>CP110205.1:0-4800000 GCA_026958235.1 Clonostachys rosea
ACCCTAACCCTAACCCTAACCCTAACCCTAACCCTAACCCTAACCCTAACCCTAACCCTAACCCTAACCCTAACCCTAACCCTAACCCTAACCCTAACCCTAACCCTAACCCTAACCCTAACCCTAACCCTAACCCTAACCCTTGCTGCGCACAACTCCCCCGTCAGCGGTTAGCGGTTAGCGGTTCTGCCTGATCTTCTGCTTCGCACACCCCTTATGTCAGAGGTTAGCTCCCCTATCTCTACCTTATACTGTACTGCTTATATAATATTCCGCTACGCTAGCCTTTCTCCGGCCGCTGTACGGTAGAGGTTAGCGCTTAATATATCTCTTCCTCTTACCTTTGTCCCTTTTCGCCTTTTTAACCCTCTACCTGCTATTATTATACTCCTCTTATATATATATATAACTCTTATATCAGCAGTTACTGCTTTCCCCATAGAGTATATACTGCTAGCCCTACTTTTAATATCTTACTCCTCAGTTATAAAGGTTAGATTCAACCCTATACTTCCTTATAACCCTATATATATTATACTCTATCTAGGGTTAGGGTTACTATATACTTATCCCCTTCTCTATAACCAGCTCTTAGTAATACTGCTATAGCTATTCTAGTTAATCTCTTACTTTATAAACATAGTATTATACTAGACTCTATAACTATACTAAACCCTTTCTCTACTCTTACTCTACTACTCTATCATTTTATTAAAAATTACACATATCTGTAATATCTCTGTACCCCCCCAAATCACTCTCTTCCCCATCCATCTCCACACCTGCTCCCTCCTTTCTTTCTCCGTCCACTCCTCCCTACTATGAAATCCAAGCCTGCTATATAACTTAATACTATCTCTCGGCAGCTGCGTCCATACCCAGGCAATAATACATATCATCACCCCTTCGTATTGACACTGCTTCTCGTCACCTCGTTTCCATCCACCCTCCACCCCATTATCCTCCCAGCTATCACACAACTCCTGCGGTACAAAGCAGTCCATGCAGCAACCAAAGTCTTCTATCACCTTGCTTCGCCGCAGGAACTTTTCCATACCTATCGCAAGCTGGTATGCCTCCGCCACTTGCCCCCCTATCGCCAGTGCTTCCTGGCACCGTAGCCCCGAGTGCGTCCTTTCGCTATGTATACCCTGTACCGAGCAGAATATGCAGCCGTCCAGAGCTTGCTGTGCAAGCTTCCTTCGGTACTCCTGGAACCCTCGATGCTCCTCTGCCGTAGCAGTCACCGCTCGATACCGAGCGTATTCCACTTCTAGCTCTCGCTGCCGCATAGCACATTCCTCCCTATCCTCTAACTGATCATCTTCACCCTCCCTATTTTCCTCATCTTCCCAGCATCAGCAGACATCACACAGCTCTTCCCCTTGCTCACAGCCCTCCCGATCCGTTCGGCCATCCATAACAGAGTCCAGTACCACGCGCCGACATGCATCGCCACCGATATAGCTATCCGTAGCTGCATGCTCAGCCACGAGCGGCCGTAGTCTCTTCGAGCTGCCTTGCGCATCAAGTCGGATGACGATGGCTTCGCTCCGTAGCCCGTCTCGACCTGCACGCCCGCTCTGTTGCGCATAGTCGGCCATTCTGTATAGCATCTCCACGTGCACTACCACTCGAATGTCGGGTATATCAATGCCGAGACCAAGCGCGTTCGTCGCCACGATCACGCGCCCGTCTCCGTACTGCTCACGCTTTGTGCCGCTCATCCAAAACTTGAGCCTCTCTGCCTTGCCGTCCCGAGTATCAATCTCTCGGTGGTAAGCATCGCATCCCAGTTTTCCGGCTAGGTGTTCTATTGCCTCTACTCGCTGGCAGTAGACGATGATTTTAGCTGGCCATGGGTACTCTTCCAGCTTTTGATCGATTGTAGCCCTTGCCTCCTCGACAACGGCAGCGATGGCCTCATCTACAGTTGTGGCCGTGACCGATCTGACACTGTAAGCCACGTTATGGCGTGTTATCTTTGCTCGGATCATGATAACGTCTTCGCGCCGTGCGTTGACTATGTTGAAAAAGGCTGCTTCATCTGCTGGCGGGAGCGTTACCGTGAGATAAACCATCTGCAACCCTACCAGTGCAAGAGTGCCGAGCTCGCGTAGCTTAGGACGAAACGAGAGGCTTCCTTCCATGATCGTATGACACTTGTCGACAACGATCCGGTCCACTTTAGCCATGACCCGCCGTAACTCTAGAAAGTCTAGAAAACGCTTCATCATAGCTGACTCGGGTGTTACAAATATAATCGATACGTCTCCTGGCACCCTATCACTTCTCCACTCAGCACACGATATCTTAAGCTTTCGGCACCGATCCATCAGATCACCCTGCAGAGACACGAGCGGCACGATCACCACCGTCAGCCCACCGGGACAGCTGGCCGCAGGTAGTATAAAGCAGAGGCTTTTTCCGGTGCCAGTTCCCATAATCATAATAACAGGACTTTTGTTCATCATAATTGCATCCACTGCTTCCCGTTGCTTACCGCGGAACCGGACGTGACCTCCGTATAGACAGCCTAGCTCCTGGTCAATATTGACTCTCCGAAGGGTCTTCCATCGCCTCAGTTGCAGATTCCTCATTGCTTCGTAATACAGCGATGGCGTTTTTCGTTTACGCCCCGGCGTGAGAACCTCCCCAAACCCGTTGACAGCCGATGGGAAACCGAGTAGGCGGTGCCACTCCTCGCTGATAAACCGGAAGTTGACGCGCCGTTCGTTCGTCTCAAAACACCCTTCTGTAATAAGCCTGCCGTACACCAGGCCGGCGGTCAAGGACCCGTGGCAGGCTTGGGCATCCCAGGGACTGTCCTGCTCCACCTCACTGTCGCTATCACTGCCGTAGCCCTCATCCGCCTCGCCGATAAGAGCTGCATGAGCTGTTGTGCCGGTACGAAAATAGCGCCGGGTAATTGCGATCGAGAGATGTCTCCAGCTACTGATACTGAACCCTTTATTACAGCCTTGAAGGCTCATTCGTCGTAGAATACGGGTCATTCGTGCGGATATCCAGTGTAGGCCAGGCCCTAGACAGCGCACCTTGCCTTTCGTCTTTTTTCGAGGACGACCATTTCTATCCTCCTCGCCGTCACTTTCATCACCACTGCTTGTCTAATACCCGTTTTTTCCGTCATTATCATTCAAATCGTCAAGTGTTTCTTCCGGAGCCCATAGGTTAGCAGAAAACTCAGTTTCATCCCAAACATTTACTTGTATATCCTCCCAAAACAGCAGCACGAGCCATAGGTAATAAATCACCAAAGAGCTGATTTCGCACGGCAAAAAGCGGTGTATAACTTTGACTCTTTCAGTCTTTGAGAATCCCTTATGGTATCCAGCCACAAGCATGATAAGCCCACAGTCGTAGAGGATATTCCGTATGCCACCATTGGTAGTATTTCTATACCATAGGGTAAGCAGCTCTAACAACCGGGCAGCTTGACCACCAGACAAGTGAATTATAAATAACAGACATTCAAGGAATTCCTCCAAGTGGTTGCCATAATACCAGGCCTTTTTCTCAACAAGGTTAAACTCAGCCTCTGGATTATCCTCAGCCCACACCTTTCATAGGGCGGCATTTGTCCACATTTTACAGAACATCCAACCATTACTTTCTGGCAACAGTTACAGAAGGTTGCTAACAAATGAGTGACCGATACTTACATCTGCTGCATTATCAATAAGCTCTTCCCATAGGAACTGCGGTAACCCAAGCCCGAGGATCAACTAATCTTTATATTCCTCGCAGAAAAGCAGATACTTATACAGCAGCATCTCGGCCCTTTGCAAGGCAGACTGCAGCATGGACTGGACACCGAGTACGTTAATACGGATACCTTTATAGATGGCGTCCTCATCATCCCAACTGACCGAACCTGGAATTACTTCATGTCCACTGGCCGCCATACCATAATTGCGAAGTCGAATAATAAACTGCATTAGCGTGGTATCCCAGCGCTCGGCGCCACCGACGAGAAACCGGCGTATCATCTCAGACATGATTTCGAAATGTCCTGGGCTCTTCTCCTCAGCTTCCTGCCTAGCCTGCCCCTGCTCTACCCTTGTCTGGATATACGATTTTCTCTTATTCATTATATGCTTAACGAGAAATACTCATAATATAGCCATAATAGCCGAGAGTTTAGGGGTAAAGTTCATATACGTCTCCCAAGTCTTATCATCTCGGATACTCAGTACAGTTAGAAAGCTAACGAGTATACTTTCGTACTCAGTGACCTTGGTGAAATAGTCAAGAACAGATATGTAAAAGGCAAGCGCGGAATCCTCGAGAGATTGACATAATTCATTGATCCGGGATATTGCCGGTAGAGGCTCTACCTTATTATCAATGTCAACAAGGTCGGCAGCATTATCCATCATCTTATCAAAAGCAGAGACCTGGTTCTTAGTAAGCCTGAACAGCGGTCGATCGTTGATATTCTCGCAAGATATAGCTCAAACAGCATAGGCAAAGAATTGCAAGCACACGGCGATATACTTCTTTCGGGTCTATCTCTTGAATCGGAAGTGGAAAGGCGTACTACGCTCTTTATACAGTTCTTTTCGGTTCACTTCGAACAGCACATTCCATAAGACAGCACCTGGCCTGGCTGCTCCTGCAGACTTTTAGATCAGACATCTGACAGCGGCGTGAATATGTCGGAGCTGGGAGTCATCCTCAGTTTCGGGATCATCTGGCTTTAAGGTATACTTTAGCAAGATAAAGTCCCTCAGGAACTGCTTCTTATCGCTGAAATCCTTCAAGTAGGCCATCGATCCTAGTCGACGAAGCCACGCGTTCGGTACAGCCAAGTCGTCCATCTCGTCGATGACATCCATCTCCTTCTTTCGGGCCTCTTTGGTTTTCACCTGGAAGGCTTGTATAGCCTGTTGTACAGCGACTTCTGTTCTTTCCCGGTCTGTCGCCAGGCTCGCCAGATCATAACCTCTTACAACCTCAAAGTATTCGCTACGCGGGCCCTTTGCAAAGAGCTGCTGGTAAAACACACCACCTCTCCAATAGGTAGAGCCCACATCTATTTCAACAGTACTTATACTTTGGGGGCCAGGCTTTTGACCCAGTTCAATGCAATGCACTTTCCATAAGTATTCGTTTCTTCGTCTCGTATTTGCGCTTACAGCCCGGCAATCTTCAGTGAATATGCATCGAAAGCCTCCACTCTTGGGCTTACCTAATGCCTCGATTGGCATACTGTCGTCTGGGATAGGTAGCAAAGCAAAGATCTCCTCGTTGCTGTTGATAAGATCGAGTACTTCAGCCCACAGCTTGACTTTGTCGATATCCTTCTTCACGAACCCATGTAGCTTACTGCGTAGATAAGCCTGGATCCTACCTCTCGTTACCATATACTTGCATGACTTACAGCATAGAAGGCGCAGATCGCTTACATAGTCAAAGTACTCCATATCGTGTAGATTTAGAACTAAACAATGGTAATAGTATAAACTGAGTAATTCCTAAGAATCCTCCTCCTGTAAAAACTTCCCCCTTTTGTTTATTTCTTTATATTAAAGTTTCTTTTTCCTGCAGGTTGTTATTAGTAAGTACGACCGCTATGTCTACACAGCAGGTAATATTATATCCTGATTAGGTGCTTTCTACAGGCTACCCTTGTTCACTGATAAACACCAAAACTAGGGTCTATGATAAGATCGAGTAATTTAACCTATAAACAATAGCTTCACGATGAAACTAAACTTACCGTTATGATCACAAGGTTAAACTTGACACTTGTGTATTTTTTTTATGTCTTTCCATCATTATTGGGACGTGGACTAGAGTTCGTCGGTTACCCCAGATTTAGATCGTCGGTTACCCCATGTCATGCTAGCGCCATTTGATTTCATACCAAAAAAAGTTCGTCGGTTGCTAAGCGACGCGGGGCATAATGTCAGGCTGATTACTAGTAATATTACCAGTAAGCAGAAAAAGAATAATAGCTTCAGCCATGGTTATAACAGCGAAGCCTGCTAAATATACCCGCTTACCTAGCTATACAAGTAACTCTTCCAGCCTATCTAGTATGCCTAAACCTTGATCCAGAAGCCTTAGATTACCTAGGTACTACACCCTGGATAATAATAGTACTATAGTAGTTATATATAACAGGGGTTTATAAGGTCTCTCTATCTCGAACCTATCAGCTACTAAAAGCCTTAATATATCAGAGGCTAGGTTAAGCTAGTCTCTCTTCTAGAAGACCTTAAGTATTATAGTTAGCAGCTCTGGTCAGATTTATAATACTAAGGCATATAGCAGCCTGCTATCCAGCTTCCTTTCTGATTCTATTTTCCCTATTACTTCTAGTACTAATACTACTAGCTTACTAATATAAGATACTATTATACTCTATATACCTGATAAGCAGAACTATATAGATCTGCCCGAGACTCTGTTTAGATATAAGAGGAAGCTTAAGAAGTTTATTAGCTAGTAGTATATATCCTTTATTAAGAAAGGTATACTAGAGTATACAGTCTATAAGCTTACTAGAGATTATATCCAGGCTAGTAATAAAGAGAGTGATTTAGGCACAGACAGCTATATAAGTTATATAAAGCTACTTTTTCCTTCCCTAACAGCTATACTTTTAAGAGATATCTAGCTCTTCCAGGTATTAACCCTAGCCTTACTAGATATACTAAACTATTAAGATACTAATAAGAGCAAGAATAATAAGAATAATATCCCTTTATAACTATCTACCGGCCTGATTCTTATATAGACCCCCTGGACTAATTATAAACCTATTATAATAGAACTAGGTAATAGTATATAAGTATTAGAGCAGGGACTTAGTAGTAATAGTAAGCTAGTAACTCTAGTAGAGGCCCTTTAAGCTAAGCTAAGGGTTAGTAGACTTAAGAGCTATTATAAGGAGGCAGATAGAGCTTTTGATTTTAATACCCTAGCTATTACCCGAAGGCTGCAAGAGAAAGACTTTGCCAATAGATTATTCCTATAAAAGATCTATATTATCAGTATTACTATCCTATATAATATATTCAGTAGTTAAGGCCAGAAATAGCTTACTAATATAATAATATACCTTTATAGCTGCTATCCGCAGTATTATCTTACTAATCTCAACCAGAATATAGAGAAGGTAGTAGAGGAGATCTACAAGGGTAGCCTGGTGATATTATCCAGCTTTACCCTATATTAAGCTCAGGCTGCTCAGTACAATAGCCCTAATATATTAATAATTAATAATATTTAACTAGTTGATATAAAGGTGTTACTTATCTGTAAATAGAATTATTAGTTAAGCCTGACTGTGATAGTATTAAATAGAGATATTAAAGACTTTCTAGCTAAAAACAGAATAGATACTAATACAGGGTTAATACTTTTAATAAGGATAGCTAAGTATCTTAGCAGGAAGCTCAGTCTTCCTAAAGATACCTTAGCTAAGAAGATCTATACCTAGCAACTACTAATAGTAATAGCAGATATCTTTAGCCCTGGAATTTATATCTTTATCTCCAGGAGCCTCTTTATATACTATAATAAGATCTATTTATCTAATAGTATTAGAAAAGAGAATAAGTTCTATACTATAGTACTTACTATTATAAACAAGCTTCCTAACCTTTTAAATATCTATAAGGTATTATATATATATATTATCCAGCCTGTCCTAATACCCTTTCCTTATAGTAATAGTACTATATAAGATCTTTCTAGAGATATAAGGGTCCCAGGGGTTCAGATAGCTATAGATAGTAATCTGAGTATCTTATATAAAATATCTATTCTAGAACTCCTCAGAGTTTATATACTTTCCAGAGGTTTTATAGAGGAGTTAGATAGTATAATAGGAGGTAATACTAATACTGAAATAACAGTCTGCTAATAGCTTAGTCTCTATAATAAATATTATTATTATTATTATAGAGATAGTAAAGATAGTAATAGTAATAATAATAATAATAATAATAATAATAATAATAATAAAACTGGGGAGGAAGAGGATAAGAACTATACTTAATATAAACTGATTTTATAGGAGGACTCAGATACTTAGTAAGAGTAGGACTCGATTATATATATAATAGTAGGGCAGGCCTGGATTATAATATATAATTAATAGTAGGGACTGATTATATAATAATAGACAAACCTAACCCTAATACCTCAGTATAAATAAACCTCAGGCCTCTTACCAAATATGAGTATATATTTTGCTATATTAACAGACTTATTAAACATACCCCCGAAGAATAGGAATAGTATATATTTACCAGGGATAAAATTAAAGCCGAATATAATAAACTTTATATCTATTACCAGCAGAAGATACAGGTATAAAACCTTGAGAAGGTATGCGGAATAGTATTATACAGGAGGGACACTATGGATACTATCTAATACCCTAGTAATAGGTATATAAACCCAATATATACAAACACCAGCGGAAAGTATAACTATAGATCAGAATCCTGGATAATATACTATAATATCTAGTATACTATATATTAGTAGGAAAAAGCAGTAAATAACTTTTTTCTATTTCCTGATAGAAGGATACCTAGGAAGTATAGTATAATTTAAATATAATAATTTACTTATTAATACTATAGAACAGGACTCTATACTATTTTCAAAGAAGACCTAAGGGAATACCCTAAAGATTATATAAAGAGAGAACTTCTAGTAGAAATATATTAAGAATAGAGATATAAGATTTATAAGGATAATAAGATCGGACTATAGTATAACTAATAGTAGGTAGAAGGCCAAGCTATATATAATTACAGCAGTTATATCAAATAGTATTATAACTAGAACTGTAGAAATTATTAAGAAGTTAAATAAGAAGTACTAGTATTAGTATAGAATAGTAATAACAATATAAATACTGTTAAGCTGTACCTTGAATAGTAATAACTATAGGAGGAAGAAATATAAGAATAATATTTAAATAGTTAACCTTCTCCTACAGACAGTAAAGAAAGCAGTAATAAGGAGGAATTAGAAATTACCTCTACCGATAAATAAGAATAGGATAGGATATATAATAGATAAAATATACTATTACTATCAGATAAACTATAAGAATAAGTTAACTAGGTAAAAAACAATCTATACTGTCTATAATAGAGCTATAGTATAGAATAAAATTAATAATAGATCAGAGGACTCTAGGAGCTATAGAAGCAGGAAGCTCTATATATATTCTTATAGAAGTAGAGATTAAGGGGAACCAGCTTATAGTATTTATTAACTGTAGAGTATAGGAAAATTATATTTTACTAGCAGTAATTAACTAACTCTACCTACTATAGAAAAAGAAGGAAGAAACCTATATAGTTATAAATATCAAAGGCTTAAAGTTTAAGTATAATAATAGGATTATTAATTCTAAGACTGATTATCTTATAATTAAAATCTAAGGAAGGAAATTCAATATTACCTATAATCTAGTACTATTAGAAACTTATAAAGTTATATTAGGGTTACTATAGCTTTGAGATATAAACCTACTGATCGATTAGTATACTGGCTAGATAGAGTAGAGGGATACTCTTATATACTAATATTAGGATTAATAAAAATCGAAATTTCATTAGATATTAGGAAAATATCTTTATTTCTTAATACCTGAAAGTACTATTATAAAAAACTATAATAACTTATAATAATAAGTGGATACAGTAGTATCAGCCTTAATAGTACTATAATCTGGTAATATAAGAAATCTATTATAATAAGAACTAAGATAAATAATATAAGTCTTAGGTTAGATACAGAAGTAAGAATTGCCCTCGGATATAGATTTAGTATCTATTAATTAGGAATAACTAACCAAGGAATAATAATAAGAATATAAGATTAAGTATAGTTAATGGTAAAAAGAAATAGAAAAACTACCCCTGAAACTATTTAGTATAGGAATTCAGGAATAGAGCTAAATAAATAATTAATAAAGGGTATAGTAGAATAAGGAAAAAGATATCTGGTATAAGTATAAATAAGCCGAGTACCTAAGACAGGAAGAATATCTTAAGAATATTCTATAGAAATATAATTGTTTTAAGAAAATACTATTTATAGAAGAACTTGAAACAGGGCTATTAGAATATAGCTAGTAGGATTATAAAATCTCTATTATTAAAGGGGGAGAACCTGATTTCTATAAATTATATAACCTTATAGAACCTCAGTTATAAATACTCTGCGAATATATTAATAATATACTAGCAAAAGGCTATATATAATTATTAACTTTATCTATAGGATATTCTGTAATATTTATACTAAAAAAGAATAGTAAACTCTGTTTAGTTATTAACTATTAACAGCTGAATAAGATTATATAAAAAGACAGGATACCCTTACTACTGATTACTAAGCTCAGGGATCAGTTATAGGGTAAACAGTAGTTTATAGCGCTGGATCTAAAGGGAGCTTATAATCTAATACAGATTAAAGAAGGAGATAAATAGAAAACAGTATTTAGAATAAAGTTTGGCCTCTATAAGTATCTTATTATACCCTTCAGACTAATAAATATACCTGTAATATTTTAATAAATAATTAATTAAGTACTTAGGGAATATCTTAATATCTTTATAGTAGTTTACCTTAATAATATTCTAATTTTCTCTAATAACCTAGAGATATATAAGGAATATATATACTGAGTCTTAGAAAAACTAAAAGAAGTAAAACTTCTTATAGAACTAGAAAAGAGTTTCTTCTATATATAAGAAGTTAACTTCTTAGGATATACTATTCGACCAAATGAAATATAGATAGAATAAGGTAAGATTACTATAGTTAAGGAATAGGAAGTACTAAAGACTGTTAAAGAAGTATAAGCTTTCCTCGGATTCACTAACTACTACTAATAATTTATTAAGGACTATAGAAAAATCACTGTACCCTTATATAATATTACTAAAAAGGGGATAGAATTCTAATAGAATAATAAACAGTAATAAGTATTTAATAAAATTAAAAACCAAATACTCTTAGAACCTATACTATAGATATTCAACTCTATAAAGGAAGTAGAACTCAAGACTGATATATCAGACTTTGCAATCAGTATATAAATCAGCTAAAAGGATAATAATAGAGTGCTATACCCTGTAGCGTTCTTTTCAAAGAAACTATATAATACAGAACTTAATTATCCTATCTATAATAAAGAATTTATAGCTATTATATATATATTTAAAGAATTCAAATACTACTGCTTAGGAATAATATATAAGGTTAAGATATATACAGACTATAAAAATATTCAGTATTTTACTACAACCTAATAACTGAATAGAAGATAAATACACTATACTGAATATCTATCTTAATTCGATTATAAAATAATATATTAAAAAGGAATAGAAAACGGAAGAGCTAATACTCTCAGCTGGAAACCTGAGTATAAGGAGGCAGTCCTAAAGACAAATAGATAGCTATTCTTAACCAATAATAAGGAATACTTAGTATAGGAAACCTTAGGAGCTATACTTAAAGGAATAGTATATACCTAAGTCCAGATAGAAACTATTTCTAGCTTGGAAAAACTATAGTAAGATACTAGAATAGTACTTATTAAAGAAATCTATAAGTACTTACTTTTAGGATACTAAGGAGTTAAGAAAACCCTTAACAGGATCAGATAATACTATAAATACCTAGGTCTATAAAAAGATATACAGACTGTAGTTTTAAAATATAATACTTATATAAGAATTAAGTCTGTATAGTATAAGCCCTATAGAGAACTTAAACCAGTCTTAGTACTAGAATAACTCTGGTAATTAGTATCCTTTAATTATATTATTAAACTACTATTATTAAGAGAACCTATAACTAAGGTGGAATATAATAGTATTCTAGTAGTTATCAACAGACTTACGAAATACGGATATTTTATCCCGTATAAGGAAGCAAGCTCTGCAGAAGACCTTATATACTAATTCTTATAATATATAGTTAGTTACTATAGATTACCTGATGAAATTATATCAGATAGAGGAATAATATTTACCTCTAAGTTTTAGCAATCACTTATAGTATAAATAGGTACTAAGTACAAGCTTTTAATAGCTTATTACCTATAAAGCAATAGTTAAACTAAATAATTAAATTAAACTCTGGAGTAATATCTATAAGTATATATTAACTATAAATAAGATAATTAGGTATAACTGTTACTAATAGTATAAATTACTTATAATAGTTCAGTATAAGAATCTACCCAGCTTATGCCTATATATATAAACTATGGTTATAAACCGTAATTCCAGAATCGATCAGAATACAACAGACCAGATACACCAGCTGCTATACTAATAAAAGAAATACTATATTTATTATATATAGAAATAAAGATAGAACTTAAATTTATTTAAGAAAGAATAAAAAAATATTATAATAAAAACAGATTAGAAGAACTAATCCTGAAGGAGGGAGATAAGGTCTACCTACTTTATAAAAATATTATAATAATAAGACTAAGTAATAAATTAGACTATAAAAAACTAGGACTATTTAAGATTCTTAAGAAAAAATCAGATACTAACTATAAACTATTATTACTGGATATAATATATATCTACCTAGTTTTCTATATTTTATTACTTAAAAAAGTACTAAAAAATATACCAGACCAGGATTACCTAATCGAGGTCTATAAAGAAGAATTTAAACTAGAAAAAATTCTAAAGAAAGAAGTTAGAAATAGATAGATATTCTACTTAGTTAAGTAGAAAGAGTATATAGATAATAATAATACTTAGGAACCTATTAAATATCTAAAGGACTATTAGAAGCTTATTTAGTAGTACTACCAGGACCAGAAATATCTATCCTAATAAACTAAGAAGAAGATAGTTCTATACCCTCCTGAAGAAATACTGGATTAATCTTGATCTCTGAGAACACAGGCTCGGATAAAGGTATAACCAGGGATAAGGTCTGCTTTTAGGCTGCCTCCTCTGCCTTCTTTTGCTCGATATACTCCAGCTCCTCTATACTGTTAATACTATAAGATACTGCCTATATTATCTTATTTAACTATAATTTCTTTTATTAATAAAGATACTGGATTTTTATATCTATATAATAATACTCCTTCTCTACTATCTCCAGCTCGGACTCCAGCTTGCTATATTAATTAGTAATATACCTCAGCTGATCTGGTATAAGACCTTAAGTATTATAATATAGTTAATTATTTTTAATATAATAAAAACAATAAGATAAAGAACCCTCTGATCTGAAGTATTTATAACTATAGGACTTATAATAGCTATACTCCGACTGTATTACTAAAGGATTTAATAGAATAGTATTAATAAGGGTATTATACTGAAGGGTCTTTCTGTAAGAAGCTTTCTATATGCGGTTAGATATTATTACAGACTATAAGGGGAATATAGGATTAAATTAGAAAAGACTTACTAATAGGCTATAAAATATAGTTTTAAGGATATAACTAATGGAGAGGGGACCTTATATTATAAATTGTATTATTATATATTGAAGTTATATAGATTACCCTACTTTTCTTCTAACTAATTACTGGTAGATTATCAGGATCTTATAATAATCCTAATAATTCAGGATAATAGATTATTACTAAGTATTAATAATCCCCTAGTATATATATATATTTATTCTACCAGATAGAATATCCCTTCAGGCAGTTATTAATATAATTATCTATATATCTATTATTACTAGCTCTATAATACTTACATATTAACAGTAACCCGTATTACACAGCCTAAGACGACCTGATCGCGCTACTCAGAATAATACTCTGATTAGTTCAACCCCGACCTACCCTAGACCCCGTCCAGTGTAAGTCATCCAACCGTCACACCTCCTCCGCCCTTCGCCTCTTCCTACCGTATGTACCAGTACCGGCCATTATTACCTGAATACTATAGTAGTATAGTAAGGGCCGCAGAACACTCCTTATAACAATATCGACACCCGGAGAAGGAGTGGTAATAGGTCAAAAGAGAGTATAGCATATAGCGAGCAAAGGTAGTATACCAGATAGCCAAGGGAAAGACAGGAAGATAAGGCTATAGCTTTAGTTCGAGATAAGGTATAAACTTACTCAACTACTGCTTAGCAGGCCTAAATTAGCTAGCCCCCCTACCTGCCAGGGATCTACTTAGTCTACCCGGACCAGCCAGTTATCCCTAGTACCTAGGGGTGCTAGTATTATAGGGATCATAATCCACCTCCTGGCTAGATTATATAGGGCATAAAGCAGGATAAGGAGCTTATAATCATTATATTTAACAGCTATAATTCCAAAGATATAGACTTTTAGCTTTTATATATAACTTCTAGTTCCTAATATAAAGCTAGAGTAGTATAATATCTTACTATACTGCTCACTTATATACTATCTTCCATATTACTCCCTCTAAAGGAGTTTTACTATATATATTTCGCCTGAGCTCCAGGGTAGCCATTCTCAGTAGCGTTAGTAGTGGTTAGAATAAGATACACCCTGGTTCATCTAATAACATATCTCTACCCCTGCTATATTTTCGTTTATTCGCTTTTGTATATTCGAGATATATAGCTCTCTTACCTCCCCTCCTCAGAGCCCTCCTGTTTATTCTTATTCTTATCATCTCCAATATACTCTCTGTATCTCCCTCTATCTCTCCCTCTCCTGCCCTCCTACCTAATCATTACTATTACATATAAGAAGCAGCCTCTACCTCCTCTCTCTATTATCGCTTATACATCTCTCCCGTCATAGCTGTCATATCCACCTCCACAACCACCTCGCTTCCATTGGATATTATTACCTTTGCTATATTCACCGCAGGAATAGTAGCAGTAGTAGTAGTCGCTTGAACCTGCCGCTCGCCACATCTGCAGGTAACCTCTGGTATTAGATCCTACCGATTCTTCCAGTGCCTGATTATCAACCTGATTATCAACCCTCCAGGAGGATTAGC
Organism: Clonostachys rosea; assembly: GCA_026958235.1. NCBI lineage: Eukaryota > Fungi > Ascomycota > Sordariomycetes > Hypocreales > Bionectriaceae > Clonostachys > Clonostachys rosea. The sequence goes on from CP110205.1 coordinate 14,988, forward strand.
AAACATCTTCATCTTCCCTACGGGGAAGAAGAAGTAGGGTAAAGTCTCTTCCCTACAGGAAAGAAAAAGTAGGGTAATCAGTCTCTTTCCTACAGGGAAGAAGACAGAAGGATAAAGTCTCTTCCCTATAGAGAAGAAAAAGTAGGGTAGTCAGTCTCTTCCCTACGGGGAAGAAGACAGAAGGGTAAAGTCTCTTCCCTACGGGGAAGAAGAAGAAGGGTAGTAAGTAGTAGTAGTAGTCGTAGTCGTAGTCGTAGTCGTAGTCGTAGTTGTAGTAGTAGTAGTAGTAGTAGTAGTAGTAGTAGTAGTAGTAGTAGTAGTAGTATATTTTTCACTCTCCCCTCTTTTCTCCTCCAAAACCTGACCCCTTAACCCCATCCTCCTAACCCTGCTACCTCATTCTACTTATAGAGTAGTATTTATAGATATAATTTAATTCTATAGCTAATAATAATTATTTTATAAATATAATAATTAAGAATCTAAAGATCTAGTAAATAAATAAAATACTCTATTAATAAAATATTTCTATATAAAATCTTAAAATATTTATATTTAGTAGAATATTTATTATTTTTTTATACTCTTTTTATACTTCTTCTATATTTTATCTTATTTTATTTAGTTTAATAAATATAAATAAATATAAATATAGCTATTATAGTTACTATATTTTATATTATACTCTAATTTATTAGTTTATATATATCTTTCTTATTATCTAGTAAATATTTAAATTTAGAATTATAATAAAATTAAATATAATTCTATAAATACTATAAATTAAGAGTAAATATATATATAATTAGTATTATATACTTAAGGTTAATATACTTATTAAGCTTTAGATCTTCTAGATCTTTAATTATTAAGATATAGTTAATTAATATTTACTCTATAGATTAATTAATAATTACCCTATATTATACTAGTATATTTTAGTTTTCTATCTAAATTTAATTAATATTTACTAGATATTACTATATATAGTCTTAGGGTTTTTTTATAAGAAGTTTTCTATATATAGTTAGATATTATTATAAACTATAAAAAGAATATAAAATTAAATTAGAAAAAACTTATTAATAAACTATAAAATATAATTTTAAAAATATAATTAATAAAAAGAGAATTTTATATTATAAATTATATTATTATATATTAGAGTTATATAGTTTATCTTATTTTTTCTAACTAATTATTAGTAAATTATTAGAATCTTATAATAATTCTAATAATTTAGAATAATAAATTATTACTAAGTATTAATAATTCTCTAGTATATATATATATTTATTTTACTAAATAGAATACTCTTTTAGATAGTTATTAATAAACTAATATTATCTATATATTTATTACTACTAGCTTTATAATATTTATATATTAATAGTAACTTATATTATATAGCCTATAATAATCTAATTATACTACTCAGAATAATACTCTGATTAGTTTAACTCTAACTTACCCTAGACCCTGTTCAGTATAAGTTACCTAACTGTTATATCAACCGCTCTATTAGGACCTATCCTACTACTTATTATAGTATATATTATCTATTCCCAGTGTAAAGATATCAAGTCAGTTTGAACTCTAAGCTACCGAGCTGAACGAGCTGACTAGGGCTCCGCCTAATAACTCCCATCCGTCCCATTAATAGTGCCTCTGTATGAGCCAATGATAGTACGATGTTGTAAAGAAGTCTGCCTACATCGATTATCAATTGTCCATAACTATAGTGTCTCTATTACTCTTCCCTTTTAAAGGACTCTCTAAGAACCCTCGCTTCTAGCTCAATAGCCCGGCCATCTTTATCCAGGGTGAAAACGAAGTCATCGACAGCAATATTCCCATAGTTGAGACTATCAACCCCAGACCATTCCTCCGCTGCGTAATCCAAGATGTGAAAATTGTTAGTGTTTGAAGTTGTCATATATAATGCTCGATACGAAACGCGACTGGCATTTTGCCCTTGCGAGGATACCGATGAATGGAGGTTAGTTACCTGGAGCCGAATTGATTGCAGTTCTCCATCTTCGACCAAGCCTTGTGCTATCTTGGAAATATCAACACCTCGATTGATCCAACGTTGAACGAAAAGCCCGACTTCGTCAACCCCAATGCTGATCGAAGAGTTTTCATTCTTTGCTGTGGACGCATACGTCCCACATAAGCTCCCACCAGCTTGGATCGCGCTTATTTTCTCGAGAGCAGGCAGGAGGGACCGTCCAACCAATTCCGTTGCGACTCGTACAGCAGCGTTGCTGGTTGGTCCAGCCGTTAAAATCGAAAATGTGACTTGAAAATCTGGAATGAGCACCAGCAAGGAATTGTAGTGACCAATCGAGCCAGACTTTGTATACATGTCAATGACACGCCCTCGGGTTATGTTGCTTCTCGGTCGCCAAATCTCCCAAGGACTTCCGACCGACAATCTCAGTGATGCTGTATGAGAGGTAGGCTTCATCCAACGTCTGGTAACAGTCGGTGGAAGCTGATGATTTCGCAGTATCGCTTGACCGAAACGAGCTATGTCAAGTGAGGAGGAATACAATCCAGCTGTCCTAGTGGGTTGTCAGTATACCGTCTTAAGGACTGGGGCTGGAGGGACTTACGGTGCTTCGTCGCCTACATCTTGGAACCATCCACTATCGCCGTTGGGAATCACGGGAACTTTGATAGCCGTTGGGCGTTTCGTGCCTGAGTGATTAAGATCCAGCGATCTTAGAACAGATGTTTCTAATAGATCGTGGTAAGGCTTCCCGCCAAGGCGTTCGAGGACATATCCCAAAAGGCGGTAAGCAGCATTCGAGTAGATGGGTGTACTATACGGGCTGAATACGGGATGCCTCTGAGTGAAGCCCTCGAAGTATTCTGGTCGTGGGATATTATGAGCCCCGTGTGACAAAACTAAAGCTACAAGAGCAGTGAATCGTACCTTTGCGGCTGCAGGGGGGCAGACTAGAATTTCCCGCGCAGTCAGGAATATCCTTTGATGAAAGCTTAGGGAATCCAGCTGGTTCCCAAGGAAAGTTTTGGCTTGCCAAATCACCATTGCTATCTATTTGAGTATAAGTTTCATCTGAAAAACATGTCTAGCGAGAAAGCAGAAGGTGGGCACTTACAATCTCGGCCGATCCCAGAAAGATGAGATGCCAAGGCGCCAATTGTCACTTCACCCCAATTCACAGAGTCAACTACATCCTTGGTAGTTTTAGAATGCCCAGCAGCTCCTCGTAATTCTGGTAGATAACTGGTGACTGACTTGTCCCAATGCTCCCACCCGTAGTTGACTAAAAATACGTAGGCAGTGAAGAGCTTCGAAATGCTACCGATTCGGTACACCGAGTTTTGAGTGACATTAAGGGTGCTCCCAGCACTTTCGTTGAGATTTGAAGAAGAGTAATGGAAATCGAACAATGGAGTTTTGTCGTCGGTGGACATAGCCGTGATGGATACTGAAGATTCACCACTGATCAAGCCGGCGAATTCATCGTTATTATCACCACGAAATGCCATATTCAAGCTATTAGAAAGATTTGTAAGAGCGTTGTTCATGATTCCTACCGACCCTAGGTTGATGGGGGGAGGGACCAAAGGTCCAAGCAAAGAGAGGCTCATTTTCAGTGAAGATATGAAACGATGTCTGTCGGTACTTGAGATAGGCTTCTTGAAGATGAATGAATTTCGGTGATCGACAAATAAGGATCCTGTGGGTTTTATATCTCAACTTCGGTCGAGACAGTCTGACCTATTCCCACGTAGCTAGGACTGTTTGCCGGCAACAATAACATCCAGACTCAACAAGACGAAGGCGCCAAAGAACAGCGGGAATTAGGTGGTCTATAGACGGAGATTAGGCGGTTTACGACAACGGCAATCCGTCACAGCTGCTCTAAGGGTCTCAATGACCGTTCGACTTAGCACGCGCCCTCGGGAGCTTAGAATGACTGTATCTATGCAGCATTGCTTGTATGAGATCGCATTCACAAACACATTCTGGCTGTGTTGCAAGCATGATATGGAAAATTTTCCGTGAAATCATAGGGGTTTTTTTTTGTCTTTTTTTCTTTCTTGCTTTCTTTTTAATTTCGTCTTATAACGCTCTTTACCATAAAATTGTTCTTACTAATCGATGAAATGATAATTCGTAAAAATCTCTTGAATGAGCTTGCTACCATCTCACTTGCAGGGCATAAATTGATTATGATTTGTTCTTCCCTCTTTTCATTAGGCCAAGCCCCGTTCAATATCTAACTGAAGAAAGGAAAAAATAAAGGCTCAATCATCTTGATTTGAGATGGGTCTGGAGTAAATCAATTTGGTGGTCAAGCTGCGTAAGCCGCCCATTAGTATCTTGGTGCGATCTAGCCGTCGCCACCGCTTGTCGCAAGCTCTTCGCTGCATCGAGATAATTCTGAACATGTTGGTTATTCAAAGTAATACTTCCATCCTCCTCTTCGCTCTGTTTGGGAGCTGAATTATTCTTCAGATACGGGGAATATAGACGAGGTGGCTTTTGACCACGCATGCAGAACCAAAACAAAGTACCGGCGCATATGTTTCGTAACATTTGAGGCGCGGCATCAATCAAAGAGTAAGACATACCAGAACTCCCTCGAAGCCTAGTGTCCTTTGCCCATTTGGCTACTTCTCGAACGCCGTGAGCTGCACGCAACGTTTCGGATTCAACGCGTAGAGCAGCTATCTCCCCCTCTAATGTATCTTGACTTCGAAGCCCAAACTTGGAGACACAATCGTCTATTTGCAAGTAGCAGTTGAGTTCTAGAAGTCGGAGAGCCGCGAGTCGCAGGTGAGCACGTTGATCTGATGTCCTGGATAAAGAATCGGTGTTGACACGAGCCGGAACTTGGAGATGCGTCGGACAACTGTTTTCCCAGTTTTGAAGATCCGTATACAGAAGCTCCAAATCTTCAAGCATGATCCCTAATCGCTTTACGGAACCACTACAAAGGGACTGTGATATTTTGCGAGCAATCCTTGCCAAGTTGAGTACAGCATCGAGGTATCCCTCTGTTTTGTTCGGGGATAGATGTTCAGCGATTTCGGTATCATCGTCCCGGATTCGTGAAATAGTTTTACAGTCGAGAGTGTGGAAGGCATCTAGGCCGTATACGTGCCAAAAGAGAAGCGTCCGGCGCTCGTTGGCCTTTGCAAGTATAAAGGGTTCCGACGACGAGACGGGATTGCGAGAGACTTCTTGATGACACTGGATCTCGGATTGCAGCGTCATCAAGACCAGCGAGTCATGTCCAAGGAAGAGCTTGGCCAGATGGGATTGAAGCGGCAGTCCATATTCAGGCTCATATTGAAAGCCTGCCATCAGAGCAAGGGCTTCCAAGTCATCTAATCGAACCGACCCTTCACTATTTGGTCTATTGTAAGCTTCCAAGATGGCGTCTTGGAATTGACGGGCAAGACGCTGCTGGAGGTCCCAATTATCCAACTCAGTCGAAATAAAAGGGATTCCGCGGCATGCAACAGCGCTGGAAAGCGCACGGCTACATCGGCCGGAACGATAATCTTCCCAAAAAGAGTCTTCAAAAAGGATGGGGATTGAGCAGGCGGCGATATCGAAATACGCATGTAACGCATTATCGAACAGATTCGGATCGATACATTGTGCTTCTGATGAAGATGTATGCTGGTGTGAACGAGGCCAAATGTCACAAAGCAAGTTGCCGCCCATTTCATTATTGTTGACGCTCAGTGTCTGGCTGGGGTCAGTTGATATCGACATCTGGTCGGGTGCAATGAATATTTGATCAAGAAATGATGTGCTATCTGAGCTGATACCAAGCAGCTGATCCAGGATTTCGAAATCGATAGCTGAACTTTGATTCGAATAATTGCTTCCAGCCGTCGCTGGACCTGATACGGAGCCCCCAGATGGAATGAAAGATGAGGGAATGGCAGCAGCATCCTGCGCTGACGGGAATGGTGGAGGCTGGGCAGTTATGGGTGGGGGGTTGTTTGTTGCATTTCGAGTCTCCTTGGGATCAATCGGATGTGGCCACTTTCTTTTTTGGGTGCGCACGTCGTCAGAGTCATCGAGGCGGCATGGAACATGGCGTAGATCACAATGAGAGCAGCTTTGGTGGCCTTGCCTTGCCCGGATCGTGCGATCGCATTTGATCTTGCGTCGGAAACAGAAGTCGCACGACCCACGCTGAATGCCTCTCTTGAGCTGCATTTTCAAGGGTTCCAGAACAGAATGAGCGGCCAACTTTCAATACTATTGCCATGTGCCCGTCGCAGAAGTGAGGAGAGCTGGAAGGAAGAGCTTGTCGGAAATTGAGCGGGACTTGAACGGAACTTGGACGGGGATTACACGGGCAAACTACGGGAAAAAACAAGGTGGACTAACAGCGGTGATTCGGACGGGAGATTGCGTATGTGTCTTGTAACCGGGAGACAAGCCCTAGAAATAAACGTACAAAACTGGTTATTTCTTTTCTCATTTCCAAACTCCTCAAGCCAGTCGACTCAACCCAAGATGAACACCACCAACAACCATGTTCTCCCTAACGGTGTTGGGCGAGTCAGCTTCGTCCCCATCCTAGCGCCAAACGTAATTTTTCTAACCATCTTTTGCATCCTCCTTCTTGTACATGCTCTTCTCACCTTTCGCTACTGGAGATTCTACGGCTATGCTATCGGCATGGTGGGGGGTTTGTTATTAGAACTTGTTGGCTACGTTGCTAAGGTCCAGCTTTCCTATAATCAAAGCAATAAGAATGCATACATCATGTTCGTATCGCAACCAGCAGTCTACAAAAATATCCAACTCTATGAGCTGACTCCTATATGAACTATTCTCAGGTATATTATTGGACTTACCCTTGGTCCCACGTTTTTGTCGTCTTCCTTGTATCTCGGGATTAGCGCCTTACAAAGATGGTACCAAACAACCTGCTTCTCGCCCGTGGGCCCTAAACTCTTTGCCACCCTTTTTATTCTTGGAGACTTTATATGTCTTGCCTTTATTGGCGTGGGAGGCTCCTTGGCTGCCATCTATTCTGATCAATCAATTGGCGTGAACCTCATGATCGTGGGACTTGCAACCCAGGTTCTTTTTACCGCAATATTCTGCATCCTTCTATCCATTTTCTATCGAAGTACCAGTAGGACTCTGGCTGCAGACCCAAAACGCTGGTTTATGCTTGGTGAGTGACACAAAATCAGTTAATTTGGACATTGGAAATGCAAAATTAGTAGCTAATGCAAACACACATTCACAGGTGCCGCTATTGCCTCGGCGTGTCTTTTTCTTCGCTCGTGCTGGAGAGTTGCAGAGTTGAGTGACGGGTTCAATGGGCCGCTTGCATCAAAAGAAGGCATCTTCATTGCACTCGATAGCATTCCAATTACCGCGATGTCGATCATTCTCACATTCCTTCAACCGCAATTCTGGTTTTCAAATCAGAGAAAGATTGACTTGGAGCTTCTGGAATAATCGTGCTATATTGGGGGGAGAAACCAAGAGAGAGAATAGGCCGCGATTTGATTGGGGAATGAAGATCTGTACAGGCCAGCGACGGGGTTTCACAATGATACTATATCACGGAGCAGGGTTTTTCCTGGTCGTCGAAATAATGGAAACGCGAGCGCTGTATATGTCTTGTGAATGGCTAGACGCTTCGGACCCCACGTTGAATTTCGCCAAGGCATCATGGCCTCGTATCGTTGGACTCGTCTTGGGCAGAGTAGACTCCCAGAAAAGTACGTTCAGACGAGAGGGCTACTTCGAGCAGTGTTTCTACAAGAACGCTCAGTTCTGTCTATTTGAAACCCAAGAATACGAGGAGACTTGCGTTGCACTCGTTTGACTGAATATCAGTTCCTCACGAAGGGTTAGGGCTTATGGAAAACGGTAGTCTTTTCTTGTGTAGCAACCGAAGAATCTACTGTTACTATGTTTCATTTGTGATATTGCAGAGTAGCCAGCTTCTCATAGCTTGCTAGTACAATACGTTAACTAAAGCTAGTCAATATAGGATGGTGATGCAAACTCCCCGGAGATAACGGCGACAGGAGTGACGGGGCCACCGCCGCATCCTAACTCCGAGCAAAAGCTACTACCCGTTACCGATAATCAATGTTTATATTGCTATAGCTTGTACGTCCGTAGGTAATTGGAATTTGTTGAACAACACGACATCGTGCTGTTCTGATATTGACGACAAGCACCCCTGTATTTCAGGGTTGCATGTCTTCAATTTTTCACTTCTTTGATCTTCAGACGTTAGAAATGCAGCCGTTCAGAAAAAGGTTCTCGTCTAAAGAAATTCCTGATCTAGCTGGCAAGGTAATTATAGTGACAGGGTAAGAAGCATCCCAGTCACCGCAGTCCGCCGTACTAGAAGCATTTTCAAAGACAAGCAAGGCCACTGAGACTCTTGGAGCTTGCGGAGATGATCAAGATCAACAATCCTGATAGTACAGACCTCAGTCTCAAGGCCACCAAGGTCACCAAGGACCTCATTCGTGCTGCATGTGGACCGCTTCTCGAGATTCTGGCAGACGAGACCGTCTCCGTTATACACCACTCATTCACCGAGTATCTGAAAGGAACAACCAGAAGTGACGATGCTGTTGGCTATCCTATTCTCAAACCTGGCCCTACTCACGCCCAGCTTGCTATTGCATGCTTACGCTACTTAACGGCCGGGTGTCTGGATTCCTTCCCATTGAAGAACATAGAGACGCGGGAGGTGATGATGATTCCATTCGTCGTTGGTCTCGAAGCTCGAGAAACAACGATTTGTCAAAGAATGTGATCCAGCTGAGAATGAAGTATCCGTTCTTTGAGTATGCTGTCAGCAACTGCTCATTTCATGTGAACAAATCCGAAGCGGCAGATCAAGATCAAATGGTAGTTGATGCGAAGATTGGCGAGTTCCTTGGCCATAGGAGAAATATGAATGTCTGGCTTAGAATCAAATGGGTCGAGGATTACACATCCTCGGCCGGTGTGACGCAAGTTCATATTGCGGCTAGGGAAGGTCTGGTCTCGTATATCAAAGGACTTCTTCAAACCATGGATGCAGATGCTCCAGACCAACAAGGGAGAACTCCACTGTAAGTTGTCCACTCCTCATTGATCCCTATCATCTTTTCGATCTGTAAACTGACATATTCTCTAGTTGGTGGGCTGCTCGATCCGGCCACGCTGCCGTCGTACGTGTCCTGCTCGAAGCTGGTGCCAGGCCAGATCAGGATGACCGAGTTTACGGCCTCAAACCTCTTCACAAAGCAGCTAATAAAAACCATTCCGAGGTTGTGAAGCTTCTACTTGAAGCTGTAGTCAATCCTCTAACGGAAAAAATGCGTGAAAACCCCGGTCGAAGGTGCGGAAACTCTCCTCGTAGCACGGGACACACACCGCTCATGTATGCCTGTGAAAATGGGCACCTCCAAGCTGTGGAGGCCTTCCTTCCATTTCTAGGCAACATTGATACAGTTCACCGTGCTCTGGCTTGGGCAGCAAAGCGAGGCCAAGCCAAAGTCGTTGCTAGGATTCTTCAGCATCCAGGCGTCGATGCGAATGCGGTGGTTAAGGGAGAGACGATACTGTATCTTGCCTGCGGTTCAGGTAACGTTGAGACTATTAGATGTCTTGTGGACGCAGGAGCCGATCCAAATGCTCTTAGCGCCGACGACGATGATGAATTCGCCGGAACCATATTGATGGGATCGCGACCAGTCCCCAAAAACAATTGTCTGCATCGTTTATGCGAGACGTATTCTTCAAGAAGGGCATACGGGCAAAAAGACAGTGACTCTACCAAGATCGAAACCATTTACTCAATCCTGGTGGAAGCAGGTGCCGATGTTCATCATCGTGCATCGTTTAATTCGACTACACTGCACAAAGCAGTCGGTTCATCAGTCCTGACTCGTCTTCTTATCAGGTCCGGGGTAGACCCTAATATCATGGACAATGGTGGTGCAACAGCCCTCCACCTCACTACAGGCATAGACACCATGGTTGCGCTTATCGAAGAAGGCCATGCGGATCTTGATATTGCTCGCAATGATGGGAAGACGCCTCTACTCTGTCTCTTGTCTACTTATCACACTGAAAGCGCGATGAAATTCCTCGAGTACGGCCCAGATTGCACAAAGGTGGATAATGAGGGTAATGGCGCTCTCCATATCACCATGAAGGAGTGGAACTCCAATGCAGACCTGATCAGAGCGCTCATTGAGAGAGGTGCAGACCCAAATTTAAGGAATAGACAGGGGCTTACACCACTTCATCTGGCGAAGAGAGACATCAAAGACGACAATGTCGAAGCCATGATTGAATCCGGGGCTGATATCAATGCTACAGACAGAAATGGGCATACCGTTTTGTTCAAGAGCATATCATCACAGCCCAATGAGGATGGCAAAGAGCTGAAAAACTTGCTGAAAAGAGGGGCCTCAGGTTCTATCCGAGACAAAAAAGGACGCACCGTCTTCCATCAATGTGCCAATGTCTACGAAGCTGGCTATTCTCAGCGTGACGGTCGAAAGTCGCAGTTAGAACTTTTCTTAGACATCGATGTGGGAAATATCAATATCCATACGGTCGATTTCGGCGGCAACTCGTTGTTGCATGAGCTGGCCCTACGAAAAGACAACCACGATTCATACTCTGGACCTAAACTCGTTCCATTCTGGGAACTCGTGGCTGATCTTGGTTTGGACCTGGAACAGAAAAACTACGCAGGAGAAACACCGCTCCATATCTTGTGTGGCGGGAATCTATCCCATGCTAGATTCCAAGAAGGCACTATTTTGCCCATCGATTTTGTGATTTCCAGGACCAAGGATTTCGAGAAGCAAGACAAAGATGGCGCAACACCACTTCACAGAGCCGTGGTGGGCGGTGGTGAGTTCTACGTTAAGGAACTTCTTGACGCGGGTGCAGACCCTACAGCACTCACGTATGAGGGTATATCAGCACTCCATCTCGCTGCTCGCTTTAGAGATAGCAAGACCGTGGGTCTCCTCCTTGATTCCCTCAAGAAAAATACATCAACAGAGAAAATGATGGAAGCTGTCAACCTGGTTCCGTATGGACGATATCAGTACACGCCACTTTATTATGCATGTTTATCACGAAGATCAGAAACAGTTGCACTTTTGCTTGGAGCTGGTGCTGATATTCAACCTGATGTCTTCACGGCCTGCAGCAACTTCGAAAATGAACACTCTCTTTGAAAGGTTTCAGCTCAAGAAATGGCTGATGAGCAAGCTCCACGATGTGCAGTACGATTGGCCGATCAAAGACGTCCCAGGAACAATGTAGTTTCTTACAATAGAGGGCCTGCCATGAACGAGCTGGAGACTGCAAGATTAGAAGAGATTTTGGAATTGCTCGTTCGGTACAAGGCAGACATTTCCGGTCTTACCACTCATAAGTATAGCTACAATGGCGGCTTTATTGATAATGCCGTTTCTAATGGCAAAATGTACACTGCACGATGCATGACAGATATTATTCAAAAACATTGGAAAGAGGGCATGGAAGATCAGATACGTTCTGGTCGTAAACTCTTCCAGTTGCTTGATTCGTCTAAACGAGAGGCGTTTAGCAAGGCCCTAGAAGCCTCTGGTCTGGTCGAACCGGGAGAAGCTAAAAGGGAATTGATCGTTCACTTACTGGAACAACGAGAGTTTGGACTTGTGGAACAGATGGCTCAGCTGGGAGCACGGTTTTTACCAAGCCCTGAAGAAGACGTTTGGTGCAGCTTCTCCCTGCTGGTTAAGAGCGGATACACCTCTCTCGTGGACAAGATTGGAACCATTTCGGCACAAGAAGGCCTACAGACTGGAGAATGGCATGCTTTTGGAGACAGTTCCAAGCCAGGCTTGTGGTATGCAATGAGAAACATTGAAAAGAATGGAAACAAGGGTGAGAACCCAGTTCCATTCTTGATTGAAGCAGTTCAACGAGACCTACCAAACATGGGAGTTGTGGAACTGTTTGTGGAAAAGTTTGGTGTTGATATCAACGAGATGCGCTTCCACAATGTTTATGAAGATGGAAAATATGCCCTTCTACCAACTGAAAGTCCAATTCATTATATCTCGCGTGGAGACAACTGGTGGCATGTCCATCAAGCACTACCGTATCTTATCAAAGCTAGTGCTTAGTTAGAAAGCCGCAATGAAAAAGGACAAACTCCTCTTTTATTTGCGTTGAAAGGAGGCGACTACTATCCTGGGCCATTCCACAGAGACGCTGCTCGGATTCTTATCGAAAGTGGCGCTGATGTTAACGCAGTTGACAAGAATGGGCACAGTTGCCTCGCTTGTGCACAGCATGATGTAGAGAGTATCAAGCTTCTCATCTCTTATGGTGCCACAGTCATGGCTGGCTCCATCATCGCCGCAATCGATGCCAAAAACCTCTCGGTACTCCAAGCACTTCTCTCTGGAGGCGTCGATGCCGATATTCGTGAAAAGAATCCGAGGAAAGAGGATAAATCGGGCAATGGAACGCGTAAGAGAAGAAGAAAGGCAAGGCACTTCCTACACAAGCCTGTCTCAAAGCAGGAGCTCTTCCCCTTGTACCACGCCGGCGTAGCTTTGAAGAAGCTAGATAAGCCGACAAATCATGACAAGCGAAATTTGGACGCAGGGTTCAAGATTGTACAAGCCCTTCTTGACTCAGGAGCAGACGTATTTGCCGAATTTGCCATTGAAGATGATTATGTTGAGGCTGATGATAAGACTGGGGGCGATGAGTCGCCACCTGGATATCGCCAAGGCAAGATCATACATGAGTTGACTCTTAACGGATGTCTCATTGACATCTTCCTACGCATCCCAGAACTGGATGTCAATCATCGCGATCCCCGAGGGTACACTTTGCTGCATGCAGCATGCTCAGGATCACTCGGTCCCGACCATATTGTGGGCAACCACGAGGATGGAGCTGATCCCAAGGACAAACCCACTCTATTTCAAACGATTCTGTCTCTTGGCGCGGACATCGAGGCTAAAGACAAGTATGGAAGGAACATGTTGCATTACATGATTGGCAATGATGGTTACATCCAGTATAACCATTCAAACGAGTTCACAAAGTCATTCAAGGAGGCTATCAAGCTAGCACCGCATCTAATGGATCAAGCTGATATTTACGGAAACACACCCCTACATTTTGCGGTCTCACGCGCCGCTCGAAGAGGAGGAGAAAAGCCTACTACTATTCTGCTGGAGGCCGGAGCTGATCCCCTCAAGATCGACAATAAAGGGAATAACATGCTTCATAAGCTTGCAGAAGGTCAGAGGTTCAGACGTCTCTGTACCCTATTTGAGGATCTTGTCAAGAGAGGAGTCGATATCAACGGCCGAGCTGACGGAGGTAAAACACCTCTTTATAAGTTTTTCAAGAGTACAGGAAAAAAGCCGGACTCAAGATATATACATCATTCTGATGAAGATGAAGAACCAGATCCATCTATTCCGCTATTTACCAGATTAGGTGCAGATTTCTTCGTTCGGGATAACAAGGGTCGTGGGTTGCTACATGCTTGTGCAAGCGGGAATGTGGGCACGTTCAGCGAGCTGCTGGCTCAGGGTCTTGATGCCATGCTTGAAGACGAAGCGAATCAGACTGCTATTGATGTAGCTGCTGCTTGCGGCAATTCGGACGTTCTGGAATTGTTTGAGAAGAAGGCATAGATGGGAAGAGTGGGATGTTTGACCCAACGTGCGTAACCCTGGTGAAGCTTTAAGGACTGGTATTTCATACAATGATGATTTTAGGATCTCTCAGTAGTTACACTTTGAATATCTCCGTTTGATTGTGAACTCTGCTTGCTTTGTTCTTTGTTTATGTTGTTTTATCGAATTACATGCACTTCCGCCATACAGACACTACCTCACTACCGAGACAATCCTGCCAATAATAAAAAGCTAAGAGTAATGTAATTAATTTCCTACACTTCAAATTAGCTAGTCATGATTTTTATCTTACTTTGTTCAGTTTCTTCGCAATCAATATGCCTTGAGTGCTATCCGCCACGGTCCATACAAAATGCTCAAATCAAAAGGGCCAAAAACTTAGCATACTGTTGACGGTAGGGTCTTTGTCTCTTGTCAAAGTAACTACCGCCTGTAAAGTTACCAAGTATGACATTGTGTGCAACTACCAATTCGTTAAGCACCAGCCGATCGCAGCCTTAAGTTGCCGATAGTAGATGGCCTTGTCGCAGGAGTCATCCGGCATATCCTCTGACTTGGGACCCTCAGCATCAAGAACTTGAATCTCTTTCACTAACATTTCGGCATCCCCAACAAGGAATTCAGTGTTGTCGACAAGATGAGCATCTTCAAAATTGTGTTCTGCTAATCGCATAACAACAGGGTCGACATCAATAAGTGTCAAAGCCATTCTAGATGAGCAACGTTTGCTGCCATAGCCCAGTATGCAGTAGCTGCTTCCCATGAATACTGCTTTCTGCGGAAGCTGATTATGCACAATGGCGAAAAGAAGGGCAAACTCCTCAGGAGAGATGTAGGTGAGGTAATTGCCATGTTCGTAATTTGCCGTTACGTTCTCGACATCTTCCTCGACAGTGAGTGGGAATTCGTCTTTTGGGAGTATATCTAGAGCCATGCATTGACTCAAGCCTCGACGGACAAAATTTTCTCTATCAAGTGGAAATCGAGCGGAGAGACTGCTTTAGCTAGACCATGATTCTGGACCCATTGCTGGTAGGAATAGGAGTCTAGTCCGCGACGCCGGAATGCGAGGTATTGGTTGACAGGGAGCAGTGTCTAGAAACGGCGAAACACGCCGCCATAAGCATCCATTGCCTACATCATGCCATCATTAGGGCCCTTACTGCATTGCTGACAGTGACTCTCCAAGGATATGCAGTTCATAAAAAAGTCACAGAGTAGCGCCCATTTGTTTTCACCCTGTCTGCCAGGCTGCAGGGTTGATGGTTCTTCAGTCAACGAACTTTGCAGCCTTCATGGCTACCCATGAAGGCCTCCAGACGATCAATTTCAGCCCTATAGGTATTCTATTAGATTAATCTCTTTAGAATCTTATTGAGTATTATCTATATAAGTCTATCTACAAGTATACTACCTGCCAATATTTATTAGGTTCTATTCCTATCCGGTAGCCATGCCCACCATTGGGGCTGGCGACAGCCGAAGCGCTCCGAATGTTTATCCGCTGCGCCCCACTTCGCCTACGCGATTTGGCGTTTGGCCAACTGTCTCCTTTTCTCCTAAACTACTATCCAAACGGCCCGGTAACCTCTGTAAATCGTGGTTCGACTACTAATGTACACATGTTTCTAGGCTCCTATTAGGCTAGATGTACGCCTTGGGTATGGTCCTTCTACCTACAGTCTCTCCCAAGCGCTCGGCTTTGTCTGGTTACGGACTGGTCCTGGATTGCCCAAGGATCGGGGGTTTGTTCCATGAACTCGACCTTTGCTGCTACTTTACGGTCTTTCAGTAACAAAGATATAATTCTTGAATCATTTCAAACTGCTCTGGCATTCAATGACTCGTAAGTGAAGGGTTCACCCGGGGCCCCGTCGAGCGATTATTTGCTGATACACCACGCCAAAACCGACTCACCAGGTGGTTTTTCTGATGGCTCCTCAAATAAATACTCGTTCCAAAACGGGATGCATCACATGCAAGTGCGTCAATCTATCCATATGTAGGCCCAATCCAAGTCTTCAGGGTTGACACACCCACAGGGTTCGCAGAGTCAAATGTGACGAGACAAGACCACGGTGTAATCGATGTACATCTACAAAACGTATCTGCGATGGCTATGTCTCCCATAGCAGGTCTATTCCACGACGGGAACTCGCTGATGCCGTCCGAGGACTCTCCGTCATCGGCCCTGCCTCTCAAGCTCTGAATCAGAGCCCGTTGCCGTCCAATCCCGTGTCCAGGCCCGCCTCGAGCGACGATGCTGTCTACTTTGATCTCTTCCGTCAAGTTACGGTCCCTGGCACATGTATCTTCTTCCCTTCCAGCTTCTGGAGGGAGAGCATTTTGCAGGTGGCGCACAGCGAGCCCGCCGTGTGGCACGCCACGCTTGCGCTCGGAGCTCTCCATCACAGAGCAGGAGCTCTCACCTTGGGCAGGAAGGATGATGATAGGGTGCTGGCTCGGGCCGAGTTGCACTATGGTAAAGCCATGGCCCTCGCCAGGGACTTGGACTCGACTGCGAAAGTCGTGACTCTGTCAATCGCACTTGTTGCTGCGGCAAACATGCTCGAGCGGTGGTCCGAGATGCAGACGCATGTTATGGCCGGTTTAAAGATCATCGCCCAAGACGAGGCCCGTACTTCACGTCACAAATTCCTCAGGGCATCGTTGACGCGGTTTGATCTGCTAGCTATGACCTATGGCGACTCCCAGTCACCGTACCCTTACAATCAATGCTCTTCCATATATACCCTCGACCAATTCTTATCGGTTCCCCACACCCAGAGCGTTTCTTATGAGGAATTAAGTTCTGAACTGTTCGGCCTTATGAGAGCTGGGTTCCTCCTGGACGACAGCCTTTTCTCAGGAAACCTCGCTTATGGTCCTTGGGTCACAAAATATGATGCCTTCTTACGACGTTTGACTCTATGGGAGAGTAGCATGGCAGGCTTTGAAGACGCACATAAGCCTACCAATCGCGACCAGACGACGAGGCTCTCGCTACGTTTATATCACGTCACGCTTCGGACCATGATTCAAGCAGGATTCGTAGGCCGTGAGACGCGATATGATGCTCTACTTGGCCGCTTTGAGTACATGGTGAACCTCGCAGCGACGCTCCAGCAAAGGATGCGAACTGATAGCGCTATCAACTTTAGCCTTGAATTGGGACTGATTATCCCGTTGGGGGTAGTTATTCATCGATGCCGACACCATGCGTTGCGACGTGCGGCCCTTAGGATCCTAAAGGAATCCAATAGGGTTGAGGGTATGTGGCGGAGTGACACTGCATCCGCGATTTTCGGGGCTCTCGTAGCTGTAGAAGAAGGCTCCGTCGTTCCTACCAATACATACATTCACACGCCTTTCCTCTTGGATTCTTCCCTGTCGAATATTCCTTGGAGGGCCTGGTCTAAGCTAAATTTTGAGCTTCTCGCCACCTTAGGGTGGAATGACGCGCCGATGATACCTGAGGAGAAACGGGTTAAAGAATTTCAGGCCAATATGTACCCGGGCAAACGGTGTGCAGAGCTCCGTCTGATAACGGGCCCTGTAAACGATGGGGACCCATACGGAGAGGTTACAGAGGTTACCGTGCAGTTTTAGTATGATATGTGCCAGCTGAAATACCTGACACCCCTATCCAAACTCGATATCACGAATTATCTTATCATTTAGACTCGGACTTGCGGCGCAGATTATGTCTAGGTCTCTCACTCTGCTTCAAAGTCTTGCCGCTACCTAATTCAAATCACGTCAAAGGACCAGCTACTAGAATTGACTTTCCCGCGGTATTATGGCTCGCGAAGTGCTGCGCTATCTACAAATATACTAGTTAAAGGATTTAGCCTGTTATGTGTCTGGGGGAAAACGCAGCAAGATTTTCAGTATCGATTATTGAAGTTCTAGCACAGGCCTAAAGGGTATGACAATCCAAGAACAATTCACTGGCTCGACTTGCATAGCCCCGTGCTCTGACCATGGGGGTAATCACTAGTGAGACATCCGACAAGACAGTGACAAGGATATGCCCTGTCATTTTAGTTTCGCATGTGACTGCCAACGATGATCTGGCGAATGGACCAATAACATCACATCATTAAAGCTGGCGAATTTGACTGGAGTTCATGCGAGAAACATACGCCTCATGGGAACGGCACTTGAGACCGTCACGGCTGCGCAGCGCTCTAGCTGGTTGGGATTGGAGATGCCTGTTTGGCGACTTCTCCAATCATATTAAGAAGAACGCCAGGACAATAAGATTGATGTTAAAGGCTTCAATAAGTTAAGTCATAGTTACTGTGTTCTTTTCGTCCTGATTGCCATGTATAAAACGTACGGCATCCTCTTCCTTCCAGACTCAAACAACATCTCACTCAGTTCTACATCATTGCAAATAAGGAGCCCAAATCAATCTCAAGCCCTATTACCTTGTCGAAAATGCTTTCTCAAAAATCCCCTTCGCTTTGGCTGCCTCTGTTGGCGCGCCTCCCCCTTGCATCCCCTTCTTCATTGTATGCCAGAGCTCCGACCAACAGCACGTATGATTGGAACAAGGTAAGTGGAAAAGCCTTGCATAGAGAACACTACTGACAAGATTCACGGGCAAAAGATTCCAGTCTCGACCGAGAAAATCAACTGGGCCCCGTGTTTTCAAGATTTTTTGTGCACTCGACTCGAGGTAGAGAACCCTCCCAGCTTAGATGATCAGCCTAAATCCTACTGACACAAACCAAAGGTTCCTCTAGATTATGAAGATGAGAGCATGGGAACGACAAAAGTTGCATTCATCAAGTACCCATCTAAGAATGAGTCTGCTGAGGATCTCTTGTTCAATTTTGGTATACACAATGTGTCTTTAATTGAAAGCCATTATGCTAACAAATATTTTCAAGGCGGCCCTGGAGGCTCAGGTATTGGTACTTTGATCCCTTTGGCGCCAGATCTCGCAGAGGTTTACGGCTCCGGTGTCAACTTGGTCAGTTTTGATCCTCGAGGCGTCAACAACACAGGACCAGCCCTCGATTGTTTTCCCGGAGATCCTGCAACAAGGCACATGTTTGGCTCTGGCTACTTCCGTACTGTACCAGATTCTGGTTCCGATTCAGCCGCCACCCAGTTCTATCTCGCCGAAGCTCTCGGGAACTGGTGCAACGATGCCATTGGCGGGCCTAATGGCACCGCCCAATACGTCAACACCCCGGCCGTTGCCAACGATATTCTCAGATTCGTAGAGCTGCAGAGCTTTACCAACGGGAAGCCCAAAGAAGATGCGAAGCTGTGGTATAATGGATACAGCTACGGGACCGCGCTTGGCGCCACATTCGCCACGCTCCATCCAGATCGCGTCGGCCGCATGATTCTAGACGGAGTGGAAGACCCAGAAAACTACTACAATGGGCTTTGGAGCAACAACCTCTTGACCGCCGATGCAGGGGTGGATAACTTTGTCACCTCTTGCTTTGCAGCTGGTCCTGAAGCTTGCGTTATGTATGAAAGCTCGACCGATCAGATCCACTCCAGGTTGTCAAGCGTAATTGCCAACCTGAAAGAGAAGCCTGTGCCCGTGTGGAATTCTTCTGTGGTAGGAATGCCGGTCCTAGCAACATATGCGGATTTAACAAACGTCCTCCTCCTCAGCCTGTACTTCCCACTTGCTTCGTTCCCCAAGGTTGCGCAGATCATGGTTGATCTCGAACAAGGCCACGGCGAGTCTCTCATCGTGTCCAAAAAAATCTCATTCCGCAGCGATTGTCAGGCAGAAGCGAGCTTTGACGGCCTCCAAGCGAGTATGATGATTCTGTGCACCGACTCGGATGGCCGAGGCCGAATCAATTCTGTTGAAGAGTACCAGGATTACGTGGAAGATCTGCAGCGTCAGAGCAAGTACATCGGGAACGCTTGGGCTATCAATAGGATGAATTGTCACTCGATTGATGTGGTGCCTCCCAAAAGCGGGAAATTCAGTGGTGAGTACTGAGTAAAGCAATGGTATTAGATGCATTACATGAAAACTAACTAGTCTTATCGAAGGCATCACTGGAGCTGACACAAGCTTTCCTATCCTTTTCATCGGCAATGTATTTGATCCGGTGACACCGCTGGCAAGGTAAGTTTCCCACTGAGACTCGCAAGAGACTTTGTGAAACTGCTAACGGCTTGAAGCGCACGGAGAGTATCATCTCACTTTCCAAGATCAGTTGTTCTGGCGGTTGATGCCCCTGGGGTGAGTACAAAGGAAAACAGTACCGTGCACTTTTACTTACGCTAACTTAAACAAAAGCACTGCAGCTTATCCGCACCGTCAAATTGCACAAACAAATACATACAGGAATATTTGGCCGGATCGGTTCCACCATCTAACATCACCTGCCAGCCAAACGAACTGCCGTTCAAAAGTTCTCTCGAAGGTCTGGCCGGGATGACTTCAATTTAACCTTGAGAGAATACCAACAGATGGCCAAGGTTCTAGCTTATCCAGGGCTCGCACTTTTGGTTACGTCCAGCACAGATTCAACAGGTGGATAAAATGGTGAGCCATGATGCTATGGGTGCCATGTGCCGAATTGAATTGCCTTGTATTTGATATTCGTTCTTTTGTCTCACCTTTAGTCTTTGAATCAATTAGTTTTTGTACAGTCTTTTCCATAGATAACAATCTCGAATCCCACAATGCCCCGGCGGGAGAAGTTACAATAACATATAAGACTTATATTTTTATCCAAGTATAGCCCATCGTCGGGTTGAGGGCCTCAAATCTCTCAAGTAAGTCTGCTAGAGCTTATTGACCAGTTTCAAGAATGGAAGTAGACTTTAGTGAGATTGTTTTGTAGGATAGTGTTTAGCTGGAAAATTAGTGTAAAAACATATCCTGAATAAGGAAATTATACGCGTTTGGGATGGGAATGTTGAGAGTTTCGCCAAATTGGAGAATTTCCAGCGAACTCCAGTATGGACACTGATATAGAACAAGTTTTAGGTCTCGAGTCCTTAAATTAGGCCCTGTATTGAAGCAGTATATTTTCCCGTGAAGATCCTTAGCGGAATATATATACTTCATAGGCCTATATATCAGAATCCAATCCGGTGTTATGCCCCGATCACGGGCTTGAGTGAATCTAGCCCATAAGAGGCCATGTTTTAGGATCAATTCATCCTCGGATATGCTATATATGAAGATTCCTAGGCCTCGACTTTCACTACTTTGATGGGAGATAGCTATATACATAGCTGGTAGCTATTATTAATTCATACGCTATTATGGCCAAGTCTATAATATTCAAAGCTTTAACTACTCAAAGAGTACAGGGAAAGGATTACCTACTATTACCTCTCTTTATTACGCTCTTAGTTATAGAAATCCTAGAAAGTCTTAAGACCGCCTTATCTTATATTTAAATATTTAAGAGCGAAATATTATTATTTCTAGTAAGACTTATATATAGAGTAAGATAGCCGGGTTAATTACTATTAAAATAAAAATATAATTATTAGAGGTTTTAGCTATAAATAATATAGATATATCCTGTATTAATTATCTAAAATAGTAAAATAGAGTAATATTAAGTAATTTATATTAATTAGTATATCTAAGTTACTAGATTCTTAATATTCTTTCTATCTTAATATTAGATATATCTATAGGTAATTATAGAGTAGACTATACTTCTGGAAATAAGTTCTAAGATTCTTTACTTTATATTTTCTTTTTATTCTAAATACTATAGAGAGCTAATAGTATTTAAAAGCTAATTAAAGAATAATATAATTTAAATTAATAATTATAATATAATAATACTATTATTATATAGTATAACTAAGTATATATAAATAGGTATTAGGTTAATATTAAATCTATATTATTTCTAATAAAAAGATTCTATAGCTATAAATATATACTATATTTATAGAGGTAAAATAACTAATAACCTTATATAACTAGCTTTTCTTATTTCTAAATATATATAATTTTAGATTAAACTAAAACTAACTCTAATATACTCCGGCCTAATATAAATAATACCCTGATCTAAATATAACTAAAAAAAAATATAAAGCTTAAATAATTAATTTTTAAGAACTATCTCTATTCTAATTATCTTAATATAGTATATAATATACTAAAACTATAAGTTATATATCAGGCTATAGTAGGCCTATATAAGAGAATAACTATTCTTAAGATATAGTATTTACTTAAGCTTATCTTAATCCTCTATAAGTTCCTATAGTAGTAGTTATAGATAGTAGGCTGTATAAAGTAATAGACTAAATAGATATAACTACTGGATCTATAATACTAAGAGTAGCTTTATTATTATAAGCAGGCTCTTAACTGATCAGAGGGGTATATTATAAATATATTTAGTAAATAACTATATTAGATTATCTTGGATAATTATTATTATTACTTTAAGGGTTTTATTAAAAGTATTAACCAGGCTCTAAGAGATTAGAATATTTATATTAGATATTATAGCTATTTAAGTACTTACTAGATATCTAGTAATTAATTAATTAAGTAATTAATAGTAAGATATAATTAATTAATTAATTATAATAAGCTTTAAGTTAGAAAGGAAATATAGTTATTATTATTAGATAATAAGCTTCCCCCTTTAGAGGTTATAGCTATAGCTAGGTTATTTATATATCTAGTTATATAAATACCTTCTATTAGTAGAGTTTTTATAAAATTAATATCTATACCTAGGCTAAAAATATAATATATTAATTTTATTTTATAGTATTAAAGATTTAGATATAGACTACTAATTATATTCTTAAAAAATATATATCAGATTATATATTACCTGATCTTAGAATATACTCTTATTTATAGTAAAACTAATAAAAAAATAATAATACTATTATAAATAAAATATATACTACTATATATTATATAGTATATTCTACTTTTTCTTCTAATAAAAAAAAAGATTATTTTAAATTATTAATAAGCTTTTATAATCTATAAACTAGCTTATTTTAAATTACTAATAAGCTAGTATAATATTATAAATAAAGTATATACCTACTATATTATATAGTATACTCTATCTTTTCTACTAATAAGAGATAAATTACTCTAGATTATTAGTAAGTCTGAATAATTCTCAGCTAAACTTACTCTAGATTACTAGTAAGCTATTATAAGCCCCTAGTATATATATATATTTATTTTACTAGATAGAATACTCTTTTAGATAGTTATTAATAATATTATCTATATATCTATTATTACTAGCTTTATAATATTTATATATTAATAGTAACTTATATTATATAGCTTAAGATAATCTAATTATACTACTTAGAATAATATTCTAATTAGTTTAATCCTAATTTACCCTAGACTCTATTTAGTATAAGTTATCTAATTATTATATATTAATAACTCTTATTTATATTATAAATAACCCCTATATTACCTAATAGAACCCCCTTAGTTATTATATATAGTTATATATAGCTAAGTAATATAATTAATATCCTATATATTATCTATATTACTAATTAATTACTAATAATATATTCTATATTATATATATTATTCTAATATATATATATATATTTATTTCCTAGATAGAATACTCTTTTAAATAGTTATTAATAATATTATCTATATATCTATTATTACTAGCTCTATAATACTTATATATTAATAATAACTTATATTATATAGCTTAAGATAATTTAATTATACTACTCAGAATAATATCTAATTAGTTTAACTCTAACTTATTCTAGATCTCTATCTAGTATAAATTATCTAACTATTATATATTAATAACTCTTATTTAGCTAATTACCTTATCTTAATTACTATGTAATAATAAAGAAGATATTATAACTACTATAGTATCTTAAGCTCAGTAGTAGAATATTTCTATTACTAATAATAATCTACTTACTCTAACTATTAAGAATAATACTATAGATAAGAATAGTAATAATAATAATAATAATAATAATAATAATAATTATACTAAAGAAATATAGCTTTTATAAGATTAAATTAATTAGCTTTATATATATCTTATAAATATCTACTAGAAGTTAATAAATATAATAAATATTATAGTATAATAAGCTATTATAAATACTAATCTCTATACTTAAACTATAATTATTATTTAAGAAAGAGAGTTAGAATAACTATTTAAACTATTACTATTTAAGATATTTAATAGAATATAAAATTAGCTTTAGAGATTTATAATCTAATTTTAAGTATATTTTAATTATTTTCCTATTACTCTTAGAACTAATAAATAAAAGATTATATATATTTACTTATAACTTAAAGAAGCTATATTTAATTAGTTTAAACCTATTATAAAGAAATATCTTAATAAATAAGAAGATTAATAAACTATTAATATTATAATAAATTTTAATTACTTTATAGAAATTCTTTAATAAATCTTTAGAATCTAAAATAAAAAGTAAAAAGAAGAATATAAAATTAATCTATTTATTTAGAAAGGATTATATATAATCTTTAGTACTAAATACTTCTAGCTTTTAATTAAAACTAGATAGAATAAGAAGTAAGCTATATCTTATTATTTTAATAGACTAAAGAAAGAAATATAAAAGAAACTCTATAAGAAAGATTAGCTAGTAAGTATTTATAAATATATAACTATAGCTATAAGAATTAATAATTAATAGTACTAATAGTAAACTTATAGTAAGAAAATAAACTACTTTACTAATACTAGGAAACTATAATAATAATATACTATAGTCTCTAGGATATATATAGGTTCTATAGAGCTAGGAACTATAGAGAAATATAAATACTATAATTATAATAAAATTAAGTATATCTTATCTTAATATTTAAAACCTAAAAAAGAGAAAATAAAAGATTAGAAACCTACTAAGAAAGATAAGAAATAATT
The DNA here is from genome assembly GCA_026958235.1 of Clonostachys rosea. NCBI lineage: Eukaryota > Fungi > Ascomycota > Sordariomycetes > Hypocreales > Bionectriaceae > Clonostachys > Clonostachys rosea. The sequence goes on from CP110205.1 coordinate 39,611, forward strand.
AGAAGTAATAAGGAAAACTAAAACTAAAACCCTTAGAATAATTAGAAAGATCTCTTAGGAAGAAACCCCTATAACTATTATAATTTCTAAATTCCCTTTAAGAAATATACTTATCTTTAGAGAAATACTAGAAGAAGAGGAATATAAGAAATAAAATATATTTAGAAAATAATAGAAGGAAATCTAATAGATCTTTTAAGAGCTTAAGAAGAAATATAAGTAAAGAGAATAAGTTTTAGAATTTAAACTATCTACTAAATATAAATATATATTTTATTATATTAATAATCTTATTCTATAAATTATAACTAAATAAGAATAATATCTCTCTATAAGAATAGAAATTAAGGCTAAATATAATAAACTCTATATATATTATTAAGAAAGGATATAAGAATAGAATCTAGATATATTAGAGGAACTAGTTATTTTTAGAAATAATATTATTAATACTATATAACTTAGTAATAGGATTTATAAAATACTAACTTATATAGAGACTATATAGATATATAACTACTCTTTAGAATTCTAGATAATTTATTATAATAACTAGTACTAAGTATATTAGATAGAAAAAACTAAGAATAATTTCTTTCTATATCCTAATAGAAGAATACCTAATAAATATACTATAGAATAAATATAATAATTTATATACTAATACTATAGTATAAGATAATATATTATCTTTAAAAAAGACTAAGAAGAATACCCTAATAAATATATTTATAGTAAGCTACTAGTAGAACTATATAATAAGCTAAAGTATAAGGTTTATAAGAAAGCTAAGATTAAACTATAGTATAAAAATAAAGATCTTAAAGACTAAGTAATAACTAAATATAATAATTAAATTAAATAATATTATAACTAGAAGTATAGAAATTATCTAGAAATAAAAAAAATAGTACTAGAACTTACTAAGTATAATAATAATAATATAAACCCTACTAAATTATATTTATAATAATACTAGTAATAGGAAGAAAAGATAAGATAATAATATATAGAAGGTATATTATCTCCTATAGATAGTAAAGAAAATAGTAATATAGAGAAATAAGAAATTATCTTTATTAATAAAAAGAAATAGAATAAAGTCTACTCTAATAAAGAGATACTAATAATAATTAGTAAATTAAATAATTAGAAATAAAAATATATATAATTTATCCCTAGCTATATAGATAAACTAAGAATACTTATAAATATTCTAAAATAAATACTTAAGAATAAAGAAAGATAAGAAAAGCTTAAATAATAAATTAACTAGATAAAAAATAATCTAAATTATTTATAATAGAGCTATAGTATAGAATAATATTAATAATAGATTAGAGAACTCTAGAAGCTATTAAAATAGAAAACTTATTTTATATCTTTATAGAAATAGAGATTAAAAGGAACTAGTTTATAGTATTTATTAACTATAGAGTATAAGAAACTTATATCTTACTAGTAGTAATTAACTAACTCTATTTACTATAGAAAAGAAAAGAAGAAATCTATATAGTTACTAATATTAAAAACTTAAAATTTAAATATAATAATAGAATTATTAATTTAGAAACTAATTATTTTATAATTAGAATCTAAGAAAAGGAATTTAATATTATATATAACTTAGTACTACTAGGAACTTATAAAATTATATTAGAACTATTATAGCTATAGAATATAAACTTACTAATAGATTAGTTTACTAGCTATATAGAGTAGAGAGATACTTTTATAAACTAATATTAGAATTAATTTAGATATTAGAAGAATAGAATAATTCTTTAATAACTATAAGTATTACTATAAAAAATTAAAAGAATAACTTACAATAATAAGTAGATATAGTAGTTATAGCCTTAATAGTACTATAACCTAATATAATAAGGAATTTATTCTAATAAGAGCTAAGATAAATAATATAAATCTTAGAATAGATATAGAAATAAGAATAGCTCTTAGATATATATTTAGTATTAATTAATTAGAAATAACTAATAAAGAATAATAATAAGAATATAAAAAATTAAATATAATTAATAGTAAAAGGAAATAGAAAAACTACTTCTAAAACTATTTAGTATAAAAGTTTAGAAATAGAACTAAATAAATAATTAATAAAGAGTATAGTAGAATAAGAAAAAGAATATCTAGTATAAGTATAAATAAGCTAAATATTTAAAAAATAAAGAATAATTTAAGAATATTCTATATAAATATAAATATTTTAAAGATAAGTTATTTTAGAAAAAACTTAAAATAGAGCTATCTTAATATAGCTAATAGAATTATAAAATCTCTATTATTAAATAAAAAGAATTTAACTTCTATAAACTAGATAATCTTATAGAATCTTAATTATAAATATTCTATAAGTATATTAATAATATATTAATAAAAAGCTATATATACTTATTAACTTTATCTATAGACTATCTTATAATATTTATACTAAAAAAGAATAATAAATTCTATTTAGTTATTAATTACTAATAGTTAAATAAGATTATATAAAAAGATAGAATACTCTTACTACTAATTATTAAACTTAGGAATTAGTTATAGAGTAAATAGTAATTTATAGTATTAGATCTAAAGAGAGTTTATAATCTAATATAAATTAAAGAAGGAGATAAATAGAAAATAGTATTTAAAATAAAGTTTAATTTCTATAAATACTTTATTATATCTTTTAAACTAATAAATATATTTATAATATTCTAATAAATAATTAACTAAATACTCTAGAAGTACTTTAATATTTTTATAGTTATTTATCTTAATAATATTCTAATTTATTTTAATAATTTAAAAATATATAAGAAATATATATACTAGATTCTAGAAAAACTATAAAAAGCTAATCTTCTTATAGAACTTAAGAAAAATTATTTTTATAAATAAGAAATTAACTTCTTAAAAAATATTATTTAACTAAATAAAATATAAATAGAATAAAATAAGATTATTATAGTTAAGGAATAGAAAATACTAAAAACTATTAAGAAAATATAAACTTTTTTTAGATTTACTAATTATTATTAATAATTTATTAAGAACTATAGAAAAATTATTATATCTTTATATAATATTATTAAAAAAGAGATAGAATTCTAATAGAATAATAAATAATAATAAATATTTAATAAAATTAAAAACTAAATACTTTTAGAATCTATACTATAGATATTTAATTTTATAAGAGAATTAGAACTTAAAATAAATACTTTAAACTTTATAATTAGTATATAGATTAGTTAAAAAAATAATAATAAAGTACTATACTCTATAATATTCTTTTTAAAGAAACTATATAATATAGAGCTTAATTATTCTATCTATAATAAGAAATTTATAGCTATTATATATATATTTAAAGAATTTAAATACTATTATTTAGAAATAGTATATAAAGTTAAGATATATATAGATTATAAAAATATTTAGTATTTTACTATAATTTAATAACTAAATAAAAAATAAATATACTATACTAAATATTTATTTTAATTTAATTATAAAATAATATATTAAAAAGAATTAAAGAATAGAAGAGCTAATATTTTTAATTAGAAATCTAAATATAAGAAAGTAGTTTTAAAAATAAATAAATAGCTATTCTTAATTAATAATAAAGAATACTTAGTATAGAAAACCCTAAGAACTATACTTAAGGAAATAGTATATATTAAGATCTAGATAAAAACTATTTCTAGTTTAGAAAAACTATAATAAAATATTAGAATAATATTTATTAAAAAAATCTATAAATATCTACTCTTAGAATACTAAGAAGTTAAGAAAATATTTAATAGAATTAGATAATATTATAATTATTTAGATCTATAAAAAAATATATAGATTATAATTTTAGAATATAATATTTATATAAGAATTAAGTTTATATAATATAAACTCTATAAAGAACTTAAACTAGTTTTAATATTAAAATAATTCTAATAATTAATATTCTTTAATTATATTATTAAACTATTATTATTAAAAGAATCTATAATTAGAATAGAATATAATAGTATTTTAATAATTATTAATAGACTTATAAAATATAAATATTTTATTCTATATAAAGAAATAAGCTCTATAGAAGATTTTATATACTAGTTTTTATAATATATAATTAGCTATTATAGATTATCTAATAAGATTATATTAGATAGAGAAATAATATTTATCTCTAAGTTTTAATAATTACTTATAGTATAAATAGATATTAAGTATAAGTTTTTAATAGCTTATTATCTATAAAGTAATAGTTAAATAGAATAATTAAATTAAACTCTAGAATAATATCTATAAATATATATTAACTATAAATAAAATAATTAGATATAACTATTACTTATAGTATAGATTATATATAATAGCTTAGTATAAGAATCTATCTAGCTTATATTTATATATATAAATTATAGTTATAAACTATAATTCTAAAATTAACTAGAACTTAATAGACTTAACATACTAGCTATCAAATAAACGCCCAAGCCCAGTCAGCAAGCAGGCCTACCGAGGAAGAGCAAGAGGAGGAGAACGAAGAGCTCTCAAGGTCGATACCCGTATTTGATGATTCCAGCGACAGTGAAGACGGAGAGGGAGGCCCATGTCACCCACCACGATTAGATCCTACTCACCGGTTGAGTACAACGTTATATGATAACGCTGGTATTGACCCTCACTCCGGCAAGTAGGTACCAGATCATCAGTGGACAAGCGCGCATGATATGCTCTACGCCAAACTCTGTTACAGCAATCTCTAGCTACTATATTAATAAAAGAAATACTATATTTATTATATATAGAAATAAAGATAGAATTTAAATTTATTTAAAAAAGAATAAAAAAATACTATAATAAAACTAGATTAAAAGAACTAATTTTAAAGAAGAAAGATAAAATCTATTTACTCTATAAAAATATTATAATAATAAAACTAAATAATAAATTAAACTATTGAAGCGGTGAGAGAGGAAGCTGTACACACACACAACACCCACAACCACACAACACAAGGGTATGTGGCACACAGCGGTTATCGCGTTAGTTGACAGCTTCGTCGCCCGCAGTTAGATTCATCGTACGAAGACCTTCCTCGTCTCGAGAGATTGAACAGATTGAGAAGAGAGGGATCTCTTACGAAGGAAGCATTTTAAACGCTCGTCGCAGCGCCTCTTGAGGCCACAGCCGGCCTCAAATAAACAGAGGCTTCGCGAGGCTTCGCGATTGAACAGTCAATTCACTTGGCAGTCGCAAGTTAGGGTGTCAATTGAAAAATGAAGGAAAAAGCATGAATTTCTCTCTAGGCTGCGAAAAACAGCTCCTTTTAACTAGGCCGCTGAGCGGCATGACTTGCGGAACCCGGACCTTTTATCCCTGCTTCACTATAAAAAACTTAAATTATTTAAAATTCTTAAGAAAAAATTAGATATTAATTATAAACTCTTATTACTAGATATAATATATATTTACCTAGTTTTTTATATTTTACTACTTAAAAAAGTACTAGATAATATATTAGATTAGGATTATCTAATTAAAATCTATAAAGAAGAATTTAAATTAAAAAAAATTCTAAAGAAAGAAGTTAGAAATAGATAAATATTTTATTTAGTAAAATAGAAAAACTATAATAAAAATAATAATATATAGGAACTAATTAAATATCTAAAGAACTATTACTAACTTATTTAGTAGTTCTATTAATAAGAAAAAAAGAAAATTTAAAAAACTTAGATAAAATTAAAGTCTAGTTAATAATCCTTATAATATCTAGAAACTAAACTATATCTATAGCTTATTATTCCTTTAAAATAAACTCCTCCTAAGAATAAACCCTATCTTATTTATCTAAATCTCAGATTCCCTAATAAAATAAATATTAGAATTTCTTCTATACTATCTAATATTAATAATAAAGATATAAAACCTTTACTAAAGCTTCCTAAAGAACTGCTTTAGATAATACTAATTTAATATCTAGATAATATTCCTTAGCTACTAATTACTTTACTATAAAGATTAGTATAAATAAAAATATATATAAAAAAATAAAAAAGATATATATATTATAATACTACTTTAATACTATTATAAGAATATCTAATATAAATATACTTATTATAATATAATAATAATTTAATTATATAATATATCTTCTTATACTTAAAATAATTTAAATAAAATATTATTTTAATATCTATCTTCTTAATTAATAATATAAAGATCTTATATTACTAAGATTTCTTAGAAATAAACTATAATATAGTTAATAATATAGAAGAATAATTAAAGAATAAGGAAATTACTTACTAAATACTAGACTATAAAACTTAATCTTAAGAATAAAACTAATAAGAGAGGAGTAATATATTATAAATAAAGAAATACCCTTAGTATTATATATCCTGCTCTACTATTTTCTACTAATAAAGAATAGATTACTTTAAATTACTAGTAAATCTATATAATCCAGAGCTAGACTTACTCTGGATTACTAGTAAGCCTATATAAGCTACCTAGTATATATATATATTTATTTTACTAGATAGAATACTTCTTTAGATAGTTATTAATATAATTATCTATATATCTATTATTACTAGCTCTATAATATTTATATATTAATAGTAACTTATATTATATAGTCTAAGATAATCTGATTATATTACTTAGAATAATACTCTAATTAGTTTAATCTTAATCTACCCTAGACCCTGTTTAATATAAGTTATCTAACTATTATAATTTCTTAAGTTTTTTCTAGAGCTTTATTATATATATTTTCTATTAGAGTTTTCTATTAATTTATATACTAAAGAATTTAATTATTTTACTTAGTTTAATTTATATATCTCTAATTTAAATCTAGTTCTTTATTTTTTTTTTTTATATAAAATAGATTAGTTTACTTTTTACTAGATTAAAAACTAATCTAGTAAATATTAATTATTTCTTATATTTTCTCTATATTTTAAAAAGTTTTTTTTATTACTATCTTTATATTAGATCTAAAGCTTAATATATTTATATTATTAATAAACTCTATTATTAATATATTAGAAACTTTCTTAAGAGTTTTATATAAAGTATTTATATATAGTATAAAAAGAATTAATAATAGTAAAGATCTTTATAATATATTTATTTAAATTAATATTATTATTATTATTTTATTATTAAACTAGAGCTATATTATTCTACTTTTTAAAAATATTTTAATCTATTTATAGATATTCTTAGAATATCTTTTTACTCTAATTACTTTAAGTACTCTATAGTATAATATTATATTAAATATACTATTTATATTTAGTAGTAATAATATAATTATTTCTTTAAATTTCTATATTATTTAGATTATTTTTATATATATCTTTAGAACTATTTCTATTAATCTATTATATCTATTTTCTATCTAGTTATTAGAAAGAAATTTAAATACTTTTATTATAATTATAATATAGTTTTCTAGTACTTTTTCTATTATTTTATTTATTATACTTAATAGTAATATTAGCTATTATTCTTTTAAGGTTTTTCTTTCTATTAGTATTTTTCTAGATTTTCTTAGTATTATTATAAAAGTAATCTAGAACTATATTAAAAAATAGCTTAATCTAAAGCTCTTAATAGCTAGATATATAAGTATTTAGTAAAATAGTTTTCTATATATCTTTAAAAAGCTTATTAATATTCTATTCTTTTTTAATACTTTCTATAATAATATATACTTAAGTATATTTTTAATCTTTTTAAAAATAACTATTATTCTTATTAATATTAATTCTTTTTTCTTTTATTTTAAACTAAAGAGTAATTCTAATTTAAATAATTCTTTTAGAAAGAAAATTCCTATTAATTTTTATACTTTTTCTTTATAAGTTTATATTAGTTTCTTTTTCTCTTTTATTAAATCTAGTATTTTTAGAGCTTTATATAGTTTCTAGCTTCTTAGTTTAATTTATTTCTTTAGTATTTATAGCTTCTTATTATTTTAATTTATTTTTTTCTAATATAGTTTATTATTATTTCTAATCTAATTCTAATATAGTTTTCTTTTCTAATTTCTCTATCTCTTTTAGATCTTTCTATTATTACTAGTTAGAGTTTATTATATATTTTCTTTAAACTATTTTAATTATTTTAAATATCTTAATAATTTTAAAAGTTTACTACTCTTTTTTATTTCTAAATCTAGTTTAGAGTTTTATTAAAATTATCTTATTTATAATTTAGTTTAAATAATTAATAATAAAATTTACTAGAGCTTTTAATTATACTATATTTTTAACTTTTAATAATAAGCTTCTAAATCTATTATAGATTTTAGTTTTTATAAAAGAGTTATTAATTCTTCTTTACTTTCTAATATTCTCTATTATTCTAATCTCTTCTACTTTAAGTCTAATTTTAAATTAAACTTTTTATACTATATAATTAGATCTTATTAGTATATTATCTAAATCTATATATCTTATAGTTAAACTCTATATAGTTTAAATTAGATTAATTATATTATTTCTCTTCTTATAATAGAATTATATATATTTTTCTTTTAATATTAGAAAACTAAATTAGATTTATTTTATTACTATTATAAATTTATCTATTTCTATAGTTTTTTAATTATATTTATTCTATAATAGATTATAGATATTTATATTTCTAAAAAATATATTATATTTATTTAGATTAAGTTTATTAAAAATCTAGATTAAAAACTAGATAGAGATTAGATCTAATAGATTATATATATTCTAGATCTTAATTTTATATTTTAATATTCTAATTATATATTAGTTCTTATTTATCTTTATTTTCTATATCTTAGATTTATATATATTTTATATATATAATATATATTTTCCTTCTTTATATATTATTATATATTCTAATCTTACTAGATATATTAATATATTCTTATTTAGAAATATTATAATCTCTTTTACTATTATTATATTATATTTAATCTAAATTTATAATATTTTCTTTATATTATTTAGTATTTTTTATATATACTATATAACTATATTTAATATTATTAAAATAAGCTTAATTAGAATTTAATTATTATTTATCTTAAAAAGTTATCTAGATTTAATATATTTCTATTTTATATTCTATAGAATATATTAGTAATATTTATCTCTTATAATATATTAATTATAGTTCTTATCTTTTAGAATATTCTAATTATAATTTTAAACTTTTAATTAATTATTTCTACTAAATAATCTAGCTCTTTTTACTATTTAGATTATATTTATTATTATTACTATTTAGTTTTAGTTTAGTATTTAATATTTAGTTTTAGAATATTTCTTTATAATATTATAAATCTAATTAGATAGTTACTATATATTTTTTTTATTTTCTCTTTCTTTCTACTTAGTATAAAGTAGGTTTATATATAGACTAAATATAGCTCTTTATATAATATATATATTAATATATTTCCTCTAGTTTTTATTAAATAGAATTCTCTAGTTAAATATACTCTAGCTATATATTAGCTATATTTTACTTACTTATTATAATAGTATACTATATAGCTAATCTTATAATAATTATAATATTAATATAATTATATAGCTACTATATAAAACTATATTTAGTATTTTAATTAGTATATAGTAACTTTATAATTAGCTATTATATTTTTCTTTATTAATATTCTATTATAGTAATTAACTAATCTGCTATATTCCGGATACTATCTTATTAACCTTATTTAATTTAACTTTTTACTCTAATAAACTTTTTAATAATTTAATTTAATTTAATTCTCTTCTACCTATCTGAATATAAATAATCTTTACTAACTTAGACTTTAAGAACTATCTCTACCCGGATTAATTCTATATAATATATAATATACTAGAACCAGAGGCTATATCTTAGGTTATTATAATTATTAAGTACTTAGAGATTATTATCTAGCTTCTCCTCCTTAAGTATCTTATACAGAGTAGGATCTATTACTTACTCCTTACAGACTTTATAATATAGTACTAGACCTAGTAGCTATAACTACTAGACCTATATAGTTAAGAGCAGCTTTATAGCTATAAGGAATCTGGTAATAGAATATAGGCTTAATTATTTTATATTATTAGTAAGGATATAAGAGTTCTTACTAATTATTACTATTATATAGTTAAGGACCTAGTTATATATAATAATCAGACCTTAGCTACAGGGAATAATAATATTAGAGATATCTATTATTATAATTATAAGAAGAGATCTAATTACTAGTAATTAGTAATAATAAGCTTAGAGAGATATTATAATTAATTATAGATAATAAGTATTCTCCCTTAGGGCCTATAGCTAAATTATATACTTAGTAAGCTCTTTTTAGAGTTTTTAGAGATACTATTACCTTACCTTAGCTTATATAAATAAAAAAGTAAAAAAAATAGAGTTAAAGATTAGATATAGACTGAAACTTAGTTAAAAATAAATTATATAGATCTAGTTATATATAGCCTGATCTTAGAATATTCCTTATATATAGTAAAAATCTTAAAAAAAAAATAATTATATAGCTTTATAAAAGAGTTTATATTAGCTAATTTTAATATTTATAATTATTTTCTATTTATATAATATATTTTCTTTTTCTAGTAAAATTATATTTAGAATTAAATTCTATTTTAATATAATTTTATTTTATTTTTATATTAATTTTATTTTTATAATTTTAATTTAGTTTATCTAATTTTTTTTTTTTTAGAGTATTTTAATATTCTAAATAATTATTATAATTTTAATTTCTTTTATTATTATAATATATTATTACTAATTAAATTTTATCTTTAGTTTAAATACTATTTTTATTTATTCTCTATTCTTTATATTTTATTTAATTTTCTTATTAAATATAATAATTATATTATTACTTCTTAGTTTTTTAACTATAATTATCTTAGAACTAGTTCTTTTATATATATTACTTATTTTAATTATATTCTTTAGATCTCTATCTTTTATATTTATTTAGTAATTCTTAGTTTAAATAGTTATTTTATAATTATATTAAACTAGAATAAGTTTTAATTTAATATTAATATAAATATATATTAGATTTATATTAAATATAATTTAAATTTAGATTAATTCTAGATTTTCTTTTTTATTATTAAATATCTTTTTTTTTAATTTTTTTTTTAGCTATAAATAAAGTTATCCTAAGATTAGATATAATATATAATTAGGTTTATTATATAGGGTTTTTTTTTATATATAAGGTTAGCAGTCTATATCTAAACCTTCTATAGAATAAAGATTAAAATAAATATACTTTTATCCTGGGTATAGATATTAATATCTTAAAAACTCTAATAATAGGAGCTATTTATATAGCTAGATATATAAACCCAGCTATAGCTATAATCCCTAAGGGGGGAAACTTATTATCTATTAATAATAACTATCCTTCTATACTTATCTTAATTAATTAATTATATCTAGTAAGTACTTATTACTAATAACTACTATAAGTAATAACTATAATAATAAAATAAATATAACTAATATATTAATTCCTACTAGAGAAAGCTAAGTTAATATAAATAACCTAGCTCTTTAAAGAATAATAATAATTATTAGTTAATAGCTAAAAGAGCTATATTTTAAATATATTAAGTTTTTAAATCTCTAATTAATTAGAGAGCTTTTTATAGTAATATAACTACTTATAGTATAATAGGTCTAGTAGCTATACCTACTTAGGCTATCTCTATACTATAATAGCTAGCTATTAGATACTAATAATATACTTATTAGGGATAAGGATTAGCTAGATTAAGAGCTATAGCTATATCTTATTAATAACTATCCTATTATATATATATATTCTAACCTAATATATTATCTTTAGTTTCAGTATATTATATACTATATTAAGATAATCTATAGGGAGATAGCTCTTACTATTTAATTAATTTTTTATCTATCTTATTCTATTAATTTTAATTAGAGTTTAGGTTTAGAGTTAGTTAAGCTTAATATTAAATAAGGTTTTATTACTAGGTAGGAAAAGTAATTATCTAGAAGTTAATATTAATTTATCTCTATAAGTATAATATATATTTACTATAGTAAAGTTCCTAAGATCTATATAGAGATATATTTTAATCTTATACCTATTTATCTATATATAGTTCTTTTTAATAATACTAGGAAATATCTTTTTAATTATTTTTTAAATAATTTTAATAATTATTATCTAGATATTTTTTATAGCTTTTAAAATTATTATTTCTATATTTAGTTCTATATATTTATATATTAGTTCTATTCTAAATAAAAACTTTATAATTTATTATATTTATTAAACTATTTTATTAAATATTAGTTTAGTAATTTATTTATATATTTTTCTTATAGAGTTCTTTTTAATATATTTCTCCTCTAGATTTATCTTAGATTTAGTATATCTCTAATCTAGAGAAATATTAGAAAAACTTCTTTAAAGATAGTAAATATTTAATTTTAGCTTATAATATCTACTATTAATTTCTATTAGATAGTGCTTTATATTATTAGATTATTTTTAATATAGTATTAATTCTAGATTAATTTAATTCTATAGAATTAATTACTAGATTTATTTTTAATTTTAATTAGTTCTCTATAGCTATATCTAGTTTATAAGTAAAATCCCTATTCTACTATCTATACTTATTAAATATAATCTTAATAAATTTATTCTAGAGATTATTTTATACTATTATAAAAATAAATAATAATTTCTTATTATTAGCTATATTATCTATCTAATATACTATATATAATAGCTATTAGAATATATATTTATATTATTTCTATATATTCTCTTTTAATCTATTATTAGAAAACTAGTTAGATTTTATTTCTAGAGTAATTTATATTATTTTAAATAGTATAGCTTTATTTATCTTAATAATAGTTATAATTATCTATATCTAATTAAATATATACTCTATTATTTTCTATATTAATTATAATATTATTTTCTTCTTCTAGATCTTTTATCTTATACTATAGAGCTTAATAATAAATAGTTTCTAGAAATATATTATTTAATTAATAAATTTAAACTATCTATTAGATTTAAACTAATTATTATTAATCTAAATAATTATTTATATATTCTATATCTTTTTTATTATTTTCTTTTTAAAGAGTTTTTAAACTCTTTTAATAATTATTTTTATTTAACTAGTATTATTAAAATTAATAATCTCTCTATCTAAACTAACTTAGAACTAACTATTTATAGTTTATTAGATAAAGAATTATTAATAATATATACTATTTATCTATAGCTAGTTATAAAATTCTTGTCATGCTACGAACAGGGGCTGCACGGAGCCCCCTATAAAAGGGCTGTAAACAGCCAGTAGATAGAAGAAACTCAAGCCTTAAGAATCATATTATCTCACACACAAGTGAAGGTATCGTGAACCTAGGTTTCAACCACAAGCTATCCGACTACGGCTACCCTGTAGCCAACAACCAAGAACCCATCAACAACGCCCAAGCTGGTTGCGGCCAGTTCTGAGCATAACAGGTGGTAGCAATTCTCTGTTATCGCAAGACCTCAAACACTCAATTCAACAGCCCAAGAGAGGGCAACAAAAGAAACACCCGGCCAGATGCCGGCCGGAGCCAGTTCAAGAAACAATCACCTAAGCGCATCCGATATCGAACACATATACCGAGTTGCCGACTTCCTTGAAAACAACCCAAACTTCGTGCTGCGAGGCAGATTGTTGCAAACAACGGCCACAGCCCGATCGGTTGAGACGTTCGTTGAACAAATCGACTCCGAACATCCATTTTTTCGGCCGCCAAAAGAGCGGAATATCAAAGCTCCAATCCATTGGAACTCAATTGACCAACACACGGTCAGAGCTATCTGGAACTCTGCAAAGCGTATCATTTTGAAAGCCCAGGGACTGGGAATCATACCAGCGAGCAGACCAACTTCGCTGTATTCAGGAGACTCAGGAGCCGAGTCAGCGGAAGACGAAATCTCGAGGGAACAAACAGACGTGGGCACAAGCGAAGACCCTGAAAACGCCCCTGTTACCTCCTCAACTGCACAAAGGCGGAGGACTCCAGTCGAGACGTGGCTGGGCCCGGAATATCTCGCGCAATCGCAAGAACAACCCCCGCCAGTTGGACCCATTCCCAGGCATTTCCAGGCATATACGCCAGGAAGAGAAAGGCCAGGTGGTCCTGAGTTATCACCGAGCGACGGCCGAACACGGGAACAAGGATCTCTCTCCCCAAATCCTATGGTTGGCTCCGACGAGAGTTCGGACTCAACAGGAACAACACGGAGAAGAGACACCCTGACCCAACGCTCCGTTCCAACAATGTCCGAAGGCCCGCCACCAGGGAAGGGCAAGGAACCACTCTTCCCAGGGCTAAAGTTTGCCCCGAGGACAGCCGACCTAGGAACAGTCATGGAGGAAGTCAGAAACAATCATGCTATTCTGGTAAACGAAATGACCGAGGGCCTCCAGAGGAATTCGGACGTTCTCACGGAGATGAGATCAACGACCGTCACCCTGCTCGAGCAGATGCTCGTTCAATTGACCATGTTGAACGGCAACCAAACCACGCCGGCGGCATCCACCTCTGGGAATAACCCGGCTCAGCCAGAAAAACCGATATCTACGCTGTTGGAGGACCCAACTCGATCCAAGGACAGCGAGGCCGGCCACAGACAGGCCAAGGCCGAGCAAACCCAGGATGATCGAGGAAAAGGAACCTCGGCTGCTATCTCTCAGACCGCCAATTCGGGCGCGGGAGCAGCCGCCCCAGCAGTACCAGGGGTAGGCGCGAACTCGACTCAGTCGAAGGATGCCACGTCCACAGAGTGGAATAACCCCGCCTGGAATACATCCAACATACAAGGGTATGACCAAGCAACAATTGCCCAGCCGGCGCAGAACCAAGGATGGCCGAACCCAAACCTGAACCAGCAAGGAGTGATTGGAGTCCCACAGGATGCGTACATACCCAAATGGAAGTTGACCGATATTGGTGTCTTCTGGCCAGACGCAAGCAAGGAGCTAACTGACGATAACGAAGTCTTTACAGTTAAAACCCAAACCGGGTTTACTGACGTGACCCTATGGCTGAACGCAGTACGAGATGTGGTAGTCTCAGGCAGCTATGAGAGGGCTGAATATATCAGAATGAACCTGTGGCAATTGTTCAGAGGAAGAGCTTTGGCCTGGTGGCAGCAAGAACTGGACACAATCGAGAAGCTGTTGGCCAGGTCATCCTTTGAACAATGGGAGATGGTGCTAAAAAAGCAATTCAGTTTGCGACCCGCCGCAGCGTTGAAAAAGCTCGCCTTAGCAACATTCTCTGAAGAAGACCTGTATAAGGATCGATCGCTGCGTGATTATGCAGCTAAAGTATTCCGATGGGCAGCCGCGTACGGAGAGACAAGCACACTCCAGCAGCTGCTAAGAGTATACAATACTCTTGATCCGAAGTTGAAGGTGATGTGCATGGAACCATCCGCCAATGATACGAAGGCCGATTGGTTGAATAAAGCAGAACTCAGGAGACGAGATGTATCAGACCTTCTGAAAGCAACCAGGTCACGACAGCGTCATGAAACGATAGACCTCACCGGTCCAGATGCAAACGCTGCCTACCTCCCCCAGGGAGAGTCTGGGACCGATAGTGAGGCCGAGGACGGCTACTTCTCTGGTCGAGACCAAAGGAATGGTCGTAGCGATAGGGGATACCGGCCACGTGGTGGACGGTATCAAGGCCGCAATTGGTCCTCGCAACGTAAGAACTGGAGTCCCCCTCCACGTGGTGGCAGGGACTGGCAGGAAAGAAGAAACCGCAAAGTCTCTTTCAGAGGAAAGCCAAGATTCCAGCAAAGGCGATTCACATACCGACAATACGGATTGCGAGAAGGCAGCCGATTCAAGAGCAAAGCTCGACTCAGGGTTGACGACTCCGACTTCAATAACAAAGAAAGAGAGCTGAAGGATGAAGGCTATACCTTTATCGAAGAGTTCTCCGAGGAGGAAGAAGAAGAAGCCTCAGAGGAGGAAATATCGAGCTTCGCAGACCGCCGCGAGACAGTAGCCTATGTCCAGGAACGAGTCGGGCCCGCGCCTTTGCCCAAAGAACAAGCCTATGCACAGATTATGCTGCAGCCAGGGCAGGTGATTGAGGCCAGCCCACGTCCGGACACATCCGAAGAGTTGGAGAAGAAGGCGCACACATACCTCAAGATCCCTTTGAAGTTCGATGACAAAGGTGACTCTCACGAGGTGTGCATTGATACCGGTACCTCAACTATACTAGTGGACAAAGGATGGCTCGAGAAGTACGGTAGGAACGTACGCTATCGCAGCCAACCTTTGAAGCAAGTAACCGGAGTTAACTCGAACTTCTCCATCTCGGAAGCGGCAACATTCGACTTCTATGTGCCCGGTATCGCGGCAGGAGTAGAAGTGTACACCCACTTCACAGTTACTGCCGACGTCATGACAGGACTGGGCCCAAAGTTGCTGCTAGGAACTCGCTTCCTGCACGACCATGGCGCAAGAGTGGACTTCATCAACCCAAGCGTGGTCTTCAGGTCAGCGCACAGTATGAAGACGCAAGGCAGCATATTCCGGCCAAGGCTGAAGAAAGTAGTCCGCGACGTCCGGGTACGACAAAATACCAAACTGCAACCAGGCGAAAGAGCGCTGATCGCAGTAAAATGGAGCTCCTTGCCGTCAGAAGACGAAGGAAAAGCGTACCATTTCGTATCAAATAACGAGTCCGCGTTCGACGCCACAGTAGATGCGAACAGCTCGCAGCTGGTGGTGTTCAGTAACAACACTGAGAAACCCCTGATCCTTATGAAGAACCAAACTGTGGGCAAGATTGAGGAATACGCAGGCGACGAGCAAGCGATATTCCTAACCCCAGAAGAAGCCAGCCAAGTTATCCCGTCTGGCGTGAGCTTCGACAGCGTGGACGAGTACTTTAACTTCGTGGAAAAAAACGCAGAACAGACCAAAGAGAGCAAGGAACCGGAAATTCCTAGTGTTGATGACGGTCTGCCAAATTACGGGATATCAAGGATATCAGATGTCCCGGCAAGAAAGAACAAGTACGGCGTATACATAGCCGACCTCGATAAAACGCTGGCCGAGTCCTTCATCAAGCTATCGGATAAATATGACATCTATCGCGACAGAGGGGTAATCCCAATGCCTGAAGAGATGAAGATGAGAGTGGACTTGGTCGACGGATGGCAAGATCAAAGGAAGACGGTCCGTCCCTACCCATTGGGTCGCGACGACCGCCAGTTCCTGGATGAAACACACGATAAGTTGGTGGCAGAAGGGAAAATGAGTCCAATGGACCAACCAGCCCAGATCGTGTGCCCGGCATTCGTGGTATGGCGTACAGTAGAAGGCAAAAAGAAGGGCCGTGTAGTAATTGATCTACGGCCACTCAACAGCAAAGTTATGCCAGACGCGTATCCATTGCCGGACCAAAACAACATAATTTCAAACATGAAAGGAAAGAAATTCTTCAGCATGTTTGATGCAGCCAAATTCTTCTTCCAGCTGCCCGTCTTCTCAGAGCATCGTAACCGGATGGTGGTTATCTCTGAGAGAGGCCTTGAAGTATCAAACGTGGCCCTAATGGGCTTTCGAAACTCGCCGAGCTTCGGCCAAAGGTTCATGGATAGAATCCTATGGAAATGCAGGCATTTTGCGCGAGCCTACATTGATGATATCGTTGTATTCTCGGATTCGGCTGAAGAGCATCTCCAGCATGTGGAAGAGGTGCTCCGGATCCTGGAAGAAAACCGTGTTCACATCTCCGCCGAGAAATCGTTTATCGCGTATCCGAGTATCAAGCTCTTAGGATATATCGTGAACGGCGACGGTATAAGCAAGACCGATGAGAGGCTGGCCGCATTCGCTAAATTGGAATTCCCAAACAACCTGTCAGCCTTGGAAACATACCTAGGTATGGCCGGTTGGCTCCGCGATGGGGTTCCATGGTACGATACAGTTGCGAAGCCTCTCCAAGCAAGGAAAACCGCATTGCAAAAGTCGGCAAAAAACGACGAGATCACCTTGGACGGCGTGAACAAGGCAGTAAGAAAGGCGAGGGCAAAGAAGCTGACGTTTGAACCCACTAAGGAAGAACTGGATTCCTTCAGCCACCTCCAGCAGGCTTTATCTAAACAGTTTTTCCTGTGGCACCCGGATCCGGATAAGCACCTGTTTGTTAAGGTGGATGCGTGCAAAAATGGATTCGGCGTATATGTGTTCCAATTGGACCATGACTGGGACGGGTCCAGTATTCCCGGCAAGGATATACCATCTTCCAGGTTGCGACCGATCCTGTTTATGTCTCGGATGGCATCGGCCACTGAAAGAGCATATGGATCAACGGAAGCGGAGGTTGCAGCCGTGGCTTGGGCCTTGCGAAAGTTGAGGCGTATGGTGCAATCCAACCGCCACGCGGTGAACATTGTTACCGATCACGCGGCAACAAAGGGCATTGTTATGCATACGTCGCTGAAGACTTTGGACCTGAACAAAGCCAACCTGAAGCTAGCAGGGATCGCAAATTGGCTTTCCCAATTCAGGCTGAATATCTTCCATGTTGAAGGCAAACTCAATGTGGTGCCAGACGCACTATCAAGGCTCCCAGTCGCTGATCCAAGGGGAGCAGTTGCAGCGGAAAGCAGTCACGATGAGCTGGACTATAACGTGATGGAAGAAAGCCACAGCCTGGCAGAGGCCGAGATGAAAAGGATGGACTGCTTACTCTACCATACGGCCTTGAATGTGGAAGTGGCAATGGACTCAGCCTTCGCTCGTCAGGTCGCGTACGGATACCAGACGGACCCGAAATTCTCGAGGATCATAGAATATCTGAAGCTTATCGAGGAATCGAAAGCGGGCAAATCAGGCAATAAAGCAGCAAAGGCCAAAGGGCTCAAGTTCACGCCAAGGTTCCCGCCAAAGCAATTTCGCCTGGACAAGGATGGCCTTTTGTTCCACGTGGCAGGCAACGGCCAGAGCAGACTGTGTATACCGGAAGACTGCGTAGCTATTTTGATGCGAAGCGCACACGATGACAAGCACCACTTTGGCGTAAAAAGAATGATTGCCGAGCTCGAAGGATATCAAATCCGATCGCTTATGAGAAAAGTCCGGCAGTACATCCATTACTGCCCGACTTGCCGCGAAGCAGGAGTAGCCAGAAGCGCACCCATGGGGGAGTTGAGGCCGAGCCAGGCCTACCCTCAGCCGTTCCATACAATCGCGCTGGACTTCATCACGGACCTGCCCGAGATTCCCTCGGCAGGAACTCGCTGGGCCATAGAAGGGTTCGCGAAATTGAACACTTTGGCTCCCACAAACGATATGTTCTCAAAGAAAACGATACTTCTTGCTGGACATACATCGTATACGGCCACAGAGTGGGCGATGATCCTGAGAAGGGAACTTTTTCTCGCGGATTGGGGTTTTCCTAAGCGAATTCTTAGCGACAGGGACCCGAAATTCATATCCAAGATATGGAGAGAGGTGTTTCGTCTCACAGGAACAAAATTGCTGATGTCGACCGCATATCATCCGCAGACGGATGGTATCTCTGAGAGAAAAAACCAGACGGTTGAGATAGCAATAAGATACCACACTCTGGAAGAACCCGATGTGAAATGGGTAGACTTACTCCCGGCTTTGCAGCACCAGCTCAATAACGCGAAGGTTGAGACACTGGGGAGATCGCCAAACGAACTGGTTATGGGGTTCCGGCCGTACTCTGACCTGGATATCGCAAGTCAGACAAAGCAGATTCCTTCCGAGGAGCAGAGCATCGCATTGGAGGTGCTCAGGAAGTCATACCAGAAGGAAGCCGCGCTCGCCCTAGACATGGCGGCGATACTGGCGAAAGAAAGATATGACAAGTCGAGAACAGTAGCAGACATCGCCAAGGATGATATCGTCTACCTGCGCCTCCACGATGGCTATCGGTTGCCCGGAAACCCGAAGAAGAAGTGGTCTCCAACCAGATCTGGCCCATGGAAAGTCCTGGAAGTAGTCCACCCACAGGCAGTCAAGTTGAACCTGCCAGAGCACTACAAAGTGCACCCTGTGGTATCGACCGCACAGCTATGGAAGCCGGCTCAAGGAAAGGATCCTTACGGGAGAGAGCCACAAGAACCTGGCCCAGTCGAGTTGGGCAAGGGAGCGGATGACGTATATGAGGTTGAACGGATACTCAACCACAGGAGAGCAAGAGGCCGCTATGCGCAGGTCGAATATCTGGTCCATTGGAAAGGTTGGGGAAGCAAAGATGACTCTTGGGTCAAAGAGAGAGACCTGGCCGAAGGCGCCCAAGAGCTGCTTCAGGAATATAAGGCAAGCAAACCTGAGGCCTTCTTCAGCGAGGAGACGGAGTCGGTACACTGGTGCAGTGCCCGGCCTACCCACAGGCGAAGTGCACTGCCAAATAGCGTGGAGAGCCCGCCTGTGAAGCGGCGGCCGTCGGCAGCTGATAGACAACAACAAAGCCGACGCGTCAAACACGCCGCAGCCTGCTCGGACTTGACAACTTCTCTTCACGCAAAGTGCGCACTTGTTGTTTTTATCTTCTTCAGCCAACCTCCAATGCCCGAAACCAGCTTCATCGAGACCGGAACCCCTCCAAGCGAAAACTCTCAGGAGCCGTGGTCGCCAACCAGAAAGCAGGCGAGATTCATATACGCGGAATACCTGACCTACTTCCTCAGCCTCAGTATTCCCAAGTTCGGCCACGTCAGCGAACCCGAGGTCTCTTGGACTTGGAAGCAAATCACAGCCGCACTCGAGAAGCACCCGGTCGATAAGGAGCTCTGCGAGAAGGGCGAGAAACTCAACGACGCAGCCTTGAAAAACCTAGCCGAACACGACCACAGAGCCCTCCCAGAGGCAGTGAAAGACGACTTCAACAAACCAGCCAAAAACAAGTCCTGGCAAGACTTCTGCACAGAGGCACACAGAATCACAAAACGGTCAGAAGAGTTATTCGCCATACTTCGACGAACACCTACGCCGGAACCGGTCACCCGTCGGAAGAGAACCTCCACCATGCCTCCCAAAAACACAAGATCGGCAGCTCGCAAGAGTGAAGGGGAGGCCCCCAAGACCCCGGCCAAGACCCCGGCCAAGACCCCAACCAAGACGGCCGACAAAAAATCATCGACCCCGGCCACAACATCTTCGAAGAACAAGAAGGTGCAAGTAGTGGCTCCCGACGAGAGCCAAGAAGATCCCTTCCGCGACACTGAAGGAACCGAGGCCTCCGCAGAGGAGGACAGTGACGATGAAGACATCCCGGCAGCAACGCAGAAAAAGGTCGCTGCATCAAAGGAGGATACGGTCGAAGTCTCGTCCGACGAAGAAACAACCTACACTTCCGACGAGGACGAGCAGCCCGCAGCAGACACCGACAAAGAGGGCGCCACCAACAAATATCCCCTGACGGTGAAAAACTATGGCCACCGCACGGGCCAGATCGTGACCCGCAAGCCCGACAACGATACGCCCTATTGGGAGGTGCGTTTCAACCGCCAACAGGAAAAAGGTGGCGAAGAATCGCTTGATATCTTAGCCCTCGACTATGTCATGGCCGGCTTTCGAGACGTATCAGACCCCGAAAACTCAAATCATCCCCTTGCAGAAGAATACTGCAAGATCGAGGACAAGGTCAAGGAAGTCTGGGATGAGATCCTCAAAGCAAAAGAGTCGAAAGCAGCCACAGACCGCAAGGACTATGTGAGCGAAAGCGCATGGATCCGCCGCGTCAAACGACAAGTTGACGCTGCAGTCAAAACATACATCCGGAACAGAGTCGAATACGCTGCCAACAAGCGCAACACCAGGGATCCCAACAACCAGCTGCCGGCCAAAGTTGACGTCTTGGCCCTTCGCTACATTGACCCCTGCACCTTCAACGGGCAAATTGCGGCCAAACTGGCGTTTTTGGGTCGCGTAGACCTCATGATCATTGGTAACATGCCCGAAGCCGAGGCGAGAACCACCTATGTGCAGGAGATGTATTTCAGACGGATCGACGAAGATCTCAGGCGCAAGGTGGAGCATTCCGACTACGAAATGGTCAATCGGTCCAACGACAAAGTGTTCAAAGAGCTCAAAGGGAATTTGAGCCGTATTGACAAGTTGGAAGAAACCAACGAGGCTTTGGAGCAGAAGAACACGGCTCTGGAGGCAAGTATCGCTGCTCTGCAGCTGAGGCTCAACGTCCTTGAAGAGACCGGTCGTAAGGCAGGCAAAACTCCATCCAAGCGTGAAGTCTCGCGGGCAGTTGACGAGGAGCAAGAGTCGGAGTCGGAAGGAGCTAATACGACTCCATCCAAGGCTCCAGTTATGCGCGGCAAAATGAAGCAGGCCACCGAGACACCATCAAAGAAGACTCCTGCCAAGGCAACTCCAGGGAAGTCGGCTGCAAAGCCAAAGACCCCTTCCAAGCGCAAGCCGGAGAACGAGCCAGAGGGATCCGCGACCCGATGGGCCAAGCGACGCAATTTGGAGGTGTGAAAAGAGGACTGGAGAAGGGCGGCACCTGCCGCAACGAAGAAAAAAGCGCAGAACGGATTGAGCGCAAAAACGACTAAGGAAAAGGCGAACGCGGGCGCACAATTGGCGCAGGCAAATCGGAGCAATTGAAATTTTGTAGGATAATACACACCGGCCAAATAGTGGTCAATCTACTCTTCGCTAGGATTTCTTTTGTTGATCGAAGCAGGCCGAACACGGCCAGGCTACTGAGGGCAGTAGCATTTTTTCCTTTGTCCGGGGCACTTGTCATGCTACGAACAGGGGCTGCACGGAGCCCCCTATAAAAGGGCTGTAAACAGCCAGTAGATAGAAGAAACTCAAGCCTTAAGAATCATATTATCTCACACACAAGTGAAGGTATCGTGAACCTAGGTTTCAACCACAAGCTATCCGACTACGGCTACCCTGTAGCCAACAACCAAGAACCCATCAACAACGCCCAAGCTGGTTGCGGCCAGTTCTGAGCATAACAATTCTATTATTTTTTTCTAATATTATTATTCTTTTTCTAATTATTAATTTATTAATATATTTTTTTATAATAGTTTTATATTTTAATCTCTATATAAATAATATATAGATATTTCTATTATATAGTATAACTAAGTATATATAAATAGATATTAGATTAATATTAAATCTATATTATTTCTAATAAAAATTTCCTATAATAATAAATATATATTATACTTATAAAAATAAATTAATTTATAACTTTAAAAGTAATTAACTTTTTTATTTCTAAATATATATAATTCTAAATTAAACTAAAATAAATTCTAATATACTAATATTAAGTCTAATCTAATCTAATTAATACTCTAATCTAAATATAATTAAAAATAATATAAAGCTTAAATAATTAATTTTTAAAAGCTATATTTATTCTTATTAATTTAATATAATATATAATATATTAAAACTATAAATTATATATTAGATTATAATAAGCTTATATAAGAGAGTAGCTATTCTTAAAATATAGTATTTATTTAAACTAATCTTAATTCTCTATAAGTATCTATAGTAGTTATTAGTAGTAAGCTATATAGTAAAGTAATAATCTAAGTAGATATAGCTACTAGACTTATACTATTAAAAGTAGCTTTATTATTATAAATAGACTCTTAACTAATTAAAGAGATATATAATAAATATAATTAGTAAATAGCTATATTAGATTATTTTAGATAATAGTTATTATTACTTTAAGGGTTTTATTAATAATATTAAATAAATTAGAATATTTATATTAGATATTATAACTATTTAAGATATCTAGTAAGTAATTAATTAATAATATAATTTAATTAATTAATTAATTAAGATAAGAAAAGATAGTTATTATTATTAAATAATAAGCTTTCCCTCTTAGAGGCTATAGTTATAGCCAGGCTATTTATATATCTAGCTATATAAATAGCTCCTATTATTAGAGTTTTTAAGATATTAATATCTATATCCAGACTAAAAGTATTTAATTTTAACTTTATCTTATAATATTAAAGGTTTAGATATAGATTATTAATTATATTCTTAAAAAATATATATTAAATTATATATTATCTAATCTTAGAATATATTCTTATTTATAGTAAAACTAATAAAAAAAAAATATAGATATTTCTTATTTTATCTTCTATTTATTCTTAATAGAAAGATATATAATACTAGTTTTATAATATATATTAGTAATATATATCTATATAATTTCTTTTAATTTTTTAAAAAGCTATTAATAGTTTAAATAGTTATTTTAATTTTTTTTCTCTAGAATATTATAAATAATAAATATTAAATTTAAAAATAGAATTTTATTTTCTTAATAATATATATATATCTATACTATTTATAAATAATAAATAAATATTTAGTAAGATAAATAAATAGTTCTATTATAAAGAGATAAAAACTAAAGAAAAATAATAAAATAGATTCTAATTAGATCTAATTAAATAATATATTTCTTTATTTAATAAGATCTAGTTAAAATACTTTCTATATTTTATCTAGTTTAAAATAATAGAATAATTAAAGTATAATAGTTTAGCTAAATTCTAACTAACTTAATTAAATACTAGATAAATAATTATTTTCTATAAATTATTAAAAATTACTAACTAATTAATTAATATATTCTTAATATATTCTATCTCCTATCTTTTAATAGTATAAAAATTTATCTACTAAATTTTAATATATCCTAGTAGGATATATTATAATATTAATAATAGGGTTATAACTTATACTTGAGTCGCCTCCAGAAAGGCTACAGGGGTAAAGACGAAGAGGGATAAAACAGCTCATCAAGATACTGCGATCATGTTTTCAGTGATGAGTCATTAGCTCAGTGCAATATTATTATTTAAATCTACAGCTTAGGAGGAAATTAGTCTCAAGCTAACCTTCTCACAGAGTGCGATAAGCGAAGCCGCACTCGTGATGTCAAGCGTAGTGAGCTCAGCGCCCAGTTTCATACGGACCCAGTTGCGCAGCTCGACAGCCCCAAGCGAGTCCATCCCATAAACCGTCAGCGGCCTACCGGCATCGATTTCCCCCTCAACCCGGAAGAGCTTAGCGACCTGCGCGGACAGAGCCTCTGTGCAGGCCAATTTTAAACTGGTAGCATCGGCGCCTGACTTGTGTAGGAGCTGAAATCGCTGAACCGCCTCCTGGCTATGATCGCCAGCATCACTTGTGCCATCCGTCCTGTTGCCGTTGTTCTTGCTAGCGCGACTGTTGAATAGATAGCCAAACCTGGCATCGCCAAGAAGCTCCTTACTGTCACTAGGCAATGGATAGCCAACCCCCGTGATTAACTGCGTGCGGGTGTGGGCATTGATTGGCGCCGCGTTGTCCTGCTGAAGTATAGAATAAGTTAAGATCTTACGCAGCATTCGCTCGCCAATTGGCGTCCACATTCGTGTATCGAAACGAGCCTCGAGTATCAAACCTTGCTCGGCGACATATCCAACATCTTGAATCACCCCTAGGTTAACCGTATTAGCCCGGAGGCCCAGGGACTCACGGTAGCTGGCGAAAGCATCAAGGAATGTGTTAGCTGCTGCATAGTTTCCCTGGCCCTTATTGCCAACAATGCCGGAGGTACTGGAAAGCATAACGAAGAAGTGCAGAGAACACTGCATGTCTTCAGATGCCTGGTGGAGATTCTTGGTTCCCATGACCTTGGCGCTGATAGCTGTGTGATAATCATCGAGCGTCATGAGCTCAAGTGGTTTATCCTGCATAATCATCTGTTAGGATATTATCGCAGATTTTACAGAGTAACAAAATACGTTGTGACCTACCCTCAAGACCATAGCACCCTGGATAATACCGGCGATTCTGGGGCTCGCTGACTTGAACAAACCTCGAACGAAGCTCATATCACAAACATCGCCCTGAGCACCAGTAACCGCACATCTATACTCCTTGCATCTGGAGACTATTCTCATAGAAAGCTCATCCCTAATGCCAGTTCGGTTGTTGACGATGATATGTCGAGCGCCATGTTGTGCCAGGTGGATAGCCAATGTTCCGCATGCACCTCGCAAACCTCCAACAATAAGATACGAGACATGAGGGTCGAGCCAGAGTCGGCGAACTGCGGGACGGATGGGAAGTTGTACATCCTGTTGTTCAACATTTGATATAACAATCTTGCCGAGATGACGTCCACTTCGAATAAGCGATAGTGCGCTGACCATGTCGTCGTATCCAAACGTTGTAATAGGCTCAATCGGTTTGATTTTCCCTCCATTAAGAAGAACAAAGAGTTCATCAAACAATCTGTTCGATTTATAATCAGATCAACAGCCAACAATCGTCAAGGGTAGGAGCGGGCTGTTTGCACACCTTGCAATCAATTCATCATCAACATGTTTTGCATAAGACATGTCAATAGCTCGGAAGGAACAATTTCGGTCGAACGGTTCCATGGATAAGGTGTTGCGGTCGAGAATATCTCGTTTTCCAATCTCCACCATGTTGCCGCCATCAGCTAGGATTCGCCACGAGGCATCAAGGAGCTCTCCAACGAGAGAGTTGATGATGACATTGACGCCACGACCTCTCGTAACCTTCATAATCCCTGCTGCAAAGTCCGCATTTCGCGAGGAAAACATATGACTACGTGGAATGCCATACTTGGTCTCGAGGAACTGGCGCTTCTCCTCGGTTCCAACCGTGATGAAAATCTATGTTGATATGTGGGTTAGTTGAGTCCCCATATGAAGGGTTCTGATATGATTGATGACTGACCTCTGCTTTCTTGTGCAGAGCTAGCTCTATACAAGTAATCCCAATGCCACCGGCTGCTGAGTGAATAAGAACCGACTGCCGACTTGTCAGTTTCACGCAACTTGCTCTATTGCAAGCAGGATGATACACATTGAAGTGCCGGTTGTAACTTACCTGACCCTCTTGAAGTTCACCCATGTGGTACATGGCGTAAAGTGAGCAGAGATACGTGGTGGGAATGGATGCTGCTTCCACAAAGGTCATCGAATCCGGGATAACGTGGCATCGGTCGACAGGGACCAGGACTCGGTTCGCGTAACACCCATATCTTAGCATACAGACTCGGTCGCCAACCCGAAACTTATCAGCACCTGGCCCAAGTCGCGTCACGGTCCCAGCGCATTCAAATCCAAGGTTGTACTCATCATCAGTGACAATACCCATAGTGATGGCTATGTCCTTGAAATTGACACCGGTAGCCATCACCTCTACTTCGATAAGACCGGCACCAACATGTAGTACTTCGCCTGTCTCCGCCTCGCACTACACTAGGCTCTGAAGAGTGCCTAAATGTTCGACTCTCAATGACACGGGTACTTTGGCGCTATGAAGTCCCTTCACGATTGGCCTCATTCCTTCCTGTTCTGTGCGTCGGAAATGGTTGAGATCATCGTCGGGCATGATACGTTGAACGTGAAGGATTCCCTCGCGCTCCATGTATTCATGTTCCGCCACCACGTCGCTCGCTCTGAGTAAACCTAGCACTCTTTCGACTGCGCACGGCATCTCCGGGCTCGTGCTTGATTGAACATCCAAGGTGGTCAGAATCACAGTGGGGTCTTCTTGTCGTGCGACTCGGAACAGTCCATGGACCATCGCCTTGTCTGGATTAGACACCCTCCCCTGGGCACCCTGGGTGACCCAGAGGAGTGGTCTGCCCCAGCTGATGATAGTCTTTATAGCTTCCCATTGAATGCTGTCGACTTTTGTCAGAACAGGATCCCACAGTTCGTCTAATATAACCACCATTTCACCACTGGCAGGTTTCGGGAATGGATATATCTGGTATTCGGTTGTCCAACCCGAATCCTCCAATACTGCTTGAAGAGATGGAGGAATTTTGTCAGAAGATGAGGGGGACAAACTTGCTATAACGACAATCTTCGGAGACGGAGATGACTTTCCATGACAAGGGTTGTTTCCGGTTTTTAGGAGATAAGCAAAGGGTCTGTTATCCATCTCAGCTATCTCGATGGCGGGCTGTGAGCCATTCAGCTGTGCCGGGCTTGACGATGGTTGTTCAACTTGTCCAACCCCTGATAAAAAACTTATAGTGGGTGAAGACTCTCTGATACCATATGATGAAATATGGGAAGCTGTTGAGATAGTATCGGTGTCTTGGTGTTGATTCCCGCTTGAATAAAGATTGCCTGGCCCGGTAACCTCAGTCGAAACAAACCTATTGCCCTCGATATCTACTAATACAGTGAAAGAATTCTTGTTTAGAAGGGGCCGGAGACGGTCCTGCCACTTGTTCACACTACCAGCGGCCCTTGTACCTGGTGCTTTGATAATAACGAGATCGTAGCATATGTCCGAGGGCAGATGAAGCGTTGGGTTTTCAGTTGAAACCAGTCCAAATGATACATCTCCCTTGTCTCTGTATAGTGCCTCGACATGAACAAGACTCTCTCCATTTGTAGAACCGAAGAAATAACCCAAATAGGCCGCCCTCATGGGCGAATCACCGTTGTCAAACCATAGGCATGAAGTGTCTGATTCTTCGATATTCAGCTCAAGAACTTGCAGTGACGGTTTCTTAAAAGCAATGAGATCGATTATCGTTTCAAGCTTGCTGGAGTCGACTTGTTTAGCAAGGTTATTCACCTGGCCACATGTCAGACAGCTGATATCGGGTTTCCATACAACAGAATGGAATGTGTGTGGGTCAGGCTTGATAGCCACGTCCAGTTCGGCGTACTTCATGCCAGTTATTCGCATGACCAGTTGGCCGCTCTCGGCGTCATATACTGTCGTGTTTGATTTCCAATTCTTGGGTTGATCCCGGCGGCCACGGCCTGAGTACACCGCAAATGCCTTTGCTCGTCCCTGACGCAAGCAAGAGGGAACCTTGTTGACAACGAGGTCGTCAATGAGACCTGGTATTAGAACGCTCCCTTCCCTGGTCCGGTCGCCACGGCTTACAATGAGAGAGGAGGTTTGGAAGCAGCCGTCTAGGGCTGCGGGGTGGATGGGATACTGCGACTGGGGGTTGAATTTTCCCTCTGATGGATCCAAAGACACCAGAGCGCTAGATCTTGGCTCTTCTGTGATAGGCTCGATCTCAATAAACCTCTGGAAAGCCGGCCCAAAATCCATCCCTAACTCTCGAAGCGACTTGTACCATAGCTTGGAGGCCTGGGGGGATTTTAGCGGCAGGGCGTCCTCCCCCTCGGCTAGCTCGTTAACAGGATCTTGGATGCGAATTGAGCCTGAGCAATGTTCTGATACTGTTTCTCCTTCGGCTGTGAATATAGTGAAATTGTGCCAATCATCACTACCAGGGGCTGCTGTTAAAGTGAAAATGGTGTTCATGTCCCTTCCTTCCTCAAGGACTAGGGCTTTGCTAAAGCGAAGATTTCTAAAGCGATAGCAAAGATCATTTCGTACAATTTCGTTAGTCTCATCTCCACCATGAGAAAGACAGGCGCAGTGCTTCTGATATATAGCCTCTATTGCCATAGTAACAAAACCCGCTCCAGGCATAATTGCATTCCCGCCTATCCATCAAGAATACGTTAGCAAGTCCGTTTTTTGAGAAAAGAAATGTGTGAGCTGGAGTTGAGCGTGCAAGAAAGGGGGCATAAATAGAGGAATTCCTTCATGGGATAGGTGAAACGAGAACTGGAGACCTACCCATTCGATGGTCCATGAGGTACGGCAGATTCGCTACATTCAGCCGTGAGCGCCAGGTTGGTGTTTTCCAAGAGGTTCCCAGAACTTTGCTGCCTAATAAGTCGTGGACGAGATATTTGCGGAATCTCCAATCTTTACTTGACGCGTTCTCATGCCAGTGTTTGACGCTGTGATCCCAGCTATAGTTGGGAAGATCAACGATGGTTCGCTCTGTCCCGTTATACTCATTGACAACGGCAAGGTCAATAGCGTTGCCTGCTGCCCAAAGACGACCAGCAACAGCAAACAGTGAGTTTCCAGCGTTTGCTCCTCGGGACCAAGCTGAGCAATAGGAGATCTCCCCTCCAACCGTAGATCGCATGGACTTTAGTACCTGAGAGACTGGTCCGGCGAGAGCCCCCGAAGGACCAATCTCGACCAGGAAGTTAGGGGCCGTGTCTCTGTCGGATAACATGGCTCGAAGTGCGCTGTCAAAACGGACCGCAGAAGACATATTTTGCTTCCAATATGCCGCGGATGTGGGCGTTGTTTGTTTCGACTCCGTCACTGACGAGAACATGGATACCTCTCCAACGTTGCTGAAAGAGAAGGCTTGAAACCGCCTTTCCGAGTTTAGGAGGTTCTCATATTCACCGCTAATGGCATCCATCAACTCTGTGTGATAGGCCATGTCGACGTGCAATAGCCTAGCAAAGTGCCCGGCACTGGAGATATCAGCACAAAGTGCTTCAAGAGCATTTCATTTGCCCGAAATGGTCACGCTGTTTGGGCTGTTGAAGCATGCGATCCAGGCCTGCCCAGTATAGTGTTGAAGGAAACCAGTGGCTTCATCGGCACCAGTTCCCACTGCTAGCATGCCCATCTTACTCTCAAAGTCCACTTTACCAAGGGTAGCAGCTTTACCCCGGTAGTAAGCTGCCGTGATGGCGCTGGCTCGATCCAGGAGCCCGGCAGCATATGCAGCAGCAATTTCGCCCGAGGAGTGTCCAACGACGCTTCGAGGTCGGATATCCCACCTCATTAGAATATCGACGATGCAAATCTGTAGGGCCGTGACCAGAGGCTGTGAAAATTCCGGTTGCCGGGGATGTTCGCCAGGCCGTGGTTCTGTCAGTTCTCGAATCAGAGACCACGATGGCGCGTGTTTGAGTGCATGCAATACAGCGTCGAGTCTGGGTAACAGGTTTGTACATTGTTAGCTTCGTTAGATCTTCAACTCCTCCAAGCCAATGGTCGAGGCTTGACGTTCGGCACCTCATTGCGTCATATTTAGGCTATTCATAGATTTGGTGGGTTCGAAAACTCTTGGGGGGGAGGGCTGGCTGACTCACTCTCGGAGGACGTCCCGCGTCCACGGGAAGAATCGTAGCAGGTCTCTACCCATCTGTGGCCACTGAGCCCCCTGTCCAGTGAAGATGAATCCGACGGAGGGGCCTTGCGTCCCTTTCTTGGACACAGTCCAGTCATCTAGCCTTTCGTCAAGCTCTGTGTTTTGCGTCGTGATGAAAGCACGGTGCCAGAATTTTGTACGATGCTCTGAAAGCGTGTAAGCGAGGTCCGGAAGTTTGACCTTGACACGCGGGTTAATGAGGTGGTTGCTAAGTGATTGAATGCTATTACGCAGTGAACCGGGGTCGTTGGCGGAAGAAACCACGATGAATGGCCTGGGAGCATCGTCGTCGGGCTCGGCAAAACCGTCACCAGCAGTGATGTATGAAGACACATGTCTTGCCGGCGTACCTAGTCCAGGGCTTTCCATGATGACGTGTGCGTTCGATCCTCCAACACCAAAGGAGTTGATGCTGGCTCGGCGACAAGCACCTTCCGGCCAAGGGATACCGTTCATAAAAGCCTTGACCTTATTTCCGGTAAAGTCAACTGCAGCATACTGTCAGATTCTACTGTAATAAATAGATTACTTATTTCCATATCTCAAGGTTGGCGAGAAGACCTACTCTTAGGGCTTGGGTTAATGAATGTCGGTGTGCCTGGTATAAAGCCATTCTCCAGGGACAAAATAGCTTTCAAGAGACCCGAATTCCCAGCAGATGGTTCCGAATGGCCGACGTTGCTTTTTATCTGCCTTCATTCAGTCACAAGAACGAAATTGATGTGAACAGCTAGTCAGAATCAACTGGGAGAAGACCTACCGAACCAATGAGCAATGGCTTGTCCGCTGGACGCGTGGCTGCAAATATAGAACCGATGGCCTCCACTTCAGTTGGATCGCCGGCTTGCGTTCCAGTTCCATGGCACTATAAGAAATTCAGCAAGGGATAAAGCCGTAATATTGTTTGGATCTGTCAGGTATACCTCAAGATATGTTGTTAGGTTGAGGTCGGAAATATTAGCGTTAGAATAAGCTGCCTGGATCGCCAAAGCCTGGGAAGTAGCACATGGACTGGCGATTCCAGGAGTTCGACCATTACTGGTGGTTGCGCTGCCGAGAATGACGGCACGAATTGGATCTCGATCTGCAATTGCGTCCTCTAACCGTTTCAGTATAATTGCACTAACAGCTTCCGCCTTCACGTATCCGTCGGCGGCGGCGTCAAATGTGTGGCACAACGCGGTAGGCTACCTAAGAATCAGTTTCCACTCATGTAAGGGCGTATAGACCATGAAACGTACCGAATAGACATTAGCAAATGCTCCGGTACCCATGACATGCTCCGGACTCATATACAAGTTGCTAGTTGCGATGATCGCGGCCTTGATCTCTCTTGAGTGAAGGTAGCGGCATGCCACGTCAAGGCTTTGGAGGCTGCCGGAGCAGGCGGTATCAATCGCAACGCTGGGGCCTTTGACATTCAGGAAGTGGCTCAGGCGGTTGGCAAGAAGGGCTCTTGCAATGCCCAGGGTGTTTTGCGCCGGACGATCCTCAGGGTCTCTGTGATGCATATCGGCATAGTCTGATGCGTAAGACCCAACAAAGCAGCCAACTGGTTGGTTATCAAGCTGCTGAAGAGTTATACCAGCGTTCTCCAGACCTTCGAAAACGACTTCGAGCATCTGTCGCTGGTTTGGATCCATTGATTCAGCCTCGGTTGCCCCGATTTCGAAAAAGCCAGCATCAAAATCTGCAAGGTCGATATTCCCCAAAAACATGCCGCCCGGCTGGCGCATCGTGTTTTCCATTTGAGATCCATCATAGTGGCCCTTTAGGTTGAACCTTGTCTCCGGGACAGCAGTAGACGCGATGCCGCTTTGCTCCAAGAAGTCCCAAAGTCTCTGGGGTGAATTGTTGCCACCCGGTAACCTACAGCCAAAGCCTACAACTGCTACTGGCTCTTGACGGTACGGATTGATTGCAGTCATGGTGGTCATGAAAAGCGCAATAGATCTGGGCGGCTGTGCAGCAACAGACTGCTGGGTGTGTATTCTGACTACTCAGCCGGCAAAGTCGTCAAACAATTGGGACAACGTCTTTTCAAGAGCGCTCATTTATCGCCTCCAACGCTGGCTCTAATAAATCGAATAAGATCATTCGCTATACTGTGAGACTGAATAAGCTTAACCTTTGCCTTAAATGTTAGCCTAAGTATGCATGTCATGGCAATCGGCAATCTTATGCGGCTGCGGAGGACGATATGAGTGGCAGACTAATCTTGCAGACTAATCTTCCATCCCTGCGTCATCCATCGTACAGTCAACGCTAGCAACGACTGCCTATTATGTCAACCGCATCCTAATATCTATCTTCAACCGTCATGCGCTACTCGGATTAAGTCTCATCACTCCACTGCGCCAATATGGACTCTAAGAAGCCTTACAAGGTGGTGAAGATCAAAACACTGGATGGAGTTGTCCTTGAAGGATTCTTCTTTAAGGCCAATGGCCCAGCACCTGTCGTTATTATGTCTCACGGGGTAAGCGCTCCTGCTTCTAATAAGGCCTGCATGTCCAGCTCACGACTCTCAGTTCAATTGTGTCAAGGAGATGAGTCTAGGAGAGACTGTCGAAATCTTTCATTCAGCAAATTTCAATGTATTGCTCTACGATGCGAGGAGTGTGGGGGGTAGTGAAGGCTTCCCAAGAAACCAAATTGACCCCTTGAAAATGGTAGAAGATATTTCAGGTAGGTCGGGGCGCTGCGCTTGACAGTCTGTATTGAACAAGGCCCTCACCATCTCGCCAGATATAATAAACTACACGATGGCTCTCCCAAGCGTAGACCCCCGCCAGATATTGCTTTGGGGGATGTCTTTCGGAGCGACGGTTGCTGGAGTTTCGGCGGCCTTCGACCGCCGGGTTGCTGCAGTCATAATGGTCTGTCCTCTGTTCAGCTTCATCAGAGAGGATAAAAGGGCTACACTCTTTACGCAACTCATGAAGGATCGGAAGTCCCAACTTCGAGGCAACGATCCATTTACTCTACCCCATTTCAACAGTAACGGCGAAAACCCCGCTGGATTCGCTGGGTCTGGAGGACCAGGCGGCAGACAATCATACAACCTCATGAAGGCGGCCATTGAGAGCGGCCATCCCAACTTTCGAGATCGGGTCACACTACAGACGTACCACAAATTAGCTATGTTTCGACCAAAAGAACTGCTCCAGGACTTGCTGGAGTCAATACCTACCATGATGGTCATCCCGGAGCTAGACGCCATGTCACCTCCGGAGGAGCAGAGGGCCGTCTTCGACAGTCTCAAAACTCCAAAGCAACTTTTCTGGGCAAGTAAGCAGGGGCACCTGTCCGTTCTCAATGGGGAAGCATCCCCCGCTCTTCGATTAGATATGATCAATTTTTTCCAATTAGCACTTGCGGGTGAAATAATTGAACCGAGCAACTAAACAACGTCCGGTCCTATAATGACAAACTCTCTTGCAAAATTCATCAATATTCAGGATCGCATATACCTTCCACCCTTCTCTCAGCACTCTCTTCCATCTACTCACAATCAAATCCGTGAGTACGCAGTGAGTGACAACATTGTTTCCGAATCCCAAATGCTAATATCGGGAGCAATTGGTAACCTTAGCTGGAGGATTATTCTTATGCAGATAATTAAAATCTTACACTCTAGGGAGCACCTAGTAATAACCTTAGTTGGAAGATTATTCTTATGCAGAATCTCAAAATCTTACACAATCTTACCACTTAGTAACCTTAGGTAGAAGATTATTCTTATGCAATCAAAATCTTACCCAATCAATTATACCCTAGAGCGATTCGGTCAAGCTCACTATAAGATTAGTAATCCGTGGTAATATGGCCAAAGATCAGATCGGGATCACAAATTGTCCGCCAATTTGATAGGTGCAAGAATTGAGTTCCTCTTTTAATACTGCTAATAAAATAAATATCGCATAGAGAGCTTGTTTTATATATCCCCCTAGCAGGGCACTTGAAATGATCAGTATATAGTATAAAAGGAGTCTTAATTCTTGAAGGAGAAGTTATCTAGATGCGTAAGGCAGGTTTAATATACAGTTGATATGGTATACGGAGGTACAGGGTAGATTGGGCTTGCCCTACCCTGTAGTCTCAATGCCTTATACTCTTAATATGAAAAGCTGGTGGAGGGAAATGTTGCTAATGGCACCTCTTAGTAACACAGAACATTCAACTAATCTAGGATCCAATAGAGGGTAGTGATTAATGCATCTATAACAGGGCTAATAAAGGTAGCACTAGCACAGCATTCATAGACCAGCTCGCTTTAGTCAATGCGCAAGATCTCCCAAGTGATAACTCGTCTCATGGGGAAGTCTGAGTACTTTAGACGACGCCAACAGCATGATCACTAATATGCTAAAGACCTCCCTGCCTGACCCTAAAATAATCTGCCTGCGCATTAACATGGTGGGTGAATATCTTTACATATATTACTCAGGAGCAGACCACCGAGTCTTTTGCGAGTCAGCACCAGATTCTAACAATAAACTAACGCCTGCCTCAAACTCAATATCAATCGCAATATGTAGGGGCGCTCCACCCATTTCGTCGTAGCTATCTATCACCTTGTCCCCCGGGCAGTGTTCTAGCAGAACCCTGAGCACCGCTTCCCGACGTTTGAGAACGGCCCAGTGTATGGCGGAGAGACAAGGCCGCTCCTCGTCACCCTCTACATCATTTCCAATGTGCGCTCCGTGTTTGAGGAGTAACTTCGTGACTTCTACATGCCCCCAAATGACTGCGTGTACAAGCGGAGTCAAACCGTCGCTATCAGGCTCGTTGCAGTCGCTTTTATGGCGGAGCAGCATGCTAATGATGCGATCAGACCCCTTTTTGGCTGCCATATGTAGAGGGCTGAGCCAGTTGCTACCCAGGGTCTTTATTGATGAATCCGAGGTTGATCCTGGGCTTTGGAGGTGGTTCTCTTGGATTGAGATTGGGGGGAGGGAGAGTGGACGGCTTTGAGTGTTGTCACCCGTCATGTGGGGAGTAGGGCGGCAATCTGCCTGGGAAGCAGAGTGGTTGCCGAGCGTGGATTTGGCAGGGCTTCCCTCGACGGGTCCGTAGATGTATTTCTCTAGATCCTGGTTCGGTAGGGAAGATGCTACTCGGGATGTACTGTCTTCTGCTGCGTTGGTGTTGAACCCAAAGAAGCCGGCGTCAGTAGCGAGCAGAGCGTCTGCAGGTGCCGAGTCCCAGCTCCCATCCTGTGTCATGTCGGTCACAAATGCATCCGGAAACGGCAAAGCGGAAACCAAGGCAGCATGTTCCGCGGGAGGGGTGGCCTGTTGTTGCAGGCGGCGCCCGCGTGGTGAAGGTGTATGATCGCCCAGAGTCGGAAGGGGATTGATAGTCTTCTGCAAGCTTTTTTTTTCTTGGTTCTGGGTGTCAGTGGGTGGAACTAAGAGTATCACGAAGCCGCAGGTATATGGGCTAAGACCTCACACCAGTAACACCACTCACCCCTAAATCTGCGTTGGGCCTCGCGATTCTGCACGCGGCGGCGCTGAAGAATCTGCTCGGCAGTGCGATCGCTCATTGCCTCGATCCTGTATTATATGCTAGAGTCCCTTAGGCCACCGGGCTAAAGTAGTAGTGAAGGAAAGGCGTATTGATTAACTCTGAAGGATATAATATAAGAAGGCAGAGCAGCTGCGGGAACCATCGTTCGGCAATTGCATACAAAAGATAAAACTCCTGCCCTTGAGGTTTGTTGATAGCTCCATTCCGTACTTTGGCTGGTGGCCCCACCACCTCTTTACAGCTCCTTTCTCATGCGCTGGGACTTTAGCGCTGACGGATTCACCACAATGCTACCATCTGTTGGCCGCACCAAAGACGTGCTGGGTATATTGCTTTGCCGTAAGAGAAATAATGTACCTTCTAAGGAGGCGCATCATGCAGTGCTACTGCAATATGTGTTGTGATCAAAGCCCCAGAGCGTCAATCATTCGCCAACTGGTGAATCTCACTGCATCTTGGCATCCTCGGGAGGTTTGTGGCCTTTAGGCCTTTTGCTAGCAACCTGCCCAAAGGATTCCACCCCTTTTATACCTACCTGGGTACCTACCTAGGCAAGGGCATTCATCCCAAAGTACGTGATGTACCAATTAGCCGGCGACCTGTTGCTTTTCAAGCTAAAAAATAAATAAATCTCGCGGTGGCTTAGAAAAGTAGTATTATACTCGCCGATTCTTACCGAACCCAATCTGAGATTAGCTAGGATAAGAAGGCTTCTGGTCCCCCATTACTTGCAGGGAGCAATCGGGCGGCCGGGCGGGTGATTTATTAGCGCTGAATCCCTCCTACACCTCCCTTGCTACCACGTGGGAATGGCTGTATGTCGGCGGAATCCGTCAGCACTAGACCAGGCTCTTTTGATTGTGTCCACTGATCGGCTCACGCACCCGCACGATAGTGACTTGTGACAGGAAAGATGAAGGAAACAGGGAAGATGAGGTGGACAGGGTGGATGCAGTGTATATATCGCCGCGTAAATTGTTCTTGTGAGGCTATCCAGGCCTTTGCTATGCATTAAGCCCTCTCTGATCAGCTGGCTTTAGCTCGGTGAATTCCCAAAGCAGCAACTACTGCGTCGCCATTTTTTCCCCATCCAACTTTGATGCCACAGAGAGAATCCAGTTAATAACATCCTTCGGGGCAGTCAGAGGTGGTACATGACCAGCATTGGTGACTGTGACATCGACCTTATTGCCGCTTATGCGCTCAATCATGTCAATCTGAGCTCTCTGAGTTGATGGTTTAATAGAATGATCACCATCAGCAATCAGATATGATACAGGAACATCTTTATAGCCAGGGAAGGTCAATGGGGACGAGAAGCTAGCTGCTGAGTGGGTTACTAGCTTCTTTGCCCAAATTAGACCTTGCTCCAGGGAAACATCAGAGAAGACTACCTGTGCTGTAATGGTATCGTTCGGGTAGTAGAACCAGCCATCATCCTAGGCTATGTTAGTCATGCTATACTATTGCGAGGAGGGGATAACTAACCCCAATCTCCATAAGGGGAGCCCAGGGCCCAACTGAAGCGGGCTTACCCACTTCTGGCACCAGGGATGTCATGTAAGCAAGACCAACAACACCGCCGTGTTTACCTTCCTTCTTCCTGTCGGCCTTTGTCAGACCCTTGATGGATTCAGTAGCTGGAGTGCCACCATAGGAATGTGTGATGAGTAGGATATCATTTCCGGCATCAGCAAGAGTGGCGATATGATCCGCAATGAAGGCCGCGTCGTCGTACATGTTGGGAGGCGTGCCTGGCCGCGGACCAGTCACAAGTCCGACACTGGGGGTGTGTAATGCGCGGATGTTATAGCCATGAGCCGACACACCGCAGACGACCTTGTCGTAGGTCAGCGGGAGGGCTGAGGCGGCGGGGACTATCAGCATTGATAACATCCTGAAGTCGTAGGATTCATCTGCAGGCTCGTTCAGGGGTACGGTATGGGACACAAACAATGCGACGAGAACAGAAACAGTGTCGTGAATGGAATCTGGCCTGTTTATATGGTCGCTGGCTTGTTCCATGCACGGTGTAAGCTGTTGGCTTTTAGCCTTCGGACCAACAGAGACAGCCCACTGAGGCGCTGAAGCGAATACGGGAAATTGCAACCTCCTCTTACGCCAACAACAGTCTACTAACGCCGACCCGTCCTCGGGCGGTTGTTACAACCAGCTAATCGTGGCTTTTGGGGGCCTAGCGTGATGACCTATCACATGAACATAAGTTTATCTGTCCATCTGTCAGCTTATTAGGCAATTTAGGTCTAGGCCTTTCCCCGCAGATTATTGCAAGATGGCCCTCGTTCATCTACTGCTCGGCTCCTCGACATCCTGCACACTCTATATCGGAACCAACCCTATTCTGCCGTAATTCTTTTAGCATTCTAAATTTCACCAGGCCCCACACATTTGCCAAGCCCCTCCCAGGTTCCTTCATCCAGTATGACAGACGCCACTCACAAGCCCAAGGTGCTCATCACGGGCTGCTCTGAGGGCGGACTAGGTGCCGCCCTCTCCATCGCGTTCCACAAAGCTGGATATCACGTCTACGCGA
This sequence comes from Clonostachys rosea, assembly GCA_026958235.1. NCBI lineage: Eukaryota > Fungi > Ascomycota > Sordariomycetes > Hypocreales > Bionectriaceae > Clonostachys > Clonostachys rosea. The sequence continues at coordinate 78,879 of CP110205.1, forward strand.
CAGCCCGCGACCCAGCCAAAATGAAGGGGCTCGAGTCGCAGGGTATCGAGACGCTGGTGATGGACACGCTATCCGACGAGTCCATTGCGTCATGTGTCAAAAAGGTGCCCTCGCTCGACATGTTGGTCAATAATGCGGGCAGGACATACGTCATGCCCGTAGCGGACGTCAATATTGCAGAGGCCAAAAAGGTCTATGATCTCAACGTGTGGTCGCATATCGCCGTGACGCAGGCTTTTCTCCCTCTGCTCCTCAAGTCCAAGGGGACCATCGTCAACCAGACATCAGTGAGCGCCAACCTCACCCTGCCATTTCAGGCCGTGTACAACTCGTCCAAGGCTGCGCTGGCCATGATGTCTGACACGTTGCGGCTCGAGGTCGAACCTTTAGGTGTCAAGGTTGTTGATCTCCGCACCGGGGTGGTCAAGACAAATCTGATCAAGAACATGCAAGAATCTGGGAGTGCAGCACTCCCAGAAGGATCAGTCTATGAACCGGCGAGGGAAGCTCTGGAGGGTGTTCTTCGCCAAGAGAAGTTTCAAGAATCCGGCGTGCCCCGTCAACAGTGGGCAGATGCCATGGTCAAAGAGCTCTCCAGGAAATCTCCCAGCAAGGTTATTTGGTCTGGGGAGACATCGTTCGTTTGCCGCATTTTGTCACTGCTGCCACACGGGTGGGCGGATGGGTTGATCAAACAAGCGACGAGCCTGGACTCCATTACACGAATCCTAGGCAAACATTAATGAAATCGTTGCGTACTATATCTGTCGGTAGCGGACAACACTAGGTATCCGGCATTTTCTGTCAATATAACTAGTCATACCTGAATCTGTTCTATATCGTAAACCTCCAGTAATCAAATGAATGCGGGAAGATCGCTACTTCTTCCCTAATAGGGTTTATTGCAATCACTTATTCTGGGGATAGCGCTGATTTGTGCACCCGCAGAACAGCCCCGTCTTCCACAAGCTGACCTCACTGACTCTCATAATATAACCAGATAATATATGCATAACTCATGAGAACCAGCCCCCTCGCTTAGGGCTGGTAGCTGACCACGCAATCCCAATATCACATCCTAGGCGATGCCCAATACCAGTGTTATCACGAGAAGTTCGAACACTTGGCGACCTATTTTCAATATGCGGGCACCAATGCGCGCACAAGATCACATGGTGCCAGTCCCGGGAACTTAACTTGTACACATAGCTCATGGTCAGTAAATGAACATGCAATATATCTAACTACAAACAATAAAATATCCCACTGGAGCTGGCGTGCCACAGGTCCAGGACTCTTATTGGCCTCCCCGTGCCCATGGATGCGGTTGAGAAAAATTATCCACGGTATTGCCCACGACAGGAGTCTCTGATACGTGAGCGCTTGTACTGCACAGGATCCCATTGTCTGATGGCTGGCGGTACCCATGTATAGGCAGTGTAGGCGACTCTCTTCCATGCCGGCCGTGAAATGAATTGGACACGACAACTTCTTTCAGAGGCATGAGCGCTCGCTCGTCGGTGGTGTCGTCAATTGTATGGTATGTGTCGACTGTTGACGTCTTGGTTCGGCTTCCGAGACCTTGCGAGTTCGACCTCCACGAGTACTTGGACATGCTCAGGAGCCTATCTAACGCCGGCTTACTCTTCTGATACAAGGTAGCGAACGAATGAGGGGTTCCGGGAAGACTGAATGTCAGGAAGCCACAGAAGAGCTCGAGGGAGCCGAGCAAGACCTGCCACGATGGGTCATATGACAAGTCGCCACTGCTCAGATAACCAACCGCAAAAGACAACCGGACACCAGCGAAAACGCAGGCCCTAGATTTCTCATGTTAGCTATCACTAGTGCGATGGTTTAGACGGAAAGGGCTGAGAAGGGGTGGAACAGCGAAGCAGGAAGGGGGGGCCTCACAGAATGCCTATGAAGAAGACGACAGAAACGCCGAGTTTCTTTTTGTTGGACATATTTAGGGTCCAAATAGCCCTCTGAGGAAGTATCAGGATAAGAACATCAAAAATCAAGTTGATGATGGCGCCGACTGGAGCTAGCTGGAGCATATCATAGCAGGAGCCGGTGATGGACCTGTCCCAATAGAACTGGACGGGCCGGCACCTGAGCCATTCAACGAGAATTGTGAACAAATATAATATCACATTCCCGGCGGCGATAAACCAACATAACCATGAGAACAAGTTCCGTCCCGTAGGAACAAATATTCGTGTCCACTGAACGAGAATAGCTGTTTTTAGAAACATCATGGTGAAGTTGTAGAATGTCGTGGAGAGAAAAATGTTCTGGGAAATCAACCCTCAATCAGAAACAGATTTAGTAGTAAATTATCAGAGATGGACTCACAAAACGATGCGTCTTCAGATCGCTGATACGCATATCCCAGCCGTGGACAAAATACCCAGTGGAGTTCGTAACCAGCAATGTAAGGACGCACGCAGCAATATAGCCAGCCTAAAGAAAGAGGTTATCTTAGAAGGCTCCAAGTCCATGCTGGAGGTGGGCAATGAAACTTACCAATGCAGGCACTATGATATCTTCGTGAATAATGTCAGAACATATGCAGAAGCAATGAGTCGAAGGAGTAATGTGAACCAACATTCTTCCTTATAGGGCCTCCCTTTTGTAACTACTAGCTGACCATACACCCGCAGCCCGTAAAAAATGAGAGTCAACACGAGACTCATTGAGACAACGCCATTCATCGTTGCGTTGCCATTTATTGGGTCATTGGGATTTCGGTTTGACATGCTGGGGAGAAGCAGCGTTTGGCTGAAGCATAAAGAAGTAAACAAAGTTGGCCGAGACTCTTCATAAAAATTGACAAACGATATTTAGTTTGTTGTGTCTTCAGCTGGCGAGGGTAATTGATCTTTAACAGCTCCCCAACTCGTATTTATCGTGAAGGTGAGCAGTTGTGTCCTCAGCTTATGCTCACTGTTGCATTCAAAGGATCGGATTACGTGCATACTCGCATTTAAAGGATGATAACCTTATGTGCAGCAGCACCCCAAGGATCAATCTTAAAATAGCAAATATGCTGCAATGAAACAGCAAAAGGCAGCAGAAAAGGCAGGGCAAAGAAATCAGACCAACACTCCTGTATTTCATGCCAGGCTTACAGGAGCCTGCCTTACGTTGAAATCTACTCTACTGATCGACTGCGCCCCTGTGCTTATATTCAAATGAGGATTGTCACAATAATCAAGGCTAAGGCCACTCGTTTCCATTCCCGTAGCTTTATTCGTCCACATGCCATGCCCAAACGATAAGTCTTAAAGATCGCCCCTACGACCGGAAGCGGACACGCACGCCTTTGCTTCCCTTAGTAGGCATAGGTATGATCATCTCACTGTCGGGGGTAATGTCCCGCCCCCGCACTGTATTATAAAGCTCGAGTGTACGCCCTTCCTGGCCTCGGTATATCTCGTAATGCTTCAGGATAGTAGCAAGGATTATGCTCATTTCGCGGCGAGCAAATTCCTGTCTGATAAAATTGGTCAGGCAAACTTGTCGTTGGGCATTATTCGAAGAACATTACACACCCAATGCAATTCCTTGAACCACGAGAAAACGTAATAAGGACCTTGTCTAGTCTTGGATTATCCAACCATCTCTGTGGATGGAATTCGTAGGGGTTCTCAAACACTTCCGGATCCGTATGTGAGATGAGTGCGGACATGGCTGCCGAAGTGCCTGCTGGAATCACATGTGTCGTCCCACGTCTCTTGTTGTGATATATGATATCCTTGTCGGGAGCTATTCGTGGCATACGTGACAACACACCTGGATGAAGCCGTAGGCACTCTTGGATCACAGCGTTAAGGTAAAGAAGATTCTGAACCTGCCTGTAAGTTGGAACTTGGTGATCGCTAGGCATGGCTAGTAGAACCTCATCCCTTGCCTTTTTATAGTCATCTGGATGCGATAGAAGCTCAAATATGATGGTGCTCAAGGTATAACCTTGCCAAATTCTTCTCGTTAGCTTGTTGTTCTCTTTTTCTTTCAGGACCATGACCAGCTGCAACGTTCTCACCTGTTGTGCTCTCGCCTGCCAGTGCAATGAGTTGTGCATCATGCGCCATTCTTGCATCTGTCTTCTCATTCTCCGGTAAATTGCTACCCAAGATGCCCTCCAATATAGTGTCTTTGATGTCATCGGGCTCGAGTGAGGCCCTGATCTTGCGGACCCTCTTAAGCCACCACTGCAACAAGTCATTATTAGCCGTGTACAATCGAAGCAACTCGTCGTAAATCGAGATTCCCAAGCTTCGGCTCATACCTTTTGCTTCTCTGCTATCTCTGATAGATTCGGAAGCACCATCCTCATTGTCCATGCCGGTATATTGTTGAGGATTGTCGCAACAAACGGGAAGTGCCAAAAGATGTGGGTTAGTCCAAAGTACTTTTCTTGGGATAAAAAGTACTCGCCGCCCCAATCTTCACTTTCTAAAAAATGGAAACAGTCTCCGAAAGCATAGGTGGTGACAACGTCGCCCGCGAACGCCTGGAAGACTGCGGACATATTAAGGACCGTGCCGCCGGACTTTCCAAGCTTGTCCCATCGCTTCAGCGTGCTCTCCAGCTTCTCCTTGATACAAGGCTCGATTTTCTCGATACTAGCCGCAGAAAAGAAGGTATTGATACTGCTTCGACGCATGCGGTGGATGTTATGGTCCACCGTGGCCACGATCGAGTTTGGTGCTGCGGAGGGTTTTTTTTAGTTCAATGAATCTATCCATATAAAAACTTCAGAGGAAATGCTTCACCTACTTCCACTCCTCCGGCCCACCATTATAGGCTTGTTAGTTTTTCTGCCTGAAGTGGGATATATCGTATCGATAAAATCTGGATCGCAGAGATGGACTTCACTTGGGTTGATACGTATAATCGGCCCTGCACCCTAAAGTCAACTATACTAAACTTCAATATCACGAGAAGTTTGTGAGCAAACCGTATTGCCTGTGCATATCCTTGATCCGCTTAAAGTATTGGCCTCCGAGAACAACGTCATGGTAGATTTCATACCAATACGTCAATGCTATATGGTTTCATCTTAGTTCTTTCCATGGCTTATGTATGGGCCTGAGTGAACTCACCTGCTAGTTTCGGACCAGGAATATTCGCAAGAGGATGAAGGGTCACTTAATTCAAAGGTCAATCGCCAAGTTGAAGTGACTGAATTCATTTATCAATGCATACCTCTGTATACCCTGATGCAAAGTCCCCAGGTGATGTAAGCTATGGCCAGCAAACCTAGAATTCCTCGCATCCAATGAAGCACCTCATGATCCAGGTTAGTCCATCCGAAATTGATCCAGGTTTGTATAGTTCTGAGGTCCTTGAGACCCATTTTTTCAGTCCAAGAAAGTAGAAGATTAAGGAAGGAGAAAGAAAGAAAGAAAGAAAGAAAAATTCAGAAGATCACTAGGTGCAGATTTTAGTCAGCGTATAGCGTTTCTCACGAAATGATCTCTTGCCGTCCGTGACCAGCCTCGTGTCAACAAATTGGGGCTTCATCCGTCTTACAATGTAAACTGACCAATATCAAATTTGAATATGCAGAGTAATACTACAATGTACCACACTAAGCTTCAATGACATGCACGGATGCTGACCATTATGCGGTATGCTTACGAAAAGCTTATATCGCACAACCAATCAAAAGATTATTCCAACCGCTTCCTCATGCAAGTATTATGCAGCAATGAATCATATGCTGCCAGCAGGTTGTTTATGTGGAATACTCGATCTGACCGGGCTTGCTAATATCAAATACCATTCTAGTGGAATACTGTTGCGCCTCAGGCTACTCCCTCTATGTCTATTTTCCTCAGGAAAGCTTAAAGATGAGCCTGCTGAGCGTCGTGGCATTTCAGTCCACTCCAGATCTAAGCTATTGACTTTTCTGCTTCTGCGACGATGCATGTGCCTAGGGGTTACCAGCTCGCCATGAGCGCAGCTGCTATGTCCGGCTTGTTTCTGGGTGTAGCTTCGCATCCCCAGAAGCAAAGTGAGCCTGCCTGTCGCTACCTACCCGGAGACTGTCACTGGCCCAAGGATGAGAAATGGAATCGTCTCAACGACACAACTGGAGGCAAGCTTATTCGCAGTTTTCCCTTGGCGCAAGCCTGCCATATGCCAATTTTTGACCCGGGAAGTGATGTATGCATTGGTGTCCAGAAGCAATGGACATCGGGACAGACATAGTCCGTAACCCCCCATGTCTTTACCTCCGATCTGCACATTAAACTTGAAAGCTTACATAGAGTTTAGCTATGAAAACTCGGTCCATGTCATGTCCCCGTACTGGCTTAATGGATCCTGCAGTCCCTTTGAGGCCTCGAATACTGGCTGCACTTTGGGTAATATTGCAGTGTACGCTTTGGAGATCGACGGTCCTGCCACTGTCAAAGCCGGATTGGAATTCGCCAGGGAAAACAACATTAGGCTTTCTATTAAGAATACGGGACATGATTATTTGGGAAGATCATCTGGTCGAGGGTCCTTGGCACTGTGGACTCACAAGCTAAAGGACATAACATTTCTCGACTATAGCAGCCCTCACTACTCAGGACCAGCCCTCAGAGTTGGTGCCGGCATCCAGTTCTCAGAGGCTTACTCTGCGGCAGAGACCCATGGCCTCCGCATAACGGGTGGATATTGCCCTACGGTTGGGTTTGCTGGAGGCTACGTCCAGCACGGCGGGCACGGTCCTCTGGCAGCAAGCTATGGGTTGGCCGCCGACAACGCTTTGGAATTCGAAGTCGTAACCACCGATGGGCGTCATCTGACCGCCTCGGCCACTGAGAACTCGGACTTGTACTGGGCCCTGAGTGGCGGTGGCCCTGGCAACTACGGTGTCGTCTTGTCTTTGACGACCAAGGCGTATGCTGATGGTCCAACTGCTGGTGCGACACTAGCATTTATCAATACAGACCCGGATAAATACTGGAAGGCTGTAGGGGCTTTTCAGTCTCACCTCCTCGCGTTGGATGAAATCCACGGGTTTGCAACGTCCTGGGGTTTGGATAACCAAGCCTTTTCAGTTGACGTTGCCACGCTGCCAAATGGAACCCAATCCGACATTCAAGCAGCTTTGAATCCATTTATCAAACAACTAGAACATATTGGTCTAGCTTTAGCGAAGTATAACACCACGTTATTCCCCAGCTTCTACTCCCATTACAAACATTACGAATTTCCTCCCGAGATCTACTCAACCAACAACACCCTTGGCGGTTGCCTTGTCCCACGTTCGACCATAAAGAATAGCCTACCGCAGCTCATTGATGCATTTCGCCAAATAGCAGAGAGCCCTCAGTTTCCGGTGAAGCGTATCAGCGGAAACTCGGTCAGCGTCTCTCGGCAACGTATCTATCAGGACCTCGCCCGGAATGCCGTGCTTCCTGCGTGGAGAGACGCTCTGTACACGATGAGCGTTGGCGTCCAAATTAGCCCCGAACTATCCTCAGCTGAACTAGCCGTAGTTCAACAACAAGTCAATAAGTGGCAAGATCTCTTCCGCCCCTTGAGACCCGGCGGAGGAGCCTATGCGAGCGAGGCCACCTTCGATAACCCCAATTGGAAAGAGGACTACTTCGGGCGGAACTACGACCGTCTGCTTAAGATTAAGATGAAATACGACCCCAAGTTCGCTCTCTGGCAGCATACATCTGTTGGTGCTGACGCTTACTGGAAGGTTACCGAAGCTGGACGACTGTGCCGTGTCCCCTAAACCGTTCCCTTCCTACACACAATATTCACAACGGCAGTACTTGCTGCTTTATTGTAATTTCGTCCTTTGTTGGAATGTGAATTGACCCTGGGCCTGCAAACACCCGCCCCTGGGCTATTGCAATACTCTGCACTGCGACGAAACCACGGTAAAGGCCTTTCAATTTGCTCGCCCTGTCTTCTTCATCTAGACTTTACCACATAACACATAAAATATAGGACTTTGTCTTTGTATTGTTTTATTCTATTTCTCACGGTGGGTTGTTATTTCTGTTTAGGTCATGTAACTCTACCTTATTATCTTCACATTTGCAGACAAAGAATAATACAAGTTCTATCTGTATATAGCGAAAGGTGTATTCAAAACGTTGTAGTTCATTTATAGCTAGACAAGGACAAAGCTGCCCGGATTAGTGTTACACTACTTTCTATATTATTGCTTGTCTATTACAAAAAATTAAGACTTAGATCAACAGCTCATGCCGTAAAGTAATGCCAAAGCCGTACAGGTTTGCCCACAGCGGGAAGATAACACGGGGAACACCAGCCCTGGGAGATCAACCTGAATAGCTCATGCTAGGAAATGATAGAGTAGGGCGGATCAAACTTAGTACCACTACCTATATAACAGAGGGGATTACATATTACCTCGGTTCTAATACAAGGGCTGGGTAAATTATATTAGACAGCGGTATAGATAGCGTATGGAAATCCTAAACAGCGCATAGCTATATCCACAGCATATCAATACACCCTGTAGCACAGGATTATACCCGCCGGGCGTTAAAGCTATCACCTGACCCCCCACCTTTTGATATATACGGTCCACCTCCAGCTTTCACCCAGGGTTTCTCCTCGATCCATTGACCTGCAGACATTGAAACTCATTGGTTCCGCGGCATAAGGTTCACCACAAATTGGCTCGGCAGCGCAATCATCTTGCAAAAATCTGATCACCCGACTCCGGCTACTATGCCTGCTGATGAGGGTCTCGGCGACACGAATGAAGATTTCTCCCAAAACAGGACTCGAAAGCGTCGGATCGAAAACCGTTCTGAGTCAAGCTATCCACGGAAGCGAGCTTCTCAGGCTTGCTTCGTGTGTCGCGCCCGGTGCGTCATCAGCTTTAGCTTCACTGGCCGACCGTGCTGACTGTTATCTCCAGCAAGTCACGATGTGACAATGTGCGCCCCAAGTGTGGCTTCTGTAGGGAGAGTGGTAACGAGTGCGGGTATCCCGGCACGGAATTGGCAAAGTATGTACACCCTGAGTGTATTGTCTCCGTGATGTGGACTCTGACATGCTCTGTAGGATTGACACGGCCTCCTTGCTGATTCTTGACCATATTGCGCGATCCGAATCGAGGCTCTCGGCGCAGATAGCAAGTCTTCAAGGCGGTACACCTGCGACGATGTCGGAGAATTCTCTCGTGGAAGCGCCTGCCAGTGTATTATCACCACGTTCCAAGGAGTGTTCCCAGTTTAGCCATCCGCGCTATGGGCATAGCGGCATCAACGGCGATAGCATCATGACCTGGCCCGTCATTCTTGATGTGTTGCAGGCCCTGCCCGAGGTGGGGAAATGGAGGGCAGAGCCATCTAACAACAGGCCAAACTGCAAACCACGACATGAGCCGAGCCCCAGCATCATGTTGGAGATCAAATCAACAACCTCAGCCGACCTCAACAGCTACGACCGTGAGCGGCAACACCAGACGGTCGCGACGTCTATTTGCCACCCAGACAGTCTAGATCCAGAGCAGGAGCCAATACTGATTGAGAGCTACTTCGCCCAAGTGCACAGCAAATCGCCTATCTTTGATTCCGACTGGTTCAACAGCGTCCGCATCCAGGTCCTACAACAGCGATGGCAACCTTGCCACTACGCGGGCCCTAGCTCCAGCTGCGGACTGTGTCCAACGAGAATATGTATTTATCTCCTCGTCTTGGCTCTCGGTCACGTAACAGTGAGCGAGGAGAACCTTATCCCCGGCAAGCCGTTGACACCGTCTCGCTATTTCGATTTCGCTTTATCTTGGATGGGGCCGACTTTGTATCACCAGTCCGGTCTGTTGTGCCCCCGAGAGATTAATGGCGGCGACGGGGAAGATATGCGGGAGTGGATAGAGAAGATTCAGTGCTTGCTTCTCGCGGGCACACATTTCATGTGGTATATGCGTCCATGGGACGCCCGGAAAGTCTTCAGTGAAGCAGCAATGCTTGCTAAAACGATCATGCATCTGTAAGCAACCATTCCTACTTCTCCGTCTCATCCCCCTAAAACCTGACCTCCGTTGTCATCATACAAAGCTGCTCCCTGCCTGATACAGAAGCTTACCTAATACTTCTAGCGATCATTGGTCAGATACGCCGGGATCACACATCACCGACCTCCGCTTCCGCGTATGCTGTGCAACAGCTAAAGCAGAAAGCGAGATTCAAGAGGAGATAATGGGATTCGGGCCCGGCGGCATGTCAATACTTAGTTTCGCAGACCTAGAAAACCTGCCCAAACCGCCACCAGATGCCGCATTGAATGGGCAAGGCAACGACTCTGTCAAATCCCAGACTTGGTTCTATTACCTCGCAGAAGTGGCTAGCTGGAAGCTCCTTGACCGTGTTTCCAAGACGCTCTATCAAGGTGGGTACTGATTCTTTATCATAATAGGTGTCAGCCCATGACTGATCTACAGATATACCACCATCCCCATCGTTGGCAGACCTCGTTGGCCTCTACCCCATAGCCAGGGAGCTTGAAGTCCAAATCCAAGAATGGTATGTTCCTTGGCCTCTTGAACCTTCTGGCTACAAACGCTGATCCCCTTCAGGGCGTCGTCCTTACCAATGCACATCTTTACCAACCTCTCAATGTTCCCCAATGACATACTCAACACAGAACTGTCTCATCATCTTGCAAACCGGCATTTCCACGCCCGAATCACCACGTTCCGGCCGTTCCTTCAGGCTATTGTTCTCCATAGCCCGGCGACAGTAGGCAGCAAGGACACCTATGCGATGGTGTCAAATGGCGCTCTAAAGTGCGTGTTCGCGTGCATAGAGTTCATTGAGGCACAAACATCCCCAAGGAGGCACTTTGGCAGCTGGCGATGCGGCAGGGGCATCTGGGCAGCTGGTCTGAGCGTCCTCGCCGCTGTTCTAGTCCCTGACCTCAAATCCACTATGGAGTGCCTGTATCCGTTTTCTGGATTGAAGGATCCTGTAGGGGGTGAGATGGCAGCAGGACCGTTGCTGGGCAGAGCGGAAGCAGCTCTAGGGATGGCTGCTGGCTGGCTTTCGGCATGGGAAGAAGAGAGCCCCAGCCTGAGACTGGCGGCCATCACTCTCTGGACAGGGCTTAAAGAGGCTCGGGAAAGAGGATTATTCAACCATAATATCAAGCCGTAGTCAATCAAGCGTGGAATTATTTAGTTTTAGAGTGGGCAACATATAACAGCTGACAAAGAAATACGCATGTGTTGCATATCAGGAAACAAAAGCTCTACTCGCCCACCAACAGGTCTACTTTGCCAAGGTGTGCATGTCAGTTAATCTTTAATGTATTTCTACTTGTCTATTATCTATCCTTCTAGGTCGACCAGTGGAATGTCTTATCCACCGTAATTGCAACACGCTCACCAGTCTCGATCCAGTCACCGACACCTGCGCTGCCGGCGAAGAGCACCGTGTACTCGCCAGCCTCCACCTTCCAGCTATGAGTTTCAACATCCCAGAAGCTGAATGCTTCGTTCGTGAGTTGGAGCTGCACCGTCTGCTCCTCACGCGAGGCAAGCCGTTGTGTCTTTGCGAATGCCCTCAGCTCTACGACCGGTCGCTCGACTGAGCCTTGTGGGGGCTGAATGTACAGCTGTACCACCTCGGCTGCTTCGACGGCGCCCGTATTCTTAACAGGAACCGATACAGTGACACTGATATCATGGTCGCCGTGGATGAGCTCCTGCTTAATGGCTCCATAAGAGAACTCTGAGTACGAAAGCCCGTGTCCGAAAGCAAACAGCGGATTATACCAATCCCGGTTGCCACCGAAAGCACGGTAACCCACAGCCCAGCTCTCCTGGTAAACAATGCGCTTCTGGACACCTTTATCTCCCTCAGTCTTGCCGGTAAGATCCCCAGTGCACGTACCCTCCATGGAGCGAGGGATAGTGGTGGGCAGCCTCGCGCTTGGGGACACACGGCCAGTGAGCACGTCTGAGATGGCGCTGCCGTACTCTTGGCCGGGGAACCAAGCTTGGATCACAGCGTCAACCTCATCAATCCAAGGTGTGCAGTCAACCGCGGACCCCGCATTGACAACAACGATGGTCGGGCCGGGCGAGGCTCTCACAACCGCACGGATGAGGTCATTCTGCCGCAACGGGAGGGAGTAGGAGACACGGTCGAATCCTTCAGACTCCCATTGGGTCGAAGTACCAACAAAGACAACAGTCGCGGCGGCACCGGAAGCAGACACCTTGGCCGCTGCATCAGCAATTTCCTTGTCGTCGTCGGGAATAGGGGCGAGGCCAACGCGGCTTCCCTGCACATAGAACTCTCGGTTAATGTGTACGGGAGAGTGCTTGGCGCTCTGGGTTACAATGGTGAGCGTATATTGCTTGGAGGATTCGAGATGGATGGGAGTGTCGATGCGTTGCTCAAGGCGAGCGCGGTTGAAAATGTAATCCTCGGTGACAACCTCGGCACCTCGAGCCACAGTGCCTACCACTTTACCATCGATGTAGCACGTTTGTGAGCCAGGGCTGGTCAGGCTGAGGCGGTACGCTCCTGTCACAGGTGGCTGGATCACCACCGTCATGCGCGTGCAAAAGCTCCGCAAGTCAGCCAGTCCAGCGTGGATATCCTCCATCATCATGTATTCAGACTTGGGAACGACTTCATCCCGAAAGAGTTGCTTCTCATCCGGTTCACTGCTATTGAACCATTCCAGCCGCACATCAGACTCTGGCACCTTGATCTGGCAAGAAAGCTCTACCAGTCTCTGAACGGCTACGCCTTCCGAGTACACCAGCGAAGGGTACGTTTGACACAGTGCCTCGAGCGGTGTCGAGATGTGCGCGGGCTTCAGGCTTGCTGAGCCCCCACCAAAGATGGATGGCTCGGCCGCTGGTTTGCCGACGACGGCGATATTATTTCCAGCTCTCGCTGACAGCGGCAGTGTATTGTTCTTGTTCTTCAACAGCACCATGCCGTCCGCTGCGGCGCGATGCAGCAGGGCACTTGTCCCGGCGTTGGGTACGGACGAGAGCTCAGGGAGCGTTCCCCGAGCGTCTTCAGCGTCAGACAGACCGATACGGCCGGTCTTCTGTAGCAGGTCAACTACACGTTGGAGGATCGTGGTCAAGTGTGCGGGGTCAATTTGGCCCCTTTCGATAGCCTCCGTCATCTTCTGTTGCGTGCGGAACTTGGTCTCTCCAGGTAGCTCGAGATCGAGGCCCGCGTTGATGGCCTCACTGGTGCTGTAGGTACCGAACCAATCCGAGATGATGACCCCATCGTAATCCCATTCGTCGCGCACGATTCGTAGCAGTGTTGGTGACTCGGAACAGTATTCACCGTTAACGGCGTTGTATCTAACCTCCAGTTAGTAAAGAACTGGAGCAAGGAGGGGGGTTGCGTGTTGTGCGAAGGGTTTACGCACGCAGTCATGAGACACAGCGGTGATGAGTGCTTGCAGAGAAGGCGGAACGGTTCGAGGTAGATTTCTCGCAGGGCACGTTCATCAATCACGCTGTCACTCCAACGTCTGCCGTTCTCGACCTCGTTGCCGAGGAAGTGCTTGGGGCTGGCGGCGATGTTCTGGCTCTGGACGCCATTGATATACTCTGCCGCGAGGAAGCCAGATAAGTGAGGATCTTCACTGTAAGACTCAAAGTTTCGGCCACCTGGAAAGAGGTCAAATTTCAGTTTCTGATGGCATGAAGGTTGTCCAACATCTTGTGATTGCGCAACTCACTGAGAATATAGCGGTGGATGTTCACGGTCGGCGCCAGGAGGCCGTTTGCTCGCTTCCCACGGGCGTCAACCGCAATGGCAGATCCTACTTCTCGCAAAAGGTTGCGATCAAAGGATGCTCCGAGGGCCGTGGCACACGGGAAGCATACGGCGGCTTTGCCCTCTGTCCAGTTCTCTCCTCGGGCGCCATTCGGCCCATCTGTAAACTTGAGCGCGCCGAGCTGCAGCTCTGGAAAGTCTCTGGTTCTCCAGAAATCCTTGCCTGAGAGTAGACCAATGGCTTGGTTGAGAGATAGCTCCTGGTCCCGGATGTTGCCTGGCGCGACCTCATACGAGATCTTGATGGACATGGCGACTCTGCGCTTGTTCTGATTTACGACAAAAAAGTTGAGGGTGAGAGAGAGAAAGGGAGAAGGACGAGGGGTGCGGAGAGGCTTGAGGAGGGGCGTCCTTGGATAGGAGAACAATGGCTACAACTGTAGATTGCTCGATCACTAGATCATGCTTCTATGGAGATGTCTTGGCCTGGCTTCCCCAGGCGACGCGCCAGACTCCATTTGAAGGTTTCGACTATACGCCTCCCCGGATGATGTGGAAAAACAAGAAACGCAAAATGAAGAATGAACCCGAACATCCTACATCGGAGCGTCTCCCCCTCGTGTCAGTGGGGCTATTCAGGGACCTTGCATGCGCTTGACTCGCAAAACCCCACAGCACATGTACCAAGTGAGTTGAAATCCTGGTTGGTAGCAATCTCGACGTTGTGGCTCATTTTGCTTCGGGGCATCACGGCAAAATTACCGATACCCCTAAGTCTGCTCAAGCTCTCATCAGTCCACGTACCCCCACCCGTGTACCCCGGCAAGCCCCGGCCATCCCCAGAAAGTCTTTCACCCCACAATCCAGTTTTTCTTTGCCTTTGGGACGAGTCCATCACCTACACGGGACGCGGTCTAGATTGTTCCGGGTAGTTGGTTAGAGAGTTGCAATGTTCCCGGAAGTATAAGAGTCTCGGCCTTCCTTTCACTTCGAGTTTAACAGCAGCTTCTTGCTCACGAAGCATTACTCGACTGCCCTTTGTCTAATATTCCTTCAACTTTGTCTACAATCAGTCCCAACGGCCCAGTAGTATCAACACTATGCAGGCAGTTGAAGATAAGGCCGTCTTGTCCGTAGACGGCGAGAAGCCATTCTACAAGAATAAGAATCTGCTCCAGCTCTACCTACAGATGATTCCGGGCACACTGATTGTCAGCGCCACAATGGGCTATGATGGTTCCATGATGAACGGCATCCAGGCTGTTGACCGCTGGAACATTTGTGAGTGGTCTATTCCGTTGGCTAAAAGCACAATTGAGACATTGGCTGACTTGGCTTGAGTTTAGACTTCGGATATCCTACGGGATCTCTGCTGGGAATCATGAATGCTATTCTGCCCTTGGGAGCTGTTTTCGGTATTCCACTCGCCGCATATATCTCTGATCACTACGGTCGACGATGGGCTATGACTGTGGGTGACATTATCATGATCATCGGAGCCATAATCCAGACTAGTAGCATCAACAGTGAGTAGAGGCTCTTTTCCCTCGGACAAAGTTTAGACTTCCAGGAGGTGATGTAGAGCACTGACAAGCGGCCTATTACAGTTGCCATGTTCCTTGTTTCGCGATTCGTCATCGGCTTCGGTCTCACAATTGCCGGCTCCTCCGCTCCAATGCTGACGGCCGAGCTGGCACATCCGACCTCTCGCACCACCATCACCTCCATGTACAACACACTATGGTACGTGGGCAGCATCATCGCCGCCTGGGTGACCTATGGGACGTTCCGAATCAACAACGACTGGTCCTGGCGCATCCCGGCCCTTCTTCAGATGATCCCGTCCATCATCAACATCGCTGGCGTGTGGTTCCTGCCCGAGTCTCCGCGTTGGCTCATCGGCAACGAGCGCTACGACGAGGCCAAGCAAATCTTAATCGACACCCACGGTGAGGGCGATCCCAACTCAGAGCTCGTTAGACTCGAGTTCGAAGAGATCCGAGCCGCCATCCAGGCCGAGATGGCACTCGGCAAACAATCTTGGGGCCAGCTTTTCAACAGCCCCGGCAACCGCTACCGCACATTCCTCGTCCTCTGCTGCGCTTACTTCCCGCAGTGGTCTGGATCTGGTCTGGTTTCTTATTACCTCGCCCCTGTTTTGCGCACAATCGGCATTACCTCGCAAGAGCGCATCACCTTGATCAATGGCATCATCCAGATTTGGAACATGATTGTCTCCATGATCGGTGCCAATCTGGTTAACCGTCTCGGCCGCCGTGTTATCTTTGTCAGCTCCACCAGCCTGATGCTACTTGCCATGATCTCATGGACCATCTCCGGCAGCCAGTATACTATGCACGGGTCTGGGTCCGCTGGCAGCGCCGTGCTGTTCTCCCTCATTTTCTTCATGTCCGCCTACAACTTCTGCTGGAACCCCTTGTCCGTGGCCTACCCCGTCGAGATCCTGACCTTTCCCATCCGCGCCAAGGGTGTCTCTCTGCTGGTCGGAGCTGTCAAGAGTGCAAGCTTCTTTAACCAGTTTGTGAACCCAATCGGCCTTGAGAAGCTGCAATGGAAGTTTTACATTGTTTATTGCTCCTGGCTGGGTCTTGTATTGGCCGTCGTCTTCTTCCTCTTCCCGGAAACCAAGGTAAGCCGAGACTGTCTCCACTCATTGTATCTTGAGTTCTTCAAAACTCGGATGCTGACTGTGCCACAGGGCCGTACTCTCGAGGAGATTGCCGTTATTTTCGACAAGGATTTTTACAAGACTGAAGATGTCGAGAAGACTGTGCTGGAGGACGACAAGTCCAGCGAGAAGAACGGCAACCTCACCGTCGAGACAAAGGAGAATATCTAAATAGCCACTTAGTGCGGCTATCTCGATTGTAGGCCTACACGTTGATTAAAATCACATTAGATAGTCATTTAGATAAGGGGAATAATTACCTCCGTCATAATCACTCCTCCTAGAGACATGGGCCCTATTGCAACGTTTGAGACTTGAGGGTTGACGGATAAAACGTGATGCTTCAATACTGCGTACACGAAGTGGCTATAGCGGTCGGTCCAGTATACTTTGACTAACATGTGTCGTTGAGCCAATAACTGGAGAGAACGATGGCTCCATTCTATTCATGCTTCCCTTGCTAGCTTCAACTCTTGCCATGGGACGTGCTGCTCCTAGGGGTTACAGCATACGTGACGCTACCTAGTCAACATAGCCTTAATCCATAACGGAGAGGTCATTTCTCTGCAGAGTTAATGTTCCATCTCAGAGACACCCCGATCAAAGATTCCGCTAGGCGGGTCCGAGGCACTCGTGATCGAACGTGAAATTATTGCGCTATTATACGGTCGTAAGCGTTCACGTCAGCATTTCTTGTCACACCCCTGCTGTGGAGACCTCCTATAATACAAGGATGTTAGCTAAGCGGCGGTATACCGGGTAGGTAGTTGTTACCTTACAGGTACCCTATACAACCCTACTTTATAGTGTATTCAGGTAACTATCAAGTGGTTATCTTATTCAAGTAAATTAACTTCCTAGATTGTAGTGTTTTCAAAACATTATGTCCAAAATAACAATTATCCAATATTCCAGATTATTTCTCAAAATATAAAAAAGAAAGAGTATATCTAAGGAAAAGTAGATAAGTATCTGGAGCTAGTAGGGTATTTCTAGCTGGTTGAAACAAGGGTCGGGGTGTATCTAGTAGTTAGCAGTGCACTTGAACAACTTTACTCCCATAATGTAGCGTCAAATTTACCGGCCAGAACCGCCGGTGGTCGGACCCAAACTAACATCCGATTGCTACTAGCGCCATGTGTCTGGGGAAAGTACATATTGGGGCGCCGATATATGGGCTGACATCGCTTGAGAGACGGGTCCCGATACTCTCTTTGTGCCTGGGTTTGCAGATACCTGCCAAAGCAGCCTCCCTCATATACCAAGACGCAGTCTGGTCTCCTTTGCAAAACCTGCAACCGTCGGTCCTTTACATCTCTCTTATCGTTCAATCACAATGTCACGCCCAACTACCGTCATCCAGCCCCAAGGGCCCGTACAAAGCACCGCTACGAGTGTATATGGGAAAGGAGATTTGCTGCTGCGAATTGGGTAGGCCGGTATCACCTTGAAATTGTACAGGAATCACAGGGCTAACATACCGATCCATAGCAACGGTGGTGCCGGTCAGCACCCTCGATACAGCCTTGCTGTGTAATATCAGGAACTCTCGATTGCTGACATCGCTTGCACAGGTGCGACTGGTCTTGTGGAGGCTCTGGCTACCGACTATCTCTCAACACTCTCGGAATCACGGTCCATAGCGTGGATATGCAATCACTCGCTCAATACTCAGGTCGCACTCTATAGAAGCCACATTGATTTGGCCTTTACGTATGAACGAGACCGGGAGCAGCTGGCGGCGTCCGAGGGCTGGTCTCGCACCGCGGGATGCGCATTCCACGACCACTTCTGCTTGGCAGGACCGAGGGACGATCCAGCAAACGCGCGTGGCGCCGCTACGGTGGCCGATGCTCTTCGTCGGATTTCAGAATACGGTGGTCTCTTCCACAGCAGGGCTGACGGATCGGCAACTATGGAGAAGGAGCGGCACCTATGGTCGAGCTGCGGGTTGGAACCGTGGACTGACAAAGGGGCGGCTAAATGGTATCAAACCTCCCTCGAGACACCAGCCGGTGCCCTCAAGATTGCCGATCAGGCCGGTGCGTACCTCCTTACCGATCGCTCTACCATTCTGAAGCAGACGGGACTAAAGACGATCTCAAATACGGTCGTGTTTCTGGAGCCGACCAACCCTCATCACATATTGATGAACAGTTGCTACGCATTGCATTCACCACTCGCCCCAGAGGAGACAAAGAAAGCTGTGGCAGACTTCATTGAATATCTCTTCTCAGCCAGGGGTCAGGGTGTCATCGCCTCATACGGCGTAGAGAGCTGTGGTCTACCGTTGTTTGCCCCTGTGGCTGATGGGTTTGCCAGAGCAAAGCTGACAGGAGGACGACCTGCGCAGGGTACATGGACATTTGGGGCGCGACTCTAAGTCTGGATCTATATTGAAGGGTAGCTTCAAGTGAGAATTAGCAGATGGCGATCTTGCCATTGAAATTACGTTGAAATCACGAGTTCTACGTCTTAATTGTGGTAGCCGATGATGCTCCCTACAAGAGTCATAACAGTACAGAGACGGTATTGCCAAGAAAAGCAGCCAACCCTCCGAGGGAATGATTTATACCAGGCTTGACCTAGACACGCCGTGGCCGGCTTTAAGTGACAAGGGACATAGCTAGCCCCAGAACTTTCAGACATCGTGACCTCGAGAACCAATAGTTGCCAAATGGTGGCATGATTCTAAGCTAGTTGGCTCATCTTTCCCTGTCCATCTATCCTTAGCTTATTCTTAAAAGAAATATCCTGGCCTTATGCGCTTGTTTCTTGGCCATGATTGATTCATGATCACTCCCGCATTATTCAGCCAAGTGTTGCCATCGGTCTATGTGCCGAAACCCCCCGATATTTGATCCACTCTGACTGTGTGTTTGACTTTCTTTTCTGTTACGCCCCCTGGGGTGAGCATATGAAAACCCAACACGCTCAGACTGGTTTCTCGCCGATGTCGCCATGGACAAGCCATTGAATGTTTGGATATCATGCAATTTAGCCATTTTCTTCCTTCCTATGCTTGAGACAAAAGAAGAATAGAAAGTCCATCACTATGACGAGTGACGACATCTTCCAACTCCGTGCCAAAGACAACAGCGTTGTAGGACGTTTGGCTCTCGTCACGGGAGCTAGGTGAGGCGACCGCACGCATTGCACGATCGCATTCCTCTACAGTTGTGCTAATGTGACTTTCCTCAGCGGCGGTATTGGTTCGCATTGTGCGCGAGCCCTGGCTGCCGAGGGCTGCGACATTGCCCTTCATTATTCATCCAGCAAGGTGAGTAGTTTCGCCATGAATGTCAATCGCTACACTTGGACAAGTCCATGTAATCTAATTCAGCCGGTTTTTTATGATACCAGGCCGCAGCGGATGCTCTCGCCAGCGAACTGCGTGTTCAATATCCTGGTCAGCTGTTCGTCCCTTGCCGGGCCGACTTGTCATCTCGTGAGGCTACGCGGGATCTCGTCCCGAATCTGCTTCAAACAGACGTCGTTGCTGCAAAGCACAAGACCATCTCGATATTATTAGCCAATGCTGGGTTAGGTCGCCGTATACGAGATGTCGCGGATATTGAAGAGAGCGACTGGGACGACATGTTTGAGGTCAATACACGAAGTCCCTTTGTCGTCGTCAAGTCCGCCGTCGCCGGCATGCGAGCGCAGAATTGGGGCAGAATCGTACTTGTCGGTAGTCTTGCAAGCCAGGGCAAGGGGTTGAATGGGTGCCATTACGCAGCCTCTAAAGGAGCCCTGAGGTTCGTCTTGTTTGGAATGGCGTCAAGTCTCGAGTGCAACGTACTGATACCAAAGCTTAGTTCCATGGGCCGCAATCTAGCCAATCTACTTGCGCCAGAAGGCGTGACGGTTAATATAGTAGGGTTCCCATCTCTTCCTTTGTGTTTAACTGGAATGTCGAACTTAAATTTCGTACTCTAGGTCTCTCCGGCAATGATCGGCTCGACGGGAATGATTCCGCTCCCGAAAGCCGGGTAAGTTATCCACAAGCTATCCTGATAAAAATGCCATGTGTATCTCTCAGTTAACTGGAGGCGTGAAGATCTTGGGATCGTACAGCTCAAAGCCTCGATAGTCTCCGCAACAATGACCCTGGTCTTGCCATTGCTTCCACCATCCCGGTGGCTCGTCTCGGCACGCCCGATGAAGTTGCCCAGATTACAATCATGTAAGCTATTCGCCGTGTCATATCTAAAGTCGAGTCCAAGCTGAAGAATTCCCCAGGTTTGCCAAAACCGGATACTTGACAGGACAAGATGTTCACCTAAATGGAGGGCTTCACTGAGTTTAATGGGTACATGGAGGCTTGCTTGTCACCCATTTTGGAGATTTGATGCTCCACTTATGTGTCAATGTAGCTGTGTTGCGGGCCTTGACCGCGGTTGAGGCCAGAATATCTGGGGGAGCAAGGGTGGTACCGATGTCGGCCTACCCAGTCGGCCGAACTTTCAGTTTGCCGTTTCGTAGAATAATAGAGGAGCAAGGCTAATTATTCCGTGGGGACCAGCCAATATGCGCTAAATTACTAGTGGACTTCTCAATAAATACCGGCACCTGTCCGTGTCGCTAGGAGTTGTGAACCCCGGCTCAGCTACTTCGCCAACACCGTCTTGGCCACAAGTCAGTCACGTATGTCAATATGGTGGAAAGAAACCCGGCTTTTCTGCATATCCATAGGTCTTTTTCCCAAGTGGTGGGAAACGAAGCATCAATCCGCCTATGCTTGGAGCACGAGAGTGTTCCATGGGCCCATGAGGCCGGCATCTACATCCCATCAACGGGTGCCTTATTCGTCACCAGCAATCGCCTTGTTGGAACTGATGGACAGCAAAAGATCACCATCAGTAAAATAAACATTGAAAAGAAGCCATTTGTGCGAGAAGAAATCGACTGCGGCATTGCCATGGCAAACGGGGGGGTAAACTACCAAGACGGCATCCTCTTCTGCAGTCAAGGTACCAAGGATACCCCAAGCGGCCTATGGCACATGGAAGCCGAAGCACCGTACCGAAAGACATTGGTTCTAGACAGCTTCAATGGGCGGCCATTTAATTCTCCCAATGATGTCGTTGTCCACAGTGACGGATCCATATGGTTCACAGATCCCATCTATGGGTACGAGCAGGGTTTTCGACCACCTCCTCAACTACCAAACCAAGTCTACAGATATGACCCGCGATCCAAGGCCGTACGGGCGATGGCTGACGGGTTTGGAAGGCCAAATGGCATATCATTCTCTCCCGACCAGGCGACCGTATACATCACGGACACGGACTCCATTCACGGTGACGGCACTACAGATGCGTCGAGGCCGGCGACAATGTGAGAGACACAATGATGCTTCTTTCTCAGATCATTGACTATGCGCATCGCTAACGTGGATCCTTTCGTTTAGATACGCTTTCGATGTAGTTTCCAGAGGCGACGAGCCGTTCCTCACTAACCGCCGCTTGTTTGCCATGGCGGACAATGGGGTTCCTGACGGGATCAAATGCGACCAGTTTGGTAACGTCTACAGCGGCTGTGGTGACGGCATCCACGTGTGGTCGCCAGGTGGTGTACTTCTTGGCAAGATTCTCATTCCAGGAGGCGTTGCCAACTTCTGTTTTGCGCGGCGTGGCAGGATTTTAGCCCTTAATGAGACGCGGATGTGGGAGATATCTCTTGCGCCGCACAGTCTGGGCTCACTTTTGAAGCTGTAGGCCGCTTAATTATGGCTTGGGGCACCCATAGATCCTCGTCTGGTGAAAGCATTCTTCAATTCATTGTCCTCCCATGTCTCCCAACCTCTAAGTACTATTTACACTAGGTCATTGCGGGATCAAGTGTTGTCCCTTTAATGACATGTTAGGTCAAT
Organism: Clonostachys rosea; assembly: GCA_026958235.1. NCBI lineage: Eukaryota > Fungi > Ascomycota > Sordariomycetes > Hypocreales > Bionectriaceae > Clonostachys > Clonostachys rosea. Next base: position 101,200 of record CP110205.1, read on the forward strand.
AACATGTTGCCTCCATGATTTGAGCTATCCCGGTTATTATCTTACAACTAAAGAGCTTCCAGTTTCAGCTGGACCCTCTCAGTATATTCAGTCGGTCTGCTAAATGTCACTGTGGCCTCGCTTGATGTGAGATTCGTGATGATATTGAACAAAGTCTGCGTTTCGCACCACCCATCCACTTAGTGTCGATTGATTGATTCCGGGTACCTTCAAGGGTCTCAAATAAGTCGGAGAAAGTCGAAGAAGGAAGAGACTTGTCTTTCAAGAGCGCAGCCATTCGAACTATGCGTGGTGGCGAATCTGCCAGCCAAGGATCCAACGCGCAGTTGGCCAGGGCATGCATCCTACTATGGGTGTACCACTCAGAACGTTCGCTTAGCATGGTGGAGTTGAATTTCCAGTCGTTGTTACCAGTAATAGTTGACGATAACAGCGTCCGGGCAGCGACAGCTTCGGCATTGGTTGATAGAAACTGCGGCGATGATATCCCCCAATCAATTATGCACATCCAACGTAGACTCTCACTTCACTTACGCCGTCTTCACCACCCGCAATCCATCATGACGCATCGTCCTGAACTTATATAGAAAAGCCTTACCTATAAATAGTACATTAAGATATAATAAAGAAACATATATTATTAGAGCTCTTATAAAGCTCTCTGAGATAGTCAACTACCAGTAAAAGTCCTCTACTACTGCTTGTCCAGTCCCAACTCGAAGAAACTCTCAATCAAACTCAAAACAGCCAACGCAGCACCATAAGTCATCTCCACATTATCAAGCTTGGCCTCATCGGTGGGATTGTCGGTCAAAGGAGCGCTCTCGGTCCTATAAAACTGTGTAGTAGGTATCTCCTCGGGAAGGGGATAAAAAGGTAATCCGGTGGGTATGGCGCTGCCCCTCTTTAAAGGTTTACCTATATCTTCAAACTCATACTTCTTATTCTTATCTGTCGGGGCCGGCTTGAGCAAGTCTAACACAATACTGTACGCTTCGAATTCCGGATTACCGTTCTGGAGACCCTGGAATATAATGTATACCACTCGGATGATACTCTCGAGCGCACCGATAATCCACGCGTGGTAGGAAGAGGCGGCTTCTCCTACGAGGTAAAACTGGCCAAACGAATTGGGCTTGATAATTTCTTGCTATATATTGGAGAACTGGCCGGGGCCAAAGTAAGCGAATGCACCTGACATGTACTCGTCTCTGTACCAGTCGTAGCCGTGATGGTCGACATATTGTTCCTCAAGATGCTCAACCAACTTCTCAAAGGGAAACTCCTCTCTGGCGTGAAGTCGAGCCAGGTCGTGGATAATCAACCTCTTGAGCTCCTTGTCATCGTGGGCTGTGTTGTTGGAGCAAAGAGAGCCTATACGTTGCGCGTCCTGACCCCAGGTATACGAGCAGAGAAGAACAGCTGGCTTCTCAGGATCCCACTTGTCCGGGCCCTCATTCGCCTCAATATTGTGTGAAGGATACACGCAGACTCGCAGGGGCAGGTCGGTATGTGATATTCCACCCTTCTTGATGCCAAATGGCTCCTTCTGCCACCATGCAGTTCGAAACTTCATGCCAACCTTGGCAGAAGCACCGTACCCGAGAGCTCGGATAGCCTGCTTGGTGCCCCAGGATAAACCGGCATGGCGAAGCTCTATACGTTGTAGGGCAGCAAGAGTGGTGCTGTTGAGGACAGAAAAGTACTCCCTGTCCTTGCCCTCGACCTTGTTGGTCTTTGGATCAGTTCTGACGGTGTGAAGCTTCATCGCCGTAAACTGATTAGGTTTACGTAGCGGCACTTAGGCGTCGATCGATCGGACGCAGGTGTTGTATTCTATACGCTTCTTGGCCTTGGCAGCCATCCTCTTTGCGATCTCTTGGGCACCGCCGTCGACGCACCACCAATACTGGACATTGTGGGAATCGTCGGTGTGGAAGTCAAGTTCCTCCAGGACGCACTCTGTGAGGGATTGATCGTACCAACCGGTACCACTTCCAAAGGTCAGCCATGGAGCAAAGCAGAGTGTCGCTGGAAAGAACCTACTAGGTCATGGTCTCAAGCCACTCGATAGTGTTGAGATTGTATCCAGGGCCCAAGGGGAAGGGCTGCTTCTCGTCCTTGGGCGGCTTCGCGTCTTTCTTTCTAAGTCCGTAGGGTTGACCTCTGGCAATATCCTCAGTTTCTGCCAAGGAACAAGTTCAAGAGCGAGTAACACTTACGAGCCGAGAAACCGTCGAACGCTCATATGGTCGGCTTTCATGAGCAGCTCCCATAGCTCCTGAGCCCTGGGGCTTCTCACCGCATCCTTTTTTCCATCACTTTTCGTTTCCTTCTTACCTGCTTCCTTATGTTCATTGTCCTTTTCCTCGATAGCCAGCTTGAACTTCTTTTTGACCTCTTCCATGAAAACCCCCAGGGCTTTACTGACGAGTGTATTGGGGTCAGTCTCGAGGATACTAGGTACCAGTCAGCTAACGTTAATTTGGGAGTTTTCAGTTGATTGTCATACTCTTTTGGAATCTTTCCATTGCAAGGCAAGCTCCTATTCACTTGGTATGAGTCATCGGGATGCAGCTCACTGGCCCAAACGTTGCCTGTGCGAGACACATCATTGAAGTAGGAAGAGCATTTATTTAGCACATCCGTCAGGTAATAAGGGATCAAGCCTGGCTTGCTCTCTTGGGTGAGCCCGATGTACTGGAAAAGCTGGAAAGTTCTGTAGAATGAGTGAGCAAAATTCCCCACTTCGTTCAACCTCTGGACTCATCTCTTCATGATGGAGTTATTGGGAAATCGCATAGCACCGACATCATAGTAGTCGTGCTCTTCGTCAGAGAAGTGGTGAGTATACAGACGCCCACCAAGTCTCTCCGCTCCCGCCGCTTCAAGAATGTCGTAGTTGATCTTGAGCTTCTTGTCTTTGAGATCAAGATGGTCATTAAGCCAGTCAAAGAGCAAAGCAGCGAACAAACCGGCCACACCGGCACCAACAATTCCCACGTCAATCTGACCTTCCTTCCTAGGGATGTAGCCGTCTCCGGTGATCTCCTTGGTGGCTTCTCTCAGCTGGCCTATGCCGACATGATCAGGAATAGCGACGTCGACGTCAGACCCTTTTGCGAGATCAATCGCGCCCTGGAGATCGTAATCCATGGTGGTCCTGGCGACATCACGAGCCCACATGTGCTTGTAGGACTTTGTCTTTTGATGGACTTCGATTGAAGGTTGTTCTGATCCCATGATGGGGTTTGGACGTGTGGAAATGGGTAGAAAGATGCAAAGTGATTGCCTGGAGAAATATCCCTTCAACGAAGGAGGGTAGGATCTCTCTTAAATGATCTGCGTCCAACTTTGAGACTGATGCGCGGCCTGTCTGTAGTTATGCAATGGCATCTTGAAGTAGCTGATGTGCTGTATGTAGGTGGATATCTAAACCTCGCCGGTGCCATTGCTTGTGTCGCTACAAACCGAGACCTTACTACAAAATGCATGCCTGCAGAGCATGGCCTGTTCCATACACGGCAAGAGCCGAGCATTGGTTAGCTGACTTCAAACCTTAGATGCCCCCCTGCCAGCGACTTTGGGGCAGGCTGCTGAGAACTACGAGAGACATCAACCTCTCATAGGCTGTTTCACTTCATACCAAGCCGCGGTGGCTGACTGCAGAGAGCCTGCATGGCTCAAACTTTCGATTTCCGTCACAATATTGTCTTAAACAGGAACTAATTTCTCAGCGGTTTATCTAGTCAGCTAGCCACCATACTTGGGCCGCGGAATCGATGAACCTAAATTGATAATTTGCGTATATCTTTGCTAGTTGCAGAGATGGTGTTCGCTAAAATACAGAAGTACCATATGGCGCTTTGGTCAGCGTGCTTGCGGCTGAAGAAGAGCTTCATGCACGGGAATGGTCTAGCCTTATTATAGAAGACAATTTTGCCACAAAATTGTTCTGTGGCTGGCTGATCTCAAAGTATCATAGCTGGACAACGGTTTGTTCTCAGCCCTGGGGTACACGGCGCGCGGTGAATGCTGCCCAGGATGACTTGTCCATTGTGCTGTGCACGCACGAGAAACAAGTGCGTGTTCTGGACCTACGTCTCACAGCTAAGGCAAAACTACGCTTATAGGCTACTGTTGGAACGAGAGACGAACCTTGTTGAAACGAAAACGCCGTTGACCAATACGGATAAAAGTATATCATTTTTCTATCACGACTCATCTCGTGAAGGGATAAAGGAACAGCTATATCCCACATTGCCCAATTCAATCCAACTCAGGTCTGTATCACCTCGATCAAATATTTCCGCTTGTATATATTTTTAATCATGGCTCCATCACTCGAGGAACTGGCACCTGCTGCGCCCATCGTCAGTATTGACCTACCCAAGGCCTTTAACTACGGACCTACGCTCCTCAGCCGCCTGTTCAGACGTCTGGTGAGCCATCCAAAAATGGATCTTACACAGGCGCCAGCGTCACCGACATCAAGGGCCGTCCCCCTCCTTCACTAGATGCCTTGGAGAAGTTCACAGGAACTTTTCGCGGTTTTGGTTTCAACACCATCTTTCGGCCATCCAGCAGACGAACTAAGACCGAGTTCGACAAAGAACCAACGGACAAGAATGATGACAACGTGCTACAACTTAACCTGACGGGAGAGACACAAGTGTTTGGAGATATTCTCAAGGAGGTGCCCAACCGTGGCCTGTTCGATCAGGCCGACATCGACCTCACTGGCCTGCCGTACACGCAAACTATTGTCGATGCTATGCCGCCACGAGCAGATGAATCTACACCCACCGAGCCACCGGTCATTCACTTTGAGCCCGGCCTTTGGATGCGGGTGCCTAAAGTCGAAGAGATGCCCAAGCTTCCCAGATCTTTCTGCCGTATGGGATCTATCCCTCATGGCACAACCATCAACGCCCAAGGATTCCAGCCCTCGGTCACGCAGAGCGGTGCGTCCAACATTCCTGAAATCGACATCACTCCAATCCTGCTTCCTCTGGGCCCTGGTCCCCCAGAAATTGCGATCCAAAAGGCAAAGGTCAGGTTCGCAAGTCAAACAGCAGATGATGGCGCCTCTCGTCGCCTTCCCCAGGACTTGGGTCCTTTCATGGCCAATGGTACCATCACACAAAAGATTCTTAACGATCCGAACACTATCCTAAGAGACGCCAACAAGGGAAAGGACATTATCGAGAACAGCATGTTTGCGGTGTCGACAATTGCTCCCTCTGGTACCTTCGGTGGTGGAACAACCAATATCGGTTTCAACATCGGCGCTGATGCAGGCCTGGTGCAAGCAAAGCCTGAGAATAACAGTGGCAACGCCAACGCTGTTGACGTGACGGCCCAGTACTGGGTCTCAAAGATCCATACCAAGGTTGAGCTTGATCCATCTATGCGTCATGGCGGCACGGTTTCCCCAGCTGCCCAAGGTCCTAGAGACGCCGTGCCAGAGTTTTACATTGATGAGAATGTTAGAATTCCACCAAGTGAGAAGACAATCACCGTAGCTTACTATCAGATCCAATACTCTCAGATGGTCGTGCTTGATTTCAATGGCCTCAAGTGGCCGCATGTCACTGTTGCGACACTTGCTCCAATTGCCCATCTCAAGAAGCCGACACTTTCTTCTGCTATTATTGAGGCAATCATGTAACCGATAGGGCCCTATTTTATGGACCAGGGGACATTGGCAATTTTTGTCGTGCTAAACTGTTGCATCTATGGCCTAGTCTCGAAGAAGTGAAATAACCCAGGCAATATCTAAACTACTCTAGCAACCCATTGAACTTAACCGCTCACTATCGAACGCCCGGGGTTCAACAAAAGATAGTCTTAATAATATTATTACTTGTTAGCTTCTAAAAATATAGTAAAAGGCAATCTAGTAAGAGCTCTCCCAGGTCTATACATTCTATTTGTGTTACCTATACACTGATTTTAAATGAATACTAACATTTTTAATTGACTTGAAACATGTGGTGTTAACTAATTGACTTGGCAAATACTCCTACCGCCTTGGCGTAGTGAAAGGGTCTGAAACACCGGTAAGTATTCTTCCTGAGGGTTTTTTTTAGGAGTTTTTACTATATATAAGGAATATCCTAAGATCAGGTTATATATAACTAGATCTATATAATTTATTTTTAACTAAGTTTTAATCTATATTTAATCTTTAATTTTATTTTTTTTACTTTTTTATTTATATAAAGATCTTTATATTATTAAAAAGAACTATATATAGATAAATAGATATAAGATTTTAATATATCTCTATATAGATCTTAGGAACTTTACTATAATAAATATATACTATACTTATAGAGATAAATTAATATTAATATTTTAAATTAACTTTTTAATTAATTATTTTTTCTATCTAGTAATAAAAATCTTATTTAATATTAAATCTAATTAATTCTAAATTTAAACTCTAATTAAAATTTAATAGAATAAAATAAATAAAAGCTTAATTAAATAAGAGCTATCTTTATATATATTATCTTAATATAGTATATAATATTATTATATAGTATAACTAAGTATATATAAATAGATATTAAATTAATATTAAATCTATATTATTTCTAATAAAAATTTCCTATAATAGTAAATATATATTATACTTATAGAAATAAATTAATTTATAATTTTAAAAGTAATAATTTTTTTTATTTCTAAATATATATAATTCTAAATTAAATTAAAATAAACTCTAATATACTAATATTAAGCTTAATCTAATCTAACTAATATATTAATCTAAATATAACTAAAAATAATATAAAGTTTAAATAATTAATTTTTAAGAGCTATTTTTACTCTTATTAACTTAATATAGTATATAATATACTAAAACTATAAGTTATATATTAGATTATAATAGATCTATATAAGAGAATTGTTATAAATTGTATTGTTACACATTGGAGTCATGTGGATTACCCTACTTTTCTTCTAACTAATTACTAGTAGATTATCAGGATCTTATAATAATTCTAATAATCTAGAATAATAGATTATTACTAAGTATTAATAATCCCCTAGTATATATATATATTTATTCTACTAGATAGAATACCCCTTCAGGCAGTTATTAATATAATTATCTATATATCTATTATTACTAGCTCTATAATACTTATATATTAACAGTAACCTATATTATACAGCTTAAAATAACCTGATCGTGCTACTCAGAATAATACTCTGATTAGTTTAACCCCGACCTACCCTAGACCCTGTCTAGTATAAGTTATCTAACTATTATATATTAATAACTCTTGTTCAGCTGATTACCTTATCTTAATTACTGTATAATATTGGAAGATAAAATAGCCCCTACCGAACTACTAAATAATACCCTATAAGCCCTAATAGCTTAAGAGATTATACAGTAGCTTATAGTCTGAATTAAGTAACTTAAGAAGAAGGAAATAAAGGATAAAGGGGAAATAATATAACTAATACCCCTAGGACCCTTCTCAGATAATACTAATAAACTGGAAGAATTTAAGACTTAACTTTAAGTATACTTTAAATTCTTTCTAACTAAGCTAGCTACAGATAAAGATAAAGTCAGGTTTATAGGAATATACCTTAATAGTACTGCAGGATAATAGTTCCAGGCCTATCTTAGAAATTAGTATAATAATAAAGCTATACTAAGCTTATAAGACCAGAAAATAGTTAATACCCTTACCAGCTATAAGAACTTCTAGACCTTACTTATCTTAGTATTTGGTTAAGTAGATAAAGAATAGTAAGCTATTAAGGATCTTAAGAATTTATACTAGATAGGACTAGTATCAGGATATACTACTAAGTTTAGGGAAATCTTAACCTAACTAGACTGGGATAATAGCCCTCTTAAGGCCGTATTCTATAACAGGCTTAAAGAAGAAGTTAAGGATTAACTTTTTAAGATAGATAAACCTAAAGACCTGTTCGGATATATAGTAAATACTATATAAATTAATAATTATCTGTATAAAAGATAATAGTAGAAAGGGAATAAATATACAGATTAGAACTATATTAAGAATAAATCTAACCAGGGAATATAATAAACCCTGCTACTATCTATAGAATCTGGGATATATATAGGTCCTATAGAGCTAGGAGCTGTAGAAAAATATAAGTATTATAACTATAATAAGATTAGGTATATTTTACCTTAATATTTAAAACCTAAGAAATAAAAGAATTAGAAACCTGCTAGGGAAGGTAAGAAACAGTTAGGAGTAACTGGAAAAGCTAAGACTAAAATACTTAGAATAATTAGAAAGGCTACTTAGGAAGGAAGCTATACGGTTACTGTAGTTCCTGTGTTTTCTAGAAAGCCCGTGCTAAGTTTCTATAAGATACTAGAGACTAATAATAAAAAAAAAAAAAAAATAGTATTAGAGGAAAACTAATAATATATTGCAGATATTTTCCAGGAACTTAAATAGAAGTATAAGGATAGGAGGAATATTATAAACCTTAGGCCTCTTACTAAATATAAGTATATATTTTACTATATTAACAGACTTATTAAATATACCCCCGAAGAATAGGAACAGTATATATTTACTAGGGATAAAATTAAAGCTGAATATAATAAACTTTATACCTACTATCAGTAGAAGATATAGGTATAAAACCTTAAGAAGGTATATAGAATAGTATTATACAGGAGGGATACTATAGATACTATCTGATACCCTAGTAATAGGTATATAAACCTAATATATATAAATACCAGCGGAAAGTATAACTATAGATCGGAATCCTGGATAATATACTATAATATCTGGTATACTATATATTAGTAGGAAAAAGCAGTGAATAACTTTTTTCTATTTCCTAATAGAAGAATACCTAGGAAGTATAGTATAATTTAAATATAATAATTTACTTATTAATATTATAGAATAGGACCCTATACTATCTTCGAAGAAGATCTAAGGGAATACCCTAAAGATTATATAAAGGGAGAACTTTCTGTAGAAATATATTAAGAATAGAGATATAAGATTTATAAGGATAACAAGATCGGACTATAGTATAACTAATAGTGGGCAGAAGGCTAAGCTATGTACGATTGCAGTAGTTATATTGAATAGTATTATAACTGGAACTGTAGAAATTATTAAGAAGTTAAATAAGAAGTACTAGTATTAGTATAGAATAGTGATAATAATATAAATACTGCTAAACTGTACCTTGAATAGTAATAACTATAGGAGGAAGAAATATAAGAATAATGCTTGAATAGTTAACCTTCTTTTACAGATAGTAAAGAAAGCAGTAATAAGGAGGAATTAGGAATTACCTCTACTAATAAATAAGAATAGAATAGGATATATAATAGGTAAAATATACTATTACTATCAGATAAACTATAAGAATGAGTTAACTAGGTAAAAAATAACCTATACTGTCTGTAATAGGGCTATAGTATAGAATAAAATTAATAATAGATCAGAGGACCCTAGGAGCTATAGAAGCAGGAAGCTCTATATATATCCTTATAGAAGTAGAGATTAAGGGGAACCAGCTTATAGTATTTATTAACTGTAGAGTATAGGAAAATTATATTTTACTAGCAGTAATTAACTAACTCCGCCTACTATAGAAAAAAAAGGAAGAAACCTATATGGTTATAAATATTAAAGGCTTAAAGTTCGAGTATAATAATAGGATTATTAATTCTGAGACTGATTATCTTATAATTAAAATCTAAGGAAGGAAATTTGATATTACTTATAACCTAGTACTATTAGGAACTTATAAAGTTATACTAGGGTTACTATAGCTTTGAGATATAAACCTACTGATTAATTAGTATACTGGCCAGATAGAGTAGAGGGATACTCTTATATACTAATATCAGAATTAATAAAAATTGAAATTTTATTAGATATTAGGAAAATATCTTTATTTCTTAATACCTAAAAGCACTACTATAAAAAACTATAATAACTTATAATGATAAGTAGATATAGTGGTATTAGCCTTAATAGTACTATAATCTGGCAATATAAGAAATCTATTATAATAAGAACTAAGGCGAATAATATAAGTCTTAGGTCAGATATAGAAGTAAGAATCGCCCTTGGATATAGATTTAGTATCTATTGATTGGGAATAACTGACTAAGGAATAATAATAAGAATATAAGATTAAGTATAGTTAATAGTAAAAAGAAATAGAAAAACCACCTCTGAAACTATTTAGTATAGGAATTTAGGAATAGAGCTAAATAAATAATTAATAAAGGGTATAGTAGAATAAGGAAAAAGATATCTAATATAAGTATAAATAAGCTAAGTACCTAAGATAGGAAGAATATCTTAAGAATATTCTATAGGAATATAATTATTTTAAGAAAATACTATTTGCAGAAGAACTTGAAATAGGGCTATCAGAATATAGCCAGTAGGATTATAAAATCTCTATTATTAAAGAGGGAGAATCTGATTTCTATAAATTATATAACCTTATAGAACCTCAGTTATAAATACTCTGTGAATATATTAATAATATACTAGTAAAAGGCTATATATAATTATTAACTTTATCTGCAGGATATCCTATAATATTTATACTAAAAAAGAATAGTAAACTCCGTTTAGTTATTAACTATTAATAGCTAAATAAGATTATACAAAAAGACAGAATACCCTTACTACTAATTACTGAGCTTAGGGATCAGTTATAGGGTAAATAGTAGTTTATAGTACTGGATCTGAAGGGAGCTTATAATCTGATACAGATTAAAGAAGGAGATAAATAGAAAACAGTATTTAGAATAAAGTTTAGCCTCTATAAGTATCTCGTTATACCCTTCGGACTAATAAATATACCTATAATATTTTAATAAATAATTAATTAAGTACTTAGGGAATATCTTAATATCTTTATAGTAGTTTATCTTAATAATATTCTAATTTTCTCTGATAACCTAGAGATATATAAGGAATACATATACTGAGTCTTGGAAAAACTAGAAGAAGTAAAACTTCTTATAGAACTAGAAAAGAGTTTCTTCTATATATAAGAAGTTAACTTCTTAGGATATACTATTTGATTAAACGAAATACAGATAGAATAAGGTAAGATTACTATAGTCAAGGAATGGGAAGTACTAAAGACTGTTAAAGAAGTATAAGCCTTCCTCGGATTTACTAACTACTACTGATAATTTATTAAGAACTATAGAAAAATCACTGTACCCTTATATAATATTATTAAAAAGGGGATAGAATTCTAATAGAATAATAAATAGTAATAAGTATTTAATAAAATTAAAAACTGAATACTCTTAGAACCTGTACTATAGATATTTAACCCTATAAAGAAAGTAGAACTCAAGATTAATATATCGGACTTTGTAATCAGTATATAAATCAGCTAAAAGGATAATAATAGAGTATTATACCCTGTAGCATTCTTTTCGAAGAAACTATATAATATAGAACTTAATTATCCTATCTATAATAAAGAATTTATAGCTATTATATATATATTCGAAGAATTCGAATACTACTGCTTAGGAACGATATATAAGGTTAAGGTATATATAGACTATAAAAACATTTAGTATTTTACTATAACCTAATAACTGAATGGAAGATAAATATACTATACTGAATATCTATCTTAATTTAATTATAAAATAATATATTAAAAAGGAATAGAAAACGGAAGAGCTGATACCCTTAGCTGGAAACCCGAGTATAAGGAGGTAGTTCCAAAGACAAATAGATAGCTATTCTTAACTAATAACAAGGGATATTTAGTATAGGAAACCTTAGGAGCTATACTTAAAGGAATAGTATATACCTAAGTCCAGATAGAAACTATTCCTAGCTTAGAAAAACTATAGTAAGATACTAGAATAGTACTTATTAAAGAAATCTACAAGCACCTGCTCTTAGAATACTAAGGAGTTAAGAAAACCCTTAATAGGATTAGATAATACTATAAATACCTAGGTCTATAAAAAGATATACAGACTGTGGTTTCAAAATATAATACTTATATAAGAATTAAGTCTGTATAGTATAAACCCTATAGAGAACTTAAACTAGTCTTAGTACTAGAATAACCCTGGTAATCAGTATTCTTTAATTATATTATTAAACTACTATTATTAAGAGAACCTATAACTAAGGTGGAATATAATAGTATTCTAGTAGTTATTAACAGACTTATAAAATATAGATATTTTATCCTGTATAAGGAAGCAAGCTCTGCAGAAGATCTTATATATTAATTCTTATGATATATAGTTAGTTACTATAGATTACCTAATAAAATTGTATTAGATAGAGGAATAATATTTGCCTCTAAGTTTTAGTAATTACTTATAGTATAAATAGGTACTAAGTATAAGCTTTTAATAGCTTATTACCTATAAAGCAATAGTTAAATTGAATAGTTAAATCAAACTCTGGAGTAATATCTATAAGTATATATTAACTATGAATAAGATAATTGGGTATAACTGTTACTAATAGTATAAATCGCTTATAACAGTTTAGTATAAGAATCTACCTAGCTTATACCTATATATATAAACTACGGTTATAAACCGTAATTCCAGAATTAACCAGAATATAATAGACCAGATACACCAGCTGCTATACTAATAAAAGAAATACTATATTTATTATATATAGAAATAAAGATAGAACTTAAATTTATCTAAGAAAGAATAAAAAAATATTATAATAAAAACAGATTAGAAGGACTAATCCTAAAGGAGGGAGATAAGGTCTACCTATTTCGTAAAAATATTATAATAATAAAACTAAGTAATAAATTAGACTATAAAAAACTAGGACTATTTAAGATTCTTAAGAAAAAATCAGATACTAATTATAAACTATTATTACCAGATATAATATATATCTACCTAGTTTTCTATATTTTATTACTTAAAAAAGTACTAAAAAATATATTAGACTAGGATTACCTAATTAAGGTTTATAAAGAAGAATTTAAACTAGAAAAAATTCTAAAGAAAGAAGTTAGAAATAGATAGATATTCTATTTAGTTAAGTAGAAAGAGTATATAGATAATAATAATACTTAGGAACCTATTAAATATCTGAAGAACTATTAGAAGCTTATTCAGCAGTACTACCGGGACTAGAAATACCTATCCTGATAAACTAAGAAGAAGATAGTTCTATACCCTTCTGAAGAAATACTGAATTAATCTTAATCTCTGAGAATACAGGCTCGGATAAAGGTATAACCAGGGATAAGGTCTGCTTTTAGGCTGCCTCCTCTGTCTCCTTTTGCTTGATATACTCTAGCTCCTCTATACTATTAATACTATAAGATACTGCCTGTATTATCTTATCTAACTATAATTTCTTTTATTAATAAAGATACTAGATTTTTATATCTATATAATAATACTCCTTCTCTACTACCTTCAGCTCAGACTCCAGCTTGCTATATTGATTAGTAATATACCTCAGCTGACCTGGTATAAGACCTTAAGTATTATAATATAGTTAATTATTTTTAATATAATAAAAATAATAAGATAAAGAACCCTCTGATCTGAAGTATTTATAACCATAGGACTTATAATAGCTGTACTCTGATTATATTACTGAAGGATTTAATAGGATAGTATTAATAAGGGTATTATACTAAAGGGTCTTTCTATAAGAAGCTTTCTATATATAGTTAGATATTATTACAGATTATAAGGGGAATATAGAATTAAATTAGAAAAGACTTACTAATAGGCTGTAAAATATAGTCTTAAGGATATAACTAACGGAGAGAGGACCTTATATTATGAATTGTATTATTACGTATTAGAGTTATATAGATTACCCTACTTTTCTTCTAACTAATTACTAGTAGATTATTAGGATCTTATAATAATCCTAATAATCCAGGATAATAAATTATTACTAAGTATTAATAATCCCCTAGTATATATATATATTTATTCTACCAGATAGAATACCCCTTTAGATAGTTATTAATATAATTATCTATATATCTATTATTACTAGCTCTATAATACTCATATATTAATAGTAACCTGTATTACACAGCCTAAGATGACCTGATCGCGCTACTCAGAATAATACTCTGATTAGTTCAACCCCGACCTACCCTAGACCCCGTCCAGTGTAAGTCATTCAACCGTTACAAGAATAGTTATTCTTAAGATATAGTATTTACTTAAGTTAATCTTAATTCTCTATAAGTACTTATAGTAACTACTAGTAGTAGACTATATAGTAAAATAATAATCTAAGTAGATATAGCTATTAAACTTATATTATTAAAAGTAGCTTTATTATTATAAGTAAGCTCTTAACTAATTAAAGAGATATATAATAAATATAGTTAGTAAATAGCTATATTAGATTACCTTAGATAATAGTTATTATTACTTTAAGAATTTTATTAGTAGTATTAAATAGACTTTAAAAGATTAGAATATTTATATTAAATATTATAACTATTTAAAGTATCTAGTAATTAATTAATTAAATAATTAATTAATAATATAATTTAATTAATTAATTAATTAAGATAAGTTCTAATAGAAAGAAAAAGTAGTTACTATTATTAGATAATAAGCTTCCCCCCTTAGGAGCTATAGCTATAGCTAGACTATTTATATATCTAGCTATATAAATAGCTCCTATTATTAGAGTTTTTAAAGTATTAATATCTATATCTAGGCTAAAAGTATTTAATTTTAACTTTATCTTATAGTATTAAAGATTTAGATATAAACTATTAATTATATTCTTAAAAAATATATATTAAATTATATATTATCTGATCTTAGAATATATTCTTATTTATAATAAAACTAATAAAAAAAATAGTATATAATATATTAAAACTAAAGATAATATATTAAGTTAGAATAAATAAATATATATAATATTATAGTTATTAATAAGATATAGTTTTTAATCTAATTAATTTTTATTTCTAATAAATATATTATAAATATCTAGTATTTTACTATTATAATATAGAGATAGTTTAAATAAGTATAGCTACTAGATCTATTATATTATAAATAACTATATTACTATAAGAAGCTCTCTAATTAAGTAGAGATTTAAGAATTTAATATATTTAAAATATAGATCTTTTAGCTATTAACTAATAATTATTATTATCTCTTAAAGAGCTAGATTATTTATTTTAATTTAGTTCTCTTTAATAGAAATAAATATATTAGTTATATTTATTTTATTATTATAATTATTACTTATAATAGTTATTAGTAATAAAAAGATAATTAAAATTAAAATAAATACTTATTAGATATAATTAATTAATTAAGATAAATATAGAAAGATAGTTATTATTAATAGATAATAAGCTTTCCCTTTTAGAAGTTATAGTGAAGCGGTGAGAGAGGAAGCTGTACACACACACAACACCCACAACCACACAACACAAGGGTATGTGGCACACAGCGGTTATCGCGTTAGTTGACAGCTTCGTCGCCCGCAGTTAGATTCATCGTACGAAGACCTTCCTCGTCTCGAGAGATTGAACAGATTGAGAAGAGAGGGATCTCTTACGAAGGAAGCATTTTAAACGCTCGTCGCAGCGCCTCTTGAGGCCACAGCCGGCCTCAAATAAACAGAGGCTTCGCGAGGCTTCGCGATTGAACAGTCAATTCACTTGGCAGTCGCAAGTTAGGGTGTCAATTGAAAAATGAAGGAAAAAGCATGAATTTCTCTCTAGGCTGCGAAAAACAGCTCCTTTTAACTAGGCCGCTGAGCGGCATGACTTGCGGAACCCGGACCTTTTATCCCTGCTTCAATAGCTATAGCTAGATTTATATATCTAGTTATATAAATAGCTCTTATTATTAGAGTTTTTAAGATATTAATATCTATATTCAGATTAAAAGTATATTTAATTTAATCTTTATTTTATAGAAGATCTAGATATAAACTACTAACTATATATATAAAAAAACTCTATATTATAAATAAATTATATATTATATCTAATCTTAAGATAATTTTATTTATAATAAAAAAAAATATTAAAAAAAAATATAAGCTAAGATAAAATAATAGTTTTTTTTAAAAACTCTAAAAAAAGCTTATTAAGTATTTTTTTTTTTTTTAGGGGTCTTTGCTATATATAAGGGATATCCCAAGATCAGGCTATATGTGACTAGATCCATATGATTTGTTTTTAACTAAGTTTCAGTCCGTACCTAACCTTTGACTCTATTTTTTTTACTTTTTTATTTATATAAGCCAAGGCAAGGCAACAGCATCTCCAAAAACTCCAAGAAGGGCTTGCCAAGTATATAACTTGGCCATAGGCCCCAAGGGGGGACGCTCATCAGCTTATTAAGTATATAATTTAGTTATAATACTCTAAGAGAAAATATTTATTATTTATAATTAATTATAATATCTCTCTAAGCTTATTATTACTAATTACTAATTATCTTTTCTTATAATTATAATAATAGATACTCTAATATTATTATTCTCTATAACTAGAGCTTAATTATTATAAATAACTAAATCTTTATATATATAATTATTATTATTAATAAAAACTATTAGAATCTCTTTTTAGATATTAATTATTTAAATCTATAATCTATTATAAGTTTATTTATAATAATTAAACTACTCTTTTTTATATAAATCTAGTAGTTATACCTACTAAGCCTATTATTCTATTTAGTAGCTAGCTATTAGAAAGATATATAGATAATCTTAATCTTCTATATATTTATAGAGAACTATATAAATATTCTTCTAGTATTTAATAATTATTATAGTCTAATATATTATATATAGTATTAGTAGATAATATACTACTTTAAATTAATTTAGATTAAAATAGCTCTTTAAGTTTAATATTTATTTTAGTTAATAATATTAGATAGGAGAGAATTAAATTAAATTATTAAAAAGTTTATTAGAATAAAATATTAAATTAAATTAAATTAATAAGATAATATCTGAAATAAAGTAGATTAATTAATTACTATAATAGAATATAAAAGAAAAATATAATAGCTAATTATAAAGTTGCTATATATTAATTAGAAGACTAAATATAGTTTTATACAGTATCCCGAGGGTTTATAAACAACTAATATTTTCCTACTATCAAGTATCAATCCGTATACAATATCTCATATTAGGATAGATCTAATATAGAGAGTAGTAGAGTAGTATGCTCTACCTAAAGTAGTTTTACCTTAGAATAGAGGATACCGTCTCAGAAGCCTGCTTCAACGCTTCGTGAACAGCCGCCGTGTACTCAGCATCTCCCGAGATGGTAAAACTGATGTTGTCTTTCAGAACATCACAGTGGATATAGGCGTTCCCCTCTCCCGTCACCAAGAACGAGCCCGCGTCCCAGTGCCACCCGTACAACCGCTCCTCTTGTTCATCGTCATCCTCGGGCATGAAACCCGTCTTGAGACCCTGCTCTAACCCCCCACGGCGCGTGGCCTGCCAAGCATGCGTGCCAAATATCTCAGGCACCTCCTCTCCTGGCTTCAGTGCCATGCGCAGCGCGTATAGATGGTTCACAAAGCCCTGTCCCGCGGCAGCCGTGGAGATGGCTCGTGAATAGGAGGAGGCGGCCGCATTAAATATGTCTCGTGTTGCGCAGCTGGCTGCGGCAGCCTCGATAAAATCACGCACGGCGGGTGTGACGGTCTGCACCCACTCGATGCGTCCGCGAGCATACTGAGCCTGCGATACCACCTCCCAGGACGGCCGGACCCTACCATCAACAAGATATGTGGCAAGTGCAGTTGTGAGATAAGCTGTAGCGTTCGGGGACACACGGTGATTGCGTAGTTGGGTAGGGTTGAGGTTGCTGGCCTGGAAGGTCTGGTAGTCGAGGGCGTGGTAGCTGATCTTGCAGCGCTGCTGAGCAAGCTCAATGTCAAGTATTGTGTCTGGCGTCAAGTTCCAGCTAACCTTGCGTACAGGGTATGAGCTCACATTGACTGCGAGACTCTCTAGCTCGGAGCTGGCGAAGCCAAACAGAGATCGAGTGATATATCGGTGCATGGCTCGTCCATCTAAGCCGTCAACCTTTGAATGATCGTAGACGCCTGCTGATATACCGTTGGCAGCCACCGCGAGTTGAAAGGGCTTGTCAGTCCATCGATTTTCCATGTGGTGGCTGGTGCCGTTGAGGAGAAATTGCATATGGCGTTCCCCCGCCGTCGTGGGCTCTTCATCATCAAGACACACGACGAATGCGGCAGACTCGATAGACGCCAGCGCTAAGGCATTATCGGTATCTAATTCGAGTTTGCCCCGAGCCTTGATAGAGAGAGATGGAACGTTAGCGCTGCACGACAATGGTCGAGGTAATGATGCTGAACTTACCTTGGTCCAAGTAACCCGATCATTCGAAGTCAGAGTACAGACGGGGACTGCGTGCTTCTCGGAAACCTTTATGATCTCTTGATAGGCGGCATATATCCTAGATAACTCCATTTCCGTGTCACGATTGGGGAGCTCTAGCAGAAATACGTGGCCGCGACGGAGAATAGCTACTGTCGAGTTCGAAGGATAGCGTATCATCTGGTCCGCCACAAGACCGGGACACCGAGTTGTTGCAAACAGCCACTCATGTCCTTTGCTCGATACAGGTACACCATGCAAACTGTGCGGAGCGATTTGCCCAGCAACGAGAAGACGTTCAAACTGCATGGTAGCCATCGTTAGAGTGGCTGCGCGAGCCAGCTGAGAATGTACAGGGGCTTCGAGTGAATGAACAAAGTAGAATTGGCCCTGTTCCATAAGCGGCTCACGCCATTCAAGGTAGATGAGCTGATCAAACGCGTCGCTAATGGCATCAGGGCCAGCGTCCTCGATACGTTTCTGCAACTTGAGGCCAACATCTTCTTCAAAGGTCTGCACAGCACTGGCAGTTATGTGCTGCTTGGTGTCTGAATCGACAGCACGCCGCGATTCCTTGAACCGATTTAAGGTATCACTGAGCGATGGAATGGGAAGAGGCGGGTGGCTAAGTCCATCAGACCCTTGAGTTGAATCCGTCGTCTCCACGGCCAAGTCGCTGTCGTCAGACAACGTTAAGGCCGCAATACTGGAACGCGCGAGCACCTTCCCAGCAAGAGCATATATGGTCTGGTTGGTAAGAATCTCCGACGACTGGAGCGGTGCATCGAACTGAGACATGATCCAGTTGCGCAGCTCAATCGCGACCAGTGAATCGAGTCCCAGTTCCAAGATGGAGCGACTCTCTTGGTCGATGCTGGTGCTATCGGCTGAGATGAGCCGTGCTAACCGATCTGCTATGGCGTTTGAGATGAAGTATGGCGCCGATTCGCCAGATTCGAGAACCTCTGCTAGTGTCCGCGGGGCAGTGCCGCCGTCAGATGTGTTTGTGGTCGATGTGGAAGTCAGCTTTGCATCAAAGACATGCATGAACAAGGCAGAGTGGCAAGTGGCATTTCGAGAAGTTGTACCTAGCAGGCTTTCCCCGTCAAAACCGAACATGGCGTGGTGAATTTGTTTGTATTCAACGCTGCTGGTTTGTGTACTGATGACGCTGAGTATGTGGTCAAAGAAACGTGTAAATTCATCAGGACCAACGGGCTTCAGGCCGGCGCGAGCTAGACTCCTCGTCCATGCCTCCAAGTTGGCCACGTGCGAAGTCGTATCCTCAATCAGACCGATATTGATCGACATGAAGTGGGAACTGGCCTTGTCACGAACATGGGCCAAGGCATCCAAGACTGCGTTGCCCGCATTGTAGTTGCCTTGCCCGCTGGTGCCAACGATAGTGACGGCAGATGACATTAATAGAAAGAAGTCAAGGTCCGGCGAGGCAAAGGCACGCTCAAGCGCCAATGTACCGTCAACCTTGACTCCCGTCGCCGCCTTAAAATCGTCGAATGTCATCGTATCTAGTGTCCGGTCGACTAGAGTCATGGCCGACTGTATCACACCATGTACAGGGGGAACTCCCATTCTTCGTAATGACTCGGCTGCATCCTGGAGGCTTGAATCTGATGTGATGTCACAGCTAATGCAATAGACGCAACACCCTGGCGCAACTTGGTCCAGCCGAGCTTGCAAATCTCTTTTTTCAATGGTGTCCGCAACTCGTCTTGAAAGTGTCACAAAGTGCCTTGCACCGCGCTGCGCCAATAGTATCATGAGACGTTGCCCGAGGTCGCCGAGACCACCAGCGACAACATACGAAGCATCATCGCAAAGCAGACTTGTATTGGGTGGATCTGGGACCACGGCCTGCACGAATGAGTCGGGTCCTGCCTGGAGAACGACTTTGCTAGTAGTGCGGCTGCGAACAAGCTGGAGGGCGTCGGCTGCCAAAGACACATCACGTACCCAATAGTCCCAACCGGTTCGGGGCACGTGAGAAAGCACATCGGCAGCCTGGGCAACTAAGCTAGGGCCTGGATTTTGAACAATGTCCTCCGCTGTGCAGTATAAGACCCTTACCCCGTCTGGGAGAGCAGCTACACCGGGAAGAGTGGCAGAAGAGACGGAGCCTATTATAACAAACCGCCCATTGCGCTTAAGATATGGCACTGCCTCTGGAGGAACAGGATCTGGGTTGACTTGTAGTATTACATCGATTCCCCCTCTACCGAAAACAACCCGGGGTCGTCGTCGGTATAATGAAGCCCTGGTCACTAGAACGTTGTCTGCGCTTATACCCAGTTGATCTCCCAACAGGCATGCTTCTCTGTTATCACGCGCTGTAACGATGACATGTGCACCTCTAGAAAATGCAACAGCTATGGCAGCCCGGCCAACTGTACTCAAGGCGCCATGTATAAATAGCGTGCCGGCGGCTGGAAGGCAAGCAAGTTCGCCCAGGGCATGGCAGGCTGTCATGGTGCTCGCAAGAAGCCCGGCACCTATGCTACAACTGACCGAAGATGGTAACAAGCCGGCATTCCCCGCTGAAACACGCAGACGGCTGGCGCCCATAACTGGGCTTACGGCGACGACAAAATCACCTACTGTGAAGGGTTTGGCAAGAGAACCAACCTTGGAGACCACTCCAGCATACTCGTAGAATGATTGGCGCCCAGTTGCCTCTTGCTGAGACACAGAAGTAGCATGAGTCTCTATCTCTATCTCGGCAGCATCCAAAGGTAGATCAATGAGTTTATCATCCTCGATGAAGATGGCCTCGCCTGCCAATCCATTGCTGCCTGTAATGACCAAGGGGGGCCGTTCCTTGTCCATGAACCGACAAGATTCGATATGGAAACCTCCATCATGATCTTGCTGGATAGAGCGGTTCAACTCCTGGCTGGGATGCAAGCGCGGTATAAGAATAGTCCCACTTTCATTCACCCGATATTCTCGCTCGAAATGGAATGTCTGGGAACTCAGGGAACGCAAGACGCTGCTTAGAAATATGAGGAGCTTCTCACTCATTTCTTGTCTACTATTTTCCATGCCACCTAGCGCTGTAGGCGCAACATGAACTGTGGTGAGGCGGAGTCGATCATTCTCAGCGTGGGCAGTCCGGGAAAAGCCTACAATTTGGTGCATTGGGAGAGGCTCATCTGGACTAATCCAAAGAACATTTGCTGGCTCCTGTTTGAGCAGACGTGTGATAGCCTTGAAACAAGAAGCATCGGAGAGTATCGGTGACTGAGGTTGGTCGTCGGCTACAATAATAAGACTGGTAGCGCTCCCGTTATGGCTACACACAGAATCCATATTGAAAGCTTCAATGCTGATTATGCAATTGAGATGATTTCTGAGATACTTTTGTAATGCTTTGACCCAGCCAGAAATATGCTGGTGCGAGGAGTGAGTCAAGATCTGGATGTTGCTGGGCGCCTCAATGTCGCTCGTGGGTTTTGACTTGCGTAACATAATAACCTTGCTCGCATGGGCGGTATCATAGATCTCCAGCTGAGTTTGAAGCTCAATGTCGGAATCTTGCACAGCTGTATCTAAGCTTTGAACTTGGCCCTCATTCAGCGTGGCCACGAGTAACTCGCCCGGTTTGAGGAGGCGGACAGAAAGGTTCAGCAACCCGATATCTGAGATGAGGACAACATCATAGGAGTTCTCCTCGAAACCCTGATCTGCAATTGAACTCTCCTCGTGTAGTTGCTGACGACGAACTTTGGGGAAGCCAAGGAATTTCTGATCGGCTTGCTCGCGTGGGAATGCTCCTAGGTCAAGTAAATCAAGCTTCGACATTGAGCCGCGGTGAGCGTCCACTGATCCAATAAAAGAAAGAGTCAAATCACTGTGATCCATTGATTGAATGTGCGCAACTCTTAAATCTGCCCTTTTGAAGAAAATGTAGCCAACGAGGTCATGGAAAGACGAAACGCCCTCAGCGTGAAGATGATCGACATCAGGTTGCCAGTTCATTGTGTAGCAAATCTCGGGATTTTTGTTACCCAGCGTATCATGTGAAGCCAAGCTGCGCAGCTCCATTCCAGTAATAGATAAAATTGGCTTTCCGTTGCTGGTTGTTACAGACATGTCTGCATGCGCGGCGCGAAAGTGACTAGACGTGAGCGTCGCAAGAACAGACAACTCGGAGCTGGGGCTGCTCGGTATATCTACTGATAGTAATAGCTCTTCCAATCGAACAGGCATGGCAGCTCCCTTTCCAAGATGGCGGCCGATCATGGGAATACACGTGTGGAATATGATGTCGAGTGTCGAGGGATGAATGATGTTTGGTTCTTGGTGCCGAGCTGGCATTGTTTCTGACATGTTTGGAATCACAATAACAGTAGACGTATCAAGGTATTCATCAGTCATTTCAAATGACTGGATGCCTCTAAAAGTCGGCCCATACTTGTTGCCAGCCTCGGCGAGCTCTCGATAGACGTCATCCGGTGTTATTGTGGTGGCATGCTTCCTGGACGACGGTTGTAGCGCCGCCGGCCAAGAACGTAGTTCGTTAGAGGAGTCGTCCTCTACCAAGACGCCCTCAACATCACCCTTGCAATGCTCATACCACTGCCCATCAGTAAGCGCTGTTATGCGGAATCTAAATCCTGTCGTAGTATTGGGCTTTGGCTCAAAGCTTAACTGCACCTCGACACGTTGCTGAGCGGAATCAGGGATCACTAAGCCCCTTAAGAATGAAATATCGGTGACCGATACTGTTTCCAAGGGCCTGGATGGATGCTTTTGGCGAGTGAGTTGTACAATAGCCTCGATGGCCATGCAAAGATAGGCGGAACCGGGAAAGATAATGAGGCCATCAACAACGTGGTCGGCGAGCCAGGGGAGAGTTGCAAGCCCGACCATATGCCGCCATCTAGGTTCAATGGCCGTTGAATCAGACAGGCGAACTCCGAGCAAATCATGGTACGGGTCTGGTCTTAGGCGGTAATCTCTGCTGATCCGTGACTCGTGCCAATGTTTGACGGTATGATCCCATTTGTAGGCTGGTAAGTCTGACCGGACGATAGCCGTTTCATGGGCGGGTGACAGCGCTGAAACAGCCTTGAAGTCCACATGTACGCCACGCTCAAACAGGAATCCGGCGAGAGAGAGAGAACTCACATTAGCCTTGGTCTTTCTTTGCAGGACAGAAGAATAGCCAAAGTCCAGCTTCGGTTCGTGGTTGAGATGGGCTAGGGTTTGCCGGAAAGGGCCAGCGAGTGCCGAGTGAGGACCAATCTCGATGAAGACTGGCTTTGATTCTCGGACCACCGAGCGCACCAATGTCTCAACAGCGTCGCTGAAGCGGACGGGCGACACGCTGTTAGCGACAAAGTATTCATTATCAAAACCTTGTGTCTTGACTTGGCCCGTCACGGAAGAAACGAAGAAGACATCTTCGGCAGGGGGGATCTTGCCCTCTGTTGGCATGCTCGCCAGACGCTCAAGGTAGTCATCAGCCACGTTGAGCATGTGATGTGAGTGATAAGCTGTATCAACCTGCAACCGCCGATGAAATATGCTCTGATCTGACACGGCAGCCAATCTTACTGCCACTTCATCGATCGCGTCGGCGTCTCCGGACAGAGTGACACTTTTCGGACTGTTGACACATGCGATGCGAGCCTCGCCTGAAGTTAACCCCTGCATGTAAGGCTTCATTTCCTCTTCGCCCATACCAACGGCCATCATGGCTCCGCGAGGTAGGCCGCGGGATTTGGCAACTGATCCCTGGAAGCTTCCATGGTAGGCTATACCAATGGCCGCACGTTGAGAGATGTGGCCGGCTGCGTATGCTCCGGCAATCTCTCCACTTGAGTGGCCGACTACAGCATGTGGCTTGACACCTAAGGATTGTAGTAGGTCCACGACCGCCACCTGTATAGCGGTTAAGCCAGGCTTCGCTACCTCAGCCGTATTCAGCAAAGAGACCTCCCCCTCGGTTTCATCGCGAAGAAGCTCTGCCTCCAAGTCCCATTGCGCGCCGAGGGCCAGTAGGATATCGCCGGAGCGCCGGATGGAGTCGCGGAAGACAGACCCGTTCTTTGCTTTGGTGAGCAGCTCACGGCCCATCCCGGCCCATTGGGCCCCTTGGCCAGTGAAGACGAAGTTTACTTCCGTTGCATCAGGCACAGGCTTGGTTGGGGGTTTGGAAATCGCCTTGCCGAGGCTCTCCAGGAGGGAAAGCTGGTCTTTTGCCACGCAGCTGCATCGCCATCGCAGGGCGGTGCGGCGGCGGCATAGCGTATAAGACAGGTCTATTAACGGCTTTGGATCTGTTTGTTGCCGGACCCAATCCCTATGGGCCTCCAGCATGGCAAGCAATGACGCCTGGCTGTTGGCAGAGAATATGAACAAGAGTGGCTCTTCTGCAAGATCAACGACGTCTGGGCCCGGCAGACCAACTAGCGGAGCTGGTTCAACAATAGCGTGGGCATTTGCACCACCGAACCCTGTGCTGTTGATGGATACACGGGGTATGACGCCTTCGGCATGAGGCCAGTCAATCAGCGTTTTGGTTATATTCAGGCGATCCAGAGGAAGGCCCGGCTTGGGGTTTTCAAAACCGGCAACGGGCGGAATCTTCTGATGCTTAAGCACCAAGGCAGCCTTGATCAGGCTGGCAAGACCGCTGCCGTTCTCCAGGTGGCCAATGTTGCCCTTGAGCGAGCCGGCGTAAAGGGGCAGGGAACGGCCAGGGCCGGTGAACACGTCTGCAATGGCCTGGAGCTCCTCGTGATCACCGGCCACAGTCCCGGTGCCGTGTGCCTCGACATAGGCAACGTCTTGGGGCCGTACGGCGGCTCGGGAGTAAGTGGTCCGCATGAGCTTCGCCTGAGACTGCCCGTTGGGGTAGTTGAGACCCTTGGGCGTGTAGCCGTCGTGGTTCGAGGCGATGCCGCGGATGACGGTGTGGATCGGGTCTCTGTCGCGGAGGGCCTCATCAAGACGCTTGACGATGAGCACTGTGAAGCCCTCGCCCCTCCCGTAACCGGAGCCGCGGGTGTCAAATGGGTAGCTGCGGCCCGTGTCGCTGAGCATATGGAGATGGCCCATGCCTAGGTGGTGATCCGGGCTCAGTGTGAGATTGCCGGCAACTACAACGGCAGCATCAATCTGGTTGAGCGTCAAGCCCTGGCAGGCTTGATGAAGGGCGATGAGGCCCCCTGAGCAGGCCGTGTCGAGAGCTACAGAGGGCCCGCACAAGTCGAAGACGTGGGAGATGCGGTTAGCCATAATGGACTCCTCCGAGCCCGCGAGGTAATGTACGGGAAGGTCAAGCGTGTCCTTGTACAGGTTTCGGTCGAAATCCGCTGTAAAGGTTGCGGCGTACACAGCTGTATTGGAGCCGGCAACAGCATCACGGGACCAGCCAGCATTCTCAAGCGCCTCGTACGTCGTCTCCAGCAGCATGCGTTGCTGCGGGTCTGTCGCCGCTGCTTGATGGGGAGAGACGTGGAAGAAGGCATGGTCAAAGTCTCGGACATCAGCATCGATGAAATGGCCACCCTGATGGGTGCTAGTGCCATTTGGGTCGTTGATATTGGGGTGGTGGAAGGCCTTTTCATTGAAACGCTCCTTAGGAACCGGTGTCCATGTTGCCGTGCCGTTTTCAATAACTTTCCAAAGTTCCTCGGGGCTATTGGCACCACCGGGCATCCGGCATGACATACCTACAACGGCAATAGGAATTGTTTCACCCATGGTCGTAGTTCGAGATGTATCAGGGTCAGTCAAACAAGCTACCCTTGGTGACAAAGTTCAATAGAATGTTCTGCTATCTAATGACTTGGTAAAGAGGATAAGGATGAGATTATTGCAGCGTTGTTCCCAATTTTCTGTCAATTGTTTCTTCAAATCACGCTTACTAAATTCCATGGAACTCAATGCCGGGAACCTGGCCAAAAGGTATGGATGTAAGCGAAGCTGTTAGGCCGGCTTGCTCTGAAGCAGGCGGATCGTCCGGGATCGCACCAATCTCTGCTTTAACGGGAAGCATCTGGACTAGGCTCGTCAACATGTATCGCTTCTCTTTATGCAAAACAACCTGGTAGGTCTAGCTCTTATCTACCTTCCCGTATGGGAAAGATATAGCTTACTCCCGCTTAATCATTCCTTGGATCCATCATAGGCCATGAGTAGAAAGAACTACATCGTGGAGCTGTGTTAGAATACATCTCTGCTCCAGCTCTATACCGACGTGCTACCGGGTGGCTTCGACCATACAACGAGCCAATCAGCTGTCGTGGTTCTCGCCCGCCCCAGCCTATATAATGTATTATTTAACGTGCGGGAAGTATCATAGTGCTACCCATTTCAATTAGGCGATGGGAATTCTGGGATAGCAAAGAGTCCAGCTGGACCGTAGAGTAGACGGTGGCGGAGTATTTGAGAAAAGTCCAATACGTCAATAAAGCATGCTGGAGTTTCGTCTGAGTCAACGAGATCCTTGCCGCCGTCAAGGGTCCGATTCGGAAGTCCGCGAATAGCAGAAACGGAAAAGGCGGTTGTTATACCTACTATCGTAGGGATCTCCGTTGGATCCACTATGAGATGTATATACCTTCCTGAGACATAACTAGCGGAGAGAGTGGGATAGATGATTGTAACAACCTAGGTTAGATCTCACAAGACTACTACCTTGTCGGATCACTGCATTAAGTCCGTCCCGTTTACGTTTCCACAATTGCCCGCCTCATAGGATAGTTGCTTCAGGCCCATGCGAAATGTCTTGAAGAGGTAGATGCAGGGATGATGGTTACATTTCAGGTAAGTCTGCGCCGGCTGTAGTTTCTTACTTCTATCACCTGTACTATATTAATAAGTAACAGAGCTATATAGTTTAGCAGCTGATGCTGGATAAATACAGGGGGCAACTTAAACACCAAGAAATCAACGACTTATTAACGCTGTACCTAGCACCATGATACATTTAGCTTTAGGCGGTTTGCCCAGCGATAAGGCTTATGCTTAGCAATATATAAAGATCAATACTGATAATAGCTTATGCCTAGGGTAATAACAGTGGCTATAACTTCATGATGCGAGCTTCTGGCAAAGGCACGCTAAACCTTTGGATGCATAAGCCTCGGGGCCTCGTATTCCATGAGGATTTCACCCCTCAAGGGGGATGAGAGCGTAGGAGTTGCATTGGCCGCCAATGCCGGTACCCCAGTCACCTATGCGTACAAGTTTGCCGATGAGCACGATACGCTCTTACTTGGGCCGTATGCCCCCAGTATGGCCATGACTACAGGCTGGGTGTCCGGTGGCCGACATAGCGTCTTCTCTCCTGTCTATGGCCGAGGCGCCGACCGCGTCGTTGAGTTCAGATCGTCACATCCGACACCAAGGAGCGCATTGTCAATAGATATCAGGGCCCCGAACTCTTCTAGGCTCTTCGAGGTGGTGGCGGTAGCACTTTTGGCGTTATCCTCAGCTCGACTCACCTTTGGCGCCTCGAACGCCCGTAGCATACGCCGATATAAATTTACCAGAGAGCATCACTGCTGAAGATTCTCTCCAATGGATTGAAGTGTTAATGGAGCAGTCTATTGCATAGGGTGAGGCTGGATGGGGTGGTCATGGTAAGTTCGCTTTCGAGGGTCAGAGTCAACGCTAACTAACACGTGGTAGTCGGTGGCTCTTTCGTTACCCACTTCAACCCTCTTGAGGCCTTATTAACAGCTGATAACGGTACTTCTGCTCGTGCTACCTTCAAACGCGCGTCTGACTTTGCCCTCTCTGTAGGTGGCACCAGCAACATTGAGGTAGCCCTAGGCTTCTTTGACCTTCACAGCAAGCACGTTATGCCCGCTAACTATAACGGCGCCGGAACTGACCTATTGTCCTCAGTTCTGCCGCCTGCCTCTCAGATCGCGCATGACAATGGTCGCAAGGAAGTGATAGAATACCTTCGCGAGATGCAACAGCATGGTTTCGATCCGCGCAGCATGTATACGCCTGTCACCACACTCTTCGTCTATAAGGGTGCTGTGAAGGGGAAGTCTGGCGATCACGGCACAAGCATGACACAGGCCTGGTACGACGCCATCTGGCACCTGCAGACATATGGGCATTTCAATGTCAATGACAGCTATGAGAAGCGACTACAGCTTGCCGTCAACGTGACTAAGTCCAGCCTTGCCTCTGAGAACCTGGGACACGGTTTGTACCAAAACGAGGCAAACCCCTTCACCCTGGATTGGCAGAGGGCTTACTGGGGCGGCAACTACGAGGAGCTTCTCAAAGTCAAGAAAAAGTATGATCCCATGGGATTTCATGAAGTGCTGGAAGTGTGTCGGATTCGACGAGGAGAAGGATGGTAAGCTGGAGAGGTTCTCGTGCAACGCCAAGATGTAGGCCGATATAGAGTTCGCTCTGAAAGCTTAAATTATATATATGTATTAGCTCTGGAGTCGCAAACGCAGTCATTGATACACCTATAGCGCATGACAGATGCTGCCACCTCATTCGGCAAGCGACAGTAGCAATGCTACTTATGGCGACATATTATCAGGGGGGGAAATATAATCAGTAGCTATTTCATTAATTCATTGAATGGCGTACAGCATCGTTTTTGTGAATTTATGTAAGATTGGGAAACTTGCATGTGGTTACAGAGTTAATTCTATAGCTTCTTCATGCAGTTGAATGGCTTTGGTGAGATCCTCCGTAATTTGAATTTGTTTGAAAGGGTCTGTATATCCGAGTTCGAGATTTTCAAGCTGGTTTGATCTGTCTGGATAGTCATCCGAAGTCAGGTCAAGTGATTGCTAATGCAGTTAATGGCTCTGTTAAGGTAAAATCTATTCTTATATCTAAGACCGAGACTGTTAGCCCGATCTTTATCGCCGCCTATGATATTATCTACTACTTCTTAGTACCTATTAATTGCATGATTAAGATCTGTTATTAAACCTGTAGTTTGATATCTGTCGCGGTATACAACGGCCAGAGAATAAAGCCACTGTAACCTACTAACATGATCCTTGGATTCAAGGGCAATAGCTTTATCAATATATCTTAATAGCTTTGTTGAGTCTATGATTGATCCTTCCCACTGGAACATATAGTGATGAACAAGGGCAAAATCATAGATATGGCGTGGTAACATTGGATAATCTTAAGGTGTTGTGTCAATAGACTCTTGATAAAATCTAATGGCCTCACTCAAGCTCGGCATGTCTCCTGTTCTCCGGCAAAAGTCTTGGAGCGCAAGGCCAAGTTAATTAAGGATCACTGGTCGGTCTATATGGTTCGCTGGCATCATCGTAAGTGCTTGTCGATGGCACCGAATGGAGCTTCTGATGTCTGATATGTCTCTAAAGCGAAGAAAACGATCAGCTTATGTAAGTCCGAGGCTATCCCAGTGGTTATACGTATCTTTATATCCCTTAGGTGTTGCGGCTACTGCTTCCTCGGATACCTCCATGGATTTGTTTATATCTTGTAATGTTCTTGTCTTTAGATATCTAGCCGATGCCCAATTCCAAGATCATATAGCCTCTCCGACTCTGTTTGATCATTGGGGCGCTTGATTTCCCATTCCTTAATCTGTCCATCTATCGCCGTTGATAGTACTTAGGGCTATACTGAGTCGGTATATACCCTATACCTGTATATATATTGGTAATAAGTATCACGTTACGCTAAACTCTATTTCCTACCTTTATTCAACCCTCAAAGACTACTGTGCTCCCTTGGAACGTGGCATAAATACCGGCCCAATGCAATAGTTCGACTTGGGAGGCCCTAAATATTGTGCTTATGGGGAAAAGAGTTCGAGTATAGAGTTAAACAACAAGGCGAGATGCCATAGCCCGACATCTCAACACAATGAATAAAATATAGTGTTTACGCTGATGCATCATCAGACCTCTGTTAAGGAGGTAGTATGGAACAATAATAGGATAGACTTTCTTACAATAATGCCCAGTCAGTCTTTAACAAAGTCATGATGGGAAGGGCAAAACTTCTGGACGTACAGACACTTGTCGGAATAGTCCTATTTTTATATGCCACCTCGGATCTGGAACCAGCGGCAACCCTGGCTGCCTGGCTGCATGGTTGCCATTGCGCTACATCTTGCGGAGTTAGGGCTGCACACCCAATCACACCCTGAGCAGCAAAGTTCGTCCGAGTCTTGAGAGCGAGACCGTGTATTCTGGATCGCCTACCTCCTCGATCGAGAGCTAGCGATGCGTGCCAAGTTACCGCCAGCCCTAAGCCAGACCAATATCAGCATCGATTAGCTATCGGCTATTCCTGAGGACGGAGATAAAGTTGGGATATTATGAAAAGCATGGGCCTAGACCCATAATGGTCTCGTCCAGGCACCATTTCGATACTATCCACTTGGAGCACGTTCGTTGGCTGATCCTCATTTGCTGTAGTGTTTTCAGCACCAATTAGCGTCCACTTGGCGCGACTATCTTTCCATGTTCGGTCCGGTCCGAATCACTGACCCCTGGCCCTAAAATCTGGATCCGTCGATCAGCAGGTGTAGATCTCAGTTTTTGTATCGTGAGATCAATGCTAGGTTGGTCAGATCAGAATATACAACATACTGGATCACTAGGCAAGTTTGAACCTAGTCGTAGCTTTGAGGAACTTGGCCAAGCAGGTATTAGTGATAGAGTCATGATCGCAACAATAAAAAATAAGACACCCGGAGCAAATTGCGGACGTTGATCACGTATTTGTCCTAGTCTTTCAATAACGCCCAATCTAGAGCGCACTAGTGACGGGCTCGAGCCAAATATTTTGGAAGCTAATGCACAAGACTTGCCATGGTACTCCTGAGTCGAATCCAGGAAAATAAACACATTAGCTGTCTCTTGATGTCTGTTTTATTTAACCCACAGATCTTCTTTGCTCGAGCTTCTTGAATCACAGCCCATGAAAACCATCTTAGCCGGCCAACATCCAGCTGTTTGCGTTGCTTCAAAATGCGTTCTAATCTTGCTCTCCTTTCACTGAGCATTCTTATAAGCTCGGTGGCGGATTATGCCCAGGCCGCCAAAACCTGCCAGCCCTGCCATGGACCCTGCGCGGCCGCTGTACGCCCAGGCATCTCATTCAACCAGAACCACGACACGGCAGCCGACTGCATTGCGTTTCTAAGCGGAAGTGGGAGTATTCCCGAGTATGTGACAGGCAAATGTCGATCAGAGCACAAGTATTCGAGTGCCTGCTCCTGCTTAGCGCGCACTGAATCAACAACGAGCCTGGCGACAACAGTCAGCCCGACCTCCTCGGTGTTGACAACTCCAGGCATTTCTTCTTCAACCCAAGATACATCGCCATCTGTATCAGGACCGAGCTCCCCCATCCAATCACCGTCTCAAACACCCTCGTCCCTGCAATCAACGCCTATCCCGTCTACTGAAAGGACCACTCCATCGACTTTGCCGACAACTCCAGTTATATCGACTCCCGCCTCCTCTGGAACAGCCACTGTCTCTTCTGAGCTAGCAACTACGCCGTCGTCTGAATCATCTACACCATCCGAATCATCGACTACCCCTTCAGAATCTAGTTCTGGATCTACTACCCCCCCTGGAACTACCACCTCTCCCGAATCTACTTCTACACCTGAATCTACTTCCACACCTGAATCTACTTCCACACCCGAGTCTACTACTACACCTGAATCCACTTCCACACCCGAGTCTACTTCCACGCCTGAATCTACAACCATAGCTCAATCTACTACCGCGCCCGAGTCCACTACCAGCTCAACGTCAACATTGGCAACTGTACCAACTGGATTCCCCCGTATTATCGCGACCGATGTCATCGGCCGTGCCTCTCGCGAACTGAAGCTCGTCAAGCAATCGACTTCCTTCTATCTCACCTACTCCGCCACCGCCACGCAATACGCTCCTGCCAACGGCGTGCCTTATTTCTTGGACCCTGTCACGGGCCGGTTGTCCATTACACTCTCGCCTGGCTTAAGCGGCGATGTCCAAACGTACTTTTTCACCTATAATACTCCTCTACCTAATGGCAGCGGTTACATCGGCTCCTGGATGCTCGCATCAGACATCGCTGCCAGTACCAACAAGCGCTACGTGCGTTGCACACGCAACACTAGTGGCCAGTTGACCTGTCTCTCTGAAGCTGATTCACCGCTCTTGTTCCTCCGCACTGCTACTGCATTCAATGTCTATATAGGAAATCCTCCGGTCGCAGGAAACTCCATTGATATAACTCTGTCATTACCTCTTGCCTGAGACACACATCGTCTTGTTTAAGTATATCGGATCTAGCAAGTTGTTCTTTTATGTACGATAGCGATTCGGCTATGTCTCTGTGAGCTATATTGCTTGCGATGATTTTTTTAATATAGATAATAATTTGATTTGTATTTTGTTGGACCCTTACGGTGAAAAAGAAGCTTCGGGAGGTTGAGAATTCAGATAGCTAAGCTCGCGCCATGAAAGATAGCAATGGAGGATTCTATACCCAATTCATTAACACCATGATTCAAATGACAAAGTAATAGGCTTTGCTATCTAGTACATGATTTTTTTGATACTACCTCTGACTAAGAACATGGACTTCTTATGCTATAAGTTGAAATGGGAACAAGTCGTCGGTCGTTAACGCGCAGCGATAACAGGCTGTTATAATTGAATGTATGAGCGTGTCGTAGCTCTAATGAAATTATTCTAGGAGCTATCCGGGGGCCTATCTACTTAAGCCATGAAAACAGTCACAACAGAGCTGAAATTGTGTGATGGACGATGATTGCGTCTCTCCACAGACGATAGATGAGACTGAAACAACTCCACAACCCAAGGAGGGCTTTCATACATTGCCGCTTGATCTAATTTCTGGGAATGGCGGGAGGTGCCGGTAGCATCAAGCCTGCATCAATTGGCCTGGCGGTTCCGTTGATGAAGCTGGCATACGGGCTCGAGAGGAAGACAATATAGTCAGCAATCTCATCAACAGTAGCTGCACGCTTCTGGGGTGTAATGCTCTTGATCATCTCTCCAAGCCCGGGATTGATGTTGATGCCGAGCTGCACCATAGGCGTGTCAGCCCACGCAGGGCAAACAGCATTGACACAGCGTCAACCGCTAATTGGACATCCGTCTGTTAGCTTGTCGCGAGCTATATGCGCTCTGGTGGGATCATCAAATGCTTACCAGCAGACTTCATAATGCCGACAATGGCGTGCTAGGCTGTGTTGTAGGCCACCATTCCAGGTACACCAATTAAAGAAGACGTAGAACCCAGCAGAGTAATAGACCCTCTACCAAGGCTCCGAGTGCCATGGCGGCCGGTGTATTCCAACGGGTCTTGTTTGGCCATGACCCCCATCACAGATGAAACAACACG
This sequence comes from Clonostachys rosea, assembly GCA_026958235.1. Taxonomy (NCBI): domain Eukaryota; kingdom Fungi; phylum Ascomycota; class Sordariomycetes; order Hypocreales; family Bionectriaceae; genus Clonostachys; species Clonostachys rosea. Next base: position 134,994 of record CP110205.1, read on the forward strand.
CATTGCTCAGAGAAGGGTTCAAAATTGATGTCAGGCAAGAATATGTTGTAGACTTCGAAGCAAATCTTGCATCCATCTTAGTCAGCTTGGCTAGGAAACGAAACGAGAGAGACCTACCCCAGCACTATGAACTGCGTAGCAATACGGCCAAATTTTTTAGTGGTCACCGCGATATATTTCCAACGTCCTCGGGGTTCGTAACATCTACTTTGACGACAACAGCACGGTACGAAGCGTGTCTTGGGATCTTTTACTCTCCTCAGCTGCTGTCTCGGCGAGCTCCAGATTGAGATTCGCAAAAACAACTCCAATAGCACATTCTTTGCCGATGCCACTTGCGGCCTGGATGTCGTTAGTTGTTTATACTGGGTCATTTTTGGGCCCAAGAGTTTGAAAGAGGGACTCACGCCGTGACAAGCGCGACGCCGCCGTCGAGAGTCAACTTGGATGCCATGGCGAAAAAGAAAATACACGGACAAGTTCGACGTAAGCTATGTGGCTATGTGGCAAAGACAAGCACGTCTCGTCAGTTCTCTATGGTTTTGCTGGGGCGACAGCAAATAGATACCGGGTATGATTGGGGCCTGAGTTCTTATGGCAACTGTTAACACATGAGGAACCGCGCCCTGAGATACATCTTGCAGGAGGGGGAGGGGAGATGTGTGCCTGTGTCGACCACTCAGGGTTATATTCCGTCGACTGCGCCTCAGTGTCGTAAATTACTCCGAGGAGGTGTTCAATGGTTACACCAAATAACCAACAAGTACGCACTTACTTGGCAACAACACGATTTATCATCTGATAGTTGTTAATGATCAGCTCCGCGTCCTACTAAAGAGGCAAGTCTTGACAAAGATCCATTGATGACTGCAGCCATTACCAACACTATCCGGTCGACTTCTGCTGCGCCACCACACTGCATCGCACATTGATGGTGCCCCGAGGCGAGGCATGCCGAGCCTTTTTCCGATGTATGCTCGCACACTCTCCAACAGGGACATTTGGAAGAGGTCAGTTCCTTATTGTAATATTGAATAAGTTTGACAGTACCATATCTGACACACCCTACGCAATAGGAGCACCGAACAACCAATTGATTTTCGTTTTGAACAAGATGCTGCTACTTGCATAACTCCGACACGGAAATAGAGGTGGTATTGGGAGAAAAGGAGAATAATAGGCGTCAGAGGCTTGGGCCATTCTTGGTGTGGGCGCTCATTCATGCCATGTGATCCTCAACTTGTAATATCTACCTACTTTAGTCTTCAGTCCCATGTCTCGTGGAACCTAGATGGTCCGAACATACTTCTGGGTATCAAGGAGAAGCAAAGTAATCCGACCTCAGATTCTAAGCTGATTCAGAACCGTGTCTCGGGTCTACCACAGAGGATCCATACCCTCGAGAGAAACTGGTTTTCAGGGGTGTTGGCCAATCCCATCCGACTGACCGTATAAGGGATATCCAGGCGACTGGTAATCCTTCGGATTGAATCCCTGGAAGAATGACGCTGTAGATGGAATGCAGACAACCGCCATGCCGAAGAGAACCTCAACACAGCCCAGACATTGCTTTGGATATTTGCGTACTGTGCACCCCTCACTGTGTTGTCTTTCATTGTGTTTAAAGGTTAAAAAGCTTTTTTTTTATTAACTCTATCCTCTTTCGAACCCTGATTTCTTCCACGTCTTTTCCTAAATGGCGTGATAGAAGACAAGTGTGAAGCCAGGTGAAGAGGGCAGCTTTAGTAGTCATTCGACGCGCAGCTCGTCGTGACGGCAAGTAAGTCATCGGCATGAAGGTTTATAGAATTTTCTGCCGCATGACTGCAGCCTTGGGCTAGCGAAGCTTTTTTTTTTTTATTAACCTTTCGTATTCATTGTATTGAGTTGTTGGGTCTGGCATCTTCTTTTGTTTTAACTTTCTATCAAGCTCTCTCCGGCGTACGGTGCACGGCTCGGGTCATCCTGAAGTCTTTAGCAGCATCACCATCCGACCGCGAGTTTGAGTATGTAGAGCGTAACGGCCTTCTCAACATCACCAGAGTCCATAATTATGAAGAACTCAATCGGCAAGTACAGTCCAAAACCCACCAGATGATCAGTAAGAAGCTGGACGATTGGTGAAAGCCCACCGCTGGCACTGGCCATTCCCAACTCTGGTTTGATTGACTCCATCAAGTGGGAGGTAGATGCGGCATACTACGCTGACCTGGGCCCGACGAGGTTGAGACGCGTGTAGAAGCGATGGATGCTAACTTCCGCGACCTGCTTGTTCTCCTTGGAAAATACAATGCCGCAACGGTAGGCGTTGAATGTGCCGGAATCGTAACGAGGATAGCTGCAAACTGCGACACTTTGATGCCGGGGTATTGTGTCTGTGTGAGGTCTGTTGGCTGCAGCACCATCTACATGCGTTTTCATTACCAAGCGGACATCAAAGTACCCAAGTTTCTCTCCATAGAGGAGGCTGCATCCCTGTTAATAACTAGAATTACGGTATACTACGCGCTGGTTAAGTTAGCCTAGCTGTAGAAGGGCGAAAAGATTCTAATAAATAATGCTACCGGAGGAACAGGGTAGATAACGGTCTAAATCGCCCAGTCTGTTGGTATACAGGTATATATAACGGTTGGCTCAGACGGCAAGAAGCGCTTTATTAAGGAATAGTATAGGATCCCCTATGACTATATCCTCTATAGTAGAGATATATAATTTGCTCAAATATCTATTATATAATTAAAGGTAGAGAGGTTAATATTATACTGAATTCCTTATTAAAGGAAGCTCTAGTAGCTTTATAGGAGTACCTTGCTCTGTTAGAATACTTTCTAGAGCTTAGGAAGATAGATATTAAGGAAATTTCTAAGCTCCTAATAGGTTAGTTTTCTAGAAATATTATATTCTACGCTATTACTATCAATTACCTCTATACAAAATAGCCCTAAGTATCTAGTAAGATTTTTATAGGCTACTATAGACCTACTTATCAAGGGTAAAATAAAGACTATATCGCTGCTTATCGCTTATCTAGTCTTAGAGCTCGAGGATACCTTCCTTTGGGTCTATATAGTTAGGGGAAAATATAGATAAGATAGTTATTATACTTAGCCTAATAGATATTATCCTTATAAGTTATCATGCTACGAACAGGGGCTGCACGGAGCCCCCTATAAAAGGGCTGTAAACAGCCAGTAGATAGAAGAAACTCAAGCCTTAAGAATCATATTATCTTACATACAAGTAAAGGTATCATGAACCTAGGTTTTAACTATAAGCTATCTGACTACGGCTACCCTGTAGCCAATAACCAAGAACCTATCAACAATACCCAAGCTGGTTGCGGCCAGTTCTGAGCATAACAGGTGGTAGCAATTCTCTGTTATCGCAAGACCTCAAACACTCAATTCAATAGCCCAAGAGAGGGCAATAAAAGAAATACCCGGCCAGATACCGGCCGGAGCCAGTTCAAGAAACAATCACCTAAGCATATCCGATATCGAATATATATACCGAGTTGCTGACTTCCTTAAAAACAATCCAAACTTCGTACTGTAAGGCAGATTATTGCAAATAACAGCTACAGCCCGATCGGTTGAGACATTCGTTAAATAAATTAACTCTGAATATTTATTTTTTCGGCCGCTAAAAGAGCGGAATATTAAAGCTCTAATCCATTAGAACTCAATTAACTAATATACAGTCAGAGCTATCTGGAACTCTGCAAAGTATATTATTTTGAAAGCCCAGGGACTGGGAATTATACCAGCGAGCAGACTAACTTCGCTGTATTCAGGAGACTCAGGAGCTGAGTCAGCGGAAGACGAAATCTCAAGGGAACAAACAGATGTGGGTACAAGCGAAGACCCTGAAAATACCCCTGTTACCTCCTTAACTGTACAAAGGCGGAGGACTCCAGTCGAGATATGGCTGGGCCCGGAATATCTTATGCAATCATAAGAATAACCCCCGCTAGTTAGACCCATTCCCAGGTATTTCTAGGTATATATACCAGGAAGAGAAAGACCAGGTAGTCCTGAGTTATTACCAAGCGACGGCCGAACACGGGAATAAGGATCTCTCTCCCCAAATCCTATGGTTGGCTCTAATGAGAGTTCGGACTCAACAGGAATAACACAGAGAAGAGACACCCTGACCTAATGCTCCGTTCTAATAATATCCGAAGGCCTGCTACTAGGGAAGAGCAAGGAACCACTCTTCCCAGGGCTAAAGTTTGCCCTAAGAACAGCTGACCTAGGAACAGTTATAGAGGAAGTTAGAAATAATTATACTATTCTGATAAACGAAATAACCGAGGGCCTCCAGAGGAATTCGGATGTTCTTACGGAGATAAGATCAACGACCATCACCCTGCTCGAGCAGATACTCATTTAATTGACTATATTAAACAGTAACTAAACTACGCCGGCGGTATCCACCTCTGGGAATAACCCAGCTCAGCCAGAAAAACCAATATCTACACTATTGGAGGACCCAACTCGATCCAAGGACAGCGAGGCCGGCCACAGACAGGCCAAGGCCGAGCAAACCCAGGATGATCAAGGAAAAGGAACCTCGGCTACTATCTCTTAGACCGCCAATTCGGGCGCAGGAGCAGCCGCCCCAGCAGTACCAGGGGTAGGCACGAACTCGACTCAGTTAAAGGATACCATGTCTACAGAGTAGAATAACCCCGCCTGGAATATATCCAATATACAAGGGTATAACCAAGTAATAATTACCCAGCCAGCGTAGAACTAAGGATAGCTAAACCCAAACCTGAACCAGTAAGGAGTAATTAGAGTCCTATAGGATACGTATATACCTAAATAGAAGTTAACTGATATTAGTATCTTCTGGCCAGATATAAGCAAGGAGCTAACTGATAATAATAAAGTCTTTACAGTTAAAACCCAAACCGGGTTTACTAATGTAACCCTATAGCTGAATATAGTACAAGATGTGGTAGTCTCAGGCAGCTATAAGAGGGCTGAATATATCAGAATGAACCTATGGTAATTATTTAGAGGAAGAGCTTTGGCCTGGTAGTAGCAAGAACTAGATATAATTAAGAAGCTATTAGCCAGGTTATCCTTTAAACAATAGGAGATGGTGCTAAAAAAGTAATTCAGTTTGCAACCTACTGCAGCATTAAAAAAGCTCGCCTTAGTAATATTCTCTGAAGAAGACCTATATAAGGATCGATCGCTGTATGATTATACAGCTAAAGTATTCCGATAGGCAGCTGCATACGGAGAGATAAGTATACTCCAGCAGCTGCTAAGAGTATATAATACTCTTGATCCGAAGTTGAAGGTGATATACATAGAACCATCTACTAATGATACGAAGGCCGATTAGTTGAATAAAGCAGAACTCAGGAGACGAGATATATCAGACCTTCTGAAAGCAACCAGGTCACGATAGCATCATGAAACAATAGACCTCACCAGTCCAGATACAAATACTACCTACCTCCCCCAGGGAGAGTCTGGGACCAATAGTAAGGCCGAGAACAGCTACTTCTCTGGTCGAGACCAAAGGAATGGTCATAGCAATAGGGGATACCGGCCACATGGTAGACGGTATTAAGGCCACAATTGGTCCTCACAATATAAGAACTGGAGTCCCCCTCCACATAGTAGCAGGGACTGGCAGGAAAGAAGAAACCACAAAGTCTCTTTCAGAGGAAAGCTAAGATTCCAGCAAAGGCGATTTATATACCGATAATACGGATTACAAGAAGGCAGCTGATTCAAGAGTAAAGCTCGACTCAGGGTTAATAACTCCGACTTTAATAATAAAGAAAGAGAGCTGAAGGATAAAGGCTATACCTTTATCAAAGAGTTCTCCGAGGAGGAAGAAGAAGAAGCCTCAGAGGAGGAAATATCGAGCTTCGCAGACTGCCGCGAGACAGTAGCCTATATCCAGGAACAAGTCAGGCCCGCGCCTTTGCCCAAAGAATAAGCCTATGCACAGATTATACTGCAGCCAGGGCAGGTAATTAAGGCCAGCCCACGTCCGGACACATCCGAAGAGTTAGAGAAGAAGGCGCACACATACCTCAAGATCCCTTTGAAGTTCGATAACAAAGGTAACTCTCATGAGGTGTATATTAATACTGGTACCTCAACTATACTAGTAGATAAAGGATAGCTCGAGAAGTACGGTAGGAATGTACACTATCGCAGCCAACCTTTGAAGCAAGTAACCGGAGTTAACTCGAACTTCTCTATCTCAGAAGCGGTAATATTCGACTTCTATATGCCCGGTATCGCAGCAGGAGTAGAAGTATATACCTACTTTATAGTTACTGCTGATATTATAACAGGACTGGGCCTAAAGTTACTACTAGGAACTCGCTTCCTGTACAACCATGGCGCAAGAGTGGACTTCATTAACCCAAGCGTGGTCTTCAGGTTAGCGCACAGTATAAAGACATAAGGCAGTATATTCCGGCCAAGGCTGAAGAAAGTAGTCCGTAATGTCTGGGTATGATAAAATACCAAACTGCAACCAGGCAAAAGAGCGCTGATTGCAGTAAAATGGAGCTCCTTGCTGTTAGAAGACGAAGGAAAAGCGTACTATTTCGTATTAAATAATAAGTCCGCGTTCGATATTATAGTAGATATGAACAGCTTGCAGCTGGTGGTATTTAGTAATAATACTGAGAAACCCCTGATCCTTATAAAGAACCAAACTATAGGTAAGATTAAGGAATATGCAGGTGACGAGCAAGCGATATTCCTAACCCCAGAAGAAGCCAGCTAAGTTATCCCATCTGGCGTAAGCTTCGATAGTGTAGATGAGTACTTTAACTTTATAGAAAAAAACGCAGAACAGACTGAAGAGAGCAAGGAACTGGAAATTCCTAGTATTGATAACGGTCTGCTAAATTACAGGATATTAAGGATATTAGATATCCCAGTAAGAAAGAACAAGTACAGCGTATATATAGCCGACCTCGATAAAACACTGGCCGAGTCCTTTATTAAGCTATCGGATAAATATAACATCTATTGCAACAGAGGGGTAATCCTAATACCTGAAGAGATGAAGATAAGAGTGGACTTGGTTGATGGATGGCAAGATTAAAGGAAGATAGTCTGTCCCTACCCATTAGGTTGCGACAACCGCCAGTTCCTGGATAAAACACATGATAAGTTGGTAGCAGAAGGGAAAATAAGTCTAATGGACCAACCAGCCCAGATCGTGTGCCCGGTATTCGTGGTATGGCGTATAGTAGAAGGTAAAAAGAAGGGCCGTATAGTAATTAATCTACAGTCACTCAATAGCAAAGTTATACCAGATGTATATCTATTGCCGGACTAAAACAATATAATTTCAAATATAAAAGGAAAGAAATTCTTTAGTATATTTGATATAGCTAAATTCTTTTTCTAGCTGCCTGTCTTCTCAGAGTATTATAACCGGATAGTGGTTATCTCTGAGAGAGGCCTTAAAGTATTAAATGTGGCCCTAATAGGCTTTTGAAACTCGCCGAGCTTCGGCCAAAGGTTTATAGATAGAATCCTATAGAAATACAGGTATTTTGCGCGAGCCTATATTAATAATATTATTATATTCTCAGATTCGGCTGAAGAGCATCTCCAGTATATGGAAGAGGTGCTCCGGATCCTGGAAGAAAACCGTATTCATATCTCTACTGAGAAATCGTTTATTATATATCCGAGTATTAAGCTCTTAGGATATATCGTGAATAGCAACGGTATAAGCAAGACTGATAAGAGGCTGGCCGTATTCGCTAAATTGGAATTCCTAAATAACCTATTAGCCTTGGAAATATACCTAGGTATGGCCGGTTAGCTCCGCGATGGGGTTCCATGGTACGATACAGTTATAAAGCCTCTCCAAGCAAGGAAAACCGTATTACAAAAGTCAGCAAAAAACGATAAGATTACCTTGGACAGTGTGAACAAGGTAGTAAGAAAGACAAGGGTAAAGAAGCTGACGTTTGAACCTACTAAGGAAGAACTGGATTCCTTTAGCTACCTCCAGCAGGCTTTATCTAAACAGTTTTTCCTATAGTACCCGGATCCGGATAAGCACCTGTTTATTAAGGTGGATATGTGTAAAAATAGATTCGGCATATATATGTTCCAATTAGACCATGACTAGGACAGGTCCAGTATTCCCGGCAAGGATATACTATCTTCCAGGTTACAACTGATCCTGTTTATGTCTCGGATAGCATCGGCTACTGAAAGAGTATATAGATCAACGGAAGCGGAGGTTATAGCTGTAGCTTGGGCCTTGCGAAAGTTGAGGCGTATAGTGCAATCTAACCGCCACGCGGTAAATATTGTTACCGATCACGCAGCAACAAAGGGCATTATTATACATATATCGCTAAAGACTTTAGACCTGAACAAAGCTAACCTGAAGCTAGCAGGGATTGTAAATTAGCTTTCCTAATTCAGGCTGAATATCTTCTATGTTGAAGGCAAACTCAATATGGTACCAGATGCACTATTAAGGCTCCCAGTTGCTGATCTAAGGGGAGCAGTTATAGCAGAAAGCAGTCACAATAAGCTGGACTATAACGTGATAGAAGAAAGCTACAGCCTGGCAGAGGCCGAGATGAAAAGGATGGACTGCTTACTCTACTATACGGCCTTGAATATGGAAGTAGTAATAGACTCAGCCTTCGCTCATCAGGTCGCATATGGATACCAGATAGATCCGAAATTCTCAAGGATTATAGAATATCTGAAGCTTATTGAGGAATCAAAAGCGGGCAAATCAGGTAATAAAGCAGCAAAGGCTAAAGGGCTCAAGTTCACGCCAAGATTCCCGCCAAAGTAATTTCACCTGGATAAGGATAGCCTTTTGTTCTATGTAGCAGGCAACGGCCAGAGCAGACTGTATATACCGGAAGACTGCATAGCTATTTTAATACGAAGTATATATGATGATAAGCACTACTTTAGTATAAAAAGAATAATTACTGAGCTCGAAGGATATTAAATCTGATCGCTTATGAGAAAAGTCCGGCAGTATATCTATTACTGCCCGACTTGCTGCAAAGCAGGAGTAGCCAGAAGTGTACCTATGGGGGAGTTGAGGCCGAGCCAGGCCTACCCTCAGCTGTTCTATATAATCACGCTGGACTTTATTACAGACCTGCCCGAGATTCCCTCGGCAGGAACTCGCTGGGCTATAGAAGGGTTTGCGAAATTAAACACTTTAGCTCCTACAAACGATATATTCTTAAAGAAAATAATACTTCTTGCTGGACATATATCATATACGGCTACAGAGTAGGTAATGATCCTGAGAAGGGAACTTTTTCTCGCGGATTAGGGTTTTCCTAAGCGAATTCTTAGCAATAGGGATCTGAAATTTATATTCAAGATATGGAGAGAGGTATTTCGTCTTATAGGAACAAAATTGCTGATATTGACTGTATATTATCCGCAGACGGATAGTATCTCTGAGAGAAAAAACCAGACGGTTGAGATAGTAATAAGATACTATACTCTGGAAGAACCTGATATGAAATAGGTAGACTTACTCCCGGCTTTGCAGTACTAGCTCAATAATACAAAGGTTGAGATACTGGGGAGATTGCTAAATAAACTGGTTATAGGGTTCCAGCCGTACTCTGATCTGGATATCGTAAGTCAGATAAAGTAGATTCCTTCCGAGGAGCAGAGTATTATATTGGAGGTGCTTAGGAAGTTATACTAGAAGGAAGCCATGCTCGCCCTAGATATGGCGGTAATACTGGCGAAAGAAAGATATAATAAGTTAAGAATAGTAGCAGATATTGCTAAGGATAATATTGTCTACCTGCGCCTCTATGATAGCTATCGGTTGCTCGGAAACCCGAAGAAGAAGTAGTCTCTAACCAGATCTGGCCTATGGAAAGTCCTGGAAGTAGTCTACCTACAGGCAGTCAAGTTAAACCTGCCAGAGTACTATAAAGTGCACCCTGTAGTATTAACTGTACAGCTATAGAAGCCAGCTCAAGAAAAGGATCCTTATAGGAGAGAGCCACAAGAACCTGGCCCAGTTGAGTTAGGCAAGGGAGCGGATAATATATATAAGGTTGAACGGATACTCAACTATAGGAGAGCAAGAGGCCGCTATATACAGGTCGAATATCTGGTCTATTGGAAAGGTTGGGGAAGTAAAGATGACTCTTGGGTTAAAGAGAGAGACCTGGCCGAAGGTGCCTAAGAGCTGCTTCAGGAATATAAGGTAAGCAAACCTGAGGCCTTCTTCAGCGAGGAGATGGAGTCGGTACACTGGTGCAGTACCCGGCTTACCCACAGGCGAAGTGCACTGCTAAATAGCGTGGAGAGCCCGCCTGTGAAGCGGCGGCCGTCGGCAGCTGATAGATAATAATAAAGCTGACGCATTAAACACGCCGCAGCCTGCTCAGACTTGATAACTTCTCTTTATATAAAGTATATACTTGTTATTTTTATCTTCTTCAGTCAACCTCTAATGCCCAAAACCAGCTTTATTGAGACCGGAACCCCTCCAAGTGAAAACTCTCAGGAGCCATAGTTGCTAACCAGAAAGCAGGCGAGATTCATATATACAGAATACCTGACCTACTTCCTCAGCCTCAGTATTCCTAAGTTCGGCTATATTAGTAAACCCGAGGTCTCTTGGACTTAGAAGCAAATTACAGCTGTACTCGAGAAGCACCCGGTTGATAAGGAGCTCTGCAAGAAGGGCGAGAAACTTAACGACGCAGCCTTGAAAAACCTAGCCGAATACAACCACAAAGCCCTCCCAGAGGCAGTAAAAAACAACTTTAATAAACCAGCTAAAAACAAGTCCTGGCAAGACTTCTGTATAGAGGTATACAGAATTACAAAACAGTCAGAAGAGTTATTCGCCATACTTCGATAAACACCTATACCGGAACCGGTTACCCATCGGAAGAGAACCTCCACTATATCTCCCAAAAATACAAGATCAGCAGCTCGTAAGAGTAAAGAGGAGGCCTCCAAGACCCCGGCCAAGACCCCGGCCAAGACCCTAACCAAGACGGCCGACAAAAAATCATCAACCCCGGCTATAATATCTTCGAAGAACAAGAAGGTGCAAGTAGTGGCTCCTGATGAGAGCTAAGAAGATCCCTTCTGCAATACTGAAGGAACCGAGGCCTCCGTAGAGGAGGACAGTAATAATAAAGATATCCCGGCAGTAATACAGAAAAAGGTCGCTGTATTAAAGGAGGATACAGTCGAAGTCTCATCTGATGAAGAAATAACCTATACTTCCAACAAGGACGAGCAGCCTGCAGCAGATACCAACAAAGAGGGCGCCACCAACAAATATCCCCTGACAGTAAAAAACTATAGCTACCGCACGGGCCAGATTATAACCCATAAGCCTGATAATGATACACCCTATTAGGAGGTATATTTTAACCGCTAACAGGAAAAAGGTGGCAAAGAATCACTTAATATCTTAGCCCTCGACTATATTATAGCCGGCTTTTGAGACATATCAGACCCCGAAAACTCAAATCATCCCCTTATAGAAGAATACTATAAGATCGAGGATAAGATCAAGGAAGTCTGGGATAAGATCCTTAAAGCAAAAGAGTTAAAAGTAGCTACAGACCGCAAGGACTATGTAAGCGAAAGCGTATAGATCCACTGTATTAAACAACAAGTTAATACTGCAGTTAAAACATACATCTGGAACAGAGTTAAATATACTGCCAATAAGCACAATACCAGGGATCCTAATAACCAGCTGCTGGCCAAAGTTAACATCTTGGCCCTTTACTATATTGACCCCTGCACCTTCAATAGGCAAATTGCGGCTAAACTGGTGTTTTTAGGTCGCGTAGACCTTATAATTATTGGTAACATGCCCGAAGCCGAGGTAAGAACCACCTATGTACAGGAGATGTATTTCAGATGGATTAACGAAGATCTCAGGTATAAGGTAGAGTATTCCGACTATAAAATAGTTAATCAGTCTAATAATAAAGTGTTCAAAGAGCTTAAAGGGAATTTGAGCTGTATTAATAAGTTAGAAGAAACTAATAAGGCTTTGGAGCAGAAGAATACAGCTCTGGAGGCAAGTATTGCTACTCTGTAGCTAAGGCTTAATATCCTTGAAGAGACCGGTCGTAAGGCAGGCAAAACTCTATCCAAGCGTGAAGTCTTGCGGGCAGTTAATGAGGAGTAAGAGTCGGAGTCAGAAGGAGCTAATATAACTCTATCCAAGGCTCTAGTTATACATGGCAAAATAAAGCAGGCCACCGAGATATTATTAAAGAAGACTCCTGCTAAGGTAACTCCAGAGAAGTCGGCTGTAAAGCCAAAGACCCCTTCCAAGTGCAAGCCGGAGAACAAGCCAGAGGGATCCGTGACCCGATGGGCCAAGCGACGCAATTTGGAGGTGTGAAAAGAGGACTGGAGAAAGGCGGCACCTGCTATAATGAAGAAAAAAGCACAGAACGGATTAAGTATAAAAATAACTAAGGAAAAGGCGAACACGGGTGTATAATTAGCACAGGCAAATCGGAGCAATTGAAATTTTATAGGATAATATATACCGGCCAAATAGTGGTCAATCTACTCTTTACTAGGATTTCTTTTATTAATTAAAGCAGGCCGAATACAGCCAGGCTACTAAGGGCAGTAGTATTTTTTCCTTTGTCCGGGGTACTTATCATGCTATGAACAGGGGCTGCACGGAGCCCCCTATAAAAGGGCTGTAAACAGCCAGTAGATAGAAGAAACTCAAGCCTTAAGAATTATATTATCTCACACACAAGTAAAGGTATCGTGAACCTAGGTTTTAACCACAAGCTATCCGACTACGGCTACCCTGTAGCCAACAACCAAGAACCCATCAACAACGCCCAAGCTGGTTGCGGCCAGTTCTGAGCATAACATAAGTATTCTTTAGTTTTCTTTCACTAAAGCTTTATTAAAGGATAATATAAGATACTAATAGTAGCTTTCTACTATCTAGATATAGCTTAAGCTAAAGTTCTCTTATTTATTAGATTTAGATACTATATATCTTATTATAGGGGGCCTAGGTTAGTTATAATATAGTATAAGCTAATAGATAGTATAGTAAGTAGTAAGATATTTAATCCTACTTTCTTAATCTAGGTTAAAATCAGACCTAGCTAGGAGGCTAGTTAGTAATCTCTACTAGCTAGGTATAGATATATAAATACTAAGATATAATATCTCTAACTCAGAGTTACTTACTACTATATTAAATACCTACTTAGGTATACCTCTGATCAAGGGCTATTTATAGGTAACTATAGTCCTCCAGGTAGGTATATATATACTGTTTGGGCTTATATAATCTCCAGCCTTTCTTAAAACCAAGATACTAATATAATTAATACTAGGATAACCTTTTTAAAACTATAAGCTGGAGGTAGTAGTTAATCTTAACTAAATCTAAGATAGTAAGTATATAGAATCTTTATACCTAACTACTAGAGGATATATTATTCTCTATTATGCTCTCCTCCGGTACCGGTATAATAAGCTTAATAGTACAATCTAATAATACTACTGGTAATAACTTCTACGATAGTCTAATAGCCTATTAAGTATTACTAGGATAGAAAGCGGTATCTATAGATTATAGCTAGATAGCTAATATTAGAGTTATAGCTAAGAGCGGTACCCTTATAAAGGGGAAAGAAGCTACTTAAGACCTTATTCTAATATATAAGAATAAGTTCTTAGTACTTCTAGACCATAACTATAACCCGGCCCTAGAAATTAAGATACTAGAAGAGGTACAGCTGATTCTTAGAATAGTTACTCCTATATAATTTCATAGTCTTAGAATACTACCTACTAGCTACTTATAAGGCCTATTTTCCAAGTACTTAACCAAGAGTAGTACCCTGCTGATGAACCCTATACAAATAAGTCTAGCTAAGCATATTCTAATTATACCTAGGTTACTAAGCTAGTTACTATAGTACTAAATATCAATATAGATAATATTATAGTAGCCGCCTTGGTCAAGAGACTATCCAAAGCTATATTAATCCCTAAAGCTAAAATCAGCCGGTCTAAGCTACATTATACCTATAGTATAGACTTACTCCTAGTAGTAGAGTTAAGAAACTGGTTTAGTAAGATATTTAAAGCTGATATAGCTATTTTTAACCTTACCAGCTAGATAAGTTTAGAGAAGGTTATAGAGGGAGTAGTTACTTTAAGCTTACTACTATAAGTAGTATATTTAACCATAGGTAAGTCCTTATTAGCAGCAAAATAATATAGAGCTCTTTAAAGTATATTTTAATAGCCTATTAGTATAAGTAGCTAAGGGCTTAATAATAATATTAATAATACTCTAAAGTATTTAAACTAGGGACTTTAGTTAACTATAGTTAGTACTACTAAGATACTGGGATACTTATTTTTTTTCCCCTTATATATATATTATTCTAATTACTCAATATATACTATATCTAAGTTATATATAAATTCAAATCTACTCCAGAGGGTTAATAGTTAGTACTAAAAAGTACTTATATCAAATACTATTAAACATCTAGTCTCCTTATCTATCTAATATTAAGCAATAGCCGTATTGATAGAGTAAGAGGCTATTCTAGTATCTCAATATAGAGCTCGCCTTTCCTTAGGTCTTTTTCATAAGCAAGCTATCTTAGGTATCAGCCTTATATACATCACCGACAAGGCGTACTGTAAGCCTTTTATCTGTAGCGCAATCAACAGTCGGTAGCTGTCATAGATTAGCTTTTTCCTTTATCCCCTCAACCGGCCCCTGGTTGAGCCGCGATATAAGTAGCTTCATTGGGGTCTACAGTGGGTGGTCAGCAAGCGGAAAAGGCAGAGTTACAGCAGGTGTTGGGCAGCACAATTGTGTAGCACAGCCTGCTAGAAGTTGTAATACGAAGGCAAGACCACTCTGCTTGCCCTAAGGCAGCCAGTGACTCCCAACGAAAAGTATTGGGCAACGATAGCCTCACGTGGTATGTCACCGGCGGTCCACTTGGGCGAGATATTCCACGCCGGGGGCGCAATTCCGAGCGCAAGCTAAGTTGAGGCGGTGGATCTGCTTACGTGCAGGTAGATCTGGGGAATTCTTCGCCCCCACGCTTCTACCCCGCATCCTTCGCCAAGATTCGCCACTATCCGGCCAGCCACATGCAGATTTTTACTGTAATCATACTCCGGTTTTCACGGGCTTCCCTAATCCAACGCCATATGCGCGTCTCTTGCTACGTCTTTGCGTCCTGCATGGGGGCTTGATCCATCGCCCAGACTCATCTGATTGTTCAACAACCATTGAGCCCGATGTCGCCGCCGGCCCCGCGAAAGGGTGTCACCAAGACGGCATGCGTACCATGTCGCGAGAGCAAGATCAAGGTGCGACATCCTGTGTTTTCTTTTCAGCCATGATGGATACACGTTGACCCGCGCAGTGCGACAAGGTCGCCCCAATCTGCGGTTGCTGCGCGGCCAAGGGACGACAATGTCGCTTCGAGGAGATTGACGACAAACGCCGGTACGTACTCTCCCGTATCCGTTATCCCATTCAATATCGTGACTGACTGTATTCAGCCTGAGTCTTCGGGTGGCAATGGAGCTGCTCTGCGGTCGCATCAATCAACTGAACTCCTTTATCAACGACAATGGGATGCAGGCCCCCCCGATGGACACCAACAACCACGCCATCCTCCTCAAAGTCTTCTCACACCAAAGACTACCGTACGATATCCTCAGCAAAGACCTTAGGCCATCCAAAGACCGCTCATCTAAACCTTCACCCGTCGCAAACTCAGATCAAGTCGCCGAACAACAGACTGCGCAACAACAGCAACGATTACTACAACTTCAAAATGGACCTGGGATGCTGAACGTTATACATGGAGATACTACCGATCTAGTTACAATGCTCAGCAATTCTCCGACGTCTTTGGATGGAACGAACGTACCCAACATTGGCTGGGAAGATATGCCAAATCACACCGGCTGGGGAGATGTTCAGCCTGACTTCCTAACCTGCATGGACGAGCTGCAACCGATGCCACCTCATGAAATCAACATCGACTCCTTTATGCGAATACACGCCCCCCCCCGTGGCACCCAAGGCCCGGATGGCCTCGACGCACAGCAGGACGATGTGTATGATTCCGACGGCGACTCTATCAACACCGAAGCCTTGGCGAATCAACTCTCGGAACGTATCGGATCTCTTCACATCGGCCCTGTTGGTCACATCCGCTTTCTTGGCCCGACATCCTATTTCAGTCTTATCAAAACGCCGCGAACCGAAGAACCGATAGGATGGCAGCAACGACCGGTACAAAACACGCAAGACTACCTCACCCGCATTGGCTTGGGCAAGATGGTTCCGGCGGGTCTGGAGGAGCATTTGACAAATCTCTACTTTGCATGGCAAGATCCTTCTCTGCACGTCGTGAGCCGGTCCATGTACGAGTCAGCCCGGGCGCGCAAGTGCAACGGGGAGGAAACTCCCTACTACTCCGAGTCTCTGCAAAATGCGATGTAAGTGAAAATCCCAGATCTCTGGGGGACCATACTGATAGATGAAACTACAGTTGTGCGCTGGGCGCCGCGTTTGAGACCCGACATCATGCTAGCATAGTTACCTTCCCTCGCTCGCTGGCCGAGTTCTTTGCCGAGAGAGCCAAGTCGTTGCTTGATGCCGAACTCGACTGTCCTAGTGTTGCCACCGTGCAGGCCTTGGTGGTGCTAAGTAGTCATGAGATTGGAAGCAACAAAGACTCGAGGGGTTGGCTGTTTTGTGGTACGTATTCACCTTCCTATTTCATCCTGGTATGTAATCGACAGTCTAACACTTTTCGTACTAGGCATGGCGATGCGCCTCGCTCTTGATCTAGGTCTTCATATGAATCCAAAGCTGCACGTCCTAAGGGGTAATTTGACCCAGGAAGAAGCGGACGTACGAGCTGACGTTTTCTGGGGAGCCTACCTAAGTGATCAGTGAGTTGCTCTGAGAATTGAGATAAGATAGATGGCTAACTTCCGTCATGAGGAGCTGGGGATTCTACCTGGGAAAGCCTATCAGAACACACACTGGGGATATCACCATACCGGAGCCTCAGGAACCTACTGATCCCGAGAAGGTCGGGCAGTGGGCGCCTTATATAGACTCGGCACTGGCAGAAAATGCATCAGGGGTGCCCGACTTGATTCCTGCTATCCATAGACAAAGGGTTATTCTTGCCAAGATCATGGCCCCTGTGGCTAACGCCGTGTAAGCTTTGTTCCTTTCTTGATGCGTAGTGTGTTGCTAACCTTGTATTACAGGTATGGCGACTTTACGATTCCTACCAAAGCCCTCCAGGAGAGGAACGTGGAAACAGTTGCCTCGCTACTGAGTTGGAAGACTAGTCTTCCGCGGGCGCTTCAGGTCAATGAAAATGATTTCGACAAGCGGCACGTTCCACAATTATTACTTTTACAGCAAGGTTTATCGCAGCACATCTCTTCAAATATCTAGCTAACAATTACCGCAGTATGCATTACTATCAGAACGTGATACACGCTCACAGACCATACATGTCAAGGACATACCACCAGCCCTTCCCACCTCAAGGTCCAGGATCAGGCCACGCGCGTATGATGTGCAAGTCCTCGGCCGTCCTCATTGCAAAACTCTTGAGAATCTACGAGATCCAGTACGGATTCCGGAAAATCAACGTTCAAGCCGTGGGAATGACTTGCTCCGCGGCTATGCTTCTCCTGTTTGCCAACGTTACGCAATCATCCCCGCAGACGGATCTGGAAATGCATCTGAGCACCTGCTTCCGTGCTCTCGATGAATTTGGCCTATCCTGGCAGAACGCCAAGACATCTCGTGAATGTCTGCTGTTGCTGCAGAGACAATGGGAAGCGAAGAGCGAGAACGAGCGATCATCATTACGAAGGGTGGCTACTTTGTCCACATTCACGGATCCAGCACAGACGAAGAGACATTGCGGTTCACAGGGACAGTCATCATCGATGGCACAGGAGGAAGGGTTGGATATGCAGACGCAAGGGTCAGTGAGGGTTCATGAGTCGTCGGTGGATGATTTAGGTATAAATGCCGAATTTGATTGGGATTATATGGTGGCTTTCCCGTTTATACAGCCTCCACAGGGGAGTTTATGACATAGCGTTGTTTGAATATAGTAATGTACACTATGAACAACTAGCGCCACAGTATTAAAACAAGCGCCGGCAGTTGTTGATACTCCCATTTCACCATCATTCTTATTTACTGGGCACGATCTTAGCGTGAGACGAGACTGCATGTCACTGGATGTAATCCTAGTTTGCAGCCGTCGTGTTACGTAACATGCAAAGCAAGTGGAACGAAGGTTATATGGAAGTCTTGTATGTATTGTCTATAGCTACTCGATGTAATAGATAGATACCAATTATCATCCAGAGAGATGTTACAGGAGGATCTTGTTGTCAAAAGATCCTACCAGCCAAAACACATCTAAGCAGAGATGTTGCCCTTGGTACCAACGACCTCGATGTGCTCGGCATCCTTGATTTTGGCCTCTATGATGGCAGGGGTCTCCTCGCGGGCCTGCTTCCCGGCCTGCTTCCAGCTGAGACTCTTGTCGTTGTACTTGAGGGCGAAGAGGCGGTCGACCTGCTCGAGAGACAGGTTGGCGGTCTCGACGTACCAGCGGTAGATGATGGGGACGAAGGCAAAGTTAAAGACGGCGTAGATGAGGTAGTACTTCCAGCCGATGTTATCAATGGCAATGGGGGTAATTACAACAACAATATAGACGGAGATCCAGTTGACGGCGGTGGCGATGGAGGTACCGACGTTGCGCATGCGCTGGGAGTTGATCTCCGGGGGATACATGTAAGGAATCGACAGCATGGAGAGACCGTAGAAGACGTAGTACAGGAAGATGAAGGCGACGGCGACAGTGGAGGCGCGGTCGTTGCTGCTTCCGGGGCCACCGTAGCGCAGACCGATAGCAACAACGCAGAAGCAGACACCCGAGCAGAGAACACCCCACATCATCAGGCGGCGACGACCAATGCGGTCAATGAGCAGGGAAGCAAGGGCACCCCAGAACATGAGGGACATGGAGTCGACAGCGGACAGAATCAGGGCCAGACGGTCGGACATGCCAAAGGAGCGGACCAGGACGACGGGGAGGTAGTAGGCAATGACGTTGACACCACCGAACTGCTGGAAGAAGGGGGTACCGGCACCGAGGAGGATACGGCGCCAGTTCATCTGCTCGTTCTTGTAGAAGATCTCCTTGACGCTGACGGCGGACTGCTGGTGGGCCTCGTGGTTGACGGAAGCGACGAGTAGGCTGACCTCCTCGATGATCTCGGGGTCGTTCTCGGGCTTGTCACTGAGAGCGGCGATGACGCTGGTGGCCTCCTCGACGCGCTCGGTCATGATAAGCCAACGGGGAGACTCGGGGGCGATAAAGACCATGGCGATGGTGACGAGGGCGAAGAAGCACTGGAAAGCGAGAGGGAAACGCCATGAGATAGCACTGTGGGTGACGTATGTGAAACCGTAGTTCATCCACTTTAGTAGTTGTTAGCTTTTAGTGCTGCTGGTTGAACTTGCAAAGACTTGGGCAAACTCACGTTTGTGATAACAATACCGAAAATGTTGGTGACCAGTTGTAGCACGATCAGCTTTCCACGATTCTCAGCCTTAGCCGTCTCGGATTGCCAGATAGGAATTGCGATAGTGTTCATGCCGTTACCAATACCAGCGACGATGCGACCGACGATCATGGGAGCGATGGAGTAAGAAGCCGCCTGGAGAATTCCGCCGATGATGAGGATAACGCAACCAACAAAGACACACTTGCGGCGACCGAGCTTGTCACCCCAGATCATGGAGACGATGGTGCCTATGATACAGCCGATATCATAGGTAGCGACAATCTGACCCTGGATGGTGGAGTTGGGGTTGTTGAAGGTGTCGAGGAAGTGCTGGTTGGACAGCAGACCACCGAACACTCCCTGGTCGTAACCAAAGAGGAGGAAACCGGCACCGCAGGCTGTGGTGACACGGTGCCTCAGCGAGCTGCCTCGGTTCTTGAAGACCATGTTGGGCGATGATCCTTCAGAAGGTCTTTGGTTGAAAAGATGAATGGAGAAGCTATGAAAGGAGGATGGACATGGGAGTGAGAGTCGATGAAGAGGCGGAGGGGATTAGTCTTATATATAGTCAAAGGAGAGATCGAGGCCGCCGCTTGCGATGACAGCTGAGTCTGGGTTATCTTATCGAGGGTGCCGGTATCCGCGGAGAAAGGTCAGGGAAGGTTAAGATTTGAGGTCACAGGCTGGGGTGCACATCCGGATTCTGGGCTGCTAACAGAGGCACTAGCCGAAACACAGAATTATACTACCGGGCGGGCGGCTGTGGGGCCCCGCGGGGATTTGGGGATCGGGGGTTCATTTGCGAGATGGGCCGCCACTACCCAGCGCCCAGACTCCATGAGCATGGAAGTTGTTGGAGGTGAAATGCCTTACCCCGGGATCGTCTGCGGAGAGGCCCCGATCTATATGTACTGCCCTCTATTAATCAATCTCCGTCACAGCCATCACACTACCCATTTCCCTCAGCTCAATTCAACGTTGACCTTGCCAACCATAATCCTTCCCCCCAGCATTCAACCAACACATCCTGCCACCATGTCAACCACCGTTGCTAAGAGCGTGAGTTGATGTACAGCCCCTTCCCAGTCCATATGCATCCGATCTGACTAAGTAATCCCAGAATGAGTACATGCGCCCCTTCAACCACATTGGCATTTCCGTCCCTGACGCTGCCGCGTGTGTTGAGTGGTATGGCCGTGTCCTTGGTTTCCAGCTGATTGGACCTATTATCCACATCTCGCGCGAGAAGACCCCTGAGGACCCCATCTTCCAGATCTACCCTTCGACGCTCCAGGAGGTCAAGCTCGCCAAGATGGCCATGGGCAACGGCGTCGGTTTTGAGATCTTTGAGTTCATCAACCCCAAGATGAAGCAGGCCACTGAGTTCGAGTACGAGCGCCGTGGCTTCTTCCACATCTGTATTACCGACCCTAGCCCTGACGCCCTGAGCGCCAAATTTGAGGCCAATGGTGGCAAGCGTATTGGCAATAAGGTCGATCCCTCTGGCGGTGGCTACATCCAGTGCCAGTACTTGGCCGACCCCTGGGGCAACGTCGTTGAGGTCCTCGACGTTGGCTTCGAGGCCATGGCTTGTCTTAGCACCATGTAAATAAAATAGATTAGGGCTAGCCAAAACACTAATTGAAAAATAACGACGCGTTACGAGCAACTGAAATTGAGCTTTACTACCGTCTACGAATATTACCAGATTGATAAAGTCAACGGTGGACCGTGAATAATGACGGTGACAACCCCCAGAAGATCATCCATCTCTTACCCAAATGGAGACCCCGTGTACTCCGCATCAGACCATGCCAATAGACTAAGGATAGTCGAAGTCGGGCAACGGGTATCCACCCCCGACCTGCGGCATTGTCGTTCGCCTCGCCCTGGGGCAAACCCTGCAAGAAGGGAAGAAATGGGAACCCCAGCTAGTGCCCAAGCAGTAATGCTGATCCACCTATCGGGGCCCGGCTTCCGTTACAGCGCTGGAGGCTGGCTCGGGTTTGAAATTTCCATCCATGATAATGGCTCCCGGGATGGTTGCAAACAATGCACTTCATCTAAAATCCTGATATATTAAGCCCTTTTTGGTGTTGGCACTAAAGACTCTCTCATGGCACAAATGCAAGCCTCCCCAATCTAATTTCACACAACCTCGGAATGGCTCCCAAGCAGATTATGCATGTCGCTGTTGCTGGCCTCGGCCGTATGGGTATATCCCCCCCCCCAACATCCCCTCGTTCTCGTCAACTTCATATCATCTCTCACCAAAACCTCCATTTTTGGATCAGAGCTAATAGACATGGGACAACAGGCAAGCGTCATGTCACCAACTTTCACACACTCTCCCCTTCCTCCAGGGTCGTCGCCGTGACTTCCCCCGTCCAAGCTGAGCTCGACTGGGCTGTCGAGTACATCGATGGCGTTGAGACTTACCTCGACTTCGACGAGCTCCTCGAGAAGGCCCAGGTCGACGTTGTCGTCGTCTCCAGCATCACTGATGCCCACGCCCGCCAGACCATTGCCGCCATCAAGAAGGGTCTCCACGTTATGTGCGAGAAGCCCCTCTCTCTGGACAAGTCCATTGTAAGTGCCCGGATGCTCCAGGTAGGAGGGTTAATGATGTCTCTAACCATGCAATGCAGGCTACTTCCGTCGTCGCCGCCTACGAAGAGTCCAAGAAGACCTTCCCTAAGCAGAAGGTCATGTGCGGTTTCTCCCGCCGCTTCGACGCCTCCTACCGCGAGGCCAAGGAGCGCCTTGACGCCAATGAGATGGGCAAGCCCGTCGTCTTCCGCTCCCAGACGGCCGACCTGTTCGACGACAGTGGTTTCTTCACAGAGTACGCCAAGACCTCAGGCGGTATCTTCCTCGACTGCTCCATCCACTGCATTGACCTGATGAACTGGTTCTACGGTGAGGACGCCAAGATCAAGAGCATCCAGGCCGTCGGTGTTGCTGCCTGCCACCCCAGCCTCATGGAGTGCGACGACCGTGACAACGCCATCGGTCTCATCGAGTTCTACGACAACCGCATTGCCCAGCTGTACTGCACCCGCATGATGGCTGCCGGCCAGGAGGACACCACCGAGATTATCTGCGAGCGCGGTAGCATGCGCATCAACATGCACGGCCAGAAGAACTTCGTCGAGGTCCACGACAGCCACGGTGCCCGCCGTAAGCTACCCAAGCACTACTACGAGCGCTTCAGGGAGGCTTTCGCCACTGAGGCCAACGAGTTCATTGCTGCATGCATCAACGACACCGCTGTCCCCATCACCCTGACCAGCTCTGCCCGGGCTGTCGCAATTGGCTCTGCTCTGATGCGCAGTCTGATCACTGGCGAGAAGATTCTGGTTGACGAGAAGACCCAGGTCATCTAGATCAACCAAAAACGGTGTTATATAGAGCATGATTTGAATGATTGTTGGCACATACCGCCACCCCTAGCTACCGCCTCCTGTTCGTCACTCGCTCTTTCTTACGCTTTAATTGGCTGATGTGAACTCTTCTCACGTGATGATAAGACGAACGTTGATATACTAGAAAGAGCAATCCCACAGGGGGCGGGTACATAGGTAGCTAGGGGTGGGCGGTACACGTAAAGGACTATTTTTATCCACAGTAAGCCTACCTTATGTAACCCCGATATCGGGTGTCAGTTCAAGTAAGTCTTGGCCGCCCTATTTTCCCACCCTAGAGTCAGCATCATGGCGCATAAAAACTCATGTTCGTCCGTCTACTTCACAATAGAGGATTTTAATTGAATTTGTATGTAGAGTCAAAATAGAGCTGTTCAATGAATCTCGAAAAACCTTCCTCATACTACCCAATCCCATGAAGAATGGTGAAATGTATTAGATTACACTCGGTATACTCTAAATCCATCGAAGGTTCAGAGCACCACACAAACATACTGGAGAGAAATCAAACCCTCCACACACATCACCTCTTTGACCTGATAATTTCATTGGAAACCAGTACTCATAGAATATAATGTGATATTCTTCTTGCAGTAATTGCTACCAATATCCGATTTGGGCATATTTCAACCATACCATGAGCATAATGTGCCGTTCTCTCGAACAAAATGACGTCACGACCTGCATCAGAAAACTTCCGTCCGTGCGTAGAATTCGTTACGCCTTATCGCCTTATCGTTATTTGTCAAATACATATTTTTTGTGCACGATTCATGCAGATAAATCTTTTCTGACACAGGTAAGTGAGGGCGTCATTGAATGAATCCAGATGAGAAACGGCGTGCGAACGGTATGCCACTTAGAAGCGAGACAACCATTTTTGTTGATGATCATTCAACCATTTATTAAATTTCACAATGTTGCTATGCTAATTTTGATTGTCTACCAGTTGATGATCTTCTCGGGGAAGTACTCGTCAATAAGCTCGCAGTAGTAGTCCTTGAGCTCAGCGGGGTTGGGGACCTCGTCGGACTTGGAGTATAAGTCATAGGGGTTAAAGGCTAGAACAGCTTTAAGCATTTCCTGGTCCTTCTCGTTCATGAGCTCATGGTAGGCGCCCTCACGGTGCCAGGGGTAGAAGGAGTGGTAGCGGATCATAGCTAGACCCTCAGCAGGGATGGTGGACTGGTCCTTGACAATGTGGTAGAGGTACTCATCATGGCCCCAAGAGAGCATGACGTTGTCCAGACCGCAGCCGCGGGAGTAGATACCAAACTTGGTGGAGTAGAGGGGGTGGTTGGCGTCCTCGTTCTTCTCGAAGGACTTGGTACCGAAGATGATGCGGTCGTCGAAGGCACAGCCGACGGGGAAGGTGTCACCGACAACATCCCACTGGCCCTGGGCATCGTAGAAGAAGAGAAGCTTGCCAAGGTCATGGATGAGACCGACTAGCTGCATCCAGCGGGGCTTGCCGTCCTTGCGCATAGCCTCAGAGGTTTGGAGAAGGTGAGCCATCTGGGACTCCTGGGTGTCCGGGTCGCACTCGTCGATGAAGGTGTTCAGTTTCTCCATGGCCTCCCAGACACCCATGCGGGCGCGGGTCTTGCTGTGGAAGTCATTGCGGGCCTTGAGGTTGAAGGCGACGGTCTGGAGAGTGTGCTGGGTGGCGTAGAAGTTCTTGACGCGGTCCTCGGCGTCGAGGAACTGACGGAAGGTGGACTTGTCCTTGGCCTCGTCGAACTCGGAGGCGTCGTAGAGGGTGCTCTGTTTGGGGGCACCAGGGGCCTTGAGGATGTTGACAGCGTCGATGTTGTCAGAGGTGGCCTCAATGTTGGGCATATTCTCAACCGCAGCGGGAGCCATCGCGTCCGTGATTTCTTTTGAAGATTGTTTCAAGATCAAGAAAAGAAGTTGTGATTGTGAATGAGATCGTTCTGAGTTGGAATTCCTGGAGGCGTCTGAAGGGCTTTATCTATGCCTCTATGCGTCTTGATCACTACCTTTTCCAGTTACACCCGCCGCTTACTCTCTCAACGAGTATCGCTTGAGCCAGGCTTGTGCTGAATGGGGGGAAGCCAAGTTCAAAGCCGGCGCTTCCTTCTCGATTCAGCAAGGCTGTCGTCGAATGGGGATGGCAGAGCAAAAAGATGCCAGGCTGATGGCCACGGGGTGTTCACACCTTACTCTCCGGAGGTGGATCCCCGTATCGGGGGTGATACCCCGGAAACTGCCAACTTCACAATATCCTAGAATGTAGGTTAACGCGGGGTATCGAGCTAGACTCTTCTTTGACCAGATTTTCCAAGGCCGAGGAAGATGTAATTATTTTAGGGGATTATTCTTACTCGTGGGCATAGGCTCAGGATAATAGGCTGGGGCCGTCTGATCGGGGCTTAGATTGTTACGTCTGACGTATGAGTTCTGATCTATGTGTTTTACCATCTGGTTGTAAGTGGCTTGGATGTGGGCCGCTGATGCTGGGTCCGGATGGTCGTCCAGCTTGATTTTGCGATGAATCCCTTCGGTGTACTGACGCGCAGGAGTTTTTGCGTTCTTCTTTACTGTGGCGAAACCCTCATTATTCCCATTGTTCTCGTGTTTCTGCCCTTTTAGCATGCTTTGATTGGCGTCTAGTTCACCTCGTTTGGTGGCTGGTGTGATTTGCTTGACGACATCTTGCGGGTCTCTCCAGGACATGAATTCGTTAACCGACGCGGATTTCTGATTGGCTGTCGCCTCCGTCTCATTGGCGGCCATAGCTAGCAGCAGAACGAACGCTAAAAGTGTGTGGCAATAAACTATCGATTGAGTCGTTGTACTTGTGATTTAATGAGGCATATTCTTAGGGTCTGATTAGAGGGCTTCCCCATGCACCTTGGTGTGTATGCTCCACCAAAGATTATGATCAAGCTTCTGGTAGGGAGTCTCGATTCCAGGCGGGGGTGGGGACTTCTTTCCCCGCCTTTGTGCCACCCTTAGCGTAACACAGAGAAGCTTAGACTCCTTTGCGTGAGATCCGTCCCAGGGATCAGGTATGTACCCCGGATTTATTGATACCTCGAGGACATCTATATTAGTTTACTGATCCCGCCTGTTGTTTTGCTATGGAAGATACCACATGCTTATACTATTATTTTTTTATCATCTATACCTGGAGCAATGTCAGGAAAACACGACAAGACTACCGACGAGCTGCCCAACGCAGTCGAGGTTGAACTCCTCACTGTAGACGAGGCTGAGAATTATCAAGGTCTTACATTGAAATGTGTCCTAGTATATCTGGTATGAGCGTTATACAAAATATCCACCGAATATCATAAGCAGTAGAGTAAAGCAAAGAGACTGACTATTCATCTAGTCTATTCTTCTTGCTTGTCTTGCACAAGTCCTTGCGATTGTTGCAACTGGTGCGGTAAGTCTTCCATCTAGGCCGAAACTGTCTCAACTACTGATAGACGTTACAGTTCTCCAGAAATATGGCAAATGTTTTGGGTGGACATGACAAGTACATCTGGGTACCCCAAGGCCTGATTATCTGTGTCACATTCACGGCTGCTCCGATTGCGCAGTCCTCGGATTTTTGGGGCCGCAGAATGCCTATCCTTATCTGCACCGCTCTCTGTATCGTTGGATCCATTTTGATCAGCCGGGCTTCGTCTATGACTATGGCCATCGCTGGATCCTTGATCGTTGGGGTGGGATCGGGATCGACCTCACTGCTCTATGCGGTTGCGTCAGAGATCATGCCACGACAGTATCGACCAGCTGCCCAAGCTGGCGTGAATATATCAAACTCAATTGGTGGTTTATTTACACTGCTACTAGGCTTCGGCCTCATCAAGAAAGACGATGAAGGCTTTCGAATCGTCTGGTATGTTGGCGCAGGCTTGTTCATCGTCAGCTTTCTCGCCATTCTCTTCCTTTTCAACCCGCCTAAAAGACGATTGGAGGTATCCCTTACTTGGAAAGAGAAGGTCAGTGCTCTTGATTGGATTGGTTATATCCTGTTCTCTATCGGAATGATCATGTTCAGCGTAGGATTGACCTGGGCGAATAACCCCTACTCTTGGAAGAGCGCTCAGGTCCTGAGCACTTTTATCGTCGGTTTGGCGTCTATCACTTTCACAGCCATCTGGGAGATCAAGAAAAAGGACGGATTTTGTCACCATGGTCTCTTTCGAACAGGCCGCAACTTCCCGCTTGCCCTGGTCTTCATCTTCGTTGAAGGATTCGCATTTTATGCCGCCAATAACTTTCTGCCACTTGTATACTCCATCTACTTTGACAGCGACCTTTTCAAGGTTGGCGTTCTGATGTCGATCATCTTCATCGCTGGTACTGTAGCGTCGATAGTTGGCGGCATCTATTCTACACAGTCAAAGAGAGTTCGGCCGCCTTTAACACTTGGGATGGTGCTGTTTGTGGCTTATTTTGGTAAGATTCCCCGTTAAGCCAACTATGAAACTATAGCTAATCGCAATCTCTCCTAAGCTTGCATGGCTACTCTCAAGCCCAGTCAGTCAGACGCAATCTGGGGCTATACGGTCTTGGCGGGTCTTGGTCTTGGGTTTGGCCTTGTTATTGCCGTTACGACTGGTCAAATAAGCACACCGCCCGGCTTGATTGCTACTACCAGCGGTTTGATCTTGACTTCAAGATCTCTAGGGGGTTCGGTGGCCCTTCCCGTCTACACAGCCATTCTCAATTCCATCTTGACAGAGCACCTTGCCAATGAGATAGCCCAAAGAGTTCTCCCTCTTGGTCTATCAGCCGAAGACCTGCCAGAATTTATTAGTGCCCTTGCCAATAATGATCAAAAGACGCTGGCGAGTATTCTAGGTATTACTCCTGAGATCATCTCCGCGGGAGTAGTCGGTTTAAGGTCGGCCTATTACATGGCTTTCCGCGGTACCTGGAGTACGGCCGCAGCAGTGTCAGCCCTTGGATTGATCCTCGCTCTTTTTGTCAAGGATCCCCGCAGCAGCTTCAACATGCACGTGGATGCTCCAGTTGAAGATGAATTAGCACAAACCCTCGACGGCAAGGAGATTGGTGAGGCGCTTGGGGCGCAGAATAACGATAATGGAGACCTTGACAAGATTACGCCACATAAGATTTGAGGAGAGGATCGAACTTGAGCTACGAAGAAGGTGCTGTAAAGGGGGGAATGGTACCAATGGTCTTGTTTCCGTTTGGCGTGGGCGGAAATTGAAACCAATGGCAACATTGGGTCTCGGCACGAACTCCAGGTGCTTAGCTTCAGCCCCAATCCTATAATTTAACTTACGCAAATTGTCAATTAAGAGTGGTCGATAACTGTACAAAGTTACTCGAGAACTAATAATAATACTCTTACCGCTGGAAAGCCTGTTATAATTCGTTACGTTTACATTGGCACCTCCAAGCAACCCACCCTAGAATTTTCTGTGAGCTGCTTTATAGTAGCAATCAAGCAAGCACCAATCGCCCACAGCCAAGGTCTTACGGAACATTCAAAATTGGACCAAAGCTGTTTGTTTCCACGTAGGGCGCCTCCTCATTACACATTGTTCAAACAGGGCAACAAAAGCACCACGGTACCCATCAATTCAGTCGATATCTTGAGTGACCTATCGATAGCAATAGCCTAACCACCTTTCCTACTTTAGAAGTCTGTAAATAGACCTCTGGGTGGAGTGCACCTCCCTTAGGGTGGGGATGGGCCCAAAGTGTATGGTGAACGAGCGGTTCCCTTAAGGGTGGGGATGAGTTCCAAGTGTACGATCAACGGGCATCTTGACATTCAGGTCAAATCTGTGCAGTACACCTCGCTTTACTAGACCGTTTCTGACAGGAAAACATGCAGTAGCTTCCATAAAATGTATGTACTACTGTGACTTGTCGCAAGGAGAATGATACAGTCTAGAACTACAAGATTCTAGGCCCAGAACACTGTGCCACACTCCTGTGCGAATCACGCAGTACATGCATCTGTACTTGGATATCTTGTTCCTAGTATCGCGTTACCGCTCTCTCTCTTGTTAAAATAAGTCTAGACCTCAATATGCTCCTCTTCCATCCAGCGCTTTGCTAGCCAGTACAGCTCATCATGCTTCTCGAGATTCAATGTGTCGATATGCCGTCTATGCCCGGGCATGTCCGTTAGTACTCGGACACCCATGGTGATTTCCTGCCAGTATGATAGATACTTATACCCTGCAGGGTACTTGTTCAGCTTGTCCTCATCCATTTCAAGCTGGAGGCCCTTGGTGGGGTGACTAAGGATCATCTTGTCCTTCTCATACCAATGCCTCACAAGCCGGGCACCCCATTTTCCATCAACCTTTTCGAAGTAAAAGCAGAACCGACAGTCTGCTTCCACATAGAACTCCACATCATCTACCTTAACACGCTGTGTGATGGTTGCCTTAAGCTTGATCACTGCTCGCGTGGCTTCGACGTTGATGTCTGTGCTCGCTCCATGGCAACGATGGATAATAAAAGCTCCTTTATCCATGCCCGTTTGAGACGCAGTGATGAATCCTCGTATGCGACACGGCCAGACCAAGTCGTGTAAACATGTGCTCCGGAATGGAAGATTGATGCGAAGTTCTCCCATTCACAGGAGTCCCTGGAAGTAGACTATCAACCTTGTTTCCTGTTCTTATACGCCCAGCAGGGGTATCGAAACTACATTACCTGTATGCGGGCTAACCTTCAGCTAGCTCGCGTAATTTGAACCTCTCGAGTGCTAAATCGTCTGGTCCATTGTTGCGAACAGCGGCATCGGGTCTTGACCCCGACGGCAGGCTATGTAGATTGACTATTTTGCTGGGCAGAAAGAACTTAACCGTTCAGAGCCACTGACGAGTCTTGGGGTCACCAACTCATCAGCTACGGCTAGATCACGTATTATAACGGGTGGATCAATGCGGATAGGTGGCACATGGAGAAGATGACAGTCCTCGGTGGGAAAGGCTATCGGCTAAGGCCTTTCCCTATCGCCTCCGGCATATGCGCGATCGTCAGTATGAACAAGGACTACAACCACCTTGAAAGAACAACAGGTGGATGAGCACCTGTACGAGTATTTTTCGATCCTTGTTTTTGGAGATGCGGTAAGCTAAGTACCGTCTAGTACTGATGGTGTACGCATGGATAAAACCCCCCCTATGGACAACCTCCAACCCATTTGTACTCCACTGGAAGAATGGTGGATTGCTGAGCCTATAATGGCTGCAGTTGAGTGGGACGGTTGTGCTACTCGCCGATTCAAAGATTCCCTAGCCCATGTGTTCAGATCGTCCATTCCGTTGAGCTCGCACGATTTCTGGTCTTATGATGCTAATCCCTTTGTCGCGGCTTATTATCGGCAGTTATGAGCCAAATAGGGGTTGTTGATACCTTTTTCGATTGGAGACCTCGCCGTTCAAGGCGTCCAATAGCGACTGGTCTTTTCACATTAGTTTGGTGGTCATCTATGCAGTCGACATCGGCAATAAAGCTGGGAAGGTTATTATAATTGGTTCTACGAAGCGGGTGAAACCAATTTGAAAAGTTCTTTTAGACTTGGAACTTATCTAATTGCTGACTTCACAGGCACATTGGAACTAGATAACACTCAATGCTTCCGAGCTTATTCATTGTGTTGAGCTGTCGGGCTCTGACAGCTTCCATTGCTGTTGAACTTTATTCTCTTTCCCTTCCGTATCCTTCCGAGCCTAAGACGGCTTTTAACCTTCAAGCGTCATCTAGTCTGAGAAGCTCATCGTCATGGTTCTAACGCTTTAGTGGATTCAGGGTAATTCTCACTAACAACTCATTAACGGGTTTAGTACACGAGGTAACGCGGTTTGGTGAAATCGGATTATTACTTAGAGGCATGTGCGATCAAGAGGATGTTATACAATGATACAAATATGCTGGGATCAGTCGTGATTATCTTAGTGAAATATTCAAGCTATTTAACACTGTGCATTATTACATGGTGCTTAAGACTGCTTCCAAGGATTAAAAATCTTAACAGGTGCGGAATGGGCGGCAGTGATTCTGTGAATCTTTCCTTCAGGGTTCAGCTCGTAATAAATCAGGAACTGGGCCTCGTAACCTCCCCCCTCTCTTACTCCCGAGCCGAACTGTAAGATATCCTGTTCCTTGAGGTCAGTTTCAGTTTAGCTTAAGAAGGGAGTCAAGGGTCGTACCTCTATATTCGCAAGAGCAGTGAATTTGATGTTGGACTTGATGGCAACTGCATTCGGGCTAAGGGCAATAGATTGAATATCAACCTCCTCGAGTATATTGTTGCGCGCATTGCGAAAGAAGCTGACGACCTCATCTTTGCCTTCAAGGGTCTGCTTGCTATCTAGAGAGATAACAACATCCTGTGTGTAATAACGCGGGAAGATATCAAAGTCGTTGGCGTTGAAGGCATCAAGATATTTGTTCATGTCATCTTGGGAGCGAATAACGTCCCTCGAGGCCTCCTTCATGACATAAGCGTCCTCAGTCAGCAGGCGGATATGACCATCTTTGTCAAGATAATACCAGACGAACATCTTGACAAGAGGGCCATTTCCCTCCCAGACTGGGCCCCATCTACCGGCCAGGTTGTCGGTTTCATAGCCATTGATGCCTCGAAACTGCGTGTGCAACTCGGCAACGACAACATCCGGGCTAAAGACTATCCTCTCTACGTTGAGGGTTTCACGCATACCAGCATGAATCTGATCGGCCCAGGCCATGAACTCATCGAGATTCCTGTCGGGGAAACCACTGAACCTGAACTAATGATGAAAGGGTGAGACAAAAAGTTAGACAATAATAGGATGCTTCACTCACCAGAGCATCTTTAGCGTAGTAAGCTGTATACTCAGCCTTGTCGTCACGGTTGAAGTGACGAACGTAGTCTTCAAAGTCGGCCTTGGTCCGAATCGATTTGGTTCCAATACGGAGATCTGTAGAGGTAGCCATGCTTCTGAGTGAATTATAGAAGTGGTGTTTTTTAATGTCGCAAACTGTCGAGGTAGCAAAAAGTTAAAGCTGAGAGTTTGGGCCTAAAACCACCATCTCTTTATTATAACCCGTTCGTCCCGAACTTCTCCAGACTTCCCCGCAAAGTGTCGCTAGTCCTGGGGCGCTGGCCACAGCCAATGAGGGCTATCAGCGCCGGTGGTAATCATCTGGATGGAAATCGTGCCAGTGGGGTTGCGGTGTATATTAAACAGGTGGGTAAAAGGGTGGAACACTGTTATGAGTGTCTGGTTGTCATGAGTGTGTGGGGATGCTCATTCATCGTATCAGCTCGTGCGGATTCAGCCAAGTTTGTCTGGAACGCCATGGTTACCGCCACATTTCCACGCTAGCGCTGTCATCTGATCCTCATTGCAGTTGATTATGTAGGACATGGGCTAGACTCTTTATCGAGTAGGTTGACTTCAGACCTGCAGGAGATAATAGCTACTAGTTAAATCTGGGTGCCACATCCCGTAGTCTCTGGAAGGAGGAGTACAATGACGATATCAAGATGCAATTCTCAAGGAAACCCTTGGCTGTGTCTGCTCCGTTACAGCGAAAGAAGAGCTTTACTGTATTGATATAACAGCAATATATTTCCATTCAATTAACCTGTCAGCTTGCATAACTAAGCTCCAACGCGAAAGCAAGGGCACGGCTAGTTTGGCTTCTATAAAGAACACGACTATATTATAGTCACGCATGTATAATATCCCTTGAACAGTAGCTAAGCCCTGGTATATTAACAACGAGAAAGGAAAAACACTTCGGGGTTAGCCGGGAACTTCAGACGCGGGCGTTATAACCAGATTTCTCAATGCCACTATACTTGCATGAGTGAAGTGGTATACATGGATATCTAATCTGGCCCTATATAGGGGCAAAATGAATATCATAACTATCTGATGATTGACTTGACATAGTTTATCAAGTCGATGCCTTTGTCTCTCGCACCTTGAATCGGCCGTTGTAGGAAGGATACACGAACCAGGCACAAAAGGTGTCCAAGGGCTTGTCTGCATCCTCAATCACCATATCAAATTTTCGGACAATCTGTGGCACCACCTTGGTGAGTTCAAGCAGGCTGATGTTCCTGCCGATACAGGTTCGGGCACCAGCTCCAAACTGCCATGAATCTTAGTCTTCAAATTATGTATCCTTTTTTTCGTGGGTATACATACTGCAAACATCATCGAGTCCATTATGCTCGTTTTTTCACCTTCAAGCCATCGTTCTGGCCTGAAAACTTTGGGATCTGGGCCGTAGATCTTCTCATCGTAGTGCAAGACCCATGCGTTAACACCAACCTCGGTCTAAATGCTTCATTAGCAGAAGTACATAAGAAGGCCGGAAATCACATACTCCTTCAGGGAAGTAGATCCCTGATAGTTCCATGCCACCCTGAGGTACGACACGGGGCAGGATGGTACCGACGGCTGGGTGAATACGCAGTGTTTCCTTGATGACGGCCTGCAGATACGGCATATCTTGTGCCTCTTGGAAGGTGAGCGGGTCCGAAATAGTCCCTTGCCTGGCCTTCTGGTCAATCTCATGTCGCAGCTTCTCCAGCTTGTCGGGATTCATATAGAGATAATACAGAGCAGAGCTCAGCGTGACGGCGGTCGTGTCTGAGCCGGCTCCGATGTTGCTGCCGCATGCGTCAAGAAGGTTGGGCTGCTTGAGGCGACCTTCTTTTTCGAGGTCAAGCACCTTCTTCAAGAATGTGTCATACGTTTTTGTATCCTTGATAGTCGGTTTGGCGTTCATATTGCGGTGATCGTTGATCTGTTTAAGAGTGTAGCTAAGAAGGATCGAGGTTTTCGTATCAAGACCTAGTGCCTTGGTGATACCAATGACCCATGGGACCATGCTTGGGACGATTCCCCAGAAGGCCAGAAAGTCGTTACCTCCTCGAATACCTTCAATCATTCCGGTTTTATCGGCTTCGTTCTTCATCATATCAAAGCTCTTGTTGAACTAGATGGCATTAGCTAGTTAATCGGGATGCGAGGGTCGTGCAAGGAATCTCACAGTGATAGCGCCAATGACATCAAAGGCGTAGTATTGCACAAAATGTGGTATATCAACTAGACGCCCTTCATCGGCAAACTGGTATAGTTTGTCAATGCAGATACTTGTCATCTCATTGACGGCGGGTTCATATGATACCATGGATGACATAGTATACATTGGTGAGATCTTTCTGCGCCTTTCCTTGTGTAGGTTATTGTCTTGAATGGCGAATATGTTCTGCTCCTCGACGACAGGACTGAGAAGTGGATTGTAGTACTCGGTCTTGATGTATTTGCCTCCTAATTCGTAGATTTTCTTGACGTCTTTGGGTTGGCTGAGACTGTATCGATTTGGTCCTACTCGGACAACTGGGCCTGGGGAAGCACTATTAATTAATTGGACTAAGGCTTGAGGTGTAATAAATGTTAACAATACGAACCGTACTGCCTATGCAGGCGGATAAATTCTAGGTTGGATTTGCCATTTTTGACCACTTGGTACTCCCACCAGCGCGTCACACGAGCCAAGAACGGACCAGGGATCTTCCTGAGAGGCGAGAAGAAGAGACTATAAAACAATGCCGCCAGATAATAAGCGAACACCAGACTAGCTAGAGCCAGGAAGAAGCCAACGGCAAGCTTTTTGAGGCCCACATGCTGAAGTTGTAACAGGATAGCCTGTGTGATGGGCGAATCTTCTAAATCTCGTAGTAGGGCCATCGTTGTTGGATGAAGTGGCGAGAATAACTCGGTATGAACTGAATATTATTCAGATCTGGGGTAATTCTGCGCTATTTTAACATATGTACGGTAACAGATTGTTGACAAGAGCAAAGCCAAGGCGCACTCTCGGGAGGCATGATTCCCCCGACTATCGGTGGGGTTATTCCTCAGTTCCACTGCCCACAATGATTCATACGAGCTATGGTGTCTCGCTTCAAAAAAAGAGAAGGTGTCAAATACGACGAGTACCATGTGTGGTCCCCACTGTCGTGGATATGTTGCCTAGTACCATTGCCTCTAATATTCTGGTAGCTCTATGGTCGTTTGATACCTCTCCCCACCAACACACGCGGATGGTCGATACTTGAAAACCTCCCCACCAAGTTCCCACTCCCACTCAATTATGTTATCCTGAAAGCACAGCAACAAATTATAGTACCACCACCGACTGGGAGAGTAAATCAGTGGTCTCCCCACTGAGAAGATTGACAGGACTAAAGGCACTAAATAGAGCACTCACCAGCCGACCGGCCTCAAGAGCTAACCAAGCCCATCTTGATCTCCTGGCTGTATTGAAGCTTTATGAAAGTCAACCTTTTTTCCTTCTTGAATACATTATTATAAAAGTCGAAGCATTATCTTTCAACGGCTAAAAGATGGGTGCCTACACTGCCGAAGTCGAAAGGATCTACGCCGGACTCACTGACCAACCTCCTCACACCCAAGACCAAGCAATCATGGCCAAAGCGGTTATCGAATTGCATCTAGCGACTTTCAAATATTACGACTACAATAGAACGTTTGAGCTTGTAGATGAAAACTACAAACAACATAGCCAGCTGGTGGCTGACGGACGCGAATCCATCATTGAAGCATCTAAGATTCTCAAGTCTATTGCGGCAAAGCACTGGACGGGGCCCGGGGAGCCGCATTTCAACATGCAGTTCAAGAGGGTTCTTGTTGATGGAGATTATATTGTGGCACAGATTTTCTCCGAGCGCTGGCCAGGCGACTCAGGCGAGCATGTCTTTGACCTGTACAAATGGAAGAACGGCAAGGTTGTGGAGCACTGGGACGTTATTCAACAGGTTCATCCTGAAAATATCAAGCATGGAAACTCTGTTGCTTGAGCTGGAGGTCAATGAAGTGGCGGAATCAGTAGTTAGGGGAAGAAGCTCTTCCACAGACAGACATTTGCCTAATGACCGCTCCCACTCGCGTTGTCTCACGATTCCATCCGCTTATCGATTCAGTAATTTTGCGAATGACGTCTCTGTACTCTTAGATGTTTGAATGAGAGGCCAGTATTTGCATGGTTGAGTGTATATAATATAAAACCTGTGGGCACTCTATACGCTCTCGACTCTAAGGAACCAATTAGTACACTGGATAATAAAGCAGTCCATTTCTATAGCCTTTCCACATTTTCGATGAATATACGGTTAGGTATGAGATGGGGTAACAAGATGTTTGTTTCAACTGGCATGTGCTACAAACGTCAACTCTCCACTTATCGAGAGTGGGAAGTTTCGTGGTGGGGTATCATCTTATCCCTCGGCTGAGAGAAAACCTGGAGACGCGGAGTAAGTAGTGGAATGTAAAGGCGGGGTCCCGCAAGTTAATCTGGGTTCTTGTACTTTGCCAGGGCAAGCGTAGGCAAAACCTTCCTCAGAGCTAGTCACATCCTATACAAAGAGTCGTTGGTTATTCCCGTTTAGGGTTAGTTAACACGGTCCAGACTTTGGTGTCATGGAAAGGCTTACGTGAGGGTATCGAAATGCTGGAGCCACCCGCTCGGTGGCACAAGCGCGGGGTAAAAAGACTACGAGCTGGAAACATACTCCTGCAGTTCAATTTGTAGTTACAAATCTTGTCTGATAGAAATAAGATATAATCGACCTGCCCGTCTTCGATTCAATCTAAAGGTATCCTTGGTCGCTCATTCTCGTCAAAACTTTATGCGCGACTGTCCACTACTACTCGTCACTCAGCAAATATGGAAGCCCTGCACAAGAACGTTGTACTGATTGGCGTACGTATGAATATGGGTAGCACATCTCGATTCATGATATTAACGCATTGATAGGCCAGTGGTAACCTTGGAGTTAATATCCAAGACCATTTTCTGTCTCAAAAAGACTCCCCACTGCACGTGTCCGTCTTAACGAGGAAAGATTCCGGTGCCAAATTTCGTCCTGGCTTGAATGTCATCGCCACAGACTACAGCTTTGAGTCACTTGTTAAAAGTTTGCGAGGACAAGATGTTGTCATCATGCTTCTCCCACCAGAGTCCACCGTCGACCATGAGACTGTCATCGATGCAGCCGTCAAGGCAGGCGTTAAGCGCTTCTTCCCTTCTGAGTACGGAGTCAGGACCTACTACCCAGCTTTTGCTGAAAACATGTTGCTCGCTACCAAGAAAAGATCTATTGTCAAACACCTAGAGACAACTCAGGATATGATGAGCTGGACTGCAATCTTGTGTAATCCCTGGGTCGACCACGTGAGTCTCCAAAACCGAATCTCAGACTCGGAAGCTGACCCAAATTCACAGTGCGTTATCGACGGACTTCTAGGATTTGACATGAAGGAACAGAAGGTACGTATGTACAATGGTGGCAACGTTCCAATGTCCACGGGTCCCCGTAACCTAGCTGCCCAGGCTCTCTATTCGCTCATCACCAACCCAGAGCGCATGGAGGAGGCAAAGAACACGTACATTCACGTTGCATCTTACACAGTTACGCAGAACGAGATCCTGGCCGTGGTGGAGAAGTTAACAGGCCAGAAGTGGCAGATCGAGAACGTCACCTCGAAGGAAGTCATGCCAAAGGCCTTGGCAGATGTCAAGAAAGGCTTGAACTGGGGCCTGGGTTACCAGGTCCAGGCCATTCTCTTCGATTACAGCCCAGATGGCGAGGCAATCGGCGATTTCCGCCCGCTGGGAATATGGAATGAGAAACTTGATCTGCCCAAAACCACCCTGGAAGATGATTTGAGAGGCCCTCTTTCGGGCGAATGGATGGGAATCGTTCACTGGCAGCCGGATGAGCTTCCCAACTATGAACTCAAAAAAGGCCAGCTTCACTCCAACCATCCATAGAATACCCAAACTGGTAGTCGTTGGCTCGCTTTGAGGTGGAAGGTCCAATCTTCCTTTTTCAAACTTTGCACACCAGTTTAGACAATGGCATTTGATCTCTAGTTGTATTATCGACTATTCTATTTAATCTGAAGTGCCACCCAATATAAGCGTGAGAGACTTTGTTTCTTGAGCATTGGAATTCGTAGAATTTGTTTTTATGCTCGACTGCCACCCCTCCTCCACTCCCATACATTAAGCACGCCACTAGTTGCTTGAACAGTCGTAGCAGGCAAGTGCCTTCCAATCTGGCTATTATTAGGATATTTGGAGTAATGAGCATCTCTTCTAGCTCTTAACGTGGACATGCACGTTGAGTATTGACTTGGAGGCAACTGCCTTATATTCAAAAGGGCTGTCAGTCGCTATGGTTCAATATTTATCACAGGTATATGTGGGTGTGTGAACGTGGCGAATTGGGTCACACTTCTGGACCGTGAGTGAGATTTGCTATTTGCCACAGCAAAGTAATTGAAAGACAAGATAACCATGTTAATCTGACCCAAATTGTACCCGCTGTATTATCTATAGCTTGCTACCATCACCCGCGCTCTTATCCAAAACACTACTGAACCCACGATGACCAATGAAAGTCTCGGAGGGATCCCATTTGTCCCTTATCTCAAGCCACTTCTTCAGCGCAGAGTCTGTCATGACCTGTTCTACCAGTCAGTATCAATTGTAAGACTAGAAGTCTTGGCCAGGCTCACCTTCGGCTTCCTGTGCTTCTCGTTAAAATCGGCGACGTATACACCGCACGATACCTTATCTGCCTTGGTATATGCGTCGAGCAACCATCTATCCATAGCTGCGTCCTCCTTGGGATCTTTCCAGCAGAGCATGGTGGAGACATAAGTCTTCTGAGGTAGACTCAGAGCCTGATCCACCTCATTGGGGTAATAGTCTATGGGGCACAATGTGCCTGAGGACAGACGGGAGGGCAAGTTGAACAAGGCCGGGGTGATTGCATCAATAACCTGAAGGCACCATTGTTAGCACTTAATAACGAAGCAATACTGAGCAACTTGCCTCGTCGTCAGAAGCTTTGGGATCGACAAGAATGCTGTCGACATTCCATCTTTCGCCGTTTCCCTGAGGCTGAAAGCTTTCCTGAAGGCCCCAGAGCTCTTCCCAGGTCCTTTCCATCAATGGAACTGTAGTAACAATGTGCTTCTTAAATTCCTCAGGGAAGGAGTCTAGCGGACTGGCCAATACCTTGGCCTCATCCAGAGAATCAGCAAAGATGGTCAAGTTGATAGCAAGAAAGACGCGCTTTGCGGCTGACTCATGGCCACCATTGGGGTCGTCCTTGTCAGCGTAAAATGTTGCGTAGAACAGATCCACGCCGTACTTGGGGACTTTGCTGGACATTGTGAGTGTCCACTTGAGGAGAGGCTTGAAGATATCAGTGGAATCAACGATCATGGTAATATCGAAGAGCTTTCTCGTCGGAATCGTCTTGACCCAAATTCTGGTGATGACTCCAAAGAAGCCTTGTCCGCTGCCTGGTGCTGCCCAGAACAGGTCGGAATTCTGGGTCTTACTAGCAATGACTGTCTTGCCCTCTGAGGTGACGACTTCCAGCTGCGTCACCCAGGTAGGGGCGGTGTAACCCCACCCGCGTAGGAAGCATCCCTGGCCACCAGCAAGCAAGAAGCCGCCAACAGCGACAGATCTGGAATGGCCAGTCGGGAAGAACCTACCACGGGGTTCGAGGAACTTGGTCACATCTTCAACCCTATGACCAGGGCTGATGGCAGCTATGTTGGTCGCAGGGTCGTATTCAATATCTCGGTTCAGATTACGCGTGTCGATAAGGAGACCACCCTCGAGCAGTGCGTTACAGAAGAACAAGTGGCCACCGGAACGAATGCCAATCTTCCAGTCATGTTCCCGCGCCCTCTTGACGGCGGCCACAACCTCTGATGTGGTGGTTGGACTAGCTATCTCGGTTGGGTGGACATCAGGGACTCGCGTGTTGAAGAACTTGCGACGAAGCTGGTCGTAGCCCTCAGAGCCCTGAGACAGAGTGTTTGGAACTGAAGCCATGATGATTGTGTTGTACGCGAAATGATGAGGAAGAATGTGTCACTAAAGTTGTCAAAGAGTCGAATTATTTAAAGCTAGAACCAACATGTCTAGTTGCAGATAGCCGTGCAAGTGGAACCGGGAAACTCGGGCACCCACCTGAGTTGGTTGCCACCCGTTTGTTGTTGAGTGAGGTGGGTGAAAACGCAAGCGTTACCACCCGCCACCCCGGCCCTAAGCTATGCCCATTCACTGAAATTGGAGTAGCCACATAAGCCCTTTTGACTTTATAAACGGCAGAGAACAATTTACCTGTGTATGATAATTAGTGAAACTATCACCGTTGGGGGGAGATAGGGCTACACTGAAACCAATACGTAGAGTTGAAGGATGTGGCGC
This sequence comes from Clonostachys rosea, assembly GCA_026958235.1. Taxonomy (NCBI): domain Eukaryota; kingdom Fungi; phylum Ascomycota; class Sordariomycetes; order Hypocreales; family Bionectriaceae; genus Clonostachys; species Clonostachys rosea. The sequence continues at coordinate 175,360 of CP110205.1, forward strand.
TGCGCTGCCATGGGGTTGTGCAACCTTGAGCTACATCGGAATCTTGGAAAGCTGGGTTTGTTTACGGTATAAATTATTTGATGTTGCTGAGGAAGATCACTGATTGGTTTCGCGTAAGCTAGGTACAAGGTCTGAAGTTGAAAGAGGCGCTGTGCACTTGACAAGATGCTCTTGAGACCCAAGAGAACCTTCAGTCGTAGAATCTGTTGTTACTATATGAACACATCAAGAGACACAGAGTTTATACTAAATTTACCCATACAGCGGTCTCAAAGGCATGGAGTTCAATAACTTAGCATATCAGTAATATGTACGACGATAAACCACCCGACAAACAATCTCCATCGAATTTCTCATATTTAATGTAAAGAATGCGCTGGACAGTCCCCAAATTCCTCTTGTGTCTTGATTGATAAACTGCTCGGCTTCTCTAACCACTAACTGATGCTGTAGTCTTGATGCCGATCTTGTCCAGCTATCCCAGGCGTATATGAGTATGGAAACAAAGCACGAGAGATGTCCAACAGGGGTTTCAGGATTCACTCACCTCAGCCACAACATCATACCCATACACAAAATCTTGTGCGGCCGGATCAATCCTATGAACAATGTCAGCGACAGATCCCAGAGCATTGATGACGCAGGTGGCACCAACCAGTAGAATGGGTATCCAGGTTGCTGATTATAAAGTTGCGATTCAGCGAGATGGTCCCTCGCTTCTTGCTCCGGTCCGTCGCACAAATGGTTGGTATGTCTCTGCGCCAAAAGTTAATATCATACACTGATCCCCCATCTTGCAATCGAAGCCTTTGCCAAATACTAGACGTACCTGCTTCATGCTCCATTTTTGCAGCGCGGTGCTACGAGGGACTCTCAGATCCTGATACGCTTTCAGAGCATCGGGAAGTTCTTGTCTGCTGTTGACCTTGGAGAGAATGATGCCCAATGCAGCACCGTCTTCAATCGCGGAGCCAGCTCCTTGCGCCATGTAGGGAAGCATAGGATGGCAAGCATCGCCCAGGAATGCGACGGTGGCCTCGTCATTGTACCAGCGCTCCAGTTCATCCACTATAGGTTGTTAGAGGCCCTCTACCGCCTAGGCTTGATGGTACTCACGATGCATAAGCTTCCATTTCTCTATCTTTTCCACTTGAGATAGAAACTTTTGTAGTCTGATACCATCAGTTAGCTGGCTGCTTTGGATGCCAGGCGAAGCCAGCAGTCAAAACTTACAGCGGGTCCCAGTCGTGGAATATCTCTCGCATCTCAGAAAGGTCACCAGCCATCTTGGCCACATTGTCTGGCAGATTATCCGGAACCAGCAGGACAATGTTTGCCATCGTATTGTTCCTGAGTGGGTAGTAGATGGCATGGCATTCCGGGCCAACCCACAAGCAAACGCGTGGCTTCTTGATGAAGTCAAGCAACTCGGGATCCTTAATGTTCTCCGCCTTCAGAACGATACGGTATGCAAGGTCTCCCGTGGCGATAGGGGGACTGGGTCTACCAAGAACCGTGGATCGAGTCTTGGACCAGAGTCCTGCTACGTGTCAGCAACTGATCACACTAGAGGAGGGGAGAGGCCTTGTTCACCATCCGCAGCAATCACTAGATCTCCCGTGATCTTCTCATCCCTATCTGTCGTCAATTGAGGTATGCTGAGATCCACGTCCCTCACCAAGGTACCGAACTTGAAGCGGACGCCAAGGCTCTTGGCCCGCTCGAACATGGCGAGTTGTAGGTCAGCTCGGTGCATGTCCCAATAGTGTGAGTTATACTTGTCGAGCATCTCAGCGGCAAAGTTTTGGCGGTTACCAAGAACCTTGCGCCCGTCAAACCGACGAACGAGGAATTCTTCGGGACTACTCGCCAGATTCTCTAGGCTGGGCTTCAAACCCCACCTAAGGAGCAGTCGTGTAGCATTCGGGGTGAGTTGGAGACCTGCACCAATCTACATCATGAAGCTGTAAGCGGGCCATGTCAACGAAGACGAGTTTCGAAAGTCTTACCTCGGCCAAAACAGGAGCAGATTCCACGACGAAAACATCATGGGTTGGCGTCTCCTTCTTAATAGACAAGGCGGCAGCGAGTCCACCCAGCCCAGCTCCGATGATAACGATGTTCAAGGGCATGTTGAGGGCAGGAATATTTGTGATTGAATTCTTGGTTGTTTTCCAAGCAGCTAACATGATCGAAATCACATGCTTCGTTGTGCTTGCTTTGTCTTTATAGAGAGCCAATGGGACACGGTGGCTCTAACCTCCCCACCCTACCCAGGTGGGTGGCCATCAGTTTGACTACGGTGGTGTAACATACCCCAGTGTCACTGTCCCGAGTTACTTCCTACGCCTGGTTTTATCCCACCTGTATGCGTTTATGACGGGGCTGTCGATGGATCTCAATCGCCTCTGTCTATATAAGATGAGGATCACAACGGCGCCTTGATGGGTATCTAGTAACAGTGACAGACCCATTCATCCACACCTTCACACTTCTCAAGACTACCTACTCTTACTATCTTGATAGAACAAAGCCCACCTCAACAGAATGTCCTCATCACTCTCCGGTAAAGTCGCTCTGATCAGCGGGTCTTCGTCGGGATTAGGCGCCGCCATCGCACGCGAGCTGTTTAGCCGCGGGGCGTCGGTGGTGATCAATTATCCCAACGCCAGCGAGAAAGCCAATGCAGAGAAGGTCCTCGAGGAACTCAATGCAAAAGGAAGAGCAGTCGCTGTAGAAGCCGACCTGTCAACGCCTGAGGGGCCGCAGACCCTTGCTGACGCGGCGGCCAAGGCCTTTGGCCAGATTGACATCCTGGTCAACAGCGCCGGCATCAACCGCCCTGTACCTCTTGACGATCCTGATGATGAGAAGGTCAACAAGACGTGGCATGACGTCTTCAACCTCAACGCGAGGGGAACGTTTTTCCTTACCCGTGCCGTTCTCAAGCATCTGTCACGCAAGAACTCGCGCATCATCAACATTGGCAGCTCTATTTCCCGCTGCCCCGCCCCAGATTCGAGCATCTATGCGGGCACCAAGGGCGTCGTTGAGGTCTACACCCGGTGCTGGGCGACAGAGCTGCCCCGTAAATACGGATGCACTGTCAACGCCTTCGGCCCGGGCCCCATTGGGACAGACGCATTCAACGCGGCACCCAGCTTTGTGAGGGAGGCGTTGCAGCCCGTGATCGATGCCACGCCTGTAGCTCCTCGTGTCGGTACACCTGAGGAGGTTGCTTGGGCGGTTGCGACTCTTTCTGAAGACAAGGCGAGCTGGATTAACGGGGCGTTTATACCCATCAGCGGAGGAAGCGGTGTGTTTTAGACTAGGAAGCGATGCTATAGATAGTCGATCCATGGAGAGTTGTCTCTAATACAGCATTTTACCTCACCGCGCGATTTATGTGGCATGCCGACGTGCTGTAGTGATAGATACCGCAGATATTGTGCCGAATGAAGGCAATCCCAAGGTCTACGTTCACGTCTATAAACGGGGCTCTAGATGCGTAGAGACACGAGCAGAATGATAGTTTAAGAATCCGCGTTGTAGTTCAAATAACGTGCATTTACTCTTCCAGCCTGCATTGGCCAAATGGCCAAGCACATCTGAGTCTGGCGAAGAAGAGTTACACAGTCACATAAGCAACTTTACGTGCACTACACTTCGTGCAGTGAGCGACGATCGTTGTCTCGACGAAGAGTTAGAGTATTTTCTGATTCAACCGAGTCCAACCGATATAAACTCTGATACGCTAGTGCTAGGTAGTTAATGAGCTACTAATTCTTTGTAACTCCATTCGTTCCATTGGCTCGTCGGGCCTCACTGGCCGCTCTGGCTGCATCAACATCCTTTCCATCCACCCAACTACCATGCAGGCCATCCATCAACTTGAAAGGCAGCTTGATCTCAGCAAGGGGTCCCTTGGTGATATCCGAAGCCTCAAAAAGCAGCACAACATTGCGACCTTCGCGATATCGATCAGCCACGACGAGGATATACCCGTCCTCAGGGTCAGCACCCTCGTGTCTGGGTACAAAGACGGGCTCCTGGAATGTGGTATCGTCTGCGTGACGGTAAGACTGCAGGTCTCCTGTGTCAAAGTTGAAGCAGACCAGGGTGTTGAAACCGACATTTCCAACGGCATCCTCGTGGTCGTTGAGCTTGACAGGGTGCGTGGGATCGATCTTGAGAATCCACACGCGCGAATACTTTTTGCCCAGCAGACGGTCATCTATGCGGCCAAACTCATTCACGCCGTCGAGGAGCACACCCTCGGGGTGGATCATCTTGTCCGTGCTGGCCGTGGGGTCGAATCTGTAGCGGAGGATGGGTGCCTTGACCTTGCGGGGATCGGTGAAGAACCTCTCGCCCTTGGTGTTGGGGAAGAAGGGGAAGTGCACGTCGGTCCAGACGTTTGCATCGAGCACCAGCTTGCCATCCTCCTCATAGGCGTTGATGGTGTGCGAGTAGCAGCCCTGAGGGGTCTTGAACCACTTTGCATCCTCAGGCTTGGCGCCTCTGCGAGGAATTACACCAAGCAGCTGGTAGTCGAGGTTCTCGTCCCAGTAGAAGTGGTCACCACCGGCCTTCATCTGCTCTAGGCTGGCCTTGAGACCGTTAATAGGGAAGACGACCCAGTTATCGGTGGCCCAGAAGTCGTGGATCATGCAGGGCCACGGTGCCTTGAACCAGACCTCCTCGGAGAGCTTGCCGTCCTTGTGAACGGTGAAGGAGCAGATGTCTGGGGTTGCTTCACCCGCAGCCTCATAAGAGTAGGACACAAGCTCCCCCGTGGCAGAGTCCGCCTTGGGATGCGCAGTGTGCGTGGGGGCACGCATTGTGCCGTGGTAGTCGATGTAGCCGAGAGTCTCGAGCGTGATGGGGTCAAGCTCCATGGGACGAGCATCCTCCTTGAGCGCCATCAGCTTGTTGTCGTGAAATACAACATGGGTATTGGCCGTGGTGCCCTTGAGAACATTCTGCACTCGAGGATCATCGGTGAACTTGTTTCGGTATCTGCCAAAGAGGGCACGCCTGGCCTCACGCTCTGCGATGAGCTTAGGCGTGCGCACGTAGCGCTGCTTGAAGTCTACATGGCCGTCCTTGATAGTGAAGGAGCTGACGTTGCCGTCGCCGTTGAGAGGGATCTCAGTTTCGGCAAAGATGGGTGGGAATGCGTGGTCTGGCTGGACGCGGTAGAAGACTCCATGAATCTCGCTGGGGATTGATCCGATGACCTCGAGCTCATAGGCGTCTGCCTCAAAGCGCAGATGGTCTTCGTTCCACTTGCTCATGGCATAGTGCTTGGGGAAGCGGGTGCCTGGGACTCCTGGAACGACGTGTGCCATGGTGGAATAAACAATGAATTTTTCTTATTCTATCTTATGGTCAGGTGCAGAGGATAATTTCGAGCAATTTTGGATATACTATCTCGAATTTATATCTTGGCCGGACTCTCCGGCAAACACTTCCATTCTCCTCATAATCCAAGATCCCACTGGTCTGCTAGCCAACTAATGACTTCACTGCTGTGTGGGGGAAGCCGATGTGGATGTGGCCCAAGAGTGGGTAAAATGTGCTTGGTATGTGTCAGATCCCCACCATTACGGTGGTCTCGACTACACTGTGTCAGGTGATTGTACCACATGAGTGAGACGCGACGAGGTTGTGCCACCCGGATGGAACCATTTGCTTCTCTACTGTAGAATTGTGAGGCAAATAATGGTGGGATTCTTTCAGTCTGGTTATGCTAAGGTCTTTAGGACCGCCCTCCATGTTGTTCAAGAAGGACTGAACCTGCCTGCAATTGATATATTCTTCCAACCTTGTTTAAACAGCACAAAAAGATAGTCCAAATGTTCAAGTGGTATGAATCGCCCGAGCTTCAGTCGCATCACGACAATGCGTTCACTTCTCGAAGCCCAGGGTTACGAGCCCTTCCTCCAGGTCACAATGAAGCCAGCTTCCAACGTGCGGTCAATGAGTTCCGGGCCATCGTAGGTGCTGAGAACGTCATCACCGACGAAGGTCTGGCCAACTTCCGTGATCCATATCCTCTATTTGAAGAAGGCTTTGAGGCATCCGCAGGTCTATGGTATGACTTAGCCTCCAGCCCTGGGTCATGTCAATCAAACTAACATTGCATCAGCCCCGCGTCTGTCGAAGAGGTCCAAGCAATTCTTAAAGTAGCAAACCAACACCAGATCCCTCTCTGGACATGCTCACAAGGGAAGAACTTTGGGTGAGCTTAACAGGACCCGTGCCAAATTCTATCATCCCCCTAACTTCTTGGTAGCTATGGTGGGCCTGCACCCCGCGTTTCTGGCTCCATGGTGCTGTCCCTCCACCGCATGAACCGTATCTTGGAAGTCAACGAGAAGCTGGCTTACATCGTGGTGGAACCTGGTGTCACCTTCTTTGATGTCTTCAACCACATCGCCAAGAACAAACTTGATCTTTGGGTTTCTGTCCCAGCTTTAGGCTGGGGAAGTGTCTTGGGCAATGCAAGTCACTCCTCGCTGTTCAACAGCTGTATCTCCTACTAACAGGCTTCCAGACACTAGACCGTGGCCATGGATATACCATTTCTGGAGACCGCCAGCACTTTGTGGGAAGCATGGAGATTGTTTTGGCTTCAGGAGAGGTTCTCCGAACGGGCCAGTGGGCTGTGCCCAATTCCCCAAGCGCACATGCCTGCCCCAACAGCTTCGGTCCTCAGATCGATGGGCTTTTCTTACAGAGCAACTTGGGTGTTGTCACAAAGATCGCTGTCAGCCTCGACGTGGCACCCCAAGCTTTCATGGATGTCAAGATCCACTGTCCTGAGGTTGAGGACATCGCGCCTCTCATCGACACACTCCAGCAACTAGATCGTGAGGGAATTACCCAAAGCCATCACATGATCACTAACATCAACCATTTTGCCTCTCATGACGCACCAAAGCACCAGCAGCAGAGTCAGCCAGGCCCCCTCACGCCGGAGTCTATTGCCGCACTCAAGAAGAAGTACAACACAGGATACTGGAGATGCACAATATCCCTGTATGGGCCCAAACAGATGGTTCTCGCCCGTTGGAGCAGGGTGGAGGAACTTGTCACACAGAGGGTCACCAACGCCTGGCTTGAGCACACTCTCTTCGAGGGCAAGGACGGCAAACCTGTGGACAACACTGAGATAGGGACTCTGGCGGCGGGCATTCCCTCAATGGGTGCCGTCAAACTTGCAGAGTACAACCTTCCTGCAGATGGCACAGGTGCAGGCGCTCACATTGACACTACTCTAATCCTGCCTTGTGATGGTGAGACCGTTGTGACGTGGTTCCACAAGGCTCGGGCGATCATGGAGGAACAGGGAGTCGACCCATTCATTGGCTGCCACGTTTTCTCAAAGTACATCCTTTTTGTTCAGGAGTACGTCTTTGACAAGTCCAACAAGAAGGCGCGTGAGGGCGGTCGCAAGGTAGTCAAGGCTTTGCTCACTGAAGCAGAGAAAAACGGGTTTGCAAATTATAGAGCTCACGTCCAGCATATGGGTAAGATCTTTTTGATGTTTTGAAGTAAGGAACTGCTACTAAAAACTCACAGATGCGGTGCAGAACTTATATGGATTTAATGGTCACATTTATAGAAGATTTGTTGAGACTCTCAAGGTATGTCCTCATATTTACACCACATGAACTGCTTTTGTTAATTCTCTATTAGGGTGCTCTAGATCCAAATGGAATCCTGTCCCCTGGCAAGCAGGGTATCTGGCCGACGAAGACTCTGGTTCATCTACCGGCTCGACAAACCTAGAAGTAGTGTTTATTACATATAATGCAGTATTCTACAAGCTCATTCCCCAGTGACATAGGTCACCCTTTATCAGCTCCCAGAACCAATACAAGTCAAATGCTTTAGGTCTATTCTATGTCTCGATCATATATGCATCCAAATAGATATCATGTTATACTACATACTCATGCAGTAAGGTGAGTAGACCTGCTTATAGCGAACACTGGCAAGGCCACAACTCAACAGTTTCAGGGTTGCTTCATATGACAGCTCTTCATCATAGTATGACGAGCTTTTTGAAAGGGACATCAGAGTGTTTAAATGCAAAGATGGATCTGACCCTTGAGCCTGTTAAGTCTCATATCGAGCTTTTCCATCGCATAAATACAAGACCGTTCTTCATTTCTTTTCAGTGAGCCCCTAATTTCAACTGGATTAATAAGAAAGAGTGCCTTTAACTACCTTAACACCATTCCTAAGATTCCCAGCCGATTGTGTTGCCTTTTCATGCCGCAGCGCATCTACCTCAGCTTCAGAGACCAGAACAAAGTCGTATGTCAGCACCTTTGTGGTTTCCAGTACTCCATATGTCTCAGAGAGTCCAGGTGTATCAGATGCCCTCTTCAGATCCACAATGAGGGACTCCTTGACTCCGAAGACGGCGTCGGAGGTTTCATAGGGGTCTCCACGAACATAGAGTGCCCTGATTACGTTAGCCAAACCCTGCTTTGTTGGGATAATTACAACTCACGTTATCAATGGATCGTAACCAGCCTTGTTGAACTTAAAATGCATATGACTAGGTCGGTAGGGGTGTCGATTGAGGACTTTGAGAAGCTGCCCTACAGGCCCATCGTCTGGAATGGGATATGAAACTGGGACAATGGCTTTGAAATGAAACTTTCCCTGCTTGTCGCTGTGTAGTATAGCTCGGTTATCGAATCCTTCACGATCCGCATATTGCACGTCATAGAAGCCCTTGGAGTCTGTCTCCCAGATATCAATCTCCACGTCTGGCAGTGGGTTGCCTTGAGAATCTTTCACTGAACACAGAACCAACAGTGGCTCTCCCTCGGGATCATGCGAGATGGCCTCACCCGAGGCCAATTCCTCAGCTCCGTGGGCGTGGAAGGGACCGAGAACAGTGCCTTCGGTAGACGTGGGCGGTTTTGGGTGATCAATTGAATCCACCAACAGGGATAGTCCAAGCACATCGGACAGAAGAATGAACTCTTGTCGGGTGTCGCTGCAAATCTGTCCTGTCCGGGTAAGGAATTGTAGGGCTGTCATCCACTCTTCTGTCGTGAGACGAGTCTCGCGCGCAAAGTCATGAAGGTGATGGACAAGCCTCTCGAAGAGGAAGCGAGTACGGGGGTCCGGGCAAGAAGAATTGATGGCCACGACATTCTCAGTGATATTGTCGGTGGTGAGGTCTTTCAACGGGGTGGTATCTGGGCGAATATGGGACATGGTGGATAGAATCTCGTACCGTTCGTGTATGCCTCCAATGAAGATTGACGTATTGTCAAGCTCCAAGGTCAGTTTTTTTTTATGCACGGGCGATGAATCAGCACCAGAGCGACTGCAGTAGCATTCAGAGACCCATCGATGGTGGGGATGAGCTGGGTGGTCCGCGGGTGGCTATGGGTGGAAAGCGCGGAAGTCCCGCGTGGGTACTGGATACCAACTAAAAGATGTCGGAAATGAGCTCAAAGTGTAATTCGGATGCCTCCAGTAAATAAAGGTGGCGGATGGATTTGAAGAAATATTGTCCCATCGCTCAGTTCAGCTCTCGCTGTGAACAGAAACTTGAATCACCAAGATGGAGTCCTTCGTTTACAGTCCCCTGCCTCACAAAATCATCTTTGGCCGTGGTTCAACCAGGCAACTTCCGCAGTGTCTTCGGGAACTTGGCTTTCGTCGTCCTTTGGTACTCTCCACACCATACCAGATCGACCAAGCGAGGCAGATCACTGAGATTCTGAAGTCTCATGTAGATGATACTTCCATCTTCTCCGAGGCTACCATGCACACTCCCTTGGGCATTACTGAGAAGGCTCTACGCTTTTGTCAAGACAAAGGAGCAGATGTGCTCATTTCAATCGGAGGTGGCAGTACCACTGGCCTTGGAAAGGCTATCAGCTTCCGCAAAGATCTTTACCACATTGCAATTCCTACTACATATGCTGGTAGTGAAGTGACTCCCATCCTCGGAGAGACTGTTGATCGCATCAAAACAACCCAGACCAATATTTCAATTCTCCCAAAGACTGTCATCTACGATGTCGACTTGACCCTCACGCTTCCTCTGCCTATGTCACTCACGAGCATTATCAACGCTCTCGCGCACGGCGTTGAAGCTCTTTACGCGCCTAATATCAACCCCATCGTCAGTCTTATGGCTATCGAGGGCGTGAGGGCACTCGCAAGAGGAGCAGTGCAATTGCTAGATGATCCCGACTCTATCCCCGCTCGATCTACGTGTCAATATGGAGCCTGGTTGTGCGGAACATGCTTGGGTAGTGTGGGAATGTCTCTCCATCATAAGCTCTGCCACACTTTAGGTGGTTCGTTCAATCTACCCCATGCTGAGACGCACACAATTGTCCTCCCGCACGCGTTGGCGTACAACGCACCCAAAGTCCCTAAAGCCATGGAAGCCCTCGCTAGTGCCTTTCCAACTAGTAACGGCGATGCTCTCCACGGGCTTAATAACCTGCTCAACAGGCTGGGTGTTCCCCGTAGTCTGGGATCCATAGGATTCCAAGAGGCTGATATTGATAAGGCGGCTGATATTGCTGTCAGCAAGTCTTATCCTAACCCAAGAGATATTGATAGAGATCTCATCAGGGAGGTCATTAGAAGAGCATGGGCTGGTGAGGACGCGAGAGCAGACTTGTAATCGGAAGAGACTAGTTAGACTCGAGGTAGTGATTGGCCATGATGATTGACAACCAGCAATTTCAATTGTAAATATATTTTGCATCTCGTGGCCTGGGGGAATGGCACTAGATATTTTTCACATGTGATCCATTCGCGATGCAACAGTAAAGTGAAACCAATCGATGAAAATAGGGCTGTTATATTCCTCGCTTTCTTGAAGTTTCAGTAAGCTCATCTATCAAATTTCTGTCACAATTTCCCACCCCTCAACATCTACTTTGTTCAATCTCATATTCACTCAATATTCGCCGATTCTTCACACTCCCTCTTAACCAACGCCGCGTGAGCCGGACTTCTGACCGTAATTTTCACTTCGTATGGCTTCTCTGTTCCAATATCAAACGGCTTTCCAACTGGGATGGGATGTCCCGAAACTTGATGAAAGTCGAAACAGTAGACGACCCGCGCGATCAACAAGTGGAGACTGTTGCTGGCAATGGTCCAACCGGGGCATACCCGCCGACCTATTCAATCCAGACGGTCAGTAAGTTGGCTATGATACACGGTCAAGGGCGGATTTATTAGCTTACCTGTTCCAAATGCCAAGTGTCCCTTGATCGGCTTGTCCACGTCATCGTTCATGAATCTCTCGGGCCAGAACCGCTCAGGCTGCTCATACTCGGAAGAACTCATATGCAGGCCCCAGCTGTTCCACATGACGCTGGTTCCCGCGGGAATGTTAAATCCTTCGAAGGAGTCGTCCTCGATCAAGGAGTGCGGGATCTCAGGGAGTGATATACTAGACCATGGCTGTTAGCCTGCCACAAATGACGCCGGGTAAGTGTACTTACTTCCATCGCAGAACTTCCTTGCTGATTGCTTTTACGTAAGGCAGGTTCGTGATATCGCTAGCATTCGGAAGTCTCTCAGCATTAGCACCACAAATTTCATCCAAGTCCTTGCGTGCTCGCTGAATCCAGTCGGGAAACAGGGCTGCCCCGGCCATCAGCTGGTTCAGAGCCACACGTGTGGTGTCAGATCCAGCTTCAATGAGGGAACCAGCCAGGAACACAGTCGACTCATAATCAAGAGCCTTGTCTCGTCCAAGCCTCTTGAATTCAGACATGAAACACGTCACATTTTTGCCTTGTGCTTCTCGCTCCGCGAGGCCTTCATACTCTTCGATGAAGTTCCTAGCTGAAAGTCAACAACCGTACCTTGAACGGGAACTACGGAGCGGTCGAAATATACCTCTTGGATGCTTCAAAGACGCTATCTCCCCACCATCTCCATGGCTGGATAGAGCGCGGGAGGGGTATATAAGCCAGGAATGGAAACGCGTCGATCAGGCTCGACCCGGGTTCAAACATCTTCATGATCTCGTTGTTTGTGTCAATGATTCTGTCAACGTTGGGGTCTCCCAACTTTGTCCTCCTTCCATATACCATGCTCATGATGAGGGAGCTAGCATATCGAGCGTGAGCCTGGTGCCACAAGTCCGGCTGCATGAGGTAGTCATAGAGCAATGTTCGTGACTCCATGTCCTGCAGAGGGGCAAAGACATTGCGGTTTCCGGGGCCGATGATTTCGTGGATGAGCTTGCGCTCCCACTTCCAGAGATTACCGTAGGGCATGAAGACGACGCGTTTGCCGCCAGAGGCAACATCGCCTGGCATAGGTAGATTCTGTCGCGAAATATACCGAGCGCCGCGCTTATCCAGTATTTCATTCGCAACGCGCTGAGAGTTGATGAACATTAAGTAGTTAGAACCGACTTTGAGTGTAAATCTGTGCGAAATGAGATGTCAGCATCGTATTTTTTTGCAACTATAAACTCATTCAACACTATACATTTCACCGTATTTTTTGGCCAGGCCATGAAAGTAGATGCGCCGCTCCGCTGTATCAGTTGGGATTTGGAACATATTTCCAAAGAAGGGCAGCCCCCCAGGCACGAGATTGGGGAAACTGTATTTTTGACGGAATGAGATGAAGAGGTATGCTTGGTAAAGAACCCATAGTAACAGCAATGCGCCGGCAAGCAGCGACACTTGGGAATGTTTTTCAAGCAGCCTCATATTGGTTTTGTCGCGATTGAAAGCTAGGTCGGACTCGGTTACCGTCTATAATGGTACCTACTTATATAATCTGATAATTTATAGAGGACGGGTGGGATCGATTACGCGTGATACTCAACAAAGTCGACAGTATGAGCTTGAAGATTTGATGAGACCGTAGGTAACTTTGACGAAGTGTTATCGAGGTGTGACGAAACGAAATTTGTGTTACCCTATAGCTTTGTAAAGAAAAATTAGCCCAGATGAAGTTGAAGCTGTAGCCGGACAAGATGGACTATAAGGCTAATTGTCACAGGCCCATGGAGCTATGGATCTGCAGTTTGGTCTTCAACATATCCGAGGCTGTTCTGGGGAGGCATTCAAGATGGTATCTCTGCGCGGGTACACGCACAGTATCACAGTCCACATGTTGGGACTCCCCACCGGTGGTAATGAGCCAACTCCCCACCGATTTCCCCACCCTGAGAGTTGCAGTGGCGCAGGATACAGAGCACAAAAACCCGACAATGCGAGAAAAGGAAGCATATCAGCTGGCACAGAAATAAACTGCAACTTATTAGACTAGTTCCGGAGCATCAACGACAGATGTTTCAGAGCCATTGCTGAGTATTGTCCTTTTTATTGGGATATAGATGGGGTATTATTCGGGTGGAGTGAGGTGAAAGGAACACACTGCCACTCAAAGAAATATCCACCTGGAGCTGAATGAATGTGTAGCCATTGGCATCGCCACCAGGTTGCCAGCAGGTGAATCGATTATAGGAAAGGTTAAATACTCATTAGACTACACCTTAAGGTGCCGGAGGTTCCTTTTAAGTCTATTTTGCGACTCTCTTATTCCCTCATTATTAACCATGAGCCCAAGTGAACAAGCCAACGGTGGGTCTGACAAGCCCGATACTCTCGATACCGTCCCATTCATCATCAATGGAAAGGATGTCACGTCCACAACGACGTTCCCAGTAACTAGCCCTTTCAACGCCAAAAAGCTATGGGATGGCTCCGCAGCTGCAGCCAGCGACGCCAACGGGGCTGTTGAAGCAGCTCAGGCAGCTTTCGCCTCGTGGTCCCAGACAAAACCGAGCTTCCGTAGAGACATCCTGTTCCGGGCCGCCGATATTTTTCTCAATAGGAAGGAAGAGCTGTTCACGTACCAGAGCCAGGAGACGGGTGCGGGCCGGCAGTTTATGGAGATTAACCTCAACGCCACGGTGCAGATCTTGAGGGACATTGGCGGGAGGATCGAGGCCGCAGTTGAAGGATCGGTTCCTACGACGGCGGAAGAGGGCTCCCATGCCATCATAGTCAAGGAGCCATATGGTGTTGTCCTCGCAATTGCCCCATGGTATGTCAAGACAATTAATGAGTGCTCCTGTACATACACCCCTTTCTCACAAACCTTGTCTGCAGGAATGCTCCCTACGTGCTCGGAGCACGCTCAGTCGCGTTCGCTCTCGCGGCAGGCAACACAACCGTCCTCAAGGGCTCCGAGCTAAGCCCGCGCGTCTTCTGGGCGCTTGGCGACGTGTTCCGCCAAGCTGGGCTGCCTGACGGCTGCCTCAATGTTATCTATCATCGAACGGCCGATGCGGCTGCCATCACAGAATCGCTCATCGCCCACCGGGCCATCAGGAAGATTAACTTTACGGGGAGCACGCTTGTGGGCAGCATCATTGCCAGCCTCGCCGGGAAACACATTAAGCCGCTTCTCCTGGAGCTGGGGGGCAAGGCCAGCGCCATAGTCCTCAAGGATGCCGACCTGAAAAAGGCCGCTACGGCGTGCGTTCTAGGCGCCTTCATCCACGTAAGTTTTGTCTAGTCCTGTTAAAGTATTGCCCACCATGTTTTATCACATCTTCTTTCATTTTGCTTACAATCTACTTCCCCAGAGCGGCCAGGTATGCATGTCGACAGAGCGCATCCTTGTGCATAAGTCGGTCGCTGAAGAATTCGGCGTCGCCCTCAAAGAAGCTACTGAGAAACTCTTTGGATCCACCAACCCGCCATTCGTGCTCGTCAATTCAGCGGCTGTACAGAAGAACAAGGGTTTGATCGTCAACGCGGTGTCTCTGGGCGCGACGACCCTTGTGGGCAATGCCGAGGCCGTAGAGGACCAGCCCACAAAGATGAGACCTGTCATCATCTCCAACGTGTCCAAGGACATGGAGATTTATCACACAGAGTCTTTCGGGCCCACCGTGTCCGTTATGACGTTTGAGACAGAGGAAGAGGCTCTCAGCATCGCCAACGACACCGACTACGGGCTCTCGGGGGCCATCTTTACCGAGGACCTCAAAGCCGCGCTGCGGATCGCCCGGAAGTACGAAACCGGGGCGGTCCACATCAACTCCATGACCGTGCATGACGAAGCTTCGCTTGTCCACGGGGGAGCCAAGAAGAGTGGCTACGGGAGGTTCAATGCCTCACAAGGACTGGGTGAGTTTCTCAGGTACAAGACAATTACATGGAGAGATTAGCGGAGACTGGGCGCTTGGCATGTAGTCGATGGGTACCTACTCGGAGAAAACGCGGCATCCAAGGGACCAATGGCAGACGTTGCTTTCTCAGCCATCGCTTACCCTGTAAGGTCTAGCTCATTTACTCCGGGGTCTCGAACTGTCAATCTGTCTTTCTCCTCCATAAAGCAATACATCTCCTCTTTAGCTTCTTGCCCTTGACACATATTCTGATTACGCAATCCGTAACAAGCCAAATCTGAACAATTAAAACCTCAACCCGGCAGTGCCTCAAAGACCCCGCAACAGCCGGGACTTACTTCAGGACTCCACTTGAGTGCATGTACGGTCCGAGAAACTGCCGACATAGACCATAGCGGTGCATAGCGGGACTTGGGTATGCGTGTCTTAATCCTAGCGGTGTGAAGTGAAACCTTGACAAGCAGCAGTTCTCGTGTGTTAAGATGTCTAGATGCATTTTTCATAACACAGAGTCAGTGTTATAGCCGAAAAGGTGCTCAATGATAGTATGCCAAGGTGGGGCCTAGGGGTGTTAATTCCAGGGCCCTCATTCGTCCTGAAAAGGGTGGGGTGCAGCTCTTATGCTCATATTATGATGTTAGCGAGGTGTATCTTTTGCGCAAGAATATAAGCAAAGATACTTCCCCCTGCAGGCGTATGTATATGATTAGATGCATCGGTATAACGGAGATCGTTATAGACCCTAATGCTGATTAAGATTCGCTAGGTCCCCCCCCCGCAATCAATCTCATCCCCCGCATTTTCAGCTCGGATTTGTCAACCCCCATGGCACTTTGTTACCCCCATAATCTCCCTCCCAATCCTTAATCCCCCTCTTTCCCTTGTCTGCGCTGCTCTCTCCTTCGATGGACTGTTGAGATGTCGTGCGAAACCACCACCTCTACGCAGCCGATCAATAGCGAACATGTAACCAAGGACTCCACCAAAGGCAGCTACGGCTTCTCTTGCGACCAGTGCAATGCCAAGTTTAATCGCCTGGCCCATCTACGACGCCACGAGCTAACGCGCAAGTCCCTCTTCTGTTCTTCATCAAATTTCCCACGACCAGCTAACCGTTTCGTTTATATGTAGATGGAAACGAAAAGCCATACAACTGCCTCTATTGCTCCTTGACCTCTTCTCGCAAGGATGTAATCGTCCGCCACACGAAAAACTTCCATCACGGACTCACCAATAGAAAGTCTTCTGGCTTCCGGGGCAGGCGCCGCACCAGTTCCCATCCTGGGGCGTCTGGGCCGAGGGCACGTAAGAACAACACCTCACGAGCTTCACCAGCTTCGACGACCGCTCGAGGAGAAGACGACCGCCATTCCGAGGGAGCCGATAACGCAATTCAGGACCACTCTCCGACGGATAACGATAGGGGCGGATCCCAGAGCAGCCAAACGAACTCGCTCGACAACGCCATGTCCTCGCACCCCGAAATGTTCCCGGCCTATTTGTCAGGGAGCCCTCTAGCATTTAATCCTGCATTTATGGACCCTGAGCTCGTCAATCCAAATCTTTCAGAAATGTTCGACCTCGACGCCCTCCTGTCGCAGGGGTTTCTCAACGACATGCCAGCTGGTAACCCCCCGGAGCTTCCAATCTCGGTATTGCAACCGCCCAAACCCAGCGTGCCGTCCTTTGGCCCTGCCCATAGTAAGCCTGTCGGGCATCACATCGTAGCAGACGACAATAACTGCGAGAATGCGTGGGCCAATCTCACCAAATATCCGGCCCACGTACTCGCTTCTCTCCGATTTCCCTCCAAATACGCCGTAAAGCGCTTTGTCAAAGCTTTTTTCGAGCACTTCGCGGCACATATACCCATTGTACATGAACCAACATTTGATATTGCCACCACACCTTGTAAGTAGCACCATAATTAATCGACCAGCAAAAAGGTCTGACCACTTATCCAATACAGCACCCCTCCTATTCGCGATCATGGCCTGCGGCGCTATTTATCTCGGCGAATCCTCCACTTCTATTTCTATGCATGCCGTCGCTGTACAATTAATTTTCGAGGTAGGAGAAAGGCTCACCGGAAAGAGCATTAGAATACCCCGAGTTCGTTGACACAAGACCATAGCACGAACAGATGAGCCCATTCAACAAGGCCGACCTCGAGACTCTCGTCTGGATGTTGCAGACATATTTGCTCCTCGGATACTTTGAGATTCATTGCGGCTCAGAAGCAAAATCGGGTCATGCATTCCTCCACTGCAACAAGGTACGCTTGAGTCATAAGCTATGGTATATATACGTGGGGCTGACCTGTAGGTTCACAGCTTACCCGGGAAGCAATTAAGGACCTTCAGACTTGTCCGGTTACATCGTACAAGGACTGGGTTCGCCGTGAGAGCATCAATAGGTATGCTAGCCTTGTCCCTGCGTTGAGAGTAACTCACTCATGTGGTACTAGGTGCATCTCAACCACAATCCTGATAGGAGCCTCGTTGTGTTCAAAAGAACAGGAAGCATGGCTTGCATGGCCTATTGTTGAAGCCAAATTTGCCCTCCCGTCCAGCACCGCCGACTGGCAAAAACCGGAATCTAGTCTCGAGATTCCGACACAGGTACTTTACAGCGACGAGGCACTGGATGCTATTGTGAATGGCCAAACGCCTTCTCAGCCCATGAGCGAATTTGGCCTCATCACCGTCGTTTCCGCCCTTCTCTACCGGATCTGTTCCTTCGAGCTGCTCACAAGCTCACAACACGGGGAGATTTATACTACGTATGGTGAGAAAATGGGTCTGTCGCTGGATGTGCTTGACAGGATTCTCAGGAGGCGCATGGGCCAACAAGACGCTGAGCTGGCTCCAGACTCTACCGTCCACTGCGCAAAGTCCATGCTTGACTCGGCCTTCTATCATCTTTACGCCAGCATTCCGCTAACTGCAATGAAAAAATTACTCTGGTCACCTGCCACTCTCCAGGACGCCGAGATCTTACGCCTCTCAAGCGAAGCGAGCTCACCTGATCTCTTAAAAGCATTCATCCGTGCGGCAGAGGGACTCAGATATGACTGCCGTTTGGGGCTATCATATCTCGGCAAAATGGGACCAATCAAATTCGGACCAGAAGATGCGGTGGGCGCCTACGAGGGCTGTATGTCATCTGACCTTTTTGATCGTTTGTTCCAGCGGCTGATGATATTCTATGCAGGTCTCCTCCTGTCCTGGTACCTTCAATTTGCGCAGAACCGCCTGCCACATGTCGGGTCGCACGATACGCTCAACGCACTGCTAAGCGACAGTTTTGCAGAAGTCTCTGACCTGCGATCTGAAGTTAACGACAGGCTTTCGGCTTTGCCACTCGCTGTATCGGCGACACTACTCTCAGACGACTCAGTGTGGAAGTGTAAGTGTGATGCCTTTGTCGGAAGTGATTTTCATCACACGCTAAATTGTCAATCTGCACAGGGCCTTCTTTCGTGTCGGAAAGGTTAAAGCTATTGATCAAAAAGCTCGAGGAATCAGATACTACCATACACGTCGCAACAGCCTATCATTCATAGTGACGGGTTGGACATGCTCGTCATGACCGTGTACTTAGTCAAAGCGTGGATGCGCAAGGAAGTGGGCATTATTCCACCAAAGAAATTGTTCTGCTGGTTATTTAGTCCTGGTATCACACCGAAAGGTGGAAATGCATACCTGGCCTTGATGTTCTGTTTCCGTTATTGCGTTCCAGTTCATCATGCATTGGTGGTGGAGTTATAGGAGACGGGGTCAATATTTGAACAATTGCGCGATCAAGCACAGACATGTTCCAGAATGTCGTCAGCCACAAGGCCTAATTGTTGTATTCACATGGTTTCATTTCCAAGTTAAAATCTTAATCCAACGTGATATATAGACTTGCCTTTCTTGACCCCTCAATCTTGAGAAGCTGGCCACAGCTGGTATGCGTGGGTGGGTAGGTGCTGGGTGGGTCGGTGGCACACACATGAATGAGTCTCCCCAGCCTTTCCCGCCTGTTTTCCACCGTTCTAAAAGCATAAGTGGCAAATATTGTACCTCTTCTGAGTATTGCGAGAAATTAAGATTGTTCTAGTCACAAGACAAAACTCATTATCGACATCTATTTCTGACCCTAAGCACAACAAGCACCATGACCACTCGCAAGGAATACATCTACAAGATCGCCAATGGCGTCTCGGTAGCTGCTGATGTTTACTTCAGAAAGGCCGTTACTTCTTCCAAGCTTCCTATAGGTACGTTGAGGCCATCTCTCTTTGTTACGATCCCATCTTCTGACGCCCCGAGCCGCAGCTTTGCACTTTCACGGCGGGAACTTCACGATCGGTTCAAAGGAAATGCTACCGCACAGCCAGTCAGAGAAACTCCTGGACTTGGGTTTCGTGGTTGTTTCCGCCAACTATCGACTTGCTCCCACCATCACCGTCTTCGATGGGCCAGTCAAAGATGCGTTGGACGCTTATAAGTGGTCGCAGAGCAAGTTACCGGAATTGCTCCTGAACGATGCTGGCTTAGATATTGATGGCTCCAGCATTGTGACCTTTGGGCACTCCTGTGGTGGCACTCTGGCGCTCCTTATGGTCAGTACGCAAAGACATTTTGACGCAACGATATGCTAATACAAGATATCTAGGCTAGCTCAGCCCATCCGCCTCGCGCTATTCTCGACATCTACGGCATTAAATACTTCACGGACAAGGCCTTCCATACCGCCTTACCTGCGCCGCCGGGTGCTCCCAAAATCGATCAAGATTTCGTGAGCCAGATATGGAAAGACACCCCTCCCCCAACCACAGCCCCTCCTCCGGTAGGACCGTCCGGGCCTGAATTCTCCAACTACCGCGTTGCGTGGATGTTTGACCAATTGGGCAAGGGGACACAACTGAAGACGGTCGTTGGGGACGACAACTATGACCGCGTGGACCCAGCTTACCAGTTTTCCAAGGCTCGCTTCCCTCCCACATTTTTTATCCATGGTACTGAGGACAGGCTGGTGCCCGCGAAGCTCTCACAACAGGCACATGCTGAGCTCGAGAGCCATGGAGTAGAGACTGAACTGGTACTTGTAGATGGGGGACAGCACGGTTTTGACGAGAGGGCACAGCTTGGGGATAGTGAATTTGGTCTACTGGAAAAAGGGTTTCATTTCCTCAAAGCCCACGTCTGAGATTGTTAGACGTCCTCTATACAGCCGGATAGAGAAGCTACAGCTACAGGGCGCAGTTAGTCAGGTTGAACTAGGAGGAGTTTCAATATGCAACAAATAAATCATGCATGCTTTTCCCCAACATGATCCAAAAAGGGCCGGTCAATCCGGCATCCGTCTTCTCATGTAATACTGGTTACTCACATTTGTGTTACCTAACTGTACCAAGTTAAGTGGTACAGCACTCAAGGGTTCATTTGAGGAAACCCCACTGCCCTGACCATGGTGGCTTGGCTTGGCTTGGTGTGGACGGACGGGGAGGGTGGATCGAGGAGCTATAGCTACCGTGCTCTTGGATTTACCCACCTTGGATGGGATGGAAAGGCTGCTTGTGTGGCTCACAGTTGAGTGGCTGCTAGCAGAATCTTAAATATTCAATTACATTGACACTCCCTACCAGGGATCTGAAAAGTTCAACCACTGCCAGGTTTAGGCCTCTTCTTCGTTCTGCTTCCTCCATTCTGACCAATTAATCGTTCATCCCCCACCAGCTTTGCAAACAATGGCCGCCACGGCCACGGCCACAGCCACGATAGAAAAACCAGCCAAACGCACAAGGGTCAACAAGAGAAAACGAGTCACACGAGCATGCGACTCCTGCCGCATTCGAAAGCACAGATGCGATGGCACCCACCCAACCTGCTCACCATGCTTTGCGATCCACCAGCCATGCAGTTACGGCTCCGATAACAAGAAACGTGGGCTGCCAACCGGATACGTACACGCCCTTGAGCTGCTCTGGTCTTTGGTCTTCACTGTCGTGCCCAACAGTAGAAGCATAGTCAAGACTCTCATGTCGGGTATTCAGTTTAGCCTGGATTCTCGTTCCAGGCTTGTCATGGAAAGTCGGTATACCAAAGATTCCGAAACGCTCAAGCAGGCTTGGGAGGACAGTGGTGTCCAGGGACAGTTGGACCAGCTCCTATCAGGGGTTCGGGAAATTGAAGTTGCTGGTGGAAGCCTCGCGGCTGCAGACAAGACGAAATTTGAAACCGCCGATATTCCTCTACAGTTGACTTTCGAGGCTATTCGGAGTGCATCTGTGGTCGGCTCGGACTCCATACAGTCACATAAAGCGGATACACCGACTCAATCGTTTCCGAGGGCGGTTCAGGCCGAGTTGCAGAACGATTTGGGATCAGCTACCATTTTTACTCAACACTTTAAACGTTTGGTTGACGCCTACTTTGCCCAGACTCACCTCTGGTTACCTATCGTGCAGAAGTACAAGATGCTGGAACTATTATATACGCCATCACGGAACAGAGAGACAGAAAGGGGAAGTATGGCTACCCTCTGGGCAGTTCTCGCCTATTCGTCCCTTCAGGAGTCTCGGGATACTTCTGCTGCGGCCGAACATAGGGCCTTGCTCCCTACGCCGGATCAGCTGTATGCCAAGGCAAGACAGCAGCTACCGAACGAAGAGGCATCTCAGCCCGAATACGCCCAGGCTTTCCTCATCTTGAGTCTCTTCAAGCTAGAAAAGGGAGACGTTGCAGCCTGTTGGTGCTTGATTGGTCAGGCAGTGAGAATTTGTCTAAACCTGAACATGCCATTTCTCTCCGACAAAGCATTGCAACTCGAAGGTGGTGATGATTCTTACCAGCGGCGACTGCTGCTGGGTTGCTTTGTACTTGACACGATCATCTCTTGCCAGCTACGCAAACCACCTCATCTCCGGACAGAGGACCTGAATCTCTCATCTATGCTAGCGGAAACGGGCCCAGATGAGTGGGAGTTGCAGGCCTTGTCCCTTGGCAAGTCATGCAACATGAGCACCACGTATCAGCCATCACGAGCAATCAGCATCTTCAATCAGTATGTCGGTGTAGTACGAATACTCAACGATGTCATGATGGATCCCATGACATCAGACCATCTCTGCATCAAGTACTTACTGGCACTGAGCCATTGGCATGACCATCTCCCAGGGCATTGTGTTATTTCCCCACCGCCTGGTCAGGGCCAGCTGGAGTCTGTGCAAAGATCATCACCGCAACTCGTCAACCTCCACGTCGCTTTCAAGAGCACGGCAATGGTCCTCAAGGCGCAGCATGGTCTGCTGTCAGAAAGGGGACTAATGAGTAAGCAAAGTGTAAAAATGTCTGGCTCGTTGATCGAATGCCTCATGTCACGGTGTGAAAAGGACTTTACGGCGTCTACCGGTAGTATGCCCGCGATTTTCAATAGCTACAAAACCATCGGCAATAGGGACGCGACCGGCTTCAACGACCCAGGCTCAGCTTTAGACTCAAAGTGTTTGCAGCCAGGCCTTGCCGAGGATCTTCAATTCTCTGTTATGAGCAGCGAATCTTTTCCAGCATATCTACCAACACCAGCGGACTCCTCCGAGTATGCCAACATAGATACAAGTTACTCTGCATGGTGTCAAGCCCCAGCCCAGTCTTATCGCACAGAAGGTAGGCAAACATTATTTTTTATTCTTTCTATTGCTGACTGAGTAAAGAAACAGGTTCAATTGCGAATTCACAGACCCCTGCGCCAGATGTCATATACGAACACGACAAGGAAACTTGGAGCCAGATCTTCGGCAACGTAGAACTAAGCGAGGCTGGCATTACAAACCAAAAGTATCAGGGAGAGTTAGATTGCTTGAAAGAAATGGATGGAATGGCGAAGTCTAATTTGGGTAGTTTTCTTATGAACTCATAATATATAAACCGGCATGGCTGGTTTCATCGAGTGCCAAACATGGAGAACCGTGATATTGTTGTGGCTAATTCCACGACAAAGTGGACCTGGATGGGATGGGTGGGTAGCACATTTCACCAGGTGGGAATCGACTCCACCCTTTCAACTATACTACTTCTTCGGGAGTATCGGTGAAATAAGCTGAAAACAACTGCTAAGACTGGTTAGAGTATATAATCATTCATTTGCGTTCACTCAGTCGCCGAGCACCTTCTTACACTACCATCATATCCTACAACGATTGTGATCTGTATTCGACTCCCCTTTTCCCCCTCAGTCCCCCAATTCTCCCTTTGCTTCCTCACCATGGGCTCTCACTCAGCTCCTACCAAGAACCGAGCCCTATGGCTTTCCTCATTTGACAAGCCTTTGGAACTTGTTGAACTCCCTGTTCCCGAGGCCACAGCAGGCTCAGTGGTTGTCAAAGTTCTCAACACTGTGGTGTTCCCTTACGCAGAAGACATTCACACGGGTAAACTGCCGGTCTTCAACCTTTCTCTTCCTCTCGTGCCGCACCCAAGCCACATCGGCCGCGTGCACAGCGTTGGATCCGATGCCATACTCGCCAAGCCCGGCGATCTGGTCTTCTTCTCGGCAGCCATCTATGCGCGAGACGATCCTAGCGTCAACATTATCCAGGGCCACCATGGCGGAGAGGGCACTAGGGGCCACAAGCTCATGAATGGAGAGTGGCGTGATGGTGCCCTCCAGGAGTACCAAAGGGTTCCCCTTGAGAATATCTTTGTACTGGACGAAGATCGGCTTTGCAGACAGCTAGGCTATACGCCCGCGGACCTCCACGAGATTTCTTTCTACACCATTGGTGCTGGAGCAGTACTTGAGAGTGCCAAGTTGGTACCTGGAGAGACAATTGTTCTCGGGCCGGCCACTGGCACCTATGGGGGTATTGCATCTGACATAGCACTAGCTCTAGGTGCCAACGTCATTGCTATCGGTCGTAGCGAAGAAAAGCTCGCCCAGCTGCAGAAGAAGCTCGGAAACCACGAGCGATTTAGTTACGTTGTCATGACTGGCGATGATCAAGTCGATGCGGCCGCGATCCGTAAGGCAAGTCCCGATGGGCGCGGTGTCGAAGTATACAACGACTGGGCATCGGGCAGCCTGACAGGCTCTCCGTTCTTCTCAGCTGCACTCCAGGCTGTGCTACCAGAAGGTAGGGTTGTTCTCAGTGGTGCACCTTCTGGTTCCATCACCATCCCGTACACGCTTGTCATGCACCAGAACATCAAGATCCTGGGCAAAGTCATGGTCACACGCGCAGGAATCGAGTCGACTATCAAGATGGTGAACTCTGGGGTTCTCAAGCTCGGTAAGCGTGGAGGCTCGAGCCACAAGGTGTACAAATTAGAGGAGCACCACGAAGCTTTCGAAGATGCGAAGCATAACAGCGGCTTCAGGGTCTACACGGATATTGCACCTAATGCATGGTAGAGTTTTGCTTCCTTTTTTTACATAGTTTCAATTGCAGTTATATTATGAGATTGACGATTCAATTCACAACGGTATATTAAAGGTTTTGTCTTCAATCTGAAAGGACTAGCTGAATACAATTTGATGAGCATACGGATGCAGCTAAGCCATCCAATCACATCACCAATTGCGGCAGATTCATTGTGTAAACTCAACAACATGCAACAGCTGAATGGAGCTGCTAAGATCGAGACGTCTATTAATTTAGGCGCGGGGCTTATTAGAGCTACCTTACCCGAAATTACAAGCAAGCGACGCGTTCCTACGGGTAGCATGCGTGTTGCTGAGCTCTGATAATCATGGTGCAGTGTTACGGATTGATCTGCAAAACTGCCTTAGTGGCACCTAATAATAATGATGGAATAATTTTCTTCAATATTTTCAGGAATAGTTTAAGGATAGAGAAAAGACCTATAAGATATTGAATAATTAACACAGATTAGAGAAAGAGAAAACAAAGCCTCATGTTCTGGATATAGGAAGGGATATGCATAATGCCCTTCAACAAATTCCATTCTTGTGCCACCTAATTAATGACGAATCTTCCTGCCGAGCGGGGAAGGTATGGATGATACTGCGGGTGGGTTTGGACTCTCTTGGATGGATGCCCACCCACGCGCGGATGCTCGGAACCCCACACAGAACAGCACGGTCAACTAAGTTTAATAGGGTCAAGTCTCACTAAGAGTACTTTAGTTGGCTGAGCTTGAACAATCGACTGCTGAGACTAAAACGCGTTCCTGTTCTACATTTACGTCCTATTCTTTGCTCTAACCCCAATCGTGATCATCAGATCGTATCGAGATAGAATGCCGTGCGCCGACTGTTACCGAGGCCATGATCATCTAGGTCCTGTTCACGGTCACGAGGCCATGCTACATGGTCTTGACGTGTACATCACTGAGCCTCAGACCGGACCGGTTTCCCAGACGGGACTTATCGTTGTCCTTTCGGATGCTTTTGGATGGAACACGATAAATCTGCGTGGCGTGGCAGATAGGTACGCAGAACGGACCGGCTGCAAAGTGTACCTGCCTGATTTCATGCATGGTGAGCTGATATTCGACTCATTGTTTCTATTCCCCTGAGAACTGTAAGGCTAATGTAGTCACAGGAACATCTGCGCCTGCATCGATCAAGTCAGTGGTCGATAGAGTCCTCACCGAGAAAGGCTTCTGGGGATGGCTAGTAAAACCGTAAGATAAGAAAACCTACCAAGCCAGTTTCCTCCTTCTAATGCAAAAAACCAGATGGCTCATATTGAAGGCAGCATATTTTATGGTGCCTTTCAGTATACGGAACAACCCCGAGAAGCGCTATCCAGGCGTTCGACAGTTTATGGATGACCTGCGCTGCTCTGAAGCATCTAATCTAAAGGTCGGCGTCGTCGGCTTCTGCTGGGGCGCATATGGCGTCACGCACTTGGCTCATGGCGGGTTAGCCAGCAATGGCAAAACGCTCATTGACGCAGCGTTCACTGCTCACCCCAGTGAGATAAAGGTCCCTGAGCATATCGAAAACGTGAAGCTCCCTTATAGCATGGTTATTGGCGATATCGACTTTGCACTACCCCTGAAGGATGTGCAGAAAGCAGCTGAAATTCTAGAGGGGAAGAAAGATTTAGACAGCGAGGTGGTTATTATTCCCAACGCGAAGCATGGCTTTGCCGTTAGAGGTGATCCAAATAACAAGGAGGATAAGGAGATGGCTGACCAAGCAGAAGATCAATTGGTTAGATGGTTCGCTAAATATCTGGTTTAACTAAATAATAAATCTATAATAAGCGAGAAGCTTAAAGGATACTAGCACATACAATATCCTGTTTATAGAAGCTGTCCATAGTAGTTAAGATTCTTTGGTAAATTACTTTCATAGTTTATAATCTATACCCCCCTAGAAAGTGAGAAGTAATAAGTTGAAATTTTTTAAAAAGCCTTAGTATTTATAGATAATATACCTTTCCCTTAGCTTTTTTCTTATTATAATTATCTATATCTAAGCTTAAAAGCTTATATAGTTCTACTTTTATAAGGAACTAGCAATAACTTTTTAGCTTCTCCTTATTTATCTTCTACTATTACTTCTATAAATATTTCTTTTTCTTCAGTATATAATCTACTAATTTATAATCTAGCTTTAAGTATTATAGGAACGAGTCGATCTACCCATGCAATTTCAGCGATTTTTCAAGGTCGTCTTTGGGGTCAGCTCGGGTATACCCTTCTCCCCAAAAAAACATGCACTTCTATTGATGGGTCCAGTTGGTGTGATTGCTGCTGATATTTTCCCCAACGGCTATTTTATTGGGAAATCAAACAGCACATTTGAAGCCTTGGAACCCCCCCTCACTTCCTTCGTTTTTGCAAGCTAATGATATCCTACTTTGGTGATGGATTGTACCCATCTAAAAATATCGCGGAAGCCCTCAAATTATATCGGACATCTCTAGCGCTACTGCAAGGAACTCTTGTATGACTGCCAGTGGCCACAACAGATGATAGGCCAACGTGTAGGATATTCACCAACCACAACGGAGTAGCCAATTCTGAGCTCCATAGTATGTGAACCACTTATATATTGATGCCCAGCACTGACCGCAAGAGCAGGGTATATCATCCGACCGAAAGACGGACTAGGAAAGCTCTTTTTGTATAAGATATAGATATAATGCAAAAAATATATATAATATTAAAATTAATTTAATATATTAAATTTTATATGAAAGTATTTTAATAAGATGAAGAGCAGGTATAATTGCCTTATATACATTGCAAAGGTTATAGCCTGGTGATACTCACGCTTTATATCATAACTTCTGAAAGGCCGCCCTTGGCCAATCCATCCAAATCGTCCATGTACTGCCGAGGTATTTATCAATTGCTCGGACCATATAGCTCGGCTTACTCTGCCACCACCACCTGCTCTTTGCTTC
This sequence comes from Clonostachys rosea, assembly GCA_026958235.1. Classification (NCBI taxonomy): domain Eukaryota; kingdom Fungi; phylum Ascomycota; class Sordariomycetes; order Hypocreales; family Bionectriaceae; genus Clonostachys; species Clonostachys rosea. Next base: position 202,905 of record CP110205.1, read on the forward strand.
GGATACAACGGAGCCAGCCGCAGCATAAAAATGTGCCAAAAGGATCAAAGCGATTGGATCATGAGTGTTGACCAGCGCGACAAAGTTAGCAGGACAGAACGCTTGCCATTCCAGGAAGCATAATAATAACTCTAGTGCTTCTTCTCTGGTCCCATCCTGCTCCTTGGCTAGAGAGAGGTATGGGGCGAGAGACTTGATACATTCTTCGTATACCTCTCTGTTTTCGAGAAAGCGGGAAAGGGGGGGTAAATCATTGAGAAGATTTATAAAATGCGCACAAGGCCCTGCAGATGGTACTTCTCGAGGGATGGATCTTTGTGTCAATAGAGGCGGTGACACTAAACACTTGAAGATACCCCTGTCGGCAGCGTGATGGTGGCTGGCAACGATTGACCGGATACCACGGAGAAAAGTGAGCGAGCTATCTTGTAAAGGAGCCGCGAGTGGATTCATGTGAACCGTAGAGCAAGCGTGGAAACAGAGCAAGAATGATGTTGCGAGTGCTGCGTCTTGATTTGCCGAAATGCTACTCTGAAATTGCTTGTTGAATCTAGAAAAAGCATTTTTCAGATGGTGTGCTTCAAGGAGTCCATAGTTATAAAGCGAAGGATTATGGGCATAGCGCTCTATCTCCTGGAGGTGTCGGGCGGAGAGTACGAGTATTGCATGCATAACGAAATCATACTGAGGTATGTAGTTAGTATTTATACGAGTTTGTCACCCAATTTCGGAGTTTCACCTACTTGCAGGGCGAGTTGCAACACGTCCTCAACCCAGATGGATTGATTGCCAATAAGACTAATACTCGTAGTGGACATGAAATGTGTCAAGAGGAAGACATCTTGAGTGTCGAAAACCGGAGCATCATTTGCAATCACCCATGAAATCTGACATCCAGGCGATAATGAAGTATGTGAAGAGATGGACGATGCTTTTTTGGGTTGGGCGGAAGGGCGAGCGGCGCTGTCTTCACAATCGGCTTTTGAGACCGCGGCAGTCAACGAACGGAATGTGGTGACTTGACTATTCCAGCTTGGCGCCGCAGCAATTGGATAGACACAGACATTTGGACCGATCCTGCACCGGGAGCAAGGACGCAACTCATCACACTAACTATAGTCAGCTTTTATTCCGTTTCTAACGGCATGATTCGAATCAAACCAAGTTGGCAAAAACAAGTGGATGATTTGATATTTAGGTACAAGGGTCCTTCACCTGAACTCAATGTGGACGACTGACCTTGACTCTTCGCTGCTTGCATCTTAGGCAACCTGACCGAGATCTTCCTTTTGATGCTCTGGTTCTAGCAACAGGATTACCACTTACGGTATTGGACAATTTTGGTACTGGCATGCCTGGACCCTTGATTTGGTTGGCGGTGTAGGTAGAATGAACGAGAATAACACCGTTGCCCTATCTTCTAAAAATCGAGGTTGCAGTATAGAATATGGTCAGATATGGGAACTTACGTTGATATAGACGAGCGGGAGCGCCGGCTAAAGCCAGATTGGTAGACTTCATGCATGGTGGCGCAGCAGGCGATTTATAGCGTTGGCGCCATAAAGAGCTTATTCCAAAAGGGAAAGTTACGAGCTTTGATCTCCAGTTTAAGGGTTTCAAGGGTTGATGTAACTTACATTTCCAGGGATCCCTTGCAATCGTATCCGTAGTTGATCAACCACACGCTTGCATTCCAGACCAACGCTGTGTACATAACCACAGAAGCGGACAGCCTGCTCAACCGAGTTGGATCGCCCATGTTTGTTGCCAGATTACGGATGTCTCGGGGATGCAAGTGAGCGTGCATTCACTTCGCTGACTGAGAAGTCTCTCGTATGCTTCCCAAAAGAAACAGACGCGTTGCTACTGAAAATTTAGCAACTAAAAGGGATCACGATGACATTCAAATTGAGTAACTTACGAGGATACGACAACTCTGTCTGTCCATCAATATGTAACGGCGAAGGCAGTGCCTCGCTCTTAAGCTAGAGGTTCGCCTTTACGACTATTTAAAAGCTCTATGTCTCTATATTGTTTGAGTTTATCCAATTCCTCGGACATCGACACTCTTTCTACAAACACATCATTTGAATTCATCTTCACTCAACTCCTTGTAAATCGTAGCTGCAATGCTTCTACTCATCACTTTTCTGGCATCGGCAGTGACTGCTACGAAACTCGCCACGCTAGGCTGCACTACCGACACCCGACATGCCGGGGTCTATACCAACGACACAATTCATATGAATGAAAATCCACTACTACCCTTTGATCATCCGATGACGGATGGATTTAACCGCACCACTGGAGAGGAGTGGTCATTTGAAGGGGTGTCCGCAGATGGGACATCCGGGATGGCCTACATGCTCAGCCGTGGCACAATCGCCGGAAACCTCTTGGCACAACGCACTTTCATCGCTATTACCTGGCCCAACGGGACAAGGTACATGGAGTCTGGATTCGCAGACGTATCTACAATTCAGATGTGTCAGAATTCGACAGTTGGGACATGGTCTAATGAAACCTCGGGTCTGAATTGGAGTTTCGAGTCATCCAACGACTACTCGCACACGGTTGTTAAGATCGACTCAGCTACCATCAAAGGGACAATTACATTAGATTCACTGGCTCCTGCTGTCTATCCGAATGGCCTTGTATACCCTGATAGCTGTGGAAATGTCCGATTTGCACCCCATATTTACTGGGCTGAGACTGTGCCTGTTGCGACCACCGAGGTCGATCTTATCGTCAAGGGAACCCCATACACCATCAGAGGTATTGGGGGAAGAGAGCGCAACTGGAATTCCTTCGCTTGGGCCAATTTAAGCTTGCATTGGAACATGCTTAGAGCGACTGCTGGCCCATATACTCTTATGGCCTGGATTTATACATCAAGAATCGATGGGCAGACGTACTTCACCAGCATGATTATGAAAGAGAAGGAAGTAGTGTTCCATACTCAGGAGCGACAGGCATCGGCAACCAGCACATTCGGCTCGTTCGACTTGGCATACGACGGACCTGTTCATTTGACATCGGACCCAAGCGGGAGGCTGTTGCCTCCGTCAAAGCACACGGGATATGTAATGGAAATGGTGGATCCAAAGGCTGAACAACATTGGAAGTTCGAGATTGATTATACGCAAACTGTGTATTTGTTTGCGTCCAGCAATAGTACAAGGGTTGGCGGATTTGTTGGCGTACTTAGAGGAGGTTTGGTTGGCGGACCTCAGTACTTGGGACGGGCCAGTGGAAATTTGCAGGATGTGATTTAAGATGCTGCAGCACCAATTCCCTATCCACTAACTCTAGTTTTTTATCTGTTTTACAGTTTTCTAGAGTATCTATTAACTAGTTATAATAATATATTATAAACTATAGTATTAGAAAGATCTATTAAATTATTAAAGTTTTTTATCTTTTTTTTCTTTTATTTTTAAATACTTTAAATAAATTTATATTATATTAGTTTTTATAAGTTTAATTTAAATAAATATATATATTTTTTTAGAGTTTTTACTATATATAAGGAATATTCTAAAATCAGATTATATATAACTAGATCTATATAATTTATTTTTTATTAAGTTTTAATCTATATTTAATCTTTAATTCTATTTTTTTTAACTTTTTATTATATTATTAATTAAGATATAGATAATAGTATATAGCTATTAATTGAATATATCTAATATATATCTTTCTAAATAGTTAAAAACTTACTTATAGTAATAAAACTACTAATAATATCCTAGATCTAGTAATTATACTTAATAGATCTATTCTTATATTATATAGTTTATAGTTACTATATACTATTAGTACTTAGAGTAAATAAAATATAGCTAGATTAAAAGCTATATTTTAAAATAGTTTAGATTAGGATATTAGTTAGATTAGATTAAGCTTAGTATTAGTATATTAGAGTTTATTTTAATTTAATCTAAATTATATTTATTTAGAAATAAAAGAAAAGTTAATTATTTAAGATTATTAGTTAAGTTTATATTTATAAGTATAATATATATTTACTATTATAGAAACTTTTTATTAAATAATATAGATTTAATATTAATCTAATATCTATTTATATATACTTAGTTATACTATATAATAACTTATTATTTATAATTAATTATAATATCTCTTTAAACTTATTATTATTAATTATTAATTATCTCTTTTTATAATTATAATAATATTAGAAAGCTTTTCTAAAGTATATACTATAGATAAGATAGGTTATAAAGATTATTAATTAAGTTACTATTCTAGCTATAGAACTAGGCTAGTTATAAAGCTAGTTCTAGAGCAGTTATAACTAAGTAACTACTCTATATCTGGTCTATAGTTAGTAACTGCTAGTTAGAGGTATTTAGTATACTAATATAAGTAGTTTTTTATTTTCTTATTCTATATAAATAGCCTCTTCTATTATAAGTTCCTTTATAATCTCTATAAATATAGGAAATAAATATATATAATTCTAATTCTTTATACTTTTATTAAAAAAATACTCTTTAGATATTATATTTATTTAATTATATATATATATATAATTAGTATAGGCTTATTATACTAGTATATATACTTTATTATTAAATTACCCTACTATTATAGTTTAATTAGTTATCCTAATAATAAGTAATTATAAGTATATATCCTATTTATAATAATTCTTATTTTAAAATACTAAGTATTTCTCTTTTTTCTTCTTCTATATAGCTATCTTTTATTATATATATATTCCTATAATAATTCCTACTATTCTAAAATATTATTCTAAAGCTAATTATATATAGAATAGTTATTACTTCTTTCCTAATTATAATATATATAGAGATCTATATATTTTAAAATAAGATTTTATAGCTAATTTTATTCTAGAGAAAAACAGTTAGTTATATCTACTTCTTCTATTTATACTCTCTTATCTCTACTAGTAAATAAAACTATTAAAAAAAGTAAGTTTAGCTCTATATCTTAATTAGATATACTTATCTAATAAGTTTTAAAGTAATTATTTATCTATCTATCTTTACTAAATAGTATTAGAAAGTATTTTTAAATATTTAGAAGGAGCTAGTAAAGATTAAGAGAAAGAAGAGTTAAGCTAAGAAAACTTACTTTAACTAAGTATAAGTATTATCTATTACTTTATTTTCTATTTTTATAGTTAATATTTAGTTTTAATAAGTATTCTAATATATATATAGTATATAATAAGTTATTTATCTCTAGAAAGAATAATAATTATTACTTTAATTATAATAATAATAAGATATAGTATATATATTATAATAAGAGTAATAATACTTATATTATTACTCCCCTTATTCTCTTACTATTTTTATATAATTTAGTCTCTATATATATAGTTTTTATTAAGCTAGATAAGATTATTAGGAAGCTTATTTATATATAAACTAAAGTATATATTATAATTAGATATATTACTACTATCTAGAAGGAGGCTTATAATCTTACTATTAATAGTACTTTTAATAGTTTAATTATTACTTAGAATACTATAGATAATACTACTATTTCTAAGACTATTAAGCTAACTCTTAAGTATTATATAGTTTATAAGAAGACTAATAAGTCTGAAAGTAAGAGTAAAAATAAGAGTAATTTCTTAATCTTCTAATCTTACTAATTCTAATATCTAATATAATACTATCTTTCTATATATTCTAAACTATATATATTAGAAAATTAGAAAATACTAAAAAAATATATAAAATTATAAAATCTAAAAAAAAGAAATAAATAGTTTAAATAGATAGATAGATAGAGAATAGAATTACTCTAGTTAGAGATCTCTCTCTTATATATCCTACTTACTTATAATATATTTAAATTTATACTTTTAAGTAGTTATTATATAGATCTAATCTATTAATCTAATCTATTAAGCTATATCTACTTTAAATAGTTTTTTTATATTCCCTTATATCTTAACTCTTAATTTATTTAATTTAATAAGTTTTAAAAATACTATATTAGGTTTAATCTTTATTAATATATTAATAGGATTATTATCTCTATAGATCTATCTTATTTTTATAATTTTATAATACTTATATAATTAATATAAAGCTATTATATTAATTATAAGTCTTTCTCTACTATTATTTCTAGTTTAATAAGATATTTATATAATAAGAGTAAATCTATATAGATTATAAGGAATATCTCTAGTAATACTAGTTTTAAAGTAATTATTTAGAGTATACTTATAATTATAATACTAATATTAAAACTAGCTATTATACTATAGATTTCTAATATAAAGCTACTTTTTATAATATATTTATACTTTATAGAGAACTAGTATAAGATATTTCTAACTAGTTAGAATATAGATTTCTAATCTTCTATCTTAATCTCTATACTAAGTATAATAATAAACCTAATCTATAAACTTATATCCTGATTATTAATAAGTAAGCTATCTATAAAGATATATAGCTTTAAATTATATAGATTAAATAGTATAAAGTTAAAGCTATAGTTCTTATATTTAATTTACTATATAAGTCTTCTATTTAACTTATTAATATCTTCCTCTAATAGGTTCTACTAGATCTATACTACTATAGATAGATTATATAAAGCCTCTAGTTATATAATACTTATAATCTATATACTTTATACTCTTTAGAACTTATAGCTCTCTATATTTTAATCTTTTATAGCTATTTATAATATATTAATTTACCCTTTTTATATAAGCTTAATAATTATACTATAGAGAAATATCCTTCTACTATTAAACTCTAAATTAGTTCTCTCTATAAGTTAGATCCTAGTTTTTACTTTAAACTTTATCTCTTTTAATTAATATTCTTTTTCTATAATAAGTACTTTATTAAATAATCTAAATATATTATTAGTTTATATTCTAATAAACCTAAAGCTAAGTATATTACTTTCTATAATTAGAAGATATAGATTATAACTAGAGATTACTATCTTTATATATATTATAAAGTACTTATAGTATATAGTATACTAATATATATCTAATTTAGCTATTCTATATAGTAGCTTTATAATTCTTATAATTATTCCCTCTAAATAGTTTTATTTAAATAATTTAGATAGTTTTATATATATTATATATTATAGATCTATTTTAGACTATAAGTAGATCTATATAATATCCCTACTAGTTAGAATATAGTCTTCTACCTATATTAAGAATAGTACTAATATAAGAATAAGATATTAGCTATAGTATTAGATAGTTAGTAACTATATAAAAACTATTTTCTTATCTAAATTATTATAGTCTTATATAACTAAATAGCTCTTCTTATATAGCTTTATATTCTAGCTCTTTATCTTATTAATAATATATACTTTAAATAACTAGCTGCTCTAAACCTCTTAACTAAAGTATATAAACTTAAAGACTTTTACTTTAATAAATTATTTAATCTCTATTATTATAAATACTTTAAAGAGAGTACTTAGGGTTATAATAATTCCTTCTTTTTAAAGTTTCTTAGCTAGTTTAAGAGTATCTTACTTCTTATATATTATATAGCTTATATATAGTCTAACTAGTTATACTATATATTATATATATACTTTTAGTTTATTCTTTAAGCCTCTTAATTATCTCTTTCTTTATAATAGTTTATTTATTATAAATAGTAAGAGATCTTTTAGATATATTACTAGATTAGTACTCTCTTAAACTAGGTTTTTAATTTATTTATCTCTATAATATAATTTTATATATATAGATCAGAAGATCTTTAGTCTATTATATATTTTAATTATAATATTATAAGAGTTATTTAATAATAGTCTATATAGTTTAAACTACTCTTTATTCTCTCTCTATACTATAATCTTATTTAGAAATAAAAGTTTAAGGAGTTCTATTAGATTAGAGCTATTATATATAGCTAGTATAAATATAGTTCTCTCTTTAGTATATAGTTCCCTTAGTACTTTTATTATAAAATTAACTATTTATACTCTTTAAATTATAAATTATAATAAGAAAGAGAAAGTAATAACTCTTAAATATACTCTAAATATAAAGAGTATTAGTATAAAACTATTAGGCTCTACTATATTATTAACTACTTTAACTACTACTTATAATATTAATTCCTTTAAGATTATCTTCTTAAGTTCTTTATATAAGATATTAAATATATATTATAATAGTTTATAATATCTCTTAATCTTACTAATTAATTAATAGGCTTTAATTAGTATTTATTTATACTTAGAACTAATAATCTTAGTATTTATATAAAATTAGTTACTTATAAATTAGATTTCTATATTATATATAATATAATCTAATAGTTCTAGATAGATATCTAGCTAGATTCTCTTTAATACTTTCTATATAATCTTTATTAAAATATTTTTAAGAAATATTATATTCTAGAATATAATTACTATATATATAATATATAAAATAGATTTCTAATTTAATAGATATATAATATTAATTATAATCTTATAATTAAAATTAAGATTATTCTATAATTTAAATCTAAAATATCTTAGAACTAGACTATAAGCTTAATACTAATAGTAAAAGTATTTAATCTTTTTTATTATCTTTTTATTTATATCTCTATAATCTATTCTCTCTAGAAGCTAATATAGCCTCTTTACTAATAAATAGCTAAAGTAATAGTAAAACTATTTTAATTTTAGTTTTATTAAATAGATTATATTAGCTATTAGTATATATTCTAGAAAGAACTATATATAACTCTATTTCCTTATAATTAGAGTAAAAAAACTATCTATAGTTCTAACTACTTTATTAATTATATTTCTAAACTTAATATTCAGATAGTCTATATTATAAAGATATATTAGAAAAGAAATCTCTAAGTTTATTATATAAAATATAATAAGTCTGAATAGAGTATATAGCTTTATTATACTAAATAACTTTATAAGCTCTTTTTTAAACTTAATATTTTTTATATTAATTATAATATTTAGTTTAATTAATAAATTAATCTATTAAAGTATTTTAAACTATAGTTTATTTATAGTTAAAATTAATAAAGTATTTATATTTAATATAATTCTCTAGAATTATATTATATATCTTTTTTTAATAATAAATTATAATAGATTTTATAATTCTTTCTAGATTTTCTCTTTAAAGAGTAAATATTAAAATACCTTATTAAGTAAATATTATACTAATTATTACTTATTATTACTTATATATTAGTTTTTCTTATTTAGATTATTATAATTATTAGAATCTCTATAGTTTACTATTTTAAACTAGTTATTAATCTCTTTCTAGTTTTAAACTTATTATTTAAATTCTTCTAGTATATTATTCTCTTCTATTTCCTTTTCTATCTTAAGAAACTTAGTTATAAATTAATAATATACTTTAGATCTTTACTATAAATAGTTTATTAATTAATATCTAGAATTATTATAAATAAAATAGTATTTTCTCTAGTTATTTTTCTATAGTTCTTAGTTCTAACTAGTAAAACTTCTATTAAATAGTTTATTTTATATATTTTAAATATAATAGAGCTACTATTATATTCTATTTAATAACTTCTAAATATACTTATATTACTAATTAATAAGATATATATTTCTTATTATATTCTAAGTTATTAAGTCTATTAAGCTCTATTCTAATTATTTTAATAAATTTATTTCTAATATTAATATAAGCTATTATATTAGAGCTTTAGTATTTATATATTCTCCTTAGAGTATTATTTCTAGCTCCTTTAAATCTCTATATACTTATACTATAGTAGTCTATAAGTTATTATTTCTACTATAAATATCTCTAAATACCTTCTATATTCTTATAAGTATAATAAAGATTTTTTATAGTATTTAGTATACTATAAGATCTTTATTCTCTTTATTTATCTATATTAAAGTAATATAGGTTTAGATCTAGTTATAATAATATTATTATTTATTAATAGTATTATTAAAATATTATTTTAGCTTAAGATATACTTATCTAAATATATACTTCTTCTTAATATATTAGAACTAGAAGTTCTATATATTCCCTTTAAAAATTTAAAAGAGAATAGCTTTAAATCTACTTAGTAGTATATTATAGAATTTATATATAATTAGTATTATCCTAATCTTTATATTAAGTATATTATATAGATCTCCTCTAAATAAGTATTTCTTTATATTATATAGTTTCTAAAAAACTATAAGTTCTTATATAGATATAATATCTATTCTAAAGCTATTCTTAGATAGGAGATTATAGTATAGATTATATAAGCTATATATATAACCTTCTAGTTATTATTCTGGAATTAAGTTTTAAAGAGATTAAAATAATTATTAGATTAACTTTATATCTCTTTTAGATATTTCTATCTTATTAATCTTAATTATATAGATTATTAGTTTTTCTTAGAGTAGTTATAGTATTAATAGTTTATATTCTTAGAACTTCCTATATTACTCTTATAATTAAAATACCTAAAAGTTCAGATTAAAGATAATTATAAGAAATTATATATTTTTTAGTTATTCTAATAGATTCTCTAGTTCTTATATATTATTAAGAGCTATTTTAGAGATATTATTTAGAGATCTAATAAAGATACTACTATATTATAATATATATTTTAACTCTTTAGTAATACTAGTATTTAAAAGTATAAATATTTCTAATAACTAGCTCCTAAAGTTATCTATAAACTTACTTAATAAGTTATTACTATATAGATTAATATATTTATAATAATATATATATTATACTATATATATATTAATAAATCTAATAATAATAATCTAGATTATTAAAATTAAATAGTTTATCTAGTTAATATTATTTATATAGATCTTTATTAGCTTAATTATATTAAAGATCTTTTCTACTTTATTATATTTAAAGAGAAATAATATAAATAGTATTTATATTAATAGTACTATTATACTTACTTAGGATATAAATTCTAAAGTATATAATAGATTTAGTAGTAGGGGTATATAGAGTTCTATTCTTATTAGAAGAATAAGAGTTTCTATTTAGAAGAATTCTAATAGAATATAAAGAAGTTAGAGTAATAATAAGATAAAAATATAAGAAATTTCTTATTTTCCTTTAGAATTAGAAAAAAAAGAGTTTTTTATAAGAGTAAACTCTTAAAATTAAATAATTAAGAAGGGAAATAATTTTATTAACTACTTCTATCTATATTAATAGAGAGATATATATAATAAAATATTCTTTAAAGATATTTCTAGTATTAATAATATTATTAAAGAAATAAATAATCTCTAAAATAACTATTTAAAATATATAAAAAATAATAATATTATTATATTATATATTATATATAGTTCTATAGTATAGAATTAATATCTATAAGAGAACTATATTTCTCTGGATATTTAGAAAATCCTATCTCTTTTTCTTTACTAATCTATAGCTACTATATAACTACTAATTAGTATTAGAAAGCTTTTTTAAAATATATACTATAGATAAGATAGCTTATAAAGATTATTAATTAAGTTACTATTCTAGCTATAGAACTAGGCTAGTTATAAAGCTAGTTCTAGAGTAGTTATAATTAAATAACTGCTCTATATCTAGCCTATAGCTAGTAACTGCTAGTTAGAGATATTTAGTATATTAATAAATAATAAATATCTCTAATATTATTATTCTCTATAGCTAGAGCCTAATTATTATAAATAACTAGATCTTTATATATATAATAATAATTATTAATAATAATCTTTATAGATTTTTTTCTAATTATATTAAATATTTAAACTTATATTTTATTATAGATTTTCTTATAATAATAAATTACTTTTAAATATATAGATTTAATAATTATAATTACTAAATCTAATATTTTATTATAAAATCTATAAAAAGATATTAATATATTCTATTTAATATAAAGTATTTATAATAAATATAAACTAACTTAATAAACTAGATCTTAATAATAATTATTCTTAAATACTTAATAATTATAATAATCTAAGATATAATTTCTAATTCTAATATATTATATATTATATAGAATTAATTAAATAAAAATTATTTTTAAAATCTAATATTAATAGAATAATATTAATAGAATAATATTAATAGAATAATATTAATAGAATAATATTAATAGAATAATATTTATTATAAATAGAAAAGAATTAAAAGAAATTAAATTATTAAAAAGTTTATTAAATAGAAAAATTAAATTTAATAAAATTAATAAAATAGTATTTAGAATATAGTAAATTAATTAATTATTATTATAAAATTTTAAAGAAAATTATAATAATTAATTATAAAGTTATTATATATTAATTAAAAAACTAGATATAGTTTTATATAATATATAAAAAGTTATATTATTTTTAAAAGTAATTAAATTTTTTACTTTAATAATATATTATTTATTATTATTAGTAGATTTATTATTATTATTTTTATAACTTTTTTTCTATTAGTAATAAACTTATTTTAAAATATAAATTTTTTTTTTTAGCTTTCTATAACTCTTTAAACTACTAGATATAGAAATAAATAATATATAATTTAATAATTAGTACTATTTTAATCTACTTTTTCTCTATAATACTATTATTTATAAAGTTAGAATTACTTTTATATAATATAGTAAACTCTTTATCTATAAATTAAAATAGTATTAATATAGAGTATAATATTTTATATTAATATAATTTACTATTTACTATTATTTTTATATAAATAGCTTTAAAAGAAAGCTTTAGAATTATAATAAAAATAATAATAATAGTTAGATATAGTTAGAATATAAAGAAAAAGTAGTATATTATTTTTACTAAGGCTTAAGGAATTCTAACTTTAGTTTATAGTTCTAGAGTATTTTATATAGATTTCTAAGTTTAGATTCTAGCTCTAGATATAGCTAGCTTAATTAAATATATCTAGCTAATTCTTAATATTAGTAATAGTTATAATAATCTATATATTATAAATAACTAGTAATCTTTATAAGCAGATTATATCTAGTAATAATAATATTATTATTTTATATAAATTAACTCTATCTAGAGCTTTAAAATATAACTATTAGACTTAGATAGTAATTTAGAGAGAATTCTTCTAATATAATAATTTTTTTTTCTAGAAATTATATTTTATTATAATATTATTTTATTAAAAAAAAAATTTTTTTATTAGTTTTACTATAAATAAGAGTATATTCTAAGATTAAGTAATATATAACTAGATTATATAATTTTTTTAAAAATATAATTAGTAGTTTATATCTAAACCTTTAATTCTATAAAATAAAATTAGATATTATACTTTTAGTCTAAGTATAGATATTAATATTTTAAAAACTCTAATAATAGAAGCTATTTATATAGCTAGATATATAAATTATCTAGCTATAGCTATAGCTCCTAAGAGGAAAAGCTTATTATCTAATAATAATAATTATTTTTTCTTTCTATTAGAACTTATCTTAATTAATTAATTATTTAAATTATATTATTAATTAATTACTAGATATTTTAAATAACTATATCTAATATAAATATTCTAATCTTTTAGAGTTTATTTAATATTATTAATAAAATTCTTAAAGTAATAATAACTATTATCTAAGATAATTTAATATAACTATTTACTAACTATATTTATTATATATCTTTCTAATTAATTAAAAGTCTATTTATAGTAATAAAACTACTTTTAATAATATAAATCTAGTAGCTATAACTATTTAGTTTATTATTTTACTATATAGCTTACTACTAGTAATTATTATAAGTATTTATAGAGAATTAAAATTAGCTTAAATAAATACTATATTTTAAAAATAGCTATTCTCTTATATAGACTTACTATAGTTTAATATATAACTTATAGTTTTAATATATTATATACTATATTAAATTAATAAAAATAGAAATAACTTTTAAAAATTAATTATTTAAACTTTATATTATATTTAGTTATATTTAGATTAAAATATTAGTTAGATTAAATTAAACTTAATATTAGTATATTAGAATTTATTTTAATTTAATTTAGAATTATATATATTTAGAAATAAAAAATTTAATTACTTTTAAAATTATAAATTAATTTATCTTTATAAGTATATATAATAGAAAGAGGTTTTAAAAACTAGAGATTAGGCTATTAGGTTAAAAAGATCTACTATAACTACTATTAGTTAGTAGTTATATCTCTTTATACTACTTATAATAGCTATAGCTACCCTATAGCTCTTAGCTAGTAGCTAGAGCTCTTATAAGCCTCTGAGCGATTATACCAGGGTTTAAACCTTGAACCTTATATATACTCTTAGAGACATAACTAATAGCAGTTATAATTATAATAGAAAGAGGTTCTAAAGACCAGAGGTTAGGCTATTAGGCTAAAAGATCTATTATAATTACTATTAGTTAGCAGTTATACCCCTTTATACTACTTATAATAGCTGCAGTTATCTAGCTTTAGTACTCTTAGTATACTATACCTACTAACTATTATAGTATAATATATATTTACTATTATAGGAAATTTTTATTAGAAATAATATAGATTTAATATTAATCTAATATCTATATATATACTTAGTTATACTATATAATAATTAAAAATTTTATATATAAAATTAGTTATACTCTATTTCTATTTAAACTAATTAACTTAAAGAGATAATTTTATTAATTATATTTATTATAGAAATATTATTTAAATAATTATATTAAAAAGGATTTTTAATAATAAATATTTCTTAATTTATAATAGTTTAATTAATTTTTATTCTTTCTATAAAAAAATTAAAAAGAGATTTATAAATTATTTTAAAAAAAATTAATAGTTTTAATATTTAACTTATATAGATTATTATTTATTATATAATATAACTAAATATATATAAATAGATATATTAATATATTAAATACCTATAATAAATAGTTACTAGCTATAAGCTAATTATAGAGTAATTAGCTTAGTTATAACTACTCTAAAACTAGCTTTATAACTAGTCTAGTTTTATAATTATAATAATAACTTAATTAATTATCTTTATAATCTATTTTATCTATAAGTATATATTTTAAAAAAGCTTTCTAATACTAATTAATAGTTATATAATAGCTATAGATTAGTAAAGAAGAAAAAATAGAATTTTCTAAATATCTAAAGAAATATAGTTCTTTTATAAGTATTAGTTCTATATTATAGAACTATATATAATATATAATATAATAATACTATTATCTTTTATATATTTTAAATAATTATTTTAAAGATTACTTATTTCTCTAATAATACTATTAGTATTAAAAATACCTCTAAAGAATATCTTATTATATATATCTCCCTATTAATATAAATAAAAGTAATTAATAAGATTATTTCTCTTTTTAATTACTTAATCTTAAGAGTTTATTCTTATAGAATACTCTTTTTTTTCTAATTTTAAAGAAAAATAAGAAATTCTTTATATCTCTATCTTACTATTACTCTAACTTCTCTATATTCTATTAGAATTTTTCTAAATAAAAACCCTTATTTTTCTAATAAAAGTAAAATTCTATATACTTCTATTATTAAATCTACTATATATTCTAGAATTTATATTCTAAGTAAGTATAATAATACTATTAATATAAATACTATCTATAGTATTTTTCTTTAAATATAATAAAATAGAAGAGATTTTTAATATAATTAAACTAATAAAGATCTATTTTAATACTATTAACTAGATAAACTAACTAATCTTAATAATTTAAATTACTATTTCTAAACTTATTAATATATATATAGTATATTATATATATTATTATAAATATATTAATTTATATAATAGTAATCTATTAAGTAAGTTTATATATAATTTTAAAAGTTAGTTATTAGAAAAGTTTATATTTTTAAATATTAATATTACTAAAGAGTTAAAATATATATTATAATATAATAATATCTTTATTAGATCTCTAAATAATATCTTTAAAATAGCTTTTAATAATATATAAAAACTAGAAGATTTATTAGAATAACTAAGAAACTTATAATTCCTTATAAATATCTTTAATCTAAACTTCTAGATATTCTAATTATAAAAATAATATAAAAAGGCTTAAGAATATATACTACTAATATTATAATTATTCTAAGAAAGGGATATAATATATCTAATTAAGATTAATAAAATAGAAATACCTTAGATAAATATAAATTTAATTCTATAAATATCTATATCTTTCTAGAATCTAATTCTAAACTAGTAGTTAGAAAATTATATATTCAGATTATATAATCTATATTATAATCTCCTATTAAAAGATAATTTTAAAATAAATATTATATCTATATAAAAACTTATAATTTTTTAGAAATTTTATAATTTAAAAGAATACTTATTTAGAGAAGAACTATATAATATACTTAATATAAAGATTAGAATAATACTAAATATATATAAATTCTATAATATATAGCTAAATAGATTTAAAATTACTTTTTTTTAGATTCTTAAAGAGAGTATATAAGACTTTTAGTTTTAATATATTAAAGAAGAATATATATTTAAGAAGATATATCTTAAGCTAAAGTAATACTTTAATAATACTATTAATAAGTAATAATATTATTATAACTAGACTTAGATTAATATTATTTTAATATAGATAAATAAAAAGAATAAAGATTTTATAATATACTAAATACTATAGAAAATCTTTATAACTTTTATAAGAGTTTAAAAAATACTTAGAAATAACTATAGAGAGAATAATAATCTTAAAGATATTATAATAAGAATATATAAAAACTTAAAGAAGTTAGAAATAGTACTCTAAAGAGAATATATAAATACTAAAGCTTTTATATAAAGCTTTATACTAGCTCTAGAAATAAGCTTATTAAGATAGTTAAAATAAAACTTAATAATCTTAATAATCTAAAATATAATAAAAGATATATACTTTATTAACTAATAATATAAATATATCTAGAAACTATTAAATAGAATATAATAGTAATCTTATTATTCTTTAAATATAAAAGAAAAACTATTTAATAGAGATTTTATTAATTAAAACTAAAGATTATAATATAATAGCTAGAGAAAATACTATTTTATTTATAATAAATCTAGATACTAATTAATAAACTACTTATAGTAGAGATTTAAAATATATTACTAATTTATAATTAAATTCCTTAAAATAAAAAAGAAAGTAGGAGAGAATAATATACTAGAAGAATTTAAATAATAGATTTAAAATTAGAAAGAGATTAATAATTAGTTTAAAATAGTAAATTATAAAAACCCTAATAATTATAATAATCTAGATAAGGAAAACTAATATATAAATAATAATAAATAATAACTAATATAATATCTACTTAATAAGATATTTTAATATTTACTCTTTAAAGAGAAAATCTAGAAAAAATTATAAAATCTATTATAGTTTATTATTAAAAAGAGATATATAATATAATTCTAAAGGATTATACTAAATATAAATATTTTATTAATTTTAATTATAAATAAACTATAGTTTAAAGTACTTTAATAGATTAATTTATTAATTAAACTAGATATTATAGCTAATATAAAAAATATTAAGTTTAAAAAAGAGCTTATAGAATTACTTAGTATAATAGAGCTATATACTTTATTTAGATCTATTATATTTTATATAATAAACTTAAAGATCTTTTTTCTAATATATCTTTATAATATAAACTATTTAAATATTAAGTTTAGAAATATAACTAATAAAGTAATTAGAACTATAGATAGTCTTTTTACTCTAATTATAAGAAAATAGAGCTATATATAATTCTTCTTAGAATATATATTAATAGCTAATATAATTTATTTAATAGAACTAGAGTTAAAATAGCTTTACTATTACTTTAATTATTTATTAGTAGAAAGACTATATTAGTTTCTAGAGAGAGTAAACTATAGAGATATAAATAAAGAGATAATAAAAAAGATTAAATATTTTTATTATTAATATTAGATTTATAATCTAGTTTTAAAATACTTTAGATTTAAATTATAGAATAATCTTAATTTTAATTATAAGATTATAATTAATATTATATATTTATTAAATTAAGAACTTATTTTATATATTATATATATAGTAATTATATTTTAAAATATAATATTTTTTAAAAATATTTTAATAGAAATTATATAGAAAGTATTAAAAAGAATCTAGCTAAATATCTATTTAGAACTATTAAACTATATTATATATAATATAGGAACTTAATTTATAAGTAATTAATTTTATATAAATACTAGGATTATTAATTCTAAGTATAAGTAAATACTAATTAAGATCTATTAGTTAATTAATAAGATTAAAAGATATTATAAACTATTATAATATATATTTAATATCTTATATAAGAAGCTTAAGAAGATAATTTTAAAGAAATTAATATTATAAATAGTAGTTAAAGTATATTAAACTATATAAAGTTGTATATAAAGTATAGACCTACTAGAAAACTATAACTAATAAGCTTAGATCTATTACTTAGATAGTATAATAGCTAAGTAATAGATAAATAATAGCCTTATTATATATATATATTTATCTTATTAGCTAGAATACTTCTTTAGATAGTTATTAATATAATTATCTATATATCTATTATTACTAGCTCTATAATACTTATATATTAATAGTAACTTATATTATATAGCTTATAATAATCTAATTATACTACTCAGAATAATACTCTAATTAGTTTAACCCTGATCTACCCTAGACTCTGTTCAGTATAAGTTATCCAACTGTTATAAATATACTGCTTTTCCTCTATATTCTAGCTATATCTAGCTGTTATTATTATCTTTATTATATTATCTCTCTTCCTTATTGCTCTGTGATTATAAAAGCAGTAATTATATATAGATAATACTTATCCAATCAGAGAGCTGTATTTAATATATTAAGTATTATTTAGCTCTTTAAAAACTAGGTCTATAAATAAAATAACTTATATCTCTCTTTAATTTAACTTAATTACTAAATTTAACCTACCTTAGTGATAAATACTTTTATAGTCCATAATCCATGCTCCCCTAGAAAAGGTGAGAATTAATAAGTTGAAATTTTTGGAAGAGCCTTGATAGTAGTGAGGGATATACCTTAAGCTTCCAATTGGGCATTTCCGCCTCCCAAGCCTTGATGATCAGGTCCTTCCGATTCTCTCGTACCTTGAGACTCAATGGAAACCTGGAACCCGGGATTCCGGGAAGAAAAGGCTCCATGTAGTCGTCTGGGTTGATAGGTAGTTTGACGCCTGGTCTAATGCTCATATCAAAAGACCAGAGAAAGCGCATTATTGCGACAGCAAAGGAGCGGTCAGCTACCTGGACACCAGGACCTTGGAAAATAAACATATGTCAGCTACTAGCCCAACAACGATTGCTACACAATGGTTCCAACGAGCCCAAGAAAAGGTGTCGTCACGTACAGAAGCGGCGGCCAACGCCGAACGCAAAATGATCTCTCTTTGTGTTGTCGGCATAGTTGCCAGATTCCTGAGACTGGACTAGTTTAGTCTTTCTGACTGCTCTGACAAGAGGCATGTTACTTACTGTGCTGACATCACCTTCCCAACGTTCCGGCTTGAAAACATCAGGGTCGGGGTGACGCTCAGGATCGCGACCGATAGCCCTTAATTAATTTTGAGCAGCTGGAGAGAATGAGGGCTTGAGAGCAAGAGGTAAATGACGCTTACCAAATGTTGGGCCGAATGGTAGAGTTGGCCGGAATGACATAACCATTGTAATTAATGTCAATTTTTGTGCGGTGCCCTAGCCCATTACCGACGGGTGGACGCATCCGCCACGTCTCCTTCATTAGATATCTCACGTAAGGGATACGCTCAACATCTTCCCAGACGGGCAAGCGGTCTCCAACAGCCTCGTCTAGTCCTGTCAGTGACCGCAACAATTTTGGGAAAAGGGTGATGAGTGAGGTACCGATAATCTTCCGGGCTTTGGCCTGTATCTCGGGATTCATGACCATTTGCTCCAGGAAAACCCATGAACTGATCCGACTCTGTAGGTTGCGATCACTCAGCAAAACTTTCGGTCTTTGGAACCAGTCACATCACATGCACATACAGTATCAGAGGCAGCAATGACAAGCTTCAGTGCAAAATAGGCGCCCTCCGAATGCGTCATGCCCGCCTTGTCCTTGTCCGAGAAAATGCGGGTTAGGAAGGAGTCAGCCGCTTCCCCTCGGTCAAAGAGCTCCTTTGCATGCTTGGCACCAATGTCAGGATTGTTACGAGGACAGGAGGGTGGTTGGCTCTTACCGCCATTCTCGATTCGACAAAATCGACATCAGCGTTGAATCTGCTGATTCCCTTTTTCGCCCAAGGCTTTAACCCTAGAGGGAGATAATCTAGCCACGTGAAAATATCTGCAAGGTAAACGCCGGAGATCGTGGCTGACGAAAAGGTGATTAGCAGACTCCTCCTCAGCCTGGGTAGAGGTGAGCGTACTAGTGATCTCATCAATTCCGCTTGCTGTTCGAATTGGTTAGTTAGTGGTAAACAATAGATTGAACAGTTCTACCGTACCCCAAATATAGTCAGACGCCTTGCTCTTGGTCTCGGGAATCTGTTGCCAGTCGCATTTTAGTCATCGTTGCGGAGATGCCGCTTCCTAAACGTACCTCTAGACCGAAAAGCTGGGAAGTGAATGTGCTATAGACATAGCGGCCTAAGCTTTCGAAGAGCTGGGTTTGCCTTTCTGTCCCGGCATCCGGATCGACAGCCACTTCGTGTATAAATTTGAGTGTCTCGTGGTAGAGGAAGGGAAACAGATTGTCGAGTCGCTGGGCGCTTGTGAGATTCTGCAGCGTCGCCTTTCTTAACAACTTTGCCGCGACACATGGCATCAGCATCCATGTAATCTCTGCAAAATATACGATACATGAAACCATACCTTCCATCGGGGATTGCTCGCATCCAGCAGGTCCATGCTTTGGTAGTTTGTGAAGTACTTCTGACCGACGTGCCAAAAGGGCCTCTCTGATGTGGCGGCGGAATTCGCAGTAAAGACAGCTTGGCAAGCTCGATCAGAATTAATAATATACTCATTGTTTGGTCCCAGGACAAGGCGCATCACCTCGCCATGCTCCCGAGCCCAGCGTGTCATGGTCTTGTAAAACAGGCCTCCCGCCTTGACAATCTCCGGAAGGTTTCCAACTAGAGGGTATCCTTTTGGGCTTGGAGGCAAGTTCTTCTTCCATAGTGTAGCGGAGACCAGTTGAAAGAGAAACAAGACGCCTAGTATGGTGAAGCCCCAAACGACTATTTTCGAGCTCACGATACTTTGCGTAAACAAGCCCATTATGATTGCTGAAAATAACTTCTTGGCGATCGTATTCAAGGTTTGTGACAGAAACTATTCCACGGAGATGATGATAAGGGGGACTTAAGGACTAACTCAGACAGGGTTTGCTCGAATAGTTACAGCAGCTATTCAGATGAGAGTGATATTTGTGAATGGAAATACCTTTTCTTGGTAGGGAAGTATAATGCCAGTCAGTTCAGCACGTATATACATATCCACTAGGTAAAGGCAAGCAGGTAACCCAGACCAGCAACAAGACATGTGGAAATGTCAAGCGGCGGATATCCGACCGTAATGCCGAGCCTGAGGTTCAGAGAATCTATTACGTCCATCTTGATAGGACAAACCGCCGCGTTGTATGAAACCTACCTTTCATCCTCGGTATAGTTTCGTATCGTCCAAAGGTGGAGACACAGCTTCGGACAATCCACTCCAAGTGTCCGAGACCAGTCGGAGGACAGTCCGTAGTGGATGCTGGGTGATCCGACCAAGTTCCCCCAGAATTAATTCACCACCGGTTAAACGGCAATTGATAAGCACGGCGTGTCATGAGCTATATGAAGGCCAAGCCGGATCTGGATTAGCTTTCTACCCCAAGGTTCCATCCCGTGTTGTTCTTGGTAAGGCTCATTATGCCCTGAGGGTGTGTTCGCTTCTTTATCAAGTTATATTTCCATTAGGCAGACCAATCCCTCTGCAGGCACCGTGTTCAAATGAAGATATCTCAGCAGCCAATCGGCCCATGTGCAATTGGCCGATGGCGTATTTTTGCTGCATCTCTAGCGCAATTGCATCCATGAAAGCGACCAACCTATCGTTTTGACCTCCTGGTTCATCGTAGTTCATCGTTAGAAGGAGAGATTGCGGGGAAGCTGTGAAAAGCCTAGATTTGGGGTTAAGGACGACTCATCATAGGGTGCTGGCCGATAATAAAAGCCCTTGCTCTTGTCATTCTGACTCCAAAGCAGTTTCCGTTGCATCCATTGTTCACCACTGAAGTTGCAAAGCTTTATTATTTTCTTTCCCTAGCTCTATTCCGTTACAAGTACAATTCGACCGTTTTCGGATACAGGGACTTGTCAAAATACACAATATGAAGACTTTTGGGCCTCGTTTGGGGCCTTATGCAGCATTGCCGTTGATCATCATCGCGGCCATTTCCAACTGCTGCGTCGCGGGTTTTGACCCAAACTTGTTGGGCAATTTGAATGTGATCCCCAAATACAGTGAAAGTAAGATCATCACAACCCTAGACTAACCAATCCCGGAAGATAGGTCCGCTAATGGTTCAAAAAGCTTTTCAGTTAGATGCTTCATTGTTGGGCCTCAACCTCGCTTTAGTCAACGCGGGGCAAGTGGTAACAGGACCGTTTGCTGGGCCTATCTTGGACCGATGGGGCCGGCGAGCTGGTATGATAGCTGGCTCAGTCTTCTTACTGGTTGCAACTGTTCTTCAAACTACAGCGAAAACAGGTAAGTCAATTAACAAAAGATAGCACGGGCACTTATTGATTTATGTTTCGCAGAAGCGCAACTGGCGGTCGGTCGTTTTTGCGTCGGTATATGTCTTGGTATCGCTCTCGCGGGCGCTCCAGTCTGGGTGGCGGAACTTGCTCCCCCAACAAGACGCGGCGTTTACCTCGGGATTTTGCTCTCATCTTTGCTGTTCATGGGAGTCTTGGTTGGTCTGACTGTCTTGTGGACCTATAATCTCGAGAGCGATTGGGCGTGGAGGCCGGGTTTCGTTGTATGTTCATTTATCAGTACAACAATCTCTTCCTCTCTGACTCACATGTTCGCTAGGTCGAGGGCGCATTCGCCGTCATCAGCATCGTCCTTGTACTGTTCGCCGATGAGTCACCCCGATGGCTTATTTCTCAAGGCCGCAACGAAGAGGTACGTTCGTCTTGTTCGTGATTACCCAGTTATTCTGACATCTTGAACAGGCCTTGGAGATTATTGCCCGCCTTCATGCAAATGGGGACCGCGAGCACCCTCTTGTTCAGGTTCAGATTGCAGAAATCGTAGATGCGATACGAAAGGAGAGCCAAAATGAGAGCACTTGGAAGACACTCATACATCCCAGTATAGCTCTTCCTGCATGCTCCACTGTAGATCTGTTTGCTAATCTCACGCTTTATAGAATCCAATTTGGAACGGTTTTCCATAGCTGTTCTGACTCAAATCTTCTACCAGGTGACAGGCTCCAACACATTGCTGTAAGTATGGGTGTCCAGATGGGTCAATGGTGGCAGAGGTGCTGATAACTCTTCCATAGGAGCTACTTTCCAATCATCATCTTTTCTGCCGGTATTACGGATACCCGGATGCTTATCATCATTAACATGTGTATCTTCGGTGGCACCTTCTTCTTAACGCCAATTGGTGGCTACTTGTCAGAACGAGTTGGAAGAAGAATTTTATTTCGTGAGTGATGCAGCAGTTTCAAGCCCAATTACTCTAGCTCTCATGTTCCAACATCTAGGGCTTTCGCTGCGCCTGTCCAATCATCTCATCATTAGTCTGCTGACCTGTTCATTATAGTTACTGGAACAGCAGCTATGACAGCTGCGCTGGCCGTGTTAGCCATCCTGGGCTACTACGGCGACGGCGGCGACCCTGTGTATGGAATATGCTCCATTGCCATGGTCGTAGTTTTTCAATTTGCATCAAGTCTCTCGTGGATGCTCCTGGGCTTCTCTTACCCTCTCGAGATTCTCAAGTTCTCCCAGCGAGCCAAAGGCTGGGCCATTGCGCAGTCTATCGGCTATGCGTTTGGATTTCTTAACTTGTATACTATCCCGATTGCCATTGAGAGGATCGGATGGCGTTATTACGCTGCAAATGCCGGTTGGAATGCTGTGATTCTGATCATTGTCTACTTCTGGTTCAAGGAGACGAAAGGGAGGACGCTGGAGGAGATTGACGGCGTGTTTGAGAAAGATGTCGATGTCACAGGTGAGCTCATTCTTCAAAAGAAGATCGCCGACTGCCTTGAAAAGAAGCCCTCGGGACCCTGAATCTTTGCTGTACGGTAACGAAACAATGTCGTGGTTATATTAGTGGCAATCTGTTCACCAATGTATCGTTTCATCATGGCTTAGTCTCAGATATGCAATCACTACTGATAGACACGAGTTTTAGTCACTGGTGAAGATTTCATTGGTTAAACCACGTAACCCGAATCTTGGAGACACATTCTTTACACCGCGCCTTAATTTGTCCATGGCCCTGTACCGAGTTTATGTAATTCGCTAGCATCCAAGCCAGAGCTACATACTTGCCAACCTTCTCAAGCATTCGACAGTCACATATTATACACGCTAGAGGAGTCATTTGCTAACTTACGGGATTTTCTTCTTGAACCACCTAAATTTGCTGGTCATTGATAATATAACGACATAAGGCAGCTCAATAAACCCTGGCGACTCAAGTATGAAGACGGGACTCTAGAAACGCAAGACATCGATTATTTCTGACCCTGCAGCACATCGACCAGCACGGCGATGCTGTACATTTACTTTGCTTTGAACAGAGCAGGGCAATAGCAAGCTTGGAATAGTAGAATCGGAAAGATCTAGAGTATTACTTGATTTGGTTCAATATGGTCTAAATACCAGTCTGGCGGGCCTGCCGGATCATCTCCTTGAAGAAGGATGCAATCATAGCGTTGCTCTCTCCATCTCCTGGCGGCACTAGTTGGCTTGCAAATATGCCAGCCACGCCGAGATCTCGATTGACAAACCAAGCTAGATGGGGCATCCCGCCCCATGTTAAAGTATTCTTCGGCAGATTCGCAGTATCCTGTAGGGTCAAAGCACCACCAATACCCTGTGCGACATTCATCTTGCCATCTTCGTCCAAGGGGCCCTGACCCGTCAGGTTTTGATACATGAACTGCACAATCAGTTGTTTAGCGTCGTGCGTATAGCTGTAATCTGCGGGCCTTGATTAGAGTTGAGCTTGGCTTACCTGCATTCGTATCAGTCCCTCCCTAACACCCTCATGAGACTGGAACTGTGGTGTGAACATCAGGTCAATACTAGCTGCCTTCAGCAGGATCGGAGATTTACTAGCCAAGTCTCCAATGACTTTGATGAGATCTGGCACTGTTGAGAACAAGCCAAGTCCACCAGCTTCACCCGAGGCGTCCTCCGGGTATGGCCAATACGGGGGGGCTGGTTCGAAACCTCCAGTCGAGCTGCGACCAACCATTTCTAAACGTTTCTTCTCGAGGTCGGGTCTCTGCTTGGGGTGAAAGGTTGAATCTATTGCACCGACGGGGCGGAACACGTTCTCCTCCATGTACTGGCCCAGAGTCTTACCCTTGTTCAGTCTTGACACGAGGAGTCCTGCCCAGTCCACACCACTGCCATAATGCCAGTCCTGACCCGCTTCAAATACGCGCGGTGTAGAGTATGCTTTGAGCACATCTCCACACTTCCATTGGGGGGGCAGGCCCTGAGATTCCTTTCGCCAGCGGGTTAGAATAGGATTGGTCCCGTCGTACGCCAAACCGCTGGTGTGTGTAAGGAGGTGACGAAGTGTGACGGGCCTTGTCGGCGATGTGTATGATAGCGAGTCGTTGTTAAGCGAGGCGAGAGGCTCTTGGCAAAGCTCGGGTAGGTGAGTAGCCACATCGTCGTCCAATCCAATAAGCCCCCGTTCGACGCATTGGAGCGCACAAATGACAGTAAGGGGTTTCGTGACGGAGTAGCAAGAGAAAAAGGCATCATGGGGCAAAGCTTCATTAGAAGACAAGGATCTTCGCCCAGCCTGATTCTTGTAAAAAACATTTCCTATGAAGAGGAAGAAAAGATGGGTTAGATGAAGGACTAGAAGACATTCATGCGAGGGGCAGCTTACCAGAGCCGTCAATGGCGGCGAGGACAACACCAAATAGTCCATTTGCCTCCTTGGCTATGCTCTCAGTGATGGAGAGATTGAACGCTGCTGCTGACATTTCGAACAAATGCGTCGGGAGGGTATTGAGATTAACTGTTTGTCATGAAAGGCTGATTCGGGCAAATCTACACAGAGAGTTGGGGACTTCAGCTTATATCGTGTCGAGATAGCGAACAAAGCAGACGGCAACTTTTCATTGCTGCAAAATGAGGGCTAATGCAATTTGCGCTGGACTAGAAAAGCACCAAAAGAGCTGCTGCGATCGCTAGATCCTGCCCGTTCGGACTGAACCCCGACGCCAAGTAGATGGCGAAAGCGAACGGGCATTTCAGCATCGTAATAAGCGTTCCGGATTCGGAATACTTCCAGGCTCGCGCAGGTATATAGCAATAACTACTATATATTTGATTTTTAGAGGCTAAGAAGTACTACTTTTAAAGCTGTCTTGTATTAGGCCTTAGTAGCTTCTAGCTACTTTATTAAATTTGTATTACTAAGCTATTTTATTTTATTTTATTTTATTTTATTTTATTTTATTTTATTTTAAAAAAATATTTATTAATAATAACTGAAAAATAATCTTAAGTAATTATAAAACTTAGTATCTTTTAAGATATTTAGATTTATTTTAAGCTATAGTTCTTTAGTTTATATTATCCTAGAGCTTTTAAAAGAAAGCCTTAAGGTTTATAAAAAGAAATTTCCTAATACAGCTAGTAACTTTAAATTATTTTAAAGTATATTATTATATAATCTTTATTATTATAGATATTTAACTTTATATAGAAAAAAACTCTTTTTACTATTTAATAAATAGATTCTAGAAGTATATAGTACTAGTATTTTACCTTAGCTTAGTAATATATATAGATACTATTAGTGAATAGCTACCTTAGTAAATTGTAGTAGGTTGCTAACTTATCCCAATATTTACTGCCAGGGGGAACCAAGGTGAAAATAATCAGGGGAGGGCAGCTTTGAAGCCGATCCGAGAATTGAAGAAGAAAAATCAAGACATATAGGTTCCTCCGCTCAAGATCATGTATTCACCGTTGATCCATCTGGACCTTTCGTCGGCCAAAAAGGCCACTGCCCAGGCAACATCTTCGACTGAACCAAAGGCTCCCTCACAAGGCGTGGCCTGTTCCACCTCCTGCCGCACAGTCTCATAAGAGTCACCCAAAATGTCGATGAAGTTTTGGTTCAAAATTGGCCCGGGCCCCACGCCGTTGACAGTGCAGCCGTACTTGGGCGGCAGCTCGCGCGCCCAAACGCGAATCATGGCGTCAATGGCGCCTTTCGTGGCAGCGTAGACACCCTGCCCCGGTTCCGGAGTCCGCGAGGACGCAGAGCCGATGCAGATGATACGCGATCCGCCCAAGGCCCCAGACATTGCCCCAGATGGCTTGTAGGGCGTGAGATGTGGCAGGACTTCCTTGGTAAGTAAAAAGTATCCGCGCGCATTCAGATTCATCGCCCTCTCCCACGATTCAGGCTCGGCCTCCCACAGCGGCCCCATAGGAACCCATCCGGCGTTGTTCACGAGAATGTCGATGTGGCCAAACCTCGCCACCGCTTCTGCGACGAGGTTCTTTGGACCTTCTAGCGTGGAGAGGTCTGCGCAGACTGCGAGCCATGGAGTCGCAAGGCTTTGGCCCACGGCCTCGCATTGTCCTTTTAGGCTCTCCCAGGGGTAGTTGAGCACGATGTTGGCTCCGCGGGCTGAGAGTTCTCGAGCTATGGCAACGCCAATGCCCGATGATGATCCGGAGACGATGGCCGTCTTGCCTTTCAGAGGTGCCGGGTCATTGTTCGTTTGCACAGACTCCATAATGATATTATTTAGAGGGTTACCGTGAGCACAAGACTTGGTCTGGTAAATATGATTGTTATCGAGGTGGAATGAGGAAGTCTGGTCAGGCCGATGGCTCGAATATCGAGACTGCTCTAAAGCGCGGTCGCCGAATCACTTTATAAATTGCCTCTGGTGTCATGCACCGCGCATACATGACCGACCGCGAATGGGAAGCTACCAACACGACTTGAAAGACCACATCGGTGCGAGGGCTCTGCCAGCCAGTCGGACATTGTCTGGGCCCTTTCTCTGGTCGGAGTGGAAGTGCGACTCCGCACGACGGAATTCGAGTTAGAAGGCCCGGTGCAGAACTTTGGGCATTTAACACCTCGTTGTTCCTTATCTTCAACACCATCCAGTTCACGACGCTCCAACTACCACTTATCATCAATCTCAGGAATAGCTATCGACATGGACCCAGAGTGGCTCATCATCATCAAAGATCGCAAGGATGCTGGCGATAAGCACACTATTCGCGTGAGGTAAGCTCCATCGCCTTTCAATCCCAATTCCTGGAACGTACTCATTAAGCGGCTCTTTCCAGCGCCCATTTAGCCGGCATGCGAGCCGACCCCAAGGATAGATGGGTTTTTGCAGGTAGGTCCAAGTGATCTACCTCCCAAATACTTAAACTCATTTGAGCCTCGTGACCAATAACACTTCCCTGTTCTTCATAGGCTACAATGTTGTTCAACACGTGCAGGACAGGAAGGACGCCACCTTGACAGGCAGCGTTCTTGTCGGCCGGGCACCTAATAAGGAAGTGCTCGAAGCCCGAATCAAAAGTGACGCATTTGTCACCGAGGGTGTTTGGGACCCGGAAACTCTAGTTATTACGCCCTTCGTTAGTACTTTCAGGCAGCCCTTGTTACCTGGAGGCGCTCCGCCCGCGCCTTGAAGATTTGATCACAGAGTGGAGGGGCTGCAATTGAGGGAATGATGGATAAAGTGCGTTGCTATTTGCCAAACATGTCAAGCAGATGATATTTGAGAGATCACAGAGTTCCCACATGACTTAGTTCAGCCAATCATCTCGATTAATCAAATAACAACACTCTATCAAATGACAGAATTGAAGTCATGAGAGCATAAATTCTTTGTATTCTTGAATTGTGTTGAAATAATGTAGAAAAAAGTCAACGTCTTTATTCTCTTATGAGTTGGTCAAAATACCATTTCCAGAGCTTTCTGGGAGAGTATTTTGCCATCAAGATCTACGCTCCTGTCCTGTATAAATCATATTATCTCGGGCCAAATAGCTCAAAATCTGTTTAAATGTACACCAAGTTTGGGTAACGAGCTATTTTCAATTATATATAAATATAATTTAATTACCTGCTAATAATATAGCTTATATAATTTTAAGTATATAATTTATAAAAGATAAAAAGATTATAATTTTAACTATAATAAATTCTTTATAAACTATAAATATTTAATAATCAAGTCTTATATTAAAATTATAATATTTAATAATTCTTTTTATTAAATTAAGCTAATTATTTTCTTTGTTTTATTAAATATAACTCTAAGCTATGATATTTATAATCCATTAATAATAATAAGCTTTAAAAGACTTTTTAATATTATTAGTATTATAGCCTATACGCTGCTGGAATTCTACACCGTATTTCACTCAAATAATTTAAGGACTGGTTGAGTCAGTTCTCTGTATACCTAGGAAAGTTGATACGTGACCGCCCTGGTTTCAATGTGAGTAGCTGGGCAGATAACGCCACCTGATACTTGGAGAGCCTCTTTCGGCGTCTACGGACAAGCCCGCCCACGGACATGCCTTATCGTCAAGTTCAAGCAAACAAAAGCAAGTCGATTGGAGTGCTGATAAGATTCGCGGTGGTGGCAATTAGTCCGAGGTGGGGAAGAGGGCTGAAACCGAAAGTCCGGAATTACGACAAAGAATCAGCTCCATTTATCTCTGGGGTGTCTGGTCCGGCACCGCAAGTCCAGAAATTACTTTCTATACAGCGAGGCCTTGCTCAATTTGATTGACAATGATACAAACCTTGGCAAAGCCTAGCGGATCGTTGATATCAAATACCGAGATAAGCTATTTGCTGGAATAGAAGGCCTCCCAGCCGTCAAGGAAGCGTTGCTTATAGTCTCAGGTACTTCGTTGATCAATCTTTTTCCAAGTAAACGAATTCTACGGAGCCACAGGACAAAATGTCTTCCGCAAATACGTCTTCTGCCAGTATGGCTGATAGCCTTTACTTCCCACTCATTGGGCGCATGCCAGCTCTTAGCCCCCTCATTGCAGCTGTAGCAATACTCGTGGCGTCAATCGGCGTGCGATTTATGCTGTCGAATCGTTCGCAGGTCCCGATTGCATTGTCAGATAACATAGCAAGCCGCAAAAAAAGAATCGATCAATACCGCTTCGACTCGCGGCGTGTGTTGACTGAGGGATACACCCAGGTACCACACACTTCTGCTCGTATAATGCTCCTCGTGCATGATCTCACCGCTTCTAGTTCAAAAACCAAATTTTCGGCTTGGACACTAGTGAAGGTATGAACAATTCAGTCATTTTGAAGCAGATTCCTTACGCCGATCCATTAGGAATTATCATGGTACTTCCCACCCATTTCATAGATGAGTTTAAAAGCCACTCGGCATTGAGCTTTGACGCCACCTTTGACACCGTAAGTGCTTCTCTGGACTCATGTTATATTCCAGCAGTATACTTACTCCAGAGGGCCCAGCTCACCTTGCCAGAGTACACAAGGATTCACGCTGCTACTCGCGTTATTCTAAAATTGTTCCTTGGCAAATTTAATCCATCCCTGGGTCTGTGTTGCCTGAATGTTTTTCTGTTAGGCATCCAATCACTGACATTTACAATAGGAGCCTTCATGCCTGACATGCAGACCATGTTCCAGACGGAACTTCTCGCAGCTCTTCCTAAAGATGAGAGTACGTCAGATTATATCGCATATATGTAGAAGCCTGCTAACCAATCTAGATTGGAAACCCGTCAAAATATACCACATTCTCTTCCACTTGGTTTGCAAGAGCGCCGCGAAATCGTTGCTAGGGGTGGCGGCCGCAGAAAACCCCCGCTGGCTCCAAGTGCAGACGGACTACATCGGAACAGCCATTTCCTACATCCAAGCCCTCAAAAGATGGCCGAAGACATTCCGCCCGTTTGTCTATCGTTATGTTGAAGGCTACAGCACGTTGAGAAAGCAGTGGAACGAAGGGAGAGCCATCGTGGCCGATTTCCTAGCCAGAAAAAAAGCCAACAACTGGGAGCCTCTTCAACAACCCCCATCATTTTTTGATATTGTCGCATCGACCTATAGAGACATGAGTGTGGATGAACACCTGTCGTTGCAGATCACCTTTTTCGTTGCTGGCGTACACACGTCTGCGGCCACCTCGACACAAGCCCTCTTTGATGCTGCTGTCAATGCTGATTGCATTGCACAAGTGCGAGAGGAAATTCAGCAGCTTCACGCAAGCTGCGGAGGCGTTATTGAACGCCAGCATCTATCACAACTCCCGAAGCTAGATAGTTTTATCAAGGAGGTGCTCAGGTTCAGCTCACCAGATCTCGGTAAGAGTTGTCGTATTGAGTTGTCGTATTTCTGTGCTAACGCAATTGTAGCCACGTTTGTCAGAAAGAGCTCCCAAGACGTCACCTTGTCCAATGGCTTCCATATCCCGAGTGGAACCACTCTGGAGGTTGCTACTGGTGCCATTGCAATGGATCCCGAGGTTTTTGATAGTCCGAAAACCTTTGACGGGCTCCGTTTTTGGAAAAAAAGGCAGGCTGAGAATGAGAGCGTAAAACACCAGTTTACGAGCGTCAGCCCCCGAGATCTCGAATGGGGCTATGGTAGGCATGCCTGCCCTGGGAGGTACATGGCAGAAGTAACGATTAAACTCATCATGATTCAAATCTTACTTCGTTTCGAACTAAAGAACCCCAAAGGCATAGCTCGATATGAGAGCTTTGACTTTGACGGCCAGGTGAGTATAATCACTTGCCCTCCTCTACCTATCCATGACTGACTTTCACAAAGACAATGCCGAACACGGAAGCGGAAATTTTGATCAGGGATATCAATGCATGAGTTGGCGAGAATTGCTGGTTGATTGTATTAAACTAGAAACGCTCCCCTTCCCTACTCTTGCGAATCCCCCCCATTTCGGATTCAACAGTATATGAATAGATGGCTGCCGCTTTGATGCAACATGAGGGAAATGATTCTACTTCACGAAATTCGCTCAACATGATCGACAAGGTTCAGTGCTTGCTCTTGCTAGATTTCGGTACGTATGAAGATGAATGTCGGTACCTGTTAGGCTGGAAATACTACACATATATCATGCGAACCCAGATACAGTAACTAAAAAGTAAATGTTTTCACAATCAGTGTTGAATTTTCGTTATCAAAGCTCTGAGAAATTAAAAAACCCATTAAAAACAGCCCAAGCCTTTCATCTTCAGCACAGGGATAGCATTGAACAGACTAAAGTATGTATACAGTCGATGTACGTGTCAACACCTTTTTTGTGTCAAGATTCTGAACAATGTGGGCGGCGTATGCGTGGGGATCAAAACCAGACAACGGCTAAATTCTCAAGAGTGCCTTGGCATTCTGGTACGCTATCTTGGCAAAGTCTCCCTCGCTTACAAGCCCGCTGTTTTGCAACTCCTCCATGAACTTGAGCCCATCTTGGTTGTCCTCTAGAGGGTAGTCGACGCTGTAGAGGATACGATCGATCTTGGTTGTCTGCAGTAGACATGCCATTGGACCAAGCGCAAACATGCCGCTCGTGGTGACCCAAATGTTCTCGTCCCAGACCTGGCGGAGCTCCTTGACACGAGAAATGGCGCCGGGCCAGTTGGCTGTTTGCGGGATGATACGGTCCAGCATAAAGGGCAAGGTCTCACCCATGTGTCCGATGACAATCTTGAGCTTGGGGTACCTGTCGAAGATGCCGGCTGCAAATAGTCGCAGTACGTGAATGGCCATAGTGGCGTGCCAACCGTAGCACCACCCGCCGATTTGAATAGATACTGGCTTTGGGTATGGCCCGTCAAACAACAACTTGCTGACGTCTGCGGTGGGGAAGATGGGGTGCAGATACAACGGGACGTCAAGCTCTTGCGCTTTTTCGTACAGTGGGTAGAACCGGGCCGTGTCGTAAAAAGTCCCGTCATCAAGAGTGTTGGGAAACAGAGCTCCGAGAAAGCCGTACTTGACGACACAACGCTCCAGTTCCTTTGCTGCTTCTGACGGGTCGTTGAGGGACAAGCATGCAAAACATTCGTATCGATCGGGCCGTTGCTTCTTCATCTCATAAAGCTCGTCGTTGACCTTTTGCATATCCTCAAGGCTCGGATGGCATGGGATATGTGAGAGCACCTGCGTCTGGATGGATCCGGCATCAAGAGTTGCGATACGTCCATCGCCAGTCTCTAGCAACTTATCCTGCACAGTTGGATCTCTTGCAGCCATGCCTCTCCTTGCATTCACGTCATACTTGTCCCACATGAATTGAGTGAAGACGTGCTCCTCCAACGTGATGAGTGGTGTTTGGATAGGCATCTTGGGTTTGGTTTATGATAACGCTTCGTTGCCGCTAAGGCTTTTGTTGGCAGAGGCGAGTTGAATGATTAGTCCGGGGATGATTCTTTCACGGAAAATGTTACAGATGGCGTACAGTCTGTCAAGATCAGATTGACTTGCGACTTTGTGTGTCACTGAATGCTAAGTGACACATCTTAAATGCTTTATGTGAAGGGGGACCTAAAGCAACATCAAGTCTAGCAAGCGTTGGTGTTTCTAGATGGACGGACACTTGAGGTACTATCCCGAACCCCGCAGGCCGGACATGGACAACAAGCCTGGGGCGGCTCTATCGTTCATTTCCCCGCGGGGTTTGCCCGCAAAATTCAATGCGGAGGATAGGCCCGAAGTCGTAGGAGCATTATGCCGATCAATACGAACTGCGGGAATCTTGTGCATTCATTTTATTCCCTTTAGCGTAGACTATGTAGGCTAGGGTCCAAAAATAAGCTATGTAGAGATGTTATCAAAAAAAAAATGAGCGTAGACTCCCGCCCGTCATTCCTGGCGCGTTCATTACGCCGCAGCTGTAGGTGGTGGCCCTGCAGGAAGGAACTTGCCCATGTCTTCTTGCCTCCTGGTGAGAAAAGCAAGGGGAACGTTGGGGCCCCAGATGGAGATGGAATCGGGCTCTGCAGGCTCTCTCTGAGGAGGATTATTGCAATTGACGAGATCGCCATCTGCATAATGCTCCAACACGAAGCCGTCGTTGTCAAACCAATAGTCAAATATCTGGCTTCCGAGTAGATGCCGGCCCACGCCCCATACCAGTTGCCATCCCCTCTTCTCTAAATAGTTGTGCCCCTTGAGCTCACTGTCAAAATCATCCACTTCAAAGCTAGCGTGGTGAGGAATGCAATCTTTGGAGTCTCCCGCGGAGATGAAGAAGTTCTGCGCTCTTGTCAATTACTTACGGTACATTAGGGATCGATTTTGCTACAACATAGAAGGCTTACGTGATGGTCGACAAACTGCTCGCCCTTGTCTAGGTGGCAGAAAGTCATGATGTCTTTGCCCGTGGCAGGATTAAAGAGAGAATCCGTCGCTGTCAATGTCATCTTGTCAAAATACCACTGGCGGACCTCTTGGAACACATCATGATGAACCTCGTAGCCGTAGTGGCCCAGTTTGTGGACATGACTGGGGCCGTCTTCGAACCGTTGAAACTCGCCTTTGCGTGGCTTCTCAGACCATGTATTGTAGACAAGCGCCTTCGGTTTGTCCTGTTGACCAACGGTGCGCTCCTCGTGACCCCAGTGGAGGTGAACTAAACCGCCGGCGGGATCCTTGATGGTGACCGTCTTTCCTCCAATGGGACTCTCGGCTTCAGAGATGGGAGTCGCACCGGGCAGCTTGGCAGCCAACTCGAGATCCTGGTATGAATCAACGGCCCATCCTCCGCCCAGGAACTCGGGCTTGCCATGGTCGTCTCTCTGCGATATGTAGCACACGGGGCTCTCGCCGAAGCCGCGATACCATATCTTGTCAGGTAGTGACTTTGTAGGTATCAAACCGAAGTCGGACAAGAATCTATGAGTTTTATCGAAGTCCGCGTGTGTGTATGAAACGTACATAAGACTCTTGAGACTGATGCGTTCTGCAGAGGGCGACATGGTAAAAAGGCTATGGAAAATAACTTGTATGATAATATTGGAATGAATGATCAAGGCAGGATAAATATAGCGCTCGGCATAGAAGTAAAGAGAGCGGGGAAGAAGTGAGTCCTGGGTGGTCGCTACCTCGCTCTGAGTGTCTCCTACAAGATAGTAGATTATTGAGAGCCGACATGGGTGGCCCTCGGCCTGAGGCTCCGAACACTTCCGTCGCGGGGCTCAGTCCGTGACTACATGAGGTAGACCAGCTCGGCAATCCGGACTGCCCTCTCATTTGCATAGAGAATTGAAAATGGGTGAGAATTGGCGTCTCGGCCATCGTGATGAGAGGATTCAACCGAATGGTCGACTCGAAAATTGCGTCGCAAGTACAAATTTTGCCAATATCACGCCCCAAAATCAAAGCCCAACAAGCATTTCCTCCTGTCCTACACAACTAGGATATCACTACGATTAAATCAATATGTCGTTCGATAGATTGATCAGGTTCGTCGACGAAGAAGGCCGAAAATCGTTCGGCGACCTTGACAAAGCTCTGGCAGCCAAGGATATCATTGGTTCCGAGGTCCAGGTGCTCGTTGGAACTTTTCAATATGGCTTCACAAAGACAAGCGAAAAGCGCAAGGTTAAGAAAGTATGGACCAAGCGTGCGACCAAAGCCAGGATTTCAATTCATTGACGTTGTGCGATAGCTTCTCTGCCCTCTCCCTGACACCTCCGCAGTTCTGTGCGTTGGTCTGAACTACAAACTGCACTCAAATGAGACAAATGTGAGCAATTTGTGATGGAAAAGAACCCATAGAATACCATTCACTGACCATGTGCAACGGCCCAAAGTTTGTTATTCCGACTAAGCCTGTCATCTTCATGACACCCAACGAACGTCTCACCGGACCCTTGGACGATGTGATCGCCCACGACGACGCTCAACCCATGCTCGACTATGAAGGCGAGTTGACTTTTGTCCTATCCAAGGACGCTAAGGACGTCAAGGAGGAGGATGCGCTCGACTATGTCTTGGGATACACAGTCGGTAATGATGTCTCAGCCAGAAGCCTGGTCCCCGTCGAGGTCTCTGGTGGTCAGATGGGCTATTCAAAGTCGTTTGACACATTTGGCCCCATCGGCCCAGCCATCACCTCAGCCAAACTGATCCCCGATCCGCAGGCATTACGGCTGGTGACCAAGGTCAACGGCCAAATACGGCAGGACGTCAGCACGTCCGAGATGATCTTTAGCGTTAAACAATTGATTGCCTACGGGTCCAAGAATCGGACTTTGAAGAAGGGCACCGTCGTCATGACAGGTACGCCAAACGGCGTAGGCTGGTTCTCGGATGGTCTTCTCGGTCACGGTGATGTGGTCGACATTGAGATAAGCGATCTGGGCTCCATCTCTAACAAGGTCGTCTTCAAATAGGCTTTGATGGAGAACGTAGATGACCATAAAGTGGCCTCTCATTTTAAAACACTTGCATGTCAACTTTGATTCCTGTCCCAGCCAGTATTTCAGATGTGGTGATTATCGTAAAGTGTTCCATTTTTTGTCACATTAGACGGGAGCTCTGCTCGGAGTCCGTTCCGACATCAAACCGGAACTCCTTCATGACGAGAGGTAGCCTACTGCGTTATCATACCCAAGTGCTTAGTTGGCCAAAGCAGGCGGAGCAAACTCGAACTCGTTCCGCAAGAGGCAATTGCTATATAAATTAATCTCTACTTCCGCTAATTCAAGATACCTTCTAGTCATCAACAATCACTTATGATGAGCTCAGATAATATTCGAAATGTTGCAGTCGCAGGAGTAAGGTTCCCTCCATTTGCTCTTTTCTAGAATTCCATCAAATAGCTAACTTTGTTCAAGGCGAGCGGGATCATCGGCTCCAAGCTCGTGCCGCTTTTAATCGAATCAGGTCGCTTTGCAGTTACCATCCTTGGTCGAGCTGACTTCACTGACGTGCCACGCGGCGCTAAACTGGTCGTGGTCGACTACAACGATCAAGAGAGCCTATTTAGAGGGCTACGAGGACAAGATGCTGTCATCTCGACTTTGTCCAGAGAGGCCACACTGCTCCAGATCCCATTGATTGATGCTGCCGTAAGAGCTGGTGTGAAGCGCTTTATACCTTCCGAATTTGGCGGCAACCTCAAAGACTCCAACTTGCGGCAGCTGCCCAATTATGCCAACAAAGCAAAGGTGGAAGACCACCTAGAGAAGCTGTCCTCGGAGAATGGCATCACGTACACATATATCTACAACAATGTGCTGCTCGACTGGTCCATCGAGAAGGGAGTCTTGCTGAACTTCCAAGACGCTACGGTGCACCTCTACGACGGGGGCCATCGCGCCGTGTCTATGACACGAGTAGCCGCGGCTGCAAAGGCAGCTGTTCAAGTGCTGCTGCATGCAGAGGAGACCAGGAACAAAGCGGTGTGTATTCACGAAATTGTGATTTCCCAGAGCCAGCTTCTGGCCTACGCAAAAGAGGTGGATGCTTCCCGCGTATGGCAAGAACAATATGTTGACATGACCGAGCTCGAGACCAAACTGAAGGCCGAGCACACGTCCGATGTGCCAAATCTTGGTCTATTTCACGCCTACGCCGTCAAGGGTGCATTTGGAGATGGAATCGACAATCAATTTCAGGAAGCTGACAACGAGATACTCGGCGTGGTGCGGTTGAGCATCGATGACCTCAAAGGAATGCTGGCCCAAATTGCGGACAATGTGACATGAAGAAGCCAAGCTTAGGGATTTGAGATTGTTGAAGTAGTGCCGCACTTTATTAAATTAGTCTCTTACACAAAGCTGACTTGACTCCAAGTGACTGCTTGAATATGTTTCTTGTACCCCGATAAACAAGGCCTTAGCTAGCTAGTACGCTTATACTTCCAGATCTCTTGAGCAAAGATCGTGAGGAGGTCTGTGCTCTTTGAATCACCTGGAGGCATCATTTGGCACGCAAAAACGGCGGCAATGCCCAGCTCCTTGTTGGCAAACCATCCCATGTTGGGCATCCCATTCCATGCCAGGGTACCGGCCGGGAGGCTGGGCGTGTCTTCAACGGCCACCAGCCCTCCTAAACCGAACGAGAGGGCACGAAGGCGTCTCTCGCCCCCAGTGATATTGTCGTAGAGGTGCTAGATTCGCCATATTAGAGGCAATTGATTTGGCAGGATGGAACTTGAAGAGGGAGAGGGGGGGGAGTCCAAGAGTTGTAGCACTCACGCTCATGGCTAATAAACCCTTTGCTTGCTTGCTCTCAGCACCAAATTGTGGCTTGAACATCGAATCAGCCATGTCAGGCGACAGAAGCACAGGCTTCTCCTTAATCAAGTCGGCCACTACTTTAATAAAGTCGCCAGCACTTGTGACGATACCCATGCCTCCGCTGTCCCCAGTTGCGTCTCTGGGGTACAGTTCCTCCATGAAGGCGAGCTCACCACTGGGCACCCTAATGCTCATATCCATCAGGTTGTGCTCGGCCTCGGGGTGCTGTGATATGTTGAAGGTGGTGCGCGTCAGTCCCAGCGGAACAAATATATTTTGCCGCATGTACTCGCCCAGCCTCTGTCCAGTGAGACGTTCGATGGCCAGGCCAGCCCAGTCGAGGCCTCCTCCGTAGGACCATGATTCTCCGGGCTCAAATACCAAGGGCATCGAGTATCCTTTCACGACGTCGCCACACATGGCGAGACTGGACTCACCACGAGACTGGCGCCAGGCAATCAGTAACGGATGGAAATTGTCATATGTAGAGCCGCTCGTGTGTGTCAACAAGTGCCTAAACGTGATGGGATTCTCTGCTAAGCGCAAGGCAAATCCAGCGCCGTCGTCATCGTGGGTTGGAGTAATGATATGGGCATCCTTGAGTTCGGGAAGAAGTTGATAGACTGTATCATCGAGATGTATCTTGCCATGCTCAACACATTGAAGGACAGCAATGGTCGTGAAGAGCTTAGTGAAGGAATACGCCCAATACGTCGTGTCCAGGTCTGGTTCTTCGTTTCCCACCCATGTTCGCCTACCTCCGGCGCTTGTCATGACCAGTTTACCTAGCAAAACGATCTCGGGTTAACGCTTGCGCTACGTACCGGTGATGGCACGTGTTTCGGTGTGGCCGGACGGGACATACCTGTGTTGTCTGCCACGGCTACCACGGCACCAAACACGCCGTGCGCGTCTGGCGCTGTGTGCTTCGATAGTGCTTGCTGGAAAGAGATGGACATATTGGTTAAGCTCGCTAAGCCCCTTGCTGGTCGCTGGTCTCAACACCGGGCGATGTCCGAGGCCATATATGGCCGACATAACATATGCACATCTCTACGCCGAACTACGACCGAAGATAAGACGGCGGATGACAAGGGCACGAAAGCGATCAACATTGCCGTTTCGACGGAAGCTGTCCAGATTGAGGCGGCTCAGAAATCGCGACGGACTTTGAAACAAAACACCGAGGGCTGTACGGAGATTGTTCCGTACTCAATACTGCTACCCTATACAGAGCTTCCACTGAGAAATTCCTTACCTATAATCTATCTTAAAAAATCCTATATTAACAGCTATTTGTATTTAATTACCAATTGATTTTATAACTCTTCTATTTAAAGAAAGAAAAATGCTTATACTATTTGGTCTGTACAGCCTAGAAATCACTCTTTTAGAGAAAGACTCAGATAAACACTGTTACCTAACCTGGCCCGAGTTGACTGTTCCTAATGAAGCCGAAGCTTATCCAGCTGACATAAATACGTCTCAATGACTTGCAAACTAAGCAAGAGAAGTGATCATCGTTCAAAGGCGAAAGGTATGTGAACCAAACTAGGCTGGGCGAAGATAGTGAATGTCGTGGGCTCAACTACAGCAATGCAAGGGCAACAGATACAATGATTCATATGCTCCCACTGCTCCTGTGTGATTCCTTGTCTAGTATTACCATCTGGGTGGCTCCACAGGTCACATTCGCCACTTTTTGTTGAGCAATGTGTGGCTACGCGTTTTACGACCACCTTTCCCGTGTGCCTCTTTCACGCCAGATATGCCATACTCACAAATTACCTACCTAGATACAGACCTTCGCCACATTACCTCCCTCTAACTACTACTAGACCCAAGACCGCCACCACTCAACTCAAGTGTCGAGCAATCACACGAGGCTTGTTCTCCATCCGACAGAGCCGGGTTATTGTGGCTACGTTAGTGCACTGGGGTGTTTATCTTTGGCGGCATCCTGATACGCCAGATCCTTGGAGGAGTGACTACGTTGTGGGGGAGGAAATCCACATCCGCTTCGTTCATAGGACGAAGAGTGTCGCTTATCCAGCTTGGACCCGTATATCCGTGCACCCGCTGCTAGTGGTGTCCATAATAACAGTAACATGAATCGAGACTTTGCGGGGTAAACTCGATATCTAGCAAACAGTCTCGCCCAAGGTGGGGCCAAGTGTCCGTCCTCTTATCAACCCTCCCCCTCTGGCAAGGCCTTTGGCGGCTTCGGCACTTTCATCTCGTGCAACCTGCAGTTACCTGCATTGTTTCTCTCTTGCTCTGCAGCTTGAACTTGTGTGCAACCCTAGCCTCGTCTAATATTGCCCCCTTCCCGCCAACCCAACAACGACTGCATCGTATATAGCCCGGCAAATTCCAGCCCGTCATGCCCGAGGCGCATCCTGACCACACCGAGGATCAGGCCGATCATGTAACTGCCGCCTCGACGGCATCATTGCCAGCACCATCAGATGCTCCCGGCTCAGAATCGCTGCCGGCGGCAGAACCAGCCCCAGCCACATCGGCCGTGCCCATGACAAACCACTTCTCCTGTGTAAATTGTCGTCGCCGCAAGATCAAATGCAACAAAGTCGATCCATGCACGAACTGCACCAAGGCCCAGCTCAATTGTATCTTCCCACCGCCTCGCCGCCCAGGGAAGGATGGACAAATAGATCCGGCCCTGCTTGCCAAAATTGACCGCATGCAGCGGACCATTTCGTCGCTGAGATTACTTGTCAATGAGAAGGATTCGCAGTTGAGGGAACAGAGGCAGAGCCTCAGACAGCCGGGCAGTCCTGCGGGCACCAGGACCGGCCCTATTCCGGAGCGAGAACAAGAACAGTCACCAAGGCCCCAGGAGTCTCTCGGCACCATCGTGGCACGGCCAAAGACCCATGCATCACCTAGCATGTCTGTTTCTCCAGCCAACTCAGCAACGACGCAGTCTACCACAGATTACACAGCTGGCAAGTTGATCAGAGATGAAGGCCGAAGCATCTATATAGGAGGAACCTTTTGGGTCGCTCTCAATACTCAAGATGTGGTAGGATCCCCTGCATGGCTGTCCTCACTCTACTCTAGGGTGGCGCACTGACACCTTCTCTTCACTAGCAATCCAACGACCTAGACAATGACGATGAATCTGAGACCTTTGATGGCGAAGATTTCTCAGTCTCCCAGGACTCCACTATCGAGAGTGTCTTCTCTAACTTCCCTTTACAATCGCACACGGCTGCACAGTCGCCGACACATCCTCCTATCGCGAACCGGCAGAAGTTGTGGCTGACCTTCACAGAGAACGTCGACCCTATTACCAAGATATTGCACATGCCTACGGTCACGGCCCAGATAGCGGGATGGCTGACAAGTGAGGACATGACAGCAGTCCCCAAAAGCCTCAATGCGCTCCTGTTTGCCATCTATTTCTCGGCTGTGTCAAGTCTCGAGGAGGACGTATGCCGTGAGCTCCTCGGATGCGAACGTGATATCCTCGCCACCAAGTATCGCATGGGTGAGGAGCACGCCTTGACTGCGGCCGGCTTCCTCAACACTGACGATCTGGTCGTCATGCAGTCCTTGATCATCTACCTCATCACGCTGCGACACACGGCGCCGCGCCGATCGTGGACCTTATGCCCGCTCGCCTTTCGTCTGTTGCAGTCCTTTGGTGCCCACCGCGATGGTGCTTCGCTCAAACTCGTTACATACGAGTCGGAGATGCACAAGCGACTCTGCTGGCACCTCCTTATGCTCGAATGCGGGGCGGCTGAAGACTCGGGGTGTGATCCGACCCTGTAAGTTGTGTCGGGAGAAATTAGCTGGGATTGGTCTCAGACATTGTCACTAACCGAGCTTCGACAGGGTCGAGATCAGCAGTTTCACCGCACTTCCTCCCTTAAACCTGAATGATTCCGACTTGAGCGCGAACATGGGCGTCGAGCCAGCGGAGCGAACGGGCTGGACCGATTCGACACTACTAACGATGTTGGCCGAGATATGCCAGCTATGGCGGCTCTCCTGCGACTACCGTCTCTGCCCAGAAGAGGCATCTAAGCCCCTGTCGTCGATGTCCGAGGCCGAGAAGAGGGAGTTTGTCGGGCGGGCGATGAGTAGGTTCGAGGATCGGTACATGAAACTTTGCTCTCCGTTGGTGCCTATTCAATGGGTGAGTTGCGTTTCCCAACTACCTGCAGCGCTCTTCTCATCCGCTGCCTCAATTGCAAGTATCATACTCAACAATAGTCATGCAGGTCACGGCGACCTTGTCGCGGTTCCTGGTCCT
The DNA here is from genome assembly GCA_026958235.1 of Clonostachys rosea. Lineage (NCBI taxonomy): Eukaryota > Fungi > Ascomycota > Sordariomycetes > Hypocreales > Bionectriaceae > Clonostachys > Clonostachys rosea. The sequence continues at coordinate 245,825 of CP110205.1, forward strand.
AGAATTCAAGCTTAGCAGCTTTAAACCTGTGGAACGCCACGCTGATCTGACCCCAGATGAGTGTGAGGAGTTCTTGAACGATGCGCTCGAGTGCTTAGAGCTCACGAATAAGCTGCTCACGGACCGGCGGAGCTCGAGATGGGTCTGGCTCTTCAAGACCTTCACGGCTTGGCAAGCATTGGCATTCGTATTAACAGAGCTAGCCGTGCGGCCGTTACAAAAGGGGCGCGAGAAGGCCTGGTCAACGATTGAGCAGACCATGGTCTCCCGCTGGAGTAGTCCGCACGATCGCAGGGGCCATCAGTGGCGTTCCATGCTCAGCCTCCTGGCTTTGGCACAGACCGCCAGGGGTAGAGATCTCCGGCGTCGTCGGGCGTCTCTCCGCGGACGGAAAGATGTGCCGTCCTCGGTGACGCGTCCATCCCTTCCTCTTCAGCAACAAAGCCCGCTCGCGGAGCAGATGAGGCAAACCCATGACTCAACTTATGGGAGCCAGCCGCCGCTGTCTCTTCAGGGAGACTCACTCGGGGACGCGCACCACATTCCCCAAATGGACGCCTCAATGTGGATGAATGCGATGCAGCCGGATACTGACATGCACCCATTCGGCCCGGTTCCTGATTTAGATGACATGGATGTTCTCGAGCACCTCGATTTCGACTGTAACTCGACTGATGTGACGTCGTCACATCCGGCTTTCCTACAAGTTGCCTTCGAGGTTCAAGATAGCCTCACGGTAGATGGCATGTCTAGTTGAGCAGCGTTTTACACAATGTCAGTTACATTCCTTGGCAATGCTATGTTTGCGACAAGCAATGATATGGACGGAATGCGCATGATTGATGCCAACTCAGAGTTGCATAATATCCATCGATGTCAAACGCTCGATACGGCTATGTTATAGCCGAGTGGCTAACAGTGTATCATCTGAACCTGAGGGTGAGCAACTCAAGCCAAAGTCCAGGCCCCTGGATAGAATTCAACCCAGTTGTAAACAATCATCGAATCTACCCTGGTCAGGGGCGGGCTTGGCTCTTGGTGCTCGTTTCGCAAAGCCCCATAATTCGGTATTTCTTATCGCTTACTATTTCAGGCGCGTTGCGGCCGGCCAAAAGTCCGTGAGTCCGAGAACGCCGGCGCTCTGCTACTTTACCCGTGGGTTAATCGCATGCGGCTGCCCCACTAAGGGAGAGAGGGAGGGGGATATTTCCCTCCCCAAGTGGGTGTAGAAATTATAGTACTTTGATTCGGTTACAGCTGTTTTCAGTAGGAAAACCACTCTTTTTCTCTCACTCTCTCTTTTTTTTTTTTCCTTTTTGTTTTTTAAAGTCTTCTACGAAAAAAGGGTTTTTTTAGTCGATAGTCTTACTCTTACTTGCTTTCTTACTTATTAATATGCCACAAGTGAAATAATGAACAATAGCACTATGTCTTGAGAGAATTGTATAATTCAAAGCATAACATTCCCAATAGGGCGCGATAGTTTCTGTCTAGACTTGCAATTGTAACTAACGAGAATACTGACATACTCTAACTTCCTGGAACATACCAGTAGCCACCATCTGGCACTGGAACCGCGAGCTCTTCAGGACTTCCTATGACATTGTCCTTGATGTCTTTTGCAACCTTGGGGAAATGCTTCTCGGCAAACTCGAGCGGGTCCCAGATCTTCAGCTTAGGCCAGCGTTTACGGGTGAACTTATCGGGGTCTGCCTCGATGTCCTCCCAAGGCGTCTTGAAGAAGGCGTCACGGTTCGCCTGCCCGCTCTTGTGGACGGCGTTTGAACGGTGGAAACGAATCCTCTGCGTGGCTTCCAAGGCTAGCCTGACGTCTCCCTCGCAGTTCTGCAGGCAATAAGCCACAGTAATCGCATCTTCCACAGCCTGCGATGCTCCCTGCCCTGCAGTAGGCAGATTGGCGTGGGCGGCATCACCTATCAGGATGGTTCTACCTCCGGTGCTGGTCCAGTTTCCAATTGGCGGGCGGTAGACGAGCTTGAAGTCGATCGACTTTCTCTCTGGAGTAATGTCCAGAAGTGTCTGCGCATCAGTTCCGGTGAAGTATGACATCCATTTTCGAAGGTGATCGGGATCAGCAATATTAGAATTCCCCCAGCCTTCCTTTGAATCTCTGTCATCCTGCACAAATTTAGCAACGAATCAAAGAGCATATTTCCACTTGACAACTTACAGGATGAACCAAAGCCCAAGCGACGTCAAGACCATCATTCCAAACAAAGGCGAGCAGTGTGAGGTTATCGCACATCCAGAATCTAAGGGTATCTCGGTCCTCCTTGAACAGACCCTTCTCCTTTAGAATGGCCCTGGAGGCTTCGTCAGTCTTGAAAAAAGTTCGGAACACCGCCCATTTGCTGTCCGTGTTGTTTTCATCCTCATTGAAAAGACCTAGCACTTGCTCTCTTGCAATTGACCTTGGGCCATCAGCGGCGATAACGCAATCGGCCCAGAGCGTCTCCCCGGTGGACAGAGTCACACCGGCCTTCTTGTCATTTTCGAGATAGGCAATGACACCAACACCAATGCGGAGATCGGGCACTACCGTCCTAGCATAATCCAAGATGATGGAATGCAGCTTGCCTCGATGACCAGCATACGTGAGATCGCGCTCAGTTTCGTTAATTGCCCAGGGAACCGTGCTTATAAACTTGCCGTCATACTTGTGTATTTCCATGTCGTAGATTTTATTGCAGCCGGAGGCATGAATCTCTTCGCCCACCTTGCCTCCGTTCCATGCTTTGATCACACGGCCTCCGTTTGGGAAGATGTCGAGAATGTCTATAGATGTATTAGATCCTATCATCTGCCCAGCGGTAAGATATTCCTCCAGCCCGTAAAACGGAACCGCTGACTTACCTCCCTGGCTATTCGAATCAGCATATTTTTCGATAATTATGACCTTCATACCACGATTGACACATTCGATGGCAGCGGCTAGACCCCCAAAACCTGCCCCGACAATGATGACACTCAGAGGATCCTGGGTCGCCATGATTATTCGCCTTGGTGACCAGTTTCAAGGGAGTATGGGAGCAAGAAACAGGTATGGAGGGATTGCTTCTGCGTGAAAAGGAGCCAAATACATTCGAACCATTAAGAGGTCGCACTAAATAAACATGAGAAGCTGCCATGGTCAAGCTCAGCCATAGGCGCGCTCCAAGTCCGATCTCGGTTCTTGGATTACAAGACCGAGGTGAAATTCATCGGAAGTGGGTCGACGGTCTCGATGGCGACGACGGAGCCGGTCGGACAAAGTTGGGATTCGGACCACGATGTAAACGTCCGAAATACTTAGGACTCCGGTTTTATGGCATTGGAAAGATTGGTCCGTGGTGGCTGGATCATAGACCGTCGAACTCAAGCAAGATGATGATGATGATGATGATGATGATGTCCGTGGACAATGATATCACAGGACGAGTAGTACAGCGACCGTGGCATTGGGTAAGCAGTTAGTCTCACATGAAAGCTTAACTGTTGAAATGTTTTTTAATCAAAGATCAATATCCTCTAAAAATACAACGTCGGCATTTTTTTTCCTGTGCTATTAGCTAGGTATTCTTACCAAAATGAAATACGATCAGTCAAGCTCATCAGTTGATTTAATCTTGTCAATGTCGTGATGGTATGGGTCGTAGTGCTATGAGTTGAACCTTGCTTTCAAAGGGGGGACAGTGCATGCATGTTCACTTGGAGAGTCGGGGCATAGATTGCAGACTGCAGCTGCCGGCTTGTGCTTGAGAGACGGGGAATCTTTGCCCAACCCCAAATGAGGATGAGTCAATTTGGCATCTCATCATTTGCGATTTCGAAGGCGTCCGTCCGTATCTACATTTGTATTTAAATGGACGTACACCTTCATTGAGATCACTGTCGGCGAACAGTGGAAGTTAGTCGCAACGGCTGGCTGGTTATGACTCCCGCAACTATGCTGACAGCAAACTTGTTGTGAAAGTGAAGATGGACTGACTTGGTCTCAATAAACTACGCTGTAAATAAAAACACTTTTCATGCGCTCATTCCACTTGAGAATACTTGACCTACTCAAGCTCTATGGTTTGCAAGAAAAGAGATGATGATACTTTTTCCCACAGTAATACTATGAATCTTCTTAGAGCCCGCCAGATGACATCGACTTCTTTTGTCAGAAAGAATTGATAGATGATTCAACGAAAGAGGAGAGAGTGCTGGGCGTCAGTGACCGCAGCAATCTTCAAGAATTTTTTTTAAACTACCTGCAACAAAACCACTTGTATGACAAGCACACCTCAAATATGCGACCTGAGTCGAACCCTCATTTTCAGATTATCAGGTTTCACGAACCAGTGATTGCGGGCTCTCATAGTGCTTGAAGTCTCCTGTAGCTCAAAGTCAAACTCCATCACCAATTGTGGAATCAGTTTGATCATTTCCAACGTGGATATATGCCGTCCGATACAAGTCCTGGATCCCATGCCAAACTATGAGGATTAGACAAAATCTACTGGAATTTAGGACTGGAGACCATGTGCTTACTGGGATATAGTATGATTCCATTGCTTTCAGTCTTTCCGCGCTGTAGCCCGCATTTGGGAGCCATCTCTCTGGCCTGAATTCATGTGCTTTGTCAAAAACTTTCTCGTCGTAATGAGCCGTCCAAGAGTTTAGCCCAACAACCGAGTTTTCAGGAAAGAAGAACCCCTGAATTTCTGCACCGCCTTTGGGGACAGTTCGCCACATCGGGAATCCGGTCGCTGGATGCATGCGTAGGCTTTCCTTGATGACAGCTTGGAGGTATGGTAGCTTTTGCAGGTGTTCAAAAGCGGGTGTTTTGTTTCCACTAGCATCTTGGCATTTTTCGATCTCGGTTCTTAGGGCTTGCAAGCACCGCGGCGAGCTGATTAGGTAGAAGAGGACTGCCGAAAGACTTGTACCTGTCGTATCACTCCCTGCGACCACGTTTCCAAATCCCATCATGAACACATGATACGGGGTCACATTCTGGGGATTTTTCTCAGAAGCTTCACTGATCTTGTCAAGGAAGTCCTGAGGCTTGTCCGTGTCTCGCTGCTCGGCATCAGAGACTTTCGGCTTCTCTGCTCTCTCTTTAGACCTCTTCTGCATGCGCGTGCGTACCAGATTCATCAAGAAACCACGCGCCGAGGCGCCTGAGCCAGGGATATATTGAGCAAGACGGTAAATAAGGGGATGAAACTTTGCGTAAAGTCCCACCACAGTGCCATAGAGAAGAGTCTGGTCAAGGGCTGCTAGGATGCCATGCGTGTCTTCGCCCGCATCCAGAACTCCAAAACGTTCCGAATATGTGATGTTACCAATGACATCGAAAGCATAACATTGCATCCAATGGCCGATGTCGAGCTCAGCGCCCCCCGAGCCTGGTTCGGCACGGTTTACAGCTTCGTGGAATCTTTGCTTGAGAATTTCCGCGCACTCATCGACATAAGGCTCGTAGCTCTTCAAACTCGATAGACTGTACATGTTCTGAAATTTTCTTCGTGTCTCCGCGTGCCGTTTACTGTCTCGATCGGCAAAGAGAGTAAATATCTTTGGGTCTGGATGCTTCCAGACTTCGTACCATTCCGATTTCCGGAAGTTGCTTTTGATTCCATAAACGGTTTTGTCTGGTGCTGATATAGAGTAGAGATTGGGCGCGAGACGAACGATGGGACCATAGTTCTTGTGCATCTCAATATTTTCCAGATGAAAGCTGCCATGATAAGATTTGTATAGGTACCACAATCTGGTGAAGCGCGCAAGGAACGGGCCAGGGATTGAACGGAGTCTTGATATGCAGGTTCTCCAGATGTCCTGTAGCCGCACACATATCGCCAACGCCAGCATAAGCCAAAGAAAAAATCCAGCATGCATGGCCAATTTTCTACGCTGGAATCCGATAGGTAAATTAAGTTGATTTTTTGAGAATGGGGACGGGAGCGTCAGGTAAAAGGAGGGATGTTTGACTTTTGATCGGGCCTTTTAGGCGCCACACCGTCTATTTGAAGGAGATACCATGGTCCTCAGGAAACGTCATCCGACCTCCGCAGCAATACCCCGGATTCTGTACCCTGGAAAGGTGAAGCACCCCGCGGGGTCATTGATTTGTCCGTGGGGGAGGGAGGGGGTCTACCTACAAGAAGGCTACAAAAGAGATAACACAAGCATACAATATTAGTAATATTTTATCTCCTCTATAACTCTATAACTCTATTATAATAAACTATCAAAATCTCTATTATTTAAAAAAACCTATTTTAGCTTAATATATTTATTTTATTAAAATAAGAAGTAAATGATTTTTATTAGTTAAATTACTTTATAATTTCTAGATATTTGTATATTTTATAAGAAATAGTAATAAAATAAATTATCTCTAAGTAGATATACTATCGATAATTATATTATCTCTTTAGGGGGATAAGTTTCTATATTATAATAAGTTTACTCGATATGTAATATAGCAAAATATCTTTTCCTTGCCTAGCTATATCCTATTTAATATTTAATATATGTAATTTTACTTTTTCTTCAATTTTTTGAATCTATTCTTTGACGCTAACTTTTTCCTTGTACTAATATCCTAGTTACTTGTAAACTGTTTCAGTGTTCTGGCGTCCCCGAATGGAAACTAGGCCAAAGAGAAAGGAAGAGCACGTTTCCAAGAATAATTGTGGTAATCAAATGGCTTGATTGAACAAAGTTGCGGCCAAGTTTATGAAAGGTATAGGCTCTCCTGAGTGGTACCAGATCTTAGGTTGACAGGATACAGCTGTATAGTAGCAGGAAGCAAATAATCGATTGAAACAACAACGTATGATGATTGAGGAAGAAAAAGCTATCTGTTCAAACCAACGGAACGTTCGTCCAAGTACGTGATAGTCGTCATATCGATAAATCAACAAGCCGAATGACGTATCCACACATATAGACAGCAAAAGAAGAGTAGACTCCATCACTCGGGCTTCTTACCCCAGACGAAATAGATGGCCAAATAAAGGTGAATCGATGGGTCTTTGAGGTCCTTTCTGACCTTGGCCACGTACACCTGGATCTCCTCTTCCGTCCAACCAAGTACGGTCGAGAAGAGCCTGGGCGTGTACGACTCCACGGCCTGAATCTGCTGGATAGCCATAAATTTCCCCATCTCTTTCATCGTGGGATCCTTGGGCCAAGCGCCAATGGGTACCTTGCCACCTCGTGTCAGCAACGACCAGATATTCACATTGGGACGGCGGCCTACCTTGAGAATTTCCTGCTTAACGTCCACAAACCCCGCCTTCTCCATCTTCTCCTTCCAGTCAAGAGCAATCTCGAGCGACTTTCCAAACTTGGCCGAACCCTCCACCAATGTCTTGAGCCAGCTGTTGGCGTTCTCGGCCTTGGCAGCGGTGCCATCATCGGACATCCAGTTCGGGTCCGCCGCCTGGAACTCGATGTAACCACCCGGGGCAAGGTGTTCAAAGGCACGCCGGAAAAGCTGGTCATCGTCGCCAATGCATCCCTCAAGTTCGCGTGCGTGGATGAAGTCAAAAGGCTTGCTGTATAGCCATTCGGCTTCATAGTCGTCAACCTCGAAGAAGCAGTTTGGAGGAGTCCTGATTTGCGAGTTAGTACGTGTAGCTGGATGTTGGCGGCAAGATGGGATACCATTGTGGCTGGATCGGGCTTAGATCCGTGCCAATCACCTGTGCGGATGGAAATTCACTACACTCATGTCAGCCAAATGATCACGCCGGCCTAGATCGGGGGACAGACTCGGCAAAGTCCATGGCCCAGATACCCGTGCCGGTACCGAGGTCGAGGACACGATGGGGGTTATCGGCGATAGGCGCTAGGAAGAGCTTGCCGCCGAGCAACAGGCGGTAAATATGATGCACGAGATCCATGCGGTCTTGCTCAGTGTCATCGTTTGGCTGTTGGATCTCAGCTTGGTTTCCTTCGGGACGATATCACAAGTAACATACTAGGAAATAAGTGCCTGCACGGAAGGCATGGTAGCGACGTCCGTTCTACCCCGAATAAGTCACTACATTGATAACGAACGTAGATTCGCGCTCAAACTCACTTCATATCTAGATCACCAGAGTAGGTGCCGGTTAAAGAAAGATACGGGTACGGCGACGCAGTAGACAACATACTTATAGTTTACAATGCTTGAAGCCAAAGAGGTCTGATAGCTGCCCGAACCCTCCCTAATTGGATGGTCAGCGTAAGTCCTCAGAGCAGCAGCAGGTCCATGCAAGCCTTACGAGCCAGCATATGCAGAATCATCGTCGGCTAGCACATTATCCTGAAGGGAAGTGTCAGCTAGTTGGCAAATGGAGGGGAAACATCGCGACCAACATCTGCCTCGATGGGATTCTCAGCCAAAGCCTCCTGCAGCGGTGGCGCAGGGGACTCGGACTTTTGTCGCTCGTCCGGACACATTATTGTCAAGGCAGGGCAATTTGGGAGAAAAAGCAACCTAAACAACAATGCGGTGGGGTCGGCACATTATTTAACGGCGGCAGTGTCTGCGGGACGCTTCGTGGCGTGCGCGCAGCCAATAAAAGCAAGATGATGAATACCCCTATTGTGGTGGCAATGCTGCTGTTTGATAAAGTATTCATTATCAATATTAAGCTTAGCAAGCCCAAGGGTTCCCTCGCACCATTCCGCTTTGGGGCATTCTCCCGCTTTACGTCTTGACCACTTCATCCAGTGCAGCCGATGTCACGCTGTGTAGGTAGCCTACATGGCACAAACTCCCCGATGCTGTATCGGAAACGGCGCATTCTAGTCGTGATTTAACGTGGTCGAAGTCGAAATCGGCAGATGCGACTGCGAAAATGAAATTGAGGCAATTGTTCCAGAGTGTGATAGCGTGAGATAAGTCAGAGAGGGGATGACATGACCAACCCCCCAGAGAACCGACCCCTAGTCGACCCCTGGTTAATTCTTGGAAAGACCATTGGCCTACTTGTGGGTTAAATCCTTGACTTGGCACATGATTACATATATATCCCGGCTTTTGCATAAATAGTTATGAACTGTGGCTTTGAGCCAGTCGGGTTCTATAATTCTTACCGGGGATCGACAGAGAGTCGGTGCAGAGGGACGGCCCTCCTAACTAATGAAGAGACCGCGAATTAGTATGTTTAAAATAGAAATCAGCCACTAACAGCCCAGCGAGTTCAGCCGCCACGCACAAACGTTTGGTGGCAAACGTCGTACAACAGCCATCCTGAGCCAGCGGGAAAACTTGGAAAAGTGCACATCATGTCAACATTGCGCATCATGTAACGCGGCGTGCCTCCGTGAATATTCGACGGCACGATTCAACTAACTCTGAACTTGGGCGATGCGTTGGCACCCTTAGGCTCGTGAGCCGCGATTGCTTGCTTATAACAGCGTCATTGCATCAATGAAGTCAGGATATATATCGCAAGAGTGACCATGAGTTTCTAAGGATCTGAATCAGATGACCGATAATGCCTTGCCTCTTTCCTACATTTACACACATTAATGATGCCCGAAAAAAACGAGTTCTTTGACCATCCCCCAATTGATACCTGTGTTATTAAGTGGGCAGACCTTTAGGGTAGGAAGACTTGAGCCCACCGGTGCTTTGTCATAACCGGCATTCATCTCCGGCCTTTCAGCATTCGGTTTGTGCGGCCAGCCCTCCGCTGGTCTTGATAGTGGACCACTGTCCGGAGTTTTAACCGGGCAGCCCATGTTCTGCTCGGTCCGTTGCCTCCGCTCATGATCGTAGGAAAGTTAGCCACCCAGCTATTTACCTAGGCTACGACTTACTTGGTTTCGTGGCTCACTCACCATTACCATTTCATGAAATAGGCACATCATCTTAGCAGCATTCGATTATCCGGATAGATTGACTCTTCCAATTCTCAAACCACAAAGTCGCAATCATGGTAAGGGTTTACGGCGCTGGCACCATTCCTGTCAACGGTCCCAAGGATTCCTCAATTCTCACTCGCGACCAGCTTTGGAAGGCGTTGCAGCGAAAAATTCGCCGCCCAGAAGAATTTGTTCCAATCCTCAGTGGTTGTACTGTTCACAGCGATGAAAATAATGTGGTGAAGCGCGAGGTCGAACTGAACTTTGGAAAATGGGGGAAGAGGCATATGCATGAAAAAGTCACATCTCACGGGGACTTGTGGGTATGGTTGAACCACTGGTTCCTTTGGGAAGAACAAGCGACAGTCTAACCCCTTTGCTCCCAAATAGATCCGGTTCGAGCAATCCGACGGCTCTGTCAGCACCAATTTGGTATCATTTCAACCAGATATGTCTGAAACCAACCTGATGCTTACTTACATCTTTGACTGGGACTTCCCCTCTGTTCAGGAGGGTACGGAGGATCACAAGAAGCTTTTATATGAGATGAGCGAGGTGAACCGAACCCTACTTGCAATGAGAAAATGTGTCTGCCGGCTACGAGTTACTGACTTTGGAATAGATGGCTATTATGGGCGTTGTCAAGTCTTGTGAAAGAGCTCGAGAGCTGGTGGCGGAGGGATTAATTTAGCGATCGATTCCCCATTGCGGATAGAAACCAATCGTGGATAACCTAGTCAATGATAGCGTCTTTAAATCAAGGCTTTGGCACTATAGTTTGACATTTCACAACGCACAATTCGCTCAGATATCCAATTGACATGTTCCATTAATGTGGCCTGTGCAACAATAAAAGTATTTGTTGGACGGCTATGAGGATATCTCTAAGCCGAGCCTCCAGCCTGCTGCATCTAGACTGGTTTGTTGGTATTTGTCAGGCTGCTTTTCTCAACTCTGTAGCCTGAATGTCCCATCTGATTGAGACTCTCCTAAGTTAATCTTTCTTACTTATTTGTGATATTTGACTGGAGACGACTAGGTGTCGCTTTCAGAAAAAGCGGATAGTTATTTTAGTTGTTTTTAGAGATTTCTAAAGACTATGCCGAGTTAATCATCGGTTTACTTTGGCGTGTTCTCTGTTTGGATGAGGCTTACTCGGTTCAGTGTAATGGCTAATTGTGTAATAAACATAGTGGCGAGCCATCTCCTTCTCATTCTGATAATCGATAGACTAGATGTGGCGGTATGGAATTACTTAGCCAACCCTAGGTAAGTCTTTTTCTTGCTATGCTAACTAATACAAGACTTGGCACTACTTACTGGGCAAGACAATGAAGTTGGAACGCGGGGTCCACCCCGCGATTCTACCCAAATCCGGGGTAGTCTTGATGGTTGCGGTTCGGAGCCGGACGCGAAGGGCGAGGAGTGAGGGCTCAGAAGTGAGGTCCCTGTCACAGACACTGGCTACGGAATCATACAACTAGGCATGTGTCTTGGAGCCATCCTGTCAAAAGGTTTTTCCAATCGTGTATTCTCTTCAAGCAATTCTATGCTAGAGCAAGTTAGTGCCGCAGAAATAAATCCAAAGAAAGTAAAAGAAATTGCATCTTTCGTCGAGAATGCCGAATCTTCATGATTTACCAGAAGGCTGGAAGCCAGCACATGCCAGCCGAAACAATGGCCCAGCAAATCTCGTCCTAGAGCGGTTCAAGCTCCGCGAGTTAGCAGAGGGCTGGCCTATGTACAGGTAAAAAGCCTGCACTCTTTCGAGCACCTGACTTCAGGGGCATATTTCCTTCCTGCTGAAACCCCATCTTGCTAAAACAGTTACCAGAGACTCATGCGAATGGGATAATATGCTATCGATATTCCACCCCGAAGCGTACATCTACACCACATGGACGGGCCGCTGCCACCACTTGGAATTCATCACAGCTTCCAAAGCCGGGATGGATAATGGCGCCTTCATTATGCACCGCTGCCATGGCGCGTCCACAGATATCAACCCTGAAGCTACCCGAGCCGTCACAAAGATGAAGGCAACTATAACGCAGAGATTTAACATTCAAGGCTGCGAAGTGGATGCCGAGAGCGACTGTAGGTTTTGTTTCTTCTGGGAAAAGACCCAACTCGGCGAATGGAGGGCTCGATATGTCAGGTTAGCCTCCCTCTCACCAGATTTCACATGTGCCGTTCCTTGATTGACCCAGAATGAATTCGCAAGGCATTGGTACGAGAAGGACAAGCTCATTCCAGTCAACCCTGCGAATATACCTACTCTAGATAAAGAGAAGCTCGCATCATTTCCGCCTGGCTACCGCTATCTCGCGTACTGCCAAGAGGCCACAATGAGTGTGAAGGTGCTGCTAGACATGCCTGGCCATCGACGTGATGCTGGAACGATCAATGGGGAGAAGCACGATGAACTGTATATACAGTGCAAGTCATGGGTCGAGAACAAACCCGTTGAAATTTGATGAGGCGTATCAACAACACCGAAAAACTTTCGCCCTTGCCGAAGAGCTTGAATTGCCAAGCAGCGCTTCTAACTTACATACATACTTGTAAACATCAAGCAATTATGAGACCTAATACTATTCACTCATCAGTCATACCATATCAGCCCTCCATTGCCAATAATTGATCTCATGTTGGTCTAATTGTAGCCACGCCGCTGCTTGCGGCTGCTTAGTGAAGCATGTATGGTGGCTTTGATGATTTTCACGAAGGTTATGTCATATCCACTGCAAAAGTTGAGATAGAACCCGCCATACTCACAACAATCAAATTGTCACGAGTAAACTCTGGCAGAGTGGTAGTTGATCAAACATCTTCGTCGAGAACTAGTAGTTAACAATGCAATGTTGAGCGTCTTTTGTTACACACAGCTCAGGGGTTAAACTGCTGTCCAGCAACTACCGTTGCCTCGATTTGAACCATGATCGCTAGATTTGAGTTCTCCAATAATGATACACGTATCACATAGGGAGCGCGTTGATAATATCTGGCAGTGCCAAGACCGCCTTGGTACGTTCTATTCCGAAGAGACGCCTACTTGAGAGGTGAAAGCCTATGGATAGTGAATTGTGTGACGTGATAAGTTCTAGCTTTCCTCACAGTGATCAGGCGGCATCGGATATGTGAGAATCCGTTCCGTTCGGCGACAGCCTTGAGAAGGCCGAAGTCCTGGGGCAAGTGAAGGATTCGTTCATGGCGACGCTGGACTCAGTCGGTCCGAGGCAACGACTGTGCGGGTGATGGATTAGTCAGATCTCTAGCCATAGCTAAGAGAATTGGCAGAATCAAGGGGTGGGAAGAAATAGCATTTGGTAAACCGATACAGATCTTTATATATCTGAATGAAACTCCATAGGGTTTCTGCCTACCTTCGAATCCTTACACTGCCGCTAATCATTATATTATACCTTACATCATAATCAAACGAGTATGGAGGCAGCAGATCTTATCATTGTTGGGGCGGGTAAGCCATATCTGATAGATTTGTCGCAGTATACATCAAGTTGACTTTTTCAATAGGTATTTTCGGCCTTGCTACGGCGCGTTCTTTTTGCGAGGCTCATCCCGAAGCAAATGTCGTGATCCTTGAAGCAGCCGACTCCGTTGGCGGTACGTGGGCCAAACATCGCCTCTACCCGGGGCTGAAAACAAACAACATTCTCGGCACATATGAATTTCCCGACTTTCCAATGACTTCGAGCGAGTTTGGTGTTGCTCCGTGGCAGCACATTCCAGGAAGCAACCTACACGAATACATTGCTAAATTCGTAGAGCATTATGATATCGGGCGCCGAATCCGTTTGAACACCAAAGTCAATGTTATCGAGAAAGGTGACAACCATGAATGGATCCTAAACATCGAAGAGAAAGGAGTGGAAGGTACGACCAAACTCACGGCGAAGAGTCTTGTTATTGCTACCGGAATGACTGGTAACCCAAATGTCCCTGAAATCCCCGGAAGCGCCGACTTTGGCGCGCCTTTGTTTCATGCCAAAGACTTTCTTCAGCATGATGGCCTACTCACGACTGCTAAACATGTAGTCGTCTATGGCGGCGCCAAATCTGCCTGGGATGGCGTCTACGCGTACGCATCTAGCGGCGTGTCGGTGGACTGGGTCATCAGAGATTCGGGCAAAGGTCCGACCTGGATGGCCTCTCCCTTTGTCAGTCCTTTCAGGATCTGGATCGAGAAATTAGTTTTCACGCGAATCTTGACTTGGTTGACTCCTTGTGTGTGGGGAGCCCACGACGGGTACGAGGCGATCAAGAGCTTCCTCCATACCTCTGTGTTGGGTCGCTGGATCGTCTCATCTTTTTATCAAGGCATCTCAAAAGACACCTTGGCTATCAACGACTATGATTCCCATCCTGAGACTGCCAAGCTCAAGCCCTGGTCTGATGGATTCTGGGCTGGCACGAGCCTGAGTATGCTCAATTATCCCACAGACTTCTTTGAGTATGTCCGAAACGGCCAGGTCAAGGTTCACCACGCTGAGATTACCCATCTGACACCTCGGACTGTGCATTTGTCCTCTGGCGAAGCAATCCCTACAGATGCCCTCCACTGCTCCACAGGGTGGAAGCACCAGCCTCCTATCAACGTCTCCCCTCCCTCTCTGGCAAAGGATCTTGGTCTGCCCCATGCGTTTACGGAAGCTTCCTCATTGGCCTCCGCAGTAGACGAGGAAGTCTTTCGCCGTTTTCCCGCTCTCAAGGACCAGCCTGACGTCTTTCCCAAGAACAAATCCCAACGCCATCGTCCCGTGAGCGAGGAGGTTTCCTTGTCCCCTTACCGCCTGTTTCGATTCATGGTCCCTCCAAAATACATTCATCAGCGTAATTTCGCCGTTGCTGGTGCCATGCTATCCTTCGGCCAGCCAATCTCTGCCCAGGCACAGGGCTTGTGGATCACCTCCTATCTCGATGGAACGCTCAGGGTCCCAGATTCTCTTGATGAGGTCGAGTACAGTGCTGAGCTCTTTATGCGATACAGCCGTTGGAGAACCCCCGCAGGCTGTGGCAAAAGACACGGTGACATGATCTTTGAAAGCATGCCATACTGGGACTTGCTCCTGCAAGACCTTGGAGTTCAGTACAAGCGCAAATCCAGCTGGCTGCAAGAAATCTTCATGCCTTACGGAGTCTCGGATTACAAGGGATTGGTTACGGAATGGATCACTCTAAAGAAAAGTGGCAAGTTGCGGGGAGGTTGTGGCAGTGCGTTTGTTGAGAGGTAGCCCAGCAAATGTCGAATGAATTTGCTCAATTGGTACCGTTAAGCAAGTCTGCCCTTCCTAATCGTCAATACGGACCCAGACAATGGAATCAATAAGCAAGTAGACTGGACTAAGCCTGCCGTTTGCACACGCCGGATCAAGCTGTGCTTAGAAATCTGCTTGCGTTACTTTTAAGGAAGTGGGCACACGTTTTCTGCTGGATTTCAAAATATAACAAGATCAAATCCACTTATGCGTTTATATCAATAATGTCCTTTATAACTATATAGTAATAATAGATAAGTTAGTCTGAAGATTATTTAAAGCTAAATTTATACTTATTACTCTGAAAATTATTTTTCTTAAGAAATTAGTAAATATTAGATATTAATATTTTAATATAATATATAACTTTACTATATAAAACTATATTTAATCTTTATTAGTATATAGTATTTTTATATTTAGCTATTATAATTTTCTTTAAATAATCTATAGTAGTATTAAATTAATTAACTTACTATATTCTAAATACTATTTTATTAATTTTATTTAATTTAATTTTTTACTCTAATAAACTTTTTAATAATTTAATTTAATTTAATTCTTTTTAATCTATCTAAATATAAATAACCTTTATTAATATTAAATTTTAAAAGCTATCTTTACTTAGATTAATTCTATATAATATATAATATACTAGAACTAGAAACTATATCTTAAGTTATTATAATTATTAAGTATTTAGAAATTATTATTTAGTTTCTTCTTCTTAAATATTTTATATAGAATAAGATCTATTATTTACTTTTTATAAACTTTATAATATAGTATTAGATCTAGTAGCTATAACTATTAGATTTATATAATTAAAAATAGCTTTATAATTATTAAAAACCTAATAATAGAATATAAGCTTAATTATTTTATATTATTAATAAGATATAAGAATTTTTATTAATTATTCTTTTTTTAAGGTTTTTACTATATATAAGAAATATTCTAAGATCAGGCTATATATATCTAGATCTATATAATTTATTTTTAATTAAGTTTTAATCTATATTTAATCTTTAATTCTATTTTTTTTTTAACTTTTTATTATATAATTAGTTAAAATATAAATAATAATATCTTTAAAAACTTTAAAAAAAGTTTATTAAATATATAATTTAGCTATAGATCCTAAAGAGAAATATTTATTATCTATAATTAATTATAATATCTCTTTAAGCTTATTATTACTAATTACTAACTATCTTTTCTTATAATTATAATAATAGATATTTCTAATATTATTATCTCTAATAGCTAGAACTTAATTATTATAAGTAACTAGATCTTTATATATATAATAATAGCTATTAATAATAATCCTTAGAGTTTTCTTTCTAATATCTAATATAATTATCTAAGCTTATACTTTATTATAAGCTTTCTTATAGTAATAAAACTATTTTTAATTATATAAACTTAGTAATTATATTTATTAAAACTATTATTTTATTTTTAAACTAGTTAAATAATATTAATAAATCTAGTTTAAAATAAAATACTTAAGAAGGATTATAATAATATTTCTTTAGTATTTAAATATTATTATAATCTAGTTTATAATCTATAGTTCTAATATATAATATACTAGATTAAATTAATTAAAATTAAAATATTTTTTAAAGTTAAATAAAAATCTATTTTTATTAGTATTATTAAATAGATAGAAGAGAATTAAATAGAATTAAATTATTAAAAAATTTATTAAATAGAAAAATTAAATTAAAAAAAATTAATAAGATAGTATTTAGAATTATAGTAGATTAATTAATTACTACTATAGAATATTTAAAAAAAAAAATAACTATATTAATATACTAAATACCTCTACTCAGCAGTTACTAGCTAGAAGCTAGAAATAAAGCAGTCTGCTTAGTTAGAACCGCTCTGGAGCTAGCTTTATAACTAGTCTAGTTCTATAGCTAGAATAGTAACTTAATTAATTATCTTTATAACCTATCTATCTATAATATATACTTTAGAAAAGCCTTCTAATAAACTAATTATAAAGTTATTATATACTAATTAAAAAACTAAATATAGTTCTATATAGTAATTAATTATTATTATTATATAATTAAAAATCTTATTATATAGTATAACTAAGTATATATAAATAGATATTAAATTAATATTAAATTTATATTATTTCTAATAAAAATTTCCTATAATAGTAAATATATATTATATTTACAGAGGTAAATTAACTTAGAACCTTAAAAATAATTAACTTTTTATTCTTATTATTTCTAACTAATAATAAATATTTTTCTAATATCCTAATCTAATCTAATATCCTAATCTAAACTTAAACTAAGTAATTAAAAATAAAAATATAAGCTTAATTAACTTTTAAGAGCTACCTCTACTATAATTATTTTAATATAGTATATAATATATTAAAACTATAAATTATATATTAGATTATAGTAGATCTATATAAATAGATAGCTATTCTTAAGATATAGTTTTTCTTTTAATTAATCTCTATCCTCTATAAGTATTTACTATAGCTCTAGATAAGCTATATAATAAAGTAATAGATTAAATAGATATAGTTATTTAATCTATACTATTAAAAATAGCTTTATTACTATAAGTAAGCTCTTAACTAACTAGAGTAGTATATAATAAATATAATTAGTAAATAACTATTTTATATTATCTCTAATAATAGTTATTATCTTTTAAAGAGCTTTATTAGAAATATTAATTAAACTTTAAGAGATTAGAATATTTATATTAAATATAGCTATTATAGTTATTATTATTTAAAATATCTAGTAATTAATTAATAATTAATAAGCTTAGTAAATAGATATAGTTATTAGATAATAAGCTTCTCTCTTTAGAAGCTATAGCTATAATCAGACTATTTATATATCTAGCTATATAAATAGTTTCTATTATTAGAGTTTTTAAAATATTAATATCTATATTTAGATTAAAAGTATTTAATTTTAATTTTATTTTATAGTATTTAAGATTTAGATATAAATTACTAATTATATTCTTAAAAAATATATATTAAATTATATATTATTTAATCTTAGAATATACTTTTATTTATAATAAAACTAATAAAAAAAATAATTAAAAATCTAGTTATTTATAATAATTAAACTCTAATTAAAAAATAATAATATTAGAGATATTTATTATTATTATAAAGAGAGATAGTTAGTAATTAATAATAATAAGTTTAAAAAGATATTATAATTAATTATAAATAATAAATATTCTCTCTTAGAGTTTATAGCTAAGTTATATACTTAGTAAGCTCTTTTTAGAATTTTTAGAGAAATTATTATTTTATTTTAGCTTATATAAATAAAAAAGTAAAAAAAATAGAATTAAAGATTAAATATAGATTAAAACTTTAAGTTAATTAAAAATAAATTATATAGATCTAGTTATATATAGCTTAATTTTAAAATTTTTTTTTTATTAGTTTTACTATAAATAAAAGTATATTCTAAAATTAAATAATATATAAATAGATTATATAATTTTTTTAAAAAATATAATTAGTAGTTTATATTTAAATCTTTAATACTATAAGATAAAGTTAAAATTAAATACTTTTAGTCTAGATATAGATATTAATATCTTAAAAACTTTAATAATAGGAGCTATTTATATAGCTAGATATATAAATAGTCTAGTTATAACTATAGCTCCTAAGAGAGAAAACTTATTATTTAATAATAATAATTATCTTTTCTTTCTAATTTAAAGCTTATCTTAATTAATTAATTAATTAATTATATCTTACTATTAATACTAAATATCTATAATATATTATCTTCTATAATTATCTCTATTTATAAAGCTTTAGTTACTATAAATAATATAGATCTTAATAAAATAATAGAGATTATAAAAGATAATAATATATAGCTCTTAACTAAGTATATTTAATATATATCTCTCTAAATAATTAAAAGCTTATTTATAATAATAAAACTATTAATAATATCTTAGATCTAGTAACTATATCTACTAGATCTATCTTTATATTATATAGTCTATAGTTACTATATCTACTAGATCTATCTTTATATTATATAGTCTATAGTTACTATATACTATTAATATTTAAAGTAAATAAGATATAGCTAGATTAAAAGCTATATTATAATTATAACTATTTACTTATTTATATATATTATAATCTAAGGTTTTCTTTATAGTTCTAGTATATTCTATATTACTTTAAACTAATTAGAATAAAAATAATTCTTAAGAATTAATTAAAATTAAGCTTTTTCTATTTTAGAATAGTATAATTTAGATTAAAATATATTAGAATTTATTTTAATTTAATCTAGAATTATATATATTTAGAAATAAAAAAGTTAATTACTTTTAAAATTATATATTAATTTATCTCTATAAGTATAATATATATTTACTATTATAGAAAATTTTTATTAGAAATAATATAGATTTAATATTAATCTAATATCTATTTATATATACTTAGTTATACTATATAATAAATAAAAAATTATATATATTTATTAATTTTATTTATAAAATATTTTATAATATTTATATTAAAAAAAAATAATAAACTTTATTTAATTATTATATTAAAAGGTTTTTTTAAAATATATATTATAAATAAAATAAATTAAAAAAATTATTAATTTAATTATTATTTTTATTATTAAACTAAAATCGTGTGGATCTAGTCACGTGTGGCCTGATCTTGGGATATCCCTTGCATACGGCAAAAATCTCAAAAAAAAAAAAAATTATTAAACTAAACTAATATTATAAATAAAGATCTCTATCAGGCTATAGGAAGTTATATATAGAGTAAACTAGTAGATCTATCTTAGTAACTAATAATAACTAACTTTACTTTAGCTAAATAAAGTCCTAGATAAAGTTCTAAGTAAATACTCTAGTATATATATATATATTTACTTTATTAGTTAGAATATTCTTTTAGATAGTTATTAATAATATTATCTATATATCTATTATTACTAGCTCTATAATATTTATATATTAATAGTAACTTATATTATATAGTTTATAATAATCTAATTATACTACTTAGAATAATATTCTAATTAGTTTAATCCTAATCTACTCTAGACCTAGTTTAATATAAGTTAACTAACTATTATATATTAATAACTCTTATTTAGCTAATTATCTTATCTTAATTACTATATAATAATAAAGAAGATATTATAATTACTCTAGAAACTCTAGCTTAGTAGAATAATATTTTAAAAGAACTAACTGCTTAGTAGATAATTAAATAACTTATACTATATATTAAGGGTTTTAAAAAGAAATAATAAAAAGATTAGAGAGAGATAGTTTAATCTATCTTATTAGAACTATTCTCTAGAGATATTTAAAAACTAGATAGATTTAAAATCTAACTTTAGATCTACTTTAAATTCTTTCTAACTAAGTTTAAAGAAAATAAAGATAAGATTAGGTTTATAGGAATATATCTTACTAGTACTATAGAATAATAGTTCTAGGTATTTCTCTATAATTAGTATAAAAATAAAGTAAAACTAGAAAACAGAGATTAAACTATAGTTAATATCTTTACTAGCTATAAAACTTTATTATTATACTTACTAAAGCCTTTAGTAAGATAGATTATAAATAATAAGCTATAAAAGAACTTAAGAACTTATAATAAACTAATACTACTATAGAATATATTATAAAGTTTAGAGAAGTTATATTCTAACTAGATTAGAATAATAGTTTACTTAAATCTATATTCTATAATAGACTTAAGAATAAAATTAAAAACTAACTCTTTAAAATAAATAAAATAAATAATCTAATTAAGTATATAGCTATAGTAGTATAGATTAATAACTATATCTATAAATAAAAGTAATAAAAAGAAAGAGAATAAAATAGCTAGAACTATATTAAAGCTAGTAATAAACTTAACTAAGAAGTATAATAACTTCTACTTCTATTTATAAAATTAGGAATATATATAAGTTCTATAGAACTAGAAGCTATAGAAAAATATAAGTACTATAATTATAATAAGATTAGATATATTTTATTCTAATATCTAAAATCTAAGAAATAGAAAAACTAAAAACCTACTAGGAAAAATAAGAAATAATTAGAGATAACTAGAAAAACTAAAATTAAAATATTTAAAATAGTTAGAAAAACTACTTAGAAAGAAAACCCTATAACTATTATAATTCCTATATTTTCCAGAAAATCTATATCTATTTTTAAGAAGATATTAAAACTAGGAAAAATATAGAATAAGAAGATATTAAAAGAGAACTACTAATATATTATATATATTCTTAGAAAACTTAAATAAAAATATAAAGAAAGAAGAGATATTATAAATCTTAGATCTCTTATTAAATATAAATATATATTCTACTATATTAATAAGCTTATTAAATATATTTATAAGAAATAAGAATAATATATATTTACTAGTATTATATAGTATAACTAAGTATATATAAATAGATATCAGATTAATATTAAATCTATATTATTCCTAATAAAAATTTCCTATAGTAGTAAATATATACTATACTTATAGAAGCAAATTAACTTATAATCTTAAAAGTAACTAACTTTTTTATTCCCGAATATATATAATTCTAGGTTAAACTGAAACAAACTCTGATATACTAATACTAGTAATACCAGCAATACCAAGCCTAACCTAACCTAATCTAATACCCTGATCTGAACCTAAACTAGATAACTAAAAATAAAAATATAAGCTTAATTAACTTTTAAAAGCTACCTCTACTCTAATTATCTTAATATAGTATATAATATACTAAAACTATAAATTATATATCAGGTTATAGTAGGTCTATATAAGTAGATAGCTGTTCTTAAGATATAGCTTTTCTTCTAGCTAGTTTCTATTCTCTATAAGTACCTACTATAGCTCTAGATAGGCTATATAATAAAGTAATAGACTAAGTAGATATAGCTGCTTGATCTATACTATTAAAAGCAGCTTTATTATTATAAGCAGGCCCTTAACTAATCAGAGTAGTATATAATAAATATAGTTAGTAAATAACTATCTTATATTATCTCTAATAATAGTTATTATCTCTTAAAGAGTCTTATTAGAAGTATTAACCAGGCTCTAAGAGATTAGAATATTTATATCAGATATAGCTATTATAGCTATTTATTATACTCAGAACTAGCTACAACCAGCTTGGGCGTTGTAGATAGGTTCTTGATTATTGGCTACAGGGTAGCTGTAGTTAGATAGCTTGTGGTTAAAACCTAGGTTTATAATACCTTTACTTATATATAAGATAATATAATTCTTAAGGCTTAAGTTCTTTCTATCTACTAGCTGTTTATAGCCCTTTTATAGGGGGCTCCATACAGCCCCTGTTTATAGTATAATACTATTATTATTTAAAGTATCTAGTAATTAATTAATAATTAATAAGCTTAGTAAGTAGATATAATTATTAGATAATAAGCTTCCCCCCTTAGGGGCTATAGCTATAACCAGGCTATTTATATATCTAGCTATATAAATAGCTCCTATTATTAGAGTTTTTAAGGTATTAATACCTATACTCAGACTGAAAGTATAATATCTAACTTTATCTTATAGAGTTAAAGGTTTAGATATAGACTGTTACGAATTACATTGTTATATATTAAGAGTCACATAGATTACCCCACTTTTTCCAACTAATTACTAATAGATTATCAGGATCTTATAATAATCCTAATAATCCAGGATAATAGATTATTACTAAGTATTAATAATCCCCTAGTATATATATATATTTATTTTACTAGATAGAATACCCTTCAGATAGTTATTAATATAATTATCTATATATCTATTATTACTAGCTCTATAATACTTATATATTAACAGTAACTTATATTATATAGCCTAAGATAACCTGATCATACTACTCAGAATAATACTCTGATTAGTTCAACCCCGACCTACCCTAGACCCTGTCCAGTATAAGTTATCTAACTATTATATATTAATAACTCTTATTCAGCTGATTACCTTATCTTAATTACTGTACAATATTAAAAGATAAAATAGCCCCTATTAAACTACTAAATAATACCCTATAAGCCCTAACAGCTCAGGAGATTATATAGTAGCTTATAGTCTGAATTAAGTAACTCGAGAAGAAGGAGATAAAGGACAAAGGGGAGATAATATAACTAATACCCCTAGGACCCTTCTCAGATAATACTAATAAATTAGAAGAATTCAAAACTTAACTTTAAATATACTTTAAATTCTTTCTAACTAAGCTAGTAATAGATAAAGATAAAGTTAGGTTTATAGGAATATACCTTAATAGTACTATAGGATAATAGTTCTAGGCCTACCTTAGGAACTAATATAATAATAAAGCTATACTAAGCCTGTAGGACCAGGAGATAGTTAATACCCTTACTAGCTATAAGAACTTCTGGACCTTATTTATTTTAGTATTCAGTTAAATAGATAAAGAATAGTAAGCTATTAAAGACCTTAAGAATTTATACTAGATAGAATTAGTATTAGGGTATACTACTAAGTTCAGGGAAATCTTAATCTAACTGGACTGGGATAATAGCTCTCTTAAGGCTGTATTCTATAATAGGCTTAAGGAAGAAGTTAAGAATTAACTTTTTAAGATAGATAAACCGGAAGACCTATCCGGATATATAGTAAATACTATACAAATTAATAACTATCTATATAAAAGATAATAATAGAAAGGGAATAAATATACTAGTTAGAACTATATTAAGAATAAACCTAACTAAGGAGTATAATAAACCCTACTACTATCTATAGAATCTGGGATATATATAGGTCCTATAGAGCTAGGAGCTATAGAAAAATATAAGTATTATAACTATAATAAGACTGGATATATCTTACCCTAATACCTAAAACCTAAGAGGTAGAAGAATTAGAAACCTGCTAAGGAAGGTAAAAAGCAGTTAGGAGTAACTGGAAAAGCTGAAACTAAAATACTTAGGATAGTTAGGAAGGATACCCAGGAAGGAAACTAAGTAACTGCTATAGTACCTATATTCTCCAGGAAACCCTTACTAAGCTTCTATAAAATATTAGATAATAAAGAAGAAGAAGAAGAAGAGGATAGTAAAGAAGAAGAAGAGGAAGAATGAATAGTATTAAAAGAGAACTAGCAATATATTATAGATATCCTCTAAGAGCTTAAATAAAGATATAAGAATAGAAGGGATATTATAGACTACAGGCCTCTTACTAAGTATAAATATATGTTTTACTATATTAACAAGCTTATTAAATATACCCCTGAGGAGTAAGAATAATACTGGTTTACTAGAGATAAGATTAAAGCTGAATATAATAAACTGTATACTTACTACCGAGAAAAGATATAGGATTAGAACCCCGATTAAGTAATTAAGATAGTACTTTACGATCGAAGTACTATAGATACTATCCGATACCCCAGTAATAGCTATAATAACCTAACTTATATAAAGACCAGTAGTATATATAACTATAAATAAGAATTATAGATAACCTGCTATAATATATAGTATAATATATATTAGAAAGATAAAATAGGAAATAACTTCTTTCTATTTCCTAACAGAAGGATACCCTGAAAATATAAGAAGGTCTAAATATAATACTTTATCTATTAATACTATAGAACAGAACTATATACTATCTTCGAAGAAGACCTAGAAGAGTACCCTACTGAATATACCTTTAAGGAAATACTAATAGAAATATACTGAGAATAGAAGTATAAGGTATATAGGGATACTAAAGTTGAGTAATAGTATAACTTTAAGTATATAGAGAACCAGGTAATATATAACTGTAATAGATAAATTAAATACTGTAATAAATAGTTATATAGAAACCATCAGGAAGTTAAGTAAGAAGTATTAGTATTAGTATAGTATAGCGATAATGATATAAATACTGCTAAACTATACCTTTAATAATAATAGTTATAGGAAGAAAGACTATAAAAATACTGCTCGGAAGGGCAACTTTCCCTAATAGCTAGCAAAGGGAGTAGTAATAAGGAGGAATTAGGAATTACCTCTACTAATAAATAAGAATAGGACAGGATATATAATAGGCAAAATATACTATTACTAATAAATAAACTATAAGAATAAGTTAACCAGGTAAAAAATAACCTAAACTGTCTGTAATAGGGCTATAGTATAGTATAATATTAATAATAGATCAGAGAACCCTAGGAGCTATAGAAGCAGGAAGCTCTATATATATTCTTACGGAAGTAGAGATTAAGGGGAACTAGCTTATAGTATTTATTAACTATAGAGTATAGGAAAATTATATTTTACTAGCAGTAATTAACTAACTCTGCCTACTATAGAAAAAGAAGGAAGAAACCTATATAGTTATAAATATTAAAGGCTCGAAGTTTAAGTATAATAATAGGATTATTAACTCTGAGACTAATTATCTTATAATTAAAATCTAAGGAAAGAAATTTAATATTACCTATAACTTAGTACTATTAGGAACCTATAAAGTTATACTAGGGTTACCCTAGCTTCGAGATATAAACCTGCTGATCGATTAGTATACTGGCCAGATAGAATAGAGGGATACTCTTATATACTAATATCAGGATTAATAAAAATCGAAATTTTATCAGATATTAGAAAAATATATTTATTTCTTAATACCTAAAGGTACTACTATAAAAAACTATAATAACTTATAACGATAAGTGGATATAGTGGTATCAGCCTTAATAGCACTATAACCTGATAATATAAGAAACCTATTATAACAAGAGCTAAGATAAATAATATAAGTTTTAGGTTAGATACAGAAGCAAGAACCGCCCTCAGATATAGATTTAGTACCTATTAATTAGGAACAACTAACTAAGGAATAATAATAAGAATATAAGGTTAAATACAGCTGATAGTAAAAGGAAATAGAAAAACCACCCCTGAAACTATTTAGTATAGGAATTTAGAAATAGAGCTGAATAAATAATTAATAAAGAGTATAGTAGAATAAGAAGAAAGATACCTAGTATAAGTATAAACGAGCTGAGTACCCGAGATAGGAAGAATATCTTAAGAATATTCTATAGGAATATAATTATTTTAAGAAAATACTATTTATAGAAGAACTTGAAATAGGGCTATTGGAATATAGCTAGTAGGATTATAAAATCTCTATTATTAAAGGAGGAGAACCTGATTTCTATAAATTATATAACCTTATAGAACCTTAGTTATAAACACTCTGTAAATATATTAATAATATATTAGTAAAAGGCTATATATAACTATTAACTTTATCTGTAGGATACTCTGTAATATTTATACTAAAGAAGAATAGTAAACTCTGTTTAGTTATTAATTACTAACAGCTGAATAAGATTATATAAAAAGACAGAATACCCTTACTACTGATTACTAAGCTCAGAGATCGGTTATAGGGCAAACAGTGGTTTATAGTACTAGATCTGAAGGGAGCTTATAACCTGATATAAATTAAAAAAGAAGATAAATAGAAAACGGTATTTAGGACGAAGTTTAGCCTCTATAAGTACCTTGTTATACCCTTCGAACTAATAAATACACCTGTAATATTCTAATGAATAATTAATCAGGTACTTCGGGAGTATCTTAATATCTTTATAATTATCTACCTTAATAATATCTTAATTTTCTCTGATAATCTGGAAATATATAAGGAATATATATACTAAGTCTTAGAAAAACTGGAAGAAGTAAAACTTCTTATAGAACTAGAAAAAAGTTTCTTCTATATATAAGAAGTTAACTTCTTAGGATATACTATTTGATTAAACGAAATATAAATAGAATAAGATAAAATTACTATAGTTAAGGAATAGAAAGTACTAAAAACTATTAAGGAAGTATAAGCCTTCCTCGGATTTACTAACTACTACTAATAATTTATTAAGGACTATAGAAAAATCACTATACCCTTATATAATATTACTAAAAAAGGGATAGAATTCTAATAGAATAATAAATAGTAATAAGTATTTAATAAAATTAAAAACCGAATACTTTTAGAACCTATACTATGGATATTTAACCCTATATAAGAAGTAGAACTTAAAACAGATACCTCAGACTTCGTAATTAGTATATAAATCAGCTAAAGGGATAATAATAGAGTACTATACCCTGTAGTATTCTTCTCGAAGAAACTACATAGTATGGAACTTAACTACCCTATTTATAATAAGGAATTTATAGCTATTATATATATATTCAAAGAATTCGAATACTACTGCCTGGGAATAATATATAAGGTTAAGGTATATACAGACTATAAGAATATTTAATACTTTGCTATAACTTAGTAATTAAATAGAAGACAGATATACTATACTGAATACCTATCTTAATTTGATTATAAAATTATATATTAAAAAGGATCAGAGAATAGAAGAGCTAATACTCTTAGCTGAAAACCTAAATATAAGGAAGTAGTTCTAAAAATAAATAAATAGTTATTTTTAACTAATAATAAAGAATACTTAGTATAGAAAACCTTAGGAGCTATACTCAAGGAAACAGTATATACTAAAGTCCAGATAGAGATTATTCCTAGCTTGGAAAAATTACAGTAAGATACTAGAATAGTACTT
The DNA here is from genome assembly GCA_026958235.1 of Clonostachys rosea. NCBI lineage: Eukaryota > Fungi > Ascomycota > Sordariomycetes > Hypocreales > Bionectriaceae > Clonostachys > Clonostachys rosea. The sequence continues at coordinate 273,636 of CP110205.1, forward strand.
ATTAAAGAAATCTATAAGTACCTGCTCTTAGGATATTAAGGAGTTAAGAAGATATTTAACAGGATTAAATGATACTATAATTACCCAGATCTATAAAAGGATATATAAACTATAGTTTCAGAATATAATACTTATATAAGAATTAAGTCTGTACGGTATAAACCCTACAGGGAACTTAAACTAGTTCTAGTACCAGAACGACTATAGCAATCAGTATCCTTCGATTATATTATTAAACTACTATTATTAAAAGAACCTATAATTAGGATAGAATATAATAGTATTCTAGTAGTTATTAATAGACTTACAAAATATAGATACTTTATCCTGTATAAGGAAGCAAGCTCTGCGGAAGACCTTATATACTAGTTTTTATAATATATAGTTAGTTACTACGGATTGCCTGATAAGATTATATCGGATAGAGGAATAATATTTACCTCTAAGTTTTAGTAATTACTTATAGTATAGATAGGTACTAAATATAAGCTTTTAATAGCTTACTACCTATAGAATAATAGTTAAACAGAATAACTAAACTAAACTCTGGAATAATACCTATAAGTATATATTAACTATAAGCAAGATAATTAGGTATAACTGCTGCTGATAGTACAGATCGCTTATAATAGTTCAGTATAAGAATCTACCCAGTTAATACCTATATATGCAAATTACAGCTATAAGCTGTAATTCCAGAATCAACCAGAACTTAATAGACCTGATATACCAGCTGCTATATTAACAAAAGAAATACTATACTTATTATATATAGAAATAAAAATAGAACTTGAGTTTATCTAATAATAAATAAGAAAATATTATAATAAAAACAGATTAGAAGGACTAATCCTGAAGGAGGGAGATAAGGTCTACCTACTTCATAAGAATATTATAATTATAAGACTAAGCGATAAATTAGACTATAAAAAACTTAGACTATTTAAGATTCTTAAGAAAAAATCAGATACTAACTATAAACTATTATTACTAGATATAATATATATCTACCTAGTTTTCTATATTTTATTACTTAAAAAAGTACTAAAAAATATACTAGACCAGGATTACCTGATCGAGGTCTATAAAGAAGAATTTAAACTAGAAAAAATTCTAAAGAAAGAAGTTAGAAACAGATAGATATTCTACTTAGTTAAGTAGAAAGAGTATATAGATAATAATAATACTTAGGAACCTATTAAATATCTAAAGGACTATCAGAAGCTTATTCAGTAGTACTACTGGGACCAGAAATACCTATCCTGATGAACTAAGAAGGAGATAGTTCTATACCCTCCTGAAGAAATACTGGATTAATCTCGATCTCTGAGAATACAGGCTCAGATAAAGGTATAGCTAGGGATAAGGTCTGCTTTTAGGCTGCCTCCTCTGCCTCCTTTTGCTCGACATACTCCAGCTCCTCCACGCTATCGATACTACGAGATACTGCCTATATCATCTTATCCAACTATAATTTCTTTTATTAATAAAGATACTGGATTTTTATATCTATATAATAATACTCCTCCTCTACTGTTTCCAGCTCGGACTCCAGCTTGCTATATTGATCAGCAATATACCTTAGCTGACTTAGTGTAAGATCTTAAGTATTATAATATAGTTAATTATTTTTAATATAATAAAAACAATAAGATAAAGAACCCTCTAACCTGAAGTATTTATAACTATAGGACTTATAATAGCTATACTCTGACCGTATTACTAAAGGATTTAATAGGATAGTATTAATAAAGGTATTATACTAAAGGGTCTTCCTATAAGAAGCTTTCTATATACGGTTAGATATTATTATAGACTATAAGGGGAATATAGGATTAAATTAGAAAAGACTTACTAATAGGCTGTAAAATATAGTCTTAAGGATATAACTAACAGAGAGGGGACCTTATATTATGAATTATATTATTATATATTAAGAGTTATATAGATTACCCTACTTTTTCTAACTAATTACTAATAGATTATCAGGATCTTATAATAATCCTAATAATCTAGAATAATAGATTATTACTAAGTATTAATAATCCCCTAGTATATATATATATTTATTTTACTAGATAGAACACCCTTCAGATAGTTATTAATATAATTATCTATATATCTATTATTACTAGCTCTATAATACTTATATATTAACAGTAACTCATATTGTACAGCCTAAGATAACCTGATCGCGCTACTCAGAATAATACTCTGATTAGTTCAACCCCGACCTACCCTAGACCCCGTCCAGTATAAGTCATCCAACCGTCACATAGACTACTAATTATATTCTTAAAAAAATTATATAATCTAGTTATATATTATCTAATCTTAGGATATACTCTTATTTATAGTAAAACTAATAAAAAAAAATATATTTACTAGAGATAAAATTAAAACTAAATATAATAAACTCTATATCTATTATTAATAGAAGATATAGATATAAAATCTTAAAAAAATACTTAGAATAGTACTATATAAAAGAAATACTATTAATACTATCTAATACTCTAGTAATAGATATAAGAATCTAATCTATATAAAATCTAGTAAAAAATATAACTATAAGTTAGAATCTTAGATAATATATTATAATATATAATATAAAATATATTAATAAGAAAAAGTAGTAAATAACTTTTTTCTATTTCCTAATAGAAAAATATCTAGAAAATATAATATAGATTAGATATAATAATTTACTTATTAATATTATAAAATAGAATTCTATACTATTTTTAAAGAAAACCTAAGAGAATATTCTAATAAATATATAAATAAAGAATTACTAATAGAAATATATTAAGAATAGAAATATAAGATTTATTAAAATAATAAGATTAGATTATAATATAATTAATAATAAGTAAAAGATTAAATAATATATAACTATAGTAGTTATATTAAATAATACTATAACTAGAGATATAGAAATTATTAAAAAGTTAAATAAGAAGTATTAGTACTAGTATAGAATAGTAATAATAATATAAATATTATTAAACTATATTTTAAATAGTAATAATTATAGAAAGAAGAATTATAAAAATACTATTTAAAAGAATAACTATCTTTAATAAATAATAGAAATAATAATAAAATAGAGAAATAAGAAATAACTTTAATTAATAAAAAGAAATAGAATAATATTTATTCTAATAATAAAATACTAATAAGAATTAATAAACTATATAATTAGAAATATAAGTTTATAAGATATATTTCTAATTATATAGAAGAATTAGAAACTCTTAAGAATATTCTTAAATAAATATCTAAGAATAATAAAGATTAGAAATAACTCTAAGAATAAGTTAATTAGATAAAAAATAATCTAAACTATCTATAATAGAGCTATAGTATAGAATAATATTAATAATAGATTAGAGAATTCTAAGAGTTATAAAAATAGAAAGTTTTATATATATTCTTATAGAAGTAAAAATTAAAAAGAACTAATTTATAGTATTTATTAATTATAGAGTATAAGAAAATTATATTTTATTAGTAGTAATTAATTAATTCTATTTATTATAGAAAAAGAAGAAAGAGATCTATATAGTTATAAATATTAAAGATTTAAAATTTAAATATAATAATAGAATTATTAACTTTAAAACTGATTATCTTATAATTAAAATTAAAAAAAAGAAATTTAATATTATTTATAATCTAATATTATTAGAATTCTATAATATTATATTAGAATTTCTATAGCTATTAGATATAAACTTACTAATTAATTAATATATTAGCTAGATAGAGTAAAAAGATACTTTTAAGTATTAATATTAGAATTAATAAAAATTAAAATTTTATTAAATATTAGAAAAATATATTTATTTTTTAATATCTAAAAATATTATTATAAAAAATAATAATAACTTATAATAATAAGTAAATATAATAGTTTTTATTTTAATAGTATTATAATCTAGTAATATATAAAACTTATTATAGTAAGAACTAAAATAAATAATATAAATTTTAAACTAAATATAGAAATAAAAATAACTCTTAGATATAGATTTAGTATTTATTAACTAGAAATAATTAATAAAAGAATAATAGTAAGAATATAAAATTAAATATAATTAATAGTAAAAAAAAATAAAAAAGCTATTTTTAAAACTATTTAATATAGAAATTTAGAAATAGAATTAAATAAATAATAAATAAAAAATATAGTAGAATAAGAAAAAAGATATCTAGTATAAATATAAATAAACTAAATACTTAAAAAATAAAGAATAACTTAAGAATATTCTATATAAGTATAAATATTTTAAAAATAAATTATTTTAAAAAAAACTTAAAATAAAGTTATTAAAATATAATTAATAGAATTATAAAATCTCTATTATTAAAAAAGAAAAATTAGATTTTTATAAACTTTATAATTTTATAAAACTTTAATTATAAATACTTTATAAATATATTAATAATATATTAATAAAAAACTATATATATTTATTAACTTTATTTATAGAATATTTTAAAATATTTATATTAAAGAAAAATAATAAACTCTATTTAATTATTAATTATTAATAGCTAAATAAAATTATATAAAAAAATAAAATACTCTTATTATTAATTACTAAGCTTAGAGATTAGTTATAGAATAAATAATAGTTTATAGTACTAGATCTAAAAAGAGCTTATAATTTAATATAAATAAAGAAAAAAAAAATAGAAAATAGTATTTAGAATAAAGTTTAGTTTTTATAAATATTTTATTATATTCTTTAAATTAATAAATATATTTATAATATTTTAATAAATAATTAATTAAATACTTTAGAAATATTTTAATATCTTTCTAATTATTTATTTTAATAATATTTTAATTTATTTTAATAATTTAGAAATATATAAGAATTATATATATTAAATCTTAGAAAAACTATAAGAAATTAATTTTCTTATAGAATTTAAAAAAAACTATTTTTATATATAAAAAATTAATTTCTTAAAATATATTATTTAATTAAATAAAATATAAATAGAATAAAATAAAATTATTATAATTAAAGAATAAAAAGTATTAAAATTTATTAAAAAGATATAATTTTTTTTTAATTTACTAATTATTATTAATAATTTATTAAGAATTATAGAAAAATTATTATATTTCTATAAAATATTATAAGAAAAGAAATAAAATTCTAATAGAATAATAAATAATAGAAAATATTTAATAAAATTAAAAACTAAATACTTTTAAAATCTATATTATAAATATTTAATTTTATAAAAAAAATAGAATTTAAAATAAATATTTTAGAATTTATAATTAGTATATAAATTAATTAAAAGAAGAATAATAAAATATTATATTTAATAATATTCTTTTTAAAAAAACTATATAGTATAGAACTTAATTACTTTATTTATAATAAGAAGTTTATAATTATTATATATATATTTAAAGAATTTAAATATTATTATTTAGAAATAATATATAAAATTAAAATATATATAGATTATAAAAATATTTAATATTTTATAATAATTTAATAATTAAATAGAAAATAAATATATTATACTAAGTATTTATTTTAATTTAATTATAAAATTATATATTAAAAAGAATTAAAGAATAGAAAAACTAATATTTTTAATTATAAATCTAAATATAAGAAAATAATTCTTAAGATAAATAAATAGTTATTCTTAACTAATAATAAAGAATACTTAGTATAGAAAACTCTAGAAGTTATATTTAAAAAAATAATATATATTAAGATCTAGATAGAGATTATTTCTAGTTTAGAAAAACTATAATAGAAAATAAAAATATTATTTATTAAAAAAATCTATAAATACTTATTCTTAAAATATTAAAAAATTAAAAAAATATTTAATAAAATTAAATAATATTATAATTATTTAAATCTAAGAAAGAAAGTATAAATTATAATTTTAGAATATAATATTTATATATAAATTAAATCTATATAATATAAACTCTATAGAGAACTTAAACTAATTTTAATATTAGAATAATTATAGTAATTAGTATTTTTTAATTATATAATTAAATTATTATTATTTAGAATTAGAATAAAATATAATAATATTCTAATAGTTATTAATAAACTTATAAAGTATAGATATTTTATTCTATATAAGGAAATAAACTCTATAGAAAATCTTATATATTAGTTCTTATAATATATAATTAATTACTATAAATTATTTAATAAAATTATATTAAATAAAGAAATAATATTTATTTCTAAATTTTAATAATTATTTATAATATAAATAGAGATTAAATATAAACTCTTAATAACTTACTATTTATAAAATAATAATTAAATAAAATAACTAAATTAAACTCTAGAATAATATCTATAAATATATATTAACTATAAGTAAAATAATTAGATAATACTACTATTAATAGCTTAGATTATATATAATAGCTTAGTATATATTAATTTAAATATTATTAATATATATAAATTATAATTATAAACTATAGTTTTAAAATTAATTAGAATATAATAGATTTAATATACTAACTATTATATTTTATAAAAGAAATACTATATTTATTATATATTAAAATAAAAATAGAATTTAAATTTATTTAATAAAGAATAAAGAAATATTATAATAAAAATAAATTAAAAGAACTAATTTTAGAGAAAAGAGATAAAATCTATTTATTTTATAAAAATATTATAATAATAAAACTAAGTAATAAATTAAATTATAAAAAAGTAAAACTATTTAAAATTCTAAAGAAAAAATTAAATACTAATTATAAACTCTTACTATTAGATATAATATATATCTATCTAGTTTTTTATATTTTATTACTTAAAAAAGTATTTAAAAATATATTAAATTAAAATTATCTAATTAAAGTTTATAAAGAAAAATTTAAATTAGAAAGAATTCTAAAAAAGAAAATTAGAAATAAATAAATCTTTTATTTAGTAAAATAAAAAAAATATATTAATAAAAATAATACTTAGGAATTTATTAAATATTTAAAAAATTATTAATAGTTTATTTAGTAATATTACTAAAACTAGAAGTATTTATTCTAATAAACTAAGAAAGAGATAGTTTTATACTCTTTTAAAGAAATACTAGATTAATTTTAATTTCTAAGAATATAAATTTAAATAAGAGTATAATTAAAAATAAAAATCTATTTTTAAACTATTTTTTCTATCTTCTTTTACTTAATATACTCTAATTCCTTTTACTTAATATACTCTAATTTCTTTATACTATTAATACTATAGAATACTATCTATATTATTTTATCTAATTATAATTTCTTTTATTAATAAAGATATTAAATTCTTTTATCTATATAATAATATTCTTTTTCTATTATCTTTAGCTTAAACTCTAGCTTATTATACTAATTAGTAATATATTTTAGCTATTCTATAATAGTTAGATAACTTATACTGAATAGGGTCTAGGGTAGATTAAGGTTAAACTAATTAGGGTATTATTCTGAGTAGTATAATCAGATTATTATAAGCTATATAATATAAGTTACTATTAATATATAAATATTATAGAGCTAGTAATAATAGATATATAGATAATTATATTAATAACTATCTAAAGAAGTATTCTTCCTAATAAAATAAGTATATATATATAATAAGGCTATTACTTATCTATTACTTAGCTATTATACTATCTAAGTAATAGATTTATACTTATTAGTTATAGTTATCTAGTAGGTCTATATCTTATATATAACTTTATATAGCCTAATAGAGATCTTTATTTATAATATAATACCCTCTTCCTATTAGTCTTATCCCTAAAGCTAGATTATTTTTCCTATACTAATCTAGTATATACTTAATTCTATATTTATTTTATTATATATTCTACTAATAAGATATCTAACTATATTTTAAAATAAAAGATATCTAATTTAGTATATAAGTATATTTAAAAGTTAGAATATATTCTTACTTATAGATTTAAGATTATTTCTTATACTTACTATATAGAAAAGAATATAAGCTACTTTATTATTCTAAGCTTAAATTATTATATAATATATATTTATACAGATTATTTATATAATAGTATATATTCTCTAATATCTTCTAGTAAGTATCTTTATACTATATATCTCTAATAGTCTTTTCTAATTCCCTATTTAATTAAGAAAATTAATAAGAAACTATTTTATTTAGAGAATAAGGAATCTAAGGCTAAGGTAGAGTTAGTAGTAGTATTTATATAAATTTCTTATTTATAGAAAATATAAAAATAGCTTTATAAGAAGGGTATAGAGATATTAAAAAAAGAGTTAGATAATATAAAAGAGCTAGAAGAGAAGGAATAGAGAGAAGTAGAAGAGAAAAGTTATTAGGAAGAGTTAGAATAAATATAGGCTTAAGAGACTAAGCTTATATTCTAAGTTTAAATATTATATACTATATAGATAGTTAATTTTTCTAGCTTCTCCTTTAATTCTTCTATAGAGGATCTCTTTAGTAGTATTACTTAAGATAAGATTACTAATTCTTTTTCTTCTAGTAGTACTAGTATATTAAATACTAGTATTTCTTTAGATATTTAACTAGTTCTTATATATTATTATTTTTATTATAGTTTTTCTATTTTACTAAGTAAAATATTTATCTATTTTTAATCTTCTTATCTAGTAATCTCTAAGGTTTAAATTCTTCCTTATAAGCTTTAATTAGATAATTTTATTCTAGTATATTATCTAGTACTTTTTTAAGTAATAAGATATAAAAAACTAAATAGATATATATTATATCTAGTAATTAGAGTTTATAATTAATATCTAATTTTTTCTTAAGAATTTTAAATAGTCTAAGTTTTTTATAATCTAATTTATTATTTAGTTTTATTATTATAATATTTTTATAGAGTAGATAGATCTTATCTCCCTCCTTTAAAATTAGTTCTTCTAATCTGGTTTTATTATAATATTTTTTTATTTTTTCTTAGATAAATTTAAATTCTATTTTTATTTCTATATATAATAAATATAGTATTTCTTTTATTAATATAATAGCTAGTATATTAGATCTATTAAGTTTTAGTTAATTCTGAAATTATAATTTATAACTATAATTTATATATATAGATATTAGCTAGATAGATTTTTATACTAAGCTATTATAAGTAATTTATACTATTAGTAGTAGTTATATCTAGTTATTTTATTTATAGTTAATATATATTTATAGGTATTATTCTAGGGTTTAATTTAATTATTCTATTTAACTATTACTTTATAGATAATAGATTATTAAGAGCTTATACTTAGTACTTATTTATACTATAAGTAATTATTAAAACTTAGAGATAAATATTATTCCTCTATCTAATATAATCTTATTAGGTAATCTATAGTAACTAACTATATATTATAGGAACTAATATATAAGATCTTCTATAGAGCTTACTTTCTTATATAAAATAAAGTATTTATATTTTATAAATCTATTAATAACTATTAGAATACTATTATATTCTATTCTAGTTATAAGTTCTTTAGATTTTAATAGTTTAATAATATAATTAAAGAATACTAATTACTAAGATTATTCTAATACTAAAACTAGTTTAAGTTCTCTATAGGGTTTATATTATATAAACTTAATTCTTATATAAGTATTATATTCTAAAACTATAATCTATATATTTTTTTATAGATCTAGATAATTATAATATTATTTAATCCTATTAAATATCTTCTTAACTTCTTAATATTCTAAGAATAAGTATTTATAGATTTTCTTAATAAGTACTATTCTAATATCTTACTATAGTTTTTCTAAGCTAGGAATAATCTCTATCTAGACTTTAGTATATACTATTTCCTTAAGTATAGCTCTTAAGGTTTTCTATACTAAGTATTCTTTATTATTAGTTAAGAATAACTATCTATTTATCTTTAGAACTACTTTCTTATATTCAGATTTTTAGCTAAAAGTATTAGCTTTTCTATTTTCTAATTCTTTTTAATATATAATTTTATAATTAAATTAAAATAGATATTTAGTATAGTATATTTATCTTCTATTTAATTACTAAATTATAGTAAAATATTAAATATTCTTATAATCTATATATATCTTAATTTTATATATTATTCCTAAGTAGTAGTATTTAAATTCCTTAAATATATATATAATAGCTATAAATTCCTTATTATAAATAGAGTAATTAAGTTCTATATTATATAGTTTCTTTAAGAAGAATACTATAGGGTATAATACTCTATTATTATCTCTTTAACTAATTTATATACTAATTATAAAGTTTAAAATATCTATCTTAAGTTTTACTTTTTATATAGAGTTAAATATCTATAGTATAGGTTCTAAAAATATTTAGTTCTTTATTTTATTAAATACTTATTATTATTTTTTATTCTATTAGAATTCTATTTCTTTTTTTATAATATTATATAAGAGTATAATAATTTTTCTATAGTTCTTAATAAATTATTAGTAGTAATTAGTAAATCTAAGAAAGGTTTATATTTTCTTAATAGTTCTTAGTACTTTCTATTCTTTAATTATAATAATTTTATCTTATTCTATTTATATCTTATTTAGTTAAATAGTATATCCTAAGAAATTAACTTCTTATATATAGAAGAAACTCTTTTCTAATTCTATAAGAAGTTTTACTTTCTTTAGTTTTTCTAAAACTTAGTATATATATTCCTTATATATTTTCAGATTATTAGAGAAAATTAAAATATTATTAAGATAAATAACTATAAAGATATTAAAATATTCTCTAAATACTTAATTAATTATTTATTAGAATATTATAGATATATTTATTAGTCTAAAGGGTATAATAAGATATTTATAGAGGTTAAACTTTATTCTAAATACTATTTTCTATTTATCTTCTTTCTTAATTTATATTAAATTATAAGCTCTCTTTAGATCTAGGGTAATAAACTACTATTTACTCTATAACTAATTCCTAAGCTTAATAATTAATAGTAAGAGTATTCTATCCTTATATATAATCTTATTTAATTATTAGTAGTTAATAACTAAATAGAGTTTACTATTTTTCTTTAATATAAATATTATAAAATATTCTATAGATAAGATTAATAGTTATATATAGCCTTTTATTAGTATATTATTAATATATTTATAAAGTATTTATAACTAAGGTTCTATAAGATTATATAATTTATAGAGATTAGGTTCTTCTTTTTTAATAATAGAGATTTTATAATTCTACTAGCTATATTCTAATAGCTCTATTTTAAGTTCTTCTATAAATAGTATCTTCTTAAAATACTTATATTCTTATAGAATATTCTTAAGATATTCTTCTTATTTTAAGTATTTAGCTTATTTATACTTATACTAGATATTCTTTTTCTTATTCTACTATATTTTTTATTAATTATTTATTTAGCTCTATTTCTAAATTCCTATATTAAATAGCTTTAGAGATAGTTTTTCTATTTCTTTTTACTATTAATTATACTTAATCTTATACTCCTACTATTATTCTTTAATTAATTATTCCTAATTAATAGGTACTAAATCTATATTTAAGAGTAGTTCTTACTTCTATATCTAATCTAAGGCTTATATTATTTATCTTAGTTCTTATTATAATAGATTTCTTATATTACTAAATTATAATACTATTAAGACTAATATTACTATATCTACTTATTATTATAAGTTATTATAGTTTTTTATAATAGTACTTTTAAGTATTAAGAAATAAATATATTTTCCTAATATTTAATAAAATTTTAATTTTTATTAATCCTAATATTAGTATATAAAAGTATCCCTTTACTCTATCTAGCTAGTATACTAATTAATTAGTAGATTTATATTTTAAAGCTATAGTAATCCTAGTATAACTTTATAGGTTCCTAATAGTACTAGATTATAGATAATATTAAACTTCCTTCTTTAGATTTTAATTATAAAATAATTAGTTTTAGAATTAATAATTCTATTATTATATTTAAACTTTAAGCTTTTAATATTTATAATTATATAGATTTCTTTTTTTTTTTTCTATAATAAATAGAGTTAGTTAATTACTACTAGTAAAATATAATTTTCCTATACTCTATAGTTAATAAATACTATAAACTAGTTCCTCTTAATCTCTACTTCTATAAGAATATATATAGAGCTTTCTACTTCTATAGTTCCTAGGGTTCTCTAACTTATTATTAATATTATTCTATACTATAGCCCTATTATAAATAGTATAAGCTATTTTTTACCTAATTAACTTATTTTTATAATTTATCTAATAGTAATAGTATATTTTATCTATTATATATTCTATTCTATTTTTATTTATTAATAGAGATAATTTCTAATTCCTTCTTATTATTACTTTCTTTACTATCTATAGAAGAAAATTAACTATTTAAATATTAATCTTATATTTCTTCCTTCTATAATTATTACTATTTAAGATATAGCTTAGTAATATTTATATTATTATTACTATTCTATACTAATATTAGTATTTCTTATTTAATTTCTTAATAATTTCTATAGTTCTAGTTATAATATAACTTAATATAACTACTATAATTATATATAACTTAGTTTTCTACCTACTAGTAGTTATATTATAGTCTAATCTTATTATTCTTATAAATCTTATATCTCTATTCTTAATATATTTTAGCTAGTAGTTCTTTATTTATATACTCTTTAGAATACTTCTTTAGATTTTCTTTAAAGATAGTATAGAGTTCTATTTTATAGTATTAATAAATAAATTATTATATTTAAACTATATTATACTTCCTAGGTATTCTTCTATTAGGGAATAGAAAAAAGTTATTTATTACTTTTTCCTACTAATATATAGTATACTAGATATTATAGTATATTATCTAGAATTCTAATCTATAGTTATATTTTCTACTAGTATTTATATATATTAGGTTTTTATATCTATTACTAGGGTATTAAATAGTATCTATAGTATCCCTTCTATATAGTACTATTCTATATATCTTCTTAAGATTCTATATTTATATTTTCTATTAGTAATAAGTATAAAGTTTATTATATTTAACTTTAATTTTATCTCTAGTAAATATATATTAGTTTTATTTCTTAGAAGTATATTTAATAAGTCTATTAATATAGTAGAATATATATTTATACTTAGTAAGAGATTTAATATTTATAATATCCCTTCTATTTTTATATTTCTATTTAAGTTTCTAGAGAATATATATAATATATTATTAGTTTTCTCCTAATACTATTTATTTTTTCTTTTTATTACTAGTTTCTAATATCTTATAGAAGTTTAGTATAGGTTTTTTAGAAAATATAAAAACTATAGTAACTATATAGTTTCCTTTCTAAGTAATCTTTCTAATTATTCTAAGTATTTTAATCTTAGTTTTTCTAATTACTTCTAACTACTTTTTATCTTCTTTAGTAAGTTTCTAATTTTTCTACTTTTTAAACTTTAAGTATTAAGATAAAATATATCTAATCTTATTATAGTTATAATATTTATATTTTTCTATAGTTCCTAGTTCTATAGAGCCTATATAGATCTTAGACTCTATAGATAGTATTAGGGTTTATTATATTCTCTAGTTAGATTTATTACTTTTAATATAATTCTAATTAGTTTACTTATTTCCCTTTTATTATTATCTTTTATATAGATAGTTATTAATCTATATAGTATTTACTATATATCCAGATAGATCTTTAGATTTATCTATCTTAAAAAGTTAATTCTTAACTTCTTCCTTAAGTCTATTATAGAATATAGTCTTAAGAGAGCTATTATTCTAGTTTAGCTAAGTTAAGATTTTCCTAAACTTAGTAGTATACTCTAATACTAGTTCTATCTATTATAGATTCTTAAGGTTTTTAATAGCTTACTATTCTTTATCTACTTAACTAAATACTAAGATAAGTAAAGTCTAGAAATTCTTATAACTAATAAGAATATTAATTATTTTCTAATTTTATAAGCTTAGTATAGCTTTATTATTATACTAGTTCCTAAAATAGATCTAGAACTATTATTCTATAGTACTATTAAGATATATTTCTATAAACCTAATTTTATCTTTATCTATTACTAGCTTAATTAGGAAGAATTTAAAGTATACTTAAAATTAAATTTTAAATTCTTCTAGTTTATTAGTATTATCTAAGAAAGATCCTAGGGGGATTAATTATATTATCTCCTCTTTATTCTTTATCTTCTTTTTCTTAAGTTACTTAATTCAGATTATAAGTTACTATATAATTTCTTAAGCTATTAGAGTTTATAGGATATTATTTAGTAGTTTAATAAGGGCTATTTTATCTTTTAATATTATATAGTAATTAAGATAAAGTAATTAGCTAAATAAGAGTTATTAATATATAATAGTTAGATAACTTATACTAGATAAGGTCTAGGGTAAGTTAAAATTAAACTAATTAGAGTATTATTCTAAATAGTATAATCAGGTTATTATAGACTATATAATATAAGTTACTATTAATATATAAGTATTATAGAGCTAGTAATAATAGATATATAGATAATTATATTAATAACTATCTAAAGGAGTATTCTTCCTAATAAAATAAGTATATATATATAATAAGGCTATTACTTATCTATTACTTAGCTATTATACTATCTGAGTAATAGGTTTATACTTATTAGTTATAGTTATCCAGTAGGTCTGTATCTTATATATAACTTTATATAGCCTGATAGAGGTCTTTATTTATAATATATTCTAATATAAAGCTTTAAATATTATAAAGTAATTAATTATTCTAATATAGTAAAAATAATAGAATAAAGAATTCTTTAATCTAAAGTATTTATAATTATAAGATTTATAATAACTATATTCTAATTATATTATTAAAGAATTAAATAGTATAATATTAATAAGAGTATTATACTAAATAGTTTTCCTATAGGAAGTTTTCTATATATAGTTAGATATTATTATAAATTATAAAGAGAATATAGAATTAAATTAAAAAAAACTTACTAATAGATTATAAAATATAGTTTTAAAAATATAATTAATAGAGAGAGAATCTTATATTATAAATTATATTATTATATATTAAGTTATATAATATATTCTACTTTTTCTAATTAATTAATAGTAAATTATTAGGATTTTATAATAATCCTAATAATCTAAAGTAATAGATTATTATTAAGTATTAATAATTCCCTACTATATATATATATATATATTTTATTAGTTAGAATATTTTTTTAATAGTTATTAATAATATTATCTATATCTTTATTATTACTAGCTCTATAATACTTATATATTAATAGTAACTTATATTATATAATCTATAATAATCTAATTATACTATTTAGAATAATATTCTAATTAGTTTAATTCTAATCTACTCTAGACCTAGTTTAATATAAGTTAACTAACTATTATATCTTTATTATTATAAATATCTTAAAAGAAGTATCTAGAGTTATAATAATTTTTTTTTTTAAAGTTTTTTAACTAGCTTAAAAATATTTTACTCTTTATATATTATATAGTTTATATATAATCTAATTAGTTATATTATATATTAAATATATACTTTTAGTTTATTTTTTAAATCTTTTAGTTATTTTTTTCTTTATAATAGTTTATTTATAATAAATAATAAAAGGTTTTTTTAGCTATATTACTAAATTATTACTTTTTTAAACTAGGTTTTTAATCTATTTATTTTTATAATATAGTTTTATATATATAAACTAGAAGGTTTTTAGTTTATTATATATTTTAATTATAATATTATAAGAGTTATTTAATAATAATCTATATAATTTAAACTATTTTTTATTCTCTCTTTATATTATAATCTTACTTAGAAGTAGAAATTTAAGAAGTTTTATTAGATTAGAATTATTATATATAACTAGTATAAATATAATTCTCTTTTTAATATATAGTTCTTTTTATTATATAGTATAACTAAGTATATATAAATAGATATCAGATTAATATTAAATCTATATTATTCTTAATAAAATTTCCTATAATAGTAAATATATACTATACTTATAGAGATAAATTAACTTATAATCTTAAAAGTAACTAACTTTTTATTCTTATTATTCCTAACTAATAATAAATACTTTTCTAATATTCTAGTCTAACTTAATCTAATACTCTAATCTGAATCTAAACTAGATAATTAAAAATAAAAATATAAGCTTAATTAACTTTTAAAAGCTATCTTTACTTTAATTATCTTAATATAATATATAATATACTAAAACTATAAATTATATATTAGATTATAGTAGATCTATATAAGTAGATAGCTATTCTTAAGATATAGCTTTTCTTCTAGTTAGTCTCTATTCTCTATAAGTATCTACTATAGCTCTAGATAGGCTATATAATAAAGTAATAGACTAAGTAGATATAGCTACTTAATCTATACTATTAAAAGCAGCTTTATTACTATAAGCAGGCTCTTAACTAATTAGAATAGTATATAATAAATATAGTTAGTAAATAACTATCTTATATTATCTCTAATAATAGTTATTATCTTTTAAAGAGCTTTATTAGAAGTATTAACCAGGCTCTAAGAGATTAGAATATTTATATTAGATATAGCTATTATAGCTATTATTATTTGAGGTATCTGATAATTAATTAATAATTAATAAGCTTAGTAAGTAGATATAGTTATTAGATAATAAGCTTCCCCTCTTAGGGGCTATAGTTATAGCCGGGCTATTTATATATCTAGCTATATAAATAGCTCCTATTATTAGAGTTTTTAAGGTATTAATATCTATACTTAGGCTAAAAGTATTTAATTTTAATTTTATTTTATAGTATTAAAGGTTTAGATATAGACTACTAATTATATTCTTAAAAAATATATACTAAATTATATATTATCTGATCTTAGAATATACTCTTATTTATAGTAAAACTAATAAAAAAAAAATATATAGTTCTTTTAATATTTTTATTATAAAATTAATTATTTATACTTTTTAAATTATAAATTATAATAAAAAAGAGAAAATAATAACTTTTAAATATACTCTAAATATAAAAAGTATTAGTATAAAGCTATTAAACTCTATTATATTATTAATTACTTTAATTATTATTTATAATATTAATTCTTTAAAATTATCTTCTTAAGTTCCTTATATAAGATATTAAATATATATTATAATAATTTATAATATCTTTTAATCTTACTAATTAATTAATAAGTTTTAATTAGTATTTATTTATATTTAGAACTAATAATTCTAATATTTATATAAAATTAGTTATTTATAAATTAAGTTTCTATATTATATATAATATAATCTAATAGTTCTAAATATATATTTAATTAGATTTTTTTTAATACTTTCTATATAGTTTTTATTAAAATATTCTTAAAAAATATTATATTCTAAAATATAATTACTATATATATAATATATAAAATAAATTATTAATTTAATAGATATATAATATTAATTATAATTTTATAATTAAAATTAAGATTATTCTATAATTTAAATCTAAAGTATTTTAAAACTAGATTATAAGCTTAATACTAATAGTAGAAATATTTAATTCTTTTTATTATCTCTTTATTTATATCTTTATAATCTACTCTCTCTAGAAGCTAGTATAATCTCTCTATTAATAAATAATTAAAATAGTAATAAAACTATTTTAATTTTAATTCTATTAAATAGATTATATTAACTATTAATATATATTCTAAGAAGAATTATATATAGTTTTATTTTCTTATAATTAGAATAAAAAAACTATTTATAGTTCTAACTATTTTATTAGTTATATTTCTAAACTTAATATTTAAATAGTTTATATTATAAAGATATATTAAAAAAGAGATCTTTAAGTTTATTATATAAAATATAATAGATCTAAATAGAGTATATAATTTTATTATACTAAATAACTCTATAAGTTTTTTTCTAAATTTAATATTTTTTATATTTATTATAATATTTAGTTTAATTAATAAATTAATATATTAAAGTATTTTAAATTATAGTTTATTTATAATTATAATTAATAAAATATCTATATTTAATATAATTCTCTAGAATTATATTATATATCTTTTTTTAATAATAAATTATAATAGATTCTATAGTTCTCTTTAGATTTTCTTTCTAAAAAATAAGTATTAAAATACTTTATTAAATAGATATTATATTAATTATTATTTATTATTATTTATATACTAGTTTTCTTTATCTAGATTATTATAATTATTAGAATCTCTATAATTTACTATTTTAAACTAATTATTAATTTCTTTCTAATTTTAAACTTATTATTTAAATTCTTCTAATATAATATTCTCTTTTATTTTCTTTTCTATTTTAAGGAATTTAATTATAAATTAATAATATACTTTAGATCTTTATTATAAATAGTTTATTAATTAGTATTTAAGCTTATTATAAATAGAATAATATTTTTTTTAATTATTTCTTTATAGTTCTTAGTTCTAATTAATAAAGCTTCTATTAATTAGTTTACTCTATATATTTTAAATATAATAGAGCTATTATTATATTCTATTTAATAGTTTCTAAATATATTTATATTACTAGTTAATAAAATATATATTTCTTATTATATTCTAAATTATTAAAACTATTAAGTTTTATTTTAATTATTTTAAAAAGCTTATTTCTAGAGTTAATATAAAACTTTATATTAGAACTTTAGTATTTATATATTCTTTTTAGAATATTATTTCTAATTTCTTTAAGTTTTTATATACTTTTATTATAATATTTTTAAAATTATTATTCTTTTTATAATTATTTCTAAATACTTTCTATATTTTTATAAAAATTATAAAAACTTTCTATAATATCTAATATACTATAAGATCTTTATTCTCTCTATTTATCTATATTAAAATAATATTAATCTAGATCTAGTTATAATAATATTACTATTTATTAATAGTATTATTAAAATATTATTTTAGTTTAAAATATATCTACTTATAAAGTTGTTACGGCGAAATTGCTCCCAATTTTACCGGATTAAGCCATTATTCTTGGCGGCAAATTTGCCCAAAAACTCTTGCCGCTTTAAGCTCCCGTCTTTCAACAGACCCCTGTCAGAATATTAATAAGTACTATCACGGTACTGCTCTCCAGCTCCACTATAGCAGTCAGGTAAGCCGTTTGCTCAGTCGCCAAGAAGTTAGTCCCTGAGCTTCTGGTCAAGGTGCTAAAATGGACTATTTTATGTTATAATTAGTACTTAGCAGCCCTTCTATAAATCTATAAGTACTGTACCTGCTCGCCGCCATATTCTTTTTCCCCTATCCTTTTATTCCTTCCTATCCTCGCTTCTTAATTTCCGACTAACCCTTATCTCCCCATAGCCCTTTACTTTTCCTCCTACTACAACTCCTTCCTCTCTTTAATTTCTATATTCTTACTCCTTTGAATTCACTAGCCAGACTGCAGTATGTCTCCTACTGTGTGATTACCTCCCGATCTCGACCCAGAATACTCCGATCCAGACTTGGAATATTCAGATAAGTCTGATATTAATAGTATTTTTAATAACAATAGTTATAAGGGCTCTGAGTATAGGAGTAATAAGACTATCTCAGAAGAGTCTCCCGATAATAATAAAGTAGACTTCAAAGATACTATTAACCTATTTAGTAGAAATATACACCTATCAGAATACTATTAAAACGCAGTAAAGGACTTTAATAAGAGCTATTATGATAGTTAAGATTATAGCCCAGGCAGTGATATTCTCTTGGATATAATAGAAGATATATAGAAAGAGTAAGTAACTAGTTCTGCTCTTAACAGTTCATACTAATAGGTTTTATTTATAGGTTCTGCAAGGTTGTTGACTGCGACCCTAAAGCAAGTTATACATCCCTTTCTATAGAGATGTTATGTAATTTCTTTAACTGGCGCTTAAATCAAAAAGTCAATAAAGATGGCAGAAAGCTCTGTGGAATAAAGAAGAAAAGTTCCTTAAGTATATACTGGAAAGTGTTCCGGCTATATATTAAAAGGGCTACCGGCGATAAGATTGATCTAAAATTGAACTGGAAGATGTACAGAGTAGGAACTTTTTATTATGCCCTTTCTCCAGAATACTTTCTAATATAGGCTTCTAGGCTCTTAGAGACCTAGCTAAAAAGCATGCACTGAGCGATGAGAAGCGGGTGAACTGCTGTATAACTATTAAAGATCTATCGGAGCAAATTCAGATAATACTAAGTATAACTGAAAAATCTTTTCAGCTAGGAGAGATTTGAATTCTTGCAGTTTTATTTCTCCTTTTGCTTGTGCCTGCTGGTGCTCGCCCTATATCTATTTTATACCTTTGATTCGGTGATATTCGTATAGTGTTAGCACGGGATCCTGAAGGTAGTGTATATAATATCCTCACTCGTTTCACCTTGGCCTTTACAAAGACATATCTTGGAGTTAAAGATACATATGTATTACTCGTATTAGACGATGAACCTATATTATGCTAGAAAGCTAATATTTTTTTGCTACTATACTATAGTAAGACCTTTACAGTTCCTAAGAACTTTTTTGATCCTTTACTATTCCTCAGCCCTCATATCTACCTTTTAGGTATCCTGTTTCACTATCAGGTTTTTAAGGCTCTAAGCCTTATCTCCCCCGATAAACTAGATATTCTTGATATTCACAAAGGAGAAAAGGAGCTACTACTACCTTTGAAGAAAGAGTTCGATGACTGTCTGGTATTCCGCTGTACTGTTAAGACCCTTACTGGGTATGATATCTCTATAGACATACCTATCACGTATAGAATAATAGCGGGATAGAT
Organism: Clonostachys rosea; assembly: GCA_026958235.1. NCBI lineage: Eukaryota > Fungi > Ascomycota > Sordariomycetes > Hypocreales > Bionectriaceae > Clonostachys > Clonostachys rosea. The sequence continues at coordinate 294,511 of CP110205.1, forward strand.
CAGATAAATTAGTAAGATACTAGGCTTTATATATGCTATAATACTATACAGTCTGCGCTACGCTGCAGCTAATAGGTTTGACCAAAGTGGTTCATTTTTCTGCCAACTCCCAGATAGTCCTAAGATCTTCTGTCGCTAATAAACACAATATATAGTTGATGTTAGCGAAGCGTTGCAAAACCTAGCTTTAGACTATGCTAACTCCGTCCTATTTCAGAAATATTATCTCGGGCGAGAAGTTAATGCGGATACATGGGCTATTCTCCGAGGTTAAAGGCTACAGCAGGCGCTAATAAAACAGGCCTGCAGTATTGGTTACTTAATTAGCAAGCGCTAACTAACAGACCTCACTACTGAGCAAGCTGCCTCTATAAACACGCACCCTGTTATCAGGAAACTCAAACAGTAACTCCGATGAATGAAGCGAGGGTCTAATAAACATACTGAAACCCTTTGCATGCTGCGAAATGAGAAACTGAGACTCAAAAGGTTGCTTAAGATGAATATCCGACATGAGTGGACGGATAACCAGGCTGTTAATGATATTGAGCGTTAACTGAGAGGTGAATAGAACCCTAACCAAGTTGTTAATAAGAAGTGCCATCCTTAAGGATCAGCCTAGAAATATCTGGTATAATCCCTGGCTGCTAAGTGTGATAATACAATCGAGGGCTATTATTGAAGGCAGGATGATGCAATTAATGCTATTATTATATACTGCACGGTTGAAGAAGGACCGCCTATGCGGCGTATAAATACATTATCAGCTAAGCCTTAATATATATATTATAAGGATACTAAGGAGGAAGGTCCTCTGTAAAAAGCGCTAAATATCGCGCTTAAGGCTGTTAGGGTGAAAACGGAGGAGGAGAGGCCCAGATACTGTTTTCTATGCGTTGGTAAAGCTCTTACTTTACAACCAGGTAATCCTTTAATAAAAGATCTAGCCCGAGAGTTTTATACGTCTGGTGATATAGCGAAGCATTTTCATTATAGGTACCTTTCTATTTTAGAGGACTATCATATAATCTATTGTTAGGTTTGCGATAAAACACTAGAATATAAGATATACTTGCAAAACCATGGCTTAAAGCGTTACAGTATCAAAACTTAGTATTAACAGGCCTGTCTTGCGAGATTCTGTTTCTAGGTTATTTTAATACCTGTCTGTAGAAGCTAGATATCCGAGAACCCTAGTAATAATTATATATATACTGTATGCCGGTACCAGAACTGATATAGGTAATCTTGAAAAGAAGTATAGGGTAGACCTATTAGCTAGCGGTATTCCAAGATCTGCAGATACTTATTACAAAGAATAGGGGTTGAAGTCTTGTTCTAGTATATACGTCGGGAGCAGAATACAGAGGCTGATAAGCTAGCAAAAAGGGTACTGCGGAATCTTGGTAAATAGTATTAGGGACAACACCCATATTCAATCGATAGGTACTAGGCTACAGTATGCCGAATAGGCTCTTCTAAGGCCTAATCTCTTGCAGCTATTTTTTGCTCCTGTGCTCCGGAGCGACCTAAACCTGGTGCTATAATAAGGAATCAGCTCTTTCCGTTGGGTAAGTATAGTACATACCAGCCTATTGCGAACTCACGTGATCATATATCATTATAGCTTGATATACGTAAAGAGTATTATATGCGCGTACGCTAGCTAACTGAATAAAGCTACCGGAGTTTTCCCCTTCCCTCTACCTAGCGAGTAAGGCTGATTATGATACACCGCGCGCATATATACAGCCTTGGCTTTTCTTAAATGGCCAGTAATATATACTGGTTGTCTTATCATTATCATAAGGTTATAAGCTGATTATAACCTGTGGTACAGCATGGGGTTACATAGAGAAAAGACAGCTGACTAAGTTTTCGGAATTTAGTTAGCCTGTAGATATCCAGTTGTACTATACGTGTCCCTGCCCCAAGATGATTCAAAGTCCTAGAACGCGCTATTGAATACAAGATGGTTCGGTAAGATAACTATGGTTCATCACCCTTCGGGCGCTGTATAAAGCACCAGTTACTAGGCAGGCCTATGATGCAATAAAATACTACAGCAAAGCCCCTTTCAGTATGGCATAACTATATCACCGTAAAAAAGAATCTGCATAATAGCTCGTCATCTTGCGTCTTGAATTAGAAACAATTCGGGCAAAACTTGCGACCAGCTGGCTGAGTTACAGGGGGGTTAGGCTTGTATAACTTCCTTATACGCATACCTGTTGCACAACACGTGATACTTGCATGTATACCTAGGTGTATACCTATTGGCCTCCCTATAAGGTGGCGGGATCAAGGTGTGGCAGAGTCTAAGCACGTACAGCCCCTCGTCTTGATATATATAATCACCCTCTTGCCGTATATTCATCTTTTCCCTCGCACCAGTAATAATGTCTCTGCCAACTGACCCCATCCAGCCCATATAAGCATGTACCGGCCGCCTTCGATGGATATATAAGGCCTCCCCGTTGTCCTCAGCCTTACCTAAATCAGTTCTTTTCTACTCGCCTGAAGATATTAATACCTACAGTTACCACTATCCCGAACGAGATTTTATTTAGTATTATTGAAAATATAGAAGGCAGGGATATTCAGTCGATGATTTTTACCTGTAAGACAATCAAGAAGAAACTTCTAGACAGCCATGTCGGGGCTCTTCGACTGAATAAGTACTTTTCTGAATTTCTGGATAGCTATATCAGTACTCTATAAGTTATTAAGAAGCACTATATCCATTTATTCCTGCCCTTTATCTATAGAGCAGTTATCTATTATAAGGACTGTAATATTTTACCAATTTTCAAATCAGTAATACAGATACTGGACTCTATTGGGATAAAGGAGATAATTATTCCAGCTGCTCTTTTTATAGGAAGCTTAAAGGCAGAAGGATAAAAGTTTAATAAGGTAATTTTACTGCTCTTATAGGCCGAAAAACAAATTCAAGATATCACCTATTAAGGTAGATAAATATATATACCTCGCCGAATTACTGATCGTATTTTAGAGGTATTTGCAGTTCGCCTAACGGACTGGGGAGCAGGGTGGGAGCATATTACACCAGTGATAACATGGTATTATAGTATCTATATATACCAAGCTCCAGTCCAAGCAGGCACCAGAAATACAAGAAGAATAAAGTTATCGGGGGTAGTAGGATTGCAAATCAAGCCATCGCCTAAGAAACAATGTGTATATGGTCTATCGGAAAGGCGGGGGAGTAGAAGGATATTAATATAGGTTAGCTTTGTATGGTGCTCCTGTTATATATAGTCACGAACGAGCTGTACTAGAAGATATAAACTACCCATCAACGTCGAGTTACCCGAGGTATATAATGAAGCTGTACCCAGTCCCCCTTTCTATACAGGCAATACAGTATTCTGATTGTATCGGCGATAAGTAACTATCTTGCTTCAAAGCAGATTCAAAGCAGGTTTAATAGAATGTCAATTATCGGTTTACAGGCAAGTATATCAAACGAGTACAAGAGGATCTCCCACGCGAGAACGTGATTATTACCACCGGCGAGGAGTATATTCGTCAGTTTCAGCAGCTGTATACAACAGTCACTGGCCAGTATATGGACCGGAATGACGCTAAGGAAGTATACAAGGTAGGTGGACTCTTAATTGTATGGGCGCAGCTAGCTGCCGTTCAATACACTGTATGAGCTCTGCTAATAGATAGCTAGTACTATCGCCACGTTTTGGCTCCTCGTTTCTGCCACCGAGCGCCCAACATCGACAGCAAGCCGGTCCTCAATGTGGACAACCTACGCATTATTTTAACGTTCAACATCACATACGATACGAGCATTTTCCCCGGTAAGCGGTACCGCATCCACTTAGCTGGCTGTTATCAGCTCCTATGCTACACCGGGGCACAACCTGCTGAGCTTGTAGATGGCGAGCGAAAGAAACCTAAAGACAGGTCCATCGAAAAGCTCTTTAGGAGCCAGTTTGTCCAGTCGCTCCCTTCCGACGCCGACGACATCGACGAAGATAATAGCCCTCTCCTAGATAAAGACTCTAAACTTAAGAGTCTTCTCTCCTAGGAGACTATAGGGCGTGGGTGTCCAAAGGCTCTCTGCTATGAAGATATTCAGATACTAATCGTACGGCACCCGATCACCGGACAGTATATACCTGCTATAGCCGTCAAGTTCATTTATCACAAAGGGGCTAATAAGAAACCCAAGCCGTATGTCCTTCCGTCCTTTGGCCCAAATAGTTAAGCCTTGTATATGCTGATAGCTTTGTTAGGATGATCTTCTACTTTACCCCTACCAGAAAGATTCTCTTCTGTGCTATTTCTACTATTATCGCCCTTGCTCTATATAATAATACCTTTAATACAGTAAGCTTAACAGATGCAAAGAGTATCTTTAGATTGAAGCTACTGCGGTTTAAGGAATATACTCCGCTCCGATAGAAGGCTTCTAAGCTGAAGACTCCTATATTCCGTCAGTACTATAGTACTACACTCTCTTATACTGACGCTATATTATATTCGAAGCTTAGAGATAATATCGGCTAACAGAGTCTCGATTCAGGGCATAAGAGAAGGTAGACGCCCAGGTTTGCTCGGAGGGGTGCTGCTAATACAGCTAATAGTATGTATTATATTTATTACTCACCCAGGATAGGTAGCCAGAGCTCAGAGACAGTGCTGACTAGACTTATTATTCCAGGAGATATACCAGATACTGTCCGTAACCAAATAATATACCACGATCCTCAATTTATAACATTCTACTACGCTTATCTTAATAAGATTGCTAACTTTAATATCCAGAATACTTTCCTCGAGGAAGAGAAGGAGACTTAGCTATTCCGGCTGTTCATATATATTAGCCTTACGTACAACCCTCGAGTAACTTCCGATATAGTACCCAAGGAAGTATAGGCGGGCTTGGCACCAGATCTGAATATCCAAAAGCTTGAACAGCAATGTACTATACTCAGACAGAGGAACTACCAGATCGAGGGCTATTAGTACGAGAAGAAGATCCACAAGCTTACGAATGAAATCCGCTTGAAGCGTGCGCAGCATCAAAAGGAGGTTATTAAAGCATACCGTGAGTATTACTTTTATTACCAGCCTACTTAGGATATTGATATACAAGCACGGGGGGAAGAGGAAGAGGAGTACGTGGAGCTGATTATCGACATCGTTATACTAACACGGGCTCAGCTAGCAGAGATTCTCTGCTACCAGCCCGATAACCTGAATAAAGATCAGATCCTTCAGTATAGGATTAAGGCTATTGATTTGATAGTAGCGCTCTACAACAAGAGAGAGACAGTCAAACGAGATTGCATCTAGCTAAGGGTTAGCCCCGAACCGTCTATCAAAGTTAAGTCGCCCGGGGTGTACAGCGAAGTTGCGCCTAGTCCCGATCTATTCCCCCTTCTCCTGGGTGCTGCACAGTGTCCTGATTGTATCGGTAATAAGCGACTCTCTCGTGAAGAGCGTACCTTCACATATTGCCGTCCGACCGTTATGAACGATCATTTCGATAACCATTATCTGGCTAGACGGAAGCAAGCCGAGAAACAGGGGCAAGCAATCAAGTATAAGCACCTAAAGTGTAGAGATATTGACTTTCAACATTTAGACCACTTCAGAAGTTATATACAGGAGCAGCACAGCATCACTCTACGGACGTCAAATCAGGTAGAACAGAGGCGGCTGCGCAAAGCGAGACACCGTCGAATGATAAAAGCTTATTGATATCCTAGCAGAACTATACTGAGGTCGTCGTATACTAGCAGAGAAATATAGACAGTAATTAGATTAATTCTATTCTAGAGGCATATTTGAGCTCTCCAGACTAATGAATGTGGGGCTTGCTGTGGAACAACGTGCAATCACCCGCCCAACCATCTTCCTCGGGATTTTATTCCTTGTCCTCTGCGTGTGTGCTGGACTCTGCGATCATCAGAGCAAGTACAACAAAGCAGCAAAAGAAGGCAAAACGGCAGCGAATGGCTACGGGCGGCAACTGCACGAATTGGCGTAGGAAACCAGCTTAGAAAATAAACGAATCACAACATCTTGATTAACAGCGACTACATGAGAGGACGTCTAGATCGTTGTGTCATACCGAAGAGGTCAAATCCGCGGTACATACACGCTCTGCACCATTAGCTGGCTGAATGAAGTTGCCAGAATTTTCCCCTCCTCCCCACTTAGTGGCTAAGGCCGATTGCGATACACCGCGTATATAGGACATTTAACATTTCTTGTAGCTATTTATATATACTGGTTGTCTCTAGATTCTTACTAACTTCAGACCCAGGATATCTGGAACCTGAGCTGAGTCATACACTTATCGTTATCGCATAGTCACAATGTAGCATAACACAGGGTCACATAGAGAACCAGTTGACTAAATCTTCGGAATTTAGTTAGCCTAGTAAATATCTCGTTGTCCGAGCAGCGCATTATTCAAAGCCGAGGTCTGGTTATATAATACACTATCTACAATAGGCTAGTAACCTTGGTTGAAGAAACCGAGCATAGCTCCTTTTCATTTGCAATAGAATATGGTTTTTCGTGCTTCCGGAATTCCTTCCTTCATTGGAAGGGCCTACATAATGATAGAGTGTCTGTTTACAGGTAATATTGTGCGCAGGGCTCTTTTCAAGATATCTCAGCGTCTATTCCTTTGGGCTTACCATGGTACTATTGTTTCTATACTCATCAATTAGAAAATCATATAGTGCCCTAGCTTCTTGATATTGACTCACCCTGGATATTCTGATTTATTTCTAGTAAGACATTGCGCAATATCTGAACATCATAATATTAGGGTCCTAATAATACCTCAAGATTGCTATGAGCCCGGTGATAATATTCCCCCGCCTCAACTGGCTTGCCCTGACGCCATAGGAAGGCCCCCAAACTACACATTATATTAATTGCTGGTCGGTATCTCGCAATATCTTGGGGCCCTATGGCCTTCTCGTACCCTCGAAGCGCCCGCAAGTACATCTCCTCGGCCTCTTGCATCTTGCCTTGATCGCAGTAAAGGCTCCCTAGGTTGTTGACCGTGTTGAGTATCGATGTATGATCTGGTCCCCACGCCTTCTCCATCCCTCGAAGCGCCCGTAAGTACATTTCCTCAGCCTCTTGCATCTTGCCCTGGTCGAAGTAAAGGCTCCCTAGGTTGTTGACCGTAGCGAGTGTCGATATGTGATCTGGTCCCCACGCCTTCTCCTTCCCTCGAAGCGCCCGCAAGTACATTTCCTCGGCCTCTTGCATCTTGCCTTGGACTTTATAAAGGATCCCTAGGTTGTTGACCGTGTCGAGTGTCGATGTGTGATCTGGTCCCCACGCCTTCTCCATCCCTCGAAGCGCCCGTAAGTACATTTCCTCAGCCTCTTGCATCTTGCCTTGGCCTTTGTAAAGGATCCCTAGGTTGTTGATCGTGTCGAGTGTCAATGTGTGATCTGGTCCCCACGCCTTCTCCATCCCTCGAAGCGCCCGCAAGTACATTTCCTCGGCCTCTTACATCTTGCCTTGGACTTTGTAAAGGCTCCCTAGGTTGTTGACCGTGTCGAGTGTCGATATATAATCTGGTCCCCACGCCTTCTCCTTCCCTCGAAGCGCCCGCAAGTACATTTCCTCAGCCTCTTGTATCTTGCCTTGGTCGAAGTAAAGGTTCCCTAGGTTGGAGAAAGCCTAATCCAGACCTATATCACCATCCTGGATTGTGGCGCAAGTCATCATCACATGTGATAAAAGCCGTCTTTGAAGCTGCCAGAACTTATCATCATTATGTAACAGCACCCTTGATACTATGCATTTCAACACAAGCCTATTCAGATCACCATCGCAATCCTGATTCAATGTGTGAATTGTCCAAGAGTGTAAGCATACATAAATACTGTATCCCCTTAACTCAATCAAGTCTGGACTTAGTCTATATGGTTCAACAAAGCCATAATCATGCAGTATGCCAATCGCGCTATTGAAGTTTAGCTCATCTTTCAGCTCAAATATCCACGGTGTACCCTCATCATCGTAAGGCTGGAGGAGTTCGAACCACACGTCTTCATTACTAAAATAGGCCCACCATTGGAGCAAATGAGCAGCGAGTGCGTTCTTTTCCTTTACTTGCTCGTATAAGACTTGCCATATAGAGGAGAGTGTGCGGTCTTGATAGGATCCCAAATCTGGGGTGCTTGCATGAAGCCTTGCCCACGATTTTGTATACAGGCGAAGATAATCACTGAAGCTGGCCGCAACATGCCTGAGGTATACTCCAGCCGTGGCAAGGGCAAGCGGAAGGCCGTCAAGCTTCTCTATAAGATCTCTAGCATCCATATCTGTAGCAATGATTAATTAGGAAAACCTAGCAATTTACAAGAGCCTTACCATCATACAAGCTATCTCGGCCTGAGGTCGTGGATAGGATTTTGAGACTATCGTCGATCGATTCAAGCTTTTTAATACGGATACAATAACCTATATCGACCTGTGATAATCGTGTAGTGACTATGATCAAGCCTTGGTGCGAAGTAGGAAGGAATTAAAGAATATCGACTCCCGTGTCAGTTTTGTGGTTACTTAATCTCAGGTTATCGTAGTTGTCGTATACAACAAGCCATCTCGTGTTTCCCGGTAAGCTGAGCCACGCCTTAACAGCTTCAATCACCTCCTCAGGGTTGAGCTACGGGTCTAGCGCATTTAAGCCGCTAGCATCGGGATACTGTCGCAGGATCTGCATTGCGACTTTGGTGAAGCTCCGTCGAATGGACAATTCGTCTTTAATATTAAGCCAAAATATCGCAGAGTATTCATCCCGGTACCGCTTCATATATATTACGGCAAGCTGTGTCTTGCCAATGCCGCCCAAGCCGTGTAGGACAACGATGCGACGGCTACCATCTGAGCTTAGTGTTCTGCGCATCTCCACAATTTCGCTCTCTCGTGCAACAAAGTATTGGGTTTCGGGGACTTCTGATAGACTGAAGGTAATAGAGAAGTCGCTCGCACGGGTTCCTAGTTGTATCCATCAGTGGCCTGTTCTCTGATAATCATCAGGATACGTTACCTTTTACAGTTTTCTGGACTTCCTCAAGCAGCCGTTTCTGCGCTTTCTCCCGTCCTTCACCGTAGATGAGCGGCATATGAACATCAAATATGCCCAACAGAGAATACACTATGTCCTCCTCATGTATTATTTGACGGCCGCGTACCCATGCTTCTCGTTCCGCGACAGGAAAGTCAGATAAAGGTGTGCAGCGAAGCGCACTCGCGGGAATGCCTGTGATATCGCGAATCAAAGGCTCCAAGGACCGCTTGTCGCCTAGCAGAGCACCTTCCTTTGAATAGAACTCAACTATCGTCGGTGCAATAAGCTCTTGTAGCGTCCACCCGCGTGTGAACTATCGGCTTTGTCGGAAGGCATCTTTCCATGGCATTACAGTTTGCTATTAACTAGAGACTGTAGCGCTGGAAACATCGGGCAGGTAGACGTAGCATCGTTTCGCATCGCGATACTATCGAAACATGCTGTTAATCGCGGTCTGAAGCTCGATGCTGTCAGACTTGTCGATGCAGCAGGTATCAACCCAAAAGTACGCCAAACCATCTTGCCTCGCTTGATTAGCACAGAAATTGATCTTTTCGTAGCCTGATTTATGCTGCCAATCCCTCAGGGTCTTTTCAATGTCGGCGAAGACTACCTCGTCCGGTCCCCACGTGTGGGAAAGTATCACATACGAGGGAGCATCTTTATGTGCGAGGTTTTGGGTAAGACTATAGTTGCCTGCGTCGTCGCGTTGTAAAAGCCGCATCGCAAGGTCTGAAAGAGGTCACTTAACGACTCATAGTGCAAGGGAAGTCAGGTTCTGGTAGGATGAGGGAGGTAACCTCGTCGCGAGGCTCACATCAGGCTACAGCTGCGGGGTAAGGAGGACTCAGCTGCATGCCCGCAGATTGCACGGGACAAGTATTACAAGAGGCCTTATAAAACTACTCAATATAGTTTATATTACTTAAATACGTATTCAATTACTTATTAGTTATAAAGCTATAGGCTCTACATAAGACTTTTTCTTTCTCTAACAGTTGGTACATCTCATTCGATCCAGCCACGGTTAACAAGACCCCGTGAAGCATTTGGATTACGCGAGATTAGCGTTGGCTTGGACGAGATAATTGTACAGTACGACGGGAGAAAGCTATATATTCAGAAGAGGCCGATGTAAGTAGAAGGAATGAGAATTATGTGCCATACTTCCAGCATTTATGGCCAGTTCAGCCAGCCACAAGAATATTTTCGGTAAAAGTAAGACTATTTACATTTTCCATCTTCCGAGACAGGTAGCAGAAAATAAGAATTATATGCCATACTTCCAGCATTTATAGCCAGTTCAGCCAGCCACAAGAATATTTTCGGTATAAGTAAGACCATTTACATTTTCCATCTTCCGAGACAGGTAGCAGAAAATAAGAATTATATGCCATGCTTCCAGCATTTATAGCCAGTTCAGCCAGCCACAAGAATATTCTCCAATATAGTTTAGGAAATTTGCTATCTTCGTATACGTGCAGTACACTCCTCTTGTGAGGCCAGTTTGAAAGATATATTAGTGAGCAAGATAAAGAAGAAGGACTGGTAAATGATTATCTGGCGTTATTCATAGGAACATTCCGTTCCTCTTGCTTAGCCTCCTCAGCTTTAACACGCTCAATCTCTTCCAGACATACACTTATTTTATTACCTAAGCTAAGGTCTATTTAGTCCTATATCCGCTTAAAGAATTATAAAACCTGCAGGTAAGTCACCCCTGTGTGATTCAACAATCTCAACAACACAGTCCCACCGTTGCCTACGAGCGCCCCAATATTCATCACTTTCAAAACACTGCTGCGTATGATACAGCCCTTATCTGTCTATAATATATCTTCAAATCATATCCAACCTTGGTTTTACCACCCGTATGCTCTAACAAGGTAGCTATACCAATATACCGCTCGGCGACACTCGGGCATATACTGGCTTTCACCATCATTCGATTGGCAGATAATACAAATACTCGAGACAACGACTCGTTCGGTTTCTTCTAAAGTGTAAGACCACAACTGCAAAAACAGCCCGAAATATAGGCTCTGGGCATTTTTTTCATTACCAGCGTGCCATCTTCCCTTTTCTGGCCTGTACTAGTACTCAGGCCGTCGAGAGGCAAGTTGTACGCGTCCATTTTAAATATCTGGACCTATAGCCTCTGCATTTACATTACGGATAGGGGAAAAAACCAGTATCCCAGGTGTCTGTAGGCTGAAAACCATATCCCATCAGCTGAGCCTAAGTATTTCTAGCTTAACTCATCACGGCGCTATTCCGGAGCATGCTCGGCCTAGTTATATCTCATCTACATATTCAGCTTATGTCTAGTGTTCATAAAAGCCATTCCGCTCAGATCATTTCCCTTTACATTAAGACTTGGGCAACTTATACTTTTGCAATATCACTTCTTTACTTTAAAAGAAAAAATATAAATAGCTATCCAACTATTATACTCCAAAGTATTCCATCCGCAACCTTCAACACTCATTTCATACTGAAGAATTATTTCTCACTGTTAAAAGCATTCACAGTTCTGCCAAGCAAACATGCATATTTCCCAGCTACTTGCTCCCCTCGCCTTCAGCACTCTAGCTGCTGCACAGAGCTACCTGGTACTATAGTTTCCACAATCACAAGTCACAAAATAACATCTAATAGGAATTACGATAAAGGGCGTCATCTACTCGGAAAGGAATTACAAGGGCGCTAGCCGCATATTCTATCCTCCAGGCGGAAGTTACGTCAATCTTAGCCTACTGCTGTATACTGCTCCTTGCTATAGGCATTTGCCCTATGATATTAATTACTAGAACAGCAAAGACCATGTGTATTTAATAATCGTCGCTCCTGGCTCCCGCTGTGAATTATTTTAGTAAGTAATAGCCTAACTATACTTTCAACTATTCTCAGATATCTAATAGTCTTCAAGCTGGGAGAACTGCAAGGACGTAAGGGGTAAATACACTGAAAACCAGCCTATTATTCCCATCACAACCGCTCTCCGGTCCACGCAATGCAGCTTCCTCGGAGAGAAAGCGGATTAAGTCCGTTCAACCCATTTCCAGGGAACAGCAAGCGTAGGCGAAACGATATAGAAAGCGATGACCGTAAGCTTCAGTAACACGGATAAGGAGCCGGGATAGCTAAATTTAAGTGTGGACTAGTCTCTTTTTCTTTAATAAGTATACCTTAGTATAGGTTTTTTCCCCTCTAACAGGGTTTTCCCTGCACTGTAATATAAATGCAAAGGCTATATTCCGATAAAACGTTATCATTATAATATAAGTTATAGCTAGAATTCCTGGTAATCCCTTATACTATGAGCCTTAATAGTGAATTGCCTCCTCAATGCAGATAAAGTATCTTTTTGGTCGCCGTGTTTCATTGATTAAAAAAAAACGGGACTCTCCACTGCAGGTTCCCCGAGCCCTCGCTGATTTCATCACCGTGGTAATAGTACGACGGGTGTATCCCTCCTCTATAGGAAAGTACGTAACAGTTGTACGGATAGTTTAGTTCCTTCGCTGGTACTGAGCCTCCAGTGTCGGTAAGGCTGGAGCTATCAGTAAGATATTAACTAGTAGGTCAAACCTGCTGTATAAATTAATCGAATAACTGCGAATAGAGGGTATAGGAGAGTTCTTGGAATATATAGCAGTATTTCCTTACCTCTGGAACATTCTAATAATTACATATGATGAGCATAAGCTACGGTATCGAATAAACTCCTCCCGAGACCTCGTAATAGTATTAAGTTGCTCTTGGCTGGCCAATTGGGCTGGGGCCATCTTGTCGGCCATGGCCGCGCTGGCTGGAGGTTACTAGAAAAGGCAGCACAATGCAGATAACTTCAGTTCAAAGAGTCTTATTTTGATCGCATCTCTCTGCCACCATCGTCAATCTCTTTAGCCTCAAATGAGCTATGTGCGCGGAATTTATTGCAATAGGTTATCAACCCGTTGTATACCCCTTAGTGACCCAGTTGCCCTCACGTGATCATCCCAATTTGTCTGTAGACTCGAAATAATCAAGTACCTGCTGAATTTAACGAATCTTAGAATAAAAGGATTGCTAACTGTGGGAAATTTGGCACCAGTGATACCAGTAAAGAGATTGGTCTTATTATAGCTCTTTGATACCGGGCTCTTCAAAGTGCTTGTACTGTTTAGTTGTAGTTCAAATATAACTAATTAACTACCCTTCTCTTCCGTAATAATAGTTTACGCCCCTCTGTTCCGAAGTAATCCCGAGATGCGCCTGGGAGGCTGGTTAACTTTGTTAACCCCTAATACAGCTCTCTGTATCTTGTACGCAACAGGGTACTATGGTTTTCCAGGGTTAGTCTAAAGTAATTAAGGATAGCTTTAAAGGAAATGGTACTGATATCTTCTGTACTTTGTTTGATTTAATATAAAGGCAGGGGTATCTCCTGTATATATAGCGCGTTGGATCAGCCAGACCAAGAAGGTTAGTGTTAAGATGACCTCTCTGCGAAATATCTATCAGATATTGAGGATCTTGCATCCAGCCTTCTATCGGTGCTTTAATACTCCCAGCCACCCGCCTTCCGCCGTCGAATAGAGGGTGTAATACCCTCCGAAGCGATCTCCTGATAATTATTCCTGCAGTTGTATCCAGTAGCTTTAACTTCGACCGTACTAAACTACTACTACGATCCGCCCTTATCGGTAAATGCGACAATATAATTATCTCGAAGCAAGTCTATGATACTGTTATCGAATCTACTCTACCTCCGTAACCCGAATCGTCCTCTATACAACGAACCCTATGGTTACTCGCGGTAGTACCGATCATAGATCCTTGGGCTAGGAGAGCTTAAGAGCAACCAGTTGGCTGATAAAGCCTCGAAGTATGTCTTGATTTAGAAGGTACGCAAGGGAATTGCAATATTTGAGGAGGACTGGGTATCGTAAGAGCGGTAAACTACAGGTGCGAATGTCTGACTCGTTTGAAAAACACTACAGCTAGTATGTCGCGGAATAGCTGCTATAGCAGTCGGAAGCTGTCCTCTAGCCAAACTGGCGCTCCTTGCCCTCTAAAAAAGCTTCCAGAGTAAAGACAGATATTATTAGTACCCTCTGTTCGGATGTGTGGGTCACCTGTGATTAGTAGGCTGGATTAGTAGTCGGACCGAGTATACTTTATAGATGCTGCTAAGGGGCTTGCTGTAATGCTAGTATGCGACTCTGCGCACGCGGTAATGTAAGTTCGCGACTTTGCGTCTACTGTCTGTTCCGTGTGTAACTCTGTGTATGCGGTGGGTCTCGTATGCAACTTGGCGTATGCAGTCTATATATATATATATATGTACAGTACCTATATATAGAACAGCAAGTACTGTATATATGGCCAGCAATATATAAGCCCAGGACAGCATTAAAAATAGTTATAGATACAGCAGGGGTCTGTAAACCTAGAAGTTCATAAGTAAAATATTGACCTATATCTAAGTGTTATATAAGCTTTGTGTTTACAACTCGGCCAGAGGCCTAGCTCCGGGAATAATACAATAGCAGCAATAAGCATATATCGGGGTTATATAGATAGTTCCAGGTAGCTATAGAACAGGAGCATACTACACGATATGTGACACAGTCCGCAGCGGGCTAGGGATGTGAACCTTAGTATCTTGTATTAGCTGTCTTTCTTTGACCAGCATAAACCAGACTCTAGGAGCTATACCCATATCCAGGTGCCTGGGTACTAGTATTAACCTCTTATGGCTCTTGGTTCTTTTCGATACTGGTAGGTATAGGTTGGCCTATTATATAGGTTGGTATATTGTAGGTTGGCCTATTGTGTAGGTTGGCCTGTCCTAGGACCACTACCTGTCCCCGGACTACGACCTGTCCTCGGACTACAACCTAGCTGTCTTATACGCACCTGATATTATATTAAATATCACGATTAAAACAGTAATATATAACACGGGTTAGGGATATATATAAGTATAGGTGCTCCCGCCCGCTCAAATAATCATATATTCAAAGAATCCAAAGGATTGTAGAAACAAGCCGTAGTCCGTCTTTATGAGGATACAATGGCACTAGACCGGCCTTAATATCTATACTATTATAAGGAATTTGCAAACGGTAAAGCCTAAACCGAACTGATAAGTATACTGAGCTGTAAGAATGTCCCTTGCATCTCTTCCAATATGAAGTTAGGCTTCTGAGGCTTTATTAGCGGACAGATTGCTCCAGAGCTCCCCAGGCATAAGAACCTGAGACCCATGGTATCTTAATTCAGCCCTAGCCCTGGAGCTATTTACGAATCTAATACCTATCCTTCATTTGCCTATAGAAACATCGATCGCGTCGTTCGGGTTTACTAATAGCCTTCGTTGGCGTATCGGTATTAAGGCTTTACCCTGTGCAAAATTTACCAGTTTCTTAATAAATTCTGCAAATAAGCTTAGTACATCCTCCTGCTTCGTATCTTTGGGCTATCCAGTCCAGCCGTTGACAAAGAGCGGTTTATGGCCTTTATAGTACGGCTTGAAAAACCCCTATGATACTGTCTCAGGGCTAGGCACCCGCCCAAAGTATATATCGTAGAGATTAGGCAGCCTGATATATACTGAGCTAAGCTCCTCCTTCAGTGTCCTGTTGGTATATCTCCAGTGCTCGGATGAGTTTGCAAAGCTGCTGGTATTACGCAGCTATAGTGTTTGTTGTATGGAAAAGCAACTAGTCGGGGAGATAATATAGCTTCGGCAAGGCATGATTGATCCTATATAAGAGTATTATCCGGCTCGTCGGAAATAGCGTATTCCAGAAGAGGTTTGACATAGTCAAAGTCAGTCGAAGTCAGCAGATACGACTGCAAAAATAAGGGTGATCGTTCCGGAGAGCGCCACGGTCTGTTTTCGAGTACGGCATACCGGCAGAGAAGCGCGAGGTCCTGAAGACCTAGTGGCTGGTTAGAAGTTCCCTGTGGGCGGTGAAGAGACTGACAGGAGCTACCGACCTTCTTAGTTAAGTCAGTCTATTGTATCGTGTGTCTGGGTGATCCCCCTATTTTTATATATCGATTGAAATATAGAATAGAAGTTATTAATACTACTCCTAATAGGATCGTCCTTGATAACTTCTAACTGGACTTGATATGCTATAAGAGGTCTAGTTTCTGTCTGCTCTATTACGTAAGATGTACGGAGACCGTGTTTGAAAATGGAAATTAGCAACGAAGTTTGATGGGTGATTGCCTACACCAGCCACCTGATAAGCTAGCGGGAAAACAAAGTTCCGAACTATTTGCTACAAGAGTTAAAACCCGTAGAGCTCCTTCGTATCATACTCCCGCTCATGTTATTGTTATCTGCTGGTTGATTAAGACCAAGCTAACTGCTGTAATACAGGAAATATAATATAGTCGCAAGAAAGAATCATAATCGGAGGCCCGACCGACTACGTATATGACTGACTATAAGCCCAGCTGGTAGTCTCCAAGTATTTCTAGTCCTATTAAAGCCCCTTATACCTATATAGTTTCTATCACATATTCAGCCTTCCCCTTGCACTAGTGATAACGCTTCTTCTGCCCCTGGTGCAGCTTATGCGAGTACTTGCAAATTACATAAATATACTAGGCATCCCAATCTCGACTCTCCCCAGTACTTGGATAATCCTAGGAAAGGGTGTATATTGTTCTGAAGCGGGGCCTTAATGCTCTTATCTCATATTTGAATACTCCGGAGCGACGAAACTTACATATGTGTAGGGTGGAACACCCGGGTTAATCTATATAAAATAAACATGTGATTCTTGGGGCTTTTGGCCGTAAACAAGGTAGCTGCACCCTTTGTTAATTATCTCAAATAGCGAAAAGGGGTAATATCAGTAATTCATATTGGCTAATAAGCCTGAGTCGCTGGATTCTTAATATCCTTTCTACCTCGATATTAGATACACAAACTGCGGGCGATTGTGGAGCAGGCTACGCTTTCGAGATTTAATCTTAAGGGTATCCGCTCCCTGTTTTCTCTTGGTACCGGATACCGCAGAGAGCTGGCGGTGTTCAAGGGCTGGTCGAAGGACGGCGCGGTCGAAATCAATAATTATGACACGTCGGCGCTCGGCATTCCAGAGCAGGTTGGTACCGCGCTTGTTGCCGTGTTCAACGCTATAGGCCCAGATGTCCTGCGACGAGCGGTACCACTGTGCCCGCAGATCCGCCGCGTCTATATCTGCCTTTGCCGCTTCCTCGCCGCCCTACGACATCAGTATCATATGAACCGCCCTCGTCCCACCCGGCAGAATATAGCCCCGATCTAGGCGCACCAGACCTAGTTGTACAGGTACCACCCAGCCCTGGAGGCTCTCCAATAGCGCATAGATGCGATATTCGTGCTATAGGCACTCGAGCTGATTTAGCGATATCCCCTTGCCGATGAAGGTATAGCTATATAGCTTAAGTTATAGTTAGAATAGTACGCCTATTGCTCCCTTCTTACCTTACCTATCTAAGGTATAGTAATCTCGGTATAGGTCTTTGTATAACCGCTTGCTAACCAGATGGGTAAACTTATCGGTGTTAATAGGGTGTTATGTGCTAGCTCCACCTGTCCCACGATAAGAGAGCATATTAGGGCACTTGTTATCAAGATCCCAGCCCTTCTTGAGACCTAATAGACAAGCCTGCGAGCAGTATTGCCTGGTAGGCGCTAAATTAGGCATTTCGGTATCATCTTTGGAGCTGCTGTTTAACAGACCGACCTTCTGTTTAGCTATATCCAGGTTTGTCTGTGTCGATGGTAAGGAACCCTCCGGCTCCTTCTCTTTATCGCTCTTATTATCCCGGCGAAGTAAAGCCGGGGTCCTATATAATGATCTCGATCGCAAGGAGACTACCCGGCTAGTTGGGGCTGCCCTGGATATGAATTTATCCCCTCGCAGCGGCGAGGATGATAGCGCTAGTGATAACTCTGTGTTCTCTTCCGAGAGGAAATATATAGTATCCTTATACGGTTCCGGCTATCTCGCCAGTGCTGCGTTCGTGCTCTCCAGAGCTGTATTAAGTTTAACCCCTTGAAGCGTATTAGATTTAAGACTTAATAAGAGTAAGCTGGATAGCTGAGCTACTGCTGTATAGATTATTTTGTTGGCCCAGTTCGAGACCGATATCTCGCCTATATCTTCATCCGGTATGCACGGATAATAATATAGTATCTGTAGATCAGCTCGGTCAAAGTAAAATAGCAGTAGGGACTGGCCTGCTGTGATATAGCTATATATGACCCTGTAGTTGACTATATAGTTAAAGACTTACATAAGTGCTATAGCGATCTGTACTTCCGCCTTGAATTATTCTAGCTCGGTACCTGTTCTAGACTTGTTGCTGTTGAGTTGCTCAATAACTTCTATGAATAATATTTTCTTTGTAACAGCCGGTCTAATATGCTCGGCTGTAATCTTGTGGGCTGCCTTATAATTATAAACGAATGCTATGCTTTTATCGCCGCCAGGTTGCGTTCGGAGCCCGAATCCATTAGGATTTGTTAGCCGAGGCTTTACTCTCTGCTCAGATGCTACTCGTTTATTCGGCCTAGTCTGCAGCTGCTGCTCTAGCCTATCCTCGTCCGGATCTTCCTCGTTCGCTGGTTGAATTCTACCGCTTGATTATATGATTTCGCGGCTGTTATTACTGAATCATAGGTCGCTGAATCTATACTTTGTATATATTACTTCCTGGCCTTGTAGATACTTAAAAATAGTAATAATAGCGTCTTCAGTCGTGACTTTTTCAAAATATGTGACCGCGCTCTTATTGGCCGCCAGCTTGGTGGAAATGCTCCTTCCTATGTCCCGAGTAGTACTCTGTTGATTGAAAAGTCGCTCTATTCCACAGGCCCTCCTAATTACCTCGAACTGTTGTTAGCGTAATGAGTCAGTAAACTTGCTCCAAGGATATAGCTACATAGGGTAGAACTTGCTATCAACCCTTATAGACCCCGTTAAGGATATGGACTTGTCAGCAAGCTTGAAGTTCTGGTAAAGGTAGGCATAGCAGTTCCGTAGATATTTATCCAATGTAGTAGGCTGGTTTTCGCGTACGAGCTCCTCTTTCTCGCGCCGCTCTTTTTCCTCTCTCGCCTCTGCTGCCTCTTTCTCGCGCCGCTCCTTTTCCTTCTCGTGCTGTTCCTTTTCCTTCTCGCGCCGCTCCTTTTCCTTCTTATGTTTAAGCTCTTCGTTCTTACGTCGAAGTCGTACAATCTCTAGGTCAGATATTGGGTACAATGGGAGTATCGCTTTGTGATGAGGATGATGAAGTTGGCAGAATGTCGATCGATTAGACAGGTATCTCCATATCTCGGATAAATACCGGAAATTTGACCAAGAGGCTCGGTTGGAATGAGTAATAGGCCAGCCCGCAAAACCACAAAGTAGGACAGTGTCCTGAACTCACGTGATCATCTGTCAGTGTTCCATGAGCCGGGGACATATTGATCGTATCTTTCTTTTGTTTCTCTTTGCGTCTTTGGCCAGCGGCACGTGAGTAACCATGGGCTCATGTGTGTAGAAGATACACAGATTAAATCAAACAAAGTACAGAAAGCATCACTATCATTTCCTATGGCCTATCCTCAATCACTGTGGGCCAAGCCTAGAAGTTCTGGCACCTGTTGTGTAGCACGAGATGTAGAGAGCCAATTGAGGGCTCACAAAGTTAACCAGCCTCCCATCCAGGCCTTATTTCGGAACAAAGGCGCGTCAACCTGCTGTCATTACGGAAGGGAATGGTAGACAATCAGCCATATTTGAACCCTGCGCCCTCCAACCACGTAGGGCTTCAGGCAATTGAACCCCTTGATGAATTAGACATGCGATCAAATATACCACTGGCTTGTCGCCACGCGCCGGAGGTATGTGGCGTGCTCGTTGATGTGTTCAGGGCCATTGTTTACCCGCGGCCACCTGGGCGCCATTGCCGCAGATTGACGCGTTTTTGGACGCGTTATCCGTGGCAATCGCCCAAGATAACACCGGCAAACTACAAGAATTGCAAACTTTTACGCGTTTTCAAAAATGTGTTCTGAGCTGGTGGTGGTGTTCTTTTCGGTCTCCCCTAATGCCTGTACGGAAAGACGAAAGAAACGCGCAAAGGTATCCATGCTCCCTGTAGCATACTCACGCCAACCCGCAGGCTAACGTATGCTGCCCAAAGTGCAACGGGCAAAGTTTGCGCAAACGCTATAGGACCCCCAACTTTACCAACTGCATCTACAGGATCTCTGCTCATCAGTCGGAAGCAAGCCTCCGTGCGGAACTCCAAAGTCTGCGTCAACACCAGCGCTGTTGCGACCGAATCTTTGCGGCACTTTTACACCCAGGCCTATCGGATGAGACTCTAACACGTCTACGCTGCGGCCAGTCCATCGAATACATTTCTACATGGCTTGGTGCAATTATGAATTCCTCCTGGTCAGGCTAGCAGTGCCGGGCTCGCAAATGCGGTGACGCATACAAACCCGCCTCCATTTAAAGATGATATACGTGACGGATTGACTTGAGCAGGCGTTTTGGAATGTCGATGGCACGTAGGACCTCAGTAGAAAAGCATGTGCGGATTGGCAGACTGGTTTAACGGCGTGAGTTCACGTTAATGCTTCTTGTCTTTCATCTGGAAGAACTTGTCTATCAAGCAGGCGAACTCTCCGGCGCTTTCAGATGAAACTCGCAACACTATTCACCTGAGTTAGTGCAGGCTTTGGATTAGCTCCCTGTAGTTAGAAGATCAGCTACAACGAGTTATGAGGATCAAAATAGCAATAATTGTATGTATACTGTATGCCGGTACCAGAACTGATGTAGGCGATCTTAAAAAGAAGTATAGGGTAGACCTGTTGGCTGGTAGTTGTTCCTTCAGTGGACATTGAGATACAGGGTAGGCGTAGGGTAATGATCGTTAGTGAAGTGATCCGGTGTTTTTTGGACCTACCGCATATACTCGTTAACCAGCGTGTTGACACTGTACTATCACGTGACGGCCTGATTCAGAACACAAACAGGCCATAATGGACCATTCAGGAGTACAGCCAAACTTGCAATGGATCCTTGCGAGTTTAGTAAAACTGGCTGTGATGTGTCCTTGTGGGTGGGCTATATTTACATACAATATCATCTAGCACCTAAATTTGCACTTGGGGGTTGCGCTGGAGATGCGAACTTAGGAGTTCGCAAATGCAGGTGAACGTCTCCGTTGTTGCATGCTCTTGTCCAGCTTACGTAATTGGGGGAATAAAGAAATTCCGGTTATTCCAGCCAGCTGATGAGTAATCTCTCAGGCACATGATCTTGGAGCGCAGCGATCCCTTTTTGAGACAATTAATTCTACCTACGGACTAGTCTCAGCTAATCTCATCCCCTGAGCTTGTCTGATCAGTGGTTGGGTTGCAAGTAGATGATGAGGGTATGGCATTCTGGGTATGCTGGAAGCTTGCTGGAGATCTCCTCACAGCCAGTGGATAGGCTTGTTCCTATGTACTCGGGGTGAGATTGGGAGCTCAGCCATTGTGTAAACTGTGCAAGTAACGATTTAAAAAGTGAATGAAGGCCGCGTTTTGGCCTGTATTTAACTTCAGCAAAAATGATACAAGCATTAGTAATGCGAACTTAAGAGTTCAGAAATTGCCCAAGAGTCCAGGAAATGGTGCCACCCTTGTTCTTGGAGTCCAACCAACAAACTCAACGGGCGCAACAAACTGTCTCATGCTGGCTGGGGCCAATTCGCAAATGCAGGGGTGTAACACTTGTGAAGGGGAGTGAAGCTTGCACGCCCAGAAGAACTTCATGTAGGCTCCACCTAACTTGTCTGCTCCTCTTTTTGGTTTCTAAATTTGTCGGGCGACCCTCACCACCAGTGGTACAAAAAATTCTCTGTTTCTGGCTTAATCTCCCACTTGCGACTCCTTGATTCGTTCTAGCCAGCAGCTGCCAGCAACATGCATAGCTCCCATCCCAGGGTGATTTGATGGAGAGGCACATATTATGATGTCATGTTTTGAAAATATGTCCACACATACATGCCACTACGTACCTCATTACTGAATAAATATGGGTCCTCACCCTCTTGGCAGCTGTCCCAAAAATGGGACGTGTTTGGAGAGGACACACTACTCGGTGCGAGGGTCCGACGCATCCCCCATTTGCTTTTAGACAGCTCCATTCCCACCAGCAGGCTCATAGTAAAACTCATCTCCTAGACTCTTTATCTCGCCATGGAGCTTGCGGAGCTAGAGGCAAAGGCTGATGATATCTTCCAAAACATCAAATTATCATTTGGAAAAGATGCTCTTCTTAGCTTTATAAAGAATTTGTCTCAGAGGCACCTTGGGTTTGAATACGTTTGCGATGCTAATCAAGAGGATGTGGTTCCTGATTACTCTGAAATGGTACCTTGGGGTGAGATGCCAACGGATGTTGAGATGTTCTACCAAGATTACAGCACCAACAGAGATGTGCAATCCCTCGCATCTGTAGCTGGGCAAGCGAGACAAGCCGAAATCTGTAGTACTAATCATTTGCACAGTGACACACTGACTAGCACAGATAATTTCAGCGCTAGAAATGAGGTCTGTAACGAATGCAGTAACTTGGCTGTCTTCTCCCCTGCTAAGAAACGCATCCGTACGAGGGATGACTCGGTGGCGCATGAACTTATCGATAAGAGGGCTAACAACAACCGCGCTCAAAGAATTACCTTACATACATCAGAACCCTGTAAGCCGGCCAAACAGCTTCAGCACCTCTATCAAGACACGATCGTTAGTTTCCTTAAATTGCACTGGGACCATCTAATCATTAATGGCCTTTTTGGTGCCACTCTAAGGGAGACTGTTGCCTTCCCAAATAGCACTATATATCTACCTCATGAGTAGCAACGAGGTTATTACGGCATCTTGCTGGCATTAGGCAAAAGTGATAGCCTGCATTCTCTACGTCGAGTTGTGGCCGAAATCAGATCATTACAATGTTACACCAAGTTTCTAGAAGGAGTTCAACTTCCTTGTGGCCGGAAACGCGGTGAAAGCGCAAAGAATCTTGCTCACAAGGAATACATTCGTCAAGTGTTCCCCGACGCCACAACTAAGAGTCTAAAAATACACCATGCGAGCTTTAAAAGCGATCTGCAGTCTGCTAGACGGTGGGTATTGATGATTGAAGGGCCTAAAGGGAAGGGCGGAGCTGGCCTGGGAATAATCTTAGCAGCCTCTAAGAGCTTGATCTCATTTATGTAAGCAGATCCAGCAAATCTTCAGGTCCTGTGCTGATTTTGTAGCAATAACAAATCGCAAGTAACTCATAAGGCACTGCTCAAGCAACTTCAAAGGTTCACAAATAATGCACTTGCGATGGAGATTTGCCAAATACTTAACCCAGTTGCACAAGTATTACTACACTACCACAAGCTGCCGGAGGAGCTAGACAGGAAACCAATTATAAAAATTTAGACCAGAGCATTAGAGATATGACTTAGTACTTACAGTTTGGAGCATAAATTCGCTTCCTCTTTGTTGTCTTTATGTCTATAATTAAGAAGAGGGAGTACCTTAAAACTACCTTAGTGTACTTTGCCCCTAATTTGCAGTATGGGGAAACATCCATTCATGACCAATACATAAGTTTCTCGAAGTAAACTAAGTACCGACCTGAGAACAGTGCTGTCTAGAGTGTTAGAGCGAAGTCTTGATACCTTGGTAAAGCGATAAGGTACATCATAACCGATAAGGAACAGATCAGGTCAGGCGGCTAGTTGATTATATAATCTCCCGAGCAGCCATTGAAGGAGACGGACTAAGAAACTATTAACTGGCGACCGGAAAACATTAACCAGCATGTGAGGGCGCTTAGGTTGCATATCTAACATGAAACTGCTAACCGGGGTGCCGCCATACCCATATAAATTGTGGAGATAGTGAAGTAATACGAACTCTTTAGTCCGGAAATGTGGAGGGAGCTAGTAAGTGTCATTGTCAAAATAGAAGCAAAAATAGCTGTGGTATGTACATGCACATGTACATACGATATGTACTTGCAAAGCTCCACACGCAACAATGACCTAGAAGGTTCTGTGGGGCCTACTCAAATCCGCCATCAGCGTCTCCCAGCGCCCAGATTCTCTACTAGTCCCAAAAAATGGATGAACATGCAATGTACCAGCTCTTCCAATGGGATAGCACATGATGGGACAGCACATGATTGGGACAGCCCATCCAGTAGGCCAGCCCATCCAGTAGGCCAGCCCATCCAGTAGGCCAGCCCTTCCAATGGGTCAGCCCTTTATGTACTAGCCTACACAATAGGCCAGCCTACATAATAGGTCGGCCTACAATGGGCCAACCTACACAATAGGCCAGCCTCCAATCGGCTCGTCAACATTGGAAGCTAGAGTTTTACGGTGAATGTATATCTACCTTTGAGTGAAATTGAGTTAGCCTGGGTTGTGACATTTGCATCGCGTCATTTATTGATACTAGCTCTAACAGCATATGGGCAGTGATTTCTACGATATGTTCAACAGGACATGATGCGGTAACAGTATAAGCCGCGGTAGATGTCGTATCTGCTATTTCTGTAGCTGGAGTGACACCTTTACTCGGTAATGGTGCCATTTCTGGCGTGTCTTCGCGGGACGATGCCCAAGACTTGGCTAGCGATACCTCGATCTGTACGCAATCGTGAGATACATCCGACGAGCCGACAGCACGACCGGAGGTGTCGGCGAAGGGCGGCGTAGATATCGGCGAAGTTGAAGAAGCCTGGTGGGGCCTGGACGACGACAACGACACCAGCGCAGCGCTATCGGCGGGGACGGGTTGTCGCGAATGCAGCGATGTCTACTCGGAGGTGGCGTGAGTTGAACGTTATCGATACTCTGCTTTGGGCACCGTTTCGGCCCATCTCTTCAATGGAGGCAGAAAAGATGGGTTTTAGGCTGGGGTCACGTAGTGTAGGGAGTTTGGCGAGGCATGAGTAGATGTGGCCAGCATTGGCGATGCCTTCAACATGGTCTTCGGCGCATGGCTCGTGTCATTGTCGTTATAAAATCGGCAGTCAGGACAGATGAACTGACGGAAACGTTCTTGGCAACCCTTGACCTAAAATTGTCTAAGTGTTCAGGTTGCTGATATTGACTTCGTGAATGGCCAGCGCGCTTCCAGTGTTCCGCCCTTAGATGCCTGAGCCTGCAGGTACAGTGTAGCACCGCCTTGGATAAAGCTGCATGGCATCACCACTGGCGATACATAACGCATGGTCCATATAGCAGTGCCCCACGCACAGCCACCTTAATAGCCAGGGCTGCTTAGGTTAAGATTGTATATACGAGAGGCCTAATCATCGTAGATGGTTGATTCGAATATTTATATATAAAATAGCTAGCTATGAAACAATTTAATCGCCTACGTACATGAGAACCATGTGTGCTCCGTCGGCGATGGCCACGCAGGTAGGGGGGGAATGATCGAGGAAGAGCATAACAAATGATTCTAAATAATAGAGTGCAAGACTAATGCTAATGATAACAAACTGGCTCGCAAAGGCTGCATTTCAGCTGCGAAGATATCCTTCCCATGCTTCCCAGCCGTCAGACCACTCTTTCTCTTTCTGTTTTGCCTATTCAAGCTGATAAGCCCAAGCGATTGTCGATTATGTGTCTCCGCCAGCATAAAGTCCACAATCATACATGTGCCGGTATCATTGTCGTATGGTCCCCGCACCATTGGCTGTTCTTGTTAAAACATCACGGCGAAAAGTGCTGTAACGTATAGCTAGATGGTCCCGGGACGCACAGCTGGTCCTGGGACGTACGGCCCTTTTTTTTCTTCAGATACAATAGTAGGATTTGACGTGGTCGAAGTCGGAATCGGCAGATGTGACTGCAGAAATGAGGGTGGGGAGATCGTTACGGAGTATATCACGGCCTCTTTTCGGGGAAAGTAAAATAGCAGCACGGACTTTGTACGGAAAGGAGAAGAAGAAGCGCAAGGTATCGAAAATCTAGAAATTGTTTAGAAGTTTTTTTTACTCTGTGAAGAGGCTGGCAGGCGCTACTGACCTTCTGGGTTAAGCTGCTCTATTACATCGTGTATTCGGGAGATCCGTCTATTTTCGCTGTCGATTAAGATGTAGAATAGAGGTTACTTGGTGTGCCATAAATTCTGTCCGTTGTGTTGCGTGAGATATATGCAGAGAGGAGACCTGTGTTGAAGTCGCGTGCTATGGTCTATACAGCCACAATTCACTAAGCCTGCCATTCAGCCAGCCACCCGTCTGGTTGCTAATCGCCGACAGCAGCTATGACGTTGTTGGAAAAACATAACTCCAGTACCTTTGCTAGTAAGACAAAATTCGTGGAGCTTCTTCATGACTGGTCCATTCTTTCACTCACGTGACTCTTATTCGCCAGCACTTGCCCCTTAAATGATATGTGGGGTTTTTTCTTTACGTCATTCACAAGATAATAGCTCTTACTTGAATCACACGGACTGCGTATGCCGAGTTGCGTACGAGACCCACCGCCTACAGAGTGCACTAAAGAGTGCACTAAACAGGCCCGCGCAAAGTCGCGTACGCGAATGGCCGATCTCTCGCGTACGCAAACGCTTTTCCTACTCGGCGGATCGCACAAAGCATTACCGCGTACGCAGAGCTAGCGTTACAGCGATCCCTTGCCAGCGTCATCTTCGCTCTGAATACCATGTCGGGCCTTGTCTTTTTACCAATTGCGTATTAGCGAACTACAGTAAGACTCCCCAAAACAGCCCGAGTATCAGGTCTTGCATTCAAGTGACAACGTTACCATAAAGCCAACCAATCTCTCGCTAATAGTGTAATATCAAATCACATGAACGCTCCTTTCACTCCTGCGAGATCATGCAAGAAACCTGGCTCCAGCTGGCTCTTAACACCGCGAAGACGAGATACCGCCTTGATCCCCCCCTTCGTATCTTGAACCCGCTGCCGCTTGTTAGGCTCCAGAACCGCCAGCTGTCGTCGAGGTGGCAAAAGAAGCCGCGAGCGCTCGAAGTCAATTATCATTACCCCTTTACGTATGACGCTTACCAGCCGTAGTGATCTCGGGGTATGAGGACACCTGATTGGTTACTCATGCTGGCGAACACCAATTGGCCAGTCTTGGACACGAGCAAATGCGGGGAAGGTGACGGTGGCGATTTAGCCCTCCATCACCTTGATAGCCTTTGGTGGCGAAAGCTTAATTAGGTCTTGACGTCAGTCAGTATCTACTCCAGCGGTCTGATTCGCAACAACCCCCATCAGCTCTCATAACTGTCACGGAAATAGAAACAGATCAGCTGGAAGTTGTGTAAAGAAAATCGTCAAACCAGACAAGCCTTGCGAAGTACACAATTGATCACATACACCATGCCTGGACTACCAGCTTGCCGCTTCCCGGTAGGTTGTTTGCCAAGATGTAACTATCGCACATCTTCGCAGCTACTTAACCATCGTCGCCGTTTCAGGTTGCCATCAAATCATCGCTCAATATCCTCCTATGTCGTGAACCCGAGGAATCTGTATGAAGCTATCAAGACGGCCCCATCTACCATCGCCCTCGAACCGCGAATCATTCCTCTATGTGCCGCTTGGTTTCCTGCCAATGATACCGAGGGTCGCACAGGTATCCAAGTCTTCCGCGAGAAACGAATCCTAGGAGCTCGCTTTTTCGACCTCAATAAGGTTATCAATACGCATTCGCCTTATCCTCATATGTTGCCTAGCGCTGAGGATTTTGCTGCCTCAATAAGCGAGCTGGGCATTCGTAAAGAGGATATCCTGGTAGTGTATGACACTAAGGAGCTAGGTATCTTATCTGCACCAAGGGTTGGTTGGATGTTGAAAGTTTTTGGTCACCCAAAGGTGCACATCCTCAATAATTTCAGGCTATGGGTTGAACAGGATCTGCCGACAGAACGCGGGGAAGTATACAGCTTCAGCCATAGTACCTATCCAGTTTCTAGGCTTGACGACACAAAGCTTGCTACCTTTGAGGACATTCGTGAAGCAACTGTGGACTATAATAAGGAGGGTAGAGAGGGCATACAGGTTCTGGATTCACGATCCAGCGGCCAATTCAGGGGAAGGCATCCAGCTCCACAGTCAGACTCTTCAGGGCATATGCCTGGCTCTATCAATATCCCCTATGATCTAATGCTGGATCCGGAAACGAAGGCATTCTTACCATCCGATCAACTGAAGAAACTATTCGAAATGAAAGGCGTGGATCCTCTAAAGCCGATTATCTCGAGCGGAACCAGCATCACGGCATACGTGCTCGAAACAGCATTAAATGAGGCTCAGTTCGGCTCCCCAGATTCACGAAAGGTCTACGACGGAAGCTGGAGGTGAGTTTCTTCTATAGGCCATCACAAGCTCTCTCCCCTGACCATCTCACAGTGAATGGACGCAAAGAGTACGACCATGGGATTATTTGGTTTTAAAGGAACAAAACTCCTATTAGTATTTAATTTAGAGTATGGAAGATGAAGTGACCCAATGCTTTGCAGTAGGGAAACAGGCCATTGCCTGGACAGCATATCCCTCCTTATTACTACTGCATAGTACATGTAATAAGAATGGCCATATTCCCATTTTAAAAGTAACCGAAGCTAGTCACAGTGTGCTGTTATAGCATAGACCGTTCCAGACCAAGTATAAGGATCAGGTCAGCGAAGTGCCACACTTCTATCAAATCCAACAGATCCAGGTCAACTAGGATCTTTTGATGGTACCAAGAAACCTCTTCCCAAATCATGGTTTCCCATTCAGGATGATTCGAAAAGCTAAGGGGTAGGAGAGGATCTTCACTTATTTTCATAACCCACATGCTCTTTTAATGTCCCATCCAATAATAGGAGTATAATTATTTGCCCGTAAAGATAACCCTGATTATGGGAGGCATAAACATGATAGCCTCTCGAAGCAAAGGACGGAAGGGCCCACTGAAAACCCGATGCTAGGTCTTTTCTCCTCAAATGATCCATCTCTCACTTGGTGAGTAATACAAACCACCTCACCATGCTCTAAATCAAGCGTTTTGCCATCTAGTCCTTATTATAGTACATGTTCGCTTCGCGAACATCCTCAAAGCTAGCAAGCTTTGCTTCACCAGGCATAGGGACCGGATAGGTGCAAGGTTCGAAGTCATGTATTGCTCCATTTTCTATCGGTAGGTCCTGTTCAGCCCATAGCCTGAAATTATTGAGGATGTGCACCTTTGGGTGGCCGAAAGCTTTCAACATCCAACCCACCCTTAGTGCCGAAAAAATACCAAGCTTCTCAGCATCATATACCACCAGGGTATCCTCCTTACGAATGCCCAGCTCGCTCATTGAGGCAGCGAAATCCACAGCCCCAGGTAATATATGGGGATAGGGTGAATGCGCATTAATAACCCTATTGAGATCAAAGAAGCGAGCTTTTGGGATTCGTTTCTCGCGGAAGGCCTGGATACCTGTGCGACCCTCGGAGTCATCATCTGGGAACCAAGTGGCGCATATGGGAATTATTCGAGGTTTTCGAGGTTCTTGGGAGATGCTGGATGGGCTGATCCCAAGAGCTTTATGCAGGTCCCTCGGGCTCACTAGGAAGGTGGAGAACGAACGATGATTTGATGGTAAGGTGAACCAGCCATGATGATTGATTGAGTGCGAAGATGTACGATAGCTGCATCTTGGTAAGTGCCGCTTTAAAAAGAGATAAGCGCCAGCCATGATGAACACAATTTCACGTGTCTTATTAGCCTTTGGCCTCGCGAAAAATCACGATCTTTTGCAAACTGGCAAGCTGGTCTGTTGTCGGCTGTGATAGCTTTGCTTTGCGGGAAAGTTTTTTTTTTTTTTGGGGGGGGGGGGAGCGCCTGGGCCATCAACAAAGAAATTGCTGTAGGGTAAGACTTTATAGCGTCACAATTGGCTTCCTGACGTCAGGGTCGATGTTAGTTTATCACTAAAGTTTGACTTCCCACGAAGGTTGGTGCTCCAGAGGGAGGATCCTTGCCTCCCGAGCGGGGCTGGGTCCAGTAAAGAGTTGAACTGAATACGATTGGGCTTGCGTTTGTGACTCATGGGAAACAACACATTTTCAGACAGCCCTTAGCTTGATCGGCATTTGGCTGCTGATCGATGAAAGTGGATGTGTGGCTGTCCAATGGAAGGAGACCTTGTATTTCTGCCTGTCTTACCCTTGTACATAAGCACTAGCTAAGATCCATACCTAGGTATATCGCCACTGCGGGGCCGGAAACGTAACTGCAAGTGCCAATACCCGGCCTGCCTTGACTGACTCTTGAAACCAATCAAGACGTCACGTCGACAGGCTCCCTTGCTCGCCCGCTGACGAGTTACACCACAACCTCGAGTCTGGTCCCGAGTTGCATCACCATGGACCCACGACAGGATACTCCATTCCGCTCGGCGGACATGAGCATGGTGCAGCTGTACGTCTCCAAGGAAATCGATCGGGAGGTCGTCACTGCTCTTGGCGAGCTTGGGCTGTGCCAGTTCTGCGACGTAAGCCTCCATGCCCAAGCTATCTCCTCTATTTAGGCTACTCATATATCATTTCATCCAGCTTAATAAAGATGTCAGTGCCTTTCAGCGTACTTTCACCCAGGAGATCCGACGCCTTCATGATGTCGAACGACGGCTGCGTACGTCACTACAACGCCTCAGAATGCACACAACCTAACGAGACACAGGATACTTCTATATGCAGATAGAAAAGGCGGGAATCACACTTCGAAAGCTTGATCTTGATGCTCAGAGGCTCGCGTCGCCCTCTACCTCGGAAATTGATGAACTCGCCGAGCGAAGCCAGAAGCTTGAGCAGCACGTCTCCGCACTGAACGACAGCTACGAGGCCCTCAAGAAACGTGAGGGTGACCTCATTCAATGGCACTGGGTGCTGAGAGAGGCTGGCGGCTTCTTTGATCGCGCTCCCGGAAACGTGGAGAGCCGAATCTCTACACAAAACGATAACGCGCCGTTACTCTCCGACGTTGAGCAGCACAACGCTTCACCTGACATCGAGAGATCATGTTCTGGCATGGAAATTGACTTCATCTCTGGCGTTATCTCCAGGGATCGTGTTGCCACCTTTGAGCGTATCCTCTGGCGAACTCTTCGTGGTAACCTGTACATGAAGTTGTCGGAGATTCTAGAGCCGTTGATCGACCCCATGAACAACGAGGCTGTTAGGAAGAATGTCTTTCTCATCATCGCTCATGGCAAAAAGATTATCGCCAAGATCCGGAAGATAGCTGAATCCATGGGAGCTGAGGTGTATAATGTCGATGAGAACAGTGATATCCGATGCGACCAGATTCACGGGGTGAACAGTCGTCTCGAGGACGTACAGAGCGTCCTTCGCAACACTCAAACTACTCTTGAGGCAGAGCTCAACCAAATTTCGCAGTCTCTTTCTGTCTGGATGGTGCTCATTGCAAAAGAGAAGGCTGTATACAACACCCTTAACCTGTTCTCTTACGATCCTGCCCACCAAGTCCTCATCGCTGAGGCTTGGTGCACCACTAATGACTTACCTCTTGTCAGCACTACTCTCCAGGACGTCACTAACCGAGCTGGCATCTCCGTTCCGTCTATTATTAATGAGGTTCAAACTAATAAGAAGCCACCCACTTATATGAAGACCAATAAGTTTACCGAAGGCTTCCAGACCATTGTCAATGCGTATGGTACAGCCACCTATCAAGAGGTTAACCCGGTCATACCTGTCATTATTACCTTTCCTTTCCTCTTTGCTGTGATGTTTGGCGACTTTGGACACGCTGTTATCATGCTCTCTGCTGCGTTAGCCATGATCTATTGGGAGAAGCCTCTGAAGAAGGTCACATTCGAACTGTTCGCTATGATCTTTTACGGTCGATACATAGCGCTGGTCATGGCGGTCTTCTCTTTATTCACAGGTCTTATCTACAATGACGCCTTCTCTAAGTCTATAACCCTGTTTGACAGCGCTTGGACGTTCAAGAAGCCAGAGGGCTGGCAAGAAAATAAGTCCATTTCTGGTACCTTACACGACGAAGGTTACCGCTACCCATTCGGTCTAGATTGGGCATGGCATAGAAGTGAGAATAATCTTATCTTCAGCAATAGCTACAAGATGAAGATGAGTATCATCCTTGGTTGGGCTCACATGACCTACTCGCTTTGCTTCTCCTACATCAACGCAAGACATTTCAAGAAGCCTATTGATATCTGGGCCAATTTTCTTCCTAGAATAATATTTTTCCAGGCCATCTTCGGTTACCTCGTTCTTTGTATCATCTACAAATGGTCTGTGGACTGGTGTGATACTGGTGCGCAACCTCCTAGCCTTCTGAACATGTTGATCTACATGTTCCTGCGTCCTGGAACTCTTGACGAGCGCTTGTACGCTGGGCAAGAGTATGTTCAGGTTATTCTACTTTCGGTAGCCTTATTCCAGGTCCCGATCCTACTTTTGCTTAAGCCCTTCTTTCTCCGTTGGAAACATGACCGTGCCCGCGATTTGGGTTATCGCGGAATCGGCGAAACCTCCCGCTTTGGCGCCCTGGACGGCGATGATGAGAATGAGCCTTTGGTTGATGGGCGCGGTGACAGCTTTGGCGATGATGGCGAGGGTGTTGCGATGAATACTCAAAATATTGGTGAAGACCAACCGTTCGAGTTTGGCGAGGTCATGATGTACCAAGTCATCGACACTATTGGTAAGCTACAACTTTGTCTGTAATCTAGGGGATATGGAATCCTTACCCGTGCTTACAGAGTTTTGCTTAAACTGCGTTTCCCACACTGCTTCGTACCTACGTCTCTGGGCCTTGTCACTAGCCCATCAGCAATTGAGTGTGGTGCTTTGGAACATGACTCTAGGCCGTGCTTTAAAGGTGGGGGGCGTTGTCGGCGTTATTAAGATTGTCGTCAGCTTCTATGTGTGGTTCTTTCTCAGTACGCTCTGCTTCCAATTTCACTGTTACAAGATGGCCACTGACAAGTTGTATAGCGATTGCCATTTTGGTGTGCATGGAGGGTACCAGTGCCATGCTGCACTCGCTCAGATTGGCGTGGGTTGAGTCCTTCTCCAAGTTTGCAGAGTTTGCGGGCTGGCCTTTTACACCATTCTCGTTCAATACTTTGTTAGAGGAGTCAGAAGAGTTGAAAGACTACTTGGGATGATGTAGCGGATTCACAACGGGCAATACTTCCCATGATTATTCCTGCAGACTTAGCTATTATCATTTTGGGTCATGGCGTGTGGCTGTTCGGATGTGGCGCAATATGGCGAAGGTGGCGTTCCAGGTGTTGCTTTCAAGGGGGCGGAAGGAAGAACCTTTCGTTCCTCAAGGCATAATGGAAGTTGTTTTAGGAAATGTCTCGCATATAAAATTAACAGGAGACCGGCCCCGTTTAGGGACCGCCAATACCTTTTCGGAACGAGTTAAGAGCTTGGGAACAAGGTGCTTGCCTCGTGAAAGAATGAGAGATACAAGTACGTATCTTATAAAGCCCTTCCTCAGGGTATGTTCATTCCCCAAAAATATTCGCTATTTGAAAGTATCTCTGCAACGAACCATTTGATGTATTTGCAAAATGCCTGCTTTGATGGCGTCGATGACATACAGAGTCTCGCCCATGCGCTTCCCTAAGAACTCGGTTGCGGTAGAGCGGACGATGTCCTCTAATTCGGCCGTTACTATACAACCTATCACCACGCATCGAGTTGAGCTTGACTGAAGTAATCGCACTGTGGCTTCCCTTATACCAT
Source organism: Clonostachys rosea (assembly GCA_026958235.1). NCBI lineage: Eukaryota > Fungi > Ascomycota > Sordariomycetes > Hypocreales > Bionectriaceae > Clonostachys > Clonostachys rosea. Next base: position 328,411 of record CP110205.1, read on the forward strand.
TTTTCATATCCTCTTGAGACATGGCATTTGGATCGAGTCCATACAATTTCGCTGCGAAGACACCAGCGAATCTGTGATTACTACTATCCTTATCCTGACCCAGAAATGACTTGACTTCAACCATGAGATAGCTCTCCCAGAAGTGGCCCAGTGTGACTATTCCCCATTTGTCATCACTATTTGGGCGCAGTAGTGTTTGGGCTGTTAAAATGCTCGCTTCAAAGACCCCCATGATACATTCAGGGCCAAGGCTGGACAATTTTGAAACTAGAGATTTGGTACCAAAGCCAGCGATGAGGACGGCATCGTACTGGTCCAATGTAGGGCCATCATTTGAGATGCTCGAATAGATAGTTTCTTCGCTTCTCTTGATGTCGCTGTAACTAGTTATGCTTGACGGAGATGGCTGTGGAGTTGTATAGGCACTGATCTCCATGGTCTACAGTCGTAGTCAGCTTATCGGTCCCTTTGACATTTGGTTCCAAGCGGCTTCGTACATCACCCAATTGAATTCTGTCTATAGTAGCTACTATCGCTCCAGTTACCGCCTCGGAGGAGTTGGGGTTGATAATGAGGATACGAAAAGTCTGGCGTGGATTCATGTTGCCGAGATGGTGTCGTCTTGACTGCTTGAAAAGATATTGACAGATTTGTTGGATCGTAGTACTGTCAAGACTTATCACCTGGTCCAGTTGCCGTGGGTTTATAATTTCCTTCTCCTCACGATCTGTGTGGTTGACGTGCCGATGACGTGACACAAACGTCTTTCTTGTTTTAACTAACTAGCGCCAACTCCGCAACCTTCTGACCCCAGTAATTATACTCTAGGTTCGCTCCGTACTTTTAAATAGCTCGTCCTCTTCTATCGTTATCCACAGCCGGTTAATCCTAGCCCTGAACCTTATCTACTGCTTTTTGGACATTTTTCTTTTATGCGAGAGGCTTTACAATATCATTAAACTAGCTAGTAAGTTGAAGTTAACTGTTTTCGGAAATTACTTGGTTCTATGCAGACATTATTGTGCAACTCCTGAAGCTTCCTCTAATAGGAGGAAAGCAGAAGTATAAAATATCCGTATCTGCAAGGCAAGGCGAAGAGCGTGGATACTAGCTGATAACTCTGCAACCTGATTTGTTACTCCGAGAACACCCTGCTATAGCTGTACTCAGAATTCTCATGTATGAATATTCCAACCGACGCGATAGCCTCGTGTGTACCATTTAGCCTGCAAGCGCCATCAACAGCGATAATGATACAGTCTAGGTGTGGTATTAGACGACCGCAGCAGGTACAAGGTGGATCCGCATCGCATCTATGACTTCGGGATCGTCGGCTGACAGATCTAATATTCCTTCCGTTGCCTCCTAAACCATCAACGATAGCAATTTCTTTACAAAGAACAAACGATCGGCCGACAAAGCCTCAGAAGCATGGCTTGATCTCGGAAGGTACGCAAGGGAAGTGCTTGTTGCCCAGGACACTTGTCGCCTTGTCTTGGGCTTCACTATTTGCGGGTCTCTCATGCGGGTATGGGCGTTTGACCGGCTTGGGGGCATCGCGTCCGAACAGTTCGACATTAACGGAGATGGGCTGCGGTTTGTATTTACGATCCTCGGGTTTTTCTGGATGAATGAGGGGCAGCTTGGGTATGATCCGACAATCATGACGGCAAATGACGAACGCTTCATTGAAATTGAGCGGGTCAGTTCAACAGAGCGGGTCATTGTCGACGGGTGATGCAGCGCGCGCGTTGCATAGCTGGCCGGGCGACGACTTGCTGGAAAGCCCATCGCGAAGGGCATCCAGAGATGCCGCTTGTTATTAAAGATTCGTGGCAGTATTCGGAACGCGATGAAGAAGGCGAACTATTACAAGAAGCGACTCGTAAAGGCGTTGTCAACGTGGCCCGGTACTATTACCACGAGACAGTCACGGTTCACGGGACAGACGACGAGATTCGGGGCAACATTCGAGGAGGACTGGACGTCACAAGAGCTGCAAACTACATGCGCGAGCGCCCCAGTCCATCAAACACCAACACAGCCGGCACGTCGCGGGATGGCCGCTACAGTAGTCGAAAGCGGTCATCTAGCAAGACTGGCGCTCCTCTCCCTCCTAGCAAGCGATCCTGTTCTACGTCCCCGACCAAGGCTGTCGGCGCACCACCAAATCGGGTGCATCGGCGTGTCATTCTCCAAGACTATGGAAAACCCATATACAAGGCGACCTCTCGATCGGCCCTGCTTGCTGCCCTCGAAGGCTGTATCGAGGGACATGAGTCTCTACACAAGGCAGGCTTCTTGCACAGAGACATCTCAATCAACAATCTTATGGTGAACGAGGATGATGACAACCCATCCTGGCCCTCATTTTTAATTGATCTAGACCTTGCCATCAAAGAGCAGCGAGAAGGTGTTTCAGGAGCAAAGGGAAAGACCGGTACGAGAGCATTCATGGCCATTGGTGCACTTCTAGGGGAGCAACATTCTTTTATGCAAACGATCTAGAGTCATTCTTCTGGGTAATATTCTGGATATGTATCCACTACAACGGACCGGATGAGAGCAGGGTCGTCCGAGAATTCGATAAATGTAACTCTGTTAAAATGGGGGAGCTAGCAAATCTAAAAAAAGGGCAAGTATCCCATGAAGGGGACTTCATCAGGACTGCGGAGGAGAATTTCAATGTGTATTACCAGCCATTAACACCTTGGCTTAATAGATTACGGAAAGCGGTGTTTCCTAATGGTTGGAGATGGGAAAGGGACGATGGAACCTTGTATCGTCGGATGAGGGAAATTCTTCGGGAATCCCAGAAGGACCCGAAGGTATTGGAGAAAAATTGATGTGGCATTCACATAGCTTCTAGAGCTTAGGGGCTGGTGATTCTAAATGAGTTCATCATGATGCTATATAATAATGGGAATTAGAGGAGCACCTTTCCTTGCTGTAGATTCGGAACACTTGAAAGGTCTAGGTTTGCCACGGTCGATGATGCCGCAGAAGCAGCATCGTCTTGCGTTTGCCAGGGTCGCCTTTAATCTATAGCAGCTGGCTTTCTTCTTCATCGCGCCATGCCGAGTACCTGGTGAATCAACAGTTTGCGTATATATGTATAGGGTAAGCTGCTCATTGTGATGCGCCAATTATCAGGGGCTGCTGAAGTCTTGTCTCTATTGAGTAATACAGAATGATTGGCTATGGCTGATTCCACTTCACGCGCTAAAACAGACGGGCTCCACTTGCGACATTGGTCAGTTGCAGCCACCCACCTCGCTGCAATCCTCTCCCGCTCCAATCCCGAGGAGACATCACCAATGTATCGGCGCCTACAACAGTCCGTCATTCTCCTTCGATATCAAGCCTAAGAACAGAGAGGTGTTCCCCCTCAATTCACACCCGAGCTTCTCATACTCTTCCGAGCCCGCCCCCCCCCCTCTCCCCCCTCTCCCCCCTTCGGATTAGTGCGAGCTGCAACAGCACGGCACGAGCTGAAATCAGGCTTCCCCTCTTACCCCGACAGGTAAATACCACCCTCTTTTTCTTTTCCCACTGGTCTCTTTTTTCTTCACATTTCATTCATATCTCCAGTAGGTATCCGGCAGGAATGTACTCAAAGCGTCTGCATAGTACTGCCTCGTTCATCGCACTTATCCCTTAAGCACCATTCAGTTCACTTGCCCTTTTTTTTTTTTTTTTTTTAAGCAGACCTTAAGCAGGTGTGAGACTAAGGGTGAGGACGGGACAGCTCCAGCTATCAAGAGCGGTGTACTGCGACATTTGAAGCACTGTCTGGCTTTGGTGTGTGTGGGTGTGGGTGTGTAACGCTCGGGGGATCCACTATTATCCAAGCGACGAGACACCCACATTAGTACGTAGCCACCAACCTTCTCGAGAGCGCCTGAGCGTTGGACAGATCATAAGTTGCCTCCGTTGGGTGCCTCGGTGAGTTGGAGGAATCTTCTGCGCTCTTATGATGATTGAAAATGCAGGACTGGACGAGGTCAATGTCTTTGTCTTCAACCCTTTTTTCGACTTGTCGGGATTAGGGAGCGAGTGTGCGAAGTACAGTGCTGATATCGATTGAAGGGATGTGTAGCCTAGCCAGATATGCTCCGAAAACTCTCTCGTTGTGAGGAACAGGGCGCTTTGTGCCCCAGCTCAAACATTAGCTTCCGATATAATCCTACCCTAGCGCCTGAACGGACAGTCCTGGATGGCATGCTAGACTTTCAGCCAGCCTCGAAAGACGATCTCCAGCCCCAAATCCACATCCATATCAGGAAGCTTCGCTGGTTGCCCCGTTGGGTGGCATCAAGTGGCCAACACACAAAACACGTGGAGCGAATTGAGCAATCGTGGAACAATTCATGCATATCCCAGCGCAATGATCAGCGGCGGCATTTCTGGATGCACGTCCCTCGTCGTGGATTCATGCAAATGATTTTTGCTTATTCTCGTTCCTCTTCCCCATTCCCTTTCTTCCCATTCAGACTGCGCTGCGGTCGCCGACCACAAGGTACTGCGGAAGCAACCCCCCCCAACGAAATCTACAACCACAGTCTAGGGCATTCAATTCCGTGAGGATGGTCCCATGGTTGCGCAAACAAAGCAGAAACTCCGGCATTGGCTGATACACCCCTACATCTGGGTCCCCATCACTCCTGTCAACCTCGGCCTTGCACTCCACCAGACATCTACCACATGCACCGGCCTCCCTCTGCATCGGCACCCCTGTACCTTATCAGCAGAGGCCGACCAGGGTTCAGATGCCAGTACATATCTGCTCCTGCGTGAGACAAAGAAGAAAGATATGCTCGGCTCACATATTCTCCTCCACCCAGCTCCATTGGTCTGCGAGGCTTGCCTTGACGCTCTGCATATTTCTCGAACTGGCGACTAACTACCCAAGCTCACTCTTCTCAGCCCAAGGCAAGGCGGAGCCTAGTAGAGGTCTAGATTTCCTCTCACAACCTATTTCCCGAAGTATCGAATTCCCTTTCCCTTGCGTGTACTCTGTCAACAGCGCCACGCATACATACAGACACCCCCAGGCTACAGCAGCAGCATCCTCTCTAGTAGAGCACCATCCTAGTCTAATATCTATTTAAGCAGTTAGTCGCAGCGCTTGCTTCATCCGGTGATATTGGCATCTGCGAACGAGCTGCGAGTTCACCTCACACTACCTGTACTCAGTTTTGGTACATCCGCTAGGCCCTACTAAACTAGCCAAATCTAAAGTCTTATTACCACACCTTCAGTCCCTCAAATACAGTTGACTTGTCCCATCTATATCGCAGCGCCCCCAATCTGCACGCACCCCCGTACCTTGGGAATTTTCCGCAGTATACAAGTCTTATCTACTCACAATAATCTCTTGGGCTCCTACACCATCCATTACAGTATTAAAGCTACCCTATCCCCTCTCACAGTCATCTAGGCAAGGTATAAACTGGTCGTTACCTTGCGACGTTTAGCGAACAGACATTGAGAAGCATCGCAGTATTACAAAGCATGGACCACAGACGCTACTATGAGGCTCCAGATGTTATCAGGCATCAGCCACCAATGGTACAGCACTTCAGCTTCAGCCGGAGTATAACTACTGTTTGAAAGCTAACTATTCTCCGATAGGCAATTGATACTGCCCTTCGATCACATTGTGGCATCTGGGCCAAGCAATATTTCGTTGCCGTGATCATGGACGATGGCACACCTACGACATTCTTCAGCCCAGGCCCGAAATTCCATGATAGCGTCGTCCGCCAATTTTTTGACCCCAAGAAGTTTCAGCAGGTGACAGGCCAGTTTGACTCTGGTGGGTATCTTACGATCTCCCTTGCGTACTATTCACGTGGCTTCTGACACCCTAGACTGCAGATCAGATAGCAACCGAATCTAATGGCCCGGATGAAAGCATGTATTTCCGACCGGTATTTGGCAACAGACACCAAACCCTTGACCGACTGCTTCTACCGAGTAACAACGATGGCGACGAAGGAGCCGGTTACCTACCGCGGTCAGGGCGAAAGCGCCCGAGAGCACGTCAAACAGTCGAAGACGAGGACCTACCGGTGCCAATCCTGTCGCATAGGGGAATACGAGTGAGCGACGCGAGGGCTCTTTGGAGTTTCTACGACCAGCGCTTCAAGAGTTGCCAGCAGTCTGCATGTAAGCTCATCGCGAAAGCTTGGGTCAAAGCAGTGGAACCGAAGAAGCAGTCAACACACCCTTACACTGGCAGTGATGCCAAAGCTCCTGACTGGTGGCCGAAGCCTTGGGGTCCGACTAAGGAGAATAGAGTCAGACACAAGGAGCCTGACCATTTATACAAAAGAGGTACGTGAGAACCAGCATCAAATCTGCTGTGTGGCTATACTGAGAAGACACAAGAACGTGTTCATCTACTGAATCATATGCTGGCCATGATTGTGGAGCCCATCGCAAAGCAGCATCCCGACGTGCGAAAACTGCATCTCAACCTAAAGAAGCTGGAAGAGTGCACTAATGAAGCTCTCTCCGGGTTCTTTGGAGAAACTCCACAAAACGCTAGCAAGAAGCTGTTTCTCAACGAAATCTTCAAGGTGGCTAGGCAACAGAACCTTTTCAAGAATGGCGAGATTGGTAAGAACCTCATGAATCCATTCACGGAGCATACGTCTCTAACATGTTTTCCCCCCCCTTTTGCAGATGCTGCCACGGAACTATATATATTGAACGATGAAAGAATGGTGGATAATATCTCTCCAGACAACGACGAGGGGCCCTTTGGTCACCATCACGATGACCAAAACGTGTCGCCATCGACACGTTCTAACATTACCCACAGCTTTCACCAAACGCCGTCCTCTAAACACGGCCCAGCAATAATATCTCAAGCGGGTTCATTCATGAACAAGCCCCCAATGCGAAACTCCCAACAGCCCCCTCCTCAGTGGTCTATGATCAATGACCTTGGCGCTCCACAGCAACCTGGTTTCGTCGAAGATAGCTTGCCAGTCAACAGCGCCAACTCTGTACACATCCCAAGCACGAGTATCGGTGTTGATATGATGCCTAGCGCTAACGAATCAAGTCGTCGATCGTCGGTGCTTCCAAAGTATAGTCATGTGGTTGGAAATGGGATGTATACACAGCATGGGCAGCCTGGAAGCGCAGCACCCAACGCTCAGGCTAATTATTCCAATAAACAGAATGGGCTGACACAGTCCTTTGTTACTACTGTTCCAGCAACCCCCCCCCAATCTTACATGGGCAACTCCTCTGTTGATACAATGACGAGACCCGGCTACGATCCTTATCATGGTCATGTATACCACGCTAGAGATGTTACTTCTGGACAAGTGGGCCAGCAGAGTAACTACAACTCCATTTCTAGCGACGGGCGAGGGCTTCAGACACGGCCAGATGTGTCTAAAGTAATCGACTCAGTGCCACGGGGTCATATGGAATAAGTCCCGGGCTTTTGTGATGTCCCCTTTCCTAGTTCTCTCTCGCCAATAGAGTGGAGCCATTCTGTCGCTACTTCGAAACCCTCATTGGAACGACTTGTTTTTTTCATTCTCTTCATCAATTATAATTAATGTCGGATCGCTCACTTCCATATACGACCCCGTTTCTATGAATATCTCTCGGGTGAGATTTTATCTAAGACAAAATTGGGAGGCGTACTCACTTCTCACGCTTGACACCCCGAATGGCTTGGTTTTCGAATACGCTCTTAGCTGCGGTTTGTTGGGTTGCGTTTTATCGGTGAAAGCTCTTGGTTCCCTCCACCATTTTCCTGCCTTTCTTTTCTTGTCCTCATTGGCGAAATGTTTATCAACGGCAAGCTGCACTATATAGTTGACTAGTTGCCGACTCTAGAGCCAGCAAGGAAATTAGAACACATGAAGAAGTTGATTGAAGAATATAAACAGCATCAAAAGATACCTCGGGTTAAAGAGCAGCTATGGGAAAAGTGGACAAGGTGGGATCGGGCAGAGTAAGGGGCCGTAGAGGTCGCCAGCCTAATCTGTAGGTTACAGACTACTTGACTATTAATACTACATATTCAATGAAGGGCACGTTGATACTCAAGGCGCGAAGTTATTTGGTGGTTTCCTGTTTCTAAAATTTGTTGCGTATCTATGAGTATTGTGATTGGTGAGAAAATTGGAGTCTAGTTTTCTCCACGTGACTTTCTGCCAGTTTGCCACTAGTACGCCTGTTCGCCATCGAAATAATCTTTGGTGGGCAAATGTCTAGCGATTGGAAGCCACCTCACAAATCTAGCACGATAAGTCGGATGCCAGCTGAGGAGCTGTTCCAGAGACTGAGCGCAAACCGCGATACGTGACTCATGCTACAGAGTTGGAAGGATTTCATACGTTCCACCATCCAGACCTCGCTCTTGGTATTTGCTGGCGTCACAGGGTGAACAGGTGGAAGGCATATCTAAAAGAGCGTAGGTGCTTCACATCAATCTGCATTAGCCTATGTCGACATGAAAAGCATTGATACTAAATCTGTGACTCCCATGCAGCGTCGCCTCATCCAAGCTCCTCCGATTCCTGATTGGCCCAGAGAATCGAGAGTTTACAATCCACGCTGCCCTCGTCGCTCATCATTCACCTGTTCTGGGGGCAATGGTAAACAGCAATCTCAAAGAATCAATTGATTACATTGCGAAATGGGACGACATTGATGAGGGGGTGGTTGTCAGTTTTTGGCAGTTCGTGTAGGGCTCTACCAGCTTATCAAATCTAACCGGAGAAGCTCCGGGAGATCAAATGGAGGTAGCACATAAAGCTTCTTCTCATCCAGATCCTCATTATCGATACAGCCATGCTTATGGAGGAAGGCAAGCATGACCAAACCGGAGCTCGGCTTCCATTGCCCTCCCTCGATAGACTTGATCACTTCCTTCACAGAAAGCGGCAAGAACCTACCGATGGCCTTTTCCTCCTTGTTCGGTGTGGGCGTGAGACCTTTCTCAAGTTTAAGGTCAAAGCAAAAACGAACTCCAGGCTCAATGTGGCCATCCTCCTTGACGCCGGCTGTCTTATCTTTCTTTGTACAGAAATAAATCCTCCCGGCATTTACAAGGCTTCCAATCTTCTGGCTGCTGTTGGGCAGAAACATGGCATCGTGACTGGAACCCAGCTCCCAGCCGGCCTCCTCAATGGCCTCGTGCCTTAGAGTCTTGATGTGAGACTCAATATCTTCGGGATCCATTGCTCCAGCCACCGTTTGGTCGTAACAACTAGGATAGGTAGTCTGCGTAGATCGCTCAGCCACCCAGGCTCGGTCTACTTTTTCAACACCATTCTCTATCTTTACACTATACACGTTCAAATGAACACCGGCCGTCTCGATTCCGGGGCGTGGGTGGCTCTAGACGCGAGCACGCGACCTTATATCGGGGCTCGCACAGCAGATGGAGGCGAGCCAAGTCATGGATATGTAGTAAACCGAGAGAGGACAAGCTTGCTGTCGTCGATAGAAATCTATAAAAGGGGAGCCAGCCACCCGCCCTCTACGTGTTCGTGCTGCCTCATCCCACACTCTCCATCTTGTTCGACAGAGCCGGCGCGACAGCTCCCATGACGCGAACCCCTCGAACCCTCCGTATGTGCCAAGGCGCTCGAGCTGCCCGCCGAGCCCATCACTGGGCCCATACAAGAGGGCAACTCCGACGCTGCCTGGCTCAAACACGATCAGGTCGCGCCCAGAGACAGGCCACTCGACAGTCCAAGGTCCAGAAAACCGAGTCGGGTCGCATCCTAGCAAATATGCCAGATGAAATATGGCATGGAATCTGTGAAAATTTAGACGATAAGGCAATGCTTAACGTGGGAGAGGCATACTACTTTGTGCCTACCGCACTCTACAATCGATTAGCACCCCCTACTTTTATGGGCCTCGTTCATGAACTCCTGTTTCCAGTACCAACCGATCACTTCGAGCGAATCGCGCAGACATGCAAATTCCTCCTGGGATCGGGCCAGTCTTCAGTCTTCAACGATGAAGAAGCGATATACACGATGGGCGAAGCTCTCAACATCAAGTCCATTGCAATAGCATTCGGGCGTGCAATTAGCGAACGAGGCTTTCCCATTTCCTGTGGATTCCACAAATTCTTCTATAGCCTGATTCTCTATGCTGGAATATACCGACAGCAGAGTGGCCTCACGAGTTTTGCAATACGCCGTGGAGCTGATGGGTCCGCGCCGCCGAGTGAATGCCCCAGGCTCAGACCACCCATATGTGCTGCAGCTGAAAAGGGAACACCGAGAATCATGTCACAGCTGATACGCGCTGGAGACGACGTGAACCAGAAGTGGGAACCTGACAACGCCCTCTACGCTGCTTCACGAGTAAATAATCTGGAGATGGTGATATGGCTGCTGCGCAACGGGGCCCATGTCCAGATCCTGCACTCTGACGAAGGCTCTGCACTACACGTCGCTGTTGAAAAAGGCCATGAAGGGGTGATGGTGGAACTGCTGAAGGCAACCCCCCTTACCGCGGGGCTCGGACTCCAGAGGGACTGGATAAGAGGGACACCTTTCCACTACGCCGCCGAGAAAGGGCACCTAGGAATTCTTAAACTCCTCGTTATCCACGGTTACAGCATACCTCAATACGACCACCCACATGTTCAGCCATACAACCACCCCTTACACTTGGCCTCTCAACACGGACACCTGGAGGCAGTCAAGTACCTGTGGAAGCGATCGCCGTTTCCGACAAAGACCATCAATCTCCGAAACCCAAGGGGGAAAACACCCTTGCACCAAGCCGTCAGGAACGGGCACCCTGACGTCGTAGGATTTATACTCAGCCGCGGCGGCGACGCCAATGCAGAAGACCTCTGCGGTAACACGCCTCTGCACGAGATGGCCGAAGGGTTACGATCCGAAGATATCGCGCCGCTCCTCACGATGGGTTGTGAAATTGGCACTCTAAATGACCTGGGGGAGACGCCTCTGCAAAGGGCACTTTGGAGCGCCAATTGGGTGGCGGCAAAAATTCTGGTGGTTTACGGGGCCGACGTCACTCGACCCTGGCCATCGCTCTATGATTAATGCAACGGGGAACAATTCGAAAGGGCGAAAGGCATGCTTCTGCGACTAATACACTGGAGAGTACTATGGGCTAGTCGGTTTGTATCACCGCCTCTCCTCACTTCACATGGAGGTCAATAATATTATAAGTCTAGGTTAGCAATGTCAGCCAGTCAGCGGCTTCGGGCGGTGTAGATGAGAGATAAAGATTATATGAAAAAAAAAAAAGGAAAAGAACCAAAGAATTTTTCCATTTTGTTGGTGACGATAAGAAGGTACCGCAAATAGGGTATACGCCGAAGGATGCATGGTAGGAAAGCCAAAACGTCGTCTCGCAAAGCGTCGTTTGGCAATGCGTCGTGCCTTGAGGAACGAAAGGTCTATGCCGCGCCCCTGAACTTAAGACCGCCTCCTGATTGGTTGACCTTGTTCTCGCTCTCTGATTGGCCTTTATTCGCATCTTTTTATCCTCCGTTTTGATTGGTTGACATCCGTTCCGCATGCTCTCTACGCTCGTTTCTGGTGGGATGCGATGCCTCTCGTCTAGGTCCTCGAGCTGAGCTGCGCACCTTGGTCTCATGGCCTACGGGCATGAGAAACCTCGTCTCTTGGTCCGCATCCTGTTCCATCGTTGCATTGACTGCTTTTACCAATTCTAATTCTGTCCCTTTTACCTGTCGTAGCTTCACTGTTCTTCGAGAAACAAAAGTATCTCATGCCCAACCGCCCCTACTTATGGGACCACAACGCCTCCTCTTGGCCAATCAACGGAGCCGCACACAAGCTCCTGATGGGCCTTTTTCAGGGTACACTGCCTACTAGCTCCCTACTTTCCCCACCGTTTTCGTTTACCGCCCAACGAGCCAAATGCCGTTTCGTTTCGCTATTAGCCGTCCTTTATACCTGCCCTTTTGTCCATCCGGCTCAACGAACCCTGTCACCGTTCGACTAGAGACTGTCTATTGACGGCTCGAAGTGGAGTATCATCGGCCGAGCCGGGACTGCTTTGTCGGAGTGACCCCTGAACCAAGTGAAGATGTGCTGTTGGTTTGGCCCCTCGTTTCTTCCAAGCTGGTTGCTCATGTGAGATATTTGTGTGACGCCTTGCTGCCTAACGAGTGGGGTTATTGCCTTGGCGCTTAATCGGAATGAATTACCTCGAGCATGCAGTGACTAAATCAGCCTGTGTCTAAGGTTGGGCTCAATTATCGCGAGGAGCTCTGCATCTCCTTCACCTTCCCGTTGAAAAAGATCCTTACTAAAGACCACTGCTGGCTATGTCTAACCCCTATGACTACACGGTCGGCTGGATCTGCGCGATTGTAACTGAGTATGTTACTGCCCAAGCCTTTCTCGATGAAAAGCACGAAGGACCTGTATCCGTGTTTACAAATGATAACAATAACTATACTCTGGGCAAGATCGGGAAGCATAACGTCGTTATTGCCGTCCTTCCCCACGGGGAGTACGGTATAGCGTCTGCCGCTAGCGTCGCGAGAGATATGCTCTCCAGTTTCCCCAACGTTAGAATCGGCTTAATGGTCGGTATTGGCGGTGGTGTACTAAGTCGTAAGTATGATATCCGGCTTGGAGATGTCGTGGTGAGCGCTTCTGGTAATGGGAAGGGCGGGGTGTTCCAGTATGACTTTGGAAAGGCCATGCAAGACCAGGATTTCCAAGAGACGGGTTTCTTGAATCAGCTGCCGCTGATTCTGCGAACCGCTGTGAGCGGGCTTATGGCGTAATACGAGGGTGAAGGATATTAGCTTGAAGAATCTATTAACGATATTTTTGGAAAGAAACCGAGACTACAGAAAAAGTACAGACGGCCTGAACTAAGCACAGATCAACTGTATAAGCCTGGAGTACTTTACTCGCCAAATGATGAGTCTAGCTGTGCGACAGCTTGTGGTAATGACCCATCCACTCTAGTAATGCGGCCTGATCGAAATGAATACAACGATAATCCAGCGATCCACTATGGCCTAATCGCTTCAGCGAATACACTAATGAAGGACGCTTTGATTCGAGATACGCTTACGAAGAAGCATGATGTTCTCTGCTTCGAAATGGAAGCTGCCGGTTTGATGAACTACTTTCCCTATCTGGTCATTCGTGGCATCTGCGACTATTCCGACACGCACAAGAACAAAGAGTGGCAAGGCTATGCAGCGATGACAGCTGCGGTATATGCAAAAGACTTGCTATACAACATCGCACCAAGCAGAGTAGAGAATGAGAAGAAGCTCAGTGAGCTTGTTCAGAGTAGTTAGTGCCTTACTATCTACTTTATGTCTTATTATCTTTTTTATATTCTAGTAAGAGTATTAATATCTAGAAAGTCAGTAAACAGGTGGAAGATATTCATCAATTAGCAACCGAGACCAGAGATACAACGAAGCTTATACAAGACGATAATTATCTTAATAAGATTAGAACCTGGCTAGCACCGCCTGACCTATCCACGAATCTAAATCAAGCCCGAAGTCTATACTATCGAGGCACTGGCCAGTGGTTCCTGGAGTGTGAGGCATATTCGGGATGGAAAAAGGAGAAAAACTCTTTTCTATGGCTTAATGGTATCCCCGGGTGCGGCAAGACCATTCTCAGTTCTACCATCATCACGGATCTTGATCCTACCAACTCTGATCCCAGAGTTCTGTACTTCTTCTTTAATTTCAACGATATCGAGAAAAGATCGCTGGAGAACGCTATCCGATCGCTTATTTTTCAGCTATTCTCTAAGCACATCATTCTTCGCAGCGAAGTCGATGCAGTCTATTCTAGCTTGGGAGATGGAATGACACAGCCAGACGCCCCATCGCTAGATAAGCTCTTGCGAAGCATGATGCAGAAAGCCGAGGAGATTTATCTTGTTCTAGATGCGCTGGATGAATCTGAGAGACAAAGCGGTTCATATTCTTCAAAATCGTTGCTGAATTGGATTAAGGGTCTTGACGATGAATCAACCAACATACACATACTCGTCACCAGTCGGCCCGAGCAGGATATCATGGCTTCTTTCAATGGCTGGACGAATGTAGATACTATCATCCAACTCCAAAGTGAGTTGGTGAGTGATGATATCACCGCCTATACAAAGGCCAGGGTTGGCGAAATGCGGAGGTGGAAAGAACGGCCTGATATCCAAGCAGAGATTGAAACTACCCTCCTAGAGAAGGCGGATGGAATGTATGTGGTCCTCTCTGGTGTTTCACGCTCTTACAGGTTCTATTCTTCCATCTCCGATTCAGAAGCTAACTTTGTTATAGGTTCCGTTGGGTGTCTTGCCAATTTGGCACATTAGAGCAATGTCTAGACCCGCCTTCCGTGCGAAGAGAACTACAAAACCTGCCTGAGACGCTGGATGCGACATATGCACAAATTTTGCGACGGATACATCCAAATCAACTAAGCACAGCGAAGCGCCTTCTGCAATTTTTGACTTACAGCGAACGGCCTCTGAAGCTTAAGGAAGCTGTTGATGTTATCGCTGTTGATCTGTCAGGCCAGCCCGTATTTACTCCAGACAACCGAATGCCAATTCCCGAGGAAATCATTCAATACTGCTCCAGTTTAGTGGCTCTCACACATAAAGGGAAACGCGCCGAAATACAGCTTGCTCACTTTTCAGTAAAGGAATATCTCTTATCGGACCGACTAGAACCAAGTTTGGCTAAAGAACTTGGTGAAATACCTGCAAAGGCTAGCATTGTTGACGTTTGCCTCTCCTATCTGCTTTCTGTACACAAGTCATGCTCGCTACAAAAAGCAAAAAAAAAGTATTATCTGGCAGAATTCTCTGCGCGATATTGGATGAAGCATGCGAAGGACGTCGAATTATCCAATAAAGCAATTCTACCATCAGTTGAGGAGTACATCTTATGCCAAAATGCCTTCCAATTTGGATGTCAGCTCTATGATCCGGATGAGTTCGATGATCCAGATGAGTTCGATGATTCGGATGAGTTCGATGGTTCGGATGAGTCCGATGATCCGGAAGAGCTTGAAGTGGGCGGGAATCAAGTTCTTTATTTTGCATCCTGTTGGGGTTTACTTTATTCTTGTATTATCCTCCTTCAGGAAGGCGCTGATACCAATGCCCAAGGTGGACGGTACGGTAATGCTCTTCAGGCTGCTTCAGCACAAGGGCATCTGGAGATCGCTGAGATGCTTCTTGAGAAGGGCGCTAATGTCAATGCTCAAAATGGAGATTATGGTAATGCTCTTCTTGCTGCTTCAGCACAAGGACATCTGGAGATTGCTGAGATGCTTCTTGAGAAGGGCGCTGATATTAATGCCCAAGGTGGACGGTACGGTAATGCTCTTCATGCTGCTTTAGTACTAGGGCATCTAGAGATTGCTCAGATGCTCATTCAGAAGGGCGCTGATATCAATATCCGAGGTGGAGGATATGGCAATGCTCTTCATGCTGCTTCAGTGCTAGGGCATCTGGAAATTACTGAGATGCTTCTTGAGAAGGGTGCTGATATTAATGCCCAAGGCGGATATTATGGCAATGCTCTTCACGCTGCTTCAGCAAAAGGGCATCTGGAGATCGCTGAGATGCTTCTTGAGAAGGGCGCTGATATCAATGCCCAAGGTGGACAGTACGGTAATGCCCTTCAGGCTGCTTTAGTACTAGGGCATCTGGAGATCGCTGAGATGCTTCTTGAGAAGGGCGCTAATATCAATGCTCAAAATGGAGATTACGGTAATGCTCTCCATGCTGCTTCAGTACTAGGGTATCTGGAGATCGCTGAGATGCTTCTTGAGAAGGGCGCTGATATTAATGCCCAAGGTGGAGATTACAGTAATGCTCTTCATGCTGCTTCAGCACAAGGACATCTGGAGATTGCTGAGATGCTTCTTGAGAAGGGCGCTGATATTAATGCCCAAGGTGGACGGTACGGTAATGCTCTTCATGCTGCTTTAGTACTAGGGCATCTAGAGATTGCTCAGATGCTCATTCAGAAGGGCGCTGATATCAATATCCGAGGTGGAGGATATGGCAATGCTCTTCATGCTGCTTCAGTGCTAGGGCATCTGGAAATTACTGAGATGCTTCTTGAGAAGGGTGCTGATATTAATGCCCAAGGCGGATATTATGGCAATGCTCTTCACGCTGCTTCAGCAAAAGGGCATCTGGAGATCGCTGAGATGCTTCTTGAGAAGGGCGCTGATATCAATGCCCAAGGTGGACAGTACGGTAATGCCCTTCAGGCTGCTTTAGTACTAGGGCATCTGGAGATCGCTGAGATGCTTCTTGAGAAGGGCGCTAATATCAATGCTCAAAATGGAGATTACGGTAATGCTCTCCATGCTGCTTCAGTACTAGGGTATCTGGAGATCGCTGAGATGCTTCTTGAGAAGGGCGCTGATATTAATGCCCAAGGTGGAGATTACAGTAATGCTCTTCATGCTGCTTCAGCACAAGGACATCTGGAGATTGCTGAGATGCTTCTTGAGAAGGGCGCTGATATTAATGCCCAAGGTGGACGGTACGGTAATGCTCTTCAGGCCGCTTTAGAAAAAGGGCATCTAGAGATCGCTCAGATACTTATTCAGAGCGGCGCTGATGTCAATGCCCAAGGTGGACGCTATGGCAATGCTCTTCAGGCTGCTTCAGAGGCAGGGTGTCTAGAGATCGCGGAGATGCTTATTCAGAAGGGCGCTGATATTAATAGGTGGATTCTATGGCAATGCTCTTCACGCTGCTTTAGCAATAGGACATCTAGAGATCGCGGAGATGCTTATTCAGAAGGGCTGTGATATCGATGCCAAAGGTGGAGTGTATGGCAATGCTCTTCAGGCTGCTTCAGCGGAAGGGCATCTAGAGATCGCTCGGATGCTTATTCAGTGGGGCGCTAAACGAAAGCGCAGGCTAATTTATCGGATCAATAAGTAGATATTGTCTCCATAAATTTGTATCTCAGTGTTCTAGCAGTCCGGGATCGCAGGTAAAGGATATTATTGCTGTCTGTTAAATCTAGAAATACAGAGGTTTCCGAGGTTCTCTTATATCCGAGGGAATCCCTTGATTGTCCACACGTGCTTGCAGCCTGATGTTAGGATTTTTCTTGCCTGGCGGCTTCTCCCGCTATCGCACTATGAAGGCTAACCTGAGTAAGGGCACACCAACCTCGATGTGTTAAATAATCTTGGGTCCACGATTTGAGTCCCCTATTCTCTACGGACGTATAACCGCCGCTGTCAGTAGCAAATATCAGTTCTATGACACCAACAATATGCGTCAAACCTGGTCTATGAATTAATCGAATAATTTTGTAAATAGAGGGTAATAGAGGAGTTCTTGAAATATACAGCAGCATTTCCTCTGCTCGGGAACATTCTAAGCATTACGTATGATGAGCCTAAGCTACCATGTCGACTAAAATCCTCTCGAGACCTCTAATTACAAGGCGAAAAGGGTGTCGCTGGACCGTGAATCTAACACTTCAATATTGTGGGGTTACCCTGTGGCTTCTGGCGTTCATACAGAGGCAGAAATGGTGCTTCCCACTGCTCGTCCCTACCCCTATTTGCCGCCCTTTCTCAGGTATTGAACGTGTCCAATGTGAAACATTGGTGATAGGGTAAGTCCCAAATCCACATCACATGCCGATTAGGACCACAAATATCTCTTGGGATCTTATGATCGGGGTTGATCCAAAAATTGTAACTTATCCATAGCCAGCTTCGTTCCTCAAGGCTCCTTTGCGCAAACCGCGACCGGTTTGCCTCTCCTGTTTCCAAAAGAGTGCAAGCACAACGAGCATCTAACCCGACCAATCACATAGCAGTTTTTCTCATTCTTCTGGATGTATGGATCGGATGTGATTGGTCTGCCATGTGCAGCCGGATTAGTAGTCGGACCGATCGTGCTTAGTGGTCCCAAGTTTTCCACGGTACCTGCCTAAGCACGCTATGCCTTATTTGTGCGTGCTGTGGAGGTCCTGGATTCCCTGTCCTGACGTTATTCGTTTGTATTTACCCTCTCGTCGCATCACAACAAACCGATTACGAGCACTCACTATGCACCCTCCAAACTTCTTCAAATAGGTCATTAGGCTCTATAAAATCGGGGCCCTGTGGATTCAAGTAGTGCCTACGTGAATCTACGGTCGCTGGAGGAGCGACTCTTATGGCCGAGTCACGACGCGTTAATACAGGCAACGCGACGCTACCAACACCATCAAGTAATCCGTTGCCCCTTCATTCTTGATGTTGAGCCTGTATCGATACTAAACTAACTTTGCTTCTCTAGGGCCGACCTAGTATTCGATTTTACCGTCTCGGACAATGCCATGAGTGCTCCGACGGACACGGAAAAGTTGCTGCACCATCTACGAGAGGCAGAGGAGAGAGCTGCACGAGAGGAGAAGCGAGCCAACTAGGAGAAGGAGTAGCCAATCGAGCAGAAACCGAAGGGGACCAAGCAGCGATCAAACGGGATGAGGAAAGGGAAAAGACCCGACCTACAACGCTGGATGAGTATCTTGAGGCCTGCCACAACCTCGTTTACGCCCGCCTTACGGTCGAAACCGACCTGTCCAAAACTACCACAGGCAACATCCATGCCTATTATAAGCTTCTTCCAGAGCACCTCAAGCAATGGACTGGCTTCTTTGATGAGCAAAACGAGATATTACGCATTATTTATTTACACCTTCTTTCCGATAGAGGAACGACTTTTTGATAACCGAGCCTACCTGACGACCCTTGGCATTAAAGCAAGCTGGAGCCAGGTGTCTTGCATGATTTCGCAGGAGTGAAAGGGGCGTTCATGTAGCTTGACATTACACTATTAGCGAGAGATTGGTTGGCTGTTCTCACTTGTAGGAATGCTCTTGATACCAGTAGGTCAAGTCATAAATCATCTATTATCCTTACAGTTCTAGGTTCTATGAAGGGGAGAGAGAAGAGGAAGCTATCTAGGGAGCCCAAGGAGGGCAAACCCACTTTAATGGTTAAGTTTACAAAAGAGGTTAGACTGATTCTCACCTTAATGGTGGAAGTCATCCAACAAATGCAAGGCCTGAAACTTGGGCTGTTTTGGGGAGTCTTACTATAGTTGGCTAATACCACATTGGTAAAAGGCAAGGCCCGACATGGTAACTCAAGGCGAAGGATGACCCTGGGAAGGGTTTGCTGTGATGCTAGCGCGGAAGAAAGAACGCGGAAGAAAGAACCTTTCGTTCCTCAAGGCATATCCCCCGAGCCACAGTGCCACGCACCTTGTCCGATGTGAATCAGCGCCAGGTTGTAGCTGCAGACCAATGTACAAGGATGATCTTCCCCTAACTTCAATCTGCTAGTCTGAAATACATTTACGATAAGCTCTTCAGCCTTCTTCCATTGGCCTTGGGCATTGTACGCCATGGCCTCATTGGACATAGCGGCGAGGATGTCCGGGTGATCATTCCCCAGCACTACCTTCCTCAACTCCGTGACTCGCCTTCCCAACTCAAGTCCTTCATTGAAATGTTCCTGTTCCTGGAGACAGAGTGCAAGATTGTTGATCCAGGAAAGCCTCCTGGGGTGCGTATCGTCAAATACATTGGCTCCCTTGACGAGAACTTCAGTTGCGAGTTTTTTTGCCTCCAATACTTGGCTCGTTGGTAATATGTCAAAGCCAAATTTGCTATGGCTAAGAGTGTTTGCGGATGCACACCGCCAAGTAGCTAAGGAGTGAATCTATCTAGTATAGCTAAGAGAGTGTGTTTATATAGAAGGTGCTAGGTTCGATATGGGACATATCGAACATATCTGTTGATGATATCTGTGATATGTAAATGATTGAACATATCACGGTAGAACGTAAGTCCGTGCCGAGGAGTGACTAAGCAAAAGGTGGTCGGTTTTTGGGTCGGGTCGTAACAGCCGGTCTCCTGTCTCCAATGGCTCTTCGTATGCCTGGGCATCCATATGCCTTGAGGAACGAAAGGCTCTTCCTTCCGCCCCCTCGAAACCAACACCTGGGACACCGCCACCTGCGCCACAAAACTGCGCCACTTCAAGCCACATCTCTAGAGCCACAGTCCGGAAAGTCTCGTTCCGAAAGGTCTGCTGGCGGGCCCCGTAGGGGGCCGGTCTCCTGTTATCTAAGCCTCAACGCGTGCGCCACAAAGCCACCTTTACGCCCCGTAAAAGTCACCAGGTGCATATGACGCACAGCCTACGAAATGGAACAGCGAAGTAAATGTGCATCTATGCAACGACGTTATCTTTCTAACTCTCAGGTCCATAATGCCTCGGAAGTATCGCGAGTCATCTCTCCCATGCCCCAAAACACCGAAAATGCCCACTTCAGGGCTCCTGACCTTGAGTCATATCCACATGAACCAATTTCCTATCTTTCCCACTTGGAACAGATGACAGCCTGTATCTCGGACACCTCGATTCGAAGTTTTGCCGGAGCCACCAGTGGGGTGGCATCCAGTGTTATAATCTGTCCTCTCGACGTTGCGAAAACCAAACTACAAGGAAGGGGTGGACTCCAGTTGTGGACGCTCGACCCTGTCCGCACACGACGTTCATTTCAAGAGAGGGGTCTAATTGGCACTGGGCGAGCAATGTGGCATCAAGGGGGATTGGCGGGCATGTACCAAGGATTGGGACCGACCATGCTAGCTAATCTTCCCAGAGGTGCGATCTATTTCACAGTATATCACACGATCCTTGATTCTTTAAAGGAGAGATATGGTAAGTCATTCTCACGGTGTAATTTGTCCAGATAGTTGCAGGTAGTCCTAACTTCAAGCCAAAGGGCAACAACATATATGGGTATCCTCAAGCGTGTCCGCAGTTGCTGGAGGTACCTGCTCTATATTATTAACGAATCCATTGTGGGTTATCAGGACCAGACTCATGTCTCAGACAAGTAACCCTATAAAAAATGCCCCACGAGAATACAAGTCCGTCATAGATGCCATCCGGAAGATGGTTTGTCGAGAAGGCGTAGCTTCACTCTATTCAGGATTAACCCCAGCTCTACTTGGGGTTACGCACCTAGCTGTGCAGTTTCCATTATATGAGCAGTTTAAGATGTACTTGACTGGATCAGAGCTTGGGAATTGGCATGAGGACCAGGGATGGCTCCAAGTCCTAGGGATACTAACAGCTAGCTCCACGAGCAAAGCGTGTGCGACCGTAGTCACATATCCACATGAAGTTATTCGAACAAGATTGCAAACGCAACGGAAAATATATCCCCTTACCCCAGTCGCTTCAGCAATACCGATCAATAACGGCCGCCTACCTGTGCGTGGGAGTGTTCCACGGAAAGGAAAGAGTTACAATGGAGGGACATCCGGGGAGAAGTTTCCCCATCTATACCGAGGTATTATGAGCACACTCGCAAGAATTTTTCAGGAAGAAGGCTGGCGTGCCTTGTACTCTGGCATGGGTGCTAGCTTGCTAGGAGCGATACCAGCCTCTGTTACAACAATGCTGGTGTATGAAATAGTGGTGCGAATGGTCAAGAAACTAAGGGCAGCAGGCAGCAGAAAGCTCCAACTGCAGGACACAGTTAAAGTAGATGGTAACCTACAGCCCAAAACAACCTAGCATAAAGATATCTAATGGCAGGAGCCGTCTATTGAAGCTGCACCCTAGCGCTGCTTTTCTCCTTTATAGGTGACTATTTTCATCCAATATATTGTGCGGACCGGAGCATGATCTGGCCACCCCTGTATACTGTAGACTTGATCACGCTCTTTTAGTCATGTAGCTAAGCTACATGATGGATTCCCATGTAACGAAGGGCTTTGACCGCAGGTGCACTGACTTCGCGATCTGGCGCCTCGTCGAAATCGTCATCCCCAGCGTGAACCCAGTCACTGTAGGAATACGGACATAAATAATTTCATCCGTTGGGATCACCCTGCCGCTACAATCTATGAGAGTACACTGGGTAAAGTTGCGTCGAGCTTTCCTCATTCTCGCCAATTTCGCAGCATACACTAGATTTACTACTCTCTGCAAGCTGATAACTGTAACAGTTGGGCCCTCAACTACCTCCACCTTTCACTTGATAGTCGACTAGAACAACAAACCGCTGCGCTGCCTGGGCACGAGCTCGTAATTCCAAGATGAAGGTGCGGCCTGCCTTTTTCCATCCCGAGTTTTTCGATAACCCACTAAAAACGGCCGGGAAATGTCGACATCCAGGCTGCGTTTGAAAAGGATTTGTGAAAGTGTTGTGATGTAGTCCTTCCACACAGTTGAACAAAGGCTCAAACCATCACCATTGCGGTTCACATTTGCGGCCTGTACCTATCTGATGAACCAAATGTACTCCGACTTGACTCCCTGAACAAAAGTTGATGGAACGCAAAGGGATCCGAGAACCTGATGCATTCGTTCCCCATGGCCCAAGGAACGAATAGTAATGATAAACATCCTTCCGCTAAGTGGAGGGTGGTACACGACTGAAACCGTGTCGATTTATTCGGTCAAGCACTGAGATTTTAAGACGGTGTGATGGTAGTCAAACGCCTTCGCCATGCCATAAAAATACGTTGCCGCAGCGAGGAGGACAAACATGTGGAAGATCTGATGGGAGCTGCCCCAGATGTCGAATGCTCCTGGGAAGCTCCTCTCCGGCCATCGAGCCTATATTCCCAGTAAGGCAGTTAGTCGCCGTCACTGTGGGAGACAATTGGGACGTTTACGACTCACCGCGTAGAGAACTGCGCCCAAGATATACATAGCGCCGTGGATGATGATCCAGGTGACACTAATCCTGTCCTCGAGACCCCTGTAGCCGTATATGGTGACACCGTGGACAATAGGGATGAAGCCAGATAAACCGAGGCCGATGAATATGATGGCTCGGTACGGTCGCCATTTCGGGGTCCGGAACTGCTCTACCCACGAAACAGTGGCGCATCCGGTGCCGAGCAGACAGATCTGGGTTTTGGTGAGTAGCCGTCACCGTCATATCACGTTCTCTCAAGCTAAACTCACCAGACACAAGTACGCAGTAAGTAGTGTAGGCTTGCAAAAGAAGCCATAATATAGCGCCGGTACAAAGCTTCCCACAATTAACGCGACAATTCCCGTATAATCCAGCCTGCTCCCCCACCGCACCACCTCCTGGCTGTGATCTAGCACAGTATGGAACGTCGCACTCATGCCAAGGCACAGCACTACGCCGCCAATAAAGCACGCGAACACGAGCACGTCAGACGGCATGGCAGAGTCATAACGCGGGCGGATGATATAGTACAAATATAGCGAGCTAGCCACAGCTACGATGGCGCCGATGAGGTGCGACCAGATGTTGACGGATTCATTGTGTAGATAGAAGAGGGAGTGCAACGAGTGTAGGTAGGAAGGGCGGATTTGGCGATAGCCGGAGTGAATGAAGGCGTTGTCGCGGCGCCAGGCGGGAAGGTCGTCCCAGAGGAGGAGGAGTGGTTTCTCTGCTTTATTCTCGATTGCCTTAGCTGTATTGATAGATTCTGTTGATAGGCCTGTTGAGGGATGGCGTTGACGCCATGCCACTTCCTGATGCGCAGACTGTGAGCTTCTCATAGCGCTTGGTAATGAGATTTCAGATGAATTTTGGATAAATCAGATACGAGCTGCAGGGATTAGTACAATTCTAGTTCAGTATCACAAGTGAGAATTTCCCATATCACGTCATGCTCTCGACCCGACACTGCTAAGTCAGGTTAGTCCCCATTATCTCATAGTGATGGGTTATACCTACAGAGACAACATTTTAGGACTACATCCAACACGCTGAACAGATGACGTCATTCTCATCCCTATACCTCAAAATCCCATATGAGCCTCCTACACTCGGAGTAATGGCTGACTTGCCCCGTATCCGGTTAAAGATAAGGTTTATTATCCCAACAAATCGATCGACCCGAATTCAACAACAAAAGGCACGTGTCCAGCCCGTGACCTACCGAATCGCAATGCTGCTAACATAAGCGACATCATCCTGCACAAAACAGAAGAAAATGGCAATACACATGTTATTTCCACTTAAGCATTACCACTATCTGAGTAGAGAAACCGTGCCGTCCGAAGCTCTTCCAGTACCTACATTACATCCAACTTCAACATGGTAGAAACAGCCGTCTGGGACTACGTTTTCATCCGGACATGCACATTCCTCTTTCATGTCTCCGGAGCTTTCAGCAGAGGAGAGGGAGAAGAGACTTAAGAGGTCAGGTATACCATGCATTCAGTTACTGTGAAAATGAAGCAAAGATGCCCCTGGGTGCTCTCACCAAATTAGTGTTCATATTCTTATCATCATCATCTTAGAATCCTCAAGTTTTGATATAATAATCCAGTATTACAAGACAAGGGTTTCAGGGGACCAGCATGTCTTGTGTACTGGTAAGACCAGACTACATGTCCTAGATTAGTCGAGGGTTTTGACTGGTTTAGCTAAACTAGGACAAGTTGTATCCTGGCATAGCTTCAGCGTTGTTGCTCGATATCATAGATAGTATAATAGGCGGGTCTCGAGCCTTGCCGTACTACCAGCCTATATATTCATGGATGCAGCGGGGGCCGAGCAGGTTCCATGATGTGGGCACGCGAATGCAGAGAAGGGGAGAAACATACTGCAAACAGAGAGAGTCACTTGCGGCGTATGGGTGGGTGCTGTCTCCTGCTGGTATATGTGTATGTGTTCCTAGTTTTTATGCACTATTTCCGGGCTAATCGGCCATGTTTTGCCCCTTGTTAGAAGCTTGGAACTCAGCTTTGTGATTGAAACAAGTGAGGATCCATGATATATGTAGTAGGGCATTGTATTTGGCAAACATGATGCCCCACTATGGGCCGTTTCACAATGTATTCTCGCCACATTTCATTGCCCTTTCCACAGGAATGTATCAATATTTTTAATTTTATATGCGAGACATTTCCCAAAACAACTTCCATTATGCCTTGAGGAACCAAAGGTTCTTCCTTCCGCCCCCTTGAAAGCAACACCTGGAACGCCACCTTCGCTATATTGCGCCACATCCGTTGCATCATCCCAAGTAGTCTTTCAACTCTTCTGACTCCTCTAACAAAGTATTGAACGAGAATGGTGTAAAAGGCCAGCCCGCAAACTCTGCAAACTTGGAGAAGGACTCAACCCACTTTCTAGCTTAAAGCAATCGCCACTTAAGGAGTGGGCTGCTGAATTGCGCAGATCTTTGTGCCACCTCGCGCCTCTTGTTCTTTAATTCATTTTCAACGCTTTCTTGGTACGTATAGCCAACCTTAATGCCGAAATATTATAACGCCCATCCCCCGGATCACTCCTCCTCTCTTTTCAATTTTGTTTAGGCAGCGTCAGCACTGCCAACAGGTTATGTCACCTTGGTAACTTGGTCACCAGCACGGATAATGCGCTGCCCAGCCGAGTCATTAACGTAAGTAATATCCTTATTCTCGAACTGGGCGCGTTTCCAAATCTCAACCTCACCTCCACCACGGAGAACGCCATAGCGTATTGTGGACAGAAGGTTGTGAGCTGCGTTGGAGTGGTAGTAGACACCACCGTTGAAGATTGCAGTGGCATCCTTGCCAATAGCGGAGTTGATCAGAGCCTTGCCACCGGGGTGATCCTTGATGAAATCGGTCACATCGTGGATTACACCAGCGATAGCCACCAGAGCCTTGCCGTTCTTGGCCTCCTCAACGAAGTCGTCCCAGCCAATGACGGGAAGCTGCTCTAGCGGCGTACCCCAGTTGAGGGTAGCTCGCTTCTGGTCGAGCTTTTTCTGGAGCTGCTGGACACGACCCGTCTCAATCTCGTTGGCACGGAACTGCTTGAGATCGTAGGCGAGACCAAGCCACTTCCAGACGGTGATTGACCACTTGGTAGGATCCCACTGCCACCACTCAATGGCATTGCGGTAATCTGACGGGAACTCGTGATGGAAATTGTGGTATCCCTCACCAAGTGTGACGAGTGCGGTGATGACGTGATCGCGGGGTGAGTTTCGGTCATCAAAAGGCTGGTCGCCGAGCCAGTGGGCGAGGGAGTTGACGCAAAAGGTGGCCTGCTGAACAAAGCAAACGCGGAGAATAGCGGCGTAGACGAATCCACCGAGCCAATCATTCCAGAAGATACCGCAGACGGCGGCAGGGAAGATCAGAGCCATGAACAGAACGCACTTGATGAAGTTGCGGTGCTGCCAGACAACAATGGGATCTTCGTTGAGGTCGGTAATATCGGTTCGGCCGGTGTTCTTGGGGTTCTGCTTGAAAACCATCCAGCCGAGATGGGAGTAGAGAAGACCCTTGCGGACGGAGTAGGGGTCCTTGACGGTGTCGGTATATCTGTGGTGAGCACGGTGATCCCTGGACCACCACCGGATCGAGCCCTCCATGGCGCCAGCGCCAACGGCCGCAAGGTAGATCTTGAGGGGAGTGGTGGCCTTGTACGAGCTGTGTGCCCAAAGACGGTGGTAACCTGACGTGAAGATGTTAGTATCTGAGAAACTGACAGACCAGCAATGGTTCAGATATGGATCAGATATTTACCTGCTGTGATACCGAGGCCGGTGTTGAAGTAGTAGACAACAGATAAGATGGCGGTGTTAAGCTTAAGAGGAATCCAGAAGGCTGAGATGAAGCCTAGAATGGGGATAAAAATGATGAATGTGGCATTAAGCCAATTGACGTGTTGATGCCAGTTTGACCAGGTCATAGGAATGTCGGAAATGTGAACTTTGTTAGGATCGCACTTGGACGAAGAGGCACGCAGAGGCTTGTAGTCTGTCGTGCCATCTGGAAAGGCCTTGGCCTGGGCGGCCACTGGCACCGAGGTGGACATCTCGACGATGCTGTGTCTTCGGTTCTGATCAATTTCCCTGTGGACTCGTCCGTCGTGTTTATTGGATATGAATGAATGTATCAATCACTCATGCCTGCACCGTATGTACGTACTGTACCAGGAGCGTCGGATTATTAGTGGTAATGGAAGGGGCTAGGCAAGGGATTGGCAACTGAATGCTGGGGATTCGCCTTTTTGGAGTTGAAATCTTTGCAAGCGATTCGGGATCGAGTGAGAAGTCGTTTATCTGCATTGTGCCAGGGACCCGAGGGAAGGGATGCGAAGGGCGGTTGGTGGCCGGGTCTTTCTATTCGAGGGTGTAATATTCAACAATTCCCATGTATATGTCCGGGAAGCCTATCTAATCACCAACAATAAAACAAAAACTTCACAGCCAACAAACTCTTTGCACTAGTTGCTCTCTCGGGCAGGCAGTTTAATAACGACAAGTGTCTTATTATTTCTTCTAAGCTCTCCAGACTTTCATACCTTCCACCTTCCACAGTGTGATTATCTGGCACAGTTGTGCTTACCCCATTCCTGCCGCCTGTCATGTCTCAACATTTATTATCCCAACAACTTTTCTTGGGCGATCCGTGATTGGTTGCCCGTAGCCCCTGTATCACTAAGAAACTACCCCGACCGCAGATCTCTGGCTGCCCGAAAGGCGCCAAGGGCGCTTATGCAACTGAGCCGATGCAAGAACGTTTGTTGTCCCAAAAGCGGAATAAAGATATGATTGCATGATGATGCAAATGACTACATGCTGAGGGGGATGGGCGGACAGCGCGACCAGTTTGTATTAAGGGCTGACAAAGTTGGGGGTAGGATGCTCAGCATTCACCATAGAGCCCGTGACCCCCCTCCACCATGCACACCTCATGTGCCTCACGTTTCGGTTGTGGCTGTGCAGGCTGGTTATCTCACTATTTCCCTGTCATCGGGCGTCTCAAACAATCATCCGTCCTCTGAGCAGGGACGGATGGGCATAGCGTGTCGTAAGTGTGAATGCATCCTGTTGAGAACAAATACCAGAAATTATCACATAGCGCTACCTTAGCTGGGTACATGTGCCACATGCTCGCTAAAAATTACATCTCCGATCTATGCATAAGTGTGTGCATGATTGAAAATAGGTTGGTTACTAGATCTATTCTATTTCGCAGTTCAAACCAATAGATAAAATGGCACCACCTGCCGAAGATGCATAAGAACAACAAGGTGCTTATGATTTAAGCCCATGGACTCGCATGACATGACTCTGAAAGTGCATCTTGTGTTCTAGCAACTTCTTACAAACCTGTCGAGGTTTTAGGGAAGACCAAGGACCAGGGAGTCAAGCAGCTGCTGAGGAGTCTGTCGCTCTACGGGTACCGCCAGCCGATGTCGAGGGAGAATCGCTTGAGCGTGCGGCGAAAGATCAAATCCCTCATATTTCGTCAAGGCATTCCGGCCATCTGGTTCACGCTCAACCCCAGCAGCATTCGATGAGGAGGCTAATTTTTGCGCCGGGCCCGACTTGCGTGAAGTACTCTATCAGCGGAGGAGGAAGGAACCGTGATCTCTGTCGGTTTAAAGCGCCCTGGAGATTAGTGGAGAAGACAACGTTTGCAGATGACGGGGTCCTGCAGATCCGGCGCGGCCATAATGGTCAAGCTTCAATTCGGCGACAGCGAGTATTTCACAGTGGCCGAAAGGTCTACGGATAGCCCCCATGAGAGTCCTGCGGTTCTTCTGAAGGAATTCTCCGGTTTCAAGCAAGATGACCGCATTCGATTTATCCAGCAGTAGACCCAGTGCGAGCACTTTGTCAAAATTAGAGATATCTTCTTAGACGAAAGCTTATGCTTCTTTGCCTTTGAGTTTATGCCGCTTTCGATCGCGGATATTATGGGAAATCCTCTAATGAACGAACTCAGGCTTGCATCAATATTGGGACAGGTGCGTGGTACGTTCCTTCGACGATCCAGCTAATGGACTGCGGCGCCGAGCCGCCTCCATTGAAGGCGACATTATGGCCTTAATGTCAACGACATCTGGATCAGGAACAGGCAGAGACGATGGTTGCAATCTGCTCGAGCGGGCCATAACTGCCAGATAAGAAGAGAGCTTTTGTCGTGGTGGGAAGAAGATCAAGAAACGTAAACGGCACGAAGGGTCTCGATGCTTGGGGCGGAAGAGGCGATCTGGAGAAGCATGGGTTATTGGGAAGAGTAAGTATCTGGATGGGGAATCCTCGTAATTCTCTACTTAATCGTTGTACGACTGGCTGGAGCGGTTGGTGAGGTAGGAACCCAATGCCAGTGAAAAACAGCCCCAATTCCAAGTGTTGGATCAGAGGAACAACAAGTGGAGCGCAAAGACGGTATGACCTCATATTCGTTTAGATTTCCATGACAGGTGCAAAGGGTCTAGGCAGGGATAGTTGTTCGCCGGACCCTAAAAAAGGGGCGGCTGGGGTAGCAAGACCCACCAAAATGACGCAAACAGAGGAGACTCAGGGCATTTGGTCCGGTGCATACCCTATCCAAGGTAGGTGTCCGAGTTTATTCATTCATCAGTCATTCTCTCGTCACATTTCGGAATCTACTGTAGCACCTAATCACATCAAAGTCCAGACCGCATGTGATCATCGTGCCATGGAACGAGGGTTGTATGGTCAATTGGTTAAATGTTTGCGTGTGATTTAGGAATTTCCGCAGCGACAAACATTTCCTTTTATTGCACTGTAGGCAGAACTTGCGACGGACCGCAGAGACCTATGCCAATTATTAGGCAGAGCACACACTGGAGCGCTGCAAACCCTCGGCATCATTCAACGCTTGATATGCCCACTTTCTCCCACTATCCCTCGTCGCTTTCAGCTTCCAGGCGTTCTTATTTTTATCCGCTGCCCTGTCAGCTATGCCCGACTCGAAACTTAGCTACGTGCCAAGCACATCCCAGGGGCACTGACGTCTTTCATCTGTCCACCCCCCCTGACTAAAATAGGCGTCGAACCTGTGTCCCGTTTCTTGTCTCTCTGTGACTCTTCAACGGGCCTGTCCCTTCCCATGAATGTTGGTGGCAGCGGGCTGCTTTGGCTCTATATATACCAACAATACCCTACGTCTCTCCCATCTTCCCTTCCTCCCAGACACGGCCGTCTTTGTCTTTTATCCACCAACCGCCTTAAGTAGACGTTATCGTAGTGGGTAATCCGGTCGATGGACCTAGGTGGTGGAAGCCTACTGGCTCGATGGCGGCTTCCTTCACACCGAGAAATACTTCACTCAATTTCCCCCTCGATCGCGTCTGATGCGGCAGGATGCAACGTATAAAGGCTTTAACCCCGAGATGTACAACGAGTAGCCTAGACCTGGTGGTTCCGCTCATCTCTCGGTTGCCTCCTAAAGTCTGAATGCCGGTCTTAGACTGGTCGGACTCCGACCGGGTGGTGGGGCGAATAAGACTCTAAGTTCCTACGTATAAGGGTTATATTACTTCCCATTGCCTAGTGAATCACATAATTTGAGCTGGAATGCAAAAATGTCCCGCCCCTATACATGCCTGGGATTATAGGACAGTTACGATTATCATATGTGGGAGGCCAATCTTCTAGTTCACCTAAAGATACAATTAGTAAGTCATCTATGGCGCGGCAAATCTTATAGTGTAGCCTTTCGAGCGTTGTCTCGACTAACGCCCTAAAAGACAAATGCTTTCCGACTATAATACCGAGGGTCCAAGGTGAGAGAGTTGGCTTTGGTGTTCCGTCAGTATGGTACAATGAGATAGGATCAGTATTGAGTGTTCCCATCAATTCCGCTAATCGCCGTCTTCTGCGCTTCCTCCTGAGCTATGCGTCCCGGGAATCATCCCTGCCCCGTTATAGGAAATGCACTACCGAGTCGTGTAATATCTCTATTAACAATCTCTCTAAATCTCACCATATAACAAGGCAAGTAACAAGGCAAGCAATAAGACCTCAGCACTCCCCTCCTGCTGCTCGTTTCCTAACTTCATTAGAAGCAGGTCTTTCCCGCCCTGCAGTAGGTTTACTCCTGCTAACATGGAGACGAGAGGTTTGAACGTTTTGGCTTTCAGGTTGCAGCGGCTGTATTATGTCGAGGTCCCTACCAATATGGTCGTTTCCAAAACGGCTGGTGTACTGCAGCTCAGATACTTCTTGAAGAGTTTTATCAGATATCGAACTAAGTAATTGTGCGGATTTGCTTTGGGATAGTGCTTTTTTAATATCAAACAAATCGGCAAGTGAAGTGACTAGTATTTGATTACTATCTCTATCAGCAACTGCTTCTCCAATCCGATATATCTTCTGCGTTGAAACTTGGCTAGAGGCTATCTTGTATACTTTAAGGTATTGCTGCGAAACCTCTATATCCTGTTCCAGTCGAAGCCTCTCCCCGTTACTTCCAGGGCTAGTATCTATTGCTAAGATCTCTAGGCGTGTATTCATGCGTCCTATTATCTCTGCGAAATGGTCTCGATGATCGCTCAGAGCTTTGCGAGTGAGCAACGGGGCTTCAAAACTATTATAGGTATCCGTATTGGTATAATGTGGATCGGTCTGTGGCTGTAGTGATGGTTCCTGGTCTATTATGGATTCAAGATAAGAGCTTGTATCCTTGTATATACGAAGGTATTGTTCTGTAACCGTTTTCTCATCCTGAAGATCTATGTTCAGGTCCAAGTTAGTATGAGAGGTCTTTGGGTTCCCTTCGGTGAATAATCCTATTTTCTCATCAATGCGCTCTAGGTGAATCTTGAGATTGTATGTGGTATCTTTAATGACCTCGCTATACTCCTCCAGAACTTGTTGGGATAGTCTGGAGGTTTGCCTATAAGAGAGTTTTCTGTAAGTGAATAGATGCCTAAGATCCTGAGATAGACTGATATAGTGATAGTGCCCAGTCCTACTGATATTGTCGACTTGTACCCTCCCAGGGCGTTTATAAACTCGTGGATATTACCTCTTATGAATTCTATCTTTGCTCAATCCTGAAAACCGGCCCGCGTTTTCCTACTAAATGTACTCATCGTGGCCTCAAAATCGCGATAAAGTTGGCTATACCGGTTACCGGTCCTTCTAAAAGGGATATAATTGACGACTCAAGATTGCAAACTGTATTAAGGGCTTCGAGGACCTTGGTCAAGTTGTCAAGTTCGCTCTGTAGCCTTCGCAGCGTCTTGTCGCGTTCTATGTACCTCTTGACGGCCGCATTGAGAGATTTTGTTGACTGAATAGCGGCCGTAACTAATGCGACAATTGAAGCGGTAACGCTCAGCGGGTCAGCCTTTTTGAGCGAGCTTGAGATGAAGCCAATGTAAAGTACAGGTGAGAGGGGGTGCTAGATCTCCTCGTCATGCCATGCACGATGGAATGTGTGGTTTTGTAGGGGAGGAGTCTTGCAGCGAGGCCCCACAACAAACAAGGGAGGCAGATAAGGCCCATAAGCTAGCCCAAAAATGGCTCTATTGTGTCGCAAAATCAAGCATCGAGTTCTCAGTGACCCCCCAGTTTTAGTTCCCCCCTCCCCTCCTTCCTTCTCAAGTCAATTTTGGCTCTTTACAAACCCAACCGAAACTGATTCTCCATGCAGCACTAATGGCACGACGGTTAACTAACTCCAAGCACAAGCAGATTAAAGCCCTACTCTACACTGAAAATCCAACCAGAAAAATAGCAAGGAAAGTCGAATGCAGCGAACGTGCTATCCGGAGAATACGATCAAACCTGTGTCGTTTTGGAGCCACTCGACCGCCACCGAATAGAACTGGGCGCCTCCGAAGTATGTCATCACATGTGCTAGAAGCATTATGTCATGAATTAATGAGGAGGCTATGTATGCATGTGTCGAGAGGAAATGAAATTTTTTTCTACAGCTTGAGTTTGAAGTAGATGTATCACTCAGCAGCATCTTTCGTGCTTTACACACTAGGGGGTGGTCCAATTGATGAGTCCGGTTGTGACACTTCAACAGTGCAACGGCGCAAGGGCTGGGCTTCTGTAGGAACAACACTGGTCCAGACTGCAGAGTTCGAATGGAGTGGACAAGTCCTCTTGAGAGTAAGGGTTCAGTGCGACAGAACGTGAGGAATTTTCAGTAAGGCTACATCTTTTCAGTTCATAACTGCTTGTTCAATTAAGAGACCTGCCCGATCTCACTATTGAGCGTATCCTATAAGTGCTGCCGCAGACTAATCCTTATTTCCAGCCAAAGGAAGACCAGGGAAGTCTATAATACTGAGATGAGGCTGTATAGACCAAGACTATCGTCGTAAATCTGCAAAACAAAAAATAGCGCTAGGCAATATATCACGATGCTCTTCTCATCCCCAGACATACTCAGGAGCATCCGTAATCTCGGCTATTCCAAAGGATCGTTATATGCTCTCAAGCTCCCTCGCCCTGATACTCTGGATCCATCATTTACAATATTCTTAGCATACTACTGAGAAGTTGCTCGGTACTACACCTATGTAACATTCTGAGCCCTAGCATATGCGCCACAATTTGTGGTTCCACTTTTTCACATCTCCACAATAAAATCCTACTCTTAAGGGTATCAGCCGATGCCCCCTCCATCTGTACACTCTGCTTCCACACTCATTGCCTTCAACCTGAATAAATCTGGCTGATCCAAATTTTGCTCTTTATGCGATGGATGATCCCTCAACTGCGTGGCCGGCCTGGAAGTTCGGTATGAAAAGAGAAGACTTATACACCAAGCTCCATGACCAATACAATACTTACGTATGCCCCATCCAGGACGATGTTGCCTTTCACCACGATATTTTGGAAATTTCTCACCAGGCTGATTCCACACCCGAATTTCATCATCTGGCAAAAAAGCGCAGGCAACAGCGTCTCAAAGAGTTGAACAACGCTCTTCAATCTGCGAGTCTTGAAATCATCGGAAACCCAAATCTCATCGCTACACCTCAGTGGCAACATGCACTGCAGCTATTCCAGACAAATTCCCTAGATTCCCTTGTTGGGTTCTTTGCTTCTTATCTGCCTATTGATCATGTTTGGTATCCGGCGGGCCATACCTGTAGGCCTGCCGCGAACAGTGATGGTCTTTCTTACAAAGAGGACGAGCAAAGTCAGGAAAACCGACAGGCAATAGTGGGGTTGAAAAGAAAACGTTCTTAAGTATGCCGGCCTGAACGAACTTCCCATTCAGGCTATTACCAGCTTGGCCTGTTGAATATAAGGAGGGATAGGGTTTAATAGTTAAGATATAGTTAGTTAGACACTTAGCCCTCCTATATATAGGGCTTGGTATAAGGCGCAGCCTCGTGGTAGTATCAAGACTAACTAGTAGTATCGAAAAGCAATGGGTCTACCTCAACGGTACAATAAAGCAATCTACTAGTGGTGACTTATTGGGAGCAGATGGGCAAGCATTATAAGGTGCAGAAAGGCTCTAGAGACTGGACTAAAGAGGAGATGATGGTGTATCTAGATTGGAGCAAGGCAGAAGAGGATCGGGTTGAGGCTCAGGTATCCGCTGAGATGGAAGGGGACCCTTTTTCCAGCAGAAGAGGTATATATACTACCTGGGAGGCGGCCGCGAGGGATTGTGAGGCACGGGAGGCTTTCTATTCAGGTAGAGGTAACTAAGAGTTCATTTTGTCGTTCTAGATTTCGGGATTTAACCGCGCAGCCCCTAATAACTGCAGTTGTGTACGTCGAGGGGGCGGCCCAAAACTTAGTCAGTAGATGGCGCCCACGTATTGGCCGCCATCGATCGAGATTGTGGACATGGTATGGGAGAATTTCGTTGTGCTACGCCTGCATTGGGGCGGAAGCACTGCCAGTGGCTCGAGCGGCTCATGGGGATAACGGCTGATGCTGGCAAACTATCCCGCTCCAATACGTGAGGCTAAAGAGATTTAGAGTCACAAAGAAGGGAAAATACACGCCAAGAAAGTGCCTCCAGCTGTATACAGGCCCTTACTCTTTTGCATCGCCGTTCCAATCATATCCTTCCCACCCCGGACGAACCGACGAACCCGATTGACGAAACCTTCCTTGCTTACTGCGTGCTGTCATTCGCCCCAGAAGTCACACTATTGGAAGTGGTGGGGTAGCCGCTGGTTGCAATCGACCCCGCACCCTTACTTCATCATTTTATCACTTGTCTTATAACCAAGGCTTGACTCCCAAGTAGACTGAAGGCTCAGGATAATTCGCAACTTTCCACTGAGAGAGCTACTCAAGTTTGTCCCCATTGGCCCTCAGGCGTTCTATCATATCGGGTAACGATGTTCGTCCCATGTTTTCCTTTAAGATTTATCTCACCTTTAATCTGTGCTAACTATTACGAGGATAACCTCGGCTTACCTCCTGATGCCCAGGATTTCGTTGATATTAAGATCTTCAAGGAAATTCTAAAATTGGGTGATGAGAGCTCAGAACGAGAATTCTCAAAAGAGCTTACCTTCAGTTTCTTTGAACAGGCAGAGAATACTTTTAATAAAATTAACCATTCTCTGTAAGATTTTCTCCTGAGCTCGACTTCAGTTGCGTTCCTCGGTGGACGCATCACAGTATATGCAGGGGATATAACTAAAACAATACAATAGCAAATAGTGAAGAAAGGGACTTGAAAAATCTTTTGGCTCTAGGCTGTTTGCTCAAGGGCTCTGCAGCCGCTCTGGGCATTTACAAGGTAAGGGATACCTGCGAAAAGATCCGGTACTGGGGTGCTGGTAGGGATCAAAGCGGATTCGAGCACATTGAGCGAGAAGAGAGCCTGAAAAAGATCCGCGATATATTGCCATGTCTGAAAGTAGATTATAAGGCTGCGAAGGATTGGTTGATTGAGTTTTTTGGACCCGTAAAGTAGTATACAATGCTGCACGCCGAAAATTTTCTCCCTTGCTCAACAACTTGATTTAGCAATTCTCGTGCCTTATACCGGCCTTGGCTCTTCTATGCCGTAGCGAACGGAGCGATGCATTTGAGAGTGTGGATGCTCCCTGCCCAACCGCTCTTTCATCCTTGGTATTATGGCAGCCCATAGTTGCCCTGCGAGGTTCCATTTGCCTTGCGGGAAATACAGGGAAGCCAAGTTGCTCATGGATGCAAGCGTCTCAGGATGCTTCGGTCCAAGCTTTCGTTTCTTCGCGGTGTTTCCATCAGTCGAGTGTAGAAGTTCGTAATCGAAACTGTCCTTCCATCATTAAATTAGTCTCGAAATAACCTTGACCTAGGTTCATTGTTGTTTCTTTCCTACCTCACTTAGGTAGGATAATACCTGTAAGACTCGATAGGATTCCAAGGTCCAGCGTTACACTGTCCTGATGCAACAGCACTTACGCGTGTGGTCAAACGGATAAACTGCCCGTAGTAATGAAATTCGCAGTGATGGCAGAAGGAGATTATGTACACACGATACAGCACAGTACTTAGTCTGTGAGCCCTTGTACAACTATACAACCCCGGAAAGGGTCCAAGAGCAGACCAAAATACCACCTTAAGTTTCAGCATCCACATAGATCGGGTATTGTAAAGCTTAGGTAGAAGCTCTTTCGGCGTGAAATGATGTAATAGAAGTGCTGCTCATTCTCTACGTCTTTGTTTCCAATATTGACAGACCAATAGCAGTCGTGTTTTAACTGGGGAAAGACAGGGACCCAAAGATTCTTGTTGAAGTGACGTGCCTTGAGGAGTAAGACAGAGTAAGAGTGGGTCTATCACTCTGAGTAACTCAAAGCTACATGAAAGCTCTCTGTACTATATTCCACCCTCTTTGTAAAATAAGAGTAGCCATGCGCTTAACTAAAGCCCACTCATGTTAGGCCCTCCTCTGCACCATGCCTAAGGGAAACACAAGGGGAAAAAGACAGACATGGCTGGACTTGAAACATCCAGTAGCAGCGCCCGCTGGCTTTAATTCCGCAGGGACATCCCGTCCAGAGCTGACGCTAGTCACGCCGATCAGCAAAATTTACAAAGAGGGCCTGCTCCCGACAACGACGTCAGGTCCTTGAGTCTCCCTCCTGTAACGTCATTTCAGGTTCTTGAGGGATCCAGGGGTTTCCTCTCTTTTAGCGTACAGCCGATATCGCCCCTATTTCTAGGCACTCGCGTACCTTATTGCTTTGGGCAGAATTAGCACGGACATTATGCTCCGAGGCTCTCCCTACCGTTGCTTTTAGCTGGAGAGAATAATCAGGTGTAAGACTATGACGAGGCTCACCGATTCAGGTATCTGCTTTCTAACCGATCGTGCATCTGCAGAGCCCTATCTCAACCTAAGCATCAAGACATTTTCAGCCGCCTTTGACTTCTCAAATCTTCCACCCAGCCCAATA
The DNA here is from genome assembly GCA_026958235.1 of Clonostachys rosea. NCBI lineage: Eukaryota > Fungi > Ascomycota > Sordariomycetes > Hypocreales > Bionectriaceae > Clonostachys > Clonostachys rosea. The sequence goes on from CP110205.1 coordinate 365,590, forward strand.
AAGCCCGCCCTTTCCAGCAGTCATGGCCCGCTCGAGCACTAATAAAATACCGCCATCGCCTCTACTAGTTCCCGACCCCGATCGCGTAAGCGGTCCCGAGGTTCATCCCCACATGTTATTATCGGACAGAACGCTATCAGCCGCTTGCGCGCCGTGCTGGCCAGGCGACACTTGTCTGCCCCTCTCATCGTGTCTAATTCCTCCTATTGAGCCTCTCAACGAGAAGAAGAGCAACGCCGAGGCTAAGAGGCGGAAGTACGTGCGAGTGTATCACAACCGTTGACGCTTCACCAATACCTCGAAACGTGTCATTCGCTCAGTGCCACTATCGAAGTCGGGAGTGGCTGTTCCCTAACGACACAAGGGGACACGATGAACCCAACCGGCTGAATCTACCTTCAGGGGATCATCCCATGGACCACATTCCAAACGAGACAAGAAGAAGTTTGGCATCAGCTCTCCTTCAGCAGTCCCTCATTTTGTTCCCGAGCCGCCTGTCCGTCCCGACACCAGCTGGATTATGTGAGGTCCCTGCTTTCAGAAGCGACTTCGAACTCGTGGATCACTCATGTCGCTTGTCGTTCAATCGATATAGCTCGTACAAAGCTGACGTCAAACGCAACACGCGAAATGACTTTCACTAGTTAGGCGGAGGGGGATTATCACTCACTTTCCGATTGAGAGACTGCCAGCCCCAGTGTGCATTATTAATCCCAAAAAGACTGTTAGCTAGCCATCATTCTGTTCATCCTTTGGTTGTAAGGGTCATTTACCGGATGGACCTAGGAGATGAGAGCATCCATCCGCCGGTGAAAAATACTTAATTCCATTTTTGTAGTCGAGAGTGGGCTTGAAGAGATGTTCCAATTGATTTTCACTTTTCGGAAGATTGGCGTCCTTCTGCTTTTGCAAACAGGATCGTGAGCCAGGAGAATATGTTGCATGTCGGCAGGTGAATATGCCCGCCTCATTCACTACATATATGTGGCTCCAGTCTTTCAGCGACTAGCCCCATGGCAGGAGACAGGCCTGCTAGATTTTTGTTTTAGCATGGAGTGCTCTTTTTGTGTGCGGAACGCTGTCGATCGCGGCTACGTCATAGGGAAGGTACTGTGTGCGGTAGGACGACGCTAATCCACCACCTCCCTTCGGCGCGCCTTTGGGGGGGCGAACCGAGCACCACCGACTACCTGCCTGCCGACTTACCACCCCTGCCACCCTACCTACCTACCTGGGACCTAAACAAACTTCGCCCACCATCCCCCATCTTGGGACTCCGCTCCATTTCTCATGCAAACGACTGGCCCCGAACCCGGTTTGTTTTGAGAATTCCTGCCATTCTAGATCTTGCTCAGAGCACTAGGAGCAAAGTGCATGCCGCTCGCTATTGTAAGACGAGACCACTTAGGCCTGCCCTGATATCATATCACCCAACGCTTCCTTCCGCTCTTGACCCTCTGCTTGGGGATGTGGCCCCCCCTCTCTTCAACTGCCCGCGCAGCCACATGGCTGGTCCTAAGATATCGATACCGCCACATCCACTTCGCTTCCGGTCGCGAACTCCCGGTCCTTTTCGATTGAGTCATGCCTGGCTCCGACGTCTCATCGGTCGACCAGAGAGCCTCGCCCGTGGCCACGCGACAACCAAATCCCTCGAGCCACGACCCGCCAATCGACCCCGACGCCGACCGCCCCGACGATTCGACGTCTGGAAACGCCCAAGGAGATGGAAATTTGGAGGCATCAAGCGAATCGTTGACCGGACAGGGGTGCCGCGCCATGGACGCCGGTGACAATGCAACACAAAAGCCCCCCCTGTCGAGTGAAACATCCACGGCAGAAATGCATACGTCGGGCGACGGTGGACTCGGTAGGGGAGGTGTTCTACTTCAGAGGAAGCAGGATGCCGGTGTTGCAGCGCGGATCGAGCCCTTAAACCAAACACCATCGCAGAAACAGTTACATGAACATCGGGAGAGACTCGCACGAGACCTAGAGCGAAGAGAGCTGTCTGCTCGGGGACTTTCATTGAGTTCGGGGGAAAAGACTCGTGTCTCGCCTATACAAGAGGAACTGGCAACGAGTTCACCGCAACCCACATCCGGTTCGACAACCACGGCATCGACTGAATCTAACACCACCGTTCATGGCGGCATGACACCGGCCGTCATTGCGAGCACGCCCTCGTATCCTTTCCCTAGGATGGCAGGAGGGGTGTTCAATCTTTACAAGACGTTCAATGCCTCGTCTCCTGGAGCACCCTTCCGATCTTCATACACGCCTACTTTCGATTCATCGATGGGAGGCGCACACGATCACGTCTTGTCCAATACATCCACCCCGGCATCTACTTTTACGTTCCAGCCATTAGGCTTCCAGCAGACGGCTGAAGGCCTAGATTTTCCCAGCCCAAATCTTTATGAACTTTCCCTGATGCTCTCGGCTGAACCTGGTCTTGATGCGTGGTGGAACACTGTCGTCCAAATTATGAGAGATGTCTACAAAGCGGAAAGGGTAACCCTAGCAGTTCCTGCTGATTCAACAGATATTGAAAACGTGCCATGGGGCCAGAAAGCCACATATAACGAACATGAAGGAGACGAGTTGAGTCTCGGGTACATAGCAAGGGGTAGTAGCGCTGTGCTCCAAGATGCTACTCCTCCTCGCGAAGAGCAACCTAAAATGGCCACTCCCCGCCGCCCTGACTTTCGACTCCGCCACTCTTTCACTACCTATGAAGAGGACAAGGAGAATTTCCCCGAGAGATTTACAGGGTCATTTCAACGCCCTTTAGTACTGCGCAGTAAAAGTTACTTGAACCGAAGTGATGCGCCGTCACGGGAGACAGGCGAGGACACAAAACTGAACAAACATGCCCTACACGAGTATGATCTTCTAGAGGAACAGAGAGCACTTCCCCCATGGGAGACTCTTTTCATGGCCCAGGACGGGAACGGAGGCAGGGTCTTACCTGTGCTGCAGGCTTTAGACTACGAAGCCGATCCACTCATTGATCACAGTGGTGTGATTAGAGTTTTGGAACGTGGCAAGGTTGTGGCATCAACGAGAACATATCCGTACCTCGAGGTTAATCCGCCCCCCGATCCAAACACAAAAACCCCGGTTGGGCAAGATACACCCAAGAAATACACAAAACAGAGGTCAGATTCTGCGACTAAGCTCACATCCATGTTTGGCCAGACTAGTAGCAACCGTGGCCCCGGACGACCAAAGATTTTACCAGGGGACAAATTAAAGGGAATTTCTGCTCGATTTGATGACGATGACGCCCCGAGGCCAAGAACCCCAAAGTACGAAGAGTTTGAACAAGCTCCGCCTTCACCTTGGTCTCAGTCCCCCGCGCCCTCACCAGCTGTTCGCGCGGACCCCAAGGAGAATACTTTCTTCACTGACGCTACAGTCGATGAAGATTCCTTCAACCCCGGAACAACGCCTCTTGACTATTCAGGGCTTCCTCCACGGGAAGCAATTGGAGTCGATAACTCTTGGACCGTTTTACACATCCCGCTCACTCATGCTCTCCTGTCACAATCTACACGCCCATTCAAACTCAACGCTGCTGCTATGGATCAGCGTTCTCACGATTGGCGTAAAGACCATACTGAGACTATTAATAAAGAGGCTACTTGTTTATTTCCGGACAGTCATCACAAGTATCGCGCGGCACCGATTGCTATCATGTCCATTCTCAGTCCAATAATACCCTACCCCTCAAATCTGCGGCATTCTCTTGAGCATCTGGCACCGCACATGGCCAATTCGTTTTCCCTCTGCCGCCACTATAGCAACTTGGAGACGGAAATCACTGGCTTGCATCGAAGACGACCATCAACAACTGGATTCGGAGCCGTTGCACCCAATGGCCGGCCATTGACAAGTAATGTATACTTGATGGGGGATCTTGCCCGTCAGCAGTCAGTCCCAGGTAGCATGACTAGCCCCAGTGATTATTCTACTGTTTCAAGGAGCATTACTGGCTCACCAGCCGGCACGCCTGGCTGGGACGCTAGCTCTTTGAGCTTTCTGGCCGATAAACGTCAACCTTTGTCCAGCCCTGTTGCGGTTTCCCTTGGAGGTGAGAGCTATTTCAGCAGCAAGCAGAAGGTCTCCTCTACTCGCTAGGAGATATTGAGCTCTGGTGGCCACAGCAAAACCTTCTCAAAAGATAACTCGCCTAGTGAGAAACGACAACCCCGGGTATGGACAACAAAGCCACTACAGGATTTGTTAGATCATGCGGAATCGCTTGATAGAGCAGGATCAGACCCAGAACCTATGTCAGTGACAATGACGAGCGATGTACCCGCGAAGGAGAGTCAGCTAGATGGCTCAACTATAACAACAGAGAATCCTGTTGGTGACCAAAAGTTGGAACCCAGCACACCACACCGTCACACCATGCTCCATAGCTGTGGTGCTGATTTCGCCTCAACTTTCCAGTCTCTGCCTCCGAGCTCTAGCCTCTTAAGCAAACCTCCACCTACAGTACCTGCACCACCTAGGGGCATGTCATATACCTCGGCGGTTGCGGATATGCCATCGCCATCGGATAGACTGAAGGGACTTATGTTGGACTCACTCCCAGCTCATGTATTTGTGGCTCTACCCCAAACTGGCGACATCGTGTGGGTAAACAGCCGTTATCTATCCTATCGAGGGCAAACAGTTGCGAACCTAGCAGAAGACCCCTGGAGCAGTATTCATTCTGACGATTGCGACGAATACTTGAGGGCTTGGAGCCACTCACTTCGAACTGGGGAGCAATTTTCGAGGACGGTGAGGATTAAGCGCTTTGATGGGACGTATCGGTGGTTCTATGCCCGAGCCGTTGCGTCGAAAGACAAGAGGGGCGTCATAATGCAATTCTTAGGTTCGTACATGGATATCCATGACCAGCATGTTGCTGAATTGAAGGCGGTTCGCCAAGAGGAAATCGAGGCCTCAGAAGCCAAGCATCGACTACTTGCAAACCTGATACCGTAAATCATATTCACTGCTACTGAAGAGGATGGTATCATATTCGCTAACGAGCAGTGGCTTTCGTACACAGGGCAAAGCGCTGTCGACTCTCTAGGTCTTGGATTTTTGGATTTTGTGCATCCAGAGGATCTCGTCAAGTGCCGTATCCCAACCGATACGCCTCCAACTCCCGTTAAGAACCGCCATGAAGGGAAGAAAGACTTCAGCAAGGTTCCACCTTCCCCTGATACTTCATCGTCTGGGACTGTTCGGCCATCCAGAGGAGAGGGGCACTCTAAGGCGCAGGACTCGGCAGATATTAATTTGAGGGGCGTATACAATGCACTATCGCGTTATAATAGTTCAGGGAACAGTTCTATTTATGAGTTGCTCTCTGCGGATCTAATAGAACTTGCCAGGAAGGGTATTATTAAGGTTACCACAGATAGCAATGGAAGGTTATCCTATACGACGGAAGTACGACTTCGATCCAAGAGCGGGGAATACAGATGGCACCTGATCCGTTGTGTCGAAATCGGCACGATGGATTCGGCTGGCGGTGCAAGTTCCTACTTTAGTTCGGTAACGGATATCAATGACTATAAGCTCCTTGAAGCCAAGTTGAAAGAAGCTATGGAAGCCAAGGGCAGATTCTTAAGCAATATGTCCTACGAGATCCGCACTCCTCTTATTGGAATCTCGGGGATGGTCAGCTTCCTTCAGGATACTACCTTGAATGAAGAGCAGCGAGATTATACTAATACTATACAAACGAGTGCGAATAGTCTTATTATGATTATTAACGATATCCTGGATTTGTCCAAGGTTGACGCTGGAATGATGAAACTGAAGCTTGAGTGGTTCTATACTCGCTCGCTCATCGAGGATGTAAATGAACTAGTGTCCAGTATGGCTATCGCTAAGGGCTTGGAGCTGAGTTATCTTGTCGAGGTAGATGTACTACTATGGGTTAAGGGAGATAAAGTCTGGATACGATAAGTCTTACTTAATGTTATTGGTAACGCAATCAAGTTTACGTCAGAGGGTGAGGTGTTTAGTCGATGCAAAGTCTATTACTAATAAGATCTGTCTCCAGATGAGGATTACATTATGCTCGAGTATTCTATTATTGATACTGGTCAGGGATTTACTGAGAAGGAGGCCGAACTGATATTCAAGTCCTTCAGCCAGATTGATGGCAGTAGTACCAGACAGTACGGCGGAAGTGGCCTTGGTCTTGTTATATCTAAACAGCTGGTCGAACTTCATGGGGGAAATATGGCAGGAACCGCCGTCCCTGGGAAAGGCTCCATGTTTATCTTCACGGTATGTTTTGGACTTCCTACTGCTGAGGACTATCCTGATCTTCCAGGAAGCCCTACGCCGTACTTAGTCCCCATACGTCCAGCGTCTTTGAGCGGTGTGTCTAGCTACCTACAGCCGTTGCTACCTCCAAAGCAGGTATCTGGCATTGAAGTAACGATTGTCTTGCGCGGAGACCAGGATGCCCTGTCTTCCGAAGTTGGGTCGAATGGTAGCTCAGATCTGTCTATGGACTCAGCCAGGTCCCGCCTCACAGGCCGGTCCTCCACTACATCTATCAATACAGGTTTAGTCTATTTCAGTGAAGCAGCTAAAGCGAGCGGGTAAGATCTTTCTCAGATGAAGCTAGAGATACCTTCTAGCAACAGCTCCCCTGCTAGAATGGTGACCGCTGATAACCCTAGCTAAGGGTTACGGGAAGACTTCCGCCTACCGATGTATTCTATTCTTATTATCTGTCTACAAATCTATAGTCGCGAGGTAACTACGAAGTATATAGAGATGATACTGCTAAAGGATGTACCCTACCAGATCACAGGGCTGGGGTCTGCAGAAGAAGCGAATGAGCTCATCGGGGGTGAAGATCCCATCAAGTTCATATACATTGTTATTAACCTAGGCTCAGCAGAAGCTGTGGTGGATCTTTTAGGCCAGGTTATAAAGTCTCAGAAAATCGAAAATACTACTATCCTGATTCTGTCTGATTCGGTTCAGAGACAGGCTGTTACCAAGCTCGCCGCCAATACTCCATTCGAGTAACTTCGAACGAAAAGTCTTGTTACCTTTATCTACAAGCCCGTTAAGCTATCGCGATTTGCTGTTATATTCGATCCTGACAAAATGCGGGATGTTAGTATCGATCGAAACCGCTCAACAGTACAGAAGATGGTTGAGAGCTAGAAGGCAAGCTACTTGGATATCGAGAAGCGAATGGGTAACAAGGGTTACAGAGTTCTGTTAGTGGAAGATAACCCTGTTAACTAAAAGGTGCTTATGAAGTATCTGAAGAAGATTGGAGTCGATGCGGACGTGGTAATAGATGGCGTTGAATGCATTCAAATGGTCTTGACCCGCCCTCACAGATACTATTCCCTAATTCTGGTATGTGTATACCCTCTCTAAGTACGGTCAGCCCTTTGATGGTAACTAACTAATATAATCTAATAGTGCGACCTACACATGCTGCGTAAAGACGGGTACCAGGCGTGCCGCGAGATTCGGCAGTGGGAGAAACAAGCTGATTTCCCCAGTATGCCTATAATTGTACTCTCTGCTAATGTTATGTCTGATGTACAGGACAAGTGTATCGCAGCGGGTTTCAGCGACTACGTGATGAAGTCAGTCGACTTTATTGATCTGAGCCGAGCTATGGCCAAGTTCTTTTAGGGACTATTCGCGGGATGCTGAGATGGTCCCTCTTCGCCTCACCCCTTCTAATGCTTTTGCCTCTCCCCTTTTATGTATAACTTTGTCTCAATGCCAGACGGCGAACGATCGATCTATAGAGAAAAGCATGCGGCAGAATGGCTGTTATTTGAGTCATGGTTGCATGTTGGTGGCTATGGGCTTGCTCTTTACCTTACAACTCTTCTATTGTAGTATTTAGCCTTGCTTTTGACTGCTTCCTGGTGGTAATAATGTTTGTTCTTGTCTTTTTTTGTCATATTCACTCCTGCTTCGTCTTTTGCTGGCAAGGGCAGAGCGGAAGTAGGTGGAGGATGGAAAGGAGTTATTGGAGTTTTGGCACTTGGAGCCAGTTTGTCCAGTCGCTCCCTTCCGACGCCGACGATATCGACGAAGATGATAGCCCTCTCCTGGATAAAGACTCTAAACTCAAGAGTCTTCTCTCCCAGGAGACTGTAGGGCGTGGGCGTCCAAAGGCTCTCTGCTATGAAGATATTCAGATGCTGATCGTGCGGCACCCGATCACCGGGCGGTGTATGCCTGCTATGGCCGTCAAGTTCATTCATCACAAAGGGGCTGATAAGAAACCCAAGCCGTACGTCTTTCCGTCCTTTGGCCCAAATAGTCGAGCCTTGTGTATGCTGATAGCTTTGTTAGGATGATCTTCTACTTTACCCCTACCAGAAAGATTCTCTTCTGTGCTATCTCTACTGTTATCGCCCTTGCTCTACATGATAATACCTTTGATGCAGTAAGCTTGACAGATGCAAAGAGTATCTTTAGGTTGAAGCTACCGCGGTTCAAGGAATGTACTCCGCTCCGATGGAAGGCTTCTAAGCTGAAGACTCCTATATTCCGTCGGTACTATAGCGCCACACTCTTTTATACTGATGCTATGTTATATTCGAAGCTTAGAGATGATATCGGCCAACAGAGTCTCGATTCGGGGCACGAGAGAAGGTGGATACTCAGGTTTGCTCGGAGGGGTGCTGCTAATGCAGCTAATGGTGTGTATCATGTTTGTTGCCCATATAAGATAGGTAACCAGAGCTCAGAGACAGTGCTGACTAGACTTGTTATTCCAGGAGATGCACCAGACACTGTCTGTGACCAAATAATGCGCTACGATCCTCAATTTGTGATATTCTACTACGCTTATCTTAATAAGATCGCTAACTTTGATATCCAGAATACTTTCCTTGAGGAAGAGAAGGAGACTCAGCTATTCCAGCTGTTCATATATGTTAGCCTTACGTACGACCCTCGAGCGACTTCCGATATGGTACCCAAGGAAGTATGGGCGGGCTTGGCACCAGATCCGAACATCCAAAAGCTTGAACAGCAATGTGCTACACTCAGACAGGGGAACTACTAGATCGAGGGCCATCAGGACGAGAAGAAGATCCGCAAGCTTACGAATGAAATCCGCTTGAAGCGTGCGCAGTATCAAAAGGAGGTTGTCAAAGCATATCGTGAGCATTACTTTTATCACCGGCCCACTTGGGATATTGAGATGCAAGCACGGGGGGAAGAGGAAGAGGAGTATGTGGAGCCGGTTATCGACGTCGTCATACCAACACGGGCTCGGCTAGCAGAGATTCTCTGCCACCAGCCCGATAACCTGAATAAAGATCAAATCCTTCAGTATAGGATTGAGGCTATTGATTTGATGGTAGCGCTCTGCGACAAGAGAGAGACGGTCAAACGAGATCGCGTTCAGCTAAGGGTCAGCCCCGAACCGCCTATCAAAGCTGAGTCGCCCGGGGTGTACGGCGAAGTTGCGCCTAGTCCCGATCTATTCCCCCTTCTCCTGGGTGCTGCGCAGTGTCCTGATTGTATCGGTGATGAGCGACTCTCTCGTGAAGAGCGCACCTTTACATATTGCCGTCCGACCGTCATGAATGATCATTTCGATGACCAGCATCTAGCTGGGCGCGAACAAGCTGAGCGGAGCGGTGAGAAGATACGGTGCGAACATCCCATGTGCAGAGACCTCAAGTTCAAACATATCAATCACTTCCGAAGTCACGTACAGGAAGTCCACGGTGTTACCCTGCGATCATCAGAGCAAGTACAACAAAGACGGCAAAGGAAGGCGAGACGGCGGCGCATGGCTAAGCTTAGAAAATAGACTGATTACAACATCTTGAACAGCCAAGCTATAGGCTCTATAGAGACTAGCTATAATAAGACATGGTTTTTCGTGACTCCGGCATTGCTTCATTAGAATGTCCCACATAAATGTGTGGCACAACCGCCCTGTAACTAAGCTCATTAATGCGCTCGTCTTTTTGGTCGTTTCTGCCTGTTACAACCATGAATTCGTTGAGCCCGGCATTGGTAGCAATATCCGCGAGCTGCCTCATTATGGCGCTATGCTACATGTATGTATGTACTGTACAGCTGTGGCTAAGGATAAACAGCCAAATATGAGACACTGAGGTCCACGTTCTGGCTCGTGGCGGACTGTGCCACACATCGTGCACAATGCTCCTATTCCATGGCTACCTGGAACTGTCCACGTGACCTTAATATCTGCTTATCGCTGCTATTGCATCATTCCTGGAGCTGGGCCTCTGGTCAAGTTGTAAACACAAAGCTCCTATGATATGACACTTGGATGTGGGTCAACATTTCACTTGTGAACTATTGGGTTCGCAAACTCTTGCTACATCTGTATCTAGTTTTAATGCTGTCCTGGGCTTGTGTATTGCTGGCCATATATACAGTACTTGCTGTTCTGTATGCTGACCTAATTCCATAATCACTTATCTTTTATGACAGCTCCTCAGTGATTGAAACGCGACTGAGACAAGCAGTAAATAGAATAAAAAAAAACCCCGCCAGAGAGATCAGGCTAGCAAAACAGCCGTTGTTAGAATTGTTCTTAAACAAAAAAGCGGATACTCCTTTCGGTCGACCCTGTAACGATATTTACAACCAATCAGAACAGTGGCTCGTCAACGATCCTCCGATGCTCTGACATTATGATTGGGTACTCTGAGCGTATTACCCACAATAGAGAGCAGCAACTGCTGAGCCAAAGTGTGCCGGAATGTCGTATTGTCAGTACCCTTTATTCGGATGTGCGGGTCGTCTGTGATTGGTTGGCCGGATTAGTAGTCGGACCGAGCATGTTTTATGGACGCGAATCTGCGCACGCGAGAAATTCAAGATTTGTGTAGACGATGAAAGCGAGGTACCTCTTCCTCCCAGTCACAGAGAAGCATCGTGAAAACTTGAGAAGGTTTTAGACGAAAAGTGGATGAGAATACTATCGAAAATCATTTCGGGATTGTAACACAACCGGCCCAAGCGACTGAGAAAAAACAGATATTGCGGTCCGTCACGGTGACCATGCTACGGTGCACATCTTTGAGCCAACTGCAAGCCCCGTCAACATGCAACGTCAATCAAAATCAAGCTTGTAGACTCTGAGATGGGCAATGATCTACACACAATCACACCAATGGCAAGCTGAATGTTCTATTTGATTGAAGTGACTCCAGGAACGGCTGCAGGTTGCTGGATTAGAAAAGTCGCATCCGGGCATGCCGGAGCAAAGTGGAGGGCTGCCGTATTGGCGCCAGGTACTCATGGTGGAACGAAGCCCTGTGTTATGAATAAAAGTTCAGAGTGTCAGATTTCGTAACTTGACGCGGTCGCAATATATCCATTTTACTATCAAAATGTTTATTCGTGAATCGTTTTGCATCAGATCTTTTATGAAGGTACTTCACCATATGAGAATCCTCAATTCCCTACACCAATAAGTTTCAGGGTTGCATAGACCCGTTGAAATTTGGGTCAGGGTGGTAGACTAGTCGCGTTCTACGATTTGATGGGTTGACATATGCATCTTGAGTGGTGTCGGAAGGTTACACTAGCCAACCACAATTGTAACAAGATCACGAGATAGTCTAGATTGGGAATGCCAAGCTGAATGTTCGTAGCTGAACTGGAAGCACAGTCCTATCACACATGGGTATTAATCCACGTATCAGTGCGGAATTGACCCGAAGGCTTCTCCTATACCCACAATACAGTGATTAAAATGAGTGTCTCGTCGTAACCTGAATACCGGGGTAACATGATTGCCGACCTGCTGGCGCTTCTGTGCAAGCCCCTGAGTTCAGCTGAGGTCTAACAATGATCAAAACCACCTTGGGAAGACTTCACTTCCAGCTGCCTCCACTTTCAGCTACCTCTTACGCATACAGTTGCTTCATTTGATCTTCAATGCAACACCGAGTCACGAGCGATGAATTGGTGGACACGAGAATAGTTGGCCTTCACGGGTCTAGGCCAATCAAGTGAAGAACCATCGTCAAGGCCGTTCGGCGCTTTGTATGAATGGTCGCTGGCTTAGCCACATGAGTTCAGCTGCCTTTGAACACGAAGATCATCTTCTGCACTGACAAAGCACCTTATTTTGGTGGCCAGGTCGGGAAACCATATAAAGAGCCCGGCATTTCTCAAACGAATCTCTTCTCAAACCGCAACATCAAGTTTCTACCAATTTTATATTCCCGTTCTACAGACTTTTACTCCAGCACCATGGCCCACTTCGTATCCGCTCCTGGCAACTCTACCCGGGCCGGCACAAACGCCCTTGTTAGTTTTGACGTGCAAGGTGCTGTGATCAACGCCAAAACTGTTGGCCCTGTTACCGTCTATCTTGGAGCCACCGGGCCTTCTGTCGCAAGCACGACCATCAAATCCCTGTCTCTCAACTTTGATGCCGAGGGCTCTGATGTTATGGCTACCAAGTTGTGGCTGTACTATGGCAAGACAAAAGTAATTGATGGAGACCCCATCAACAGCGCTTCGGCTTTCAACTTCCCACTCTCTGTCACTGAGCAGACCGTTGCTGATGCCAATAGCGGCATCAACATCGCCTTGGAGCTGGAATTCTTCGCCGCCAATGCCATATTCCACATCTATTCCATCGACATGACCTTTAATTAATGCGACTCAAGGTTCGTTGGCTCCATTGGATTCACTTAAAATACTGACTGAAATGTTAGAGCATTCAATTAGGCTGTCAAGGACTGGACACCACTCTTGTAACCATGTGCGGTGGTGCATTGTCATTCTTTAACAAATGAGGGGCACACAAATACTTGCAGCAATTTGGACTTGGGTACTTTCGCAGTACGGAAGGCCTAGAGGAGGCGTGTGGCTATTTTTTCGTCGGTATCCATGTATCTAAGTCTTGTTGCCCTATGTCCAATAACATTGTGTTGCCACTATCCGACTTGAGCCTGCGCAAGCTTGGCATGGTACTAGCCCGTCACTTTTTCCAGAACGAGGGTGGCTGCATGGGTTCAGTCCGATAGAGCTCATTTAGCAGTCCACATTATCTTAGATTTACGTCCGCTTGGCTTTCGTGATAGCTCATCATAGGTACCTCTTACCGGGAGCCATTCAAGAGACCAGATTCATTTCACCGACGGGTAAAACCATCTTTGGATATCACATGACGTATTGTTAGAGAGATATCTAGGTATGATATAAATTAATTCGTTCCTACTTGACTTGCAGGGCTTTCTTCGCTAGTTCATCTGCCTGCTTATTCTGGTTCCAGGGTCTTTGCAAGGACTTGTTGGACCTAACCATCGCGCAACTGGGGGAAATGAGGCTGAAAACAGTAAAATAAATCTTTATACTAAATAGAGAGAATACAGTAATACTAATTTACACTAGTTCTATTTTACATCTATATATAGCTAGAAAAGCCCTTCTAATAAATAATATAATATACTAGTTATATATATATAGCTAGTTGCTATAGTAAAGAAGTGCTTTTCATATTTTATTTCCTATTTTATCTAGTTATAAGGAAAGAATTTTTATTCTATGACCCCCCACCCCCCCCTCTCTACTTATCCATTAATCGATGGCATTATTGACATCGAATAGCCCAAGGAGCGAGTAGGCTCGATCCTCGATTCGAGTCGTATGTCGATTTGCGGCCCAGGACATACGCCTTGCTACTCGGAGCGGCCAGAACCTTGGACTATCTCGGCCCACATCTCTGACGTCCGCTCGCATGTCTATGCCTGTAACCGCGAGGATGGCTTCATGCAAGTCGTCGACGCTGCCACACTTCTTCCAACTCCGATCAAAAAACACCAGATTGCGTGGGGCTAGTAATTCTTGGAGTGTCCAACCCCGAGTAAACCATCGAGACGCCTTGAAAGACTTGATCCAGCCAGCTACGGACAGGTCTCCGCGTGGGCTGCCACGCCGACCAGCCATAGATACGTCGGAGAGGTAGACATAGCAGGCTTTAGAGTTCTCGTACCACTGAAACAGTACAGAAACCGTAGAATCGCCGATACTGCAACGTCTGCAATTCCCCCCCCCAACACACATACAAATTGGGAGCTGCGCGCTAATCCATCCATCGCTCTAAACTTACTTCGAATGCCATTCTACCGGTGTCGCAAGCTTGCCCAGATTTGATTGCCAACTCCGCTACTTGCGCAAGGTCCTTACAGGCAGTGATGAGCTTGGAAGGGGCAACATGCTCGATGTGGGATGCTACAATTCCCAGCATTGGCATGCCGAAGCCCGAAGATCTATCTCTATGAGAAAAATTAGCCTCGACCAGTCGGTAGAACGGGTGGTACGCACGCGAGCGACTCGGCCGCGTTTGAGTAAAGAATGAGAAAGAATGGCGGTTCCACTGCAAGCTCCCTCAGATGTCTGGCAAATCGTGTACGCTCATAGAGCACGCCCATCGTCGTTGGCCGATCTTGCGCACTCATGTAGATTTTCATGACAACACTCGAAACACCATAGCCACGCTTCAACTGGACCCGACCTTGTCGATGATCCGAGCTAACGACCTGCTCGACAGTTTCCAACAAGTATAGCAGCTGAATAGCAGCAAGTCTCCGCACTATTAGTGCATTCTCTTGGCCGTATAGGAGGTTATCTAGGTATTTAAAGGCCGTAACAACACGGGGATCGGAACTGGTGATGTTCTCGGGCAGCATGGTCGCTCTAAGTATAGAAAGCCACCCTAATAGTGCTATCTCGCAATGCTTGACAAAGAATTTCAACGAATCGCGTCTGATTACTCTACAGGAAATCTCCTTGACGAATTCCGGGCTTTTTTCTTCACCATACGCCCTAACGAGTTGTCGCATACTTAACTGCTTATACTTCGATCTTGTCCTCGCTGCTTTCCTGAGCGCGCGTTGCCGGCGCCCAAGCTTCTCTGTGCCGCGGGATTCTGCGTTGGTGCTATCTTTCTCATCAATATCCATTAGGCCGTAGACGAGATCGAGGGTTTCGCTCTGCATGGCCGGTCTAGGATGCTTGCTTCGTATGGAATAAACTAGGTGAGACCTTGGATATCACAAGGCGGTGATGTCCTGTCATCGGAAGTAGTGAGATATATCTATAGCTGTGGAGCGTAATCTAAAGCACTGGCACCAAAGGGATCGAGCCGCAAGCCGGGACTGTGGTCGCCGTTGGATGACGCCACGTATCTCAGTGGGACCCTGCTGAGACTCTTGGAGCTTAGCGACGGCCCGTCCCTGGAACTAAAGCAAGAAACGGCCTAAATAGCAAGCTATCGCACCTGCGCAGCGGCTCAAGCCGCTTAATGGCTAAACAAAGAATAAAACAAAACAAAAATAAAGGAGACCCGCAGATGCCACCTGCCTTCAACCAGGCGCCTGGAGGGTTAGGGCCTCATTCCGAATGGCATTGGCTGACCCAAAATCAGGCTCCTGGCTCAGCCTCAAGGCCCAAACTCTGGGCCAGCTTATCTTAGATACTGGGACCAAGTAATAATCGTTCGTAAAATACCATTTCCCCAGATTTCCCTTTGTTTAGATAATGGTACCATATTAATTTATTTCATTTAGTACTAGTATCGAAATACTGTAGTTTTTTCGGTCCTAATATTCAAACACTGCAATTTAATTTGAACCAGTATTCAAGCGCTATGAATTGCCTGGAGCTGGTATTATCTGGTACTGGTATTGAAAAACCTAAGCATTGTAGTTTTCCCTCTACCAATACCTAAAGCTTGCCATTTAGTTTGTACCGGTCTCAAAGGCATATGCTTGGTATGGCACTGTGTCCAAGATACAGCAGTGTCAGGCATACCGTAGGGCGTGGGCATCTTCGAGGAGATAGACAAGATTACAACGTCTTTCCGTAGTCCTGCGACACTACGATGGTATTTCTACAATCAGTAGCTACGCTGGAGCGTGTACGATTTGCCAAGTGTTCACGCGAGCTTACGGTATGGCCCTCTTCCCTCATCATCATCATAACAGGATCGGGCCAACTGTTCAATATGAGGTGTGTCGCGCGGATGTAAGGCGGAAATTAGAGAAGCGGCATTTGGATGACGTAAGTACATAGTGGAATGTACTCAGTACCCGCTGCTATGTACTCTGTACCCGCTGCTATGCCCCAATATTTTAGTCGCATTTGGTTGCCGTTGGTCGCAGCTGGTCGCATTTAAAACGTATTTGATTGTATTTGATGACATAATTATAGCTGCATTTCGTCGCATTTGATCGCTGGTGCTTATTGCACAGGTTAGAGGTACTGGTGTGATGGTTGATTACTTCCTAAAACTGGGCTCGGCGGGGGTTGACATGAGTCCCAATTCTTGGTAAAGCGGCCAAACCTGAGGTGCCAAGATTTTAAATCGAAGCCGAGTCTTAGGTACATCGAACACAGCATACCTTTAATTAAGGCCTGATTACATATGTACTTATGGACTAAGCCATTGTCCGGGTTACAGGTCAACAAATTGGCGACTGACCCTATCAATACCACAAGTACAGAGTAAGCTAGAAGCCACATTGGTGCGTATGATGTGGACCTTGGTGTCTCAGCCTTCAGACGCACGACCGGCCGTCCGTCCATCGAAGCCTCCAAGGATCTATTTTCTGCTTTCGTGTCTCATCCCTGCGTGGGTCGCCAGCAACTTCGCGTCCATTTTCTGCTCCTCTTGTCCAATTCCTCTTCCCCTTCCCATTTAATATTAGGCCTAATATCCAAGGCTTATACGAGCCTTTCGTGTATCATTCGCTCTCAGCATTTCTTCATTACTCCTGGTCGTTTCATTGACCTAGCCGCCCTTTTCGGCAGCAGCGTCTCACTGTGTTCATCCGCTCTTACACATCGCTTACAGATATCAATAGCTCGTCCCTAGACATAGAGCTGGTCATGAACAAGCACAGATAAATAAAATAACGCCTTAATTATAGAAAGTCACTCTAGATATCTAGATAGAAGTACTATTACCATCCTCCTTTATAGTATAGTCGGCCGGCGTCTTTCTCACAGGGCGTGGGAATGATCTTCCCTTTGTCAAAGAAAATAAATAAGTAAGCCGTAGGGATTGACATTTCATTAGGCTACTTACAATCTCATCAATAGAGGCCGGGAACGATGAGTCGCTGGCAGAGTTATACTCGTAATACCTGTTATTCCGACGCACAAGGAGATAAACATCAAAGTTACCCCGAAGGCTAATCTTGTCGCATCTACGTATTAGCCGCTCTATTGTCCTGGTGAGATTCTCATTTGAGCGATCTCTCTTAGCAGGTAGCGGCTTATGTTCCATAGTCTTGTTTTCCTTTTGGGGAAGAATTAGTTAGTTAGCAATTTGGTATCCAAGGTTGAATCGCTAAAATTGGTAGCTGCGAGGAAGAAGGAGGGCGAGCCCGGTGGTATTTAACCCCAACTCAGGGCCTGTTCTGGGCTGGTACCAGTTCTAGGACCATAGAGCTCCGTGATCTTGGCACACCTAGTCAGACGAACCAACCCCTGTACCTACAGTACACCCCCTTCGTTACACAGCAACCAACATCTTAGCGCCCTGCAAATCTTTACGCGACTACCTAAGCGCTCTAGTTAGCCATTTTACGTCATAGGTTGCCAGAAAACTTTAGCGCTGTGCAAAACTGTTTTCTGTTAATGGAGCATGTTGCTAGCAACCTACACGCTCTAGAGCAACCTCAGCCTTCTTGGTCTCTGCTTTCTGTAGGTTGCCAGCAACCTCAGCTTTCCCGATTGCTGCTTTCTGTAGGTTGCCAGCAACCTCAGCTCCCCTGATTGCTGTTTTCTGTAGGTTGCCAGCAACCTCAGCTTTCTTGATTGCTGCTTTCTGTAGGTTGCTGGCAACCTCAACTTTCCTGGTCCCCGCAGGTTGCTGGCAACCTTAGTTTTCCTGGCTTCTGATCTCTGGTTTCCGGAGGGTCGCTGGCGACCTTTAGTTTTCCTGACCCTGGTCTCCAGAGGGTCGCTGGCGACCTTTAGCTTCCCTGACCCTGATCTCCAGAGGGTCGCTGGCGACCTTTAGTTTTCCTGAATTCTGATCTCCAGTCGCTGGCGACCTTTAGTTTTCCTGAATTCTGATCTCCAGAGGGTCGCTGGCGACCTTTTGCTTCCCTGACCCTGATCTCTAATTTCTAGAGGGTCGCTGGCGACCTTTAGTTTTCCTAACCCTGATCTCCAGAAGGTCGCTGGCGACCATGAGTTTTCCTGATTCCTGTAGGTTGTTGGCAACCCCAGCTTCCCTAATTTCTGTAGGTTGCTGGCATTCTTTGGCTTTCCCGCTTACCGTGCACCGTGGTGGCTTTCCATCCCGTCGTACCTATGTAATTATGGAGACAGTGAAGGGTAAGTTCATAATTATGAGGAGCTTGTACATGAGTTTCATCATCGAAATAGAAGTAAAAACAGCTATGTAGGTACATGCGCATGTACGTACGGTATGTACTTGCAGCATCAAAGCTCAACACACAAGACCTAGAAGGTTCTGTGGGGCCATACCTGAACCTGCAGCCAAGGGCGCACCTGGGTTACCCCCAAGTGGGTGACACAACAGATGAGACACCAAATTCTTAGGTCCTCTTTCTAGGCATATCCTGCGGTCAGAGATACTCAGATATTGAATTTAAAAAAAGTATGGGTATTTTTTCTAGCCTTTTAATTATGTAACAGTTATTTTCTAAACTTATTTACTTAGATTTAGGCTGGAAATATGGTGGATAAAATATAGAGTCGCTTGAGGTACTGGTTTGGTGTCTCATCTGTTATGTCACCCACTTGCCCCCCACCACCGTGCCCCCCCATACGCACCCAGATTCCCAACCACTTTCTGCCAGTCCTGAAAAATGGACGAACATTCAATGTACCAACCCTTCTAGTGGGATAGCACATAGTAGGATAGCTGTGAGGAAACGAGGTCAAATAGGGTTCAATTGATAGCATGGCCAGGTTCTATATACAAGACGTAGCGCAAAGAAATCAAAAAGAAGGACAAGATCGGTCTGCCCCTGGCTTAGGGGGGAATATCTAGTATCACGTGCGATGGCACGTGATACCCTTCACATGCGATCGCATGGTTTCGTGACACAGCCCTTGCAATGGGATAGCACATTATGTGCCAGCCCTTCTAATGGGATAGCACATAGTGTACCAGCCCATTCTGTGTGCTAGCCCATGGTGGGACAGCCCTTCCAATGGGACAGCCCATCCAGTAGGACAGCCCATTAATGGGACAGCCCAAGATGAGACAGCCCATCCGATGGGATAGCCCATCCAGCAGGCCAGCTTACAATGGGTCAACCTACACAACAGGCCAACCTGCAATGGGCCAGCCTACATAATAGGCCAGCCTGCAATAGGCCAGCCTACATAATAGGTCATCCTACAATAGGTCAGCCTACATAATAGGTCATCCTACAATAGGTCAGCCTACATAATAGGTCAGCCTACATAATAGGTCAGCCTACAATAGGCCAGCCTACATAATAGGTCATCCTACAATAGGTCAGCCTACATAATAGGTCAGCCTACAATGGGCCAGCCTACACAAGGCCAACCGACAATAAGCTCGTCAATATTAGAAGCTAGAGTTTTACGGTGAGTGTATATCTACCTTTGAGTGGAATTGAACTAACCTAGGTTGCGATATTTGCATCGCGTTATTTATTGATACTAGCTCCAACAGCATATGGGCAGTAATTTCTACGATATATTCAATAGGACATAATGCGGTAACGGTATGGGCCGAGGTAGATCTGGTTGAAAGCCAGTCCATGTCGTATCCGCCATTTCTGTAGCTGGAATGATATCTTTGCTCGGTAATGGTGCCCTTTCTGGAGTGTCTTCGCGGGACGATGCCCAAGGCTTGGCTAGCGATACCTCGATCTGTACACAATCGTGGAGATACATCCGACGAGCGGACAGCACGGCCGGAGGTGTCGGCGAAGGGCGGCGCGGATATCGGCGAAGTTGAAGGAGCCTGGACGACGACAACGACACCAGCGTATCGCTATCGGCGGAGACGGGTTGTCGCGAGCGTTGATGCAGCGATGTCTACTCGGAGGTGGCGTGAGTTGAACTTTGTCGATACTCTGCTTTGGGCGCCGTTTCGGGCCATCTCTTCAATGGAGACAGCAAAGATGGGGTTTGGGCTGGGGTCACGGTAGTGTAGGGAGTTGGCGAGGCATGAGTAGATGTGGCTAGCATTGGCGATGCCTTCAACATGGTCTTCGGCGCATGGCTCGTGTCGTTGTCATTAAAAAACCGGCAGTCAGGAAAGATCAACTGACGGGTTGAGTAGAGTATATTACGTCAACTACCACCTCCGGGAAGGAGTAAAGTACGGCTGACTTTGTGATTTGATTACACTCCGCTTATGCAAGACACTCACGTGATCACGTTCCATTGCGTATCCAGTGCCAGATATTTCCCGACCCAGAGGCATATTGATCTTATCTTTTTGAGATAACAGCCCGATTGATCATGCGATTACAATAGATCCCTCGCTTCACTAATTCATTTAGTCAACAATAGGCAGTGGCATGCGAATCTCGCGACAAATTGTACATAGTCTTCATGCGATAACGGTCATAGTAGAGTAAAGGCAGCTACAGTAGAAGCCGTTGAACAGCTAAGAGCTTTGGCGGCAGCAGCTTGTTGATGACCTCATTGCAACGTACGGTCCGGCAAGTCAGTCACGGAAGCTGTTTCGGACTGGGGACATATTTACGCCCGTGGCACAGCACAATTGGGTCCGGAAGAAGAATCCGTTCGCCTATAAGGCTTGTAAGAACGCACGGATAGGTGAGGGCCGCCGCGGCTGCCGTTGGCAGAGGTCAGCGGCAACAGCAGGCCCGTCGCGGTATCGGTGCGAGCAGTGGGATGTAGCTCTTTGTAACTCGGGAAATTGCTGGGACTTCTATCACGTTATAGAATAGTATGGGGACCGATGTACCTTCCATATACACTATTTAGATTGGTTTGATCCCATGTCACTAGCGCAAGTGTTGCCTCTCCGCACTCAAAGGGATAGTGCGAGCCAGGGTGGATGGTACCTGGTTCATTCGACCGAAATACACACCCGAGACACCGCCCGACTAAGAAATCTACTGTCGGCTCGTGAATATCATTCTCCCAATCTGTTAGTACTCCTTTGGGTTTTTATTACATCTGAATCTGTGAATAGCTTCACGACAGCGAAATTCCTCGTTGTTACTTTCTGTCATACCAGTTTACTGCTGTTGTTGCTTCGATCACGTGACTCGGATCATTGAGGAGCATAGAGGGCTGGGAAATCCTCGGGAGAGTGGGGTCACGCAACAGAACACATGACCAAGGAGTCATCGCCTCAAGAAGGGCTACGGCATCATGTTAATCCGTGTCCGCCGACTCGGGTTTTGGCACACGCCTCCATTTGAATAGATGTCTTAGCCTGAGGCCACCACTCCCCCACTTGATGACACTGGCTGCGCTTCCATACAGGTCCGTGCTCTGGACCGTACCACACGAGCCCAGGACGAAGGCACAGCTAAAGTACACCAACAGGCCAGATCCTGACCATGGCTGGGTCAGCTAATTCAAGAAAGCGAGTCTATATCTCCTGCCGTGCCATCTTCAGCGGTAATAATGCGCAAGTACGAAAGCAAAAGAAGGTGAAGGAGCTCGTGGAAAAGAGCAGGGAATCCCTGAAAACGCTGTTGCAAGATCTCGGACACGATACAGTGATTGCCATACTTCGATCCCTACTGGAGGGGAAGATTTTTGAGTCGGAAATTCGCGCTAAGATCGAGTTTCCAGAACTCTTCCGTTCATCAACTATTCGCGACATCCAGCGTCAAGCCTCCGAGGCCGACGCCGCCAATTCTACTGCAGAAGCCTTGGACGAGATTACATCGCAGGATGGTGAGCAGCTTGATCGAGAGGAGGAAGGCGTAGAACCTGAAGAGTCAGAAGATGGTGTACCCACCATTGCTCCTGGTAGGCTATATCTATTCCAACCCAAACTAGGTACTGATAATAACTGCATTACAGCGCTATACCCCATGCAGGAACTAGAAAGGAAGCTTCCCAGCCTTTATCCATCGTACCTACCATATCAGACCCAGCATCTTATTCTCAACACTGCTCAGCGGATCCTCGAAGAATGCTGTTTCAACTTTGCCTCTATTTCGATGCCTTCTGTCCTCCAAAAGAAGGGGTGGGATTGTTCAACTGCAGGAGAGCTGACGCAATGGACGAAACTTTTTCGCAAAGGCAAAGATAGACCAGCCACCCTAGACTTCAAAGACAAGGAATTGCTCAAAGAAGTGTCAAACCTGCGGCACACCGCTGTCCATCGGCTTCCGACTACAGCCAGGGGTGTCAGCCAACTCCTGAAGTCAGCTACGGTGTTTGCGCAATATCTACAAGACGGCTTGCGTGCCGCACAGCTCGAGGAGCTGCAATCCGATGTGGACAGTAAGATCAAGGCGATGGAGCTAAATAAGAATGTTCTAGAGGACACGGCATCATCCAAGTTGCAGGATATACAGCGGCAACGTGAGGAACTTGATAGGATAGAAGCAAAATTGATAGAAGAGACATTGCAACAGGATTTGGATAACAAAGCTTTGATTGGACAGCTGCTTGAGGACTCGGTCCGTGGAATATTCAGGTTCCAAATGGATGCGACTAGTAAGGACTACCGAGAAGACCGCGAGGGAAAGGAGGAGAACGAAGAAAATGAAGGAGACGAAGAAAGCGAAGAGGATAGGGACCGTGATGAGGAAAAGGACAAAGGAGAGGACGAGATAAAGAAAGAGGAGGAGGTAGAGGGGGGTAAAGACAGTGAAGAGACACAAGGCGAATAAAGGAAAGTCTATCAGACGAACAGGCCTGAACGGCTGGATAGGCTATTCCAAGAGGTGCGGATGTCACCAACGTAGGTTCAGCTAGTCTCCCGGATTCCAACGGGATCCCCGGTCACTAACGGAGTCACCGGACTAAAGGCTGCGGGATCAGACAGATCTCGAGGGATATAATAGCTAGCTATCGTCCGACTAGAGAGGAAGATGGACAAGAGATTCTATCGTCATAAAAGCTGTTCCCACAAATCCTTCACGATCTGATCAAGTCGAGGAGAACGAACATAAGAGTCTAGACAAAGAAAATAGCTAGAAGAGACTCTTGTATAATCGTAACCCGTCTCAAGACCAATGAACTACGTATTCTCACGTCTGTGATGGTTGGATGATTTACACTGGACTGGGTCTAGGGTATGTCAGGGTTGTACGTTCTGAGTGGCGCGATCAGGTTGTCTAGGTGCTGTGCGAGTCACTGCTGATGTGCGAGCACTGAGGAGCTAGTTTCAATGAAGGCGGTAGCGATGGCATTGAAAACTGTCTAAAGGAGTGTTCTAGCTAATGAAATGAATGTGTATATATACTAGGCGGATATGTTGGTTAAGAGACATATCGTGTTGAACTGGTCGTTTGATTGATTGATTGATTTAATCCTACTCGGTTTCAGCCGCTATTCAACTCCGCAGCTATGCCCGGTTAACAGGTGCTGGCGACCAGCCGAAGTATTCCCAAGAAATGCCCCACTTCGCCCCGGTGTTGAATCGAGGCCAGCTGTTCCGTACATACCCTCATTCTGACCTGTTGGAGGCTCGTCCTGCTCTTTCTTGTTTTATTGCCAGTAATGTTCTTCCCTTCTCCACTGCTCCCGGATCGTGTTCTTGCGTTTGTCTGTTCGTCTGTACGGCTCTGTTGGCAGTTTTCCACCATATTGTCGCATCCGCATACCTCCAGTCTCCCCCCAGCACTCAGCTTAGTCTGTTTGTTTCGTCCCTATTCCCCCGGGACATGTGTGTACACTAGTTTTGAAATAATTGACCATGTGTTATTGTTGCCTCCCGCTGGGTTCCTATGTGGCAATGTGATTGTTTGACGCTGTGAGGGCGGTATGAGTGACATGAGTTATAGATCTTTCACGAGGCGCAATGCTCCGCTCGGTTCGAGGTGTCGAATTACTAGGCATGAGAGCTCCTGCGCTAGATCTCGCAGACTTAGTCGAGTGTCGAAGGTTCACCACGCCTTCTCCACGGGAACAGGGCGACAGGAGGCAAGTCTGTCTGGAGCTGTAGTATTGTGTGGCATCGAATCGTGGTATGCCGGATGTCTGGTGCTTAGTCTGTGTGCAGGAGATGATGCCGTTCTGTCCGAGAGCTCGTCGTTACGGGACATTGCAAACATTGTCGGTGCGATGGGGTGGACCAAGTCCCATCTGAATCTGTGATGTTTATTGTGGCAGTGATGTTGGGCGTTTGGGCTCGGTCGTTGCATCTCGTGAATGGTTGTACACCCAATGTTGCTGATGCCGTCCATCGGTGCGTCGTGAAATGTGGCTTGCTCGTGGTGTTTCGCGTTCTGTACCCGCTCAACGGCCGCGTGGATGACCTACGGTGTTCAAAACATTGGGGGAAATGAATGAAACCGTAGGGCCCATCACGGCCGCGAGCGGGATTATATGAGTGCCGTAAAGGGCTGCTCTTTCAAAAATTTCGTTCTCGCTGTTGATGATGTTTTTTTCTTGTTGAACTGGTCGTAGTATGGTAAAAATATCAACCATATCGCGCGAGTGGGGCACGTGACCTGGTAATGATAACTAAGTTGGATGTTGACGCAGGGGTGGTTTGTAACGACGGCCTCCTCGTTCCACCTCTTATGTATCATGAGTGATATGTAAATAATCAATACCATAGTTCACCGGATTGTGGAATATAGGCCCATCCCACCCACTTTTCGTCTTGCTGCCCAAGACGTCTTCGCGTCCAGCCCAATAAACGAATACAGGCATGTAAGAGCCGGAAATGGCTTCTTTGTGCCTACGCTGTAGACTCAGCCGTTCTTAGCCCCAGCGCTAAAACACACCCTTTTAGATACACTCCTATTATTTACAGTACAATACAGGCTGATTCCGCCCATTTTTCACCTTGCTGCCCAAGACGTCTTCGCGTCTAGCACATGGGCTGAATATATTAATGAGTACAGACATGCAAGAGCTGGAAATGGCTTCTTTGTGCATACGCCGCAAATGGCTTGGCTATTCAGCCCCGCGCCAGAAACACACCCTTCTATATACACTCCCCCTTTACACACACTCCATGTACATTGTTCCTTAATCAATATCTAGGCACTTATCTCAGTTTAGGAATTGCCGACTCGACCATGCTGGCTGTGTCCGGACCTAGCTGTCCTTGCACCACAGGGCTGTCCTCGTACCGCATGGCTGTCTTTGGACCACAGGGCTGTCCTCGTACCATATGGCTGTCCTCGTACCACAGGGCTGTCCGCGTACCGCATGACTGTCCGCGTACCACAGGGCTGTCCTTGGACCACAGGGCTGTCCGCGTACCGCATGGCTGTCCGCGTACCGCATGACTGTCCGCGTACCGCATGGCTGTCCTCGTACCACAGGGCTGTCCTCGTACCACACGGCTGTCCGCGTACCGCATGACTGTCCGCGTACCGCATGGCTGTACTCGGACCACACGGCTGTCTGTCCTCGAACCATACGGATGTCCTCGAACACACTGACTGTCTTTGTACACAGTAGCCGTGCCAGCTGAAACGGCTGCCGAGGGCGAAGGCTTGGTGATCCAGCCCGGCGATGAGGTTGCGATAATCCCCCCTGTTAGCTCAGGCTGAATGAAGGCCATGATAATCGAGCGGGACGCGTGAGGAAGTCTATGCACTGCCGGAGTCTTTGCTAGTGCGTTGCTGTCCCCCCAGGCGTCTCTGTACATACCAAATGTCCCCGGACACACTTCAATGACTGTTGAAAGAACTGAATCATCGGCTTCTATGCTCATCTGTGCGATAGCAACAAAGCTGGTGGACACAGCGGGCAAGGTATACGACACATTCTGCTTGGATGTGGGGACTCAATCCATTTAGTGGAAACTGATGGTGCGGGTGGTAAGTGAAGGGATCGTTAGGACAGCCTATAAATAATCAAAGGAAAAGAAAGAAAGGAATAACTTGGGGAAGGCAGGTAGTTTAAATGCATACAAATATTAGATAAAATAACTAGACTAGTTTGCATTGTATGTATCACATGGTTGCATTGTGTGTGACCACCCTCTCCACTACGACGCGTGAGCTTGTGGGCCGAGCGAATGCAAAACTTACGATGTCAGAGTCTATCAGGTCTTTAACGACAAAGATACATGTGTACCCTTTGATCCATGTTTCCAACTTGAGCGTAGCCCAGCCTCGAGCTAGCCGAACTGTAGCCGCCGTTTTCAACCGGAAAAATATTCTTTGAATTTGGGACCAGTTCCAGCGTTCCAGCGGTGTAATGTTTGTCGCTGCTTTCCCCGTGGTCGCGGTGGCTCTAACTAGCAAAAATGGTATGGGCATTAGTACGTATATACATAATACGAGTTTAAAATCTTGTCCAGGAGCCCCAGGAAATAGACCATCCTGGTGGTCTCAAGCTGAACAGGCCAATTTGCTTGTGCAGGGATGAGGTCGCGTTGCCTTCTGAAGCAGGGATGAGCTTCATGCATAGGTCCACCAACTGAATGTAACCCTGATCCGGCCCTAAACTTGTCAAGCGATCGTCATTTGTGGCGCACAAAATTTCTTGGCTTAACGCTCCACTCGTAACTCATTGCCTCGCTGCCATTGAGCTACCATCCTTGTACCCCCCGATGCCCCTCGATGAATTTAGAATAAGAGACAGCATCAAGTCGATGACAATTCTTTCCATCGCCTTTAGGTTGTACCTATACCTCCAGTGCTTGGATGAATTCGCGAAGCTGCTACTACGGCGCAGCCATGGTGTTTGTTGTATGGAAAAGCAACTAGTCGGGGAGATGGTGTGGCTTCGGCAACAGCGTGGCACGATTGATCCCATGAGAGCATCATCCGGTTGGTCGGAAATGGCGCATTCCAGAAGAGTAGTCAAACCCAGTCGAAGTCAGCAGATGCGACTGCAAAAATGAGGTTGAGACCGTTCCGGAGTGCGCCATGGTCTGTTTTCGAGTGTAGCATATCGGCAGGGAAGCGCGAGGCCCTGAAGACCTAGCGGCTGGTTCGAAGTTCTCTGTGGGCGGTGAAGAGACTGACAGGAGCTACCGACCTTCTTGGTCAAGTCGGTCTATTGTATCGTGTGTCTGGGTGATCCCCCTATTTTCGCAGATCGATTGAGATGTAGAATAGAAGTTATCAATGCCACTGCTCAATAGGATTGTCCTCGATAACTTCTAACTGGACTTGATACGCTATATATATTAGCTAGTAGGCTTAGGTCGCTGGATTCTTGATGTCTTTTCTACCTCGATATTAGATACGCAGACTGCGGCCGATTGTGGAGTAGGATATGCTTCCGAGATTTAATCTTGAGGGTATCCACTCCTTGTTTTCTCTTGATGCCGGATACCGCAGAGAGCTGATGGTGTTTAAGGGCTGGTTGAAGAACGGCGCGGTCGAAATTAATAATCATGATACGGTATCGCTCGGTATTCCAGAGCAGGTTGGTATCGCGCTCGTTACTATGATCAACACTATGGGTCCAGACGGCCTTCGATGAGCGGTGCCACTGCGCCCGCAGATCTACTGCGTCCATGTCTGCCTTTGCTGCTTCCTCGCCGCCCTATGACATCAGTATTATATAAAACGCCCTCATCCTACCCGGCAGAATATAGCCCCGATTTAGGTATACCAGACCTAGTTGTACAGGTACCACCCAGCCCTGGAGGCTCTCTAACCGGGTGTAGATGTAATATTCGTGCTGCAGGCGCTTGAGCTGATTTGATAATATCCCCTTGCCGACGAACGTGTAGCTATATAGCTCAAGTTATAGTCGGAACAGTATACCTATTACTCCCTTCTTACCCTACCTATCTAAGGCATGGTAATCTTGGTATAGGTCTTTGTATAACTGCTTACCGACTAAATATATGAACTTATCCGTGTTAATAGGGTGCTGTATGCTAGCTCCACTCGTCCTACGATAAGAGAGCATATTAGGGCACTTATTATCAAGATCCCAGCCCTTCTTAAGGCCCAATAGATAAGCCTGCGAGCAGTATTACCTGGTAGGCGCTAAATCAGGCATTTCGGTATTATCTTCGGAGCTGCTGTTCGACGGACTAACCTTCCGTTTGGCTATATCCAGGTTTATCCGTGTCGAGGGTAAGGAACCCTCCGGCTCCTCCTCCTTATTACTCTCGTTATCCCGGTAAAGTAAAGCCGGTGTTCTATATGATGATCTCGATCGCAAAGAGACTACCTGGCTAGTTAGGGCTGCCCTGGATGTAAATTTATCCCCTCGCAGTAGTAAGGATGACGGCGCTAGTAATAATACTGTATCCTCTTCCGAGAGGAAATGCGCAGTATCCTTATACGGTTCCGGCCACCTCGCCAGTGCTATATTCACACTCTCCAGAGCTGTATCAAGTTTGACCCTATGAAGCGCGTTAGTTTTAAGACTTAATAAGAGTAAGCTGGATAGCTAAGCTACTGCTGTATAGATTATTTTGTCAGCCCAGTTCAAAACCGATATCTTACCTATATCTTCATCCGGTATATACAGATGATAATATAGCGTCTGTAGATCAGCTCGGTTAAAGTAAAGTAGCAGTAGGGACTGATCTGCTATGATATAGCCATATATAACCCCGTAGTTAACTATATAGTCAAAGACTTACATAAGTGCTATAGTGATCTATACTTCCGCCTTGAATTATTCTAGCTCGGTACCTGTCCTGGACTTATTACTGTTAAGTTACTCAATGACTTCTATGAACAATGTTTCCTTTGTAATAGCCGGTCTAATATACTCAGCTGTAACCTTGTAGGCTGCCTTGTAATTATAAACGAACGCTATGCTTTTATTGCCGCCAGGTTGCGTTTAGAGCCCGAACCCATCAGGAACTATTAGCTGAGGCTTTACTCTTTGCTCAGATGCCACCTGTTTATTCAGCCTAGTCTGCAGTTACCGCTCTGGCCTATCTTCGTCCGGATCTTTATTATTCGCTGGTTAAATTCTACCGCTTGATTATATAATTTCGCGGCTGTTATTACTGAATCATAGGTTGCTGAATCTGTACTTTGTATATATTGCTTCCTGGCCTTATAGATGTTTAAAAATAGTAATAATAGTGTCTTCAGTTGTGACTTTTTCGAAATATATGACTGTGCTCTTGTTGGCCGCCAGCTTGGCGGAAATGTTCTTTCCTATGTTACGGGTGGTACTCTGTTGGTTGAAGAGTTGTTTATTTATACAGGCTCCCCTGATTATCTCGAACTGTTGTTGATATAATGAGTCTGCAAACTTGCTCCAAGGATGTAGCTATATAGGGTAGAACTTGCCATTAACCCTTGTAGACCCCGTTGAAGATATAGACTTATCAGCAAGCTTGAAGTTCTGGTAAAGGTAGGTATAGCAGTAATATAGATATTTACCTAGTATAGTCGGCTGGTTTTCGCGTATAAGCTCCTCCTTCTCGCGCTACTCCTGTTCCTTCTCGTGCTGCTCCTGTTCCTTCTCGTGCCGCTCCTGTTCCTTCTTACGCTGCTCCTGTTCCTTCTTATGTTTGAGCTCTTCGTTCTCGTATTGAAGTTGTACAATCTCTGGGTCAGATATTGTGTACAATAGGAGTATCGCTTTGTAATAAGGATGATGGCAGAATATTGATCGATTAGACAAGCTATCTTCATAGCTCGGATAATTACCGGAAATTTAACTAAGAGGTACAGTTGGAATAGGTAATAGGCTAACCCACAATAGGCCAGCCCGCAAAACCAGGAGCGGTAACACAATATACCGTATCATGAACTCACATAATTATCTGTTAGTATCCCGTAAGCTGGGGACATACTGATCGTATATTTCTTTTGTTTTTCTTTGTATCTTTAGCCAGCAGTACGTAAGTAAGCATGGGGCTTATGTATATAGGAGATACACAGATTAAATCAAACAAAGTACAGAAAGCACTACTATCATTTCCTATAGGGCTATCCTCAATCACTTTAGACCAAGCCTGGCTCGCTGAGGCGCATGCGCAGGCGAGATGCATCAGTCTGGGATTAGTCAGTAAGGGGAGTAGAAGTCCTGGCACCTGTTGTGTAGCACGAGATATAGAGGAGCACTGCTCAGTACTTGTATACCCCTGGGTATAGCACTAGGGGGTGGATTTAGGGATGCCTGGTTTCTTTAATGGCTAGCCTTCTGGAACATCCCTATATAAGTGTGAGTCGAGTATTACATCGCTTTAGCATTTCATCTCTGTTATGCTATCTATAGCCTATACGTTATATCCTTCAAGCACTACGGTCCCCAAATACTACACCTCTCAGTACTACCTATAACCTATATATAGTATATATCTCTGGAGCACTAGGTATACCTCCCGACACCTCCCAAGCACGACACCTCCTAAGCACGATACCTCCCGAGCATGACACCTCCCGAGTACTATACGTCTCGAGTACTATACCCCTCGAGTACTAGATCTCCTAAGTATAACACCTCCTAAGCATAATACCTCCCGAGTACTACACCCCTCGAGTACTAGATCTCCCGAGCATGATATCTCCCGAGTATGATACCTCCCAAGCATGATACCTCCCGAGCATGATACCTCCCGAGTACTATATATCTCGAGTACTATACCTCCTAAGCACTACATGCCTCCAGTACTATCAATAGCCTCTATGGAGTGCTGCGCCTAGTACTTTATTAGTACTATCTATAGTATCTATGGAGTGCTATGCTAACTGCCTTGCTAGTACTATATATAATATCTATGGAGTACCATGCTTAATATCTTGAGAGTACTACTTATCAGATCTGGCCCGAGAACCTATCGAAGCAATTATCTCCCTAGCACGATACCTCTTACCTCTCCAGTACTATATCTCTCACCTCTCTAGCACTATCTATATCCCTTAATTATTTAATAAATAACCACAAGGGCTGCGTACGCCAAATTGCGTACGAGACCCACCGCATATACAGCGCTGTATACCAAACAGACCTTAGATGCAAAGTCGCGTATGAGAATTACCGCGTGCGCAGAACTGCGTACAAGAACTACCGTGAACGCAGAGTCGTATACTACCGTAAAGCTAATCAATCTCTCGCTGATAGTATAATATCAAGCTATATGAACACCCCGCTTACTCCTGCAAACTGAACTGACAGATGCCCCCCATATTTAGACTTAAGACCTTAAGTATGCTCAGTCCGACTACTAATCCGGCTACTTGTGGCAGACCAATTACATCTGATCTATCTATTTAGATAAATAAAAAAGACTGCTACGTAATTAGTCAGGTTAGATACTCGTCGTCTGAAAACGGCGTATTGCCAAATAATGCTTTGCCAAATAACGCTTTGCTAAATAACGCTTTGCTAAATAACAATTTGCAAGACAACGTATTAGCTTTCCTACCATGCACCTTTCGGCGTATACCCTATCTGCGGTTACTTTCTTATTATCGCTACTAACAGGATAGAAAAATGCTTTTATCTCTCCCCTTTTAAAATAATATTTATCGCTCTTCTATACCGCCCGAAGTCGTGGACTGGCTGACTCTGCTAACCTAGACTTATAATATTATCGACTTCCATATAAAGTAAAGAGAGACAGTGATATAGCCCGACTAACCTATAGTACTCTCTAGGCCCTCTCTCTATTATTTTCTCCCTTGGGTCTTTAAAGATCGCTAATATTGATGGAAATGTAGCTGCAGGATGAGCTGACACAGCCCTGGCGGTTCTTGGCGTGCCAAACTCAGTATTGCCTAAATATATAGGTCTTCTCAAATTTAATGTCAGATTTCATCTAGTATATTTGCCAGTAACATAATTCGTATTTCTGGACCTCAAAGTGCGACCTGATCGTGTTGGAGCCAGGCGGTATCGGAAGGCCATGAAAAGAGTTACAGTGGACAGAGGCTTATCTGAAGCCGGTTATGATAGCTACCGGCTGGACTACGCGCCGACCAGCGTTTCTTCCTCCGTATTTAAACATAGAATCTAATATCCTTATATCTCCTTATATATATTGAGTAAATAAGTATAAGTACTGATCATATTATCTTGACGTAATAATAGCAAGTAATGAACCCCTATGTACTAATTCTCCTCAGCCTCATTCCTATTTCCAATCTTATCCTTACTCTTATTACCGTTCCTATACTCGCTCTCCTTAACCTCAACTACCTTATCCTCGCTTCTCGCTCTTACATACCTCTGTATTATCTTTAACCTCGCTCTTATATACCTCTGTGCTATTCTCACCCCCTCTCCCTTGAGCTTCTTTATCGTCCTTACCCTCGCCCTGCTTAATAGCCTGTTTCAGATCGTTAAGTAGTGCTGAAAGAGGGCCTTCGCGTCCCGGCTGGAAGTTTATATATATATTAACAAAATGGTCCCTCCTCTTGGCAATAATAAGATCCTGTCTCTATCCTACTGCTGCTACTTGACGCCTCATGCTATAGAGTAGTTATTATAGGATCCAAAAGAAAATCTTATTATATTCCTCGATGATCGTCTGTATCTTCTACTTAATCCTAAAAGTACCATGCTGACGAAAGCCTTCCTGCCAAACCGTAGGCGGCAGGGGGCCTCCCCGATGGGGTAAGCCGCTCGCTTCCTGATATATTAGACTCTCTTCTAACAAGCACCTGGGTTACCATACCTCTAGTATCCGGTTTATCCTTGTGTTTCCTCTTTATAGACCTGCGTGATTTTTCACAAGCTATATTTATACTAGTCTCCTTATATTCGCAGCTCCTCGGTAAATAATCGAGTAATTCTTCACGAAAGGTCTCTGTACTACTCCCTTTTCACTTACTAAAAGATATTATAGCTTGCAGCTGTTCTCTATCGAGGAAAGATTGGCCAAGGTAATTATCAGACGGAGGTATGGTAGATAGTTGTAGAGGGTCGATTTCTAAACGAGATATTGGTGAGAAACAGATTTGAGTAGGAGCGAATGATTATAGTTAGGATATCAGACTCTATTTAATACTGATGCTCTAGGCTGACCCAGGCAAAACAAAGTGAACTCCACCCGGGCAGGGAGCGTGTAGGGAGCAAAGTACGGGAACCAGAGCCAGAGGGGTATATAGCTATACTCCCTCTTATGTTGCTAACCTCTATAGCTGTGTTACCATGGCTAGCTGCTTTGAGATGCTTTCGTCGCTTATGAGTGTATCTCGCTGCCTAGAGGGTAATTAGGAGTGTATTATAAGTGGGTGTCCACCCATGAATATGTCGAGGTGCGTGGTAGTCCTCTTTACTCGGCTGCCAACGTCGCTAGGTTATGCGCTCTTGTTGATAATTATTGCCCTCGGAGACGCCAGCTCTGGCCTTACTATATCTCTTCACAAGATCCTCCTGTATCAGGTTTCGAAGTCTAGGTATCAAGACGATAGGTGTATAGACTTACCCGTAAATAGAAGATTTCGATCTGTATCGGATAATTGTATTACCCTGCACGTAGACTTCTACCCTGGGAGTGGAGGCCGCTTTGAAGACTTTCAAAAGGACCTGAAGGATACCATCAGGCCGGATACTAAGGCACGGGACGGGGGGAATGATACAAAGGTACAGGAGAGCGAGCGAGAGTGAAACTAGTATGTATTAGTTGGTACTTGTGTAGGCAGACTATGTTGTGCTATTATATTTATTGGTTCTATATATGTACGGAGATATAAGAGCGTTAGTACCTATGTCTGAAACCTGAAGAGGAGATATTACTCGGCATACAATCTATCACAACCAACTTCATATAGCTCTCTGTATACTCTGCTACTTGAGGTGGATAACTGTAACTCTCTTCACCATTCTTCCGGCATCGTGTTTATTACTTGGTTAATGATAGTCTCGAGGTCCGGTATATTGTAGCTGTGATAGATAGGTGCCCGGTCGATCCGCGCAGTGCTATATATACTCGAGCTGCCAGAGGAAAAAGGGTGTGTTTTCCTGGCCGTCTGGCTTTCAGCTATCTTCGCTACAGACCTCCTCGTGCTACTCTGGGAAGGACCGGAGCCTGCCTAGTCAGCTCATATTATGTTATATACTGCTGGTAACAGCAGCCGAGATATATAATCCTGCTAGCCCCTTTTTATACTGTGGGTGAGGGCGGTATCATCTTTGTGCATTCACGTTGACTTGTTTGTGCCCCTTCAGACATTGGCTCTTGCCAGACGGCGGCTGCTGAGGGGGTGTAGGCATAGTAGAGGGATTATTGGCTCGGCTTGCTGGAACTGATCATGCGTAGGAAACTGGCCGCAGGTTGTGCCTCGGGATCGGATTTGGCGAGCAGTCCTTCCCTCCCCTTTATTAGCTGCCTCTCTACTATAATCTACTTAACCCTTCCCCCCCTCTCTCGCCAGATACCGTCATTAGCCGCTTCGACCGCAGCTTGATCCCCCCCTTCTCTGTTCCTCTGTATTTGAATTTATCCGAGGACTCCCCCTTAGTAGAATAGTATATCAGATGTTACTACAGGGCCTGGATAATAGCTACAGGTTTACTTTTTCTGGATTAATATATACTAATAATTCCCTAATACTATTAACTAATTGAGCTTCTTATTCTATAACCACCAATTATTTGCCTATCTATATATAAAGTAAACAGAGGTAATGTGAACGGCCTGAACCCCGATGCTTTACTTAATTGACTTTACTGCTGTTATATATATGCTTCTATTGCCTCTGTAATTAGCCCTTCCGAGTCTTTCAAGATATCGGGAAAGCTGAGCCCGAATACTTATCTTGCGTTTGCTTATTGACTATGCCAATTTGGACATACTCTATTATATGCTCGCGATTGCTGCTCGCCGTAGGTGCGACAGAGCTGGCTGTCTGAGCTCTAGCCAATAGTGCACCAGAGGAAATACGTTCTTGGCCATTCGCGTATGGCAACCTTGAGTTATCATGGAGGCCGTGGGCAGCTAACTCGAGCTCCGAGTCTCCATCTGTATAAGAAGCTCGATGTGGACTTTCCGGAAGCCGATAGCTCATAGTTAATATTACCATATAGAGAAGCTATTGAGGGAACACCAGCCTTGTATAGTAACCGGCCAGCAAAAGTCCAAGAACGCTTGCAGATACTAGTATAATAAACAAACCTAGGAGCAACAAATGATCAGCTATCCTCTTCTCAGATAATATTCCTCGGGAGGCAAGAAATAAAACCCCAATAGCAGCAACTTGCGAGGTAAATAGTGTTATGTAAGCAAGCTCAAGGGGTGCTGGTGTATTCGGTATTATCACCAAGATAATAGCAAGGATTACTTCAATGTATTCTACAACGAGGAGCCATTTCTACCACCCTTCTTTATTGATTATGATCATGAACGTATAAATAATGGCAATAACCTGTAGTTATCTCGTTAGAATAAGTTTTGAACTTATTAGAGACTGCAGTAAACCTGAAGTATAGTAACTCCCTATAGGGAGATGATTGCTAATATGGTATATATAGAACTTGAAAGCACTTACGGCAGCCTGACTTATTGGCTGTACTCGAGGGAGAAGAGGATCAGAGCTATCAGCTCCAATATAATCTATCCCCCGATTAAATATACGAACTATACCTCCCGTGACTACGGGTAATGAAACTTGAGGGAGATGAAAAAACAGATATAAACTAACAAAAGGCTGGTTATCAAATAAGCATCAGTAATCTGATATTGAGAGATACAGCCTATGATTTGATGAATACAATTAGTTATAAGTAAATAATGTTCAAAAAGTATATATGAGGTTTAGCCAGAATTGGTATGGAAGCAAGATAAAAGGGGGACCGGCCCTACTTATACTTGCGACTTGAGTCCGCCCCAGGAGTTAACTCTACTATATTAAACAACGCGTGATTAATAAGCTAAGCGAACTATCCTGATGATAGCTATATACCTCTACTCTATTATTCTTGCTCATCTCCCGGGTTTGGGAATAGTATCGGCAACTGCTATAGATCGCTGAAGTTTCCCGAGGGCCGTAACCACACACGCTCAAGTACTCCGAATATTAAGAGCTCTTGTAAGATCTTGTGAGATAAATCTACGGCTGATCTTAGGGAAAATAAGTGTTATTACTTAGCTTAATAGCATACTAAATACAGAAGGGACTGATAGCTCCAATATCTTCTCATCTTGACAGTATTCGAATACAGTAAGGGCTGGTAAAGCACTTCCTCAGTTCTGTCTCGCCGCCTCAGCCTAACCCTGTCTGGCGCCCTTTCCCATCCCTCGTTTCTTGGCCTTCTTTTCCTTATAAAGATAATCCACCTATTGGCTACAGTGTTTTACTGTATTAGCCGGGGAATCCCAGTGTTGCTGGAGATAAGCTATAACCTCCGCTGTGCTGAATACAGACTCCGGTATCTTTGCTGCAAACAACTTTACCTGTTCCTTGATCTCTTCATTCTCTGCCTGTCTCTTGTTTTTTTTATCATGGCCTCCTTATTAACTAATATTTCCATGATCGAGTTCGGGTTGTTTGAATATAAAGCGATAGATCTTATTAGCAATGCTTTCATTAGCAAGCTGGAATGTAATCTTTAAATCTACTCGACCAGGCCGAGTAAGGGCATTATCTAGTTTTTCAGGATAATTGGTTGTTATAATCAGAATTCGGTCGTCCTGAGAGGAAACCCCATCAAGGATATTCAAAAGGCCCGAAAGGGTCACCCCCTTTTTTAGTAACCTCGTATCTATATCGCTGTCTGAATCTTCGGTATCAGAGCCTCTAGATAATATAGCTCCCGCGGTATTAATATCCTCCAACAAGATGATATATTTATCTGGAAGCGCAGCAAATAGGTCATTCAGCCTTTTATCGTTTATGCTAGGGATGCTGACGACGTAGATATCTATATCCAATGTACCGGTAATAGATAGGCTGAAGCTTGTCTTTCCGGTTCCAGGAGGTCTATATAGAAGATATCCTCGTTTGTAGGGGATCGAGTAATCGGAATACTGTTTTTTGGTGTCTGGGTTGAGGAATTTGTTGATATTATTAATAAGTTGACCCTTTTGCTCTTTATCGAGTATAACGGTTGTAAGAGGTCGAGTATCTACTGCCTTTTCTTTTATCCAGTGATTTTCGCAATGTGTATAGATAGTTGTTTTATTCTTTAATCCATCGAGATATTCACGTCGGCAGTCTTCTATAAGATATTTCAGGATTTGTAAAGATCGTCCGATATAAGTAATAGAGATCTGTTCCTCCTTATAAAGGCCGACATCTACCTGTGTGGTTTTGTATGAAAGTAAATACCTCCCGTACCAGAAGTAGAAAGCCCCTTCCTATGGGGTATACTGGAGCGGCTTTTTAGTATGGGCATTACGAGTTCTTTATTTCTTGTTAACTTTAGCACGAATGGAACGAGCGGCATCCTCCAGTCCATGGGCTGAGACCT
Source organism: Clonostachys rosea (assembly GCA_026958235.1). Taxonomy (NCBI): domain Eukaryota; kingdom Fungi; phylum Ascomycota; class Sordariomycetes; order Hypocreales; family Bionectriaceae; genus Clonostachys; species Clonostachys rosea. The sequence continues at coordinate 403,042 of CP110205.1, forward strand.
ACGCTTGGATCATGTCGTATATTTCATTATAGCGTTTGATCCGGAGAGTTGATGCTTATAGAGGTGAGCCCGGGTCCTGTGATTGTGTTTCTTATGACTTACTGAAGTGATCAATGAACTAATCTATGAATCGAAATACATATGGTTTCAACAATGCAGCCAGTACAAAGAGGCATATTAGCTGGGTATAGCCAGATATATTGCCATTTAGGACTTGACTGGCAGCATTAGTGATGTTTGAGAAACCAGGAAGGAAGAGGTTTAAAATGGACATCGGCTGGGATAGTGCCTCTTGGATAAGAGGCGAGCTGATGTTGCTGAGGAGTGTCATGATAGTATAATAGAGGCTATACTAATAAGAGGAAGAAGACGATAGTAATGTAGATTGAATATAAAGGAACTGAAGTGAATCTTGCAAAGCTTCAGTTTATAACTTGAATTCTTGGAAGGGTAGACCTACATCAGAATAAATATGATCTCCTCTCGTGGGAATCCCGCCTTCTTATGGTTCTCTTACTTATGAATTACATCCCTATCTCAGATTTAACCTTCTGTTATCAGATTTAGTCTGACGAGGTATTACCACTAATTGCCTGCCACTTACAAGCATTATTAGATATTGATTAACTAGGATGTATATTGGTGCTTAGTTCACTAGTGCTATTATGCAGGTTATATCTGATGCGGCCAGACTTCGCACAGCTGATGCAAGTATCTGTCTCAGGAAATAAACTATTGGACCTCTCTGCGTTCATCTGCAGCAACTATTGAATATGACTACGCCAGAGTAAACCACCTGGTCTAGGCAGGAGGGAGCCTATGCAGGGATAAGAAGTTGGTTACTGATCCAGGTCCCCGTAAATAACATACTTTGTACAGCTCAATTCAGCTGTATTCCGGGTTGTGCAAAACCCAGAAGCCCTTATATGCGCACTGCACTGTGGAGTTGTTAAGAGATATCGATCAAGGTATTATATGATAATTATCGCTTTTTCTATGCCCCTATCACGCTCTAAGTTTCTCTTTTCTGTATTAACTAACCGGCAATATAATATAGAATCACAAACACAGGCAATAATAACCTGTCTAGGAATATTCCTTAGTAAACCAGCTATTATCGTTCACCGAAGGTAAGTTATTCAATTAGCTAGAACTCTGCGAGCCATGGAGGAACTTTCTTCTCTCTTCCGATTGGATAAGTATATCTCTGTTGAAGAGTGGAGGGTAGAGAGCATTCATCCCTGCTAAGCATCTGGAGGGCAGAGAGTGTTTATCCCTGTTGAAAGAGTGGAGGGTAGAGAGAATTCATCCCTGCTAGCGGAGTAGAGGGTAGAGAATATTTATCCCTGTCGGAGACTGCGTAGGACGGTTCAAATATGCCAAAACGGTTGCAGCTGGTTATAAAAACAGCGAATCCGTTCAAAACGACAATAGACAGGAAAAAGGTTCTTCCAGTAGTGCAAAATTTTCTTATTTCTGAGCAGGCGAGCCTCTCAGTCGGGAAAAGTTCTTTCTATTTATTAGCATTATCGTTAACCTTCACTTCTTTACCTATTGCAGTCTCAGTTTCGTATAGTATCAAACAAGGCTAGGTTGGAAACTGCCCAGCAGTCCCTACATAAGAATAGCTTTTTTGAGCTACCAGACTGCGAAGTTGGAGATTATATTGCTGTTTTCTAGTCTAAGGGCTTTCCTTATGGGACCATATTTGCCTTGGAACTTCTCATTAAGGCTGTAATCTTTAATCCGGTGAGTAGTCTTAAGTGAATACCCTGATAATTATCTAATTACCTCAGAGGATTTGTGACATACTTTATGCATACTCCAACGACTTTATCCTCGGCTATTATTTAAGGTATATAGCGAAACCTGGATAATTCTTTCGCTTCTGGGCCGGGGGCCTAAACACTTGTCGGCTTTTTGTGGTTTATTAATAGGCAAAAGGGTTACGAGTGGACTACTGGATTGGGTCGTATAAAGTTGCGCTGCCAGTTCTACAGCCGCAAGGTGAAAATATGGAGCCTTTGCATGAAAATAATAGAGAATCGCTCGTTAAGGCGGGCTGTAAGCCTTAACAGTTTTATTTCCCAGAGGGTGGTTTGTAAGTTGCTTCCCTATATGGTTGGAATGCTCTAATATGATATAGAATAATTACTGATATACGAATCTCCTTCGATCGCAAGGCAGGCTACGAACTTGCTAATATGTTCTTTCCTCGTGATCTTCTCCCCAAACTTCCAATATAGCTCCCTTATTCACCTGAGATAGAGAGGAAGGTTAAAAATATAAGGGAGAAGAGCGGGATACTTGGTGTAAATTTCGAAATTAGATACCTGACCCAGACATAAAGTAGTTTATAGCATCATATATAGCGGGAGTATCTTGTATATAAAGCAGATATAAGTCCATTCTACCAGATCTAATAGAAACCTCCGGCTCGTTCGTAGATATGCTCTCTTGCTAAGGTTCTATAATCGTGTTTATAAGAGTAGCTGTGCCGAAGTATATGGATATGTTCTGGGTATCGGCATTGTTCATGGTTGGATATATATTTGAAGAGGGTCTTGCTGCCTGCTGCCGCAATATCTCGCCTTTTTCATAAGCAGCCTCCTCAGTGTGGTTATTCACAGTATTTATCAACTTTGGCTTCTGCGATATAGATTAGTCTATACTTATTCCCGCTGCTTCTTGTGTTCGTTTCTGGGGGGCTCTTTTGCTTTATAAGGATTTAGGACGCGGGTATACTAAGAGGAGCTCCTTATCGATACCTCTGAATAGCTCCTCACACTTATCTCATATAAATCTCGCGTTGATTTCGCTCTTGGTTTTATAGCGATGAACATAGCGGATCTATTCGATCGAGGTTCCCGATATCTATAATAGTACGCAGATCGGGCATAGATGCTTGAGCTTGACATCTGCACTAAGTTAGTAGTCTTCGTGTAATAAGGGATAACAGCTTATGCGTTCCATAGTATGCCCGGAATCCCGTGAGCTTCTTAGCTGGCTTTACGAAACAGTTATCTCTGGGGCAGTAATAACTATCTCGATCTTTATGCTTTGCGAGTAATTCATACTAGCTTATAGGCTCTGGTATATGGAGAACATTGTTTTCCTCAGCCTTTAAGTGAGATAGGGACTGTTGGAGGTGCTGCTGGAGGTCGAATACTAGTTATCATTGCTGCAATTATTTAGTTTGCTCCTCTTTAAAATGCCTATCATGTTCTTCAGAGCATGCGAAAGTAGCTAGGCAGGTATATCGAAAACCGGATAATAATATGGTTATAAGAGGCAAGCAAGGAGTAGATAAAGGACATGTGGACTACCCACTTTAACTGGGTGGCGGGGTTATTTTAATCCGGGCATATATATTAAACCGTTTCTACCTTAGATATAAAGGGTGGGGAAGTTAGGCCTCCTTTGTTCTAAATATCGAGCGCCTTTGGGTATCATATTTAATTCTATCTTCTTTTCCTACCTTGTTGCGTCGAATTATTATTTTATATTCTATAATTAAAACCAGGAAAGATATGTGACCAATGTGATAGTTCAGGCTATATCGGCCTAAATAAAAACATCAAATATCCCTTGTATAATACCACCCGTCACCTTGAGGTAAGTGACCTGAGTAATCTGTTGGCGATATATTAACCGCTCTTATAGCTAATGTATCCGGATAACGAGGAGCAAGGGTTGCTTTATTACTATATGACACCAGAATTCTCTCTATAGCCTGGGTAGTTTGTAATAACCGGATTTAGGAGCGGGAACATGGAAGATAGGGGAACAGTTTGCGGTATCTGTTGGCGAAATATAAGCGGACTGAAGTATCCATAGGGTTTGTCTGTCGTCAGTTATTATGTTATAGACATCTGGTTATGCGTATGGTCAGTCACTATTTTGGAGGAGTCGAGCTATGCTATTCTCTTGATCGGACTAGCCCAGATAATATGCCTACTAATAACGCATGCTATACGAGCTGTAACACCGTTGGAAATATATATATATGGGATTGAACATTAAATCTCATTATGTCTGGACTGGTTGCCAAAACTATATAGCGATATCGAGCAGGCTGTAAGCAAAGTAATTAGCTAATTAAGAATCTGTAAGTAAGTGCTCTTCGATTAGTTTAAGTGTATACAGATCATGCTCAATATGAGCGATATCCGGAAATAGGCCGCCCCAATTCATCGTACCAGCCTTAGGGCCCATAGGTTTACCCTTAGATCAATAAGAGTCAAAGTCAATAAGAACAGCACTATCTTTACCATCGAGTATAATATTAGAGAGATTGATATCCCCGTGGATGAGATTCAGAGAATACAGATATGCAATGCCCCTCTTTATATCCTCTATAATGGCCTGTTTTTTATTGTAATTTAATGATTGATCCCTCAGCAATATCGCCAACGTTTGTTTATATCGCCTTAGATATAGTCCTTTAATCCGACCATTAATAACCACATACCTATAGTAGACGCCGATATTAGGATATAGTACCTGGCGTAACTGCTCGTACACTCGGGCTTCCTGCAGTTGCAGCTCGTAGAAGGACTGTTGTGTAGTGAAAGAACAGTGGCTATATGTGAGGAGATTTGGTTCTTTAATAAATATACTTCTTAGATCAAGAGGAAAGTCCGGTGCTATCGATAGGTCGGTTGAAAATGGTGCCTGAAAATATGATATTGGTATAGCTGTTAGGGGTATCTGGGTTGGGTCGATATCTCCTTTGCGTCGTGGGTCTTGTCCAAAAAAGTATTGGTCACCCTCGCGCAGGATGACCATTCTGTGGTCGAATTCAGGTTCATCAGTCTCTATCCAGACCGGCTGATAAGCCAGGATTTCGAAAGAGTTCCTGGAGGTGGTGTCCATGGTAAATAACGACGAATTGTTCATAAGAATTGTCTACTGGCACCGCTATAAAAGCTATAGTGCTTTTGCTCAAGCTTTTCTATTCTGCCGTAACTTACTGCTTGACTATCAGGACTTTAGTAATTAAGCTATATTGTATTCAGTTACCTTGCTCCACTATCGTAGTCCGCTATCGTAGTCTACCATTGGGATTCCCTGTCGTAGCAGTTCCTTATCGTAGTCCACTACTGTAGTCCACTATTATTCACTATCGTAGTCCACTGTCGTAGTCCGCTATTGTAGTCCACCATTGGGATTCCCTGTTGAAGCAGTTCCTTATCGTAGTCTACTACCATAGTCCACTATCATTCCACCTACTATCGTAGTCCACTGTTATAGTTCGCTACTCTAGTCAGTGCGCTCTATAAGGAAAGGGAAAATACTATATAGAATAACTGAAATCCTTTCGAGTGTCTCCTTCTATTCTATTCCTCTATACCACAAAGCAGACAAATAAAACTGCTAATCTAATATTTAATTATCTATACTATCACTTTTAATATAGCTTTCAAGGAAACAGCTGAGTATGAACTCGTTAATTCTTATGACTGGGCTACAAGGTGCTGAGCCGATGGCTCCACCTACAGGGTCAGAATTGTTGACTGTGGTAATACCAAGTGCAAATACTCTGACTCCTATATTGCAGGTAGTACCTATATATCCTCTACCTTTCTGCCATGCCTACTGATAAACTATAATAGGAGCCTAGAGCGCTTTAGGGGAGGGAGGCGGGCTAATGTGATTGTATAACCGAATGGGCATAGCTAATCAAAGATATATCCAAATGCGTGCGATAGTAGCCTATATTAGCTTAGTTCAATAAATTATTTAAATGCAAACCCAGAGTAGCACTACCTTATATAAGCAGCATATTTGATTTACCCGCTCTTCTGATAGTTACCAGAACTTTATTTACTAACTATATTTTGATACCTCGTTCAGAAATGGAAGAGGTTACCACAGATAAAGCCCCCCTATATGTTAAACTCCTCCTGTAACGCCTTAGTATATATGAATGTATATCTGGGATAGAAGTATCCTGGTAGGAAACCTAATAAGCTGGGGAAGAATTAATACCTAATATATTCCTCGGAAGTAGTGGATTCCCCGCCTGGCTCGTATATTATCTTATAAAAAGCGTGACAGAGGTACAGTACTATATCCCTAATAAAGCCGACTATACTAGAGTAATCTCTGGTTTAGAGAATAAATCTGTTACGTCTTGATAACTAGTTGCGAAATAACTTGCGGGCAAAATTATACCTGAACTGATAATCAAAATTAATAATCTAAGAACTAAAAGGATCAGACCGCTTGAGAATAGCACTATTAGTTAACCTGGGAATAAAAGACAGCGTAAGTAGGGCTTTCTATTGAGTGATCTTGTTCTGATGTGTGCCAGGTACGGTAGATGTTAATGGCAATCCCTCAGCTTCCCCGACAACTCGCCTCAGTCTCGCTCCGACTCTTGATAACGGACATACAGCGACTTCTAATAACACATTCGTTGCTAATAATACATATACTACGACTGCCTTATATACAACAACTTCCAATAACGCCCGAGCTGATATCGTATCAGTTGAAACGCTAGGCTACTTTGCTCAGGAGGAACACATGCTAGTCAATGCCTCCCTTACTGCTGCCACGAAACTTTTCCCCCGTGACTTATTGTATGCGATCAAACGATACCCTGACCCAAGAAGTAACCATGACTTGGTGGCCGCTATATTAATGATATTCGCGGACGCACTATATATAAACAAGCTGGACTGCTATATAGTATTGGAGATCACGACTGACAAAGTACAATATATGGCTCGAGAATTATTTAGGATACGCTTGGAAACAGTAGCTGGGCTCTGATATGTTTATCTTCCAGGCAGTATATCCAAAATTCTACCTAACCCTATGTTTACCTTGCAAGGATGCGGATATAATATTATTTATTCTACTTTTGGCAGTGAAGTATCTAATGTAATTATGGCAAGTCCAAAATATCAGGATGACATGAGATATGCACGTGATGCGACAGACGCTGTCAGTATGATGGTCTTACTCTCGGCTGATAAGGGTGCTACCCTCTCTGTGCATCTTAGCTTATGGGAGGGTACTGAAATCAAGAAGAAATTGTATATATAATACCTAGTAATTATGATTCAATACCAAGCTAACTTTCTTTCACCTTCCCATCCTTCCTACTAAACTAAAGCTTTGTACCTTTTGGTACTATACCCTCTCTATCGCACTTATTATATGATGCGGTCGGTGTACTTATATCTGTTGCAGAATATACCTGTAAAAAGCAAGCAGTCTAGTAAACGGTCTGACCTGACCTGTCGATAGTAGTCGGGGGCCTTTCAGTGTTACTGAAAAATTCTTCGCCCTTAGAGTAAGCCTTGAAATTGAACGACTGCAGAATATGTTAGTATAACCCAGCCCGGGCCAGATAGGAAAATATACTATTGGAAATATTACTCAAAAACTTTAGGATATTCGTAGTAAGATTGATACTTCGCGCCACGGAGTATAGGCAATATATAGTAGTAACCTCCACCGTGTTAGATATTGATATTGGGTATTAATCGAAAATGGCTCATTGGAGGATACTTCTTAAGTCTGCTGTTATACAAGAAATGGACCTGGAGGTATCCTGTATGCTTATCTTAGGATGCAGAGGAAAAAAGCAATTAGGCGGTAATAAGGGTCGGTTAAGGCTTTATAGTGCTGGACGAGAATGATGATGTACCTCCTATACCTTAGGCCAGTGTATATTAACCCCTCCGTCGTATTAAGTACCTTAAAAAAAAATACTAGAAGTACAAGTAGGATGAGTAGGGGTACAGTAATGAGGCTGCTGGATCTTGAATATATAATCCGAGTACTCTACAGATGGTAAAAGTTGCTTTGGTAATAAATAGCCTGAAAATAACCGGTGGGCAAAGAGTAGAGACTCCTTAACCCTTAATTTCTTCCATACCGGCTATTCTTCGGCCATTAGGTTATACTACCAAAGATCAGTAGTTATAGCTAATCATAGGGTGCTCGGAATTTTTATATTGTTAATTTTTATTAGTCTAGAAGAACCTGCCGATTTTTACTGTTGTTCCTATACTCGAGCAGGACATGTTATACTGTTTGCCGGCCAGATCTGTATTCGTATTTATCGGTACAGCCTTTCCTGGTCGGACCCCAAGGTTAAAGAGCTCTCTGCTGTATTTGGCTGTAAGTAAATCCACTGGAATTAGACTATCTATCCTTTACTCCGGAGCTTGTCTGGAGCTTGAATAAACTCTATAAAGATATATTATCCGGATAGGGCTCTCCTTTATAAGTAGGTAGAGTAAACAGATCAGGCGAGTGTAAGATAGCTCTGTCTTTAAAGAAGGAGGTGAAAGAATCGCGAAAAGCATCGGAATTAGTTCTAATAGGATGGTCCTTAATCAATTAGACTAGCCTTAGTATACCATAGCAGTGTCACAGGCCTATTGTGCAGCACAAAGAGCTGTATTAAGTAGGGGTTTGCCATACATCGACCCAGCCATTTTTCAGGATTATTTCGGAGCAGAGGCGCCGTTATGGTATTCTACAAGGAACGGTGGCAAGTGGAGGGTGCTGATATAATTTGGGCACCCAGGTGCCCATATATTAGTCGCCTATTTATCTTTACCCCCTCTGTACTACCTTTTCAGCCTATTACAACCTAATTTCTCAGTATAATAATCTATTTGTCTTGGAGTACTGAAAAGCAAGGTTTACTATGATTAGTCGCTTATTATCTCTACTGTATAAGATCAGCTCCATGATAATAGCATATCTCCCTATAAAGGACTTGCTATATTGGCGACAGCTTTGTAAGACGACCTGCGATATAGCAGCCAATCTCTTTGCCAATAACTTTTGTATATTCAATATTATGTTTCAGCGACGAGCGCTAGAGGTGCTCACAGGTATATCAGTGAATTCCGACCTCAGCGGACTGGTCGAAACACTTAAGATCTCTATTTATCATCTTCTGCCACTCGACGAGCTTGGTGCATTAGACAGGCTGTATAATCCTTTAGAGAGGCTCCCCGGAAGAGCACTGCCCCTCGAAGGGAGTGATAGCGGTAAAGAGACTGGTGAAATACTGCGCTCCTGTCGTCTGGCTCGGCTCAAAGAGAGAGAGTACTGAAAATGCTTGGAGGAATAAGAACAAATGATACGGACAGGATATAACGCCCAATATTTGATGTAAGCTATGGAGCGCCTTATAAATTGCAGGAGAATTGTCATCAGCGACTTTAATAGGCCCTGGGGTCTTGAAAAGTTTAAAGAATGAATCAGTGTTTTGCCCCGAAGAAGCCTAATATTCGAGTCGGAAAGAAGCGTCAGTCTGGTCCGCTATATTGTACATGCGACCCTCTCTGCAGCAGCTACTAGTAAGCTTCTTGTTGAGGAGCTAGAGATCGAATTGGGTGGTCTCATGGAGAATGCTAATCGTATAAGCCTAAGTATGCTATCAGGTCTATCTATTCCTATCTTAGCTCGGTATCCTCTTACATATCTTCGTTATCTACGCCTGACTGTTGAAGGGGAAGTCCCTGGGTACGAATCACACTTTGTAAGGAGAATATCAGATCTAGTTCAATTTATCGGGCTATTTCCTGTACTCTCCTCTTTTAGTTTGGAATTCGAAAACCGTAATGAGTATAATTTCTTTTCAGACATCTCTGCGGCTCTATTTATCCCGAAATTGGAGGTACTGGAGCTCGCTATAATAGACTGCACTCGCAAGGATATAGCAATTTTCCTTCTCCGCTACTATAAGATACTGCGGGAAATCAGTTTTAAAAGTCTCCACCTTACTGATTGTGCGGAAGTATGGCTGTGGCTTATCGAGATTATCTGCGATAGCCTCTATATTGCCTCCTTATCTATGCGGAATTATTTAATTGATAATTGGGAAGTTTTTCGCTCCATCCGTTCAAAGCTTGCTCTGCTAGAAGGCTCTACCTGGTAAGATTTCACGGATATTATTGAGCTGCTGTTAACCTCAGAAGATGAAGATGATATATGACGGAAAGATAGGGTTGCTCTGCTTATATTAAAGATAAATCTAATTGCAGATAGAAAAAGGCTTAATGTTATACTGATAGTATTAATACCTGACACGAACCGTGAAGCAGTATGGGATAGAGATTATCACATCTATGTTATAGTTATTATGATGATATATGGTGTTTAGATATAAGCTTCATCAAGCTTATTTGATCCTCTACGCTTTACCACCCTAACAGCTCCTAGCACTAGAATCGCCCTATGTCAAATTAATTTATAGCTTGACGGGCTGGGAAGCCTATTACATTTTCTAAAACGAAATATCTCTGTGGTTACATCGTGCAAACGCCAATTGCTATAGCTATGCTTATGATCAAGTTCCCAGTTGTATGAATGCTTTTGTATCTACTTTAGTAAGACAGTAATGCTATACTACCCTGCCCTGAATCTGCGGGGCAATTGGCCCTTTGCTTTTCGGCTTCATGGCCTTAATAACAGCTAAGTCGGGGAGAATCAAGACCTGCCTATTACGATCAAGGCAATAACATATTCAAGGCTTGAGAAGAAAAGAGTTTTCCTTGCTTTGTTTAAAGTATTCTCTTCCTATAGCAATTTCTCTCTACAGCTATACTCCCAATGCTCCGTAGGTGATGTATATTTATAGAAAGTAGGGCTATATGCTATTGATCTAGCTAAGGTTGTGCAAAATAAGAAATAGTTGATGTGGATAAATGCGTAATACAGAGGAAATCAAAAGATAATAATATATACTAACTGCCGATTGCTAGACCCTCGTTGCAGTGAACTTTATAATTCTCGTCGATATGAACCTTAGGTCTAGAATGTTTTTACCTGATGCCCAATAGTATCATCCCTACTCTGAAAATACAGACCGGGTAATTCACGGAAGCAGAGGCCATATCCTCAGATAGGAGAGACAAGTTTAGGGTAAGCCCGTTAAGCAATCAGCTAGTAACCATATAGTAGCTCGAATGCTAATAAGTTTATCTGCCAGGCTTTATTTATCTTCATTCCAATCTTCGGAGTTGTCCCCAATGAGCATCGATGTATATAGTGGTATTGCTCTGGAGTACGTAAATAATCTAGTTGCTTGGCTCTCCTCTCTAGGTGAAGATATATAGGTATCCTATCCGTCCAGTAGCATCGAATAATACAGCTATCCGGATCAAAAGAGCAGGATCGTTGGTCTCCTGAAAGCTGCCAATACAGAGGTAAGTAGGTGTAAGAAAGACTGTACTGTGGCTTGGGGGTGCGGGTTACTGATAATTATTTCGCGCAGATAACAGGTTGAGCGGCATTTATCCTCAGGTACTGCGGACCTTTCGTGGGAACCCTTTTACTAACCCCGTGCAAAATGTTCCCCGGCGAAATCATACCCCTTCCTTAAGATCAGGATCCTGTATCCTACTTTAATAAAATCGCTCTTAGTCCGGGCGAGGGGTATAGGATTGTTGAGCCTCTGTGTATCGAAGTTGATTCTAATAGAGTAATATTTTTCTTAGCTATTTTTATGAAAAGGGCGTAGAAAACTCAGTATTATCTAAGTTGATGCTATAATATAGAAAGAGTTCGCCTGGTTTATCCAGAATCATCCCTATTATATTAAGATCAACTTGAAAATTACCTACTCTTATTAGCCTGTCAAGTTGTCAGAAGAGAAGAGGAGAAGTGTTTACTATTATTAGAAGCAGTGCCCGATTTATCTGTTCCTGCGTCGAACCCCCGGCAACTGTTTGGATATAATAGCGCCTGCTTACCTGCTGTTCCTTTATTTATGTCTCCTTTTGGTATGGCGTTTTCACGCCTTCGAGATTTCAGTTTCCGGGGTGCAGGCCTAATACGATTCCTCTGTGTTTGTAGATGTTCTTTTGACTGGAATACTCGCTGCATAATTTCGAGTAGGTCGCTATATAGGGTAGCCCTAAATATATGCTCGATAAGCCTACTGCTGTAGCTTTCTGATAGTTTCTCCAGTAACGGCATAACTTTGGCATCGTTGGATATTGTAACCGCGCTCGCGGCCAATACCAGCGTCCCGCTATATACGAAGAACTTCTCCCCTAATTATGTACTATTTTCCAGGTTCTCTGGACAGCCCATAAGATGGAAGGCAGTAACAGCAGGCTGTTCACTGAGTGATTTAAGTTGAAATAACCTCAAGATATCAGCAGTCTGGCTCTCATCCAGAGAAACATTACTGATGGCGCTACTGATAGTGTTAATAAGTAGTGTGCCGCCTTGACGCCAGATCTGGGACTCCTACAGATGCTTATTAATAGTTCTTCGTCTATATATATGGACAACTGAGGCCAGATGGTCTGGCGTTTTGATCTGCGGGCGGCCAAGGGAAACGCGGAATGTTTCTTGAAGTTCGATAAGGGCAAGATCTGAGGCAGAGAGTATGATATAGCGAAGAGCTTTAATCAGTTCTGTTCGAAGAGTATCAGGCTCTTTTTGGGCAGCTGATTTAATATCAAGCTGGCAGCCTAAGATATTGACTTATAGGGAAAGAGGGGAACAGGGAGATGATTGTATCTGAAGAGCCATAGTGAGTACGATATAGAAGAGCTTTCGAAACGCTATACAGTTAATTTGAATCTTTAACTGAATTATAGTAGACAAATCTTGCTACTTGTTATTATTTAATAAAGCCAATTATGTACAAGTGTCATGTTTAGGACCCCTGAATATTGACATATGTCAAGATTCTTTACAGGACCCAGATGTGCCTGATAATGAGCTAATCATATCGGGAGGCCTACTTGGTGGGAGTATACTCTTGATCCCTACTGGCTTTATGTTACTGTAAGGTCTTGTCCTGTTTACTAGCCAGATACTATAAGATAATGGCTATTGTATCTTGGTTTATCCTCGTCTAGATCAATACATACCCTTTTCTTCGTCAGTATACAGTTTTACGGCGTCTATGGTCTAATTATCATGTTTTGATTCTTTTGAGCGTACAAGATTTCAACTCAGTTGCTTTATCTCGTATTCGAAAATGTCTTCAGCCTCTGTTACTGGACTGTATCTATGTACCGAAGATGGGAAAAAGAGCCTGAAATCTATAATTCCGCGGCTTCTAGTCGGTAGCATAGATAAAAAGAATACGATAATACCAAAAGCTCTCCTTACTAATGCATACGAGGTTGCGTCTGTATACGACCATGAGGGGGAATAGAATATGGCGGAGAACATATAGATAGCAGCGTTCATAGTCTTGAAGGAAGAATTAGGTGAATCGTATCCCTCTACTCTTACTTGCATATCTAATCTCGCCGGGTGGCATCAACAACTGGGAAAGTACGATATAGCAGAATAATTGGGTTTAAAAGCTGTAATAATGAGGATAGATGTTTTAGGAGATGAGCATCCTTACACGCTTTTCTCTATATCTAACCTGGCCATGTTATACTAACGTCAAGGTCGTTATGACATGGCAAAAGAGCTCCAAGTGCTAGTGGTAGCTGCTATGAAGAAGATATTGGGCGAGGAGGATCCCAAAGTACTTATGAGCGAAGCAAATCTAGCTGTAATATGCCTATATCTTGGTCAATACCGTGAGGCTGAAGAGATAGAAAAGAAAATTTTAGAGGCAAGAATGAGGATACTAAGCGAAGACTATACCAAGATGCTTACCTCTATGGCAGATTTAGCCTCTATCTATATAGAGCAAAATAAGTACGAGGAGGCAAAGGCACTGCTTCTGCGAGTTATGGATGTGAAAAAACAAAACCTAGGACCGAGATATCCCGAGACGCTCGCATCCATGAGCAACCTAGTATCACTGTATCTCCTGCAAGGTAAATAGAAGCCCGCAGAGCAATTATAGAGGTCTATAATACTAATGATAATAGAGAAGTTAGGCAAAGGCCATCTACACACTCTTATATATATGGCTTCGTTAGCTATAGCATACGGAAACCAAGGCCAGTACCAAGCAGCAGAAGAATTACTGAACGAAGTTATTCAGATAAGGACGACATTATTTGGCATAGAGCATACAGGAACTCTCTCCTCAACAGAGAAACTAGCCTTAGTGCTTATAGAACAAGGCCAATACCAGGAGAGTAAGAAGCTTCTAAAGCAAGTAATAGAGACACGTAAGAGTCGCCTAGGGAAAGAGCATCCTGACACGCTTCAGTCGAAAGCAAATCTTGCTCTTATATATAACAAACAAGGCCGATATGAGGAAGTACAGCAAGCGGGCCTACTATTAGTGAAAATAATGAGCAGAGTGCTCGGAGAGGATTATCTCGATACATTGTCCACTATAGGCAATCTGGCTTTAACCTACAACCATCAAGGTCGTTATGGGGAGGCAGAAGCTCTATAAGAGCTAGTAATACAAGGGATAATGAGAATCCTTGGCGACGAGCATGCTCAAACACTTACATCCATAGCGAATCTAGCCTTGACGTATTATGAGCGGGCGAAGTATAAGGACGCAAGAAATATCACAACGGAGGTCCTGGTTAAGGGAGCCAAAGTCTTTAATGATATATATCCCACGAGGCTTTCCTGGTTAAACAATCTTGCAGTCTGTCTTCAGGAAGAGGGGCAATTTGAAGCAGGGTTTAAATTGGGGGAAAAAGTGATAGCCATGAGCAAAGAAAAGTTAGGGGATAATTACCCCGATACCCTTATCCAACTGTTAAACCAGGCTATGGCATATAATGGCCAGGGTAAATGAAAGATGGCAGAAGAACTTATGGCTGATGTGGTTCAGAAGTACAGAATCAACTTAGCCGAAAGCCATCCTTACACCTTGATAAGCATATATAATCTAGCTCTAATATATATAGGACAAGGCGCGTAGCATGTGGCTCAGGGAATCTGGGTATTAATTACAGAGCTAATAAGGACGGTGCTTGGGGAGGAACACGAATATACTATTCGATATATGAGCTATCTCGCCCTGATTAATAAAATAACCAATGGTATATCTGAAGTCGACTTATCGCCTTAGGTCGCCGCGTTTAAGTATATAGGAGGGATAGTATGAGCAGGGTGGGGGTGGACCTTATTAGTGAATTTTTATATATATACAAATAGGTTATATTTTCCTTCTTATATATAAAGCCAGAGGGATAAGTATTCTCAATATATAACTCTTATATTGCCCCCAAACGCGTGCCTGGACGGGGTATCGTAAGGCAAAGTCTACCTAGGCATAAGTAGAAGTATGGCCAACTCGAAATATGTATATGTATTTAATCACAGCTATCTTTTTTTTGCTAGTAATAAAGATCACGGGCTTATGTTTGGGACTAACGCTATGCTCTGGGGTAATTAAATCAAAATGATTTTGGTATATTACAGGTATCCATAATTTCCTGATTATTCTCAGGTCTATCTTCGTCTGAAAAATCATATAAAGGTGAGTTGTTATAGACCAGGATACGTGATACAGGTGACATGTGGGTATAGTATACCCATATGTGTATAGGAGGCTGCAAGAAGCCTTGAGTCTGTATCCGTGGGTAAGGGTATTATTATAAGGAACGCATTATCCGGCAAATATCTGATACTCCGCGGATCATTGCTGATCTGCTTTGCCCCGCCTTCTGGCGCCCAAAAATAGGATCCAAGCCATTTTCTAGTACCTCAGTTGCTAGTGTTACTATTGCAATCATTCTTTATTCCCGCTTCCTGCTGAAATTCCATCGGTGCTTCTAAACCTTATAACCAATATATAATTTGCCCTCTACTAGCCATAAGTTACGAAGACACTATCATGCAGAGGACGCCATGCGCTCGTCAGCGATCTTTGTCTCCCTTTTCAGCTCGTTTCGTTAAAGACTATACTTCCAGACTAGCCCAGAGAACTAGATCTCGGTCACCACCTAGGCGTCATCGCAGTAATGAAGCTAAGGAATTAATCGCTAATTTCAATGCCGATATAGAGTGTCGAAAGTAACTCACTCCAGAAGCAAGGCTTAAGGAGGATGGACAAGTACTTTGTTAGCTCTTAAGATAAGACCCAACACTCTTCTAACCCTATAATATACTCTACAGGTATTATATCGAAGAGCCCGATGCCGTGCGCAGGAGTGTCTCTATGGTCTATCTGATGGTATTTATACTGCTGAAATTCACGACAAATACTGTATCGCGCTCGAATAAGATAGCCGATCCCCCCCTGAATATTACTATGTTCGATGTATGGAATGTATGATACCCTTAATAACCTTAGCCCACTCTCAGTTCAAACTTGAGGGAGAGCGTATGTGGAATCTTATAGTAGGCAAATGGATGGAACACCGTGGTTATATAAATATTGAAAAGATCGTGGTATATATAGATAGGGTAACTGCATTTTCTCAATAGTACGGACAGATAATTGATGAGATCTCCAGGATTAGCCTATACTATCAGGCCTCTTGTGCATTAGCTCCGCCTCTCTGTGGCTGTCCGGAATTTCCTAAGGGCCTAAAGATACCAGTACTGAAGGGTTATATTATTGATGAAAGCCGCAAACTGTGGGACATAATCTGTTACCTATATAAGTACAAAGAGCGATTATTTTATAATGATAGTCCGCTATGGAGGTTTGACTCCCCTGAGGATCTAGAGACTGATATTGAGGAGAATTCGAATATTGGAGCTATTGTTCTAAAATAATATCTACCTACTATTCGGCAAATGCCAAACTACTTTATCAGGCCGACTAAGGTATTGAGTATACTTAGCTAGTCTGAATTTGCAAACGAATTAGACCACTTCCTAATACCTCGCTGTATGTACTGTACAGTATGTAATAAAAGTCCTCCAAAATAACAAGGCTTTTAAGAAAAAAAAAAAAAAAAAGGAAGATTAATTGATTGATTAATCTTATGCAGGTACAAAACGTGCTACTCTTCTAGATTGTTTCTAGATAAAGTGCACTATAAGTGAATAAAAGAGGGAGAGACAGGCGACTAATTGATTGAGAATTCCGTACGGGTGCAGTTATTTATACGACCATGCGAATAGCCGAAGCTCAGCAGATTATTACTAACCTGCTTTGCCCCTAGTGCCACTGTTGCGCCTATGATACTGATGTAGCTTATACTAGAAGAGGTTATTGGAAAAGAAAAAAGTCTGGCTCCCTTAGGCAGACTATATTCTAGATCTGATTAGTTTCTATACTAGGAGACATCCTTCAGTAGGTCCAGTAGCTTGACAATGATAACAGTATCGTGCGCTTATAAACTCTCTGCCGAAATGCACCGCATTGCAGCGTGATAATGGCAAGCTGGTTAAATTGCTATAATTAGTTACCTTATCGAATTTAACTTCTTTGTATTCTCTCTGTTCTCTGTAATCCTCCCCTACTATCCTTTTTAATCTATATCTATACAGACTACGATAGGAATATATCTCAGTAAGCTCTTATCATTCAGGTCCAGATCTATATGAAATACAATATCATGTATCCGCTAACCTCCATGTCGCTCCAGTGATAACCGAAATATAATAATATATATCCAAGTAAATACCTAAAACGTGGCAGGTTGCAGGAGGGAGGGTCCACAGACCGGGATATGATCGGAAGCGTCAAGAACAAGGCTTTTACAGAATAATAAGTATCTTACTATGAACTGGAACCTATATCTGCGGCTGCCAAAGTCGATTGTAATAACAAAAGTCTATCCAGTGATGATGCTGAATAGAAGAACTTAAATCACGGATGGCCATTATCCAAGATCAAGTAAAGGCGATGCGACTAATATCAAACTACAACCTATAAGCTTATCTGGACTGTCCTAAGATCCAGCAACCTCCGATCAGAGTACCCATTACCAATATATAGAACATAAAACAACGGGTACAGATATGCAACCAAGGCGTGCATCTACTAGCCTGGAGGCCTTTGTTGCTACAGATAGCCATAAGCCCTTTCCCCTGTAAGATAAAAACCCGGAAAGGACCCCCTTACTTCCTGAACTAAAAAAAGCAGACCGAGCGAAGGGTTTGAACGGAGTGGACCACGAATCATGCAGCCCTTTCAGTCCTCGCCGTACGAAAAGTAGGCCTATTAAGTCTACCACAGATTTATTCCCGGCACTAAAGAGCTTTAAATACAATGATCAGATAGAGCTCCTGCTAACTCTGGCAGATCTTATCGAGAGCTACAGCGGGCAGAATATCATACCAGCTATAGTTGAGGTTTATCGGCGCTAGAAATATGCCAAGATACAACTAACCCTATTTCTAGAGCTATCTATAGGGTGTACTTAATAGCAACGAAGTTATGTACCCGTGGATGCTTGATCAAGATAGCTCAGTAACTGATCGTAAGGAAGCACTTCGAGAACTAAGCGAGATATAATCTATTATTCACGAATCACGATACTGTACTCGGGAAGGGGCTTCTGAGGCAGCCTGGAATGATGGCGTGACCAGCCGTGTTTTATTCCTAGCAATACGTTAGGTAAAGGGTATTAGGCACTACAATATATTAGTATTGCTTTCGAGATTCTTGATGCCGTTACCTCTGACTTGAGGCTTTCTAGTACGGTCGCTCAGATAGAAAGCAGCCTAATACTGAAAGATATAAGGGGAGGTAGACTTGGTAGTAAAGCGGTCGACTATTCCATTAACTTGGTAATATAACAGGATACAGTTGATGACGGGGATATGGAGGAGAGCTTAGGTTGCTCTATCTGAAAGCTTCTTACATGCATTCCGCGAGAGTGCGCAACTATCAACCAGACTATGTACGGACCAGTACGTTTCAATCCAGCAGGGGTAAGCATTAAAACCAAAGCGAAGTCGGTTTCTGACGGACGCGCGCAGCTCTCGGTCTGGATAGCCGCGTGGTTGCAGCAGATGTGATATCTGCGTACCGTCTCCGCCGATCCAGAGGGTAATTCCTGGGAGTCCTCCAAGATTTACGAGCAACCAATCAATATAAAGATGCTATTGATTGCAGCTACGAAGGGTATATGGCATCTGTACCTTGCTACTGACAAGAGGGATAGAATTATTATGAGCTCGTTGTTTTCAATCAGTAATACAGATTCTCTAGTAGGGATCTATAATCTTATTAAGTTATTGAGGATCTTGGCGCTGTAGGTTAACAGGTCTTTTCGACAGTTCATATGTATATAGATTCTCCAGACCTTTTCCAACTCAATCTAGTAAATCAATGCCTAGGGCTCGGCTTGGTTATAGGGATCTTATTCTCGAGATAATATACTATCGTATCTTAATATACTACGCGACATACTGAAGGTAATAACCAAGCAAATAAACTAATAGCTAATTATAACGCCGGCATGGAATACTAAAAGCAACTTACTCCAGAAGAAAGGCTTAAGGAATATAGATAAGTACTTTCATCGGCCCTAAAGTCTGATTAGATTGGTAAACAGGAAGCACTAAATTGTATAAGTTTTGAGCACTGGGTATATCTCTAAGAAGTGTACTGCAAGCAGGAATAATAAGTTACCGGTATCTCGATATAATTTATAATATCAATAGGTGCTCGGAAACTTTGTACTATTATTTTTATTAGTCTAGAAGAGCTTGCCGATATTTGCTATCTGGAGCTTGGACGAACTCTACAGAACAGGCCCTATAAGCGTGCTCGGTCCGACTACTAATCCGGCTGTTATTGCAGACCAATTACGTGTGACCCACATATTCAGATGAACGAGAAAAACTGCTGTATAATTGGTTATATTAGATACTCGTTGTGCTTGCAGTAATTTCGAATATGGTTCAGTGGTACTTAGGGAGACAATCTAGCAGCCGAAAATGGACCAAAATTTCCCAGTTTACAACTCATTTTGCTTCCTGTCGAGACTATCATGAGTAGATCTGTTGTCTCTGTTCTTGCTATCTGCGTGCGTACCCTACGTGGGTAGGTTAATAAGATGGCTGTTTGGTAATAGGTCCCGGACTTACTGGGAGTAGGGATGGAATCAGCGGCTGGGTAATCATGCTATATTTTTGCCTATGGGGTGCTAGGTTTCCCCTCTTATGAGGCGGTCGAGGGAGGGGTATTGATGGCCGCAGCAGTCGGTAGCAGTGCCTGCATGAAGTCTTCTGATGGCTGCCTGATGCACGCGCCCCTTATTCCCCTCTTTTCCGTCGATGTCCAAAGGCGTCCCTTCCTAGGCATCAACCGCTACCTTTCCTCTTAACACTATCCCGAATGTCCTGTCCTACGACGCCCTATCTCAACCAATAATTACACGTCGAGGAAAGTCGTACCTGTAAAACGCAATCAGGCGGGCATCTCGCCGGGATAGGCGGAGATGATTTTGACGCTAAAACCGGACCGAGATAATGGCCCTTCACCGTTAAAAAGGGCAGGTGACCCCAGATAATAACCTAGAAAATAGGATCCACAAGTCGCGGAACGGGTCACCTGCTTCGCACGACCTGAGTATACAATCGCCTGGATCTGCGCCCTACCTATAGAGATGGCCGCTGCTCGCATGATACTAGACGATATCCACCAAGACCTGCCCAGGCATACGAACGACACTATAGTAGTAGTTATGGGCTGGTGTGATTAATGACCTGGACGTGTTATTATTATATATGGTATCTATGCCGTGCATATGAGACTTAATAGCCTATACTACTATTCCAAGCGATAAACCTGGGTGAACAGGATAAATAAGCCTGAGTCCTGGATTAGTCGGCCGCTGGTCGCTGCCTGAGTCTTTTCTCTGCCTCCACAATGTTCGATTACAGGCCTGAAATCGGGCCACTGAAGGCTATAAACTGGCTGGCTGGATAAAATAGCGTATGAGAGGATTTTAACAGGAGAAAAAGGCCGATATATGCCCTGAGCCTGCTGATCGGTGATAGACTTGATTCTTAAGCTGAGACCTAAGTCCGAGGGGTTTCGGGCGACTAGGGTGCCTTTTAGTGGTGATACCCGGCAGCTCCTTTTCTCGTATTTAAAGGGAGAGTGTAACGGGTCAGGCCCGAGCGGACCAGGCGTTGCCCTGTTCGCTCCCGAATCTAAGCGCTGTTGCTTGAGCGGCCACTCCGTTGATTTGCTAGAGAATTAGCTGTCTTCTTTTTATTTCCTTATTTCTTCCTTATCTCGTTTGTAAAACATATAAGAACTATATACCTGTAATTTATACTATTAGTAACCCTTCACAGAGAGTAGTAAATATAAACCACAGGGGCCTAGTTCCCCCTGTACTATCTAGAACGAAAAATGAGCTTTTAGAATTAATATAATAGGTTGGGTATGATAGGGTTTATAGAAAGTATTTTAATATCCCTCCTTTTCTCTCTATAGATATCGCAGTATACTACCTAGTATACATTCTAATCCCTTTACGGATATCGACTGTCCTACTAAAGAGTGAATGACTCGATATATTATAAGAATCTACTAGCTCGTCCTATTTCTTGTTGTAAATAATGCTTGTTTTATCTGCGCCTCAGCTATATAGATAATCCTGTTCAAATATACGTCCTAGGATTTCCACTGGCGGAGCTTTCCTTGAACTATCTCTCTGAGGGTGCTGCAGCATGATTTCCCTTGCGCTACAACTGGTACTGATATTTCTATGGAAGGTTGTGACGAGGTTGAAATATGCAGTCTATGCTGTATTACTGCGAGTTCTTGCGTACTCCTGAGCGTATCTGGATATTTATTACCGAGTACCTCCTGTTGAAAATTCAGTGCTTTTTTATAAAGAGACTCGGCCTTATTGTAGTGACCCTGTATACCGAATGTTACCGCAAGAGATACCATGCTCTCGATCGTATGCGGGTATTTCTCCCCTAGTACCTTCTGTTCAAGATCCAGTGCCTCCTTTATAAAGATCTCAGCTTTACTGTAGCGGCCCTGTTGATGGTACGTTGTTGCAAGATCTGCTATATTCCAGATTATGTGCGGATGATTCCTTCCTAACACCTCCCGTCGAAGATCCAACGCCTGAATATAGATTCTCTTAGCCTCGCTATAGCGGCCTTGTTGATGGTATGTTGTTGCGAGGTCTGCCATACTCCGAATTGTACGTGGGTGTTTCTCCCCATGCACTTTACGTTGAAAATTTAATACTATCTGATGAAGAAGCTCGGCCTCACTATAGCGACCTTGGTGGCGGTATATTGTCGCAAGGTTTGCCATGCTCCAGATTGTATCTGGATACTTCTCTCCAAGTATCTCGCGATGAAGGTCGAGTACTTCCTGATAAAGAGGCTTGGCCTCACTATAACGACCTTGTTGATGATACGTCGTAGCGAGAGATAACATGCTCCAGATTGTATCTGGATGTTTTTCTCCAAGTACCTCCCGTTGAAGATTTAGTGCTATCTCATAAAGAGACTCAGCCTCATTATAGTGACCCCGTGTGCCGCAGGTTGCCGCGAGAGACGCCATACTTTCGATTGTATGCAGGTGTTTCTCTCCCAGTACCTCCCATCGAAGGCCCAGCGCCTCCTTCTTAAGGGTCTCAGCTTTACTGTAGTAGCCCTGTTGATGATACATCGCTGCAAGCTCTCCTAAGCACTATATTATATCAGGATGCTTCTTCCCAAGTATATCCTCTTGAAGATAAAGTACCCTTAAGTTAACTGGTTCTCTCTCCTACTACCGTCCTCGATTATAAAGGAAGCCTGAAACTCTACTCAATAACCTTAATACCTCAATCTGTTTCCTATATAACTCTGCTCACTCCCTAATATGTATAGTATATATAAGATACTTTTTATATATATTCTATATATCTTAACTCGAAATCGGGAAAAGATTACTTACAGCCTGTATAGCATTCCCTGCGTATTATACTTCCTCAGTTCTCCCTATAGTACTTTATTTATTTATATCCGCACCAGACACTGTCCCAGCCGATCTTGCTATACTCAGCCTGTATCTTGTAGTATCTTATACAAGCTTATATATATCATAGCTCCGTTCCTGGTTTTTAGTTGAATTTTCGCTAATAAATAAGAACTGTATAAGACATATAATTGCTGCTCTTACCGCCCTTGGCTCTTCTACCTGTTTACTCGTAGGTACAGTACTAACTCTGTAAGCTGATTTAATTAACTTAACTAGCAGGTTCTGGCTATCTAAGTATATAATAATATAAAGGATCTTATATACTATTGTATTCTCTTATCGGATTCGCTCTATTAAAATCCACTATATCTCCAGTATACTGTTGGGTATATCAGGCCTTCGGTATTAATCAAAGTTGCTTTCCTTCAGAACATTCCATCTGTCCTGGACCCGCTTCAACAGATCAAAGTACTCCTGGACTGTTATCGATATTTATAGTATATATACACCAGCCTGAGAAATAGCTAATAGTAAGTATTACAATTCCGCAAGCAATATATTATCGAATCTTTCCTCTCCATTATCACACTGGATCCCTGTTGTTACAAGAAGCTTTCTGGCTTTATCGGTTATTATAGAAGGGACTTTAATAGCTCTCTACCCTCTGACAAGCGTACCTGCAATATATATATTATAACTCATCTATAATACTGTTCCGCCGGGTGCCTTAGGAATATACTAGTATAGATTATAGTTCCCTACCGCTCTGGGCTATCTGATGCTGAATAGCGCTAGGTTATCTGTATTATTAAGAATAATTACCTACGGTAGTCGTACCTTGATACTATTACGTACCGCCTTCAGTAAATCCTCGCTATCAATATTATTACTGATACCTAACTTTATTGTAATCTCCTTATAGTTATATGTGAATATTACCTCGCTATCAGCATATATCCAGAAGATAGAATACTCGATATTATTACCTCGATTATATATAAACTGGAGTATAATTTGAGTTTTCCTGAGCTAGTTAGGTATATTACACTGTATTAGAACGCTTCCTAATTGTAGATTACTTACCCTGACCCTCCGAGGCTATAAAGTGCGGCGCTATAGTACTCTGGTTTTGGAGGCAGGAGTATATTGAGCTTGTTAATAAGATCTTGTTAATATACTATATCTTTATTACGGGGGTATAAGATAATGTAGATAGGAACTGATCGGTGGGGTTAACTGATAGCGGCTATAGTACTATACTGGGGGCTACTACTGGTAGGTGTGTCTGGGTTATGAGCGTAGGGTATACTTATAACTTTAGGGTATACCCTGGCGATATATAGCACCGCTAGCAACTCTCTTGTATACGCAGCGGCAGCAGCGGCAGTATATCTCTGCCATTTCTTATTTTTATAAGAGTCTGAGTAGTCACAGATTCCCCGAATTGGTAAGTAAGGCAGGATATCTATTAAGCCAGCAGTCTCTATCTCGAAATATATAATATCCAGCTGCCGAGCAATCTTATCACGCTCCGTACTACTCCTTATAACTTAGTTACCTGAGGCGATCCTACCATAGTGAATAAGCGGATTATCCGTGCTCCGCCTGTCTTGTAATACCTGGTTTGAATGGTCGCATTTGTTACAACCATATGCAGGAGATATATGTTCATATATCGCAAAGAAAAGGCAATCCGGTAAGGTCGGGCGGCTGTACTGGGATTATCCTTTAAACCTCTCTTTCAAAATGAACAAGACCCGACTACTATATCGTTCATGTTTTGCTCGTAAGGAAGAAACGGCGGTGCTAAGTAGCAGATAAGGATACTTCGGGATTATAGTGTGCTGGATCTGGCTATCTCCAACAGTCTTCCCTAGGTTATACTGTATCACCCTAGTCCCGATAACGATGTCGCCTAAACGTATATCGATCTTGTACGGCGCTCTGCCTCCGATTCCTACTATTAAGCCTAGGCGGATTGATATAAAGGTGCGGACCAGATAGGTTAACACGTTTGCTGTGTTATTTGTTCCGTACTGATCTGCCGGCAAGCATATAATGATGATATTGTGATTCTCTGCGCTGCCGAGCGTGTAGGTGTTCGTGTTGTTTGGGTAGCCTGGCAAATCCCTATGAACCTCGTCTAGCATCGCCTGGGCCGCGGCCATTTCTATAGGCAGCGCGCAGATCCAAGCAATAGTATACTGATCGTGGGAAAGGAGCGGCGTACTTTGCAATATGCTAACCTCATTTTCAAGGTTTTTGCGTATGATCTTTTGCCTATTCAGAGAACTAGCGGAGCTTATATCGGCGTGGCTGTAGTACCCGGATTGTTTTAACTTATCGACAGTATGCCATCTGGCAACGGTTTGCAGACGCGATTTAGCTTAACGTACACTTATCGATAAGATCGAACGGCATATGAGAAAGGGCGGCGATCAGTATAAAGATAAAAAAAAAAAAAATCCTACTTTTTTCTTCTTTCTCTTCAGATTTTCCAGTTAGTAGTATCGAGTTTGGGCATAGAAAAGAGAAAAGAGCAGGCGGTATACACCAGGCTTATATAAATAGTGTCTTTATAAGGCCTATAAAATCGCTGAACAACAGATGTACAGCTGTACGAGGCTAATTAATCGTGAGGAATAAAAAGCGTAACTTGGCACGATTTGATTTGATGCGCGCAGGGGTCAGGTAGGTAGTCCACCCAGCGGAAGTACCAGAGGCACAATATTACAACTTTAGCGGATATATCGATAACGGATATAAGTCTTTCTGCCTTAACCACGGCAAAATAATGATATTTAACGGTATAGAAAACAATTTCTAAGCTAGTTTAACTTGCGGATTGGTAGCCTGAGATAAAAGAGTATATAGAGAGCTGATAGGCACTATAGCGAATACCCAGCGAAGCTAGTATGGTAAAGCTATATTATGGTATCTACCGAGTCAGGCTAGTACGTTCTATATATTTAGTAATAATTAGCCCCTTACAGTTGCAGTACTAGGCGCCATGTTAAGTAGGCCGGTAACGGCCGAAGGGAAGACAGACTAAGTACCTCCATAAAAGATACCTTTAATTATTTGAGAATAACTCAGTATTCCTTGAGAATAAGCTATATCTATCTCGGTATATTAGATATAGAGGGTGAAAATATGGCGGATAACGTAGTATGTCTTGCATTAGTGATTATCAGTAGCGATACTCTTAAGCCCGCTCCTATAAAGATAAGAGGATGTAGGGCACCATATACTGCGGATAGTAGCTACAGTAGCTGATTGCTAAGCCTTATAGGTATAACAGCGAGGTTTATCCGATCGCGAGCAGAAAGGTATCAGAGTAGGTCTTGGCTAGGGTTACTATCACCTATACTGACAGTGGGGGAAGTAATAATTACGTATACCGCCCGAACCTGCCAGTCGTTTAAGTAGAATTGATTTAATCGCCAATGCAGAGTTAGATTAACTACTAGAGAGGATACCTGAAGTCGGCCTCAGATTATGAAACCTTAGTTTGCCTGTGCCCCACTAAGTCACCTCTTAATAAGCCGAGTTATCGATAAGAGCTTTAGCCCCCTAACTGAACCTAGCTGAAATACTGCCCCGCTTCTCCTAGCACCGTAATAGAGTTCAGCCCGGCCGAGATCTTGTCCTTCCTCACATGGTATAGGGACTCTCAGCTGTGTTATGTGGAGAAGTAGGTAGCGCGTGGATATATCTTTGATATAGGTAATAAAACTTATGCACTCAAGCCGGTATAACCCTGCGGGCGAGCCAGAAAGGCGCGATATAATGCAAACTTCGCTAGAAAGATTCTTGATCAGTTGCCTAATTGCAAGGTGGAGGGCTAGAAAGAAGATCTAGGCTATCCTGAGATTTTAGATAATAAACAATTTTTATGATTAGTATCTGAGTATTGATGTATACATTCAATATAACTATTCGCAACTAAATCATAACAAACCCAAGGCAGCCGGGCTTAGAAACACTGGAGCAGCGCTCTCTATAGCCTCCTATTGTGATTAATACCCTATTGCCTTATCAATAGGCGCCTCTCCAAAGTTCGTCACGATCCGCCCTTTCTTATCTAAAGTCGTGCCAATATCTGATATAGATATATATGCTTTCGTCTGCGCGATCTCTTGTCGACTAACGCCGGCCTCATCTTTCGGAATCCATACTGTTGGTTTTAGAAGCTATAGTTCTGGCGGTAGATAACTCCTACTTGCCCTTTCGGTCGGATACTTGTCGGCGTGGTTACCTTCTGACGAGATTACTTCACCTAGGTGCAGATGATCCTTGTTTGAATGCAGAAAGAGCTATCGTGTTGTGAAGCTCGACAGAGCTTCATGATACTTTGCCCAATTATAGGAGCCAAATCTTCTCATATAATACAGCAAGCTCGATTCCTTTGTCTCCTTCTGATAGTTTAATGTGCTACCGATTCTGAACCTTGATAGGCAGGACAGTATAGTAAACCTCGCTGCTTGATTGCTTGCGTAGTCGGTCTCGACAGGATCATCTATTCGAGGCTCTTTAATGTTAGTACCTAGCTGTGGTCTTGAGTTTTGCCATCTTCCGTTTCCCCTTTTCACCTTAGTCTCCCTATTGCCATTGCAAACTTAACTGCAGCCCGTACCGCCTCTAGTTTAGGTTCCTATGTAGGTCCATCTGATGCGGACCTCCCACCTAGGAAGAAGGGGAGGTTGGAAATTAACATGCTATTATACTGTATACAGCCACGCTATGTGCCATGCTTATGGAAAAATATAACTTCGGCAATATTTGTTAGCGACTCTAAATCCGTCCAGCCGATCTGCTACCTAATCAAGATCAAGCAAATTGCTGTAACGAAGGAAGTGCTATATAAAGCACCAGGTAGGGCTCGCAAACTTCTATCTTAATTAGAGGCGGCCGGACTAACCACGTATGTAACTGATTACAATTGCCCAGCTAGTAATTTCAAGGCACTTCTCGTCCCATTAAAGACCCTTAAGGGTATCTATACAATCTCTGCCATATATTCAACCTTCCACTTATCCTGGCGATAACGCTTCTCTGCCCCTGGTGCGACCTATGCAAGCACTCCCCATCAGTGGTCTGTTTCTTGTTTCACTCCCAACCCCCCAACCATGTCAAGAGTCCTTAAATGGGCATGCTTCCACCTTTCTGCGAAGTCCCCACGGTTCAGCCCTTACGTCAGACTGCTATGTCTGAACTTAAGAGTCCGCAAATGGAGGCGGGAGTAAACACTGCCCCTCTATTAGCTGCAAGCAATGTACGTAATACGATTGGCTGGGAATTTCCGCTTATATAGTCATATCCTATTACTAAGCTTAAAAAAGATAACCGAAATTTCCCCCATGAAGCCCCTTACGACCATTTCATAAAAGTTTCTAGCAATAATAAAGATTGCAGTATAGTATACCTGCGAGTCGATAGCTGTGCTGAGGTCTGTTGGAGTAATATAGGGAACTAATTAGCGATGATGTGCAAACTTAATTATTCTATTATCTTTTTACTGCTGCGCGACAAGCGATCATTATAAACCCGACCTAGCTATCTGCTGCCATGGCGCGATAGCCATAACCTCCCTATTCCCAAGCGTTCAGTGAGACAGGGAAAGCAGAGACTGACTGCTCAGCTGAGCTATGCCTGTAAAAATACCGTATTGGAGAAAGAAATACAACAGAAGTTGAGTTTATATATATTGTTCCCTAACGGTCGCGTTGGTTGAAAACGAAGACTTGCCTCATGTCCGTCAACTTCTGAGATGAGGTATTGTTTCTAGACGCGATGATTTGCGAATCCGTGCCAATAATGTCTATAGGCTGGTTGCTACTCAAGTCCGATAGTCGATTGAAATAGCACGTGAAGACACTAAAGTCACTTCACTGAGAAAGACAGGACTGTCTGAAATCCATCTGACTCCGAGCGCTGGCGACTTTCTCGCCTGAACCCAGCTGACCGTACTAGAGCTAGTTATAGGAGTAAGAGAAGCGTTCAGATATTCAGATATATAATTTTGAATGAGGAACTAGGCTTTCAAGTATTTCTAGTCAGAAGGATGACCAACACTAGAGCATTTATGTGGAAAAGAGTGATGTATATGTAACGGCTTGAATATTATAGTTTCCTTATAGATCATAACGTGATATAATGGTTATTTAATTATGCCTTTCGGGGGCGGCCACGGGGGCGCTTTGTAGAGGCCTTGTTATTGCTCTTCTTTCCTTTATAACAGTTTGTAGCCTTTTTGGAAACTCCAGCTTCCTATGCGAGCTGAGCGGCCCGTTTCTGTCAACGTGTCTTTGAGTTCTTCCACTCCTTGACTAACTCCCTTATGTTCCCACAATCCTCCTCTAGCACGGCGGTTGGTTTCTACTCCACTATATAGTATAAATTCCCGTTGATCAACTCTTCACCTATAATTTCAACAGTTTCCCATTCATCCTCGGGTATTTCATCCGCTACCGGAGGAGGGGTGGGGGGATCCTCCGTGGCCGGACTTGTGCTGGCACTCTCATTCCGTACCTCTGTATCGCTGCTCACCAGACCAGCTATCTCAGCACTTATCTGAGCAGCAGGAGCCAGGTATAGTGGCCCAATAGAACAGTCTGTTGAGGGATCGGTAGTTTCGCTATATATAGAAGCGGATTTCAACTCGATTTATGCGCATAACTACTCTTCGGCAGCAGCGAGCTGCTTATCATAGGCATCTTCCCAAATACTGGCCGACCCGTCAGTATTAACGTTAGCAGGTGTCAAACAGGTCGTGTCCAGAGACCGCGGAGACCTGTTACTGCCGAAACTCTGGTCCAAATTCGTATCTTTATTGATAACAATAGTATTATCTATAATCTTCTGTCAGCTGACCTTTTCGGGCTCTGAAATAGAACTAGTATATACCGTAAGTCTTATCACTAATTTTAATATCACTATCTTCCTGGATATAGGAAGTTGAACTAGTTCTATTGTCTAGCGAAGTAAAAGTGCTCGGTATAATCGGCCTGGCGCTAGTGTTGCCGTTTGGCCGTTTGGCTTTCTACAGCTCTTTAATCGGCGGGAGCTCGTTAGGTGGGCCAGGAATCTTATCTGTTTTCACTTCAGTTAGTATATGACTTACTTCTATGCTCGACCTTTTTCTTATACCTATGATCTCTTTGATAGTCTCCCCGGCATACTGGGGAGGCCATATATTATTCAAGTCCTCAGCCGTATTTGGGAACTGGATGTGGTTCTGAGGCAAAGTAACTGCATGTTGCTGCCTCTTTAACTTTTGTAGCCTGGGCTGTGGAGGGATATATGGTTTGAATTCGAAAGCCATTATGAGAGTTTTAAAAAAGGGTTGTTGGAGGATTTGGGCCAAGAGCTAAGGTATTTGGGATCAAAGTAGTGTGAGATACTTGGTCTAGTGTGGAATTTGATAGCAGATATAAAGCCAGTATAACTTCCGACGGAGGAACGCCTTCTTTTATAGACTGATTCCCTTCTTTGCCCTCTCCCCCGATATCTGCTGTAATAATGGACATAGAGCTCAGGCCATCCACCTGAAAATGAATTGTCACAGAAGCGGGCTGCTCAGATTCCTTCCCCTAGCTTTCCTGTGTCAATTATTACCGCTTAATATAATGAGATAAGCCTTATACAGTTAGCGAGATTAAGGGGCTTAGCTGACTGTATATGGAGGCTTATTACTCTTAAGACTGCCTGGGTATCAGGTCAACTGACATATGTAGACGGCCAGACTCGGTAAACAGCTCGGCTAGCAGGTTTATTCGCTCCACAGTGGCGAAGTAGCCAATATCCTGATCCTGTTCTCGCATCAGCTTATGTATAGCCAACTCATATATGAGATTGTCCTTCGACCAGCTTGCTCACTCCTCTCGCCGTATGTTCATAAATCTCTAATATGATATAGGCGAATAGCTTTGAAAAGCATCAGAATTGGAATAGTTCTCTTCATAGGCCCAGCATTTAAGCCACTAGACAGAGAACAATATAGTAGGGACATATATATCTCCTTCTCGTCCTACCGCAACTGACGCCGAGGTGCCTTGCTAGCCCGTTGAGCTATAGCATTGAGGCAGGCGACCACGTTATCCTTCCGTGTTTCAAGGATACAATCGGAAAGAACGGCATTATCACAGGCTGAGTCTGATGTGATTGAGTCAGAGCTCAGTATATTGTGCCTTGGCTGCTGCAGGTAATACACTATCGTACTCCGCTAAGGACATCTAGCCAAGCCTAGAACCACCATGCAATCACGCTCAAGGCAGATTTGATATCGTTGGCGGCCTAAAGGAATCCATGGTATGTAAAAGTTCGATAGCCTGTATGAGCTGACAACAGCATACTCTTCGCTTAGCGATGATGATGATGATAATATGCCTCTATGGAACTTATGCTGCTCCATCCTCGCTCTGGCGCTATCTTCTCAGCGTATATACCTTCTAACTCGGGTAAGGAGTTAAGACGATGGAGAATTATCGACTGTATAGCTGCCCCTGATCAAGGATATCAGATACAAGGTGGAGGCTGAAACGGACTGTTGGCTAAGTCCGGGTGAACTAAAAATACCTTATTTTCTTACAGCTGATCTAATCCCTGTCTAAGCTCTCCGGTCTTACGTCGAGAGCTAATAACTCTCAGTTGTAGATCCGCTCAAGAGGCAACCTATAGCCTCTAGTAGTACAGCAATAAGACGGCAAACGTGCCGCACCACTCAATCACTCAATGCGTAATCTCAGTTGGCGTCAGCTGCCTAAAGATCATCGTACTACACTCAGTGCTTACTTTCAAGACGCTGGTATAGCCATATAGCAAGATGATGTCGGACACTCAGCAGAGTTATCGCCTTGTATGTAAAGAAGTAGAATGGATAAGACCTCCAGTATGGTATTAAAAATACCAAATAAATAATAACCGCGGGAGATAGAGACGGCTTGCGGGTTAGATAGCTGATAAATATCAACAACCTGCTTGGGTTGTGGTTAGGCCAAAGGGTGGTAGGTACGTGATAGTAAGGCCAGAAAATAGGAGGAAAAAAAGAGACTGCAGAGGTATATGGCAGGGGCAGTAGGGGACTGGCCGCTTTATAGGCGGCGTAAAAGCAGCAAGTGATGACAGGGCCGAAGATTTCCCGAAATAGCACTCGCCCAAATTGGCAGGCTGGACCCGCTATTTCCAAAGGCGGGCAAGCCGTGCCATCTTTTACTTTTTAAATATATATTCTTTTTTAATATATTAGAACTAGAAATTCTATATATTCTCTTTAAGAATTTAAAAGAAAATAGTTTTAAATCTATTAAACTATATATTATAGAATTTATATATATTTAATATTATTCTAATCTTTATATTAAATATATTATATAATTTCTCTCTAAATAAATATTTCTTTAGATTATAAAACTTTTAGAAAATTATAAGTTTTTATATAAATATAGTATTTATTCTAAGATTATTTTTTAATAAGAGATTATAATATAGATTATATAATCTGAATATATAATTTTCTAATTATTAGTTTAAAATTAGATTTTAAAGAGATAGAAATATCTATAGAATTAAGTTTATACTTATTTAAAGTATTTTTATTTTATTAATTTTAATTATATAGATTATACTTCTTTCTTAAAGTAATTATAATATTAGTAATCTATATTCTTAGGATTTTCTATATTACTTTTATAATTAAAATATTTAGAAGTTTAGATTAAAAATAATTATAAAAAATTATATATTTTTTAATTATTCTAATAAATTCTCTAGTTTTTATATATTATTAAGAGCTATTTTAAAAATATTATTTAGAAATCTAATAAAGATATTATTATATTATAGTATATATTTTAACTTTTTAATAATATTAGTATTTAAAAGTATAAATATTTCTAATAACTAATTTCTAAAATTATATATAAACTTATTTAATAAATTATTACTATATAGATTAGTATATTTATAGTAATATATATAATATACTATATATATATTAATAAGTTTAATAATAATAATCTAGATTATTAAGATTAAATAGTTTATTTAGTTAATATTATTTATATTAATTTTTATTAGTTTAATTATATTAAAAATCTTTTCTATTTTATTATATTTAAAAAGAGATAGTATAAATAGTATTTATATAAGTAGTATTATTATACTTATTTAGAATATAAATTTTAAAATATATAATAGATTTAGTAGTAAGAGTATATAGAATTCTACTCTTATTAGAAAAATAAGAGTTTCTATTTAAAAGGATTTTAATAGAATATAGAGGAATTAGAATAATAGTAAAATAAAGATATAAGGAATTTCTTATTTTCTTTTAGAATTAGAAAAAAGAAAATATTCTATAAAAATAAACTCTTAAGATTAAATAATTAAAAATTTTTTTTTTTTTATTAATTATTTTTATTTATATTAATAGGGAGATATATATAATAAGATATTCTTTAGAGATATTTCTAATACTAATAGTATTATTATATTATATATTATATATAGTTCTATAGTATAGAATTAATATCTATAGAAGAACTATATTTCTCTAGATATTTAAAAAATCCTCTTTCTTCTTTTTTACTAATCTATAGCTATTATATAACTACTAATTAGTATTAGAAAGCTTTTTTAAAGTATATACTATAAATAAAATAGATTATAAAGATTATTAATTAAGTTATTATTCTAGCTATAGAACTAAGCTAGTTATAAAGCTAGTTCTAGAATAGTTATAACTAAGTAAACTACTCTATTACTAGCTTATAGCTAGTAACTGCTTATTAGAGATATTTAATATACTAATAATTATAATTAAAAATCTCTATAATAGATTATATAGTTATATATATTCTACTATCTAAAGAATAGAAATAACTAGAGTATTATATTCTTATTATAAAAATAAAATAGAATTACTAGAAGTAATATACTTTTTATACTCTATAACTATTATATATATATATATTTATTTTACTAGATAGAATACTCTTTTAGATAGTTATTAATATAATTATCTATATATTTATTATTACTAGCTCTATAATACTTATATATTAATAAATAACTTATCTTATATAGCTTATAATAATCTAATTATACTATTATAAATACTAACTATAGCTACTTTAAATAATTATAATATTATTCTATATAATTATCCCTATTTATAAGACTTTAATTATTATAAATAATATAGATCTTAATAAAATAATAATAATTATAAAAGATAATAATATATAGTTTTTAACTAATTATATCTAATAAATACCTTTCTAAATAGTTAAAAGCTTATATATAATAATAAAACTATTAATAATACTTTAGATCTAGTAGCTATATCTACTGGATCTATTTTTATATTATATAGCTTATTATTACTCTATACTATAAATATCTCTATAAATACTTTTATAAATATTTAAAATAGATAAGAAATAATTAGAATAATAATTATATCTTAATAATAACTATCTACTTATTTATATATATATTATAATCTAAAGTTTTTCTTATAATTCTAATATATTCTATACTATTTTAAACTAATTAGAATAGAGATAGCTTTTAAAAATTAATTAAAATTAAGCTTTTTTTATTTTAGAATAGTATAGCTTAGATTAGAATATATAAGAGTTTATTTTAATTTAATTTAGAATTATATATATTTAGAAATAAAAAAATTAGTTAAAATTAATTTATTTCTATAAATATAGTATATATTTACTATTATAGGAGATTTTTATTAGAAATAATATAGATTTAATATTAATCTAATATCTATTTATATATACTTAGTTATATTATATAATATAGAATATTCTTTATATATAGTAAAAACTTTAAAAAATAATAATAATATATAACTTAAGAAGATCTACTTTAAACCTATAATTAGTATTTTTTTTTTATATTTTCTTATATAATTTATAGTTTATTTTAATAGAATAATTTTTCTAATAGAAATATATAACTATAAATTTTTAAACCTTAGTATTTAATTTTTAATAATATTTATTATTAAAACTTATATACTAATTAAGCTATTATAAAATTATATACTATTAAATAAAAATTTATTAAGATATAAATTAATTTAAAATAGTAATATAGAACTCAGAAGAGCTTAATAAACTATTAAAACTTATATTCTATAACTAAATAATTTAGAATTTATAATTAACTTTTTTAGCTAAAAGTAGGAAAAGTTAATCTATTTAATATACTGAGCTTTAATAGATATAATATCGAGTATTATAATATTCACCTCAGATAGTGTATTTTTTATGCTGCATCTTGGGTGTATTAACCCTCAGCGGCTTCAAACTCCGTGGGTCAGTACAGAAAGGTCGCGATAAGCCGCAGTAGATAATTTCTGGAGCATTAATAGCCTTGCCCGCTTAATCTTTTGACCTAATATCAAGCTACTCGCCCCATTCTTACATTGTTTATTATACTAGCGATTTCCCCCCCCAGAAGCCGCCATGACAGACGAGGACATTGGTCAGTTAGGATTTGAGACGTTGCAGCTCCATGCCGGTCAAGAACCAGACCCGGCATTCAAGTCACGCGCTGTACCTATATATCAAACTGTCTGCTTCGACTTTGACAGCTCAGAACATGCTTCAAAGCTGTTCAGTCTTGCCGAGGAGGGTTACATCGGCACGCGGACAGGCAATCCCACAATTGAGGTTCTAGAGAAGCGAGTGGCCGCTCTCGAGGGTGGTATCGGTGCTATTGCCGTCTCGTCGGGGCAGGCAGCAGTGTTCAATACCATCATGTCCTTGACACGCTCGGGAGAGAATATAGTGGCCAGTAAGAACCTCTACCACGGAGCCTACAACCAGTTCGCTTTCCTCCTCCCCGAATATGGGGTAACGGCCAAAATGAGTGAGGACGACCCTAGTTGCATCGAGGCGGCCATTGATCAAAAGACAAGAGCTGTCTACATTGAGACCATGGGTCATCCCAGCTTTGCAATTCCTGACATTGAGGGCATCTCGAAAGTGTGCCGCAAAGCCGGAGTGCCTCTGATCGTGGAGAACACGTTTGGCGCAGGCGGCTACTTTGCCCAACCTGTCAAACACGGCGCCGATATCGTCGTCCAGACTGCTAGCAAGTGGCTAGGAGGCCATGGGACGTCAGTCGGCGGCCTCATCGTCGACGGTGGCTCGTTTAACTGGGCTAATCCGAAATACCCCAACTTCAACCAACCATGCGCCGGCTATCACGGGCTAAACTTTTTCGAAATGTATGGCAAGAGGGCATTCATCATGAGACTAAGAGGGCAGTTTCTCCGCGACGTGGGTGCCTGTATTTCTCCGTACAATGCCCGGGACCTGTTGATCGGGCTCGAGACGCTCAGCTTGCGATGTGAGAGACATGCCAGCAATGCCCTCGAGTTGGCCAAGTGGCTGGAGAAACACGAAAGCGTCGCCTGGGTGCAGTATCCGGGCCTACCGTCGCATACCTCTCACTTGATGGCCCGAAAGTACATGCCGCGTGGAGCAGGAGCTATGCTCATGTTCGGAGTGCGAGGAGGTTACAGCGCAGGAGAACAGGTTGTGGACAACTTTAAGCTTATCAACAACATGGCCAGGTGAGTTCTTTTTTTGCATTAACTATTTTCCTACGCTTTTCTCGCGTTGACGTGGCGTACGACTCATCTAGTTACGGCGACGCCAAAACTTCATCGCTCCATCCCGCATCAACCACGCATAAGGTCATGGCGGTTGAAGAACGAGCTGCTCTTTGTGTGGCAGACGAAATGATCAGAATCTCTGTCGGCACAGAGACAATTGAAGACATCAAACGCGACATTCAACAGAGCTTTGATAGCTCCCCTGAGGTGCAAAAAGAGCCAAAATGAATTGCTGGCCAAAGACATTTGGGATGACA
This sequence comes from Clonostachys rosea, assembly GCA_026958235.1. Classification (NCBI taxonomy): domain Eukaryota; kingdom Fungi; phylum Ascomycota; class Sordariomycetes; order Hypocreales; family Bionectriaceae; genus Clonostachys; species Clonostachys rosea. The sequence goes on from CP110205.1 coordinate 439,667, forward strand.
AAATTTGTGCACGATCATGAACCGGCGGATTACCATGGCTATATCTTTTTCATTCGTGATATATAGAGAAGTACCTTCGTATTGGCACTGAACTCCAGTCAGAATAGGGCAAAGAGGCAGGCCAAATAGGGATCTGACGAAAGGCTCATGCTTACTGAACGGGAGTCACCGATGGAAGCTTTACAGAGAATTCCTTTTGTTTACGCGTAGCCTTGGACTAGCAGAGCTTATTTTAGCCTTATATGTTGATTAAGTAAGATATCAGGTCTGGAATCTTCTATTGCTGTCATTTTTTTGTCCGAGTCAAATTCCGCGTAGTATCAAGCTGCAGCCCTGAGTAGACTCATTATTTACAAATGGGCTGGTTCGATAGTTTTCCCTTTGTAGATATGATTTATATTGGTAGTATTTCATCTTTTGAGTCTTGCTTGGCGGTAGGGTACATGATGAGATAAGGCGATGCATACATTGCCCGGGGATCTAGCAAATCTCACCTCCCCAAGAGGTAATCCTACCTCAGACTGGCTTTTGGGGAACCTTCGGGGCAGAAAATAGTGTATGTGCAGAGAATATGCAACACATACAGTACCAGGCCTAGCCGTCGCAACCAACGGCTGAATTAGTTGCTGTTCAAGACAGCTTTTTGCTGTGGACCGGACCTGACTGTTGTATCGGCGGTGCGTCTGCTGTGTATATGCTCGACAGCTGCTCGCTGTACACCCGGCCTAGCTGTCGTAACTAACAGATATATTAAGGACTGTTCAGGGTAGCCCAGTTTTTCATACGGTATACAAACTATATACAACTGCATATGTCGGGCATTTGGAAGCTGCTCACCGCCTTTGTCTCAAAAAGAACACTGAAATCTGAGGTGCGATTACCTTCTGACGAGGTGAGATTTGGTACAAACCTACATTGCCCTACTCCTCTCCCCTTTAGTGAGTGCCGGGATTGTCCGAGTTAGTCGGTCGCATGGGACCGAAAAGAGCGAGGCAGAGGACGGCCCGGACGTTACGGACGGGCAAGTGTCCGGTCCGAGAGTCCAAACCTAGCAGAACCCCGGTTACGAAGAATTAACCCTAGACGATGCGTCGCCAAGGCTAAACGTGGTTGATGCCACACATTCACGCTACGCTCACGAGTCTATCCCTGGGCAGGCTTTTAATTGGTGTTGGAGAACGATCAGCGGCCAAGCCAGTGATGATTTCAGTGGTAGAAAAAGTGTTCTTATCTATGAAAATGAGTATGAAACCCTATGGATAACTTATCAAGGCAGAAATTATGCAATATTTTTGGTTGAACTCCCATTCATCCATCCAAGATTAGCCCAAGTCAATCTTGTTTATTCTAATGTTTCCCGACATTCTGTATTTCTGAAACCCAGTGTTTGGATCAATCTTGTATTGTACAGTAGATAAGGCTAGTGGACCGGCTCATTAGCGAGCTACATACGGCTCAGAGAGCGTAAATGTCCCTCTCCCGGACAGTGTAAACTTGTCCGAGCGTTCCAGGTTTCATCGATGCCTACCTACCCAAAGCATTCTACTTTGAGCCAGCTTTGTCTAATAAACCCCCCGAGTGGTGCGTCAAGCATCTACCTTCTGAATACCTGTAACCGAACACTGACACTAAGATGGCTTTGGCTAATCTCTTACAACAACTTGTGCCAATCTGGCCAATGCTCCTGTGGCTGGTCATGACTGCCAGCATCTTTCATGTTACATACAGAAAAACTGCGACGGGATTGGCCAAATATCCGGGGCCATTCTGGGCCTCCATTACCGACACATGGCGTTTATTCATGGTCCTGAGGGGACGACCTCAGGAAGAACAACGCGAATTGCACAACCACTATGGTGATGTTGTCCGATTAGGCCCGCGCACCCTCTCATTTGCCAATCCCCAAGCAGTTACAGATATATATTCAGGCAAGCATAGAATGCGCAAAGTAAGTAAAAGTCTCACCACAGTCGGAACGAAGTTCTGAGCCACCGACTTTGCATTGCCTAAAGAACCCGCACTTTGCCTGACTCGGATTTGAGACCATGGCTAATCATTGATAAAAATACTACCTAGTCCGAGTTCTATTCTGTTCAGCGAGGAATACGAGCAGGTCGATCCATCAGTACTATCTTTAGCACTACGGACGAGGATGCTCACAAAAGGCTTCGGCGTGGTGCATCTAATGCCTATGCTCTGACAACTTTGCTCCAGTTTGAGCCATTCGTCGACTCTACAACCTCTGTCCTCCTTGCTGAGATTCGAAAGCGCTGGGCGGACAAGTCGGGCGCAGATGGTATATGCGATGTCTCTACCTGGCTGCAATACTACGCCTTCGATGTAATTGGCGAGCTCACATTTAGCAAGCGGATGGGCTTCTTGGAGCAGGGCCACGACGTCGGCGGCATCATCGAAGCCATAGACAAGGGGTTGGACTATGCCGGTCCTGTGAGTCAGCACCCCGTCGCCTGGAAGCATTTGATGCAGCAGATTCTGACATCGATTGTATATACAGGTTGGTCAGGTACCATGGATAGACTACTTGCTCCGCAGAAATCCTATCAAGCTCCTCGCCGGACGCTGGGGGTTACTTAGCACGACCCTCACTCATGTAGCGTTCGGCGCGGAGCAGATTCGTCAGCGTAAAGATCAGCTCGGTGACAAAATCAGGGAGCCGGTCGCGGATGGGCGGCCCCGCGACTTTCTTTCTAGAATTCTTGAATCGCATCATGTGGACAACAGCATTTCAGAAGACCAAGTCATGTCGCTTACCCAAGCCAACATCAACGCCGGATCAGACACCACGGCCATCTCGCTCCGTACCATATTCTACCACGTGCTCAAGGTGCCAGGCTGCTACGAGAAGCTCATGGGAGAGTTAGTAGCTGCCGAAGCTAATAACCAATTTGCTGACCTTGACGCAAGACTGGTCTCGTGGAATGAGGCACAGAAGCTTCCTTATCTAGACGCTGTCATTAAGGAGTCGCTGAGAATCTTCCCCGCCGTAGGCCTATCCATGGAGCGAGTCGTACCCCCTAAAGGGGCAGTCATTGCGGGAAATTTTGTGCCTGGCGGCACAATAGTTGGATGCAGTCCTTGGGTCATCAACTACCGCAAAGACGTCTTTGGTGATGATGCTGATCAGTTTCGCCCAGAGCGATGGGTCGAGGCCACCACGGACGAACTCTCCAGAATGAAGAAGTACTTTCTCACTTTTGGCATGGGAAGCCACACATGCATCGGCAAGAATATTAGCTACCTTGAGATGTACAAGGTAGTAGCAGCAGTCTTGCGAAACTTCACAGTCAGTCTTCACATTCCTTGCTGAACCTCAATCCTGCAGTTCCGCCATTCAAGTATACATACTAACCAAGTCACCAACCAAAATTAGATTGAAATGGTCGACCCTGCATCAGAGTGGAGAGTGCATGGCTCATGGTTTGTAAAACAGGGAGATTTCAAGGTGAAATTTAGTACGAGGATATCTTGGAACTCCAGCACCTCCCAACCTGAAAAGTCTTGGAGGTAGATAGTCACTTTTACCACACAGTAGAATTTGAGGTTGTTTCTTATTATTTTTCAACTAGCTTGAAGAGTATTACGTTTCAGCACTCACCAGCCAGTACTTTTTCATATGTATCAGAAGAACAATGCCGAAAGTCTGCGTTTATTGCAGTCTTCCTCAAAAGAGCAGTATGCGTCCTAGTCTCTGTGAGAGAAGGCTTAGAATTGGTTCTTATTTGGGCTATTAGATATCGTAGAACGAAATATTTCCCTTATAGTGTACGAGTGAGAGAGTTTGAGTACAAAGAAAAAATGGCAACGAAGATACCAAAGCAGGTATCTCAACACAATGAATATGAACCCCCTACAGTAATTTTCTAATGTATAAATTTATGTATCTAGTATCTACATTGAGTGTGTTAAGATGTCGGGCTCTGGAATCTTCCATTGCTGTTCAACGTTATACTCGAACTCCTGTACGTGCGTATCTAGCATCTATTCTAATGGCTGAAGCATGTAGCCTTCCTCAAATTGTAGAAAATGTAGAGACGAGTCCTCGCTTGGACTTTGGTTGCCAGCTAAGAATTCATCAACCATGGGATCGAAAACGTTCATTTGAAGGCCCTCAAGCCATTTGATGCTGTCCCAAATTTCCATCAAGGAGGGTGATTTAGTGCTGATCAATTGCAGCAAGGTTAAGCCTATGCCAATTTCGTGTCTGGCAGTTGACCAGGATGTCGCACCACCATTGACCACCGTAGACAGGAGATTAGTAAGTGCCGAAAGCAGTGGCTCCTTGAAGAATATCGGAAAATTTCGGATGAATGGGGTCTTGTCGTTTAGGTCTGCCAGCGTTTGCAATGTGTCTCTGGCAAGCTTGGTTGCCAATTGCACCCTAGGCCTATTTTGCGCGAATAACTGAGGTGAATGTAGGATGGGCTTGTAGATCAAGTGACGAAGCAGATCTCTCTGGAAAAAGAGAACTGCTTGAATGAAGGTGGGGGTTTCCAGCAAGTCATCTAGCCGCAACCAGGGCATGCTGAACCTGAGACACAGCGGAAGTCTTTCGTACCATTGTACAATTTGGTAATCGAGATGATCTAGCTTGCCGAGGCTGGATGCGGAGCCCGTCTGGTCAAAACTATGGATCGAGTGCCAAGTCATTCCAGACAATTTTGCCCCCTCGAGGAGGGCTGAGAGAATCAGCTCGGATTCGCTAAGCGCCATAGGATGTCTGGGCGAATCAGGTGAGCAAGGGTGGTGGGCCGGATGTGCGAAGAGTGAAGGGCCAAGATAGATGTCTTGGATGATGAAAGGCATTCCTTGGCAGAGGCTCGTCTTTCTTTCGAGCATGTAAATTGACCAAAATACCCGCAAGTCTGCGCATTCTTCATCAAAAAGGCATGAGTTCCTCATTGGAGAACACGAGCGATGTAAACCCAGCTCTAAGCATGATCTTGCCGCTACCGCTGCAATACGACTCGCAAGTGATGCATTGTCGGTGTGATGATGGTACAGAGCCTTTTTTGACAATCAACAACCATGATGCTAGCAAGGGACGAAATGTACGCACCGCAAGAAAAAGGGTTTGGATATCTTCCACATTATTGCGGCCTAATACCAGGGTGTTCACGAAGCCCTTGACGGTATCTGCTAATGCATGCCCCTTCTCAGTTGAATCTCCGCCCCTCAGAGTAAGAGCGATGGCGAGAACAAGTCTAATCTGAATCGTTTTGCGGTTGGAGAGTGCTTCCATTAAAGTCGCCTTGCTGGACTCAACAAAATTTGTTCCCTCGTACTGAAAAGTTAAAAGAACGGTCTGGGCTGCACTTAGCAACTCCTGGCGGTCCAAGGCAGGATATAACATGCCATCGCCGTCGCACCACTCATTGATCAGTCTTTCGGCGTCCTGAACGTCAAATTTCCAGAGAGGATCTGTGGTTAAAATTTGGAAGATGGGGTCACATGCAAATGATGGACACGGTGAGCTTGACCGAAATTGCTGGCCAGAGGTTGAGCTATGAAGCGAAAAGGCAGGGGGGCGCATCAGATCAACCTTCTCCCTTACTAGGTCTGTGAAATCCTGAGAGAAGAAAGGAGTTGAGCTTGAATCAGGACTTGGAATGCCAGGTTGGTTGATTGAAGTGTTGTCTTTTATTTCAACAGTTCTTGGCGGTCTTGATTGGGTCATCTGAGGGGTTTTGATATCTTCTTTCTTCTCCCTTGTACTGTTAATTTGGTTAGCAAGTGGCCATTACCGGGCAATGTAGAGGCATACTTTTTTTGTTCGTAGTTCGTCCATCGGCTTTCAGGATACAAGCAAAGGCGGCCCCTAGTTATGCATCGGGAGCAAGGGCGGGCATCCTCGCATTTAAGCTTGCCTCTTTTGCACTCAAGACTTCCCAAGTTAGTAATAAAGCAGAGCCTTGGTAAATTCGGTCATCTTTTACCATGCTTGTTTTGTCTTTGGCTTTCTTCTGGCCAACTGTTTCTCGTCTGATGCAGATACCTTAGTTTTCTTCATCCCGGACACCTGGTGGTGATTGTACATGTACCACAGAAACTTGTCTTGTTCTCGCTGCATTAAATGATCCAGTTACTGTAATGAAAGTAGGCGTCTATCAGTAGCGCAAGCCAGAGTGATCAATGAATATTAGATCAAAACGACATACAAGGAGCGAGTGTGGAACTCAGGCCTGGGCCCATTCTAGGTTAGTTACATCGCCCCGGTATTCCGCAGCCTTTCCAATCGGCACATTTGTCCGCACCTGCCTTACAGTGCCAATTCAATGCCAGTGACTGTTTATCAGAATTACCGAGCAAGTCAATATCACATATAGAAGAAAGGAAAGTTGATTTAAAGTTATATTTAGTATTAGCTTTATTATTTAGAATAATTAATATTAAAATCTAACTTATTAAAATAAACTATATATTAAAATCTTACTATATACTATATAAATTAAATATTAAATAAATATTTATTAAACTTTTAGTACTTTATAAAACTTTAAAGTTAATTAAATTAAAAGTTTGCTTAATTTTAATAGTTATAATAAAAGTATATAGAGCTATAATTAGCTAGTATATTTTCTCTATTAAATTAAGTAAATAAATATTCATTTTATAGATTCTAAATACTTACTAAGCAGCAAAAGTAGATACTATATCTCTTTAAGCAGTAAAAATAGTAATTCTTTTATAATAGGTTATAGGTAACCAGATATAATAATCTTATAGAGAAAGAGATTTTATTATAGTACTAAAGCTTAGAGAAGTAAGTTCTTCTCTAAGGGTTTACTATAGAATTTACTCTTTTTACTAAAGGAGTTTTATTTAATTTATAAAGTAGTAATATAGTTATATAATCTTATTACTTATCTATTATAATTATTCTCTTCTTAAAGAAGCTATCCCCTAGTAACTATAAATAATAATAATATTATCTATTATAAAGTTCAGAATACTCTATAAACTATATAATATTTACCTACTTTATATTTATATATATATAGATTCTAATTTTATTTATTTTTTAATATAAAACCCTTATAACTCCTTAACTTCTCTCTTCTCTTTATATATCTTTTCTAAAGTATTTTTAGTACTTTATAGTTTATTAAATTATTTTTTTCTTTATATAAATCTTATTCTATTTATATATAATAATATAGTATAATAAATATAAGATTATTACTTATTCTTAATTTAATCTATTATTTAGCTCTTAATTTATTATACCTTTTAATATAGAAAGTAATTAATAGTCTATCCTACTACTAGTATAGATCTCTTATATTAATAGAGTTTTAGATATAAGTTATATTAGATTAGAATATAATTCCCTAGCTCTAAGTTTAACTCCTTAAATAGATTTAAATATATATTTCTTAGATAAAATTATTATATCTATTTATAGTAGTTATTATTAAACCTCTTAATTTTCTATATTATTAGCTATATCTATCTCTATTTTTAGTTATACTTAATATAGTTTATTCTCCTTAGAACTATTATACTTAGCTACTATATAATATTATTTAGATCTTATCTTTAGTATAATTCAGATTAAAGATATATACTAATAAATTAATAACCTCTAGTAGAGAGACTATTACTCTAATACTATATTAGATCTTAACTTTATACTTATTTCTTACTATTCTATTATATATTCTTTATATATAGTTTCTACTATTTAGATTATTCTTTTATTTATTAAAACTATTAGTAATTAATTATAATATTTTTTTAGAACTTATTATTCTTTATAACTATATAATAAAGATATTATTAATATACTTTTCTCTTTATACTAATTTTCTATTTTCCTAATTACTAATTAATCTTATTCTTTTTAAAGTAATTTTAAATATAATTTAAATACTTCTCCTCCTATTATAAAAGTATAATCTTTTAATTTTCTATTTATTTAGTTTTAAAAACTTAAATTACCCTTAGACTTAGATCTAGATAATAATTTATCTCTCCCTTAGTTAGGAAATAGTTATAATAACTAAGAGTCTGTTTTATCTTAGAACTCTATTAGTAATATTAGTAATAATAGTAATCTATTAGATAATTCTCTTCTATTTTCTAATAGTAGTAATAGGGATTTATTTTATTATTATTTAGAATTTCTAAATTCTATTAATTCTATTATTTTTACTATATAGTATAACTATAGATTATTCTTTTCTTAGGATTATTAATATCTTATCTATTTTTAAAGTATAATAATTACTTTTTATATAGTATATAACTATAGTAACTAGCTAAATATATTAGTATTTATTAATTATTTATAAGAGATTACTATAAGAAGCTCTTATTATACTTATTACTATTATACTAGGGAATCTTATTATTAAATAAGTATTTTAATTTTATATAGATTTTATTTAACTTTTACTAATATTTTAAAATAGCTTATTAAGCTTATAAAAAGTAATATTATTAACTTTAAAAATTATTTATAATTTAGATATAATATCTATAGTTATTATAAGAAAGAGAATAGCTTCTTATCTATAGATATACTTTAAGTTATTAATAAGAAGAGCTAATAATCTTACTATTTTTTAGAATTAATTTATTATAGTATTACTTATACTTTCTAAGAGTTTATCTAGATCTTTTTATATTATAAGACTTTAGTTTATATAATTTAGAATATAAATAGTATTAATAAGGCCTAATAGATATTAATATTCCTTTAGTCTTTATTAGATTATTATTAATATATATCTAGTTTTCCCTCCCTCTCTTTATTACTAAGATAAAATCTTATTAGACTATAGTATAGAACTTAATCTAGCTTCTCCCTTTTAATATAGTAGGTAATTATATCTAATTTTATAGTTTCTTACTAATATTTTATTTATCTATTAAGATATAAGAGTATTAAAATAATATACTTTATTTATAATTCTATTCCTCTAATAGGGATTTTTACTATTAGTAATATTAGATAATAGTAACTTATAAATAACTTATAGATATTATAATTTTAAATAATATCTATAATCTAAATAATATCTATAATCTAAATAATATCTTAGAAGGATAAAATTAATATAATATAGTATACTAATTTATAATAGTCTTTCTAATTACTCTAACTATATATAGCTAGATTTTTATATAGATTTTCTATTCTTAATTAGTATATTTTTATTTATCTTTTATCTATACTTTCCTACTATATACTTTATCCTTAAAGTATAGATATTTAGCTTTAAAAAATATATTATAGCTTAAGGTAGTTTTATACTTTTTATATATAATTAATTAATTTAATTCTAATTCTTATTTATTATATATAGAGTCTTTAAATAATAGCTTATTATTTATATATAAGAAGAACTATTACTTTTATAAATAATCTCTTTTATTTTTTAGCTTCTTTAGTATAAATACCTCTAAGATAGTTTTTATCTTAAATAACTTATAGAATTTATTAATAATTCTTTAGATATTAGCTATATTATCTTTATATATCTATTTATTATATTTATATAGCTATTCTTTCTATTTAACTAGATATTAGATACTAGTTTTTATATTTTATTTATTCTAAATAAACTTAACTTTCTATTTCCCTTTAGGATTTTTAAGATCTAGAAAAAATATAATATCTTTTTCTTTTACTAGCTATATATACTAAAGTTTAAGAAAACTAATATAGAATATATTATATATTTATTTATACTTCCTAGATAGTATAATCTAGTATACTTAGCTATTAATTTATTTTAGTATTTTAAATAAATCTAAGAATTTTAATATTAATTTATAGTATTCTTCTTTAAACTTTAGATTCTTTATAATTAAACTAATTTAGCTATTCTTTATAAGGGTAATATCTTTATAATATTTATTATATATTTTAATTTAGTACTTCTTTAACTTTATTTAGTTTATTTAGAATAGCTCTTTTAATATCTTAAGTTTCTTAATCTATATCTATACTTTAGATATATTAATATTTATACTATTATTAGTTATATCTAGTTAGAGCTTAGAATAATATCCTATTAAAGTCTAATTAGAGAATATACTAATAGATATACTTTATATATTATTATATATAAACTAAGTAACTTATAATATTCTTATCTAGATATACTAATACTAATTATAAAAGTATTTTAAATAGTATTTAATTATCTAGTTTATTCTCTTAGTTTAATTATTAGTCTATAAGTAATATACTATAGATAGTTTTTACTTAATTTTAAAATAGAAATATAATACTAATTAGAAGTTATTAGTAAATATAAAACCTTAGTTTATAATAATTTCTTTTAATATACTAAAAATAAGTTCTATTTTTTAGTAAAAAAGTATAATAAGTTTAATAGTAATTATTATTATAGATATAGGAAATATTAGTATATACTTTATATATTAGTTTATAATTATAAGAATTATATTTATAATTTCTCTATTAAAATTAACTTTAGATAGATTAATAATAAAGTCTATAATTAGCTTCTATATTAACCTCTTTAATAAAGATAAGCTCTTAAGCTTTCTATATAGTTTATATTATTAAGCTATAACTTCTTAGTATACTCTATAATCTTAAATATATTTAGATATATCTATATCTATCTAATTCTAATAAAACTTCTACTTTATTAAATTTAGAGTATAGTTCTTTCTAAAGTAATTAGCTAGAGAATTATTATAGTAAATCTTTATAATTTTATAATAAATTACTATTTCTTTTAGAATAAAAACTTAATTTTTAAACTTTAGAATTCTATTAGAGTTAAATTCTTAATATTAAATCTAGCTCTTAAAGAGTTACTTTTTAATTCTTTTAGCTTCTAGATCTATTTTTTAGACTTTCTTAATTAGTTATAGAAGAGAGTATATAGCTTTCTCTTTATATACTAATTCCCTAATAAGTATTTCTTATATTTCTATTTATTAGATTTTTTATTTATAATTAAAATCTTTAGTAATTTAATTAGTTTTCTTAGAATTTTTTACTTTTATAATAAGATCTTTTTTTATATAGATCTAGAAGTTCTTCTTCTAATATTATCTAGATCTCTATCTAGATTAGTTTTCTTTATTAGTTTTCTTAGCTTAAGATAATATCTTATTTATATTTACTCTCTAAATTTTACTCTAAAGACTAAAGAGAAACTTAATATTTACTATTTTCTTATTCTAGTATTTAGATCTTTATAAAAAGCTATTAGTAGGATTTATCTTTCCTACTCTATATTTAATTATAAAATTATATAGAGCTAAATAGATATACTATCTTACTTAATATTTATTTAATTTAAACTATTTTATAAATATCTATAGATTTTAATAATTACTTAATATCTTAATAGTTATAAAAACTTCTTCTAAATAATATCTCTAGTACTTAAAAGATTTTATAATTATTATTATTTCTTAATTTAAGATATTATAGTTTAGTTTAGCTTTTTAAAAGGCTTAGAACTAGAAGATAATAGGATATTATTACTCTTTATTATTAAGTTAGAATAGAATTCTTACTATAGTAAAATTAGAGATATTAATTTCTAATTTTAAAGATTATTCCTACTTATAATATTTTAATAAAGATATCTTTTAAAACTCTATTATTAGATATTAAAATATAGATTATAATACTCTAATATTATATTCTCTAGCTTCTATCTATTTTTTATTCCCTTAAATAGATTATAAAGAGAATATATTATCTAGAAGTATCTCTAGATAAAATACTAATAGAAGTTATAGAATCTAAAAAAGATTTAAATAGTATAATAAATAGTAAGCTCTTTCTACTTACTAATAGTCTATATCTATTTTAAATTTATTTTACTTTCCTTACTAGAGATAATAAATTCTAGGAATTTAATTTCCTATTAATAGAAAATATACTTTAAAGGTTTAGTAAATAGCTCTATATCTTTTAATTATATAAGAACCTACTTTAGATATTTAGTATAGCTTTTATAATTATTAGAGTAAATAAGAATATTATTTAAATAGATAATATAAATAGTATTAAGTAGTTTATTTAATACTTTATAGATATAATACTAAAAGATAGCTAAAGTATTAATTAGATTAAAAGATATAACTAAATATTTATAATAATTATATTAGATATAAAATACTATTTTCTATTTATTACTCTCTTTAATCTAAATTTAATAATAGATATTTTTAATATTAATTTTAGAGAAATACTTTTTTCCTTCTATTTTATTTATAATCTCTATTATAAGAGATAGAGAATATTAATTCTTTTCTATAATAGTATTTAGATTTTAATAATTAATATAGAAATAGAAGCTTCTATTCTTTTTAAATATAAAGAGAATAGATACTCTAGTACTACTCTTAGAAGAATATATATAATCCTTTATAAGATTTTTATTAATATAAGTATATAGTTTCTTAAGCTTAGTTAAAAATAGAGAGTAAATAAGCCTATATAGTAAGCTCTCTCCTAGTTTAATATTAATTATATAATCTATCTTCTTAGTTTAAAATAAAGTTCTAGCTTTTTTATAAGCTAGAATATCTTAATATTTAGTAAGTTCTATTAGTATTTTATTAGTTTTTATATAAATAGTTAAGATTAAATAGTTAGTTATAATAACTACTTTTTTTTCCTAAGAAACTATAGTATATATATATATATAGTTCCTATATAATTTAATAAAGTTTTAGAATTTCTTTATTTTATATCTCTTTTAGAGTTATTTATACTATTATTCCTTATACTATAGAACTAGATATATCTAGAGATAGATAATAGTAATAGTAAAAAGTAGAATAAAGATTCTCTTTATTTAGAAGTTTCTATTAATTATTATATATAAATAAGTAAAGATCTAGCTATAATCTCTTTAGTTTTATATTATAATAGATATCTTATAAACTCTATAAATAGATATAATAAGATTATTTATACTTTTTAAACTAAAGAGTTTTAAATATATTTTCTATAGTTTATAGGCTTTAATAAAGCTTATATTAATAATATTTACTCTAGTATTAGTATCTAGATCTATATTAGTATTAATAGAGTTTTAGATATTAATTATAATTATAATATAGACTCTAATCTCTACTTCTAATTAATTTTATTCTAGAGATAATATATTAGATACTATATTATCTCTTAGGCTTTATCTTTTTTCTTAATAGGAATAATCTTCTAAATCTTATAAGGAGCTATATACTATTTAGTAAAGTACTTCTTCTTCTAATAATTATAGTAAATAATCTTAGATATATCCCTAGGGGTTTTCTTATTCTTAGAAATATCTAGTTCTCTTTTATTATTTAATTAATATTCTCTTTTAGGGTTTTAATATTCTAGATAATATCTATTAATCTTCTACTTTTTATTTTTTTAAATATAGGTTTTTTTCCCTTAGAGCTCTAACTAGTTTATCTAGAGTTTCTTATAATCTATAAAATATTTTATATTCTAATAGTATTTAGCTAGTTTTACTATTTTCTTTTATATCTCTAGGATACTAATATAGAGATTAATATAATTTTAAAGGGATTTAAAGAGTTTTATAAAGAAAAAATAAGCTTATTTAGCTTCTAGTTTTAAATTAAACTATTTCTTAATTAAGTTAAAATAGATATAGAAATCCCTAGGGAATTATTCTTTAAATTACTTAGTATCTTTAAATTCTTCTCTAAGTTTTAATTCTTAAATTAATATTTCTTTAAATAGAAATAGGGTTTAAGTTATAAAATCTAGCTAATCTAACTCTTTTATCTCTTACTCCTCTAGGAAATTCTAGAAATTATTAATCTATTTTATATAGTTATTTATATTTATATACTTTAGTACTAGAAGGATCTTTTACTTATTCTTATAATAGTTCTTCTTTTTACTTTTAAAAGCTTAATTAAAATTAATTAATTATTTCTTTTTTCTATAAAGTATTATATTATCTTTAAATCTAATAAGATTCTTAGCTTTAACTATAAACTAGTTATTATTACTAGAGAATAAGTTTCTATATTATTAGTCTCTTTTATATAAATAATTAATAACTATCTTACTTAGCTAATTATATAGCTCCTAGATAGTTTTAAGAATTTATAATTTCTTATTTTTCTTATATATTTTCTAGATAAGCTTATTCAGATTAGTAAGAGTATTTCTATTTTCTCTTTCTTCTTCTTCTTCTTTATTATAAATAAAGAAATACCCCTAGTATTATATATTATATCCCTATCTTTTCTCTCTAATAAAAAGAGAATTACTCTGGATTACTAGTAAGCCTATATAATCCTTAGCCTAGCTTACTCTAGATTACTAATAAGCCTTTATAAACTACCTAGTATATATATATATTTACTTTACTAGATAGAATACTTCTTTAGATAGTTATTAATATAATTATCTATATATCTATTATTACTAGCTCTATAATACTTATATATTAATAGTAATTTATATTATATAGTCTAAGATAATCTAATTATACTATTTAGAATAATATTCTAATTAGTTTAATTCTAATCTATTCTAAACTCTATTTAATATAAGTTATCTAACTATTATATATTAATAACTCTTATTTAACTAATTATTTTATCTTAGTTATTATATAATATTAAAAGATAAAATAGCTTCTACTGAATTATTAAATAATACCCTATAAGCTCTAATAGCTCAGAAGATTATATAGTAGCTTATAATCTGAATTAAATAACTTAAGAAAAAGAAGATAAAAGATAAAGAGGAGATAATATAATTAATCCCTCTAGAACTCTTCTTAGATAATACTAATAAACTAGAGAAATTTAAGATCTAATTTTAAATATACTTTAAATTCTTTCTAATTAAGTTAGTAATAGATAAAGATAAAGTTAGGTTTATAAAAATATATCTTAATAGTACTATAGGATAATAGTTCTAAACTTACTTTAGAAACTAGTATAATAATAAAGTTATACTAAGTTTATAGAACTAGAAGATAGTTAATACTTTTACTAATTATAAGAACTTCTAAATCTTACTTATTTTAATATTTAGTTAAATAGATAAAGAATAATAAGCTATTAAAGATCTTAAGAATTTATACTAGATAGAACTAGTATTAGAATATACTATTAAGTTTAGAGAAATCTTAATTTAATTAGACTAAGATAATAGCTCTCTTAAAGCTATATTCTATAATAGATTTAAAGAAGAAGTTAAGAATTAACTTTTTAAAATAGATAAATCTAAAAACCTATTTAGATATATAGTAAATACTATATAGATTAATAACTATTTATATAAGAGATAATAGTAAAAGAGAAATAAGTATATTAATTAGAACTATATTAAAAATAAACTTAATTAGAGAGTATAATAAACCCTATTACTATTTATAGAATCTAGAATATATATAAAATCTATAGAGCTAGGAACTATAGAAAAATATAAATATTATAATTATAATAAGATTAGATATATTTTATCTTAATATCTAAAGCTTAAAAAGTAGAAGAATTAGAAATCTACTAAAGAAAGTAAAAAGTAGTTAGAAGTAATAGAGAAAACTAAGATTAAAATACTTAGAATAGTTAGAAAGATTATTTAGAAAGAAAACTATATAGTTATTATAATTTCTATATTTTCTAGAAAACCTATATTAAACTTCTATAAGATATTAGAAACTAGTAATAAAAAGAAAAAATAAATAGTATTAAAAGAGAATTAATAATATATTATATATATTCTCTAGAAACTTAAATAAAAATATAAAAATAAAAGAAATATTATAAATATTAGATCTTTTACTAAATATAAGTATATATTCTATTATATTAATAAATTTATTAAATATACTTTTAAGGAATAGAACTAATATATATTTATTAGGAATAAAATCAAAACTAAATATAATAAACTCTATATTTATTATTAATAGAAAATATAAATATAGAACTTTAAGAAGATATATAGAATAATATTATATAGAAGGGATATTATAAATACTATTTAATATTCTAGTAATAGATATAAGAACCTAATATATATAAATATTAGTAAAAAGTATAACTATAGATTAGAATCCTAGATAATATATTATAATATCTAGTATACTATATATTAGTAGGAAAAAATATTAAATAACTTTTTTTTATTTTTTAATAGAAGAATACTTAGAAAGTATAATATAGTTTAGATATAATAATTTATCTATTAATACTATAGAATAAGATTCTATACTATTTTTAAAGAAAATCTAAGAGAATATCCTAAGGATTATATAAAGAGAGAACTTCTAATAGAAATATATTAAGAATAGAGATATAAGATTTATAAGGATAATAAGATTAAACTATAGTATAATTACTAATAAATAGAAGATTAAATAATATATAAGTATAATAGTTATATTAAATAATATTATAATTAAAATTATAAAAATTATTAAGAAATTAAATAAAAAGTATTAATATTAGTATAGAATAATAATAATAATATAAATACTATTAAATTATATTTTAAATAATAATAACTATAGAAAAAAGAACTCTAGAAATATTATTTAAAAGAATAACTATTTCTTATAAATAGTAAAAATAATAGTAAAATAGAAAAATAAAGAATAATTTTAACTAATAAAAAAGAATAGAATAAAGCTTACTCTAATAATAGAATATTTATAATAATTAAGAAGTTATATAATTAGAAAATTAAGTTTATAAGATATATTCCTAGTTATATAGAAGAACTAGAAAATCTAGAGAATATTTTTAAATAAATATCTAGAAATAATAAAGATTAGAAATAACTTTAAAAATAAATTAATTAGATAAAAAATAATCTAAATTATTTATAATAGAGCTATAGTATAAAATAATATTAATAATAAATTAGAGAACTCTAGAAGCTATAGAAGTAGAAAGCTCTATATATATTCTTATAGAAATAGAAATTAAAAAAAACTAGCTTATAATATTTATTAACTATAGAGTATAAGAAAATTATATTTTACTAATAGTAATTAACTAACTCTACTTATTATAGAAAAAAAAGAAAGAAACCTATATAATTATAAATATTAAAAACTTAAAGTTTAAATATAATAATAGAATTATTAATTTTAAAACTAATTATTTTATAATTAAAATCTAAAAAAGGAAATTTAATATTATTTATAATTTAATATTATTAGAAATTTATAAAATTATATTAGAATTACTATAGTTTTAAGATATAAACTTACTAATTAATTAATATACTAGCTAGATAGAGTAAAAAGATATTTTTATATATTAAAATTAGAAGTAATAAAAATTAAAATTTTATTAAATATTAGAAAAATATATCTATTTCTTAATATCTAAAGATACTATTATAAAAAACTATAATAATTTATAATAATAAGTAGATACAGTAGTTATAGTCTTAATAATATTATAATCTAGTAATATAAGAAATTTATTATAATAAGAACTAAAATAAATAATATAGATCTTAGATTAAATATAGAAATAAAAACTACTTTTAGATATAGATTTAGTATTTATTAATTAGAAATAACTAATAAAGAAATAATAATAAGAATATAAAATTAAATATAGCTAATTATAAAATGAAATTAAAAAGCTATTTCTAAAATTATTTAGTATAGGAATTTAAGAATAAAGCTAAATAAATAATAAATAAAAAATATAATAAAATAAGAAAAAGAATATCTAGTATAAATATAAATAAACTAAATACTTAAAATAGAAAGAGTATTTTAAAAATATTTTATAGAAATATAATTATTTTAAAAAGATATTATTTATAGAAGAATTTAAAATAGAGTTATTAGAATATAGCTAATAGGATTATAAAATCTTTATTATTAAAGAAGAAGAACTTAATTTCTATAAATTATATAATCTTATAAAACCTTAATTATAAATACTTTATAAATATATTAATAATATACTAGTAAAAAGCTATATATAACTATTAACTTTATCTATAGAATATCTTATAATATTTATACTAAAGAAAAATAATAAACTCTATTTAGTTATTAATTATTAATAACTAAATAAGATTATATAAAAAGATAGAATACTCTTATTACTAATTACTAAACTTAGGAATTAGTTATAAAATAAATAATAGTTTATAATACTAAATCTAAAGAGAGCTTATAATTTAATATAAATTAAAGAAGAAGATAAATAGAAAATAGTATTTAAAATAAAGTTTAATCTTTATAAGTATCTTATTATACTCTTTAAATTAATAAATATATTTATAATATTCTAATAAATAATTAATTAAATACTCTAAGAGTATTTTAATATTTTTATAATAGTTTATCTTAATAATATTTTAATTTTCTCTAATAATCTAGAGATATATAAGGAATATATATACTAAATCTTAGAAAAACTAGAAAAAGTAAAACTTTTTATAGAATTAGAAAAGAGTTTTTTCTATATATAAAAAGTTAATTTCTTAGAATATATTATTTAATTAAATAAAATATAAATAGAATAAGATAAAATTATTATAATTAAAAAGTAAAAAGTATTAAAAACTATTAAGAAAATATAAGTTTTTCTTAGATTTACTAATTATTACTAATAATTTATTAAGAATTATAGAAAAATTACTATATTCTTATATAATATTATTAAAAAAAAATAGAATTCTAATAAAATAATAAATAATAATAAGTATTTAATAAAATAAAGAACTAAATACTTTTAGAACCTATATTATAAATATTTAATTCTATATAAAAAGTAGAACTTAAAATAAATATCTTAAACTTTATAATTAGTATATAAATTAGCTAAAGAGATAATAATAGAGTACTATATTCTATAATATTCTTTTTAAAGAAACTATATAATATAGAACTTAATTATTCTATTTATAATAAAGAATTTATAGTTATTATATATATATTTAAGGAATTTAAATACTATTATTTAGAAATAATATATAAGATTAAAATATATATAAATTATAAAAATATTTAATACTTTATTATAACTTAATAATTAAATAAAAGATAAATATACTATATTAAATATCTATTTTAATTTAATTATAAAATTATATATTAAAAAGAATTAGAAAATAGAAAAACTAATACTTTTAGCTAAAAATCTAAATATAAAAAAGTAGTTTTTAAAATAAATAGATAGCTATTCTTAACTAATAATAAAGAATATTTAATATAAAAAACTTTAGAAACTATACTTAAGAAAATAATATATATAAAAATCTAGATAGAAACTATTTCTAGCTTAGGAAAGCTATAGTAAGATATTAGAATAATACTTATTAAAGAAATCTATAAGTATTTACTCTTAGAATACTAAGAAGTTAAGAAAATATTTAATAGAATTAAATAATATTATAATTATCTAGATCTATAGAAGGAAGTATAAATTATAATTTTAAAATATAATATTTATATATAAATTAAGTTTATATAATATAAACCCTATAGAGAATTAAAATTAGTTCTAATACTAGAATAACTATAGTAATTAATATTCTTTAATTATATTATTAAATTATTATTATTAAAAGAATTTATAATAAGAGTAGAATATAATAGTATTCTAATAGTTATTAATAAACTTATAAAATATAGATATTTTATTCTATATAAAAAAGTAAGCTCTATAGAAGATCTTATATATTAGTTTCTATAATATATAGTTAGTTATTATAGATTATCTAATAAGATTATATTAAATAGAGGAATAATATTTATCTCTAAGTTTTAATAATTATTTATAGTATAAATAGATACTAAATATAAACTCTTAATAATTTATTATTTATAAAATAATAATTAAATAAAATAATTAAATTAAATTCTAAAATAATATCTATAAGTATATATTAACTATAAGTAAGATAATTAGATATAATTACTACTAATAATATAGATTACTTATAATAGTTTAGTATAAGAATCTATCTAGCTAATATCTATATATATAAATTATAATTATAAACTATAATTTTAGAATTAATTAGAACTTAATAGATCTAATATATTAGCTACTATATTAATAAAAGAAATACTATATTTATTATATATAGAAATAAAAATAGAACTTAAATTTATCTAAAAAAGAATAAAAAAATACTATAATAAAATTAGATTAAAAGAACTAATTCTAAAGAAAGAAAATAAAATCTATTTACTTTATAAAAATATTATAATAATAAGACTAAGTAATAAATTAAATTATAAAAAACTAGAACTATTTAAAATTCTTAAGAAAAAATTAGATACTAACTATAGATTATTATTACTAGATATAATATATATCTACCTAGTCTTTTATATTTTATTACTTAAAAAAGTACTAAATAATATACTAGATTAAAATTATTTAATTAAAGTTTATAAAGAAAAATTTAAATTAAAAAAAATCTTAAAAAAAGAAATTAAAAATAAATAAATATTTTATTTAGTAAAATAAAAAAACTATAATAAGAATAATAATATATAGAAACCTATTAAATATCTAAAGAACTATTATTAATTTATTTAGTAGTTCTATTAATAGAAAAAAAGAAAGAATTAGAAAACTCTAGTAGAATTAAAATCTAGTTAATAATTCCTATAGTATCTAAAGATTATACTATATCTATAGCTTACTATTTCTCTAAAATAAACTCCTTCTAGAAATAAATTTTATTCTATTTATTTAGATCTTTAATTCTCTAATAAAATAGATATTAGGATTTCTTCTATATAACTTAATACTAATAATAAAGATATAAAATCTTTACTAAGATCTCTTAAAGTACTATCTTAAAAGAAGCTAGTTTAATATCTAATTAATACTTCTCTATAACTAATTATTTTACTATAGAGATTAGTAAATAAAAGAATATATATTAAATAAAGAAGAATATATATTATAATACTATTTCTATATTATTATATAACTATCCTATATAGATATATTTACTATAATATAATAATAACTTAACTATATAATATACTTTCTTATACTTAAAATAATTTAAATAAAATATTATCTTAATATCTATCTTCTTAATTAATAATATAAGGATTTTATATTATTAGAATTTCTTAGAAATAAATTATAATATTATTAATAATATAAAAAGAATAATTAAAAAATAAAGAAATTATTTATTAAATACTAAATTATAAAATTTAGTTTTAGAATAAAACTAATAGAAGAAAAGTAATATATTATAAATAAAGAAATACCCCTAGTATTATATATTATATCTCTACTTTTTCTCTCTAATAAAAAGAGAATTACTCTAGATTACTAATAAGTTTATATAATTCTTAGTTTAGTTTACTCTAGATTACTAATAAGTCTTTATAAGCTATCTAGTATATATATATATTTACTTTACTAGATAGAATACTTCTTTAGATAGTTATTAATATAATTATCTATATATCTATTATTACTAGCTCTATAATACTTATATATTAATAGTAACTTATATTATATAGCCTAAGATAATCTGATTATATTACTCAGAATAATACTCTAATTAGTCTAATCCTAATCTACTCTAGACCCTGTTCAGTATAAGTTATCTAACTGTTATATTCTTCTATTTCTTTAACTATATCTCTAATTAGAGAGTTATAAATAGTTCCTATAATTATATTTAAATCTTTATTTTTAATTTATAGGAATATTAATATAGATTATACTATTATATAGATTCTAAATTATCTAGTTATTATATTATTATAGATAGTCTTTAAAGAAGCTTTAGAATTATAATAGATTATAGATAACTAGATATAATAATCTTATAGAGAAAGAGGTTTTATTATAGTACTAAAGCTTAGAGAAATAAGTTCTTCTCTAAGGGTTTACTATAGGATTTACTCTTTTTACTAAAGGAGTTTTATCTGATTTATAAGATAGTAATATAGTTATATAATCTTATTACTTATCTATTATACCTTTACTAATAGCAAAGTTATATAAATTTAATAAGTATATCTTTTCCCCTCTAACCTCTTTAGAGAATCTGACAGGGGTCTTTTAGCAGAATTCTATTAAAATTTTAATATTTTAACTATTAAAAAATAGCTAGGCTTGTAAGTAATGATATTTGTTCAGTCGATGAATTTCTGCTGTTGTCAGGGGTAATAGGGTGTCTACAGCTACGACGAGCGATCGCTCTAGGCATGGCCTGGCTGTCCGCTATAGCGACAGGGAGTCGCTGTAGACCCGGACCCTCAGTCCGCCATTGAGATAAGCGATTGCTATAGACCCGTCTAGCTGTATTCCGCCAAGATGAGCGATCGATGCGAAGCTGACCAGCCTGTCTTCCGTCATGACGAGCAAAGTTTGCTTACCTTTAGGACTGCGTGCAGGCATTGTCGTGTTTTTTAAATATATCCTAGCGGGAATCCTGGTATTGTGATCATGACGCAGCCCAAGGCGATCACATCAACGTTTCGCTAATGGACCTCTACTTGCTCCCCTCTATCCTTTTATATAAGTTGATGAACTACATATTCGATTGTAAGCACCCTATCTATCCCGCATCCTCCTTTTGTTCCTACCTCTATTCCTTATGTATTCACGACAAGATCATAATGATACTTGTTCAAAAAGCCAATGATACCAGTAATGTTGATGGCAAAGGTTCGGATGTAGGAGGCAAAAAAACCAATTGCTTATAGTCGGGCTTTGTGTAGAAAGTTGGCCCTGAGATTCCCCAACCCTTCTTACCGGAAAGACGTATCTGGCTCTGGCGTTGTACTTTGACCGACATGCTTGGATGGTCGATGAAGCACGTGGATACCATTTGGAGTAAGGGCGTTTTCCGATGATGAGTGTCGTGAGGATAATTGAATTTGTGGTACATGAGTTAGTAGCAAGGGATCAGATTACTCAAACCCTTGAAGAGTGCAATTTCTTTCAATGTATTGTATTTCCGAGACTGTTAATATAGGCCCAAAGAGGCTCAGCCACAGCTCAGTACATTCCAGTCCAGCTCGGTTCAAGCGCAGTCTTAGGAATAAAATAAACTCCAGTGTGGCTGGAATGGACAATAGCGTTTACCCGTAAAATTTTAAAAATTACATAAGAAAAAAGGCGAGAGATTCTTTGAGTGACTGAGCATTGTCCACCTTGGCATTTGTTTAATACCTAGAGTCCTGGACTTCTGGGGCGTTTTGTTCTTTGACCACTTTCGAATCGATCCTCATGGTGCTGAATCCTCCCCCCTCTTCTTGTATTTAAAGCAATTGAGATACCTGGCTAGAGACCAATTCAAAAGAATGACACTTAGGAAAAATGCGTTCAGATGGCGCAGAGGATGGTTAGATCAACCAAATCAACTAAACCATCTTGGGATGTTAGGGCGTGACCAATAAGCGTCAGCCTTTTGACCTTAGAGCCCCATTCAGTGACAGGACAAACCCCACCGTCTCTTCCGCACTTTGCCTGTCCTCTCTCTTCTGTCCTTTCACTGATTGAATTCCGAGTCTTTTGAAAGATCTAGCAGAAAGTATTTACATCCACACCTGGCAAATGGCTCTTGAGCATCATGGATCACCTTGGCGGCGGCAGTGCGACCAGCTGGGAGTGGATGCCAGCCCTCCGGCCACGAATGTGCCCGTGTCCTCCTCATTCCAGTCCGATCAGTCTGGAGGCGTGCCATTTGACATTGATATTGATCTGATACTGGCGAACATGGATGCTGAAGAGTTTCCTATTCAGGGTCCGACTATCGCGAACCAGACTACACATCATGATTCCTTACAATTGCAAGCTGACTCATCGCCCAATGACATATCATCACCCTCTTTTCTCCTGGACACTGCACTATTTGATCGTTCTACCTTCTCAAATCATCAATATGAAGGATTTTCCGCCGAAGAGTCTCCATATTATAGCAATCCAGAGTTTCAGTTCAAACCCGACCGCTCAAGCTCCTACATCGAGACTGGAGATGGCCCAATTACTGAGGCCATTCCGCATACAACCACGTCCAATCAGAACTTTGCAGCATCCCGTACCAATCCATGGAATATAACAACGACAAACTATCATAATGAACAAACTGCTGACCAGACGGACCCATCCTGCAACCTGACACTGCATCCCGTATTGTTGGCAGATCCCGAAGTGAGGAGCAGGTCACTCCCCATACCGTCTTGGAGGAATGGCGACGTCGCACCCATCACTACCACCCGTCTCAGCCGAGAATCTCTCCAAATTCTGAGGAAATGGCCTGGACTAAATAGTCGTCATATCTATCCAAGCGAAGAGGAAACAGAAATGCTCCAACGGAGGACTGGCCTTAGCAAGACGCAAATTGCCAACTGGATTGTCAACGCCCGTCGCCGAGGCAAGCTGCAACCCAAAAGGTCTTCATGTACCCAACCTCTCCAAGCTGCCTCTACTGGACCTACTGATATTCCTCGTCGGCCTGACACACCGGCCGTCAAGGGCCTAAGGCCCAGCCAGGATCCTCTGCAACGTTGGGTCGATTCACCACCCGAAGATGAACCTGCATCTGTTGTGGCCATTGCAAGAGCCATGCATTCGAAGCGATGGGATTCATCCAGCGCCGCCTTTGCCTCGAATGACCCAACTACCACTCAAGAAGGTATATTTAGCAACGATTCCTCGGCAAGCAGTGTAGACACGTCCAGCGCAGGTTCATTTGCACACTCGCATTCTTCGGACGGCTCGTTCCAAGTATCCGCCTTCAACTCTCTCAATCAGATAAATGGTCGTAGGAGACGGAGGAAAAGAGTGATGCCGAGCCGAAGTAACCCGAGAACATCGTTGATTGTACCGTTGAAGCCATACCAGTGTACTTTCTGCCCCGAAACCTTCAAGACTAAGCACGACTGGCAGAGACACGAAAAATCATTCCACTTGTCTCTAGAAATGTGGATTTGTACACCTGATGAACCCAGAGTGATCAACCCGAACACGCAACAACTGTGTTGCGTCTTTTGCGGTCTGCCAGACCCGGATGATGCGCATCTAGAGAAGCACCATCATGGCAACGTCTGTAAGATGCGGAAATTCGAAGAGAGAACGTTTTATCGCAAAGATCATCTGAATCAACACTTAAAGCTCGTTCATAATGCCATGTTTCTCAACTGGTCTATGACGAATTGGAAAATCGTCAAGTCGGAAATTCGCTCACGGTGCGGTTTCTGCGGTATCATTATGAATGACTGGGCGGACCGGACCGATCACTTGGCGGAGCATTTTAAGAGCGGAAAAACAATGGCTGACTGGCATGGTGATTGGGGGTTTGACCCATCGGTGCTGGAAATGCTCACCAATTCTATTCCGCCCTGTACGTGACTCATGTTTTTCTTTGTATTATTTCACCCGCGTCTATTGTACTGACTGCCAGGATACTTAGATCTCATCGAAAATGAACAACAATCCCCCTTTCCATTCCTCGCTAGTGTCGCGCCTACTGAGTCTCCGCGGAACGCATACGAGCTTATTACATTAGAACTTGCCTACTTCGTTGCCAACCACGAGGAGAAGACTAATGCCCTCCCGAAGGACAGAGATATTCAGGTAGAGGCGTGTCGTATAATCTACGCTTCTGAAGTACTGTCCACACAACGAGACATCGCAGCAGAATGCTCCTGGTTACGAGACCTCGTCATGTCTTCTGATGAGATTGCGTCAAGTGCAAGATTTGCACCTCTCCGACGACGAGCCGAAAATAGGAGTGCCATTCTCAAGATCAATGGAAAAGACAATCTTTTCGAGCAATGTCCTCTTGAGGTCCAACTAAACGACTTTGTTCATGTTAAAGTCCTTCGGAACATGACGGTATCAAATGAAATGCTCCAAGCGGAAGCTTGTCACATTATTCGGCGAATGGAAAAGGCGAGCATTTTGCCATGTCGTTACCCTGCTGACTGGCTCGTGCGACTTGTCAAGTCGTCGACTGGATGGCTAAGCAATTTTCGCCAACGAGCCCGTCTTCCACCTTACGTTGATGCTGACGCTCCTGTTGATTTGTTACAAGAAACGGCGGGGAATATATACACCTACACCGGACTTGAGCGATACCTGGGAGACTATATCGACTCCCGGCGAGCCATAGGCATCGAACCGTCAAGTGAGGAACTGGAGCGGAAAGCTCATTCATTCATCTACCAAGCTGGATTGCACCATGATAAAGTGGACAACTCGGAATGGGCGGCCAATTTCAAGAGGCGTCATGATCAAATACACCATGGGACAACAGCGATAGGGACCTTGAGCCCTGGACGGTCACTGCATGAAGTCATGCTACCAAACGAGCCACAACCCAACTCAGAGATGCAACCTAACGATGACAGTGGCAGTCCTGGGAGATTTGAAGATTTGATGACAAACACCTTTTTCCTGAATGATACCGATTGCTATCGTCGTCTGGCACAGGAGTTGACCCGATTCGTCACCTCTACAATGTCTCCCAATAATCCGAATCGGCATGTTCCTACCGATGCAGAAATCCAATATCAGGCGCGATGGATCATGTTTGATTGGTGAGATAATACCCAGCTGTTGATTTCCCAGTACAATAACTCACCTCGTGATTAGCGATGACCCCTGGAATCAAACTGCTGCTGAAAACAGTGAATGGCTGAATCGTTTTAAGCGCGACGTAGGCATACTGCCTCCAAAGACGTGATTAACGCCATGAACCTACGCCTACATAGCCAAGAGTGGTGTACCTTGTCCATCAAGGCTTTCAAACTTCATCACTTATGACCGATTCAAAGCACCTAAATAAAAATTCTAGAAAAGCAGTAAAAATAAGATTTTGATTGCGAAATATATTGGGGATTTGTTTCTTTCCCGAAGAGGTTTTCCGGATTTCAACTATTCTTTGCAACTATTCTCGGTCCTGGACCTTATTTACACAGCTACCAACTTCCTCCAAACTGACCTCAACAGTATCGCCATTCTTGAGCCATAATGGCGGGTTTCTAACTTCTCCCACACCTTGGGGCCTGAAGAAGTCCGTCAGTATACCGCAGTAAAAGACAAAGACCCCTACTTACGTTCCGGTGAAAATTAAGTCACCTGGCAGGAGCGTCGTTCCCTGACTCAAAAAGGCGATAATCTTGGCTACGCCGAAGATCATATCAGCAGTATTGCTCTCTTGCACCACCTCACCATTAACCTTGGTCGAAATCTTCAGTCTCTGTGGATCAGGAATAAGCTTGGAGCTGACGATACCGGGTCCAAAAGGCGCCCAGCCATCGAATCCCTTCCCGAATCCCCACTGGCTACCACCTCGTCGCAGCTGCCACTCACGGTGGGAAACGTCGTTACCAACAGCATATCCAGCCACGTACTCGAGTGCCGTCGACTCGGGAACCTGATAGGCGTCTTTACCAATCACAACGACTAGCTCACACTCGTAGTCGACGCCGTCAAACTGTCGGGCTACGGTAGGAATAGGAATGGTATCAAACGGTCCATTAAGGGAAGTGATGGGCCGGAAAAAGAGAATAGGATACTGTGGAATTGGTGTACCGGTTTCGTTTGCATGTTGTTCGTAGTTGAGGCCGAGACAACGGACTGTTTTGACATGTTCGCGAGCCAAAGGGCTCAGGAGGGAGTCGACGTCCTGAGAAAAAAAGAAATAAGAACAATATCGTATGGAGGATGGGATTATATCGGGAAGAGGTAACATACAGCAACTTGCTTGGTTAATACATGGTTTCCAAAGGGGTTCCCATTGAGGATTTTGGCTTGAACCGCCTTGCCTACATCTGTTACACCCGACGGAAGAATGGCATCGCCGTAGTAGATGTTCCCATCCTTAGCAAGGAATCTGATCAACCGCTAGCTGATTGTTAGACTACGCCATTGTTGGCCCACATATAATTAGGATTTCAAAAGATTTACCGAAAAAGAAGCCATTTTCGACGGATGAGGATGAGATAAAGTGTCGTAGGATTGAATTGTTGATAGCTCTGAGGATTTGAACAAAGATCTCATCAAGAGGCTGATTATAACCCCTCCTTTGGAAGACAAAATGTCTATTTCCCTGTCTTAAGTTAGGCTAATGCAAGATGACGCCCAACCTAGTGAAAGGCGCACGCAAATAAGGCGCATTTTCTCAAGGGCGGTTCACACCATGGCGTGACGCTAGGAAAAGGCGCGGCGGAGTATTGTTCAGGGGGTGATCCTAGCTTAGGGCGTTGAACCTCTTCCCCATGAAGACAGGCATCAGAGTGCGGGGGCGGAGCCTTGAATCTCCATCCCCCTTGGGGTGATGTATGGTAGAGCCCTGGGCTATTGAGTTTTTGGGATTTTAGTGGAATGGAAGTGGCAAGGGAAGGGAAGTCTCCAGGGGGTACAATCTTTCGGTGGCAGCAGCCGAGACCTTCGCCTAGCTGCTCACGGTAACCCTGATAAGAGAAAATGAGGGGAGGTACTCTCCGACTTTCCAGCCCAGGAGCGCTCAAAGTTATAAAGTCTCCGGTGATCTCACTCCCCGCGAGATATTATAAAAGTTTTGACTATGGTAGTTTGATCTCTCCGGACTCTGATTGCCTCACCGTTTCTAATACTACTATTGGTCAACTGGATCAATATCCATACTCTGCCATGGAGAAGAACAATGCTGCCGACCCTGAGCTTGGCGTTGAGTATGAAAAGGTCGACATGTTAACACATGAGGCCAACCCCTTAGCCTCTAGACAAGCGAGTGTTCAAGATGTTCCGAAAACCCGCATGCGAACTTTCATGGACAGCTTCAAGCCGGCAAGCGGTGATGCCAACTCGCCCCCAGAACAGGCCCATGGACCTTCCCAAGATGACAAGCACCCTTCAGCTCCTCCGGAGAAACTCGCTCGAAAGCTTAAAAGCCGCCATATGAAACTCATCGCCATTGCAAGTTGCGTCGGCACAGGCTTGTTTGTTGGCAGCGGAAAGGCTCTGGCAAGTGGTGGACCAGCTTCGCTGCTTATCGCGTATGGACTGATCGGCATCATGATGTACTGCACCATAAATGCCCTTAGCGAGATGGGGGTGCTGTTTCCCGTTGCTGGTTCTTTTGCCGCCTTCTCCACCCGTTTCTTGGATCCAGCTTGGGGCTTCGCCATGGGCTGGAACTATACCATTTCCTGGCTCGTTACTTTGCCATTGGAAATCACCGCCGCGAGTATGACTATTGGCTTTTGGCCCGGAGCGAGAGAAACGAACAGCGCCGCATGGGTGGCCATCTTTTGGGTCGTGATTGTGTCCATTAATCTTTTCAGTGTCAAGGGTATGTTACTTTTATCCTTCTGTCCCGCCGAATGACGAGCTTACATTCATTTGGTTCAGGGTTTGGAGAGGCTGAGTTCATCTTTTCCACCATCAAAGTGATTACTGTCATTGGTTTTATGTGAGTACACTCATCCCAGAAATAGATGAAATCTATTGGCTGATGAATTTCTTAAAATAAAAGTATTCTCGGAATCATCATCGATTGCGGAGGCTCCCCATCGGGTGACTATATTGGTGGTCGATACTGGCAAAGCCCAGGCGCTTTCAATAATGGCTTCAAGGGACTTTGCAGCGTCTTCGTGACGGCCGCGTTTGCCTATGGAGGTACAGAGGTTGTCGGTCTCGCCGCAGCGGAAGCTGCCAACCCGAGAAAGGCATTGCCAGCTGCAGTAAAGCAGGTGTTTTGGCGAATTATCCTGGTAGGTCTTCTCATTTAGCATATGGAAAATCTGACTACATACTAAGTTCTAAGTCTAGTTCTATGTGCTCTGTCTCATTGTCATAGGCCTCCTAGTTCCCTACAACTCTCCTGATCTTCTCAACGGCTCAGGATCAGCGGATGCCAACGCGTCCCCATTTGTCATCTCAATTCGAAATGCTGGGATTAATGGCTTGCCATCTGTTGTCAATGCCGTCATCTTAATGTCCATTCTTTCCGTCGGCAACGCTGCTGTGTATGGTTCATCGCGTACCCTTGCTGCCATGGCAGATCAAGGACAGGCACCAAAGATTCTGGGCTATGTGGATCGATCGGGACGTCCTCTTGTCGCCATCATATGCACTTCTCTAATCGGCCTCGTCGCATTCATTGTAGCTGCGGGACCCGATGTCGCAGAACAAGCCTTTGACTGGATGCTCGCCATTGCAGGGTTGGCACAGATTTTCAACTGGGGATCCATCTGCCTGGCTCATATCCGTTTCCGACGTGCCTGGAAGCTGCAAGGAAATTCCTTGAATGATCTTCCCCACAGGTCTCAGGCTGGTGTTTACGGTTCTTGGCTTGGCTTTATTATCAACTGTCTCATTGTGATCGCGCAGTTCTGGACAGGATTTGCCCCAGTTGGCTACGAGTCAATGACTGCCCTTGAGCGCACCGAATCTTGGTTTCAATCTTGTCTGTCGCTCATTATCATTCTCATCACATACGTGGGCTTCAAATTGTGGAAAAAGACCAAGATATGGAGAGCTAAAGACCTTGATCTAGTCAGTGGCCAGCGGGTTATAAACCTCACGCAAATTCTTGAGGAGGAGAGAATGGAGAGACAGTCATGGTCCGCGGGGAAGAGGATTTGCAAGTTCTTGTGTTGATAACGCTCTCACACTACGAGATGGTACTATGGTTACTAAAGGTCTTCTGATACAATGGAGTGGATTTGCGTCGAGTCCAGTAGCTCTTATCCTCAGGCCCTAGCCTGGGATACATAATGTAAGTAAGAGAACACGTTCCTGCGAATAGATGTATTCTACAAAGGCTCATCCTCACTGTTATTCTGGAAATACATTTTGAAACCCGTCCGTTGCAAATTTTGAGCATGTAAAAGTAAAATCAAAGACACTTAGTATTAATATCTCTTACTTATTCTCTTTTATTATATGTTTAAGGGCTAAGAAGTATTACTGTTAAAGTTATCTTCTATTAAGCTCTAATTCCTTCTATCTTCTTTATCTCTTTATAACAATATTACTATCTATTCTTCTTATTCTTCGAGATAAAGATGTTCTTCTATAGGAACTTGATTTTAACTAGAAGAAATAGCTATTAATCTAATCTTTTACTCTTTAATATCAAGACAATACTCATATTAAGTGCCGGCTTATTGGCAGCTACATCCGCGGCCCTAACCTCTCTATAGACCTGGCTGTCTCTCATCACGACGAGCGATAGCTGCAGATTTGAACAGCCCGCCTTCCGTTATGACGAGCGATAGCGGCAGACCTGACCTAGCTTTCTGCCGTTTAGCCCAGCCATCGCCGCGTTGCCGACCAATATGTCTTCCATCAAAACGAGCGAGCTTCGCTTACCTTTAGGGCTACTTTGCAGGCATTTTCTTGTATTTAGAACAACAAATTGGCACTAGGCGAATGCTCAATATCACCTGTCTTGTTCAAAGCTATAGTATACCCTCCCTTAGTGCCACCACATCCTCTACTTATTCCTTTAACTTAAAGACCGATCGAACCGCTGTCCCAAATCTTCGAATAGCCTCATTTATTTTATCGGGGGGAGCAGAAGCATACGTGGAGCGGAAGAATAGCGTATCGTGATTCTCCTCCTTGTTTGCATAGAACTGACTGCCTTTAATAACCAAGGCACCCTGATCAATGCTCGCCATAAAAATTTCATCCTCGATCTCCAAAATAGTCTTCGATGAGGCCAAAGGATGTTTTCTCCAGTCGATCTTGAGCCAGTGCTAAGATTGAAATTGGTCAGAGATTGGTTCCATCTTGAAGGGGTTTGACGCTGTTACTCACAAACATGCCAGCTACGGGTAGTTTCCAGCTCACAATTTCGCGAGGCAACCATTTCTCACAAGCGTCCAATATAACTTGCCGTCGCTGGGTATAGCCCAATCGGATATGAACCAGCCAGTCCAGGTACCCATCGTGACCCCAGTACTCATCGACAAGCTTGAACAACATGAGCTGCGAGACACCGCTGGGCCCTTGGGTGCCCACCTCGGAGTGCCGGGTGTATCTCTCGACAATCTGTTGACTGGCTGTGATCCAGCCTGTTCTGGTACCAGGAGCGAGGACTTTAGAAAAGGAATCCATACGTAGAACTCTTCCATCCACATCGATATGCAGATAGCTAGGTATCAAACTCTTCAGAAACTCAGCATTCGTTGCCGGGGTAGGGCTGTTGTATGGCTGCATTTGCAAGAAGTAGTAAGGTTCGTCTTCGATGATGTATAAATCATGCTTTTGGGCGACAGTATAGATATCTCTTCGTCGTTTCTCCCCTTGCGTTGCTCCTGTAGGATTCTGACCCGTTGGCACAGTATACAGGATGGTTGGTTTCTTGGCGCTGCAGTGCTCAGCTGGGTCCCAGTTACTTAACAGAGCATCAAGTGATTCAGGAAGTAGACCTTGGTCATCCATCTTAACACCAGCCACTTTGACGCCCATTGGTGTAGCAGCTTCAACGGCAGTAGAAAACGTGTACTCTTCCGAGACTATATAGTCGCCAGGCTGCGTGAGCATTCGCAGGACGAAATCCATACTGCATGTCGAACCAACAGTCATTGTACATGACCAGTCTGCATAGGGAGGATCATGGACCAACTCGGTGTGTTCCGTAATCCAACGTAACAGTTGCGCAGAACCATGGCCCTGGCCGTAGTTGAAAGATGTCGAGATGTCAAAGATAGACTTTTGTTCGGCCAAGTCATGTTTACCAGCCTTGATCAGAACGCCATTTTCGCGTAGCTCCTTGTCAGAGAATTGACCGACTTGTGGCACTTTGAAGTGAAGTTCATCCCAGGGAAAATATTCATCCGAGGGCAGCCCACCTCCCAGGGAAATCATTCCTGGCCTGGAGAGAAAACTGGCTGCATACTTGAGAGAGTTTCCTGCACGTCCAGCAGATTCTTTGCTGAGGATGTGATCCCATCTTTTGGCCTTGGGCTTGTGCGAATGCTGGCGGATTTGGAATGATTCGCTCTTGGCTGGTGCCGCCGGGCCCCATTGTGACGCGTCGATGGGCTTCCGGTGGGATTTGATGGACTGTGCATCCGGGGAGGTGGGCGTTGCGACACCGTTGCCATTTTCAAGCCACTGTGGTGACATTTTGGATAATCCAATGAGATAGAGAGGTCAATGACTAGTCGAGTGAAAAGACACGACTATAGCTGATTGTTAACGTATTCATAGCCTAGCTTGAAACTGTGATGTATTCTCAATCACGGCCATTGTAAGTCTTTTATTGATAGATCTGAAGATCATATTCTACCAGGTTAGTTCGCTAGTCCAGTCGCGGGCCCTTTGTGGTGAGTAACTCTCAGTGGTCACTTCTATCCGGCCTCTTCCCCTCACGCCCTTCTCCAACGCGCCCTTCCACTCCACGCCCTTCCACTCCACGCCTTTTGGAAACCAGGTTTAGTAAAGTGGGGGGCAGGGAATGCAACACACTATTCCCCTTCTGTCTGTCGCTCGGTATCTCCTGTTGTTGTTCAGCCATGCTAGTAAGGATGGCTAGGAGAGAATTAATAATTTAATGAAAGATTGTGGAGTCTCCAATCAGGCCAGTCTGAGCTTAAATATATTGTTTGGGTCTCTCTTCACCATTTCCCTCCAGCCATCTAACCCCATACAGCTCACGCAGAGCTTTTCCTCTCTGATCATCTCCATTTTCTTACACTATCAGGCATTTGCCTCCTTCTATGTCAGTGTTGCAAAATCATGCAGAGGACAGCTGCCTAAAGAACCAACAAGATAAATCCAACAATATCTCTGATGATGACAAGAAGGAGCAACCGCCGGCTGCGCTCCAAGGAAAAGGGCCCACTGGTACGGACCAGAGCACAGATGAAGAAGGCGAAGTATTTCCTGAGGGCGGCTTGACAGCCTGGCTTGTCGTATTCGGTGCCTTTTGCGCCTTGGTGTCCGTTTATGGCCTGATCAACACAAGTGCTGTCTTTGAGTCATATTTCAAGGAGCATCAACTCAAAGATCATAGTCATTCGAAGATTGGCTGGATTTTTAGTTTATACCTCTTTCTTGTTTTCCTGGTCGGTGTTCAGGTTGGCCCGATCTTTGATCGATACGGACCCAGACTGCTTGTTGCAGTAGGGTGTGTTCTCGCCGTTGCGAGTCTCATGTTCTTGAGTGTATCCAAAAGTAAGCACTGAATTCTCAATTAATTTACCATAAACGATGGATCAAAATGTAAAGCTAATTATCATCTAGCCTACACTCAGATTATCTTGTCGTATTCCGTGGTCGGCGGGATAGGTGGTGCTCTCTTAAACGCACCTGCTTTTGGAGCTGTTGCCCATTTCTTCAACGTTCGGCGAGGCGTGGCTACTGGTATCGCAGCTACAGCAGGTAGTGTTGGTGGAGTTGTGTTTCCACTCCTCCTTCGACATCTTCTTGGCCCCAATGGCGTCGGTTTTGCATGGAGCTGTCGGATTCTCGGGTTTATCCTGCTCGGACTCTCTGTTCCCGCCAACTTATTCATCAAAAGTCGCCCATCCATCCAGATGAGCAAGTCGGACCAATCACAAGCTGTAACTCTGTGGCCTGACCTCACAGTGTTCCGTGACCATCGTTTCGCGGCTTCCTGTTTGGGTTACTTCTTCATGGAATGGGGCCTCTTTGTGCCGCTCACCTATATCATCTCTTACGGGGTTGCTTACAATATACCTGCATCCCAAAGCTCCCTGTTCTTGGTCTATCTCAATGCGGGTTCGGCTCTCGGAAGGTTTTTGCCTGGGTTTGTCGCCGACAAAGTTGGTCGGTTCAATGTTATCATCATTACCATTGCACTTTGCGTAATCACTGTACTGGGACTGTGGCTCCCTTGCAATGGATCACAGTCGGTCCTTACTGCGTTCAGCGTACTGTTTGGAATTGTAAGCGGGAGCAATCTGAGCTTGCTTCCCGTTTGCCTCGGTCAATTCTGCGACGCAAGAGACTATGGTCGATATTTTGCAACCGCGACTATGGCCGCCAGCTTCGGGACACTTACTAGTGTCCCCATTGCAGGAGCTCTGATTGAAGTGGGCGACAAATATGTCGGCTGGATGTCATTAATTCTATTCGCGGGTTGCTCTTACGCAGTGGCCTTGATCAGTTACGTGTCGGCTCGCGTTATGTCAGTCGGCTGGCAGCCAAGCACCAAATTCTAAAAGCCTTTTTGTTTCTATCAAAAATAATATATCGATATAGACGGAGGTATGTAGGATTTAGGACCATCAGAATGTTTATTTCAATTCGTCTACTTTCCAACAGCGAGAGATTATTCATGCAGCGTTACTCTGGCGTCCGTTGCAGTCCAGAAGCAAACTTGGGTGCAGCCATCCATGTGGCATGGATCAGTCTCAGGTGTTAATCTTTTCTCACTTTTCGTTGACGTTATTTGCGTCCATGCTAATGCTGTTGTGACATACATACTCCTCTTGCAAGCTTGGTCATACGTTATGCTTGTGTCTTGCACCTTTGTCATGGCTCAAATCTTTGGTGCTCCACCTTACAACTTGACAGCAGCGGCCGTCGGCTACTTGTCCCTCGGGAGCGTCATTGGGGTACTCATTACGCTCCTTTCCCTAGGCAAACTCGGTGATTGGATCACCAAAGTCTGCTCAAGGAAAAACCGCGGAGTATATGAGCCTGAATGTCGTCTGCTCCTGTCCTTGAGTGGACTTTCAATGCTAGCTGGGTTCTTGTCATTTGGCTATATAGCCTAAAATGGGGGGTATCATCAATGGTGTTATGCTGACTAGCTATAATGCAGCTTCAGGACCTCTGCAACGTCGGGTGGGATCGTCGGGGTCAGGGTGTTATTCATACTAGACAGCCGCAGAGAAGATGCCAAAACATAGAGGTGGTCAGGTCAAGGTGGTGCTGTCATTGGGCGATGGTGCTCTACCTGTCATCAATCATGCATCTCGCTGGGCTCATCAAGTCGCGGCTCGATCCGCACCCCCAATGATCATTGGTGAAGCCCGATACGACGATGGACCACAGTCCATCCGGTGTTACATTTGTTGGTGGCAATGCACGTCTTACTGTTGGCATTCTTTCGAAAACAAAGCAGTGATTGGCCAAGACAGAAGTACCAAACCCTGTCACCCTGCAGCTTGCCATTATGTCGTGTATGGCCAACAGGTCAATTTTGCGACCCCAAGTTTTGGTTGTACGGCACCTCCATCAAGGCTTGGAAATTATGCTCGGCAAAGTGTGATATGTGGATTGTAACACAGCCATCACGGGCTTGGCATGTGCAAGTGTTCCATCACTAGCAAGCATTACTCCGCAACTGACCGTCTACGCTCATCATTCTGGACGATCACCGCGGAAAGGTTGGTACTTTGGTTCGGACAAAGCTGAGTACATTAATTCGGCCGTTGGCACCTCGCCCGTGCATCCATGTCTAACGCTTATGACTACGGACACGGCCCTGGGAGCGGGAGCATGGCGCATGATTCTATAGGAAGGCCATGAAGTAACGCGTCATGCCGGTATGTGCTGTCTTTTCTTCTCGTCATGCTGCTTTGCAACCTCCTCATCTCAACCATTGGATTATCCAGTATTCTTTTTTCTTCCTAGTTTTCCAATTTGAACTATCGTCGCACCAATTGGCGACTTCAAGCCTTGTTCTACAACTTGCGTCCCGCTAAGTGATCGAAAATTGGAGAAAATTGACCCCTACGTCGTTTGACTTCGTGATCGTCGGCGGAGGTACGGCAGGGCTTGTGGTGGCATCACGTCTGTCCGAGAACCCGGCCCATCGCGTGGTTGTCCTAGAAGCCGGCTTGGAACACGTTGACGACCCGCGCGTCAAAACTCCGGCTTTCTATGCTGGCTTATTTCATTCAGATTCCGATTGGGACTTCAAGTCGGAGCCTCAGGTGAGTTGATAATGTCGAGTCATTGAATGTCTCCCATGCTCATGCCTGTAGCCTCAACTCAATGGAAGGACGATTAACCTACACCAAGGCCGCACTCTTGGGGGCTCCAGCACCATCAATGCTCAGGTGTTCGTCCCCCCAGGAAAACACGCTGTTGATGCATGGGAGAAGTCTGGCAATCAGGGATGGAATTGGCAGGGTCTTGAAGCTTATTATGCCAAATCTCATACGTTTCCAGGAGCTACCAAGATGACCGATGGCCAATCACCCTTGGAGCAGAGTTCCCACGGCCCAATTCAGGTTTCGCTACCTGGAGACCCTCTTCATCCTATTCATGAAGCCTGGAAAGGGACCTTTGAGGCCCAGGGGCATTATGTATCCCCAGATCCTTGGCTCCGCGAACCTACCGGCGCCTTTAGCTGCCTTGCAACGGTAGACGGCTCGACTAAAGAAAGGAGTTTACGCAACCAGCGCCTATTACAGACCCATCGCGCACCGCAACAACCTTAAGGTCCTTACATGTGTAGTCGTGGAGCGAATTATTTTCGAAACGGAAGGTTCAGCCATTAAAGCTACTGGGGTGCAATATCGTGATTTT
Organism: Clonostachys rosea; assembly: GCA_026958235.1. Taxonomy (NCBI): domain Eukaryota; kingdom Fungi; phylum Ascomycota; class Sordariomycetes; order Hypocreales; family Bionectriaceae; genus Clonostachys; species Clonostachys rosea. The sequence continues at coordinate 477,089 of CP110205.1, forward strand.
GATTTGAGCCATGGTGCCATAGGCATGAAGAATGATGAGATTCATATTGCCACAGCCGTGAAAGAAGTCATTCTTGCCGCGGGTGCTTTACAGTCTCCAAAACTGCTGGAGCTGTCAGGAGTCGGCAACGCCAGAGTGCTCAGCAGCAACGGCATACAGGTGGTCAAGGAACTCCCTGGAGTTGGGGAGAATCTGCAGGACCACGTAGTCTGCCCTATTGGTGTACGAGCCATAGATGGACTAAACACCATGGACCCGCTTGCAAGAGAGGAGGTAGATGCCTTCTTCTCTGCAACGGAGGAGTACAAAACACACAAAACGGGTATACTAGCATCTTCTGGCATGACTACTTACGCATATATGCCTACTACTGCGGAGCTTCCACGAGACATCACTGAAGCTCTGGAGAAGCTCCTCCACGAGAACCAACCTACAGCGGGGAATGTCCATGAGAGTCTCGCTGCAGATCTCCACGGCTTTCTTGCAAAGCTTCTCACCGACCGCACAAAGCCAACCGGGGTCTTTCTCTCTGCACTTGGTCAAGCTGGACCAACTCCCGTGCCGGGTACTTGGCTCACGCTGGTCGCCTATCTTCCCCATCCACTCTCTCTGGGCAACGTCCACATAAGATCTTAGCAGCCCTCTGACAATCCTGTAATAGATCCAAAGTATCTATCCCATCCTGTCGACATCGAAATACTTGCACATCAAATGAAGTACCTGGGGAACTTTGCAGCTTCGTCGCCTTTCAGCAAGCTCCTAGAACAGCCACTGCAGTACCTGGACCCAGCCTCGAATTTCACCGACCTGGACAGCGCCAAAGCATACATTCGAGCTAATGCGATCTCCATGTGGCATTACGCCGGCTCATGTGCAATGCTCCCTGAGGGAAAAGGTGGCGTCGTAGACACTCGGCTCAAGGTACATAGTATCAACAATCTTCGGATTGTCGACTCCAGTGTAATCCCGATCATTACCACTGGGAACCTACAGTCTACTGTATATGCCATTGCGGAGAAGGCCGCAGACTTGATCAAGGCCGATTATGGAGAAGTTTGAGTTTTCGGTGTACCCGCTCCCGATCGCTGCCTGATTTCTGGTGCTTGTAACTGTCGAAGCCATTGATATCAGCGCCTTGGAGCTCGCCATTTTCTTTAATTCAAAATTCATTTCTCGGTAGTTGGTTCATCTAAATGTTGAAGCTGTTGAATAAGAATCGGCACCTGCTGTTCCTTTCATTCATTTTTGGACGGGGAAATATTTGAAAGCACCGCCATATATGTCATCTACATATTTATAGTCGTTCACTTAGGAAGACTTTGAAATTTCTCCTAGCTTTCGATTTAGCCTTCGATACACATGAGCGGTAGTCCTGGCTGATCTTCGATACCAAGTAGTGCCCCCTAGGCGTTTGCTGTACAATAGTTGTATAAGGGTACAATATTTGGAGGAAGTAAGCACGGCTGGTTGATTGCTACACTCGCCTCGCTTTTCCTCACCCTCTTTGTAACTACACACCTCGGGGCTTCCTCCGGGGAACCCCAGGTAGTATTAATTCACATTGCAACCCTACCGTAGGTCCTTGCAATTAACAGCAAATCCTTTGGTCCTCGAAAGTTCAAAAGGGCCCTACGACGGCGATCAACTGCCATACTAAGCGAGTGCTAAAGGCTTTGCGAACACGTCATTATGTCTATTATTTTTTCGAGCGCTTGCCTCCGCTCCTATATCTGACGCCTACGAATCCTGCAACCGCGGTGCACCTCTTCGTTTATCGTCCCATCGATCAACTCCGTACCGTGCTAATGAATTCAGAGCTGCCTGGGGTAAATTGAAATGTCACTTTCTTCAGGTGCTCTGAAGGTGACGGTAATCGGGTCAATTTCGGCCTTCCTGTCCATACTTGCTTTGGCTCTTCGATGCTGGTCAAGGTACATAAAGAAGACGGGGTTCAAGTTCAATGGTTATTCAGTCATAGCAGCAACTATACTAGCTATTGGTGGCGTAGGTGTCAACCTTGGAGGTAGGATGACCACATTCCCGTGCAGATTTTGGTTGCTTACTTGTTATGATAATTTAGATGCAATCGTCGGCGCAACAGGTGTGCATGTTGCAGATATCATGGCAAATGACCCCAGCATACTAGACACCTATTTCAAGGTCTGTTTCTATTGACATCAATCTCTGCCAATACTGATGCTCAGCATTGTCCAGTTGATAGTACCGGGCCAGCTGCTTTGGGCGGCAGCGAACACCTGCGTCAAGCTGTCAATCATATCGCTGTACACCATCTTGTTCCCAGTCAAGCGGTTCTGCTACCTTTGTTATGTCGCTATTGCTGTCACTTTGTGTTATTTTGCAAGTGTGATTGTGGAAACTTTTGCACTCTGTACTCCAGTCGAGTTCAACTGGGATAAGAATATTCCCGGTGGCAATTGCGAACACCAGACCGCCGCATTTCTTGGTGCCGCTATTACCAACCTCCTTATTGATGTATTCATCGTCGGTTTGCCAATGCCAATGCTATTCGGACTGCGAATGTCCCTCCAGAAGCGGCTGAGCATCGCAGGAATGTTCGGTCTTGGAGGAATGTGAGTCGGGTCTGCCCAAACCGCTTCACTGTGGAATCTAACGGTGGAGTAGAATATGTATTATTTCAATGCTGCGCGTCATATCAGTCGCTCAATGGGACTTCGATGATGTGACATATGCGACAACCAACGTGTCGATCTACTCCGTCTTGGAGCCTTGCCTTGGTGTAGTCAACGCGTGTCTCCCGACAATACAGCCGGCCATGAAGCGCATCTTCGGGGATGTTGTAGCAAGTTGGAGCTCGCATGGCTCACAAGGCACGCCGATAGATACAAAGATCTCCAGAAACCGCGAGCGGCAGAATGCCCAGTATATAAGGGACCATAACTTCCGACCCCTCGAGGACGACATTCCCCTCACCACTGTACGCAGCGATCACGGGGGGGATTCCGATCAGAACAACGGGAACGCCATCACTGTCACTCGGCAATGGGAAGTCGATAGCTCCTAGGGTCCTGTGAGGCCAGGAAGTGGCTTTCAACGTCATTTGAGCACTGCGCATATACTTTACTTAATACATGGGAACCACCTTACTAAAGTTTACACACTTATTACTTGATGGAGAACTCTGACCGGCTCTTGGCGAGACACCATGACAAACATAGCTGTAGTCCCAATTGCCCTATCCTCAAGTGGATGGTGTCAGGACTACCGCGGATGGGCCTTTTCGTTCTGGAGACAGCTGGTTATGTTGGCATAACATGAACCCTTGCTGCCCTGGCCTGTAGGCTCTCAGCTTTGCTAGAGTATGTTTGGTATAGGAGCTCCGTGTATTTGCCAGCGAGCATTGGACCACGCCGAGCAAGCATACATGGTTTTTGGGATCACTACGCTTCTATATGCCTCCCTCAAGTCCTTGAATTTCAATCCTCCTGTTGAGCTGCCCACAATTTGTCTTCCTAATGGCCTAGCCTACCTGACACATGCCTGATGGTGGGAAGGAGTTCTAATAGTTTTGTCCAGACCAACGCACCAAAGACTGTAACTTTTGATTGACTTGTTTTTTCCGTGACAAAACTTTTCCTTCCATATTGATACATAGTCGCTGTGCTAATTCACGATAATAACATATCATATTGAGTCGCGTAGGAGTCATTCTTTGCTGTACATCGGTTCGTGGGCGGTGATCCTAATATGCTACCTGGCCTTTAAAATATAATAATTTCTAGTTTTATCAATTTAATATTAGAACCTAAAACCATCTCATTTTCTGACAGTAGCCCCGTTTGCGACCTTCGCAAAGATCGACTTGATGTGGGGGACATTCTTTTCCAGCATGGAATGGTTGCTCTATTTCCACACCGGCTTACCTCTTAAGGCGATATGTAACTCACCTAATATAAGACTGAGTGTTGAGAGCAAATATACCGAGTGCTTTGCAGAATAAGCAGTGCTGATTATATAAACATCAGCATCATAGCCCTCGTTGCGATAATCCCTGACCACAATCGCTATCTTCTTACTTGGTCTCGACAACAGTTAGGTAGCTTCCTTTGAAATTATTCAAGTCACCCTAAGGTTTGCCTGTATACTGTATATCAGCCTGAGCCGTTTCGTATTAAAAATAAGCTTATTCTTCACCAGTTTATCCCCTAATACACTCAAAAAAAGGTGCTTCACGTCGCTGGTACTACAGACTTTGGGTTCTTGTTCAAACGTTGTCTTGAATATCATAAGGTGACTCTGGCGTTCAGACTCATTGAGAAGCGTCGTATAATCCCATGACTTTTGCTCAGCAAGTCTATCAGCATAGCGTTAGGCCAGCGAGATAATCTGCTTTCAGCTCTTAACTTTGACTTTATTATTTGTCACAACTTTCGCTTGGTCTGGCTTCTGACTTATCGAAAGGCTTGAGCTTATCACTTGATTGGAGGAAGATCGCTTGGATTGAGGGTTTCTTGCCTGGAGGCTCCGGTCTGGAATATTGTTCTTTGTCTGAGCATGGCGGTCATGCTGCGTCAGGGGCAGGGTGTTCGAGTTAGGAGTATTTGTCTTTTCTTTTTTTGAGATTCTTGGTACAGGATTGTACATCTTGATTCTGCCGTTCTCGATTTGGTGAGAAGGGCGGCGTGTGGTTTCGCAGTTGCCACGAGGCTAACACCTCCATCAAAGGTGACTCGCTTCCTCATCATTACTCGCATAAATCGCAAGCCGAGCGATTAATTAATAACAGTATTCTTCTCTCTGAGGACACGAGTCTGCGCCGTAGGACAAAACACCAGTACTTCTCCCGTTTGTAGCTCTGTGATAGACTGGAAAACATCTGACTCTTACTGCAGCGAAGCACTATCGCTCTTTCCCATAGCACCAGTGAGGTAGCCTTTAAGAGTACAGAACCAAGCAGGGGACGAAAATCAATACACAAATGTCGCGTTCGAGAGGTCGATTAGTGATAATAAGAGTGTTAGTTCTTACGTAGCTGTAAAAACTCGCGTACTGATATGCCGTTATTATCTGATAACCGAGATAAGATCCTCAGTCAGTACATTCGCTGCTCCAGATTGTATCAGAAACTAAGCCATCAATCATTAGTCCCCTTCTAACAGAATAGCAATCAGTTACTCAGTACCTTGTAAGCTTCATCTAGAGCTACCACCCGACTACAGTTATATCTTTCCTCCAAGAAGATCGATAGGCAAATGGAGAACAAACTGCACGCATCATCAGATGATAGGAAAGGATCGCTACGGTCTACGATTATCAGAGTGCCAGGCTGGAAATCCCATATATCCTGTTCGGCAGCGCTTATTTTCCTCAAATAGGGCGTCAACTCTGGTGTTAGAAATATATCGAGTAACTGGAGTCACATATTAAGCGCCGTCTCTTACATCTGAAAGAGTTTCGTTACCGACAACCTGTCTTTAAATAAGCCATAAGTGAAGTAGCTGCCTTCCATGGAGATCTCGCATATAATTCTGGTCACAACTTCCATGTACAACGGTGTACCACTCCCGGTTGAGTCAAATGCCATCAACTTTAGCAAAGTTAAGATACTGAGCTTCGAGTCATCCAAGTACAATAGCGCCACCTGAGGGTAAGGCCTATCTTCTGCAATACCCGGGAGATCGCAATACTTGCTATCCATGTTCCAGATGTTAGACAGGGCAACAAGGACTTTGACAGGAATCCCTGCAGAGCAAAGATATGCAGCTTCACAAATCTGTATCACGCTGTCACTTGTAAATTTGTCTAAATAGAACACTAAGCCTGCCATAGGATAGGACAGCGTTCCTGTTGGGTTGTTCTGGATCAGGCATACTTCAAGCAGGCATAAGAGAGTATGACTCTTGCCAGCCCCTTGGGAGCCACATATAAGAGCTGGCCAAGGAACATTCATATTCGCCATAATAAGTTAGTCTTCGGGCGCGGCCGTCAGCTCATCGACATCTTCGCGGGTGCCGATTAGCCCATACTGCGGTATAAGTTGAGCGTTAGACGTTCGACACGAAAGTTCCTCGGCAGCAGTTTGGGCTGCGAGGGAGAAGAGCAGCGCATTCGCGAAAGCATCACATTGTCTTTTGTCGCTACTTGCTGACACTTGGCTGTTTAGGTGAGAACTTGTTGTGTAATCGAGGAAACGCTGGATATCGGGCGCCTTGTGTGAAGTTTTAACATTGTTGTTTGCTCTGTCTTGGCGGAAATAGGAGAAAATCGACATGGTGAGAGATTTCTCGCTATAAATTCAAGAGGTTGAAGTCAAAACAACACAAAATGTATGATGTGTTTTCTTTAAGGATCAAAATCTGCAAGACAGGATATGGCCTTAAGCTTTCACGGCTCATATAGCTAAGAAATAAGATCTAGGGGTGTAGCCTCCGTCAGCACGCGTTCACACTCGGTCGAAGCCGGAGAAGAAACTTACTTTCCTAGACCATCATAAGAGTAATTCTCCAAAATAGAGTTCAAGATGATCTCCTTGAAGTTTTCTGTTTTCGGATGTATCACGAGCTAGACTAGATAGACTAGACGAAAAAATGATATAATAGCGTGAAACTCAGATTCTCACATCTGATCTGGGTATCCGTAGGCATAGATAATTTCAACATGAACCCCTCGATCAGGGAAAGAGTTGCACCGGATAGGCTGCAATGGACACTATCATCTGGAGGTGATGTGGCCGGATCTGGATGGCCGTCCGATGCATGCCTTTCTCTACTTTCTATAGTGGTATGCTCTTCCTATTACTACGTTAGGTTCTCATAGTCTATTTAGGCTATCAATCTTTTGCGTGTGAATGAGTTGTTCGGCAAATGCTGGCACCACGTCTTATTCGCACGCCCCTTGCGTGCTACAGTGGCAGTGGTAGAGGGCATCCACAAGGGTACAGTCGCCGGACGGGCGAGAGTGTATTATAGAGGGCCTCACAGCCACATCTGGGGTGTGAGGGATCCGGTGCCGGTCCCGCGTGGGTATGGACGAGGGTGTTGAAGAAGGGTTAGAAACATCACGCATAACATTATACCTGATAGAGCGCCAAAGGTTAAGCAGATGAATTATTTAGCAATTGAAGGAAGGGCTGGCTAGATACATTTAACTTGCAGGTCTGCGACGGCATTCTCCTCCTCCAGTCGGCTGCTTTCAACAGGTGAGTGCTCCGCACACATTTTGCCGACTCAGCAGAACTCGGACCGAGAACACATCTGAACTTAAGACTATAATAACCGTCAACCTCACATTCGCCTTGATCTGCGGTCTGCAGTCTCTTTAGATATCGGTACACTCAAATTCGTTGTGGAATGGTCCTACCAGCTGCGTACGTATTTACGCTACTAAAAGATGCCATCAGGCTAAAGCCAGCACAAAAAGCACTGGCTGCTGGAAGAGCTATACCTCCCACCTTTTCTTCCAAACTCCAACCGAAAGCTAGGTTAGTGCCTAGTAGGATGGCAAGCATGTTCAACAAGCCGGCTCGAAGCTTACCCCTCGGCAATCTCAGACCGTTGCGCTTTTTCATATAACGGTTAAAAGTGCGATCTGAGAGGATACCGCCGATACTACTACCCAGCACAAATCCAGTTCCGGGAGCCAAATAGAATAGGCTGCTCGCTAGTGTCGAGGGGAATTCGAAGCGCGATTTCATAAAGTGGTCTAAATCGCGAACTGTGCTGCAGTGCCGTACTTGGTTGGGAAAGGCGCTGCCTCGTGTATGAGCAGCATACCTGGCTCCGACTGGTGGGATCACCCAATACGTGTAATTAGATAGATCCTTCTTAGCTTTTATTGAAGTAGAGTTAATTCTAAAAAAAAAAAATAGAAATTAAAAAGCTTTGTACTGATCTCATTAGTAGTTTACAATTTATAAATCGAGAGTTGAAAAAAATTCAACCCATACAGCAATAAAAATTCCTAGAGGGCTGAATATAAACCATGTAGTTACTGATGGAGCTCAAGACACTGCAACATCGAGACGAGACTGGCGATGCTCAAAAATGATCCTATGGACAGATGACACAGAGACTCGGGGTTTGAGGCCATGGTAATCTTTGAATGAGCCGAGTCCAGTCTAAGTTCAGAACCTATTGTTTCACGGGATTCTGTCCGTGGCCCTATTCATGTAGCTCTTCACGCCTAAGGCTCAACCAAGACTCGCAGACCGTTTTCCGCTTGTTCTAAAGTGTAGAGGCCCAGTGCTATCAAAAGCACAAATTAGGAGAGGGGCTTGTATAAAAGGAGTAACTTAGCGGTCGGCGGAAGGAATAGCTTTGCACCGAGCCGGTGTCGGCAAGCTTGCAAATCAGCCGGACATAAAGGGATCCGAGCGCTGAAGCCAAGCAATTTAACCAAGGCATCATCACATCAACATCAAATCTATATGTACCTACCCATGCCGAGGTAGATTTAAAAATGATTCAGCACGGCATCAGGCCTTTTAGCCCTTTGCTACGCCAATCGCTGGCTCCGGGCGAACGACCATGCGCCTTAAAAGCCATCACATTCACTGTGGCAGGCTTTGGCCGGGCGATTCACAGTTCATCCTGCTCCTCGCAGTATCCTCATCATGGTGCGTTTTGTCTACTGTTTCATCTTGTCTGAATTTCCCTAAGCAACCTCACCACTGCAACCTACTTACGCAGGATCTCTGTAGACCATTTGGTCCAGCCGACATCGAAGACCTCATTGAGGCTTATGCCGCTAGGGGGTTCGGTCACGTACGGCGTTGGGTCATCGAGTGGTAACGGCTACCGAGAATTTCTCCGCGCGATGCTCGTCGCTCATGGCTACGACCCTGCCATTGTCGGCTCGCGCAAGTCGGGCTCCATGGGCAACAATGAAAATGAAGGTTGGCGGGGGTATAGGCTTGATCAGATAGACAAGAAGGTCAGGAGCTCTGTTGGAAGGTTGGCCCCAAACGTCTTCGCGATCAACGCCGGATCCAATGATTGCATCCAGGATTTCAAACTTGATGAGTTCGGAGAGCGCATGAGCGACATAGTTCATTTCCTCTGGCAAACAGATCCGTCTTCAACAGTTGTACTATCCACGCTTCTCGTCAACGCCGATGACAAGGTGAATTCACGAGTGCTACGCGTAAATGAGCAGATACGAGATTTCGTCGCACAAGAGACTAGCCGTAACAGTAGGATTGTCCTTGCGGATATGCACGGCGCTGAGGGACCGCAAGTTGGTGATCTAGTTGATGGGACACATCCGGGCGATACGGGCTACCAAATAATGGCCGGCATTTGGTTTGATGCCATTCAGAAAGCTAGAGAAAATGGCTTCTTTACAAAATAAACTACATGGCATCTCCTGGTTTCTAATCTTGTCACTATTTAGACTTGCAAGTTTCAGAAGTGTCTCACTCGAAGAAAATTTCCTCCAACACTTTTAATTTCCTTACAATCCTTTCTCTCCTCCAAGCTCGTGCAGAACCGATCATAGCAAGGGACAGTATATGCAATTTTCTGGATCACCGACAGTACTCTCCTTGGGCAACACCCCAGTTCCCTGAGCCAAAACTTTGAGAGGTTGGAGATGTTGAGCGAAATCGAGCCTTAGTACCTACATCGAAGCTACAATTGCACGCTGTGAGAAAAATTCATGGTGAGTGACACTTGAGCTAGCCACCAGGGTATTTGTTGAGATGCCTGGGGATGGCAAGTGAGAGGGTTACTAAGAGGCACTAAATCTGTTGTCATTTAAATCACAATTCCTTACAATCAAATTAGCGAATGGAGTTTACTCCATTCGCGTGTCGATGGTGATTGTAAGCAGGTCGCTTTCATATAAGGGCGGGTTGAGTTCCGCCGTAATGTTGGGGTGGACAGAAGGTCTTTGGAACACACAGAATCTGTAATAAGAGGATGCAGTGCCTGAAGTTCTTTGCAGGTGGCTATTTCTACAGTTGAGGTCTTATGCCAGCGGAAAGTTTCTATTGCTTCTTTGATAGACTCTTCAGCCACTGCAGAGGTAAAGCATCGCTGGTTCTTCTCGTATTCTTCGATCAACTCCTTGCGATTGTTCAAAATCTCGGTAGCTTTCGACCGAAGAGACTTGTCTTAGATCAACCCAAGGCGAAGGGGGGAGGTGAAAACGCGAAATGCATTATGGGCGAGCGACTCCTCTGTGAGAGGCCGAAAGCAGCTGGCATGAGCAGGAAGGCCAGCAACCGCAAGGTCATAGTAGCCTACGGGATACATCCCCTTGCCAGACTACCATGTATGTAACGAAGAATTGTGGGAAGAACTTGTTAAAACTCTGCCTTGCCATACCTAGAGTTATTTTTCTGTCATGGTTCTGATCCCTTTCGGCGGATTATCCGGCCATATTATGCAAAGCGCTTTGGATTGCTGCCCAGTCAGCTGAGATCGCAGACACCCAAGATGTTGCAACTTGCAGTCTGATTCGCTCGAAGATTTCATGCGAGCAGAAAAGTATCGGACTGAAGAAGGTGTTGTGGCACCTTAAGTCCGAACCAAACCACCTGTAGGTTGTTGCTTACTTCGGATCTGGGTAGGGCTGCTTACTCCTATGTGGCGGGAGTCATGCGCTCAGGGGACATGCATGTCTGACGTACACTAAATTCAAATCGTTTTAATTTTTAGGTAAATATTTATTAAGTCCCCAAGCCCGTTGCGGCTCCGACATGTATACATAAGTTCTCATGCTCTTTTGGCAGCTCGTAGCAGGAGACGGCTTTTGTTGCCGCCACCCGCTTCAATGGTCAATTCTTAACTATCACGGGAGATGACAAACACTTCAGACTTGCAATTACGAGCTACCATGATAGACTGTTGGTGGCTATCTCAACCCATCGACAAGTGCCTCGAGGTTGAATGAGCAGCTTGATGCCACAGGTTCAACAACGAGATGCCACAAGTGGTGGTGAATTGCACGGACATGGGGACTCGAGTTGTCCAGGAAAGGACACGAATTGGTGACAACTAAATTCTATAAAAGCCAGAGGATCATCCGCTAGAATACGGTCTCAACTCCTCCACAACAAAAAACAACTTCAAAAGCCTCACAAATTTCTATCAATACTCCCAAACCATCAACAAAATGAAGCCCACGTCGATCCTCGCCGCCGGCACTCTCATTGCCGGCATTGCCAGCCCCACGGTTGCAGTTGGTCCCCAGGGCCAGGCTGTTCAGATCAACACTTACACCGACAGCATTTGCGCCAAGTTTGGCTCCAACCGAATGGTGTACTACGGGAAAAGCCCCAAGGTTGGAGACTGCTTCGATCTAAATCTGGCCGACGGCGTGCTGAGCCTGAACGCAGTTGGCGTTTGGGACAAGGACACCAGCGCAACCAAGAAGGGCCACTGCAAGGTCTACTCGGACTTCAAATGCGCTGGCAAACAGGACATTCAGAGGACCTACTGGCCCGACGGTGGACCTGGATGCTTGAACTCCCGAGGACCTTCCGGATACCTGTGGAAGAGCGCCCAGTGCTTTGTCGACAACTAAAGGCACATTGCAATCTTTTCCGGTCTCATGGAACGATTGGTGACGACTATTGCGAGATAACAAGTTAGATGACCTACGCATAAACATGGACCGTAGGCGTGAAGATTTCGAGAAACAAGGGAGTGATTCGGAAAAAAGCCCAAAAAAAGACTAAAACTTGGAAGCAAAAAGAGACAATAGCCTGGAATGAGATAGTGTAGATCATATATCGTGGAAGAGTGAATTACTCACCTGCTATTACTCACTTGCGCCCAGTTTTAAACATCTGTTTTACGGTGATATCGTGAGTAAGAGAAGCTATGACGATTTTTCACAACTAGAGATCATCAATCTAAGCGAATTGATAGAAGACTCCTATTTTCTATCATCCAATGAGGGTCTATAGATAGCTATTTATTGATTGAATGAAGAGAGGGTATCACGTGAGACGTCCCGTGATCTGGGCTCCATCGCGTCACCGAAGCAGGTGGCTTGACAGGAAACCCTCAAAAGGCCGCCTACCCTATAGTAACACGCCAAAGCGATTCCGGGAGGGCTTCTACGGCGGCCCCCATCCCAGATTCAGAAGCCATAGTACTTTACAACACATCTTGAGCGTTTGAAAGATATTCCATAGAGCTCTTGTGGAATTAATAGCTCGGTTGTCCGTTACAGCCGCTTAGATTCCTCGCTCAGATGGTTTACCTGTTTATCCAAAGCGAAAGTATTGGGTCAAGCAGTAGTGTTCGCCAGCCAAGCTTAGTTTTACATTCAGCCAATCACAGCCCGTGACAGTCTTTGGTATAAGTGGGGCTAGAAGTGTACATAAGATCCTGACTAATAAGACGCTAGAACTTATAGTAGAATCTCATTGGCTGGAACTAGAAACCCTAGCTTCTGATGAGCTAAGACTATTATGTAAAATCATTGAACTATTTCAACAGTTTCACGTGGACTCAGGATACTTCTTCTAGCCCACCCGTGCTTATTACAGCTCGGTGATACCTAACCCACGTCTCCCGTGTACAGTCCAGATACTGGCCAGTCTTCTGCGAAATATGGTATGCTTAAGTCGAGGTTGGCTGAAAAAATGGCATCGGCCCGTCCGATATCAAAACCCGGGTCCAAGTTGCCAAAGATCTCCGCGTCGCCAGTGTATTCGTTGAAGGAACCCATTCCAAATTGGTCGTACAGGTCAGCCGAAACCGCGGGCGCTGCTCCAAGCGGCGGCAGCGGTGGTCTGGAGACTTGTCCGGACTGCGACATTTGGCTGACATCCCGTGAATCTTGGGCACCTTCATCGGCAACAGCCTCTGCTGCAGAGCTGTGTGTAAGGTTCGAAGGCTTGAGGCTATCTCTCCTTATCCTTGCGGCTCCTTGCATCGTGTCTCTGGCAAGTCTTGCCATTGCTCGCGCAGAGAGGAAGGTCTTGCCGAGATCGTCCAGTATTTTGCAGGTGTCTTGGAAGAGCGTAAATGCACGCCGCCGGCTATAAGCCGTGGCGCTTCTTCTGAGACTTCTGTATGCGACGGACGCTGCCACAGTTACCGCATAGGGGAGGATGGGCCAGTAGATGAGGGACGAAATGCCCTCTCCTGAGGCAATGGCCATTATTCGCGTCGCGTAGAATCCTTGGAGTTCGGAACTGGACTGATTCTCGGATGATCTGTCTTGCAGAATCACGGCGGGCAAGTAGAAAAGCTCAAGGGAAGCTGTTTGTCTTTTAGTTAGTGTCAACGTATTACCGTAAGGGCCAGCCAAGCCTTACCTAATAAGCTACTACTTAGATTCTGCGCCGATGCCATCTCGATAAGCTCTTCGAATGTGTCGGGATTCTTTTTCCGGACTAATTCGCTGGGCCGGTAGAGTGATATAGTGTGCTCAAGAAGTTGCGCTATGTGGATGAGAAGTTTGAAAGAGGGTGATTGATCGCTGATGGAATCCATGACCTTCTTGTCCGCGTCATTTCTATGAATGATAGTAGGTCGGCCGTTTGTAGCTGCGTTGAGTCGGTCCAAGACCCAAACACACCAAAAGATTCGGCGAGAACGCTCGCCGCCGGCTTTGTCATCCGGCCAGCCGCAATGAAACCCAAGCGTTTGTTCGTAATGGATTGCCTGGGCACAGTAGTGCGTAGACAGCACGCCAAAGTCTTCGTCGTCGGTATACATGGACATCAGCGTGCAGACTTGCAAAAGCACAATTTTGTCGGCGATGAAGCCAAGGTCCAAGGTCTGCTTCACTGCAGCAGCTATGCGAGCTCGGAACTCCAGTTGCAGCAGAACCCCATCATGATGTGGCAACCGAAGATGTGGTCGCATCGCCGGATCTGATGAAGCTACCAAGCAGATACACTGCTTGAGGGTCACCGTCTCGATATCGCCATGTTTCTCCCAGGGCTCGTCCTGTAGAAGCGGGAATGTCGGGTCGATTTTGGTGTAGAACAGATCAGAGAGCAACCCAAGCTCACGTTCTGGGGGGATGACGGCGAGGCACTCCCGCCTCAGGGCAGGGCGAAGGATTGACAGCAGCAAGGTCTGGCCAGAGAGCCCATCCAGCACTTGCCTAGGCAAATTCAAGAAGGTTTGGTCGTAGGCGACGGACGCGGCCTCCTGGGTGACTTCCTCATCTTGTCCCAGCCACAGACCAACCCCATGTCTAGAGATGCTATCAGAGCCCGCTTGGTGAGGCTTATTGATGATGAAGGCGGATTCTGGGCTCAGGCTGGCAACAAAGCGCACGTGAGCATTGCTGGATCGTGATATCGGCCCTAAGGCAGACGGGCGTGGTTGTGCGTCGGTCGAGACTTCGCTGAAATTCGTAGAGGTCGGGGATTTAGTCGTATCCACGTCGAGTTGTGGCCGACTCGACGTAGCTACAGATTTCTCCTGGGACGCATCCGCTGGTATCGAGCGCGGCGATGTGCTCCTCCGCTCATGCTGGTCTGCGTGGGGACAGCGTTTCTGGTCAAAAGTCAGAGAAACTATCGACACTGGCTGTTCCCCAGACTACTTACGTGACGCCGCTTGCAAGACTCGCATGGCCCTGGAGTTAGTTTTCGCTTCGTCCCCGCGCCCCCGACATTATCGGCAACAAACTTGAACATGACAGAAAGAGGGAATATCCGACCTCAAACTGTCGGCGACCGCGATGCATGCGGGCGTTGAGGCAAAAAACGTGCAACAACCGGCGGGGTTTCACGTTTCGGGCACATGATTTGCGGGCACAGTAACGGGGACATGAATCAGGTCAACGGCCACGCTCGGACGACACCGGAACTTTCACACGATGTAGCACATCATGGCATGAGGCCAGGACCAGTCCATTGGATGGTGCCCGGCCACTGCGGCGCTTCTTCGGTGATGATCGTTCCCCACAGGCCCGTTAGACCGTTAGACTGAGCGCGTGTCGGGGCGAAAACATCGTGACTTGCCGTTTCAGGCAGTTCCCGAAGGCCGGCGGATAATGCCTCATCCGAGAAAACGCGCCCAAGAGAAAACTTCGACAGGAAATCACAACTCTATACAAGGTTGGAATCCCCAGACTCCAGATTTGTTCCCCCAAGCTTTTCCCCAGACTCACTGCTTATCACACTCATAGGGCAGGTTTCTTATCTGAACGTTACACTTCCCACGACCATCTTGTTGACAGCTTGACTTGGGCTCAACCAAGCACCGTTCTTCGCCATGGGTCTCATGGGTTCCATGAAGATTGACTGGAGATCTAACAAGTGGGCGATTCTCTTCTGCGCAATCGCCTCTGTTGGAGCTCTCTGTTATGGATATGACAACACCTATTATAACGGTGTCTTGGCCATGCAAGAGTTCAAGAACGATTACGGAACCCACTTCGACGCAGACGGCAACAAGGCGTTGCCCTCATCCTTCCAATCTTTGACAGCATCTTCTATCTATATCGGAGACTTGTTTGGTGCCCTTATCGCGTCGCCAATCAACGATCGATGGGGTCGCAAAATGGTCTTCTGGATTGCGTCTATCTGCATCCTGCTCGGCGGTGTTGCGCAGGTTGCAGATACCAACCACGAGGCTGTCATTGTTGTCGGGCGTGTTGTTATGGGTCTTGGCGTTGGTCAATTCACAGTCACAACTCTTCTATACATTGGAGAGGTAGCTCCGACAGCTATCCGTGGACCGGCACTGATGATGTTCCAATGTAAGTTTTCTTTACTACTTGGGTCGGATGGAAGAAGATACTAACCATACTAGTTCTGCAATCTATCGCTCAGTTGGTGGCATCTGCCATTACCCAGGGCACCGAGGGTGTCAAAAGCTCAGTTTCCTACAAGATTCCAATGGGTGGTCTTATCGTCCTCCCATTGATTATGTTC
Source organism: Clonostachys rosea (assembly GCA_026958235.1). Classification (NCBI taxonomy): domain Eukaryota; kingdom Fungi; phylum Ascomycota; class Sordariomycetes; order Hypocreales; family Bionectriaceae; genus Clonostachys; species Clonostachys rosea. The sequence goes on from CP110205.1 coordinate 492,921, forward strand.
ATTGGCCTGCCTTTCATTCCGGAAAGCCCGCTGTGGTATATCCTCAAAGGCCGTCCTGCCGACGCTGAAAAGTCCCTGCGATCCATCAACAGAGACAAAGCCGACTACGATCCCACCGAGGACCTTCAGAACTTCGAGGAGATTAAGGCAATTGAGGAGCGTCATGCCGAGGGTTCCTCCTGGAAGTATCTCCTCAGCGATCCCGTCGAGCGACGCAAGCTCTTCTACTCTTGCGGCGCCATGGTCTGCTCCCAGGTTTGCGGCATCTTGTTCTTCTATGTCTACGGTGTCGTCTTTGCCCAGGCTATCGGCATCAAGGATCCTTTCCTCATCCAGCTCATCACCAACATCTTGCAAATCTTTGCTGTGGGCGCATCCGTCGTTACCGGCAACAAGGTATCTCGACGCATTAATTTGTTCGTCACCAATAGCATGATGCTATTCGCCTTTATTGTTATTGGCGGTATTGGTACACAAGGAACACCTACACGGGCAGCACAATACGTGATTGTTATCTTCTCCTACTTCGTCATCATCGGTAAGTAACCGCTTAAATCGGAATATAAGAAGAGTGGACTTCTAACAATAACAAATAGGCTACAATTTTGGTATCGGTCCTTTGGCCTACACCATTGCCCGTGAGATGGCCGTCGGTGTGAACCAGAACAAGATCATGTCCACGTCAATCGTGGTGTTCTACTTCGTTACCTGGGCCTTTTCCTTCACTGCCCCGTACCTATACTACGATGCCGGTCTGGGACCCATGATCTGCTTCGTGTACGCCGGAACGACGAGCTTGACGCTCCTATACACTTGGTTCTGCGTTGGAGAGACGGCAGGGCGCTCGAGCATTGAAATTTCATACTTCTTCACGGAAGGTATTCCCGTCAGGCAGTGGAAGACGCACGTGTTCGATTCTCTCCACATCAGCGCAAGGGAGAAACAGGAGGCCGCGGAGGACAAAGCTGGTGCTTCGTACCACGTGGACACGAAGGTCTAAGTCGGTGGGCATAGGATTGTGTCAGGTTTAAGATACTGATCTTGCTCTGGCAGCTATTGATCTAGTTGCAACAAGGTCTTCTTTACCTGTATTTGTTGTCGACAGTCAGACTTCCTATTGTATTTGATAAACAGTTAAAAGCCGTTGCATCAGGACAGATTCAAATTCTACACACGTAGACAGGCTTTCAATAAAATGTAACATCATGTTCTTCTGTTAACATATTGCTGGAGACGCTGAGAGTGACGCTGAGAAGTTGTCAACGGCATCTGATGAAGCTCGAGGGTTGATAGGGCAGGTCTGGTAGTGCGCAGAGACACATCTACGTCGTCGTCTTCAGGCGGGAGACCTACATCGACCTCATTGAGAGGAGGAGGCAACGGCTTACCGCGAAAAATTTGCACGCGTATAACCCCAGCCAATTCATCAGCAGGTTCTTGCCAGCGTATAGAATTCCGCAACAAGAGGCGGATCAAGTCCGCAGGGAGGCGCGGGGACCGAAAAACGGGAGCCGAGAAAGTCCGCCTCTAATCTCACTGGGTTGCTGCGGAATTACATCGTCCTGTTCTACGAGCTAGCTATTGGAGATATGCGGTAGTCTATGTAGAGAGAGACGAGGTATTGTTGGTCCAAGTTGTTAGTATTAGTCAGTCTTCGGAGTCCGCTCTATTTGATGCTCTTAACGACAGATATAATTCGTAGCGTTTAGGAGTTGTATAAAGGTTTAAGCACCAGCTGCAAGAGTACTTGTATATCGCCTCACAACAAATCCAATAAGCAACCTATTACAAAATCTCAAGTATGCTGCCAATCCTTTTCTCTCCATCTTTCATATGGCACCTGCTTGTACCAATTGCAGCAGCCTTGTCCCCTGATTCAACTAGAAGCGACCCGCCTAATCCGAGCATTGCATGGCATGAGTGTCCTCCACAGACACCAGAAGGCATTGACTGCGGTTCGATCAATGTCCCGCTTACATATGGCCCGGAAAACTTAGTCAATCCAGTTGACAACCGGACAGTATCGCTCGAGCTGACACGCCTCAATTCAACTGGGAATGCGCTTGAAAAAGACATCATGTTCTTCAACCCTGGTGGACCGGGAATATCCGCAGCATATTTTGTCATTGCATCTACTCTTGATCCAAGCCTTGGTTTCTCACCCTCTCTTAGGGAGGCTTACGATATCATCGGGCTCGATCCGCGGGGAGTGGGCTGGAGTACTCCAGTGCAGTGTGACCCTCACATCTACAATGAGCGAGTCCCGACCTTTATCAATGACGCGGCGGGATATAACGCCCTTGTCAGCTATGGCCAGCGCCTCAGTGAAAGCTGTGCTGAGCTCACTGGCCCACTGATCAATCATCTCGACACCATACATGTCGCCAAAGACCACGAGCTTGCGCGGCGCGCCCTTCAAGCTCCCAAGCTCAACTTCCTCGGCTTATCCTACGGAGCTCAGTTGGGACCACAATACGTGTCCCTATTCCCTGAGACTGTAGGTCGTATGGCCCTCGATGCGCTAGTCGACCATAGCCAATCCGAAACATCGACGCTCTTAGCAGAAGCTGTCACATACGAAGCATCTCTGGACCAATTCTTCACTTGGTGTGACAGGAACTCATCATGTGCTCTCTATGGTCGCAATACAAGGCAAGTATTTGATGCTTTGGTTGCCCAAGCCGATGTTACGCCAATTTCAGCACCAGGATGTGATGATGCATGCCGATCTGATGCCACTGGAGAAGAGATCCGCTATAACGTTCAATCATATCTCCGATTTATTGACCTACCGATTGGCCGGAACTGGCTAGATCTTGGTACAGCACTAGCCGAGGCTTCTCAGGGAAATGCAACTATGCTGTCCAGTGAGCTAGCGACCGAACGATTCTCAACAAGACCTGATCAGACCCCCTTCCTATACATAGCTCTTGGCTGTGTCGACTGGTTGCATCAAGCTCGATCAGCCATAGATCTCCAGCAGAAGCTACGGATGGTGAGAACATTTGCACCAAGGAGTGCAGGTGCTTCATGGACATATACCTACCAAAGCCGGTGTCTGGGATGGTCAGCACCAGTGACGAATGGCCAGACCATGTTAGACAAGGGCGTCAGTAAAGCTCCGCCAATATTGTTGGTAAACTCAATCTATGATCCAGAATGCAGCATGGCATGGGCCCAAGGGCTGAGGGAGCAGTTGCCAAGCGGTGTGAGCGTCACCAGAAACGGACACGGACATACTAACTATTTTCTGGAAGGCGAGACTAGTGAGGCAATCAATAAGTTTCTAGCTACCGGAGAGATGATGGAAGATGGGACTATATTCAACACATAGCCTCATGCCCAGGTGGTCTAGAGTTATGTTGAAGATAGCCTAACTAGTGTAAATAGGTGAATAGTTGATATAGATATAGATATACATACTTATATATTATCTTACATATAATTATAGAGAGCTGGTCAAAGATCTCATCTAGCAAGTGCTTCGCAAAAGAGTCTTCAAAGCCCGACGATACCATTCTCCTGATCCTGTTCCCTCTACTCTGGCCTAGCCAGCCGTCAATGTCCACTGAAGCTCTCGTGCTCAACCCATCTCGCTTCCGGCGGTCGATCGCGTGTATCCCTTTGGTCCAGTATCCCATTGCCTCGATCCGAATATCTTCCAAGACAGCGGCGGGTATCCAGCCTTCTTGTTCACACCTTAATACATACCAAATCATCAATGGATCATGCAGCGACAGACGCGGCTCCAAGCCACTTCCATCTACTGTGCTAAACTTGTCAAATGTCGCGCAGAGGAAGTGGTCTACCCATTTTGCGAGGGAATTTCCAAGTTCTACGAGCGGCCGAGGCTTCTCCAAACATAGGCCCCTTTTCAATGAATGAGCTGCAACACGCGCTACGAGATCTCAATCATCTCAGCAACAAACTGCTGCAGGTCTAGATCCCGCTGAATGAGGCCATCACGCTCTTTCGAGGCCCGTATGCTCGTCATGCTGGCATACGATCCGAACGTTCGAATCTCCCGAGGCACCTCCAGCGTATTTGGAAGTCCATTCATTCCGCTCTCCGCTACTGCGATGGCGAAAGTGCTCGTCTTTTCAAATTGCTTGGCCAGGATCCTGCCATCTTCCCATCGCTCGCTCAAGGTCCGCAGAATAAACATTACATCTTGGATGGCTTTCCACAGATCCGTTTGCCTCACAATGGCAGCTCGTCTTGCTGCTTCCTCTCTAGACAAAGAAAGAGAACACAGCCTCCAAAAGCTGTATAAAATGGCAAGACCGGCCCAATAGGTCTTTTCGGATGCAATCTGGACGTAAAATATGCTGTTCGACTCGACTAGCTGGCGATATATGGCCACGAAGCCGAGCGAGGCTGCCCAGAGCTCCATGCTCTCCTCCACCGATCTTTCGGGGACAATGCTGCAAGGACGATATAAGAGCATCTTGCCCATTGACAATTCGCTCTCTACAAGTCCTTTACTGCTGTATGTGGGTATATTCTCCTTTTCCCACCAGTCCAACTCGGCTTTGAGAGCAGTAATGATCTGGTCGGAAGGCATGGTACCTCTCTGTGGCTTTCTGTTCAAAGAGTCGTAGATTTTGGATTGGAGCTGGAGGGCACGATACCGCTGGAGGTATCCTTGGATATCGGCCTCTGTCGCGACGGACTCAATACGGAAACTGGGCAACAGAGCACCAATTACACAGTCTGATATCTCAGTCGACCGGCCACAGCTTAGGCTCATGGATCTATCAAACGAGTACATACTCCACCATAATCTCCGCCGCGTTTCCAGAAGGCTGGGACTGATGGAGTCGGGGGGTTGAGGGTCTTGATGCAGGCCTAGATCAATGCAATTACGCATTCCGACTCCAATCAGGCACCAAGCATCCAGAGCCGAAGGGTTCAGCATCGCATATTGGATCAGAAACAACAACGACTGGACGCCGACAATAGTATTAGGTCGCACAGCGGATTCTCGGTATTCGAGGGCGCGATTCAAGAGCCTCTGGGCTTGAGTCGATATGAGACTGTCCGCACTTCGAGCCAGGCTCGAGGATGAGATAGCAAGTACGATCAGCACGGTGAAGTAGCTGTTCCCCTGATCAATGTCTGCAGTGCCCTTCTCTCCATGGCTTTGAGGAGCGGTGCCGTCGGACGTAGATGGGGAGACGCTTGTGGGGAAAACGATGTTGAACTGCGCCCAGAATCCTTGGATGGAAAAGAATGGAAGTCTTGGATAGACCTGGTCAACATAATGCTGAGCTAGTTTCAACGCAACGTCCCTTCCAGGCATCCAAGTTGGACCGGCGTGACTAGCGCGTTGTGTGAGAGCCAGGGGAGTTTTGCTTGCGGCCCCAAGGAGGATGGTTGACAGAGTTGGTCCATCCCCAGTTGAAGAATAAGATGATGCAAGTATAGGCAAGGCCCCGATATCCGCAATAAGAGTGTCGATGACGGATGTTGATGGTGGGTGGGGCTCAGCCTGGGCAGTCACTCGCGAACCAGGCAATCCTGAGGATGATCGGGTATCTGCTGAGGCTCCTTGCAAACTTTGCAAGGTCTTTTCGAGTCTTTGGATCCGATTCTGCAGGTAGGTTGGGTAGTCTCGCGCCTGATGTGTGCCTCCTGAAGACAGAGAGCATGTCCCTGGACGGCCGAACTTGGTGCATCCCCCGCACGCTGGGGTGACTCCGTCGCACTACTCGAGTTAGAATTGAGAGCCCCAGATATTTTAAAGCAGACGTGGCACGGTTACTTGCTCTGATCTTTCTAGATTTGCAAAATGAGCAGGCGGACAGCACCTGAGAGATACGAAGCGGGGCGCGTCCTTGTTCACTCATCGTACGGACAAGGCCGTCTCTTCACCCAGTATCCTCCAAGCCTTCAATTCTACATTCAATTTCGGTATGGTAGATTGATTGACAGCACCTGAGTCAATGCCAGCGGGAATACTTGGTCCGAAGGGCTGTTGGGAACCCCTGACGTTGGAAGGATTGGGGTGAGATGCTCGCCGAGGTCCTAATCACCTGCAGACTAAAATCAAATTAGCGCAGACTGACATCCCGGGATCTGGCAATTCGTGTAACGGACGCTGGGCTTCCAAAACCAGAAGATAGGGCGAGACGGAACCCCCGTCCATGGCAAGCAGCGTCATCGGGTGTTCCGTTGCTTCACATCTGACCTTGTAAGCGAGGCTCGCAACTCTCTGCCAATTCTTGTTAGAATGGCTGAGGCACTCGGTAGAAGATATGGGCCCGAAGCTCTCTTCAACGAGCACTCAGTGTCCCCAAGACCATTGTTCTCCACGCAGCTCTCCAGTTGGTGCATATTTGTACCCCGACATCACCCCCTTCTCATTGTTAATTCGATGTCCACCCAAGCTTGAGTTATACCGAAGTCCCTGAACTAGCCATTCAGTAGTGTGTCCATATCCCAAAATGGCGCCTGCTCGAGTTCATGATCCCGTGCTCCGTCGAGAGCCCGCAACCCAACAGCGCGATTTCGAGGCGCGCAACATCCAGGTCGACCTATGCGTGTGCGGCGGAGGCCTGTCAGGTACCATTGCTGCGATATCCGCCGCCAGAAATGGCGTCAAGGTTGTCCTCGTCCAGGATAGGCCTGTGCTCGGTGGCAATGGATCGAGCGAGGTCAGACTCTGGATCCTGGGCGCGACATCGCACATGTTCAACAATAACCGGTACGCCCGAGAAGGCGGCCTGGTGGATGAGATACTGCTAGAGAATCTGCACCGCAATCCCGAGGGAAACCCTTTGATCCTCGATACCATCCTGCTGGAGAAGGTCCATGATGAGCCCAACATCCAGCTCTTCCTCAACACGTCGCTCGTCGGCTGCGACAAGGACGGTGATCGGATCAGCAGAATCCAGGCCTTCTCATCCCAAACTTCGCTCATGTTCTCGGTCAAGGCCCCTCAGTTCATCGACTGTACCGGAGACGGCACATTGTCGTTCTTAGCCGGTGCACCTTTCCGTGTCGGTGCCGAACAGCGTGACGAGTTTGGAGAAAAGTTCGCTCCGTCGTCCGAGTACGGTCATTTACTTGGCCACTCAATTTACTTTTACTCCAAAGATGTTGGTAAGCCTGTCAGGTTTGTCGCTCCATCATATGCGCTCAAGGATGTAGAGAATCAAATCCCGAGGTTCCGCAGCTTCAACACAAAGGAGATGGGCTGCAGTCTTTGGTGGATCGAGTATGGAGGCCGCCTTGACACTGTTCACGATACTGAGGAAATCAAGTGGGAGCTGTGGAAGGTGGTTTACGGAGTGTGGGATTACTTCAAGAACTCTGGGCGGTTCCCCGAAGCTGAGAACTTGACCCTTGAGTGGGTTGGTACTATACCAGGAAAGCGTGAAAGCAGGCGATTTAGTAAGTTGGATTTTATTCTTGACAGAGACCAAACACTAACGCATGTGAAATAGTTGGGCCAACAATCATGACACAACAGGATGTTATCGAGCAGAGGTACCACCCAGACGCCGTCTCCTTTGGTGGCTGGTCTCTGGACCTCCATCCCGCAGATGGAGTCTTCTCTGAAGTTGACGGTTGCACACAGTGGCATTCCAAAGGTAATGACCGGATCACCCTGATTGCGTCGTCAAAACTAATGAGCTACTACAACAGGAGTCTACCAAATTCCATTCTCCTCTATGGTCTGCTCCGAGATCCCAAACCTTATGTATGGCGGAAGGACAATATCAGCCTCTCATGTAGCATTCGCATCAACCCGTGTCATGGCTACTTCTGGCGCAAATGCAAATGCTCTGGGCGTGGCTGCAGCGTTATGCAAGAAGCTGTCCATCGACCCAGTCCAGCTCTTGGTCAAAGACACGATGAAGTCGTTCCAAACTGAGCTGATGCGCTTCGGCCAATTCATTCCAGGCTACAAGCTCAAAGATCCTGAAGATCTCGTTCGCCGCGCGCGATCAATCGAGGCATCCCCTGCTTTCCAACTGGATAACCTCCCCGCCAACGGTCCTCCCAAAGTTCTGGTCAGGAGCCTAGCTCAGATGATGCCTCTCGAGGCCGGACCGGTACCTAAGTTCTTCATAACGGCGCAGGCCGTGGAAGATAGCGTACTGAAGGTGCAGCTTCGAGGTTCCAACAAGCCGTACAACTACACGCCAGAGGTCATCCTAGGAGAGGCTTCATTCGCTCTCAAGCCTGGTTCAAATGATCTCGAGATCGCATTCGAGGTTACCAATCCCCAAACACAATACGTCTTTTTGTGTTTCATGCAAAATGAATCCGTCGCCATTTCAACAACTCTTACCCGTGTCTCTGCTTTGATGACGGTGGAACATGAATGCACGCAAGAGCCTCCTGATGACGTCGGAGTTGAAACATTTGAACGATGGACACCAGTTCGGAGACCTATGGGACACAACCTGGCGATCAGAGTTGATCCTCCCATTCAGGCTTGGAGTGCATCAAATTTGACCAACGGCGTCCCGAGACCGACGAAGCGTACAAACTGCTGGGTACCTCAGGCTTCCGATGGTAATGACAGGAAGATAGTCAAGATTGCTTGGGATATGCCTGTCAATTTAAAGAGGCTCGTGGTTCACTTCGATACAGACTATGATCATGCACTTGAGTCGGTACTTCGAGGTCACCCAGAACGCAACATCCCCTTTTGTGTAAAGGAGTGGCGAGTGCTTGATCTCTCGCATGATGGGGAAGAGAAGGAACTCTTCCGCGAAGAAGACAATCATCTTTCCCGTCGCGTTGCCGAATTCGATCCACAAGAACGCTTGACAATGATTGGGGTCGAGATACTGGCATTGAATGGAGACAGTAATGTCCGAGGAGGCATATTTGAGATTCGGGCATACGAGTAATGAACCTTGAGATAGATAAATTGAATACCGTTTAACGAGAAGCTCAGAATTCGCCGAGGTGCCGGTGACTGGCTCAACATTAGGCATCTTATGAACCAAAATAAACCATTATCGCTAAGACAGCTCAGTTTTGAACACTTGACACTTGTTCAGGCACCACATTCGGACCTGCCACTCCAACGATTTACTCCCACAAAAAAGAACCTGATGATCACTCTTTGAAATCATCGAATCCAGATCCTCCATCTCCATCCTCCGGAACCGGGTCTGAATACTTGAATCAATCTCTACTCCCATTTCACTAATCTTCTTGGCCCACCAACCCTCCATCTTTCCAGCTACCAGCCCATCGATATCATCACCCTTTGTGACGAAAATCGTAACAGAAAGCCAGTGGATGCTCTGGAGGATCTTTCCCCGTACCAAGTATTCTACCAAAGGGAAGTCATTTCCATTGATGCTCCATATTAACGAGACCCTTCCTGGACAGCCATTGGCTCCCCACCGAGCATTTGTCATTGCAAGAAACGGCGCAATGCCGGTTCCTCCTGCAATACAAATTGCAAAACCAATGTTTTCGATATTCGGTGGTGAGAAGCCACCTCCCGTGCCAACAACTTTGGCTGTCAGCCGACCATGTGGCCTCGGGATTCCGAGAAGTCCTGTGACGCGCCCGTTCCTCGTTATCACTGAGATTGTGAAAAAATCAGCATCTGGTGAATCGGAGAGCTGGCAAGGAGTAAAGGTAAGGCAGCGATCTTCCTCTTTCAGAGATTTAGATCCGTAGATGAGATCCAAGTCATCAGGAAATTGGAGTGTCACATTTTGCGAGGGTTGAAATGAGGCTAAAAAGCTCGCCCTTTTTGGAACCGAGAAGGTGTGCAGACTGATGCTGGGCGACAATCGGTGAGAAGACTCGAATTTTACAACATCAGGAGGTTCTGGGCTGCCATGTGATCCAATCCCCTGGTTTGCAGCCTCAGCCTGAGAATACATGCTAACGAAAAGTATTAGTTTGAAAACATCAATTGTGATCAGGCAATGTGGTAGGGATGTGTTTGTGAGAGCTGAACACATGATCTATGTAAGCTAAGAACCTGACCATGTCCCCTCCAATACTTGGAGGATTTGTTCACAACATGCAGCTAGACGGAACCTCCGATGGAGGAGAGCCATCGATGGAAGTGGGCAACGGCGGTTCCGCTTGACTCCAACCAGCACTAACATGGGAATCCCCACAAACGCGGAAATAGTTCCTTTTCACCCCAGACGAGCCCCCCGCAACCCCAGTTTCCCTTCAACCGCATTGTACTACTAAAAGGTTACACTTCCCTGGATGGGGAACTCTGAAAGGGTTTCACTAACGGAGTCAATTCTCTTGCACTCGACTCAAGCCAAAGCCTGATAGCAACCGGCAAGATGGCAGAAACCGAAGCCCACGTTGTGCAAGCCAAGCCAAAGGCGAGCGCCTGGCTCCTCATCAGTGTCGGCGTCATGTCGATGGGTTCAATCTTCTGGGGGTATGCATATTATCTGTTCAAAGACCATAAGGCTGTTTTGGCTGACAGCATACAGATACGATATCGGCATTCTCAGCACCATCTACGTCTCGCCAGGATTCAACAAGGCCTTGAACAACCCCTCTTCAGCTTCGAAGGGGCTGATTACAGCAATCTTCTCTGTTGGCCAGCTATTCGGATTCATATTCCTGGCGGGACGCACTAACAATCGCTTTGGTCGACGCTGGGCGGGTTTCATCGGCGTGTGCGTCGTTGTCGTGGGTGCCGCGATGCAAACCGCCGCTGTCCATCTCGCTCTAATGGTCGTCGGGCGTATCATTGCCGGTGTCGGTACAGGCATCGTCTCGACTGCAGTTCCTCTCTATCTTAGTGAGATTGCACCGGCCGCGCAGCGTGGATTCTACGTTGCCGCCAATCAGGTTGGGATTGTCTTTGGGTAAGTGTAGTCTGTATAGTCTGGATGAATTGCAGAATACTAATGGCTTTTAGAATCTCGATGGCCTTTTGGGTTGGATACGGATTCTCCTTTTGGAAAACTGGCAATGGAGTTGATCTGGAGTGGCGCCTTTCCAACGCAGCTCAGTTCGTCCCAGCCTTGATGTTTCTGGCAGGCGCGCCGTTCTTGCCAGAATCGTATGTACTACATCTCCCCCAGCACTAGTGAGCATTCTAACTTCGTTCTTCAGACCTCGCTGGTTGATGGAACACGATCGAACTGAAGAAGCCGCCCGGTCTCTGACCAAACTACGTGGTGCCAGCGACGTGGTGGAAGTTCAATCTGAGCTTGATGAGATTCATGCCAACATCCTATGGCACAAAGAGCATTCCGTCACATCAGCCCGCGTCTTTTTCAAGGAAAAGGTTTTGTGGGCTCGCCTCTGGAGGGCCTGGGCACTGGCATTCCTGCAACAGATGAGTGGTGCTGCGGGTATTCGCTACTACCTGTAAGGACCATCCCCTCTTGTCTTCCCGCTGGTCACTGCTAACATGGCGGAAATAGTCCTACAAACTTCATCGCTGCAGGCACATCGAAGGACCTAAGTCTACTTGCATCTGGCATTGATGGCACGGTGCAAGTAGGATGTACCATTGGTGCCATGTTTTTCATTGACAGGATTGGCAGACGACACTCTCTTGGTGTCGGGGCCGTCATCATGGCCTTCTGTTTGATGGTATGTCTTGACTCTTACAGTGTCTCTTCACAGCTGCTAACCAAGCACCACTATCAGATCAATGGTGCTTTGCAACTGGCATACCCAAACCAAGTCAACGCGTCGGCCAACTATGTCAACATTTTCTTCATCTTCTTTTTTACCGTAGGATGTAAGTCGTACCATTGCTCCTTGGCGCGAGACAATTCACTAACAAAGCTAAAACAGACAGCATGGGCTTCGGACCGTGTGCATGGATCTATGCATCCGAAATCTTCCCTGCCAACTGCCGCTCCAAGGGTCTGGGCATCTCTCAATCGGGAGCATCTCTGGGTTCCATCATCGTGGGCCAAGTCTGGCCAGTTGCCGTCTCAAACATCGGGCCTCGGGTATACTTCATATTCATGTCATTCAACGTTTTCGCGGCGATCCTCGTCTATTCATGCTACCCCGAGACCAAGAAAAAGACACTCGAAGAGCTTGATGCCCAGTTTGGTAAACTGAATATCCACTCTGAATCAGAGGCGACTCCAAAGCAGATGCTCGATGAAGTGCATGAGCATGTCGAGGTTGGAGACAACAAGAGAGTCTGAAACACTGCTTCTGAGGGGATGAAGTACCAAATTTTTATGCGTCGCGTCATCGGACGTGTTGTGATGTTTTGATTCGAATTTGTGCGTCGCGTTTGGCTGTCCTACCCTACACCACATCAACCACCTCGGTCAAGCTCCTCTAGGTAGTTATGAGCTATGTAGGCATCAGTCGTTGAACGGTTGGTGTTCATAGATTAGTCTAATGGGGTTTTTAAATAATTTGATGGTTGTTAAGTCAAAATGCAAAAATTTCTTTTGCTTCCGTGTTCTAGATAACTTCTTGCATGTATAATCAAGCGTGTTACGACTCGATCGTTTTGAACAGTGATTACGGCTGCTAGTCACGTAGTGATGCTTTCTTTTGTGTAATGATATATAATACTGCCTAACAATCACTTAAACTTTAATTGTCATTAAAGATCATTGACTATCACTATCGTGGCCTGTATTGGAAGGTTGGGATGGAAACACCTTTGCAGTCTCTGTTTATTGGCTGCTCCTGACCCGGGGATAACTTCACCTCGCCGCAATCTAGGTGAGACTAGTGACGCAGCCAATTACCCCGCAGTGGGTTTACAGAAATTAGGGTGGAGAAAACGCGACAGGTGACGGTTTGTTTCCGCGGGCTCAGCTGACCCAAAATCATATCCTTGCCAGTTTGAACTCGTCTCATCAACTGTTTGACCACATTCTCTGTTCAAGCAGCGAATGGAGCCATCATTTTTCGTGAGTTGCTCAACACATCTAAGAGGAATGGTACTGACGGGTTTGAGACAATCAATGCATGCAATAGATGCAGAAAACGAAAGGCAAAATGCGACACAGGTAAGAAATGGCTTATTTTTCAGAGTTGGAAAACAATAAGAAGCTGTGACGATTCTAACATCTCTTTTTAGGGATACCCGCCTGTAGTCAGTGCCAGAGCTCGGGTTCTAGCTGCGACTACACCGATGCTCGATCCAAGACTACCCACCCTAGGACATACATTAGTGATCTGGAGGACCAAGTTTCACAGTTGGAAGAGAGAATTCGGGCTCTCGGTAAAGATAATGAGGACAAGGCTCCCTCCAACAGAAGCCGACTACCCTCAGCTGCTGCAGAGGAGAATGCTGAGACTGACGACCGCGAACGCCCCGACTACATTCGTCTGGAATTGGGAGATGACTCTCATTTCTTAGGCGCCTCGAGTGGTAAGATGCGCCTGATCAAGAAGAAACGAACCAGAGTGATTGACCCATGATCCTGTCGCCTGTGATAGGCATGCACCTTGCGCGTTCCGTTCTGGAATCTACGAGAAAGAACAGTACAAGCTTCGACAGTCACAATTCCCGACTAGAGTCAGATCGTCATTCTCAGTCAACACATTGCGAGGATCAGAATGGAAGCCTTGGGCATGATACGAGGGATGAGAACCCGTTACCCTCACTCGAAACAGCAGGCAGCCTCATCGAGATTTTCTTCTGCCAATACCAAATACAGTATCCTATTCTCGATCAGCAAGAATTTATGGACCACGTTTCCAAACTTTACGCGCCAGACGAGCCAGGGAATCGCTCAACCTCAGCAGAAGAACCATGGACAAGATTCATGCTCAACATTGTACTGTCCATATCTTTGCTGCTCCTCTCACATGACAACTCCGACTCTTTGGTGCTGGCGGAAAGATTTCGTATGGATGCCAACGTGGAACTCGGTTCTGTGATGAGACGAAAAACACACAGAACGTTGCAATGCTTGTTACTTCTTCTGTTGTCGTCAATCGTGAGCTCTAGATCCGCACCGGTGTGGTATATATCGGGACTTTGCATGCGCATGTGTGTCGATCTGGGATTCCACTCGGAGCAGACAATCAAGTATGGCCTGGATGAAAATGATGGGCCAGACGAGGAGCTCCAGGATATGAAGCGAAGATTATTTTGGGTCACCTATACGTTCGACCGAAGCCTGGCTACCATGCTTGGGAGGCCGTTCTTCCTAGACGACGATGACATCGACGTTGAGTATCCCTCTCGATCTTTGCCTCAGACGAAACGAAGCCAAGTGCTCCACTGGTTCAGGATGCAGCGGATGCAGAGCGAAATCGTATACCGCCTACATACAAACAAAGGCCCTCATGCCCGTGGTACCGACAAAACCCCTGATCTCGCTACCTGGAAGGCCATGATGGCAGCAAAATTGCTCTCATGGCAAGACGAGTCTACTAAACTGATTGACAACGAGAACCATAGCATGGATTGGTGGAGATACTGGTATCAAAATGCCAATCTCATGCTTCACCGACCGCTCTCTCACGGTCCCCTGCCATCTTCGGAATCACTACTAGCCGCATATGATTCAGCCAAGAGCATGGTCCATTTGTCCTTCATTCGCGTCTACAAAGGTCCATCCGAGTTCACCTGGCTAGATCTTCATTACCAATTGATGAGTGGTCTGACATTGCTCTTCCTTGTATTGAAGAGCCCGGATGCAAGACGAAAAGCGCAGACGGACTGGGCATCATTCAAGAGTTGTACGATTGAGTGGCAAGTGGTGCTGGAGAAACTCACGGGCCGTTGGGTGCAGATGGCGCGAACGAAAGAGGCTTTGGTGCGATTAGTTGAAGCTGCCGTGGATACAATCGAGGAGTCCTCTTCTGGCGAACGATCAAAGCGCGGCGGGAATAGGATTATGCGTGATCGTCGGTACAGAGAATCCATTATGCAAGAGCTGGGTTCGCCTGGAACGGCTTCTTCAACCCACAACACAACATCCTTGAGTCCCGAAAATGTCGATTCTTCTCATTCTAGAATGGCTATTGACGAGAGACTATGGGGAAATGACAATCCCGGCTCAGGAGGCTTTCAGATACCCAGGCATAGGTCAAACCGTGAGGAGCATGAGTGTTCGCCAACATACGCCACGCATCCACCACCTGAGACAGTTTCGGTTTCTACGTGGTCTGATAGCCAAATTCAGCCGGAAGATCCCATGTTCACTCCGTTATTCGACGATTTAGACTTGTCCTCTATGATAGATGGGGATGTTTGGTCTGGTCTGAATACATTCGACGTATCGCCGCAGACACAATTTGGTCTGTTCGACCAGTATCCGCTTCCCATGCTGGGTGTAGAGACATTTGGGCTCCCAATGACGGGATCGGGCAGTGGAAGGCTGGATACAACACTCACAGAAAGCGTGCTCAACTTTCAGGGTAACATGGAGGAGCCTCGGCAAGTTGACTGAAGGTTAGAGCATAGCGTGACGGACTGCTTAGAAGCATAAAATCTTCATTTTTCAAAGAGTTCCTATCCATGATTTATCCTTGGCCTGTCAGATGGCAAATCTCAGACAAGTGATCGGCGCTATAGGTAAGTGCTCCCTTGTGACAAGCCGGAGTCACTCCACGATCTCATTAGAACAGTCATGCAAGTGGGTGACAGGAGAAATGAGACACTCAACGGAAGAGTTGGTTACAAACACATTACTTTCTACAATGAATGTATAAAATGAACTAAAAGGAAAATTTCCGCTATATTATCTCTAAGGTATGTATTACTAACACTCAATAGACTGACAATTCCGGTCGTAGACTCGAAATAAGCAGCTTGATGTTTGAGTGTCTCAATTTCAATGTCACCTACTTGCCACGGTGGAGATGAGCTCGGAGGCGGAGAACTCCGGGGAAATGCTGCAGCAAGCCGATTTTGCCTGTCATGCATTTCCCCGCAACATGCGGGATAGGTAAGCCGTAACCATAGACATGGGATCTACGCTCACACTAGTACTGCAGCTTGCATTCGTCGTGGGTCATCGGGCGTTCCGTCTTCATTTGATTGGAGTGCATGTCTGTCACGAGGAACCTTGTGGGAAGTAACAACAGTCAAAAATCCCAAGCGGCGGTGCCGTTGACGACTCAGGGAGCGAATCTCATCCCCGGACAATACGACTTCCCCACGTCTTCAGCCGCTGTGGGGGAGCTCACGATGCTCAGTTCAATATTGAACATTCATACTGCCATCCCTATCTTATGCGTATAAAATGGAGTTGCTGAATCTTATCTCGGATCTTATGGTACCACCGTCTTACAATCCCACCTACACTCCACTTGAAGCTGTCCACTTTGTAAGATGAAGCTCACAAGATTTGCGCACCTATGTGTCACTATACACGCTGCAGCTGCGGCCATCACACCAGGTAGCCTCATAACAGTCACGGAGAATGCAGACAATACAAACGTGGCAGCCTGGTGGACTCCGCTTGATGAGTTTGGCGGATTCGAGTGGCTCGCGTACCTGCGAAACCCAACCTCAGGCTCCTTCTCCAACAACAACGTCATGGTTGCCAGGCGAGACATGACTTCTGGCGCAATCAACCGCGACTGTCTGAAGAAGACAGCCTCTGGGGATTGTGTTTTGTTCGCTGATGATGCGGGCCACAATCAACCAAGTATCGCTCTCGACGGTGATGGCTTTGTCCATGTCTTCACTTCAATGCACAACAATGCTTGGAGATATTATCGGTCTGATGATCCGTATAGCGCAAGCCTGGTCGACCAGAGTAGCACCATGCCTGATCAAAGTGTTCTCATCACCTATCCAGTGATCAAAAGAGACGCTTCGGGTAACCTCTGGCTTGCTGTGCGCGGCGATTCGGGAGATGGTGTTGCCAGAGGCGGATACCTTTACAAGTACGAGACGGCAAAGAAGACGTGGTCTCGTGTTACCATCTGGGCCTATCGAAAGGGTTATTCGGTGTACCCAGACGACATTCAGTTCTCATCCGACGGGGATGTTCATTTGCAGTGGGAGTGGTCCAAGTACCCAGCTTCTGCCGGGCGACACGAGGGTAGCTATCTCCGCTACAAGCCGTCTTCCGGAGAGTTCAAGACCGTCACAGGGGATGTCGTCTCCGTGCCTGTTACTCAGTCTACCAGCAACGTGGTGTTTCAACCCCTCACCAGCGGAGAAGCCTATGGCGACAATGGTGCTGCAGCACCACTCCTGCAAAGTGCCAAGCTGGCGATCTATGAGCAGCCCGCTGGCACTGTCCATGTCCAACATGCGTATCGCTTCCAAAATGTAACGGGAGGGCCATGGCAGGTACGGCGAGCAGTCGGTGGTAGCGGATCCCAGCCATGGTCTCGGGAGATTCTCTACGCCGACCAGGACACAAGTGCTGCCGTGGGATTCACACACGACGGAACAACTGCCCGAATCTACTACTGTCGAACTGGAGGCAGCACATGGGTTCTCGAGAAGTCGGGTTCCACGCCGTGGGCAAACACTGAACTCGCCCCGGTCAAGGGAAAGGGCGTGCAGAGGCTTCAGGCGTTTATGAGGCCAGATGGCACTGATATTTTGTATCTAGGGGCACCCACGAACGTGGATGCCTCGACTGGCAGCGTGTATCTGCTCTCGGTAAAGGGCAGGTAGCCATGGCAAGAATATTGGTAAATTTGGTTTAGATTAGCCCGGACAAATCTCGCGTCGGTAGGAAACAATACAAATTGCTGAATGGGTCGAAATTTCATTTAATCGTCTTCTTGTTGCTTAAAGTACATGCTCTTATTTGTTTGTAGCTAGAGTTTCCATAGCGTTAAGACATGGTAGCATGTCGTTGTCAAGGCTACCCCAACTGCTAACTTCGGTTCTGTCGCAAGCTTGTTTAAAATCTAACGTATAGTTTCTTGTTACCCTCCCTGAATGAAACTCCCTGTGCCAAAGTCCTCCATAATTTGAGGGAGCGAGCATCACTAGTTGCTCCGATCTGTTGATCATACAACGATACTCAATCCCACCGACCAGTCCAGCAACTGGCCAGCCTGGCATATTGCCACTAAAGTAAAATGCCCATGAAACTCGGTAGTTAAACCCAATGATATTTCAGGCCCTAGAACTCGGATTGCGAAAATGCCCTGGTGCTAATTTGTTAGCAAATCATGAGAACAGACGGGCTCGAAACGCGAGTAGTTTCACTCGTGAATCAGCTGCCGTCTTAGTACTCTTGTCGATAAAATCGTCTAAAAACTGCTTCTCTATATTTCTTGATGTAGATAGTCTCAGCAGTAGGTCGAGAAGTGCTGTATTTCCTAATTGATCAACCGCAAAGGCATATCCTAGAGCGGTCAACCAGGGAGGTGACGAGCCTGCTATTTGCCCCAGCTGGGCCCCGCTGTCAATGAGCAGCGAGATTATGTTCTCTTTTTCTAGGAAAAGTTTCGGCTCAGATTTTGGAAAGTCGACGGCCCGGCCGTGAATATCGTACATCCGTTGGGGGCGAATCTTTACCTGCCAGGATTGCGGCCAGCCCAGATAAGTTGATCGATTCTGAATTCCTCTAGCTCGAGTGCATCACGTAGAGGAGTGCCTATATTTCTTGCAAATACATCAAGAGGGGCTCCTGCGTCGATAAGATGCTGCACCGTTGCTAATGATGCATCTGTGTATGGACCTAAGCAGGCAAGATGGAGAGTGGTTCGGCCATCACGTCTGGCTCCATTGACCGACACACTCGGCTGTTGCAAAAGCAGTCGAACAACTTCGGAATTACTAGCCCCGGAGGCAAAATGTAATGGGGTGTCCTCATAAAAATCTCGGGCTCTCGGGTCAACGTTTGGTTGTCGTAGGAGGAGATTGATTAGACCAATATCATTCTTGCACGACTCGGCAGCGAAATGCAAAGCAGTCTCTCCATCATAGGTAGTAGCTGCGGCATCTGCTCCGCGTTGTATAAGGTCAGTTGCAAGGGGAAGGTCATTCGTGGAAGCGGCAAAATGCAGTCCGGCCCAGAGGGACACCTCATCGGAGCGATTCAGAAGTTGCTTAGCAAGGTCGTCATATCCTTCGGAAGAAAGTTTCGAGACCGCAGAAAGGTCCTCGACGAGCAAGTAGGCGCCCTTGCTTACAAGAAGATTTATCAAGGCCGGCGTTGAGTTATTGGTGAGAGAGGAGGGTTCGTCTTTAAGTGGTTCCCATTCGATAGCAGATGTTTCTCTGTTAATACCATCATGGAAGAGGCATTGATGCAATGGAAACAAGGGGACATCGCTGTAATTCCAGTCGCCGCAACAGAAATTCAAGGACGGGGCGTGGACATCAACTCCGTTTTCCAGCAGGTACTGGACAACGGCCACGTGCCTGCGCAGTATCGCGACATGTATGAACGAGAATTGATATGGAAGGTGATAGAGTGAATCTTCGGGATCAGGTTCAATGACTCCCCACGGAGGGCAATACGTAGTTTCAGCAGTCACTTCGATGCTGCTATCGAGGGCTGCTCCAAACATATGAGCTCGTTTGACCGTATCGATGTTGCCAACATTCACTGCCCATAGCAGACATGACGCTGTTAATGGATCTTGCTTCAAGTTTCGCAAATAGAGAGCACGGTTTAGTGCTTGGTACAGTCGGCGGCATGTACGAACGAGCGCAGCATGGCTTCTTGCGTAGCTTGCAGGATGGAGATTCCTCGAAGAAGGAAGAACACCCCAGGTGCACATTTCCGCAATTTCAAGCAAAAGCTCTAAGGGGAGAGTGACGAGGGATGGGGCCATGATTCTTTAGGGGCTCGCGAAGCGTTGAAGCTCAGAGACGGCGTGTCGGATATCTGTGATCGAGAGGAGTGCAACGAGCTCCAAGCGAGCGTTGAGTCGAAGGGATGTGTGATATGGAGAGAGAACTTGGAGTTGAAAGAGTGAGGTGAAAGGGTATGTGCTTGGTGTGTGGCCTTCTTACCTCAGGCTCATATTCATGACAAACCTCACCACTTTGTATCGCAGTGCCTGATTTTTAAGGCAACGAAGCCTTCGCCAAGGTGTTGATTTCTTATCAAAGTGCAGGTTTCGATTTACTTGATATCGACGCCTGTTTAACCAAGGTAAGTTACTCTTAGAGTTTAATGCTCTACGTCCCAGCCTTACGACTATCGCCCGCCAGCCCAGAATGCTTGGTAAATTGTAACTCTATAAATATAATGATACGAGTTTATATTTAAGCTGTCTAATTAATGTCTTAATCGTCAAGACGTGGTTGCGAAATACATCATGGCCAGAAAAGATTGTTTGACGACATTGGCCGCGAAGCTTAAAGCCACTGATATAAATCTTGGAGAGCTTGGAGGAAGCTCAAGTGAAAGCCGGAAATCTCCTGTCAACTGTAGCCGATTCCAGTTGCGGCGAAAATGTACCCACGGTCGCGGTCGAGAAGAGTCGAAGGCGAGTAATGATGGCAAATGTGGTCTACTAACGACAGGGTCATGGCAGCGTGTCCGGAGTAAATGGATGTCATGCTGAGGACCGATCCGCGACAGGCTGAAAGGCGACCCGATAATGGAGAGTCTATGAGTCTCGAATGGCCTGGCAGCAAAACATGTTTCATGGGTTGTGGCTAGCTGAGGTCTAATTGACAATAATGGGTTGCCAATGTTTTAGATCAGGATGTGGTCTGATACTCAATAGATTCGGGTGACTGTTTCGGGTGAGGGGGCGGCCGCTCCCTAAATCTCGTGTTTCAGTTTATTTAGGACGCGTCGGAGTGGCGTCTGGCATTTCACATCATCACATCATCCCTTTCCAATACCAGCATACTCTACCGTTCGCGAACTAACCATTGAAGCACGACCATGTCCATCAAAAAAGTTCTTCTGCAAACATTCAAGACCGTCGAAGAGTTTGAACCCTTCGCGCTATTGAGCCCATCGACTGGTCCTCAAACAACGCAGATCTCCATCCAGACCCCAGATGAAAGTGAATCGAGCTGGCGTGAAGAACAAGCCCGCCAGAGCATTCAGCGATCCATAAAGCTGATCGAGAAGCCGTTGAAAAGATGGCTAAGCGGAGGCAACAACAGACACAGTGCAAGAGGCAGGATGCCAGAGTCAAACTGCTTGTGCCATTTCCTGGATGATGACTACAAAATATCCAACATCTCTCTTGAAGCGCTTCGGAAAAGAGACCTCTCGATCACCCAGGCACTGAATTCCCTCTCTGGCCAACTTGGCTTTGAAATTTTCTTGGCAGTGCTGGACAAGGAACTGGTTGGCTTATGTCAAGATCCCAAACCCGTCTCTTGGTATACCAGCGATCAGCACATTGAGGAGTACTTTACCGAAGAACCAAAAAGGGTGAATTTTAGGGTATTGAAGCATGTTTTCGAAAAAAATTACCGGATCGCTACGCTGGTCGGTTTGGATGGTAATTTAGTTGCGGAGAATTTGTGTCTCAATGAAAGCGTTTTGCTCGAGACAGATGGATTCAATGCGGTAAAACCAAAGGTGAAGGGTGAGAATAAAATGGACTCTGTAAGTTTCCGACCTCACTCGTGCAAGCCCCATTCACATTTCTCTATACCCTATGGTAGAGTTCTTACAACCGCTGACTTGACGATTTCCACAGGAGCCAACTGCTACGCACTTATTTTCCAGGACTGTAAGGTTTTACGGCAACCCCCTGCACCTGACACCGGGAGCATCTTGTGCTGACTGACGATTACGTAGGCTCTGGTGATTGTTCCGCAACGTTCTCTTTCAGCTTTCTTCCAGCATACCCCGGAGCGCGGCTTCAGAAAGAACCCCATCAAAGACCCTCAATCCGCAGCCGGGTTCCTTGCCAAAGCATCTTTGCGCCCGCAAGCACCTGATATCTATTCTGATAATCTGCCAAATTACTGTCGTCATGTATCGGACAGAAGGGGCATGCAATACCGCGGAGGTACACAGAACGGGACTTCCCTAAGTGAGAAAGATGATTCAGATGTTCTCTACACTGCTTTACGGCTTGGAAACCTCGGATTATTTGATCAAGTTCTGAAAGAACACCGCCGTCTTGGCCAAGTACCGCGCGGCGTTATTGGCGGCATTCTAAAATGGCTAGACTTCGCCGACGGGGAGTCACAATCCAGGTTTGATCAGATCAAATCCAGGTACGTCTATGCTTCCTTCTTATTCTGAGGTAGTTTGAACTTTGACTGACTGATGAATGATACTACCCAGACTTGACATTCTGATTGAGGGTGGTGCCACCTTGTCACTGAAACTCCAGACTCTTACCTCTTTCGCTTCACCATCGATGCAAGAAAACGCTTCTGAAGGTGCTGTTCACCCTAATATCCCTGATTTTGTGTTAGACTGGATTCGTAAGTCTTTGCGGAGAATTTTAGAGTTACAAAGTAAAGCCTGTCCTCTTGATTTCGAGGACGGGAGAGCTCTGGCGAACGCAACGGCGTTTCTTGTGAAACTGGAGGACTTCTGTGCGCCAAGGTATAGTGTTTCCCCCCACGCCCGAAAACATTCACTCATGATAGACGTCTTTCCAGTGTCATGGCTGTCTTACGAGGCAACTGTCAAGTGCCGAAGTTCCTTCTAGGAGCTTCCACTGGCTTTTACGAATTGCACCAGAAGTTCGCAACAGGGAGTGTTGGGGAAGTGATGCGATCTTATTCTTGGCTCGCAGCCAGACGGCTTATTTCCGAGACTAACTTTGCCCACCTGGTGAGCTGGCGGGCCTATCCTCGTGAACATCCATTGTGCTTCAATTTAGGGGAGCTGGAGAAAGCATTCACCCTTTTTTGTCGGCTAAGTTCCTCGGAGGTAGGTTCCCCAAAGGTATGTTTCTCGGAGGAGGACCTCGCAGGCGGGTTTATTACGAAGCTAGCCACCAATCTATCTGTCGCCCCGATGGAAAGGCTTCTAGATTTGTGGGTTCCATTCCTGCAGGATCTCATAAAGCTCCTGCGCAATCGTGTCCCACTCACCAGCCCACCATGCCAAAAAGTATACAAGACCGTCTTCATGCGCCTCGTTAATGAGTACGTCGGGGAAGAGTCTTCCACAGGAGCGTTTCCTTCTGGAGCCCGAGTGAAGTGTGACTGTGGACTTTGCAGGGATGTCAACGCCTTTGTTGCCGACTCAAAAGCGAAGGAGCGTGGGTTCAATGGTCTTGGCAGGAGAACACGACAACACGTGAAGCGGCAGCTGCAAGAGGCTGGAATCCCCTGCTCGTTTGAGACGGCCGTCCCGAATCCGAAGCTGAAAATTCTAGTTGTGACAAAGACATTCGTCCAAGCCGCAACATACGGCCAGTCATTGTCTTCTAGGAAGAAAGCGGTGCTTGGGATACTCAACAAGTTTTTTCTGACTGATCTAAAGAGGCTTTTGGGTTCAGACTACGCGGCAATTCGCAATTTGAAGCCGGTGTTGCTGACGTCTGATCCCATGCCTGGGAGTGAGGGAGTGTCCAATGCAGTGGGTAAAGACGACGCATTGGAAACAAATCTGCCTTCACTTGACAACCACGAGCCTTCTACTAGAAAGGCTACCCTTCGAGCGACGGCAGAGGCATTTGTCAGTGGCAGGAACGGTCACCCTCAGGCGAGTGGTTCTACCGCTGAGAATGCCATGAGCTCTAAACGACGGGCCACTGATGATGCACCACTCGCGTCATCGACCGTGGCAAAGAAGCGGAAGCGAGGTTGTGCGAAACATGGGAATTGTGTGTTCGCGGCCTTGTTTGGTCGTGAGTGTTCTTGATTAAGGAGTGGGTACAAGTCAAGCCTCATCATGAGAAGCTACCCAGAGGAAGGGCGATTCGCAGCGTCCCTTTCTACAGTTTGGTCAGTTCTGGCACCACCGATGTACGATAAGGGGGTTTTTGGAAGAAGCGGCTGTCTTAAGGGGTGAAGAAAACGACAAGTTGTTCAGATGGATCTGGATGAAGTGGATAAGGTGATATTGAAGGTGACGTGCCCAACATTGCTACCGTGTATTTTTATCTATTGCCCCCTGATTGGCAACTGCGCTTGCTACAGGTTAGAAGTGAAGGAGTTCAAGCTGCCTTTGCCAGATCGTACTGTATGTAATACAAGCTATCCTCAGGATACATCCATGTTCGTGGTGTCGTTGGCAGATGGCATGGTCTTGATCTCGCTCCGCAAGTAGTCGAGAGGACTCTCAATCTGCTTGTGGACAGAGTGGACATTCTTCCGCTTCTCCATTATTTGGGGCTCAGCGGCCATCTTGGCTTTTGCATAGTCACTGGCAGCTTTCTCGACATCGGCGTTGAGCTTCTCTAGCTCGTTGTCCAGATCGTCGTTGTCGACTCGGAGATTTCTAAGCTCGGTCCGCGTCATGGTAAGCTACGCTTGGATGAGATGTAGGAGTTCAAGGCATCTTGGGCAGCGTCGACGGGAGCATCAATCACAGTATGAAACCCCCTACGTAGGCCGACGAACGACTTAGCGCCCATCTGGCCAGTTCCACCTGCAAGGCTGAAGGCGGGACAGGACAATAGCTCGACATTAGTACCTGCGGACTGAAGGGTCTAGTATATTTCTCCATACTTTGCCTGATCTCGATTGCTCTAACCCGATAGTCTAGGGACAGGAGGTTGGGTAGAAATTTGATGGGCTGTTCTGCGCATTGGCTGCCTCACAACCACAATACTGTCTCAGAATAGATATGGCCATCCGGGCTTTTGTCTCGACTGGGATGTGAGGGCGGTTACCATCCTGCCGAGGAGTCGAGGCAATCTACTCGCTCTAGACCTCACTCTTCTTGGCGATGAACAGTGCGTTAGTGTTGTTCGACCGAGACATGACACCCTCACATGTTCACGAACGTGACTGTAGATCGCTCACAATTGAATAGCTTTTCAGATAGCTTGACATATTTCACCTGGGTCAATGGCCGCGCAAGACTTTCCCAGAACAGGACAATCCGGAAGCAGCACCAGTCTTTCTCATTCAAGCAAGCTTCATCTCAGGCGGGCTAATTCTCACCTTCCTCGCTCAGCATAACACCATGGATATGGTCGGTCAAGCACATGTCATCCGCCTCTTTGGAAAAGCGTGCAGCGGTGAGGAACCGACTAGCGAGGAGCTGATGTACGACAACTGCTCGCGTCACAACATCGTCCCCTTGCTCAACAGTTCGTACATACCTGGCCCCCAGTTCGCTTACCGACCTGCGGCAACCTTTAGGTCGAGAAAGGTACTCTGGATGTCTCGTACCCCCACACTGAACGAATACGATGTACGAGGTTAGCTATGAATATCTACGGAGTTTTGAGCAGTAATATGATGCGTAATTGCGGATTTCAAATCACTAGCCCACCTTCCCGCTTGCGAAGCATCGGTAAATGTGACGCTGTCCTCGGGTTTGTTCGGGTTCAGGTTCGGGCTCAGATTCATGTGAGAATCCCAAGCCAAGAAAGGCAAAGTAGTGAAAAGGTGGTGTAGCTCTTGGGTGCATATAACTCATCCACTTACAATGCAATAGTTCTCGGAGGCTATCATGTGTGCGGTCGGCCGTCGGGACCCTTGATTGCCATTTGGAGTTGTTTAAAGATGGCTGCTATCACCCGCGGAGTCCTGCACCCATAAGCTAGCTGCCGACCAAATTCTCGTCTACGCTAACATGGGCAACTTATCTGCTTTATCTCAGCTGAGTTGGTGGTCCTGGCTCACACTCTCAGCTGCAACAGTTCGTATTTTAGCTTCTGAATTCTACTGAATCAATTCTCAGGATTGCTTTATTAACAAATGTCCAGGCAGTATTACTTTTGATCTGTCAAGCAATTTTCAACGTCTTCTTTCATCCACTTCGTTCGTATCCTGGGCCTTGGTATCGGGCTGCAAGTCGATTGCCGTACAGTATCTCCATCTTTCGTGGCAGCGTAACGCATCGGGTCCAAAAGCTCCATGAAAAGTACGGTCAGGTGGTCCGAATAGCCCCAGACTCACTATCGTATACTTCCAGCCAGGCGTGGCCAGGTTCGTGACAAGCAACGTCGGTGATAGCTATAAGTGCATCTATGCTAATCAGGGGCTTGTTAGATGTGTATGGGCTTAAACAGTCCCAGAGACGGGGAAACCTTCCCAAGGATCCCAAGTTCTATGTTAAACCACCTGGTAGCATAGATACGATAGTGAGCTGCTTGAAAAGGCCTAGACAGCGATGTATACTGAATAATTTCTCTCAAGTCAACAGCAAATGATGCCGATCATCGCAGGCTCCGTAGACTGCAAGGTCACGCCTTTTCGGAAAAGGCACTTGCGTTGCAGGAATCGTATTTGCAGCGGTACACTGGCCAATTCATCACGTGCCTCGACAAGGAAGCTTCTCAGTCAGGTGGTGTCGTTGATATTGTGAAATGGGTCAATTTTCTAACTACGGACCTGATCGGTGACTTGTCGTTTGGCGAATCCTTTGGCGGGCTAGACACGGGCAAGGTTCATCCATGGCTGGAGAGTTTGTTCAACACATTGAAAACTTTTACTTTCATGAGGGAAATTTTTCGCCTGCCACCATTTCTTATTGCCGCCGCGATGGCCTTCATTCCTGAGAAGATGAAGAAGCATGAACAGGAGTCTCAATCCTTTGGTGCCGCAGTGGCCAAGCGCAGGCTCGAACGAGGCTCCGACAGACCCGACTTCATGTCGTACATCTTGAAGCATCAGGAAGAACAAGAAAAACGGTAAGTGTTTGCCCATTTGTGCTAAATTCTCAATCGTTTATCATTTTCGCTAATATCTAGTCAGCATGTCGCAAGCCGAAGTCGAGATGGCCTCCATAACATTCATTGTGGCCGGAAGCGAGACAAGTGAGTGACTCTGCGTCGTCCATTGCCACCATGACTAGTGAAACAGGAGATCCTAATGCGATCAGCTGCTACCATGATTTCGGGCACTATTTATCTCCTTCTCTGCAATCCATCCGTTCTGTCAAGGTTGACAACCGTGATCAGGGCGGACTTTCCTAAAGAGTCGGATCTCACAAACATCAACCTACAGCAGCATGAATATCTTAATGCCGTCCTCAAAGAGGGCCTACGACTGTACCCTCCAGCTCCCGATACTCTTTTCCGCACTACGGAAAAGGAGAGCGTAATCGTAGCGGGAAGAGTAGTGCCGCCGCACACAAAACTGACCATGAATCTCTGGGCAGCGCATAGAGACCCCACCAACTTTCGCAAGCCTCTTGAGTTCATTCCTGAGCGGTGGGTGAAGGACGCACCGTTGGAGTTCAGCAATGACGACAGAGCAGTTTTCAAGCCCTTCAGTGTGGGGCCAAGGGATTGTCTTGGGAAAAAGTGAGTGGCATCTCCGAGGGGTCTCTGTCCAGAAAGAAAACTAATTTGATCGGACAGTCTCGCCTGGGCTGAGATGCGGTTGATCCTGGCTAAACTTCTATGGTCGTTTGATCTTCTCTCACTTCAGAAAGATAGTGAACAATGGATTGAACGGCAGAAAATATTCACTCTCTGGGAGAAACTGCCCTTGAATGTTAAAGTTACCTATATTAGGTAATATAGAATAGGAAGGTTCTAGTTATATCATATGCTATGTCGAGCATTCTATATTATATTTATTTCTATACCTTATAAGATATTTTATATTTAGAAAAAACTCATCTCTAATTAGTTAATTATTATAAATGATAAATATAGTTAGGTTTACCTGCGGGTGAGCAGGCTGAGACTTTGTTTCTAATCAAGGGATTGAATTAAAACATAGAGCCGATTGATACTGGGGAACTTAGAAGTAGAAGTTAGTTCTACAGCTATTTATAAAAACATCTGCGTATAGTAGCTACTAGATCCGGCTACGCACATTGATCATGACGCTACGAAACGTTCAACGGTAAGACACCTTGATAACTCTGCTAACATGAATCAGCCTACCCTATAAGTAGACAAGTAACACTACGTTCACCGCCGTTACTTGCGGCTTCATTTACACATGTTCACCAATATACCTCACAGAAGTCATGTTATATCTGACACAGAAGAATAAAATTGACTGGATCAGAGGATGAAGTTTCAGTCTTATTCCCATGTAAGTAGATTATAGGCCGTGTCCTATCCGTTCAAACACAGATGTTGGCTGTGTTGCGTGAATGTCCTCGTTGGTATTTTTGGCCGACCTCTCCGCCTTGTAACTGCTGAGGAGTGCGAACAGTGTCTAAGAAGACTTCACAAAGGCGGCCAGGGCATCGTGAGTAGCGTAGAATGCACCCTTGGGATAGTAAGTCTCATTGAACATTAAGGGCTTTGCGCCAGGGAGCCAAGTGTAAGCATGCTTATCCGTGAAGCCCCAGAAACTAATATCGGTGATGCCTGATTCGAGAGCCTCGGTGATAACATCGCCGTAGATTTCTGTCTGAAGAGTAGCGTTGAGTGTATGGATATCCATTTCGGCAATCGTGACTTCCAGGTTCAGCGCCTTGTAGGAGTTGACCATCTCCAAAATCACGCCAGGTACAAGGGGCACTTCGGTAATATGCATCTGCAGGGCGACTCCGTCAATTGGGACGCCGTCCGCCACAAGTCCGGAGATCAGGTCGTATAGGTCCTGGCGTTTAACGGGGTAACTCTCGATGAGATTCTCGTTGAGAAACAGCTTGGCGTTCGGGGATACGGCTCGCGCAATGTGAAAGGCCTCTGCAATATAATCAGGGCCAAGGACCTTATAGAAGTCGTTAACTTGCAGGCCGCCGCCCATTACTTCGATGGGCTCGGTCACGACGTCCCAACGATCTATCTTGCCCTCATACCGGTGCATGATGGCTTCAAAGTGAGCCGTCATCTTAGCCCGGAACTTTGTGGGATCGGTGACATTGAGAAGATAGTCGGGGTTGCAGCAGTTCGAGATGAGCCCGTGGCCCTTAACCACCATATCGTTTGCTTTCGCGAAGTCAACGAGGCGATCAAGCGTCTCCCAGCTGTATATCCCTTCAGAAGGGCTAATGAACCGCCACTTCATCTCATTTTCAGGAGAAAGGCTGTTGAACTGGTTCGCAAGAACGGCGGCGAACTCAGGATCATCGAGATATGTCGGATTAATCGCGCCAGACCCGAAGAGAAGGTTCTTCTTCGCCGCCTCCTTCCTTAACGGCGTGGTTCCAGTCCTGGGAAACCCACAGCTTTCCCCAGACACTGTAAGAAGCGCGAGGATGGTGGCAATACCAAAGGGTTTCATGGTGCTTCGTGAGGATGTGTCTGGATTTGGAGGTCGAATATAGGCGAGAGCGGGAGCTAATCGGGATGGGATGAATGAGAAGCAAGAAGCGATAAGGGAAGAAGGCCTTGATTCGGACGGACGAGATTTCCCATATATCTTTGTCTAATGGTGATGGAGCTCGATGATCACAATCTCGGACTTGCGTTTGAAACTCCACCGGCAGATGTGCATGGCACGATTCATGAACTTGAAAATGGTGCATTTCAAGATCCCTGTCAAGTCTTACGCCCATCACCGAGAATAGAAGAGGGGTCTTGGGTTGTCGTCGTATATCAATGTGATGCTCGGACAAATGTACGTTTCGGCAACTATGCTTGGTGTGTTCCCGTATAGCTTTAGGCCGCCAAGGAGATGACCTCGGTCCGCTTCGTCGTTGGAAGCTTCATTGACGGTTACGAAAAGGCCCGAAATTGCCAAACCGAAGCCTACGTCAACATCATGGATATTTTTCAATAGCCACATCCGGTAGATGAGTATCCTCACAAAGCCTCTCGTAGCGCCCGTCTTAGCGGTTCAGTGTTCGTTTACCAGCACGGTGCCATTGTCAGAGTGGCGAGATGCCGTTGCAAAGAACTGGAATAACCCTACAGGCAAGGCGGGAACGGAAGGTACACGCTTTAGCAGGTGAACCAGGATCATAGTGAAAGCGGCGAATGCGACCTAGCCGCGCCTCCCCCCCCTCTCTACTCTCTTAGTCTGAATGGCGCAAGTAGTATGAGCTAATGCAAGAACAACTTTTCACTCCCAGTCCCTCATCAAGAGTGGATAAAACAACCGCAATCTTGGAATGTGTTGAGTGATCGATGAACGAATCAAGGATGAACGATGAAGCCTTACTACTGTAGTGGGCAGTCCAGTCCAATCTAAGAGCAGAAGTGGCTAGCCAGATCCAATGGATCCATAGATCCGCAGGCTGTGGTACTCGTTCTTTTCGTTCTTCTTAAACGAGCTTCGTTTAGCCCTTGGCATGGTGGATCTCACTCGGTTGCACGGAGAACCCCTGTCATCGAACCCTCCCTCGTTGAGCTCCACGTTCCGCGCGTTGTTGAAAGAGGCTTGGCGAGTCGCTGCACAGCCGTCTTTGGGCAAGACTGCCCACGGGTCTGTAGGAAACCATGGACCAAACATGGGATCCAAGGGTTTCGAGAGCTGCTGTTGCCCCCAACTCAACGGTTCGGCCATCGGCAGTTCCCCCATTAATGCACGGGCTGTGTGCTCAGTCAGGTTTCAGAATCCCAAGCCATGAGGAACATGTACATCGAGAACTTTAGGAGGTCCCAATTCAGGTCCATATGGCCAGTTTCGCTGGCCGAAATACAGCGACTGTGAGACAATGAAAAAAAAAACAAGGCCCGACCATGTCACACAGCCACTAGGCAAAGAGGGGGTGGGCCTCTGAGCGTACTCTTACTTTTCTCATAACGACACCCAGCATTGCTGCTGTGGTGTTACAAGTAACTCGGCGGAGTGATGGCCGAGAACGGGTATCGTACTTCTATAGACAGACTAGGAATCTCAACTGCTGGGGGACTTGGGACGATGGAACGCGTCATCTCAACTAGCGCTTCGGTATGCAAAACACAGGTGGGTGCCTGCGCTGGCTGCGGGCAGTTCCGTCGACAAGGTTTCGGTTCATCTCGACAGCTGTTGACATCCCTTCATAAACGGCCAAGTTTTTCCGCACACGACAGTTCGATCTGCCCTTTTCCCCAGCACAACAGGCGTTCTTTAGACTCAGCGTATCGCCCTTCCAACATTCGCTTCCGGGTCGCCACGTTCAGACATACATTGCCCCGAGAGCAGCATTCGAAGTATGGCTGACGATAAACGACAGACGAAGTCGCTCAGTGCCCTCGCCAACGAACAAGATGAGGATTTGAATCGCACCCAAACTCGGACGCCGGCGCCAGCGTATGAAGCGGACGCAACATCATATATGGATTTCTGCCCCGACGCTGTTGAGCTTCCAGCACATGAGCGATGGACTGCTGTCACTCCAGCATCGGCCGCCCAACTCTGGGGCGCGAATGCGAAAGTTGGAGGTGCGTTAAAAATGGAACAAGCGGCTGGGGCAACATCGGTCTTGCAGTCGCATCGTTGGACAATACGCTGTTAAGCCGTGTCGGGATCCTGGCGGCTCCTACAGGTTTCGAGTTGGATCGGAGTTGCAAGCTGATGACACTCAAACAGATGATGCCAGGTTGGATATTGACTTTGATTCCAAGCTGGTGCGAGCGCTCTCTATCATGTATCAGAAGCCTCACGCTACCGAATCCAAGCCACAGGTTGCAAGGCCACAACCAACGTCATGGGTGACAAAGCTGAACATCGTTATCCATGTTGTGGGCAGCCGGGGGGATGTGCAGCCGTTCATCGCTCTAGGACAGGAGCTCCAGCGATATGGCCATCGCGTGCGACTAGCAACCCACGATATATTCGAAAAGTCTATTCGAGCATCAAATCTTGAGTATTACCCTATTGGTGGAGATCCGGCAGCACTGATGGCATACATGGTAAAGAACCCTGGTCTTATCCCGAATATGGAGAGTCTTACGGCCGGCGAAATCCAGCAGAAGCGGTATATGGTTCAGGAAATGCTAGAGAACTTCTGGAGGTCATGCATTGAACCAGATACTCTTACAGGCCGCCCATTTGTAGCGGACGCTATTATTGCTAATCCGCCTAGCTTTGCACATATCCATTGTGCGCAAGCCCTCGGTATACCCGTGCATCTCATGTTCACTATGCCATGGAGTAATACTACCGCCTTCCCTCACCCATTAGCGAATCTCCAGAATGCGGGTCGTGACCCGGCCTTCGCGAACTACATATCCTACAGCGTCGTTGAATGGTTGACGTGGCAGGGGTGAGTGCACTCCCGTTGTGAACTCTTTACTTATGAAGAAAGGGCTCTACTGCTTCACAATGGGCTGTACTGAAACTCTTGGACTCTAGCCTCGGCGACGTCATCAACAAATGGCGGAAGAGTATCGATCTGGAAGAGGTGGCCATGTTCGACGGTCCTATGCTGGCGAATACTCTAAAAATCCCATTCACGTACTGCTGGTCACCAGCTCTGGTCCCAAAACCCGCCGATTGGCCTTCTTACATAGGTTCGACTCTGCGGTACACACCTTTTTCGCGCTTCCTAAGACTGACCTAATACATATAGATGTTTGCGGCTTCTTCTTCCGAGAGGCGCCAGACTACTCTCCACCCGCAGATTTGGATCGATTCCTCGCCAATGGGCCCCCTCCGGTTTACATCGGGTTCGGAAGTATCGTACTCGACAATCCAGATGAGATGACAGGAACCATCATACAGGCTGTCAACGCTGCCGGAGCCCGCGCCATCATCTCAAAAGGCTGGGCCGATTTAGCCGGAACAGACAATGAAAATATTTACTGGATCGGCGATTGCCCTCATGAATGGCTGTTCCAGCAAGTTGCTGCCGTCGTTCACCACGGAGGTGCGGGTACGACTGCTTGTGGTCTGAAAAACGGAAGACCTACCACCATAGTGCCCTTTTTTGGAGAGTAAGTCGCTGTATCTTACCAACTAGTGAATGTTTATGCATACCTTTCATCGTAGTGCGTAGACCCTGAAACCAGAATATGAGCTGATAGCCACCGGCTGAAAGTCAAGCCTTCTGGGGCCAGATGGTTGCCAACGCTGGTGCAGGCCCGCAACCTATACCACACAAAAGTCTCACAGCAGACAATCTCGCCGATGCTATTCGATACTGCCTATCGCAGCAGGCTGCGATTGCCGCAGCATCTATAGCGGCGAGCATGGAGTCGGAGGCCGGAGTTCAAGCCGCTGTGCAGTCTTTTCACAGACAGCTCCCCCTCGAACGTATTCGGTGCGACCTGATTCCTTCCGAGCCAGCTTCTTGGACATATACCAAGACAAAGAAACCACTGAGGCTGTCAAAAATGGCTGCAGAGATCATTCTATCCAAGACTTCTGCTGATTCAAAACACATGAGGATGTTAGTAGCCACTTCCCCATCTAACTTTTCCGCGGACATAAAACTAGTATTTTGACGAGGCGCGCAGCTATGAGAGTAATCCCATCATCATCGAGACAACCAGGTGGGATCCCATTACCGGCGGAGCATCGGCGGTAATGGGAACGGCGACTGACATGGCCGGGTCCATCACGGGCATGGTAACCAAGCCGATCGAGGAATACCGAGACGCGCAGCGGCGCTGGGCTCGCGAGTCCCAACGGCGCCAGGATCGAGATGACGCTGCCGATCAAGCCAACAGGTCCAGTGGTACCCGATCGATGTCTTCCGCAGGGCAGCAGGCACAGATGAAACAACCGTCGGTGATCGGCAAAATGGTTGCCGCATCAGCCAAAAGCATCGGCGGCATCGCGCCCACCGCCACCAAGGGCATGCTGGTTGATTTTCCCCTCGCCCTCACCGAAGGTTTAAGATCTATACCGACGCACTATGGCGACAAAGCTCGCGACCATGGCCCCGTCACCTCTGCTGCAAGCGGTGCGGCGGTTGCCGGCAAGACCTTTGCATGGGGTTTTGTTGATGGCATTAGTGACCTTATAGTGCAACCCTATAAAGGTGCGAAGAACGACGGCGCTGCGGGAGCCATAAAGGGACTCGGTAAGGGTGTGGTCGGCCTGACGACAAAAAGCGGTGCCGGCATGTTTGGCTTATTTGCGTACAATGCGGCTGGTATTTCTAGGAGCATTCGGTCGGCAACACATGCTGGAACGCGAAAGGCCATTGCAAAAGCGCGGCACGCGGAAGGACTATGGATGATTGAAGCGGGAGTAGTAGACGACATCAAACAATCGGAGGTAACTTCAGCATTCAAGGAATGGCGGGACAATGTTTAAAGTAGCACGAATACTATTGCGGCTCCACGCTCACCCCAAGGCTGAACATCTTAAGATATCATGGATAATGTACTATATTATATTATAGGGACTATTAGCGGAAAGTTTCCCTCGGCAGAGGTGGCATTACGCCGCTATACAGGAAAGGTAGACCACGTATCGGCTCGACCTGAGAGGGGACTAATCTCCTCCTCTAAAGTAAAACTTTGACGGCATGGTCGATGTTCACAGGAGAATATGGCTAGATTTGAAAGAGCGGTTGGACTTTGCTTAGCTGCTCCGGCTTAAGATTGTTGCTATTAGCTAGAGAAGAAGAGATGCATCTAGCAGGGCAATCTGGCTATACTAGTGGGCCTGGTGGCTATATACAAAAAGGCAAGGGGAAAGGCAACAATGGCGGCGGTAGTATTCTTGGCTCTATTGAAGTGCGTCACCGAAAGGGTAAGCGAGCGACTGAGGAGAACTAGATCAAGAGGCAAAGGGGCCATTGTGTGTGTATTTTAACATGTTGGTTGGTATAGGGTTGTTTCTTGAATACAAACATCATACTCGCTGCAAAACCTTGCTAGCTGTTATCACGATCTACAGCACTGCTAGAAGATAAGCCCCTACTAGCGACCCAACGCCGTGTGAAGATCAAAAGCATATTAGCTGCAATCATTACAACTGCCATTTCTCTCGTGCCTTTCTTTGTAGCTGGGAAGGCTCATGCAGCTGGCTTCAAAAAACACCTCAGTCCACTTGGATAACTGACTCTCCCATCATTCATTATAACAAACAATCTTTATGAACCTGACCAGTATGCTCTAATGACGACCAAAAGCAACGACGAACTTGATTTGATCAATAATTAAAGAGATACTTAATACTCAATAAGTATTTGATTAATGATGATATTCTCAAGCCTTATAGATATAAGTGATAGGTGAATAAACTATATTCTAGGTAGGATCGTAGGATTTAGTGTTCAGGAGGCTACGCCTCCTACATAGGACTAAAATTCCCAGGCCGCTCCATTATTCCAGCAAGTAGACTTGGTATCTAGTCAGACACATGGGTCTCCTTCTATGCACTAGATATGGCTTGTAACGGGTTTGTCGTCCTGGATATCCGAGTAAGCCTTTCCCTTACGGTCAATATCGGTCTCCCCCGTCAACTCTTTAACTCGGTGTTCGGGATCAGCGAGAGCAGACGGCTCACGTCGAAATGGATTGAATCGGGTCTCAAAAATCTTGTCGATATCCTCGAGGGCCAGGCCCTGAGCGGTTCACTCATTGTCAGCAAATCCTCCCTCTCAGCAGCAAGTGTTTGACAGGAGACCTACCTTAGTCTCAGGGAGGAAGAAAAATGTGAAGATGAGCGCCGAGATGGAGATGCCGCCAAACACCCAACCAGTTCCGAATTTAAGGTTGGCGATCATGTAAGGGATCACGTAGTTGGTCACAAACGCCCAGATGACATTCCACGCCGCCCCTAGAGATTGGGTCTTTTCACGAAGGGCAGCGTTGGGAAGCTCGGTTCCAAGAAGATAGGGGATCGCTGCTCCACCGCCCTTCACTCATTTGCCAGTCACAATCGCGAGCTACTATAGGTTAAGAAAAATCGCCTACATTATATGAGTGAGAAAAGCATAAGGGACGCGACGACAAGGTTGTTCTCCGGGGCGGTCTTCTGAGCCTTTGAACCAACGCCCGCTAGTATCATCATCCAGAAAGCCTGGAGGCTAAAGCTGGCCAGGAGGAGGATTCGACGACTATATTATAGCAGTCGGGCGTTAGTGTCCATGGTTCCAGTCCGTCCAATACAGTCCGAGAAATTGCACTCACCCCATAAATTCGATAAGATACATGGCTGGGATCACAACTAGTGTGTTGAGACAGTACAAAATGACGGGGTAGGTAAATGCCTGGTCTGCATAGCCATTCTCCTTATAAAACACTGTCTGATATGTCGAGACGAAGGCTTGGCCGGTTGTCTACACTTCCCTGCATTAGCTGATAGCCAAAGATAATATTTGCTGTTTTTTAAGGCTCTACTGACCTGCTGATAAAAATAAAATACAATCAACAACATGGTTCGTCGAAGGTTGGTACCGCGGAAAAGGTCGATCCAAGGCCCCTTGTGTGCGTGCTCTTGAAGTGCCGCGCGGATTGTCTGGATTTCAGCCTCACAGGTACCATCCTCAGCATCTGCTTTGGGCCGCAAACGCTTAAGAGCTGCAAGGGCTTCTTCCTCGCGGTCTTTGGATAATAGCCAGCGAGGCGAATGAGGAATGAGGAAGCTGAAGATAATGATAACTGGCAAAGTCAGCCCCGCCCGCAATTCATCCAACGCATATTGTAGAGTATAGTCTTCATACAAACAGGGAAGACGAATTAAATAGCGGTAATGATCTTCCAGCCAAGGCCACTAGTGTACGTCAAAAAGGCTTTATTTAGCCCAACTGCAATGATTGATCCAAGATTCAGAAACAGCTGGAGTGAGATGACAACAGAACCGCGCAAAGCTGGCGGAACAATTTCGGATTGGTAGGTTCTAAAATCCTTTTATTCAGCTTCTTCATACGCTCGAAGTATTCAACAGCATTGCGAGCGTGCGAACTTACGTGACGTCGACTTCAACAAGGCCAACGGAGATGTAGACAATGATTCGACCAACGATGAACTGTGCGTAGCGCCCAGTGCCTACTCCATCATCCGCAGCCGTGATCTCAACTATTTGATCGTGAGCTACCGGCTCATTGTCGCTGATCGAGCATAGAACTACTCACTGATAACACCAATGATAGAGATGATAGACAGGGCAACGAAGACTGCGCGATGTCCAAACCTCTCAATTGACGGACCGGCAATCAGACAACCGACGAACTTGCCAATAAAGGCTAAAGAGGACAGCAGGGAGACGTATAAAGGTTCAAATGCGTAAGTGTCGGTTTTTGGGGTTTGGGTAGCGAATTGCCCTTACTGTATTATCTTTTATTATATTAAAGGTTTAAAAGCTTTTTTATTAATGCTATCTTCTAAACTCTGATTTTTTCTATATCTTTTTCTCTCTTCTTATTAATCTTAAATACTATTCTATTTATTCTTCTTATTAATAGTATTTTACTTAAATAACTTTATTTTAATTATAAAAAATTAGAATTATTCTAATTTTTTATTTCTTAATATTAAAATAATTTTAATATTAAGTTTATTTTTAAATATATATTTAAAGATATTTTAATTAAAATTATATAGAGTTTTAATTTATTTTATAAAGAGATTATTAAAATTAAATTAATTAAGTTTATTAATATTAATAGTTTTTATTAAGTTTATAAACTTTATATTATTAATATTAAATTATTATATAAACTATATTTAGTCTTTATTAGTATATAATAACTTTATAATTAGCTATTATAATTCTCTTTAAATAATCTATAGTAGTATTAGATTAACTAATCTACTATATTCTAAATATTATTTTATTAATCTTATTTAATTTAACTTTTTACTCTAATAAACTTTTTATAATTTAATTTAATTTAATTCTTTTCTATTTATTTAAATATAAATAATTTTTATTAATATTAAACTTTAAGAGCTATCTCTATCTAGATTAATTCTATATAATATATAATATATTAGAACTAGAGGCTATATCTTAGATTATTATAATTATTAAGTATTTAAAGATTATTATCTAGCTTCTTTTTTTTAAGTATTTTATATAGAGTAGGATCTATTACTTACTTTTTATAAACTTTATAATATAGTATTAGATCTAGTAGTTATAACTACTAGGCCTATATAATTAAGAGTAGCTTAATAACTATAAGGAATCTAATAATAAAGTATAGATTTAATTATTTTATATTATTAGTAAGAGTATAAAGGTTTTTACTAATTATTATTATTATATAATTAAAAATCTAATTTCTTATAATAATTAGGCTCTAGCTATAGGAAATAATAATATTAGAGATATCTATTATTATTATAAGGAGAAATAGTTAGTAATTAATAATAATAAGCTTAGAGAGATATTATAATTAATTATAGATAATAAATATCTCTTCTTAGAGCTTATAGCTAAATTATATATTTAGTAAGTTTTTTTTAAAGTTTTTAGAGAAGCTATTATCTTACTTTAGCTTATATAAATAAAAAAGTAAAAAAAAATAGAATTAAAAATTAAATATAGACTAAAACTTAGTTAAAGATAAATTATATAGATCTAGTTATATATAGTTTAATCTTAGAATATTCTTTATATATAGTAAAAATCTTAAAAAAAAAAAAAAATTAATAATATTATTTATTTATATATCTATTATTATAAATTTTTTATAATATTTATATATTAATATTATATAATTTATAATAATCTAATTATATTATTTAAAATAATATTTTAATTAGTTTAATTTTAATTTATTTTAAAGTTTATTTAATATAAATTATTTAATTATTATAATATAATATTTAAAAAATATAATAATTATAAAATATAATATTTAGAAAATATAATATTTAAAAAATATAATATAATAATTTTTTTATTAGTTTTATTATAAATAAAAGTATATTCTAAAAATAAATAATATATAATTAAATTATATAATTCTTTTTTAAAAATATAGTTAGTAATTTATATTTAAAATTTTAATATTATAAAATAAAGTTAAAATTAAATACTTTTAGTTTAAATATAGATATTAAGATTTTAAAAACTCTAATAATAAAAGCTATTTATATAGCTAGATATATAAATAGTCTAGTTATAATTATAATCTCTAAAAAGAAAAACTTATAATTTAATAATAATAATTTTTTTTTTCTAATTTAAAGTTTATTTTAATTAATTAATTAATTATATTATTAATACTAAATATTTATAATATATTATCTTTTATAATTATTTCTACTTATAAAGCTTTAATTACTATAAATAATATAAATCTTAATAAAATAATTAAGATTATAAGAGATAATAATATATAGCTCTTAATTAAATATATTTAATATATATTTCTTTAAATAATTAAAAGTTTATTTATAATAATAAAACTATTAATAATATTCTAGATCTAGTAATTATATCTACTAGATCTATTTTTATATTATATAATCTATAGCTACTATATATTATTAGTATTTAAAATAGATAAAATATAACTAGATTAAAAATTATATCTTAATAATAATTATCTATTTATTTATATATATTATAATCTAAGATTTTCTTTATAATTCTAATATATTTTATACTATTTTAAATTAATTAGAATAAAGATAGTTCTTAAGAGTTAATTAAAATTAAGTTTTATTTATTTTAAAATAATATAATTTAGATTAGAATATATTAGAATTTATTTTAATTTAATTTAAAATTATATATATTTAGAAATAAAAAAGCTAATTACTTTTAAATTATAAGTTAATTTATTTTTATAAATATAATATATATTTACTATTATAGGAAATTTTTATTAGAAATAATATAGATTTAATATTAATTTAATATTTATTTATATATATTTAGTTATACTATATAATAATATAATTATTATAAAATATAATATTTAGAAAATATAATATTTAAAAGATATAGTATTTTATTATAAATAAAGAAATACCCCTAATATTATATATTATATTTCTATTTTTTCTCTTTAATAAAAAGAGAATTACTCTAGATTATTAGTAAGCCTATATAATCCTTAGCTTAACTTACTCTAGATTACTAATAAGCCTCTATAAGCTACCTAGTATATATATATATTTACTTTACTAGATAGAATACTTCTTTAGATAGTTATTAATATAATTATCTATATATCTATTATTACTAGCTCTATAATACTTATATATTAATAGTAATTTATATTATATAGCTTAAGATAATCTAATTATACTATTTAGAATAATACTCTAATTAGTTTAACTTTAACTTACTTTAAACTCTATCTAATATAAGTTATCTAACTATTATATATTAATAACTCTTATTTAACTAATTATCTTATCTTAATTATTATATAATAATAAAGAAGATATTATAACTACTATAGTTTCTTTAGCTTAATAATAAAACTCTATTATTAATAATCTATTTACTCTAAATAATAATAATACTATAGATAAAGATAATAATAATAATAGTAATAAGAAAAATAATAATATTAAGATTAAGCTTTTATAAATTTAGATTCTTTAGTTTTAGAAATATCTTATAACTATATAATAAGAAATAATTATTATTATTATTCTTATAGGATAGTAAGCTATTTAAAATATTAATTTTTAAACTTAGATTTAGATTATAATTTAGAAAAGAGAATTAGAAATATTATTTAAGCTATTACTATTTAAGATATTTAATAAAACTTAAAATAAGCTTTAAAACTTTATAATCTAACTTTAAATATATTTTAACTATTTCTCTATTACTTTTAATAATAATAAATAATAAGTTATTTATATTTATTTATAACTTAAAGAAGCTATACTTAATTAGTTTAAATTTATTATAAAAAAATATCTTAATAATTAAGAAAATTAATAAACTATTAATATTATAATAAGTTTTAATTATTTTATAAAAACTCTTTAATAAATCTTTAGAATTTAAGATAAGAGATATAAAATAGAGTATAAAATTAATAAACTTTTTTAGATTAAACCTACTTCTATATTTAATAATAGATACTTCTAGCTTTTAGTAAAAACTAAATAGAACTAGAAATATATTATATCTTATTATTTTAATAAACTAAAAAAAGAAATTTAGAAGGAACTCTATAAAAAAAATAAACTAATAAATATTTATAAATATATAACTATAGCTATAAGAATTAATAATTAGTAGTATTATTAATATACTTATAGTAAAAAGATAACTTACTATACTAATACTAGTTAATTATAATAATAATAATAATTTATAGTTTTTAGAATATATATAGATTCTATAGAGTTAGAAGCTATAGAAAAATATAAGTATTATAATTATAATAAGATTAGATATATCTTATTCTAATATTTAAAATCTAAGAAATAGAAAAATTAAAAACTTATTAGAGAAAGTAAGAAATAGTTAGAAATAACTAGGAAAATTAAAATTAAGATATTTAAAATAGTTAGAAAGATTATTTAGAAAGAAAACTATATATAATAGTTAGATAACTTATACTGAATAGAGTCTAGAGTAGGTCAGAGTTAAACTAATTAGAGTATTATTCTGAGTAGTATAATTAGATTATCTTAGGCTATATAATACGAGTTACTATTAATATATAAGTATTATAGAGCTAGTAATAATAGATATATAGATAATTATATTAATAACTATCTAAAAGGGTATTCTAACTAATAAAATAAATATATATATATAATAGTTATAGAGTATAAGGAGTATACTACTCCTGATAATCTAGCTATATCCTGCGATAGGAGTATAATACTCCTATTACTCCTATTCCCTAGTTAGTAGGGTATATATAACTGGGTAATCTGTTATAGAGGTCTTTATTTATAATATAATACCCCCTCTCTATTAGTTTTATCCTTAAGATCCTATATAAGCTTAGTAAGTTCTTCCCCTCTCTATATATAATAGTTATACTATAATATTTATTATATCTAATTATATTTAAAAGCTAGTATACCCTAAGACTTATAAGTAAGTTCTTCTTACTACTACTATTTAAATACTTAGTCTCCTAGCTGATATACTATATACTCTATATTTTAAAATAAAAAAAGAGTATTTTATTCTTCTGAATAGAAAGTTATTCTAATATAATAAGTATATATAAAATAGTTATTATTATAATAGAGTACTAGTTATATTTAACTATATATATCCCCTTATTTACCTTATTTATATCCTTCTAATTCCTATTTTTAGTAGAAAAATTAATAATATAGTAGAAAAAACTAACTAAAGAAGAATCTAATATAGATAAGAAGATCCTTCTCTTATATTAATAAATAACTTAACTCTAAAGTAATCTATCTACTACCCTAGGGTATATTTAGTATATTTATAAAGTATATAGGTATATTAAGAGTAAGGTATAGTAGGAAATTTAATATAGCCTCTAAGAGCTTAATAAGGAAAAGTAATTATCTTCTGATCAGGCTCTTAACTTTCTTAAGGCTTCTGAGTAATATACTTTAGAGAAGGTCTAGTTCTTAGGGGTTACCCCTAAAATAGATTTAAATTTATTAGGTTTTAGAGAGAATTTTTCTAATTTAGCTTCTCTTTTCCTTTCTAATAGAACTAGTAAATTAAGTATTAGTACTTCTTTAGGTACTTAACTAGTTCTTATATATTATTATTATTAGTATACCCTTTCTATTTAATTAGATAGAATATTTATCTATTTCTAACTTTCTTTTTTAGAATTTTTTCTAATTTAAATTCCTCTTTATAGATTTTAATTAGATAATCTTAATTAGGTATATTTTTAAATACTTTTTTAAGTAATAAGATATAAAAAACTGGGTAGATATATATTATATTCAGTAGTAATAATCTATAATTAGTATCTAACTTTTTCTTAAGAATTTTAAATAATCTAAGTTTTTTATAATCTAATTTATTATTTAGTCTTATTATTATAATATTTTTATAGAGTAGGTAGACCTTATCTCCCTCCTCTAAGATTAGTTCTTCTAATCTGGTTTTATTATAATATTTTTTTATTTTTTATTAGATAAATTTAAGTTCTATTTTTATTTCTATATATAATAAATATAGTATTTCTTTTATAAGTATAGCAGCTAGTATATCTAGTCTATTAAGTTCTAGTTAATTCTAAAATTATAGTTTATAACTATAATTTATATATATAAGTATTAGCTAGGTAGATTCCTATACTAAACTATTATAAGCAATCTATACTATTAGTAATAGTTATATCTAATTATCTTACTTATAGTTAATATATACTTATAGATATTATTCCAGGGTTTAATTTAATTATTCTATTTAACTATTACTTTATAGATAATAAGCTATTAAAAGCTTATACTTAGTATTTATTTATACTATAAGTAATTACTAAAACTTAGAGGTAAATATTATTTCTCTATCTAATATAACTTTATTAGGTAATCTATAGTAACTAACTATATATTATAAAAATTAGTATATAAGATCTTCTATAGAACTTACTTCTTTATATAGAATAAAATATCTATATTTTATAAGTCTATTAATAACTACTAGAATACTATTATATTTTACTCCTATTATAGGTTCTTTTAATAGTAGTAGTTTAATAATATAATTAAAGAATACTAATTACTAGGGTTATTCTAATACTGAGATTAGTTTAAGTTCCCTATAGGGTTTATATTATATAGACTTAATTCTTATATAAGTATTATATTCTAAAACTATAGTTTATATATTCCTTTATAGATCTAGATAATTATAATATTATCTAATCCTATTAAATATTTTCTTAACTCCTTAATATCCTAAGAGCAGATACTTATAGATTTCTTTAATAAGTACTATCCTAGTATTTTATTATAGTTTTCCTAAGCTAGGGATAATCTCTATCTAGACTTTTATATATACTATTTCCTTAAGTATAGCTTCTAGGGTTTTCTATACTAAGTATTCTTAGTTATTAGTTAAGAATAGCTATTTATTTATCTTTAGAACTACTTCCTTATATTTAGATTTCTAGCTAAGAGTATTAGCTCTTCTGTTTTTTAATCCTTTTTAATATATAATTTTATAATTAAATTAAGATAGATATTTAGTATAGTATATTTATCTTCTATTTAATTACTAAGTTATAGTAAAGTATTAAATATTCTTATAATCTATATATACTTTAACCTTATATATTATTCCTAAGTAGTAATATTTAAATTCTTTAAATATATATATAATAGCTATAAATTCTTTATTATAGATAGAGTAATTAAGTTCTATACTATATAGTTTCTTTAAAAAGAATACTATAGGGTATAATACTCTATTATTATCCTTTTAGCTAATTTATATACTAATTATAAAGTCTAAGGTATCTATTTTAAGTTCTACTTTCTTTATAGAATTAAATATCTATAGTATAGGTTCTAAAAGTATTTATTTTTTAATTTTATTAAAAGCTTATTACTATTTATTATCCTATTAGAACTCTATTCCTTTTTTAGTAATATTATATAAAGATATAGTAATTTTCCTATAGTTCTTAATAAATTATTAATAGTAGTTAGTAAATCTAAGGAAGGCTTATACTTCCTTAATAGATTTTAGTACTTTCTATTCCTTAACTATAGTAATCTTACTTTATTCTATTTATATCTTATTTAGTTAAATAGTATATCCTAAGAAGTTAACTTCTTATATATAGAAGAAACTTTTTTTAGGTTCTATAAGAAGTTTTATTTCCTTTAGTTTT
Source organism: Clonostachys rosea (assembly GCA_026958235.1). NCBI lineage: Eukaryota > Fungi > Ascomycota > Sordariomycetes > Hypocreales > Bionectriaceae > Clonostachys > Clonostachys rosea. Next base: position 537,320 of record CP110205.1, read on the forward strand.
TCTAAAACTTAGTATATATATTCCTTATATATCTCTAGGTTATTAGAGAAAATTAATATATTATTAAGGTAAATAACTATAAAAATATTAAGATACTTCCAAAATACCTAATTAATTATTTATTAGAATATTATTAGTATATTTATTAGTTCGAAGGGTATAATAAAATACTTATAGAGATTAAACTTTATTCTAAATACTATTTTCTATTTATCTCCTTCTTTAATTTATATTAGATTATAAGCTCCTTTTAGATTTAGTATAGTAAACTACTATTTACTCTATAATTAATTCCTAAGCTTAGTAATTAGTAGTAAGGGTATTCTATCTTTTTATATAATCTTATTTAGCTATTAATAGTTAATAACTAAATAGAGTTTATTATTTTTCTTTAGTATAAATATTATAAAGTATCCTGCGGATAAAGTTAATAGTTATATATAGCCTTTTACTAATATATTATTAATATATTTATAGAGTATTTATAACTAGGGTTCTATAAGGTTATATAATTTATAGAAATCTAGTTCTCCTTTTTTAATAATAGAGATTTTATAATCCTACTAGCTATATTCTAATAGCTCTATCTTAAGTTCTTCTATAAATAATATTTTCTTAAAATATTTATATTCCTATAGAATATTTTTAAGATATTCTTTTTATCTTAGGTACTTAGTTTATTTATACTTATACTAGGTATCCTTCTCCCTATTCTATTATACCCTTTATTAATTATTTATTTAGCTCTATTTCTGAATTCCTATACTAAATAGTTTTAGAAGTAGCTTTTCTATTTCTTTTTACTATTAACTGTATTTAATTTTATATTCTTATTATTATTCTTTTATTAGTTATTTCTAATTAATAAGTACTAAATCTATATCTAAGAGTAGTTCTTACTTCTATATCTAATCTAAGACTTATATTATTTATCTTAGTTCTTATTATAATAGATTTCTTATATTACTAGATTATAGTACTATTAAGGCTAATACTACTATATCTACTTATTATTATAAGTTATTATAGTTTTTTATAATAGTACTTCTAGATATTAAGAAATAAATATATTTTTTTAATATCTAATAAAATTTTAATTTTTATTAATTCTATTATTAGTATCTAAGAGTATCCCTCTACTCTATCTAGCTAGTATACTAATTAATTAATAGGTTTATATCTTAAAGCTATAATAGCTCTAGTATAACTTTATAGGTTCCTAATAGTACTAGGTTATAAGTAATATTAAATTTCTTTTCTTAGATTTTAGTTATAAGATAATCAGTTTTAGAATTAATAATCCTATTATTATATTTAAACTTTAAGCCCTTAATATTTATAACTATATAGGTTTCTTCCTTCTTCTTCTATAGTAAGTAGAGTTAATTAATTACTACTAGTAAGATATAATTTTCCTATACTTTATAGTTAATAAATACTATAAGCTAGTTTCTTTTAATCTCTACTTCTATAAGGATATATATAGAGCTTCCTACTTCTATAGCTTCTAGGGTTCTCTAATCTATTATTAATATTATTCTATACTATAGCTCTATTATAGATAGTTTAGGTTATTTTTTATCTAATTAACTTATTCTTAATATTTATTTATTAGTAATAGTATATTTTACCTATTATATATCCTATTCTATTCTTATTTATTAGTAGAGGTAATTCCTAGTTCCTCCTTATTACTACTTTTCTTACTATCTATAGGAGAAGGTTATCTATATAGATATCAGTTTTATATCTCTTCTTCCTATAGTTATTATTATTCAAGATATAACTTAGCAGTATTTATATTATTATTACTATTCTATACTAATACTAGTACTTCTTATTTAACTTCTTAATAGTTTCTATAGTTCTAGTTATAATACTATTTAATATAACTACTATAATTATATATAGCTTATTCTTCTGTCTACTAGTGGTTATACTATAGTCTAACCTTATTATCTTTATAGATCTTATATCTCTATTCCTAGTATATTTCTACTAGAAGTTCTCCCTTTATATACTTCTTAGGATATTCCTCTAGATCTTCTTTAAAAATAGTATAGAGTTCTATTCTATAGTATTAGTATATAAACTATTATATCTGGATTATACTATACTTTCTAGATATTCTCCTATTAGGGAATAGAAAAAAGTTATTTAATACTTTTTTCTACTAATATATAGTATACTAGATATTATAGTATATTATTTAGAATTCCAATCTATAGTTATACTTCCTACTAGTATTTATATATATTAGGTTTTTATACCTATTACTAGGGTATTAAATAGTATTTATAGTATCTCTTCTATATAATACTATTCTGTATATCTTCTTAAGGTTTTATATCTATATCTTCTGCTAGTAGTAGGTATAGAGTTTATTATATTCAGCTTTAATCTTATCCCTAGTAAATATATATTAGTCTTATTCCTTAGGAGTTTATTTAATAAGCTTATTAATATAGTAGAATATATACTTATATTTAGTAAGAGATCTATAGTCTATAATATCTTTTCTATCCTTATATTTCTACTTAAATTTCTAAAAGATATCTATAATATATTATTAGTTTTCTTCTGATATTATTTATTTCTTCTTTTCTTTATTAGTTTCTAGTATTTTATAGAATTCTAATATAGGTTTTCTGGAAAATATAGAAACTATAGTAACTATATAGTTTCCTTCCTAAGTAGCCTTTCTAATTATTCTAAGTATTTTAGTTTTAGTTTTTCTAATTACTCCTAACTATTTCTTACTTTCTCTAATAGGTTTCTAATTCTTTTATTTCTTAGGTTTTAGGTATTAAGATAAAATATATCTAATCTTATTATAATTATAATATTTATATTTTTCTATAGCTCCTAGCTCTATTAGATCTATATATATTCCAGATTCTATAGATAGTAGTAGGGTTTATTATACCCCCTGATTAGGTTTATTCTTAATATAGTTCTAACCTATATATTTATTCCCTTTTTACTATTATTTTTTATATAGATAGTTATTAATCCGTATAGTATTTACTATATATTCTAATAGGTCTTTAGATTTATCTATCTTAAAAAGTTAATTCTTAACTTCTTCCTTAAGCCTATTATAGAATATAGTCTTAAGAGAGCTATTATCCTAGTCTAGTTAGATTAAGATTTCCCTGAACTTAGTAGTATATCCTAATACTAGTCCTATCTAGTATAAATTCTTAAGGTCTTTAATAGCTTACTATTTCTTATCTACTTAACTAAATACTAAAATAAGTAAGATCCAGAAGTTTTTATAGCTAGTAAGAGTATTAACTATTTTCTAATCTTATAAGCTTAGTATAGCTTTATTATTATACTAATTCCTAAGGTAGGCTTAGAACTATTATTCTATAGTATTATTAAGGTATATTTCTATAAACCTAACTTTATTTTTATCTATTACTAGCTTAATTAGGAAGAATTTAAAATATACTTAAAGCTAAGTCTTAAATTCTTCTAGTTTATTAGTATTATCTGAAAAGAGTTCTAGAGGTATTAGTTATATTATCTCCTCTTTATCCTTTACTTCTTTCTTCTTAAGTTATTTAATTCAGACTATAAGCTGTTATATAATCTCTTAAGCTATTAGAGCTTATAGAATATTATTTAGTAGTTTAGTAGGGGCTATTTTATTTTTTAATATTATATAGTAATTAAGATAAAGTAATTAGCTGAATAAGAGTTATTAATATATAATAGTTAGATAACTTATACTAGATAGGGTCTAGGGTAGATTAGGATTAAACTAATTAGAGTATTATTCTGAATAGTATAATCAGATTATCTTAGGCTATATAATATAAGTTACTATTAATATATAAGTATTATAGAGCTAGTAATAATAGATATATAGATAATTATATTAATAACTATCTAAAGGGGTATTCTAACTAATAAAATAAATATATATATATAATAGTTATAGAGTATAAGGAGTATATTACTTCTAGCGATCTAGCTATATCCTGCGATAGGAGTATAATACTTCTATTACTCCTGTCCCCTAGTTAGTAGGGTATATATAACCGGGTAACCTATTATAGAGGCCTTTGTTTATAATACTATATAATTACTATAGTTTCTATATTTTTTAAAAAATCTATATTAAAATTCTATAAAATATTAAAAACTAATAATAAAAAGAAAAAATAAATAGTATTAGAAAAAAACTAATAATATATTATAAATATTCTCTAAGAATTTAAATAGAAATATAAAAATAGAAAGAATATTATAAACTATAAATCTCTTATTAAATATAAGTATATATTTTACTATATTAATAAGCTTATTAAATATATCTCTAAGGAATAGAACTAATATATATTTATTAGGGATAAAATTAAAGCTAAATATAATAAACTTTATATTTATTATTAATAGAAGATATAAATATAAGATTTTAAGAAAGTATATAGAATAATATTATATAGAAGAGATATTATAGATATTATTTAATATCTTAGTAATAGATATAAGAATCTAATATATATAAATACTAATAAAAAGTATAATTATAGATTAGAATTCTAAATAATATATTATAATATTTAGTATATTATATATTAATATAAAAAAATATTAAATAATTTTTTTTTATTTTCTAATAAAAAAATATCTAGAAAGTATAATATAGTTTAAATATAATAATTTATTTATTAATACTATAGAATAGAATTTTATATTATTTTTAAAAAAAACCTAAGAAAATACCTTAAGAATTATATAAAGAGAGAACCTTTAGTAAAAATATATTAAGAATAGAGATATAAGATTTATAAGAATAATAAGATTAGATTATAGTATAACTATTAATAGATAGAAGATTAAATAATATATAAGTATAATAACTATATTAAATAATATTATAATTAAAATTATAAAAACTATTAAGAAATTAAATAAAAAGTACTAATATTAGTATAAAATAGTAATAATAATATAAATACTACTAAATTATATTTTAAATAGTAATAACTATAGAAGAAAGAATTCTAAAAATATTATTTAAAAGAATAACTATTCCTTATAAATAGTAAAAATAATAATAAAATAGAGAAATTAAGAATAATTGTAACTAATAAAAAAAAATAGAATAAAACTTATTTTAATAATAGAATATTTATAATAATTAAAGAATTATATAACTAGAGAATTAAATTTATAAAATATATTTCTAATTATATAGAAAAATTAGAAGATTTTAAAAATATTTTTAAATAAGTACTAAGAAATAATAAAGATTAAATATAATTTTAAAAATAAGTTAATTAAGTAAAAAATAATCTAAACTATCTATAATAGGGTTATAATATAGAATAATATTAATAATAGATTAGAGAATCTTAGAAGCTATAGAAATAAAAAGCTTTATATATATCTTTATAGAAATAAAGATTAAAAAAAATTAATTTATAATATTTATTAACTATAGAATATAGGAAAATTATATTTTATTAATAGTAATTAACTAACCCTACTTATTATAGAAAAAAAAAAAAGAAATCTATATAGTTATAAATATTAAAGAATTAAAATTTAAATATAATAATAGAATTATTAACTTTAAAACTAATTATTTTATAATTAAAATCTAAAGAAAGAAATTTAATATTATTTATAATCTAGTACTATTAGAAATCTATAAAGTTATACTAAAGTTATTATAATTTTAAAATATAAATCTATTAATTAATTAGTATATTAATTAGATAGAGTAAAAGAATATTTTTATATACTAATATTAGAATTAATAAAAATTAAAATTTTATTAGATATTAGAAAAATATATTTGTTTCTTAATATCTAAAAGTACTACTATAAAAAACTATAATAATTTATAATAATAAATAGATATAATAATATTAGTTTTAATAGTATTATAATCTAGTAATATAAAGAATTTATTATAATAAGAATTAAGATAGATAATATATATTTTAAATTAGATATAGAAATAAGAATTATTTTTTAATATAAACTTAGTACTTATTAATTAGAAATAACTAATAAAGAAATAATAATAAGAATATAAAATTAAATATAATTAATAGTAAAAAAAAATAGAAAAACTATTTTTAAAACTATTTAATATAAAAGTTTAAAAATAGAGCTAAATAAATAATTAATAAAGAATATAATAAAATAAGAAAAAGAATATCTAGTATAAATATAAATAAGCTAAATATTTAAAATAAAAGAAATATCTTAAGAATATTCTATAGAAATATAATTATTTTAAGAAAATATTATTTATAGAAGAATTTAAAATAGAGTTATTAAAATATAGCTAGTAAGATTATAAAATCTTTATTATTAAAGAAGAAGAATTTAATTTTTATAAATTATATAATCTTATAGAACTATAATTATAAATACTTTATAAATATATTAATAATATACTAATAAAAAGCTATATATAACTATTAATTTTATTTATAAAATACTCTATAATATTTATACTAAAGAAAAATAATAAACTCTATTTAATTATTACTTATTAATAACTAAATAAAATTATATAAAAAGATAGAATATTCTTATTACTAATTACTAAGTTTAGGAATTAATTATAAAGTAAATAGTAGTTTATAATACTAAATCTAAAAGAAGTTTATAATTTAATATAAATTAAAGAAGAAAATAAATAGAAAATAGTATTTAGAATAAAGTTTAGTTTCTATAAGTATTTTATTATACCCTTTAAACTAATAAATATACTTATAATATTCTAATAAATAATTAACTAAGTATTTTAAAAATATTTTAATATCTTTATAATAGTTTATTTTAATAATATTTTAATTTTCTCTAATAATCTAGAGATATATAAGAAATATATATATTAAGTTTTAGAAAAACTAGAAAAAATAAAACTTTTTATAAAACTAGAAAAGAATTTCTTCTATATATAAAAAATTAACTTTTTAGAATATATTATTTAACTAAATAAAATATAAATAGAATAAGATAAAATTATTATAGTTAAGAAATAGAAAGTATTAAAAACTATTAAAAAAGTATAAGTTTTTCTTAGATTTATTAATTATTATTAATAATTTATTAAGAACTATAAAAAAATTATTATATTTTTATATAATATTATTAAAAAAGAGATAGAATTCTAATAGAATAATAAATAGTAATAAATATTTAATAAAATAAAGAACTAAATACTTTTAGAATCTATACTATAGATATTTAATTTTATATAAAAAGTAAAACTTAAAATAAATATTTTAAACTTTATAATTAGTATATAAATTAGTTAAAAAGATAATAATAGAGTATTATACTCTATAATATTCTTCTTAAAAAAACTATATAATATAGAACTTAATTACTCTATTTATAATAAAGAATTTATAACTATTATATATATATTTAAGAAATTTAAATATTATTATTTAGAAATAATATATAAAATTAAAATATATATAGATTATAAGAATATTTAATATTTTATTATAATTTAATAATTAAATAGAAAATAAATATACTATACTAAATATTTATTTTAATTTAATTATAAAATTATATATTAAAAAGAATTAAAAAATAGAAAAACTAATACTTTTAGTTAAAAATCTAAATATAAAAAAGTAATTTCTAAAATAAATAAATAATTATTCTTAATTAATAATAAAAAATACTTAGTATAGAAAACCTTAGGAATTATACTTAAGAAAATAATATATATAAAAGTTTAGATAGAAACTATTTCTAGCTTAGGAAAACTATAGTAAAATATTAAAATAATACTTATTAAAGAAATCTATAAGTATTTACTTTTAGAATATTAAGAAGTTAAGAAAATATTTAATAGAATTAAATAATATTATAATTATCTAGATCTATAGAAAGAAATATAAATTATAATTTTAGAATATAATATTTATATATAAATTAAGTCTATATAATATAAACTCTATAGAGAATTAAAATTAGTTCTAATATTAGAATAACTATAGTAATTAGTATTCTTTAATTATATTATTAAACTATTACTATTAAAAGAATCTATAACTAAAGTAAAATATAATAATATTCTAATAGTTATTAATAGATTTATAAAATATAGATATTTTATTCTATATAAAAAATAAGCTCTATAGAAGATCTTATATATTAATTTTTATAATATATAGTTAATTATTATAAATTATCTAATAAGATTATATTAAATAGAGAAATAATATTTACTTTTAAATTTTAGTAATTATTTATAGTATAAATAGATACTAAATATAAGCTCTCTATAGCTTATTATCTATAGAATAATAATTAAATAGAATAATTAAACTAAACTCTAGAATAATATCTATAAGTATATATTAATTATAAATAAAATAATTAAATATAATTATTACTAATAATATAGATTACTTATAATAGTTTAGTATAAGAATTTATTTAGTTTATATTTATAAATATAAATTATAATTATAAATTATAATTTTAGAATTAATTAGAATTTAATAAATTAGATATACTAATTATTATATTTATAAAAGAAATACTATATTTATTATATATAGAAATAAAAATAGAACTTAAGTTTATTTAATAATAAATAAAAAAATACTATAATAAAACTAGATTAGAAGAACTAATTCTAAAAAAGAGAGATAAGATCTATTTACTCTATAAAAATATTATAATAATAAAACTAAATAATAAATTAAACTATAAAAAACTTAAATTATTTAAAATCTTTAAGAAAAAATTAAATACTAATTATAAACTCTTATTACTAGATATAATACATATCTATCTAGTTTTTTATATCTTATTATTTAAAAAAATACTAAATAATATACTAAATTAAGATTATTTAATTAAAATCTATAAAGAAAAATTTAAATTAGAAAAAATTCTAAAAAAAAAAATTAAAAATAAATAAATATTTTATTTAGTAAAATAGAAAAATTATAATAAGAATAATAATATATAGAAATCTATTAAATATCTAAAGAACTATTATTAATTTATTTAGTAGTTCTATTAATAAGAAAAAAGAAAAAATTAGAAAACTCTAGTAGAATTAAAATCTAGTTAATAATTCCTATAATATCTAAAGATTATATTATATCTATAGTTTATTATTTCTTTAAAATAAATTTCTTTTAGAAATAAACTCTATTCTATTTATTTAGATTCTTAATCTCCTAATAAAATAAATACTAGGATTTCTTCTATATAACTTAATACTAATAATAAAAATATAAAATCTTTATTAAAATCTCTTAAAATACTATTTTAAAAGAAGCTAGTTTAATATCTAATTAATATTTCTCTATAATTAACTATTTTACTATAAGATTAATAAATAAAAGAATATATACTAAATAGAGAAAAATATATATTATAATACTATTTCTATATTATTATATAACTATTCTATATAGATATATTTACTATAATATAATAATAATTTAATTATATAATATATTTTCTTATACTTAAAGTAATTTAAATAAAATATTATTTTAATATCTATTTTCTTAATTAATAATATAAATATCTTATATTATTAGAATTTCTTAGAAATAGATTATAATATTATTAATAATATAGAAAGAATAGTTAAAAAATAAAGAAATTATTTATTAAATACTAAACTATAAAACTTAGTTTTAGAATAAAACTAATAGGAGAAAAATAATATATTATAAATAAAGAAATACCCCTAGTATTATATATTATATCTTTACTTTTTCTCTCTAATAAAGAGAGAATTACTCTAGATTACTAATAAGCTTATATAATTCTTAATCTAGCTTACTCTAGATTACTAGTAAGCCTTTATAAGCTATCTAGTATATATATATATTTACTTTACTAGATAGAATACTCCTTTAAATAGTTATTAATATAATTATCTATATATCTATTATTACTAGCTCTATAATATTTATATATTAATAGTAACTTATATTATATAGTTTAAGATAATCTAATTATACTACTTAGAATAATACTCTAATTAGTTTAATTCTGATCTACCCTAGATCCTGTTCAGTATAAGTTACCTAACCGTTATATATTTAGAGATATAGTGCTTAAAGGATATAGTATTATATATAGGCTATAGATAGCACTAGAGAGACGAACTACTAAAGAGACAGGAGACTGGTCCCCTACGGGGCCCGCCAATACCTTTCGAAACAGGCCTGAGAAACAAGGCGCTTGCCTTGAAAAAAATGAAAAACAAAGAATAAAAGAAAAGAGCCTAACACAAGCACTTGTCTTGTGAAAAAAATGTGAAAAAGCACGATGCTGACAAGCACTGTCTTCTAGGTAAGTCGCGACCAAGCCCTAGGTAGGTATCGCCTACTGGCCGTTGCGGGCGTCTTTGCAGGTGTCTACTTATTATAGGCTTGCCACGGCGCATGCGCCGTGGCTAGAGGTGGCGCGAGGATCCAGGCGAAGTTAAGGTGGATATGTTCGTTTCGGCGTGAGTCTTTCGGTCGGCTCGCTGTCATTCCCTCGATCTAATAGGTCCGAAAAGGTCTGTGATATGTGGTCGATGCATGGCCAACCCTACGTGCCCTGCAAGAGAAGTAACGATTGGTTATACTACACCATTTCGAGTGGTATTAATGGAGATAACCAAGTAGGTCAGTCAAGCGAAGAAACCTATATGCTGTTTTAAATCTCCAACTTCTCAACATTCAAGTCATTCAGTACCAATTCTGCTGCCATCAACAAGAGCTTCAACACAATCCTACACTATTACCTGGATGGCTATTCGACGCTGGAGCGGCGGGCAGCCTGTTAACATCGGGGCCAAGTTGTGGAATGCCGTCCACACTAATTACCATCTTGGGTTTACCTCCTTTGGTGGTCCCCCAGTGCACTTCAAAATCGTGAGTTACAGCTTTGTTCTTATGATCATGTTCCACCGTGACGTATATTGCGTCTCGGACAGGGCGACTGCTGACGAATGCCCTCACCTTAGTTTCATGACAAATTCGTCCAGAAACTAAATGGATCGACGAGCAAGTGGTACGTCGAGTTTTCCGTGGTTTCGTTGGGTAACCGCAGCATTGCTGATCAGTATGCAGTATCAAGAGCTATTCAGTGTATGCCAGGCTTTCTCTGGCCCTGGTAGCACTAAAATGTATTACTGTATCAACCTCATCCATAACGGTTTCCCGCCTGCCTTGCTGAGCTTTTTTTTTCTGGAGGTAAGCAGCCATGTCCAGTCCAAAGTCTCGCATCGGCGCTGCTAACTCGCTTCACTAGCTTACCAGGCGCCCTCGGAATGTACGGCCTCTCCATTGGCATCTCTAACATCGGAGACTCACTCCCCGGTCCGGTTTATGCACTCCTCTCCGGCCTCAACGCCTCGACCGTCGGCATCATCGCAGTCGCCGCTGTTCAACTGTCAGAAAAAGCCATTACCGATAAAATAACCCACTTAATCGTCTTCCTCAGAGGCGCGGCCGGCATCCTATATAACGCGCTGTGGTACTTCCCCATCTGATGTTCCTGGCCGGCGTCGCAACCGTCATTCATGATTATCGCTGGCTTCACGGCCCTGTCAAGGTCGTCGTGAGCGTGGTGAAGAACCCCAGAAGACGACGCCTAGCAGCAGAGCCGGAATCCGTCGAGCTTTCGGAGCTTTCGCAGGCACAGTTTGTTAATCAGCACAACCAGTATAATCAGCACGACACTGCTACCGCCACTGCTACTTCTTCCGATGCTGCGACACAACGGAATGAGGCAGGGACGCCAAGCCGAGACAACGATGCGGAAACTCTTCCGGTTACTGAGAACGGGCATCCAGAGACCGAGTCGGAACCCCGCATTGTCCCACCAGAACGCAGTCTCAATTTCTCCTGGACCTTCGGCCTCGGCATAATTGTCTTTTTCCTCATTACTTTCGTCGTTCTCATGGTCCTGCGCGGCGTGTTGCCTGTCAAATCGCTCCTCTTCAGCTTCTTCGCAAATATGTACCTTGCAGGAACTATCATCTTCGGCGGAGGTCCCGTCGTCATCCCCCTACTCCGCGAATACGTCGTCGCCGAAGGCTGGGTTAGCCCGCGAGACTTCCTCATCGGCCTAGCTATTCAGCAGAGCTTTCCCGGTCCCAACTTCAACTTCGCCGTGTACCTTGGCGCCCTGACTGCAATCAACGGGGGTTACAACTCGGCTGCAGGGGCTGCACTAGGATTTATTGGCATCTTTGCCCCAGGCCTCATTACCGTTCATGGCACCATGGGCATATGGAGTGCTATCCGCGGCCTTAGATAGGTAAAGTCGCTCCTCAGAGGCGTTAATGCTGGTGCCGTCAGGCTCATTAACCGCAGTCTACCGCCTGTAGCAAATCGGCTACATAGACGAAAATTTCCAGCAGGGGACAAGTCTCGCACAGGAACCATGGTGGGTTGTCGTGACGGCATCGAGCTTTGTCTTCGGCTACTCTTTTGGCGTGAACCCTCCGGTCGCTATCATCATGGGCGCTGTGCTGGGCCTAATCTGGTATGGGGTTGTCAAGACTTAATTTAATGTAAGATGGACGGATAGTTTCTCCATTTTAACTTCACTCCAGGGGAATAAGTATAGCACCTCCACCCTCCCTACTATCCATCCTAAAGGCTTTCCAGCCCGCCTTGGGGAGGTCAATCGCGTCGTCCTCAGCTAAGAATTTCATAAACACACCATGAGTGACAATAACTACATTCGTCCTTCGCCTCTCGTCATTCTCTTCTCTATCCTTCTCGAGTGAAGCAATAATCTCACGCAATCTCTCGCGGAATCGTTGCGCTCGTTTAACGACCGCAGCATCATCCGCGGCGTACAACCCCTCTTTGATGAACCATTCATGCCCCAAGTCCCCAAAATCGAGACCTGGAAAGGCTTTGCTCAGTTCAGCACGTCCAGACCCGGTGTCACAAGGAAGGTCGCTGCGCTCCTGAAGGTCGGGGTCGATAATGAGCTGGGCGCCACCTGCTGCATCTTTGCGGAAGACTTGAGGGAAGCCGGCGGTCGTAGTTTGCAACGTGCGTGTAAGTGGAGATGTGAGAACGACGGCGATTGAGGCTGGGTCAGGGAAATTTTCAGTCAGATTTGCTGCCTGGGCCAAGCCGCTAGCGGTAAGAGGTGGATCTCGTTGTGTGAAGTCTTTCAAGATGTTGTGCTCCGATTCGGCGTGACGGACGAGGTAGATGACTGACGACATGGCTGTTCTTTACAGAGTTTCGTAGTTTGCCCTTGTGAAAGGGTTCGTAGATTGTTTCCATGCCATCGGTGCTGCGATGTGCTGATAGCATTGCTATATAGGTAACCGAAGAATATTAGATTAGAAAGAACGCCATCAGTACCTAATATGACACCATCGACTACTAAAGCTGTCCCCATTCTGTGAATGACTCACGCAGGTTTCTTGTATTTATGACCGCTTCTGCACTTAGAATTCCTCATCCCTATCCTCCTTTCTTTCTTACAGAATAGACCACGTTTTTGCTCCGTTTGATGCCTGGTGGATGGCTACGATATTTGTCAGTATGGGTGGATGGATGGATGTGTAGATTTTATTTTTCACCTGGGATAATCCCTAGAATAATCCCTAGAATGACAGAATTTATTTCTATTTCTATGAATCGAATGTATAGGCACGTGACGCTCCAATTGATCAATTTGCAGAGCCCGCTTTGGTGGTCGATCGTGGTGAAGTCCGTGATGAATGCGGCTTCACGGACCCTTTGGTGGCCCGAGTTTACCGCACGATCGACAACCATGGAAAAGCCGCATTGACCGGATGAAGAGCTCGCCTGAAGGTGGCTTCACATCCAGGAAGTGGATGTATGGGAGGGGCAGCATCGTTGGTGTGCTGAACCCTACGTTGCGGGTGAGTTCGGCTTCACATCAAAGGCAACGTTCGACAGCGGCACAGCGATATCGAACGAGTCGTCTCCGCAGACAGCAAAGACCGAGCTAGGAAAAAGACGACCCCTTTTAGCAGCAGCTCGGGTACTTCTCCATCTAAAGGCAATACGGGCCCTTCCTTTGTTAGAGGGACAAATGAACGGGGGGTTGGGCAAAGAGGAAGACCTGGATGATAAATCTCACGCAGCCTGAACAAGAATCAACGAGTGAGTGGTCTTAGAAAAAAAAAAATGAGAGAAAGCGGCGCAGCTGAGTAATGAAATGCCAGATTCCATAGCGGACCGCTAAAAAAGGGCAATCGTTGTAGCAGGTAAGCGTTCTATTCGGTGCAGCGAAATAGTTACGGTGTAGAACTGAGCAATAAATACTAGGAACAGACTTGGCAGTGGCGACCCCGACGAAAAGGAGATGTATTTAGAAGCAGAAGAGCGGTAGATATAGAGCAGGGTTCAGGTTATATAGGGATACTAGTAAAGGGATTAGGCTTATTATAGGCTTTTTAATATTATACTCTTTAAAAATACTATTTAGTTATACTAATAGTTTAAAATTATAAACTATATCTAATTAATAAATCTTAGAAAATAGCTATATTTATATTTAGGAATCTAGCTATAGATAGCTAGATTTTGCTACTCGGATAACTATAATACTTCTATTTCATGTCCTACCTGTCCTCATCGCCACCGTAGCAGTGGCACTCACAAGTCCTGGGGGTGAAACTGCTGATTCTATATTAATGGAGCGAAGCTGCCTGCCCCTTCTTATTATAACGATGTAAGTTAACGTTATAAATCCTTATTCATACATATTCCCGAGTCAATAACGAGGCACTATTAATACAGCGGAGTAGCAATTGCCCCTATTGGCATATAAGTCTGGTTCCTAAGAAACCGATACCAACTGGAGGCCAGATTTTAACCATGTTCACTGTGCAGCGCAAGTGCGGCGGTTGTGCATGCTGCTGATCGCCTTCTCGGTGTTTAGGACAGTTAGCAAAGATCGTGAGCCGAGTGTGGAATCATCGGAGTGAGATTTAGTTGCAATCAGCGATGGAGGTACAGTGCCTTAGGAATCAGGCCTTACTCTGCTGTGTCTTGAAATCATGTTAGCTCCGTGTCACAAAGCAAAGGAGCCTGGGGGAACCCGAGTTGGTCACTTGGTCACTTTCTGGCCTTGCTATATATCTCGCTCAAATTAACACATTATTATGCAATTATTTCTTAATTAATATTTATTCCGATTGCTAAGTATAGTTTAATAAGGGCTATATAGTAAAGTAAAAAGCAGTAAATTAAATAAAAGAGTAATAATGATTAGGATTAAAAGCAGCTATTAGAAGGTTCTAACTAAAAATTAGATAAGTATATAATTAGTTAGATCTATCTAATTAATTAATAAGATTAGCTATTAATAATCTAATAAGAATATAAAGTCTATTTAATATAAACTTATTAAATCTATTAATTAAATATATTAGTTATATATAATCTATTTTTTTTATATTAAATAACTAAATTATTATTAATAAACTATTTTAATAAATAATTAAAAATAGATTTAATAAAATAATTAGTAAGATTATCTTTATTATTAATTTAATATATTTTTATAAATTTATAGTATTTATATAATTAATATAAAACTATTATATTAATTATAAATTATTTTTCTTTTATTATACTAAGTTTAATTAGATCTTTATATAATAAATATAAATCTATATATATAATTATTAGAATATAGTTAATTAATAAATAATTAATAATTATTTAAAAAATAGTTAAAATTATATATATAATATTAATATTAGTAATAATACTATAAACTTCTAATATAAAAATAGAATAAGTAATATATTTATATTTAGTTAAACTATAATAAATAATATTATTTATTAATTAAAATAAGTTATTATTTTTATTATATTTATATTTATTTACTAAGATAATAATAAAACTAAATTATAATATTAAATCTTAGTTATTAGTAAATAATTTATTAATAAATATAAAAAGTTTAGTTATTTTTAGATCTAGAGAAATAAAGTTTAACTTTTAATTTAAATTATTAATTTTTTTTATTAGTTTTACTATAAATAAGGATATATCCTAAGATCAGATAATATATAATTTAATATATATTTTTTAAAAATATAATTAGTAGTTTATATCTAAACCTTTAATATTATAAGATAAAGTTAAAATTAAATACTTTTAGCCTAAGTATAGATATTAATACCTTAAAAACTCTAATATAATAGTTAAGTAACTTATACTGAATAGGATCTAGAATAAATTAGGGTTAAACTAATTAGAGTATTATTCTAAGTAGTATAATCAGATTATCTTAAGCTATATAATATAAATTACTATTAATATATAAGTATTATAGAGCTAGTAATAATAAGTATATAGATAATTATATTAATAACTATCTAAAGGAGTATTCTATTTAGTAAAGTAAATATATATATATACTAGATAGCTTATAAAGGTTTATTAATAATCTAGAGTAAGCTAGACTAAGGATTATATAAGCTTATTAGTAATCTAGAGTAATTCTTTCTTTATTAGAGAGAAAAGATAGAGATATAATATATAATACTAGGGGTATTTCTTTATTTATAATATATTACTTTTTTCCTATTAATTTTATTTTAAAACTAAGTTTTATAGTTTAATATTTAATAAATAATTTCTTTATTTTTTAACTATTCTTTCTATATTATTAATAATATTATAATTTATTTCTAAGAAATCCTAATAATATAAGATTTTTATATTATTAATTAAGAAAATAGATATTAAAATAATATTTTATTTAAATTACTTTAAGTATAAGAAAGTATATTATATAGTTAAATTATTATTATATTATAGTAAATATATTTATATAAAATAGTTATATAATAGTATAGAAATAGTATTATAATATATATTTTTCTCTATTTAATATATATTCTTTTATTTACTAATCTTTATAATAAAGTAATTAGTTATAGAGAAGTATTAGTTAGATATTAAACTAGCTTTTTCTAAGATAGTACTTTAAGAGATCTTAATAAAGGTTTTATATCTTTATTATTAATATTAAGTTATATAGAAGAAATCCTAGTATCTATTTTATTAGAGAATTAGAGATCTAGATAAATAAAATAAAGTTTATTTCTAGAAGAAATCTATTTTAAAGAAATAATAAATTATAAATATAATATAATCTTTAGATACTATAGAAATTATTAATTAGACTTTAATTCTATTAGAGTTTTCTAATTCTTCTTTTTTTCCTATTAATAAAACTACTAAATAAATTAGTAATAATTCTTTAGATATTTAATAGGTTTCTATATATTATTATTTTTATTATAGTTTTTCTATTTTACTAAATAAAATATTTATTTATTTCTAATTTCTTTTTTTAGAATTTTTTCTAATTTAAATTTTTCTTTATAGATTTTAATTAAATAATCTTAATCTAGTATATTATTTAGTACTTTTTTAAATAATAAAATATAAAAAACTAGATAGATATATATTATATCTAGTAGTAAGAGTTTATAGTTAATATCTAATTTTTTTTTAAGAATTTTAAATAGTTTAAGTTTTTTATAATCTAATTTATTATTTAGTTTTATTATAATAATATTTTTATAGAGTAAATAGATTTTATTTTTCTTTTTTAGAATTAGTTTTTCTAATCTAGTTTTATTATAGTATTTTTTTATTTATTATTAAATAAATTTAAGTTCTATTTTTATTTCTATATATAATAAATATAGTATTTTTTTTATAAATATAGTAACTAATATATTTAATCTATTAAGTTCTAATTAATTCTAAAATTATAATTTATAACTATAATTTATATATATAGATATAAACTAAATAGATTCTTATACTAAACTATTATAAGTAATCTATACTATTAGTAATAATTATATCTAATTATTTTATTTATAGTTAATATATATTTATAGATATTACTTTAGAGTTTAATTTAGTTATTCTATTTAACTATTACTCTATAGATAATAAGCTATAAAGAGCTTATATTTAGTACTTATTTATATTATAAGTAATTATTAAAACTTAGAAGTAAATATTATTTCTCTATTTAATATAATCTTATTAAGTAATCTATAGTAACTAACTATATATTATAAAAACTAATATATAAAATCTTCTATAGAGCTTATTTCCTTATATAGAATAAAGTATTTATATTTTATAAGTCTATTAATAACTACTAGAATATTATTATATTCTATTTTAATTATAAATTCTTTTAATAATAATAGTTTAATAATATAATTAAAGAATACTAATTATTATAGTTATTTTAATATTAAAACTAATTTTAATTCTCTATAGGGTTTATATTATATAAATTTAATTTATATATAAGTATTATATTCTAAAATTATAATCTATACTTTCTTCTATAGATTTAAATAATTATAATATTATCTAATTCTATTAAATATTTTCTTAACTTCTTAATATTCTAAGAGTAAATACTTATAGATTTTTTTAATAAGTACTATTTTAATATCTTATTATAATTTTCCTAAATTAGAAATAGTTTTTATTTAAACTTTTATATATACTATTTCCTTAAATATAGTTTCTAAGGTTTTCTATACTAAATATTCTTTATTATTAGTTAAAAATAGCTATTTATTTATTTTAAAAACTACTTTCTTATATTTAGATTTTTAGTTAAGAGTATTAGTTCTTTTATTTTTTAATTCTTTTTAATATATAATTTTATAATTAAATTAAGATAGATATTTAGTATAATATATTTATTTTCTATTTAATTATTAGATTATAATAAAATATTAAATATTCTTATAATCTATATATATCTTAATCTTATATATTATTCCTAAGTAATAGTATTTAAATTCCTTAAATATATATATAATAGCTATAAATTCTTTATTATAAATAGAGTAGTATTATATAGTATAACTAAGTATATATAAATAGGTATTAGGTTAATATTAAATCTATATTATTTCTAATAAAAAATTCCTATAGTAGTAAATATATACTATATTTATAGAAATAAATTAACTTATAATCTTAAAAATAACTAACTTTTTTATTTCTAAATATATATAATTCTAGATTAAATTAAAATAAACTCTAATATATTAATATTAAGCCTGATCTAATCTAATTAATATCCTGATCTGAATATAACTAAAAATAATATAAAGTTTAAATAATTAATTCTTAAGAGCTATCTCTACTCTTATTAACTTAATATAGTATATAATATATTAAAACTATAAGTTATATATTAGGCTATAGTAGACCTATATAAGAGAGTAGCTATTCTTAAGATATAGTATTTATTTAAATTAATCTTAATTCTCTATAAGTACTTATAGTAGCTATAGGTACTATAGATAGTAAGCTATATAATAAAATAATAAACTAAGTAAATATAGCTATTAAATTTATATTATTAAAAGTAGCTTTATTACTATAAGTAGGTTCTTAACTAATTAGAGGGATATATTATAAATATAGTTAGTAAATAGCTATATTAGATTATCTTAGATAATAGTTATTATTACTTTAAAGATCTTATTAAAAGTATTAATCAGATTCTAAAAGATTAGAATATTTATATTAGATATTATAGTTATTTAAATTATCTAGTAATTAATTAATTAAATAATTAATTAATAATATAATTTAATTAATTAATTAACTAAAATAAGCTTTAAAGTTCTAATAGAAATAAAAGATAGTTACTATTATTAGATAATAAGCTTCTCTCCTTAGGGGCTATAGCTATAGCTAGGCTATTTATATATCTAGCTATATAAATAGCTCCTATTATTAGAGTTTTTAAGATATTAATATCTATACTCAGACTAAAAGTATTTAATTTTAACTTTATCTTATAGTATTAAAGGTTTAGATATAGACTGCTAATTATATTCTTTAAAAAATTATATAATCTAGTTATATATTATCTAATCTTAGAATATACTCTTATTTATAGTAAAACTAATAAAAAAAAAAAAAATAAATAGAGTAGTTAAGTTCTATACTATATAGTTTCTTTAAAAAGAATACTATAGGGTATAGTACTCTATTATTATCTTTTTAGCTAATTTATATATTAATTATAAAGTCTAAGATATCTATTTTAAATTCTACTTTTTATATAAGATTAAATATTTATAATATAGGTTCTAAAAATATTTAGTTTTTTATTTTATTAAATATTTATTACTATTTATTATTCTATTAGAATTCTATCTTTTTTTTAGTAATATTATATAAAGATATAATAATTTTTCTATAGTTCTTAATAAATTATTAATAATAATTAGTAAATCTAAAAAAAATTTATACTTTCTTAATAGTTTTTAATACTTTTTATTTCTTAATTATAATAATTTTATTTTATTCTATTTATATTTTATTTAGTTAAATAGTATACTTTAAAAAATTAACTTCTTATATATAAAAAAAACTTTTTTCTAATTCTATAAGAAGTTTTATTTTTTCTAGTTTTTCTAAAACTTAATATATATATTCCTTATATATCTTTAGATTATTAGAGAAAATTAAAATATTATTAAAATAAACTATTATAAAGATATTAAAATACTTTTAGAGTACTTAGTTAATTATTTATTAGAATATTATAAATATATTTATTAGTCTAAAGAATATAATAAGATATTTATAGAGATTAAACTTTATTCTAAATACTATTTTCTATTTATTTTCTTTTTTAATTTATATTAAATTATAAGCTCTCTTTAGATCTAGTACTATAAATTACTATTTATTTTATAATTAATTCCTAAGCTTAGTAATTAATAATAAGAGTATTCTATTTTTTTATATAATTTTATTTAGTTATTAATAATTAATAACTAAATAGAGTTTATTATTTTTCTTTAGTATAAATATTATAAGATATTTTATAGATAAAGTTAATAGTTATATATAATCTTTTATTAGTATATTATTAATATATTTATAAAGTATTTATAATTATAGTTCTATAAGATTATATAATTTATAAAAATCAGATTTTTCTTTTTTAATAATAAAGATTTTATAATCTTATTAGCTATATTTTAATAATTCTATTTTAAGTTTTTCTATAAATAATATTTTCTTAAAATAATTATATTTCTATAGAATATTCTTAAGATATTTTTTCTATTTTAAGTATTTAATTTATTTATACTTATATTTAATATTTTTTTTCTTATTTTATTATACTCTTTATTAATTATTTATTTAGCTCTATTTCTAAACTTCTATATTAAATAGTTTTAGAGATAGTTTTTCTATTTTTTTTTACTATTAATTATATTTAATTTTATATTTTTATTATTATTTCTTTATTAATTATTTCTAATTAATAAATACTAAATCTATATTAGAGAATAATTTTTATTTCTATATCTAATTTAAAATATATATTATTTATTTTAATTCTTATTATAATAAATTCTTTATATTACTAAATTATAATACTATTAAGACTAATATTATTATATCTACTTATTATTATAAATTATTATAGTTTTTTATAATAATACTTTTAGATATTAAGAAATAAATATATTTTTCTAATATCTAATAAAATTTTAATTTTTATTAATCCTAATATTAATATATAAAAATATCTCTCTACTCTATCTAGCTAGTATATTAATTAATTAATAGGTTTATATTTTAAAACTATAATAATTTTAATATAACTTTATAGATTTCCAATAGTACTAGATTATAAATAATATTAAATTTCTTTTTTTAAATTTTAATTATAAAATAATTAATCTTAGAGTTAATAATCCTATTATTATATTTAAATTTTAATTTTTTAATATTTATAATTATATAGATTTTTTTCTTCTTTTTTTATAGTAGATAAAATTAGTTAATTACTATTAGTAAAATATAATTTTCTTATACTTTATAATTAATAAATACTATAAACTAATTTCTCTTAATTTCTATTTCTATAAGAATATATATAAAGCTTTCTATTTTTATAACTTCTAGAGTTCTTTAATCTATTATTAATATTATTTTATACTATAACTCTATTATAAATAGTTTAGATTATTTTTTATCTAGTTAACTTATTCTTAAAATTATATCTAATCTCTATTATTTCTTAGTATTTATTTAAAAATATTTTTAAAATCTTCTAATTCTTCTATATAATTAGAGATATATTTTATAAACTTAATTCTCTAGTTATATAATTCCTTAATTATTATAAATATTCTATTATTAAAATAAGTTTTATTCTATTCTTTTTTATTAATTAAAATTATTTTTAGTTTTTTTATTTTACTATTATTTTTACTATTTATAAAAAATAATTATTCTTTTAAATAATATTTTTAGAGTTTTTTCTTTTATAATTATTACTATTTAAAATATAATTTAATAATATTTATATTATTATTATTATTCTATACTAGTATTAGTACTTCTTATTTAATTTCTTAATAATTTCTATAATTCTAATTATAATATTATTTAATATAGTTATTATACTTATATATTATCTAATCTTCTATCTATTAGTAGTTATACTATAGTCTAATCTTATTATTCTTATAAATCTTATATTTCTATTCTTAATATATTTCTATTAAAAGTTCTCTCTTTATATAATTCTTAGAGTATTTTTTTAGATTTTTTTTAAAAATAGTATAAAATTCTATTTTATAATATTAATAAGTAAATTATTATATTTAAACTATATTATACTTTCTAAATATCTTTCTATTAGAAAATAGAAAAAAATTATTTAATACTTTTTCTTATTAATATATAGTATACTAGATATTATAATATATTATTTAGGATTTTAATTTATAATTATATTTTTTATTAATATTTATATATATTAAATTTTTATACTTATTACTAAAGTATTAAATAGTATCTATAATATTCCTTTTATATAATATTATTCTATATACTTTCTTAAGATTTTATATCTATATTTTCTACTAGTAGTAAATATAGAGTTTATTATATTTAGCTTTAATCTTATCCCTAGTAAATATATATTAGTTCTATTTCTTAGGGATATATTTAATAAGCTTATTAATATAGTAGAATATATATTTATATTTAATAAAAGATTTATAATCTATAATATTTCTTTTATTTTTATATTTTTATTTAAGTTTTTAGAGAATATTTATAATATACTATTAATTTTCTTCTAATACTATTTATTTCTTCTTTTTATTATTAGTTTCTAATATCTTATAGAATTTTAATATAGATTTTCTAGAAAATATAGAAATTATAATAATTATATAGTTTTCTTTCTAAATAATCTTTCTAACTATTCTAAGTATTTTAATTTTAGTTTTTTTAATTTTTTTTAACTATTTCTTATTTTCTCTAGTAGGTTTCTAATTCTTCTGCTTTTTAGATTTTAAATATTAGAATAAAATATATTTAATCTTATTATAATTATAGTATTTATATTTTTCTATAGCTTCTAGCTCTATAGAATCTATATATATTCTAAAGATTATAAATTATTATTATTATTATAATTAATTAGTATTAGTATAGTAGATTATTTTTTTACTATAAATATATTAATAATATTACTAATTATTAATTCTTATAGCTATAGTTATATATTTATAAATACTTACTAGCTTATTTTCCTTATAGAGTTTTTTTTAAATTTTTTTTTTTAGCTTATTAAAATAATAAGATATAATATACTTCTAGTTTTATCTAGTTTTTATTAAAAGCTAGAAATATCTATTACTAAATATAAAAATAGATTTAATCTAAAAGAACTTATTAATTTTATATTTTACTTTATATCTTTTATCTTAGATTCTAAAGATTTATTAGAAAGTTTCTATAAAATAATTAAAACTTATTATAATATTAATAATTTATTAATTTCCTTAACTATTAAGATATTCTTTTATAATAGATTTAAACTAATTAAATATAGCTTTCTTAAGTTATAAATAGATATAAATAATTTATTATTTATTACTATTAAAAATAATAAAGAAATAATTAAAATATATTTAAAGTTAGATTATAAAGCTTTAAAGTTTATCTTAGATTTTATTAAATATTTTAAATAATAATAATTTAAATAGTATTTTTAATTTCTTTTTCTAAATTATAATCTAAGTTTAAACTTAAAGATTAGTATTCTAAATAACTTATTATTCTATAAGGATAATAATAATAGCTATTTCTTACTATATAATTATAAAATATTTCTAAAGCTAAAGAATCTAAGCTTATAGAAGCTTAATCTTAGTATTATTATTTCCCTTACTACTATTATTATTACTATTTTTATTTATAGTATTATTATTATTTAGAATAAATAGATTATTAATAATAGAATTCTACTATTAAGCTAAAAAAACTATAATAATTATAATATCTTTTTTATTATTATATAGTAATTAAGATAAAGTAATTAGCTAAATAAAAGTTATTAATATATAATAATTAGATAATTTATACTAAATAGAATTTAAAGTAAATTAAAATTAAACTAATTAGAGTATTATTCTAAATAGTATAATTAGATTATTTTAAGCTATATAATATAAATTACTATTAATATATAAGTATTATAGAGTTAATAATAATAGGTATATAGATAATTATATTAATAACTATCTAAAGGAGTATTCTATCTAGTAAAGTAAATATATATATATACTAGATAGTTTATAAAGGCTTATTAGTAATCTAGAGTAAGCTAGACTAAGAATTATATAGGCTTACTAGTAATCTAGAGTAATTCTCTCTTTATTAGAGAGAAAAAGTAGGGATATAATATATAATACTAGGGGTATTTCTTTATTTATAATATCTAATAATAAGAGCTATTTATATAGCTAGATATATAAATAGTCTAGCTATAGCTATAGCCCCTAAGAGAGAAAGCTTATTATCTAATAATAATAACTATTTTTTCTTTCTAACTTAAAGCTTATTTTAATCCAGATTAATTAATTATATTATTAATTAATTAATTACTAGATAACTAATAAGTTCTTAAATAGCTATAATATTTAATATAAATATTCTAATCTCTTAGAATTTAGTTAATACTTTTAATAAGATTCTTAAAATAATAATAACTATTATTTAAAGTAATCTAATATAGCTATTTACTAATTATATTTATAATATACCTCTATAGTTTAATATATAACTTATAGTTTTAGTATATTATATATTATATTAAGTTAATAAGAGTAGAAATAGCTTTTAAGAATTAATTTATTAATTAAGCTTTTTATATTTTAGAATAATTTAGATTAGAATATTAGTTAGATTAGATTAAGCTTAATATTAGTATATTAGAGTTTATTTTAATTTAATTTAAATTATAGTTATTTAGAAATAAAAGAAAAGTTAATTACTTAAGATTATTAATTAAGTTTATATCTATAAATATAATATATATTTACTATTATAGAAAATTTTTATTAAATAATATAGATTTAATATTAACTTAATATCTATTTATATATACTTAGTTATACTATATAATATTATTAATTTATTATTAAATATATCTATTTAGTACTTTAATTTATATATCTAATAGATCTTAGTATTATATAGCTATAAATAGATTAAATAATACTTTTAGTTAATAGATTAATATAATATATATACTATAGATATATTACTTAATATACTATTTTTTAATCTAATTAGATTAAATAAATTATGATTTATTATTTTAATTCTTTTATTTTAATTAGATAATATTATTAGAGGCCGTCCCTGGTCAAAAATGTCACAGGAAGAACCGCACCAGGTGTTTTGGGAGGTTTCAATTCCGCGTGGCAGCTCAGCCGACATCAACAACAATTCAATCCCCCTATGCACTATAGTGAGTTTTCGGGGATCTTTTATGGCCACTGTTAGGTTGAAAGCTACCACTACTTTGAAACTGAAGCTCAAAAGCTTCCCCTGGTCCGAAAAGGACCCCATGTTATTCAATGGCTACACTTGCAAGGGCAAGCAGTTTTCTAATACCAAGTTTGCCGAACTTGAAAGGGACCAGATCGAAGAATATTTGCCTCGACAGTATCCGAAGCCAGTAAGTTCAGCTCTAACCGATGAAAAAAAGAATCCTCGCTAAAAAATTGCTAGGACTTGACGGTAGGAGGCACTGGCCCAACACCGATACCAGGGACCGTCTGTCGACTTCACGGGATTCCCATCTCTTACACGCCTGGTATAATTTCCAAATTGCTGTCTAAAATTTTAAATATCCCCTCCGCTTCGATTCAGATCAAATCTTTCGCGAGAAACCCGTACCACGGGGAAATAACGGCTTTAGTGTCATTCACAACATTTCCGATGAAGCTCAAGCGTACACAGTCAGGCCGATGGCAAATTTCCGTGCCATCGACAGAATTGCCGAGAACTGAGGATACTCATGCGAGCCCTCCGTCGTCATTATCGAGCCCAAGCCTTGATCTACATTTCGATACCAATTTCCTTGGATTTACAAATCTCAGTCCTTTGTCTGGTGATCCTTTTAAC
The DNA here is from genome assembly GCA_026958235.1 of Clonostachys rosea. Taxonomy (NCBI): domain Eukaryota; kingdom Fungi; phylum Ascomycota; class Sordariomycetes; order Hypocreales; family Bionectriaceae; genus Clonostachys; species Clonostachys rosea. The sequence continues at coordinate 563,818 of CP110205.1, forward strand.
ATTGAGTAAGTTTTATTCGTTCCGGATACTGATAATGACGTGGTTGTTATGTATTAATCAATGAATTTTGCTTACAGCATCGTCGCGGTACATGGCCTTGGTGGTCACGCCTACGGGTCTTTCAAGCAGCGAGGGGGGCCTTACATGTGGCTGAGCGACTCATTATACGATAACCTACTCAAAATTGCGCCATCAGAAAAGTTCCCACAGGGAATCAGACCAAGAATCCTTCTATATGGACACGACTCTCACATAGATCAAAGCCAGACATTCCAGTGCTTGGAGGACCTGGCCATTGACCTCAAGATTTTGCTTCGTGGGATACGCGAACAAGATCCAACCAGGCCACTGATTCTTATCGGTCATAGTCTTGGTGGCCTGCTGATCAAACAACTTTTAATACAGTGGGCAGTGGAAGAGGGCAGCGCCACTGACAAGTCAAGCCGTGAGGCCACCACTAGGCTACTGCTGTTTGGAGTCCCGAATCGCGGGATGGACATCACCGCCATATTATCAATTGTTGGGGAACAGCCAAATGCTGAGTTTATATCCTCGTTGGGGATCGGCTCTCCCATCCTAGAAGAGCAGTCAAAGGCATTCCCTGCACTTTGCAAGTCCACCAAAATGCGCATATATTCTTTCTTTGAGACATGTCTATCAAACACAGCAACAATGGTACGGTCACGACTACAACTACTCTCATTTTAAACCTTGCCCATTTTTAGTAATGTCGCTGATATGTTTGTCAACAAATAGATTGATGGAAAGCTGAGCATAACTGGCAAGCCAGTAGTCTTGGTCGACAAGGCGTCTGCGACTCATGGGCGACCGTGGGAGATGAACAATCAATTCATCATTCCAATCCAGCGCACCCACTCTGATTTGGTCAAGTTTGATTCGAAATACAGCCACGACTATGAGAAGGTACGAGGTTGCTTTAATGAAATCCTCGGGCCAGGAAAGAGCATGCGTGTTGAGGCACTTCCTCTACAGTGATTTCATAATAGATATTTGTATTCAAACTAGCTTCGAGAAGCTAATGCGTCATGGTAATATTAGTATTCAATAAAATAAAAAACTCCAGAAAATTTTGTAATCATGATCAAGGTTTATCAAAGTTAGAGTTTCATGTCTGGCTTCAGGGCAACGCCTCCTTTTATTTTCATCCACCTTCTATAAAGAGATATCAAGTTATATGAAGTCTCTTAACGATAGTAACGTATATATTCTATCATATTTAGAAGAAATACTGTTACTTATTATGTTTCTATAACTAGTTTATCTATTCTAATTTCCCTATAATTATATTCAAGCTTAAATCTCTATATCAGTTAGATTCTTCTTCGTAGATGTCGCTGTCACTATTTTTTGGTTTAGTTTAAGTCTCAAGAGTTATCATTGACCGTTGCCAATGGCAGATAACTTACAATTTCTCGTCGAAGCGTTCCCTTCCTTCAGCGTCATGTTTGACCCATACGCTCACGCTGCATTGTCCGCAAGGGAATGTTGCGAAGCCATCATCACCAATGATGATTTCATCGTTGCTCCAGCCTAGGACATCAGTCCACTTCTCACCTGCGTGCATCTCACCGACATGCATTCTCTTCTCACCAGGGCCGGCATTGCTAATGACCACTGCGCAACCAGCCGGACGATCGTGGGTACCGTATCGAACCCAGCCAAGGCATGTAGCATAGTCAAAGTAATCGGCCTGCTTGCCGTAAGAGTAGAGCTTACGCGCAAGCAACAATTTGGGCAGTGACCCGCCGCATGACGGTGGAAACGGGTGCTCGCCCTTGATGCCATACAAATCGCCGTACCATACGCAGGGGTAGCCTTCGTTTCGGAGTAAGATCAGCGAGTAAGCTAGGGGCTTGAACCAGTCGGCGATTTGCACCTCGAGGGCTTGGTAGGGCTGCGTATCGTGGTTCATCACAAGCGTAACCGCGTTGATCGGCATGCTCTGGACCAACGTGTCATCAAAAACCTTCCGCATGTCAGCTCCGTCGCCTTGGCTAATCTCACTAAAGTTGTAGACCAGAGGTGCGTCAAAGAGGGTAAACTTTCTCCCCATCCGCTCGAGGTAATTCTTCATGTCGTCGAGACTGTCCTTCCAGAACTCCCCAACAAAAAACCAATTTCGGCCAAAGGACTCATCCATATTCGTGATAAACTTGCGCAGAAACTCCTCACTATAGTGTTTGATGGCGTCGAACCTCATGCCTTTGAGGGGAATTGTTTTGGCGATCCATTTGCCCCATGCCAGCACGTCTGCTTCGACTTCGGGATGGGAGTAGTCGAGATCAGAGCCCATTAAAAAGTCGCTGAGTCAATTAGCACAAGAGAAATTCACCAGCTTGTGCACCACGTACTAGTTTCCCTTCTCGTCGTCCACATCCGGTACGTCGGCCCAGCCAGTCGACTTGTCACCTACAATCTTATAGATTGCCGTCTTCTCGTTGGCAGCGTTGTAGTCGACACCACCAAAGTGGTACCAGTGGTATTTTTGCTTGCTGTACTTTTCACCTCTGCCAGGAAATGTGAAGCCAACCCAAGCCTCAATCTCATACTGATCACTGATCGTCTTGTTTCGGGCGTTTTCGTCGACCTCGACCGCCTGGCACTTCTCTTTGCGATCGGCGGCGAACCTGTGGTTCAGAACAGCATCCCAATAAATACCCACTTCATTCTTTTTGGCTGTGTCGCACAGTTTCACCAGTTCCTCCTTGGTGCCCCATTTGGTGGCCACTGAGCCCTTCTGGTCGAACTCGCCCAAGTCATATCTATCTTAATTATTAGAAGGTGGCACGGCTCATCAAGAGATAGGAGCACATGCAGGTCATAGATATCATATCCGTTTCCTTCCTTTGACGAGGCTTTGCAGCTACACCTTTTGTCAGTCGAGTTGCCACAAGAAGGGCACAATTCACTCACCCGGGTGGAACCCATATGTTGTCGACTCCCCAGTGCTTGAGTTGCGGAATGTGCTTCTCGAGACGGACCCAGTGCTTCTGATCTGCGGGAACATACCACTCAAATCCCTGCATCATCGTTTTGTTCTCCGGGGTAGGGTCTTGTTCCGCCATTTTGACAATTGTTGCCTCAGAACCTAAAGCTCACACGACGATGAATTTTTGCCAACTTCATGGCACTTCTCGCTGGATCCTGTTATAAATACTTAGCACTACCTCAAGGTAGCCCGGTGGAGCAGACTGCAGTAGATCGTCGATCGAGCTTTGGCAGAGTCTAGACTCTTGGTCTTGAAGGATCCACCCGTGCCTAGAAAGTTGGCACAACAGGTTTCGATTGGTCATCCGCGAATTCTTATCTCAATAACGCGGCTGCTACGAACTAATTCCCGCATATGTGACGACAAGAAAACCTGATGAGAGTGGGCGGTCAATGGCGTGTCAGCCTCAATTGGTCCTAGCCCCTGAGTGGACAGAACCAACTGGCTGGAGCTGCGAACTTCTACTCATACGTCATGGATTATGCAGTGTAATTAAAAACAAATGTACGAATACCAGAAGGTGCTAATCACTGGTGATTCTTTCTTCAACTATTTGGGCAGAGAGAACAAGACAACGAGGGGAAATCATGAGATACGGTTCTACTGTGACATACCAGCTATGAGAGGTACTTTGAAGGTTGTTAGCGAGATTCTTGACAAGGTTAAACGGACGGAAAAAAGGTTTGAGGCTCTAACCTGTTCATTTAGGTTCGTACCACCAACAAGGTCCAGGATGACGCGGGTGTGTAACGATCCGGTCGTGATGGCTCGTCAGGATGCATGTGATGTTGAGTATATCGCACAAAGCTATCCGCTAATCAGCTGGTTGATTTAAACCAGGGGGTGCATCACCTTAACAGCACAGCAAGCGAGGCCAGATTTTACGAGCCGCATCGACCCCACTCGCACCTAAGTGGCAATGGCGTCCAAGGTCGTCCTATTGAATGCCTCATATTTGATCTTGATGTTGTGTTTGAGGATCTTGAAATGAGACTACCCCATACAGGGCATATGTAGCGAGCCCACTGTCGCTTGATATCTACACTTCTCTGCGGTTGTCTCTCTGAGAACGTCCTTGTGTCTGTTGTGTGACTTCCTGGTTGCACGGGCTCTCGTTTCATGATCATTCATCTGATTGAGTAAGCGGTTGGTATGAAATGTTTTTTCTGGCCATATTGAGTCAGGCTTGCCCAGGACTGATTAAGTCCTGATCTAGTGAGCGTCATTGTCGAAAATGGAAATTGAGCAAAACAGAAGGGGAAGCAAAGGAAGTGGGATAAGGAAGATAAATGCTCTACATGAGCCTTTTGCATAGAGGATTGACCTAGAGCGACAATTAACCAAAAAAAAAAGAAAAGAAAAGAAAAACAAAAAGAAAAGGAAAAAAAAAACCACTGAGCTGAAATGGATATGCTTGCCGCGCCGTCCGGTCAGTATACTCGTACTCGCATATGACTGAGCTGAGCAGCCCAGCTCGCGTGTTTAGTCCTCTCCATGCTCCCAGTCGAGATACGGACTTGCTGGTTCTTTAATTGCAACAAGCTATAATCTCGATAATAGTAGTTCGAATTAAAAAGTGGCAAAGTATAACTTCGTTCTGCGTCAATATTTTGCCACGCGCATCAAATGGTGTGCTTTCGCAGCGACTCAAGCAAGTCTTTTGTAGGGCCTTGCTCGTTAAGTTGGCTTTCAATGTCGTCTAGCAACTTTTGGCCCCAGCCTCTGAGGTATCAACAAACACTATCAAACGCATCCAAGAAGACAGCATAATGTGCCATGAATATCAAAACATGGGGGTTTGCTAGTTCTAATATGGCCCACGATATTGTCTAAGTACGTCAAATAAGGGCCACTGCAAGACTGCAACAACTTCAATATGAGCGTCAGCATATGGAATTTGCGCAGCCGAAACCTCAGGTACAATCGGCGATGGCTTTATCATAATCGATCGTACTGTGGTACGATGTCGACTCAGAGACAATGCGACGAAAATACGAAAGGGGAGAGAACGCAGCGCCTCCTACGTAACTAGTCAGCTCTCAAATCTGGATTCATTGTCGGATTTCGAGACAAACTGATGTGGAAGAGGATCCATCGGCATTAACTAAATACTGGACACGTGGGGCCAAGTATGTATGGATAAGTTTGAGTATGAAAGGCTACGTCCGGTGCCGCTTTTGGATACAGAAAGAGACTCCATAGTCGTCAAGATGGGACTGTCGTCAGCTCGCGTCCGTTTACAGACCACTTCGGAAGAGAAAAGGCATGTGCAATCACGATTGCGGCAAAAGAATACATCGATAACGTTCGGCCAGCAGAGTGATGGTTCCCAGACCGAGAGAGGTAGCCACTCCGTTCGTTCGGAACCAGGAAGACTTCATGCAGGAGCAGCGAGTGACAAGAACAGCTTGCGAGTATCGCCTTCCTCGTGCAATATCACCTCAACCAGCGGGCTGCCTCCTGTTGTGTCATATTTCTGCTTGTGACTGTGCAGTAGTGGTGCCTCAATTCAAAATCGCGACCCCAATACTGGCCACAATCACTTATCCTCGGATCGGCAATGAACTACAAAGACCCGCCTAACTGGGTATTCAGGGCTTGTTCTGATGTCTGGGTTTCTGCGTTCCGGCCGCAGGCGCCTCAGTCTCTCGCTACGGAAATCACAGGCCCTCACTGTACACGCTCTCAGGTCTATATGTGCATTTGGCACTATATCGGATACGATTGACGCAGGATGGATGTATCGCGTCGCAGTATGCTTTTCATCAGCAAGATGAATGCCACATCAAGTATCGCACTTTAACAAGTGAGTAGACGACCTTGCTCGCCTTATTAGCCTTGCGCCGGTTGCACTCCCAGCCCCCTTTTCAGGACTCGCTGTGGGGATGTCGAAGGACGGCCATTGAGCACCTTCAGGGAGAGGTCGCTCTCTGAATACTCGTACAAACCTGAAGAAGAAGAGAAGATCAAGGTGGGGATTCAGCAGGGAAAGGATGGACTGGGCCAAGCCAGTGGGATTTAGCGGCTCGGATGAAGGGAAGGAAAGGGGAATTTGAAACAGAATACGAAAAACGAATACTCGTATTCCATTGCCGAACTACCAAGAATCTTAGATGACTTTTGTTAGATCCGCCATCCGCCGTTAATAAACGGTGAAAATAACTACTAGCATGATAACAACTAATCATTAGCCAGCGAAGTTGTTCAAAATCTCAATGGAAATTGGGTCTTTTGAATATGATCTCGGGGAAGCTGATATATGCTGGACATGGGACCGAAAATATGCTTGAAGGACAATAATGAACAGTCGGGATTCGCTGTAATGGCCTCTGGCGAGTGATTACGACCAAAAAGGCAAGCATAGGACGATCATATGTCACATTTGAAAAATTAGCTGTACTGTATTCCATTTGATTTAAATTTATGTTTTCCACTTGGATTTTTATGTTTGATTATAATATACATAGTTTACTAAGACTTGAATGCTTAATAAAAAGTGAAATATACAATTACTAAGGATCTTACCATGTAGTTGGTAAGAATTAGAGATAATCCTTTATATCAATCTCTAGAGCCTAAGGCTGATATTCGCGGAACCAGGTGGAAGTTGTGCAAGACTGCTTTAGCGCCTGGGGGCCTCATCTGGCGGTGATCCCGAGTACGATACGGTAATGACATCAGTCCTAGTGATAGCATTGCGCGTAGCTTCCGGTACCACGATGGGCTTCGCGGGGCCAGCCGCGACAACGTTGGGTTTGGTTCCGCTGAGGATTTCTTCTTGGCTCCCGCCCTCTTCCAAGACAGTCAAACCAAGATCATCCCTAGCCTTTGACTTGGGTTTGCGCTGTCCTAGCTCGTAGCCCGACTTCTGATCGCTATAATCTTCGTAGTATCGCCCGTTATACTTCGCTGAGTCTTTCCCACTGGAGAAGGGGTTGCGGCGGAGGACCTTCTCGACGAGGGGTTGGAGGATCGGGATCGTCGAGGCAACAATGATAGTGCTTCCTTCGATGCTGTAATCAAGTGGTTAGTAATTTGTCACAATAGAACAAGAACCACTACTTACACGGTCCAGGCGACCAAGTCGGCCGTATCATCTATTGGTAGGAACGCGATGATTAGATCAAGACCAGAATCTTTAGGCAAGAATGTGTGTCAAGGACTCACAAGAAAAGTCTGCAGATTTCAGAGAAGGAATTCGGGTTGTCTTGTAGATTGCTACAATGCCAGATCTGCAAAGGATTAGTATACTTCTTCGAAGTATATTACACTCGATCGCTACATACACTGAGCCGATGCCGAGAGCAAAGGAAAGCGCAAGCTTCTTCTTGAACGACATTTGCAAGTTGAATAAGACGATCGCAGGATAGATGGCAAGGTACAGATCGACAAAGGCAGAGAAAGCTTGGTAAGAGTCGACTGTTAGCATACTAATCGCTCTGCGGATCGGAAGGACGCCAAGGGATCTCGATCAAGACTCACAGCCAGCGTAGATACAGTATGCAACCAAGATATCTGGCGAGAAGCATTCTCCTGGAACATCAAAGTTCCAAAGAGAATGCGCCGGCCTGCATCGCCCAATCAAGACGCCCACAGTTGCAAAGAGCGTCAGTTGGCACCAGATGCCTTGCCACCAGAGAAAGTACTTGTGCCACTTATTGGGGTTCAACAGCTTCGTCAGGAGGTAAACGACGGCCATCTTTGGTAGTCCAAATGACATGACGCCAGGGCAAAAAGCCGCCGTCGTCCACAGTACCGCGCTCTCCTGCTCATGTTGCGACAGAAGCTTCATGTGCCTACCGTTTCCAGCAGCCACCGCCTTCATCGATAACGCAGTCGAAATGTAACCGCAAACCTGGTTTCGTCGTCGTTTGGGTCAGTGTCATTCGCTTCTCGACTTGGTAACATGCGCCGATGGGTCGATATGCAGGTGCCCATCTCAGATCGGTTCGTCCGGACTTACCATTGCGATGACAGTCCAGTAATCATCCTGCTGAAGCTTCCTCATAATCCATCCTCGCACATACAGTCGAGCGAAGACGAATAACGTCGCAACCGCTGTTACCACCCAGCAGGTGATGACAATCCAGGGCCCTTTGTTTTCTGCAGCCCACGCCGCACTTCCCTCCTGTGCCATGATTTCGAGTTAGGGGTTGGCCGTCGATTGTTGATGTTTGACTGCACGGTAAAACATTCTATGTGGTGAATCAGAAGCTATGCAAGAAAAAAAAAAGACGTGTAGGCATTGACTCATCTACCCATTCATCAGTTCATCGATCATCCCTGCGTCAGCATAGGGGAGGGCCCGGGCTGTGAATGCCGGTTTGAAACCACACAATTCGCCTTCTAGGAAAGCCCTTTCCGTGCGAGACCCGACGAATGCCAAAAAAGAAAATACCCTCGTCTGTGCGTAAACGTTGGACTGATCGTCGCCAAACCCTGGTCTAGACTAACGTTAAACCTGGGGAGTTATAAGCCGTTGTTTCTTCTTGTTCTACGACTACCGGTACTACGACTAAAATTTAGTCATTAGCGTTGCTCTGAAGCCTAGTATCATCTACTTGCAGCATAATCAGTCGCTTAGGCTATTAGCAACACATGAATCCATTAGCAGACAGGCACCAGGCAGTACATGTGGGATGCCAAGTAGATCAACTGGAATTTATACCTCGTATACACGGGCTAATCTATACATTTCTATCCACTACATATAAAAAAGACTCTCGGTGAAGCAGATGTATCTTCTAACTCTCGGCCATGTCCCATCTTAGCTACATAGTACGATGATGATCTGAGCGGTTGGTCAGGGCACTAGTGCTCTATCCTGGATGTATGGAGATTACGACGTTGTGGGATACTAGAATGTCACCTTCGGTCCCGCTTGTGACCATTTCTGCACTTTTAACGGGCTGGAGAGAATGTCACAGCCGTTTGATCAGCACTAAGAAGTCCTCCGACACTAGGGGAAGAAGCCGCTTCTACTCCCTACATGGGTCGATGTCCTGACGAGTGGGGGGGACTAAAGGCCTTCCCTTGCTCCATGGCAGCCACTAGAGTCTCCGGGCTCCTCGGTGACGAAAATCACCAGGAATGGAGGTCAGGGAAGGTTTCGAATCCATTCGAGACCGGTAGGTTGTAAGGCCCTAACGGTTGATCAAGCCCCTTGCCATAAAAGTGGCATGATAACCTGAGTCGCAAATACCCAGGGTGCCTGAGTTTTGTCCAAAATGGGAAGGGGTCAAATTCACATTGGACGGTTATGCTGTCATCTAGCCCTGGCGATAGCCGATTCTTGCCGGTCTGACCATATGTGAACGAGGATTCCACGGCTCTCGGCCGAATGACGCTACCTTGTGTTTACTCCTCGTATGATATTTAACGAATATTCTAACATGCTAGCCAAAGCGAGTCACTATGTCTACTGCTTTACATAACAGCTTTGCAGGCACGGCCTGCAAGTTGGTTGTGATTAAGACTTACGCGAGGATTCCGATAATCTACCACGAGGGACTTTGAGTATTTTTCTGTCACTGCTGAGGTGCGATTGGTGCGCCTCCACTGGTCTCCAGGGATCAGCAATGCATTGCGTGTCGTAAAAGGAGGGATGTTGCTTGGCTGCATCAGGGGGGGGGGGGGGGGGGGGGCGATGTATACTCAGCTCCAGAAAAAGCAAAAACGGTACGTATTGGGATCATCGAGAAAGAGGAGTCTCAGGCTGCCACCGCCCGCTACCTGTTGGGTCATATGCAAGCAGCTCCTTGTTCCTTGTTCAGTCTTATCCCCCCTCGATCAATGAGAAAACAAAGTTAATCGATATTTAGCAGTTTATTGCGCTGATCTCTCTGACTTGTGTTCTGTTAGGGTATAGAATGGCATCGGTTGGCCCAGATGTTCAACAAACATATCAATTGCAAGGCTTACAGAGAACCATCCCTTGGGTCTGGTTCGAGGTTGGGCATCTACAGTTATGCCCCTACAGTAGACTAGTAGGGAAAATGCTCAGAGAGAACCAACGGGTGCAGAACCTGGGCTAGCAAGACAACCAACAACAGCTGCTAGCAGTGCAGACCCGCAGAATCTCCAACCCCTACAATCACTTCCTTGTCAATAGCCCTGATTATGGCTTCCTTCCAGGGGAGGCAACATTTGCACATCTGTGGAGAGACCAGAAGGGAATTGCCACATTATATCTCCTCGATCACCCAGTCGTTCTCTCGTATGCCGTCTCACCAGTAAAGTAAACCGGTTACGATCAGCGACAAGCCACAAACGGGATATCAAATTATCCTGCTCCAAAACAATTCCAGTCCGATTAAACAAAGCTTCAACCATGGCCTCTGATAGCGTTCCTATCTCAGTAGCCCTGCAACCGAACGACATCGATGCCGTTCCCAACCTGATTAAAGAACTCCAGGCAGGTCTTGACAGCTTAGCCAACGGAGGAGATGCTGCCCGTCATGAGATGCTCCTCAAGGCAAGGACATTGACCCAGGCTCTCGAGGCCCCTCGTGAGACCATGGTCAAACACTGCTGGGCCCAGGTACGATAGCTTCTTGTGGCAGCCACCCCTTAGATTTACGTCATCACATCAATTGACCTTTGGACTGATCCAGACCGGTGCTCTTGCTGGCCTTAACTTTGGTGTTGACTCCGGACTATGGAAGCTCATGGCAAAGAACGGCGATAAGCCCCAAAAAGTGGATGATCTGGCCTCTACCCTTGGAGTCGACCGAGTTCTATTAGGTGAGTACTTTCGGGTCCAATTAAATTACTCCCATGTGAAAGTACAAACAATCACATGAACGATTCGCGATGCCGGTGTTAACATGATTCAAGCTCGCCTAATGCGCCACTTGGGCGCCATGGGTTACCTGAAGGAGGTTGGAGTGAATGAGTACCAGCCCACCAACTTCACAAAGTCAATGAGTATCCCCATCATCGGTGATGGTTACTTGGCCATGTAAGTCCTAACATGTCACTATCAGATGCCTTGTATTAAAACTTATGCGTGACCAGGACCTCTTGCACTGGAGCAGGTCCTCTTCGCTTCCATGAGTACTCGCGAAAGCGAGGCTTCAAGAACCCCGAGGATGCCAAGGATACGGCGTTGATGTATGCCTTCAACATGGACAAGGACATGTTCTCGTGGCAACAGTCCCTGGGGTATGGGCCTCACTTCAATAACCACATGGGTGGCTACCGCCAGGGCCGCCCCCCGTGGATGGGTCCTGGGTTTTACCCCGTCAAGGAGAACTTGATCAATGGTGCTGACACAAGCCCTGATGCTCCATTCATTGTCGACATTGGAGGAAGCATTGGCCACGATCTTGTCTCTTTCAAGCAGCACCACCCTGATCATCCAGGCAAGCTGGTCCTGGAGGATCTTCCCGTCGTCATCGGCCAAATCACGGACCTGGACTCTGAGATTGAGCGTGTGAGCTATGACTTCCATACCGAGCAGCCGAAGAAAGGTAATGATACGCTGATGTTCATGCCTATATCTAAAAAGAGTCACACCCTTGCTAATACAACATGCAGGTGCTCGTGCTTATTACATGCACTCCGTCCTTCACGACTGGCCCGACAGTGTCTGCAAGGACATTTTATCTAATATCAAGGCCGCCATGAAACCCGGTTACAGCAAGCTGCTGATCAATGAGAACGTCATCCCCGACACTGGTGCGTGGTGGGAGACTTCAGCCCTGGACATGGTAATGCTCACCTTGTTCTGCTCCAAGGAGCGTACCCAGGCCGACTGGCACAACTTACTAGAGAACATGGCTGGCCTGAAGATTGTGAAGATCTGGAGCGCTGGGAAGGGTGTTGAAAGTCTCATCGAGGTTGAGCTTCCTTGAAGCACTTGGATAAAAAAATCCTAGAACATAGCATTTGAGTGTAAAAATGATGCGAGACACAGGCTCGGTCGATTATTCGATGATTGAATGAGAACTTGGCTTAGGTGTGATAACGACGAAGGCAGCGATGTGCGAGATATGTAGATTAGATCTCCAACTGGCTTGACTGAAGATCAGACTGAAACAATACAGAAACCATTGCCATAACCTAAATATCCGCATGGCGATCATCTTGGTTGTAAATTGCGCAACTGAGCGCTACCTTATGCTTAGCAGCGTTCCACTTGATGGGAAGTTTGAACCTTTTTTCTCATATCCACGTTTCAACTTCCTTTGTACTCTTATACAAGGAGTGCATTGGTTTGTGTCTCAGAAGCATGCTCCGTGTCGGCCCCCGACACAAAGGCTCTTACCCCTTCACAATACACACACCAGAACAACTAACTTCGATGTTTAGCTACAAAAGCATCTCAATTTAGCGTGGAAACAAGCCATGGTAGAAAACTAAGTTAGGATAAATGACACTTGTCTCGACAAGTACACAACCAAGAATCGAGTTCTTCGTGATAAGGTCCTGGGCGTCTTGCCCGAATGTGAAGAGAGCTCATTTCAATCGAGAATCTCGATACAAGGTATGTGTGGGGTCCGCAATCAGAGGCACCGCGAAGGTAATATCGCCAATTAGAAGTCATGAGTCTGTGGGTGAACCCTGTGGGAGATCCATCGGGCAAGGTCCCTCAGTACTAGTCTAAGCTTGCCAAGTCGATGGGTCGCTTCTTTATGCGACTCAAGCTGGGAACGGCCGCCTTTCATTTCAATTACGCTATGATCAGTGAACTCTGTCATCGTTATTCGCATAACAACGGTCACTTGAAAAATGAAGAATCCACCACCAAAACTCGAAGGCTTGCATCTTCAGGCTGAGAATCCGGTTCTACAACGTCTTCCCCGGGCCAGATTAGTCCTATGAACGAACATTGTTCCGAGTTACGTGACAGCGATCGTCGAAGTCTCCGCGAGATTGTCATCGCATGAAGCCCCGTGCACGAACATTGGGGGCTGGACGAGGGCTGCGGCGAAATTCAAGAAAAGAGTTTGTGGGATGCCCGGTTGAGGCGTCATTTAGGCACAGCTCTGCAGAGAGAGCGGGAGGAATGATGGCTTTATGGTAGCTCGAAAAAGTGCCAAAGAAATAAGGAGCCCGCCACGGTGCGGATTTGCTCCTTTTACGCTTCCGCGAAGAAAACAACCACGGAGATCGAGGGGAAGTTCACTTTGATCGGTTATTACGTTGTTGACCAATCAAAGCGTAATTAGGGCTTAACGTACTTCTACCCATTCACTGGCTCAAATCTCCTTTTATGTTGACTGTAGTATTCGACTACGACAGCATGAGTAATGTGAAGGAATTTTTACCACTAAATACAAATCAAGTACGGACATACCAACTGCCAAAACGTCATGTACATGTCCTATTCACGCATCACATCCCAGCAGTCGATAGGGCCGAGTTCTATATATACACTCCAGGTGTCCTAACGCCCTCTAGACCAGGTTTTCTTTTCACGTAGATGGTGATCTTACTGTTGTGCTCCGTTGGTCTTATCAGATGGGAGGTTTGACCTCGCTTGTGCTATCATGGAAGACTCGCCGGAAGATGATTGCAATGTTTTACTCACGTAAGAGAGTTCGAGTATAAAGCCAAACAACAATAGAAGATGCAAGAGCCCGACATCTCAATACAATGAATACAATGCTTTACTTAAACACCCAAAGACGGTTCTTGAAGATGGTGGATATGTAGTCAGTCATGCCCTCCTACGACTGGGATTGGGCCGAGCTACCAGGATAGTCAGTCGGTTCATCCAACGTTAGCACCTGTAAAATTTAACTTCTAAGTTCTAAAGAATATTGACCTAGCCTCCACCCGATAGCTGATATATAGACATCTTTGCCTTGATTTTCGATAATATGATTCACACGAGGAGTATGTACCGAGATGCCAAAGGTGATGTTGAGTGTGGTCTCCAAGACCCCAAAGCCACGCTGCGCGCTAAGGGTGTGACCAGAGTCCCTGAATTTATCCACCAGTCTTCATTACTTACGCAAGGATCGAGGTGCCATCATTTTTCTGGAGCATCCGGGTTCTATATTGAAGCTTCCGCCATCACAGCCAGCATTGTCCCGTGTGCGTCGTCCGGCGCAGCAATCTTGCTTAGCCTGGAAATACAAAGTAGAACCGCTGGCCAAGGCAAGAGAAAAAGATGCTTTGCTTGCTCTCGCGCACTGCACAGATGGAGGGCGTGGACTTATGGAATATCTCAGAACCTTACATCCTAATTTACATCCTCTACAGCTCGCTTAGAGGCTCTATCGGCTGAAGCTCAGTGCCTGGTTGCTCATCTCTTTGCCTCCCGTCGAGACGAGCGATGGTCGTGCGCGCCGACCAGCAGTCATGTATGGCGACAGCTAACTCGCAGAGGCTGACTGACGCGTCTGCTCTTGATAAGAAAGATTGGTACGAATCTCACTGACGTCTTCTGTCAAGACGAGCGATCGTTACGGGCCTGAAACTGTCTGCCGTCATCAAGACGCGTGATCATTCAATTGGTTACGCGCAGCTTATCCGAGAAAACGGAGTGGATCCACCATGCAATTCTGTTATCCCGCCTACCCTATGCTCATGCGGGTTAATCTAACCATGTCGCACATGGGATAGCCCCAATATCTCAACGAAAGAGTTTCTAAAAGGATGTATTCGTCAATCGAACCCAATTGATCCGAAGCCCGAAATTGAATTGATCGATGGCGAAATATCTAGCATTGGATTGTTGGTGTTGATGTGATTGATCTGGAAAGTAGAACCTGGAATAGGTACAAGCCCCTACAGAGGAGGATAGGAAACCATCACCGCTTCGGACTTTGTATATTCAGTCACTGAATCTGTAACAAATTGGCCAGTAACTCACAAAAGAAAAGTGACTTCGCGTACCCAGTATACCACAAATGGGAGATACGTACCTTTGTTTAAATGCAAGTCCTCTGATATTTGCAAACACACAACGGGGGATAATTTCGCAAGTGACCCACCCGCCGTATCAACGGCTTCGATTGGCCAAGTCTGAGAAACACAACGTGATGGCAGAGGGTTAAGCAAATGTGGTCTAGCGGCTTGAAATAAAACGGGATGTACATCTAAAGTGATTACTTATGAGACATGCTAATCTCGTATGGTGCACTAAGTCACTTTCTTCTTTGCGAGTCGCTGGCTAATTTGCTGGTCCCTGACCCCCGCGAAAGGGGGATGATTTTGACCCCCCAAGTATTGTTCCAGTCTCACGGACACGGAGGAACACTCACGGCGGTTGCGACTCATCGCTTCCGCTACTAGATTCAAGTGAAATTCGATTTTTGCTACTTGGGGAATTCGAGATTCGAGAGGGGATAATGTGGTGATCCGGACAAGGGTTGATGTTCTTCAGTAGATTCGCTACCTATCTTATGTTTTTGAAACTCTCTAAACAATAGTCAATGTTCTCCCCAGCGTTCAATTTACATTGCCATCAATGGTAGAAAATGTTATTCACTCCAACTTTCCCATATAGACACACCCTAGGAGACTATTAGAGAGTCTAGTTGCTGGTGCAGTTAGACCTTGCCTCATTACCATGCCTGACGAGAACCTTTCTGGATTACTCTTTTTTTGTGTTGAGGTGGACCACACTAGCCCGCATCGCACATAACAGAGAGAATATAGTTACGCCAAGGGCCACGAAATAGATTGAGATCCGAAGAGGGAAAAAGTGTGTTCGGTTTTCTTGCTGTGCGATCTAGCTGTTTTATACAGACTCCTCTGAGGATACCAAGCAGGCATAGGCTTGATGGCTTCAAGTACGCATGATTGCCCAGGAGAAATTAAGTTGAAGATTTGATGAAATGTGTTGTAGAACTTGGTAGAGCGACGAGTTAACTGGCACCTGCCGACGCAAACCGCCGCCGGTTGAGCTGTAACCCAGCTCCTACAGCATGCGCAACATCCGGCTGCATTAAGTGCCCATGTCAAGGCCCCACCCTCTCTCGCCGACGCAGTCCTTCAGGAGCTGAAGGAATCCCGGTTTGCTGGAATCAGCTTGTTGGCCACATGCCCAGCTAACTTGCCCTTGATGATGCCAGGGAAGATTGTTGGCTTTTAAGAAAGCGACTGTGACCGCTGCTGTAGATCTAGGTTGATGCTTATCAACTCGTATAGAGTTAATCCAGACCCTCTATAGTAACCAAATATCACAGGCCGTCTTGCTCTGTCGTTGTGAAGTGAATACTACGTTGCACTTCGTATATAAACTGATTGTTTTTCAAATCTCCCAGAACCCAGATATCAGGTTGACCGCTCAGGACAGCTCACACACCCCGGATTTTATCACATGCTTGGTCTTTTGCTACCGGTAAACGCCACAATCGCGCCAGGAATAGAATCAACAAATTAAAGACGATGGAACAGAGAACCCGACAGGACGGAGATACCCACACCGGTCCAAACCTATCTTGGCGGTATTTGATCCTTTGAAACCTAGGCCTAAGATAGATATTTTATAGAACAGGAGCGCCCACTTAGTGCATCAACTAGATCAAGCATTATCTTGGAGTATAGTACATTATCTTGGAGTATAGTAGACATCAGTCATAGTGAGGAACAAAAGAAGATACATGAAAAAGGGGTAAGTTGACTACAATGGCTGCAATAGAATCAGTTCTATGCATTCCTAGCGAGTAAGCGCCTCAAGATTGATAATTGGAGGGAACCAAGAAGAAAAAAAGGTACACGTTAAGCTGTAAACTGGCATTTTTCTCTCCCAAGATTGAGGGGGATGTAGTACTGGCCCCTCGCTGTTAGTTTATCCTTCTAGATTGTCAAACGACCGAGACTCCGGAGCCGGCGGTTACCTTTAACAGAAGTCCCTGGAATGAATACGCCGGCAGTTACCTAAAACAAGCCCCTGGAAGGAATACTCACATCTGCTTGGATTATGGGGACTCCACGGTTAATCAGAGTCGGCTATTGAACGTGTGATGCTCTCCAACGTTCGATTTCATTACCAGCCAGGTTGTTTTGCCAATCACTTTCTGCTCAGGGCCTGGAATACAAAGGCCGGTAGGAATAAGAAACTGGTTCTTCTCCCTACACTAGAGTCTGGGCTAGTGAGAGGAACTGCCTGGACGAGCGTTAGAACAATTTCCTGCCTTGCTACAGACTCGTGCACATGTGATATATATAGAAAAATGTAGAGATCTTTATCTGTTGCTTAATGTATATAAGGGGCGCGGCCTTGCACTTTTAGACGTTAAATCTTGCTTTAGATCTATCAACTTTATCAATACTCTTCTTCAACAACTGTCTTCCTATCAATAATTGCCTTCTACCAAAGTTCATATCAACTTTATATCTCATAAAACCGACAAAATGCAGTTCAGCTCAATCTTCACCTTCTCCCTTCTCGCTCTCTCCGGAAGCGTCGCGGCTCAGCGAGGACACGATGGTCTCGGTAGACGAGCTTTGTATGCCGACGAAAAATTGGAGATGGTGTTGAACGTAAGCATTCCGATTCCCTCCCTCAAACCCCTTGTCTGTTGGTTTAGTTGCTGATGCGATTTCTTTTGGATCTGAAGAGACGCGCTCTTCCTCCCCCAGGCTCTTGCACCAAAGACCCCGTCACCAAGAGAATTTTGTGCTTCAAGGGCGGGAAGAAGTGTGGCGGCCCATGCTCTAGCAAAGCCAAGCAGTTTGATGGTTGCTTGTGCCAATTTAGACCCTAGGTGAGGGGTGGAGGACTGCCTTTTAGATCTCCCTGATTTAATTCAATAGCTATTGGATCTTGTGCATAGCCTGAAATGATAACAATTGTGCCTATCACTTCACTAATAGAAACAATTGCTCCTTCAACGTTCAAAATTACTTATGAGCATGCTTCTAATCGATTGTGTAAGTTCATCCTGCTCTACCTCGCTTATACGGACAGACTGCTTTGCTTTGTATAATGAAATTGTAGTAGATAGGAAATTACAGCAGTGTCCTGTTTGCCAAAATGCGGTCTATCTGATGATACTCATCATGTTTTTTTCTATAGAGTGTAACAGGAGGTCCAAGTCCATCATAAATGTAGTGGACGTTCGAGGAATGTGAACGATATTGTTAGTAGCATTTATTCTGAGAAGTAACGCTGCTGTTCACTTTTACAGTCGGAAATTTAAATGAGTCCTTTAAGCTCTCACCCTAGGTTGATGACGCCGTCGTTGCAATAATGATCCTCAAATTGGCTAAGATATCAAGACGGTACAACACAGTGTTAAAAAGTTCGCCTAGGTTCAGTGAGAGAGACTTCATGAAATATCAGAGTCTATCACTATTTGTCGAGGGGGGAATTGGTCAATCAACCACTAAACGAGAAGGTCTTCTTCTAGTTCTACCTGATGGATGCCCATAATAAGTCGTTTTCCCATCTGTGCAGTCTCTCAAGGCTCAGAACTTTGTTTGGAGGGTAACATCTGGCTAGGCTAGGCTGCTTGCGCTTGCGCTTGCATTAATGCCTGCATTTATCTGCCTATCCTCACTCTACCTCTGTTGTTAGCTCTAATTATCCCTAATTGCCCAAATTTAGCTCGCTTGTTTCTTAAAGCGTTAGTATGTCACTCTCATGGCCACTGAACTCAGAGGTGGCGTTCGTTCAGATATAGCGGTCGCTCGCCTTGAGGAAATATATGTAGGCCAAAGCCGTATAAATGACTTATCTGTCTTGCTTGTCGCTGCTGGTCAGCTGTCACTGTTAAAAAGGGGACATTATCAACTAATTATTTTCAGATGTCCAGAAATAATGGGCTAATAGCATTCTGATGCGATAAGAAGACTCATTCGCACGTATCAACTGCTTTTGACGTATGAATAGTTGTCATATATCTACCTCATTCTTTGCTTAAGAGTTCATCCGAGTGAATCTGGACTACGGGGATAGAAACTGACTCCCAGTCAAAAAACAACGTAAAGGCCACGCTCCTTCCAAGTAGAGCAGTTGCTAATTCGCGGCCACAGCTATATATCTTCGAACGGGCCTCCTCTAGCTCAATATCCTCATCATAACTTTGTTTCGTTACATTAACGACGAGTTTCTTCAAATGTGGGAATCTCTGGATATCCGCACTGAGCTTCTCTAAGTCTCCCCATATAGACGTATCTTGATATATGCGGAGTTTCAGAGCGTGTAAATTTGGGGGGATGTTATCAACGAGGCAAGATGGGGCTGCTTCTTTTTCGTGATGATGTATACAAATGGAGGTATCGTCAAGGTGGAGTGTTTCTAGCTTTGAGAAAGCACGTAATGATCCCCTTTTTAATACATGTCTTGGCAGAGTTTCGTAGGAGTGAGCAGTAAAGTCGATATCAAGTGAGGTAAGTGAAGACTGCACTGGCTGAAGGCAAGCCAGAAACCCAGGAGCTGAAAGGAGTTGGTCAATGCCTTCCGACTCCGCCCAAGAAGCGCCTAATGAATATCCAAAGCACTGGAGATCCGGGGCGTGAGCAATAATATCTCTCAGAAAAGTATGAGAGGCTGGTTCCTCTCGCAGGAAACACCTATCCATTTCAACGACACGAAGCGGTCTTTCCACAGAGTCTTGAAACACTCGCCCGCTAGAAGGACTAAAGCATCCCAACAACTGGAAGTGCTCCAAGTTTGGCGAAATGTTCAAAAACGATGTAATGGCACGGTTGTCGGCGTTGAATCCCCAACCGCCATCAAAGATCAAATGTTTAAGATGGGCCGACGCCGCAGCAGATTTCAGCTTATCGTAGCGCTCTTGGAGGTATATGAAGTGTGGATCTTCTGCGCGTATCTGGTAGTCCTCCAAACTGATCTCTAGTGACTCAAGATTTGGCAGCATAGCCACCAGTACTTCGAAGCAAAGCTCTTCAGCACTCATGTCGGCCTCCTCAGCGTCTTCAAAGTATGGATCATCTTCTCGCTCCATACACAGTCGCCGAGCAACGGATTTGATGAGCTCAACCTCTTCTTCTTCCAGAATATCCCATCCACAAGAGGTGTTCGGATCTCGGCAAAGCGATTTAACTTGCCTGGCAAGATCTGGCCGTTCTTCGAGTGTCCGGACCAACTTGGGAAATTTCTCAACGCCAGGTAGATAAGGATGGAAATGATAGATCAGAGGTTGCGCCAAGTCGCGAAATGTACTGCACGTTCGGCTGAGTGCAACCAGAGCTTTCCGATTCTTTCTCCTACAATCGTCGAGTTCATAAATGGGTATTTTCGTATCCGGGCGACAGTGAAGGCATAGATAGCTGCATACCATGCTCAGGACTTCGACGGGGAACTGCGATAGCCCTCGTGGGGTTCTAGTCAGGGCGTCGTAGGCCATCGAGGAAAGCGTGCGACGCAGGAAAATTTTTATAAATAGAAGACGAAAGGTGTATTTTTTTGAAACAAGAAAAAAATCAATCTGATTTGGAGCCTGCTCATGTCAGCTGATCTTCCACTAACCATGTCAAGCTTATTCATCTTTGTCGATGAGAAGGAATCGCCCCCCCGTTGCTGTTCAGATAATAATGGTTGAATTAGGACTCAACATGTTTGGGGATACCCCGATTAGCAGTAGAACCTCATCAGCAAACAAGTTGGCGTCAATCAAGTGTAATAGTGATAAAAAGTTTGGCTAATACTATTCAAGCTTTAGGAAATAACCAAATCCTGCATCTTGAAGCTGGCGCTATTTACTGCCTCGCCATCCATAAAGCCATGAATGAAACAATCACCGACCACTTTAAAATGTGTTTTCTCATCTTTGACGCTGTCGGTGAGATTTATCGGTCGTAATACAATCGGAACTGCTGATCCTGGCAAGATGAAGATCTCATCCTGCTCCCGGATTTCTCTACTCGCGATACCGAGATAGCCCTCTTCTGTTAGAAACATCTTCTTCTTCCTTAGCGTAACGATCATATGCTCGTGGATGGTAGGAATCAGAAGTGAATTGGTGAGAATGTCACTGTCCGATGTGCCGCTCTTAAAAAACGACATGTCTACTCCAACTGATTTCTCGAAATAATCTGAGATATTCTCGCTAGAATCATCCTGACCTGTAGCCCAGAATTCGTTCAGTATAGCAATGGTAGATAAATGCCGATCTGTCGCCCTTTGGGTCTTGGCAGAACCCCAGCCATGATCTCTGAGCATCGTTCTCCACCAGGCATTGATACGCGTACCGCCTCCAGGATATGGACTTCCTCGAAGCTCGGGAGTAGATATCCATGAAGTAATGGGCTGGTTCTTATGGAGTTCGCTATGGGACGTCTGCTCGTCTACAAGATCACAGCTGCATAGTGTGAAAAGGTTTGGCGAGCCGCCTCCTTCGAAACGAATTTGATGTGACGTAGCTTGTATTCGGTCAACGTAAATGCCACGTAAAAATAGCTGACGATCAATGATAGCCACCTGAGTCTCCTGGCCAAGCTTCCCGGAAGCGGAAAAGTGTGGTATTTGTGCTAGCCAGTCCAATACCTTGGGATTAGGGTCGGTCCTGGTTTTCGGTATGGATAAATCAACCACCCAACTAGGTAGGTCTTTCAGTTCGGTAGACTTACGCACCCCTCCAAAAGACAGAGGCAACAGGTTACCGCTTTGGCGAATGTGTTCCTCAGAAGCGGCAACAAAAACATCTGCAATCTGGGCTTCGTAATCGGGTACAATATCAGATCTCGCCAAACCAAGAAGTGCATATACGAGATCATGCGGCTGGGTCGCGTTTCTTTTCACAAGCTGTAGTGCCAATTCGAGGACCGTGGGCTTCGAGCTCAAGTTTTTTCGCAGTTCACCCAACTCGTGAAAGCTATCTAGAAGGCTGGCTAGATTCTGGTCGATGGCATCCCGACTTAAGCCAGCGACCTTGCAGCATTCGTTATGCAAATGAAATCTGTAGTTTGAGGCCGCCGATATCATGGTGTCGAGAGGTATAGACACGGAACCAAAATGCAGCCGGCCAACTGGGGCTAAAGCGGCCTCCTGGACAACCCATAGCCGGTAAAACCATCGATCCCAAAAGAAGCTCAAGATGTGATGCTTGAGCACGCTGGGCCACAGTCTATCCAAGCATAGTACGGGCAAAAAGGCGGTTACCTCCGTGAGATGTGTGCCGTTAGCAAGCTCCCTGAAGATCCAGGCCATGAATAGGTCGATTCGGTCATGGCGGCTTGGTGATATGATTGAGGCTCTGTCGGTGCTCCCTTGTGCGAACTTGAAGTGTTTGCAATACTCAGACCATAGAGTATTGTAATCGGCATCGTCGCCGGAGAAAGTCCATGACTTGTCCATTTGATCCCGGCAATAAGATGTTAGGCCGTCCATCCATATATGGACCTGCCGACTTAAAGAGTATATCTCGCCCATAATTTGGACTTGTTTGTTTCGCTCGCTGATGCACCGTTGATTAATGCACAGAGCGTCGATCCAAATTAGTAAAGGTGTACTCTCAACGCCTCGGCGGGGCCGGAGCACGTGAATAGCATTGAACAGAGTATCAGATAATGGGATAGGAGTGCCGTTGATCAGTATACTCTTACTTCTATCTTTGAGGTTTTCTGTTTCCCAGACGTAAGAAAGTGTGTCGTAGATCGGATTGTTGGCCAAGCTGACTACAGTCATCTCAGCCTCCAAAGGGGCATCCCATTCTGCTGGTTGGATGACAAGCAGTCTTATTGATGAAAGGGCAGGGTTGAGTGGTAAGTGTTCGTATGAGAGAGAGTTCATCGTTGGTGCCAACGCTATTGTTCACGTTTGTCTGTGATCCTGAGTGTTCTCATAGGTCTCGAAGATGGTCGAAGATAGCACGGTCTACGGAGCGTATGTTGCCAAAATCTTCGCTTGATTAGCAACTGTAGTGGACATGGCGATTTTTTTCATCGACTCAAAGGCTTGTCAGTAAAATAAGAGCAGGCGATTAGCGTGATTTTATGCAGGCGGTGTGAGAAAAGCTTCTTGAGGATTCTCAACCCTGCAAGCCAGTGGATCTTGGACAGAGTGGGCGGATTGATTAGGCAGAAGCGCATGAATATCTCACGTTTACAAGGCAGTCGAGGGATCAAGCGGTAGCACAACAGGCTTCCTCGTTGGCAAGCCAGAACAAACCAATACGCATCTTGTGCTGGTAGTGGCTTAAACAGGAAAGAAAAGAACTACGCTTAGATTAACAAAATTCGTGGGTCTCTATGAATTCGAGGACTGAGGAAAAGTGTCAAAACAGTCTAAGTAGGCGTTGTCATGAAAATTCCTACTCCAGCGATTCCCACGACGCGCGCCAATGGCGAGCATGTTTATATATATACCTATCTGTATAACTTCGCAGTACGCCCCTTAAACGATAATTATCGAACGTGTTGAAGTTATTCTCTCCGGGTAGGGTCGAGGTCACGGATTGCACTATGTCGGATTAAATATAGCATTTCAGCCTCACATCCTATGTAAACTCTAAGACAGACTAAAGCCATCACTGCATACTGTTGATTCCTGCATTCCAATTTTACTTGGTTTGGTTTGCCAAACCTAAACTCTAGAGTTCTGGCATTCATTGGACTGATGCGTGCCAGCTAGAACAAATCCGGTCCTTTGCCATAGCCTTTGCTCTTCGTTTATTCCCCTCAATAGTCCCAAGCCATGAGCCCATCCGTTCTACTCACCCAGCCCTTGCACCTCAGCTCGTTGGCTTCATTCAAAAGATGCACAGTGATCGCCCTGTAGAAAACATGAATGCGGAGTCAGTGATCGTAAGTATAGAACTCTAATCTTTCTTGTTTTTTTTTTATTCGAGATGATCTTTTCGGATCGCATCTGAGACCAGCCCTGTCTAACCTCCGATATTCTAGGCTGCGCAATGGACTCTGATGTCTGTTGCTATATTGCTCGTTATTGCGCGTCTGTCGGTACGATTTCGTTTGAAGCAGAGGAACCTCATATTGTCCGATCTATTTCTCGTCATTGCCTGTTGCGCAGCTGTGGGCCTGCTGACTGCAGACATCATTATTTGGAAGCAAGGCACTTGGCTCAACATCGTGGACCCTGGAGTTACGACGCTAAAGGTAGGTGCTCCTCTAACATTGTGTTTGCCCTGGTGATTGATCTCACTGGTCCATTCATCTAGGCCCGCTTCGCAATCTGCTTCCTTTTTGATACGGGGATCTACTTTCCCAAGTTTAGTATCATCGCATTATACTACACCCTCGTCCCTTGTACTCAACCATGGTTGCGAATAGCGCTCCATGGCCTTACGGCAATCACGACTTCATGCTGCCTCGTCACCATCTTCTATACGGTGTTTTACTGTGGACTGGATATAGCCGCAAACTGGTGTGTACTTCCCACTTATAGAGACAGCCAGTCCGTCTGGTCAAGTGATCTAATGAACACTTCAGATTAATTGGACTTAGGTCAACTGAACCAGGGTCCTGCAAGTTCTTTTTTGCTGATATGCCTGTTGAGATATATTGGGGCATGCATCTCGCAACCGAGGTTCTTAGTATGAGAAATATCACCCAGTATGACTCGAACAAATTCTCACAGTCAACTAGACTTTATCTTCCCATTTTCCATTGTTCGTGATCTAAGGCTCCCAAATCTCCGCGAGAAAATCGGCCTATATATCATTCTTGGGCTAGGTTTGATCACGATTCTTGTTACGATAGCCCGATACATCAATGGAGTATTCGGTTTCAGCTCATACGGAGCGAGTGAGTACTTCGATCCAAATACCTCTTTCCACATAAAGAAGCATATCAGCAACGACAGATAGCTAATTTCTATGGTCTTGTCCAAGCCCTATGGGGTACAGCAGAATTGGCCACTGCGATTTCTGCAGTTGCACTTACAGCCTTGCGGCCACTCCTGCGTATTGCTACAGAGATCGTGGCAGACACATGCAACAAATTCACCAACAGGTGTACAGTACCTTCTTACGCAACTGGTGGTAAAAGTTCCTTTAGCTCGAGATCTAGACCTTCTGCTTAATAGATATCAACAAGAGATGGGAAATACGTACCCAATTGGAAGTTACGTTTATTTGCCTCCTGTATATATTCCAACTGGCCAAGGGGCTAATGGTGGCGACAAACTCAATCATATGGGTGACGGGAATCATATGGCCATTCATCGCGGAGTATATACGTTGAGATGTCTTTGACCAGCACGCCAATTTTGAACGCCATTTGAGATAGGTTGCCAAGCTATTGAGGCGGATATGAAATGTGCAATAGGAGTCTACTCTGACCTTGTTGCTATCATCGAGGAGGATAATTCCAAGAATACTGTGGAAATCCTCGAGGCTAACACGCAATTCGCATTAATGCTCTACAGTAAGAGTAGCTAGCCTTCCCAACTAGATACCCTGATAATATATAATGAAAAAGTCGACCGATACGTTTCTAATTAGACCACCTAGGAAGACAAAATACCGCCGCTTCCATGGCCTGAAAACTTGTAAGCAAACCAGATACGCATCCACTATCTCGTTGAAGTTTGAAAACACCTTGATGGGGTGACAAGGATAGGAGGGGATTCATAAGCCTCTGTCTTGAACCCCAGTCTTGCTCTCTTTCTAGCTATCGATCGAAACCAATCAGTCCAATAATCAACTTCTCAACTAACTGAAATTACCTTATCTTTTACTCAAGGCTCTTATTCCCTTGTCTCACATCTTCTATTAGAAGATTTTGGAGTTCAATACAAGACCGTAACAATAGCCTACAAGGCTGTTACGGGATTGGACTCCGCTGATGGCAGTATTAATCACAGCGAATACCGCAAAATCCACCCTTCTGGGTATGCTCCGGCTCTATGAGTGGACGGTGATGTTATTACCGGAAGCCCAGCTGTTCTGAGTTCTCCTGCCTCGCTAGCACCGGAGAAGAATTTAGCAGGCGAGATGGTGCTTGTGTGATTTAAGTTAGTCGTGTACCGATTTCAACGCTTGGGGATGCCAGTGAAATGTTTCACGACCTCTCAAGCGTATCACAATATCAAACCTTGCATTCCTTGGTCCGCAAAAGAATCAGTCGCCACTCAGCCTCCGGCAGGAGCTAATAATAACTTGAAATAAGACCTAATATAAAGAGCTTAGAGCGGATTGCTTCAAAGATTTTATCGCCCTTTATCTTAAGGCCAACCACTCTCTCCTAAGATCACGTGGTTGACACCTTATACGCTATACGCGATGACCAGGAGAGGTCTGGACAGGAATTGAAACGTGGTGCTCCCTGCTTGGTGCCATTGGTTTCTATTGCAGGGGCTTGGACTGGATTCAACTACCCTTTCGTACAATGTTGGACTTGAGGAAAGGGTATGCATACGCAATACGCATTATTAGATAAGCTCCATCTTGCTATGAGAAATTAACACAGCAGCCGCGTCCACAGTGAGGCGCAGTGCGCTGATTCCTCTACATCGTTTGATTTTTCGTTTCCAACGGCGCCGTTTCATGCTGAACTCTTTTTCTTTAAACCAACACCAAGCTAGGTGAAATGGAATCGAAAGCATGCAAGGCATTGCTCAACACCGCCGAGATCCTCGAGGCACTCCTGCTCCAGACGGACCCCAAGACCGTCTTGCTCGCTCGGCGAGTCTGTGTGACATGGAACGACCTGATCTCCAACTCTCCATCCATCCAGCAGCACCTGTTCTTTCGGCCCATCCCAGGCACGACTCTCGTGGTCCTCAACCCAATTCTCGCCGAGGCCTTCCCACCCTTCTTCCAACGTGCCCCCCTTGCCGGGACTGACTACGAAGTGTCTGCGCCCGCTAAGCGTCTCAATCCAAAAGCGTTGACTCGACGGATGCAAGGAATGGGCTTCTTCTCCAGGACTCCCCAAGACCCATACACAACCATCTATGGGGCACCCTACGAGGAGGAGCCCGACGTCCATCCACACTTTACCCCCGAGGACTTGGAAGACCTCCCGCTCGCCCAGGGCCACCTCAACGCCGCCTTCCTCTATGAAAGAGCGACCTGGAGAGCGATGCTCCCGTGCCAGCCGCCGCCTACGTCTTTCATCTGCCTGACAAAGGGGGTTTCCATGGGGCTCGAAGAACAGGACTTCCGTCGCATCAGTGAGAATGGGGTTGTGTTCCTTGACTATGACGGCGAGGTGCCAGAAGGCAAGGAAGACCCAGGTCAGGGCGCTCCAGTGCGCATGGAGACTCTGTTCCACTTGGTGACGGGTGGATGGGGTGATGTGAATGGTTGGGTATGGATATGGGCAACAGAAGGTTCAGAGACGCTGATTCCAAAGGACGTGGAGTTCGGCGCGATTTATGAGGCACGGAGAAAGGTCATGAAGCGGGCTGTGCAGCGCGACGGTTTGTGTCTAATCGAGACCAGCGTGACACAATGTATCGTAGATGCCCCAGGGCCATGGTCTTTCGGCAACAAATTCCGAGTCAGGCCTCCCTACAATCAGCCCTGGTGATGAGGTGATGAAATTTCGACAATTGCGTTCGGGGTGCACATGTCTAGATCATAGGGACGGGATAGTTAGCCAAGTATACGCAAAAGTGTACATGTAGATTTGTAGAATCTCTCTTGAAACAACCAGTGAAGGGTGTTATATGAAACCTCCTTCTGTCTACACCTCATCATCAATAATGCGATACGTCCCCCTTGGCCTTGGTTCTGAGTGGTATGTGATAAGTGGCTTAGCATCAGACAAAGGTGGTCAGAGAATGAAGGAATATTAGGTATGATAACTGATAGCGAGGCTATCCAGAGCTACAACCTTTGTTCCATTTCACAGCATGATCATATGCAAGTAAGCACAATGGAGCAGGAAAAATATAGCAGTTTCTATATGTGTGAGAAAAGTAACGATTCACTTCAAGACCGTACTTATATCCACAATCAGAATATTTTCTTTACCAACATGACTATGTGCAACTAAATGGCTTCGGAGCACAAGGTAACTCTTTAAGCCTTATTGGCATTGATCCAGTTAACAAAGTTGCCAACTCTAGTGTATACTCCAGCGTAGTTTGCTCTGGCGCACCCGTTACCCCAAGACACAACACCCTGGAGGACTCCAGTTGAGGCATCAATGATAGGACCGCCGCTATCGCCACCGCACGCATCCTTACCGCCACCCGGCACACTAGCACACCACATGGCGTCAGTGATCGAGGAGGTACCGTACTGGGAGCGGCAGGTAGCTCGGGAAATGACGGAGACGGTCACCTTCCTCAGAGCAGAGACGACACCAGAGCCGTTCTCACTTGTGAGACCCCTGAGGTTAAAGATGGGTAATTAGCCGATATTCATCAGAAACCTAATAGAGTCTAGAGAGGAATGCCACATACCAGCCAGCAACAGTGACAGAAGAGCCAGTAGCAGGGTCAGACCCCTGGGTGGGAAGGGTAGCATATTTGATCGTAGAGCTCTGAGGGATACTGGCGGAAAGTCTAAAGACGGCAACGTCGTTATATGGAATGCCGTCACTACCCTCTCTATAACTGGGGTGAATGGTAATGGAAGAGACTCCAACTTGAGTACCACCGGAGGAGCGGTTCTATAATTTGTTATTAGGTCGATGCTTTAGGATTGCGACCTGATAGAGTCAAGTAGGATCTTCTTTCCCCTCATATCAAGGTTCCTAGTAAGGACTTATTGACTTACAGCTGATCCGGCCCGAACCCTAAGAGACGACTGACTCATGCCGGCGCAGTGTCCGGCGGTCAAAACAGTGTTGGCACTGATCAGAACACCGCCACAGAAGGTGCTCCCATCAGTAAGACTGACAATGTATGGAAACTCCCCGATCGTAGCCGTTGTACCTCCAACAATCGAAATGCCCACGCTACCCTCATCGAGCGGGAGGGCTGCTGCCATAGAGACAGCGGGCACTAGAAGTGAGGCCACGACGGAACGTGCGTTGACCATTGTTTCTTTAGGGATGAGGAGATGGCTGGAGTTGATTCCTGAAGAACGGGTGCTGATGTAGAATCATGCCGTTGAAGACGGGCTGACCAGCCCGTTTACATAGTGTTTGGTTGGCAGGGGCCCATCAGCCAAAGGCCCTTCAACAACATGTCCTGCCTCAAACTGTTGAGCACTTTCCTCATTATCTGATGTGCTATGTCGAACCTCGCCACTCGGTCTCAATCAACCCGTGCTATCTTGAGCCGTGTAAGCCTTGTGTGTGGATCGCGTTGCCATATCCGCATACTGGGCATTGCCAGAATTGGTAGCTGCGATATTTCTGCGTTTAGGACCCTTCTTGGCAATTATAAAGGCGGGTCAGCCGGAATCCTTCTCCAAAAGGCTCTTCCAATGTAAATCCGGACGTTAAGTATAACTCCGAATGCAACGTCGGGGTGAGCGTTGAGCATAAATTACACCTAATCTGCAATCGAAACTGGATCGGAACAGAAACGTATTCATCTCTCTTCGTCCTCGGCCGAGCGGATTAGTCTCTTGCTTAAACCGTCTGCTCCGAGTAGATAAGGACTCCTCCATTTAGTGGGGCAGAGATTCATTATTTGGAAGGTGTTTTCTGATTCAGGATGACAAAGGCAAAGCCAAGAGGATGATCCTTGCTTAGGGTGAAGTAGAGGCGAGTGAATTACCATCATCGCATACTACTAGAGCGGTGTATGAGAATTCATGAATATACAGTGGCCCTTAAAGGCAGTGGCTTTAGAGTTGGTAAAGACTTCTCTCGAGGGAAATGAGATGTTGAGTCAGGGTCAGGTCTGATCCCCAATCTAATATGTTTGAACTTGAGTTGTAACATCAATGATACAATGTGTGTGGGGAGGTAAGTATGGTGTATCTGGGCAATACTCATCAATTTGAAACAAAGCCACCGTGTGGCTGATTCTGGAGGTCTTGGAGACTGTCGTACGAATGGGTCGCCCCGAGCCATTAACCATAACCCAGAGGTAAATGTGACCACATGGGACCAGTCGAACGACCCGACGACGATGTGATGGCGTAATTTAGCGCAAGATTTTGGATAATCTTCAGACGCATTTAGATCTAATTTCATGAGCCTATGCATGGAACCTTTGTGCAGGTTATCACCTACTATATAGAGGGCAGATGCAAGAGGTCAGAGAGGGGAGCGACACCACATGACAGTGTGCTTAGCTTTTTTTTTGTAACTGATTCTGGAAATGGGCAGTTACAAGCGCGGAGTATGATTTCTAAACCTCTGGTTAAGATCGGAATAGGAAGTTGGGGAAGCTGGGGTTAAAGCTTAGTTTCACTGAGCCAGAACAGGAAGTTGGATCTACCAGTCATATGGCTGACTTTGTGGAGAATATCAGAAAGGGCAGATAAATGTCAACAGATTTAGTAAGAGTCATACCATCTTACTTTTATTTCTTATCTGTCTTCTCCGATGTCGGATACCTGGGGGGGGGGGGGGGTTTAAATGGTTTTCTAGGCCTAGGAGGAAGGTGATAAGAGCAAGTTCCCAAGGGTGACTAACTTCTCAGCTATATTTACAACGTTTTCATGTAGTCCCTTTGGAATTGCATTAATAACCAGACGGTTCAGGACATTATTGGCCGATAGATTAAAAGGACACGAAAGAGTCATTGCCGGGCACAGCCATTGTTGGCGTTGAACCCCTCGTAGCCGGGCAAAAAGGCTGAAGTTTAATGTGTTGTGATACTGAGTATGGTGTCAAGTTGTTAAAGTCTTGGTGCTTGGGAATTCCCCCTTTTTTTCTCAGTAGCTGCCGCATAACTGCATAACTCTCCCACTTAGTTTTGATTTAAAGGACAACGGAGAGATTTTCTATCCACCGGGCATAACGCGAGAGAAATCCACACCGTGGCCCTGCTCCCGGTTCGGCTTTGAGTGTACCCAGTTCAATAATGGCGGCTATCAAATGCTTGTTATAAGTCGTGTGGTTAGACTCCCATCTGAGTCCGCAAAGAGCGTGAGGTTGGTAGTGCATCTGAAAAAGCATTGCGATGTAGCTATAAGCCAGCTGAATGCCAGCAAATGCTCCATGACACCAAGGTCTTTCGGATTCTAACTGAGGTGGGATTTAAGGCTAGGTTTAGAATCAAACTGCTGACCCACGTTTCTGCGAGACCGTTCAAATTGCAAACCGAGCACATACTATGACAGTTTGTTTTTGATAGGAAACGATGCAAGCATAGAAATCTCGCGAGCAAGTGAATCTGGATCAAAAGTACCCTCTATCCGCTTGTGTAGAAGCGTAATTGGGATTCGACACATTGGCAGATCCTCTTCCCATAATCAGATCCCAAGGTGGATGGATCGGGTTTGTGTAACGGTGAGATACAGGGTGGTTGACTAAGATATAAGAGCCAGAGAGGGGCTTGGGTGAGGTTTGACAAAGGCAACAGACAACTATCCCGACCTCTGCATTTTCAAAAAAGCAAAAATAAAGAGAAGAAGAACAGGTAGCGAAAGTAAAAAAGGGTCATAATTTGTATTTGAATGTCTAGATAGTTAGATATATGCACATTTACATGTCAACTTGGCAGTCACTGGTTCTGTAATGTGCAATCCTAGCGCTTTGGGGCTGGAAGTCAGGAATACTAAGACGAACTCTGTTATCTGCTGACTACTAAGGATTGCCAAAGACTAGTTGTATCTATTTCAAAGTTCTCAAATATTCCCCTTCCTGATTGAATTGATCTGTGGTTGCGCACGATGGAACAACTTCCCCCGTCTCTATCGCCCAAAATTGTGTCTAGTATACGTAAAAGTTGGTCTCTCCAGGGTTTGCCTCTCTCATCTTCTTGTTCTTTCGCTGGAATGATATTCGCAGAAACCAAGCACCAATAATGACGGCTCCAGAGAAGCCAGCACTAGCCATCATGGGCATCAGGAATCGCGGGGATTCCCTATCTGGCCACAAGTATGGGGTGTAGATAGAGGCTGCGTTGCCCAGCGTATTAGCGAGGGCAATTGCAACAGCCTTTTTCTCGTCAGTCTGTCCGCAGCAGGATCCGACCCATGCGAGGATGATATTGTTCACGCCGTATGTGGCACCGACGAAAAGCATGATGCCGATAAAACGAGCGGGGACGTTTAACGTGGCACAAGATAGCACGAAGCCAGCGATCGCAATCAACTTGCTGATGGTAGTGTGCCAGGTCCTCTCGTTGTTTCTCCCAGAAGACCATGCGACGGCAACTGAACAGAACCCAGCGAAAATGTAGGGTGGGCAGGTGAGGACGAGAGTGATGGTGGTGTTGTATCCGAGCGACTTCATCACAGTGGGAAGGAAGTTTTTCTGTCTTTCGTTAGTTCAGAAGTCGTGGATGTTGGGGGAATTTGAAAATGCTCACAAAGCCATTGGCGCTAAGGTGACAAATGTCAATAAAGCAGAACAACCAAACACGCCAGTCAACAACTGCCTCCTTCAGGCCAGTCCAAACGCTGGTTTTCTCTCGGCGGTTGGTAGTATCCAGAGCGATACGGTTGTGGGCAAGCTCCCTCTGCTCAGGGCTGAGCCAACGGGTCTTTAGAGGACTGTCTGGGAGGGTGAAGAAGGCGATAATCGAAACTCCAATCGAGAAAGCTCCTTGTATGATAAAGAGCCTAAATGCGTCAGCTTTCCGGCGGCTTCTGAGGTTCCAATTAACTCACCACTGCCAACCTGCGAGCCCATGTCTATTGTGCAGCTCAGAAAAGATCGGAGCAGCAATCAGACCAGAAAAGGCACTGGCGCACATGTTTCCGGTGTAGAAAATAGACATTCTGGTTGCCATCTCCTTCCTCGTATAAAACATAGAAATCATGTACAGGGCACCAGGATAGAACTATTGTCAGGCAGATCAGCAACTATTGTCTCTGGGGTATGATAATGTTCTTCAGTGTGACGTACCGGAGCCTCCACGATACCCAGGATGAAGCGACACACCAGCATATGCTCGTACGTGCTTGCCTTGTAGGTCAAAAGAGATACGACGGACCAGGCGAGACTGAACCCAGCCATATAAACTAAAGAATCTCAGTCATTTCCTGCTAGCAATTTTGTTGAGGCTGCGTCACATACAGCTGGGTCTCACACGATTGAGAATCATGTTCGAGGGGACCTGGCCACAAAGATAGCCGACAAAGAGAATTGACACGCAGGTGTTGTATTGAGTTCCCTTCATGCCGAGGTCCTTGTCCAGGTTGTTCAGCTTGCCATTGACCATGGCGTTGCGATCGAGGAAGTTGAAGAAGTACATCAACCAGAGGATAGGCTGCAAAAGTTAGACAAAGAATTCAATCGGATGTGTCAATCGCGTCAACCTACAAGAATGTACCAGTCAAGCTTTCGCACAAGGGCGATCTCCTTGGGGTCTGTCTTGGTATGAGCGCCAAACTCATCCACCTTCTCGATCTTGGGCAATTTCTGAAACTGTTCATCTTCATTTGGGCACTCTTCGACGTGGGCCACCTGGTTCTTGCCACTGTCCAGGACAGAGGATGACACTTGTGCCGGAGCTTGTGCTGGAGTGTTCTCGTTTGCTGCCGCCATCATGCTTTGTTCCGGGAGGTCGAATGCAGAACTGCTGTCACCGGTGTAGTATTCTCTCGTTCGACCAGAACTTGGAGTGTTATTTATCTGAACATGGCAAGCCGCCCAGAAGATAGAGAGACCGTTAGGGAGGAATTCCCCACGGGGACAGGTTCGTCAGATCCACAGCTCAACGGTCCATTTTCCGGCAAGAACAGAATGGGGTTGCAATCTGGGGGCGGGGAAATAGGGATCCACGCCTCATCCTTGGAGGTTGGCGCCAATGGGATGAGGGTTTCGGAAAAGTGACCAACAACAACGCTAGGAAAACGGGCCCTCTGCATTTTCCGACGTGCCGTACCCGAGGCCTTTCGTAGCATGTTTCCTAGCCAGTCTAATCTTACCTGACACTTGTCCCCTGATAAGCGAGATATTACGGAATGCCAAGCTTGCCGTATCTCTAACCGGTGACCTCGTGAACAAGGCCCTTGTATCCCGCCAATATTGACCCCATGCGCTAATAGAGACTTTCTCATTGGCGGGTCGGCCGTTCGTCTAATCACTGTTAATAGTGGTGTGATGGTTGAGAATCGCTAGTATACCTTATTTAAAATCTTTCGTTCATAATGACTCTATTGATAACGGCGACTGCCAACAACATAGAGCTGAAATGCTTCTTGGGTAGAGGTCATTATTTACAAAGCATCCCAAATCAATCAGAATTATGAAGCAGTGGTTAGCAAGTGCCAAAGCCTGTTTCTCGCTTCGACCCTTCATGGCGACGTAGAAGTTCTATTGATAGCTCTTAGATTCTTCTATTAATTGTAGACTTTAAAATACAATTATAGGGAACCTGTGCTAGATTTCTGTGCTTCCTTTTCATATAAAAGACATTAGGCCTCCTAGATCCGATAGAAGCAGACCTACTTGTAAATAACGGCGATAAATTTGGTCAAGCGGCCACCCGTGATGGTTGATTTATTTCAGCCTATCATACACGGTAAAATCTTATTAATAACAGAAAGAGAGAGAGAGAAGTTCATCCAGAGTGACGGGTAGTATCCCGTGCCGAGCCAGAACCTTAATCGCTTTATAGCTGGCATGAGATCTTCCACACATCCAAGGTCCATTATTAGCCAATTCATAGATTGTGATACCTACTAATAGTCTTGGTATAGATTTATTCCAGAAACTTTCTCGCTTGCTCCAAGACAGTAGAGACTTTGCATTCGGAGAAAACTCAAGTCGTTATGTCAAGAGGGTATCTTGGCAAAGATTGAATGATTAAAAATCATCAACGGCAACAGCGGTGAGGTTACGAGTCCGTCAATCAAGTATAGTTCGTATAGTTGCTTCACCTGATGTATTTAATAAGAGGAAGTGAGATTTTCGGAACAAGATCGTGACATCGCATGAAATTGATGCTAGCACAGTTGTCTCTCCCCGTACCATGGCCTTATTATCCTCACCGTTAGAGTGGGATTGAAGAACTGGGCTACTGGGGTGGGCAGTTCCCGCATGGGTTATCCCTGAAACCAGGGACATTCTAAGCGACGTAGGATGGTGCTGGTGTAGGCCTGACTAATCCCCCTTGGAGATATCTCACAGGATATAGCTACCCTACACATGAGTTATTTCTCGTGAAGGGTTCTGCAACTCTGGGTTGTATCGTTATCAACTCTGCAACTAGGATCTATTTGTTCCTCCTCTCATCCAAGTTGAGTCCAGATCCTTGATTTTTTTTTAAATTTTAATCCCACAACGATTGCAATTTCGCCGGGTTCGAACCCTGTTTCTTGTGCTTGCTGAAGTCATGTCTCAGTGTGCTCTTGGCCCGGGAATTATCTACGAGTTGCGCAGGAACTGAAGCGCTATTAGAATCAAAGTCAAATCTCCAAACAAACTTGCAGGAACTAATAGAGAAAAAAAACCCAACCTTTTCGATATGAGAAACAAAAGCTGCTGCTCCGCCTAAACTGTTTATCTCCCCCATCTAACGATCCCGCAAAATGTTACGGATGGATCTTTTATGCCCGGATGGGAGGCAGAGGCAGATCCACCGACGGCTCGTGAGGGGTATCTTTTGCATCCGAACATCGGATAATACTCACAGAAAGCCGATGCCCCAATTAATTTTCTACACTGAACGGAGAAGCTTGGGGTTGCGTGATGAGCAACCTAAAATAATTATCATGCAGACGTTGCGCAGGCTAAATTTCCATTTTCTATCCTTTTCTCGTTGACCCTCGCATCTTGTCTCATTCCCCTCGCCGCTCCTTGCCCATTCGCGCGCTTACAATCCTTGTCATAGCCATTATTCCGCTACCATGTCTTCAGGTCGCACCTTCAAGCTGAATACAGGCCACTCTATCCCCGCAGTGGGATTGGGTACTTGGGTAAGTCATTTCTGAAGCACCTACCTGAGAACGGCTGCATTGTGCATTGAGCTTGTTCGAGTGTACGCAAACTGGTTGAGTAGTATCGACTGACGCCTTGAATTTTAGCAATCCGGTCCGAATGAAGTCGCGCGAGCTGTCGAGTATGCGTTGAAGCACGGATATCGCCATATTGACGCGGCCGCTGTGTACGACAACGAGGAAGAGGTCGGCGTGGGTATCAAAGCTTCTGGAGTGCCCCGGAATGAAATCTTCATCACCTCCAAGCTATGGAACACTCATCACGCGGCCGCTGATGTGGAGGAGGCCCTGGACCAGACCCTCAAGGACCTCCAAACCGACTATGTCGACCTCTACCTCATTCACTGGCCAGTCTCATTCAAGAAGCCCGCGAGCGCCAAGGAACGCTTCCCTATCGATCCTGCCGATAAGGGCGTCTTTGTTGTCGATGTCCCAGTCGAGGAGACCTGGAAGGCCATGGAGGCCTTGGTGAAGAAGGGCAAAGTCAAGTCGATTGGAGTCAGCAATTTCAACAAGGAGAAGATTGAGGAGATCCTCAAATTGTGCGTTTGTCATTTCCCTCCTCCGTTACAAAGCTAACCTGGAATTGCAGTGCCGAAATCAAGCCAGCCGTGAACCAGATCGAGGCGCACCCCTTTCTTCAACAGCCCGAGCTGCTGGAGTGGTCTAAGCAGCAAGGCATCCACACCTCAGCCTATAGCCCGTCCGCAAACAACATTTACAACCTCCCTAAGGCAATTGACAACGAGGTGGTTGTCAAGATCGCCAAGGAGATTGGCAAGTCACCTGCACAGGTCCTCATCCAGTGGGCTGTCCAGCGCGGCACGTCCGTCCTCCCCAAATCGGTCACTCCATCGAGAATTGCAGAGAACTTTGAAGATTTCGAACTGTCTCCCGAGGTCGTCGCAAAAATCAATGCGCTGGACACCAACACCAGATACAACATGCCCAAGAGACTGGGTGTGAACGTCTTTGGGGAGCACACCGAGGAGGAATTAAAGCAGGCCAGGAAAGATTGGATCGCCGCGCAAGCGAGTAAATAGAATTACCTAGAACTATAGAACCTGGTTGACCTGATTCGTACACTGCACCGCCTATTGCGGGCTTAATTGATCAGAAAAATTATCAATTTATCAATACTGCTTGCGATCCATAATGTTAATGGGAATGATTGCATTTCTGCTCATTTGAGAGCTGGATCCTGATTTCATCACTCTCAGTACGTCCTAGGGAACAACTCCACACAAGGTAAACAACGATGACATGGATTTTGAAAGTGCCACTATAGCGGATAAAACGGACAAAGACCGAACGACCCCAAGAAAATGACGGAGCCTGGGACGGATATCGTGGCTTCGGGCTAATTATCTCCGAAGTAACTGACAGCCACCGAAATCGGATTCTTGAACCGGCAAAAGGAGGGACACTGCAAGTCGGAGACGGCAATGTCAGTCAGATCTCACTCTAATCAGCTTCGGCCCGCCAACCAGTTGCATTTCCGGCGCCAGGCAATGTGGAGTTATGTAGAGCCCTCTCCAACAAAACCTCCCAAGAAAGCTCGGTCTACCTCAGTCAGCAAGAAAGCTCAGTTGACTGAGGTAGACTGAGATTGACTCAATTGCATTGGGAAAAGCTACAATGGGAAAAATCGCCAACATCGAGTACTTTCGTGTACCGCCTAGATGGCTTTTTGTCAAGATCACCGACCAGGACGGTAACGTTGGCTGGGGAGAAGGTAAACCCACTTGACACGATACTATGTGTTGTCAAGTCTCAATTAAAGTTCTAACAGCAATGTAGCATCTCTTGAGGGCCACACACAAGCTGTGGAGGGATGCTTGGATGCATGGATTTCCCAGTACACAGGGATGGAGGCTGAGTATGCAGAGGCCGCCCCTTAATATATGAACTCTCTGTTTACTAACAGGCTACAGCGAAATCGAACAAATTTGGCAAAAGTCGTGGCGAATGGGTTTCTATCGCGGTGGTCCGGTGTTTATGAGTGCCCTATCAGGCATTGATATCGCTCTTTGGGACCTCAAAGGTGAGGTTTCACTTGTCCAATGCAGTCATAGGAAGCAAGCCCTAATCCTAGCATGTAGCAAGGAAGCTCGGTCTCCCCATTTACGAGCTTCTCGGGGGCAAGGTCCGTGACACTATCAAGGTTTACGCATGGATTGGAGGTGACAGGCCTTCTGATGTGGAGACTCAAGCGTAAGTTTTCAAGCTATCCGGCTCCCGCACCAATGGCTGACCATTTCAGGCTCTCTCGAAAGGCGCAGGGCTTTACTGCAGTGAAGATGAATGGAACGGAGGATCTTGGATGGCTGGACTCACCGTCAGCGCTTGATAACTGCGTTGAACGTGTGAAGACCGTCAAGGCGACCGGTCTGGATGTGGGTGTTGATTTCCACGGGCGTGTGCATCGCCCAATGGCAAAGCAGCTTGCCGCTCTTCTGGCGCCCCTTCGCCCCATGTTTATCGAGGAGCCCCTTTTGTCAGAGCACATCGAGGGGATCAAAGAACTTCAAGCGCCCTGCCCAATCGCCTTGGGAGAACGGCTCCACAGCCGTTGGGATGTCAAGCCATTCCTGGAAGCTGCATGTGTCGATATCCTCCAGCCTGACATCTCTCATGTTGGTGGCATCTCGGAGCTGCGACGGATAGCAACGATGGCGGAGGCATATGATGTCCCCATTGCGCCACACTGCCCTCTTGGTCCGATTGCTCTAGCAGCGAATATTCAAGTCGATGCAGTAACGGCCAACTTTGCTATCCAGGAGATGAGTCTTGGAATTCATTACAACACAGATGGGCATGATCTATTCAGCTACATCAAGAATCCTGAAATCTGGAGTAATATCAAGGATGGTTATATCCAGCTCATGGATGGACCAGGTCTTGGAATTGAAGTCGACGAAGCGAAGATCCGTGAACTGAGCAAGGATGCCAAGGCATGGGTAAGCCCTGGGTTTGTTGGGCCCGGAGGCGAGTTGCGAGAGTGGTGATTGCGTAGTGAGATAGAGAAAAAAGAACAAAGGTTAGTCATACTGTGTCAATGAGATACTACGTTGAATTTCCCCCAATCCTTGCGTTTTCTTTACATCTTAAATATCCATATAATGTGAATACGAAAGCCGTTAAGCAATAGCCGTAGCCTAGGTTCTAAGTTGCGAGTGGTATATCAAGACGTGATGAAGTATCGGCGTCGTATAATAGACTAGTCACTGTGTATGCCTCCATTAAGACTCGATTAACGGTTGGAAGTGATGGGTTACAGTAGAGTCTCAAGTGGCTGGCTGTTGGAGTACTGTCTTGGGGTACGGAGAAGAGGACAGCTGTTGATGCCGGAGAAACTCCAGAACCAGCCATCGCTTACTGGATCCCCTATTGCCCCCTGCTGCCCCCGCAAACAGTGATTCCAGATCCGTTGGCGGGTGATGGCAAACCCCGCACGCCATGTTGATAATAATAAGCGACATCCGGGATCGGAAAAAAACCACGGACCTGCACATTCTTCAATCAAGCCTGGCACTTTCCCGTCTTCCCTTCCCCAGATTCCCACAATCAAGCGGAGACCGATCACTTGGCCCGCCGTATTCCTGACAAGACACTTCGTGATGGATCTTATGCCGGCTGCCCATCCAGATGGCCGCCACAGCCACGACCACCGCAGCCAGCAACGGCCTAGGAGGAGACGCAAGCCTGCGCACGAGAGGAGCAGGGCCAGCAGAGCTTGCGACCGATGTAAAGGGTATTCATCTCCAATGTTGTCTTACCGGAGTCTGGAGCTGACTCTTATCATCCTCAATTAGTCGGAAAACACGCTGCTCCGGGAAAAGGCCTTGCGCCTTGTGCTCGAGACTCCACCTGGATTGCACAGTAGGAAACATGTTCTGGGCTCTCCGAAGTTATGGCAGGCCACTGACCCGGTCTTCCAGTTCACGGCACTGTATCGTCGCGGACGTCCGCCTTCTATCGAGCCTGAAACCGGGGGTCTAGAGTCCGAGTCACCAGGTCCACCGCCGACCGAAGAGCGGTTTCGAAGACCTCCGGCGGTTGGCCCAGACGTAGTTGTTCCAGAAAATATCCCCCGAAGTCCCCTCTCCATGGGTAGCACAGGTATCTTAGAGTCCACAAGCAACGGCCAAAGCGTGCCAGTCAACTTGTCGTCTCGAAACTCTCCCGAACCAGTGCAGACAGACCAACAGGGGCACTATGTTGGACCCTCCTCTGGCGCCTCGTTCCTGTTGAGGATACAGAGAAAGCTTCAACAACAACCATCTGCCTTCTCATCTGATTCTTCCATTTTCACATTTGGCGATCTGCCGCTTCAGGAACCGCCCACTCGTTTCCTCATTCTACCACCTCGAACGACAGCAGACGCCTTGCTGCGTCGATATTTCGAGTTTGGTGCAGCTACCCATCGCTTTCTCCACCGGCCAACCGTTGAAGAGTGGCTCCATGAGCTGTACGAGACCAATGGGGTTATGCGGGATCCAGCGACCTCAGCGAGCAAGACAGCTCTGCTCTTCATGGTCTTTGCCAGCGCGGAAAGTTACCCCAGGGACAATTCCGGAGGCAAGGTTGATCCCGCAGCGAGGTGTGGAAGTTCCAGGTCCCTCGTTCAGACATGGAG
The DNA here is from genome assembly GCA_026958235.1 of Clonostachys rosea. Lineage (NCBI taxonomy): Eukaryota > Fungi > Ascomycota > Sordariomycetes > Hypocreales > Bionectriaceae > Clonostachys > Clonostachys rosea. The sequence continues at coordinate 604,259 of CP110205.1, forward strand.
TGTTGCTAACCAACCACAATCAGTGCACGATATTTCTTTGCGGCAGAAGAACAGCTGTCTGCAGAAAAGGGGGCCATCCGCTTAACGAGCGTGCAGGCCAGGTTGATGCAGTGCTTTTTCCTCCTTTGCCACTCAAGAATTAATCATTGCTGGAGCTTATTTGGCACCACTGCCCACCTCATGCTCGCCTTGGGTATCCATCGTAAATCGCATAGGAATCTGGATCATGTCGAGGTGGAGTGTCGCAAGCGAACTTTCTGGTGTGCATATAACCTGGATACATATCTGAGTGCGTCCTTGGGTCGCCCACGAACCTTCCGTGAGGGAGATATTGACCAAGAAATGCCCCTGTGCGTCGACGATGGCCGACTGAGCAATGGTGGGATACCGCCTCAGCCCCCTCCGAATGGACAATCTTTGACAATTATGTCGGGAGCTGTTGCGCATATTAAGTGAGTCGACAGGACTTAAAAGAGTAGACTCGCAGACTAACAATTGTGTTCAGACTGTCGCGAATTGTCGGTAATATCCTCCATGACTTGTACGACATTCATCCTCCGTCAACAGAAAATTTATTCAAGTTGGCTGCCAAATACACCAAAGAAATCGAATCCTGGCGTCTTGAAGCATCTTATCTCGTGGACAAAAATGCGATTGACCCTTCTCTTCTACAGCCCATCTTCCGACGCCAACAAAATGTTCTCAGTTTGGCATCTTGGCATGCGCAAATTCTTGTCCATCGGCCTTTTCTACTGAGCAACTTTTCCAGCTTGGCGAATCTTGGGTCTACGAAACACAGAAAGACACAGAGAGATGCAGAGCTTGCCGATTGGCATGTCCAGAGTTGCTTGAATGCAGCCATGAACATCATGGCCAAGTTTGACGAGCTCAACTCTGTAGGACAGCTGTACAACACATTCTGGGTAAGTTTCCCTTGTGAAATTAAACATGAAGCAATTTCTAACATTTGAGTTTTCAAGTTCTCACTTTATTTCGCCTTCTGTGCTGTGGTCATGGTTTATGTCTATGCGATTCAGCAGCGACACTCCCCTCCCGAATCCTACATGAATGCTTTTCAGGTTGCAACAAAATGTCAATCGCAGATTATGAGCATTGCCATGCCCGGATCATTGGCTCATAGATATGGTCTGGTGCTTCAAGAGCTTCGACTGGAACTCCTACGCCTCAACACCCATCTGATGAGACTCACCACATCACAAGATGGAGCGATCGCGGACGGTGTAGGTATAGATATGGGACAAACAGACGCACATCCTAGTATGCCATCGGAAAATAATCACGTAGAGAGAGAAATCGGCCCAGTGGATCATTTAGGGCTGGGGGACGACGTACTTGGGTTTGTTGACGGCAGCCCGGGGAGCTCCATCGTGCAGATGGCTGGCTGGAGCCAGTTTGATTCTCTGGTAAGTTTGTTCTGAAGTACTCTTATTAATCCTGGCCCTAATACTATTATAGGTTACGGGTGGCTTTGGGTCTTTCAGGTCCTATCTTGGTGAGACGGATATAGGCCTTGAGCCTTGGATCGACTTTTTGTCGAAGTAGTGCAGAATGTCGAGATTAACCAGAATATACCTATTTCTAGAGAATGCTCTATGCCCATTTCCGATTAAGTCTAGCGCCTAAGAACTTTTATTGATAGAGCCCAAGTAGAAATTGCTTATTTCACTCTGGACAACTCTCTGTTCAATCAGACACTGTATGCCCAAAGCCCAAAAGCCCAGAAGCCCAGCTAATCCAGCTGGCACATTTCCGTCCTCTGTGAGGAGGAACTGACTCAAGCACAAATTCTGCCCTAGCAACCGGACTTAGGGCCTCAAGGCCTCACGTGTCACGGTTGACCGAGGCTATGATACAGCCGGCCCCAGCATCGGAAAAGTGTCCTGGGTGATTTCCCTGCGTGATATCCGAACGGCTTACCGACATTTCCTAGCCAAGACTGTGCACTTTTCCGATCTACCCCCACGGCTCACCTGCAGCACGCATGGAATTTGGGCCGCGTGGCCGACGGCACGCGCTGGCCGGATTGATGATAAGGCCCATTCTCAGGCGCAGAGGAGGGGATTCGCCAATAATACGTGCGCGCTGAGAAAGTGTCGGTCAATTGATTTCTTATTTGGTTTGCTGGCACATTTTCTCACCCTGGTCTCCTACTTTGAATCCCACCAGAGCGCCATATCACAACCAACAGCGCAATTATGGCAGTAGTAGCGACCTTGGGCCAGGTGGCTTCTGAATTCGCTACCGAGATCGTAGAGCCCCAGACATACACGCAGAGGGAGGAGCAGATCAATAGCATCAATGACTTCATTCTCCATCAGGCGCGGACCATCCCAGATACTCCTCTACTAGAGTACCCCGGCACGGAACTTGGAGCCGCAGACTTTGTCGCTTACACTGCGAGGCAACTAGATGAATTCGCCGATGAGGCTGCTAAAAACCTAGCTCGCCAGGGGCTGAAGCCCTCTGTAAGTGATGAGTGATCCTTTGTTCATGCTCCTACTAACATGCCTGGCAGTCGGCAAAGTCCACCAAGGCGGAGGTCGTGGGCTTGTTGGGGTCTTCCAACCTCGACTACATTATTCATATTCTTGCCTTATCGAGGATGGGATTTTCTGTCATGTTTTTATCAACCCGCCTTCCAACAGAGGCCTTTGTTTCGTTGCTTGAAAAGACAGAGAGCACCCAGATTGTGGCAGCTCCCAAGTTTTTGCCCACCATCACAAAAATACAGGACGCTGGCTATCCTGTCCGAAGCTTCGATCTTGCAGACCAAACCGTCTGGTCACAAACGTCGAACATTCCGACAAGATTCCAACGCGAGATAGAGCTCATTGACGAGGAAAATACTGTCGCGTTTATCGTGCATTCCTCGGGGAGCACAGGCCTACCCAAGCCCATCTATCAAACACACAGGCAATGCCTCAGCAATTATGCAACGGGCACGGGCATGCGTGCATTTGTCACGCTACCTCTGTTTCACAACCACGGGCTGTCAACAATGTTCCGTGGGTTCGTCAGCGGGCAGCGTACGGCCATCTATAACGCAAACCTGCCACTCACCAATGGTCATCTTGTCGCGGCGATGGAGGCCGCTGATTTTGAAAGCTTTCACTGCGTTCCCTACGCTCTCAAAGTATTGGCTGAAACCAAGGAGGGTATCAGACAACTAGCCAAGGCTCGGCTGGTTCTGTTTGGAGGAAGTAGCTGCCCTGATGATCTGGGAGATCTCCTTGTTCAAAACGATGTCAACGTTGTGTCGCACTACGGAGCGTAAGTATAAGCAGAGGATAGTTCATGTTCGTCTTTCAACTAACACTGCATATAGAACTGAAATGGGCCAGCTCATGACTTCTCAAAGGGACCCCAAGACTGACAAATATTGGAACTACGTTAGACCCCTGGAGAAGGTCAAGCCCTATCTCTGGTTTGACGAGATTACTCCTGGAATTTTTGAGCTGGTGGTACTTGACGGGCTACCCACTAAGACTATTTCCAACTCTGACGAACCGCCGAATTCGTATCGAACTCGAGACACTTTTGTGAAACACCCTACAATCGCTGACGCCTGGAAATATCTTGGTCGTCTCGATGATCGCGTTACCCTTTTCAACGGGGAAAAGGTCCTTCCCGTCCCGTACGAGCATCGTGTCCGGCAAAGCGAGCTGGTCCAGGACTGTCTCGTCTTCGGCGTCGGCAAGGCCTTTCCCGGCCTTCTTATCATGCCGAGTGAGCACGCTGCGGCTACATCAGCTGAAGAGCTTCTGGACCAACTCTGGCCGATCATTGACGATGCCAACGAAAAGGGAGAACAATTCGGAAGAATATCTCGCGAGATGGTGGCCATCCTACCGGCTGGCACCGCCTACCCTCGAACAGACAAGGGCACAGTCATTCGTGCTGCATGCTACCAGCATTTCAACGACCTCATTGAATCCGTCTACGAGAAGTTTGAGAGTTCAGCAGATGGCGGAGAGCGTCTATCATTAGAGGGTCCCGAGTTGCAGGACTATTTGAGAAATCTCTTCACTGAACGCGTTGGCGTGCAAATTTTGGATAACGAGACCGACTTCTTCGCTGCTGGAATAGACAGTTTGCAGGCCATCAATGCCCGTTCCCATATTGTTCGGGAATTAGACCTAGGTGGCAATGTCTTGGGCCAGAACGTGGTGTTTGATTACCCAAACATCACTCGACTTACAGAATACCTGGTGTCTCTCAGAACCGGATCCACGATTGTGGAGAAGAAGGAAGAGGAAATTATGGAGGAACTTGTGGCCAAGTACGGCAAGTTTGAGCCATTTAAAGCCGGTACTTCTGTCCCTGAAGGGGAAGTCGTCGTAAGTAATCATTCCTATGGACAGGCAAAGCAAGCAAACTCCTGCTAACAAGATGGTCACAGCTCCTTACCGGAGCAACAGGTTCACTGGGAGCACACATTCTCTCGCAACTTCTTTCTCTTCCGCACATTACCCACGTCTACTGCCTTGTGAGGGCCAGCTCTCCCACTGCCGCGCAAGAGCGAGTACTTGACTCGTTGAGTACCCGTGGGCTATCACCTCATCACAGCTCGGCTCATGCCAGGATCATAGCCTCTTTAAGAGAAGGCGGCCTGCCATCATCCCAACACTCAGCCAAATTCACAGCCCTACCTGCAGACCTAAGCCTGCCTGATCTTGGCTTGGGGTCAACAGTATACGAATCTCTACGTACTACAGTCACATCCGTCATTCACTCTGCATGGGCTGTAAACTTCACCCTCAAAGTCCGGAGCTTTGAAGCACAGCATATTGCCGGCCTCCGCCACCTTCTGGATCTCTGCCTTTCCGTGCCATTCAGCAGACCTGCACGCCTCTCTTTCATCTCCTCCATTTCTGCCGCAGCGGGAACACCATCTCCTGGTCGGGTTGCAGAGACATTTGTCAGAGAGTCAGCTCACGCGCAGAACATGGGTTACGCTCGTAGCAAATGGGTGGCCGAACACATCATCAAGGCCGCTGCGTCGTCTACCGGGATGGAAGCTCGCGTTCTTCGCTCAGGCCAAATCATTGGGGACTCTGTTATGGGACTTTGGAACAGCACTGAAGCCATCCCACTCATGTTCCGTGCGGCTGTCACTTTGGGCGCATTGCCGGCCCTGGATGAGACACCATCGTGGCTGCCGGTTGACAAGTCTGCTCGGGCAGTCCTAGAGCTGACAAACTTGGCAGAAGGGGGCAGCAAGGTAGAGGGCTATTTCCAGCGGCGAGAGGATTCTGACGTTGTATATCACGTCCAGAACCCTCACACATCGGAGTGGACAAAAGACATCCTTCCTGCTCTTGCAGCTGCTGGGCTGGAGTTCGAGATTGTGGGCCAGCGTGAATGGGTGCAGCGGCTTCGCGACGGCGAGCAGGATCCAACGCTGAACCCGACGGTGAAGTTACTTGACTTCTTTGCCGATAAGTATGACAATGACAAGCCTGGGAGGAGCGGCTTGGTGTTTGAGACACAGAAGACAGAAGACAGGAGCCAGGCAATTCGGGGTGGATTTGATGTTGTTAAAAGCGGGCTGCTCGCAAAGTGCGTCGAAAACTGGAAAAAGGCCTGGTCATGAAGAGGACCAACATCATGTTATAAAGAAAACAATCATTGCGTTTCGTTTTTGCCATTGTATATCCAATTACCTTTCCCCTCACATGATCCACGGTAATGGCATGTGTGTTGTTGTTAACAACTCAAAACCGTCTTGAATACATACGGTATTGAGCGACACTATCAAGATGTGATCAGATTTATAACAGTATATATTGGTTCAACCGCTCCAAAATATTCATTGAAGTGACGATCCAGTGTTCTACTTAAACACAACATGTAGAGCTATAGAATGACGTTGTCTACTTCAAAAGTCTGAACGGCCCCCGTACTGAAGTATGACCAAAACTTAGTACCGCTGATGTAGGTGTCACTGGCGGCAACGTATCGGTTCCCGCTTGTGAGCTGAGTACTCCAACGCCGTACGAGTGCACCGTTGACCCCTGGCTGGGTGAACTTGGAAAGATCAAAGTTCAGATATTGTGCGCTGTCCCAATTGACCGCCACGATGACCAGCTTTCTAGCGGAAGAATCGTAGGCTGCGACTGTGTTCGAACTGCCGCCGTCAAGGATGACCATTCCAGGACGAATGTGTCTAGTAAATTGAGCCAAGGCAAAGTATTTTTGGTTGGCAGATCCAATCGTTAGAGCATCGTTGTCAGCATCGATCACGCCCCATCCTCCACCGTCCAAGACCTGCCAATATACCCAAGCAGTGGGCTTTAGCCATCTAAAGTCCAACATGAGATTGCTCACCAGCCGCTGGCCTGTAGCATCGCTCTCGCCGTACTCGCTGTTCCACAGCTTCTTGCCTGCTGAAGAGGCCAGTGAATGCAGAGTGTCTCGCCTTCCGTCACCGTACTGGTACCCATGCACGTTGATGCGGTTGACCTTGCTGAGGGCACTTGACCCAAGCGAATTGAATGTTGATACGGCGGCGTCATATGAGGTTTCATCTGATGCGGAAATAAGAGTCCCAGTCAGACCGCGGCTATCGAGCTCGCTTCGAAGGTATCCGAGCACCGTTGCCTGCGTGGCAACATTGAAGTGGCAACCTTCCTGTGTCCCTGTTTTTCCATTCCACCAATTGGCAGACGGCTCATTGAATGCGTCCACAGACTGGAATGTAAGACCCCAGTTCTGGCTCGCGTACTTGGCAATGGCGGCCATGTAGACAGCGTGTTGCTGGTAGTTCCACGACTGTAGATTGTCGCTACTGCCATCATCTGACCCAGAAGGATTGTGGTTTTTGCACATCCACCACATGGGCGAATTAGAAAAGAGCTCAAGGATGTTGGCACCTCTGGCACGGGCGTTGCGTAGCATCGTGCGCTGATTAGAGTCCCGAGACCAGTCCCAACTACTGCTGCTCGGGTCGGTGCTGGCCCAGTTCAGCCAGTAACCCTGAATTTGACGCGACGGAATCATCTTAGGAGAAACAACCATGGTACTCCCGTTGTAGGTGTTTGTGCTGCAGGCTCCGGCATTATACCGCGCGATGTTGAAGCCAAGGCCCGGCAATGACTGGCCATTGACCGTAGTCGTGCCCAGAGTAAAGAAGACATCTGCGAGGTCGGTTCTCGCCCCAAAGGCAGCAGCCCACCAGGCAAGTGAGGTTCCCCATCCCTCCCAAGTACCCCAGTTGGATTTGGGGTCGATTGTTGTTGTGGTATCAGCAGCTGTCAGTGAGCTGACCACGAGAGCCAACAAAATCGCACGGACACGTCGAATCATGGCGGTTGTCTGCTGAATAGTAATTGCAAAGTTCACTCAGGTGTCCTCAAACTTCAAGATGATTACTCGGCAAAAGAGTTGGGACTGCTCTGAACTTATACCTGCTATTCATCCCATGCCGGGAGTTTATCCAGAACCTAGGCCTAAACTGCCGCGTACCCGTCTATGGTCGCAATGGCCTTGGAAGATTATCCGCGCCAATGCGTGATGGAGTAATTTGTCTCAATAGTGCTAAATCTATACGAGTGGTGATATTGTAGCTTCCTTCTTGGTTAGAGCGGAATATCAGGTGAAAGCATCATGCCGCTTCAATCAGGAATGCGAACTCGAAGCCAAAACGTATATGAATTGAGACGCACCGCGGTTCTACATGGAGGCTCGACTCCGGATTCCCGAAATGTACTAGAATATGTTCTTGCGGATGTCAATGCTACCTAATGCGTGACCAAATGAGGGGCAAAGGTGACATGCGACTGACACTGATATAAACATGGCACACCAAAGCCTCCAGCGCTGAATTTCCGCACAACATTCAAAACAATTAAGCCAGTAATGAACACAACACTGATATAAACACTAGAGAATTGCTTATTGCTTTCTCATTATTCTATTTCGTATCATTAACAAGAAAATTAGGTCCCTACCTTGTGTGAAAAGGGTTTGGTATGCAATGTTTGATTTGAGCCACGTGGGTGGAAAGGGATGATCACAGTCACCCGATCCTATCCCAGCAGCTCGGAAACTCTTGCCAATGCAATGCCAAATATGTGACCGGACGTGATTCAAAGCGGCCGATGATCCGAGTTCAAACTCCGTATCTTCATGTCCTCGAGTGCACTTTGGGTCGCAATCAAAGCATCAAACATTCTCATCATAAAAACATCTGTTTCAGATCCGATTTTGCTATATGATTGTCTATTGACGATTCTAGAACTCTAATCCCATTATGCACCTTCATTCCAAAGTTACAGTCGAGCCCTGCCACCTTCTGAGCCAGATTCATCAAACACGATCTTTTCCCCCGTAATCATCGACTTTTGCAATGCTGCACCTATCCGTACAGCTGTGACCGCGGATTCCAACTTGACAGGCACTGGGGTATCATTCAACACAGAGTCTGTAAACTCAATGGCCTCTGTAGTAAAGGCAGCGCGGAATCTACCCCAATAGTTCTGAGGTAGCTCATGTCGGATCCCTCCTGGCTGGTAGATCCGTACATGGTTCTCAGTCGGAACCATGTTCACCGTCAGTTTACCCTTGGTCCCAATGATCTCTGTTGCGTCCTCTTGGCCAGCAACCATCATGCGAGAGGCATAGAGGTAAGCGATCCGGCCGCCGTTAAATTCTACGACACCAACCGCATTGTCGCGATCGTTATACTTACGCAGGTCCGGCTCTACCGCTGTGATTCCCACTGCATGTACTGACCGGACCTTGGCATCCTCCCCAAAGAACCACAACGCCAAGTCGATATCGTGGATACTGCAGTCGACGAAAATCCCACCCGAGAACTCGGCGTATGCAACGAAAAAGCCGGACGGGTCCAGAACATCGCAGGTCTGACTTCGAAGCACAGATGGTCGCCCAATCATTCCCGATTGCATCTTTGAATAAGCATCCCGGTATGAGGCATCAAAACGACGGGAAAAGCCACACATGACTTTCAAGTCTGGCCGAGAAGCTGCAGCATCGACGACGTTTTGAGACTGGGGAATGTAAGCAGATGATGAATTTCCCGGCTAGAACAATCTACAGGGCCGTCAAACACTTACAATATCAACTGATATGCCAAGCGGCTTCTCGCACAGGACATGCTTCCCTGCCGCAATGGCAGCAATAGCTTGCTCGGCATGTACTGCAGTAGCAGAGGCCACGCAAACGGCGATGAGGCCCTGGTGTGATAAAAGGTCTGCATATTTTTCATACACAGTTACGCCGTGGGGAGCAAGGTTTTCCTTTGCCCATTGACGTTCATCAGCGTCGGGGGTGCTGACGGCAACCAAGGTGGCACGTGGGACGTTTTGAAGAAAATTAAGAGCATGTCTTTTGCCCATCCGACCGAGGCCTGCAACGCCTATTTGAAGCTTCACGGCCGCCATGTTGGATGATTGTAAGATAACAGAGTGTCGCAAAGGAGATGGATGGCTGCCCCAGGAAACATTCTCCTACGGGGTTTGTAGGAATATATAGGTGCCAACGCATGTTCCAATTTGTGCAACGTGCACAACTGAGTCGTATGCGAATACCGTTCATTAACAATGTTACTAAAATCTCATTGCTCTGATTCGTGCCGATCATGTCCAAGGTATTCGGGATTTTTTGCCAAAATTTGTCGGGGCAAAACACCCCGATTAATCGTCTTGAAAGCTCAATAATTGGCAAGGCTTTGATTGGCTCAGTATACTGTACTTCGGGGGCTTGTGGAAAAGAGTGGTTCTCAGCCCTCAAATCGCAGCGGTTTTCGATACAGGGGGTAATAACCAAAGTTGCGGAGAAGTTGCTCAGAAACCGAAATATGTACAGTGACGCACGGCCGGCCAGATCCCCGTAAATGGTGAGGTCACAACCTCCACAGCGAGATGAGGGGTTTTCCGAACCTCTTAGATTCACTGGTTTTGCGCCTCCTCGGAAGATTATTCCGATAGATCTTCATGAGCACAGCTCATCTCATCATGGTAATAGTAAAGTTCTCCCTTTCCTAACAAAAGGAGGGAAAGCGAAGAAGGAAAAAAAAACAAAGGAAACCTTTGAATGATTGTGACATTCTATATCTCAAAACACTTATGCTACCATCGACATACTCCAGACTCTAACCAAAAATATATATCCAAACAACAGTAGAATGAACTGTTTTCCCTGTTTTTAAGTTATTGCCCCGGCAGCAATCTACAGTTCGCTCCATAGTTTCCCCCTCCGGCGTTATAGTGCCTCGGTGAAAATATATGACATCTCAGGCCTCAACAGAGAGCGACTACGACCAAGTCTTAGTGGCTGATCCGAGCATAGCCTTGTTAAATTTTCAACTACAGTGGGATATCGCATAATATTTCGCTCGGGATTTATTGAATGTATGCCAACTATATTCGGGAGTTCGATATCACGATTCCTCCCAGCCCCATGCTCTTTTCAAATGTGCCTGCGCTGCCGCCGTGGGCCAGGAATGCTTCGTCTCGGTTAGTATCAAAACATTAAGAAGCGCATCTTGATCCCTCTTATCAGTAAACCGATCGCCACAAGCAGTAACGCCCATGCAAGCTGTAAACATGGCTGGTCTCGTGGCGACATTCGACAGAGCTATTCCGCATAGTTCTCGCAACTGCATCCGTATATTATCCTTTGCCAGTTGTGTGAGCGCTGAAAAGTTAAACTTGGCTCGGAGTATTGGCTTACATCAATTCTTTTTCGGGAGATCCGCGCTGATGGTCCTACCCGCGGACCACGGTCGTCATGGCACATGAGTAGCAGACGCGCATAGATACCATGAGCAATACCAATTACTGCAGAACAGTCAGCAAGATTGCCACAGTACCTTGAGTCTCTCCAACTTACCGACGGCATGGCAAACATATAAGATGTTGGGAAACACTTCATGATGCGATTCAAGTGGTTCGCTATAGGCTATCGGCAGCCATGACACCGGCCGAGCCCTCAGCCAGCCTTGGTCATAGTCCACGAGCGCTTGATACTCTGCCATGCTGCGAGCCCCATTTCCAAAGCAATAATTCATAACTTCTGCGCAATGTACGATGATGCGGTTCGCCCAGGTATCGTCGTCGGCTGGGGAAAAGGACCGATCAATGAAGGCGTGGTCGAGCTTGATCTTGACTGGTCTTTGCGTAGCAGAACTCATTGTTATTTCTTGTCTCAAGCCAATCCAAAATGACGCCTGCCGAAGGCTGCTTGGAGGCGAGGTTGAGTTTGGTGTATTCATGAACAGTTGTATCCCGAGAAGATGGCCCTCAAGGTCGGTACCAAGGAGTGGAACATCGAGTTCCTCTAAGGTGCGGAGGAGAATGGTCGCAGCTAGTAAATCGTCGTTTGCGAGGTCTGTCGAGTCCCCAGATATGGTAGACAGGTGTTTGAGGCATTCTTGATGGTATCGGTCGGATGCATATGGGTCATATCCCCCGTTTAGACTAAGATGTCTCGATGACAAGGCGAAGATGGCGTTGAGAAGTGTCGGGCTATTGGCCGCCCTATAGGGCACAATGTTGGCGAAATGGCTACGGCAATCGCAGAGATCAAACTAAATCACTCAGCCTGATGTTCGTTGATTCAACTAGCCGTAAGAAACTTACCCAAGTGCACATGTACTCCAAGTAGTATTTCATCAAACGCACTTCGTGCGGCTTTGTAAGGGGTATTGAGACAGATTCAGAGGCTAATCCCAGCAATGAGTTATGCGGAATAAGACCATATTCTCTGTAAAGTTCGGTCCGTGGTAGAGCATCATATGAGGTTGAATCGGGCAAGGGAGAGTCGTGTGTTGAGTTGTTTATGCGGTCGGGAATTATCTCAAACGATTCTGCGTCGTTGACTTCTATCGTTGCTTCGGAGGACTGGTCTGGCTCTTCGTAATAGCCTTGAAGTAAGGTGTTGGACCCTGAGACATAGTGACTCTCAATATCCGGTGTTTCGTCAACAAATCGCACTTCTTCTTCGTCAGTTACACATGCCAATTTGAGAATCATCTACATCGATCAGGATATACTCACACCGCCTTGGGCAACGGACCCACGACTGCTCTCTGCCGAATGGTCTGCGTCATTGCACGGGCTCAGTTAAATTAATCCGCTTCATTTCTTGATTGAGCACAGGGCAGGCTTACCCGTTCGAATGCTTAAAGCGGAAGGCCGGGGAGAATGTGCAAACCCTTCCTGCGGAAACACATCGGAGGCATGTTCTGGATCGCCCCTCCAGGTTCTCCGGACTCCAAACACACTTTAGATGTTGCTCTCTGCAGGTCTAGAACCTCGTCAGAAAGGGGAAGCCGGGTGAGGGATATTGGCTAGCTGGGACTTACCAGGCATGCATTCGACGTGCCGGGTCTGTTCATTCTGCCTCGTCTGTGGCCTTGTTTGACTGGAGTTTTGTGCCGGGTTGTATTCCAATTTGCTGTGATTGATGCATGAATAGGGGAAAAGGTCCGACTCTCGGGGCAACGCTCTAGTTTTATCCAGCCAAGGGCAAAACCTCCGATTCAACTTTGTTAAGTCTGCTTGTGACTCTCCACTTTTAGCTGTGAAACTACGTCTGATTCGCCTCCCCGGACTGGAGTAGATGTCATTAGTGTGACCTTGCTGACTCGGTTAAGTCACTTGAAGTACCCCAGACCCCGTTCTACCCCATGATATGGGGAAGACGCAGAATAATTCCTTCAGCTCTATTGGCCCCAATGAAACATTGTCGGCGAAGAGACATATAATTGGAGTGATCGATTGTCGCTCAAGGCTCAAGACTCGAACTATATAAGACTCACGCTGCCTCCTCTTCCCAGCCTCATCTCTCACCAGCACTCATCCCTGACTAAACTCCAAGTACCTCGAGAAGTTTTTCCAGAGCCACCATCGCCATCATCACTTGCACCATGGGCAAGAAAGCTGAGCCGGCCGCCGAGTCTAAACTTGACGAATATGGCGTCAAGACAGAAGAACACGCCGGTATGAGCCTGCCAATTGAGCCCTACGGGCCGTCCGGTATGAAGTTGCCTCCTGATCCCCTGTCTGCTTGCTCTTGAAAATTAGCTCACTCGTCAGGTTTCCGTGGACTGTTCTCCTCGCCTTATGTTGCGATGTGTGCCGCTTTCTCGGCCATCGGCGGACTTCTCTTTGGCTATGACCAAGGCGTCATCAGTGTCACCCTGGTGATGGAACACTTTCTCGATCGATTCCCCGAAGTCTCCGACAATGCACCCGGTGCAGGTTTCAAAAAAGGTCTCATGACGGCTATGATAACACTGGGCGCATTCATCGGAGCTATAAACCAGGGATGGATTGCGGATTGGATTTCCAGGAAACGATCGCTCATGGTTGCTGTGGTGGTGTTCGTAATCGGCTCTGCCCTTCAGACCGCTGCTGTCAGCTACGCCATGCTTGTCGTTGGCCGATTTATTGGCGGTATCGGCATTGGACAGTGAGTCTCTCCCGGCGACCTTCTTGAGTACTGTTTTTAACTGACGGTGGTTGATGTGCAGGCTTTCGATGGTGGTGCCGCTTTATATTTCGGAGATTTCGCCCCCAGAGATCCGTGGCTCGTTGCTTGTGTTCGAAGAGCTGTCCATCGTGTTCGGGATTGTCGTGGCTTTCTGGATCACGTATGGCACCAAAGACATGCCTAGTAACTGGTCCTGGCAGCTCCCTTTTCTCCTGCAAATTCTTCCCGGTTTACTGCTCGGATTCGGCGCTGTGTTTCTCCCTTATTCTCCTCGGTGGCTCGCTTCCAAGGATCGTGAGGAAGAAGCTTTATCCAACCTAGCCAAGCTACGAGGGTTACCCGAAACTGACAGCCGCGTCCAACGTGAGTGGATGGACATCATTGCTGAAGCTAGATTCCAGGCCAGCGTTCTGCGAGAGCGTCACCCTCAGCTTACATCCAGGACTGATGCTACCGCAAGAATCAAGCTGGAGTTTGTTAGCTGGACAGATTGTCTGAAGCCTGGCTGTTGGCGACGTACGCTCGTCGGAGCAGGGATCATGTTCTTTCAGCAATTCGTGGGCATCAATGCGCTGATTTACTATTCACCCACTCTCTTCGGTACGATGGGTCTCGATTACAACATGCAGCTCATCATGTCCGGCGTACTTAATGTTACGCAGTTGGTGGGTGTGTTCAGCAGTCTCTGGACACTCGATCGATTCGGACGCAGGTCTATTTTGCTCATCGGCAGTTTCCTAATGTTTGTCCCGCACTTGATTATTGCCATTCTTGTAGGAAAGTATTCCAAAGATTGGCCCAATCATACTGCAGAGGGATGGACGAGCGTCGCCTTCTTGCTCTTTTACATGCTTGCCTTTGGTGCTTCATGGGGCCCTGTTCCTTGAGCGATGCCTGCCGAGGTCTTCCCTTCAAGCTTGCGAGCGAAAGGTGTTGCGATTTCTACATGCTCAAGTAAGTCCCCATGACCATCTTTGCCTCTCTGGTCTCATCTTTGGCTTCTGCTAACATCCATCTCAGACTGGATCAACAACTTCATCATTGGGCTCATTACGCCTCCTCTGGTTCAGCAGACAGGTTTCGGTGCCTATGTGTTCTTTGCCGTGTTCTGTCTACTCTCCTTCGTCTGGGTTTGGTTTTGCGTCCCAGAGACTAATGGAAAGACTTTGGAGCAAATGGATGAAGTCTTCAACGACCGAAGCGGCGTGGATGATACAGCGAAGAAGGATCGTATTCTGCGGGAGGTATATGATGCAAGACTTGGGCACCATGGGGCATGAAGTCTTGGCGGTCTTAGCTTTGAAGGTCGCTGACCTCCATCATACTTATCTCTTGTAACTTGTTGTCACATAACGTATGTCGTTAGATATTAGATATACATCCCACAGTTGCGACTAGCTCGCCGATGTTATATCCCGTGTGTATTTTTACTCAAGTTATACTTCTGTTGTTCATGCTCACATAGTTAAGGGAGAAAAAGTACAATTCTCTTCTCAAGGACAAATATACTCCTAAAAGCGCGAACTAATCTACCTACCTTTTTCTCATTGAGATACAATAAAAAACCTGGGTCTGGGGAGTGGATGATTCTTATCGGTTAATATAAACTTTGATATTTTGGGATAGCTGCCCCTACTGCGGGCAGAGAGCGAAGTAGATATGTCAAACATCATTGAAAGTATTTCTACCGACCATGCCTCCGGGGTTGGCTCGAAGAGTCTCAGTTGTAAATCCGGGTATGTAAAGTGACCCGTTGCCTATTCTTTTAGAATGTGAATTGCTAGACCAGCTACCCTCCTATTTAAAAAAAAAAATCTGCTTAACCGACTTTTAATTAGAACAGTATTGTTTTCAATACAGACAAAGAAGAGGTTTGCAACAGGTGGTTCAATTGTTTGTTGCTGAACTTGAATTCATGTCGTACAGGACTATAGGGTAGGTGTCTCCATGACAAAGGGGGCTGGTACACAGTTGAACCTCAGAAGCTGCCATTGGCTAAGTTGAACCTGTCATCATGGACCTTTTGCTTGTGGAGAGGTCAGGGATCAAGTGTTGGGCAGCTAGGCTAATGCAAGTGTAGCCACAACGGCTTGTCAAAGTAATGCAACTTTGAAGATCGAGATCCCTTCGTGAGTTTGAGTGTGGATCTTTCTCTCACCTATTTGGCTTTGGTCGCACTAATGAGAAGCCCCGTCAGATTCTCGTCTGTGAGGATACATATGTAAAGGCGTTGTTGAGTTGCTTGGAGCTAGCTTTACGGTTGACTTGCCACCGGGAGCAAGGATGAGAGGATCCGAAATATATGAATACCGGCTATCGCCACTACTTCGTACACGGTAAGTTTGCATTGGCAGTGATTTCTTCTCAGCTCATCCTTCAACACGCGAATAGGGACGAAGGATCATAGGAGGCGTCTATGCTCAAAGAAGTAAGTTTAAGGAGACGTAAAACGCGCCATGATTCGTGAAGCAAGGAACAATTCCAACGCATTTTCCCGGATCAGGGGTATTTGACACTACTCACGGTGCACCAGAAGTCTAGTGTAGGCTAACTGCCAAATCCTTGTTAGTCCTCAGCTTGGAACCGTCAGAGTCTCAGAGAAGAATAATGTACGTACTCTTACTCATTAACTAGGAGAAGAACGATGGGGAATTTTGCTTGGCTAAAAAAAGTAGATCTTTAAAACTGTGCTCCATAATATATTAATAAATGTGTCAAGTCTTCAGCCCCCCCCCCCCCGTCAGTTCTCACATTGCTTTTCGCTGTGACCAACAGCGCGATGGCGGGGCAGGAGTCGTATGAGGCATTCCGGGTCCGCTTCGATGGCGCGGCTATTTCAACGTATGCCTTGCTCATGATAGTCGTCCCCATGAAGATTTGGTGTAGAACGCAGGTGAGCGGCTGGAAAAGCATTGGATGGGACGACTGGCTCTCCGTTGCCACTTTGGCCTTCGTCAATGTCTGGTTTTGGGATAATATGATTGGTAAGTTTCTGCTTTTTGAGCTAAAAATCACGACTCGTGCAGGCCAGTTTAATTGATTGTTCAAGCTGTTTAGGTGTCCGACTCTACCTCGGGAAACATGTTGGAACCGGCGAATCGGAAGTCAACCCAGAACAATTGGAATACTTCCTCAAGTGTCTATACGTTGCATCGATATCATACGTGGTGTCCATCGGATTCATCAAACTTACGATATTGGCGTTCTACTGGAAACTCTTCTCCGTCGCAGCAAGATGGCCGATTCGAATCCTCGCCGCGTCTGTCGTGGCATGGCTCATCGCTTTTGTAAGCGCGACTCCATTGTTGTATATGGCACAAATCTCTAATATTTGTTCTCTCCAGGTCTATCTTGGAGCATTCGGTTGTCTGCCCATCCGCGCGCAATGGGATGTAACGGCAATGGCAACTGCGAAATGCGTGCCACCGAAGTCCATCTATCTCGGCGCATCACTCCCAAATGTCATAACGGATCTAATCCTTGTGTTGATGCCTATCCCGTACGTTTGGAGGCTAAACATTGCTCTTCAGCAACGCCTCATACTTGCCGGCCTTTTCCTGCTGGGCCTGTTCATCTGCATCGTCTCTATTATTCGACTGACGATAGTAATGTCAATCGCCACTGACGATCACGATACTACATATAACCTCAAGGACTTCATGCTGTGGTCTATCGTCGAGGTGAACATAGGGCTTGTTTGTTCTTGCCTGCCTAGTATGCGACATATTCTCAAGGCAATTGGGCTGGGACGTTTCTTTTCTCTATCTTACGGCCCGAACGGACAGAACACACCCGGCAGACGTCCCAACAGTGACCCGACGGGCGTGAATACTGGCTCCAGCGGCGGTCGCGTCCTTCGGTCCAGGCATAATGCATCTAATACCGGAGAGAGTTTTGATAGAAAGTTAAAACAAAAGAAGAAGTCAGACCCAACAACTCAACACAATAAATACGAAAGGTTAAAAAAAAACTTTACTAGCCCAAGGCTGCAGTTATACAGCAGAAAATTCTATAAACCTTTATACTGATAAATCGCTTGCTATCAGGATGAGCTGTACGTCGAATAACTACTAAAGCTGCCCTCTTCACCTGGATTCCTTCGTTTGTCTTATATCCTTCGCCAATAGGGTAAGAATTAGTTAAAGTTATTTATTAGTATTAGAGCCAGTACTTATACGCCAATCCATATACTTCAATATACCGAGCGGGGATCAACCAACCCAGTAAGTATCAGTAGCCCCTTGGCCAGAGTACTAATACTAATATACCTGCAGCCTTTAATATATATTATAGTAAAAGATAAGATCCTAGTACCTTCTTTTAAAGGTAATAAGATTACCTGTCTAAGTATAAAGAAGCCTAAGGTTAGTACTAGTAACTATAAGCTTACTAGCTTTATAAAAGCTATTAATACTAATAATATTAAGAAGCTAGATTAATCTATCCTTAATAACCTCTCTAAGGAGTAGATTAAGATCCTATATTACTTTAGTAAGGATATCCTTAGGTATATACCTAAGAATAAACTTAATAATAAGACTATCTTAGCCTTATAGAGCTAGAGGTTAGAGTAGTTCTAATTCCTTATACCCAAGGTAGTATTATTTATATAGAATACTATTAATAAGAAGAATAAGTAGGGAGGTATAATAAGAAGGGAGGAAAAGATATAAATAAAATCAGGGTTCAGAAGATAGTATTAATAAAAAAAGCTTTTAAACCTTTAATATAATAAAAGACAATACAGTGAGGGAAAATGCATCTATTAACAGCGGGTTATGGTGGGGGAAGACAGGTCTCAGCAGGATAGACAGCGATGAGGATGCCTACCAGATGATCGATCACGTAGCGGGCGCCAACGTGAGTGCTACCGCCGTGGAGAATGGACAACAGTCTGGACAAGAGACCGACCAGGGATCAACTGAGGAAGGAAGAGATGGCTCAAAGAGTGGCGGAATCCTTGTGCATCAAAGCTGGAGTGTCATGACTGATGGGAAAGGTTCTTGAAAAGTGTATTTTGGTATCCAACATATTGCGTATTTACTAGGGGCGCATTATAATGTTCTTCTTTGCCATCTGAGGAATAAAATGATATATGACTTGAACTTCCTTTTAATCTATTGTATTGGATTTTTAATTCCCCGCCAAGCTCAAAATTTCACTCTCAATTGCCTCTCCCAACGCCTGAGTTGTTCCCGTGCCACCCATATCAGGGGTCAAAACCGAGGCTTCAGAACGCTCCAATGTCCTCTCAATAGCCTTCAGTAAAGCGTCTGCGGCCTCTGTATGTCCGAAGTGCTGGAGAAGCATCTGACCAGCCCAAATCATTCCAATTGGGTTGGCCAAGTTCTTGCCTACAATGTCCGGCGCGCTTCCATGTACGGGCTCAAATAGACTGGGAAATTTGCCCTCAGGGTTGATGTTGGCTGAGGGTGCGATGGCAATGGTACCAGTGCAAGCTGGTCCCAGGTCGGATAGGATATCGCCAAAGAGATTGCTGCCGACAATGACGTCGAAGATTTCCGGCCTCCCAACAAAGTGAGCCGTGAGAATATCAATATGATACTTGTCCAGGTTGATTTCTGGGTAGCTCTTATGCATCTCACTGACCCTACCATCCCAGTATGGCATGGTGATGCTGATTCCGTTGCTCTTGGTTGCGCTTGTCAGCCTTTTCCTCGGTCGACTCTTGGCCAGCTCAAAGGCATAACGAAGAATGCGGTCAACCCCGACCCTCGACATGACTGTCTCCTGGATAACAACCTCTCGGTCTGTTCCCTCAAACATCTTTCCGCCGACCGAGCTATATTCACCTTCTGTATTCTCACGAACGATCCAGAAGTCAATATCGCCGGGCTTCTTGCCGGCGAGAGGGCACCTGACCCCGGGCATCAGACGACACGGTCGGAGGTTCACATATTGATCGAATTCTCGCCTGAACTTGAGGAGACTGCCCCAAAGTGACACGTCGTCGGGCACAAGGCTAGGCATTCCGACGGCGCCAAAGTAGATGGCGTCAAAGCCGATGAGCTGTTCTTTCCAGTTGGCTGGCATCATATCTCCGTGCTTCTGGTAGTATTCGCAGCTTGCAAAGTCGAAGTGTTCAAATTCTATAGAGAGTTTGAAAACCTTGGCCGCTGCTTGGAGGCACTTTACGCCCCATGGCATGACCTCGGTGCCAATGCCGTCACCCGGGATGACGGCAACTCGAAGGGTTTTAGAAGACATATTGAATGATGAGGTAAGGAAAATGGTACTGAATAACGGTCTTGGGAAGATCTGCCGTAAAGTGACCTCATGCTTAAATAAATGCAGGGTCACCGAGATCGCTGGTGATCGGGTTAACCATCGGCTAAAGGAATAAGCGCATTTCGACCATGGCAGCTGATGTGAGTCGTCACGTGAAAACCCCGCTGCGGTTGAAAGATTGACCGCCGAGTCGTGACCTCTGGGCCCTCGGAAAAGTCTACCGACATCGGCATCTACATGTTCGATTTCGATAATTTCCAGGGCGATTTACAACGGCAGGTCTAACAGTTCACAGGGTCCCTCAGTAAGTTATACCGGAGTGGATCCGTCTTCTTTGATTACAGAATGCCTCCAGTTCGAGGCAAAGCAGCATGTATCGCCTGTCGCTCGCGGAAGCAAAAGGTCTGTGAAAATCTTCATTACCCTTATTCATCACCGTAACTGAGCTAACTAAGACTCGCGCAGTGCAATGAAAAGAGGTGAGATACTATAATATGTACTGGTAACTGCCATCCAAAATCTTATTGACGTGATAAGACCTGAATGCTCTCGGTGTCAAGCGCTTGGCATCAAATGCACCTGGCCCACAGCCCGCAGACGGTAAGTCGAAGCCATACACGAAAGGCGAAAGTAAATTTTTGACACTTTGATGTCAGTGGTCCCGCAAAGGGTTATACCGAAGCACTTGAACGTCGACTAGGGGACACAGAGCTGGCTTTGCTACAACTCTTACTCGTTTCGAATCCAGAAACGATTGAAAGTGCCTTCGGACCAGACACGCTCGAATTGGCACAATCCATCTGGGCCAACCGCCAGGTAAAAGCTGAGTCGGGGGAGGGCCGTCTTGAGGGCGAACGGGCTGAGGCATCATTGATGGCACAGTGGGATAATACATCTCTGAAAACTGCCGACGGGATCAACGAGTGGGTCAACGGGTTGAGGCATGGTGAACCAGAAACATCTGCCGATGTCTCAACAGTTCTTAGGAAAAGCCAGCAATTACCTGTTGGCGAGCAAGCTCCAGGGCAACTTCCGGCTACTGTAAGCCATCCAAACAGGGACGAAACTCGTACACCAGGTGAAGTCTGCGCACTGAGACAAAGTGGCGTCCCAACGTCGCATAATTCAGCCCCGTTTAGATCAGACAAGAGAGATCATCCGGGAGAGACTGCAGACGAACCTCTAGATGATAGAGACGGTGGATCTGGTGTTCGCGGGAAGATAGATCTTCCTGCTGAGTTTCAAAGCCAATTTTTGTGGTAGTAACTAGCTATACCAGTACAAAACAAGCAAGTAAATGGCATTGTATCGGGGCAGTGAGTAGTTGAATGATTCAAACAGAGCTGCTGAATAGCGTGCTATAATCAAGATTAAGGATCTCGTTCATCAGATCTTGGCCTTCGCCAAATTCATCAGGCAGTGATGTGTCGAAACCAAAATCAGGACCTATGTACTGTGGTACTGCAAGTGAGTTAGGAGATATTTGGAAAGTTGGCTCGGTCGGGTAGATGCTCGTCGCCCACTGTGCATCTTGCTGGGGGGGCTGTCGAGCAGGTTCTCCTGGGTCTTCAACACGCTGCCTCTTGGAAACTCTCGGGGTCGACAAGACGCTAGGATCCCTTCTTCTGCTTGGTGTAACTACACTTTGGTTTCGCGGGCTTCGTGGTGGTGGAGAAGATTGAGGATGCAACATGTTTGGCATCTCATACTTGGTGATAAGCTTTCGAGAGAGAAGATTGAGGGCAGCGTGACATTGACGCGCGCTTGACCATTTCTTTGACATTCGATCTAAGATGGCAAGGCACCGGTCAAGCTCACTGGTATGTGACAGTTAGAAAAGCATCTCTCGATACCACAGGATGCAAAGTACTATACCACTTAGATTTGGAAAAGGGGTATTGATCCAGCAGAGTGGCGAAGGATACCACGAGGCCAGCGGTCCAGACAGCGGACAATGAGGTGGGCCAGGATAAGAATAACCCGTTTTCCAAGTGCTGATTCACGTCCATAAGAAGCGAGTGGCTAGCGTTGATGGCTGCTTGAAGACTACATTTAAATTCGAATCTGTCTCTTGGCAGTGAGAGGAAGGGGCGGTTGAGAAGAAGGAGACTGTGGTTATACAAGGTGGTGAAAAAGACGTGGTAGCGAGATGTAAGATCGTTTGTTCCTCCCGGTGGGCTATCTTGAATGGAAAGAGGTAGTCGGTTCCACCAGGAATGGACGCGGCACGTAATCTCCTGCACGCTGTCCAGATCAACCGAGCGGGTATGGATAGAATTATGAAAGAGATTGAGTATTGTCCCCAGAAGTTGTGCGTGAGTTGCTATTAGCCCCAAGATTGTTTCCTGCTTCTCACCGCCCGATGTTGGCTGTCCTTCAGAAGAATCACGAACCCCCGGCTCGACCGGAGATCCGTCAAAGGGCGATTCAACAGCCATGCCCGTGAGACGCTCACGCTCTTGTCGTTGGCCTTGGGGAAGATGGGCCAAGACCAGCTCAGGGCTATCGTCCCCGGGGGTATCCGCCGGCTGGTTAACTGGGACAGGGCGGTGCAGCTCTGGCATGCCGGGCACGCAAACATCTACATCTATGTCGTTGAAGCTGAGGGGATGTCCTAATGCCTGTCCAAGATGTCTGTCGAAGATGTAGGCACACCAAAAGATGCGCTTCCGTATGCCCCTCACCGGTTCTGGTAGTTGCAGATAACGGAAGGGGCACCTGTGGATACCTGCATGATACATCATCCGTGTCAGAGCACCATGCACCGTGGATGCGGCTCGAAGAGACATGACGGTGATCATGTAAAGCTCTGCGGCCAGTAGAGCCTGAAGACTAAGGATATCTGGACTGTTGTAGAGAGAGCCAAGAAGCTGCAGTAAGCCTTGAGTTGACTGGATGCGACAAGCGTGATCAAGCTGAAGCCCAGGTGTAGTTGCTGCAATACCAAAGACACATTGGACAGTAACCATCCGGCAAAGGTCCTCTTGTGGACGAGGCCCTTTAGACAAGAAGGAAACGGACTCGCCCTCCACGCCACCGTATGCCTTATTCACTTCTTCAAGAAACGTAGGTCCATGAAGGAAGGGAAATACAGGGTGCCAATGCCGAAAATAAGCCATCGTAAGCTCCTTTGACATGCGGGGTGTAGGGAGCATTCCCAGGGCCGAAAACCCACTGGACTGGGCAACCTGGCCAGCGGGTGTCACATCTTGCTGGGACGACTCTGTCTCTGAACCCGCCAGATAGGTATGTGCCGGCTCTGGGGCAGGGAGTTTGTTTGGAAGATCTTTGCTGCCGCCGACTTCCCGGGATGTTGGGAGATCTGAGAAGGCTTTGAAAACAGTGTTGGCAAAGAAGACTCCACTGGCGCTGCCAATGAACTCGCTCCGACACGCGCCGAGAGCTACAAAGCTGCCAATTTCAGTTGGCGGGATGGACCTTGAGTGGCTGTTGGGTGCATTCTGCTGAGACATTTCAATGTGCTAACCAAGACATGTCACATGATGCGATAACATAACACCTTGTAACGGAGTCGCGTGAAAGCATTTGGAAGACGTTCGTCAATATCCGAAACCGGACTCTTGCGCTTGCTTACGTGAGCATTCCGCACCGACAGCCGACATGAATTGCTTACCCTATAGCTTCAAGAAGACATGTATTCAATCCAACATGTATTGCTGAAGGGCTTGTTGGTCGTGTTTCACAGTATTTGGGGACCATTCAGTACTATCACTAGCTATGATGTGGACAGGTTTTCGAAATAATGTGAGCTGGGGCAAAACTGACCAATGTCGAGCCGTGTCCACATGCTTTAAACAACATCTCACAACTCCCAATCATTGGGAAGAAAATGAAAATTCTAGTATACAGTCGCATTATATTCTAATTAAACAATATAACTATCGTCGTTCAGAAACCAACTCAGGTCAATGCTTGCCTCCTGACCCATCGCACTGACGGTATTTTTGTGCCCTGTTGGATGCATCTTGAGCGACTGATGCCTCTCCAAATGTCTCGTTAAGCTTGGCGCTCTGGTCCGTTTCTTCCCAGCTGTGCCGCCGCGCCCTTGTATGCCCCATTTCCGCTGAAGCATGGCCAAGAAATCGCGCGCCTTCTTGGCCGTCTCCCATGACGAGCTGAAACAATCCAGGGCACGAAGGCAGGCGTTGAGATGGCATGCCGTATCGTGAGGGGATAGTGTCGTGTTGTTACTGATAGAGGCAAAGATGAGAAGGGAGGCCGCAGAACAAGTGATACCAACACCGTGGATATTCATCCTCTTAAACGAGTACTGGAGCTCGTAGATGTAGAGAAGTTTCCCAATAGTAGCAGCGGATTCGATGCACATCATACGAGCATGCTCGCAACCGGGGCCTTTTGGAGGGGTCGGCTGACCAAGTCTGGACATCCACGGCCTATGTGCGTGGATCATGTTTTGGTAATATTGCATACTATCGGCCTGTGTCAGAGAGTACGCTGACTAGATGGAGTAGGAGTGGACCTTACTGGAGAAAGAGAACATGTGGTAGATATGGCCTCTTCACGTTTTCCAAGTCAACTTGAAGCTCCTGAGGAAGGTTGTTCTTCCAATTTAGAAGGTCATTGACAGCTTTCATGTTCATTTCTTGAAGCACTGTTGGCGGTATAGTCCGGCATCCATACCTGTATGGTTTAGTTAAACCTCTACTCAGGAGGAGGCAGAACTCTTTCCAACTTACAATGCATATCCCAGTGGTGCCATAATCTCGCACAATGATATTCGCTCACGACTTATTATTTCAATATAATCAGCCAAGGAAAGGCCCTCGTTTCCCGGCTGTGCGGAGCAGTACTGAACCCAGATCTGGGGGGAGCTCATATTGGCGATCTCCTTTGGCTTGTCGACTGTGACATCTTCCATGTTCGTTCGGAATGGTCGACCTAATAAGAGTCCCCACAAGCTGGAAGGACTTTGTGTGAGCAACACCATTTCATTTGGTTGTTAAATAGAGTGGAGTAGACTGACTGGTCGGCGATATAAGCACCCCAGAACGCGGTCCTTCGGATCTCAGCCTCTTCTGGTTTCAAAATGCCCCTTTCTACGTAGGCTGTCATGTCCATATGCAAGGCTAGGTGGAAGGCCAGCCGCATTGCCATTCCTGCATTGAAGTCAGAAACGTTGTTCAGTCCACGTACAGTTTAGATAAACACAAACCACTATAGAGCCAGCCACGAGCATCTCGCTTGCACCCGATATCATGACCGCTGATGACAACCATTGCCTGAACAGTAGCAACACTGGGACAGTCCAACTCAATTTCGATCAGTGTTTTTGCTCTATCAGCAAAAAAGTCGGCCAGTGATCTTGGGAATGTGACAAATGATGGGTGATAGCGGGGTTCGAATGCGGCACCTAATGCACAGCTAGATTTCGGTAAGCATTGATACGAAGATAAAAGCCAATAGCTAAAAAGAAGTCTGTAGGAAATGAGCCTACATTGCATTGCACAAAGATTCAGAGAAGTATGGCGTTTCTTCTTCCTCCTCCCTCCAACGTCGCTTCGCTTCAGCGTACATGGCTTGATCGACTACGTGAAGTGAGGGATCCTGCCAAGCGAAATATAAATCCGAAAGGTGCCGCTCGAGCTCAGCGGGGACTTCCTTCTCAAGGCCTAAGCGCTCAAGGTAGTCAGAACCGTCATAGCGTACAGTCCGGTGAACAGTGAGGTTGTCTGGGGCTGGCATATCGACAAGGTTGAAGTTTGATGTTGGCCCATAGAATCGCGTTTGTCCATCTGGACTGATCTGTAGAGTACCCACGCGATCAGAAAGCTGATCTACAAGGGCCTCCGTTGCATCGATCTCGCTCGAGGCCCCGTCCGATAATGAGGGACAACTGACATCTGGGACGAAAGTGGACTGCTCGTACAAGGTGAGGGGGTTATGACATTGAAGATATGCTTCCGGGCTGAGGTTGAATAGATCTGGAGCGCTTATTGCCGTCTCTGCATCTATGCTGCACCAGTCGCCTGATTGTAGATCACCCATCGCCTGTTCAACAGCCATCGCAGGAGGTGAAGTGTCAAGGCTCGTAACGGCGTTTGTTGAGGTGCCGGCGTTCAACGTCTCATCAAACTGTGGAGATCCGTTGACGGCGATACCAGAAGAAGGTCCCGATGCATGAATAGAGACACCGTCAAGCCTAGAACGGTGCTGGTCTTTTGGGGATATGTGCGCAAATTGCTCGAGCTGATCTTCTGGCGTGGCTGGCGAATTGCTTTGTGTGCGTTCTCGGTGGCTCTGAGCATTGACGAAATTCGAAATGCCTTCATTTCCTAAATGATGATCAAACCCAAGCCTGCTCAGCACTGATTCCGACTCCTTATTCCACTCCGGTGGCTCAAGATTGTGCTTGGCGATGAAGGCCTGAAGCTGTCCGATCCGCTCAAATAGTATATCGACCGCGACGCGATGAGATACTCTGTCAAAAAATCAGTATGCTGAGCCTATGGCAAAGCCGGCTCGCCTTAGGAGAACCTACCGTCTCTTGTCATCGCCGAAATGATACCGACAACTTTTGCCCTTCTGTTTGCAGTGGGAGCACTCAGGGGTGACACCGTCGCACTGTAGAACGCGATATTCGGTCAGCCTGGCGATTGGCAAAGTAGCGCGCCCTCATCGCGCAGAGAATCCATTCAACTTGCCTTTACTTTACTTTCGCGACACGGAACGCAGGCTGTGGTAACATGACGTCTCTTTTTCGTGCTTATTGTGGATGGCTCGGCGCCGGTGATCGGCATGTTTGAGAAATTGGTCGCTCGTGGTATGTAATCTTCTGTACCGTACGCGGGGGTTCAATATTGTGAGACTCATAGATATTGCTGTATATGTACGAGGTAGTGACAATATCTCGCAATGGGCTTCGTATATCTGTTAGGTATATGCACAGAGACAAGACTTTGGTGCTGGCCGTAGGCCTCTGGATGGAGATTGTAGGAGAGAAACATTCGCTTCCCCTCGCCTTGCCAGGAATTCCCCGCATGGCCCCGCATGGCCCATTCAAAGAGCTCTGGGGAACATGGCGGGTAAACTTTCTCAAGCCTGATCGATCATGTGCTCAAGCTAAAATCGTTACATCCCTTTTTCAGTATTCTGGTTCTAGTCCGGTTCTGGCACTCTTCGGAAATCATATCCCTGAGGTGGGTCGAGTATAGGATATGTTCGCAGGACTCCATCCAAGATAATTGAACGTATCTCATAAATATGTGTTGATGCTTGTGCTGATGTTAATGACACTTGAGTAGAAAGTCAAAGACTCCCTGTATACTTTCATGGAAATATTTTGGCTTGGCGAAAGATTGCCCCAAGCCGTATACACCAACATTGTCAGAATTCAGATGTACACATCCACTCCATGACACGAACTTAGTGAATTAATACCCGCGAATATTAGTTTTGGCTACTGTGAGCCCGGCGGCCGTTGAAGGTACAAAAGAAGTAAGGGTTCACATAATCTTGGAAGCGTGAAGGCGAGTCTGCACCTACCTCTGGCGAACTTGAGCGTAAGAAGCAGTCAATAACCCTGACGGGAGCATAAAACATTACGTTGTAAATTAGTACAAAGTCTAGATAAATCATGCGAAGTCCTTCTGGTAATTTTATCAAATGACGGGTGACTTTGACCTGACCAGAAGCTCCTAGGGGTGAACATTGATAGACGTACCGTATTAACATCGAGACCGGTCATTTGTGCGACGGAACTATCGTCCGACGTTAGTGGGGTACATCAACCTCAACTGAACTGTCGAAGGGAGAGTTATGAGAACTCACCAATGATCAACCAAATGGCCAACTTGTCTTATGATTGTCACTTGAAGACTTCCCCAGATTTTTAACAATCCTTCTCCGCGTTTTCCTCCCCGCATCTTCCACCTCCGCATTGTTCTTAATTTTCATGATCTTAATCGCATTTAACAGGTAGATCCACAAAGAACGAGGAGAGCGTCGAGGCCTTTCTAATAAAGATTGATACCAAATAAGGACTCCCCAACGCAATCAGGGAGATTACTGGATTGGTAGAAAGTTCGGTCCAAGGTAGTAAGGTGAAGGCGATGTTGTCAGATCGGGCACGAGCTGCCTATGGAAAAAGCTGGCATGCGGCACCCAGTGCAACGTCTCAACACAATTTAGATTTTTATTGCAGTGCTTTGGTCGAATGTTAGAAGGAAGTATGTAGATGCATTCCAGATACTCACTTTACCGGTTGGTCACTGGGAGAGGAGTGTTCTTGCAAAAGTCATTTCGATTAATTTTACTTTACTATATTTTGTTATACAGTAGATCCTCTTATAGCTACAACAATCTCCCTGCATGTATTCCTCCAGTAATTAAGATATCATCTGATGTGTGATATGCGCTGGCTTGAGACAAGAGGTATACCACCGGAACTTTGAGATCGGTCCGATCTCCCATTCGCCGCATAGGGGGTTCGTTGTTCATGATGTCTCCGAGGTGCGGATACTTCCGACAAAGATCAAGAGTCATATCAGTGACCATATATCTGTGCCGGTTAGTAAAATTCAGATTGTTGGGCTGACGAGGTTGGCAACTCACCCTGGCGAGATACTGTTGACGCGAATGCCAGTGGCAGCCAGCTCGACTCCAAGGGCTTTGGCCAGTGACATGACCGCACCCTTGCTAGCACAGTAGTCGCTTGTGGTTTGGCCCTTGCTAGCTACATAAGCTGCAATAGAAGCAATCATCACAATAGATCCGCCTTTGGGATTGAAATCAGTCGGCTCCTGCTTGACCATCTGGGCTGCAGCTAGTTGGGCGGCGTAATAAGTGCCGAGGACATTGATTTCCATGGTTTTGGCAACCGAAGCAGGCGCCCTCTCTAGAAAAGGCTCATCTGGGCAAATTCCAGCAGCAGTAATTCTGTGAGTCGTGTCAGAACTGAGAGAAAATGTAAATGATTCAAGGGAGTAATTCCGTACAAGCCATCGATGCGACCAAATTGGTTGACTATCTCGTCGAAAGACTTCTTGAGGAGGTCATATTTTGTAACGTCAGTCCTATCAACACGCAATATTAATAAGTAGCCCTGCGTACCTCCATGTTTTTGAATGCCATCTCACCTGAAGTAGGCAAATTTTTGCTTTGGAAAACGCTGCTGTATTAGTGCGAAATGTTCATGTGGCTTCTCGGCCGCATCAAGTACGGCGACGTCTCCCCCGGTCTCAGCGACAGCAAGGGCGAACGCAAGACCGAGGCCCCGAGCCCCACCGGTGATGACGATGGTGCGCCCTTTCAGGGAGAGCAGATCTTGCACGGAGTGCTCAAGGTAGCGGTTAGGGTTGATGGATGTGGCCATGGCTATGGGTGACACTCTTATTCTCTTGATGTTGGATGCAAGGAGAGAGATTGATGATGCAAGGACAGAGCTTGAAGCTTGAAATTTGTGCAATGTATTAAAAAAGGTAGATACATATACACAGATATATAGATACAAGTAGAGCAGAACGTATTTGATATTACCCCCATCGCATTGCTCTTCTATCCCTCTCCGCTTCGGGGCAACTCCCTCAACCTTCGGACAGAAAGCTTCGATTTCCTCTACGCCCAGCATCTGCGACCACAAAATCTGGGACGATGCGTGGAACTGTGGGTTGACTTCCTTTGGTCTACCAGTCGGAAGTATCCATTGGAATGATTCAGGGTGGAGCTTGGCGGAATTGTAATCCCGTAGTTCCTCGACCTGGGCGGCTGCGGGACGATCTCTTGAAGTCACGTGGAGAGTCTCCTTAGCATCATGACACACAAATTGGGCAAAAAGTTGGGCTTCGGATTTCATGCGTTATTCGAATAGGTTTCATAGTGGGCTTATTAGAGTGACCTCGGGCTTCGGAGGGATCGGAGGTCCAAATGGAGAATCGGTTTTCTGTAAATATAGCTAGAAGTCCCAAACACTTTCAGTCAATTCAATCTCAATTATTTTTCATAAGCCTGGGATTGACGATCATGACGACGATGGAGTGTGCAGTAATTAATGGCGCGTCTAAGCTGAGCTCCGATGACCGCGCGGTGCTAGCTCTTCGAAATCTATTGTTTGATATCTGCGCGCAGAATGGAGGAGGCCACGGCGGTTCTGCCATTGGTATGGCTGCCATCGGAGTGGCTTTATACAAGTATGCGATGCGGTACAATCCGTCGAACCCCGACTGGTTTGATCGTGATCGATTCGTTCTATCCAACGGTCAGTGGTTGCCCATTGTCTCATGAATTGCATTTCCAAGATGGGAAATAGCAGTAATTTGATCCATAATCGAAAAACTGACTTGTTTCAAAAGGCCATGCTGCAATGTTCTTGTATGCCCTGAACCACCTGACTGGGTTTGACGCGTGGTCAATGGATGAGATCAAAGGATACGGAAGCCCAAAGCTCAATGGCTTTACAACTCTGGCGCATGCTCACCCGGAGCGTGAGGATCCCGGTATTGAAGTTACGACTGGCCCGCTGGGTCAAGGCATTGCTAATGCCGTTGGTCTTGCCATTGCGTCTAAGAATCTTGCTGCCCGCTACAACCGTGAGGGACAGGAATTAATTCAATCTCGTATTTACTGTATTTCAGGCGATGGCTGCCTGATGGAAGGGGTCGCTCTTGAGGCTATTTCTCTAGCAGGAAGCTTGAAACTCGACAATCTCGTCTTGCTCTACGACAACAACCAAATTACCTGTGACGGGCCCCTTGACTGGATCAACACGGAAGATGTGAACACAAAGATGAGAG
This sequence comes from Clonostachys rosea, assembly GCA_026958235.1. Lineage (NCBI taxonomy): Eukaryota > Fungi > Ascomycota > Sordariomycetes > Hypocreales > Bionectriaceae > Clonostachys > Clonostachys rosea. The sequence goes on from CP110205.1 coordinate 634,756, forward strand.
CATCGGGCTGGCACGTGCTCGAAATCCCTGACGGGAGTTACGATGTGCAAAGTGTTGTTTCGGCCCTCAACATGGCTAAAAACATCAAGGACAGGCCGACATTTATCAATATCCGAACAGTAATTGGCCTCGGTACTCAGATTGCAGGCAGTCACAAGGCTCACCATGGGGCATTTGACAAGGAAAGTGTTCGGAGGTCAAAGATCTTGGCTGGTCAAGACCCGGATGCGACGCATGAGGTGCCTAACGATGTCCTGGCCTACTTTCGCGAGCGAAAGGTACATGGAGAACAACTTGAAAGGAAGTGGAACGCTTTATTGGGTTCCTATGCAAAGAGCTTCCCAGACTTAGCCATTGACTTTGCAAGGACACGTGCTGGTGATTATGGCTCTCAATGGAAAGAGATTCTGGACAATCTGGACAGCCAGCAGTTCCACGGCCAAGCAACACGGGACGCCAACGGCACCATCTTATCAAAACTCTGGGAGGCGTACGGAGGATTGGTAGGGGGCGGGGCGGATCTTATTAACTCTAATAAGGTGGCCTATTCAGACTCCGATGTCTTCCACCCAAGCGTCAGTTACAAAGGGCGATATATTCGTTATGGCATCCGGGAGCACGCCATGGCATCGATATCTAACGGTATTGCTGCTTATAACCCCGGCACATTTCTTCCAATCACGGCTACTTTCTTGATTTTCTTTCTTTACGTAAGTATGCTCAAGAATTCGCATCACTGTCCATTTGTAGCTAACGACTCTTTTGTCAGGCTGCGCCTGGGGTTCGAATGGGAGCCTTGAGCCAACTTCCTACAATACACATTGCAACTCATGACTCCTTTGCCGAAGGACAAAACGGACCAACTCACCAGCCTGTCGAGGTGGATTCACTGTACCGTTCTATGCCCAACTTGACATTTATCCGACCCTGTGACGGCGAGGAGGTCATTGGGGCTTGGCTGCTTGCCATGGCTAAAAAAGATGGCCCAACTATGTTGTCGCTAGGCCGAGACCCTACAACCACGGTAGTGGGGACTGATCGCTTCAGCGTCGCTAAAGGTGCATATATCGTCAAGGACGAGAAAGACCCGAAGCTTACGCTGGCTAGCTGTGGCACTAATCTTCACTACGCGGTCAGAGCTGCTGAGTCTCTGACGGCGTCTGGCATACCTACAAGAGTCATCAGCTGTCCCAGCTTTGAACACTTTGATAGACAGGACGAGGCATACAAGAAGAGTATCTTTCCTCGAGATGGCACGCCGATTGTGAGCGTGGAGGAGTATGTGGCGTCCACATGGGCCAAGTACGTCACGGCAAGTGCTGGTATGACAGGTTACGGCTACTCGGCATCTAACGCCAGCAACTATGATCGATTCGGCCTTGATGAGAAGGGCATTGAGAGTCGAGTGCGTGCCTATTTGAAGAGTCTGAATGGCGAAAATGCTCGCACTGATGGATGGAGGCAAATCTAGAAATCTCACTTATTGTAAAATACTACCAAGTGAAAACAACTTAGTTTTGTTCGAGGAAAGTTGCTTTTGGGTTTGTTGTGCACTTTTTCTTGGCCATTGTAATATAGTAATGTTGCCTCAGGATGCACCTAAATATTACATAGCAATCTAGATGTAGTTTCCTAGTTTCTAATGTACTTGAAGTCCCTCTAAATCATGAATTGAAGCTAGGAAAAAAAGTTATTTCAATAGTAACATAGTTATCTCAAATTAGTGTCCATTGCCGCAGCACCTAAAATAAAGGACAAAAAAGCTAAAAAGAAAAACATACAACAGCAGGTATTCGCTGGTCGTCACCGACCCAACTACTAATCCGCCCCTCATCCGTTTAACTAGGCGAGAGCGGACGGGATCGCGTGTTTTCGAATGGGTATGGTCGTATGTGATGGTTGAGGCTATTGTGGGACCTATATACCCTAATCTCCACAACACAAAATGATGAAAATATACAGCATTCCAACCAAAACAGACATTCGACAGCGGATATTCGCAGTTAACCTTTGGACCGCGTTTCTTGGAATTGTAGCGCTAATATGCGTTGAAAATTATCTTGAAATCTTAGTACGAAAAGGTACCACGCTCTTTATAACCAACGCTCCCTCGTCATCCTTGCCCTTTGCTGCTGTCTGGACCTTTTCTCTATGTGAACAAGCCACGAAAAGCCGAGAGTGAATACCTTTTGCAAAATTGGAGCACATAAAGATGAAAAATTGGAGGGGAAATCTTTAATCTTTACAGTGCACGGTGGAAGCAATTTTGGAATGCGATGGCTAGGCGCAGTAACGTAATACCATCTTGTACAAAAGTTGGCCCAGATCATCATCGTAATTGCTCCTAGAACTCTCTCAAACTCCGATGAAATCAGAACCAGCTTCAATAAAAACCTCCCATATGACTTGGAAGCAAAAAGCAGGAATGTATTGTGGGTACGAGCGGTTTCGCTGATGCGGATACTGAATGCCGGAATTCGTTTCCGAATCTTCTCTGTCCGATACGTGGGACCGAGAGTTCCATGGTCATCGGATTCGAGGGGTACTATGGTAGAGAAAGAGACTGGAAAAGGTGGGAATACTCACGGAATTATGGAAGTTCGGTCAAATTGCTCTCGCGGATACTAAATTCGAGAAACCTTAGATACAGGTGATCTCCTTATGTTTAAGAACTAAATGGGCCATATTGCGGATGGTATACAATATCTGAACCTTCTGCACATCTCCGAGATATTGTATCATTGCCATCAATAACCAAGTATACGGCAAGAAAAATGACCGAATATACCAAGGAACTCAATGCGATCATCATCGGCGCCGGCCCAGCAGGCATTGCTATGGCCTATCGCTTGAAGCATGATCTTGGGTTTCACGATTTCACGATTTACGATCGGATGGAAGGCCCTGGAGGTACTTGGAGGGTCAATTCCTATCCAGGATGGTAAGTTTGTCGGCGTGATACGTTAATTAGGGATCGTTTTGATACTTACATATTCACAGTGGTTGTGATCTCAAATCCCACCTTTATTCCTTCAGTTTCAATCAGAACCCCGACTGGTCAAAGGAACTTTGCGAGCAACCTGAGATTTTACAATGTAAGCAGTCTCGCCGACTTCATCCAAGCGCATTGATTTCAGCATACCTTTGAACTATTACTGACAAAATTTAGACATGGAAGACACAGTAGACAAATTTGACCTACGCCAACACATTCACACATCCATTGACTGCTATGGTGCCACTTGGAAGCCAGATCTGGCAAAGTGGGAAGTGAAACTGAAAGACCTCAAAACTGGGATTGAATATACTCGCCTAGCTTCCGTCTTTGTCTCGGCGGTTGGCGCTTTCTCTGCCCCTCGAGATGTAACATTTCCCGGAATGGAGCTTTTCCATGGCCCCATCATCCACACTGCTCGATGGGACCACACCGTCTCATGGAAAGGCAAGCGCGTCGCCATCATTGGCAACGGGTGCAGTGCAGCTCAAGTGGTTCCAGCCATGGCTAAGGATGCCGCATTTATCAAACAGTATGCGCGTAGCGGTCAGTGGTTTCACGACCGGCCCAATCGGAACTACAATGCTTTGGACAAGTTTGCGTTTCGCTGGATTCCGCTCTATCAGCGTTATGTTCGACTAAAGATCTTTCTTGATGCAGATGAGGAGACCAAGACATACTTCTCCACTCCGGAGGGACTCAAAGAGAGGGCTCGAGTTGAGGCCGAGTCCAAGAAGTACATTCGGTCAAAGGTGTCCGAGAAGTACAGCAAGGCCCTCATCCCTAATTTCCCATTGGGATGCAAACGCCGAGTTTTTGACCCGGGATATCTCGATAGTCTGAACTTGCCCAATGTTCAGCTGTTGCCTGAGGGTATCCAGGAGATGACAGAGACTGGGATCATTAGCAGTTCCGGCGTTAAGGACGACTATGATATCATCGTCCTCGCCACTGGTTTCAAGGTGTCGGAGTTCCTCAGCTCCATGGAGATTGTCGGCTCTACGGGCGTTAGTCTTCATGAACAATGGAAGGAATGCCGTGGAGCTCAGGCTTATCTCGGCACACACGTTCACAACTTCCCCAACATGGCAATCATTTTCGGCCCAAATGTATTCCCAGCCAACAATTCCGCTTTGTTTGCTTGCGAGACCCAGGTTAACTATACTATAAAGTCCCTGTTTGAGCCTCTCATCGATCATCGCGCAACTGTGATTGAAGTCAAACAGTCTGCAGAGGATCGCACCACCAATGCCATCCATGAGCAGCTTGGAGCCACAGTCTTCGCTGGCGACTGCTCTAACTGGTATATTGGTAAATTCGGCCGCAACGCTGCTTCTTGGCCAGGCAAGGCCGCTACATACTGGATGGCAACACTCTTCCCTGACTGGTCAGCATTCCACATGTCGGGTAAAAATCCCTTCTGGCCGATATACACCATGTTGCGAAACCTAAGGAATGCTTCTACCACCACCAAACTAGCTCTTGCAGGGTTTGTAGCTTTTGCTTGGTATTCTAAACATCTCTCGGCCACGTCCGTTATCGAGCATGCTTCCAATGTGGTGGATATAACGAGAAAGACTCTGTCCGTCTAGCTGACATTCAAAAAATCAGCTTTGTGAAATACGTGTGGGCTCTGACGTTTTGACTTGGACAAATATGATCATTATTTCATGGGGAGAATTTGTATTATTGATATTGGAACTAAGTTGCACATTCTAAATTGAATTCGTCTCTTTTATTCTTAAGTTACCAAAAGCTTGCTTGCTACATTTAACAGTATTGTGCTTGTGTGAAAATGATGATTCCAATCCTTTTGGCCACATTAGATTCCATCAACAGCCCTTCTTTGCGGTACATCGACATTAACGACTCGAGTCAGTAGTTGCAACCAGTTCAGATACCTAGATAGTTCCATCATGATATAAACAATATTACGTACAAGTGACCCGGCCGTTACAATTCGTAGTGGCTTATTCTCGATGACCTTGACAGTGGGCGTCGGAAAAGTCAGTATCGGGGGTTGCTCCGTTGGTGTAAGACACCGCTGGTTACCGGTGGTGCTGAGCGGCTTCAATGAATGTGGAGCTTGGAATAAAATCCCATATTACTAATTACATGAAAAATCGATGTAGGCAATGATATTCCGCCTCCAAACAACGATTCATGACTTCAAATCCGTGATTTCCCCCGGTCCTAAAATCCGGGGGCCGAACCCACAGCTCCGGCTTTGGAAATCCGACATTACTAGCATATAGGCTCTTTCTTATCAAGTTAATGATGACGCAGATTAGTCGAGAAAAGACACTTTCTGAGTTTCTATACAGCCGTTTATTCTACAATTTTCATCTCTAATATGTCCGAATCGTACCACCAAACTGCCGTCGCAAGTGTGAGCGTGAAATACCAATTTGTGGCTCTTTTCATCGTTGATCTCTAACAAATTGTAGCTTCGCGACGGCAATCTCTTCATCAAAGATGCTTTTATAGAGGGGAAGTGGACAGCCAAGGATGCCACATTTGATGTCTACGGTGTGTTTTGCAGGAGTTGAGACGTGCGTTACAGGTACTAACTACAAAAAGAGCCATCTACTTCGACCGTTCTTGGCCGTGTGGCAAACTGTAATCGGGAAGATATTCAAAAAGCGGTTGAAAGTGCTGCAAAGGCACAGCCAACCTACTTCCAGAATACCACAGGGAAAAGCCGAGGCGCTCTGTTAAGGAAGTGGCACGACTTGATCATGGCCAATGCAGAAGATAGTAGGTAACCGTTCCATCGTGCAAGAAGTCCTCAGGAACTAAAGACAAACAGTTGGAACCATCTTATCACTGGAAAATGGCAAGACGTTTTCTGAAGCTAAAGGCGAAGTTGTGTACGCCGCAAGCTTCATCGCCTGGTTCGCTGAGGAGGCCACAAGGTCGTACGGTGTTACCATTCCATCCTCAACACCGGATACTACCTTACTTACGGTTCGAGAGCCTGTTGGAGTTTGTGGCATCATTACTCCGTGGAATTTCCCCGCGGCCATGATCACCAGGAAGGTTGCGCCCGCGCTTGCTGCTGGCTGTTCCGTTGTCATCAAGCCCCCTAGCGAGACTCCTTATACTTGTCTTGCCTTGACCAAGCTAGCTGTTGAAGCTGGTTTTGCATCGGAGCTCATACAAGTTTGTCCAACTAAAGATCGTGAAGCAGCAACGGAGTTAGCTACAAACCCGCTTGTTAAAAAGATTTCGTTCACTGGCTCGACAGGGGTCGGGAAAATGCTCGCTCGGCTAGCATCTGGCACGCTGAAAAAGGTGAGCCTGGAACTAGGTGGCAATGCCCCATTCATTGTCTTTGATGATGCAGATCTCGACCTAGCGGTGGAAGGTGCCATGTTCTGCAAGTTCCGCTGCTCAGGGCAGACTTGTGTCTGCGCCAACCGAATCTACGTACAGAGAAATGTCGCCAAGGAATTCACCACCAAGCTGATAGAGAAAGTATCAGCGCTGAAAATGGGCCCTGGCCTTGATGATTCGTCTACACAAGGTCCTCTCGTGAACAAGGCTGCGGTCAAAAAGGTACAAGAACACGTTGATGACGCGGTCAGCAAAGGTGCCAAGGTAGAGCTGGGAGGAAGTGCCCGACAAGACTCGAATGGTTACTTCTTTCAACCCACGATCCTCTCAGGTGTCACTAAAGATATGGCTGTCGCTCGAGATGAGACGTTCGGCCCCTTGGCCCCCATCTTTGAGTTCGACACAGAAGATGATGCTGTCACACTCTCGAATGACACCGAGTTTGGCCTTGCCGGATACTTCTTTTCTCGCGATGTTAGTCGCGCAATGCGGGTAGCGCACAAGCTGCAGGTTGGCATGGTGGGCGTTAACACGGGCAAAATCAGCGCAGCCGAGGCACCTTTTGGTGGTGTCAAGGAGAGTGGGTATGGAAAGGAAGGCAGTTTATATGGACTGGAAGAATATCAGATTACGAAGAGCATTACCTTTGGCAATTTGAAAGCCGGCCTATAGGACCCGGGCAGTCTTGTATTCGTTAACGATTGTCATCGGAAAACGATAAATTGGTTGACTGAAGAATGAAACTTCACAAACTCCATCCCAGACCTTATAGGTAGAAGGGTCTCGGGATTTATACTTCTGAACTGTTTGGAAGACACCATCCTCCTTCTTGTCTATAACCACAATGAGCACTATCGGATGGAGAAAAGACGACTACATAGCCATAAATCCCTGCAAGTGGGTCTGTGAAATCATGTTTTGATATATTTTGTGCTTGAGGTGCTCAGCAAGGTGTAAGAGGCGACGGGAACGTAATTCCGAACATGACTTTCTGAACGGCCACTACTTTGCTGCGGGAGTGGCTGTGGCTGAACCTGCAAAATTCTGGGATGTTGATTCCGCTGCAAGTCTCTGGGATGAGCTGAGACTAGGGGGAATCTAGAGACCGATCTCATCTCTCAGACGCGTTCGGGCGAAAAACAATCTTGCACTACCAACGGTCAAGCATCCAACACACATCAATGTCCCTCCGCAGACCTGTGCCCATAAATACTGTCCTTTATTAGCATCAATTATAGCACCCATCGTCGGGGGCCCTGCCAGACTGGCCACCCCGCAAAGACCAAAAACCATGCCCAGGCGGGTGCCCAGCTTGTCTGTGCCGATACTGAGACTATTGACAGCGCTCGGGAAGATACCTTGCGCTGCCCCGTTCAAAAACCCCATCAAAACGGAGTACGCGTACATGGCAGGTTGGGTACGGACGCCGATCCACGCAAATAGCATGCCTGACAGGAGGAAACAAACCAGGTTCCAGGTGTTCACTTCCCCGAAAACATGATCGGCAATCATCCCCGACATCGGCCGGGCGAGAATGGAGGCAGCGTTGGAGATAAGCAAGAATTGAATTGACTTGCTGGCCTCAAACCCGAGTGTATTTGAGGCAAATGAGTTGATCTTCGGACGTATCAGTAGATGGCACTCGCGTTATGTTTTCGTGATGCACTGGGTCAGGACACTTACGTAGATGGTAGCTGCAAAGAGAGAGAAATACACCAAGAAACCGCCAAGACAGAACATCCCAAAAAAGCCACTCTCAAATGCAGACCAGTCAATTAGGCCGCCGGATTTCCTGGTATACAATGGTGGCCGAGCAAGCGCATTTGCCGTGATCGAGGCTATGATGGAAAGAAGCCCGCAGCATCGAACAGCCCAGGGAAAGCCAATAACAGGGATTAGATACTGAACAGTCGCAGCATAAGAGATGGCACCGATACTTGCACCACATCCTGACAAGCTCATGGCCAGCGCTCGTCTATGTCGCAGGCGAGATCCGATAGCAGCGGCAGCAGGCAGGGCCATCATACCGCCGCCTAGACCGACACAGACACCGAGCGATAAGATCACTTGCCAGTAGGCGGAAGCAACACTCGCTGTCATGATTCCTATGATGTTCAGAGTAGATCCGAGCAAGATGCAATGCCGAGCATACCCAGCATCTGCCAACCTTCCGGACACGGAGCCGCCAACAAAAGCCAGGAATAGCTGGATCGAGCCCACCCACGAGATCTGAGACGAAGACCAGCCCGTGGTCTGAGAGTAATACAGTTGGAATACGCCGTACGCGTTGGGCATACCCCATGTCATAAAGTTGACGAAGAATCCAACAATAACCTGATACCAGGGAGAAAGCCCATCAATTGATCTCTCAAGCGACCGTAGAGTGCGTGACGGGCGGCTTAAAAGATTTGAATTGTTTCTAGGATGTAGAAAAAGATGTAACCGTTGGGAGAGTGGTGGTGCCATGATGAACTCTTGTCATGAAGTTGAACTAGTTATTGGATAGGATTGCCCAATTCTAGAGCGTCGAATTACGTTCCTCGAGACGAAGCAAATACGCACATGAGATCAAGATTAAATACACCCTCATTATTCTGTCGGTGCGAGTATCAGCTGATACTTCCGATCTCGCAATTGGAAGTAAGCTCATCTTCCACCGGGAAGATATCACGTAATGAGTAGTTCCTGCCGTTTCCGGCGATTGTGCCGGAAATGTATGACCAAACTATCCGTGCCATTTTTTCAGCGAGGTGGAACATATTTGAGCAGAATAGTCTGCCAATATTCCTAGGCCATGGAAAAATCAAGATCAAGAGGCAGTGCAGCGATTATCAGTGATAGTGCTGCTGGAACAACGTTGAATACGTTCTGCACTACACTACTCAAATCTGCTGTGGCTGTTTTATACAGATCTTCAGACTGCTACGCCAATTCATTCGTGAGTATTGACAGCTTCGACCATGAACCCGCCTTGTTAGTCCATTTGGTCGCGCCTATTTATTGATATACTACAATTGGCTCAAAGATGAGGGGTCATACGGTTAGGCGGGGAAGTCACAAGAGAAAGTCCAAAAAGGACAGAAGATTGGATGGTCTCCCCGTGCAATCAAAACGATATAGCGTGAGGAGCATTTGGGTTTCGGTACACCAAATGGCCATCACAAAAATTGGCATAGCTTTAAGCCGAGAACATGAACTAGAAACTGGCGAGCCTCCCTATTAACCCCTGGCCGTGGTCGCTTCATTAGCATGCAAGGTACCATAACTCTCCTTTGACCTGAGTAGCTGACGGCGATGGAATATGACACGTGCTGTCGCGTATGGCTACGTAACAGACGAAGAAAGAACTTTACCTCATCTGCCGTGCAGGCATGTGAAATACCTGAGGGATAATGGCTATATGCAATCGGCATCCATTCGTGCCCGCAACATAAAAAAATGGGGAGTCAAGGGTCTCAGTTATTAAACAATGCGGTGCGACACTGAAAATCGGGCTGTGGATGTTCTCACCTTCTGAGCACAAAGTACTATGATCTAGAGAGGAAGGTGAGATGTCTCTAATGCATGGACCTTGGCTACCTACAGTACAACTACGCAAGCTCCTACTCCTTTTGGCAGCTCAAAGTTAAGTTTCCTTGTAAGCTTGACGATCCCTGCGGGGGTAAGCAGCCTATATATCTCGTGCACGAATCGCGGCCTTCTTATTTCTCTTGACTCGAACCATCTTCTTTACCGGTGTGAGAAGTGTGTTTTGTCATCATCTGTGGCCGAAGATGTATTGCCAAGGTTTTGCTCTAGCCTTTGCTTGCGCGTTGGTCAAGACCGCCGCCGCGGTGAAGACGAAGAACTTCATCTATATCGTGCCTGATGGATACGGCATCTCCTCACAAGTTCTTGCCCGCGATTTCTACAGTATTACCAACGGAGAAGGCACAGTTGCTCGACCAAACACTGCAGCTCTCGGCGTAGACAACATTGTACGAAAAGAAGCATTATTCTCCTGCGGGGGAGTATCCCCTGTCAAAAAACTTTGCTTGCTAATTCAGACTGGTTGAGTAGGTCATTGGGTCGGTCAAGACGCAGGCTTCTGACAACCTTGTTACAGATTCGGCTGCATCCGGTACTGCATTTGCCGCCGGTATCAAGACCTACAATGGAGGTTCGTGATAAATTCTACTTTGAGTTATTTTCAAACTGGTCAAAATGGTCCGCTAATCTATCTAAACAGCCATTTCTGTAAATGACGATGGTCTGCCGGTGGCGTCTGTCCTTGAAGCAGCCTATCTGGATGGATTGAAGACCGGTCTTGTTGTTACATCTCGCATCACTCATGCTACTCCAGCTGTGTACTCTGCGCATGTCCTTCACCGAGACTCTGAGAATGAGATTGCCGCGCAGCAGATTGGAAAGGCGCACCCATTTGGTCGCTTCGTAGATATCCTCATTGGCGGCGGTCGCCAGCAATACCTGCCCACTTCTGAGGGTGGTGCACGTGAAGACGGTGTGAATCTCATTAATTGGGCTATTGAGAAGGGATACACCTACGCCGCCGATAAATCGGATTTTACCGAGGTGCAAACGGAGGGAAAGCTGCCTCTGCCATTCCTAGGCCTCTTCACATCCAGCCACCTGACCTACGAAGTCGATCGTGACATCGAAAAGGAACCGTCCCTGCTCGAGACCACAAAGGCGGCCGTCGATACCCTCGAGGATGCTGTGAAGGACTCTGACAAGGGATACTTTCTCATGGTCGAGGCCTCTCGTATCGATCATGCGGCTCATTCTAATGATGCCACCAGCCACCTGCACGAGATTCTTGTTTTCAACGAGGTGATGCATTACCTCAAGGAATACGTTGATGCGCATCCCGATACGCAGATCCTTTCTGCCGCCGATCACGAGTGCGGTGGCTTGACCCTCATTGATGGCTACGACCCCACATCCTTGGCAAAGGGGCAGTCTTCTGGTGAGAGGGCTGCCCGCGCTTTGGAAGCATACAACGGAAATGATCCTGCTAGCCTTCTCCGTGATACAATCCTCCCCGGGATGGGTCTTTCCAAGTATACCGACGAGACTGTCGAAAGTTTGGTCAGGAAGCATGCCTCCAGTGGCTCAGAGGCCGTGGGAAGAGACTTGGTCGAACGCTTCGCGGCCGAGGCCGGCATCAACTGGTCTACTGGTGGGCATTCTGCTGCCGACGTTGCCCTTCACGGGTATGCAGGTGAATCCCAAGCAGAGCTGCGCAAGGAGATTGGTGGATTCCGTGACAATACCGAGCTTCCTCAGTACGTGGCCAAGTCTCTCGGTCTCGATCTGACAGCGGCCACACAAAAGCTCCGTTCCAATGGAACCGAGTGGGTTCAGAAACGTAGCATGCTCACTGAGATTAAGAAGAGAGCAAATGAGGCTGCTCGAGCTCACTCTCACGAGTCCTGGCTAAACTAATGCAGAGCAGTCGGGAGCCATTTCAGCTATAGGTACTAGGAACTTATGTCGCCGGTTATTATTTGATTTCTATCTGCTAGCTGACATCTAAGTTTGAATCAAATAAATTTTGTGTACGTGCTGTCATTGGTGAAGAAATAGGTAGTTTTGTTACCGATATCAGAAATGCTAGAGATCGTTTGACGTCGCAAACCATGAGCGGCCAGTCACCTTTATATAGGTACATCCCAAATCATGGTCCTAGGTTTGGATCAGCTCCCATCACAGGATAACCTCCGGATTATACACGCCGTCTAAGGAATCGAAGAAAGGCTCTTAAAGGGCTGTGTTTATCCGATTCTTCGTCACATGCTTCGCTTTGTACGTGTTGGAAAAGGCCGCTCATATAGGAAAACGGCACATTACAGCTCGGGCATTCAAAATCAAAGCCATGCTTGCTACTTGCATAGTACTGTGAGAGACGACACTGAAACGCGAGCTCGGTAACCCTCCCTTGATCGACGCCGGAGATACAAGTGCCCTCCTCCAAATGCAGAAGCATGGCAAAGTGCGTTACGAAGTCGCGTTCGCAGCCACGGCAGCCAATTGTTTTATCCATGTGCGTCAGTTTATGTTAATGATTTTCTCTTAGTCAATCTTGCAACATCAAAAGAAATATCTTCCACAGATGATGCACATGCCGTGCTGTAATACGTCATGCTGATCGAGGTCTTCGGCACTGTCAAAGAATCGGCTGCAATCTCTACAGTAATCATGCCAATATTCGCAGTGTTCTTCCAGGTCTTCCCTCAGTTCGAAGTCGTCATTGCAGGCGCCACAGAGGTTGTGCTTGGGCGAGTCCCGGATGTGTTGCTCCATCGCCGATGGAGAGTTGAAGTACCGATCGCATCGGGAGCAAGGGGCCCAGTCCATCATAGGAGCATGAGGATAGTAGTCGCTCTTATTTGATCGATTGAGGTCTAAGCAGATATGATTGCAAGACTCGGAATTGAAAGTTGGCGGTTGGCGGTTTTTTTCGTGTTATGAAGAAGCCCACTCTAGGTTAGTTGAAACTTTGATTCTATAGTTCCTGGAGGCTTCAATCCACTGATCAATTTGCTCAGGGAAAGAATAATGCATTTGATAATCTGATAGCACCGGTCGCAGGCTCGAAGGCAAGCAGCTTGCTATGTTGTTACTGTGTCTCAATTTCAATGTCGTCCACTTGCTGGACTCCCTCTTATCGAGTGGTTTGACCTCCTTATTTCGGCGCTACTTGTGATATTCAAATCAGAAACAAAAGAATGTCTCAGACAGCAAAGGGAACAAGTTAGGCTTCAGGTGAAGGGGGTGCAACCTCAACTAGTCCTACCGATGTTGATATTCAACGATATGTCCAGGGCAGCGGGTAAGGGGTTGGCCATCCCTGTCATCATTTCCAATGTGTACCATAACATTCATCTGTTGTGCAATAGGATTTCTATCCACAGCTACTAATTACTCCCGCTCAGAGGATGATGGGAGGATACGTGCCCTGCTCCTTAATTAATTTTATGTTAAAAATGCCCTTCGTCTGCAGTAAACCATTTGTCAAGGCTCGTCATCGTCTGCATTCTACAGCTTCGTAAACAGATTGGTCGTCGAGAGGTAGACTTGTCCAAACCAAAGGTCTTACCGATAATTCGTCTTAATTAGATCTAAACCGTGGGTTATACTCTCTACATGACAGAAGAATGGGAGTCAATAACAATTTTCCAATCGCCGACGGTGGCTTTGATAATAATCATGGTGTGAGTTATATTGTAGCGGTCATTTCCCTGCCAAGATCAAAACAATGGTTGGAGTACTGTCGTCTTCTTGCTATATCCCCTGCTCAGGGCTTAATATTTTGAGGAACAGTTTGGAATGATGATAGTATCCGATAGGCTCCGAATACCCTCCTCGGCGAAGTAACCTTCCATTTCTGGCTCCGAACTGATGGGCTGACACCCGTCGCGGACGTTCAACACGAGTTCAGATGATCATGCTTCCCGCGGCATCGACGCGAGTCTTCTGTGTCTTGCCCTTGATGGAAAGTTTGTTATTTGGCTCACAAATGCATATACTTTCTGATTTCTCGATTCCACGAGCTTGAGACGGACCGTTGGCTACTATGATGAGGGCCAGAAATCACAGGAATAGCCAGACCCAAAGTCCCAATATTACCAACGACACAAAACAAATATCACGCAAGTTGGAAATACCCGCAAACAGCCCTAGCTCCTGAGTTACATCGAGCATGTAGTTTGGTGGCGCTAGCCTCAGTGCCTACGGATGCACGATGACGAAGGGGGAAATGAGCCGAGGGCTCTGTCACTCTTCGGAGGGCACAGGACGTGATAGAAGCCCTAACAAATTGAATGGGAAATCACCAGCATCGCGAAGATGAATCACCGAGACCGTGTGTCAAGATTATTGTGACTATTTTTCCAAACCGGCAGAGAAGTAAAAATGTTAATTCAGGCCTTTTTTTTATGTGACGGCACGAGGAGAACAGTAATAAAAAAGCGCTTGAGCCTAAACAGCAGCTTACTGCAAGGAGCAAGGGGCGTGGAGCTGGTGGATGATCCTGACGGATCAGATTAGATTGATAATGAATTTTCAAGCTGACCGCATTTGAACACCATGATTCGTCGGCTGGAGCGTGAAACGGAGCCAGTTTAATCCAAAAGAGAAGTTAGTAGTATGGACCATGACGGCAGTGACTGCTTGATTGACATAGGGCAGGGATAGTCTGTCACATTCAATGCGGGTAAGCCCAAAGATGGTGATGATAGTCTTGCAATACGGACGATCTCGGCATTCTACTGGTCAAGCACATGCAGCCGGCGTAGTTGGACACAATCAGGGATTGAGCAGTAGGGAAAAGCGCGCACTGCCGACGCATGGAAAGAAACCTGCTGTTACATATATAAAGTAGCGCACAATGTTACCTACACAGAAAAATTTGTACCGAATGATCATCATCCGATTTCCTCTATTCCAAACATCATGGATGGCTTCACTCTCCCAGAGATTCCCCCTCACATCCTCCAGCCTGGTGTGAAAAAGGAAGACATCGATGCCGAGGCGATAATAGAGGGCTGGCTTTCTAAGCTTAGCCAAGTGTTTGAGTCCAGATCTTTCACCGGCAATCTTGACCACCTTTTCATCGATGATTGCTGGTGGAGGGATATCGTCGGCCTCCATTGGAATTTCTCCTCCAAGCGCGGCAAAGAAAGCATCGCAGAATATTTATCTTCAGCACCAAACACACTATCCGAAATCAAAACCTCGCGGTCCGGCGGAATCAAGCCTTTTGTGATTGAAGTTCCTGGGATGATATGGGTCCAAAGTGCCTTCACTTTCAAAACATCTTTCGGTTCAGGGACAGGCTTAGTCAAGTTGTTGAATGTTGAAGGAAACGGGTGGAAAGCATGGACCGTTTTCACACAGCTGGAGAAGCTCGACTTCCAGAAGGAAATCGAAATAAAGCGACAACAGCATCCCGCTACACGAAGCAAGAACCATACGTTGCCCGTGGGTTCAGGAACCCAAGAGTCTTCAACTTCGCGCGAGGACCTGCAGGTTCTGATTGTTGGAGCGGGTCAAGCAGGCCTCTCCCTCGGTGCTCGCCTTCACCATATGGGCATCAAGACGGTCATCGCGGAGAGGCATACTCGCGTAGGCGACGTCTGGAGACAACGGTATCTCTCAGTCAGACTGAACACGCCCACGTATACGGACCATCCGCCATTCATGAAGATTCCTGAAACCTGGCCTCGTTGGCTTTCTGGTGCCCAAGTAGCCAGCTTCTGGGAACACTACCAGGAGATGATGGGCCTTGACGTTCTAACGAGTGCGAATGTGGTCAGCGCAGTATATAACGAATCAGAGAGAAAATACAAGGTCATTATCCAGCGCGATGGTTGGACCATGACTCTGTACCCTCGCCATGTGGTCCTTGCTACAGGTGTCTTCAGTGACAGACCCATCGTTCCAAGCTTCCCAGGCCAAGAGCAATTCCAGGGCCGGATCTATCACTCGAGCCAACATAGCACAGCTCAGTCAGTACAAGACCTGCACCAGAAGAACGTGGTAGTCATTGGCCCGGGTACGAGTGGTCATGATGTGGCACAAGACTTTGTCAACCACGGAGCGAAGGCGGTGTCTTTGATCCAGCGCAACCCTATCTTTTTCCTCTCCGCAGAGTCATGTGAAGCTATTCAGCTGTTCCTTTGGAAAATGGAGGGACTCACAACCGAGGAGGCTGACCTGATCGGCAACTCGACTCCTCTAGCTGTTATCCGCACCATGAGTATCGGAATGACGAAAGCAATGGCTGAGATGGACAAGGACACGATAGAAGGCCTAAAGAAGGCGGGGATGGTACTAAACACGGGTGAAGATGGCTACGGGCTCGCCGATTACCAGCTTATCTACGGTAAGGACTTGTCTACCTCGGATGAGAAAAGATATCGCATTCTAACGCTGCAGTTAAACAGGAGGAAGATATTATCTGGATCAAGGGGCGAGCGAAATGGTTGTGGATGGGCGAATTAAAATCCACAACTGTGAAAAGGGTGTAAAGGAAATCCAGCAAGATGCCATTATATTGGAAAATGGCTCCCAGGTCAAGGCCGATATCATCGTGTTGGCCACTGGTTATCATAGCAATGTGGAAACAGTCGAGAAGATACTGGGTTCCGAAGTTGCCCAGAAACTCGACTCGAATTTCGGCCGCATGGATACTGAGAATGAAAGAACAGGTGTAAGTACAGATGCCCACCGCCCCCATTTCTTGGGTCATGTTTATGTCACGCCATCGTCTCTTTCGAACTCCATGTATACGATACGACTTTAGTGCTAATATCTACCTTACAGTGGTGGCGTCCGACGGGGCAGCCAGGCTTTTGGTTCATGACAGGAAGCTTCATGTGGTGCCGCCAGTACTCGCTGGCCCTTGCGCTGCAAATCGCAGCAGTTGAAAAGGGATTCAATAAATCTCATTATGGAAAGAAGTAACCATTCAACTGGTTGAGAACAAGGTTTGGTGTAGGTCAGTTGGATATAGATTCGCGTTGAAGGGTAGTTCCGATGTCGAGAAGTGTTGGTGTAGCTAAAAGGGCATGAATGGTTGGAACATCAATGTTCAATATTTGTAAGAACTGGTCGCACTTCACGTGCATGTATTAGCATTTGCCACCATGAATTCTCATCAGGACACAAAAAGTGGTCATATCAGACAGCAACCAAGACTCTTATCAAGTGAAGACCGGCCACGTACCATTTTCTTTTCCGCATCTGTCAGTAGTCTGTGGCTCTTACCATGACAACACGCTTTCGCTATCTATTAGCCTAAACCATGCTTAGCTCTCTCGTATAGGTGTTGCGTTTCATTAATCTCTAATGGCGATAGGCTGTTGCAGTTCAATAACCTTCATGTATTAAATCTTGTGAATGAAGTGCTGGTCGTCAAGCATGGAGCGAAATGTTTGTCTGGGGGGAGCGGGAGCGCTGGATGCCCATCATACTTTCCACCTTGATTGGTCCAGCGAGCTTCTCTTCCATGCAGGCAGACAGGAATAAGAGGCTAAGGTAATCATTATCAATGGCTTGAATACTAGGTTGAATCAAATATCCGGGATTCAGGGATAACTTATACATTAACCCCTAAATCCGCAGAATGGATGATGGCATCGTCTAAGCCGGCAGGCAAAGTGATCCCCACTTATGCAAGATCGTTACGCGCTAAGAACTAATCAGGATTTCTTACTCTGAGCAGGCCTCGTTTGATTGGTCACAGATTTCGATGTTCTCGGCTACGGAACTAACTTGGTCTAATGCAAGCTGCTTACATTTGATATCACATAAGGTTTCCGGCTGCCGTACTTCAAGACCATCAGAAGAGGCCTGCGGACGGAATATGGCTTTCTATTTAATGTGCACTTGCTGCCCTGATGAATTATGAGGTTCTATCCTCTCCACTTCTTTTTTTCAACCACACCTTGCTCACTCTCCTCCCTCACTCGTAATTCTCAAATCCCACGATTCAACTATCACCTTGGCCCATAATGGTACGCCTTGCTGGCTTCGTTGACTTCAATCCTGAAGAAGAAATCCCTTCCCTTGAAGGAAAAGTCGTCTTTGTCACCGGAGGTACTTCCTCTCTTACCCATCCGCACATCCCCTTTCAGTTTCATTCTGAACACTCCGCCCCTAATACGTTCCTTAGGTACCGCCGGTTTGGGCAAACAGTCAATCCAAGCTCTTGCCAAACATGATCCTCAGCACATATACTTCACTGGTCGTAGTCGCAAATCAGCCGATTCGGTAATCAACGAGATAAAAGCAGCAACTCCCGGTGCCTCTATTACGTTTCTGGAGATGGACTTTACTTCATTGGCATCTGTCAAAGCCGGCGTCAGCAGGTTCAGTCATGATAGGCTTGATATACTCATTTGCAATGCCGGCGTCATGGCAGTGCCAGCAGCAGTCAGCAAGGATGGTTTCGAGGTTCATTTCGCCATCAATCATCTCGCACACGCCATGATTATCCGTGAACTACTTCCTGTCTTGGTCCGGACCGCAGAGATTCCAGGCTCCGACGTGCGTGTGGTATCCTTAACCTCAGAGGGCTGGAAGGGTCATCCGAGTGGAGGAGTGCGGTACAATAAAGTAAGAATCGACACAGGAGGCTTAGTTTCGTGGCTGTTCCGATATGGGTAGGTATCCTCCTTTACCCCTTACCTTTCCGTCACTTGGATCTAAAACATCAATTGCATTTACAGACAGAGTAAATTTGCCAATGTTATTTACGCTGCCGAGATCGCCCGTCGCTATCCAAAGATTACCTCCGTGTCTGTCCACCCGGGCGTTGTCAAGACAGACCTTGTCAATAGTCTCGGCTGGGCAAACAAGGCTTTGGTGCATGTGTCCAATTACTTTATGGGAGTCACGCTCCTCGAGCCTGAGCAAGGGCGTTTGAGTCAACTCTGGGTCGCAGCTGGCGCAGAGAAAAGTCAGCTCGTCAATGGTGGCCTTTACTACCCTGTCGGGGTGTTAAAAGATCACGAGAAAGACAAAGATGCTTTGAGTGAGGACGGTGCAAAGAAGCTTTGGGAATGGACAGCTGAAGTACTCGACAGTGTGAAGGTATGAGAACTGGTGTTCAGATCTAGTGATGATCTTCTGTTTTCTTCTGCTTTCATTTATATTGGCATAATCTGAATATCCGATAGCATCAATCTAGTTAAACTAATGTAAAGATATACACTTGGGAGCTATCAGCGCAATTATCGACATCGCGCTTAGGTCTTTTCACACCATGCCCTAGTATACTTGCACTTTCCGCGTCATCCAGACCTAATGCACAATATGCTAAAATTGACGACCACTTTGTGTAGAAAAAGAAATTTGCCCAAAAGGGAAAGTGATAATTACCGGCACACGGTTACGATCTCAACGTGTCAAAAATAATTCGAGAGGGGCCCTATTCATGGGGTGGTGGGGATGTTGCCATTTAAGCCGAAATCACAGCTTACTTCATCTACTTTGAGATAAACATCACGGTGAAATCTGATGCCCACCGATGCAAGAAGAGGTGTCAAGCGGCGTCGGGATGATCCCGCGGATATCGGCACATTAGGCTTGTACATGACATACACATTTGTAGGGGTCCCACAAATGAATGCCGACACCGTAATTCCAATGAAGAGATGGCGCCTGCTTTAGGTCTGAATCGACCGTTCTCTATCATAAACAGCGAGGTCAGGTCGGGTTTGTGGCGATCTCTCAGCCTGTCGCAAGACAGAAACAGGTATGTAGGTCAAGCCGTAGCCAGTGTATTTATCAAGCCGTAGCCACTATATTCATAGGTGGTCTAGCCACTATAGTCATGATAGCTACAGTGCTCATGAGACCGATGTCGGTCTTCTGGGCCTGGGGAATAGTACCTAAAAGAACGCATAGCAAAATCCCATTTGCAAATGGAAACACATGATTCCCATTTTTAATGCTCAATAAACAGGCATTTACATATCCATAGTTCTATTTTATATGCGATATGATTTGACAAGCAATTTTCACAGTAGAGTGCCGATCAGCCGGGTTCGAATCACGCAATAGGGGAGCTTTATAATGAAAGTCGGGCATCGTATAATCACGTCCAATGGAACACTGATCACGCAATACATCGGATGTCCAGACAAATAAGATTGAATAATAATCAAGCTTAACCTGCTTTTACGATTATCGAAACTACATTTCCGGCGGAATCTGGATCGGATGATTCAATTATCAGCATACTCAGATTCACAGTAGCAACTTCGCGCAGCTCCCAAAGCCACCATGCCTTCCAGCATCCCTAAGGATGGTAAAGCCTATAGCAGCCAGCCAGAAGACGAGAGCGATGATGCGGGCGAGGGACAGGCCGAAAGCAGACGAGGCGCGGCTGTTGATGAACGATTTGCTGACGAGAGCTACAAACTCTTTTCAAAGGTCAACGCAACAGAACTTTCACCAGAAGAAGCTAAGAAGTTGAGGAACAAATGCCTATGGCGTGTTATTCCCTTTCTTTGTCTGGGGTACCATTTGATGTATGTCGATAAGCAGACGGTATGTCTTTGTTATCGCCCAAGCTCTTTTCACCTACGCTAATCATGAATTTCGGTATAGTTGGGAAGTTCTGCCATTCTGGGTATTATGGAAGACAACAACCTAAGCTCAAACGAGTATAATTGGCTCTCGTCCATTTTCTATTTTGGATATTTGCTCGCTGAGTGGCCTCAGAATTGGGCTTTGCAGAGGTTTCCAGTAGCAAAATGGCTTTCATTAAATCTGGTCATTTGGTATGTATAAGTGATTGCTTATTCGATTTCCTCAAGAGCGCTAAAATTAAGAACAGGGGCGGAATCATTCTTCTCCATATCCCATGCAAAAGCTTTGGGTCACTATTTGCCGTACGATTTTTACTTGGGCTGGCGGAAGCTTGCATTGTTCCAGCATTTCTACTCATCATGTCCATGTTCTTCACCTATCACGAACAAGCTGTTATTATGCCAGTTATGTGGTCTATTGGAAACTCCAGCCCTATTACTTCTGGTCTTCTATCATATGGTGTCTTATGGATCGATACCCCAGGATTTGCACCTTGGAGATGGTTCATGGGTAAGTGCGCCTTTCTAAGCAATGTTCCAACTAATGTTGACATTGTGCCACCAGTCATCACCGGTGTTGTGACAGTCATTTTTGGGGCTTGTGTCTATTTGTACTTCCCGGACAGTCCCGTGCATGCACGCTTTCTTACTCTAGAAGAGCGAGCTCAGGTCATTGTTCGGATCAAAGAAAATCAATCTGGTATTGAGCAAAAGCGGTTCAAGAAATATCAGTATGTCATGGTTTATCTTAGGGTATAGAGCATAGGCTAACGCAACGAAGGTTCATAGAGGCCATCAGCGATCCAAAGACATGGCTCTTCTTCCTCCATGCCTGGTCCCAGGAGATGGCAAATGGTGTGACAAACCAGTATTCATTGATCATCAACTCCTTTGGGTTCACAGTTTTACAAACAACCCTCCTCGGTATGGTTACTGGCCTGGTTGGGTTCGTTTCTCTTTCTCTGGCTGCAATTGCATTATACAATACCAAGGTTAGAAATGTTTAAGAGATGCATGATTGGAAAATAGCTAAATAAATCGCAGAACTGTCGAGCTTGGATCTCACTAGTGGCCTACATTCCAGGAGCTCTTTCAAGTATCTTACTACTTGGTAAGTCTAACCGAAGCACGACGGTATTTTCATCTTCTAATCAAGCGAAGCTCTTCCATGGTCCAACAGGTGGGGGCTTGTGACTGGAATTTGGATTCGGTCTGCTGTCGGAGTTCCATACGCCGTTGTTATGATCTGGGCAGCAAACGCATCTGCGGGACACACCAAAAAGACGACTGTCATTGCGCTATATCACATTGGATATGGGTTAGGCAACATCATATCGCCGCAATTGTTTCAGCCGCAGTGGAAGGTTATTAAACGCTATTCTACAATTCGAATGTTACCAAGCTAACAATCTTGCCAGCCACGATATCGCCCAACTTGGATTATTTTGCTTGTTGTGCGTACATTACTTACACCTACAGAGGTGACAGACTCCAGTGCTAAGCATCATTACCAGGTCGCCGCTATTCTCCCCGCCATGACTATTGTCACACTATGGGTCTATCTCAATAAAGAGAACAAACGAAGAGATCAACTTGAGAGCGATAATCAAGTCAACGATACAGGAGTTGTTGAGACTGTTGACGCGGACGGCACACGTACAGCACATGTCGTCGACAACACTCAACTAGACTTGACAGATAGAGAGAACTTGAAATTGTATGTGATTACAAGAGCCCTTGTTGCAAAACATTTGCTAATTGAGAACAGCCGATACGTCCTTTAATCGGCCACATTGAAGGTCTTTCTTAGACCAAGATTGAAACCCGATATCTTGTTCCGAATGGAGATAGAATCTAAATGCCAATTTCTAGATGGAATAGAAACGGTAGAATTGAGAAAAATAGACGAACTTCCTTCAACACCTTGCATATCCTTTTGGGCGCTTCAGACTATAAAACTTTCAGATATGCCTGCCTCTCTCTAGCCAATCATTTGAAACCCAATATCAACCTAGCTTTCAAAAATTGGTGCGATAGCTTCCGAGCAGGTAGCTAATATATAATTAAACATTTCCGTTGCTGGCGCCCACCACACTTCGTATTCTCCGAAAAGTCTTTGGGGCTTTGACAAATATCGAAAACAAGCCGAATCTAGTGCGATGATCTATAGGCCCAGACTTTCTCACACATACTCTGCACAGTTTAATGGCCCTCCAATATCCATAACTTCTCGTACTGTCACGTTCGGCGCAACGCCTACCATCCACAAGTTATGGTTCAGAGTAGTCACATTGCCACCACCATCGCCAAAATAATCGATGACGCCCGGGGTGGGATCAGGGAAACCATTTTCTCTCAGGAATTCCTCCAAGGGCATGTTCTGTCCTCCCATATCCGTCAGTCGGAATGTAAGGTTAGTCTGTTGCCATTCCCACCAGAGGCGGTCTAGGTTGGTATGATGAAGGTAGAAGAGTGGTTCGCCGGGGCTTGCGGCGGGATCATACATCTACATTGTTTAGTATTCATAAACTCAGTTTGGGAAATCAGAGGTGACCTACTGTACCACCAACACCAAAATGACCTGCCGTATGTGGTAGTGCCTGGTAGCAAGAATAGGAGTCCTCATACTTCTCGAGGTTGAAGCATTCATCAATATTTTCCTGCTTTGCAGTCGTAAATGCGGTAGCGTTGAATGCACGTGACAGGCAGTAATTGGCAGATGTTGAAATGCCGTTGATATGCATCCTCAAGTTCGTAAAAGGGCCATCAGAAACACACTCGCTGCCTTCGCCACCGAACCCAGTGACAGGATCAAAATGACAGATCCAGCAAAGTTATCAACGTCACGAACTTGTTCCCAGTAAGGCTGGCCACCTTTGTAGCCGCACTCAGTTTGCAACAGATATTCATGAACACGCATATAATATCGATGCCAAGGTAAAAAAGCCCCCTAATTTAATCAGTTAATGTCGTAAATTTCTTTTTTCCCTTTCCAATAACAGGCCCACTACTTACTACGTTATGAATGATGTTTGACTGGGTTATATGAGCAAATTGAAGCTCGTCCCAGAGATTCTTGGCGCCTTCAATCCCAGCAATCGGGGGACGCTCCATCAAACAAAGCTCGGCACCAATGTATTCCTTTCTCTCATCCACCGACATCCTGTGCCTTCGATCCTATGTCAGCTTTCAAAGGGAAATATCTTGTATAAGCTTGCCTTACCATGCTTTGCGCCGCGATTTCTGATGGCATGTGCCATTCCAAGCGGCTGAGGCCTCGGCTGCTAGGACCAAAATAAGGCCAGGAAGGAGGCGGACCATTGTGAAGGTTTGTTCGTACGTAGCTTAAAGCATTCCAGAAAGATTCTACTTTGCGAACTGATGCGATCCCAATATATACAAGCGACACATTCTACGCCGGCTTAGAGAAAAGTTTTATACAGCGTTATACAGTGGACCTCCAGCGGTGGCATGTCTCGAAGTGGAGGGACCTGCCCCTGTCGTAGCATGAGATATTTGTATATCCTCGTTAGGTAGCATATCTCTCGGGGATTGGGCCTGATTCGGCAACGGCGAACGTGGGTCAAG
Source organism: Clonostachys rosea (assembly GCA_026958235.1). Classification (NCBI taxonomy): domain Eukaryota; kingdom Fungi; phylum Ascomycota; class Sordariomycetes; order Hypocreales; family Bionectriaceae; genus Clonostachys; species Clonostachys rosea. The sequence continues at coordinate 658,774 of CP110205.1, forward strand.
TGTTGTCCCAGCATACAAGTATCTTACCAACATAACTATATCTTGTAGCAATTAAGATGTTGAAAGTTCAAACTCTGTATGGGCAGATGCATGGACCATCGAAAATTGGCCATCCAAGGCGGTGTATCCTAGGTATTAGATTCGAACAAACGTTTTCTAGGCCGGGCCCGAACAGAGTGTGTCAGATCTGCGGATCTCGCCCAGAAGATTGCCCCGTTTCATACTTGGTAGAGTCCGTGCGAGTGTAGAAAGAAATGTGTTCTTTGATTTATAGGAGTTGGACCCTTGTCCTCTTCTCAAGAGTAAATGCCCCCGAGTTGATAACTCGGAGGACGGTGAAACGGCAAAATCTTTTCTCGGCGGGTAGTACGTAATACTCGAAGCTCCTATTGCTCGCCAGGATATCGTGGTTTAAAAGTAATGACATGCTCTCCTGCAACCAGACGTAGCAGACGTAAAACCGTGGTCAAACCAGGGTTCAACACAATCAACCCCACTTCCAGACAATCACAAATATTGCGATGCGATTTTGAACGCTTACCGGGGCGGGCCATAAAGCTTGTGTGCCCTTTATGTATATATGAAGGAGAGGGGGTGTAGAATGCTTATTCGACAGATTTTACTATATTACTGGTAGGAGGTGAGACAAACAAGACATACATTGAGGCTCGTTCAATTTCCAGAGTTGTAAAATCCACAATACTTATGTATCGTTTGTCAGCCAATCCCTTTCAGTCTAAGAATCTTCCTTCCTGAATTTTGTTCCACCTTGAGCTTGAGACAATTCAACTACAACCTACCTACGTAAAGCTTTTGCGACCGTAGGCGGAGAAAGCCCCGTCTACCTTCCAGGGTGAGTCGGAGCAGGGAAAAGGGGTTAAAAAAAAGCCTCGCCACTCCATGCTAAGTCCCGCACGTCCCTACAAGTAAGGGAATTAAACCAGGGGTTCTTAATTTTGTTGACACTGCAGCCGAGAACAAGATTCTTTGAACGCGCGTACGGCGTTGTTCGAAGCATTACATTCCTAAACAGCTAGCTTAACAATAGAGTCAGGGAGAGGGATCTTTGCCTATGAATAAAAGTGACCAAAAAGTAGAAAGAAGTGTTATACTATGAAAAGTAGGTAGGTGCATAAACTGATGGAATCACATGATGACGAGGCTGATTGACGCTTCATAACAAGGCTTACTCCCGGCAATAACACCTTATGCTTAATACGATGACTCTTTTCGTCATCATGGCTCCTCTCGTGAACGAAAAAAATCCTGCGTCCCTCCTATTTGAAATCCTCTATGCCTGGTCTGTTGCTGGCTGAGCCGTGCCACTTTATGATGTGAGTAAGTATAGGGTAGGTTAGAAACATCGGTACGAAGCCATTGACCCACGGCAGCATTATTCCTTTCTTCGCCCCATAAACAGACGCGCAACAGATCTGGATCACAATCAGCCTATTCTTGGGAAAGGAACCCACCAATGCACATATCCAATGTCGTTTGTCTACCCGCCACTCATAGGAAATCAGCCGATAAGGCTCGTGAGGCTTATTACACATTGGTCACACAGGTTTGAGATACCACGAAATTAAGAAAACGCGTGAGCTGGCACAAGAGCAGCGGTTTAATATACACCTGAACCAACGAGAGAGTAGCGAAAAACCTCCTCGACGAAACCGGAGACTACAAGCTGTTCTCTCTAAATTGCCAGATCGCTAGCAGCATGTTTTGTTGGCTTATATCAATCCCGCAAAACCATCACCAGTTGACAGAGGACCTAGATAGTATTCACCGAAAATCCAAGGATTTCACCCGAGAGCGACGACAAAAAGATTTGGAGAAGTACAGTGGGAAGCGGCTTACTCCAGCCGATGCCATGCCGAAGCGCTTTGACCACGTTTGGCTTCTTATTCTTAGACTCACAATCCCTTTACTTATAAGCTTAGCATGTCTAAGCTACAATGAATGGGGCCGGTGTTGAGCATTTGATTTCTGTTGTTTGATGACTCTATGTTTGCTACAGACCTCGAAGCTTCTGAATGTGCTTTTTCGGTCTCGGTATTCCAAAAGGAACTGGGTCTTGTCTCATGTGCGCAGCCATCACACCAAACATCATCAAGATGCTAATCAGATTCAACCGGATGAAAACTATCTTGGGGGAAAGTTTTATCAAGCGGCAGCTTAATGTCTGAAAGAGCAGGATTATACGGTGTAGGATTTCGCGAGGGGAACACTGGAGCTAGGAATTATTATGCGGCTAATCAGACTCATGATTGGGCAACATGTTACAACCCCAAAGAGAACTGATTTTCACGGACAACCAAACAGAGCCTTCTGTTACGGATTAGAGAGACTAAATTAACTGTTTTTGTATGCTAAGCAGTGAAAATCCATCAGCACTCCTAAGGGGCCCCATACGCTGTTGGTTATTGCATAAACAATTTAGCTACGAAACATGACCTAGACATCGCCTTTCAACTCATAGAACTAATCATGCTAAGCCATAGACGTGCCTGATCATCATGGTTAAGACAAGAGTACATGACCTTGCCAGTCCATCAGATCAACTTCAACGACACACACTACTTCCTCCAGTCTTGTGTCCCCGAATGGCCGACAACCTATGTCAGCTTCAATCCCAATTAAAATCTTTCACTCCTCCACAAACGATATCACACGGGCTGGGCGGTTCCCGGTGAGGAATCATGTAGTCAACACAACAGTGGCCGTCAGCGAATGGCATCGGATCAAAATATTTGCGATTTACCTGATTGACGAATGCCCCGTTAAAGCCCCCTTCGTTTGTCTACTAGCTACTATAGTAAGTAGTATAGTAAAGATAAGTCCGTCTAGTAAGATCTATATGATAGGGAGATAATTCTAATAATATCTCTATATATTATCTATACTCTCTTACTTATTCTTTTCTTCTTTCTATAATACGTTATACTATATAAAACTTTACATTAATAGATAAACTTAAAATATAAATTCTTTTTTTTAACTGTAATTTAACTATATTCTCAAGTATATTTTATACCTCAAAGTCAAATCCGGAAACAACCTGAGAGCGTGCGGCAATCTTCTCCGCAAGAGTATAAACATCCTGCTGGGCGAAAATCTCAGATGACTGCAGGCGCGTGTCAAATTCTCGCTGAATCCAGTTTCGGAGCTCTATTGCAATCAGAGAATCCAGTCCCAGGGCCAGCAGAGATGTACGGTAACGATCAATTGTTGAAGGGTCGGCGTAGATAAGCTTAGCTAGTTGGATAGTAAATCTCGTAGCTATAAAGTCGATAATTATGTCAATGTCGCCAGAGGCAGCAACCTGCGCAAAGTTCTGGGCGGTAGTCTCGCGTTTTGGCTCTGTGCTATCTGTGATACCATGTAAAACATGACTGAACATTGGGGAATACACAGTGCCGTTGGTGGCAATAGACTGGGCAATGACCCTTGGTTCAATCCCAATTGCGATTTGGGACACATGGTCTTCAGTGGCCGAGGATGCAAAGGAGTAGTCGAGATATTTGTAGAGAGACTCTGGTCCTACTGGGGTAAGCCCAGCGCGAAGGATGGCATTCTTGCGGACATCAAAGTCTGACGTTAGATGAGAGTCTTCAACCCACCCAATGTTGAGAGAGGTAAAATGGCAGGAATCTCCTCTGTGTATTTGTGACATGATGTCCTGGGCCACATTACCAGCACTGTAGTTGGCCTGACCGCTGGTACCGACTACAGCGACAACGGAGGACATCGATATGAAGAACTTTAAGCTGGGAGATGACATTGCGTTGTAAAGATGTATGGAGCCATCCACCTTGATACGTGATGTCAACTGGTAGTCTGCGAAACTAATGGTCTCAAGTGTGCTGTCCTGGAAGTAGGTTAGCACTGATGTAACAAGCCTCTTGGGCGTATTTCTTATTAACAGTGAAGATGGTGAGCCATAACCCTGGGGCACACTTACTCGGAGTACCGTAGAAGACTGTATAATTCCACAAACTGGTGGAAGTCCTAGATCCTTGATCTTCTGAGCTGCCTCCTTGACATTGTTCTCGATTGAGATGTCACATTCAATACAATATAGGCGGCAGCCTGGTTGAATATCCTCCAGAGCTCTCTCAAGGCTTTGTAGCTTTTCGGGAGTAAGGAAGCTTCTTGAGAAAGTAACAAGTGACCTTGCGCCACGACTTGCTAAGATCTTTAGACACCGTTGCCCTAAATCGCCCAATCCTCCCGAAACAACAAAGGTCGCCTCTTGACCCTGCCACATGAAACTCTTCATAGTTCTGACTGACGTCTTAGAGTCTGCATTGACTTGGATGACCGCTTTGGAATACATGTTGCTGTCGAGGAGTTTCAGTACCTCAGGAGCCTTGGAGACGTCATTGACTAGAATGTCTAGGCCATCGAGGGAGACGCTACTCAGTGTAGCAACAGCATCAGGAAGAAGAGAGGAGATCTTTTGGGGACATGCTGCCAATAGCTCATCGATGTTGCAGTGGTATAAAGTGGCATTTGCCGGCAACTTGCCTGGCAGTGTGGTCATAGACTTTTGGTGACTGAAAGAGTCTGTGAGGATCACAGACCCACCCGGACGCAAATGCCTCATGATTTCGACCGGAAGTGAGGCTTCAGTTGCAATAATAACGGCGTCTACAGCGACGCTAAACACTTGCTCGGCAGAGAGGCGACTGAAGGAGGGCCGAGTAACGAAAATGTCACCGGCTAAGAATCCTTCTCTTTCCTGAAGACATTTGGCATCAACAGAGTCAGCTGCAGTACAAATGATGCGCAATCCAATGGCCTTGGCCGCCGAGATGGCCGCTCGGCCCGCCGCTGTGGCTGCTCCATGGATCAGGACTGCGTCTCCTAGGCTCAACTTGGCCAGTTCTCGTAACGAGTAAGTGGCAGCCATTGCATTTAACAAGAGAGCCGAAGCTTTTGCTGGAGGTACTCCCATGGGTAAACGAGCCACGTGGGCTCGGGGCATGTAGGGATGACTTGAACCCACTGAAGATCCCAAAGCAACCACGGTATCCCCGATTGTGAAATGGTTGACCGATGAACCAATCCTAGCGACGGTGCCAACATATTCACACAGTTGGATTGAACGGTAGGATTTTGCCAACGACATGTATTCCACAGCCAACTGAACCTCGTCCGGGGCCAATGCCCTGGCGGATGGTGGTTGTTCTTCAGAAAAGCAAGGATCGTTGATTTCTCGATCATCACTGACATGAAGTCTGACGGGCCGAGATATATCGGTAATAGGGCGTTCCGTGATTTCACAAGTGTCGCTCAACTCGGCTCGAATAGCGTTCGTATATCCATCGTGTGCGCGAAGGCGAGGCACCACAATCGTGCCATTGTCTAGCACACGGTATTCTCGCTCTCTATTGCTGTCACCCACCTTGGAAACGGCGAAGGCAACCAATTCATGGAATCGAGAGCCTGAAGGTGACTCCGAGCCCACGTGGATGGTAGTAGCATGTAAGTTGTCGTTCTCTGCATGGGCTGTTCTGATCACACCGGTGATCTGATGCATCCGGACGTCCTTTTCCGAGCTTATCCATACGACCCTCGCCGGCTTCTTCAACAGAGATATTCCTGCTTCGAAATACTTCTCGTCTGATAGGATTGCTGTAGACTGATCTTCGATAACCAGTGTAGTCTTGTCCGATGTGGCGCTGGCAGCAACAGCCATGCTATTCAACGTGGTAGGAGCACCTTCAATCCCGACACGGTAGGAGGGTAGCGTGTGAACAAGGTTTCTTGCCCAGGGAGAAATGGAAGACTCTTCCGAATGACATATGACTTGAACTGTATTCGAGCTTGCCATGGTCTGCTCGCTCGAGGGGCGTAGCATCGTGATGGAGAGGTTTAGATGATTATCCCTAAAACAAAGCTGGCTCTTCATCGGGACTGAATTCATAGATGGAAGTTCATCAGTCAGCTCTAGAGTAGAGATTAAGACGCCACCGGGCTTGATCAACGAGGAGGCAGCATGTATCCACCCGGAGTCTGTGATCAAGATTAAATCATAAGCTGATGATCGCAAGCTCTGCTTGATACTTTCGAGAATGTCAGTTCGATGGCCGTTGACACCATTCACACCATGAGGTTCAGCGGCGGGCTCCACCATGTCATAAATGCTCACAGAACCCCTATGTCCCTGGATCAGGTCAGCGACAGAGATTGAATTGGCTCGCCGACTGGGCCCAATGTCCAAAATGGAAAGCCCTGGAGTTTTGAACGCTATATGACCGAGAAGCTGCTCCAACGTGGGATTCACTTCTATGTCTTCGGCCCGGAGGAATTCCTGGTCAGCTCCCCACTCAACTTGGAAGCAAACCGGGCGCTGCTCTTCAGCTGTGGTTTGGCTCGCGTCCTCCACACTGCCTCCCACTTTGCGCATTTCAGCGCCAGAAATCATCATGACGGGAAGATTGCCAGCTGTGACGGAGAAATCGGTATACGCGGTTCGGAAATGGCCAGATGAGATCTTAGTCTTCACTTCTAGCTCGGAGCCAGGCTCACTGGGAAGTTCTGATGTGGCGGACACAAGAAGCTCCTCGATGTACACAGGCATTATCGAGCCTGAGCCCAGGCGCTTCTCAGCGACAGGAAGGGATGAATGTAGGATTGCATCGAGAGTCGTGGGATGTATCAAGTGAGGCTGTTGATAGCGAGCGCGCATGGTGGCAGCCGCATCAGGAACGGCTACAGTTGCTGTGGCTTGAAGCTGATCATCAGATGTATACTTATAGGACCGGATCGCGGCAAAGGTTGGGCCGTATGTGTTACCGGCTGTCTTGAGCGTCTCGTAAAGTTGGCTGGCTGGAAGATCATGCCCATGAACCGGCTCAGCCCGGGCGGCTTGAGCGGCATCTTGAACAGTTTCCAAGAGCTCATCAGCGAGCAGCCCCTCAATAAGGCCCGTGGAGTTTTCATTCCACTGACCATCAGATAGAGTTGAGATTGAGAAGGAAAAGTCAAGACCAATGGTCGTTCGCGGCTTAAATCGCAGATACAGCTCGACATGGCCACTAGTCGGGATGACGAGTGCTCGGAGGAACGAAACCTGTCGAAAAACTAAAGACTCAAGCTTCTTTGTGGGGTGAGAATCCATATGTATCTGCCGAACTCCCTCTGCCGCCATGCACATATACCCAGATCCAGGAAAGATGGATAAACCATCAATGATGTGGTCTGCGAGCCACGGCAACGTGTCCAAGCCAATGACATGGCGCCATTGAGGTTCGTTGCCGGCGGAGCCTGGTATGCGCACACCAAGTAGATCGTGGTACGGGTGACGTCGGAAGCGATGTTCAGAGCTGTGGCGGAACTCTCTCCAGTGATCAACAGAGTGATCCCACGCATAAGATGGTAAGTCGGGGCATACTCTGGCCGTCGAGAGTCGAGGAGTCAAATCGGCTAATGCACCAGACGCGATGGGCACGTCTCTCTCAAAGAATCGACCTAGCAGTGACAGCGCACTTACGACGGCACTCGTCTTTCGCTGGAGGACGGAGCTGTAGTCAAACTCGAAGCTCTTTCCTGGGAGTGCACCCAAAGACTGACGAACCGGACCTGCCAGAGCTGGGTGCGGGCCAATTTCGACAAAGAAAACATGAGAGTTGCGTTGACTGGCACTGTAGAAGTCTCGTGATGCAGCTTGGACGGCATCGCAGAACCGTACAGGAGAAACCAGGTTATCAATCCAATACTGTATACCAAACTCCTTTGATTTGGCAACTCCTGTGACCGAGGAGATGAAAAGAGGGCGCTCAGTGGTTTCTTCAGGCTCAATGTGCTCAAGTTCAACAAGGCGTGTGCGATAGTCTTCTGCTACAGCCTGCATGTGATGAGAGTGATAGGCTGTGTCGACCGCCAAGCGGCGATGAAACGTGCCGTTTCCATCAGCTTGCAAGATTGAAAAAATTTCGTCAAGGGCAGCTGCATCACCTGAGATGGTGACATTGCTAGGACTGTTAACACATGCAGTGACAGCCTTTCCACTTTGGAGGCCTTGAAGAAGCTCGGTTGCTTCATCTTCACCAAGACCTACAGACATCATGCCGCCGGCAGGCCAATCCTTCGACTTGGCCGTTTGGGCCATGAAGCCACGGTGGAACGCGACGGCGAGGGCCGCATGGTGAGAAAGATAGCCCGCGGTATACGCAGCTGCAATCTCGCCACTTGAGTGTCCTATAACGACGTCGGGCTGTATGCCCTGGCTACGTAACAGGGATATTAAGGCAACTGTGAAGAAATGTCAGTGGCCGAATAAATACCTATATTTGCTACTTATGGTATTCTCAATTTTTGGAGCTTGAAAGTGATTGAAGGCAGGCAACATACTGAGTACCAGTTAGCAATCGAATAATCCATGGGGAGAGTGAGATTGGTTTCAGGAACATGCCTTTGTAAAGCGGTGGTTACAGGCTGCGCCAACTCGGCCGTGTTGATCAAGTCTGCTTCTGCTCCAGTTCCAGAAAGTGCCGCCTCCAGATTCCATGTTGCACCAAGTGCCAAGAGAATCTTGGTGGAAGCGTGGATCGAAGCGCAGAATGCAGAAACTGTGCCGTTTTCCTCCATCATCAGTTCACGACCCATGCCAATCCACTGGGCCCCCTGCCCGGTAAACACATATGCAACGCTTGTCTTCTTTGAAGGAGTGGCCTGGATCGAGTCGGCCGCGCCGTCGGCCAGCTTCTGTGCAAGCTGAGCATGCGTTTCAGCAACGCAGCTGAAACGCCATGGGAACGCAGTGCGGCGCTCACAGAGGGTGTATGAGATATCGACCAGCGATGCGTCCTGGTGGAGCCTGAGCCATGACTGATGATTTCTCATGATTGCCAAGAGCGATTCCTTGCAGTCGGCAGAAAAACGAAAGAGAAGAGGTGAACTGTTTGAGGAGCAGTCAGCGGATGAGACGGCTGCTTTGGGAGCCTCTTCCAGAATCACATGACCGTTTGTGCCTCCAAAGCCAAAGGAGTTGACAGAAACTAGTGAAAGTCGACCTGATTCCTGGGGCAATGGTGATAGAGTTGTTGGCAGGTTGATATGATCAAGCGGTAGGCCCGGTTTTGGTTTCTCAAAGCAAGCCAAGGGAGGGATCTCTTTACGCTGGAGGACTAGTATCGATTTGAGCAGCCCAGCCAGACCACTGGTGTTCTCTGTGTGCCCTATATTACCCTTGATCGAGCCTACAAACAATGGCAAGGAGCGGTCTGCGCCTGTGAAGGTGTTGGAAATGGCAGATAGCTCTTGGAAATCACCGGCCAGTGTTCCCGTCCCATGAGCCTCGATGTATGAGACGTCTTGGGGCCGTAAGCCAGCTCTTGCATAGGTGTATCTAATAAGGTCCTCTTGAGCCTTGCTGTTGGGGTATGTAATGCCCTCGGGGGTATAACCGTCCTGGTTGATGGCTGTACTTCGAATCACGGCTTGGACTGGAAACCGACCATCAATTGCGTCTTGCATGCGTTTGAGAATAATGGCAACAAAGCCCTCCCCACGTCCATACCCATCTCCTCGGCTATCAAATGGATATGAACGCCCGTTGCTATTCAAGAAATGTAGATTGGCCATTTCCGCTGTATGGTCAGGGCTCAGCGTGATGTTCCCGGATACAACAATAGCTGTCTCGCACTCTCCACTGCGCAGGGCGTTACATGCCTGATGTAGAGCAACCATTCCCCCCGAACAGCCAGTATCAAGTGTCAGTGATGGGCCGTGTAGATCAAGTGCGTGTGAAATTCGGTTTGTGAGTATTGCCTCTTCATTTCCCAGCAGAGTATAGGGTGACTTTCCGATGGTGTCCTTGAGCATGTTACGATCAAAGTCGGTGATGAACAGCGCGCCGAATACGCCAGTATTCGAGCCTCTGTATTGCTCACGAGGCATGCCAGCGCTCTCAAGTGCTTCATAAGTCATTTCCAGCAGGATGCGCTGCTGGGGGTCCATGACAGCCGCCTGCTGTGGCGATATTCGGAAGAAGGAGGCATCGAAACTTGATATATTGGCATCAATAAAGTGCCCACCACGGTGGTTGTTGCTTCCATTGGGATCATCCGGACTAGGGTGATGAAATGCACTCTCGTTGAATCGGTCCTCTGGTACCGGTGACCACTATCCGAAAAGAGAATATTCAGCGGACGAGTTTGGAGGATGAAATCTATCTAAGAAATGAAGTGTGGGTGTCGTGGATCGACAAGGGGGTGGGGGAAGCCGATGATCGAACTGGAGATTATGAAGAGGCTGAATCAAACGAGTACCTACTACGGTAGACGTTTACGATGGAATGAACTTACTGTGTCAACACCATCCTTCAATAGGTCCCATAGCTTGTCGGTGTCATTGGCACCGCCAGGTAGTCTACAAGAGATGCCTACTACCGCCAAAGGGCTAATCGGGTGTTGCCTGTCCATCTTGAGTAGTTTATTATCTCTCAAGGCCGCCAAGCCTGCCAAGATGGGGTTTGAAAATTGAATAAAGGGTTCTGCAAGCCTGGTAGTAGATGTTATACTCGGTCAGGGTGATAGCGACGCGGCTGCCCACCGCTCTTATTATCCTGGCTCTCTGGAAGTATACTCAATTGCAACGCTTTCTTGCTTCTTCTCCATACCTGAGCATGTATCCATATCCCCACCAAATCTGAATGTACTATACTATCTAGAAAAAATTTTATGCTTGGTGAGTTGTACATTCCCACAAATGAGTGTTGTTGCAGGGTCAAGTCTCCTACATCATTTAATAGGTAGATAAAGTCTACGGGTCTTCCAGCTTGCGTTGTATACCTAAATCCATCCGGCTAATCGCAAGGGATATAAACGGGTACATGACATTCTGCTCAACGACATGGTTTGAACAAAAAAAGTTAGCAGCCGCCTGACCAGGGGTCTGTGTAAAAGTCCCTACTCAGTGACTGGTGAAGTTTACGATACTATGTATATGTATGCAACCACACATCAGTCCCTGTCCCTGTTGAACTCATTTCTACCGGGGTTACTCGCACCCCCCTGTCTTCCCCATGTACAAAGTGTGTACATGTGAAAGCAAGAGTTCCCAGAACGGTAATTTTTCCGAGTTAGCCCTTTGCGGGTATCAAGGCAGTGAGTGCAGTAAGGATTGAGCACCGGGCTGCCTCGAGTGTGGGCGAGTGCGGAGACTTGTCGAGGGGACAATGGACCATGGAGATTACTGATGGTGTTCAAGATGGGGCCCACGCCTAGGCAAGTCTGGTTAATAAACTGGTCTAGAAGCTTTTGCATCAAACAACTCGGTGTCCTTCCGTCTCCTTGAAACTGTTGCTTTATTGCCAAACCTGGGCAGAACAGATGTTGAACAGGACCAGCCTATTCGGGCCAAGCAACCAGTAGGGTGAAATCCTCCTACACGGCGACAACCACAAAGCCTTACCAAATTCGGGCAATATGGCCGGTCAGCAGCTGAATCTCGTTGGTGTGAAACCGAACAGCCCAATCGCTGTAATTGTACGCAACGCGGTCCTATCAGTGACGGGGTGGGATCTTCTTGACGACGACGATGCTTTCTTCGACAAAGGCTTGGACTCTCGCCAGGCACTACAGATCACACGTGCTCTGCGTCAGGGATTGGGTCGCCCGACTCTTTCTCTTTCCATAGTGTACAAGAATCCCACAGTGAAGCAGCTGAGTGAGGCCCTTGCTGTTGCACGCCAAGCCAAATCTGAGGGCAATGCCCATCTCATCAGCTCGCTCCAGTCTACATTTACAAGTCGTGTCAAGTCCATTCCCGTGCCTACAGACGGTAAAAAGGCCGTTCAGAACCCAATCGGTGTCGTCTTAACCGGGTCTACAGGATACTTGGGGGCATACGTCTTGAAGTCACTTCTGGACCGTGAAGATATTGGCCACATCTTCTGTCTCAATCGTGGTGAGGATGGTGGTAAGGCTGCACAAGTCAGAAAAACTGGCGATGCCACCCAGCTTGAGGCGCGAGTGACCTTTCTCAAGGTGGACCTGGCTTCCCCTAAACTTGGGCTAAACGACGATGTATACCAGAACCTCACTCGTCGTGTTAGTGTCATCATTCACATGGCATGGCCTGTAAACTTCATTTTTGAGCTACAGGCCTTCCGCCCTCACTTGGAGGGCGTTGTCAATCTCTGCTCTTTGGCAGCTGCCTTGTCGCACCAGCCTGCCAAAATCGTGTTTGCCTCATCGATAGCCGCTGTCATTTCCGGGAAAGGCAAGAATGCTCCCGAAAGTATTATAGATACGCCTCCAACCACCAACCAGGGCTATGGGCAGAGCAAGTATATCTCGGAGCACATCTTGGATGCAGCAGCCAAGCATCTAGGAATATCTGCTATAGTTGTCCGCGTTGGGCAGATTGCCGGCCCTGCCCGCCAAAAAGGTCTTTGGAATCCCACGGAGTGGTTCCCCAGCCTCATCGGTAGCTCACTGCACCTGGGAAGCCTGCCCGACAACCTTGGCGCTCTGGGCAAGATTGACTGGATTCCATCGGATATTTTTGGGGATGTTATTGTAGATCTCACGACCGGAGCGAGCGAGGAGAATAGTGGTTCAGGGGCACAGGTATTCAACCTAAGAAACCCCAAGGTTACCCCCTGGGCGGGTCTCGCTCCAACCGTTCTGCAGGCCTCCAGCGAACTGCAAGGCAAGGGTCTAGAACTCGTTTCACCCGCTCTCTGGTTGGAGGAGTTACGCAAGAGCCTTGCCGATCTGAACGCTGACGGCGATGCTAATAAGCTCACTGCGGCAACGGCAAAGAACCCCGGGCTCAGGCTGTTTGACTTCTACACTCGTAATCTGTGGGCAGATGGGATTGAAAGCAATCTCATGCAAGTTGGCCGTGCGACCGATCTGAGTCCCGCGTTGCAGTCGCTACCGGCAGTGCACTCAACGTGGATGCGCAAGTGGATGGAGGAGTGGATGGAGGAGTGGGCGACGCGGAACAACTGATCCGGATGGGGTTCAGGCTTGAGTTGATACGGTCATCTACCGGCAGGATAATAAAAAAATATCTTTTACTTTGCATGCTCTAATCTTGATCCTCCGTTTAGTAGCACAGAAGATAGACAACCTCTCTACTTATGTACATATTTGGCAATGCATAAGCCAACAAGCATCACAATCCTACCTACTCTGAGTGCTATATAAGCCAACATGGGTTGGGTCGCGTATGTAAGTTGTGCGGACCGCCCATTCCGACACGCGCTCTGCTGTCAAAAACATCTACGCGACAAGACCCCTTTGAATCAAGAAGACGCAGACTCTGTTTGGTTATTTCTTTCTCGTTTTCCTTTCACGTTCCTTGGGTTCCATCAGTTGCAACCATGGAGCCCGACTCCACATACATAGGATGGAAAGCCATTGTTGTCAGCGCCCTCTTCATCCCCATCCAGGTGGTTTTTGTTGTTTTGCGATTCTGGGCGCAACGCCTTAGCAGAAAGAGCTATGACTGGGACGATTGGCTTGTTATAGCCTCTCTTCTTACCCAAATAGTCGCATCTGCATTAGCCATAGGTAAGTGGTCGCGGGCTTGAGCATGGTCGCTGGTGAGGTCTAATCATATTTGCTTGTTGTAGGCGTTGTGTTGCAGGGAGGAGTTGGCTACCACATTGAATACCATGCCGCGCATGACCCCGAGAAGATAACCAACTATTTCAAGTATCTTGTGGCCATCTCCATCTGGTATACGATGACAATGAGCCTCGCCAAGCTCGCTATTCTTGTCGTGTACCGACGATTGTTCCCGCAACGACTCATGCACATCAGCGTCTGGATCGTTGCTGTCATTCTCATTCTGCAGAGTATTGCCGGGACCATTCTTCTCTTTGTTGTTTGTCGGCCGTTTTGGGTTAATTGGGGGCCGCTGGAAATGCAACAGACCCATTGCTTCGACAAGATGTCCTTGTTTCTCTGGATCAGCTTGCCAAACATCATCACCGACTTGGCCTTGATTGCCCTCCCTCTTCCTATTATATGGAAGCTGCAGCTATCCAACAACCTCAAGGCCGCGTTGACTGTCACGTTCCTAATTGGGGGCAGGTATGTCTATAAAGCAGTCCCAATTCATTCTCTCGTCTTTCTCCATAAATGTACCCATTCTAACCTTCCATGAAAGCGGTCTTGTCGCATCAATCATGCGATTCAGGGAGTTTGCCAGCAACCACTTATTCCCCGACGTTACTTGGAATGCCGTCGGACTTGTCATTTGGACTGTGGTGGAGCCCGGAATTTATCTCATCTCTGTCTCCATGATGATGTATCGCCCGCTGCTCGAACGCGTGGTACGCACAGCAAAGACCACGGTATCACAGCGGAGTACAGGAAACAGAATGGGGATGTCATCAAAGTCTGACGGGCTGGAATTGACAGACAGAACCCAAACCAGCAGTCACCGGTTCGAACGGCTCCATGGAGAGAATGACGAGGAGGCTCTAAGGCCAACTTATTATCACCCAGGGCAGATTGAGGTCAGAAAGGACATCGTGGTGACCAGATCGTAATGACGACTTTGGGAGAGAAAAAATTGTGTCTCTGCCTCCTCTTACTTTTCATCGTACTATTTTATTCAGCATAGTTCGGCGCCTTCTTCTTCATTTCCTGATATAGCGCTGGCGTTAGAGGACAAAAGTAATTTTAATATTGATGGCAGAGAAGAGAGCATGAATGATGAGCATCATCCTAAATCATGTACACTTGACCAATTGACGGCTCATTGTGCCTGAATCCTATTCTCGCTCTATCCAAGCTCTATTGAAGCTGCATCTCCTCGCTCTTGGTATAACGACTGCCGTCTGTATGGGTGGCATTGTATACCAGCTGGGCTCGGGCACAAAACTTGCCCAGATACTCTAACCCCCTAATTCTCTTGAAGGTCTGCACAATCGGTTTGTGGCGAGGTGGCGAGGAACGGCATGTCACAGACCATGGAAGACTAGACCACCAACGCTTGGCAAGGACGTGATGGAGTGAGTACCCCAAGATGCCTCTATGCCATTATGAGATTCATTCCCTCACACCCTACCCATCTTGCTAGAAAGGGACTTCGGACCTGTGGGCCCGGACCTAGATGGCACTACACGGTCCGAGATATGAGTCCGAGATATGAGATTGTATCTAATAAAACAGGGTAGTCACCCTGCGGGCACTAAGGGCAACGCCCGCGGAGACGGCTGGTGAGCAGGGTCAGGGGCCAGGGCCAGGATCCGAGGCATCGGAATGCGGACGCGGGCAGAGTACCAGGGAGGTTGGTCATGTTATATTACCTGCCCAGCCAGGCAGGTCGTAAGATCACTACCCCGCGTATAGCCACGGTGCAACCTTCTTAATTGACAATTGTTTCTACCAAAGGAAGATCTCTGATGGACTACGGGTAAGTCATTGCCTGTCAGGAAAGACACGATAGATCGATACCGGGACCGCAACCTTCCTCTTGTATCAGTCAAGATACCGACAACTTGGAACCAGCGGTCGGTGTGGGAACTGAATCCCGGGTCACTCTCAATCTAGAGAGACGAGACCATGAAATAAGACAGCGTATTTTCTCGAATAATTCGACTTTTTTGCTCCTAGTTAATGCAGCCCACCCAAATAGGTGAGACTTCCGAATCCTTCCGTTAATCTAGCTTCTCTAGCGGTGTCCTGTTCATGGCTATAGCTTCATTAGTTCAAATTCGACTTGTGGTACACAGGCTGTGCGATCAGGCTTCAGGCGTATAGGGCTTGTTCGGAAGGATTCAGGAGTATCACCTTGTTTGGGTGGGTTGCATGAAGGGTGAAGATCTAGGTCCAAAAAACGGGGGGGGTGGGAGGGTCAAATTATTTGAGAAAATACGAATACAATGCCACTAGGGCTTCGCCGTTGGCTTTTACGACCCGGAGTCAGGGGTCCAGACCAAAGATCCTCCGCTCACTAACATGCTTGTGCTGACCAACGAGCACACAGCTGCAGGATGTCATCAAACTCCTTCATCCATCGGTGGTCTCAAGTTGCTATTCTAAAGGAGCCAAACTCCGAGGGAAAACCGACGAGGTCTAGCGCGACATGATACATACCTATGTACGTGAGTGAGTTCGAGATCAACCGAGGCCAGCTTGCACCTTTGTCGAGGGAGAGGGGAGACTGCAGAGGTAGGCAGAACTCTGAAGGAATAGATACCCAACACCTTGCGTCTGCAATGTTACAGTCCTCCAAATACCCTAGCCCGGCCAACAAGGATCTGTCAAGGACCTAGGCGTCTTACGTGTACAGTCTACATGAAGTTGACTTTCTTCATGCGTTCAGGCAGTCTTCCGAACGACCAACAACCAACATCGTGCTTCATCGTGCAGTTTTTTACTGGGGACACATAATGGGTGATCAGAAGGCACCAGGGAAGTGACATTGTACCGAGAAAATAGCTATTGGAGGGTACCCGATGAATGGGGGTATATTAGTAGAAGGATTTATACACCGCCATATGTTCTTTCCATCTGGTCCCTCAATCTCAGCAAGTTAATTGCATCACCTTTTCAAGCCCACATTTACAGCCATCCACCCATCCATCCGCAACCATGAGTATCGACTTCACCGTCTTCAAGGGATCCAGCAGCGGGGAGATTGTCGAGTCCAAGGGTCACCGTGACCTGAAGCCTACTGAAGCGGTTGTCAAGATCTCTCACTGCAGTCTCTGTGCCACAGATGAGCTCTTTCTAGGAACCGACATGGGCCTTGGCCACGAAGGCGTTGGCACCATCACCGAGGTTGGTTCGGCAGTCTCAGAGATCTCCGACTTCAAAGTAGGGGATCGAGTCGGCCTCGGCTGGTTCCATAAGTTCTGCAGAATCTGTGACTCCTGCGTCAAAGGTGAGACTCGACAAGGAGAAACAAAACACTTCAGATAATCAATTGAAAGCCTGAGTTGCAAGCTAACAAGTGATTGCGTACAGGCCGCCAGGATAGATGTGAAAACATGACCATGTATAGTACTGCTGATTGGGATCAAGGATGCCTTGCTTCCCATGTTGCTTGGGATGTCTCAACCCTCTTCCACATCCCAGAGGAAATCTCCTCCAAAGATGCAGGACCGTTGATGTGTGCGGGTGCTAGCGTCTGGGGTCCATTATACTCTACCGGTCTCCGAGCAGGTGACCGTGTCGGTATTATTGGTGTTGGTGGGCTCGGCCATCTAGCTATTCAGTTTGCTTCCAAGCTAGGGATGGTGCCTGTTGTATTTTCAAGAACTGAAGACAAGAAGCAGGCCGCATTGGACTGGGGAGCTGCAGAATTCCATCTCACAGATGACTCGGCGGATTTCTCTAGCATCAAGAAGCTTCAAACTCTGTTGATCACTACTAGTGCCAATCCTGATCTTAAGAAGTACGTATCGCTCTACAGTTTCCCTTGCGAGAAAGACAATAGCTTACAGAACCACTCTCAAGATTTCTGCCCATTTTGTGCATGGGGGTGACTGTGTTCCCCCTGACGATGAGCCCCGCCGAGATCAGTATTAGCCCAATGACCCTTATATTGGGTAATATCCAGATTATCGGCTCAGGTATTGCGTCTCCCTCTTCTGTGAGAGCTATGCTTGCATTTGCTGCTAGGCAGAACATTCGATCCCAGATTGAGGAGTTCCCCATGACAAAGGACGGTATTTTGGAAGCCGTGAAGAAGCTTCGTGACGGCAAGATGAGATATCGTGGTGTTATGGTGGCTCAGTCCTAGGTTCCGCCAGCTCTCATGACATGAGGATGTCCTTCTTTTTCATACTTAGCGAAGAGAAGAGGTATATTATAAGATGACGCATTCTCATAATTTGACGGCCCTCAATCAATATCGACAGTGCACGTACACCGTCAATTCGACAACTATAAATGAAATAGTCAGTCCAAAAGGCACAGCGTAAGTATACAGGCTAAGAAAGACGATGACAGTCTTGCTGCAGGACTTCAGTCGAAGGCATCCTGAACCACTAGCCAAAATGCTCCGCCATTGCCCAGATTCCATGTTCCCATACGGTGTTGCTGCCAATACTGCCCATTCAACAAGCTCTGTCGCATTTGTCCTCTCAATTGCGCGTCCATTAGCCTCTACTACCAATGTCCAGTATTACCGCTCCAGCTTTTCCTTCTCAGCCATCAGATCTGCCCAAATGCCTTGGGGTCTTTTCTTAGTATGCTTACATTTTCTTTGAGGCCATGTGCAAACAGTTAACTTTACCTGGCTTGGGATCCTAAAGAGTTGCCTGAGCGGCGTGGGGGAGTTTGAAGCTCCCGACCCTGCCGAGTGGTGTCCTAGAGGTTATACTATTATCCAGCCTAATGCGAGTGGGGGTTATAACTTGAAAGGAGACATTGTCACCCTCTGGACACAACCTCGATAGATTGAACCCCATTTTTTTGCCGGTCCGATTTGCCAACTATGTAGAAAGATGTTTTAGGAAGGACGAGATGGATATGATTCTACCTATCGAATGAATTGCGAAGCAAGACTGATCCAACCAGTCTGTCGACCTTGTTAGCAACTCCCTCAGTTTAGCAACCAGCATCTCCAACATACGTCACAGGTACATTGCTGCCAAACGCCCGTCTTCTCTAAAGGCGATTCCACCTTGGGAAGGAATTGGTAGCTTCTACCGCGAGGGTATCTGTCGCGGAGGTATCCATATCTTTGCATTCTGGGAGTTTCTTATAAAAACCTTTAATAGTAAGAATAGAAGAGAAGATATCATAAATACAAACAAGCAGTATCCTCTTATAATTAAGTACTATGAGATTAAGAAGCCCTAATGAGAGGATATCAAGGTGCCTTTATATGTATTGGCCAGCTACTCCATGGCTCTATATACAGAGGGCTCAATTCGCGGTTAGAAGTACTCCCAATCCAGGGATAAATAGTGAGACTAGCCATGCCCAATCAACAAAAGACAACCGCTGTCTTAATCTTTATGCACTTCCATAGGTTGAGGATACATCCTACACAGGAATGGGTCGATATCTACACGCCGGGAGCCATCGACGACCTACAACGATTACTCGGCAGCTCCCTGGTGGGCGCAAATAATGGCCAGGAGTTTAAGCTATTTCTCCTCAGATATATTGCTCCCCCAAGCCCGCACTTGCTTGGAGAGCCCAGCCACAGCGAACTGTCAACATCTATCCACTCGACCATCTTATCTCTTCGTTAAAGGACCTTATGACTTTTTCTAAGTACGTGAAACGTCCAACTAGCCCTACCCGGGATCCAATGAGCCTAGAGTGTTCTTAAATGTGAGTTTAACTAAGTAGGAATTTTCTTCTATCATCAGTTCTTGTAACCGCTGAATTCGTATGCACCTGCACCATACATATTGAAATCAAATGTTAGGTCTTATATGAATTTGTGGTGTGCAAGAGTTGGCAAAAAACGTCTTTTCGTAGCCGCATCTTTTTTCGACCATTTAGACCATTCAGCTAAGATCAAGAGCCTACGCTGAGCAATATTCCCTGCTATGCCGTGCGCTTGGCCCGCCAAACATGAAGCCGCAGAACTTGCCCACCCTAGTGCGACAATGTACTGAACTGATGTGAGCCCTTCCCTAGCATACTGTTCTTCAGTTTTCCGGAGAGTGTTATATGATACCTCTGTGATAGCAGCAGCCGCAGCAACAGCCACTTCCACCTGTTTCCCAAGGGGGACAATGTTTGCAGCCGCAGTCACAGAGTTGATTATCCTCCACCGAGACTCATACATCAAACGGTCCAACTCATCCTCAGACTGAGGAACTTCATGCCGTTTAATGGCTGCAGCAGCCTCGGTGCAGCCATAACGAATTGCCGAAGAAAGAGCTAAAATGTCGCATGAATCGTCCACAATGCTGAGTAGACTGACAGTCAATAGCCCCATAACTGCATCCACGTCTTGAAGTATCTGAAACTGTTGGTGTTTGGGCAGACCGAGCGCTTTTACAGAGGCTTCGATTTCATAGGATGGCGGCAGAGTGGGAGGATCCGGTAAATCGTCAACGAGGCTGTCGGGCAATTCCGGACCCCGGAGGACCTCTTCATCGTGAGGGTCATAGGGTCGATGACTTAAGAGTTTTAATGGTCTTGCGGGAATGACCCGTCGAGCCGCGCGCCGCACTGACGCGGGGAGCGCTCGCTTTATTGTATCCCGCAACATTTAGCAACTGCTGTTCCGTGGAGTGTGTGGATTGACTCGATCGTGTCGACGTTCAGGAGTTTCGCCAGTGGGAAACTCAGAACCAGCTATGAAATAAATCGCCAGGATACCGAGATAATGAGAAGTAGATAGATGGTATGAGGGGAAGAGAACAGGCAGAAGAGGCCAGGCTTTGTAGTGGATCCAACGAGCGGCTTCAAGCTTAGGCCTGATAGATTGTTGAACTAGCGATGTGTGAAGCAACGGAAGCAGCGATATACGAACGAGATGTAAGTATGGAGTGAATTGGAGATATACAGTTCAGTCAGGCCGGGATGACCTTTAAATAGGGGAAAGCAGGATCTTAAGGTTCACAAAGGAAGTCAAGCTGGGCAAAGAGTCACGTTGCAGAACACAAGCTATTGTTAGTGTTTAAGCTTATGTACGGCCAGGCGTAGGCCTTATAGCCGGGGTAAAAGGCTGAACTTTGAGTATATCATGATGCTAGGGATAGCCTCAATTTGGTAATATCTTGGTGGTTAGAATTTGCCTTCCTTTTTTATTTCAGCAGCTTATTTTAGCCTACATATTTCTCACTTAGCTAGCGAGCGGCTTGGTCCAACGGTAAAGGAGTCATCCAGTGAAGATTTTGTATATAGGCTTTAAGGCTTGCTGATCTTGTTTTCTTCGCAGCTTGATGTAGCTAACAGGGATCTTTTAATGTCCCGCAAACTTTAGCATTGCAATCCTAACTTTAAGGCTTGGGTTTGTGAAGGTAATTACTTTTATCTTCCATGTTTTACTTTTCGAGACAAACTCGCTTTTCCATCCAGTAAATATGGCGTGAAAAGGAATGGACCTTCGTCTTTTTTTTTTCATTTTCTCATTCAAGGTTCAACTACCAATCTTGGGCATGATCAGGGTTTGATCTTGGCACTACCTCTCGTAAAAAAGCGCAAGCTTTGTCTATCAGACCCTGGCTTTCCATTTCATCTTAGTTCCTGTATTATAAATATTACTTAGAAATATATATGGGTAAATTAATAAACCGATATCTTATATCATGGTATTGTATTGATCCTGAAAGGCAATACCTGGATTTGAATACCCAGTCAGTAGCGTGCATCTAGAATTTCAATAAGAGAGTTGTTGAAACATTTTGTGTTGTTGAATACCAATTACGATCTTCAGACTAGAGCTATTTGATTTCAAGTATCTACCTTAACTTATAAAATCCATAACGTTGACAACAAAGAAGATAGAAACTCCCGCCTATTGGGGCTACTATTCAAGCTATTCAAACCATATTAATTCAAATTAAGACATTGTCCTATGAGAGAAACAGGTCCAATTCTTTTTGCGTCCAGTCCCAGACCTTTTTGGCCAACGCATCGTCTTTGCCAAACTCACTAGCCATATTTGCAACGCCAATAGGCTCGTAATACTCGCCACTAGTCACATCCTTGGACACCGAGGCCCAGAGCTGGTTCTTCGCCCCGTCTTCTGGTGTTTTGAAGGGCATGATCCTGGAGATCATTCGAACTATAGCCGGAGTCCCCGACGACCTGCTCATAAGGTCCGTATGTACGACGCCCGGATGGACGGAAGCTGTGATCAGCTGAGGGTACTCCTTTGCCAACTGTCGTGCGAAGAGAACATTGGCAAGCTTGCTTTGGAAGTATCTGCCGTAGGCCCCGAGGGATTCAGCTGTGGTTTTTGGAGTATCGAATCGGAAGCCCATCTCCTTGTTAACGCTTTTGTGGCCGTATGAAGAGACGGAGATGACACGGACGTCGGCGTCGGCATGTGAACTCTTTGTCTTTTCGAGAAGAGGGAGTAATAGCCTGGTGAGGAGGGCATGTCCCATATGGTTGGTGCCCATTTGGATTTCATATCCATCTTTTGTCAGGCCTTCGGCGGCAGCCATGATACCTGCGTTGAGTAGCAGGATGTCAAGTCGCTGAGATTGGGATAAGACTGTCTGGGCCGCCTTTTTGATTGAATTGAATGAGGTCAAATCCATCTCGAGCGGTGAGATATTCGCTCCGGGGACCTTTCCAATGATCTCTTGTGCAGCTTTGGTTGCCTTTTCAAGATTTCGTCCTGCAAGCCAAATCTGGGCTGGGTTATGCCGAGCATATTCGAAAACAGACTGTTTACCAAGCCCTGTGGTGGCTCCAGTGACAAGAATCACCCTTCCTTCTAAAGAAGGGATGTCCTTTAGTGGATCAAACGATACACTCTTGCTGAAGAACATTGATAAAGCTAGGGGCTTGGTCACTTAAGGATCGAGTGAGAAGGTGATTGTTAGGGACTGGAATTAAGTTGGATATAATCGTGTGAAAGTGGTGATGGAATTGTAGTTGAGCTACAGAATTTATCATCGCCAAACCAGCCTTCTTATACACCATGACACTCCGGAGATATCGGGAGACACAAGACATGATGACATTCCAACAAGCACGCTTCTCCAAATTCCTCTTACATAGCCTCTCACAAGGTTGGTCACCGGCCTGATACTTCCTGGGAAAAGACGCTAGTCCTAAAGTGGCCATCAGTCTGGGCTTGGCAGGCTAGTCCCAAAATGGCTCGAAATTCGGTCTTGGCACGTATTGCCGATGAGCTGACCAGAATCACGGATTATGAATCATGCCCGTCGCGTATCTCGTGAGACGCATCCTGCACATGTAACCTCACCGACGGCAGTGTTTTGCGACCCAGTCTCTATCCGGAAACGCCAGAGTCTCTCCTTTCAGCCGCTGGTTGAACGTACTTGCATTGCCTTCTCATCAGCAAGTAAGCGAGCCCCTCGACATTATTTCTATGTCTTCTTCAGCCAGGAGGAATGAGACCCCTAACCTTCAAAGTGACCAAACCGCTGTGGATTGTCTCCACCTCACTCGACCAGCCCGATGAGGCGACCAGAAGGGTGATGCGCAGCCATGTCATGCGCGACAAGAACACCCGCGATGCCAAACGGCAGCGGAAAGTAGCCCGCCTGATGGCTGACGACAATTCCCGTTGGGCGGCACGCAAGCTCTCCCGGGCGGCTCTTGAAGCCCAAGGGGACGTGGCCGAGTGGGTTCCCAAGTCCTCTGGCAGGCTTGCGACTGAGCTGTCTCTCGCGGGCTTCGGCATGGAGCTCACCCCTCACATGCTAGATCTGATTTATCGAGGTGGGTGATATCCTAGTCTTTTCCCCATAGCCAAGGGCCCCAAATGTAATAATCTTCCCTTCCCTTGCAGCCTTCACATTAATCAAGCCGGCAACGTTCAGCCTTGAGAATTCGCTTGTTGCTGGTCCACAACAGACCATGTACTGCTTCGATAACATTGCCCACAACCCCGGTCTCGTCCACTCGATGCTCTTCACAGCCCAGTGTCTCTATGATACGACCCTGGATGTGACCTACAGCGATGCCGCTCGGTGGCATCTTGCCAAAGCCCTGTTCTATCTTCAACAGTATCTTCAATCGG
The DNA here is from genome assembly GCA_026958235.1 of Clonostachys rosea. Classification (NCBI taxonomy): domain Eukaryota; kingdom Fungi; phylum Ascomycota; class Sordariomycetes; order Hypocreales; family Bionectriaceae; genus Clonostachys; species Clonostachys rosea. The sequence continues at coordinate 682,387 of CP110205.1, forward strand.
AGGGTTCTTCAACCAGCAATGCAACAATGGCCGTCATAGTTTCGCTGGCCACATCAGCAATCATGCTCCAAGATCTCGGTATGCTCAAGGCACACATGGACGGCCTGTACCGTCTAGTCCAGCTGCGTGGTGGGCTGGCTGCTCTTGGTGAGGGCAGTATGGTCGAGCACAAGGCTCAAAGGTGGGCACAGAGCAACCCCATTTTCTCTTATATCCTGTACTCATCATTCTTATTTAGGATCGATTTTGCTTTATGTTTAGCTACTGGAGAACAATCGAGGTTCTTCCGCGAGGTACCTTGGGTACCTCATATCGCCACTGATGGTGCCACCAGGTGCCCTGAATTGCGCCATGTTTGCCCAGACCTTGACTCAAGAATACAAACCATCTGGGCTGATTTGCGAGAATTTTCAAAGGCGGCAAACGACGCAACTAGGACCAATGTGAAGATGACACCGGGGTTCTTCTCTCGCCTTAGTCAGTCGGTTCCATATCGTCTACTTGCTCTCGAATTTGATGTAGCCTCCAACTCGGAACTCCTGCGTCTCTGTATGCTAGCATATGTGAAATATCTACTGACTCCCATCAAAGGGTTCGGGAGGCACCTATTTTATCTGGCTAAGCGAATCAAAGCTTCATTGCTTGCACACCAACTAGTCCCTGGTAAGGAGGCCGATGGGCTCATTGTCTGGGCGCTTTTCGTGGTTGCCAATTCTGTGTATGAGGATTTTGATCGAGAATGGATGCAGGATATGATGGGTCAAGCCGTTTCTAATCTCGGCTTGCATACCTGGGAAGAAATAGTCCCTGTCCTGGAGCGCTACCTGTGGATTCGTGTTACATTTGAAGGCCCTGCAAAAGCCCTGTATCGCCAGTGGTGGCCACAAGGCAACTCTAGTCTAGGGAAATATCCAGCAATAAGTGCAAAAGCGCTCTAATATATTCAAGCCAAATGTATTTTCAAACTTTCAGGTTACTGTCGCATCGTTCATGAGGTCGTGTTGGTATAAATATCTATCACGCCATCAATACCAAAGGGGGTGGGGCAATGGCCAGTCTCGAGTCAAGGTGGCAATTTACGGACAATGAACCCGGAACATTAGACGCAAACGTCTAAGATGCTAATTATATATCGGTGGCAAGTGAAAACTGCAGCCCAGAAAGTTCCACAGCTTAGGATCTTATCTCTGTTCCTTTGATGATGAGGAGATCATGAATTATAAGCCTTTGTATCTCTATTATATTATGTATACCCGTCTAGGTCTATTTTCGAAATGCAAGATACCAAATCCCTCCGCCCTGAAATATGAAATAACTCCGTACTTTGTCCGTTCCTCTAAAGTGTATAGATGAAATCAGGTCTCTTGTCGCCCTTGATCAACAGCTCGTCTTTAGACAGCTTCTCAAACATCGAGTCTCGCTCGCCATTCTTTCTCTTCTTGTTCTCAGCGGCCAGTGCGAAATGCACAAGCAGACTTCCTCCGAGCAAACAGACAACCAGGTAGGCCAGGACTGTAGCGTGGCCCGTCCAGTATCGCGGCTTTTCCTTGGTCATGTAGATATTGCTGGAGACGGCACCATTGAGTGTTCCAAAGCCAATCACCATTCCGAGAGCGATGGCGCGCTTCAAAGAACCTTCAGTGTTGTTGGAAACCCACGAGAGGGAGTTGGGGATGGTGGGGTAGATGCCCATGGCGCCGAGGAATGTGCCTGCGTACTGCGCGTTCACGTTGTCGGTTGCAATCAGAATGACGAAACCGACAATTGCGAGCAGGGTTGGGGCGATGTTGCACCAGCCACGGCAGCGAGTGCGATCAGCGATGTAGCCCACGATAATGGTGAAGACGGCCGCACAAGCATAAGGCGGAACACTCAGAATCTGGGCAGTAGCTCCAGACTTTCCCATTCCTTGGATGATTCTAGTCACAAATTTGTCAGTTTCTGTTTCCCTGCAGGATGGAGATAATGCTGGAACTTACGTTGGCAGGAACAGGGCGAAAGCGTAGAGGGGCATCAAGCAGCCAGTATAGACAAGCATGTATCCGTAGGTCTTCCAGTCCTTGCAAGCCTCATAAACATATCGCTTGTCAAAGTGCTCGGCGACGGCGGACTGCTTGTCGAGGAGAAGACGGCGCTGGACACGGATCCGGTCTTCGGCCGAGAGGAAGTGTGCGGTGGCGGGCCAGTCAAGAGGCATGAACCAGCAGACGACACCTGCCAAGAACGTGGCAATTCCCTCCCTAGGTCCCCAATTAGCCTGAATTACACACACATGATGATTCATCGGATCGTATAACTCACAAGATAAAGATCCATGCCCATCCCTGGAGTCCGGCAACACCGTCCATCTTTGCGATGCCGAAAGCCAAGAGTCCTGAAAAGGAGCCGGCAAGGGCAGCCGCTGAGAAGAAGACGGCACTGCGCAGACCGATTTCACTGGACTTGTACCAACAAGACAAGTAGTAGTTGACGCCGGGGAAGAACGCTGACTGGGCGACTCCGAGGAAGAATCGCGCCGCCAGCAGACCCGAATAGTTGCTGCAGAGTCCGGTGAGCGTCACGATAACGCCGGAAACAACCATGATTAAGGTGAAGAAGATACGCGGCGACGACTTTTTAAGAATGGCGTTGGTGATGGGATCAAAGAAGGCGTATGCGATGAAGAAGATGGTGAGGGACATGTTGTAGTCGATACCGCTCATCCCCAGAGCGGTCTCCATGCCCTGGAGCTTGGCATTGCCAATGTTTGTACGGCAGATGAAGCAAAAGCAATATCTAGGCGCTTATTAGAGTGAATGCCGGGCTAAAGGCGCACAATGTCGACTTACAGAACCGCAAGCCATGGCACGAGCCAAAGATCGGCTTTCCGTACTAAATCTCGATCCTAGTTGATTTACGAGTCAGAATCCGGTGTAGTAAAAAATAATCCGAACTGAGTGGCTTACAATTTTCTTCTTTTCTTCGTCGGTTTTGTCCTTGTCCTGGTCGGGGAACGCCTCTAGGGCTGCCGATCGTTCAACATCGACAGTGCGACCTTTCTCCTGGTCGCCCCCGAGAACCAAGACGGTCGAGGTGGATGTGGCAGCACTCATTGTGCGATTAGGTAAGAGGAGGTTCTCTTTGAGGAAGTGTTGTGTGTGGAATCAACTCGTTCGTTGATACAATTCAATTGCTGATTGTGATGAACAAAAAAAGATCTGATCCACCAGGCGTTCACTGTCTATATATGCAAAACCGACGTGGCTCAGCATTGCTCGCGAACGTCAAAATCTCGTTACTCTCTCCTGGAGCCCGCGGTGATCGCCATCCGGATTCGTCCTCGAAGGTGGTGTTACTAGTAACATGACAAACTGTAACACCAGCCCAGTCTCACGGACGATTTAGCGACGGAAGGGCTGCCCAGGGGGGGCTGCGATCGGATGATGGCAAGGGAATGATTCATTGTTGCAGGCATACGAAAGATACATCCCGATAGCAAGATTTTTCCTGCCGGACCGATGCAAAATCTTGATCCCTGGCCGGTTTGTAATTGAGGTTTCATTCATGTATGGAAGCCGCCAGAGCCTGCGCCGGGAATTATCGGATCATGTCCGATTAGGTGGTGCGTGGTCTGGAACCTGGCCAGGGATCGATGATGGAGGGCATCAGCGCACACCGACAGACGAATTATCGTATCGAATATCGGCTAAGCCCGACCCTCTTGCACTAGATAAGCATAAGAGGTTATTCCCATTGGTAGATATTCTTGAACGTGCGTCCAGGTTAGCACCTTACAGGTTTTCACCCGGGCGTTATCACCCCGAATTCGTGGCTCGGGCCTACGGTCTTTTGACACACCGGCCGATAATCGGCTTGGCTACTGCAGGGATCAGAGAATTCCCCTGGGCCTTGGAAGGAGGGAACATTCTTTCCTCAGCCACGTCTACAGAGGCGAAAAGGGTTAGGCTGGCAGCTCTCGTTCGATAAAGTGTTGCTCACTCGGCTCCGGCCTCTCCATCCAAGGAGCGTATTCGTCTTGCAGGTGGCCATCAAGTTCATCAACACGTCCCTACAGCCTCGAGGGCCAGTGTGGACCTCGAGGGCAAGCGTGGAATCAGCCCTTCTCTGGGCTCGGCCAGACAAGTCCACGTACCGGAGCCCCTGCGCCTCATCAACGGGCGTGATGAGGGGGCTTGTACATAGTTCTCGCTTACATGGTTTGACAGTGGGGGTCCAGACGCGACTCTCGATCAACCCAAGTCGGGCCGTCATCCCTACGGTGACATTCCTACCAAATCAGGTTATGACCCCTGCTGAGGGTGGCATGAGGTGTCGACATCGAATTTTCAAATGTCGTTAAGGGGAAAGAAACACCAACGGCCAAATGCGCCGTATCTTTTGTGTCTCACCTTGCTTTCAAACTGATAGCCTGATATCTTGGCACTTTGCTCTCAGGGAGGGAGTCATCCATCATCATCGGTCCTCAACATCACACCACTAACCGCGAGACTGAGATAAACCGTATTTCATTAGCTGGCCTGGATGACTTGTCAAATAATTCGTAGAAAACTCGTAATCGGAAAAGAAAAGGGCTCCCTTGGGCTCCTCTTTCTCACCGAACAATTCAGCCCTGGCCGATTCCATGCAAGAAATTATTTTCTCCTGGTTCAATTCTCCTCCTCGTTGAAGTCACGCCGGTTCTCGTCCCTTCAATCTCCATCTCAAACATTTTTTCCCGAGCGCATCTTCTCATTTCTTAAGTCAAAGCAGAAAAATTTGCAGTGCTTCATCAGAAAGCGTCATCATAAAAGCCGTGGCTAGTTCCAAACAAAAATACTTGTCTGCATGCCTCTTCCTAATCTTGTTTCTTAGGATTCCGTCAAAAAATTACCTACTGGATTCACACTGTTCACAAGTCAGTCTGGGAGCGAATTCTCCCGATTGCTACTTCGAGTCTGCGCAATCACTAGAGCAACTCATCACAAGTTTGCAACACAATGAATCTTTAACGAGTATTGACCCCAATTATGCCTATATTAAAGATCTTCTCCACGTATCCACTGAGTAAGAACACTGATGAGTCTATCTACAAGCGAACGGGTCCAGATCTCTACCCAAATCGTCGGTGAGGCAATTAATGCAATCTCCAGTTCGTGATGTTTAGCGAGCCCCTCTTTCGAGGTCCGTTTTTTACCTTGTTCTTCCTCTCGAAGAACACAGAAATGGACATTCGTGTAGTTTTGAGTAGACCAAACCCCACAGCGGCTTCGAGGCCGGGCATGCCTATCGATCACGCATCCTCCTGTACAGATAACGACAGGTATTGAGGGGAAGCCTAATGAAATAGCACACTAGAAAACGAGACACGAGTGATCACCCTTCGAGAACAAGCTTTGGTATCCGCCGCTAAGATGCCTGAGCCGAGTGTGTATCCAGCGGGCCCAACGGCGGTCCATAAAAGCGGAAGCAAAAACATCTGGCATGAGACCCCCTGAGCGTAATTAGCGAGCGACTGGGGGCGATACTTGGGTGACCACACGGCTAGAATTTGCCGTTCGAAATATTCTTTACCGTAATAGATCACTTGAAAAAAGGTATTATGTTGCTATTCTTTTAATCCTAAGGACTATTTTTCTCTTATACCGAGCCATGACCAAGCCACTCATCCAAATGCCGAAGCGGCTCGAGTACCTGGGCTCGGGCTTGCCGTTACCGTCAAGCTTATCAAAGCTCGTCCTTTTGATGTTCTGAGGAACTGTCGGGCTGACCGCCACTCTCCCTGCACGTGAATGAACCATTTTCCCAATTGGCTACCTTGGGGTAGTCACAAACTGGTGTGCCAGTCCGGTTCCCCTCGCTGCCCAGCACAACAGTCGACAGCTCCTCTGGCGCGATGCCCTCCTCCACCCACAACCGTAAAGCCTCAAGAGCATGCATAGGATATGCAACTCCATCTGCGGCTCCGCAATGGCTGGCGCCTGGCACCTCGAAGTAGCGGTAGTAGTCGGAGGTGGTGATGCCACGCAGCTCGTCGGTCGCCCGGACTTTGTCAAAGTGCCCTCGCATATGCGATAGCGGAATCACCTGGTCGTTCATTGCATGCCAAGCCAGCATCTTCTTCCCCAACATCCTAAAACGCTCCAGATCAGGCTCGCTGCTGCCAAACAGGTGCCCCCATTCCTGCCGGGCGTCCCGGAACATCCGAGCATATTCCTCATGGGTTAACTTCGCGGGGTCAAACTGTGGATCCTTCTTGAACATGAGCCGAATCCAGTCCGTGGCAATGATGAAAGGCTGGCCCCGGTTGCAGTTGTTGTCCTCGTCGCAGACAGTGTTTGCGGTTCCCAGGAATCCAACGAGGTTTGCTCCTGGCGTGGCTCCGCCAACAAGCTCGTTACCTTGCGGATCAACAGGCCCCTTCAGGATGGCTTTGTAGACTTCTAAAGTATCTTGGGATACATGAAGCGGCTTTCCATTACAATCAATAATCTTCCCAGCCAGAGATTGGGGATCGAAACGACATAGATCAAGCCTAGCAACGACCCCGTCAACATCCCCATCAAGGCCATCGCAAGCTTCGGTGGTCGCCCGAGCCAAAAATTCGAATTCGCATGCATGGGGATACACCTTCCGTTGATTCATAACAAACTGAGGCCAGTACAGTGACAAGACTAGCGATGGGTAGTCGACCGCAGGACAACTTGCAAGAATGCCATCAAAGTCTTCTGGGTACTTGTTGGCAATCGTCAGCCCCTGTCTCCCACCCGTCGAGCATCCAAGCCAGTATGCGAACTTGGCCTTCGCTCCATAACCTTGCGCAACAATATGTTTAGAGATGACAGCCAACTCATGAAGACTGCGATGAGCAAAGTTCACAACCAGCGGGTAGTCCAGATTTCCGGGGCTCTTCATCAGCCAAGGATCAGCGGTGCCGAAATGGTTATGGGAATATCCTCCGTCAGTTGAAGCAACTGCATAGCCTTGCGATGCTAGTCCAGTCATGACTTCATCACCAACTTCTCCAGCGGCCCAGCCTCCTCCACCAAGGCCAACAAGACGCTCATTATACTTTGCAGTTGGGAGCCAGACGTGAACAGATACTAGATCCCCGTGCGCGGGATGCTTATAGGAAACGGTGACATTGCAAAAATTAACGCCACCGGGTTCGATGAGAGCAGCTTCGGGTCTTCCAAATGCTACGAAGCCCGCATAGCCTTTGATAAGCGACGCAGTAATCGAATGCAGCTCGGTGCCGAGAATGTTAGGAAGAGAGAAAGTCTCGGAAGAGCAGGCACTCTTCTCAGTGGCCAAATTTTGGCCTGTAAGGACGCTCGCTACAAGAAGGTTCTTTGAGACTCGCATGATCTCCAGACCGGTGCAAGCTGTTGGCAATTTGATACATTGACAACATTGAATATTCTCGATTGACTGCACAAAGACCACTTATACTACTTGACGATGACTTCCGCAACTCCGTCAATATGCTATGGAATGACGGTAGAGCAAGGCTCAACAATGGTTCGATTGATCCACCTCCCACCGAAACCCCGATATCTCCGTCCGCCAACCGTGAATTATATCCCTGTAGATACTTCCGCCAGCTACCATTTACTTTATTAGGATAAAGCCTCACTCAAGGTATCCTTAGCACATGAGTGCAAGAGTCAGACGGCGAGTAAGTCGCGATATTGCCCCACATGCTTGCTCCAGTGTTTTCAGTCAATCTCGGGTTGTTTTCCCTAGGCTGGTCTGAAATAAAACGAACAAGCCATGCGACAACCTAATTGAGGGAAGAACAAGTTATAGAGTAAGATTTTAGCACGTTGAATGATTCAGAAATGTCGGGACTACAATCCAGCCGCTCTGTAACAGCCCCGCATCAACGAGTGGATTCTCTCCATTAGGGTAACCTGAATAGTTGCGACTGTTTTCCCTTTCAGGAACCATCCTCCAAAGAGGATATTCTTAAACAGACAGTCTTACGTATAAATGACATACGCCTTTTGCTATATTCGTGTAACAAGATGACGACCTAGCGTATTATCGGAGTAAATGGGGGCCGTTATTAGGAGAAGTTCCAGGTATAAAACCAGTCCAAGAGTATCTATCAAGTCAACGTTACAACCCATTCTTCACTCCGTTTTAGCAAGTCAAGAGTATATAGCCTCAACCGGACCTAACCTTAATAGTTGGCAAAAAACATCATTAATCAAACAGCAAGATTTCCATCCGAGTTTTCCATACAATGTAGTTTTCTTAGCTTGCACTCCTTGTATTCAATTCACAAGCCAGCTGCTTTGTTCACAGGCGTATTTAAAACTTGTATAATTCTTGAATCAGAGACATTTCTCTGTGACCTATAGCTATGGCATCACTGACCATGGAAAAACTTTCATCCATCCTTGACATCACAGATAAATACATATTCAGCTTATCTCTAAGGATGCGCAATGGTTAACGTTGCAGGGCCGAGTAATATCACACACCTCTTGCTCCGGCCCAAATTTCCAGTGCATTAACGGTAATTTCTACCATGAGACAAATAAATGACTATGCATGAAAAATCCCACAGCTGTAGCACGACCAAAGATTCAACAGACCATGAGCATGTAGAGAGGTGGATTGGTTTGCTAAAGCTCGCCATGACATCACGCCATAAGCCCTAAAATTAGCGGCCGTTACAGCACGTTGCCACGCTAAATTGAGCGCTATATTAAGAACAAACACGGACGGACTCGAAAATGATGGTCACGTGGATGACGGCTGAATTCATCGATCGATGGACGCGCGGATTCTACGGACATTCCTCAGAAAGCTTCTAGCTCTCCCAGGCTTCACTTGTGCCACTCGATCCAATATAGTTATCAAATGCCACCACGCTTGTACCATACCAAGTCTAAGACGGGATGTTTGCGCTGCAGAACCAGGCGCGTCAAGGTATGTGCCCAAACAGCTCTGTCTGGAGAGTGGCACCACGATGATTGCTCTGACTCAGCAATGCTTTACAGTGTGACGAGAAGCAACCGACCTGCGTGAGTTTATACTCTTGCAGCCTTTTACTCGCTGCCGGGTAGACTATAGATGGGGGAACTAACATTTACCACTTAATTTCTTCAGGGGGGGTGCACTCGTCACAGCGTAGCTTGCGTGTATGACCGGCGGCCGGACAGCACCAGCCCCAACCCTGACAACAGACTGAAACCCGAACCTGATACTTTCTTCCAAGAGACGCGAGAACGCAGGCATCGTGAGCTCCGACTCCTCCATGTGTTTGTCACTCAGGTGTGCCCTTATATTCCGGGAACCCACATACCCAAATTGTTAGAAATATGGACCGTTGGTGTCCCCGAAATGGCACTCGGTTACGAACCTCTTTTGCATGCCATCCTAGGCTTTTCCTGTCTGTACGAGGCCACGTGCAAGCATAATGTCGCAGCTGAGCGCCTCCACTGGCGAGCTCGCTATCTCGAGAAGACACTGCAGGCCCATCGGGCGGCTCTAGGTCATTTCACACGCGAGAACGCGGACGCAGTGAGTTTCACGACGGTCGTCATCACCCTGGACGCGTTTGCGCATCTGCGAGAGCGAGATCTGAGTGGCCCGTACGAGCCTCCTATGGACTGGCTCCAGCTCTCCCGGGGAATTGGCGATGTGTGTAAATGCGCATTGGCCCTCCTCCAGGATGACAAGAATGCCCTCATCTGGCCCTTAGTTCACACCAGCATAGACACCATCCAAATGCGCAAGTCGGACGATTTACCGATGCTCGGGACCCTCTCGCATCTCCTCGTCCCAGTGGGGAGCGAAGATCTGGGGGACGCAATCGACGAAGACGCGTATCGGGAGACTGTAAGACTACTCGAATGGATCGCCTCTGGTCGTGAAGCCGGCGAGCCTCTGAATATATTCTGTCGACGGTTAATGTATCTTTCGACGTTGCTTCCGGCGCGGTACGTCGAGTTGCTGAGCATGAAACGGCCGAGGGCGCTGGTGCTGCTGGCGCATGTCTTCGCGTTTTGTTCGTACGCGAGCGAGATGTGGTGGGTTGGTGACAGCGCGAGGCAGGAAATCAAGGCGCTTCAGGAGAGCAGGCTCTTGGACGGGCCAGAGTGGGAGGTCATGATGCGGTGGCCAGCAAGCATAGTTGCCGGTGAGCAGTCACCTTGTCTCTTGAAGTCTGGTAACATGAAAATAGCAGTTGACTAGCGGAGATAAATAGAGCAGGAGAAGAGTTGACACTCGGCGAAGCCAAAAAGAGCGATGTCAAGGATTTAAATTAATCTGCTGCCGATCCCTGGTCGACCTGACTGACCCTCCAGTCTCGTTCCTCGTTCCTCGTTCTTCGGCATCGGTATCGTTTAGTCTCCACATTTCCCTCAGCAACCAGATCGTCCGCAGTGACACAGCCATACGGATATTAAGTGCCGAAGAGAGAGTCATCTCTCGTTCAATGCTCAGGTTTTGGACTTCACTAGAGAAGATGTGAGGTGGAATAAAAATTATATATAGGTGCCTTTGGGTCATCCCTCAGGATTGTTTACGATAGCCCATCCTCATTCACGACACAGTCAAGCAAGTACAAGAACTCGTCTAGCACAGTATAAAGACTCTTCCAACGTTTAAACTACAATGGATCAGCTCTCCGTCGCCCAATTAGCCATCTACGCTACTCTCAGCGTCCCTACCTTCTATATTATATGGAAGCATGGGGCTGCAGGATTGCTCGGCTGGGGGTATCTGCTTGTGTTCTTCTCGCTCCGCATTGTCGGTTGTGCCATGCAGCTCTCCGGCAGCACTTCAGCTGCAATTATTTCCAACATTGGCCTGTCGCCCATTCTGCTTGCAACAGCGGGAATTCTCCATGAAGCGTATGTCACCTGCCAAACAACATGAAGAAACTACCTCACTTGAAAAAGCAGAACTGACTTAGCCGCTGAGTGATAGCCAGGTGTACCTGCGCCCTGAACTGAACCGAAAATTAGAGTGGTTGAAGGTGATTTTGTATCACATTCAGGTCACTGGCGGTATAGCTCTACTAGCTGTCGGTGCATCACGACTGCAAATCAGCCCGCATCCCACCGCCGGTGATCGCAACATGGCCAGGGCTGGCATGGGCATCTTGACATCAGCATGGGCAGTCCTCGCCATCTGGATCATCTTCTCGTGCCGGCCCTTTTCTAGGTTTTCCCCGTTGGAAATGGACATTGGAAACATGGTACGTGCATCTCCAGCAACCTCACATGCGCCGCAAAATTGATCATCAGTCGCTAACGACTTCACTGTACGCATAGCTTTTGATATCGACTCTCGTTTCCATCCCAATACTGGGCATTCGTGTCATTTACAGCTTGGTTTCGCTGGTATCTACAAAGGCTAGTGACCCTTCGATGGCTGTTAGGGTCGTTTGCACCACCCTTCCGGAAATGATTCCAGCAATCATCTTCTGTGTTGTTGGACTTTACACGGCTATCAGGCCCCATAGGCATGAAGTCACGGGGCGCAACGTTCAAAATGACTCGGTGAAATCCCGAGTGTAGTGAGACATTTGGAGTATGGAAATGTAATTTGCATAAATATTAGATCAAACAAGCAGGAGAGTGCATGGTCAGTGATGAGTTCTTCGCACGGTCTAAACAAGAGTTGAGATTACAGGAAACGCAAGATTGAGTGCAGGTTTTTGCAACAGAAATGTGACTGCTCGATTTTATCTCACAGCGGAAAACCATCTGAGTGTTTCAGTTTTTGTTTTTGGTTCGATTACCTAGGTAGTTTATGGAGCCTCCGCCTTCATGTCAAGATACAATTAGACAAAAGCGTGTTTCCATTCCCCAGTGTGTTCCAACGCATCAAACAAAGCATGACTGTTATTCTGACCTCCCCTTTTCCAGCTGTGTGTGATTCTCACTGCTGCCGCGACAATTCTTGCTTCCAGAATATACCAGTTCATGTTGGCTTCGTTCGAGATTGTTCGTGTGTGTCACCACGTTGCTCACTGGCCGCCGATCCAGCCACCGTTGGGGCAATGGACTCTGCCCTTGACGTGGCAGCAGCTTCCGTCGCCACCTCCCTTGCCGACCTACATATTCATGTGGTTAGTTATGAGATGAAAAATCAACAAGCCTTTCGCGTTGTTTTCGCGATAATCAACAGAAGGGTACTTACGCATTTTCCAATCTCACAGTCGAGATTGACGCCGTGCCACTTGCAGGACAAGCCGTTGCATGTCTAGACCAATGTATGGTTAGCTGACAACTTTGAAGTTTCAGAAAATGCACAAGTGTTGACTCACTCCGAGATAGTAGCCCTCGATGAGAGAGGGGCAGTCCTTCTTGACAAGCTCGGAAGAATGCTCGGAAGAATCGGGCTCGGGGGATGGCGCTGCGATGACGGCAGGCAAAGCTGAGAGGCAGGAGAGGACGGTAGCAGCAAGGCTGAGCTTCATCTTGAAGTTGGTTGGAAGAAGCAAAGTTGAGATGAGAGGAATGTTGTTGTTGAGTGGTATGAGCAGTGGAGGGGAATGCTGGAAGCAAAGTGTGATGGAAGAAGATGAATCGGGAAGAAAGAAGCTTCAAGAAAAGCTACAGGTTTTATACTCGGCAGGAAAGAGCGGTGCCTGGCTTCAGTCAAGTAACTTAGGTGAGCAGAAACTGAGCAGGAACGCTGTTCCTGAAAGTGGGACTGTCCCTGGAGAGCAGTGAATCACGCACGTTTATGTTCATTAACTGGGCAATGCACAGTGACACAAGGGCCTTGGACTCCAGACTGACATTGATCTATATTTCGCGCTGAAACCCTTCTCTACCGCGTACCAGTCTGCCTTTTGAACAAGTCCCCGTATAGCTACTTGATGTCCGACCAATTCACTGTTTCAAGATAGGAATCACATCTCAGGAGACCACCAGTAGATAACACATTGCTTTGTGAGGCTGAATTGTAACATCTCAAGTTCATGTCTTCAAAACAAAAAGAGTAAGTTACTCCACGTATTTACATTTGGTCGAGACCAGGGGTGCATTTCTCTGCTAGATTCCCAATAAGTAGACTGCCAAATTAACTCAGCGATTCTGGTTCAGATCGTATTGACCGAATGGGGAGGAGGAGAGGAGGAGGTGAGGAGGTGAGAAGGGCGTGAGGTGAGAAGGGGGTGAAAGGGGGTGACTGAAGACTCCCCCGTCGCCAACTAAAGAGCTCACTGGTGACCTATTTTCAGAGTTTTTCTTTTGATCAGCTCACACTCACCTACTTCTCACCAACAACCCTTAGCACGTTCATTTCACACAACCACCGAGGCTGTTACTCAACATATAAGCATTTAACATATTGAGCTAGGGACACGTGACCCAGGGTTATTTGAGATCAAATTCACCTCCAGCCAGGGATTTTCATCGATCAACCATCAGCGACGACAGGGACAATACGAACATGATGAATGATGAGATTTTATTAATTATTAGGTCCTACCCTCCTCCATGAGCGTCAGATATCCGACCCGTCCGGTGCATGGCAAAACTTATGGCCATTGCCTCTAATTGCTTCTCCCCCCCTGGATACCGCGGCCGGTAGCATTTCACCGCCAAAACCTGGCTGAGGAGTACCGCTTTCTCCGCTTTGTTCGCGCCTTCTAGAGAGAGTAGAACCGGGCCAAGGAGGTTGACGGCCGACATGGCATCGAGCTTGGCGATGTACGGGATATACAGCCAGAATTTGGCGCATGCGTCACGATAACGGGAATACACCCCGGCGTCGGGCTGTCCATAGACGACGCCGAGGTCGTAAATCATCCGCAGTAGCAGGATCTGGAACATGATGCCGCCGGCGAGAACGTGGGCAAAGAAGGGAGATCGGAAATGGAAGCTGTGACCAAGAACGGAAGTCGCATCTAGCTCGTCAATGATATCCCCCGCCGCAAGGGCCGCCTCGGTGGTAGTGTGTATCAGTGTGGCGATGGGTTGCTCCAGGTCGGACAGGGAGCAAAGCACGGATGCGCTGAGTTCTTTGTTCTCGGCTGGGTTCATCCGTATGGTTCTTACCTCCGCGTTGAACTGGGCTAGTCTGCCGAGGGACCTATTCAAGATAAAAGTCTCGCTGGGGAAGCATTTGAGTTCATCCATGGCCAGGTACTCTCCTGCCACTGTTTCCATCAGGTTCATCCAGTGTGCTTCTGCCAAATAGCCCCTACTCCCGTTGAGAGATGCTGTATGCTGGCAGTTGGTGGATGGTTAGCTGTATCTGCAGGCGGGATTCCAAGGCAATGGTTGCAGCTCACCAAAATATGTTGGCTCTCGAAAGCCAGAGTAACGTCAAAAGGGTCGCTGAAGTTGAGAGTCCCCTTCCTCGTTAGCACCCACTCTATGCCACGGTACTGTGCCTCCAGGTTGGTCACTTGGTCGGTCCCAAACAGCGTCCCCGTACGCTCCAACAGGATCATCGCGGCAAGCGTCTCTACGGAATACGGGCTCTCCTCTGCGATGGCGGCCTGGACGCTGTGAATGGCCCTGCTGTACAGACCAAAGGTGAGCAGCTCCCGCGAATCCTCGTAGCGAAGATATTCCTCCCATGCAGAGCAGAACAGAGCGGCGCAGTTACGTAAAGACTCACTTCGAGATAGTCGCATCGGGAGGTATGGAAGGTAGCCCATCTGCATGCGGACGCCGCTGGAGCCGTTCGAGTCCTGCTCCATGATGAGGATGAGACGCGTGGCGATGCTGTCGGCCTCGCTGGTGAGCGCGTACTGGGGGGCGTGCATCCGGAAGACGGCGTACGAGCCGATCTTGTCGCCATAGGACCTGATTGGAGTCCAGTTTACAGAGGTCGCAGGCCGCCATGCATGAGGATCCCCGCTCTCCAGGCGCTGCTGAAGCAGCAGCTGCAGCTGGGATGCATTGGTCACGGGGGACTTTCGGCGCCGGCGGGCGTCGACTGCAACGACCAGGCCCTCGTGGACAAACTTGAAGAGGGCGGACGGGCCCGGGCAGGTGTGGTGCGTCCGCTTGCATGGCGTGCACGTCGGCCAGACCTCATCACACTTCCACAACGTTAGCCTCAGCTGATTTATTTTGAGTAGCCCCGGACGCGCCGTTTTCTAGTGCCTGGCGTGTCTTACTTTAATCTTCCGGCGCTTGCAGACTTGGCATCCCCGAGAATAGGGAGTGCCGGGCATCTCTGGGAGTCCAAGAGGTCGCTATGA
This sequence comes from Clonostachys rosea, assembly GCA_026958235.1. Taxonomy (NCBI): domain Eukaryota; kingdom Fungi; phylum Ascomycota; class Sordariomycetes; order Hypocreales; family Bionectriaceae; genus Clonostachys; species Clonostachys rosea. The sequence continues at coordinate 697,553 of CP110205.1, forward strand.
TTCCGTCCAACGGGGCAGATACAGCTCTCTAGTCTGTCGCGTAGGGCTGATGGTCTGGAAAGGGAGGAGTGTGGACCAGCTCCAAGCGACGGCAATGTGCTGCCCCTGGATGAATTCCCGGCTTTCGGTGAGGCCAAAGGATCCGTGCTGGGTTAGAGTGAGTTCCCGCTTCACAATCACGTGATGCGACGCGGGGATTCATTCCAAGCTGTCATCGGTCCCTCATGATTGGAGACTATCGTGGTGTTGTTATATGTGAAACGACTTAAGGAGGGTACATACATATCACAACGATTCGGGCGCAATGGATTAATTTATTGGGGGAACAAGTCTTGTGTAGGGACGTTGGTGTCTCATATGAGATGGACCCGATTATTTGGTAATGGAAGCAGGCTATCAAGTGGGTGACATGAGAAATGAGACACTCGAACATTAAGCAGCTTATTGTCGAGTCTGCAACCGGTATTATCAAATTATTGAGTATCATAAATACATACTTGAGAGATGATATGTAAATGTTGTCACTTTTCTTCGTTTGATATTACTGAATTTCTTAACTTACCTTCGAAGGTAGAACCGCACTCATACTTGGCGATTCATTTCTTCTGTCACCCATTTGGCTATGTGAACGGCACATTGCTGACAGGATCGTAATAACTGGAACTGTGGGGTGTGGCACAATTACAGTGAGTTAAAGGAGACAAAATTTTGATTTCCTCTACAACTTGGAGATGAGAGTCATTGCTTTTGCAGCTTCCAGTCGCGTTTGTTGACAGCGTGTAGGGTAAGTGTTATTCAGGTCATGTTTCTGCCTGGAAGCTCAGGAAACAAGTCTCGGGGAAGCCAAAAAAACAGCAGGTGCCGCCATCGCCTGATTCTCGGATAAAACAAACTGGAAACAACCCGCGCGGCACCTCCCTAAAGCGATCCATTGCCCCTCTTTCTGGTGCTACTGAAGCTGCTGCACTGAAGAGTCTCAGCCAACCAAAATCCGCCGTGTTTAGCCGTCGATCGACACACTGCGACAATCCCTCCAAGCGGCGTGGCATTGCGCCTGTGCCTTCCCCTTCCTCCTTCTTTACGATCCATCTCCTGGTTCTTATCTCCTATGTGAAGAAAAAGAGACGAAGAGGAGCAGTGAAAGACCCCAAAATGCGCCTGATCCACGCCGCCGTGAGATTGCTCACCACCGCCCTCACCATGGCGGTAGTGTCAGCTACCGGTGTCACGTCAAACGGGACGCGATGTCTCATGTATCTTACTGGGTAAGTATTTGGGGCCGAGGATGATGGAAACCACGGCGCGCGCCGGCCCAGAGAGGTCATGGCATTGACGCATCTGTGATCTTGCAGCCAGCATCCCATCATTCCAGCGTTCGACCTCGCGTCGTCCATTACCCACGTCAATCTTGCCTTTCTCACGTCCGACGTCTTCACCGCCGAAACTCCTCCCAATGACTACCCGCTCTTCATGAGCGTCGACCAGGTGCGCGCCGGATTCAAGCCTGGGACCAAGGTCCTCGTTGCCATTGGGGGCTGGGGTGATTGGAAGGGCTTCCAGGAGGCCGCCCTTACTCCCGAGTCTAGAAAGAAATGGGCCGAGCAGGTCAAGATCATGGTGGACAGGACCGGTGCTGATGGTGTTGACATCGATTGGGAGTATCCGGGGTCAGTCGACTGCCTCCCCGAGATTGCTCTCGGCTGGTTTCTTTAATACTGACGTGTCTTCAGTGGCAACCGTGACGACTACAAGGAGATACCCAACTCGGAGCGCGAGTGGGAGATTGAAGCCTTCGTCGCCCTCCTCCAGCAGCTGCGCGCTGTTCTGGGCAAGAACAAGCTCCTCACCATCGCTACCCCTGGGAAGGAGATCGATCTCATGGCCTTTACAACGGCGACTCTTCCACGTATCATCCGCGCTGTGGACTTCGTCAATGTCATGACATATGACATGATGAACCGACGAGACACCACCGTTCAACACCATAGCGGCATCGCAGATTCTCGCGACGCCATCCAGCGCTATGTAGACCGTGGTGCCAAGCCACACCAGCTGAATCTAGGTCTTGGGTACTACGTCAAGTGGTTCCTGACGACGGATGGATGCGATCCAGATGACCCAATTGGGTGTCCGACTCTGCTTCTGGAAGACCCGAACACTGGCGCCGACCTTGGTAGGACGGGCGGTTTTAGCTATCACGATGAGACACCGTCCGAAGTCGTCGACTCGTTTCAGCGGGCTCAGAATGAGGGGATTTACACCGCAGATGGGAGCTACGGGTACTGGGACAAACAGGAGACCAGGTGGTGGTCCTTTGATACGCCCAAGGTTATCGAGTCCAAGATGGCAGAGCTGGTTGGGGAGATGGGGTTGGGAGGGGCTTTCGCCTGGGGTCTTGGAGAAGACGCCCCTGACTTTGACCACCTGGAGGCAACTATCAATGGCATTAACAAACTGAAGGGACGCAAAGTTGAGCTCTGAACTGTGGCATTGTGCGGGAACAGGAAGGTCGCCCTCAGTGACGGCACTTAGTTCCCCGGTGATTGGCAAGTGACGGCAGTCATATCGGACCGTGAATTCCTCATCACGGCCCGTTTATTTTTTGGACCCCGACATGCAGATTTAATAGCTACAACGTGATTTGTAGTCACTGACTATGACGGATTATCACTCTATTGACCTTGAACGCTATGAATTTGGTTCTCAAATGACGAACTGCCATGCTCTGACAAGAAATCTCAACCGAAACAATCCAATGACTCCCTTCCCAGTCTGCCACTCCATACCTGATGAAACTTGATATACATGTCCCAGGAGACAAGCCGTAACTCTCCATGGGGACATCCCCGTCTTAAGTTAACCCCAGACATCCTCGAGCCACTTGGCGCCCTTCTTCGCCGACTCAGTCCAGCTTCGAGCATCCGCCTCGGTCCAGCCGTTCAGCTCCTTCATCGAAGCCTCCACGACCTTTCCAACTTCTCTCGCCATGGATGCGCGGCCGCAAATGTACATATTCGCGCCATTGTTCAAGAGCTCACACACCTCAGTCTTGTACTCTGCCACACGGTCCTGGACATATGTCCTGGACGTGCCGCTAGCCCGCGAGAAGGCAGGCACAATCTCAAGCACGCCCTGCAACCCAGAGACGGCGACGTCTGCGAGCTCCCTCTGGTAGAGGAAGTCCTCGTCCGGCCGACGGCAGCCGAAGAAGAGGAGCATGCGCCCGACGGGCTTGCCGATCGCCTTGAGGCGCGCGCGCTCGAGGATGAAGCCGCGGAACGGAGCCATGCCTGTACCGGCTGCGACCATGACGATGGGTGTGGCGCCGTTTGTGGGGAGCTTGAATTGGGAGCGGCGGATGCAGGCGTGCACCATGCTGCTTTGGAGGACGTTTCCCGGCCCGCAGAGCTGGTAGGATGGGGAGTCGGCTGAATTATTGGGAGACCCGTTCATGTGATTTGAGAGGGATAGTAGATAGTTGGTCGTCACTCCGCGGATTTCAGTGGTTGGGGAAGCGGCGAGGGGAGTGCTGTCGACGCCGACTGTGATGGCGATCTTACGAGCGGATACAACGCTCGACGAGGAGATGGAGTAGTAACGGGGCTGGAGAGTTGGTAAGGTCTCGACCACGTAGGCGAGAGGGAGGTCCTTCCATATTCTTCCTGGAGCCGCTAGAGAGAGGAGACGGCCAAAAGTGATGTGGTTGCTGGTGATGAACTCGGCATACCCCGTCCTGTCCTTTCCTAAGGATGCAAGCTTGCTTGCCGCTTCGGTTGTGGGAGCGAACTTGGCTAATTGGCCGACAGTCTCGCGTGACACTGGGGCACAGAGCTCGAGATAATGGCGGAAGAGGGCTGTGAGATTGGTCGGGCTGGGAATCTTAATCGTCTGACCCTCTTCCAAAGGCTGAACCAGCAGAGGTGTGTCTGCTCGGTTCTCTAATCCCAGGGCCTGGAGGAGTAACTGCACCTCTTGGTCCGGGTTGACGGGATAGACGGCAAGATGGTCACCGGTTCCGTATCGTAGCTCTGGAATGTTGGAGATATCCAGCTCGATGTGGAGGCATTTCCGGCTGGGGGAGTTGTATAGCTCATATGACGTTTCGACGGGCAGTGGTTTGATGGCGGAATATTGTTTGACGATACGAGCAGGCCCATGGCGGTTGTCAAGAGGCTCACCTAAGTTGAGATCAATGACATCGAGAGACTCATCCTCAACAAGTCGTATACCAGGGGTATATGGAATATCTTGTTCTTTGAAACCCAGCTGGCTGATGAAATGCTCATAGAGGTCATCCTTCCAGGACAGGAAGTCTTCCTCTGTCCCGCCATTGGCATCGTTGGCTCTGCCAACGGGCATCAAGCGCTGTGCACCCGCTTTGTCGAGAGCCTCGGTCACCACATCTATTACTCGGTTGTAGTACCTGTAGCTTGTGTTGCCCAGACCAAATGCCATGTAGCGTAGGAGCGGGAGCTTGATGCCGGCAGCATCTTTGTGAAGCCACTCCCAGAGCTCCAACGTGTTGTCGCTCGGGTCGCCTTCACCATAGGTGGAAATTATGAAAATTGCCAGCTTATTGTCAGGAATAAGCGCAATGGTCTCGGGATCATAATCACATAGGTCGGCACACAGAGTCTGGAGACCGAATCTTAGATGACATTCCTTAGCCAGGCGACCTGCGAATGTCTCTGCAGTACCGGATTGGGAACCCCAAAATATGACGACATTCTTGTTCTGAAGAGCGGAATATTAGTAAAAAGCAAGAGAGGGATGACTTGGTAAGGAATGAGGCTATATCATTGTGTTATTGGTTTGTGGTACCTACTGATTCCTCCAGCTTCTTGGCAATGTTGCGCGTTGCTTTGGCACCGCCCCCAGCACCACTTCTGGATTCCATTCGTTTGAACCAGACATCATGGTAAGGATCGGGTTTGTTCCAGACAATGCCATTGAGCATGTATGCTGCTGAAGCAACTCCGACTGCAGCAAGAGCTACTCCATCCGCGATGGTTTGTGGCGGCCCGAGTTGGGACAGCCGCTGGATGGCGTCTAGGGGAAATGTGCTGGCCATGACGGACAAAACAGCCTTCGCTAGAGTTAAGCAAGAAGAGAGACTAATTTCTGATGTTTTGGGTTCTAAACGATTCGGACAAGAGCTGGTGAAGGGTTCGAATGCATTGATATCGCTCTGCTCCGCCCGCCACCAGAGCACATTTCAGCTGAATGTTGCATACATATTCCCTGACTCAGATCCGCAGCCAACCAATGCAGGTCTATTTCTCACCGGCCTCGTGGAGTCAGCTTGTGGGATCCAGGCGAGGAAAGTCGCTTCGCTAATCTCAAGTGCGGTTGGCAAATCTTCGTTGGTCTGAGATTAGCGGCCGAGAGAGTCGGGCAGAATTGCCTCCCTCGGCAGGCTGTAATAGGAAACTTGAGACAGCCCAAAAGAGAACTTTCTTTGTTCAGAACTCTTCTCCACTCCTCCAACAACTTCCTGCGAACTAGTGTCAGCCTCCGGATCTCGATCACGGGACCCCATCAGCATCAAGATGGAGAAGTGTGGGGGAGGGAGGACTAGAATCTACAATCCTGGGCATGCGGGTGAACATCTTGTGGAGAGTTCCACCTCTTTACCCCTCATGGCTTTGCCTCTCCTCTTGGCTTCGTGTTACAGTTGCTGTCACATGGAACCGGGCTGACTTCCACAACAAGCATGGCGCTTCTAGCTCCCCGTGGGCGTTTCTGGATGTCCATGGATGATGACTCGAAATGCCGGTTTAGGGAATTGCCACTTTTGAAATTGGAGAAGGAGCAGCCCCCCTCTTGTTATGACAGCAGAGGCATATTTTACAATGCTGACAGTCAACGCTTTGACGCTTACTCGTCGTGTTGGTCCATGCCATTGATGTTTCCTCGCCAGGTTCTGACCATGAATGGGCAATAGATGTTCTGAAGCGAAAGATAACACCGAGCGTCTTTTCTCAACAATTCATATCTCATTTCACCCACCATAGAACAATCAACACCCTCAATCAACAGCTGACTTGATTGAAGTCAGAATTCTGCCCTCCATGTACGCAGAAATTGTCGTCGTAGTCACGACTACAGCCTTGATCGGCTACTTTATCCTTTTCCCCATCATCACATACTTCAGAGATGCGAAGGGCTTGCGGAGATATCCCAACTTCCACCCTCTAGCCGGCATCACCAACATCCCCTTCATGATTGAAGCCCACCGTGGTTTCCGTTCCGACCTACTCTACAAATTGCACAAGACGCACCCAGTCATCCGAACCGGCCCCAACTCTCTATCTTACGGCTCTCCAGATGCTATCAAGGATATCTATGGTCATGGTACTAAGTGCACCAAGGGCGAGTTTTACGAAACTCTAGCCGGCACCCACTTCCATCTGGCTGATGTCGTTGACAAGTTGGATCATCAGCGCAAGCGTCGAGCCCTCTCTGCTGCCTATGCGCTGAAGAACCTCGAGAACTGGGAATTCAAGGTGGCCGATAAGACTGAGCGGTTTATTAAAGCCGCCGACAAGGCTTGTACTGCTCCGCTGAAGAAAGGGTTCCGTCCCGATGCCGCCGACCTCACCTTCGACTACCGAGCCTTTACAAACTTCTTCACTCTTGATGCCATCGCTGATATTGGCCTGAGCGAGCGTCTTGGCTTCCTTGACCAGGGCCATGATCGTGTCAAGGCTGAGCGCATGGATGGCTCTATTCACTACGTGAACTACCGCGAAGCCCTGCACTCTACTGCCCGCGCTCAGTCTATCCTGGCCTGGTCCGAGAAATGGTACAACTTCAGCGTTGAGGTCTCCAAGTGGGTCTCACCTGACTTCCGCAAGTGGTGGAGGCTCAATGAGAACTGGAACGACATTGTATATCACCGTGCCACTCAGCGTCTCAAGCGTTATGAGGCTGGCGAGCGTCTGCCCGATTTCTTCCAGGCCATCATGGACCACAACGACGCCAACGATTCAGGTATCGAGTGGGGTGAAGTCGTTGCCGAGGTCTCTATCATGATGAACGCTGGCTCAGACACTACCGCTATTGCCATGAATAACGTTATGTTCTGGCTTCTTAAGAATCCCAAATGCATGGCCAAGCTCCGTGAGGAAGTTGATGCTGTTCTGGACGCTGACGAGGTGATTGCACCCTACGACAAGGTGAAGCATCTTCCCTACCTCCGCGCTTGTCTTGACGAGTCTCTCCGCATCACCCCGCCTACTACCTTTGGCCTGCCTCGCCGAACTCCCCCCGAGGGCTGCAATATTCTCGGTGATTTCATCCCCGCCGATACGACGGTATCTATTTCCGCCTGGGTGTCTCACCGTGATTCCAAAATCTTCCCCGAGCCCGAATCCTATATCCCCGAGCGGTGGCTGGGAGAAAAGGGCAAGGACCTGCAGCCCTACTTCATCAGCTTCAGCGCCGGCGCTAGAGGCTGCATTGGCCGCAACATCAGCTACCTTGAGCAAACTGTCTTGCTTGCCAGTGTTGTCCACAGATACGAGCTTGCCCTGCCACACCCCGATTGGGAGCCGAAGAGACAAGAGGCCATGAACCTCGGGCCTGGACCTATGCCTGTAAAGCTGTGGCGTCGGGACCTGGGCGTGTCCGAGTTCAGAGAGAAGGAGTAAACTGTAAAATGATCAAATTTGGTGGAATAGAAAGGTGATGAGCTCATGTATCTAATGTTAACTAGTGAGAGAAAAGAGCACAAAGGGGCCAAGTAGCCGAAATAAAACATGGCACACCAAAGCCTCCATACAGCCTCGAATTTCGACACAATATCAAAACAATCAACCCAGTTATTGATACAATATCAAGCTAAATAATATACAGTAATATATTATTTTACTGTTATTATTTGAAATATTATTCACAGAATGAGGTCTCCAGCTTGTATAAAAAGAGCTCTGGTGTGCCATATTTTATTTCAGCAACTTGGGGGCATGTTGAGCAATCTGCCAAAGCGCACTACTCAGAATGACGATATTTCTTTGATATTCTTACACCCAACTACGAAATGTTTATCTCAAACGGTGTCCTAAACATGTGAATGCATTCACTCTGTTCGCTCAGTCATGATAGGTGGCATCTTTAGTTAACTGCTAACTTCCTGAAAGTGGCATAATTCTTTCCTCTTGGAACGCTATTTCATCATACATGATATTTACATAACCCCCATAACGCAAAACTGGCATTATCTCACCGCCACTCAACACCGAACGCCGAAAACCGAGAGTCCAAAAAGACCAGAGACTCCGAGTTGCCTGAAATTCCCCTGCCCAACTCCGCTCCCAGTCCTTGTATCGCCGTTCCCACCCACCCAAAGCTTAATGCACACCACTCTAGCGAGGTACAGAAATACATGCATGATATGACTACCAAACTTCTAGTCGTGAAGCATCGCAATGGCCGATGCTATCGACTCCGCCAGGTCCACATGTTGCTGGACATCATTAGTCTCCACCGGGGGTTGCTCAGACACTAAGTCCGGTGAGAGTTCCCGACCCCAGCCCTCTAATAGATGCCGTTGGCTTGAAGTTCGGGTCAGCTCAAATTTCAGGTGAAGATGTCTCATCAAGCACTTACATTGGACCCGTTGGCCAAGCAAACCGAGTGTCTGCCTTCACTAAAATGTTTATAATGGCATCTTGGTGCTCAGGGTCGGTAAATCGATCCCCCGCCATTGTAATCGCTAGGCAGACGTATGCATAGGAGGCTTGTGTATGATCATTTGACTGCAAAAGAAAAGGATGTCAGCCGGTAATCTCCTGATGGAGAGAATCGTAGCGTGCAACAAGGGATGGTAATACCTCGGCGATGCCGCATATTGTGAGAACACTCTTCTTGATATGCTCGTTTGTCTCCCTGAAGGACTTTGCCTGGCCTGGCCCTAATCTCGGGACTTTGGGGTTGTGTGCGGCGAGCAACACTTCAACTAGATAGTAATGCAGCATCCCCGTCACGATTGCACCGTTCAAGTACACAATCTCTGGGAACACACCGCTGTGTTCGTTGACGTGCATAGGATGGAAAATCCATGGTCTCTCTGCCCATATCCGGTCTTGCCGTTCTCGAAGCTCCTCCCAAGTGGCGATACTCTGCTCCTCCGAACCATAGCAATATCGCATACAATAAGCACAGTGCAGGATGATGAGGTTTGCATAGTCGCAGCCGGTGCTATCCGGGACCACAAGGCGCGAGATCATATCCAGGTCGAAATTAGGATGAACCACACGACCTTGGATGAACGCCATGTGGATCTCTTGACGAAGAGCAACTAGGAATGCTGCTCGGCGGAGGCCAGAGAAGTCACTCATTTTTTCCTGGGCTGCGATGAACACTCGGGTACCCACCAGGTGGGATTCGGAGGTCATCTCTGTTGATCTGCAAGGGACATCTAGCTCTTCCATGAATCGTAGTATGACAATGGTGGTCAATAAATTCTCGTCCATGACGGCGGCGAGGCTTGACAGAGCAGGGATAAGCGTTTTGAGGCAGTTTTGATGATATTTGTCACCAATGTAAGAGTCGAAGTTACTCACCCGCCTCAGGCGCTTAGCTGAGGCGGCCAAGATGGCGTTCATGAGAGGGGGACACAACGCTGCCCGGCGCGGCACGACGGTGGCAAAGTGCCTGTCGCTATCACAGAGATCAAAGAGTGGCGCCAAGTCATGGACGTAGTTCTGGAACAGCATGGCCTCAACGGGGTCTTCGAGTGGCCATTTTGGTGTCTCGAGATAGATGCCGTCGATGACTTTGGCATGGCAATCTCCCAGGGGTGAGTGTATCGAGGAGGCCTGGGGGCTTGGGAATGTCTGAGTGTCTAGCTCTCTGTGGAGACCAAGGAGCAGCTGTTGGGTAATGACCGGGGAGTTGGAAAAGATACTGAAGGGGCTACCTGCTTCTGGGATGCTTTGGGAATAGTGAGAGCCGCGACTGGATGTTCGAGCATGAACTGGATCCGATCGTTGAGCCCCTGACCATGGTGTGAGTGCTGACTGGCTCAAGGCCCGCTTCTTTTTAGATGGACGGCCCCCGGAGGCGGCAACAGGCGAGGGCAAGTCGGTATCTAATTTGTCAGTGCCGGAGCGGTGTTCCTTGCTTGGTGCGGAGGGCGACCGCGGCTGAGATGAGTCGAGGCTGCCGGTCTCGGTCACCTGCATGAGATCAGGGGGCGAGTCGATGGAGTCGAAATTGCTGGTGCCGGTTCCAGAATCCAGCAGATTGATGACATCGTTGGTCTCGTCAACAAAGCTCAGGGTGCGATTGGTCCGTACCCAAGGCTGATCATGGGCGAACTGGAACTCGCTGCGTCTAGATGCATCTTGGGCCCTTCGGGGTCGAATGCTGGGGTTCAACCCATGCCGGAATCGCACGCTATAGTTGCGGACGCATTCAGCATCACTCTTCTGACAGTTGGAGCAGGGACGCTCTAGATCGCCTATTGGACATGACGAATTAGCAATCTAGCAAAAAAAGCAAGACTCAACTCGCCGTTCGAGGACGAGTTGGGAAATTCCAGGGTCTGCAATGATAGTGCGCAATCTTACATTTCTGATGTCTAAACGGGGAAGCGGGAGGACTCCATATTAGCTGGGACTGATATCTCAAGAAGGAAAGTAGCAAAACAAGCAAGCCAAACAAAGCAAGACGATGCAATGCGACGAATGGAAGGGAGAGCACCGAGTTGTCCCCGAGTGAATCTAGAACAAACTGACCTCTGTTTGCAAAGCTATGGCAAGGCAAGCCGAGACACCATCAGTAAGTCTGGGTTTCACCACAGGGTAAGACAAGCAGGACGGGCAAACTTACTGTACACGGATCCAGCGGCTTGACTGTCGAGGTTGTCGTCGCCGTCTGCATCGTGGTCTGACCGGTATGACCGTGTGGGGTGTGGCCTGAGCAATCAGGCTCATGCGGAGAGTGTGGTGCCACTGCTGCCGTGAAGCCCAGAGATAAGCAAATCTGTCCTGGATCCCAGTCTGGAGGAGAGCGGAAGGAGATGCAATTTTTGTCTTGCCTCTGCTGAAGGCGACGGGGGATGGTGATAATAGACGGAATGGGAAGGAACGGCTGAGAAGGGCAACTTTCCTTTTTGACTCGGTTTTGGCAAGTCGGGCAGGAGCAACCCCGCAAGCAAACTCTACCCCATGGGCGCTAATAAGCGGGGAACCAATGAGAATGCGGTAATTAGTCGGGGGGCTCCACAGTCTCCAGCTCGTCATTTTCCTCTCCACACCTCCTCCGGCCGGACTCCTCGAGGGCCTGCCCAGATGCACTCCGCTTGCTCGCCGTGTTCCCCGTAGTCCCCATGGGGAAAGCGTGATTGAAATTGGCTTCGAATTAAGGGCTGGTGGGCGCGTTGCTGCGGTCATGCCGTCGAGCCTTTGATGCGAACGCCCAGGGCTGGGGGGAGTGGTGGTGACATGCAGGAACCCTCAGCCAATCATGGTGCTGTATTTCTCATGCCTGGCTCACATAGCACTTCCACATTCTCCGCCTTGGTTCCAGTAGCCGATCATCAAGCCATTATTTACATTTGGGGTAGAGAGCACGAGTAAGTGGCACTATCACCAGATAATGGCTAATGCCACCAATCCCAGCCGCCCCACCCCTTTCTCACCCGTTTCACGACATCAGCCTTGATTCTATCCCCGCACACGGACCATCTCCCCAGAACGAACCATACCCAGGCTCGTTTGGAGAAGTATATAAGGGAGCGGCATGATCTTCGCTTCCCCAGATTCTCAGACATCAGCAGCTTCATCCTTCTCAGTTCATCACTTCTCCATTCAGAACCATCCCAGTCAGTGGTTCCCATCCACTTTCCTTCACTCCAGCCAGAAACCTTCACCATGTCGAGCGACGACATTAAGAAGGACATCAACCACGTGGAGGATCATGTAGTTGCAGACTCCACCGACTTGGATGACCTCGATTCTATCGAGCTCACCAAAACTGGCAGGTTCTCATGGCTCGTCTCCATCACGGCTGCCATCGGCGGCATGCTCTTCGGTTACGACACCGGCATCATCTCTGCCGTGCTGGTCTACATCAACAAAGATCTTGGCAAGGATCTTACACCACAGGAGCGTGAGCTCATCACTTCCATCACCTCTGGCGGGGCCTTCATCGGTGCCATCTTCGCTGGTGCCACCGCTGATCGCTATGGTCGCAAGGTCGCCATCTATGTTGGTTGTGCCCTCTTCACTGTTGGGGCCATCCTTCAGGCAGCCGCTTTCTCCATTGCTCAGATGACCGTCGGACGTCTTGTTGTAGGCTTCGGCGTGGGCTCTGCTGCTATGATTGTTCCTTTGTAAGCCATAGTCCTCCCTGAATTCTATTAAAAAGCCTTCCATTAGTCTAACAAGCGAACAGGTACATCGCCGAAGTCTCACCTGCCAAATACCGCGGCCGAATGATCGGTCTCGACAACTGCTCCATCACCGGTGGCCAACTTATAAGCTATGGTATTGGTGCTGGTTTCGCCTATGTTTCCGGTGGCTGGAGATATATGGTTGGAGGCGGTGCACTCCCCGCCATCCTGCTCGGTGCTCTGCTGCCTTTCTGCCCAGAGTCACCCCGCCAACTCATCTATTTCGGCAAGAATGAAGAAGCTGCCTCCGTCCTCCGACGAATCTACCCCAATGCTACGGAACAGCAGGTTCAGGACAAGATCCGCTTGCTCAACTATCACGTCGATCAGTCCAAGACCATCAACGCTGGCAAGTCTGGCTGGTGGGTCTTCAAGCAGATGTATACTGTCCCTGCCAACCTCCGAGCCCTCTTTGCTGCTTGCGGTTTGATGGCCATCTCTCAGCTCACTGGTTTCAACGCCCTCATGTACTACTCTCCCACCCTTTTCGCTACTGTCGGTTTCTCGAACCCCGTCGCTGTTGGAACCGTCATCGCCGGCACCAACTTCATCTTCACCCTGGTCAATCTCTTGCTCGTTGACCGGGCTGGTCGCCGCAGGGTCCTGCTTTGCACCGTGCAATTCATGGGTCTCGCGTTGCTCGTCGCCGCAGTCTGCTTCAAGTGGATCCCTGTCAACAAGGATCTCAGCGTTACCACTGATGGCAGTATCGGATGGCCTGCTATTGTTGTCCTCATCAGCATGGTTCTCTTTGTCGGTTTCTACTCTTCCGGTATTGGTAACACCGCCTGGCTCAGCAGTGAATTCTTCCCTCTGGAAATCCGCGCCATGGGAACCATGATGCTTACCATGACCTGCTGGGGATCCAACATCATTGTTGCCTCTACTTTCCTGACCCAGCTACAGAGCATGACTCCCAGTGGCACCTTTGGCTTCTATGCCGGTCTCTGTCTGATGGGTTACGCTCTCATCTACTTCTTCTATCCTGAGGTCAAGGGCATGACTTTGGAGGATATCCGCGAGGTCTTCCAGGAAGGCTTTGGTGTTGCAAAGGCCCGCGAGATCCAGAAGCGCATGAAGGAGGCCCGAAAGGCTGTGGCCACCAAGGCTTAAGCGCCCAGGTAGGATCTTGGAGAAATCTTCGTCGCCAGGAAATTAGATACATTCTGCCTTAATACTAGCTAGGTAGCACAATTGGCGAGCAGAAAAACGATGAAATATATAAACTAGAGCTTAGCTCGTGAAAGATGTGCATTCTTCTGTCAACTTATGTCCAATTACTGATCCCGGTGATGAGTGCGTGCTAATTACGACGTGAATCCATTTACATCCGTACTTTAATGAAAATACATGCTGAGCTCACTGACATCCTTGCTTATTTGTGATAGAAATGCACTTCAAACCCCGAATAATTCCTCATCGAAGGCTTCGTAGGACAACCTGAATCGGCTGAGTCAGTTGATGGACTATCTCCTCTCTCCTCAGTCACGGCCCTGGTTCAAATGGAGAAATGATATTTGCAGCAATTAAAGTGAAAAGGTGTTTCATGTTTTGTTAGACTAAGATTAATCTGGTAGATGTGAATGAGAGCTGGTCACCACACCCAGAACCCTCCATTTATTGTCTTGAAATCCACCAAAGTGCTCCTAAATCCGACCAACCTCATTGACGCTCAACGGGCCATATCCACACACTTAATAAAGACCAACAACGACATCACCCTTGACACGGGCAGTCAGGTGGACCTCTGCCTCGAGGTCGAGCTTGATGCCCAAAAGGAGGGCGGCGTCACGGAGTGAGCCGTCATCCTGGGTGGCACCCTTGATGAGCTGGCCTGTTTCCAATTCAATCAGTATTTAATACAGCGCCAAGTTCTAGGGACAGTGGCAGACATACCTGCTGGCTCGGCGAGGCCGGTGGAGGTGGGGAGAGGGACGGTGAACTGGGCAGACATGTTGATTGAGGTGGGAAAACGTTGAACGTTTTGGTGAAGGTTGGTAGATTGTTGGTGGTGAGAAGATTGATAAGAAGATGAGTGATGATGAGAAGAAGAAGTAGGATTAATTGACGAGAATCACAGCTGCTTAAATACTCAAGAGTGGAACGTAAAAAAGAAAAGGATAGCATAATGTCCATCTGAGTTGATAATGTTCTCATCTACCCCATGTGCCCAAGAGTCTGCTTGATTGCATGGCATTGCAATGCAAAAGTCAATAATAAAGCACCCTCAATTTTATTGTTGGCATGCCATTGTCCAATCAAATCTACTTCTTCGCAATGCTTTCTTTGACAGCATGTCTGTAATGGCAAGCGAAATTTGTCAGCCAAGGGGAAAAAGCAAAACAGACGGGGAATTATTGGGCAGCATAAGTGTCGAGTAGGCGGATATGCAATGCCAACGAGGAACGAATGGGCCATGTCTCCTCGTAACGCCGAGCCGCAGTGCTCAGCCGATGTCCATTATACCCACAATGTTTGATATTAGATGGTCCTGGAGGCTGCTGGCAATCAACAGCTTTCATTTGATACAAGTATATACAACCACAGGTGGCCAATCAAACTATTTCTATATATTTATTATATAAAGTATTTATATATTTATATTATTATATTATTTATTAGTTATTATATAATATTTTATTATTATTTATTCTAAATACTAGGTTTTATATAATATATTACTATTTTAGTTTTAATTAAAATAGTTTTTAGAATTTTATATTTTTAAATTAATAATTCTATTTTTAAATTATTTATAAATAGTTTCTAATTTTTTATTATTAGTTTTACTATAAATAAAAGTATATTCTAAGATTAAATAATATATAACTAGATTATATAATTTTTCTAAAAATATAATTAATAGTTTATATTTAAATTTTTAACTCTATAAGATAAAGTTAGATATTATACTTTTAATCTAGATATAGATATTAATATCTTAAAAACTCTAATAATAAAAGCTATTTATATAGCTAGATATATAAATAGCCTAGCTATAGCTATAGTTTCTAAAAGAGAAAACTTATTATTTAATAATAGTAATTATTTTTTCTTTCTATTAGAACTTTAAAATTTATCTTAATTAATTATTTAATTAATTAATTATTTAATTAATTAATTACTTAATAATTAATAAGATTTTAAATAGCTATAATATCTAATATAAATATTCTAATCTTATAGAATTTAATTAATACTTCTAATAAAACTTTTAAAATAATAATAATTATTATCTAAAATAATCTAATATAGCTATTTACTAACTATATTTATAAATATCTTTATAATTAGTTAAAAGCCTACTTATAATAATAAAGCTATTTTTAATAATATAAATCTAATAGCTATATCTACTTAGTTTATTATTTTATTATATAGTCTATTATTTATAGTTACTATAAGTACTTATAGAGAATTAAGATTAATTTAAATAAATATAATATTTTAAGAATAACTATTCTCTTATAAAAATCTACTATAATCTAATATATAATTTATAGTTTTAATATACTATATATTATAATCTCTTATTATTAAAGAAGAACTATATATAAATAAATAGAGATAAGATTAAAACTTATCTCTATATAAATCTTAGAAATACTATAGTAAAGATATATTATACTTATAAAGATAAATTAATATTAATATTTTAAATTAATTTCTAACTAATTACTTTTTCTACCTAGTAATAAAACCTTATTTAATATTCTAACTAACTCTAGGTTTAAATTCTAATTAAAATTAATAGAACTAAATAGATAGAAAACTTTAAATAAAAACTATCTCTATATATATTTATTAAAATTACAGTAGTCTCTAGGGTATATTAGGCCTTAAAGCTACTATAATATAGTAGGGAAGTTTACTATAACTTATAGTTCTTAACTACTAATTCTACTATAACTTAGTAAGTTTTAGTACTAAAAGAACTAAATATAGTATAAAATATAATATAAAAAAATCTTATTTTTATAAGAGAGATTAGAAAATTTAACTAATTTCTCTTATAGATCTACTAACTAAAAGCTATTTTAAAACCTATTATAAGAGCTTTCTAAACTACTTTTAATTTTCTATAAAATTTATTAATATAGAAAATCTAAAAAATTAATTTATAACTATTAAAACCTTTAACTCTCTATATTATTAAAAAGAACTATATATAGATAAATAGATATAAAATTAAAATATATCTCTATATAGATCTTAAGAACTTTATTATAGTAAATATATATTATACTTTTAGAGATAAATTAATATTAATATTTTATTATATAGTATAACTAAATATATATAAATAGATATTAGATTAATATTAAATTTATATTATTTTTAATAAAAATTTCCTATAATAGTAAATATATACTATACTTATAGAGATAAATTAACTTATAATTTTAAAAATAACTAACTTTTTTATTTCTAAATATATATAATTCTAGATTAAATTAAAATAAACTTTAATATATCTTAATTTAAACTATACTATTCTAAAATAAAAAAAACTTAATTTTAATTAACTCTTAAGAGCTATCTCTACTCTAATTAGTTTAAAGTAGTATAAAATATACTAGAACTATAAAGAAAACCTCAGATTATAATATATATAAATAAGTAAATAGCTATTATTAAGATATAGCTTTTAATCTAATTATATTTTATCTACTTTAAGTATTAATAGTATATAGTAGCTATAGGCTATTTAATATAAGAATAGATCTAGTAAGTATAGCTACTAGATCTAGAGTATTATTAGTAGCTTTATTATTATAAGTAAGTCTTTAATTATTTAGAGAGATATATATTAAATATATTTAGTTAAGAACTATATATTATTATCTCTTATAATCTCTATTATCTTATTAAGATCTATATTATTTATAGTAACTAAAGCTCTATAAATAGAGATAATTATAGAAAATAATATATTATAGATACTTAGTATTAATAATAAGATATAATTAATTAATTAAGATAAGCTTTAAGTTAGAAAGAAAAGATAGTTATTATTATTAAATAATAAGTTTTCCCTCTTAGGGGCTATAGCTATAGCTAGACTATTTATATATCTAGTTATATAAATAGCTCCTATTATTAGAGTTTTTAAGATATTAATACTTATATCTAGACTAAAAGTATATAATTTTAACTTTATTTTATAATATTAAAGATTTAGATATAAACTATTAATTATATTTTTAAAAAAATTATATAATCTAGTTATATATTATCTAATCTTAGAATATATTCTTATTTATAGTAAAACTAATAAAAAAAAAATTAATATTTTTAATTAACTTCTAATTAACTATTTTTCTTATCTAATAATAAAATCTTATCTAATACTAAATCTAACTAATTCTAAATCTAAATTCTAATTAAAATTAATAGAATAAAATAGATAAAAATTTAATTAAATAAGAACTATTTCTATATATATTATTTTAATATAGTATATAATATATTAAAACTAAAAAAAATATATTAAGTTAGAATAAATATATATAATAAAGTAATTATTAATAAAATATAGTTCTTAATCTAATTAATTTCTATTTCTAATAAGTATATTATAAATATCTAATATTTTACTATTATAGTATAGAGATAGTTTAAATAGATATAACTACTAGATTTATTATACTATAAATAGCTATATTATTATAAGAAGCTCTTTAATTAATTAGAAATTTAAAAATTTAATATATCTAAGATATAGATCTCTTAGCTACTAACTAATAATTACTATTATCTCTTAAAAAGCTAGATTATTTATTTTAATTTAGCTCTCTCTAGTAGGGATAAATATATTAGTTATATTTATTTTATTATTATAGTTATTATTTATAGTAGTTATTAGTAATAAGTATTTATAAAGAGATAATTATAATTAAAATAAATATTTACTAGATATAATTAATTAATTAAGATAAGTATAAAAAAATAGTTATTATTAATAGATAATAAGTTTTCCTCCTTAGGGATTATAGCTATAGCTAGGTTTATATATCTAGCTATATAAATAGCTTCTATTATTAGAGTTTTTAAGATATTAATATCTATATCTAGACTAAAAGTATATTTATTTTAATCTTTATTCTATAAAAGTGTAACAGGTCACGGGTAACCAGGTATAACAATCTTATAGAGGAAGAGGCTTTATTACGGTACTAAAGCTTAGAGAAGCAAGTTCTTCTCTAAGGGTTCGCTGCGGGATTTATACCCTTTTACCAAAGGAGTCTTGCCCGATTTGCAAGGTGGCGATGTGGTTACATAACCTTATCGCTTATCTGTTACAAAAAGATCTAAATATAAACTACTAACTATATATATAAAAAAACTCTATATTATAAATAAATTATATATTATATCTAATCTTAAGATAATTTTACTTATAGCTAAAAAAAAAAAAACTAAAAAAAACCTTTAACTAATATATATAGCTTTTATAAGATTTACTTTTATCTGAAAAAAGCTCTTAAGCTGATTAGTTAAGTATAGATATTAGATATTTTATCTTTAAAACTAAAGGAGATATCTAAGATCTAAGACCTAGTCTAGGGTAGGCTGGCTATAGGGTAGTCTGGGTATAGGTTAGACTGTCTGAGAATATCCTAGGATTTTTCTCGGATTTTCTAGACCCTTATTTGGACTAGATAAGCCTGATAACCTAATAATAGCTCTGCTTATACTCCTAGCCCTACAGGGGTTACTGGAGCCCGCTAAGCTGTAGCGGTTATAGCGGGCTGCAGCTACTGACCTACAGTGGCTGCAACCGCTATTAGTTAGTGATTGTAATCGCTATCGGATAGCGGTCTCAATCGCTATTGGCTAGTGTTGTTAGGGGGTTATTAGCGGTTGTGGCTAGTGGCCGCAATCGCTAGAAGCTAGTGGTTACAATCGCTAGCAGCTAGTGGCTGCAATCGCTAGCAGCGATCTCTAACAGCCAGTTTAATCACTAATAGCCAGTAGCTACAATCGCTAGCAATTAGTGGTTATAACCACTAACTTATAGTGGCTATAGTCTCTTAAAATCAACAAATAGAAGGTTATAGAAGTAGCTGTTAGTTATTGGTTAGCTTATTATCACTGCTAATATATATAAGAAACAGAAGCAGTAAGAAACATCTACTAAGTGCTACTCTCGTAATATACTAATATAGATAAAACTATAGATAATTAGTTAAGTAATAATATAAGTAATTCTTAAAACTCTAACTCTCTTCTCTCTAATAATAATAAGTATATAGCTCCTTTCAGAAGCTGACTAAGATCTACTGGAAGTACTCCAGGTTTTATATTATATATAGACTGGGAGCTAAGCTAATCCTATAATAGTAAGCTAATAATATATTATAATATAGAGTAGAAGTTATCTATTAGGAATAGAGAATAAGCTGATAAATCAGAGTTATATATTATTATTTTACTATAGAAGTTCTGGAAATATATTCTCTAACTGAAAATTATTAATATATATATAGAATAGCTCTAGAAGGAGAAGAAAACTAAGCTTATTCTTTCTATAATTAACTGTAAAATAAGTAAGATAATAAAAGAGTTTCTAAAATTAGATATTAACTGAAAATTTATTACTAGATAGATTTAGAATTAGAGTAAGTTTCTAAATAATAGTAAAATTATTACTATTCTATTAATATTTTATTATAATAGTATAGATAATAGTAAACCTGAAAGAGGAGAAGTAATAGCTAATTAAGAGATAGACTTAGATATTAGAATAGCTAATTTAGACTAAGGTATAAGTATTAGGAAGATATATACTTTTATATACTACTCTGAGTATTCTTATACAAAATAGAATTACTACTAGTAGTATAAAGAAAAGTATTACCTACTTTAACTATATTATATCAGGATACTTACTGATTATATTTAAGTAGGAAAGCTATTTAATATATATAATAATACCCTAGAAGAGTTTGATTAACTAGTTATAGATAACTAATAAGAGTAAGAAGAGAGATAAGAGATAGAGTATAATAAGCTGTAGAATTATAAGAGGAGGTAATATAGATCTAATAACTTACTATCTATTATAACTAATTTATACTACTATAATATTCCTAGGATAGTATTCCTAATATTACTACTTAAGTTTAATTTACTAAATAAAAATACAGTCAGAGTATATACTATCTAGTACTATATTTATATAAGCTCTGAACAGAAGAGTTACTATAATAAGATTAAGATTTTAACTCTAGCGAACTGCTTTACTCTGGATATACTTACTAGTAACTAAAATACTTTATATAAGTTCTATATTAGAGAGGGGATACTAAAAGGTATTATATAGAGTTATATTTACTATATCCAGTATTATTTAAAGTAATTCCAGGAAGCTCAGAGTATCTGATTATATAATCAGTACTATCTTTTTAGTCTAAATATATCTACGCCTTTTGAAATACATCTCGATCAGGTATAGAACTGCCCAGTTGTGCTTTTTCTGCGCGCGCTCTCGCAAGACGAAATGCCGCCCCCTATTTGGTCAGTTAATTCTTTCCAATAAGTCTCTGTAGACTGAAACGTAATATAGGACCTAGTGATTTAATTGTTCTGCGAACTGATAAAAGAAAGATTTTATTGCACTGAAAAAAAAAGGCCTTGCCATTGCGGGTAATCAAACAAGTAATAGCTTTGACCAAAGGAAACAAAAAATAAAAAGAGAAAAGAGTGGGTGGGGCCAGAAATCAAAGGAAAGTCGACATAAACATGTGGGTTGTAAGCAATGAGTCAAAAACAGCAGAGGATTCGAATACACGCAACTTCAATATTATATTACTAAGCAGTTATCAACGAAATTGGTCACCCAGTTACAATAGGTAACATCAATTTGCATTGACAAGGGATCTACTTGATAAATATCTGTACATGGGATACAACTACCTACTCCACCATCAAAGAGCAATGTTCCCCTTACGCAAGAGTGACGCCTGGGCGCAGCCGCCTTACCAACAGCAGAAGTCTTGACTAATCGATGGATACGAATGACCGTATATTACGGCGGGTTGATTACTCCCGTGGAGGGGCCGAACCAACTCCGTCCGTGTTGTTTAGCAATCAGATGCTGCATGAAAAAGGCCGAGTAAGGGAGTTTGACTCAAAGCGGTCAATCTATCCACATGATTAGTCTGGGTCAAGTAAATCTCAAACAGCAGAGACTTACAATGCCAACGATGGTAGCGTATGTTCCTATACCGAAAACGGTGAAACCAACAATAAAGACGATCAGGTTGATTATGGCCGTTGCCAGATTGTTCTTCTCGTACCATTTACCTTCCTTGAGCAAGTAGAACCACATAATCGGAGGAATGTAAAATGACAATCCGGCGACAAAAAGACAGCCAGTAAGTGATAAGAGCTCAGAAAAGAAAGGGATAGCTTGAGCAATGATCCATGACAAGATCGTGACTGCGGAAACGAGTAGTATCCAAGTCACCCATCCCTTGGGTGTATTAATATAGCGTGTGATTGAGTCTCGGTAGAGTCTACCATGGAGGAAACGACAGGCAACGGTTGTGTTGATGGATCCTGAGATAAAAATAACCGGTAGTGCGATGCCGAATGCAACCTTTGAGATCAATGGACCGGCTGACAGGAGAGCTGGGGACTGAACATCGGGTCCAACAAAGGAATATATAAGGGCTCCTGTGAGTGTGTAGATGGTAGTTTGAATGATTCCAAAAGCGGTGATTGACTTGGTGAAATCGGATGGAGTGTGCATTTCGTCCATAAAAGAGAACTAGCGTAGGAGTTAGCAAAGGATATAAAGATCGGGACACTAGACGAATCTACCTGAGCGGCAGCAAATGCATAGGCGAAAACAATGCCCGAGATGGACACAAAAGCCTCGGCGAGTGTCAGATCATCCTTGGGCCACGCTGACCAGGAGCTTGAACCTGATGTCGACGATGACTTGACACCTGTGGCGATAACCGTAACTCCGATGGCAAGAATGATGGAAGCAAAATCGATATAGCCCAGGATTGCCACCTCACAAAACGAAGGTGGAATAGCGAGAACGAGAAGGATAATCGCTGAGATGACGCCCCAAACCAGGGTGCAAACGCTACTCTCCGTCAAAGTCGCAAATGCAATTGTTCCCGTCAAACAATGGTTGCCAACAACCAGGACAAGTAAGCCGACAAAGATGATGCCGAAAAGCCAATCGCCCCAAGGCCCCAGGAGAAGCTTTCCAACGTCTGCATAATGGTGAACCTCCGGATACTTCAACTTGACGAGGCCGATGATGTAGCTCGCATACATAGCGATGAAGCCTAAACCAATAGTGACAATGACACCCGCAACCATGCCCAAAGTTGCAAACGCACTAGGCAGACTGAGACTTCCAAGGGCAATAGAAGTTACCATGAGGACGACTGTCAGGCGTTTCCAACCAAGTCGGTGGAAGTAAGCATCGCCTTCAGCTGTCTTCTCTTTCTCAAGGTCTACCCCCACAACAACCCCGACACTTTCATCCGTCCTCGGAGAAGCTGGAGTAATAACGTCCATGTGGTCTTTCTCATTGATCCTATACGTAGGGTCGTGAGCGTAGTTATTCTTAGTGGCCATGGCGGTTTCTGAGTGTTGCAAAGATTGAAATTATTGTGAAATGATGATGAGAAAAAGCGAAGAAAGCGGGCTAGACTGTAGAACTTATATCATTATTTCTATTTTACCCTAACACCGAGCTACAAACCCATTAACCACCCCAAAAAGCGCGTTGACCAAAACAGCCGAGTACAATCTAAACGATCTGAACGCTTCTAACCCCCATGGGGATGATCGTGGAGAAGCTAGAGGGTGCGTTTTGGAGTTTTCAAGCGGGTCGACCATTGGTTGATTTGCTCGTCCACCTGTCTAGACGAGCCAGCATTCGATACAGGGGACCAGGAATGGACGAACGAAGCCATGAAATTCTGTTGATGTAAGCATTCTATTAGTAACTCGCCTCGAGTGGCACGAGTTGGCAAAGGCGTGGTGTGGTCTGTCGGGCAAGCGGAGATAGAGCCTGTGCAACCCCACTATTATGTGAGCGATTCATTTGTAACGCGTTCTCTTTCATGATGGAATGAATATACTTTCGGAGATAAGGTACGTACCTAACCACAATTATGAATTCCTTGATCATGACTCGTTGTTTCCTGGCTGCTTTTCTCGCGCGGGGAACCCGGTCTTCCAAATTTTAACATTGTGAATACTGTCTGTCGCCCCGTTGCCACTACGTCTTCCCAAGTCCAACCGCTAGTATATAACAACATTTGGCATTGTCAACTTTCTTTGAATCACCTTGGTTTTATCCTCCGTACTTACTCACATCGAGTTTCAATTATACAATACATATCACTACACTCTTCCCTTCCACTATGTACATCCGCGCCATCCATGCCGAGGAGAACGTCCGCGTGTTGCGACGACTCATCCGCGAAAACCCGCTGGGCCTGTTTACAACAACAATTGCCTCGCCGTCGGGCTCCTACCACTTTGTCCAAACAAGCCATATCCCCTTCATCTTGGATGTCGATGATGAAGCAAGCGAAACGGAGCTTGGCACACTGAGGGGCCATCTCGCTCGAGCCAATCCTCAGAGCAAAGCCATTATCGAAGAGGCAACGACCAACCCCACAACGATTGAGACCAAAGTCCTTGAGCGGGAGGTATTGGTCATCTTTCAGTCTCCTGTCCACCACTATATTCCACCAAGGTTCTTGGTTGAGACTAAGCCCAAGACCCAAAAGGTCGTTCCCACGTGGAACTACGCCGCTGTCCAAGTATACGGCAAAGCCCGAGTTTACGTCGATGCCAAGTCGGAAGAAACATCTGCATATCTTAACTCACAGATAGATGCCCTCACAAAACATATGGAGGTTGATTTGATGGGTCACGATGGTAAAGGAGATAACCACGAGCCGTGGAAGGTCTCGGACGCTCCTGAGAGGTATACGGATCTGATGAAGAAGGCAATTATTGGCGTTGAGATTAAGATTGAGAGCATGGAGGGCAAGTTCAAAATGAGCCAAGAGGAACCTGCTGGGGATCGCAAGGGCGTTATTGAAGGGTTCCGAGAATTAGGAACAGATCGTGCACGACAGATGGCGGATTTGGTAGAGGAACGACAAGAGTTAAAGCATGGGAAGGCATAAATAGATTGATTTGTCGTCAAACACAGTAATAAGATAAAAAAAAAAGTGTTTTTTTTTGTTGAAAGCAACAAGTATAAATTTGAACAGGGCTTTGTTTGAGGATCCAAAAAAGAAGAGGGTTGTCTCTTGATAGGGGGATGATATCTTTTGCTTGGTGCTCCTATGGGTGACGGATCATGTTGATCTCAGCATTTGCTTTGCTTCCTGGTGGAAGAAGCAATAACATTAAGACAGAACCAAACAACGAAGATTTTTTTGAGTAGAGTGTGTTGGTCAAAGAAGGCGACAAGTGACTGGGAATATCTGTATGCTTATATTGTTGTTATAGCTCATTTTTACAACAGAATACATCCGTGAAATTCAACAACTGTTCCCAATCTAGTGAAACAATCACTTTTTCTAAGCCGACTTTAAAAAGCAAACACCTGGTCCTCAAGCCTACTCACTGGGCGTGATGATCCGTAGCCTAAGCTCGCCGTGAGTTTTTTCATACCACTGACCATTGGAGGGGGTCCGCATAGTAAGATCTTGACATCACTTGCTGGCTTAGGTAGCCATTTCTATCAACAGGTGGTAAGTATGAGGAACCTCGAATACGCCTTGAAAATTTAGGAAAACATACCGTGATCATCTCTGCAGTGGCAAATCCAACCCCACCGATCCAGCCGCTTGGGGGGTTGTTCAGAACATAATGAACACGAATGCCGGGATCTTCTTTTGTCAATGCATCGAGTTCGCCCTTTAACAAAATATCATCCAATGACACATTGGCATAAATTAGATCGACCTCGGTCTTGTCGTTCTCAGCGCGCCCACGCACAATCTTATGAATAATCTGGAGCATAGGTGTGATCCCTGTGCCTCCCGCGATCATGCCAAAATGTCGGGCCATATTCGGTGTGTAAGTGAAGGCGCCTTTCGGCCCACGCACGCGAATACTTTGGCCCAAAGCGATCGAGTCTATAAATCGTGAAATATTACCCGTAGGATATGTTTTGATGAGAAGGTCGAAGAAACCACGTTGGCTATCGTCGGAAATCGGCGTGTAGGAGCGGATGATCTCTTTGACACTTCCGTCGGGTTGTGGGAGAGGAGCTCCGATGGATATGTGCTGGCCAGTGGGGAGACCGAAGATCGAATCGTCAGTTGGTAGTTTGAAGCGATATCTGTCCAGGGCACGTCAGCCATATTTAATCCTGTTGAATGCTCGCAGTCGTTATCTCACTTGGCAACATTATGCGAAATAGCCGTCTTCTCCACCAGCTCGAACTCTTGAAACTGGTCGGGGTTTAGCACCACTTGGATCCCGTTGCCAGGAGTAATGATGCTTTGCGTAGCGTCACTCGTAGTCGTTTTCTTTTCCGGCGAGGTAGAATTCTCTTCAGCTCCCAAAACGCCGACTATGAGTGTTTCCAGGATCTCATCAGCATCATCGGAATGGCCAATGTCGACATATTCCTCCGTTGCATCTTGGCCAGCAACATCGATCAATAAATCTGAGCCACCTCTGACGATAAACAGCTGATTAGTAATAGCTTAACGACCCGCATTTGTGCTTGAATAATAAAAGAGCCAATTGGCAGGCGCTCACTTACGGGTGCTCTGTCGCAAAAGCTGTAGCATCGTAGACCTTGCCACGGATAATGACGTATAAGTCACTCTCAGTGTTGTGCGTCGACACTTGTTTGTGAGTAAATTGTCGCACCATTCTTGCTAGTAGTGACAAATTATCCGTTCGATCAGAGTTCGACCCAAAAAGAAATGAAAACCGCTGTATAATGCCGTTATGACTGCTGGCTGAAGAGTGAGTGGTGTTATAATGAGAGAGAGAAAGGATTGCAAACCCCCATATACTGTGGGGGATCTCTCTTCGCCCATCAACGCGCGGGGGTCAAGAGATTTGTCTAGATCTAGGCGACTTGATCAATTTCTGTACTTTTTCCATGTGACATACTAATTGGTCAGTCAAATTGTTGAATTGGTGGTGTTGTGTCGGCATGTCATGAAGGTGGCGTGAATATGTCATGGTCTGGTCCCACCAATGCCGTAACCGATCGCTTACTACAACTCGCTCGCTAGCGATTTTCAAGCTTTCTTCGGTATTTGACTAGGTAAAATTTCAGCGGCTGCCATTCGTAAAAGATAGCAGTTGTATCGGACCTCCTTAAAACCCGATTACTCCGAGAAGCTAGGAGGTAACGTAGAAGGGTGGAGTGACATACACGGGGTTAACGTACGTGTGCCGCAGGTACGGATCGGGGTCGGTATGAGAACATGGCGAATCCATCTGGCCAGTAGGAGGAAAGTCACTTGAAAGAAAAGGGGTACTGATCCGGTCTCGGAGTAGCTTGATTGGACTCACTGCCGACATTATGTAACAGCATCGTGACTAAATGTGTAGGTGTATGGCGTTGAGGCTCCTTGTGGAATCTCCGATACAAGCCAAGCCAACCACTTAGCCACCCAAAATCGTCTAGTGCCACCGGCAGTGCTACCAACTTATCACAGTACTTAATTTATGCTTGGATATACTGACATCTGTCCGCAACAATATCAACAGGAAAGACAAATCCAGTCGTCTGCCATTTTCACCATAACGCACCATGATGGTCAACTGGAAGGGAATCTCGGAAAGAGCTCAAGACGAGCTCTTACAGTCAATTCCTACAAAGTGGAAAATAGACAGAACGCAATATGCTGGGCTTACAAATGTCTCCCAAGTGCCCGTCACATGCGGCCTGTTGAGTGAAAAACAGATTCAGATTACTGAACTTACAGTAACAGAGCTTGCCGCTCAGATCAGAACTCGCACACTAAAGGCAACCGAAGTGCTTGAAGCATTTGCTACCCGTGCCGTTATTGCTCATCAGCTCGTGAGTAACAAGTTCTTCTTGTAAACGTTGACTACAACGACTGAAAAGACAAAAAGGTTAATTGCTTGGCCGACTGGTTCTACGAGGATGGACTTGAACAGGCTAAGCAGTTGGACGACTTACTAGAGGCTGGGGGTAGTCCCAAAGGACCCTTGCACGGTATCCCTGTGGCACTCAAGGTGATTTATGCTTGAAACATGAATCGCATGAGTTCAATCAATACTGATCCGACGCTACCTAGGATACGTTCGATCTCCAAGGTCGTGCCACTACACGAGGCTTTGTCATCAACAAGGGTAAACTAAGCGGCCACGACTCTGACATTATCCAGACTCTCCGCTCCGCAGGCGCGGTATTCTTCTGCAGAACTACTATGCCGCAGACCGGATTCATCCTGGAAACAGTGAGCAATCTTTGGGGGCGAACCATTAACCCTTTCAACAATAAACTTGGAGCAGGTGGTAGCTCAGGAGGAGACGCTGTTTTGGTCGCCATGAAAGGATGCCCAATTGCCCCATCGACCGACATGGGTGGATCTATCCGCGTGCCAGCTGCCTTCAATGGGCTCTATGCGATTCGGCCTACCTCCCAACGTATTCCGAAAGGAGGTTGGGGGGGTTCAGTAACCGGACAGATATCTGTTAGAGATTCTGCCGGTCCCGTCTGCCATTCTGTTGATGATCTCAAGCTCTTGACCGAGGTGATCGTTTCACACAATTCTCAGCACAGGTACGATACTAATTCAGTCCCTATTCCATGGAGGCAGATCTCTCTGCCAGAGGGAAAACTTGCTGTCGGTATCATGAAGTGGGATGGAGTTGTTATGCCTCACCCTCCTATCTTGAGGGCCATTGAGGAAACTAAACAAAGTCTGTTACGACATGGCTTTGAAGGTGCCCCCCCCCCCTTCTAAATTCCTTGAAAGACATCACTTACCAACGAGTTGATGATAGTTCTGGAATTCGCCCCTCCAGTCGATTTGTGGGAGCTCGCCCAGTGTTATGTATGTGTCCCAGGCTAGGCTACGCTGTCCCTAGTGTTACTGACCTGATTAGTACGATTTGGTCCTTCAAGACGGCGGGGCGGATGCTGCACTTGTCGCCGCAGCCACAGGCGAGCCTCTCGTCCCAGCCTTCCTTGACTTGCTCAAAGTCTACAGCGCCAGTGCTCGTTCCGCGCCCGAGGTCTTGAAAGTATGACAGAAGAAGTCTCCTTGGGGGTTGCAGATTTGCTAACACAAGTTAAACACAGCTCAACATAAAAATGAGAGCCTACAAGGTCGCCTTCGCTCAGGCTTGGGATGATACAAAACACCAATTGACCACCGGTCGCCCTATGGATGCACTTATCTGCCCTGTATCCCCTTCTTCCGGAATCCCTCACGATTTTAACGTATGGTGGGGTTATACGTGTATGTGGAACTTGCTCGACTACCCCTCGACAGTTCTGCCAGTGCCCATCTCCAAGACCAGTGTTGAACAAGACCCGCCCAACATTTCGTATACGCCTTTGTCGACGAATCCTTATGATAATACAAACCATGAGATGTGTACGTGATGCTCTTCTTAAATTTCGGGGAAGAAGCCTGTAACTGACAATCTATGTGCTAGATGATCCCAAGCTTTTCGAGAACCTGCGACCTTGTATTCAGATGGTCGCGAGGCCATTCGATGACGAAGAGCTTCTAGAGATGACCGCGGAGGTCGACAAGGTGCTACGAGGGGGCCCCTTACCATAATCCCTACAGTTTTATGACCCCCCTTTCCATATCACAGCCATTTGCCATAGCACTCTAAGCCATAACCTCTCAAGCCACAGATAGCTAAGCCACAAAAATAAACTATAATGGTCCGTATCACACTCCAGTTGTTGTATCTGTGGAGAGCGGACCTTTTTGTATATTTAATCAACAGAAAAAACATCAGTCACCATGTCTCTCAAGATTATGTGAGTGCTGATAACCATCCGGTTAAAGATGTCTAGGTCAGTTTCCATAGAAATGCTCATCGTCACCTAATAAAAAAGGAGGATCATGGTCAGCGGATTGCCAGTCTACCAGAGCTTCTGTAATCTTGAAGCAGTGTCAAACTCCATGGTATCTACTCTGGACGTCGCTGCTCCATTTTGTTATGGTGATGTACGTCCGGAGACTCCGACTTTTGATGCTAGTGTCGATCTTGTGCCCAAAACATGCCATGACACATTATGCTGGGAAGTCCGTCATTGCTAGCTTGGATAAATCATCGAAAGTCTAGTTCTCGTTCGTTTAGGATGCTGTACAAACCGATATAAACTCAAGTCGGATTGATTTGTTGGCTAGTCTTGGGCGCTTGGAGCGACAAATCTCATATAATAATGCGATAGCCTTCTCAGTTTTAAATTAACTACCTTAGGCCGTGATCGACTGCGTGTGAAATATTCGGAATTGCTGTAAACATGATGAAAATTGTGGTATGTGCGTTTAGCTGCCAAGGTGTTAATTTGGCACTGGACGAAAACTTTGTGATACCGAATATTTCATGCGCAGCCGGCCACTGCCTATCAAGTATACGCATTTCTCTAGAACCATCCATTAGGCTTTGAGCAGTTTTCCAACCTCCTCTGCAATAGCCAGAATTCTTTCCTCCGTCAGCCGACGACCAATGATCTGGACTGCGACAGGCGCTCCATGATATTGCTCCGCGTCATCTGTACAGAGTATTCGTGTCAGCACTGTTCGCCCTTGTTATTGGAGGGAATGAAAACTTACATTCACTCTGGACAAGTGCATCCATATCATTCAATGGCTTGAATTGTCCGTTTGCCGTGTCAATGTTCTTATCAGCAAAGGTGACGGGAACCACGACACTTGTGAAATCAAGTACATTTATGGCAGTGGCATAACCATAGTACTTGAACTGGTTGTGACGAACGGCAGCCGTGGGTGTAATCGGCGCAATGATGGCATCCAGTTCTCTGCCATGTTTCGTCTCAAAGGCACGGATAGCCTCTAGGTACTTGCACTGATAGTTCCATTTCTGGAGCTGTAGGTCCCAAAGTTCATTCATCGTCGCCTTTGGAAGGCTGGGGTTCAGCAGGTCGGCGAAGTTGGGAATAGGTGGCTCGCCAGATTCCTCCAGCGTCTTGTGAACGTCCTAATGCGTTGTAAGCTGCTTTTGCCTACTCGGGTGGGCTTGCCTGGAAAACTTACTACACCACCGTCCGATGCATAGACCTTGTTGGCCAAGTTCACAGCAAATGTGTGATCAATGGGCGTCCAAGGGTTAACTGTATGTCCTGCGCTTTGGAGTTTGTCGACAACGGTCTGTACACCTCGCAGAATAGGTGGATGTGGTAAAACCTGGTGCGAGTAAGCCCCTGACGTGAAGAAATGTGAGGTAATAAGCTGGGATGACCGACATTACCGTCGCACGAATAAAACCCAAAGTGCAATTGACGGGCGGCCGCCTTTGACTGAATGATCTTTTCCTCGTCGGATCGCCATGGCAGAGGAACAACCTTGGAATCAAACTCCCATGGCTTTTGACTGAGAACAGCCGTGACCAACAGTTTCAAGTCGGCAGTGTTATGAGCCAGCGGACCGCAAACACTGTGAATAGTCTCTTGGCCCTCCATACTGTTTGCCAACTTTGCATATGGCAGCCGGCCATGACTGGGGCGCAGACCATAAAGGTTGTTGAAGGCCGCCGGCACACGGATCGAGCCACCTAAGAACAGGGCATGGTTAGACAAAAAAGAACAGTCTTGGGACGATGCAGCAATCCCACCTACCGATATCTGTCCCGATACCAATGACGCCCCCTCTGAAGCCGACAATGGCTCCTTCTCCGCCCGAACTGCCTCCACAAGACCAGTCCTTGTTACGGGGATTGGTTGTACGACCGATGATGTTGTTGACTGTCTCGCACACCATGAGACTCTGCGGCACACTCGTCTTGACATAGAAAACTGCGCCAGCATTCCACAACAATTGAGTCAAGACTGACATCTCATTGTCCGTCTTGCCTACCCAGGCAGTATAGCCCATGTGGGTGACGCGGCCAATGACGCGACACTGGTCCTTGAGTGAGATCGGCAGGCCGTGAAGGGGGCCAACCGGCGCCTTGTGCTTGTCGAAATATGCATCAAGTTCCTTGGCTCGAGCTAGAGCAAGCTCGGGGAAAAAGTCATGAAAACAATTGGTCTGTGCATCCAAGTAAGCAAATACCCATCTTAGAATAATACTTGAATAAGGGACATATGGCTAACCAGTTGATGAGCTAGCGCCGCGCGTTTGCAGAACGCAGTGGTCACGGCCACACTCGTGAGTTTCCCCGTAGCCAATTCGCGAACAAGGTCCACAGCAGGGCTTTCGGTGATTTCAATTTCAGAATCCGTCAAGATCTTGCTGTTTCTGGGGAGCGTTTCAAAATTGCTTCTGTCTTGCGCGATTGAGACCCGCCATTCTTGGGGAATGGTGTTGTCGATGCGGCTTTTCTCAGCCTCTGCGATCTCTTTCCATGCCATGATGAAGTCAGTAGTGTAATGTAAGGTTTAGTGTTCTGTGTGAGATTGCGAATAGATTGGGGTAAAATACATTGACTGGTTAGAGAAGTCGAGCCCCTTTATAATGTTCTTATCATCGACTATGATGGCATTGACACGGGGCTGTCTGTCAAGTTGAGATAACAAACATCGGACTTAGACGATCACAGCTCCTTTCGTCCGGTTTTCCTTCGGCATAACCCAGCCAATATAGATACGCAATGATCGAAACCAAGTAAAAGGAAAATGCGGGGTAATACCCGAGATAGTGTGAAGTCTATCTTTTCAACAAGGTAGAATATCCGCGTCAAAGTGCTCTCGTGCCCTATCCCTCTCAAAGGCGGTCGGCCCCTCAGCACCAAACACTAATTAGCACAAGTGCCACAGACAAATTGACTTCAGGCTTCGATATGCTGAGTTATAGTGACCCCACCCCCGCTTTGTCTTGTTCGTTTCTGTCTTGTCAGTTTGAATTAAATTATTTGACAGGGGGCTTTTCATTACGTTTGACTACTTTGTAACGTCCACGCTGACCACTGGATATGAAGGGTCAATATTAAGATATGACTAACAATAAAAGCGATTCGTGCCTTTTCACACCTTACTAGTAGGAGTAACATGGAAACCGGTAATTAGAGCGAGCCTAAGACTGGCCAGACTGTAATCTCATTACGTACTAGGCTTTAACAATGTGTAGTCTTCCGACCGGGATGTTGGACGTACAGTATATCTAGACTAATAATAGCGGAGCTCTGTCGCTCGCGCCTTGTTGCGGAGATAGATTGTGCAGCTGTTTCTGATATGACTCGCATGATGTTCTCCGATGCCCTTGGATCCATTGACATCACTAACCCCGATGCCCTTAAATCCATTGACATCACTAACCCCGATGCCACTAATAAAGCCAATGTTGCTCTATGGCCCAATCGGCACAAGAGCCAAGTTGATGTAAAGTTTTTCCGTGGCCAGCGCATTTGGAAGAGAAGAACGACAGTGGCTGCTCGACTTCCAAAGTAGCTTCAGGAACTTAAAGCCGACAACATGATTAACCGATCGGAGTTGTGTTTCCCTCATACAGTCTTAACCACTCAGGGGATCCTGGTGATGTGGTTTCCCCCCGCTTGCCAAGATGCTTTGGGTTGAGAGTAAGTGCAAGCGCACAGGCTACGCGCTCAAGACCAACTCCAACGCGTCAGTGATTTTCACAAGATCATTGCGTAGACTGATGTGAAGCACGTCAGTCAGGTTTTCCACGCAATTGACTCATTAGGTTCTGGTTTTTGTTGTTGATCATGATCCGCGACTCTAAGCTCATGACACTCCTTAAAGCCGAAGCTGTTTTCCCGGCAAACACACCAATGGAATAACCAATCCTCAGCCGTCAATGAACCTTGAATGAAGTCAGAGCTAGATTTAGTTCTCCTATGTACCATTTCCCTAGAATTTCGTGTTCGGTAAAGACTACCTACCCCTGTCTTGGCACTAACACTTGAGCCGATAGATTGACCATAAATTGGACCTCTTTTCCTTGATTTGATGAGAACACACATTGCAATGCACCATCCCTCAAAGCCTTCACAACTCAAAGACTTAGCAAGAAAAAAAAGCACAACATGTCTGCCTGCAACCATTGCAATTCTGCTGCACAGCCTCCATTTACATCGGATGCTGGCAAAGAAGCCGGAACAGCGGTCCCTCATTCTGATTTTGCCCGCGATTCCAGTCGAAGTGGTAGCATGGATCAACTACCAGGCCTGCCATGGGGTGGTGCCCTACAACCCGGCGTATGGAGGCCATATGAGCACCGCAAGCTGGCCAATCCAGCTCCATTGGGTCTTTGCGGCTTTGCCACGTCGGCTTTTGTGCTTTCTTGTGTGAACCTCCAAGCCAGAGGCGTCGAGGCGCCAAATATTGCGATACCAATGGCCTTGATCTATGGAGGCTTTATCCAGGTTTTAGCTGGCATGTGGTAAGTGATCAGACCTCCCCAATTCCGCCATGAGCTGTCGATAACATGGTGTTTTTAGGGAAATGGCCGTCGGTAATACATTCGGCGCCACAGCCCTCTCGTCTTATGGCGGTTTCTGGATGTCCTACGGTATTCTCCTCAGCCCCCCATGGAATATCAGCAGCCCTGTCAACGGGCCTTACTCTTCAGACGCCGCCCAACTAAACTCGGCTGTTGGTCTTTATCTCACTGGCTGGTTTATCCTAACCACGGTCCTCCTTCTTTGCACTTTGCGGTCTACTGTTGCTTTTGTGTTCCTATTCCTCACGCTTGACCTTGCCTATCTGTTTCTCGCTTGTGAGAGCTTTGTAAAGAGCGCCGGACACTTGGCCTTGGCTGACAGACTAAGAGTTGCTGGTGGTGTGTTTGGGATACTAGCTGCATTTGCCGCTTGGTACAACGCGCTTGCGGGATTGATGGATGACAGTAATAGTTTCTTCAAACTTCCTGTCATCTATATGCCTTGGAGCGACAAGGCTGGAGGGCTTGGAAAGAAGGAACGTGACGTGGAGAAGCAGCATCACGCTTAAATGTCAAGGAGGATTTGAAGTGGTTTGTTATATCGAAGATGGGGCTGTCGGCATTGACACTCTACTGAACATAGTCAATCAGCTGATTTTCCATGTATTTATTCAGTTGATCAATTGACTGAGGACGTAACCTAGCCTTTCCAGAAACCGCCACCATAACAGAACGTTCGTGCTTCGGGGGCCATCAATTCAGAGCATCTTCCAAGTTATACCCTAGCATGTTAGCCAAGATTGAGAAGTCGAGGAAAAGGTGAGGTGACATACCCAAACTGACGGATCAACATCCATCCAATCTCGGATATCGAACCATCCTTCAAGTGTCTCCTCTGATAGACCAGCCAAGCCTCCGTCAGATATATCCTTCTCACGAGCTTGGGCCCTAGAAAGAATACTGAATTAGTTCAAGTCCAATAGCAGTTGGGGCCAGCGTACTGTAAATGTGCGATCATCCGACATCCCCTGAAACAAATATCGCTTCTATCAGAAAGACTCTTCATCCGAGTAGCCAGTCCTTCAATTTCCAATTTGTATGCTTCCAAGTCATGTCCCGAGTTGCTGACGGATGCTAGGTCTTGGATACACGAGTTGAGTGCCACAGCTGCGTGCAGCGCTTTGAGACTAGTTACCCCGCTGAGCAACCAGAGATAGTTTCGAAGCAATGGTGCTTCAAAAATTTGCTTATGAATAAATAGCAAGGATATGCTAGAGTTGATGCACCTCTTTTGTGACTCTGGAAGAAAATGGAGCGACTTTGAGTGAGAGAATGGCTGGTGTATCAAGAGATATAAGTGGTGAGCATATGTTTGCAGCACGGACCAGTGCGCATAACTGGTAGAGTTCAGGATGTTCGGAAATCCATCAATTGTATACATCAAGTCCCATTGCTGCTGTTCCTCGGCGATAGCTCGGTCGAAAGAGCGAAGTGAATCTTGATTCAGGCGTGAAGGGCCTGAGATATGGCGACAAATCTCGACGGACAATTGGAAAAGTCGAATCTTGTACCTCATCATTGTCATTTGGGTAGAACCCTGATGGTTTCGGGTCTGTGAAATGCCGTCGTCTGTGATATTCGCATCATCAACATCTGCAGGGAGGGATGCCTTGATGTTCAGCAGAAACGACATATCAACATCTCGGAACAGTATCCCCTGATATGTATGCAAGGTCAGTAAGCCGGCCCAACACCGTCGCCTTCGTTCAGTGTCGATAGGATTCGAGTTCTGGTCCACATTGCACCGTAATGCAATGCCAATATTCAGTGCCATTCCCAGTAGAGCCCACCCTTGGTCGAGTGACTCATTGTGAGAAAGGTTGTATATAACCATCAATAGAGCCTCAAATGTGCTGAACCTATGTCTGAGAAGGAAATCGTCCTGTGAGAGACAGGTCATGGCCGTGCGAAGAAAGTGGCGGGACATGGAGATGGTAACAGGGAGCTTTGAAGCGTGTGCCGTTTGTGCCGTTTGTGCCGGCGGAGGAGATCCCAAAGATGCCAACCTAGGGTCGTTCTCGTCCACGGTATTCAGGGCCAAAGAGCACACTGACAAGAATAAAGCTAGCCAAGGCAATCCGACTTCATTGGGTCGTTGCATAAATGCTGTGTATTGTTTCTGGAAGGTCGGTCCGTGCAAAATAGGGAAAAAAGAGGACACGTTGATGAAGAACAGCGAAACCAAATAGTCACAACATGACTTTGGAGGAAGGGCAGCGATGATAGCTTGGAGGGGAATCCGTGGAGCAATCGAAAGAGGTGATAGAGCATTGGGACCACCTGATTCTGGGGCTGGTCTTGAAAGCACAGTTTCCCATTCTGTATACGTAGATGTTGATGTATGTCCAAGTAGAGATGATGCAGATGCAGCCTGGACATGGGGAGCGCTGCCGCTGCCAGAGTCCACGGTCAAGGCAGGTGAAGATGGTGCTGTGTCGCCCTCACTAGACCCCTCACCAGACGGGACTTCGGATCCAACCGGACCCTTGGGCGTCTTAGTCGATTTGGAAGCTTTGGATAAAGCCTTGTAGGAACAGCTGGCATCACGGTTGCGACGTTTACAGGTACTACAAGGGAGCTGACGATCGCATCGTAACTTGGAGCGTTGGCACTCGTTGCAGACCACTGCTCTGCGATTTCGGCGGCGCGGTCCTAAAGCATTCATAGTCCCGTTATAGACTGGAGAGATGAACAGTCGGTGTCCAAACAAACAGATCGGGTCCGTTAATAGTAGGGTTTGTTGAAGTCCGATGCAGGTAATCGCTCTGAGGACATGCAGGATGTTGAGTAGATGATCGGACATGTTTCGTTCCGATTCTGTTCAACATGATGTCACGTTTCCGTCGGGCTTAAGCTATGCCAAAAGTGGATCGGGGTTAAGAGCTCCACAGATGCTTTGGCCTCCGTAGTCGGGCAAGTTGAACACGGTAGGGATTTTTTGACGTTCAAGGTGGAGCGATCAATCTCCGATAGTGTGCCATAATATACATTGCTGCTTTCCTTTCAGACCGTGGTTATAGCTGTAAGCAGCTCGTATACTTTTTATATAAATTTAAGTAAATAAATATAATTTTATAGATCTTATATTAGTATTAAAGCTTTAAATATTTAGTTATTCCTTAAGAGATAGTCTTTCCCCTCTTGCTTTTTCTATATTTGCAAAATTCTCTATAGATACATCTAGTAGGATTGAAAATATTAGTACGATAAAAAAATATTGGACTTTTTACTCTTTCTTACCTTTAATATAGATAATATCGCTTGAAGACTGGCCGACTACTTGAAGTAGCACCTGGGCGGTAGTGAATTTGATAGCAGCCGGCCCATGTGATGCAGCAGATACAGTGGTAGGATAAGTGGCCACTGACTCAATATTTGGTGAGGTTGTAGACCCATGTCGAAGTGCTGATGAGAGACTTATGTAGTGAGATATGCTTGGCCGGTGAGATTTGATGAGATCGCGTGGATTTGGATGGATGATTGAAGGTTTAACTCTGAAACGCATGTGTTGCTTAGAGATGGGATGACTTGAAAAACAAAAGGACGAGCTAGAGCCTCATTCTTAAAAGACCTCCCACTCAGACGTCAAAAGCCAGACAGGCAAAGAACAGAGGCGTCGACCAGAATACCCAGATTGCCAGGAAAGAAACAAAGCGGCTGGGACTCCACGCTACACAGCAGCCGACCCGTATTGGTTGAAAGAAAAGATGAAGGCCTTGATGGCCAAGAGAAATAGGGATGATATTTGATGCGCGCAATCACAAGGCGTTACCCTGTCGTTGTCGCCAATGCCAAGTCGATTTCTTGTTCGCTGCAGGTGCTGCCGGCAGATTTGTTGAGAGCGTAAGCCTGATTTCGACATCGCGACCAAAACTTCCCTCCACGTCGGACTTCTAAAGGAGTATTTTCGTATGTCTGTCGAACAAGCAGTGCTGCAGCTGGGTTTGGATTTGGCTCAGGGAGGGTTATCCTTCTCGATATCGACCTGGGTGCTGACAATACGTTGTATGTACTCCTCAGCAAGGCGTGTACTTGCCTGTCCGCGTATGTCACGTATTCGTCCTCTGATAGTACACCACGCGCCTTTGCGTCGAGATGTATCTGAATTGAATAAGAAGTCTCAAAGAACTGGTGTCGAAGGAGGTGAACAGAGGGGTGGGCACCGATGTGAAAGGCGATGACAGGTCTGCGTTTCACTGTACCTGATTCTGCACGAATCCTGGGCTAGATACCCGTACCCGGAGGTGCCTTCCTACCGAACTCAGTCGCCCTACCTTCCCGTTTAGTCCTCTTCGCAGCATCAGAGTAATGACGTTCACCTGGCCCGGAGGGACCTCGTCAAGCAATCTCTAAGGCGGTCGACGACGACAAAGAAACACACACTGGAATAACAACGAAAACAGAACCACAAATTATGAATTGGACTTGCGATCCCCTCTACTAACTCAGAGACCATACATATGCAATGGCAATATTGACAAATAATATACAACAGAAAACCGCATGGACGACCATAGGTTGGAGAATTAAAAAGAGGGTATCATTCCAGTCGCACTACATCGAACAACTGGAAACTCTCCTGTTAAATAGATTGGGTTCGATTGCAAACCACCAGGTCATCAAAAACATTACGACGGAGACGTTCGTTATTCCCTGTAGGGACGCCGAAAAGGATGAAGGCAAGGTAGGTAGGTAGGTACATGTACTCTTGCACCCCCCGGATGTTCGCTGCCTGTGGCATCTTGGCTTAGTGGATTGGGAAGAGGAGACATGTGGTCTATCAACTGACTCAAGTTGCTGCAACTCCATCCCCAAATAACCTTTCAATAGTACAGTTATTATGCAAGTGGGGGTCATAATCACAAGTACTGCCAAGGCGTTTCGATCCCAACTTTCCAACAGGTCACAATATTGACAGGGAATAGCCTATAACAATAATATCTCCTGAGTAATTACTAGATGTATTATGCATTATTACACAATATGAGGTATTATTATCTAACCAGCTACCACAATAATTCTATTGAGGTGGTTTTTCAGTCCCTGTTTCTTGGACAGCCACTTACTATAGACATGAAAGCATTAGACTCATTTGTCGGGAAACGGATTTGGTTGCAAACACTTTCGAGACCCCGTATCCGAAGTCACTTTCAAGCATTAGATCAAGTTACTCATGTGTTTGGCTGCCAGCTTGTTCACGGTACGGCAGTCAAAGTGATAGAGGCGATATACGTATAATGATAGTATGGATGTCGACTACTCCTGCTTCTTGCATTAAAATCAAGTCTACCAATCTCCGTCTTCTTTAGTGTGCGGTTAGTTGGTGGTTGTTAACGGATTTTGCACTGCCCCTCTACCAATGTTCGGCACCTATTAAAAGTACTGGAAGGTGTGATGGAATTAAATTCGGTTTCTTCTGGTCGTACTGGTTCTATGTAGTTTTGACTCAAAGATGGAAAGTAGGCTCTGTTCTTGAAGAAGAATGGCATTGTTGGAACGAAATCACGACTATATAGAGAAGTTTGATATCGCGAAGTATAATTGAAACAGAACCAATTTGAATATTTAATAAACCAATCGACATCATTCTCGCGTATTTTTGATTAGGAAAGTGAAGTTCGGAGGTCTCCTCTGGGGTAGACAAGTTTGCTGTGAGATTCGCATGACTCATAATAACACCTCCCCAAAAACGTGCAGGTCTCAGACGAATCAGGAATGCGTAATGCGGAATAAGATTATAACAAAGCACGACGGCACAGGTGCCTGCAGGATCGTCCAGGGTCTGGTTTCGGTCAGCACGGCACCACCATGCCACCCTTTCACGCCATTTGCCTACTCCTAATTGGAAACACCGGCGAGAGTTTACAGCTAATGGCTCTGCCGTTATTGATCGACCTTGAAGATCAAGATTTCGATCCACGTTTTGGTATCACAAAATCTTTCAATGATGCTGTCGCACCGGGCATGAGAGTGGGAGCGCTTGTAGGGCTGAGTCTGAACCGGCGAGCCAAAAGTGGCCTGGACCGAGGTGAGAGCCAGCCCCAATTCAGGAAGAAATTTCCGAGGAAAGAGGATACGAAGGAGTTCGCCGTAATGAAGCTTGGCGGTGTGTGGCTGCTTGACTCACTTCTTATCCTTGGCGGGAAGGTAATTTGCGAAGAGGTAAATAGCCTATTAGGCGTACTGCGTAATCCTTCGTGCTGCCATGTAGTATATAATCTCTGATGTTTTTTGGAATGCTCTCCCCAGTCCTTTCAATCTTTTGGTATTCTTTTCTACAACATCACAGTCTCTCGTTCTAAAATAGTCATTCGTTATCGACATAAAAAACATCCAAGATGCATACCTCCATTCTCTCCGCCCTGCCGCTGCTCATGCTGGCCAAGCTCGCCGCTGCCGGCTGCGAAACCCACACCTACGGAACATGCGAAGACAATATTGTTCACTGGTACGACCCGAACACCGGTGAGATCTGCGACCCTCTGGACTGTGGCGGTGGTCGTGCTCCCGTCAAGTACAACGTCCCGGGTTGCGCTGCCTACACTGGCACCGAGACTCGCAAGACCGAGCCCTCGTACATGCCCTGCTTCTCCAAGACTGCCGGAGTTGGCAAGGCTGCCTCTACTCTGGCGACAGTCTCTTCTGCCCAGACCACGACAGAAGCCAGCACCGCATCCCAGACAACAACGGCTGGCTCGATTGCTTCTTCTACGAGCGTAGAGAGCACATCTGCGCAGCCCACGTCGACAGCTTCGGAATCATCGTCCACCTCCGCTTCCACTTCGGTCTCTTCCTCTGCCTCGACCTCTGCTGCTACCACGCCATTAACAACTCCCGCCCCCGTTCCTTCAACCTCCAATGCTGCACCCAGCAACGGCACGATCTCTGCTACCAGCGCCTCCGTTCCTCCAAATGCCGGAAACAACATGCGCGGTTCAGTGGCCGGCGTTCTCGCCGTGGCGCTCGCCGCCGCCGCTTTCATTTAAAGGCCGAAACATCTGAGCAACATGTGGTTGATGAAGTTAGATTTTAAATGATAATTTTTAATGAGAATCCATTTTCATAAATCGTAAAAGTTTCGTTGAAATTTCGTTGCTATCGAATATAAAGTGAAAAAAAAAAAAAGTAGAAAGAAGTTGAAAATGAAGATGATAGAAATGTATGTTTCTAAGTTTATAAGAGGCCAAATGTCCACGAACTTGACCATTTGTAGGTTTCTCCGGGCCCGGTGAGTTGGTAGTCCTTTCTATCCCACTCCGGACTGCAAATCATTAGCATATAATCGATGAGTGGTGTCTATGGTGTAAACTGACTGGTTGATGCCGTCTGGGTAATCGTGTGCTTCGATTGCTACGCAGGAGCTCCGACCAACTGTAGTCCTGTCCTCGAGACCCTGCGTGCTCTTCAGATCTGTCGTGCCGCCGAACCAGTTGCAAGTATAGACCTGAACGCCCGGCTGATCAGTTCTAAGGTCGGCCTTGATTCCTGAGAAGTGGCTCCCGAGGGACACGACGACGGCGTCCTTGGGTGCGTCCTCGATGAGGAAGTAGCCGTTGTAGCCTTCACACTGGCCGCCCGCTCCGCAGTGTCCGGAAAATGCGGGATCGTCTGAAGCATGGCCCAGCTCGATGCCCGGCTCACTGGCAAAATCATCGATGCTTCCGGGTTCCGCGACCCCGATTTCGCCTGTGGGGATGGCCGAGTCGGAGTTGACGAGATATCGTTGCGAATATGGCATGTACAGCGTATGGTTCCAAATCTTCTCCGTGTCAGGGTCCTTATACGCATCGAGGTTGAAATAGGTGTGCTGCGTCAACATGACGGCTGTGAAATGTTAGACGTATTCAGTGAATTTTAAAGAAAGAGATCGTGATACGCACGGGTCAGTGCCTGCGGAGAGGTGGCCTCCATGGTGATCTTCCACACAGAGTCCTTGACGCTGTACGTCACCTTGGAGTAGACATCACCAATCATTCCCTGGGAGGAGTTGGATTTGTCGAGTATCGAGAACGTGATTGAATCTTTGGTGAACCTGGTCACGTCCCAAGTTCGGAATGACCAATTATTTGTGCCGCTGTGTAAGGTGTTCTCCCCGTCATTCTTTTCGGTGTGGAAGGTCTCGTCGCCGATTGTGTATGAGGCGTTGCTTATCCGGTTCACATAGCGCCCGGGGATGGCATTATACACAGGATGAGATGGGTCAACAGCTATGGCGCCACGTCTGTTAGATGGTAGGGATTTAATGGAAAAGCGTTTGCGAGGATCTCACGGTAGAAGTCGGCATCATCATATCCAAGGACAACATCTACGTCATTCCCATCCTTGTCCTTGACGAACAAATTGGTCAAAGTCGCACCGTAGGGGATAAACTAACCAAAATCAAGTCAGTATCATTTTTCGGACATCTGTTCACTGCCAATTACCTGCGCTTTGATGCCGTTGGCACGAATCGTGTATCGCCCGTCTGCATCAGGGGACTGGGCAGAGACAGCTCCAATAAGAGTCAGGGCGATTGCTACAGGTCTCAACATTGCGGGGAGGATTTGTGATGTCAAATATGACGGTTAGTGACAATGGCCAATATCAAATAGGCCTTCCTTTGAAAAGAGGAAGGGCTTTCCATCCGGTCCACACTCGAGCCTTATAAGCCCATAGGGATCTAACCCCGCACAATCCATCCTTTCTCCGGGTTCCAAATCTCCGTTTTCAATGAGAATCTGGGTGTATGGAGGGGCTGAATCCCACGGAAGGTCGTGAGCCGTCCCAGAATAGGCACACCCCTGCCACTCTGAAGCCAATGGTGAAGCTCAGTTCTCCGTCAATGGTCGGATCAGCTGCCCGGGTACCTGGTTCAACTCTCTGGATGCAGAAGGTGGCTCTTACACGGGCCTTTGGTTCCGTCTCTCAGGCGGTAAATAAATCGAACTTATGATGCGTCCCGGGCCATGATTTATAAGGGTGGTTCCGTCTTAATGTTTGGTGCCAGTATGTGATGGGATCGAGCTGCACTGAAATTGGATCCACTTCCCGATGCCTAGCTCGAGATTGATTTTTGCATGGATAAGAAGAGCGAAAGAGAGGCCAAAAGAGGTCCACAGCAGACTGGATGATTATGATTCAGCAGTGGAACAACAGCTAATGTTCAGGTCACATGAATTTCTTTGAGAGGAGTAACTGTGTTTCATCACGCTACCATTTGTTTGGCCTAACAAAGCACTACAGATTCTAAGGTAAATCCAACGAACTTGATTATGGGAAATCGGCTCCCACCATTGCTGTACCAAGTCTTCTCAAAGCTCTGTCAAGTACCTGCCAGTGCGATCGCACAGTCGGCCAAATCACAAACAAGCCTTCCGGAACAGAAGCTTAGATGGCGAGGCGCTCGATCTTGTCGCGCATGGCGCGGATTTGGCCAGCGAGCTCGCTGCCCTCGTTGGTGGTGATGCAAGCAGCGATCACGGAGCGGGAGACACCGCAGGCTCGGCCCAGGTGCATCTTGCTAGGCACGTAGACGTAGGGGGTGTTCTTGTCCTCG
Organism: Clonostachys rosea; assembly: GCA_026958235.1. Lineage (NCBI taxonomy): Eukaryota > Fungi > Ascomycota > Sordariomycetes > Hypocreales > Bionectriaceae > Clonostachys > Clonostachys rosea. Next base: position 741,090 of record CP110205.1, read on the forward strand.
GCCAGGAGGGGGACGTGCAAGACGATCGAGAGGGGGGTCGTATCGGCGCAGAGGACGGCGATTTCGCAGACACCACGGTTGAGGGCCTTGGTAACTAAAAATTCGACTCGTTAGCGACTGGCCGAGCATGAGGGCTTCTGGGATCCATGAACCAACCTTCGTTAGCACCCTTCTTGACCTGTCGGAGGTGTGTCGCGCGCTGGATCAAATCGAGAAGCTCGACGGTCAACTTCTCGTCGGCCAAGGGCCAGGCTGCAAGGCTCGAGTCAGAAATGGTGTTAAAAGCAGAGGGTTTCTCATGAGGAGGGACATACCTGCAGATTCGGAGGACATTGTTAATCAGTGGCTCACCCTAGGAGAGATCACTGCCTTGCTGAATTCGGATTTGTGAAGGATTGGGGATGTAGAGTTTTGCAGAGAATCTCCACAGACCAAAAAAAAAAAAGTTGAATGCTTGGGTGTGGTGGGGACAAAGGCACGTGATCTAAAGGTGCCACGCACCAGCCACAGCGACAGAGTTTTCAGCTCTTCACCGCCAGCTTTTCAGCAAGTTCAGAATTAGCAGAGTGAATATATTTGCCGCTAATATCCTTACATCAGGCGAGAGCAGCTTGAGTTGACAAATGGTGAATTGGATTTGGCGGTGAAGAGGAACACAAGTTGTACTCTCATGATGCAGTGCATTGATTCATCCAAAGAGGAGTTGTGAGGCGCAGCAAGGCCTCAGCCACTAGGTACAGGCCAGTGAGGGGATGCGCCAAACCACCCTTTGGGGGAGGTTAAAATTGCTGTGCTGGGAATTAAAATACCGACGGGTACACACCAATGAATCCACCGCTCTACCTCTTCCACTACAGTGCCAAACCACCCTTGAGGGCAGGTTAAAATCGCTGTGAAGCGTACACCTGGCCGTCATTTATCACCACTTGCTTCATTCTCAGTGCGTTCCACATTTTTGATCCCTTGAGCAGCTATGCTAAATGTAATTTTGTAGAATTTCATGAGCAAAGGCTTCCTTCAAATTAATTGGCGGCTACCTTCTGCATGCCTACGTACTAGGTATTTATTACTTTCAATCCTTGGCCTCCAAGATTTCAACCCACCCAAGTACAGTCCAAAGTGTCGCTGCATATCGAAAAAGAAAGCACACTCAACCATATTTTGACGACTTATAGAGTCTTGTAGAAGAGGTGATAGGGCGCGAAAGTAGAGCCTAGCACTAACGACCAAGTGCCCGTGTGCTGTCAAACCATCCCACTGCGGAGATTGAAATTGCTGTGAAAGTCGGCAAATTTACTTTTCCTCCGCCACGTTTCGCGACGGCGGCTGTGAACACCAATAATTTATTGGAACTATTAATAGGACCGTGTCGCTAGATGTGATTTGCCAGGCGGACAGCGGGGCATTCCCTAACCGCTGAGAAGCAGAAGGGGGCTGAGCTGAGCTGACATCTCCCCGCCCATGATGATCTTCGCTGGTCAACTTCGTTGGAAGCAACTCGCGGCGGAATGAAGAATGTTGAGGCAAATCTGCCAGAACCATGGTCTGTCTGATGCGCCGAATGATGTAGCCTAGGCTTGCACTGACGAGAGAACAGCCGCTGCGACAGGTCTATCCTGACCCTGAGACACGACCAGGAGCTGCCTCCACCAGGGTTGAGTAAGTTGGCGGGCAGATCTTAATCGAATGCTCTCACTAACCTAGATCAGCATCGTCGCTGTGCATGGGTTGAACCCTCGAAGCAGGGACGATACCGAGCACGCGTGGAACACATGGCGGAACCGGGCGAGTGGGAGACTGTGGCTCCGTGATGACCTTCCACAATCCACTCCCGATGCCCGCATCTTCATCTACGAGTACAACGCGACGGCAGTCTATGGCAAGGATAAGAGCACCTTCGTTGACAAGTCGAATGAGCTGCTAGAAGCGGTCAGGGCAGAGCGAGATGACGAGGAAAGGCCGATCCTGTTCTTGGCCCACAGCATGGGCGGACTTCTCGTCAAGCAGGCTCTCATCAACGCTGGAATGAATCCCAAGTACAGCATGATCAAGGACATGACCAAAGGGATCGCCTTCTTCGCTACACCGCACCACGGCGGGGACATGACGCTGGTTGGCCTGGGCTCCGTCGCAACCAAGATTGCACGAACGGCAGGCCTCCAGCAAGGCGATGATGTGCTAGAAACCTTGAAGAGTGGCAGTATATTCTCCGATGTTATGCATGAACACTGGAGGCATCAGATGGCCGAGTACAATATCATCTCGTTCTGGGGAGCATTAGATACCGTGAGTTCTTCGGGCGTCCATCTAAGAAGTGTGATTCAGTATTGACTATTCATCCATAGGTCGTTCCGGGAGAAAGCGCCAAACTAGGCATGTCAGGCGACAGAGAGCACATTATCAAGCTCAACGCTGATCATAAGGGTGTATGCAAGTTTGGTAGAAGCCAGGTGGATGAGGATAACTTGGGGATTGTGCGCCGTAACGTTCAGGACATTTACAATGCCGCATTGCAAGAAGGCGAGCAAGCCCCCTCCATCTCCCTTGGATTGGGTGACAGGTTGATTGCCACTGTTCCTACACTAACAGTCCATGAAGTAGGCATAGGGAATCAGGTTACCTGTCACGCAGGTACTTGGCATGGTGTTACCACTCCGACTGAGATGAACTCACTGAACCTTTCAATGTCAATAAACGGGCTACGAGCAGCGACAGAGCATCTGTGCTCGCTAATTCAGACCTTCTCGGCGTCCTGGAACTCGACTAATCGTTTGAGAGATTGTCGACTAGAGATAACACTAGTGGGGATTGGATTGCGATCCTTTGAGCGATACCTCCAGCGACTTGATACAGTCGACCCTCAGCGTAAAAAGCTCATTCAAGTTGATGACCTCGTTATCTCACTCTCCGATGCGATCATGGTATTTTCAGAATTCGAAGAACTCCTCCAGCGACTTAAGACGATGAAAAATGCTGGTGTAAGGATAACATGGGCTCACTACTCTAAAATCTTCCAACAGCATTTTGAAAGAATCCAGCGGCTCAAGGAATCACTTAAACTGATGCTTACTATAGTCGAATGGTATTTCCAGGATCCTAAACGTGCCCATCTGTCCTGGAAATGCTCGGGTGCTAATGGCCAATAGTGACACGAATATCGAAGCACATGAGAACAGGCAGAGGCTTCAAGAGTTGGTCGAGACCGTCCTTAACGAGAATCAAGCCCTGAGATCGAAATTGAGCCTGTTGGAGGATCGCTTTGATGCAAGGAGCACCTTCACCCGGGATTTCGATGAGAGCAGCGAAACGGCCACAATCAGAGATAGTGATGCGGCGGGTCCGATTCGAGACTCAGCCCGCTCTCTCAATACTTCGGATAGAGCCTCATTCGCTTTTGAGAAGATTCTTCAGCAGTCGTGGGTGTACAAGCGAAACGAGAGGAACGACTGCGACCAATCATTCATTACCGCGACAACCGACGCTCGCTCAAGAACGTGGTCAATATTTTCAGGCATAAGCATGGCGAATATCTCCATCTTGTCTGTGATAGCAATGCCAATTACCCTGATTGACATCAAATATGGCCATTACTACGAAGTAAAGTCCAGGTCAATGGATTCAACCCCGACCGCTGATGATGAAGAGGACATGTTAGATCATCCCCAGGTCTTGCCATATCAGCCTGAGCACCCAGAAATACATGTAAGCAGCCGATTTAGCGGATTAACAGTAGACGAAGACCGAATAGAAGACGAGGATAGTGATGGGACACTGAGCGACGAGGCAGATGACGAAGAAATCTTTCCATGCAAAGGTTGTGGCGAGGTAAGCTACCAAGTTGAGGGATTCCCAAAACTGAGCGAGCAGGATTAACTTTTAACTTAGATATTGGAGGAAGGAAAGGCCTATGAGTTCGGTAAGTAATCCAGCTTTTTGGACTTGACTGAAACAGGGCAATCACACTAACAGGCGTGGCAGATGGAAATCGATGGCATTTGGATTGTTTCAGGTGTAACACGTGCCATGCCCTGCTAGATCCCGGCTCGAACCTCTTACTTCTGGGTGACGGTTCATTAATATGCTACGAATGTGAATATGAATGCAATGCCTGCGGGAACAAGATTGAGGAACTCGCTATCCTAACGGGGGATCAAGCTTATTGCGCGACATGTTTCTGTTGCAGGAACTGTAAGGTCCAGATTAAGAATCTGAGATACGCCAGAACCTCGCTGGGGATATTCTGTATGGGCTGTCACGAGACAATAATCAGCCTAAAGAGAAAGAAGGCTTTAGCTAAATTAAGGAAGCAAGAGGCTAAGGAAGGGAAAGCCCTGCTTCAACGTGCTGATCCAACAAAGGGAGAGGAGGAACAACCAGAGCCGCCACTGCCTTCATACGACAACTTCATATAGTGACATCATTTTCAAAGCAATTTTACGAAATATAATTCAGACTCAGACCACTCAGAACTAAGGTAGTTTGGCAAATATTATATGTATAGAAATATATTGTGTTTATATCAGACAACTCGTCTAGAGGGAAGAAATGCAACCCTTCTCATTGCGCTTAAACTAACATCATTTGATCAACTCTAGGGGGGCAACACCCATCTATGTATCTAAATTACCACATGCGCGCCCAAGTCCTGGCGACGAAATTCATCTCCGCCAGGCGGGCCCTCTCGTTCTCCTCGATGCCGCCCTCCTCCCACTGGGCGCACTCGGCGTTGATCTCGGCCATGCCGCTGATGAGGTCGGCCTCTTCGGGCTTGACCCAGCTCCAGAAGGGCGCGCGGCCCTGGTAGGCGTACATGACCTTGCCGAGGAGGAACATGAAGATGCCGAAAGCGACGGCGAAGTAGGACGTGATGAATCCGCGGACGCTGAAGGGGGAGAAGACATCGAAGCCGACGAAGATGATTGTGAGCGAGCAGATGACGAGGGAGAGTATCGGGGTGTAGGGGGTCCAGGGAGCGGCGTAGGGGAGGGCGTCCTTGGTGATTCCCTGGGCCTTGCAGGCGCGCCAGAAGCCGAAGTAGGTGATGAGCATCCAGATGTAGGTGGCGATCAGGGCGGTGGTGGTCAGGTCAACGAACCAGAAGAAGACTTCGACGGCGGCGTTGGAGGAGACGAGGAAGGTGATGCAGGTAATGAGGGAGACGATGGCGACGGCGATAATGGGGACACCATTGCTGGTGCACTTCATGAGGAACTTGGGAGCTTGGCCGTCTGCAGAGGGTCAGTATCATAGAGTCAAATGGGGAAAAATGCGAATGCTCACCTCGCGCAAGACCGTAGAGAGTTCGGGAAGCAGAGTAGAGATAGGCGTTACCGCAAGACCTGGCTCAAGTTAGAATGGACGAACAGTTGGTTATTTTGACTCGGAAGCAACTCACCATCCAGAGAGAAGGATGAAGGCGTTGACGATATGGGGCAGGACGCTGATGCCCAGGTTCTGGATACCAATGACCCAGGGGGAGGCATTTGCACCAGACTTTCCATTGGAGAGGGCCTCCTGCAGACCAGGATCGCGAGAAGAGCAGATGATGCCGACAGCCAGAACACCAATGACGTAGAAGCCAACAATTCGGTAGAAGATGAGGCTGGCAACGCGGGGGATGGTGCGGCGGGGGTTCTGGATCTCGCCAGCGGCGAGAGCAATCATGTCAGGGCCAGCCAGGGTGAAGGCAGCGTAGATGACAACCTTCCAGACACCGAGGAATCTGCCCGCGCCGCCGGAGGTATAGTATGAGTGCATCGCTCCAGCGCCCCAGTTGCGGAAGCCGTAGGCGTCACCGGCTGGGTTGCCACCCGACATGGTGATGAGGGTGAGGAGGACAAGCATGACGAGGAGGATAATCTTGGTGAAGGCCATAACGAACTCAGCCTCGCCGAACCACTTGACTGCAGCAATGTTCAGCAAGACGCAGCTGCCCATTGCCATGGCAATCCACGCTGCTGCGTTGGTATCGGGACTCCAGTATCTATCAAGTTGTGACGTTAGAACCAACTCGGCGTTTATAAAGGGGGAGGGTAAACTAACTGCATAACAGTCGCGACGGCACTGTACTCGGTGCAGACCAGCATAGTACCAGCAAAGAAGTATGTCCATCCCATCGCAAAACCAACAGCTGGGTCGGCAAACCGAGAAGCCAATTCGAAGATGGAACCGCGGACAGGGAGGTAGGCGCACATTTCGGCGACGACGAGGTAGAGAGGCCAGATGGCGAAGCAGCCCCAGATGGCATATCCGAGGATCAGGGAGAGCGGACCGGCCTTGCTCAAGACACTGCCAATACCGACCTGCGCAGAATTGTTAGCAATGTAGCTAATATTCGTCGAAAAAGTGCAAACTTACCCAGATACCAATACCGATGGAACCACCGATGGCCATGAGATGGACATGGCGAGGCTCCAGGCCACGCTGGGTGACACCGTAAGTAGCTGACAGCTCGGCATCACGGCCAGCTCCTTTGATCTCAACGTCAAACTGAGAGCCCTGTCGGGGGCTCGTAGGGCGAGCCGCCTCAATGTTCTCCTCGGCCTTCATTGTGAATGTGCTACAGGAGATAATCTGGTGTGTAAGTGGGAGGGTGATGAATGGTGAGAACCAAGCGAACCTGAAGCGAGGCCAGGCAAACGGCGATGCCACGGGCTGGGCTTTATAGCTGGACCAGCGACGATCAGGGTCGAGTCATGGTCCAGACACAGCGTCTAAGCTTATCTTCCAGGGTGCCAGTTTCTCCAGTGACATTCCCCTCCAAATGGTAGTTTTCAGTACGTAAACTCTGGGGTTCCGTTTTCATTACGAGAGGGAAAAACCAGGTCCGCATTTCGCTGCCATCTACACGGCTGAGATCTGGGGAGAAGCGAACGCTCTCACACTGGCCACGCCGTCCAGGCCCAGGCCACTGTAGGCCGGGGGTCCCAAGCCAGAGAGAGACGGCAGCGAAGAAATCGCCTCAATCAAACCGGAATGGTGGTCTGACTTGCCGGTTTCGGTGGGGCGTCTGTACCGGCACGACTGAGCGTGGATTCTGTAGTCCCGGTCGCTGCACCGGGTTTGGTGGAGCAGACGCCTTGATGAACGTCTGGCTCAGTTCCATATCGATCAGCTAGCTCTTTGATAGGAATGGGAGCGAGGACTGTGGCCAGTTTCTAATCTACTTGGCGTGAGTCTCCCGCCGGGTGTTCGCTGGAGGCGTCTTGCTATGCAACTATGCATAAGGGTGGCGTGGTTTCGCGCCCACCCTGATGCCTTGGGCTAACCATTCTCATCTCAGAGAGAAACATGTGGATCAGGCTCTGCCATGGATGGTGATAGCCATGGCCCTGTGATTGGCGCGCTGGGCTGGGCGAGTCGAGCAGTCGAAGACTTCTGGAACCATTCCACTTTCAATCTTCCCTACGCCCTGATCAAACTAAACATGTGATGTGCTGTAGGGCGCGCCCGTCATCGTCGCGGCTGCGATGCGCGCTTTTCCTTCCGGGCTCCCTCAGCCTGCCCATCATCTCCCTCCTGGCGGGTTGTTCGGGGCAGGCCTTCCTACAAGTACTCAGTAAAGCACTTAGAATCGAAACTACTACGCGACAAACTCAACAGATTCATACATAGTAGTTAAGTGAATGACTTATTAGCGATGGTCGACTTGCTTCCTTCGAGAATGAAGACCAGAGTTGACCTGATGAAGCCACTTCAGGCGCAACGCGTCACGCATTTATTAGTGCAGGGGTCCAATAAGGGTGACACTCGGACGGTAGGATTAAACAATCACATTGGGCTTCCCATTGGGCTGGTTCATCGACATTGATAAGCATAGCAGACAACCTTGGTTTGGTTAATTAAAGTTATCCCCAAACCCCACAAGCGGCTGCAAAACTTTTACGTGACAGAAACAGGCGCCGTCCGGGGTCCAGACCAGCAGGAAAAGCAGACGAGCCCAACTGGCTTTCCGACCGTCGGAGCGGAAGCTGTCAGATAATTGGTTGTATTGAGCGCGTTGTGGGTGGCTGACGCCTGCATATCTCGGCTGGCCTAGGCCCCTGAGATATGCAAATGGCGGGAAGTCACTTTCCTAGGTTTTACTAGGGTCTATAGAGATAGGGGTACATGCTGGGTTTCTGACCCACGCTTCCTAATTGACTAGCCGGAATTCCTCCGTCTTCTGACACACCCCCGCAGGCCGCGCTGACTAAGAGCTGCCTGGTCACGTGATCTCAATTCCTACCCCCCACAGTTCCTTCTGACCCGGATCTCACGATAACCTCATATACGGTCTTCGCGCTCATTCTCTCGCCATTAGTGCAGGTGCAGGTCCCGTGATGGTGCAATTGACAACTGCACGTTGACCGCTGACTATCCCTCTTCTGGTCACGAACAGGCCCGAAGGGCTAAGGTTCGAACCCCTTGCGGAACCTCCGCACAAAGGGCAGATTTATCTAATCTGACGCAAGGGATGGAATGTAAAGTGCAGAGGGCCTGTATAGGTTCGAGGACGCCTTTCCCTAGGCAAGTCAAAGCTTAGTTTTTTGCATATTGTAGGTAATAAATAACCCTTCCTTTTTGCGGCTTATTGTGCGCAATTGACATATTATTCGCTGCGTGCCGCCTTGCCGGGTGATCTCGTCAGGTTGGCTCCGTCGGCTCCTTGGCTGCCTGCGAGAGCCACGAGGGCCACGGGGGCTGCACTTCAATGACTTGTGCGAATTAATCGCGAAGCGGTTCTTCTCTTGCGATCCTCGCCCGCAGGAAGGGCAGCCGCAAAAAAGGAGGCTGTTGCTCAACGGGTGCCTCGGCCGACTGCGGCGCTGCCGCATGGTGATAGATGAAGCCACCCCAGAGGCACCCTCTGGGGCGGCTTGTCATCATTGCCTTGAGGAGAGAAGAAGAGAAGAGAGGTTGGAGGAGGGTTGAGAGGTTAATTTATACCCGAGGATTATTGTCTCGTGGTTTGTTGTCTCGAGGTTTGTTGTCTCGGCCACGCGTGCCGTTGGCGAGGGAAGAGGCCCCAGAGAGAGAGAGAGAGAGAGAGAGGCGTCACCGGCCGCAGCCTTCGCCAAGAGTGTCGTTGCAGGCTTTGAGGCGTTTGCCGATATCCTGAAACAGCGTGTGGAAGAGGAGATCGGAAGAGAAGAGAGGGTGGTGACAGCGCTCCTTTTATATTCGTATTGAGGCCTCGGGTCGTGCCTTCCAAGTTGGCTCCTTCCAAGTTGGCACCTTCCAAGTTGGCTCCTTCCTCTCGAATAGCTTTCGACCGGCGAGGCGAATCGCCGGCAGGCTCGAGGGCCCCAACCCACCCGGGCTCTCGCCCGAGCTCTCCATCTTGGTGTGACGAGGGAAGAAGAAAGAGAGAGGTCTGCAGAGGTGTGAGAGGTTATCTTTATACTCGCGAATTATTGTCTCGCAGCTATTGTCTCGAGCCTTCCGCAGCAGCCTCGGCAGCAGCCTTATCCTTCTTGGGCTCCGTAAGTGGCAGCTTTTCTCTCCAGGCGCGAAAGTCGCGCACTGACATCGTCTTCGTTAATCCGTCAGCTAACTGGTCTCGCGAGGGCACGAATTCGACTGTAATTTCTCCTGCAGCCGCCCTTTCTCGTAGCCAGTGGTTATGAATATCCACATGCCGCAGCCGTGTGGTTAGTGTGCCGACTCCGCGTTCGTTAACCAAGCGATTCGTCTGTTGATTATCGCAGAAGATGTTGACGGACTTCGAGTCCATTTTCACACCTAGTTCCTTAATCACTCGCGCGCTGAACAGCCCTTCCTTGGCTGCCTGCCCTAGGGCTAGGAGTTCGGCCTCAGTTGTTGAGGTTGTGACCGTATCTTGCTTGCTAGCCCTCCAGGTGATCATCCCGCCAAAGAGGGTAATTATGAAGCCCTGAGAGCTTTTGCGGTCAAGACGATTATCCGCGAAGGAGGCGTCAGTCCAGACGTCAAGTGTATCCGCGCCTCCAAGTTCGAGTGCAAAGGCTGACGTTAGATACAGGTATTCAACTGCTCTCTTGGCCTGGGCCATATGGAGCCCGTTCGGATTCGTGTTGAATCTTGCAAGGCGCGAGACCGCGAAGGCGATGTCTGGCCTCGTCATGACCGCGATATAGGTCAATGAGCCAGTGATCCGTTGATATTGATGAGTGAAACGCGGGTCTGCGCGATCCTCGTTAGGCACGAGCTCGGGGGTTGCCATAGGTGTTTCGGGGCCGCCCTTCTCTTGCAGTTGCGCGAGCCTTTCTGGTGTCAGGTATGTATTGGCCACTTTCTCTGCGTATGATGCCTGTGAGAGCCAAATACGGCCTTCCTCGCGGTCGCGGATAACCTCGATTCCTAGGAACCACCGCAGCTCGCTGCCTCCTGTCAATTGGTATCGCTGTTGAACCTCTCGGGCGATCTCTTTGACTTCGGTGGCCCGGCCCTTGGGGGCCGCGATAACTATATCGTCAACATAGAAGAAGAGGATAATGCCGTTGCGCGTATAACAGCAAGGTTCCGACTTGACCTGTTCGAATCCGAGTTCCTGGAGTGTGCCGGTGAGTTCCTCAAGCCAACGCAGCGGTGACTGCCGCAGCCCGTAGAGGGCCTTGTCCACTCTCAGGATTATCCCGGTTTTGCCGTAGCCCTCGGGCAGCCGCATGTGCACCGATTCCTTTAATACCGCGTTCACGAAGGCATTCACTGCATCGTATTGATAGAGGTCAAGGTCGAAGCGGGCGGCGATCGCCATAAGAGCTCGGAAGGATCGGGCTGCAAGCGTGTTAGCATAGGTGTCCTCAAGGTCATACCTTGACTGTTGGTCTCCTCGGATTACGAGGCGCGCTTTGCACTTCTGGATGTAGCCTTTTGGGTCTGGCTTGTATGTATACACCCACATGCTTCCAAGCAGCTGCCTGTATCGCGTTTCTTTTACGCTGACTTCTTGCCACGAATGCATCTTCGTATGGCTGGCCAGGTGGTCCTGTTCAGCTTCTATGAAGGCCTCCTTCAACGGATGCTTGAGCATAGCCTTGCGGTTCTTAGGTGCAGCCGGCACGCCCGCTACGTGGATTACGCCGGGCACGAATTTAGATTCATTGTTTGTTGCAAGAGGGGGGTTCACCGGGGCAATCATATTATCCAGATATGCTCTTCCGGCTGCCCATTTTCCTCTGCTGACGACTGTGCCGCCTGACAGTTTCTTCGGACTTGCCTGCCTCGCCGCCAGGAAGGTGGCTGCCCACACGCGGTGTGCACACTCCCTCATCTCGTCACTTCGTGATACAGAGAAGGCTGCGTTGAGTAGGTCAGGGAATTCCGGAATCTCCTCTTTAGTGATATCAGTCCAGCTCTCTGCAAATAACGCAGCTGCTGGGGGAGAAGGTGATGACTGCGGCGTCGGATAAGGCGCAAGTTGGGCCAGCTTTGGGTGATCAATCCTGCTTTCTGCCGGGTCTGCAGCGACTAGTCCTTCCGGGTGTTGCGATACTGAATTCTCTGCTGCCTCAGATGAAAATGTATCGCTCGCACCCGTAGTACCGGCATCAGTCTCCCCTGCGCTGTCTCCATCGTTGAGTGCAAGAGCGGCTAGGGCTGTATCGAGGGTTGATATTTGAGTTGGTTGTTTTTGCTCGAAGGCTGCTGCGCTTCGCAGGGCCTCCTCGAGGTCTGCTGAGGTCATCTTAGCAAGGTCATCCTTTAAGTCATTAATATTACCTGTAAAGAACGATTTCTCATCGAAGATAACATCGCGCGTGTTATAAACAGTGTTTTTTGAAGGGTTCCAAACCCTAAAGATATTCGTTGAGTTGTATCCAACGAGATACCCTATCCAGGCCCTCGGCTTCAGCTTGTGCTTCTTTTCAGACCCGACTTTCGCGGCCTTGGTGAGGGCATACACCTTGCAGCCGTAGGCTCGAAGGTGTTCCTGCCGTGGCTTTCGGTCTGCAACAACTACGCCCTGTTGTATCGCGATGTAAAGGTGCAGCCGCTCGTAAGGAGTTTGCCAGTTGTATATCCACTTCGGCGTGCGATTGTGTAGATATACAGCCGTTCGTATGATTTCCGGCCATAAATACTCAGGCAGGTTCGCAGCGGCACGCATTGCACGGGCTTTTTCATGAATTACCCCCCCAGAGCGCTCGGCAGGGCCGTTCTGCGCAGAAGTGTACGGTGCCGTGGGCTCTGTTCGGATTCCTGTGCCTTCGAACCACTGCTTGATCAAGGCCATCTTCTCGGCTTCGTTATCTAGCCTTATGTATCGCGGCCAGAAGCCGTATTGATTCTTCAAATAGGCGAAGAGGTTCTTGATACAATCGAACAGCTCGGCGGAGGTATGAGTTTTCAAGTAGTAGTCGTAGATAAAGCCTGTGTACAGGTCGGTAACTAGAAGCACCCGCACGGCTCCTTCGTATCCGTCTGAGGGATGTGTGAAGAGATCCATGCTGAAGCCCACCCCCGGAGCCGGCGGAGGCTCTCGCTTTTCCCTTCGAATTTGCTTCTTCATCTTGGCTACGCCGCAGCCTTCGCAGTCGACGGTTGTGATGCCCTTTTCGTATCGGACGCCGCGAGAGTGGTTGGTCATATGTAACATCGCCTCTGGGCCCGGGTGGCCTAGGCGCAGGTGCCAAAGTTCTGCCTTCCTCTTCTGCGGCGACCTCTTGGTCCACGAGTTGAAGTTGTGGGTGCGGCTGAAGAAGGCAGCGTGAGGCATGCCCGTGGGGATGCCCTCGAGGACGAACTGGTTGTGCAAGGACCTGATAACCGCGATCGTTTCGCCGGATACATCTCGTAATTCGTTGATGCCGGGTTTGTTCTCCCAGAATAGGCCTGCCTCGTTCAGCCGGCGCAAGGAGACAACGTTGGTAGCGAAGTGCTCGCAATAGGCTACATCGTTGAGGCGTAGCAGCATCTTACGATGCCCGTTCGTAACTTGGATATCAACCTCGCCGTAGCCTTGGATCGGGATCTTCGAGTCCCCGGCCCAGACGAAGTCATCCGGGTCTGCCGTACGGAAGTTGATAAAGCGGCAGAGGCGGTTGAAGATATGAAGGGTGGTCCCTGAGTCAAGAAGGGCAGCATTTACAAGAGGGTATTTTGACTTAGCTGACTTTGTGTTTTTCGGGTCTCTTCCTGCCTGGAAGCAGGCCACAAGGAAAGCCGAACTTATCGTCCTCTCCGCTTGCCGCCGGCCGAGTCAGCGTCTCTTCTTTAACTTCTCGTACTCTGCCTTATGCTCTTGGGATCCCTTGATCAGGGCAGCGATATTCTTTGAGAGGTTCGTATTTGCCTTCCAGCCCTCGGGGGCCTCGTCAGGGAAGAGATAATAACAGAAGGTTTGGTGGAATTGGCTGCAGAAAAGGCAGGTCTTCGAGGGGCCTGACTTTTCTCTTCCTTCTTCCTTCTTCTCTGACCGTGGCCGACGGCGGTCACGGCCTTCCTCGCCTTCATCGTCATTATCCCGAGGTCGTCGTTTTCCTGCCTGTGATCCTGACCTATTTCCGCCGCTGCCTCGAGCTTGGTGGTTCGCTCCGCGGCCTCCTCGACCTCCACGGCCTCTCTGCGCTCGAGAGCCGCGATCGTGCTGTTTGGCTTCCAGGGCCGGGAACGCACCCTCTGCCTCGCTTGCGGAGTCGTTATCGCTTATGTGGTCGACGTGGAAGGCGCCTCGCACCGGCAGCTTCTTGGGCCTTGGTCTCTCGTTTTGAGATTCGTGCCAGCTCAGGATCGTATCGCTAGTCTCGTGGAGAGTGAGTGTTTTCGCCTTCGCTTTCTTCCTTAGCTTGAGCTGCAAGTGCCCAGTCAGTGCCTCGGCTACTGGCCTCAGAGCCTTGATCAAATCTGCAAGCCACGCCTTCGGGTTTGTTGCTTCGGCTACATCTGCTGCCTGTGCCCGGGCAACCGCGTATCGCCATTTGGCAACCCAGGCAGGGAGGTCCTTTGGATAGTTTCGCAGAGGGGCTACGGCAGCCCAATAGTCATCTCGTCGGTCTTCTTCGTTATTCTCAACCGCGCGGCCGCCGTAGTTGGCTAGGTTCTCATATTGGTCCCTGACCGACGGATAATCGTTCATACACATAGCTTGGATTTCCTCCGAGATCGTCTTGTTCATATAGGCGGCGATTATCTGCTGATCCCTTAGGATCTCGGAATAATCCCTCTGGAAGACGCTCTCGGCCTTCTGCGCCTGCTCTAGCAGGGCACGATCGTCCGGATGCAGTTCCATGAAGGTCTCAGCCTTCTCGGTTGGATGCCGTTTGCCTACTGCAAGCTCGGGCTCCTCGAGGCCTGCTGTTTGCGACCTGGTCTGGCGTTGACTGATATCATCAAGTGTAACCACCCTGCGGAAGCTCGAGAGCTCTGTTTTCCTAGGGGCTCTCGTAGGGAATTCGTCTGTTCCGTCTGGGTCGATGAATCGCCAGATGCGAGAAGGCTTCGCAATACGCTCGAAGGCTGGCTTCCACTTTAGCCAGTCCTCCGGCTTCTCGTATCGAATCTCGTTCTCGGTTGCTTTTATCGACATATTGAAAATAGGGTTCTTCAAGCGTATTCTCAACGATCGGATCGGCGTTGAGACTCTTAATCTCTGTCAGATAATTGGTTGTATTGAGCGCGTTGTGGGTGGCTGACGCCTGCATATCTCGGCTGGCCTAGGCCCCTGAGATATGCAAATGGCGGGAAGTCACTTTCCTAGGTTTTACTAGGGTCTATAGAGATAGGGGTACATGCTGGGTTTCTGACCCACGCTTCCTAATTGACTAGCCGGAATTCCTCCGTCTTCTGACAGAAGCTGCTCCGGCTCATGAGCAGAGAGTTGCCACCGGCTCAAGTGGTTGAGACGGGTTGGCCCACTCAACGAATCATCTTTATTATTAGTAGTACGGCCCAAGGTCAATAGAGGGAGCTGAACGCCCGGTGATCCCGTTAATTCGATCTACTCTCATTGGCTCGTACGTAGCAGACCGCGATGTCGTCCTGAAGCCGGTCTGCCCAGACTGCATCAGGGGAGCTGAGCTGTTAGCCGCTTCTCTGAGCTTGGGACAGTTAAAGTCTTCATCATCACTTCTCTATAAGAAGATTACTGAAGGGGATCGGATTGGTCAAGGGGAAGCCGTCTCTGCATCCTCACCCTCCATCAGAACACTGACTCAGTAGAGTTCTAAATAACTTTATCGTAGGCCCAATCTGCTTCTTCCTAGTGGTTGCATGGGAAGAAGCTACGCCATATCCAGGTAGACAGCAAGCTCCGGCCCCATGTGCCGCTCGACAGAAGAAAAAAAGACAAGAGACTCCGAGAGCAATCAGCACTGACTCCACCGTTATCATTATGCAGGGACCAACTTCGGTTCATGATCCACCAGATATCGTCTACGGACATCTTCTCAACCATATTAGATATCGAAATGTAGTCCCTAGTACACTGGATGCGCCCGTTGCTGAGGACGATTCGAACCCGGCTCAAACACGAGGAGATTCCTCGGGATGTTCTATTGAACTGATAGCTTGATTCACAATCCTAGCACAGCAGCGGCCAGCGACGAAGAGCTCGGCAGACCTCCATCCACGTTGGGAACCCCAGCTCCGTCTGCGTCCCAATCCTCCCCCCGCGGGAAGTGTGCTCGTCCCGCCGCTTCCAGGTCTCTGCGAGTATCTCCTTCGAGACGCTGTAGCTCACGAATCCCGACTTGGCCGAGGCCGCATCCAGCCACGCGACAATCTGCCCTCGCTGCTTGGCCGTCATGGCCTCCGCGCCGGCGACAAAGGCCGCCCACGCCGTCCCGGGGCCGAGGAGGCCGTTCTGCCCCAGGGACGAATCGAACTCCTCGAGGGACTCAATCACGTCGCTGATGTCGTGCCGCATCGCCCAGGGGTTGATGTTCCGGACCCGGCGGTAGAAATAAATCATCAGCGCTGAATTGAGGGCTTTCAGCATGTGCATGTGCGGTCTGTTGGTGTCCGACATCCCCGGCTCCGTCGTATTGGTGGTTTGGTTGTTCGACACGAAGGTGCATATCGTGTTCTCGAGCCGGGAGGCCCGCGGCTGCAAGGAGGCCAGGTGCTCTGCGTCGAGCGGGTTCTTGCTCGCCGTCAGTCGTTCCATCACATTCGCCAGTCGGGTGGTTTGCGAGACGAGACTGAGCCAGGTCTCGGGCACGCCGTATATCTGCATGCACACGCTGTCGCGGTCCTGGCGGGCGTCCGGCATGTGTATGTCGCCGACGCTCGAGTCTGAGTCCTCCTTCTGGATGTGAGGGTTAAGGCCCTGCCCCGACGAGACTCGCGGCTCCAGGCGCAGGAAGTTATCGAGAGTCACGTCGTGGTGGCGAATCGGCATCGCTTGGACCGGGTGGCGATAATGGTGAGTTGGTGCCCTTTGAAACAATCGGCCAGGGTCACTACCTTGGTTGCCGTCTGATGTGTCTTCATCGAGTGTAGAGTCCTCGTGCAACACGTTTGTGCTTTCGGAGACGATTCGCATCCAGGCATAGACCTGGTGCAGCAGCCGTGCTCGACGTGAGATGCCCTTGCCAGTCAACCCTCGAAGCCGAATTACTCTTTCCATTTCCGTCAGATAACGCCGTGAATCACGCTCATTTCCTGACAATACCTATACCACATGATGGTTAGCGTTTTGCCTTGCTTGGTTGCTTGCTCTCGCTAGATGATGGGGAACAAACCGCAGTTGCGAGGGTGGCATTTATGCTCATGAGCTGGTCCTTGTATTTTGCCTTCCCAGGGGCTAAGGACTCTTTCTCCAAGGTCAAGTTGATATGTAACTTTGCAGCAGCATACGCCTGGTTCGTCAGTCTCTTCCAGTAGGCGACAGTTCGGGGAGGATCGGGGAAGGACGCGAAGTTCAGGGAGAGGTGGAACGCGGAGACGGCAATGACTGCGTAGAAGTTGGCCAAGGGGGCATGCTTTATATTCTCCCTGTTGGTGAGAAGTATCGTCATCTCGTTGAGAGTCATCAGGGCTGAAGACAGATTCAAAATTCTCCAAGCCGATTTCTCGTGAATCGGGAGCGATCCCATCTGGTCGATGACATGGTCATTGAAGTGGCGGAAGAGCATTGGTGCGTCCACCACCAAGTCTATTTCTGGCCACAATGGATCTTGAGGCCCTTTCTGGGCATTAGAGTCTGGATTGTTTATGGCATCGCATCCCGTGTCAATCTCCTGTCCAATGGGCCAAGTCCAGGTCTCGGCTACAACGGTGTCCAGTGCACACGGAGCAAAGTTGGAAGGCTGGGCAGTGTTGATCGCCGTGATGTCTTCGTCCCATGTGAATAAATCTGCCCATTGAAGGAAGTCTACCGGTCCTGATAGTCCATCCTCCGGTGAGGGGAACCGACTGATAAATGGCAATGGCTCTCCAACTGGTCCGGTCGTATCTGGTGTTCTTTGCTGCTCTGATATTGGGTCTGGGCGACTTGAGGGGGGTGTCTCTACCGGCTTAATATGGTTGACCTTGAAAACACCGAACGGCCCAACAGAAAACTCGCCGGAGGCTCGGGTTTCGAAGGTTTTAGATTCGTCATCCACTTCTACAAGAGTAGTTGCCAAATTTGAAGGACGTGTCGCTAATAAGCTTTGGCACATCGACTGCCGGCTAGTTTCTAAAGTTGGGATGGTTGTAAATTAGTCTCTATTCACCGCTCAGGAAATCGCCTCGCTCAACGCTGCATCAAGCGTATTGCTTCGAGATAAGGTATTCAAACTGCATACCGGTATATAGCTGCCGTCTGGCGTATTGATCAGCCCCGTCTTCCTCTGGCGGAGACGCCTGATCCGCGCCTGTTGACACAACCCAGCGTAAAGCTGAGGAGAATCCCTCGCAAGTCAGACCTGATGCTTGGCAGCGGTTGCATGCTGGTTCAGTTTGGTCACATTTGAGATGACGCCTTCGACAAGTCCTACAGCCCCCGCGGCCAAAAGTCTTGCTCCCCTCCCCCTCCTGGACACGTTCCATTAGGCGTACCGGAAACACAGCAGGGAGACGAGGGTCATCCCCATCGACGACCGGCAGTAGCCGGTGTGGATTATTGGTTTGATGGGTTGAAGAATGCCCAACGGTTCGCTCGGACGGCCTTGCCTTGATATATTTCCTCGATTCTGGATACGGAATGTGGGAATGGCTAGTGGCTATACAAGCTCCGACTTAGGCCGCACGGCTCGTGGAAAACTTCCTCATCCGTTTCCTATCACATCTCTCGGACCCAGATTCCGAGCATAGTCAGGATGCTTATCTTTCCACCGCGGCATTCAGCACTGCCCAATGGCCTTACAGTGTGGCAGTGGCCCTGCCCTTTCACAGCTTTTAACCCGCCCAGAGCGGTCGCAAAAATGATGCAGGTCACCGCGGGCGGCAGATCTAATCGAGATCGCCCCACGGGGATGCGGCGATGTTATTTATGAGATCGGATGCACATTATGTATGCACTGAGTATTGAATATAACTCTTGTTTCCTAGGATCTACAACTGAAGAGAGCCACTGACCGCTACTTGATTGGAGACCAGCCAAACATAGGGAGCGGGCACTTGGAAGTTCCGAGGTCGCAAAGGCAATAGAAGGTTGCACTCGATGCGAACCGCATACATTTTCTCAGTCCATCTTCCAGAATCCCATCATGGATTTTCTCAGAACATCTTCCAGAATCTCGTAGAGCATAAGCAAGAATGCAAATTTCCACCATGCGATAGTTGCAGGAATCTGCTGCCCTGAGTCCGGAGGGAGCTCTGCTTTGCGAATCACAAGAAGTTATTACAAAAGCCCGACGTCGTATTGCTCTTGAGACATACATAAGCTGAAACGCACAGGTTCGAGATCGACCGTCTTTGGATACAGGAGTCGAACCAATAGCCTCAGTGATTCATGCAGCTGCAATCAAAAGTCATGTCAACGTGGGCTACGATCGGTACAATCCTTCACGAAAAGAGAATTTCCACGAAGCTACAGCAGTATATTATTTACGAGCACCGTTCGACTATTTTGATTATTGAAGCGTGCAATCAATCGGTGTTCTCACCTTCAACCTCACTTTCATAATCGTGGGCCATTTAACTTACCCGACAATAGGATAATACAATTGACACAAACCCGTCACATACGGGAAACCCCTATTAAATGACGTTTCAAACTATCAACAGCACAAATGCGCCTTGTTCCTCAAAAGGGAAGGGTCAGGCCAGCAGGCATAGGATGATCACCGCACTGCCTGCAGGCTGCAGGGCCAACTGATGCTCGAAGCCAGATGGAGCGAAGGAGAGCTGCAAGAGTGGGTCGTATCGAGCTGAGTAGCATGTAAGATTATTGGATGTACTGAGAGGCATGTGAGGAATAGGTGACATGATTGTCAGAATTCACGTGTCTCGAAGACATAAGGGACACTGAGCACCCATCCCTCATAACTCCCAGACTCGCAATGTCGGCCTT
The DNA here is from genome assembly GCA_026958235.1 of Clonostachys rosea. Lineage (NCBI taxonomy): Eukaryota > Fungi > Ascomycota > Sordariomycetes > Hypocreales > Bionectriaceae > Clonostachys > Clonostachys rosea. The sequence goes on from CP110205.1 coordinate 760,489, forward strand.
CCATCCACAGCCAATTCAGCTGGTTCGTGACACCAACAATTGCATAAACTTGGCTGATTGATCGTCTCAGTTGTGGCGCCGCTCTTGCAGCACCGTATCGGCAACCGACCAAACGAGGTAAGGAGGTCCGAGTTATAGCAATGCCCAAAGTGACACAAGTCAGGACTTACGAAATCAGGCGACAGTGATGCAGTATTGAAAACCCCGAACCGTTCAACGGACAAGCAAATCATCCACGACAGCTCCTCTGCCAAACTCGAACATGGCCCTCAACATGGACAAGTTCCACTTCGGAACCAAAGATGAGAAGAAAAGATTCTGTACCGAGCTTCTCGACTCGTTGAACAAGCACGGATTCGCCAAGATCCGGAGTCATGGGGTTTTCAAGGCAGTTCTCGACCCGCAGTTCGACCAGGTAAGGCTATGGTATCCAACCGCGTCGAGCTTCCGTTCTAACATGGGCTGGTTCTAGATACGTAGGTTCTTCAATCTACCGCTCGACGTGAAGATGAAGGTGAAGCACCCTGCCCAGGCCACTCCCAACCGCGGCTACAGCTACGTCGGCCAGGAGAATGTTGGCAACATCAGTGGCTACAACAAGGGTCTGGGGGCTGCTGCAAACACGCGCGATATCAAGGTTAGCCTCCCTTACCTCAGTCCTGGAGAAGGAAATCACGAGCTAACACTGTGCTGCCGGCTCCAACAGGAGTCTATTGATTTTGGTGCTAATGTTGATGACCTTGTCGAAAACATCGAGGTCCCCGAGGAAGATCTCCCCAACTTCCAGGTCGAGATAGATGGCCTCTTCCACAAGTTATGGGAGACCCAGCGCCATGTCCTCTCGGCATTGACCAATCCCATCTCCACTCCATCCACGGCCGCGTTGAGAACGAGTTCCGTCTGCTGCACTACCCGGCCATCCCCGCCTCGGAGCTGCGCGATGGGACAGCAACGCGGTGCGCCGAGCACACCGACTTTGGAACCATCACCCTCATATTCCAGGACGCCGTCAGCGGCCTGCAGGTTGAGGACCCGGCTGAGCCCGGCACGTTCCGAGACGTAGGGTCGTCCAACCTGTCAGACCTCATCCTGATCGTCGGCGACTCTCTCCAGCGCCTGACCAACGACACCGTCAAGGCCGGCCGCCACCGCGTCACGTACCCCCCAGGCGTGGACAAGGACAGCAATGAGATTATACCAGAGCGCTACTCCATGGCCTACTTTGCCAAGGCAGACAGGAACGTATCACTGCTCCCACTGAAGCAGTTTGTTACGGAGGCTAACCCCTGCCGGTATGGAGACGTGACAGCCTGGGAGTATAACAACCGGCGCAGCGCCAGCCTCTACGAGGGATAGAATGGATAGAATGAGCGGGGAGCTTAGATAGAGACCAAATGATCAGAAACCATCCATGTCATAATCAATTGACAGCTGTCAATGCATGATGAACCAGCGGTGCTGGCAGATCAGCGGCACGTGAAACTGTGAAACCACCAGCAGGGCCTAAACTCCCCTGTTGGCCCAGTGCCCTGCTGCCGGAACCAGCCCCTGTAAACACCCAGAGGGCCTGTGCTCTCAAGCCTGTGACCTCCCTGGGCGAACGAAATTACAGTGGACGATCGCTCCGTTAACAGCTCTCTCTCCGTGCCTTGATTCGAACCACGTAAACATAACGAAACAGTGCTCCGTTACCCAAGCGGCAAACGCTCATTTCACATTGGCACAAGCCAGTTGTGTCAGCCAAGGGGAGGAAGAGGGAGCGCTGTTGGCCGCGGCCGGCATGCAGCGTCCTGTCCCACCGCAGAACATGAGACACGCTGGGCGCATAAACCCCCCGAGTAGCCTCTGTGCGCATTCAGGCTGCATACACGACGGCAGCAAAGTTCATGCGACTGTCTTGGCCATATGCACGATTGAACCATCCATCCTGGTCTGTCGTCCCCGGATCGACCTTTGCCCTGCTATCTATCCTCCGCATGGCAGGGCAGCATGTTAAAGACGATGCATGATGGAACCGCTGTAGGTCGGCATGTAACTCACGAATACCACTCTGGTTCCGTAGGATGGGCTAACCCCCAAGGTGAGCAAAATCCATCGCTACCATTGGGCACAATTATAGCAGTGATGAGTAGGTGCGTCGTGCGGCTGGGCGCAGGCTGACACGGCACAGCAGCCCAAACAGCGAAAAGGCCGCAAAATTACGAATTGGCCCGTGGTACTTCAGCTGACAAGGGTCGGAAGACAAAATCTACGGGCGAAATCACGCACTGTCCATCTCTGTCGCCACACACTGTCACGGCAACTGGGTAGTGGGCACATAACAATGATTGTTCTGAGATCAATTTCCATTCTATTCAATTCAAATCCAACAATTCTTTTGTCCTGGTATCAAAGATAAATATAAACAATATAAGAAAAAGTAAAAAAGAAGAAAAGGCTCTACATGGAGCACTAATCCGGTGAAAAACAAAGCCAGCCTTTTTTCATCAGTCGTAAAAAAATTGGTAGACTACCAAAAGGTAAAAAAAAAGAGTCTACTCTAAAAAAGGCCCACAAGTGAGCATGCAACCACGCTGGAGACGAGGGCCACCAGTGACATCTCAATTCCACGGCGTCCAGCACTGACTGGAACAGTGGTGGACGACGCGGAAGGAGTGCTGGCCGCCGTGGAGACGGTGACAGAAGACAATGTCGTGCTGGGGGTTGAGGTGTTGGTCAGGCCAGAGCTGGGGGCGATCACGCTCGACGAAACGGTGAGCGAGGGCACCGAGGACGAAACCTGAGCCGACGAGCTTGGTGCAGCCGACGTAGCAGGGGCAGACTGGCTGGAGGCGGGAGCTGCGACCGTGGTGGCAGCCTCAGCGGATGAAGCACTGCTGGGAACCTCGTGGAAGACACCTCCGGCAGTGGTCGTTGGCTTCTGCTCGACGACAGTGGTGGGCGCAGCAACACGCGTGGGCGCGGCCTGGCTTGTAGAGGTGGAAGAAGAAGTAGAAGTAGAAGATGAAGATGAAGATGAAGACGACGACGAAGCAGGGCTGTTGTTGGTAGTGTCGGGAATGTCAACAACAGTACCATCGCCGCCCGTCCCAGCGAGGACTGTCTTGCCAGTACCGTACTGGATGTCCACAACAGGGCTGGAGAGAGAGAGCTTGGTGGTGAGGCCAAGAGTGTTCTTGCAGCTGGGCTGGTTGCTGACGTCCAGGTCAAGCTTGCACGACTCGTCGAAGCCCAGGGTGCAGATGGCATCGCAGATGTTGTAGAGGGCGTAGTTCTTGGCGACCCAGCTGTTGGGCTGGGCGAGGCAGCTGGTGAGGAAGTTGATGCTGTTGGAGGCGCTCAGGGGGAGCTTGTGGTCTTCGGTCTTGATCAGGCTGGCGCACTCAGAGGCATCAACCTCCTCAACCTCGACGTTCACACCGCCGCCATTGAGCGGGTTCGACTTGGCAGACTTGCCGGACTGGAGGTAGACCCAGGCGTCGTAGCTGACATCGTAGGCGCCGCCGGACTGGTCGATGCGCAGGAGGTGGACGGAGCGGCCCTCGTAGCTGAGCTTGACGCAGATGTTGTTGCAGTCAACGGATCCGGGCCAGTAGGCGACGCGGTTGGTGTCGATCTTGCAGCCGAGAACACCGACCGAGGACGAGTACTTGTCGTGGGGAGTAATGGAAACACCCTTGGCTACCGCGCCAGCGGCAAGCGCAAGGATGGAAACAATTGAAGTCGAGGGGAGCATGTTGGCGATGCTGGTCTCAAGTGGATATTCCCAAAGAATGAGTGATGGGAAGACGGGTTAGACGAGTGTCTGGATTGGTTTGATCTGGCGATCCGAGTCGGAAACTTGGGCCAAAGCGAAGCAAAGAGCGTGCTTAGGAAAGCGATTGATTGCGATGAGGCCAATGTGTCGGCCGGGGCGTCGTTGCTCTGGAGAGAGCAGTGGTGCAGTGATGCAGTGCGGTGACGAGAGTGATGTCGAAAGACGGGATCTGGCGCAGCCGATTTGGTGCAGAAAGAGAGTGGCCTGCCACAAAGTCGAGGCTTGCGAGAGCTGGAAAGGAAAGGATGACACGCGGTGTCGTTTGTCGCAATCAATCAACGAAGGCTTGATGGAGGAACGAGGATCAGATTCATGTTTGCGGGGGGTGTCAGAGGCTGCTATATAATGGGGCCACCACCGGGGAACCAGCAGGAGGGAGCCTTCCTCGTGCCTTCCTTGTGCCTGCCACGACACGACATGGGTCGAGGGACAGGCCGCCTTGGGACAGGTACTTGCCGTGGGTGCTGCAAGGGAGCACGTTGCATCGGTGCCTGAACCAGGCACAATGTCACTGTGACTCGTGAGTGATCCCTGCCAGGCGCTGGGCCGAGACAGTGGCTGACACGCCGGCTGGCTGACTAACCAAACGGCGCGCGCCCGTTGGCTGCCGTGGAAGAGCTTGCAGGAGCTAACCCTGTTAAATTTAGCAACCGGCTCCCCGTCGCCCAGCGGCCCTTGTTTAGGTTTGTTCCTGCATTGTCGCGGGTACGTAGCGGTACGTACTGGCTGCCTGCCAGCGCTGCCCGCTGTCACATGCTGGGCACCCGTGCGCCGGTACAGGTACCAGACGCGACCAAAAGGGACAAGCCGTCTGAGCCAAAAAGGATTTTCGCTATTGTCCCGGCCCCCAGCCGATCCGTGGCTGACTCTTTCCGCGCCGTTCCTGGTCACTAATTTAGTCCCCAAAGCTCTTTGTTTTTTTGTTTGTTGGCTCTGTCTCTCCATTCACGGTCGCTCTGGCAGTTGCCGGCCGGTTTCGCTCTGTTCTGCTTTGCCCTGCTTCTGTGGATGCGCTCATCCTTTCCCTTCTGCGTGGTTTTAGCGCATTGTCTCGCTGTCTCGCAAGCCACACGCGCACCGCCGTGGCCACTGGCTCAGCTCCACACCCCCTTCACCGTTCAATGAAAAAGAAAATTCAAGAAAGAAAAATTGAAACAATAAAATCTCTCACCGACTAAGACTCACAATAGGCGCGTCATCACATTATCAATCGCCGATTCTGACTGGTCTTGCATTTGGGGCCTGAACTCAAAGTAGCTGATGGTGGCATCGGCACAAAAGTACCTGCACGATTACAACAATAATGTCTCACTGATGAGCATCTCACACCATTACGACACCTACCCTAGAGCAGAAATATCACTTCTTGACCCAATCCTTTACCTGAGTGCGGATGTTTTTATCGATCATGGGATGTCTTATTGAAATATCCATATGTCAAATTAGTTTTATCCCTCTTATGCTGTGATTTAGACGTAGTATATGCTTACTGGTCTGTTTACACTACCAGATATTTTACTTGTTCTCAAACGCGCTCTCAATGTGGATCCACCACACAAACTCTACCAACAAAGTATCTTGTGTAGTAATTGCGACAATATGCAGGTCTCGAGTCTAATGACCCTTGGCAGTCGGAGTGACACCTCCTCCCTCATCAAGGGCTTCTCCTCTTCTTCCCGCCGCGTATTTTCAATGCCGGGATTGCAGCGGCAACAGAGACGACAAGTATCAGCAAAAATCCCTTGTTCATTGCCTGCCCGTAGCTGCGCCGGACAAGAGCCGCAATCTCGGGATCTAGAGTCTGGAGCGACTCGAGGCTCTTCCTGACCTCGTCCACAATCTTACCGACGTCGAGATTGTCGTACTTTTGGAGCTCCACGGTCAAGATGTCGCGGAGAGTCTGCTGGATGACCGTGGACACGACTGAGACGCCCAGAACTGACCCGAGGTTCCGGAAGGCAAAGTACATGGCCGTCATGACGGCAATATTAGTAGATGGGCCATTAGATACTGCAAGCTTGTTAAATGAGATGTCCCCTGTCTCGTAGTCTAGATTTGGCCGGGATATGTCCAACTTACTGAGAGCAATGAGTCCAGAAACGACCGAGTTCCCTATTCCAAACTCGGCCACAGCTTGAGCGATGATTAGACCTGACGTAGACTCGCCGGCGGGCCCAGACCAAAGATAGGCGAAAATGCCTCCGGTGATTTGCAGCACTGAGACGAGCATCAACGCCCAGTAGTACTGCCCTGTGTGCCGCATCCAAAAGCCAGTCAGCACGGAGCTCACGACGCCTCCCACAATGGCCGGCAGCATGTAGAGGGACGCTTGCTGAGGGCCAAGCTGATCCTTGACCTGGTAGTACAGCGGCAGCACGAAATCCAGCGCAACAATGGCAAAGAAGACAAGGAAGGCCGACGAGTAGATGGGGAGGAGCTCGGCGCTAAACGTAGACGCAATGGGCAGGATCGGCTCCCGAGCGACGCGCATCTCAACATAGAAGAACCAAAGAGCAGCGAGGCCTGAGAGGAGAAACGACCCATATGTCTCTGGCACAGCCCACGAGACGTTGCTTCCTCTGTCGAGCCCAAACATGAAGGACGCAATCATGACGATCAGGCTGATCGAGCCGAGAAAATCAACCCTTCTCAGCTTTGCCAGCATATCCTCGGCACCCCTCTCACCAGAGTCAACGGGGCGGCCAATGTCGCCATCGAGGCAGACGCTGATCACCGCAATGGCAATCACACAGAGGGGAACCTGCCCGAAAAATGCCCATCGCCAGCCCACGGACGCGGTCAGCAGACCTCCGAGGGGGGCGCCCAAGCCCGCCCCGAGCGAGTACACCACGCTCACGACGGCCTGCCAGACGCCGCGGTCTTCGAGCGGCACCAGACCGGTCAGCAGGATGGAGACCACGGTGCCCAGACCGGCACCACCCGCTGCCTGGAGCACGCGGGCGGCAATCAGCTCCTCAATCGAGCGTGCGAAGCCACAGACCAGGCACCCGAGAGCGAAGAGCACGTAAGCGGTCAGGAGGCACTCTTTCCGGCCGAATATGTCACACAGCTTGCCGTACAGCGGCTGGATTGAGGCGAGCGTGAGGGCGTAGGCGGTCATGATCCATGATGCCAGATTCAGAGCATCCAGCTCGCTTGAGATGGTCGCGTAGCTGACCAGGGCAATTGTGCTGTCTGCTGCGGCGAGGAAGATCTGTGGAGATGGATTAGCTCCCCGTGATGGATGGATTTGTCAGACGGTGGTGGTTAGGCTTCAGCACGTACACCTATGGTGATGGCGGGAAAGATGATCAGCATGTTCGGGGTCTTCTTTTCGCCCTGGGAGCTCTCACGGCTCTCTTGGATGGCATCATTTGCATTTCGTTCGGGATCATCGGTCTCGGTCACGGTTATGAGGAGTGGCGACCTTTCTGTCTGCTTGGGCGAGGGTGCCATTTTTCACAGTGGGATCTGGTACCACAAGAGGACTTACGGAGTAATTATCAAAGCAACTCTTGTCACTCTTACAACCAGAAAGAAGGACAGAGGAAGTAACGAACATCCCGAAGAATAAAATCGCAGAATAATAAAGGTGCGACCCCTGCACTGATTCATTGCGTGACCGGAAAACTGACTGTTCCCCTCCCTTCCCGTCAGCTGCGGGGGGAACTGCACCATTATTAATGCTTGATACATCTTTGTGAAATGAATCTATGAAAGGCGAGGGCGTCTGATCCTAGCCAACCCATCGATGGTAGCATAAAGCTCTGCCGATGAGATATTACGGCTTATCTATCGTCTTTTCCCCAGTCCAAAGACACCATCGACAATACTTGGAGATGATGGAGATCTAAAAGGCAATTTTTCTCTCGAACCATCGCGGGGGAATTCGATTGGCCCATGCGGAAGGCTCCAATTCTCGTCTTGTCCCAGCCAATTGCAACGACGAGATCGACCAAGGTTCGTCGGTCACATGGTGCCCCCGGTCCCGGCATGTCTTACATCCTGCCGACCTCGGGGTGTTCGTCTTTCGGATCTCCTCAAACGTCATGCCGAGAAGGTGTGAGGTCGGCAGACCAGTTCTTTCATCTTCCCTTTGGCTTCAATATCAGCAAAAGCAGACAATTGTTAGTGTTAAGATGCCCCTTTTTCGTTTCACCGGCTGGAACCTCGGCTGGAACCTCGGCTGGAGATTCGGCTAGGACTGAGTTGTACTCATCTTGGCCGCTCTAATCAAGTCATTTGTTCGTTCATAGCCTCATTACATGATAACAGTCTTTGAATGTCTCGGAATGACGGAAAGTGTCACGGAAATCCTCCATGGTTACTCGAACAGGGGATCAGTTGCAGCGGGAGCTTCTGGAGGTTTGTTCTATGTTCTCGTACCTGTAATGAGCTCGGAGTAGCTGGGATCCCGTAGGTTTCGATAAATTCCCTCTGGAATCAGTACTAATTACTGGATTGATGGACTGAACTGTAGTTCTTAAAAATTTCTTGTTGTAGGCGGATAAGGTTGACCGATACGGAGATAATCTCTACTTACAGGTCTGCATCTGATGACTGGGAGTTCTCATGTTGACATCTCTCATGGATTAATAAGATGGAAGGTCGTTTCTTTCTAGGCAGATCCGTCGCTTTTTACCAATAAATGATTTTATGACTTTTCCAATTAATATAAGCTCACGACGGATTTCCATTACCTTTTGCCAATGGTGAATTCCCTGGATTGATTTTACTGTTTCCTTTAGGGTCTGATTCACTCCCTTTCACCTCTGTGCACTCATCTACGCAAATATAAACCCAACCTAACTCTCTTGTCAATACGCCACCTCTTTAGAGCTTAGACTATGGTTGGGTGAAGCTGGGAAATTATTGGATTGCCAGTCTAAGCCTTCAGAAGAGCCATGGACCAGCTTGAATGTGTTTTTGGATTCCTAGAGAGCTCTAAAAGCTGCTAGCACCTTGTAGCCCTGAAATCCTCTTCTGATCTTTGTTCCCTTTGTGTTTTCTCCATTGAAGATCAGGGAAAAGACAGAGTAATTTTCTCCTATTTGAGCCCTGCTTTCTCCATTCCGTTCTCCGACATTCGTGTTTATGCACATAAATATATTAATAGTTTTGGGACCAAGCTCTTGCACATTCGCTGTTAGTAAATGTTCATTTTCCCTACAAACCCACATGGAATGATCAATTCAAAAAGCTTTCCGTAATGAATACAGAAGCGCATAACAGAAACACCATCTCACTCCGTAATCTATTTCCAAAAGGGGGTAATCTCGATCGCGTGCTTGCCGGTGGCTCTGACGCATTAGCTTGCCCCTCCCGATTTCCAGCCAAGCTCGTCATCAACATCCAATGCCATTGCTTCCGTCTGAGCGACTCACCGAGGATGAGCAGAAGTCGAGATAAGTAATAACATGTGCATCAGTTATTGCGAAAACGTAATGTCACCAGTGGGGAGGCGATATATAACTCTACCGCTGCCCGGCAATATTGCAAGCGTGCTGCAACTTCATTCCCTCGCTACTAGAGGTCTAGATTCTGCACTACTTGAACATTGAAAATCAATTTAGAGATATCACCTATCATTCGTCTCGAAATGGCCTCGGAATCCTTCGCGAGCTCGGATCCCGCTGTATATGCCGAGTATGAAGCGAAATGGTCGGCACTGCCCAAGGATGAGGAGGAATGGATTCAGCGAGCGAAAGACGTTGCCGACGCCTTGAAGCCTGACGCTGCTGCCAGAGAAAAAGAGAACAAGTCGCCTAAGGCAGAGGTGGCCCTATTGAAGCATTCGGGTTTGCTCAAGGCACTTGGTCCTGCCGAGTATGGCGGCGGTGGGCAGTCTCGCGCCGTTGGGTACCGACTGGTCCGCGAGGTGGCCAAAGGAGACGGGTAAGTTAATTGCTTAATTAATCCTGAATATACATACTTATTAATATGCTCTCAAGATCGGTTGGTATGCTACTTGGATACCACCTTGTCTGGTCTCATATCGCGGATGTGTTTGGCTCCAAGGAGCAAGCCGAAAGAGTCCAGAAGGAAATCATCAGCAACAACTACTTCGTCGGTGGCGCTGTTAACCCACGAGATAATGACCTGACTATCAAACCTGAAGGTGACAAGCTCATCTTTGACGGATTTAAGAACTTTAGTACTGGTGGTGTCATATCAGACCTAACAGTGCTCGAGGGTGTTGTTGCCGACACCAGTGACCACATTTTTGCGGTAGTGCCCACGAATCAAGCCGGAATACAGTTCAAACATAACTGGGACAATGTTGGCCTGCGTTTGACCGAGTCAGGTGGTGTTGAGATCAAGAACGTGGCTGTTGAATGGTCCGACGCTCTCGGATGGGATCCTCAGACGAAGAAGCCCGATCCCGCTATCCTTGGCGTGCCCCTTGCTAGCTTGTTCCTTCCACTGTGAGTTTCATACATTTTTAGAGATTACAACTACATGCTGATATTCAAGATAGCGTTCAACTTACCTTTGCTAACTTCTATATTGGCATTGCCTGGGGCGCCCTTGAATTTGCGAAGGAGTATACTCGCAAATATACTCGACCCTGGCCATATGGTGGCGACGTAAGTTCTCATATTCCGAGGTGTTGAATCAGCTGTCTAACTCTTTCATAGAACAAAGACAAAGCTGAGGATGAATTCTACATCTTGCAAACCTATGGTAACTTCTTCGCGCACCTTCGTGCTGCCACCGCCTTGGCCGATCGGGCCAACTCCGAGGCCGGCCGCCTCTTCACCAAGTACGTCAATCCTGAGAACCGCGCAAGTTTCACCGCAGAAGAGCGCGGGGAGTTTGCCGAGTGGGTTGCCAGTACCAAGGTAGTAGCCACTGACACCAGCCTCCGGGTCACGGCCGGCGTCTTTGAGGCGACCGGATCGAGGGCCACGGCCGCCAAGGTTGGCCTGGATAGGTTTTGGAGAGACGTTAGAACTCATACTCTACATGACCCTGTTTCTTACAAGAACAGAGAACAGGGGAGATATTACCTGCTTGGGGAGGCCCCCGAGGCTACGTGGTACACTTAGGGATGAGAAATGTCGTAGCTGAACTTTAGTACTCGGCAGCAATGGGGATGTCTTAATACAATTGAATGCTAAATTGTTCCATGTTGTGTAGAATATTGACCGCTGTGCGCAACCGCGCTACCCGCCGGGCGCCGATGAGGGGTTCGCGAACGGCACAGCAATTTCAACCCCCCTCGGACGGTTGAAGCTGACCGTGGTGGCAGTTGACACAGCAATTTTAACCTCCCCCGGACGGTTGTTTAGCTGACGGGACTTGTTTTGGTGCCCAGCCACTGATAGGGTTCCATCAGCACAGCAATTTTAACCCCTTCTGGACGGCTGTTAAGTTGACGGGACTTGCCTGGTGCCTACAAAAGTGGACAAGTTTTAAATGTATGCTTGCAATCGTGCTTCCGGTCAGATTTAGAACAATCGCATACGTCGCCACTGCGAGAAATAGCTGTCGAAGCTAGATTTCATACTTGACGGACGGTGTTTAGTCATGTGACAATCATTTTTTATCAAGAATAGTTCAAGTGAATTTCTGTACAAGGAACTCTACTGACACATTCTTTGCCAAAATTTGCGAGGACATGGATATCTGACAATGCTATCCTATCTCGAGCCATATATAACCTGAGACGGGGTATAAGCTGGACCTCCTTCCATCAAGGTGATATTCAATCTCATCCCAAGATGCCTTCAATGACGAACGTGGCTCTCCTTGATTCGATGTTCCTTCGCCTCCAATCTGCGTCTAGCCACTGAGAGACTCGATGTTGTGTCGATACTGCTGGTGCGATCGATACGGGGTTCTGGAGAAGTGCTCCCGCTACTACGCTCGGCCATGTTCGGGGAGGCCACATTGTAAGGAGAAGATCCTCTTAGTTGTCTGTTTGCACCTGTTCTTGAGAGAGTCGGGGAATCGGAACCCCGAGGAGCCAGATCCCAGTGCCGGGAGGAGGCTGTACTCCAGAGGGCGCGGTGTCTGTTGCATGGTGGCATATTCTCAGTGATGTCTCCACAAGAGATGACGAGCGATTGCGGATATCTTATGAGCAATGCGATGGGCGCATTCTGAAGAGGTCGCGATCGCCTCAAATGGTCTCGCCGGGCTGGAGCGGCTGGGCAGGTTCATCTGCAGACTGGCCATAGGTTCCCGCAAGCATGGGAATAATGTCGAGCTGCATGATTCTCCAGGCCAGGCAGAGAGCAGTGACCACGAAGAAGATTTGAATTACGAGCTTCGTGCACGCGCTGCTCTGATCACGGCTGCTGCGCGAATTTGACGGGCGGGGAATAGTCCCGGAAATTGGTAGCTGGTCGCCCTTCTCCATTTCGTTCTGGATGTCGCTGTGATTTGGATATCTTTGAATGATGATCAGGGTAAAGATGAAATAGTCTCACCAGGTGTTAGGAGATGGCAAGAGGTGGAGGATGGTAGTCGGGATTGCAAGTGGCGAGAGTGCAACAGGCCATAGACGCATCATAGATGTCATCCAAGCCGATAAGCACATGGGGGCAGACATGTGAATGGATTCTGGAGAGAGCGGGGAAGCTTATGACGGACTTTGGTTGGCTCACTCATTGCCGATCTCCAACGTCTTGCATATCCGTCCGTCGGCGATGGCATAGCGCCTGATCAGCTCCGAAAAAGCCTCATTGGTAGGCCATGTTTACATTTTGTGTAATTGTCTAATGTAGATATCATATCATGTTTTGCATTTTAATCCCTGTAATAAAATTCCCAGTTGTGTACACTTGCCCTCGCCTTTTCAATTAACCACCGCGACTCTGCCTTCCAAAAGAAATATATTATTATGTCTAGGCAGTCCTGTTGACCAAGTTACTTCCTCAGGTTCTGTAGGTTGAGAAGGCAAAGCTGTATGGTACTGTGCTTGCAGATTGAAGGTCCGTCTACACAAGATCGAGATCTTCCGGCCGCATGACAACTTGCTTCTGCCTGCGTCGCTTGTCAGGCTCTGGATACCTGGCCGTCAGGTTGACCAGAAACTCGGTGTGATCCTTGTTCCAAGTCCCCGAGGTCCAGTCGTACCGCGCCTCGTGAGGGATGCAACCATCCTCATCTCGCGCTGCCTCCTCTACACTGACTAATGCACAGGCCCCCATGAGCGTGCTTTTGATATCCCACGACGACTTGCGGTTGACAAGCTGCTTCCACACCCCCAGGGCCCCGTGCCTAACATCCGCATCCCGGCAGGAGAGCACAACCCTCGAGACACCCGCGAGCAGGGCGTCGTTGATGATGGCGCGGGCGTAAGACGGCATCCCGCTGTTGGCCGCGTACGTGTACCGACCAACAAAATGCAGGCCCAGCTCCTTTTTCGTGTTCCATACCGTCTCCGCCGGGTCAAGGGTGCCTTGTATCGCCGCGACGAGGAACTTGGCCCCGACGTAGACCGCTGCGACCATGGCGTACGCCTCCATGTCCTTCTCCCGGCCGAGCCTGAGCCCTGCCGCCGTCTCCCACGCGCTCACCTGCCTGACCATGCCTGCGTACTCGCTCTCCAGCATGTGTGTCGCCGTGGGGTTGTCGTTGTAGAGGTAATCGAACGCGCGCACTTGCCAGAGACTGCCGACCGTGACCATGCGCCAGAATGTGCTGCAGAATTCCCTGGTGCCCCATCTGGGGTTGGGGGAGGGGAACTCGAACGTGTGCTTATTGGCGATCTCGAGCAGGCTCTCTCTCTGGCAGGGGTACATGGGTGACTGCTGGACCGTCCAGCACGCAGTCCGGACGAGGAAGTATTTGGCTTCCTCGATCCCTTCATCGTCTGTCCTGGTGGATCTCGGGGACGAGTCCGGCAGGAGGACGTCGTCCTTGAGCAGCATGATACCTCGTCCTGTCAGGGTGTCTGCACCGGTTGTATTGCCCTGCATGTACTCAAAGAACGAAAAGAGAACCGTGGCAATAATCAATGTTCGCGACACGCCCCCCGGGGTGTCAGCTATGCAGCCTCGCAGCTTTACGATGGCTCTGTTGTAGTGGCTCAGAGCCTGATAATAGTGCGCGTCGGACTGGGGGGCCAGGAACAACGGACGGAAAACCGTGGCCTGGTCTTGGGCATACGCAAGGGCGCCAATTCCAAGAATGGCGTCGAGAATACAGCCGTCTACAGTGCTTTCACGAAGGACTGACCGGAGCCAAAAGTCAACCGGGCCCTCGGCCTGGAAGCTCATCTGCCGGGCCACCTGGTCGCGGAAGCGATCATAGTACAGTACCTCACCTGGCTCTAGCATACGGCACGAAAACTGCAACAGATGGGGCCTGGGTGGGATGCTCTGGGCCGATCCGGCGGGCAGTATCTGCCTTGTGTCCAGTCTGCTGGAGGCCCGCGTCGGCGTTAAGTAGACGCACTGCGAATCGGTCCGGAAACAGCGGCCGCACGCAGGCTTCTTCTCGTCGCATTTGACATGCGACTTCCTGCATCTGGAGCAACCTAAGTTCCTGCAGTGTAAGCATACCTCGCCAATCCGAGTGGTCGGGACACTGAGCTGCAGGACGAGCTGCGCGGCTAGGGAGGGCTAGAGACGTACCGGCGTGGGCTTTGGCTTTGGGCTGGGTACGCTTCGCCATATCTCATGTAAGTTCAGTTGAATGCGGAAGTTAGGAAATAAGCAATGGTTGGTTCGAGCAGTCTGGGGGGTCGGAATCTAGAAGCGAGGTTATCCAGATGGTGGCGTGGCGGCGTAGATGATGCCAGCACGTGCAGAAATAAGGGAGCACGGTCTCTGACCTCTGACAGAGCGCGTCCAGATGAGCAGGGTTAAGCTACTTTCCCTACTGTTTCGACTAATCAGAGTTGTTCAGACCTTGAAGCTAACCCATGTCAAGGCAAATGTCCTGGGTCCCAATATATTGGATTGGTCCTGGTTCCGACCCCCCTGTTCATTTAATCCAAGCACGGCTAGACCAGGGATATCATTACCGAGTAAATATCTTTTCCTCGATTCCTTTTAAGATTCCCTTCAAGATTTGTTGCCGAGTAACTGGGCGTTGAGCATTGTATGCGCTCTTATTAATAGGTGACGACCAGCATGGAAAATTTACTAACCCCTCATAGGTAATTGGTGCACATTCGGTCTCGCGTCTCTTATGGTGCTGCCTTGAGTTAAAGCATATATGATGGGTGGCCTTTGGCGGGTTGATAAAGTTCAAGGAGAGCTTGTAATCCCATTGTTCTTAGCAATAAACTATATCCATGTCTGCGTTTTATGAAGAATGACAAGGGAAGATCTAGTTCTCTTTACCGTCTGAGTCTGGCCTTACATTGGCACTTCTTGCTTTATTAAGCATTGGAATGCTTGAAGCGTTGGAAGGAACCACATTGGATTTGTTTTGTACTGTAACTGGAAAGCGCAAAGCCGAAGTGCGTGTTGAAACAAAAAACAAAGGTACGGTGTGTGAGGGGAGTGACCTTATTTGGAAGAGAATACGTTTGTTTCTCCTTGATACGTGACATGATTGCGTCGAAGCTCTGCAGTTTGGGAGGACTTGGGTTTCCCTCAACATTAGTGTTAGTGAAGGTAACGCATCAGGTCATTTCGTCAGTACAACCACGGGAGAAGCTGTCTGAGGTTGCATAATCAAAGCCTCCGTTACCATTGTTATCGGACATGCTTACGGCAGCTTCCTCTATACAAGTCACACATGTACATACATATGTGCTCGCAACCCAAGCTGGGAATGGAAGAGAGACGAGACCGCCACGCCCAATCTGAGAAGTTCAGCTGAGAGCTTTGGCCTCCTTTGCTTGTGTGTTCTGCTTTCATTGGATAGTGATCCGCCACTTCCCCTCTCGCTGAGTGCCCATTGGTTGAACTGCTGCACTTTGAAGCGCCAACCACAATATTCATGCTGGTTATGCGGACATGCAGCCAATTAGACGTTTTCTGACTCTCATATGTGAGACATCATTTTATGCAACTGCTAGTGGGTGTGGTACAGCTTGAGCAAGTACATTAACACTGGGAGCAGCCACTCGAGCCTTGGCAACTCGCAACAAGCGTGATTTAGTGGTAAAGTGCCATAAACACTTAGAAATACATGTGGCCCATGCTACTAGGTCTAACGGCACGGGAAGCGAATTTTGTTCTCAGGTTTCAAGTGGAGAATTTCATGTCGGTGAAAGCAAACTGGCTGACCTTAAGCCTGCATCATTAGCTCGATGGAAAAATGCTACAATGGATAGGAGCTGACAAATTCAGGGCCACTATTGGACCTAATGGTGTGTACATATTACGTCCTTAGTACGCTGGTTTGTTCAAGGGCCTCGTTAGTAGGGATCATCAGTAAGCTATTACAAGCTCTTACAAGACTAATTCTTATTTTATTTTTGCCTATAAGCGTTTCTAAGACTGCGAACCTAGAGCTGATAGCTATTTATCCTAATGAACCCTAATTTCGAAGGCCGACTGTAGCGAAACCTCGCTGTAATAATACAGAAGGTGTCTTTTTCAAGATCTTTATAGACCTGGTTTGCTTTGGTCTAGTTACCCCACTAAGCTCTTGAAAAAATTACTCAAGTAAGTAATTGTAAGAGCTTAATTTTACTTGCAAGCTAAAAAAAGTAAGCAGTCTGACAAGCACTCGTCAGCTTTGATACCCGTTGGTCGATTCCGATCCCCTTGCCATTGTGATTGGACCCGCGATGGAAGATGAAAATCGACACGTAGTGAAAGAATGAGGGGGCATGAGCATAAATATCCATTCGATATCCGGCCATTTCTTCCCCAATGGCATTTCAAACACTGTTTGAGCCCTGACACTACCATGCAGGCCATGTTTGAGACACTCCTACAGCTAACAGCAAGACCAACCATCGTGTGGGCAATCGTGCTCACGGGTCTTGCCCTCTTGCTGCACTTGCTGACCACACGACCATCCTTATCCCATGCAGTGCCGAAACTGTGGAAGCCCGACGACATACCAATCCTCGGCGCCTGGCGCTTTTATACCCACCGAGAGGACATGTACCGCACTGCTCAACGGTCCACCAAAACTGGTAATTTTAGCTTCTTTGTCGGGAAGAAGCATGTGGTGGGTGTCAGTGGGCCTGAAGGCAGGAGGACATTCTTTGACTCGAAAGATCTGGATCTAGGCGAGGGGTAAGAAGACGACTTGATGAATGCGAATGAAATGGACAATCGACTAACCAGAAGATAGTTTTAACGACTTGTTCGCGGGGCTACCGGCGCAATCGGGAGGCGACGACTTCGACCGATTCCTTAGAAAGACTCTAGCCACCCTCTTGAAGTCTGAGAACCTCAACAAGAACATTGGGATGCTAGCAACGGATGCACGTCGCGTGTGTGAGGCTCTTGCGGCGGCACCAGTCTCAGACTCGCATCCGGAGTGGAGGGTCATGAACCCCTTCGACTCTATGTTCAAGCTGGTCTACCAACTCACGATAAGAACGATTGGAGCTCGAGAGATTGCCGACGACCCCGAGCTTTTAAATCATACACTGAGCATCTTCGAGCAATTCGAGAGTCGGACCAGTACCCTCAAGTTGTTCTTTCCCTGGTTACCCACGCCAAACCATATCCTTCGAATGTTCAATGGTGCAAGGCTGTACAAGATATTTCTCGACATTATAAGAAGCAGAGAGAAGTCTGAGAAGCGAGTTGATGATGCTTTGCAGCATATTCTGGACACCGGAGCAAGCGTATCTGACGTGATTTCAGTAAGTAAAATTCTTCGACCAAACAGGTAGAGGTTTAGACAGAGCTATGGCTGACCTTTAGGTAGTTTGAGATTGGGTCTCTTTTTGCAGGACTTATAAATACCGGACTTCATGCCTCCTATCTTCCAGCACACTGCGCTGATAATCCGGAGTGGAAGGCCAGAGTCCAAGCAGAGGTTGATGGTGTTATTACCAAGTATAGATCCACGCCAGAGCAGTCCCCAGCCATGGTCCTGAGCTCGCTCAGCGTCGAGCAGTGGGAGAGCGAGTTTCCTCTGATTGATCTCTCCTTGCGGGAGTCGATTCGGGTTGGAATGCCAGGTGCTGGGCTCAGGAAGAACGTTGGCCCTCGTGATATCCCTATTGGCAATACCGGCGAGGTGATTCCTATGGGATCATATGCGGTCTACGTATTCAACGATGTGCACAAGAATCCGGACATTTACACCGAATGTGACAAATTCGACCCGACTCGATATTTCCCTGATAGAGCTGAAGACAAGAAGATGAATCACACCTACTTGGGATGGGGTAGCGGTCGCCATCCATGTCTGGGTATGAGGTTTGCCAAGCTGGAGATGGTGCTATGCAACGCTTACTTTTTTGCCATGTTTGACTTTGAGCCTTCGGAGAAGGATGGCAGCTTGAGGACCGAGCCAGTTCCACCAGTCGATGTGAAGCTTCTCCAGATCCGAAAACCTGATGATCCTATATTCATCCGATACAAGCCTAGGGTGCACTAAATATGAGCGGACTCGCTGCATCTGGGAGGCTTATGGATAAAGGGCTTGAAAATTAATCCAGGAGGGGACACATTACTCTGAACCATTGATTTGCTATGCATCTCGTATTGGAACCCCATGTAGGAAATACTGAAGCGATGCCGTGATAGTGGGATCAATTTGCAAGGTCGCAGTTGGGCTTGTGGATGCTCCCGTTTCGGTGTAATGAAATACTTGGCTGTTTATACCTGTCCGCAAAAATAAAGAGAAACTCCGTCTTCACACAAACTAGATATATTGGATAGAGCAATACACACATGGGATGACACAAGTGCATGTATTGACTTCACAGACCCTGGGTCGATTGCTGCCGCCATACCCAACCTAAATGGTCTCAATAGACAGCTCACTTTCGTATCGAATGGTATCGACAGAGGTATTATATTTCAATATCCTCACAGCTTTTCTTAGCAGCACATCAGGTTGGTACCCGGCTGTCTACTTGCCGAGACCCCTGCAGCCTCTCCTGCGTTGAGACGAGCTGCCTAAAAAGGAAAATGCGGAATCGATCACCGAGATGGAGAATGGAGGATAATGGATGGCACGCGCCATGGAACATACAATTTTACGCCAATGGGAGGTGGCAGGGAAAATTAGATCATCGGATTTCGTTTCATGGCTCCTTTATGCTGCCATCGGCCTTAAAAGAATATCCATAAATGAGAGGCCGCAATTAGTGAACGGCGTATTAAACTATTCGGGATGAAACACAACGAAACGATCAACATAAATATCCCGCCCGCCCTCATTCCATAACTGGTATATTCACGAGAACATCACTTCAACTTCGCCCTGACATATAAAGCACTTCGAATTCGGAAAATCTCACTGTTCTAAGGCGCCCGTCGAGATGAAGTTTCTTTCGTTGGTCTTCGGCCTGATCGCCGTTGCTGCGGCTACACCCACACC
The DNA here is from genome assembly GCA_026958235.1 of Clonostachys rosea. Lineage (NCBI taxonomy): Eukaryota > Fungi > Ascomycota > Sordariomycetes > Hypocreales > Bionectriaceae > Clonostachys > Clonostachys rosea. Next base: position 779,732 of record CP110205.1, read on the forward strand.
TACCATTGAGGATACCCCTGTCAATATTGAGAAGCGAGCTACCATCTCCGAGGCTGCTAACCTTGGCTACGCAACTCAGAATGGAGGGTAAGTTGACAAAATCTAAGATATGAGCATATATGAAACATTCTCGCTAACGGGGTGGCAGTACCAAAGGAGGTGCTGGGGGAACAGTGACAACTGTATCCACGCTGGCTCAGTTCACCGCTGCTGTCGATGAAAAGGACACGACTGCCCGCATCGTTGTTGTCAAGGGTGTTATCTCTGGTAACACCAAGGTTCGAATTGGCAGTAACAAGTCTGTTATTGGACTTGCCGGAGCTGGTACGTCTCTGCACCATAGTCTCACCATGCCACCATCTTCTCTTGCTCATTTTGAAACAGGATTCAACAATGTTGGTCTCTACGTCCGCCGACAGAAAAACGTCATTATTCGCAACCTGAAAATATCCTACGTGGTTGCCGCTAACGGGGATGCTATCACCGTTGATGTAAGTGAACCTGATGCTGGTTACAGAACAGTATGAAGTCCGTCGGCAACCAACTTACAATTTTTAGGCAAGCACCAATGTCTGGGTTGACCACAATGAGCTCTACTCAGCTCTTGTGGATGACAAGGACTACTATGATGGGCTTCTTGATGTCACTCATGGATCGGATTACGTGACCCTCTCTCAGTAAGTGTTCCTGGCCACGTCCGGAACAATATGTGGGACTCAGTTTAACGGATTCAAACCCAGCAACTATCTCCATGACCATCATAAGTAAGTGTTGCTTCTGATCCTCGGTCCACCTTTCTAGACTCCGCCCGCCAGGGTGGTCTACTTGAGCGAGCTTAGTTTCGAACCCTCCCCTTGATTGAAACCTCTAATCTATGAAAACATTACTTATTAATTCATTCAGGGCTTCCCTTGCTGGCCACAGTGACAGCAACGCGAGTGAGGATAGAGGCCATCTTCGCATCACATATGCCAACAACTACTACAAGAATGTTGGATCCCGAACGCCACTCTTCCGCTTCGGAACAGGGCACATCTACAACAACTATTACGACACGTAAGTGACATGATGGCATTCATTTAGAGAGAAAATATTCTTGGCCCTGCGACTGATTGATGAAAATAGTGTATCCGTTTCTGGAATCAACTCCCGAATGGGTGCTCAGATCCTTGTTCAGAGCAGTGCATTCAAGAACTCTCCAGTGGCTATCACTAGCCGTGATTCGGACGAAAAAGGGTATGCAGTACTTTCACAGTGTTTCATCCCATAGAAATATTGCTGACACTCTCCCCCACAGCGCTGTAGCAGTCTACGATGTCAACCTGGGTGGTGGTATCAATGACGCCCCTGTCGGAACCCTGACTCCCAGTTCCATCCCCTACAGTTATTCTCTCCTCGGATCTGGCAGCGTTGCTTCCACTATTCCAGGACAGGCTGGCGCAGTCCTTGGATTCTAAAGAGTACGCGGAAGAACTGACACTATGTTACCTTGTCCAGGTGTCAATCACATCAATGTATCTCTGAGTGTTTGTGCCCTTGCGCCGGGTTTCCGCGGCAGTCATGTGGCCATTTATGTGACATATGTTGCATAGCCACGTAGTTTTCACAATTAACCTAACTTACTTATCTCTATTATCTGAGAATAAATGGACTCACTTACTGATATCAGTCTATAAGCTCGATTGCAATCAATTTGTGTTGAAGGAAGGATTTCAATATTGATGCTTCCTCGAACTTACTTTTCGTGGTTGACATTGAAATTGAGTCAGACATTAAGCTGCTTATTTTCAAGCCTGTGAGCAGTATTATCAAATTATTGAGTATTAATGATATATACTTAAGAGATAACACAGTATATATTGTCAGTCGATTTCTTTTTATTCAACCGGATTCATTACTTATTCATCACGGAAAGTAGCTTATTTTTAATAACTCGTCTAATAGGTGTCTCATTTCTTATGTCACCCATTTACCGCGGGAATAAGTATAGAACCCCCCCCTCTTCGGCTTTGTGTAGGAATACGATATCTGTTGCATATCTGCTGCCAAACTACCCTTATCTCCGTCTATTCAACCATTATTTAGCAGGTTAATTGCTTGGGGGATTTTAAATTTGCTCACGCTTAATTAGCTGTCCTGCTTAAGATCTCGAACAGCTCCATCGAAGGCAGATGACTGGCAGCCGGCATTATGTGCCTCGGGTATCAATATGCTTACTGCGAACTGTGTAATGGGTGGGGAACTAACCCTCAACTGGCCGAATCACAGACTTTCACCGGGTATAATTATCATCATTTACAACCAGCGAAGTAACAAAACCACTTCTCCGGCTCCACAAGGACCATCCTCCTTCCTATTCTACTTTATAAGACTGGACTGTTATAGTAGATCTATGTGGAATTGAGGGAAAAGTCTGGGGCGTTTGCGGGGTAGACATAAATATCTTCCCGAGCTTCGGTCTTAAGTGCGTGGTTAACCTAAGAATTCTTTATGGCTGGTTTCAATAAAGGAAAACCACTCCACTGAATCTCGCATACAAATTCAGAAATTATTGTTTCATACAAACTCAGAGATTATTGTTTCTTTCGCGCACATTGTTTCGCCTCATCTTATCAATACCACCATGAGTGCAGAAAAGCCAGCCAGTTCCCCTGGAGCGCCGCTGAAAGCATCTGATTCGGACACTGAAAATGCTCAAGTGACCCAACTGGAGAGAGGAGGTCAAGTGTCCAAAATTGACGAGAAGAGGACATTGAGGAAAATAGATCTTCATGTGATCCCCATCGTCACAGTTCTCTACCTTCTTTGCTTCCTAGATCGAGGCAACATCGGGAATGCCAAAATCGAAGGCCTCATCGACGACCTTGACATGACTGGCCAAGAGTATAATATGTGTTGTAAGTGGACCAGCCGTGGAAGAAGCGCCCTGTGAGTGGCCGCGAAAGCTAAAATTAGACGCCTTGTAGTAACGGTATTCTTCTTCACGTATGCCGCCTTCGAGTTACCCTCGAATCTGGTGTTGAAAAAACTCAGACCTTCAATATGGCTCCCGATTATCATGATAGGAGTTGGAATCGTCATGGTGAGAATATTTTTGAAGTTTTTATGACTGCTCGTTCCAGGTGCTGATAGGAGCCTTGCTAGACATTGATGGGGATTGTGAGAAACTACCACGGGTTGCTTATTTCGCGAATATTCCTAGGTGTGACCGGTATGACATGGATTCTTATTGAATCAACTCACAACTGCTTACAAATTTCTAGAGGCTGGTCTCTACCCCGGAGTTGCCTTTTATATCACGATGTGGTATTGCCGCCATGAAGCGCAGCTTCGCCAGGCGTTGTTCTTCAGTGCAGCGAGTGTTGCAGGGGCATTCTCGGGCCTACTGGCGTTTGCTATCGCTGTAAGTTTGCGAGAAGCGCATAAATTGCCTCACCCTCCTTATTGTTCTGCTCTTATATGTTGTTGGCAAGCTAACGATCCACCATTAGAAAATGGATGGTGTAGGAGGTTTAGAAGGCTGGCGTTGGATATTTATTCTAGAGGGTATCCTAACTACCCTGGTAGCCATCTCATCGTTTTATTTCATCGCAGACTACCCAGACACTGCTAAATTCTTGACGGAGGATGAGAGAGCCTGGGTACTTCATCGATTGAGGGAGCAATACTCTGGAAATGTCCAAGAGTCGGAGAAATTCCAGTGGAAATATGTCTGGGACGCTGTTACAGACTTCCAGATTTGGCTTGCTCTGATCAGTGAGTACCGAGCCTTCTCGTTTTTCCAGTTGAGTAAGACGAATAACCTCCTGTTTCATTAGCTTGGTACGGCATGGTCTGCCCCTTGTATGGAATATCGTTCTTCTTGCCGACTATCGTCCGGGACCTGGGCTACACCTCATCACAAGCCCAGCTCCTTACAGTAAGTATAATTGCTCAGGCAAGTAGTGCTGCAAGAATAGTCTAACTGAAAACGGGAAACCAGGTTCCGATCTATGTTACAGCAGCTATCATTGCGGTGGTTTCAGCATACTTCTCAGATCGCATCGGCAAGCGCTCGCCTCTACTGATTTTACATCTCTCGTGCATATCTATTGGATTTGTCATCGTCATCTCATCAGCTGGAAGGTCAGTGCCAGGGGTTGTATACTTTGGCATTTTCCTTGTCGTATGCGGTACGTCATCAAATTCATGGAAAAACCAGATGAGAAAAGGCACCTGACGCTAATTGTCAAAATAGGAATATACCCGGCACTTCCTGGGAACGTAACGTGGCTGAGTAACAACTTGGCTGGTGATTATAAGCGAGCTGCAGGAATGGCCCTTCATATTGGTGTTGGGAACTTTGCTGGAGGTGAGTTTCCATCAGTTGCGAAGGAGAGAATTGGTCTCTAACAGGATCCAAAATAGCCATGTCATCCAATTTTTACCGAGCTCAAGACGCCCCTCAATACTATCTCGGACACGGCCTGGAGCTTGGTTTCTCATTCGCCGGCGTTATTGCTGCAGTTGCTCTTCGATATGCCTACAAACACGTGAATAAGAAACGGGAGGCGATGGATATCAGGCCCCTGACAGAAGAAGAAAAGGCAAGGCTTGGAGATAAATCGCCCACGTTTCGATACATGATATAAAAGGCATAGGGCCGGAAATTTGAACTCCATAATGGGGTTTCCTTTCTTCTGGCACCCTCTGATCCCCACTTGGGATTGTGTCATAGGGAGGTACTTTAGATGGAACATTTTTCGAGGCTCCCACTGATCAAAGTGCCGAAACTTTATCACAAATAGCATCGAAGATCATGGAGAATTGCCTTGCACCAAAAGCGAGGTATATTTCGCGTGTTTCATCCAAGCAAACATGGACTTCAGGATGGCATATTAGTGATGATATATCATGATTATCAAGTTCGGTTATAATTTTATTAAATTCAATTCCAATGCTTTGTGATATATAAAAATACACTTACTCCCCAGTCAATTCCTCCAGCGTCGACTCAATGAATGCTTTTTGCTCGTTCAGCCACTGGCGGATTTCTTCCGTGTGAAAGGGGCGACGAGCTGCCACTCGCAACCTCTCACTCTTCTGCTTGGCGCGGATGCGTTCCTCTAGAATTTCGAGGCGGTACTCGGTGTACTGGGTATACATTTCAGACTTGTGGCTGATGCCCCGGACTCCGGTGAGGACAGTTTCGTCGCGAACATGAGGGGACTTGGGACGGAAACATGTGACCATGCTGATGCGCTCGCGTCCGCCAAGGGCCTTCAATGCCTGGTGTTCAATGTATCGACCCTGAAGAACGACTGCAGTGCCCTATAGGAGCTGATTAGCTCTAGTCATGGATGTTATATGGGGTTATTTCAGTAATCATACCATCGCAGGCCCGCGAACCTTCATGATTTCACCTGAGGAGGTTCTCAAGGCGGTCTCGCCCCCAACCATGTCGGTGCAATCGGAGAGCATCACTACACAGACGAAGGGGAAGCTGTCGTAGTGCCAGGCGACACTCGAAAGGCCATCGCTAAGAGGATTTCCATCGTCCTTTTTGGGCTCCGCGACAGGTTTGTCACCGCTGTTGACGGAGATGTTGATGTTGGCAACTTCGAAGTCGAATGAAGGAACGACATCGATACCGGCGACTTTGGAAACGGCGGCAATCAGCTCGGGCGAATTCCATGCGGCATAAGTGAACGGAGCTCGACTATTCCTCGGTTGTTAGCATTTGATTTCTGAGGTACGAACACGATGGTTTCACTTACGCGGGCCCCATCCCTCTGACCATCTGTTTATTGAACGTGGAAGCAAACCGACAATCCTTCAACACCTCTTCGCTGAAAACCTCAGCTCGGATTTGCTGGACGGCCTCGTCGGTGAAAAGACGGAACGGCTCGGAGACGGCATTGGGAGAGATTCCGTGGCCTTCGAGTCCAATCTCCTTCATAGAAACAATGTTTGCGGGGGGTTGGAAGTTGATGTGCTTCGGGGCGTGGAATTCTTCTCTTGGGGTGCTTCTGGCTTGGTCGAGGAGATATTGAGGTAGAGGTTCAGCTGGAAGGGTAACGTTCTTGGTTGCAGGACCAATGACATGGGGAGCCGGGGGAGGCTGAGCAACGATAAGGCCAGGCATTTTGCTGTTATGGAATCGGTGTCCTAGGATTGGAATCGGTGTCAAGTTTGAGTTTGCTCTCTGTGGTCGTGCTTTATTTCTTGTATTTCTTGTCTTGCGAGGGAAAGAATTACCAGCTCAAAGATGTCAACGGGAAGCTTTATACTCGGGCTAAAACCTCAAGACTGCGAACTAGGCTCATCATGGAGCTCGACTCCCGAGATCATTCCCAGCCCACAACGTCGTGTGCCCCATGGGGGGGGCTGCCGAGCTGTCTGATTGTAATATTGTGGCCTGCTAGTCTTGCAAAACGTTTTCCCGATTTGTACAATTACTGAGATGCTAGAACATTTTGCGTTTGGTGTTATCGAACTTGCTGCATATCCAGAGTTTGAGAAATCTCCATAGCTGGTTGACTCCGGTAACGGTTCCCGAACCCTGTCACCCGGCCCCTGAGACTAGCATGACTATCACCGTGAGAATCAAACCATTGCTCTAGTAATCGACATTTAATGAATGATTGATCTAGTACTGACTTACAGCGGTAGTAGGCTGTTGATCTCCCGTCAAATATTGTCATGGTCCTTTTTTTTTTTTTTTTTTAATTTTTTTTTTTTTAGCAAATATTTGGTGGAAAAGGGGCTTCTTGAAAATAGTGAAATGTTTCGTCTCGGATGCAGATTAGGTTTGCAGTGTCACGAGACGGGCCACCCTAATCGGTATGGGAAGCCGAGTATCAATCTGGTGTGGGGGAAGATCCAATGGTCGTGTGCTCTCGGGATCCAATGCTCGGTCGAGTGCGAAGGTTCTGAAGAGCCAATCAGTGGCAAACCACATCTCTTGGTAGGCATCTGGAATCATCACCGATCACATGAGTGGTAGCATTCGCCGCCCGGACCGGAATTAACTTGGCATCCGGATCTGAAGATATCAGCGGGTTGATGAACGAGCCCCCCTAAATTCACCTTACATTACACCACCCTTCTGATAGCCTCTGAAAGGAAAGAAAAGTCTGTGTTATCACGGGCTATGCACTCATATGTTGGTAGCTATGATGTTGGAAGACGCCAACGGATCACCACTTGGCTGGGCACTTCCCACCTGATGTTTCTGTTGGTTCTTACAAGAGATGGAGACATTTTTTCCATAGATAAATGTATGGATCAACATGAATGAGAATTTGCTAGGCAACATGGGTAGATAATAAAACGACATATATCCCATAGTATTTACTACTCCAAATCAGACCGGAAACCAACCCGTACCCTCGGGATAACATTAATATGTGTAGGACGGCTCACCACGCCCACCGGGCCTAATTCATGTAGGAGAACAGCGTCCCAATTGGCTATTTATGCCCCATTTAGGGGTCACTGTTGCGTCGCAGGCCTTCACATTTCTCGTTCTCTGTGGGCTCCAGGTTAACGGCGAAATCATCTCGAGTGGACCAAACTGGTTCGTAGATTGTATCTGTTGGTTTCCCCAACAGAAGTTCCTTCATTCCAGTGCGAGACTTGCGGGAATTCCGTAATGTTCGAGCGGCGAGAACATCCAAGACGACCATAGCAATCGTACTGAGTCTATATTCAAATGCTGTCAGCTTCTTGCATCCATAAACTTATAAAAGAGAGTGTCTCATACAGGCCGACAGCACCGGCAGCTAGTAGCGTCTTATAAAGACTGCAAACGAGAATTCCACGATTATCACCCCAGTAGGCAACAGAACATGGCGTTGTGATGGTCGACTTCATTGCGTCTATGAGTAGACCGTAGCCGGCCCCCCAAGTCGCGGCCAAGATGCCGTTGACTGTGGCACTGATTTTTGGGATCCAGGATCGGAAGAAGATCCAAAGTCCCATGACCAAATTAGTGACAAGCGTCAACATGGCTGATCCTTGAAGCTTTTGCTGTGTGGTCAGTCGTCTGTCGCGGCCCTCTTCCAATAGACAGGTGACTCACGAAGTAGAACATCCAGGGAATGGATGACTTCTCCTTATTCAAGTGCGCTATGAAGAAAAACATGATGCCGGCGATGCAACAAGAAGATGCTATCTGCAACGCTTTGACAAGGTAAAATAAAAAACGTGGGTAGGGCAGAACCCCCTTGGGTAGCTTGAATGCTGGCATGGCGGCAACAGTGCTGCGATGTCGGGTATGTTTCGAATTGGTAATATGATTCCACGAGCTTTAGTATGACTTATTGATAGTAAGTAGCACAATCCTTGCACCGGTGGAAGGGGGGCTGCCGTTTTTAATTTGGGTGGCCGTTGCCAAGTCGGCCTGGCAGATGGATCGATTATTCTGCTTGACTGAGCAGCGGCGAGGTGATAAAGAATGCGGCTGGCGGGGGTCTGCCTTGTGTCTTACTTTGTGGCTTTAGGTTTGCAGTAGTGCAAGTCCTGTGTGATCATGAGACTTGATGACCTATGGGAGTTGCCATTGTGGCTCTAAAGACGCCAGTTTTTATTCTGAGCTTGGCCGGCGTGCTCCATCTGGCAATGGAGGAGAAGTGAGTAGGCGCAGTAGTTGCTGGGTTGGGAAGATTGGGCAGCTGAGGCGGAATGGTCTTTATCCTTTGGGTATGAACACTCACCTGGTGCTTATTTCTAATTGGCTTTCGAGTGTAATGGCTTGGTCTGGATTTCAATAGCGTGCCTTGAAGTGAACCCAGCCACAAAGATGGCGGCAGACTTTAGCTTTAAATGGTGATCCTAAATTCCTCTAAACGGTCTAATTTCTCAGCTTCACTCAGCCCTACAGTCCTAGGCAATGAAGCATAGCTTTAGACTTCTAATTATACTCCATGGACCGCACTCTGGAGGCCTTTAGTGGCTGTTTGCTCGTCTTCAGCTCTTGGCGCTAGTTCTCATCATGGAGGTGAGGAGGCGCCGGTCGAGGCGATGCAGTTTGAAAAGGGTCCGTCTGGGCTCAATCGATCACCTGCTTAGCTCCTTAGCTCTTGATTTCACAAGCCTGATTTCCCCGGCCAATATATATTTACTTTCCATGGTGGGCAGATGATATTTGAACGCAAGTCAAAAAGTTAATACAGAGCAGGGGAAAGCAAAGATTCATTGTCTGTTCTTATTCTTTACAATAAGCCACAATGAAGAGCCTACTGCCATACTTCATCTTTCTCCTTCAAAGCACGGCAAGCAATGCCCAAAACAACACTAATACCGGAGACGTCTCCAAATACGGCCTCACTACAGTGGACATTCAGTATCAGGTTCACTCAGCGTATGGTTCTTCCGACAATGTGACATCAGTTCAGCGCCGAGTTGCGTACTCTGTCATCAATGGTATGGCGACGATCGATGGCGATATAGTCTACGGAACCGAGGCCGATATCAAGCGCGATATTGTCTCCAATAGTCAGAGAAGGGCCGAATTGGATTCATTGGACTCAGAGCTCGAGAAGCGGGCTTTCTCCATACGATCTCGAAACTCAAGATGGCCAGGTGGTATTATAGGATACAGTTTCGACACCGCTGGCGCCACGTTTTTGACACCTGCTCTAATAGAGGACAGAAAGCAACGGTTTCGAGACGCTACAAAAAGGTGGTCGAACCGACTTAAGTGGCTTGAATTTCCAGAGCTGACCGACTCCTACGACAAAGGTGCAAGCACGCCAGCCACTCGAGTTACCATAACTTTCGTGGACGCAGACGTATCTTGGTGGCCCGTCGGGATGGCCGACACACAGAAAGCCAGTGTTGTCTTGCTTGGGAATGAAGACGATTCATTTTATGTTCACGGCATCGGCCATAGTAAGTCCCTAGATTCTCTGTCCTAAGCAGCCCTTCTGAATCATGCTAACCTCAATTGAAGTACTTGGACTCCATCACGAGCATCAGCGGCCCGACCGATATCGTTTCTTCAACTTGGAATGCGCAAACGTCATCGACTTCAACGGCGTCCCTGCCCAGTGCTCCCAAAGCGCGTGTCAAGGATGGGGATGCCAGTTTGCACCAATTACCAACCCTCTGGTGTACAACTATGAGGGTCCCTACGATACAAACTCCGTCATGCACTATTTCGAGTGGCAATTCGGCAAGAGCTTCACACAGAAGCCCTTGATGGGTGTTGACAGTAAGGTTTATGTTGGCAGGGGGACCCGACCATCGCTCATGGACCTCGTTCGCGTCTGCGAAATGTACCCAGATGAGTGCCGTGGAATCTGTGGCGATGGGATTTACGCTCCATCCAACTACGAGGAGTGCGACCCTGGTCCGACCGGCTACGATCCATCGGGATACTGTACGGAATATTGCAAGATTGAGAGCAGCTTCAAGTGCGGTAACTTCCAGCTGGATTCCGGCGAGGAATGCGATGACGGTCCTAGTGGAAGCGCTACATGTACACCTGACTGCAAGAAGAGGTCGTGCCTTAAGGAATGCAACCCTAACGACGCCAACTCGTGCGATATCACCACTAGCTGCATCCTAATCGAAGGCGGTTCGGTAGCAAGCCAGGGCAAGCACTACTGTGCCTGCCGAGCTGGGTTCAGGGCTCCCTTGGAACAGAACCAGATGAGACTACCGTGGTTTACTCCTATATCGCAAGAAGGGCGTGTGTTCGTTGAGCCAGGCCAAGCTTGCAATATACTCTGCAATGACTTCACTCTTGGAAGGGACGGCTGTAAAGAAGTATCTCTTTCTTCCTCATGTTATTAGATGATGGGCCTCGCATAATGTTTGATAGTGTTTGGGTTAGTATGTTATCACGAGCTTTTCTGTTGTGAGATGTCCGGTTGCATTTGGGTCTCGTGGCAGTGAATTTTTTTTTCTCCTCTTCACGGGTCACTTGCGCGATTTGAAGATATTGATAATCTCTTATTCCCAGTTCTTGCAATATGAACATTAATTCTAGTACTAATTCTAGTAAAAATAGTTCCAGGTGTGTGGTCGAAAGAATAACATAAAGCTCACCAAATTGACTTCCTCTGCTTCAGATCTTTTGATCCAGTTATATGTTCAACATCCGCTTAATGAATTTGCTTGTCGTACTTGATAACATATATTGGGGCTTATGTCACATGGTATTCTCCTTGGAGAACTGAAGCACTAGAGAACCTTCGCGATGTTGCAGCATTTAATCATACGAGAGGCGTATGCACCAAAGAACATCGCTGTACGTCCCTTACGTTGATGCCGTATGAGCGATACCTTTTCTCCGATCATCTGTCTGGCGAGCTAGCTTCGAGGAAAGAGGGAAACACCTATTGCTAATTGCTCAGTCGGTCCCATCTTTCGTCACAATCCGTAGATGTGGATTCTTCGTTTGAGCCCCGTAATCGCCGCCGTTGGGCCCGGAAGATCATCAGTTTAGCGCTTGACATGGGAGCATGAGTCATACCTGTGGGCGCAGTACAGTCTAGTGTATCTATATTTCTCCGTCGTGGCAGTTTTACCGGTGATCGTGTATTTATTTCACTGTAATAAGCAGAAACTACGTGCTGGCCAAAGAGCTGGCTTCGGCTGTGGGAATCTGTTTTTGCTTGTTAAGAACGACTGGCCCGGGCTGCTTTGGCAACCGCCATGGCATTACTTTAGTACAAGGGACACGATGGGCGCCACTTGTTGTTTTTCTTCACGTTGAACTGCTGGATCAACGTCTAGCTTCGATATGTCGTCTCGGGAAAACTTCCGCATGACCTACTATAGTACAAATTCACTTTCAGTGGCTCATTCATCTGGGTTCAATATCCCAGATAACGCTCGAAGGTGGGCATTTGCCCAAAGGAAAATTCTCAGAAATAGCAAGCCTAAAAAGGGTGCCCAAAGCTGATTCAGCCTCCATACCCCTTGACGAGGGTGTGGGCTGAAGGTAGGTTGCCCGAGGAGACAATCTGTCCGATTTGCATTTTGCCGCCTCTCTCCGGTCGCCTAGACCTTGTTCCAGTCGCGAAGAGTGCAACAAGATCGTTCCCAATACGCATGTAGTCTGGCAATGCTGCGTTAGGGTTGGGCCATCTGTAAAGATCGTCTGGTTTGATCTGCGGACGCCAAACACGTGTTATGCAGGGACAAGAATGGAGCGGAGGCTGTGATCTTGGACCCTTGGTAAGCATGAGTGAAGCAACCAGTTGCAATTGCTTGAAGATCTTCATGATTAGGATGGTGTGATTATTGGACATTAGTTGGAATAGCACAAGGACGGGCTGTTACTAGCAAGGCTATTGCCTCTCTCCACCCACCCTCGATAAGCTCTAGTGAATCTAGCCAACAGGAAATTCCGCGTTGGTCCCCCTCCCATGTAAAATATTGGAGACCTTTGGAGTCTTGCCCTATGGCTAATTGTTCCTATCCACTTCCCCAGGACCCGGGGCTTGTTCATCCCCTGCTTTACATCTTGGCGTTAAGGGCCAAAACCATGGCGCCTCCTGATAATACCACGCTAGACTGCGTACAGGCTGTAAGGGGAGACCAGATGAACGAATGGGGGAAATCGTCACTGAGATTGGGTGGTGCCCCTGAGAAGAAACAGCCTTGGCGATATTACAAGTGTCGCTTGGGCTTACTTTATCACGGGAAAGCACTGCGCTTGAATCATGACAAACGCTAATAGCTGAGCTGAGGTTTACATTATGCAGCTAACACCATCAAGGAAAGGTAGAGAGCGACTAGCATGTCGTTCTCCCGCTGCTGAGCGAATTCCAGGGACCTATACATTGGTTATCTGCGAGCTATTCATACACACCTTTTCGCCTTTGCTTTTTCTTCATCCTTCTCCCAGTTTATCTATTTAGGTTCTGGTGGTAGAGCCATTCCATCGGTTTGGAGGGCAGCGCCCAACCGCACACGATGTCCGATGCAACATCAACGTCGGTGATTGTGAGCTTTCTTCCTCAATCAACCGTTGCATGCCCAGAATGAATACTGATCCTTGCAGGCGGGCGAATGGGCTCTGCTATCTCTAGCCCTGGTCCTTGTTGCTGCTCGTGTGTTTGCCCGCATACACCTTAACAAGGACAAACTCCATCTCGCCGATATCTTCCTCCTAGTGGCGTCCGCTTGTGCATTGGCGTTGGTTGTATGCGACCAGCTGGTATACAATGTCGGCACCATGCACAACTTCGAAGATCCGGGGACATATACGCTACTAGTACGCTGTCTTGGATCATCCTTACTAGCCACCTTCGCTAAAGACTCGACGCAGATCAGGTTTACTGTGAATTACTGGTTTGATTTTGGGTGAGTGACGACTTCCAAAGGGAAAGCGAGTTTTAGTTCTGACGCATGAGATTAGGATGTACTTCCCCAAGTTCAGCATCATCTCCTTTTACTACACGCTCGTCCCGCGCACACAACCTCGAATGCGACAAGCGCTATATGCCCTCACAGCCATTACGGTGGCAAGTTCTCTTGTGACTTTCTTCGACGCGACGCTCTGGTGCGGAACGAATATAAAATCCAATTGGTACGCTCTTCTGCATATGCGCAGGACCCGGGGGAGGTTCCGGCCCGCTGATGCTATAATATCTCGAATACAGGTCAGAGGCTCCCGATTCTTGCAAAGCCTACGATTCAATGGTCATGATGCGCATCCACTGGTCACTAAACTTCACCACAGAAGTATTGAGTAGGTCTTTTATCATTGCTCGGAGTCACAATTTTCTAACCGCTGTGACTAGACGTCATATTTCCTTTCCCTCTGATTCGAGACCTCAAACTCCCCAAGTTCAGAGAGAAGGTTGGCTTGGCTGCAATATTGGGACTCGGCATAATTACCATCGCTGTCAGCATCGGCCGATTTGTCAATATGGCCATTGTGGGCAATGGCTTCTCAAATTGTAAGTGTTGCCCTCTCTCCGTCGACGGACTGGGCGCAGTCGACCCTAATAATCTCAAACAGATTTATGGGCTACATCTGAGCTGTGTGTCTCGATTATGGTTGTTGCACTCACAGCTCTGAGACCGCTGCTCCGAAAGATAGCTCGTCTGATCAACGCAACGAACAGCGACAGCGACTACAAGTACGGAAGGACCTCTGCCGGCTTGCACACAAAGACCGGCCGATCTAAGCCAACACACACCCAGGGCTCAGGCGTCTACTGGAGGACTTACAGCGGTCCTGGTACGACTAAGGATGGTGCGGCTGAGAGCGAGGTGGAGCTGCAAGGCATCAAGACGAAGAATCATGTGATAAAGACGGAGGAGATCCAGATATTAACTGAAGACGCAAGAGCTGAGCATTCCAAAAAGCCCCTGGGTACCGAGGTATCAGTATGGCATGAAAATATGGCCCTTGATGGCGCGAAAGATTAATAGATAGAAGCGTCATAAAAACAGAGACCGCAGAGACACCTCGACAGAACTATTGTTGCAGTCACATAATTTTGCTGCCTATTGTGTCATAATAGCTAATCCTTTGTGTATTTTCAATAAACAATGCGTCTAACAACTACTAAATAGTTTATTATTATTATTGTATCCTATTAATATATTATTTTTCTGATTGTACAAGAAAGTTAAGATATAAAAACACTTTACAGCCGCTGTTATTCTGACACCGACTCGAGAGAATTTGCCACGTAGGGGCCAGCTTATTTCGCTCACGAGCACTTTCGTAGATGATCCAAACCTTGGTTCACATATTGTGGAACACATTAGTTACTGTTTACCTGTGCCCCGCATGCGGGTAAATGTATGTATATTGAACAGAGTGCAGCCACACACTGCAGGGTTTCCACATGCCGCTTCGCTGTCTACAGCCAGCTTCTACTCTCGTACGTAGTTTTTTTTTCGAAACCACTAGTCGCAAATATACTTTTTGGTTTAGGACTTCGACCTAGACTTTGAAGCAAATATCCTGAGTATAACCACGTTTGGATAATTAGAATCAGTGCCTCTGCTTTACTGCACCCCCGAGACAGTATCACCCTGTGAAAATAGTTAGCAGTGTGAGTTCAAAGAGATACTTCAGCCCACACAAGGATAATCTACGGATCCAACATACGAGATGACACCAAAGCCCCCAAATAGGCTTCATAACATGCATTTGGTGTAAAAGTTAGTTATTAATGAGTGGCGATAACCCCTCATTGCTCTCGCCTATTTGACAGGGCCCTTTCCCACACTCAAAAGACATTTTCGTCTCGTCACACCAAGACCATCCGAACCATTTCTCGCTTCCAATCACAAAATCAAAGGCTTCAGATTGAAGGCCAAGCTCACCTCGCAATGGAGAAACGACACGGCAGCCGCAGCCACGTGAAGGGCAAGATGACGATCAGCATAGCTCATAGAGTGGACTCGCCAAAGCCCTCGACACATTTCCATTTATTTCCTAGGCTTCCTGCCGAAATACTTGTAATGATTTGGAAAATGGGTTTCATTGAACCCCGGCTACCAAAGCTTCATTACTATTCTCTGTTCAACGAAGACCACCCAGAATATAGGGAGAGCTATCTTCCTTTACTTTTATGGGCTCACATGAAATGCCCTCAATTAGAGAGCGAACCCAACCGATTGCAAGATGAAGAACCGCTGCCATTAAAGGACCGTCGTGTATTACGAACTCAGCGCGCCAACTTCGCTTGGACTGAGGCCAATCGGTTCCAGTACTACTGGAACGCGGGACTTCGAACTGCTTGCTGGGAATCTCGGCATGCTCTAATAGAATGCTGTAAAAAATGGAGAATAGCAATCGAGTTGAAAGAAAAACCAAAGAAGAAGCCTGCTTCGACGAAACGACCCAGAAAAAAACCGCTTACAAAGCGTCAGCTTTCATTAAGGAGGAGGAAAATCGCGGCAGGCCGTTTAAAGGCTGTAACTAAGGAAGGTCGGCATACCATCTTCATAGACTTCTGTCCCAGGGATATTATCTGTTTTCGATTCCCGGCAGAACACTTAGCTGCTTGTGTCTTCCTAGAATGGGACAAGATGCTCACTCGTCTGCCTTTTTTTCAACTTCCCTACAACTCAGATTTAAATCTTGCCTTTGAATTTGAGGATGATTGGAAAAAGGGCCTAGGTCGCACGGCAGAGTCAGTGCGTGGCTGTCTTTCTGAAGCCTCAGTCCGAGGTCTTATCATGAGGCTCCACTGGTCCTGGTCTATTGGTAAGGTCCCTCTTTGGACTCGAATATACCTTGTCACCTCCAAGAAGGATATCCCAATTCGCCCAACCTTTCGTCGGAGCAAAGATCACCGATATGACTTCGACCGTCTTTACAGAGCGGATTTCAACTGTAAGCGGAAGCCAGATTATTACTTCTTCGATGGCAAACACCAGTTTATTGATGCTTGTTCTGGGTTTGGTTCTTGGTATCCTCCATTTTGGTGGATCAAGTCACCTATTTGCGACTTCATCTGGAAGATTAATAAATTTTGTCGACCACAAGGGAAAGACGACAATTATCAAAATAACTTACCAACGCGTTCAGACCATTGCCTCAGGATTCTGGGCCAGCTCTCAGCTAGTCAGGGCATAAAATAAGGATTTATGATTTTTCAGCGTGGTCGGTTGCTTGCAGCCTGAATCTTGACTACGGCTATGGAAGCCTTCTTTCCTTCTTTCTATCTCACACTCTTGTTTACTTTCTTTATGGATTGTGAAGACCATTATTCCAACATGTTGAAAGGTTAAAAGCATTTATTACAGCTAATATCTCCACTTTCCTCCTCTACATCCTCCATTGACTCCTTTTCCCCTCAGTGGCTCCTTTCCTCTAATTCAGTTTGTTCAACCTTTTTCCATGCCTGGACGGGTGCGCCGACTTGACATATAGTAGTGAGGCTGCCCATATTACAAGCAGCATAATATGTAGATCGTTTTAGAAATAAGAGCGAAAAATACGAGGAGAAGGTATTTCTTGCTCGCTATAGCTGGAGCCTACAGTAAGCTGTAGCCATGCTTCAGGGTCAACTTATCTTGCTTGCAAGCACTTTCGCAATTGACCAAATCTTGGTTGACATATGATGAAGCACTCACTACTGTTTCCACATTATACCAACTATAGGGCAAATATACTGCACATGAATTTAGTATGCCCTCTGGGCATAGAAAAAGGTTGGATAGACTGCAGTGGTAAATATCACCTCGATGTCCTCTTATGAGAACTATGTACAGTCCTAGATTGAACAATCAAAAGAGATAGCAAGAACATCACTTCACCTATGGGCAGATTTTCGAGCGTAAAACAGAAAATTAATTCAGCAAAAAGAAAAAGGAAAAGACCAAAAAAAACAGAACCGGATGCCCAACAAACGCCAACCAACAACTATGGTACATTTTCTTCCCTAAGCAGTGTTATTAGAAAGAAATTACCAACTAATACTAGTACTAATGCGACTCACTTTTGATCACATCTACTATATCTAGTTAGTCATTATAGGCTATATCTGTACACATGAGAAACACACTTACCTCGGAGAGGGGCGAGTACGACGGGGCCCGAGGGCCTCCCAACGCCTGGTATAAATTAGAACGTCAATGTATAAGATTGGTGAAGAGTGAATACTTACCTCAAGCTGTTGCTCGGCAGTCTTCATTTGATTCCAATGTCAGTTATGTCTTATAGTACAGATCAAGTGGCCATTCTAACCTCTTTGAATCGATCAAAGGCCTACATATCAATCATGTTAGTTCGATGTTCTGGAGACAAGCGATTATGAGAACTTACAGCGATTTCATCACGCAGAAGCTATTATTGAAGGTCCATTAATACTGTAACGGATTCAACGGTACGAAGAAAGTCTCTTTACCTGATTCAAAGCTTCTTGGCCCTTTGAACTCGCCTTCGTCAGCAGTACGTCCTATATACTTGAGCTATGGTTGGTCTTACCTGCACAATGGCCTGTCCATTCTATTCGCTTATTAGCATCGTGGTATGTTTAAAACGCTCGTAGAGTGAATAGCTCACCCGCAGCTGGTTGTTCTTCTTCTGCAGTATGTTGTGATAAGTATATGCAGCTTCTATCAAGATGACACTCACTCACCTGAATCTTATCCCCATAGCTCTTCTCGGATCGTTAGTATCACTATACTTAATAACTTGATGTCAGGAAATCTCAACTTACTGTCACCTTTTTCTGCCAC
Organism: Clonostachys rosea; assembly: GCA_026958235.1. Taxonomy (NCBI): domain Eukaryota; kingdom Fungi; phylum Ascomycota; class Sordariomycetes; order Hypocreales; family Bionectriaceae; genus Clonostachys; species Clonostachys rosea. The sequence goes on from CP110205.1 coordinate 797,879, forward strand.
CACTAATTGAACATTAGCAACATTGCTCCCATGAGTTGAATGAAATAAGAAAATGGCGAATAGCTTACTTGGCGGCTGAACTTCTTCTTCAAGGTACCCCCCCCCCTCTCCTCTTTCTCCTCACCCTTTTCTCTTCTTCTTCTTCTTCTTCTTCTTCTTCTTCTTCTTCTTCTCTTTTCATCCTCTACTTATTTAAAAGAGGATAAACTTATAAGAAGAAGGATTTGGAGAATTTAGAACATAGGGGGCTAATCATAATTGAAAGAGTGGCATCTTCAAGTTACCAGAGGGGTCAGACCAAATCATGCAGGTGAACATATTAGCGTTGTCGCGGTGAGGAACATAGTAGATGTTATTCACACCGACTATACAGGATTGATGTTTTCAGCCTGTTAACCAGATTTTGGGTCTTTAGTCCTTAATTTAGGCTCCATACTAGGACTTGGAAGGATCAATGATACGAGAGCAATGCTGTGTGATCTAGAATCGAGAATCTATCGAGGTCACATCTGAAAGAAAGGAATAATAAGGTAACGCCAAAGACATCATACCAGTACCTCAATCGCCCATGTCATTTTATGATTCTTATCCTCGACATATCAAAGGCGGTGCCATTGTCAAGAGTTTCGCTGACTAAATGGGCCATTTTACCCAACTCTGTTGTCGCTGCGGCTGAGAGTGGGACAGCATAACAGCGCTTCCCCTGTTAGCCATTTGGTCATGTGAACCCGTTCCCTTAGAGAATCGTCTCCTCACCCTGGCCTGTTTAGGCTGACAGAAGGCGCTGGTTGGCAAAAGACCTCAGCTGAACTTTGGATGCCTCTCAGCCACCACACCGCCACGCTGCACCTGGATGGGAGCTGGATGCTAAATCTGCTGTCTATTCTTCGTAGTCATCTAACAGAGTGGCCATTCTTCCATGTTCATTGATTTTTTCTTGGCTGCTGTATACACGCGTCGCAATGTGTGCCATCGATTCGAAGCCTCGAGATACAGGAACCTCGGGCCACAACGGCGGTCATAGTATTTTGAACAGCCAGGAGGAAAGACAAAAATATCAAAACATTTACCGCTTTCTAAACAGGACAGATGTCAACCGTGACGGTATGAGCAAATTACACTACGTATGAGCCCCTAACTAACTCGTCGCCGTGTAGCCAAGATTGATCGTGTGCGTTTTTTCAAAGATAAAAAGCCCGTTTTTGAACGAGAGTTTGACGAGCAGCGGAGTTCAAGTGCTTCTTGCTTTGCGACGAGCCCTCATGCACAGCAGGAAGCTGAGGTCATCATTGTCGAGGAGATTCACCCGGAGTGTTTGAGAGAGTTCCTTGCGACGCGGATTCACAATGATGCCCAGCGCCAGTCCTTTCTTACTTTCGTGGATGAGTATCTACACGATCACCCGAGCTTCAACTTCACTGATGTGGAATATCGAATTCGTGCTGCCCCGTCTGTGCAGAATAAGCAGCAGCACGAATTGCTCATTCATATACAGCTGCGTGAATTAGACCGACCTTTCAAGATGAGCTATTTTGAGATTCAGAACTCCGCGCGCGAGTCTCGAGCTCTCAGAGGCTCTTACGCATATGGGCCACTGAATCCAGTGCAGCGCCCACCGCTGACACCCGATGATGCCGATTTCCCACCGCTTGCCATCACAAGAGCTAGTCTAGCTATTTGGTTTGATGGTGATCCCTGGAATACTTGTGCGTCATAGCCTCTCTACTCCTACTTATCAAATCGAAAAACCCGGGCTGACTTTTCATCTGTCAAATGGTGTAGGTGTGATACTTGTCGACAAACGGGTGCCTTTTGTTGGGCTCCCTGGACAAGAGCGTCCGTCGCGTTATGTTGTTGGCGCCCACGTGTACACGGGGCATACTTCCATGCGAACTCTAATCATGGACTGCTTTCAAAATAATACGAATCTGAGAAACGCCGGTATACCAGCTCCGTTCACAGTCACGCAGGATCTTCGCAGTATTGTAGGCTACGATTGGCTTAGGATCGTTGGCTTCGTCACTCGTGACCTCTACTCGATACACTGGGCTCTACAAGGAGGGGACCGCATGTCGGATGAGAACAACCAGGAGTTGTATAGAACAGCCTTGCAGCATTTGTTCTCAATAGACAGACGGCTTGCATGGTACTGCGGACTCATTAAGGAACAGCTAGATTCGTGCCGTTCTAAAGGGAAGCCATTATGGAATGGGAAGAGCTTGGGTTTAGAGCAAGTTCGAGTCGCTGACATGGTTTCCGAAGAGTTGGTGATGGACTTTGAGGACATCAAGGCTCAGATTACACAGACTAACGAGAGGTTAGACAAGAGTATTAGCTATGTCAATGGCCAGGTCAATGTCAAAGAGGTCGAGAGAGCCAACGCGCAGAGCAAGATTGTGCTGGCACTCGCAGTGGTGGGGGGCTTCTTCCTTCCAATAAGTACCATTGCAGCGATTTTCAGCATGGCAGATGACTGGGCTCCAGGGAAGGATGGGTTTGGCCAGTTTTGGGCTATTTGCATTCCCATCTCTGCGTTAGTCATGGTCATACTAGTCATGATTATTCGCTGGTCGACGATCCTACGATGGATCGGGAGGTTAAGGAGAGCCAGTCAGATGTGTGTTGAAGGGGCTGTTTAAGTACTTCTATTGGGAGTTCCTAGAGATGGGTAAAGGGACTCGTAAATACCAACGTGAGATCTCTGAGAAACGTTGCTCCGGTGGTTATTGATGACATGACGTGGATCTAACTCCTCCTTTATGTAGGTAGGTAATTAGAGATGAGTCAGTCTTTTTATGTTGCTTATGTGGTTCTTCAACATTTTATGCAGAGTACATAGCTTCGTTCCATTGCTGAGGGCAACTTGCGTCGGCATCTATTCCCATTGAAGATTCACTAGCCCAGCTCTCTGCCACTGGTCGGCCGCTTGACTGCATCATATCGTACAAGGACAGCTGGACTTCGGGCAGGCCGTCAGTGCTCGGAAAGTACATCCAACCAGGAGCCTGTGCCATTCACGGCATGTCGGTTATCGAGCCATCCGACACCAAGAGGTCATCCCAGTATGTCCCCACTGGCAGAAGCCATCTGTCGGCGACATTGAGAAAACTTCGCATCGAAAGCCACGCTTTAAATGACCTCAGTGAGGAAATTCTGTTGGTATATCTTCTGAAAAGTAGATATCTCTAATAAAAAAAAAAGTTACTACATGTGGTTTCTTTAAATCTTTTGAGTAGAATTACTTCTTCTCAACCTTTCTTAGTTTACCTAGATAAAGAAGTGACGGCGGTGATGCGGTCGATGTACAACCGGGCCGTTGAGCAGAGCATAGACATCGACTCGGTCCACTTCGGCCGCGACATTATATCCTGGCGGCCTACGGCGAGTATGTTGTTGAGCATTGCCAGAAGGATTAGAGACTGGCCAAGCCCCTCTCTGTTACAGAGAAACTAATGGCTGACCATACCTTGCGATGACATTAAATGGAGCTTTGTTAGGCTACATTAATAGATAGAAGTTACCATTCCACGAAACGTCATCTAAGTTCTGTTTCCACTAAGAATCTAGTCGTTATGAGATCCTGAGTTGTTTCTTTTCTACTCAAAAACCATGGTGTTCAGAAGAGTGCCAATTCCACTTATTTCGACAGACACGACATCTCCATCCCTTAGCTGATATTGGAGATTGGAAAAATATCCGATGCCGGGGGGAGATCCTGTCATTATCACAGACCCTGCAGGTAGCGTCGTGCCTATTGACGCGGTTAGTTAGAGTCAGTCTTCTGATAATCACAGAACGTGAGAAAGATGCAGAGAGGGAGGATAACCACAATAGCTTAGTCCTGACAAAACGCACCTTGCGAAAGAAAGCTCACTAGCGTAGCTGCATCGTGAATCAATTCACAGTCGCTATCCTGAAATACCTTGCCGTTGACCTTGGTAACGATCCGCTTGCCGGCCGTGTCGCCAAACGACTGCGCATTCGCCAGCACTGGCCCCAACGGAGCGAAACCATCGAACGCTTTGCATCGTGTAAATTGGTGCCCTCCTCTTTTGGGGTCTTGGTATCCACGAGCTGTCAGATCATTACCAACCGTGTAACCCAGTATGTATCCCGGAGCATCCTCAACGCTGACATTCAAGGCGTCTTTGGATGTGACGATGACGAGTTCTCCCTGCATCACGAGTTAGCATGTTTTTGAGCACAAGGTAGGATAACAAGACGTTAGCGCTGAGTACCTCGAAGTCGGGAAAATTGTTCGCTGCTACTTTCGGGATTACAACTTGACCTGGTCCACGAAGGGCTCGCCTGGGCTTATACCACATGACGGGGTCAAGTGGTACTGTAAGCTGTACTTGGTTGACATAGACGGCTAATTAGCCAAGAAGACAGTTAAAGAAGTTTGGTTTTAGACTCCTCACGTTCGCCTCTTCTGCATGTTTGCGGTAATTGAGCCCTATGCAGATAATGTCTCCGTTATATGGTACGGGAGCCAAGAGCTATACGCCACATTGGATTAGCTTTAATTTCAATGTCTCAGAAACTTAATGAGAGAGCGTCTTTATGTGGAGGGAAGGAAAAATTTGGGATACGTGCCTGTTTTATTGTAACGAGGTGTCCTTCATTGTTATCAACAAGTTCAGGGAACGATGAGAAGCCGGTGACACTCAAGCCCGATAGTCGGGCAACATCTGATTGAGACTTGATGGACGCAAAATATCTTTTACCATCCTCAGCCTCAAAATGGGCGAGACGTGTCCAGGATGCCATGGTCTTGGGTTTGGTTGGCTCAGGTGGTGCCTGGCAGAACAGAGAGACAGGTGACAGGTCTAGTTGTCCTCCAGATTCAATGTAGTAGCAATGCAAGACAGTGATAGCCTTTTAAAAATGTACATTCGAGAAATCTTTCATCCCATCCAAGCTCACCTTGCACTAAGATGGGTACTCCGAGTCATCCGCTGTCCAGTACGTACAGGTCGGCCGCGGATGTCGTGCCCATTCCTCACCGGAGTAACCCCCCGGAACATTTGACAAGATGCTCCGAAAGGCCCGGAGCAACTCGAACGCCTTGTTGTCCCCTCAAACTCATGTCTTCTCTTACTGGCAAGTGATTTTTAGGATTTCCCGGGAGCTTAGCCCGCCAGCACCTGCGAAAGATGGCAACCCCAAACGGCGAGATTGAAGACTAGCAGGTCACAAGAACAAAGCTTGGTCCATCCCTATGAATGATGCAACTTCTTTGGTCTACACTGTGCAGATTTGGTAGCGTTGCTATACAAAATTGTCTTTATGTGATACCACTAATCTCAAATCAAGCAGCAGTTGGCTTCGTGCCATCTTCAAACATGATTCCCGTCATTTCCGGCCCCCAAACTGACAACGGTCCTGCCATGCTCCTCTTGGTGCCAGTGTCCTCATTCACAAGATCTCCATCCGCATAGTGCTCGATATTGAACCCACTCGTGTCCCTCCAGTAGTCGAAAATCTGCGACCCCAGTATGTGCCTGCCAACTCCCCATACACTCGTGTAGTCCTTGCTAGCCAGCCACTCGTGTCCGAGAAGCTGTGTGTCAAAATCCTCGACCTCGTAGGACGTATGATGCATCCGGTCGTGCTCGCCAGGCGGCGCGCGGGACAGGAACAGTGTGTGGTGGTCTGAGAAACGCTTTCCAAGGTCGAGATGGAGGAATGTGATGACGTCGAAATCCTCCTTATTCGGCTCAAACTGCACGTCAGAAGGGACGAAGTTGAAGTTTCCCGTATACCAGGCGACTTCTTCGTCCCACCTCGCGAGCACGAAGCCATAGTGACCGAGTTTGTGCACGAGGGCTGGGCCTGGATGGAAACGTTGGAACTTTCCTATCATGAGGTTTTTTTTGAGTTAGAGATCAACGACGACACCCATGGGGAGAGTACTTGTAACCAAACGTACCCAATCTTCTCTTCGTGACACTGCCATTGAAGGGCCCTATATTTTCCACCTGAGTGGACGGCACAGACTCAGACTCAGATTGAACTCGATCTTGAATACCGTACGCAATGTTAATGGGGAACCCAGAGGGCGAGTGGAGAGTAACCATCCGGCCGCCACCAGGGAACTGAGACAGGTCTGTGATCTCTGCACCGTCCATAGACGCCGCCTTGTCAAAATCACTTTGGGTCTGCGCAAGGAAGACCCCGCCTCCGAAATGCGGCTGCCCAGTCGCCGACTTGCGTGCTACGTAACAATACTGATCTTTGCCATAGCCACGATAGATGGCTAGGCTTTCGTCATGGATTTGGACCCGTGTGAAACCAAAGTCTTGAGCGAACCCATCGAATTTGTCAAGGTCTGGATGCTCGAACAAGACGTGAGAAATCCGTTCAAGCTGGACCTTTGAAGGGTCATTTCGAATCTCTGGGAGTCGAGTAGATGCCATGATTGCTAAAGTGCTTGTGATAAAAGTCTGCGAAAGTCTGACTTGGCTAAGGGGATGGGGCTCACAAAAGCGGGAATACCGCTTTTAACCAGTTTGTGATATTTGCACCATGCGTTTCTAAGATATTTGGCAATGAACTAATGGGGCATGGGTACTCTCAGTGCAGAATGTTCTTGGTATCATTAGTCCGGGAGGCTATGCCGGATGATCATTGGCCGCCTACAGCCCCGGAACATCCTCAAACCTCCATGACAAGTGCATCCGAACTCCCCACCACCTTGCAGATCTGCCGACCCAAGCCACACTGCGATAGTGTTGTTTTGTAATACGAGGGAGGGAGAGACGGCAGTTGGTTTGTGTCTGGGGTATCGGGCGGGGCAAAAGAGCGACGGCTAAATAATCTAGGAGTGTATAAATGGTTTAAGGGAGCTAGCTATGTAGCTAGAAGGCCTGGTTGGATCCCCACAAAGCACTCTTCTAACATAAACAAAGCAGTCGTTAGTTTTACTCGTACGTCGATTATGATGGCACTTTCTATTCAGCACGTTGCGTGGCTAGGGCTGTTCGCAGTTCTGGTCTGGGCGATCCAGATACTTTACGTATCTCTTCGCCCAGGCCTTCGTGACTTGCCCGGGCCCTGGCTCGCACGATACACTCCTTTATGGCGTATCGTGTTTGTATTCAGCGGCAAGGCACCCGAGGGTTATCGGAAGCTGCACGCAAAACACGGTCAAATGGTGCGGACGGCCCCTAAGGTAGTAGACATTTCAGATCCGTCTGCTATATCCTTGATTTACGGGATCGGCAGCAAGTTTATCAAGGTATGTAACCACCCCAAATCAGGCCTCGCGTATGAATTGAATAACGGGAAGATTGACTCATAAGTCACATAGTCTGATTTCTACCGTTTCTTCGATGTCATGTACCAGGAAGAGGCCATGGCGAGCATGTTCTCAACTCGATCCCCCGAAGAGCACAAGGCACTCAAGCGGCCAGTGGCACAGAAATTCAGCATGACCTCCATCAAGACCCTCGAATATCTTGTCGACCCATGCAGCGAGATCTTCACAGCAACCATGAAGGAAATGCAGGGTCAGGTGGTCGACCTCGGCGTCTGGCTGCAGTGGTACGCTTTCGATGTTATTGGCGCTATAACATTTTCGAAAAGATTCGGATTCATGGAACATCGTGAGGACGTCAATAATGTCCTTTCTGGCATCGATCTAGGTCTTAGACTTGGCGGGGTCCTCGGGCAGGTCCCGATGCTCAATGGCTTCTCGATGGGAAGCAAGACGTTCCACAATATTTTGTCTTATCTGTCCCTTCCAAACCCAATGGATATCGTCACGAAGGTTGGTATTCAACTTTGGACCTTTTCAATACACCTTCTTCCATTCCGTGCATGGGTTCTAATAGGTATACAGATGGTGTTGGAAGCCATCAAGTCTTATGATGCACAAACATCCACGACAGATAGTCGAGGCGACTTCCTCGCGTATTTCCGACAGCAACAAAAGTCCACAGGGGAAGTCATGCCGGACAGAGAGTTGATGAATCATCTGACCAATAACTTGTAAGTGAACTCAAGAGATAGCTCGGACCCATGCTGGTTACCTGCCCTAACGGAGTGATTTCACAGATTGGCTGGGAGCGACACCACTGGTATCTCCCTAAGGGCCGTATTTTATTATCTCATGCGGAATGACGATAGCTATAAGAAACTTCAGAGGGAGATCGATGACTTGGACGATGCAGGGAAACTCTCGCCAGTGATCAGTTATGCCGAGAGTCTCCAGATGGACTATCTGTAAGTTGACGAGGCCTTCCAAGACATACTCACTCGCGAAGAGTTTTTGAAGAAGCACAGGTAGAAGCCACTAACTAAGAGTCCCACGAACAGCCAGTTGTGTCTGAAGGAAGCTATGCGAATGCATCCAGGAGTACAGTATCCCCTCGAGAGGGTGGTCCCTCACGGAGGTGCCAACATCAACGGGCATTTTCTGCCAGAGGGCACCATAGTGGGAGTAAACGCTGCAGTCATTCACCGGGATCGTGAAATATTTGGCCAAGACGCAGATGAATTTCGGCCTGAGCGATGGCTCTGTGATGAGGAGACGGCCAAAGTCATGGATCGTCACCTACTGACTGTGAGTCGCCGTGGTATCTCGTCTCGTCTAATGCCGGCAAATCAGGCTAATTTGATGACAGTTCGGGGCGGGAGCGAGAACCTGTATCGGGAAAAACATTTCTATCATGGAAATGGGAAAACTCGTCCCGCAGATACTTCGACAGTTCGACCTGGAGTGGGCGTCGAATGAGCCGGACTGGAAGGTTGAAACCTTTTGGTTTGCCAAGCAGACCGGCTTGCTCGTACGGTTCCGAGAGCGATCACGGAATTCGCAAGTCAGCTTGGAAAAGGCAGCTTTGTAGTAGGTAGTTGATTGCATGATTGATTTAAAGCATCTTGCGGTAGGCATGCTATATGAGACATGTGCAACCCCTGCCAAGTCCATGACAAGAATAAATATTTGCAGAACAGCTGTATTCGACAATCCCGACTATCTACACACCAACTAGTGACAGTATAAGCCTCGTCTTGAGAAACTTCTTAAAAGAGCAATTAAAAAGATAACTGTAATTAAATAATCTAAGCATTGAACTATAATTTTTTCAAATTTATTTATCACTCTAAATGTAATCTAGATTAATTCCAAATTATTTATTGAGGAGTACCTGGTTGAAAGAAATTAGCGAGTTTAGGGTAAGCCATTCTAAGCTGGTCGTAACTATTGGCCACCAACTGTAGCGGTGGGCCTCGGCCAGGGTAGAGGCTCTACCCCGCAATCGACGGCAATAGGCGGGAGTTGCCTGGTGGACTCGGCCTATTAATACTTCCCGTTCCGAGAGAGAGAGATGTCTTGTCCACATCATTCTACCCCGTCTTTTTCGTTCTCTGACCCGGTCTCCCCGGAAAGCTCTTCAATACACCACATTACAACAACTGCTGCGTTTGAAATCCACGAAACCTCATATCTTGGTTATAACCCAGATGCAATCTCTTGACTGGCTGAGCCCATCTGGTCCGGCCTCGAGTGGCCGAGAGCAGACGGATGGCTCTGGCCGCCTGAAGCTTCGCGTCTGCGACCATTGCAGAGTGTATGTGTGCATAATCGTCAACCATCCATCTGCTATTTGGCTCCAATACTGATTCACCTCCTCTTTCAGGAAGAAGATTAAATGTTAGTCATCCCACTTTCTCGTAACCCCCCTAGCTGGAGCTCTGATCTGACCTGTATTATCGTTTCAGGCGATATGAAGGCACCGTCTTGTACGGCTTGCTCTCTTAGGCATGTAATGTGCAAGTACGGCAGGTACAGAAAGAAGCCAGGTATGTTGCCCGTCTGCCACAAGTGCCTCCCTTCAGCGGTCATCTTAGCTAATGAATCCTCGCCTATTGCATAGGTCCTCCCAAACGACTCGTCAACACTGCGGCCTTGGTGACAAGCTCTGCACCAGAGATAGATTACGACCAGCAGCAGGCTCTTGATCCCGCATCCGTATTAGAATCAGACTTGACCGGTAACGATCAATTTCTAGAGGCACTCTTCCACGGCGACGATGCGTCATGGGCGGACGGTCTGCTAAGCTCTTCCGCGGCGAGAGAAGCTAATGTCACAGTACCCTTCATGGATACGCCCACACCAAGTTTTCCTCGCCATCTTTCGTCAAAAACTGTCTCGGGCGGGCCTCGCGGACCCGCGGATCTGAGTCTGGAAGCAGAGGAGTTCTTGTGAGTACTTGAAATGAGCAGCATAATATACATCCATATATGCTACGAGAGAGACTGACCGGAACGACTAGATTGGAACTATACATCCAACATGTGCAGCCAATCTATCCGCTTCTGCGCTTCTCCGCATCGCCCTCCGGCAGATATGGACTCACCGGGATGTCAACCCGGCTTCGAATGTCCATCTATGCTATCGCTTCTCGGTATGCGTCATCTCAACATCAAGAATGGCTTTTATCTCCTGATTATTTCGCCATGAGGGCAGGGCATTACGCGAATACTACCAAACTAAGCATCGACGAGCTTAAGGCGTCCATTTTGCTTTGCCTGCACAAAATCGCCTCGGCAGTCACCTGGGATGCCGTGGCTGAGATGGCACGGATCACTCGTATGGCAGAACTCTACTACCGCATCATTGCAGACCAAGACAAGAGTTCAAGATGCTCACGGTGCGAATACGAGGCTGAAGAGCTGCGGACCGTATGGTGGTGTATTTATTCCTTGGACACATGTTTCAGTGCAATAGCGTAAGCACAACCCGGATACCCATGCCTTGCTTTTATCTATCTCGAAGCCCTGCATGGAGAAAAGGCTGACGGTGAGGAGACAGGATCATCTCGCATGCTATGGCCGACCATACTCGGGGCAATATGACGCTGCCCGTCACGCCAGTGCCTGATCTGACAAAACCCCCTGGCTCTCAGCAAAGAAAGCTAGATCATATCGGAGACTCACAGCTGTTGCTTACACCCGACCTCAAGCTTTGGGAAAACATGGCTATTGTCTTCTCCAAATCGCCATGCCGAGGGAGGTGCTTATACATCGTCACCTGTACTCTGATGAGATCAGTCACGGACCTCCGATTTTCACTAAAACAAGGGTGCGGACCGGCGTGGAAAGCTCGGTTCCAAGAACTGGAGAGTGATTGCGCCGCAACCACACTTTCTCTGCCTGCTTGGGTCTTCAAGCCAATTCGGAACCTGGGGACTGGGGAGACAGAAACAGAACACCGGGATAGACTGGAGGCATTGATTGTCTGGCAAGGGTAATCACCCCATTCTATTGCGTTTCTGGTCAAGGTTACTAACGGGCTTGCCAAACGCATAGTGCATGTTTGCTACATGCTGCTTTGGCTGTCCAATTGGACGGCACAAGCTCAACTTCAGAGTCAGCATTCCAGGCGCAGTGGCAGACCGTGATAGCGCGAGCGAACGAGGTGCTCCGCGTTGTCCAGAACTGGAAGCCGGACTATTTCGAGGCCATCGATTCCAAGAGCGCGTATATCATCCTGCTTACCGGTATCGTGTTGACGCTAGACGGGGCAATCCATTCGGCTACAACGTCATCCAGTGCACGACCGTCGCACCACATGGATCTATTATTCCTTTTCTTGGCCCAAATAGGCCGGCATTGGCTCCTTGGTATGTCTCTGTTCAGATCTGGATCGGCTTTTATCTTATTGGAACTACAAGCTAACATTAACTAAGCGAATCAATTAGCAGGTATAAATCACGCTTAGAATAAACTCCTAAACGACACCGCCTTGTGTCTTTTGTGATGCGAAGCTAACTTTCTACAGATATACTAAAGAAATATTGGACCAACCCCCCATTGTGCCAGTCCCATAAATCGGCCTTCGACTTTCTTCTAGATATCGTGCTTAATAGACAGATTCACTTCTCAGCAGCCAACCCGGCAATGAACGGTGGCTCTCCGGGCTCCATGGATTTATTATCATTGTCCGAGATCACAACAGAAGTAGAAGAAAGCTGTCAAAACGACAGGAGCTGGGAATCCTGGTCTAATAACGAGCTCGAGCTCGCGTGGGATCTTCCCGATGCAATCCCTGGAGAGGTCGGCTCGTCCCTAGACTGGGACTCCGTACTTACATAACCAACTTACGCAAATGTCACGAGAAATCAAGGAGAGAAGATCAAAGTGTAATAATGATTGGCTGCTCTATTGATAGTTATAATATACACAAGCCTTGGCGAGTCGGAAGGTTTAGCTACTCGTTCTACTCGTTGCCATTCTCCAGGCCCGACCGATCTGATCCTCGAGCTGTTCCAATGTCTGCGCTTGCGAAAAGATGATAAAGTCTGGGCGGACCAGTACGTACTTGGCACTGGATTGAAATCTCTTCCGAAACGCGCAAGGGTCATAAAGAGGAAGCGGCTTGTGTCCAGCGCCAGAAACAGCCCCCTCTTTCGCAGGCGTCAACAGTTGCGAGCTCTGAATCTTCGTAGAGTTAGGCTGCTGTTTCAAGGATGCCGGGGTCGTGTCATTCAAAAAGATAGCTTTCTCTGCGAGGAACTTAGCAGGGAGATCAAGTCGATTTGATACCTGCTGGACAGCCGTCCACTCTTGCTCGCTCTCCGGATGATTTAGAATCAACAATGTTAAGACAGCGTTGGAGTTTCGAAACATGTGGTCTGATAGCCCAACCGACCCGGCATCGGCTCTCTGAATAAAGATCTGAGCAGTCTTGGTTCCTCCACCCTGGTGCTCGAGGAAGAACCCGTCCTTTACGCCGTGGACACCGTCGCGGTCTGAAAAGTGGTTACGAAGCAAGGCGAGTTGGAGGCGCGGCATCCAGCTCATCACAGTGTCCGCACACCAAGCAGCCCAACGCAGCAACTGTGATTTGGTCTGCAGCAGGGCTCCGTTGGCAGCGGTCAGCTTTGCGGCGTCGTCGACACCCTGACGGCGCTCGCGTGACCAGGTCAACAAAAGCGAATCTCTGTCGAAAGACGCACCCTCTTTGTCTCGGAATGTCTCGGTTTCGCCAACAAGAAGAGACAAACGCCACGACAGTCCAAGTGCGTCGCGTATCCCGCTGGCGATACCCTGAGCACCGAACGGCGGGAAGACGTGGGCAGCGTCGCCGATTAGGATGACTCGTCCGTCGAACCACCTGTCGACAACCTTCTGGGCAAAGCTAGATGAGTGTAGAAGAAGCGGTTAATTTTATTCCGAGAAAAGCATCTGAGCTCTGCCAAATGCAAAAAGCAAGGACTCGTGCTCAGGGGACTTACTGTGCTGGCTCACAACGCAAAACTTCTACACAATCCCATGGGAATCGTACTGGAGTACTCGGCCGGCGACCTTGGCGACTATTTAGTATTTGATGCGGGTTAGCTAAGGTTCAATACGCGGACTGCGTGGCCATATATGGATGGTTACCGTAGACCTGAGGGCGGGATAGTCAGATGCGGTTCCATTTGTTCCTTGAGATGCCCTACCGCATCATCTGGCAGTTCGAAATTAGGTGGCAGCTCATATTCAAATCTATATTTTTGATCTAGGTTAGTAAACTCGGTTCAACAACATCACGCGAGAAGCACTTTACCTCCAGTATATCCCTCCAGCAGGGCCAAATCGGCCCGTAGCCACAGGCATCTTGGGATGGTTGCAGAAGCTATATCGCCCTTGTAATTAGTGACATGAATATATAAACAACACTTACTATAGGCTGTGTCTGTTCCCATATGTCTGAAGAACCCACGCCGTCTACCTTGGGTGTCACGTACTGGAATCCACCAGGCCAAAAGAGGTCCCAGAGCTCATCTGGCTCATAGCCGAGATCCCAGAGGGGAAAATTCGGGTGGGTGCTAGGCGTAGGCATGGTAACTTTCAGATTTGCTGCCACCCATGTGGCCTCGTAACTATATCTGTCGGCCCGTTAGAACCTCTGATGATGGCAAAGATCCTCCAATCCTGTATTTAGGTCGGAGATAACGAACAAGCGTGAGAATGAAACTATGTAGGTGTAACGTACCGTCCTGTTTCTTGCTTGATTCCCTTATCCTCCAAAAATCTTTTTCGAACGAAGCCTCGCTTTCCATCCGCCCCTACGGCATATTTACCTCGAACCACGTGTGTTCCCGGTGTGCCCTTTTCTTCGTATGTTACTTCGATATTGCTTGAATTTTCAACAAGTCCGACCACTTCGCAGTTCAGCTTCAATGTTATGTACTTGGAAGCCTGTCCTCTATCACGAAGAAGCTGTTCTATTCAAGCCCGCGTATGAGTTTGCTGCTATTGGTAACCAGAAGGAGGGGAAGAATGGAGCTCGAGGAATCTGTTACCTAGGCCTGGCTGAAGAATGACGCTGGCATTAGGCAATGCTTGCTCTGACCAGTCCTGATTGTGTTCGAGTCGGAAGAAAGGCGTAGAGGTAAAAGTGCTGCTGTGAAAGTGTACGGCGGAGAGTGCTGTCATAATCGGCAAATCTATGTTAGCTAATGCCTCACAATATGAGCAGATAGTATATTTTGAGGGCACACATCCCACTTCTCTATTTCGGCTCTCTTCCGATCCTGTCTAACTTACGTTGACTTATTTGGTCCATCTCTTCCGGAGTGATCCCGATCAGGGAAAGGATACGAGATGCATCACCGGCAAACGCAATAGCTCGAGGATCTTCGCAGATTTCAAGCTGCTTCTCAAGAATAACAGACTTGGGCGGAAGCATTAGCATAGGGAGATATTGGCAGTTGAGCCTTGGGCATGGGCGTTACAATGCGACGCTGCATACCTTGATCTGGAGTCGGCTGAGGGCGACCGCAAGACTCAGCCCCGATGGCCCAGCGCCGACAATGACAACGTCCGTCTCATGCATTATGATGGGAACGTAAACTTTATGGTAGACCTATGGCCAATACAAGAGAAGGTAAAGATGAAATGAAGAGATATTATAGAAGGTGAGGGGATGGATAGCTTGTCAAGTTTTGTGTCGCAGTCGTGCACCCAGTATCAGCAGGACCTAGTCAATAGTCGCGATGTTATGCGTCGTTGCGTTCACAGCAAGCCTCTTGGCTCTTCCACTTTTGCCTTCTGCCGAATACGTTACTCCGGAAATTGGAGTTGGCAACACGTACCGCCTCCTCGCCACTGTTGTCATACGGCTAGACATGGCACAATGGGCTCATCACACTACGGTAGACTAACAAATCCCCCGGCCTTCCGACACTAGATAGTCTAGACTATCAAATAGGTCTAGGTCTTCTGCCCCAGGTTTCGGTTGCTCCGTGTATGCCGATCATGCCTCAACAGCAGTGTGGAGTCATCAGCAGCTCGGAGGAACTGAACATTGGAGGATTATCACGAGGGAGGTTGCTCCGGCGCCATCTCTGATCCGCCATACGGCACGGCCCAGCCCCGGGCTTTTCCAAGTTAGTCGGTCAAGTTTTCCATTGCACTGGTCATCGTATCCTCGGTCAGGGAAAGCCCATCGGCATCTTCTAGGCCCTGTTAGACTATAGCTTGCAACGATGCCACACATAAAAGTCGATCAATGCTAAATGTGGCCTATTTACACAATTCTTTTACTGCCCACATCTGTAGAACCTGTTCCACGACATGGCACCTCTTTGGACTCATCCCAGCCCGCACCTCACACGCCTCGATGCGTTCAGGCGACACATCAACAAACAATACAACGAGCACATACGAGACTACACATCACTGCACCGATGGAGCGTCGAAAATCTGGACCTGTTCTACCGAGAGCTCTGGAATTTTAGCGGGCTCGTGACGTCGAAACCGCCGCTGGCAGTCGCCAATTCGCTCGCCGCCATGTGGCCGCGGCCACAATGGTTTCCCGGAGCCGAGATGAACTTCACCGAGAACGTGCTGGCGACCGGTCTCGCGGCTCATCCAGATATGACTGCCGTCTCGGCCTGTCGTGAAGGGGGCACGGAATGGAGACACCTGAGCTGGATACAACTACGAGACCAGGTCGCTCTTTATGCCAGTGCACTCCAAAATGCTGGCGTGGGGAAAGGGGACCGCGTTGCGAGTATGTGGCCATTTACCTCTCTTCCCTGTTTTTCACCTTCTCAATGAAATACTAGACCGTCTGGCTCCTGAAGACGATTACCGCTAACGACATATGTAGCGGTCGTGACCAATTCCCTCGAGGCCATACTGATTGCGCTCGCTTCCGGTGCTATCGGAGCTATCTTCTCGTCCACGTCGCCAGACACGGGACCCAAGGGCATCGTCGAGAGGTTTTCCCAGATTCAACCCAAAATCCTCTTCGTTGAGACTCAGGTGTTATATGCGACCAAGAAAAGAAATCTAAGGGAGCGTCTTGGTCCTGCTGTCGACGAGCTCAGGACCAAGGTCATTAGCCTGGACAAGATTATCGTCATAAATGATCCTGCGTGGAAGAAAAGCGGACTGTAAGTGAATGAGCTTCTCAACGACGAGTCAGGCACGGCGGCCTCATCTCTCATACATTGATAGCTACGGAATATTGATTTGACTTTTGATGCTTCTATAGAATCCCACTTGAGACGTTCCTCGAAGCCCCTGCTCGACCTCTCAAGTTTGTCCAAGTACCTTTTGATCATCCAATCTACATCCTATTCACGTAAGTTGCCTCAGTCCAATTGTCTTGGGATTGAAGCAACCCCGAAAGAAAAGAATCCAGCTAACACAGTCTTGCTAACAATAAACAGTTCTGGAACTACAGGCACCCCGAAATGTAGGCCAACTTCAAAACGGCATACACAATGTTTTATGACAGCTGACACCTCCCGTAAAAGGCATCTGCCACTCTGGAGGAGCAGTTCTTCTGAAAAACAAGCTAGATCTGGCCTTGGGCATCGACATGGGCATCGACTCAACATATTACCAATACACCACTGTAAGTTATCTCTTGTTCTGCTCCTGCCCCTTTCCAATCAGTTGTATAGAAAAACGACAGAAAGCTAACTCTCCACACCTCCGACCACTAGACCGGCTGGATGATGTGGAACATGCTCATCGGTGCTCTGAGTCTCGGATCGAGGATTGTTCTTTACGATGGGAGTCCTCTGCATCCAACTCCTTCCTTTCAACTCAGTCTCCTTGAAAGCCAAGGGTACGTATGACTCCACCTGATTCATTATGTTATCAAGTATTGCATGCAATCCACTGATTCGAGATTAAAGGGTAACTCATTGGGGCACCAGCCCAAAATTCCTCGCTGGGCTCAGAAGTGACCCAGAGAGCAGTGGTATCGCAAGACGTCTGGAGAGCCTCCAAAACGTCCTTGTATCTGGCTCTCCCCTAAGTACTAGTCTCGCCGCTTGGTTCTACGCCGATAACTTCCCACGGCACGTAGGTCTGCATAATGCTTCCGGTGGTACGGATCTCGTTGGTGGTAGTAAGTGAATGGACTTCCTCGACCGAATATTGCAGTATCACCGAACGTGCACCGCTAACATGAGCCTCTTCAATAGTCGTCGGTGGGAATAGCCTCTCGTCCGTTGTTGGGAGCGAGATGGCCGCAGCCACCCTTGGAATGAGAGTAGAGATCTGGAATGGAGACGGCAAAAACACAGTGCCCTCGGGGGAAATTGGAGAGCTTGTCATCACAAAGCCTTTTGTCAGTATGCCGGTCAAGTTCTGGGGAGATGATGCCACAGGTAACAGGTACTTTGATACCTATTTTTCGCTATACCCAGGCGTTTGGAGCCACGGCGATTTGATATCGAGGAATGTCGCGACAGGAGGCTATTCGATACACGGCCGCAGTGATGGAGTCCTCAACCCAGGAGGTATTGACGGGTGCCCCATCCTCCGGGCCCTACCAGTGGTGCTCGTACGTAGGAACTTATGGACTGACATTGTATTTTGTTCCAGGTGTCCGCTTCGGTACGGCCGAGTTGTACGACGTGGTCAGTCGATTTCCCGAGATCGAGGACTCTGTTGTCGTGAGCCAACGGGTTCGCCGCTGCCAACAAAATGGTGAAAGCGACATAGAAGATGAAAGGGTCGTCATGTTTATCAAGATGAAGAGCCCCGGTGACGCCTTGGACGACTCGCTGAGATCTAGAATCGCCGAGGAAATCCGCAGAACGCTCAGCGCCAGGCATGTTCCCGAGGAAATGTGGCAGGTGAAGGATATACCCTGTACGATGAACGGGAAGAAGATTGAGAAGGTTGTCAAGGCTCTTGTCGCTGGAGAGAAAGTGACCATGAGAGGTTCGATTGCGAATCCGGAGTGCCTAGAGGAGTATGTTAAGTTTAGCACGCCCGGAAAACTAATGGCTCGTCTGTAATTGTCATGTGTCGGTCACAGACTGATTAAGTGCACTTAGAAAATACAGTAATGCCTTGTATTGGATTCGTGTGTAACTGTGATATAGGGACCAAGTTCAGGTTGTCGATTTGGCTCCAACGTTATCGGTGAGTAGGGGTCCGCCTCACCGTCCAAAACAGAAATGAAGATAGACCTGACCACAAAAATATTTTGCACATAGTTGAGTATATTTAATTTGGTCTAACCTCTTTCTGGATGTGCTCTGTGCCGGCCTGATTATTCATTACTTGAATGATTAATGCCAGAAGATCACATATGTCTCGCACAAACATGAGTGAGGTTACAATTTTGGTCAAGCATAATGGCGCGTATGTCCTCTCTGTTCTCTTGGAATGGCATTCCTTGCGGGATTGCTCTGTGTCAAGTTTCAGAACGGTCGAACTTCCTTTCACAGACTCGTAGGTAGCAGTCACCGGGTCAGACATTGTTGGCGAAACAGAAAAGAGTAGTGGAACAGTAGACGCAGATTCTGCCACAATCAGCTCTGGTGAGCGCCACAAACGTGCAATATGGAAAGTTTGGGCTTCATTTCTCTGTCTGCTTGATTGATGAGGCATCCCGCAGTGCCATATTGAACTATACAGGGTGGAAATTCAACAGTGTCTATGCAAATAGCACCTGCCGTGACTACTATTCCTATGCCACCCTCCCTATATTGGGAATCAGAGGCTTTGAGGTGTAGATCATTACTCTACCTCGAAAGAGTCGCCTTGAACCTCCAAGGAAAGCTTATACTCACCATCCAGCTCCCACTCAAATGGCGTGGAAGCAAGGGTAATTCTCTTCTTATCATATACCTTCACCAATGACACGTAGCGACCTTTAGGAAGGACGAGTGAATAGTAGCGGTTAAGTCCTTGTACGGAATAGGCACACCGACAGGCGCACCAAAGTCGATCTTGAACTTAGGAACACGAACGCTACAATCTGTCTAGTCCCTAGCGCCATAGGTAATGACCCTTTCACCTGCAGCTGGGGAAAGGATGAGTAGATTCAGCATGTCGGGGTGCAACTTGCTGACTCTATTCACCCATGATCGATACCAAGCCACCCCCAGCCGTGTAGATGACCGACTGATCAGTACGTGAGGCGCACCGCCCCAGCGTAGGCTGTCCAACCTGGATGTCCCGTTGAGCGAGCTATCGTTATTAGGCTGGATGTAGAGACCAAATGTGTGGATAGGTCGGCTGCCCAGCTTGTCGGGGATAGTCCAGATCAATACACCCGTCTCGGAAGAATCAGGAATGAATAAAGGCCCATTCGTGGCCCTGAGCTCATCGTCTTCTCCAAATACTTGTAATCGGAGAACAAACTTGCCTGGTTTGCTCCCCTTGATCTGAATCTTGACAGTGGTTGTCTGACCCGGGCAAAGGGTCGGCGATGCGGTGTATTCGTACAACTTCATTCGATCTCGTCCAAGGGAGGCATTCCGCCACCACCCTACTTCTGTCATATGGTCCAAAGTTATGTCCTTGACCATTGTTATGGAGGGCGACGATACGAGCCTCATGTTTAGCCTCTTCGCTTTCCCTCCATTCGTCGAGAAGTTTGGCACTTACTACCCAGAGCTAGACGAGAAGACCATTCCCGGTGACTGGCAAGTGGCTCTAGGCAACGCTGCAGCCTGCGGTAGCTTCATTGGCCCGCTTCTCAAGGGCTACGTGACTGAAAGAATTGGACACCTGGTGGTCACAATGGCTGGCCTCATCGTCATGTCAGGTGTGATATTCATCACCTTCTTCGCTCCAAATTTGGAGGTCCTGGTTGCGGGACAAGTACTTTTAGGTATCCCCTGGTGTATCTTTGCAATCATGGGTTCAGCATACTCTTCTGAAATATGCCCTCTTGCTCTCAGAGGCTACCTGCTTGCCTTTGTTAACATTTGCTGGGTCATTGGACAGTTCATCGCAGCCGGTGTCCTGCAAGCCTTCGTCAACGACACCTCCAAGTCGGGACACCATTAAAGATAGAAACCACGTTTCAGTTTCTAAATGAACAGGGAAACAGACAATGGCTGAGGGCATAAGCTATCATATCCTCTTGTCTCATGTCTAGATACAAAAGCTAAACAGCCACGGCAATCAATAATGACTTTAAAATGATGCAATCGTCATAAGATATTCTCTCTTCTTTAGTACACAGCAGCCCAGTTCTTCAAACCAAACACATATGCTTTGGCTCCGATCAAGACGACTCCAGAGACAGCATAGATGACGCCAGTCAATATTATGAGCCCCGTGTAGTCCCCGCCATTGGCATTCACGATACTACCGCCAATGGGAATACTGATCAAACAAGCAAATGAGACGACGCTAAATGAGGTAGCATAGTACCTCCCGTAGTCCTGCGTCTCGCAGACCTGACCGACACAAACCGGCGCCAGTGCGATGAGTGTTCCAGTTACGAATCCGAAGAGAATGGCAAAGGCAACGATGCCTGCTGCTGTATGTCCGGCAGGTAGCCAGACTCCAAAGCATGCGACAACAGAGAGTATCACGGCAAAAACGTTCATGTTCAAAGGTCCAACCAAGTCAGCATAATACCCTGGCAAGATTCGACCGGCAATTGAGGCGGCGTTTAGAATTGGCACCAGGTTGTACGAGAAGTCGAGCCCAAAGCCGTGATCCAGAGCGTAGGACGAGATGAAGCCCAGAGGAATGAAGAGAGAAAACTCAAAGAGGAAGATGCCCGCAGTAATCAAGATAAAATCGATTTGCCTAAAGATGCGGAAATCGGGATGGGCTCGTGCATTCTTCGCAGGTGCCAGACGTGACTCGATGGTAAAGACGGCAATAGAGCCACAACAGAGGCAGATGAGAGCCACGGCGCGAGTTGCCCAGGCATATCCAATCGATTCGAACAAAGAGGACAGCATAAACGGGAATATGACGCCGCCGAGGCCACCAGCCGTCGAGGAAATAGATGTCGCCAAACTTCGCCGAGCTTTAAAGAAATGCCCGACGGCAGCTATCGAAGGACAAAAGAGCAGAGAGGTGCCGAAGCCGCAGGCAACCCCAAATGCGAGAATGAACTGCCACAACTCTAGAATTCCAGATAAGCAACAATGCCGTTTGAGAAGTAGGAGGTAAAACGGCGCTTCACATTACCTTTGCAAAAGCTCATGGCCAATAAACCACCCGCCATCATGGCAGTGCCGGAAATAGTAAGCCCACGAGGGCCATACTTGTCGAAAATAGGTCCGAAGAACACTCCACAGAAAAACGATAAGAAGGCATACAGAGAGAACACCCAGCCGACGGTACCCGGGCTATAATTTTGCAGCTGATGCTCCTGAATGTATGCTTGAAAGGTGCCGATGGAGTTCAAGATGCCGAGAGATGCGAACGTGCCGAACCATGATCCCACAACAACCGTCCACGCCTTGATTCCTCCTTCAGGATATGCTCCGGAGCTTGCGGATTCTATATCATCATCCTCTGCATGTCCTACTCTCCCAGATGGGTCAATTGATCGTGGCAGATGAAGTGGAGGACCGTCAATTGCTTGAACTCCTAAATCACACGAAATCTTGCTGTTTGTTGTCTCGGTACCTGACATCGTGATAACTTAGCTAATGCCAAATTGACCGAGATATACAGATTCCAGAGAGAATCGACTACTGTCTTAGATCATAAGGCAACCGGCTTAGCTCTTTTGTACAATTATGCTTGTTGGGACGGTCCATGGGCCCCCAGTACTTCTCTGGGCGGGTTTTACTGTTTTGGCGGTAACAAAGCTCAAATTTTGTCATGCACAGGAACTAGATTTAGGGCAGGCTTAGTCCCGGTCAAGTCGATAAAGTTCAACATGCAACCCCATGAAACACGCGGATGGGTTCTCGTAGATCTCGTATCATCTTGACAAATCGATTCCTGCGGGAGGCGGATACTTCGCAAAAAAACTCATCGATGTGGGTACATCCAGTTTAACGCGACTCACATGGATTCGCGAGAAGCTCTGCGCGACTGTCGCTTGGCAGTGGCCCACCCAAAGGAAGCTATGAGTGAGTAACCTATTCATAGAGTAAGAAAAAATGAAAATGGTCGGTGGGTGGCAAACTCGCCACAAGTTGCGCGTTTCCCCAGTAGGGGCATGCAAGCGATGTTGTCGGCCGCCTTTAGCTATGGTACTGACACGACCTGGGTGTCATTCAGGGGTTTTCAAGAACAAGGCCCAGAATTTACTGTAATTGTAGTCTCTTTCCGCTGGAACTAACCCAACCAAACTTCGTTGCTCCAAGGTCTTGGCCACCTGTTGTCCATCCCCGCATTCGTGTCGCTTATATCCGTAAGACAGTGTCGGCTAATAACGACGCAGAGACTCCTAGAGCCACAAAATTGCCGTAGGGGCTTTACTCAAGGTTATTATCCCGGGCGTGTAGGAAGCCCAAGAAGGTGTCGGAGACTACCGAAGGGGCAAACCCCAGCCTCAACTCACTCCTTATTTCATGGGCTGCCAGTTGGCCTTATTTTATGCTCAATTGTATGCTCGCATAAGAATAGCATTATTTCATATCATGTGTTTCCTTTTGCATTACCACGAACATCATATTTTATCCATCACTCAACTGTACTACCGCACGTCACAAATCAAAATGTCGCGACCGAAGCTCATCGTCGACACT
The DNA here is from genome assembly GCA_026958235.1 of Clonostachys rosea. Lineage (NCBI taxonomy): Eukaryota > Fungi > Ascomycota > Sordariomycetes > Hypocreales > Bionectriaceae > Clonostachys > Clonostachys rosea. The sequence goes on from CP110205.1 coordinate 820,804, forward strand.
GCTGTGGTGCCTACTGTAGTTTTCAAAATTTGACAGCTCTAGGTGTTGATGATATCATGGCCTTGCTCTTACCATTGAGTGCCTTCAGACGAGGTCGACATCTCAATGATTTCGGTCACATATGGCAATGTCCCAAGAACACAGTATGTACTCCAGGTTTTTAATCATGATTGGAATTGATCAACGCACCCTTTCCTTCATTCACGGGCTCCGGGGTGCAAATTGTATAGTTGCTGACTACATGGTTAGCTGTGCGCGAAATGTCTTGACTTTATTCAATGTCCTGGAGAAGGAGCTCGCATGGAGAGGACAGGCGGGCAAACCGGAGGGTTACCATGTTTTGAAAACCAGTTTGCCTATTTTTGCTCTTGGTGCCGAGCATCCGTTGGAGGTGAAGATCTGGCTGCTGACTATTTTCGTACGGTGATATCTTGCTCAGTTCCTCACCCTTGGTACAGCACAAGAAAACTAACATGGACCAAATGGTGAGGATGGCCTACAAAATGTTCACAAGGCATACCCGCAATTCAGTCCAGCAGAGGACTGGCCGAAACTCTTTGAGAATGCTGGGGACGGGGCCGTTGAGACCGTGGACGCGACGGCCCGTTTTACCCCATCAAAGCATCCCGTACACCGTGAGATGCTCCGTCTCTTGAGAGAGAACCCGGAAGATTCCACCACCATCGTTGCCATGGGCCCATTGATGTTGCACTTGCTGCAGCTGAGGATCCTGAAACGTTTCTCCGAGTCAAGGAAGTCGTAGTTATGGGCGGTGCCATGCATTTCTAGGGCAATGTGACGCCAGTGGCCGACTTCAACTGTAATGCCGACCCTGTTGCCGCAACACGGGTTTACGCCCTTACCTGGCCCAGCACGAGTTCAGCCATGCCATCTCTACACATCCGATCATCAAACCTTCCCAAGTATCCTCTCATCCTTCCGCGCAGGTTGGAGTTGACACTGGCACCTCTTGCTATCACACTGCCTCGTGATGACGAAGTCCTATTTTGAGCAGCAGATCAAGCCTCATGTTGAGGCTGGTAGCCCCCTAGCATTGTGGACCTCGTTTTTCATCATGGCCACGTTTGATCAGATCACGTCGCTGCAGGTAACCGAAAAGGAGCCCGAATTGTCCTTGCACGATCCACTCACCATCTGGTACGCCATGACTCGAGACCAAGGTGTGTGGGAGAGTACGGCAAAGCCCGAGGATCTGCGTGTTGAAACAACTGGTGAATGGACCAGGGGCATGCATGTTGTGGATAAGCGAAACAGAAAGATTGCTGATGATGGCTCTACTCCGACGGAAGTCAGCTCGGAGGCGGCGGATAACATTCTCGGGGATGATATGGGATGGCTAAACCCAAAACAAAGACAATAGGATCAATCGCCTGGTCAAGTCCCCTGGAGTCGATCTATTCAGGGAACACTGGATGCAGAGGGTATTCGGATAGTGCGCGCCAACGGATTACACGACACGTTCAATTTTTACCTGATCATAACAGAAAGGCCGGACTTAGGGGTTAATGCCATCCCAGGGACGTCAGCCGTGGCTCATAACTTGACTGTGCCGTAGGCGAGGATTTTATCATCATCACCTTCTTCCCATTGACATTTGAGAACAATACAGCGACACGTTGTTCATGTACATCCGCGCTGGTTCAAGTTAGGCCATGTCCTGAGGGGACCATGTATAGAAGAGGCACTACAGCGAGCTAACTGGAGGTGCCGCGGAATTCCGCAGTCTATGATGTGCAGAATCATGGCGTGCGCGAGTGAATAGGTAATTTCGGCAGTTGGTTCAGCTTGACATGGTCAGATGCCTAAATTAGATGTGCTGCAATTAATAGAAAACGGTGTGAGGCACAAGGCTGACACAAGAGAGTTAGGCCTTTAAAGTAGTCTCAGATCATGCTTCAGTGACAGCACAGGGAATAGGGAGTGTCAGGATATCATTTGGCTATGACTACGGCGCAGCTCGATCTGGAGCAAGCGGGAGTTCCAGGGGCTGTGTCCATCCCGCTGCTTATGGAGTGTGAAAACGAAAGTTCCGCGCAAAGGCAACAGCCATAGAGACACCCATGGGGTGCTGACCAGCGGGGATAGTCATGCATCAGTTTCTCGGCATGTCCAGTGGGTAGTAGTTCATCGCCGCCTGGGATTTTTGTATTTGTCTTTGACTTTCCGTTCGAACATCGCAAGATATCTCCATGACGGGCTTCTACATCTTCAAATGGCAAATATTATCTCTTCATCTCTTTTTTCCCTTTGTCATACCGTTATAATTATCTGGTATAGCGCCCTCTAGTGCTGTTCACGGCAGTGCTGTTGAACATATTGTTGGGGACATTTTCGAAAAAAAGTTGCCCCTAGCAAATTGTTCTCAAGTATTCAATAGCTATTTCAATTGATGATCTGACGGGATTGGTCTGACTCATGCGTACCCTCATGAATGGATCTGTTAACATGAAATCAGTACTCTCTATCAGGCAGGTGAGTGGACGCTGCGTATACAAGGCTGCCACTCAGCATCACGTGAAAGTGCATGCCTAGTACGAGAGGTCCTGTGATAATTTCTCCGACATAGCAGGCAGAAGTTTGGAATTGCAAAGAAAACTTTATTTGTACTAATTAATCATTTATACTCTAACAACTCATAGGTAAAGGCAATATTTGTGCATTGAATGACTATAAAAAGAACCGTGGAATATTTCCTCCATAATATCGTTATCAAAAGACTCCCTGTTCGGGAAAGCTAATCTATGTGAAGCGGCTATGTTCTCTATTGTGAAAAGCCTGTAAGAAAATTGGAAACACGAAACAGGATGAGAAAGTAGTTGACAGAATCCTAAATCTCCGCTCGTCCCCAGCCTGCTTGCCTTCTAGTTTATCCTAGCTCAGCTGGTGTTGAGTCTGTGAAGTGGCGAGCTAGATAAACCAATATCGTTTTGGTATTCGGAGAGCTCCCCCAACACACCATCCCTCGAAACAAGTGTCAAGATCTATGAGTTGCTCTTTTCAGAGTCATTCCAAGGGGTTGATGAGAAATGCGCCGAAGAGGGGTTGTTTGTTTGCGATTGAGTGTTGCCGCCGTTGGAAGACGATTGGCCAGCCGAGGATGACTGATGAGAACCTGAGCCTGACCCTGAGGTCTGCCCGGAGGTAAACTTTGGTCGAGGTCTCTTTTTGAGTGGTGGAAGAGGCATCTTGGAAATCAAGGCTGATGTCAACTCTGATTATTTTCTTGGTTGGTGTTGTTTCAACCCTCGGATGCTCTGTTTGTAATGTGTTTTGAATGAGCTGTTGTCTGTTTGAACTGATCGATAGCCCTGGGTCATCCTTTCAATATGTATTAATATATCTTCTGCTTGTACACCTCTGCCTGCTGGCGGTGACCCATGCAAGGAGAGCTCTCAATGTCATGAGAACTCCTTGTGCGGCGTGAGGCAGGATGATGCTGGGTCAGCCTCCGGTATGAGTAAATGAGCTCACGCTTGTAGTTATTGCTCCCAGGATCGCAACTCGTACTAGATATTGTTTAGGATGAATTTGGGGGCCGGGTCATAATTCCTTTCTGGGCTGGATTTTGTTCCCTGTCTGGCTCAGTCCAAAGCCTCAGCCTTACAGGCCGTCCTCACTCAAAAAGCCTTCACTAGCCTCGTTTGCTCACTTTAAATACCCCTGCATCATGGGCTTCAAGCGTGATTGGCTCTTCAAATCCCCAGTATTGAGTCACGGCGCTCGGTCCAGCCTCGTGCCACACCACACCATCAGGCATTTTTACACTTATTAGTGGCACATGCTGCGGCAGTGTCTCAATGGCTTATTTACGTTCAGAAATATATGCACACTCTTGAGAGATATTGGCATTCTACGCGTTGACCGAGATTATCGTCAGAGCAATATTCCAGCTCGTTGCTAGTGGCAATAAGCAGGATCCCCCGTCGACCCCATCCCATGTGGCACGGAGACCTTGGCAGGTCGCCGTCTCCATTAATCAAGCCGCAGCCGTCTGACCCTGGCCATGGGTCGCAGCGTTCCTGTGGCTCGTGCTGGCGTTGAGCTCTGTGCCGTATGTCCCATCAACCTTAGTTCCCCCCAAGATCGGGATTAGCGACTTATCATCGTCGTCCGGCATATTGGAATAGGAAAATCATTCTCTCACGCCCATTCACACCTATTCCCACACGGAGGATCTGCCCTGCCATCCCCAGTAACGGCCGTGGCTTTGTGTGCGGAGTACACGGGGAGCTCGTCACACCAATATCGCTCTCCCGTGGGTGCCGGCAGAAGAACCGTGTTCTTGTCCCACCGTTCCGTGCCACCGAATACTACTCCCAATAAAGTTTATTCAGGCGGCTGTAATTGGAATGCAGTTGTTACCTGGCACCATCAAGTGACTAGGCCATCGGACATCATGATCTATTCTAAGCAACCGCCCAGCGATCGCAAGGGGCAGGCGACATAGGTGCATGATCTCACCAACAACTACCTTGACCTCCTTTTCTCACTCTTTTTCTTGACGGCAAGTCGTAAATCTTATGGTGAAATACACAAAAGCGCAGGTAATAGCGCTTGTTTAAGCGTTGTACCAAGATGACAAGCGCGCGCGTAGGGATCCAACATGGGCTATGTCACTTCTACCAAGCCTCCCTGTCCGCTCTGGTTGCCGCAAAAGGTCCCAATATCATATCCTTTGCCGCAGTCGAGACGCTTATTTGGATATATCATTCGCTTTGTCGATCTACGTCACTGTTCACATGTCCATGATACCCAAGGCACGCTCTTTGGACCATCACCATCCATGCCAGAGACGCGACGTGCCAGCCCCGGAACCTACTTTCACTCCTCAATCCCCACTAGCCGTGCCTGAAGCACCGTTACAGGTTACTGGCAGGCCAGTGCCGGGCTCCGCGGAAATTGCGGTAGCGCTGCATCTTGCCAGGAGCGGAAGAATTACCCTCTCAACTGACTGGCAATTCATAAGCAACACCGGCAACAGTCGCGCTACGCTAGCCGCTTATTACAATCGATTCGATTCCTCAATAGTGGATGGGATGCCATGGACACGGCTGACAGGTCGCGGAACCCATGGTTTGGCGCGGCTCTGCTGTGCCGTGCGTCAACTTGCCACTCTGCATTGATCCGCGAAGCCCGCACGCGCCGCGGCATTGATCAGTGCGGATTTTGCCACAGGCGCGGATAACACGAGGTGAACGGGCCCCGTTAATATTGTTTTGTAAGAGTACTTAACCAGCACCGGCCTGGCCGAAGGGACACCAAATTGGGCCCCATCATCATAACTATTTCCAGTTAATGAATATCATTCTAACGGTCACGCTCCTCGGCAGCTATAGAGAATGGACCACTCTTACCAAAAGGGGACGGCCATATTGACATGTGCCTGTGTCCTGACCGAGGGAAGGAATATTCCCAATACAAGGAGAGGAGATGGGTCCTACAAGGGAGGACTCATATTACTTCTCAGCTGAATGATATCAATCAGGCAGCTCAAGCTGAATCCAGCATCAGCTCTGGGGATTGTACCTAAATTGACAATTCGTGTGGTGGTCCATCCAACAAGGGAAATTCACCTGGGTGCTCCTTGGCATAAGCGGATGCCGTACCCTCGAGTAGATGGAGAGGAGCAGGCGTAATACCTTTGCCATTCAGAGAAGACCATCCGATGTGTATCATGGCCCCAGGCCGAGGCCAGATCGAATAATAGCAGTTCAGAAACGCGAGCGGAGTCCCTCGCGTATCATCATTTATAAATCACGGTACCATCTGTCGGTCATCTGATACCGCCTCAAGAGAGAAAGCTTCCTCGATAATATTCGTTAGTTCACGTTCAACTAACGGGTCAGCTAAAGTTTGGCTAAAATTGCTAATATTTTTCTACAATTTCCTTGCTGAAACTTATTGGATCTCAGGTCATTCGAACCTATACCTGTCTCTCTGGCAGGAAGTGCACAATACCAAAGATTAGGTTCTTTCCTAATTGGAATGAAGCAGTCATCAATGAAATGGCCATCACCGCCTTCAGAGAGTTGCCATCGCACTGGATCCGGTGATCCCAGTGACAAGAGCCGATACCCCAAGTATCGCTCGCGAAGCCACCCTTTCTTTTTTCTCTTTTCTACCATGAATATTGCAAAGAACGGACGCTAATAGCCAGTGACATGGGGCGTTTAGTGCGCTATATGACGGATTCTGTTGAATAGCTAACATGTTTCTGGCTCTTTTGCTTTATTTACCTCTAAGCCCTGCGAAATGTCCACACCACGGATGATCATGAGATCAAGGTTTTGGGCCTAGTCATATTTTTGTCCCGATTTCACACTCGAATGAGGTGCAAAAAGCTTACTATTCACTTAAAAAAAAATATCCTTTTACAAATGAGAGCCCACCTTACTCTTGGATTCAAGGAGGTAGCTTTCATTACCATGTCAAAGGCGCCAGTCAATCATTCACCTTTAGAGCCCTATTGTATTTGAGGGCGTATATGCCAATTGAGCATAATTTTGAAGTTGCCACTTCAGATCACTAGTCACATACGAGAACACAACGACAGAAGCCGTGCTGGTCCATAAGTATGACACAGAAGCGAAGAGCATGAGGGCTGGTTATATTTGAGGGGTTTCAATGCTATGCAAGTACCAAACAGCATTTCCTTGTATGGCTCTTTAGTGAAATCCTCCCTCCCTTTAGTGAATGAGCTGGCATGCATGTAAGATTGCACGGTGGTGGCAACTGGTTGGGGCTATGCACCAATCTCAGGAGCCAGTCTTCACAGCCACACTGAGCTCGTCCTCTGAGCATGGGTTCGTCCCACCTCCATACATCTCTGAGTGCATGTTTCAGTGTTGTAGAGGCAGCTATGCACTCATAAATCATTGTATAGCATTGATCAAAGCCGGCGTCAATGGGCAAAGAAAGGACAAATTATCACATTTCATACACCCAGCGACCGAGAGTACGAGGCAGGCATAGATATATTTGTTGAATTATGACAAGTCAGGAAGATCTTGCTTTTGAACGCATAGATCTTAGAATTTGGTCAGAGTTTGAATACTGATATTGGTGAACAAAAGGAGCGGCCGATGATGTAGATACGACTACAATATTCTCCCAACATCAGTCACTAGGTACAATATAGCGAATGGTACTGATCGCATTGCTGAATCACATAAATATCAAGCTCAACAAATGCCCAACCAGAGCTGAGGCATCTCCAATGCTGCCAGCCACGTTGGCGCATTGACGGCGTGGGTCGTCGCGGGATTAATCGCTGGTGATTTGATGATTTGGCGTCGCATAGCATTGTTATGCCATGATCGTGACTGGCCAAGCCGGCATTTGACAAGCCTCTCATAGCCTCTCATAGGGTGGAGAGCCGGACTGTCTTGCATCTGGCCCCGGATGATTCCAGGTTGCCTCATTCCCGAATTTATGCGAACTCCAGTGGAGGCTGCGTTGTCGTAATAGTATTCGACAAGAAATCGACATGAAGAGCCTGGATACCGCAAAAGAAAGTATAGCCAATGCCGAAACGCGTGACATGGGGCTTTTGGGGGATTCATGCTAGTTACATTATTGACGATTCACAATGCCTTCCAAAGAACACATAAAAGGCCACGATGAGGCCCAAGGTCTGCGTCCTTTTCTTCTCATCACTCATCACTCCATCACTTTAACACTCACTACTACCTTTGCAAACCTCTTAAACGCTTTAGTTTAACCAACCCGCCAAAATGTCTGAGCAGTTCACCGTCCCTCTCCCCACCGCTACCGGCCTCGCTGAGCCTGCTGGTAAGTTCTAACAACCATCCCTTCTCATTCGAGATATCACTGGAGAAGAAATGAAGACTAACCTCGAGTCTCCAGGTCAACTCATCAAGGGTGCCACCCAAGATGATGGCTCTCTTCGTGACGCCGCCCTCCTCCTGGGCATCAAGCTCGATCTCGAGGCTGAGGTGCACCTGACTGCCCGTGTCAAGGGTGATGTCGTTGTTGGTCTGTACTAAGGGCATCTCACAATGCCGTGGATGGAGTGAAGCTATTATAGAAGGGCCTTGGTGCGATTGTGGGTTCGATTGGCAATCCCTTTAGGATCCAACCTTTGGGCTAGGGCTACAAAAATTTCCAAAAACAATTCAAATATCTCAAACATTTCAGTCACCTAGTCGTACCCTCTACCTTCGAATCATGGTTTAGCAGTCTGGAGCTGCTCGAGCCGACAACGAGCCTTTCCTGCCTGAAAATGGAGCTGAAACAGCCACCAGCTGCAGGAGGTGAGTGAATGACGCGGGCCAAATGACATGTCGCCTGGAAGGTGGGCGCAAGCAAATACAGGCAGCAGCTCTGTGACGAGTGAGACATTTCGACCGGCCAATCATGTTATGACTCTCTCCAGCTGACGAAATTCATGCATCCCCCTCTCTAATAAAGTGACGAAGTTCTTTCTTCCCCGCTCGCTCAGGTTCGTAGACTCTCGACCGGGTTTCCTCCCAACGCGCCATCGTGACCATGACAAAAGAAATCGTGAATAGTTCTGGATTAGCAGGCCTGCCAAGTGAGGTCCTCAGCGAAATCATACGCTCTTTACTTGATGAAATCACCACAAACAAGAGATCGGGCCGTCCACACGACTACGACACACTGGATCACAAACGTGCAACCGCCCAGTCGACGAAGGCTCTAGTCACTCTTTGTCGCGTCTCGCGCAGGCTTAGGGAAGCTGCCACCATCTCACTATATCGCCATGTCACGCTCGTCCCTCGCAGTCTCCCGGGCTCACCGGAAGCTTCCGAAGCGACATGCCACGATGGTGTTGTCCCCTTGACGCTCTTCCTTAGGGCTCTGGTTGAGCGACCTGGCTTGCAGCCTTTGGTTCAAAGTCTTGACTGTCAATTCTTCTTAAGACATGCGGAATCCACGCCTGCTAGTGTGGAAAACCCGGCATCCGCCATACGCTACCAGAAAGCTTTCGAGTATCATAAACATATCATCGAGAGCACCAAACGGTCCCCCCTGTCCCAGGAAGACTTGATCTTAGAGCATGTCGCGGCCACCGATCATGGCCGTGTCAACGATACTTCCGAGCGTGCATTGGCTGCCATTCTGTGCTTGACCCCTAAACTACGGGCTATTTCATTAGCTCCCTTGCCCGCTTCAAAGTGGCTCATTATTACCTTCAATGACGCCGAATTCTTTGCTGCTCAAGATGAATATCACTATCATACATTAGCTTCGCTAGTAGAGAGCGCCCGCCAGAGCAAAATTTGCCCTGGCGCGCTACAACACCTGCAGGCAGTTCGGTTTACCGCCTTGTTTGGCTTCAAGGCCTTTGCTGGCTTGGAGGTCGTTCATCATCCTGAGTATGACCCTACTCGCCGCCTTTGTGCTGGTTATACGTTCCCGTTGTCAAGCTGTCTCAAGCTCTTGCTAGGGCCCAATATTACTGAGTTTGAGGCTGATGCCGTGGATAAGTATCATCCCGACGACTTTCGTGATCCGAAGGTACCAATTCATTGCAGTATCAAGCGAGCTTACCTTACTATTTCCGCTCCCTTGCATGTGTTGGATCATGTCGGCCATGCTTGGGATCTATCTGCCCTCAGCGTACGACCCTCTCTGGTGCGATTGTTTCCAGAAGAAGGGGGGTTGAATCAGGTTGCAGAACTTGAGTTATGGGACGAGAGTTTTCTCAACATCAAAGGCTCTCTCAAGGAGCTAGACATTGGTTTTGTCGCGGACTATGAGAGGCCATCACATAGGCTCAATTCTCTTCCGCTTCTTGAAGCACTGGAGCATTTGTGCATCGGAATTCCCTTGTTGGCGGGGACGGAAAAGCTCTCCGAGTCACCGCTGAGCTCCCTACTTCCTCCCAATCTAAAGACACTCAGGCTACACGATTGGGTCACTGAAAAATACTACGACAAGTACCTCCCCGGCCTCGACCATCTTGAGATGACTGAGGATGAAGTTGAAGATGGGCTCAAACCATTGGTCAAGTTCCAGAATGTGGTTTCCGCCTCTCTGCGATATTTCGCCCTGGCCTGTAGAAATACCCATCCTCACTTGCGGTCTCTCATGATCTTCGGCATCCGCCCGATGGATAGTGTCGCCTTTCACTCAGCGATGAGTAAAGATGAGAAGACCAAAGATGAGTTTTTCCGCGCCTACCGCGAAGTAGAGCTTAACGGCCCTGAGCCGGGACAGGTCGTTCGAGATGGAGGCGAAATCCGGGGTCTGTTTGCGCAAACGGGTGTGGTTTTTGAAGAGCTGTTTACTACACAGGAGTTTCATTATCCTTTTCGTGCACAAGTCAGTCGATATCAATAAGAAGGTTAGGGAAGGGAGGATTATGATCTCACGTTCTTTCTATCGATGTTCCGTATTCAATTCGTTATCTTTAGGTCACGCGTTCTTTAATCCTATTCAATGTTCAAGATATATCTTACTTCTATCTCACACTCTTTTTGAACTACACAAGTCCAGTGAGCATTCCCATTTTGGGTAATTCATCATTTCCTCGCTATCCACAGTATTTTCTAGTTTTCTTAAATAGTACTCGTGATGTAAAAATAGTAATCGTGATGTAATGATCCTAATCTTTATACTTCATCCGCCACGGCCGTAATGATCTAGCGAGCCCCATCGGTGACCTCGTCTCGACCACGACCGGCAGTTCACTCAGAGAGATCTTCTCGCCCTCCTTGATACACACAAGCCTATCCGCATCCACCAACGCATCGAGTTCCGTCAACGACGTGGACATGGGGAGCGGTCGGTGGGTGCGGAGAATGGTGAAAATCCCCGAGAGCACCAGAAGAAACACCACTAAGTCGCCTGCGATAAAAGCCCATCCGGTCCAGTTCTGGATCCGAAGCCGCTGTCTTGAAGAGCCTCCCTTTGCCATGGCTCTCATCTCATCGGGCACAGCAAAATCTCCCAGGATCGGGATGAGGTTCGGCTTGACGGTCAGAGTGTGGTTCGCCTGCTGCTTTGCCGTGATGCCAAACTGGAACGGGATCGCCATCATATTCTGCAGAGTCGAAATCAGGGTTCCATCTTCGTCTTGGAAGAACTCGCCGTAGATACGGTGAGCCCAGCCAATAGTGTATGTGAGCGAAGCGATGCTAGTGTTGTCGAACGCCTTGCCGCCAGGCTTGGGTATCAAGAGGGTTTTGAAAATCTTGAGGTAGTCCGTTCCGTTCAGCTTAATTTGCTGTGGCGTATCTATTGGCTCCACATGTAGGATCGAGAGATTGGCCCGGCTGTATGTGGTGGTTGCGAATTGCTTGTAGGCGCTCATCATGGTTTGCGACTTTATCCCATCCTGCTTCCATTCTTCATCAATGTCACACTTCTTGGCGTCAAAAATAGCCTGAGGACAAGTCGCCCAACCTATTTCCGCAGAGTTAGCAACGATGCTTTGGTGTTCCATCCCTACAGGCGGAGGGTAAAGGAGAAGGGGGTCGCCGTGCAAATCCGCGGACAAACTCACCAACTGCGACGTCTAAGCCCACCTGTTTCACGCATATCTTGATGCCATCGTCGACCAATTGTCCCCCAAGAGCGCATTCCTTCTCCACATCGAATGTGAAATTTGAACCCAGCCCACTGAAAGTGGTGATGAAGCCAGGCGCATCTTCGATCTTGATTGCTTCGTCGTTCTTGAAGATGCCATCGTGCATAATGGAACTGTTCAGAACGTTACTGATCTGGCGGACGGTCTGAAGCCCCCCAGGCCAGATGAGAGCCCGGCAGTCGGTCTCACACCCTTCCATCCTTGTCTCGACCGCGTATCTGCTGTTGCTCTGCAAGCTCGAACTCCACGTGGCATAGTATTGAGCTAGTTCAGCCGCCTGTAGCATATCAATCAATCTGATGTCGATAGGTATCAGGCCGGCAAAGACGGGCATTTCGGTCGTGCCAGGAACGAAGTAGTATTCGAAGTCTGCTCGGACTGTTCATGGGTTCCAGAGTTAGCGAACAGTATATGAACCGGGTTGGAGTTGACGTACATTTTAAAACGGAACCGAAGCCCAGATTGAGCAGCGGTAAGCCCAGTCTTCCACAGGGTTAGCTTAGTAAACTTATATCAAGTTGGTTTCATCGATGAAAAGCTCGCACCTAGCCATGCACCATGCATTCAACATGTATGATGCGACAGTCAACTGGGCTGTAGACCACCATTGCGATGACGGTCCTAATCCGTACCAGGTGAAGGCCGATGTGCCTGTTGGGCTGGCGGCCCAATGAACCCGCAGAGATGACAAGACATTCCGCAAGGCGGTATCAGAAAGGAGAGCAGATACCTGGGAGAAGATGGATACCAGCAAATTGGTCGTGGACGCGTCGAAAATGGTAGATCCGACGATCACGATGCGTCGTATCAATACGAAATAGATGAAGAGACAGTAGAGAAAACTGAAGAGAATGAAGATGCCGAATATCCATAGTAGGCCACTGATCGATCTTGCCTTGGTTAGAAAGCCATCGTTGCTGTTTTGTACGTGGCCGTTATTGGCGCCGTTGTCAGCGATAATGTAGTTCTCGCTTCCATTATAGACGTAATTATAGGTGATTTCGGGACTGAAAGGCCCGGTTCTCAGATCTTCCAACGCAACGACAGTTGGGGGTTTCTTGTCGCGATCGCTCCAGTAGCTCGGGCTTCGTGAGATCGGCTCAGTGTCCATAAGCCATGACCCCTCTCCTGACTTCATGGTCACGTTCCAGAAAAGCAACGCCAAAGACTGCTTCTAGTTCAGCTTTGTAGGGAGGAGCGATTTGAAGCTGACTCGGTATTATGCTTAAGCTCCCGTGCATAGTCTAGGAAGTTTAGTAGACCAGCCACAATTAAATGCTAGTATCGACTTGATATATCGGCTGCCGCCACTTTCCCTTGCCAGACCCATTAATAATGTACGGAGTGAGCCTGCGATAGGGCAGGGTTAGACATGGCAAGCATGACAGGGTGTCAATGACCTTCCACACTGTCTTTAGCCATGTAACGTAAATCCTTACCCCCTCCTCGTGAGCAACACAGGGCTTTGTCCACTACCACTGGTCCGATCTTGGATTTCACCGTAATATAAGGGGATGTTAACGCTAGAAGACCTATCAAAGGTCCGATAGCCCTGTATCCGACGGATACGGCCCCAGGCAATACGAACCAACCAAGACAGAATCAGATTTGTTTCCAAGCCAAGGGATTCGGAGACCAGAGTGATGGGTAAGGCTGAAAACTGGAGGGCTCCCCACCGCAGCCAAGTTGATTGGCGCATGTTTAAAATCCCGCTGGAGCCCAGCGAATCGGCCTCGCAGGCCTCCCTCCAGCTCTTATTCATCGTATTTGTTGTCAATCGATCCTTCAGCACTAGCCGGGTACTTGACCCTATTGGTCACCGGGCAAATTGACCAGCTTACGCAGGCCTCGTTGGGAAAATGGACCAGCTCGGGCGCTCTCTCGTCCGCCTTAGCGAACGCCTTACCCGTGGTGTGGAGTTTAGCTAGACCTCTTCTTCGTGGATCATCTCAGAAGAAAGTCTTGAATAAAATGAAACTCACCTCCTCGGGTCTCTCCCTCGCAGCTGGCGAACCGGCAACGTTGCACTCTTCCAGGCTTCCAGGCCGAAAAGGGGCATCTGAGCGAGTCTTGGGGGGGCCTGGACCATCGATGTACCACCCATTGCCATTGCTCATGCATTAGTTTCTCGCTTACTAGCTGAAAATGCCAAATCCTTTAGATTTGGAGCTAGCCAATGGTGCCCGTCAAGCGCCTAAGCTCGGGCTTTTGCAAGATTCTACTTCTTTCCAATATTGATGCAGACGCGGAGAAATAACCATATTTGTAGATCGGGTCATCGCTGATAATCACATGGGCTACCTATTTGTAGGGCTTTCTTCTGCAGACCAGCCCTATGCGAAGCCAGTCTGGCAGCACGACCAAAGTTCCAGCCCCTGGATCAGGATCAGACTGCCGGGCTTGTCTGTGTTCGGGCGTCGGCAAATGATAATGCCACCCAAGTGACTGGGTCTCAGGCGAGTGCTTGGATCGGCCGCCGCCGGATAAGACACCAAAGGCAAGAGTTCACTCAAGCTTGAGCGCCCAGCTTGTTAAATATTTCAGTGTTTCATGCTGGTTCAATTTGGACCAATTCTGCCCCATCCTCATCGTATTCGTCTTCTTATCCCTGTCACTGGCGATCAAAATCTGGGATTACATAATAGAGTAATATTTTTAGATCGTCTCCCCTCCCTTGAGCGCAGGGATAGCGTCATTGCTTGAGATTCGATGCTAGTGTCCATCCTCTTCCCTAGCCATCGTTGTGAAATCACCCGTACATAGTGAGGTGTTAAAGGCATGAACCAATAGAGAAAGATCTTCTGGCACAGATAAGGTTGTTTCTAGTTTTTTTACCGGTGTTAGATAAGGATGTTTGGCAGAATGGTTTAAATGGTAATCTACATGGGGATGTGGTCAAGAAGTTATTGCATAAGGAAGTCTGTTTACTGAGAGGTGGCTGCACCAATCGAAAAAGCCCAGCCTGAAACCGGGGATTCATCTCAGAATAAATCCAAGAGCTCATCATGATCAATACCATTATTAATTTCTAAAGAGTACGCGTTAGTTGGTGGGGTGATGGCGACATTATCTGATAATCCCGCATCATGAGTGTATAGGGTAGGTAGTTTTAAGAACGGGAGAATGTGTGATTAATTATTGTGCACCTCAATAGAAGATTGGCCTACCCTGTGGCCATTAATAATCATCTGGAGCTGCCCCAATCAATCGGAATCGGCGTCTTGTCCCTCGGCGCTCATCGGAGGAGAGATTGCCGGCCGGATAAGCACGTTTCCTCCGCGGAAAACCCCTCACCCCCGATCAAGGAGCCTGAGCACTGTCGGAGAAGCACTGGGGAGAACTGTGAGCGAATATTATATCAACCATCTGGTCAGTCCGTCGGCTGTATGCGCTATTCCCATCCTCAAGAGTCAAGTCTAGAATCACATCTCTCATCAAACCCCTCCCCCACCTTTACTTTCCACCCCACACTATAGCAATCATACACCATGTCGTCCGCCGCAGCAAAGCGCCTCGAGGGCAAGACCATTGTCATCACTGGTGCCTCGTCTGGTATCGGTCGCTCCACTGCCTTTGAGTTTGCCCGCACCAGCCCCAAGAACCTCAAGCTCGTCCTCACGGCGCGACGCATTGATACTCTCAAGCAGATCGCCCAGGATATTGTCAAGGAGGTTGGAGATGGTGTCAAGGTTCTCCCTGTCCAGCTCGATGTCAGCAACCCCGACCAGGTGCGCTCATTTGTGAGCAACCTCCCCGCCGAGTTCCAGGAGATCGATGTGCTCGTCAACAACGCGTAAGTGTCTCTCCCGTTCAGTCAACCTTCTCTCTTCCGAAAATCTGTCCGTCTTACTGACAGAAAATCACAGTGGCCTGGTTAAGGGTGTGGCCAAGGCGCCCGAGATCGCTGAGGAGGACATCAATGTCATGTTTGCGACCAACGTGACTGGTCTGATCAACATGACCCAAGCCGTTCTCCCCATCTTCCTCAAGCGTAACAACGGCGAAGGTGCCGGCGACATCATCAACATTGGCTCCATTGCCGGCCGCGAGCCCTACCCCGGCGGCGGCATCTACTGCGCCACCAAGGCTGCCGTCCGTTCTTTCACAGACAGTCTCCGCAAGGAGCTGATTAGCAAGCGAGTCCGTGTCATTGGAATCGATCCCGGCCAAGTGGAGACCGAGTTCTCTGTGGTCCGATTCTACGGTGACAAGAGCAAGGCCGATGCCGTCTATGCGTACGTTCTTCCCCTTCCCCGTTGCATCCGGCCGCATCTAGTTCATGGAAGCTGACTTCTCCCCCCCGGTCACAGTAATCAAGAGCCCTTGACACCCGAGGATATTGCCGAAGTCATTGTTTTCACTGCCAGCCGAAGGGAGAATGTTGTCGTCGCCGACACTTTGATCTTCCCCAGTCACCAGGCCAGCCCTGGACATGTGCACAAGAAGGCTTAAGAGATATTTAGAATAAAGCATTAAAAAATACACCACAATAGACATGAAATTGAAGAAATTTGAAATAATTAAAGCCATGCTCAATATTATGTGACATCCAGTAGGCACTTGATTCTATTCATCATCTCACTGCTATCGATGAGGCATTTAGTAGGTTTCCTTCACGAGATCGTAAACACACTGATTAAACTGAGCCTTTCACGTGAAATAATCCAAATGGCATCTCAATAGGCCACAAATTTGGAGGTTTATTATTATTTGGATATCACAAATACGAATGCTGGCCGACAAGTTAGGTCGATCATTCTATGGATACCTATGTAAGATGGTATAGATTGTTTCAACCTCTATCGAAAGAACGATATTTGATTACCGACACATCTCGTGTTTCAATTCATTTTTCATATTAACACTTGTCCTCTGAATAGCACCCACTGTGAGGTTATCTTCTTGTGTGCTCCTCTTCTCCTCGGATGTTTGGCTGGTGGAGCTCCTCTCGCAGTCGGGGCAACTTCCGAGATGCAGATATCCGATGCGGCATCTGAGCAGTGCTACGTCTCAGCATTTCCTCCTGCGGAAACCCGACGACAGGCTGGGTATTATGTTACAATATGGACGGATAAAGCCTTCCATGACCCCCCTTCTGGGCCTAAAAATGGCTTAAGTACAAACTCCTTGCAAGCGTGGCAGCATTCTTGACAACAGACCATAGATCAGATAAGTGCTTCATTTAGAGATTGCAGCCGGTCATGTCATCATTCGAAGCACCGCCACACGGCGTCTGGGCACCAGCCATTACATTCTTCGACCACTCGACCGACTCTCTAGACACTGAGTCCCAAGCCAAATACTACGCCTACCTCTCCAAGACGGGCCTCGCCGGTCTGGTAATTCTGGGTACCAATGCAGAGACCTTCCTCCTGACGCGCGAGGAGCGCAAGACGCTTCTCCAAACGGCACGCAAGGCAACCGGCCCCTCATTCCCCATCATGGCTGGTGTCGGCGGCCACTCTACCAAGCAAGTCCTTGAGTTCATCGCCGACGCTGCGGAAGCTGGCGCTGACTCAGTATTGCTCCTCCCTCCCGCATACTTTGGGAAGCAGACGACGCCCGCTGTCATTGAGAACTTCTTTGACGATGTCGCCAAGGAGAGCCCGCTCCCCATCGTCATCTACAACTTCCCTGTCGTTTGCAACGGCATCGATCTGGACTCTGCCACCATCACTCGTCTCGCCAAGAAGCACAGCAACATCGTCGGCGTGAAGCTGACCTGCGGTGCCGTGGCCAAGATCACCAGATTAGCCGCCGAGTTCCCGCCTGAGCGATTCTCTACCTACGGCGGCCAGTCGGATTTCCTCATCGGTGGCCTGGCTTCGGGCTCTGCGGGAACAATCGCCGGGTTTGCCAATGTCTTCCCCAAGACCATTGTTAAGATCTACGACCTCTACAAGGAGGGCAAATTCCAGGAAGCCCTGGACCTGCACAAGAAGGCTGCTCTGGCGGAGCAGCCCTGCAAGGCCGGAATCTCTTCCGTGAAGTACGCTGCTGCGCTCAACACCGCCGTTGCGGCCGGCATCGATAATGCCGTGGAGAAGCTGAAGCCTCGACGGCCGTACATTGCGCCGAGTGATGCAGAGAAGAAGAACATTGAGGAACAGATTGCGGGATTAGTTAGCATCGAAGCGGGTCTGTAGATAAATACAAATAAACATCAAGCCTATTACGAAGAGTTATCTTGGGATTTGAAGCTGTAAACTCGTACCTAAAGTCCCTTAATCCCCAAAGGCTTGGTTCCTCGGAAGTAGCAGTAGAATGCACACATGCGCTATTTCTCCGCGGATGTGTGCGGAGTAACTGACTGTATTGTTACATCAGCCTGCCCCATATTCGTTCACTGGGCGCCAGCTCGCCTGTATTTAGCAGTGGTGAGTTGCTTTCACTGGTCGGAGATCATTCGCTGTACAAGCTCGTCGATTTAAAGCAGCGGCAACATGTCTTCCTCACCAACAGAAGTTTTGATTTATGGGCTTGGAGCGTGAGTAGATGCCAAATTAGTATAACTGGAATCCCGTGCTGTGATTAACATGGGAGATTAGCATTGGCTCGTTCTATACCTTTATCTTGAGCCAGAGCAATCAAGTCCGTCTTACGGTTGTTGCCCGGTCCAACTATGATGCTGTCCAAGACAACGGCCTCAAGATAAGCAGCCAGAACCATGGCGAACACCATGTAAAACCGCATAGAGGTAAGATGGCGCAGGGCTGATAAGGATTGAGCTAAAGAGGCACGGATTTTCCACTGACTGCCGATATAGTTGTGAGGAATGCTGCTGAGGCTGGCCAGAAGTTTGATTATATTGTCTGCGCACACAAGGCTATCAACCAAGCCGCCGCTCCGCCTGAGATCGCACCTGGCGTCGACCAAGATAGAACGACCATTGTGATTATCCAAAATGGCGTGGGTAACGAGGAGCCCTTCCGCCAATACTTCCAATCCGCGACCATTCTGTCTGCCGTGGTATGTGAATAATACCCTTTTCGGTTCGAAGTACTACTTGCTAACGCTCACAGACTTGGTGTGGCGTTCGACAGCCGCAGCCTGGCATCATCACTCATACCAAATCCGAGAATATGCAACTGGGTCTTTTCCCCAATTCTTCCGCTGATGAAGCCCGGGAGACTCGGCGTCTAAATGAATTTGCATCAATGCTCACAGCTGGAAAGACTGTTTTCCAAGTGGTACCCAACATCCAAGTACAAAGATGGGAGAAGGTTGTGTGGAATGCGGCATGGAATTCCCTGACGACGCTCACTCTTATGGACACGCATTCATGGCTCAGCTCGTCAGAGGACTCGACACCTTTGACTCGAACCATCATGACCGAGGTTATTAACGTGGCAAAGGCGCTGGATGTTCCCATCGGATATGACTTGATTGACAAGCACATTGACAAGATTTTGGGTATGGCCCCGATCGGAAGCAGCATGCGGACGGATTATGAGAATGGGAAACCCATGGAGGTCGACATCATTCTTGGGTATCCGGTGCGGAAGGGGCGAGAGTTGGGATTGGACGTCAAGACGATTGAGACTTTATTTGTGATTTTGACAGCCATCAACAAGAGACTGATGAGCTAGGTGAATGTGCAGATGGAAACTTAAATCTATGAATTATTCACGATCATTTTTGTGCTTTTACATATCACCAATTGTTGAACCCCGTCAAGTTCATGTTATCCCACATCATATCAAGGGTTCCGGTCCCTCCCGTAACCTGTTTTCAACAACATTAGCAACAAATACTATCACCGTAATGATTCTGGTGGCCACTTACCAATGAGTCAAACAGCCCCCAGCTGGCCATATGGGTCAAGGAATCGTCCATTCCATCCATAGAATCAGGGTTCGCAGCTGGTACGATACACGAAGCATCTTCGTTTCCACCTCGGGGGCCTTCCAGGCCATGAGATGACGCCACTCCGAGCCGAGAAGCGTTGACGCCCATGCTGGGGGCTCCTAAAGGGTGTGGTGGCTCCGGAGCAGGGTTGCTGACACTCATTGTCCTCGCTACTTCTACTCTTCTCTCCCGTATCTCACCTTCAGCAGAATCCTCTTCAGCATGGGGTGTAGACACAGAAGCCAGGTACGCATTGTTTCGAAGGACCTCAAGACGTAGTTCCTGTAAGACGACGCCGTATCTCTGCATCAAAGAACCGTGGGTTGCAATTTTCTCTAGCTGCGCATGGCATTTCGAGCCTGCGCGGAAGTGCCGGAGGTATGTTTCTGGGCGTTCACTTCGCTCTTGGATAGCGTATAGATAGAGGATGACCACGGCGTTGAAGCCATAATATGGGATGAACTATGAGACAAAGAATGTCAGTATTGTGTGGTTTTGTTCTTGCAATCGGTTGACCTACAAAAAGGGTGCTGTAAAGTTCGCCCGCCGCGCTGATACGATCAATGTGCTCGATGATGTGCTCCGCGGCTTCAATGCAGGTTTTGACATTTTTCTGCACCTCTTCTTTCCGCTGAGCCAGTGGACCCCCAGCCCTGGGCTCGTAGTTTGCCAAGCTTGTGAACGTTTTCAAGAGAAATTGGCGGCTGACGAGGATTTGCGCATGCCAGAATGCGAGTTTCAGAACGTCTCTCTGTCTTAACACAAGTCTCACGAAAATGGCCGAGTTGCCGTCTGTATCAAGGAGGTATGATATATGCTCCCGCCACTCTTCCAACTCCCGGGAGAATTTTGCGGTCAGGGTGAATTGCTCCTCTGTCGATGGTGGATTTATGCCGTAAAGAACTCTGAGAATCCTCGCCAGGATTCTGGATAGCCTAAGAACTGTTAGCTTGGCGGTAGCCCTCGGGTCAATTAGGGACTATCACTTGATCTGTGCCACGGTCGCCGATGTGATACATGGGCCCAGCATCGATGGACCAGGCGGGGGACTCGACCGAAGACGTTCGTCATCAATACCAAGCGGCAGTTCCTGGTCTATGTCTTCATCGTGGAAGGTCATCGGACGGCCCAATGCAGCACTAAGATATGTGTTGAGATTGTAGGCGCACCAAAACGTCCTTTTTCGACACTCTAGATCAATGTGATCAACGCGGTTCGACGTGTTGGCATCGACCCTTGACTTCCGATGGATCCCGAGGGCCAGAGCCAGATGAGCCGTGATTCCAAAAAGTGTCCAGCAGTGATTCAATCTGGATTGGGCTAGTAGGTAGAAGCATTGTGCAAGCCGTGCTTGGACATTGCTAAGTTTGATCTGACCCTTCTCCATCGATAGTTGATGCTCTGCCACGGCAAAGTACCGCGCGCTTGAGGTATTGTTAGAAGTAGGAAGTATATTGGGCAGAGATAGACTCACCTATTTTCAGCTGCATCCGCCGCTGACTCGTTTGAGTCGCCATTCATTCTTCCTTGGTAGTTGTTCGAGTGTGCAAATACCATGAACAGCACGGCGATGCGACTCCGGGCGGACTCCTGATATAGCATCGCGCCATTGGTGCCATAGAGTTCCTCAAGCCATGAATCTATTGTAGGCCGATGCAAGAACCTGTGGGTTGTTGCCGCAAAATCGAAATACCTCTTCACCATGGCATCTGCTGCATGTTTGGGCGGGAGAATAACGAAAGATGCATCATGCCCGGGCAATGGCCGATCCCCGAAATTGAAGATGGAAGAGCTCAAGTACCCCGTAGAAGGTACTTGGAGCTTCCTCCGAATACGTAACAAGAATGATACACCAGAAGCAGGACCGACATAGTGGCCTTGTTGGTCGGTTTGCGATGGTTCTGGGGAGTTACGGGAGGACTGTAGAGTGATAAGGGGGCCACCGTCTTGGCCCTTGTCTTGCGCGCTCACGGCTTCATTGTTGTCGGGGCTATGTGATATCTGTATCACTGTGTCTGTCAGGGTGGGATCTCTCGTGCTAGAGTTCGGTGACAGTTGTGTAGGCGGCGCAGCATGTATGGTAAGATCGCTATGGCCCTGGGCCGGACTGCTCCCATGCTCAGACGTCGTATGGACGGGCGTCGGCGGTCTTTCATGCGCCGGTGAATGCCTTCGCGCTGTATTGGTCGCCTCAGTTTCTGTCTCAGGTATCCGAAATCCTTTTCGACGAGCCGCCGTAAACTCGCAGGTCACCTTAAGATGCGAGCAGAATACACAAGGCCAGGTCCCGGAGCACCGGGTTTTACGACTGTGTCATAACTTTCAACAATTGAAACATCAAGAAACCAGAGAGGGCAATCAAGAACTCACGCTTTGCATCGGTCGCATGCCCTACTCACGCGTGGCCGAATCTCTTCCCCCCTCGATCGTTTCAACGGCCGTGCCTCGTCCTGAGAGTCAGCCATTCGCTGGTCCAAGGGCTCCGACGACCCTGACGGTTCGTACATCAACGGCACAATACTACAGGTCCTCAGAACGGTTCGGAAGTCAGAGCAACAGGCGATCGGATGGCAGTTCAACGCGACGTTGATGGCCGATGCCAGGTGGATGGGTCAGAGCCAAGTTCCTCGGATGTTGGGGCTGAGCCGATCCCTGTCAGGATTTATTTCCGCCAGCGGGTGCCACTTTAGCTGCCAGTACCGGCGTAACCGAGCAAGTGGAGGGCAGAATGCGGGGAGTTTAGTCTCAAGACAGTATGGGGATGCCAAGCACCCGCGGATATGCGAATGGTTTGAGTCAGGTGTGAGGGGACTGCCCCAGGCCTATGAAAGAGCATCTACCCATTGGATTAGCTCCGCATTCATGGCTTGTCTCTATTATTTTCCAAGGTCAATCTTCTCGAGAAAAGACCCCCTGAATTACATACTTCCTACTCAACCCCATTATCAAAACACCAGGAAACAGAAGGGAACCGGGAGAGATACACAGCCATGTCTCGTCGCGGCGTCATCAAAGATGTTGTCATTACTCCCGTGGCCTTCCATGATATGCCCCTATTGAATAGTGTCGGTGTGCATGAGCCTTGGGCATTGAGAAGTATTATTGAAATCGTGTGTGAAGATGGCACATACGGCCTTGGCGAGTCATATGGAGACTCTACCCATCTGGGCCGCCTGGAGAGAGCAGCTGGTCCAATCAAGGGTCTGACAGTATACGACACGAATGCAATCCACAAGATTTGTGTTGAGTCTCTGACAGACGACAGATCGACAGGCGGCGATGGCATGGCTGGCATGGTCACTACGGCGTCTGTCGCTGACAAAGTCTTCTCTCCCTTTGAGGTGGCCTGCTTGGACATCCAGGGGAAGCTGGCCGGGCTTCCAGTCAGCGAACTACTTGGAGGCCGCGTTCGTGATAGCGTCCAGTACTCAGCTTACCTCTTCTACAAGTGGGGAGGCCACCCGGGGGAGCCGGATGATGAATATGGTCCGGCGCTGGACCCTGCTGGCCTGATCAAGCAGGCACACAAGATCATTGATGAGTTTGGTTTCAAGGCAATCAAGCTTAAGGGTGGTGTATACCCCCCTGCTCAAGAGGTCGAAGCTATCAAGGAGCTACGCAAAGCCTTCCCAGATTTGCCATTAAGACTGGACCCAAACGCTGCTTGGACCGTTGAGGCGTCCAAGTGGGTAGCCAACGAGCTCAAGGGCATCGTGGAATACTTGGAGGACCCGGCTCCTGAGATTGAAGGCATGGCTGCTGTAGCCAAGGACGCTCCCATGCCGTTGGCTACCAACATGGCTGTGGTAGCATTCTCCCACTTACCCCCTTCCATCCTACAAAACGCCGTCCAGGTGGTTCTCTCGGATCACCATTTCTGGGGTGGGCTACGAAGATCACAGACTCTTGCGTCAATCTGCGCTATCTGGGGCATGCGGCTCTCCATGCACTCCAACAGCCATCTCGGCATTTCTCTGGCTGCCATGACCCATCTGGCATCGGCAACCCCTAACCTTGATTACGCCTGTGATACTCATTGGCCATGGAAGCGACGTGATGAGGATGTCATTGCCGACGGCGCCCTGAAGTGGGCTGATGGTGCCCTGATTGTTCCCACAGCTCCTGGTTTGGGGGTAGAGCTGGACAGGGCGAAGCTGGCACAGCTTCATCAGAACTATCTTGACTGTGGCTTGACAAAGAGAGACGATACGACGTACATGAGAAAGTTTCAACCCGACTTTTCTCCCAAGATCCCTAAGTGGTAAAGATCATTTTTGAAGGATAACGCTTTAGCATTAGTATTCGACATATTACCATGTAAGAGATTTAGCATTTGCATAAAATATATGTATCAACCACCCGGCTGTAGTGCCGTATTCAAGAGATGCTGACAAGATCGAATAAGATCGAATATACTTGAAGTGATGTATGAAGTTTTGACCATAGGACTGACCTGAAGTTTATTTGACCTTTAAAATAAATCATTATAATGCTCACTTCTGAGGCTTCACTGTCACTGTCTGTACTCCGTAGAGGCTGCGAAATTACCGAGCCCTGTTGGTTATTCCCCCTTTCAACTCCTGACAACTTCTTACGTTCCCCAATTTGAAATAATATGAGACATCGATCTTACGGGAAAAACTTGCGTCTTGTGGTGAGAGGAGAGTATAATCAGTAGCAGGAGAATGTTGCAACTGTATGGGACAACCCCGATCGGCAATTCGTTCTATTTTGACTTCGATGAATGATTTTCTCCTTCAACACTAGACATCACGCTGCTGTATATCATGGAGCAGATTGGTGCCAAGTTCGACGACTGACTGTCTCTGCTAGCACCGAGGGGTTAAGAATTTGCGGCTGCGTACCACAGTGAGGAAGACTATAAGGTAGAGTAAGCAGGTCGGAGCATGTGAAGGATCGAGAGACTGATCATCGACACTAGATGAAGTGTTTGGTTAGGCGACAGGCAAATTGAGAGATTAAATGTGGGTAACTTCCACTGTGTTTTTAAAGCTTAAAAGTATTTCTATTAATTCCATCTCCTCTAACTACTGGGACAACTAGGCAACTGGAAGAGAAATCATGTTTATATTTTTCGGGTATAGATTCCAGAATCCTTCAAATAAAGTATCATATACTGGTAAGCAACCCACCCAGGCAGCAACGTCGTACCCATGTCAGACGCCAAGAGTTGCAATCCCCGCAGATGGATTTGTCTCAAGAGCATCCTATGACTCAACCTGTCTCCGCACAACTTGGGCAAACTCATCAAGAAACAATGGCAGATGAATCTAATTATTCGGACGCGGGGTTTGATGACCTCGAAGACTCGGAGATCTCGCTCGAGGATTTTGATGTTCTTGATCACCAAGATGTTGCTGAATTCAATACAGCCAACATATTGCCGCAAGAAGACGCGATTATCAAGAGAATCAGGACCTGGCTCAATCCCACACAATACGCAGGCGATGGCAGCGAATTCCAGAGACACTGCTCATCACACTTGAAGAGCACCAGTCAATGGGCCCTCACTTCCCCTGAATTCAGGCAATGGCATCAGAGCCAGGAGCATGGCATTCTATGGGTGCGAGGGATCCCCGGATCTGGTAAATCAGTTCTCGCTTCAACACTCATTACCCATTTGTTGAACGAGGGCCCTGTTCTGTACTTCTTTTTTCGCCATTCAATTGAATCCAATCGTCGGCCAAACGCGGCGATCCGGGACTGGCTATCACAGATCTTGACGTCCAGTCCGCCTCTGCAGCTTGCACTGACAAAAGAAATATCCAAGCCTGTGGACTCATTGACAGTAGAGAGGCTGTATGAACTGCTACGACTGGCGCTGGAGAATCTCCCCAAAGCCTTCTGTGTGGTCGACGCTTTGGATGAAATGGATCATGCCGCCCTTCAATCATTTCTCAAACTTCTCGACTCACTAGGCAACATCCGCCCCAAGGAGTTGAAGATTATAATAACCAGTAGGCCCATTGTTAGCATACAGCAAAGTATGAGGGGAATCAAGCTGCTTGATATTCGTCTTGAGAAAAGCCTCATCGAACCCGACATCTCGGCCTATATCCGGCATAAGCTTGGTGAATCCCACTTGAGCCCCGAGAGCCATCCTAGAGTTGTGGAAAGCATCTTGCACAAGTCTAGCGGATTGTTCCTTTACGCAAAATTGGCCACTGAGGCTATTAAAGAGGTGAAAAGCGAGCCTGATGCTCTGAAGACTCTTGAAAGGCTGTCGACAGATTTATCAGCCGTATATGAAGAGCTTTTGAACGAGCACCTTGAGCGAACGGGGCACTCTGCAGAGCTCCAAATGCTAGTATTGCAGCTGGTAACACATGCAACCAGGCCCTTACGCCTTCTTGAGATCTCAGATTGTATCAAAGTCACCCAGCCTCATTACGGTGATGACAGTGGTAAAATCAAAGACGCTGTGCGATCTGTTTGTGGACCTCTCCTAGAGATTCTGCCAGATGAGACAGTGTGCATTATTCATCATTCTCTTGCAGAATATCTTTTGGGGGTCAATACAGGCGAGGAAAGAGAATTTCCCGTGATCGACTCGGGGCCAACACATGAGTTATTAGCACGCCTCTGTATTTCGTACTTGACGTCGGGCTGCTTGGAGCTTGTCAAGTTCACGATGGGCTTTTTTGGGGTAGATATGACCCTCGAGCGTGGCCAAGTCTATGCCCCGCTTACGAGGTACGCGGCGTGTAACTGGTTCATACACCTGAAAAAGGCTATTGCCTATGGTTTCAAATCGCATGATACTCTAGAGGCTCTATACAAGCTACTTGTTCTAAGTGGAGAGCAGAATGCGGCGAAAATAACAATGCTTGCAAAGCTTGGGAAGCCAGGCCATCAAAGCAATGGAGAGTTTTTGGCGCCCGAGGTTCAGGCTTTGCACCTTACTGTTGAGCTGGGATTGACAGAACTAGCCACTGTTATCCTCAAACATCATGGTGACAAAATACTAAGTTATGATGGCGGGCGAGATAACGAGCCCCTGTTGCATCATGCAGTGACCAAAGGCAGCGAGGATATGGTTCGCCTCTTTATCACACATGGAGCCCAGGTAGACCAGCATAACAGCCGCGGTTATACACCTCTCCACATAGCTGCTGGTCTTGGAATTGAAAGAGAGGAATTGAGTGCTCGGAGCAATGTCAAAGTGGCACGTGTTCTCCTTGAGGCTGGTGCTAACCCATGGAATTCTCTTGGCAAGGACGAGCACGTAGATGATATGAGTTTCGGGCGTCCACAGATGCCTTCCATACAGTTCGTCTTTGCTAGGAGTGATGAGGCAATGGCCGAAGCGTTCACATCTTTCATCAGAGATACTGAGGGCGCTTCACAGGCCCTTGGCTGGGCAATTCATGGGGGTCGAAACTTGAAGATTATTCGAATGATCTTGGGACACCCCTGCACGGAGATTAATGCAAAAAATAGCAGAGAAGCTGGATATTTCGCCATGACACCTCTCTATGCAGCGTGTACACTGCGAGATCCGAAGTTGATAAGCATTCTTCTTGATGCTGGGGCCGATCCAAACATACCCCATAGGGGAGAGTTTCCTGCAAAGTCTGGTTCTTCCCTGCCTGGATACAATGCATTGCACGCAATTGCGAATCCTTATAGTAATACTGGACTCCTCGGTTACAAGTTGGATGAAGCAAAGAATGAGACAACGGCCGAGTGCTTCAAATTAATTATCGAAGCTGGCGGAAACGGTAAGAAATCAGTTACTGTTCTATCATTCTATCCTACCCGTTTGTGCAACATCCCTTAGGTGGCCCAAACTAACTGAGTCCTTAGTGAATCAAGTTGGCCAAAACGCTGAGACTCCACTTCATGTGTCGAGAGACTCTGTCTCAGTGATGTGTCTTCTGGAAGCAGGAGCAAACCTTGATGCTAAGGACTCTAGAGGAGAAACCTTGCTACAACGAACTTCCAATCTGAAGATAATTGAATCTCTACTCCCTAGAATTGATGTAAATGCTGTAGTCTCGGCCTCGGGGCAAAGACTCCTGACGCGGGCTTTGGTGGCTAAGGACGTGGACGTTTCTCTGAAGCTGCTCGATCAAGGGGCCGATGCAACGATACTTGACGGCAGCGGTAATAGTGTTTTGCATCATGCCGCGAAGATTCAAGGAATCGAAAAGATGCCTAATCGCAAGTTGCTTGAGAAGTTGATCGAGGGAGGTGCAGATCCAAACATTCGTAATTCGGATGGGAAGACGGCATTATCCTTGGTGGTCAATTCCTTCTACTTTGATGAGGCGAAATTTGTGGCTTTCCTCGACACTATAAATCCCGACCTCGAAATCAGGGATGAAAAAGGCAGAACGATTACTTTTGCCTTCCTCGATGAATGGGATTCTCAGAGAGAGAATTACGCCTTATCTTTCCTTGCCATTATGCATGAACGGGGGGCTCGCTTTGATGTGGCGGACAATAGGGGGCGAACACTCCTCCACGTTGCAATCCGGCTTTGTGTGACTGGCGGGGCTTTACTTCAATTTCTTGTCAAAAAGGGGGTTGATCCACATCAGCCTGATTTTGAGGGCAACACCGCTTGGCACGAGTGGGCACGTCGGTTCCCAGGGCGGGTACAAGGAAGACAAGTCTTCATGGATCTACAAGAGCTCGGAGTGAGTTGCAATCGAGGGAACAACCGTGGCGTACTCCCATTTCATGTTTTGTGCCGCTTCAAGGAGGCGCTGCCTGAAAAGCCGATTCAAAACGACCAGCTGCGCGCGTTTGACCTCCTGCGAGAGACGAATCCGGACGTCATCAATAGTACAGACAATGACGGAGTTTCGCCTTTGCACATCACCTCAACGTGCTCCACGCAAGTTACAAAGAGGCTTCTTGAACTTGGCGCCGACATCACCACGACAACGCATGAGAAATTAACAGTCTTCCATCTGGCGGCGCGCTCAAGGAAGGCCGATGTCATATGGCTCCTTGCTGATTGGTTTAAGGACAATCGAGCAGACCAAAATCTCGACGAATTCTTGAATGCAAGGGACGTCATGGGTCGAACAGCTCTGTACTATGCGTGTGCTTCCGGTAGCAACGAGGCAGTCCAAGTCCTTCTTGATTCCGGTGCAACTGCCAACACAGAGACATACATCGGGTCGACATGGAATGGCGTTGCTGATTTTGAAGAAGAACAAAAGAATTGGATCCTCGTATCTACTGGCTCCAGCGTCCACCACGACAACACCTTTTACAAACTAGATGCTGGAGGAGTACTGATTGCTGACAATCTTCGACCAAAACCTCCTAACCTCCAATCGAATCCTTACCCAGCGAAACAAATTGACAAGGTCATCAGCATCCTTATTACCAGAGGGTCAAGATCTGACATTGCACTCATTGATGAAGCAATTGCATCAGCTTCCCAGAAGAAGAATGAACATACGGTCAAATGTCTAGTCAATGCTCGTGCTTCTTTGATCGCGGGGTTCGAAACCCAAGACGTCGATAGTTTTGGGCTGTTGCAAAGCATCATCCCTGGATTGTTAGAAGAAATGTCTCTTGAAGAGAGAGATGCCAACATACACCAGAAGCTTTTAGATGTCATCGACGAAGGAGATGTAGAAACCCTCCGTCGAATACTTTCAACAGGTCAGGTAAACGCCAATTTGCGCAAAGCGGGCGAGGAAGTTCTGGCATGGACCTCGGCTGATAAAAGAAGCGTGAGACCTGCAAGACATGACCCCAACACGAACAGCGAGTTTTACGTGATCGACTATTTAGTCACGCGTGACTTTAGGAGGCAGAATGATTACCAAGTTGCTATTGGCAAACGAATGCTCAGCCTCTTGCTAGAACATGGCGCCGATCTCAATAGTAGATACGAGTGTAAAACACTGGTACACCGCATACTAGAAACGAGAGGAGATAACGGTCGAGCGTTGAACGGTGAAAAACCATACCTAGACCTGATGCTCAAGCACCCCAGCCTAGATATCGAGGCAACAGATGCAACTGGCGCGACGCTGTTTTTGCGAGCATGCGCGCTTGTAGATGTGTCTGTCGCCGAGGTGCTTCTCGAAAGAGGTGCTTCAGTTACGGCACGGGATCATCAAAGGAAGAATGCCCTTCATCATTTATGCTCTCATTTTTATTTCATGGCAAAGGGTATTCACGGGGATATTGGTTGTTCCGATGTGGCTAGACAGAGAGAATTCCTCATCCGCCTCATACAGCTGGCTCCTGATCTTCTGCTCCAGGTAGACAAACATGGAAGAACTCCTCTTCTATGTGCTCTTGGACAAGCTGGCAGGGGGCGTGAACTTGGGGAAGGCATCGATGCCCTCCTGGAGAATGGCGCTGATGTCACAGCCCCGAATCTGGAGTCAGGCGAAACACCTTTGCACCTCCTGTTCGGAGGCCGGTGGCAGATTGACGCCAAGGGAGGCGACGACGTGGCTGCTGTGTGTGGAAGAAGACAGGAGCTATTGCACAAGTTCCTTGCTCGTGGAGCCGATATTAACGCAAAGGACCGGGCTGGAGAGACACCAGCATTCCGGTTCATACGCAGAGGCATCGTGAAGGTCAAAATACCTCAAAGTGAGGTTGATTCATCACTACGTGGCGAGGCTTATATCGCCGCCGATAATCTTAAAGACAAGAGGAAGGGCGAGGCTGCTGTGAGATTGCAAGGCATTGTGATGGATCTGTTTGGCCAAGTTGGCGTGGACTGGACTCACCTTAGCACCCGGGGACAATCTTTGCTCCATCTTGCGGCAGGCCGAGGTGACGACGTGAGATATCAGGAGGGGAGAGGCTTGGGAAGGTTCCGTTATTTGATGGGCAAAGGGCTTGATATCCTGGCCGAGGATGATCAACACCGCTCCGCGCTGGATTTCGCAGCGGCCAGCGGAGCTGAGGATATCTTAGAATATGTGCGAAGAGAGCACGGATATGGTTTTGAGAATACTTAAATGGCATCTTGAACTGGACCTTAGAGCTCTTGTTTTCCTCAAAGCTGAAGGATCTTGGTCTGGTACAATAGAAATCACGAGCTAGGGAGTGAAAAGGTAGGCACTTACAACCTATGGCATCTTTCATTACTAGTATCTAGGTAAATTTTCCCCAATTACAACAGCTACTTCTTGTCGCTATTTTTAAAGACAGAGGAAATTAAATGTTAAGAACTTCCCCAAAGTCTGATGACAAGAAGAAACAGTGCCTTGACTGGCTCCTTCTGGTAAAGAGAATGGCAATCACATGAACAACCTCCGCTGACCGCACACCTCTGTGGGAAGCCGAAGGTCTAAGTGGTCTTACATTAACGGCTGGGGCCACATGGAGATATAATCTCGGGGATTGCCTTTAACCAACCTATTATCGCTTCCTCAACGCTATCATAGAGAGCCCCAAGAAACATTGTTTCAGAGTGTCTGACCTTTATTTGATCACCCGGTGCAGTCCTCATTCTAGTGAGTGGCTACCAGCACAACCGCCCGTAATACATTTGCTTAGGATTGTCATCATTCCAGAGGGGCCAGACTAAAGAGCATACCGACAGTAAGAATCTGACCAGTGCCAGGGGATGGATGTGCGTCCCACTTGCCACAACTGCCTTCTTTGCCTGCCGCTGTCTAAGAATACAATCCAGGCCAGGCCAAACAAGCAGGTAACGTGCTCGGATATGGCTCAATTTGGTATTTTAATCATCTGTTCCTTCTCGTATTAAAAATTGTCAACGAGATGAGTCTGGCGAGCTGCGGAATAAGGGTCCTTTGGTTGCGCCACTGAAAAAACAATCCTCGGAGCACACCCATCTCGGACATTAAGAACTTTGAACCTCGCTGTGGTCAGATCTTGCATGGGACTTTGGTGATGTCGGCGCAGTTCAAATAAACCGTAATGTGCAAGTTGGGATGACAATTTCTGAATTATAAAAGGCTGAAGACCATCAGATTTTAATTGGTATCTCACTCATCTTTAGACGATCTCACAACCCCTTAACCACTTACCATTGGATACTATATTATCTTACAATGCGAGCTCCTCGTCTTACTCTAGGCCTTCTGGCCTTAGCCACCACTGCTTCTGCAGCTCTTATCCCACTTAGTCCGAACGAGATCCGGGCTGATGAGGAGAACTTTACCGAGATCACGCCCGGAGATATCGAATCTCTAGTGATCACAGAAGAGAACACTCTCAACGGTACTTACCAGGGTGAAGAACTCGTGGTACCCCCCTCAGACAACAATGATCAGAGCCAGATCCGTATCTCTGCCGCTGCCGCCGCACAACTTCCCCTTGAGCTCATCAACAATCTCGGCGCCGCTGTAAATGCATATGTCACGGGCCTCGACAGCAACAACCGCGTCGTCTTCGTGCGTCGTGATGGATCTCTCTTCTACCCTAGTACTACGTCCTCGACCCCCGTCCAGATCGACCAGAACAAGATCAAAATCCCGGTCAAGGCCGGCGAGCGTATCAACATGAAGGTTCTTAAGGCCCTGCGCTCCGGTCGCGTGTATTTCTCCGCCGGTGCTCTCAAGTTCGGCGTTGTGCGCGTTCCCAGCGGTGCGGGACTCGTTCAGCCTGATGAGAAGAACCCTACCGACCCCAGCGCCGGAGTCAACTGGGGGTTTGTCGAGCTGACCCTCAACGCTGACGGGAGTGCCTGGGTTAACCTTAGCTACGTCGATTCTGTCGGCCTTCCTCTTGGCATTGAACTTGGCAAACAGGGCGGCGGCAAGCTTTCTGCCTATGGTGTCGGTCCAAATGTCGTTAAAAACGCGTGTGCCAAGCTCAAGGAACAGGCACAGAAAGATGGACGTCCCTGGGGTGCCTTGTGTCAGGCTGGCTCGAACGGCCCTATCCGTATCTTGTCCCCAAACAGCTTCAGAGTGAATAAGCCGACTGCTTTTGGCAACTACTACCAAGACTATATCAACAAGGTCTGGACCAAGTATACCGGGGAATCTCTGACTGTTGCCACTCAGATGAGCGCTGGCAAGATCAAATGCCGCGTGAGCAGCAATGTCATGAAGTGCGATGGTTCCAACCGCAACTTTGCCAAGCCCACGATCAACGATATCTGGAGTTGCGATAACGGCCCCTTCAAGCTCAATGCAGGGGACAATAAGATTGCTGAGGCCATCATTCCTCGTCTCTGTGCCGCCTTTCACCGTTCTACGTTCCTTCTCAACGGCGGTAATGTGCAGCCGAATCTGGGCCTGGATAAATACTATACCGTCAGCCCAACCAACCACTACAGCCGCATTGTTCATGCCCATCAGTCAGACGGAAAGGGATACACTTTTCCTTATGATGATGTTCTTCCGACTGGTGGCAAGGACGCATCTGGCCTTCTCACGACCCCCAAGCCCAGCAAGCTTACTATCTTCATTGGCAAGAAATAAATGGCGCCCTCTCCTTGTTATATTGAATATCATAGATAGAGAGACACATGTATCGCGATACTGTTCAATAAATGAAAGTCATTTCTCAGTATAATTCCAAGCAGATGTGATAAGGCATCAGCCCGCCCCTTTCAAAATTGCGGCATTGTATTTATGATGACCACCACCGTTGAATTCCTTCTACCTAAATGGCACCTGTTGAGATAAGTATCCTAGAAAGAATTAATAAATCTAAACAAAGACTTGAATCCTGATATCCTTTTATGAGGATTGGGAAGACCCTGGAGCCCAAGCAGCGAAATGACTGGGCTAGCGCCTATAAATCTATATATATATTTGCTTTTTGTGAGTTAATGCTCACCATAGTGACAGATAGTAGAATAATGCTAGAGGCCTCCCGCGTTGCAGTCATGGAGGGAACGAGAGGGGTACAGCATTGTGAATATATCCAATCAAAGCTCCCTTCAGTGCCAGTCACAAGTGGAGCGACAGTGAAGACAAACAATCCAGAGAACAAACATGTGATCTCATTCTATTATCGTCAATGGCCAGCGTATTATTTCTCTTGGCGAGTCTCAGAAGCAGTCATGATCTCACACCATAGACAGGCTGAAGGTTTGTTCTCGACAACTGTGCTCTGCTAGTGTCTTGTGGCACGATGAAAATACCACAAAACGATTGTCTCCCACCAAGATGTTATTGCTATTTAGCCGGCTGCCTTATAACCGGGTTCTCAGCTTCTGCATGCGGTGTGTAACAACTGCGGTCGTGCATATTTGTCCTTGATTCAAGCAGTTGGTTGTCAGCACATGACATCACCTTGCTTGCATAGTTCAAAGTGTGCATGTATCAGCCACCAGAGGACGGTGAAAGAAGTAGGAGCTGCAGGACTAAAAAAAAGAAATTTCTGTTCATATGAGTGATTAATTTGACGGATTGGCAGTGTTTCATTTGGTGGCTAATCGTAACCGTACTTGCATAGTTACATAAGACCCCGTTAAATACATAATCTGTGGCCTGTGCCAACTGGCAATTTGAAAGTCACCTGAAGAATCATCACGATGCCTTATTCCCTCGCCACACCCTCGCTGCCCGCAACAGGGTGGGACGATGTGTCTTGCATGCATCTCTCTTGGCAGCGAAGCCCATTCTGAGACCGGCAAACGAGCACGTCTTTCCCCGCAGCTTCACGCGCAGTGACCGTCCTCTGCGCTCTGTTTACGCGTCAAGGCTTGGCAGGCCAGCTCATGCGCATCAGCTGTCGGTGAACCAAACACAGCCTCGCCCTATCTCACACACTCATTATCCTCGCCTCCTCACGTCTCGTGATTTCGTGGCGACAAATCGCCAAGCATTTCATACAATATGGGTTTAAAAGGCCTCAAGCGGGCTAAAGTCCCGGACACACCGTCAAAGCGATTCTCCATACGGCCCCAGCTACCAGGTGGCCATGCGCATTATATCGAGCCCAAAGGCTATCAAGTCCGGGCCAACTCATGGAAGAAGTTCCTCGGGGGAGGCAAACAGACATCGGAGAAGGAAGCACTAAACTCGGTGGACACCATGGTCGAGAAGTACGGCAGATGCCTAGAGGTGGTTGGCAGCGGCGCGACCGGCACCGTGTGGCTCTCGCGCAAAAAGACTCACAGCACCGGCAGCGACGCGCTGCATGCCATCAAATGCGTCCGGCGCGTTCCGACGGAGCCCAAGGAAAAGTACAGCAAGAGGTTACAGGCCGAGTTCGCCATGTCAAAGCAGCTCGATCACGAAAATGTGGTCCGCACACTGGGGTTGTTCAAGGGCCCAAGCGATGACTACTGCAAGGCAATGGAGTTTTGTGCAGGCGGCGATCTATACATGCTGGTTCACACCGCGGGGAGGCTGGAGGAGCAGGAAGCAGATTGCTTCTTCAAGCAGTTGATATGCGGAGTCGAGTACTTGCATGAGATGGGTGTATCCCATCGCGATCTCAAACCCGAAAATCTGCTGCTCACCAGGAATGGCCAGCTCAAGATCAGCGACTTTGATTGCAGCGAATGTATTCGTTTAGCGTGGGAGACAGAAGCCCGGCCAGTGTCTGGGCTCTGCGGCTCGGAGCCATACATTGCACCCGAGGCATTCCTACAAGAGGAATTTGATGGTCGTGCTCTGGATATCTGGGCGTGTGGGATTATCTACATGGCCATGGCTACAGGCAAACTTCTTTGGAACATTGCCCAGAAGGACGAAGACAGCATATACACGAAATACCTGGAGGATCGACGTGGCGAGGATGGTTTCGCCCCCATAGAGTCTTTACCGCAAGTGAGTCGACCATCCACTTCCTTCACTGATATGAGCTTCTAAACCAACCATCTCTCTTCATAGGAACATTGCCGCAATGTCCTTTATTGCATTCTAGACCCCAGACCGTCTCGTCGTATCACTGTCTCCCAGCTCTTAAGGAGCCCATGGGTACGAGGCATTCAGGTCTGCTGTGAGGTCTCGGATACTTGATCTGATCTCCTGGCTCTTGTCTAGATTTTCCTTGCTACACAGCCAACTACTAGACCGGTCCATTTGGCTCTCCACGTTGGAACCTTCAGACACCAGCCCTTGGCTCTTTACTCGGCATTCAGCGCATCACATCTTTTTTGTTCATACCCTTCGCATCCCTCCGTCTCTTTCCTGATCTTTCTTGCATTGTATGATTCTCTAGCCCTAAGCCTAGTTTTTCCGTTCTTTTGATCTCCTCTCATTTGTCCCTTTTGTTTCGACAAGGTCTTCATTATGAGGTTGACGACAGGAATGAGTTATGAATAAAATGAAATAAAAGTTGGCACTGCATCAGCGACTGCGCGCGTTGGAGGGTCTTTGTTTAACAGCGAGCAAATCAATAATCACGCTCAATATCTCAACTTCCGCTTAATTGTAGAAACACACATGAGCAAACTTCACGTGAATCGTTGAATGTGCGGAGTAAGATTCATCTACATCCAAGCCTTTATCTTTCTTCATCTTCGGCCGTTTGCTTTCCTCTCCTCTTACAGCGATAAAGGTAGTCTACCAACAAATACTGTCTATCTAACTAATCTTGTCATCTTCTTTCAAGCTTGTGCCCGATCTATTTCTCTCGGAATAGACGCTTCGACACCCATCGCACCAGATAGACAAGCCCGATCAACACCGGAACTTCGATCAGTGGGCCAACCGTAGCAGCCAGGGCCTGCATACTGTCCGGTCCAAACGTCGCAACCGCAACGGCGATTGCCAACTCGAAATTGTTGCTCGCCGCCGTAAAGCTCTGGGTAGCCGAGTAGGCGTAGCTGAAGCCCATCCGACGAGCAATGAATAGCGATGCAAAGAAGATGACCACGAAGTAAACGATGAGCGGTGCTGCTATTCGCACCACCGAGACGATTTGTTCCACGACATGCTTTCCTTGTGAGGCGAAGAGAACAAGGATAGTGTAGAGGAGACCAATCAGTGACCATGGAGACAGGTAGCGAATAAACTTTTGATCGTACCGGTCTTTGCCGACGAGAGCTCGGAGGGTGAATCTCGTTATGACGGCAGCTCCAAGCGGTATGCCGAGAAAGATTGCAACACTGGTTGCAACTACCGAGTAAGAAATCGAGGCGTCGTGGGAGCTGTGGCTGATGACGTTCAAAAAGAACACTGCCATGGGAGCATAAAGGACCATTTGCAGGACCGAGTTGACAGCTACCAGAATGGCACAATATTCCGCATTGCCACCAGCCAACCCATTCCAGATCAGCACCTGTTATGGGCGAGTTAGCTCAGCTTCAGCCACAAATTGGGATTAACAGACCATAGCAATACACCTAGCAAGGCCGACTAATATAAGTCCTTCGCGCAGGTCCTCCTTGTCGGGCAGAAATGCCCATGCCAGTCCCAACTGTGAGAAAAATGTTAGAAATAGGAGTAGAAGTTCGAAACCAGCTGTGCTTACCATCAAGAATGGGGCAACAACCCAATTCATAATGATGCTGAACAGTAGCTGAACCCAAACGTCACGCTCCTTGAAGATCTGAGGGAGTGCTTCATAACGGACTTTGCAAAGGATGGGATACATCATGACAAGCAATCCCACAGCTGTCGTGGTACGGTTAGTGAGGGGCATCATAAAGAAAGAGATCAGGGGAATAGCCAACCTATCGGCACAGACACGCCTACCAATTCGCCTTTCTTAAGGGCTGACCCAACATTCGGCACAAAGTTGCCCAGAATGATTCCAACCGCCATAGCAAGGAATATCCATAAAGCGAGCAGGCGGTCCAGCCAGCCGAGGGCCTCAAAGGTCGATGAAGTATCAGTCTCTCTGGGCTCTAGGCCTGGAGCTTCTACATCTCGTGTGGGGGATTTTCTGTTGAATTCTGCTTCGGTTTCCTTCACGTGGCTTTCATCTTGCTTGCCACCTTGCTGGGCTTCGGGACTAAGCGTGTGAACCGTCATCGTATGTTTGAGTGGTACTACAGTGGTAAATTTGGCCAGAGGCTAATAGTTCCCAAAGATTTGCAACCTATTAGGTGCTATGAGAAAATTTGGAAAAAGTATCACCAGATTTCAGGTTTGACTGAAAGAAATACCGGCCCTGGCTGTTTTAGGTGTCCCAGGAGGGTGGCCATTCGGCTGAGCGGCTTGACCAATCAGAAGAAGGCACTGACACATTCCCTCTGTGCCAAATGTGGAGTTGGATTAACTTTTTTTTCTTTTTGTCTCGGTTACCCTATACTCCTTATATTGGTTAATCAAGATATCAAATGCAAGGAGGGGAGATGGGCTATGGGAAGTAAAATTACACTGGAATACGATAAATAGTTCTATAGAATGACACTAGGAGAGAATATATGAGCTAAAAGTACATAAATGAAGGCTTCGCTCTTCACACGCTGACGGAGTTGAACCTTTTTGGATGGCCTCTCGTGGACCCAAGCATGGATGTAGATTGATTTGGACACGGCAGCTTTCACCCGTAACAAGGTGAATTTTGGTCCCCCAAAATGAAGATTCTATCCCCCTTTGCCAAAACTGACACGGATTAAAATGTCGTTGGACCTATGATATCAAAGCTAGTTTGGCTGGTTCCAAGCGTGGTTACACTGACCGGGAGTAGCTGGTCGATTACATAGGAGCCAAGCGACTCCGGATCATTCGTTTAAAAAGAAGGCCCACAATGGATGCGATAAATAGTTAAATTGAACTAGTATAGAACCGTCTTCCATACCCAAATGTACTATCACTTGCCTGTCGGCTCTTGGCCCTTGATAACTTTCTATCTTAGGCTGGCACTTGGGTGGACAGAGTTCACACTACCCTGCTAATCTTCAACTCGGCCCACTATTGAGTCACCCCTTGCATTTCTTGCTCGCTGAGTGTTTCCGTTTTATGTTGAACTCCACAACCTTTTCGTCTTGCAGTTCTGTCTATGACGTTCCTGAGCAGTTTCTAGCTTGTGCACAAAGCCATGCTCTTATTCGCGATGAACAAAATACTTGGAAATGCGAGTAAATTATCACTAATTCAGCTTGGTGCGGCCTTTTCATTGCGTTGAAATGCTGCCACATATTGATGTGAAGCGTCTTGGTTTTGTTCTGTGGCCCTCGATTTTGGATCAAATTTAAGTATAAATGTTTTGAGAATAAGAGTATCGGCTAAGATAATGCCCAGTTGCCTAAGCCTTGAGCGGAGTGTTTTCGAAGACCCTAATGGAGTATGTGTGTTCACCTCGCTCTTAGTCTTACCAAATCCTTTCCCAGCATCGTTTCCAAAAAGACATAGCCGCAAGCTCGCGCCTCCAGTTTTCTTCAATGCCACCATCCTCCCATTCTCGACACTCTGCATCTACCTCCCTCTTTCCACTAATCAGATCAGCGGACGCAGGGTCGACAAATTTCGTCTTCTTGAAAATCTTCCCGCCCACGAAGAAAACGAGGGCATAGGGCACAGCAAAGTAGCTTGTGACGAAGCTTTGTACTTTGAATGGCTGGAACGTGTCAAAACCAATGAAGATGATGGCCGCAATTCCCATGCCGAGGGCCACCGACGCAGCGTATGGGTTGAGCGGGGCGACATAATGCAACTCCGAGTTGGGGAGGCGCTGCGCCTTCTTGGCACGGTACCATCCCAGGAACGTCACAAGCATCAGGCTGTATGTGAGGACCAGGGCCGTGGTGGTGAGATCGACGAACCAAAAGAAGACTTCGATGGCTGCGTTGGAAGCGCTCAGGAAGGTGATTAGGCTGATGGTGCTGACAACCGTGACGGCCCAGATCGGGACACCCGTCTTTGTGCATCGTTGGAGGAACTTGGGAGCATGGCCATCTTGATGGAAAGTATGTCAGCATGCGATACTATCAAGTGCGACAGCTAAGGTACTTACCTCTTGCCAAACCATATAGGGTGCGACTGGAGGAATATAAGTAGGCATTGCCGCACGAGAGCCCAGAGCTCAAGATGAGAAAATTAATCAATGACGGCAGTCCTTCGATTCCCAGGTTTTGAATACCAATGACCCAGGGAGAGGCGGCAGACCCGACAGATCCATCCTTGAGGGCCCCAAGGAGCCTTGGGTCAGAAGCACTGCAAATAGTACCCACGGCCACAACACCAACGACGTAGAAGCCCACAAGTCGCCAGAAAACAAGCTTTGCGACTCGAGGAATCGTTCGGCGTGGATTCTGCATCTCACCAGCGGAGATGGCAATCATATCCGGGCCGGCGATGGTGAAAGCGGCGTACATAACCACCTTCCACCAGGCCAAAAACCGGCCAAGAGCACCAGGGGCGTAGTAGCTCAGCATTGCTTGTCCGTTGGTCCAGTGGGTGAAGCCATATCTGTCGCCTTTCGGGTTGCCACCGCACATCGTCACAATAGTCAAGAGAACCAAGCCAATCAAGAGCAAGATCTTTAGCGACGCCATAACGAATTCTGCTTCACCGTAGTACCTAAATTGGAAAAGTTAGCAAGCGGTGGGTGGGAATCAAAAAGAAAAGAGTTTTTCTCGCACTTGACAGCAACGACATTCAGAAGCACGCAAACCACCATGGACATGGCAATCCACGCGGCAGGATTCACATCAGGGAGCCAGAACCCCATCACAGTCGCCACAGCGCTATATTCTGCACAGACAAGCATCACGCCGGCAAAGAAATACAGCCAGCCTAGGGCGAATCCAAGCGCGGGATCAACGTAGCGTCCGGCCAGTTCGAAGATGGAACCGCGGATGGGCAAGTATGCACACATCTCGGCAACAGAAAGCATGCAGGGCCAGATGAAGAAGACGCCCCAAATGATGTATCCGAGGAATAGAGAAAGAGGGCCAGCCCGAGAGAGGGAGCCGCCAATACCGACAAAGAGGCCGGTGCCGATTGAGCCGCCTATAGTCATGAGCTGCACATGGCGGGGAGACAGGCCACGCTTTGTACGGCCATACTGTCGGTCGATGGCCAGCTCTCCGCTGACCAAAACGCCGTTGTTTGCATCAAAATTATGTTCATGGACGGGCACAGTCTTCTTGGTAGACTCAACATCTTCAGATGAAGGCATGTTGATCAGTACCGTTTCAGGAAGTCCTGATGCCGCACAGTGGCAGGGGTTGAGATGGGAAAATGATGGGAGAAGGATTGGTTGCTTAGGTTGCTTGAGATTTCCGGTATGCCGGGGAGTAAGCATTTATATATGATTCTACGTCACATTCAGTCACTGAGCCTGGCAAAATACCCAGACGTACATGATCACGAGCCGGGGACACCTACAGGAGGCCTGGGGGTAAACATGGCATCAGACTCCGAGGCAGCCCCCCCGTAGATAAGTTAGCTCGACAGCCAGGCCACTTCTAAAGTCGAACTGCCAGTGGCCTGCCTGATAGGCAAGTGAATGATACCGCTGATTGGCTCTCGCCAATGGATTATCATCGGAGAGGCGGTCCCGGTGGGGTTCCCCTTGATAAGAAGCTGGGGAAACTCGATTTAGTCAAGTGTTCTCATGAGTCCGTCGAGTTGCTTACTGCATTCTAGCCCCTGATAGACCCACGCCTCGCTGACGGTTGCCTATCCTGATTCACATATACAGGGCTGCAAGGTCAAATCAGCAGCAGCGTTCCATTCTGCATCCAAGTGCAGCAACTGTTGGTCGCTCAAGTAAGATGGCCTCATCCTTGCGCATCGGATAGAGTTTCTCGTTGAGGCTCAGCGCGAAGGAGCACGGGGATCATTGCTACATATCCAATCAATTGGCTTGAATTGTCATCTCCCTCCCCCGTGAATTTGCGTTATTGGTCTGCGATATGAGGCGTCTAAGAGAATCACTTGTTTTTCGATTTCATCATTGATTCAGGTCACGGAGCGCTATCAAATACGGGACTTCGCCGCACCAGGCCACTCTTTGTGAATTGCATTTGAATTACCCGGCGGCCTGATCAACTATGGTGATCGATTGCTCATGCCTGGAATGACCTCAACAAGGTCAGATTCCTCACCGTTGTGTCTCCTCTTCCATTATCTGCATCAATTCCGTATTTCTTACAAAGCACTTCCCCTCTCCAACACAGCCAAGCAAGTTGCGAATCGAGGAAGAGTCTGATCCATTCCCTAGCTGCGCAAGGATGGCGGCGGCCTCCTCGCACGGTTTCTCCAATGGTGTGGTGGGCTCCGGATGCACTTGCAAGTCAGAGGTGGAAGAAGGAGGCTCTGCCCGTTGTGCGTCTTGGTCGATTTTCATCTGGATGGCAGCAGGCGAAAGCCCGTAAG
The DNA here is from genome assembly GCA_026958235.1 of Clonostachys rosea. NCBI lineage: Eukaryota > Fungi > Ascomycota > Sordariomycetes > Hypocreales > Bionectriaceae > Clonostachys > Clonostachys rosea. Next base: position 862,405 of record CP110205.1, read on the forward strand.
AGGCGAGAATCGCGCGCAGCGACTTGTTCTCGGCTTGGACGGCGCGAGCAGCCTGCTGCATTTCAATCGTCGCCTGCGCGCCCGTCTTCTCGTACTCTCGGACACGCGCCTCCAGGTATTGGACGTAGTCGCGGCGGCGCGCGCGGGACCGGCGTTGATTCTCGCGATCCTGGATGACAGATTCGGCTGTTTTTTGCTGAGGCAGGAATGTCAGTGAGCTCGCTTTTCATTATTTGATTGCAATGACGAGGCCAGCACAGAAATGATCCAATCTCCGACGTGTATTTTCTCACCTTACGAGGCATGGCCACGCTCACAGGCAGATCATGCCCGTGGGAAATGTCCAATTCCCAAGATGTGTCTTTTGAGTTTGGTCTTTCTAAAGGAAAAAATCTCAGCGAGCGCTTAGCTAAGTATTTAGCGGGGAATGAAGATACAGTAGATCCGGCGGGTCCAGACAACAACCGGGACGAGCATTAGTATCATTATCTCGAAAGGCGAATCAGCCAGAGGAAGAATAGTAAGCTGGTCTTTCCTAGATCACCAGTTTTGTAGACTGATGGACGGAGAGAGAAAAACTCTTGATCCCTCAAGGCAAGTCAATAGCTCTAGCCCGTCAACTACGCGAAAAATTCAGCCAGATGTTAGAGAATCAGCAATCATAAGAAGTCTGATCGTTATAAAACATCGAACACACGTCCCAAAACCGAAACCGAAGTATCGCTGACTTCTATAGTATCGAAGGATAATCAAAGCTTACAACGAACCCAGCGAGCCTATAGTGAAGCGCTCACTCGAGAACGAGTGAGCCTACTTCTATATATATATTATTCTTCTCTAGAGCTGGAGCAATTAGCCCGATAACTATTTATATGCTTAATTACATCAAAGCAGCTTTGATCATTTTCAGACTGGACGCAATACCCACCAATGCCTATATAGCATATAGTTCTTCTTGCCAACATAAACCCCGACACTTTCTGGTTTATTCCTTGGGAAAAGACCCGATCGTCACGACTCACATGTTATACAAGCCAAAGTGGCATTCGGAGTTTAGCGCATTGTGATGCATATTGGGCTCGGCCAGCCAATGTGCAGTAAATTACGTATGCACAGTAAGCATCCCCAGCGGGGTTTTTGGGTCCAAGGCTGACATGATGTGACAACCACCTACTCAGCTATCATTCAGCAATCTTGTCTGCTGCTTCCTCCGAGAGTCGCAGCTCGGGATTCTGGTTAGACTTTAGCTTTTTTCCTTGAAATGAAGCTCCCCAAACCCTTTGCTTATCAGCCCATCAACGATGGCTCGATCCGCCTCGTGACTATCAGACCGGGACCATGGGACTCGACCATAGAATGTGACGTCGAGGTGGGCAATGTCAACGCGTATACGCGTGGCCTCATGGCGCTGTCCTACGTCTGGGGTGACGATAACGTCCGTCGCGCAATCCGCCTGAATGACTGCGACTTTGAGGTGACGGTGAACCTGTACGAGGGGCTGCGGCAGATGCGAGAGTCCATGTTTGAAGCTGAGACGCTCCCCAAGTTGCCTATATGGGTGGACGCCATCTGCATCAACCAGGAGGACATGGACGAAAAGGCAAAGCAGGTGCCCAACATGCACCAGATCTATAGCACGGCCGATGAAGTTCTCGTTTGGCTCGGGGTCATGCCTATCCCGCCGGACTTTCTGAAACCCTGGATCGACAACGAGAGGTACTCATGGATGGGCTTTGACGAAGAGGATTGTCCGATGAGCGAGGAGCTCAGGGAAGAGGCCCTCGAGAGATACATGCTGTACGCCCGCAGCCCCAAGTTTCCAATCCAGCGGCTGAGTCGACGGCCGACTGGAAAACCTCGGAAGCAACAACTCATGCACTTCGCCGTGGCAGCGGCTCTTCGACACTGTAGCTACTTCCAGAGGCTCTGGACCGCTCAGGAGGCCGTCCTTGCAAACAATGGGCCCGTCATCCTGGCGGGCCGACACGTTTTGAGCTGGGACGAGTTCACCCACAAGGACCGGCTTGAACCAGAGGAGTCCGTGGAAGTATACGGGCGTCCTCCCACGTCGTTCCTTGGTATATCGTCGCTAAGGAACCAGCTGGTTTCGACGTACCCCAGAGAAGCCTGTTGGCGGTTGCTAGACGTCATCCAGGACTTCTCGGCCCTCGCGTGCCGCGACGCCGTGGATAAGATTTACGGCCTGCTCGCCATGGTGCCCCTGCACGATCTGCCGAAGGAGCTGTATCCGGACTACAACAGGCCCTCCGAGGAGGTGTACTGGACGTACGCCCAGTTCATCTTCCACTCCACCGGCAGCTTGGCCCTCCTGGAGGGGTACATGGAGCCTCTCCCCGGGGTGCCGTCGTGGGTTCCGGCCATTGGCCTGCGTGAGCAGAACATAGAGGTGGGAGGATCGAACGCCTTCCCGTTCTTCTCGGCCGACTCGCGCGAGATGTCCATCACGGGTTTCGACTACGGCGTCTGCGTCGACCGTCTGGAGCGCCCTCCGACCGTGTCAGGGCCGAAGGACCTGCATCTCGTGGGGACGTCCATGGACCTCGGCGACACGATGCGTCAGCTCAGAGAGCGCATGTTTTCGCCTATCGAGGGCACGAGGTTCTTCATGGGCACAGGCGAATGGCAGAGCATGACCCGCACGGGGACCAGCCACCCAATGTTCAAGTTCAGCGCCAAGACGCCGTACAACAAGGACCTCTTTACCCTGGCACAGACCATGGATCTGTCCCAGATGCGTGAGTTCTGCTCCCGGGGCCCGGAGTTTGAAGCCTACGCTCTCGCAGGTTGGAGGGACATTGCCGCCTTTGCGTGGTCCACTCTGATGTCTAGCAGGGGCAAGATGTTCTCCTTTCACGATTACCTGTGGCTCGACCATCTGCAGCCCCAGAAGGGGGATCATATCTTCAAGCCCAACGGCATGAGCAGTGCGGTTATACTGCGCCCAGAGGCAGATGGTAAGTTTCGGTTCCTGGGGCGGCTGACGAACAGCGAGGGGACTTTTGACCCAGGGGCGAGGCCGGGGAGGGTGACGTTGGTTTAAGTGACACGGCTACCGCAGAAACTCGAGAAGTTCAAAACATATCACAAACAGAAATACAAGCCAAGTTGCGGTGCAGGACTCCCTTTTATTCTAATATGAACACTATGAATTAGCCTCTCCTAATTCTCATCTTGTGGATTTCGGCATATATGCCTCTACAAATTCATTGTAATGCCTGGCTTGATATCTTCAAACCTAGCAAGCATTTGCTGCCAGACCTTCTTCTGCGTCGCTTGACCTTCATCTGAACGCACAAAGGGTGAAAGGCTGAGGAAGAACGATTAGCATGATGAGCTTCGATAACTGTTTGGGCAGCTTTTTGATATCACTCACAAATGAGGCGGCGCAGGCTTGCAGTCGTCAAGATATTGCCGATCCGTGTCCCGCCCCCCTTGCGCCGCATGGACAAGCGTTCTGCTTCCTTCCTCGGTCGAACGTAGAAAAAATGCTCGTCCAATTTTGACCGTCAACCATTGCGCAAGTCGCATGTTGTCGTCCCTCATGATATCAGTTTTCACGCCCCCGGGGTTCAAGAGTGAAGTAATGATGTGACCCTTGTCTGGTTGTGTTAGGCAGGCGGCCAATTCGCGGAATGCAAGAAGCTCCATGAGTTTCGAGGTCGAGTATCTATAAACGTTCGGTAAGAATAACGATTACTGTGAGTCAGCTTTGGCGAACCTACCTTTCAGAATCATACATGGTCGCCTTAGTCTCATCAGCGAGTTCCTGAAAGATGTCGTCGGCCTTTCGCTCTTCAAACTTGGCAGACCAGTGCATGAAAGAACCAGTAAAAGTAAGGACAACATCTTTTTCCCACTTGTTGGCTGTGGCCCTAAGCTTGGGCAGAAGTAGCAGAGCCAAGAACATGGTGCCGAGGACATTGACCCTGATGGTGGACTCGTCGTCCCCCGCCATCGTGAAGTTTTCCGTCAGTAGCCCTGCATTTTCAATGACCACATCCAGTCTATCAAGCTCCCTGTCGACCCGAGAAGCGAAATCCTGAATAGAGTCGTAACTAGAGAGGTCAAGCTGCCAGACCTCTACCTTGGTGGGAGACTTTTCCGAGCCTGCTGAACCAGATCGCAATGCCTTGGCGGCAGTCTCTCCTTTTGATACGCTGCGGACAGCTAATATGACCTTGTCTGCCTTAAGTCGAACAATATGCTTCGCTGCTTCGAAGCCCAGGCCTGTGTTGGAGCCTGTGATGATGACTGTCTGACCTTCGAAGGACTTTGTAGGGACAGGGAGCGTTGTACATAGCTGCGATTGCAGAAATTGCTTCGCGCTGACCTGGTATGTGGGAGCCATCGACGCGACGAGGAGCTATCAGGGATGGGAAGGAAATCCGCGGTACTCTTCAATTTCTTACAGTGAATGTAAGAAGAGACTTGGAAGTATTTGAGATGGCTGGGAAGCAGTGTGGCACTCGGCGTGCCGCCATCTTTTTATAGTTTACATAGATGCGGACTTGAGCAGAAATTATCGTATCACTCCGATTTAAAAGTCGTCCATGATGCCAAAATCCGATGCATGATCTATCATTACAGTGCGGACTTCGTCATTTCAGCGTGTAATATCATGATGCTCAAGGTTGGGTTGGTGTTTGAGATCAAATGGGTTTAGCGTTGTAAGCTTCCTGCATTAGCATTTATTTAATTGGGGGAAAAGACGAAAGTGGGGCATTTCATCGCTTGTCCTCGGCACCCAGGCGAGTCAAAATTATCCCGTCCAGTCTCAAAAACTTGCTATAAGTATATGACGAAACATTTCCTCAATAAACAACAGTAATAGGCTCATCAAAGAGAATAGCCTTCGCTATAGGTATACTATATAAAGACCTGGACTTAACGTTGAATCAAACCTTCAGAGTCGTGTGGGACAAGATAAAGGGAAATCGAAACTTTTGTCGTAGGAAGACGATCAATTATGACAGCGCTTAGGCTACTCATGTCAAGGCCCAGATCATCACTTTGCTCTCAGCGAAGAATAGGTGTTTCTTGCAAGGACATAGCTAGATGATGAAGAGAAGGTCACTGAACTGAGCCTGTCTCTAGGGTAAGTTGCAACTCTTGTCCTCAATCCTCGGTCGATCCGGAATTCAGACTGTCATAAGAGGTTTAGCGCTGTAAGCAGCCTGCATTAGCGTTGAATTGATCCTTGATTTAAAATAGACCCATTTGCTCTCTGGCACTCCGCCTTGTAAGCAGATTGCATCTTCAAGTTTTGACTCTTCATTATCTCAACTGCGCGTAACGCTTCCTTCATCCTCTCTCATTAAGTTCCAGCCCATCTCTGATATATAAAGTCCGCATTTTGAACCCCACATTGCTCAAACCTCACGTCTGATTTGGTTCCAGGCGAGGTCATGGCCCAGTGGAATGACGTAGGTAGACCCCTGTTGAAGCTCCTGACAGTCCTGTGCTGAGTCGACCCTTTTTGTCGGTAGCAGTTTTCGCGTCCTGAAGAAGACTGGACCGGATTGAAGGATCCCAAAGCTCGAAGGAAGCTGCAGAACAGATTGAATGTCCGGGCTCACCGTATGCAACTTGCCTTTCCGCTCGGGCTAAACGGCAAACGCTGACGCCCGAAATAGGTAGACGAAAAGCAAATCAAGACAACCACACAAACTTACAAGACATCCATTCGCAACGCAGTGATGCCTTCTCACTACTGCCACCCTTCAAAGCGCCCTTTCCTCTTGTCCTTTTAAACGACTTTCAACTCCCACTTGGGCCCCGCATGAATATAGAGACATATGTAAGAAGTACGGAGTGGAATCGTTTTTCCCGCTTAGACTTCTCTGCAAGAGTCAAATTCCCTCTCTCGTCAGATCATCTCCTCAGCCTAGCCCAATACAACTTGGTTCGAGCCAGCACTACGAATGCAATGATCCTATCTGTTCATCATCTTATCGACACTGATCATTGTGGAATCGATTTTGAGAACATGCCATTGTTTGCTCCATCGTCTACTCTCTGGGAAACTCCGGAGTCTTTAAAACCCACAAGGCTTCAGCTTCAAGTTCCCCACGACTTCTGGGTTGACTTGATTCCCGATCCTCAACTTCGCGACAATGTGTTGCTTGCGCTGGCCCAAGGCACCCTTGACACTGTGGAGTTTCAGGGTGATCTGGTGGGTTACATATGTAAAGAGACACAAAAGACACGCCCAAGCCCCTTTGGTTCAATGCCAAAGCCCGAAATTCCATTCGCGATGGCTGCAAATTGGAATGTCGGCCCTGGATGCTCGCTGAGTGAGCAGAGAGAGCTGGGAATCCTCGTGTGGAGCGACCCTTGGCGTATGGAAGGCTATGAGGTCACACCAGCCTTTTTCAAGAAGTGGAAAATTTTATTTAAAGGGTGTCAGCATATAGTAGAATCGACAAATCGGTGGAGAGAGCGCAGAGGAGAGGAGCCGTTGGTTGTTGAATTGTAGCCATTCTGTAACATTCCCTGTACAAGAAGAGTGTTTATCAGCTATTTTGTCTTTAGGAATTACTAACAAAAAAGAATTTTTATGATTGAAAATACTTGTTGTTAAGACCAAAGCAGCAAAGTGCACAAGACTTACGGAGGGCATTTGACCGCCTAGCTTGAGATAGGCCGCGATGTCTTGCACAAAGTTTTACTTCTGAAGCCAGTCTGCCACTACGGCCCCAAGAGCCTCAGGTTGATTCATCGCAGAGAAATGGCCCGCTTCGTCCACAGTGTAGATTTTTAACCTCTCATCTCCCTTCCAAGCCCCCCCTTTCTTCCCCCTGCTTTCTTCGTCAAGTTTTCCATTTGTATAAAACCAATCTTGGTATTTCAGGCTTCTGAAACGTGCCTGTTCCTTCCAAGGCTGTGCGTCAAGAAGACGCATTTGCCCAGGAGTATTACTTTACACGCAGATAATGGTTAGCTCAAACACTGCGAGTCTTAAGATCGCTGGTCTTACATTATTATATCATTATTGCCATTAAAGAATAGTACACGGACATCGGAATTGTCTAACAGCCATGTTAGCTCTCGGGTGACAGGTAGGTTCAGATCGCCTGCCGCAGCCCATCGGCGGTTGGTATCGAAATCGATCAACTGGAATGTGTAGTTGGGGAATCTCAACTGGAATGTGTAGTTGGGGAATCCCAACTGCTCTTGTACCCATGGTTGATTGAGGAACACAAGCGCCTCGTCTGTGCTGAAGTTTGAGCACAGAGGGGGCTCTTGACATTTAAATCGACCTGACTGTGATTAGTTATTCTGATGAGAAGGCATGGCGCATTCTACTATCATAGACATCTTGGACTGCAAAATTGGGAGAATTAATTGCAAGATACTTACTGTCATATGGGTTCCATCCTCCTGGCTTAACACCATCCGCAAAGTATTTGCCAACTGTCCGATCACAGGACTGCATAGCCCAAGCACAAACATCGACATCGTAAGAGTCTCGACACATTGCACCTTTCTTCTCGCAAGCTGCCACGGCCTCGCCCATTTCTTGACAGGCGGTCGCGTTCATTAAGGGATGTGGTCTTCCGTCGGCTCTCCAATCCTCACAGAAGAAGTCATAGTAGCCTGTGTATTGATAGGCACCGTCAATATAGCCATCGACTATAATAGCAGAGTCAATATGAATGCCGATGTCAAGACCCTGGAGCGCTCGCTCGCGTTCCTGTTTCAGGATATACTCTGTGTAGGATGTGACATAATGACCACCCATGGACTCTCCTGTGATGTGCCAAGTACGATTGGCCAGTTGTGGGAAGACGTCCTTGGTGAAAATGGAAAGGAACGTGTATACATCTCTTGCACCGTCATGCAGGTTCGTCGCAATCAGATTGCGATTAGAAATTTGGGAGAAACCGACACCGACGGGTTGGCTGAAGAAGTGGTCCTACTGGTGAGAACCAAGGAGAATACTAGGGCCCTGGGTTACTTACTCTATAAACACGACATTGGCGTGATCAATCCATGAGAATTCAAGGCGTCGGGTTGAGTTTCCATCTTCGTTCACCGCACAGGGACCAATGCCTTTGAACTGGCCCAGTTCACTCGTCGCACCGGGACCTCTGATTCGTGATATCCCCAGGTCAGTCGATCTAATTTCTTTTCTCTCCTCAGTAGCCCTGCTACTCACCCGCTCATCCAAAGCAATACTGGGTCTGTTTCAGGGCTGTCTCGGCTTTCATAATACCCTACGACATCCGTTAGCGAGACAGAAATTACGGCGCATAACACTAGCTGCACCACAGAAGGATCGGAACTAAACGCACAGAAAAACATAGATTTCTCCGGACTAACATTCACCGTACCGGTCCAGTGTTGAGAACCCGAGTCACATAGCTCCGGCGATTGCTGACGACGTCTGAACTGGGGACCTGGGCTGATAGGTTGTCGGCGAGGGGCGCTGAGTACAACTTGCTGCTCGTCATGTGCCGCTGCTTGAGCCGTAGCAAAGAAGTTTAGCACAAGGACAGTAGTTAACAATGCGGAAACAGATAGCGGCCACATTCTCGAGCTTGCCGATTGGCATGAAGGTGGTTGGAAGATTTACAATTGATTCTAGAATTTTTCCCTCAGTCTAACTGGCTCCGTCTCCGCAGGGGTTAATCGAATCGAGAAATGGCCGAATCCTTCAACACCCACTTATTATTCAAGCATCATGGCTTGTCCAACGCACGCAGTTGCTAGCGGAGGGAAACATAAGGTCCCAGATAGGTAGGTATGATGATTTCTCTTGATAAATTAAGAGGCTGGGTGTGTGTTGGATAGACAGGAAATGACACTTGGCTGCCTGGGGATCACGCTCCCACAGGTTGGCCAAATTGGCAAAAAGTGATGGTGAAGCTATGCAGCGAGCTTTTACAAAGGCCTAGAAAGATGGCGAAGGTGAGTTCATGATGATTTGACTAGACTGTGGTGCCAGCTGCAGGGAACTTGGTCAGTGGTTCTTAGATATATATACATAATAATACTGTTAAGATAGTATTAACCACATCTTAGTATACTAGGGATTAGGATGAGGATAAACTGGATGATGTATTAACTTGATATTCGAACGATAAAGGGTCTGCAGCCAAGTATGTTTATTCCGAAACGAGTTTTGACTAACCACGAAATAGTACGAAGACATAGAACCATAAACTGGACACAGAGCGTGCTCGGGATATCCTCCTTATTTCTTCACATAATGATGCTCGGTCAGCGGGACATCGTTAGGTCAGTAGGGACCCGGATGATCTGTGTGGGGGAGAATGTTTGGTTCCTATTAGGTAGGTAGTGACGATTTGCCGCTTTGAGATCGAGACTTGGACTTTCGTGAGCCACTACTCATCCATCCTGAGAAGCTATCGTAGAGATGTCCTAGGCGAGAGTTGGATATCTATTTGCCCGCTGGAAGGTAGACACGGAGGACGCGCAAGCATGCGCAAGTCATAGCAAAACCGAGATGAAGATCAGTCCACAAAGAGAGCCGTGAGAGAGAGGTGACACTTCGGTCGCCTCCTGTGTCTGGATTGTACCCACATACCATTCGAAGTATTTGCGTTATTATGACCCTATATGACGGCGTTCGATATGATGAGCAAGCAAAGCTTGAAGAGTATCATAGAGAAAGTAGTTCTTCAGTTTACTTCTAGAGTTGAGGGTAAACAAATCTAGATAGTTGATATCACAGCTTGAGTGTGGTTGATTCAGCCATAATACCGTTTAATCGGCATCATTTCATTCAGAGAAATATCTCGCGAGCTGCGTCCACAATGAGCATTGTGTATTTGTGATATTATGGGACTTTTTTGTTTAAGACTTGTGTGAGTCGGTGTGGCACCTGCTGGCCGACACCACTTTACAACTTTGACACATGATTAAGAATTGTAAACCCGTCCTCAGTTGCTCCTTTACCACGACCTGTGGTTTTAACCACGTCGGCACCCACATGCCGATATCTGATGTACATGCTTAGACAGGATCCACATGCCGATGCCGCCTGATGACTACTGCCATTCTCCGGAGAATGGACATACAATGCGGACGAATGAGACGATATCGGAGGTTGCTTTGCAGAAACTAAAATATGCGCAAGCCCCTCTGTCTCGGATACACAGTTGTTCGTTACTAAACCGCTCGCCGTCTAATAGTTACAACTCAAAAAGCTCCGTCCACTTCATTCTACTTTGAGGGAATATTTCCCGCAGACGGCTTCCATAATGGCTTCTTCTCCCTACTGGATCGAGACTGACGATTGGCACACTGCTGGCGAGCCTTTCCGAGTGGTAGAGAAACTCCCACCGGGCTTTCTCCCTACGGCCTCAACTGTAGCCCAACGCCGCTTTGACATCATCGCGACGCCTGGACACCCACTAGATCAGCTCAGACAGTCGCTATGTCACGAGCCTCGAGGCCACGCCGATATGTACGGCGGTTTTATCACGCCCCCAAATGATTCAGGAGCCGCTTTCGGCGTATTGTTCTGGCACAAGGATGGCTTCTCTACTGCATGTGGCCATGGCACTATTGCCCTAGGCTACTGGGCCATAGCCAAGGGCGTCGTCAAAGCCCCGGAGAATGGAACCTACGATGTTGTGATAGATGTACCCTCTGGCCGCGTTGCTGCCACTATGCACCTTGTGAATGGCAAGCCGATCCACGCCGACTTTATCAATGTTGCCAGCTATCAAATCTCTAAAGGTCTTCAAGTGGCTATCCCCTCTTCCCAAAAGCAACTAAGCGTGGATCTGGCCTTTGGCGGAGCTGTCTATGCAACATTGGATGCCGATCAGGTCGGCCTCAAAGTTGAGCCGAAGAATGTCAACGAGTTCATCAAACTCGGCAGAGAGATAAAGGCATCACTCGGAACTCGCGCTCACTACGGAAAATATGACTGCTACGGTGTCATCTTCTTCGACGAGGAAGGAGAAGAGAAGACCGATGGCCAAGACTTGGTTGTTAAACAAAGAAACGTCACCGTGTTTGCGGATGGACAGATTGACAGATCGCCATGTGGCTCCGGATCCTGTGCTCGTCTGGCTGTTTTGCACGCGGAGGGAAGGCTCGGGCCTAAGAAAAACAAATTAAGACACCGTTCTATCATAGCCACTTCATTTGAAGCAGAAATCTTAAAGGAGACCCAGAGCCCCATTGCTGAGTTTCCTGCCAGCATACCGCGCGTTAGAGGTACTGCTCAACTGTACGGGAAGATGAGCTTCTATATTGACCCGGCTGAAGATATTTACCCTGGTTTTCTGCTTCGATAGAGTAGACGTATAAGAATTCAACTTGTTGATGATCCGTACCTTCTGCACCCAGAATGTTTACTCGTATATGCAATCATCAGACAAAGATCGTCGATTATCAAAGAGATCCCGTATGCCTTGCTCGTCGGCTTATGGGGCCGACACCATGCTATGTATGATAAGGCACAAGGGGTCATTTAGTGTTGAGAAGACTAGCGTGAACAGACAGTGATGAGCTCTTAAGCCACGGAGTTGATGGTCCAACGAATAATCCTGTCGAACCTATTGAAATATGCTGAAATTGCGTAGTAATAGGGCAGTAGTTGTTTAGTACTTTCAATCCAAGGACGGGCCCGGTCCAACTAAACTATAGGTGGGATGTTTATAGCTGCGTGAGCAAGATATTATCTTGAGCAAGATCACAGGAGCCACTCTATCAAAGTAAAGGAGAAATCAAGTCGGCCCCACAAGCAGACAATGACGATGTTCTCTGGCGATGAACCCTTTCCGAATCTGCACTGAGATTGCTGATTGTATTTATTGGAATACTCTCTACTATCTAGTACCTGCTTTTTTACGTGATTGTATCATGGGATGCCACTGAGCTTTCAAATTATTCTCATACAAGCACACGTTAGTGGTCGATCTCAGGTGCCAACGGAGATTTCGGGTTGGACCCGAGCAAGATAGGCTAAAACGCGGGGTTTCGACCCCATGCAGTAGCCTTGATGATGTGTATCCATCTGGGTCTTATCTTTCCCTTGAGATTTTGAACGACTCAACTCTTACGGCCTCGCTCTGTAGCCATTGAAACCAGGCTCCTTCATAGAGTCGTTCTAGAACCTGACTGTTCATCTTAGTTTAACCCATAATCTTCTACTAATACCATCGGTCACACCCAGTATCATGACAGAACCGCTTGGAACCACCGGGAGGATGTCCAGGCGACGCATGCGAGCGTAAGATCTCATATTAGTCTACACCTACCCTTTTCCATCCACTTCACCAACTAAGTTCCAGCGGTATAGATGCACTCGGTGTCATTCCATGAAGGTATGATGCTCGGGTTCGGTACCATGCACGCGATGCGAGAGGAAACGTCAGCCCTGTGTGTTCAAGCCCGAGGGACCCCGCGTATCCATATCTCAAAGGTAGCCATTATCCGCATTCATTGAATACTACCATATAGGCTAAACTTGTAGCAAGCTATCTCCAAGAGTTGTAATCGCGTGTCCGGAATGGCAGTCAGGGTCCTCGGGCCAAGACTTCTCGCTCAAGACGATCAGAAAATCGGCAACATACTACGCCGTCCCGGTCGTCTTCAACCCAGCAGTCTGAGCTACTGGCCGTTGAAACCCAGAATGACAGCGTCTCCGCAATCGGTATGTGATCTCTCCTATTCAATACGTCGAGGTTGTCCGAGGGGTTGACGTTTGTGTAGCAAGCATGCTCGCCCAGCCCGCACACTCCACTGACAACCAACTTAATGGTTCAACAATAGTCGAAGCCTCTCCTGAAGAATACAGCAACAACCCTCTCGTGGACAACGGAGAGACTTTTGCTCGGGACCCATTTGGAAAATATTGTCTGTGTTACCTTAAACCCCCCGCCCCCTTCGTCTTAGTACGGGAGTTGACCATTGGCAGGGTACATGGGACCGACTTCATCTTGGGCCTTTTGTAGGCGGGTTCTCGCCATTCTAGGCACTCGAATATCAGAACCGGACCCTCCCATTCAGCCATGGGATCTTGAAACCATCGACCTTGCTTGGAACCCAATCGGGCTCAACGAGCAGCCAGACATCTCGGACCTCCCCTCCAAAGATTATGCACTATTCCTAATCTCTACGGCTCAGTATTATCTCGCGCCATTCGCAAAGATAATCGATCACCCCCAGTTTCGGAAACAAACTGAGGACTTCTACGAAAACCCCGCCGTTAAAGCGAGAAAATCCAGAATGTGGTACTCGCAGTTCCTGTTCACTCTTGCCTTTGGAGAGGCCTATGCGCAGACAGGATCATCCCAGGCGATCCCAGGTCTCCAATTCGCCTCGTGTGCGTTATCTCTGATTCCTAGCATTGTCCCGATGGAAAAGAACCCATTGGCCGCAGTGGAGGCGTTGTGCCTAGGAGCGTTATATTTGCAACCATTGGATCTGTGGCTTATGTCGTTTCAATCGGTAAAGCATGAATCAATTCTCTCCTATAACGTTCATATGATCTTCTAACCACTGTTGCATTACAGATAGGACATGCCCTACGCATTTGCGTCAGCGATGGTCTTCACCGACACATGCCCACCGACCATGTCAGTTTGGCTCACTCAAACCGATGCAACACTGTCTTTTGGATCGCCTATATCATCGACAGGGACTTCTCGACCTTGGTCGGCGCTCCAAGCTCCATCCGTGACGAGGATATCACAACAAAGCTTCCATCTGAAATTGACGACTCGATGAATGCCGCCGCTATGACACTTCATATTCGGCTCTCTCGTCTCACGGCCACTATTCTTACAGGTATATCCAAACCTACGCAGGCCATGCTTGACTCAACTTATAAATTTATCGGTATAGGTGTCTATGGCGTGGATCGAAATTTCGATGGGAGCTTGCTGCGAGAGACACAATCGGTGCTACACAAGCTCGCCGCGGTGTGCAGAGATTTGACGTCCTACCTTGGGACCACGCTCCATGGAACCAACATCAAGACTTCAAAACTAGCCACAAGATTAATTCTATCTTATCATCATGTGCGTCTTCTTGATGCAGCTCTGGACACGATAGTTGGATGATAGTAGCTAACTAATACAGTGTGTCGTCCTTACCACTCGACCACTCGTAATGTGTGTCTTGCAGAGAAGGATCGCCTTGGGCGATGACAAAAAGACCATCCCGGAGGGCCCAATTAGCTCTCTCCTACAATCCTGCGCTCACTCCGCCCTGAACATCCTCAGGGCACTGGAGACCTTAGGTGATAATAACTTATTGGGTTAACACTTTGTTTCCTTGAAATCTATCACTAGTATACCTCGAACCGCTAACTCGTTACTTTATCATCTCCAGATTCGTTCTTACCGTTCCAGCTCGAGACAGCTTGGTCACCGTCATTCCTTCTGCAAATAATCGTTGCGGTGGCTCCGACCTTCGTCGAAGATAGGGCCTGGCTTGCTACAGCGCACCGAATATTTGACAGGATGATTTCCAGGGGTAGTCCTGCTGCGCGGCTCCGAAAACGCGACTTCCAACGACTGGAGCATATAATGGCGTCCTACCTGAGAGAAGGCGAGGGCAATAGCAGCAACCAGGACTCGAACTTGCCGTACACCAGGACAGAGCGGTGCGTTCTGGGATCCCAATCTTAGCAGCGAGATGGAGGAGTTTTCCCCCTGGGGTCTCCTTGGAAGTGACGGCAACTTCGCCATTTCACCAAACGAAATTCTTAACCTCACTGAGGGATTGAATATGGAAGAATTTCTACTGCGCGAGTAAGTCTGTCGTAATTCATGGGAGGTTCGGTCAAATGGTTCATCTGAAGCTATATATTAGTAGCCAAAATGCTGTGTCAGAGGCCTCGAGTCTGGGATAGAAGTCATTGCAAGATCAAATATCAGTGAAATAATACTACCAACCAACTAAGAACTAACTTGAGCAGAGTAGGTCTCGCTCGTGCAAATCTGGCCTGTGCATGACGACATCCTACTCTATCTCAGGATGATACTGCATACATGACTTGTTTTCTTCGACATTTCTATATCGACTTTCTTTTTCGTGTTGATGTTTCCTTTGAAATGGCGTCTTATATAGATGCAATCATATATGAAGTCATTGACATTTGACTCCATATAGACGTGAAAGGCAGGGTAGAGTTGTAGGTTTGTCTCTTTGCCTTGCATCTTTGTTCCGCAAGGCTGAAGAGGTCAAAAGGTTCTAATTAATCTGTTAAATGAGAGGATATAGGAGGTTTAGGGCTTGGGTTGCGAAGCGTATGTCGATGCCGGGCTTATCTAATCATAATTTCTCCCATAACAAGCGTCCAAAGCACGCAATGCAGCTAACATATTCGTGATAATCTGAGCTATTTTCCCAACCAATATCTTATGATGATTCCTGCAAAACCCACTTGAATTCACTCCCTAGCATTAAGACCGGATAAGAATTCTACCGGGATCAGACCAGTAATATTCATTTCTGTAGCCTTTTTATAGGAAGCAATGCTCCAACTTAAGGCATACCCCCATGTAATTCGTCCCTCGAAGCATTCGGATATGCGGCACCGCGATGGAGTTCATCTTCCGTTCGTCTAAACAGCCCTGCAACGTTAAAGCCCCCACAGACAACACCCTGTGCCTTTATGAGTTTTAAGGTTGACAGGCGTGAGAATAATACCGGCATGCTGTGACCTTGAACCTATAAACAGTGTCATTGCAAATATCGCTCTAATTTGTGAGATAACCGCCATTTCACCAAAATCATGACTATTGAATTCCAACCCATCGAGGTCCCAGGGGCCAGGACCTATTATGGCAATGCCCTGCCGTATGGCCTCCATGCCAAGAGCTCCACGGGCGAAGTGCCTCCGCTCGCCGAGTCCGTAGCAGCCATCCGCGAGTTCTCCGCGTCGGGAAGGCTTCAGGAGCTTCTGGATCGTCACGGTGCGGTGCTCATCCGTGGCTTTGGTCGCCCCTCTGCCGAGACTTTCTCTGCCTTGGTCACAGCGGCCGAGGAGGCCAGAGGGTTTCACCCTTTTGAGCAGATTGGTCTGGCTGGAAAGCGAACAGCGAAAGCTGAACATGTCTGGACAGCAAATGAAGGATCTTCTGCTAAGAGGTTCTATCAACACAACGAGGTTCGGCAACCAAGCGATAGAAAATAGATCTGGAGACTGATAGAAAGCATAGTATGCCCGATACACTCGCTTCCCATCTACCATTCATTTCTACTCAGTGAAGAAGGCGCCTAAAGGTTTGCAACACAACCGCTGCAGCTATACACAATTGCTAATCGTTAATCGTTTAACTACAGGTGGACTGTCACTGTTGGAGCCAAGCGGGCGATAGGAAGCTATCGTCAACTACCGAGATAATCTATGAACGTTGAAGCCCGCAGCCCAGCCTGTTCGAACGCACATACAATTTGCTAGTAACTAACAACAGGAATTCCGTGGAAGCCGGCCCGGCTTCGAAGGCAAGAGTAAGGTTCAATCACACGATAGCCGCGGCTACGATACAACAGACCGAGAAGGATCAGTTTCACCGAGAGGGGTCAGTTGGCTAGGTTGGAGGGTTACAACCTAACTGGACCCGATCGTCAGAGCCCTGACCTATCGGCTCGAGCAACCCTAGCCGGTAGGATTGATCGCGAACCTACTGACTTGACGATCAACCTAATACCGAGAGATCGGCGCAGAGCCGATGCCTCGAAGAGCGTTCTGATCCTATTGAACGCACGGCTCGAAGGAAGAGGATGACCTCGGTCATCCGGATATGAATATCCCTAGTTATTACTAGCCAGAGGGATATCGGAATGACCTTACGAGCCCGAGACCGGGCTGCTCGCATGAGAATACGATCGAGGGATTCTCAGGGATATAAGGGCTGCGGATCCCCTCTGTAATTACTAGTTAGAAGCAACAGTCTCAATTTATCCCTTTTACCTGTGAATCTGGAAGCTGTTGGTGGCGACACCAACAGTCACCAATCGCACGGCCAATGTCTTCGACAAGGTTAAGGCTGAAATCCCCGAGCTAGTTGAGGGAGTACAGAAGCGCGGACTCGCCATGAAGATGCTGTTCCGAGCCCCAGGAAACGAGGGAGATGACAATCAATTCAACTGGGCAGGGGAATTCAGCTTTGGCAAGGAACTTGTCCCTGGAGATGACGAGGCTACCCAGAAGCGAAAGGTCGAGAAGCAGGTGCAAAGGCTTACTTCAGACTACAAGTGGACTGAAGATGGCAGCATTGAGCTGACGCAACATATCCCCGGTACGTTATTAGGTCCATAGTCCTTACTCGAGACGCAATAAACTGACCAGCCCTCTCTTAGGGATTCGCCGACACCCTGTTAATGGCAGACCCCTGTGGTTTAATGGCCTCTTAGGTCGTCACGGAACTACAAGGGACATTGGTGCTCTTGACCCTCCATACGTTGGACGGGACAACATGACCTGTAACCAACGCCCCTACCAGTGTCGTTCGCAGTGAGGCTAATGATTAGTTAATAGATCTTCCTTCTGTTTATGGTGATGGAACACCAATCCCGCGGGAGTATCTGGACAAGTTGATTGACGTCGTCGACAAGGAAGAGCTTCACTTGTCACTTGAGGAGGGTGATATTCTCCTCATAGACAACTACCAGGTCTCTCACGGCAGACAGCCATGGGAAGGGGAACGAGAGTTGCTCGTGTCTATGTGGGAAGGCCCTACGCCTATTGGAGCATATTAAGAAAAGAGATGCAGTGGATAACCAGATGGAAAGATAGTTCAATATAGATGGAAAAAGCAAGTCAGCTCATCTATTATCGAAACTACTTCTCCTGTCAACCAGTGATAGACAAGTAATTTCAGTGGAGAGAACTATAGACCTGCTTTACAGTAGAACTTGTGAACACACTGCGAGTCGTTCGGTGATGAATTCTAGAAGGATATGGATTTCCACCTCTGCCACTAAGGATGATGAAAGATGGTTGGAATTCGTAGGAAAACGCCAGACCCATGGAATACCATGGCAGAGCCCTCTTGCTCATGCTCCGATCCAGTACAATGAGTAAACTAGTCCAGGGTCAGTTTCCAGGGTCCAAAGATCTTAGCCGGTGTGACTCCGCATAGGAGGAAGTCTTGAGGCTACCACGCCATTAGTCCCATTATGACCTCTTCTGCCCCTAGTATGTCAAGCACGCAATACTTATCTGAATAACGACAAATTTCGGTTAAGGCTGGTAGCTTGCTAGTAGATATTAACTGAAAAGAGTAATAACATATCACGATTTATATAAGCACTCATCAATCGCTAAATGAAGCGATACCTACTCTTCCAACGGGGCAAATCAGTTTTATTCTGTGTCGACAATTAACAGCATCGTAATAACCACGATGACGGTGGATAAAAAGCCTGTTACAACCGTAGAGGAGATTCCTCCGACTACTTCTGGACATGCAGCTTCGGTTGATCCCGAATCCAGGAAGCTAACATGGAAAGGCTATATTTGGGATACTCTTGACATGCCTCCTGCAGAACGCCGTCTTCTGCTCAAGGTAAGAAATCCGCAGATCCTCTACAGCATGCATTATGGGGAGTTATTCTAACTCATCATAGGTTGACCTCACAATATTAACCTTTGGCTGTCTTGGAACCTTCATTAAATATATTGACAAGTATGGTTCAATGACTTCCATGCAAATAAATTGCGTACTAATCTCATACAGAGCAAACCTTACATCAACATTTGTTTCAGGGATGAAAGAAGACATGAGCCTCTATGGAAATGTAAGTCATACTGTCCGCAGGCCCTACGTCGTTACACCCCTGGCTCACAACTTCATAGGCAATGAACTACGCCAATACCGCCTATAGTGTCGTGAATGTGAGTCTATGAGTTATCCCATTGCTTAATCTGTTATTGACCATGCAGATCCTTGCGCTGTGGCCTTGCAATCTTGCTCTCACCCGTTGCAACCCTAGATGGTTCATCCCGTCAGTACTCTCTCACCCCACAACTAGCCAAACCTGATCTAACTTTGGTAAAGTTTCCTAGAGATCGCATGGACCATTGTGTAAGTATCATATTCTATATCCACTAAATATTCGAACTCAGTCTCATTATTGTTCATGAAGAACCCTAGGACAGGCATTCATGCACACACCTACGCAGATGTATGTCCTGCGATTCATTTTGGGCGTGTTCGAAACGTAAGGATGAGACTTAGAAACCTTCCAGGAATCCAGCTGACAGTATTGGCGGCCACTTCTCAGCCAGTAAGACTTCCACCAATCGTGTTGAAGCCACCTTGGCTTAGCGACTCCTTAGACTAACAATCGAAAGTGATTTATCTCTGCGGTGCCTGGTATCGAAAAACGGAGCTCGCAAAGGTAAGTTTTCCCACTTAGAATGCCAGACATAGCGCATACTAATCGAGGCAAAAGCGAGTGGCAATCATCAACTGCTCAACGTCAATTGGGCCCATGTTCAGCTCATACCTGCAATCTGCCGCGTACACTGGCCTCAATGGAGTACATGGAAGAGCTGGTTGGAGATGGGTCAGTCAACATTTCCCTTGAAGCTCTTGAACTTGCTAATATATTCTCATAGTTGTTCATCATTGATGCGGTTGTCTCGGTTGGGATAATTATCCCACAATTCTTCTTCTACCCAGATGTTCCCGCCCGACAACAGCCTGACTTCATCTTTACTCACAAAGTAGGAAGAATAATCCTCAATGATTTTAGTATTACACTTCTTTTTCTGACGAGTGAATAGGAAATCAAGCTAGCTAGAGACCGCAATCCGAAAGAAGGCCGAGTCAAACAGGGCAAGTTTACGCTTGCCCAAGTTAAGCGCTGGTTTACGACCCCAGATATCTTCTTGCTCTGGGTCATCGCAATGTGAGTAGAATTTCCTCTTGGGTGCAACTTCTACTAACGCAATGCCAAGGTCCAACTCTATTTGCCATATGCCCCAAGACTCGATGGCATATTGGTTCAAAGCATGGAACAGTATCAAGCCAAACTCTTACTCTGTTGCTGAAATCAGTACGTACTATATGAACCACACGTAGAAATTTCCGCCTAACCTCTGCGACAGACAATTATACCACCGGAATTGGCGGCGTTACAGTCGTTCTTATGCTAATCTTCGCCTGGCTAAGTAGTACTAACCTTCCTTGAACACCCCATCCAAAGCTAACCAGACACGCAGGTGACTCGGTTCTTAGAGGGCGCCGATGGCCACTCCTAGTTGTTGGAGGAATCGTTACCAGCGCAGTGTGCTTTACCCTTGCTGCAACGCCCGTGTTCCCACAGAACAAAGCGTTCAGGTGGTTTCTTTACTACAATACCAATTGGGCGTTTGCAGCGAATTCCATGTACTGGAGCTGGGCCCAAGACACACTGTGAGTTCAGAGATCCTAAAGATATCGTGGCGGGATCATTATGCTAACTGACTTTCTAGGTCCGGTGATCCAGCAACGCGAGCATTCGGAGCAGCTGGTCTCAATGTCGTCAGCTATGTTACCATCGCCGTTGTGTGAGTCCAAACAATTCCTCGCTTAGCCGAGAATTGATCTAACCAAGATACCAAATTACAGTCCGTTATTCGCCTTCCAAACCGTTGATCAACCCGGAGTTGTTGGTGGCAATTTTGGTGCTGGTGCATTTGGTATAGTCTATGCCGGCACGGCTTTGCTCCTCGCCTACATTCAATATAGGCGAGAGGTCAAGCAAACTGTGGAGGAAGATCCGGACAATTAGCTACAGACACATTTTTCAGGTCTCGATTAGTTAGCTTAACCAACCATCATCAGGACGGCCCTTTAATGTACAGCCCCTGCAGAGAAGGAGAGGAGATTGCAAAGGAATATAATCAGTAGAGGGTATCATTGGAGAGATCAGTCACTCTTGAGAAGTAGGTGTGGCACACTAGGATTTTATTCTTCCAGCACCTTTCTTGAGAAGTTGAGAATGAGAGGTAAATAATAGATAAGGGTTTTAGAAAATGTATAGAATTTTGATTAAAGAATCATCCATCCTTAAATAACAACGAATCAGTTGTGCATATATGTCAGCTATCCTCAGCTGAAAAAGCCGAACAAAGGGTTGCAAAGCACGCAACATAGAATGACCAATGACTGTTAACCTAATGCGTAAGGTTGTCGAAGCCTTCTATTGCTACTTCTTCGATTTGCGATAAAAGCATTTAAAACAATCAGATACCTGATTCCATTCACTCATTCTCGTAGATATCATTATAAGAGCGATAGACATGAAGAAAATGACTATCTTCCCTTTCAGCCGGTTGTAGTCTCCTACCCCAGTTGACCTCATGCTGCATAATGAAAGAGGCAAAGCTTTCTTCTACATATCCATCCCTCAATATCTAAAGGATAAGAGTGGCACAAAACTGTCAATTGAGTGTAAACGGCGCTCAACACTCCCAAGACGGACGACCAGCGTACCAGTGGCGATTGCAGCACTCATTAGCCTTGAACTCAGCCGCGTATACACCTTTTTCAGACACCTCGTCATCCTTCCGCGGATCGAAATCTATTAGCAGCGCCACGGAGTAACCAGCAGCCACCAAATAGCGGTTATCCGTCGCCGAAGCAACCAATCCGAAGAAACTCTGCCCCTCGTGCTTGATGTCCGGGGCTCCCGACACATGCATTGGAGTTGGGTGAGGCTTGCAGCCGACTTGATATCCAAACCGCACCGCCCCGTCTGGTGATTCGGCGGTGCGCCAGGCCGGATACCGCTCAGGGTCGCCAACGGCCACAGCAGCACCGTGGTCATTGAGAACCAGCTTCCAATGCCAGATGGTAGGTTTCAACAGGATTGGCTCGTGGAAAAATTCCCGTTTGTCTATATCAATGTAAACCAATCTCTCGACATAGTCGAAGTCCCGGGCGAGGCGGTTGTGCCCAACAAAGATGTTCGTCTTGGGTAGAATGAGGCCTGTGTGCTCGCCAATAAGCGTTTTCGTGAATACAATTTCTCTAGTGTTGATGTGATAAGCAGTGAATATCTTCTGATCATCGCCGCGCATGTCTGCCAGCGACACCACGTAGCGATTATCATGTGTAATCCAGAGCTTGGTCTCTATGTTGGTTCCCATCTCCATCGGCAACTCGAGGACACTGAATCTTCCTTCGGCGCGATTTATCTGTGCTCTCCGCTGCGTCTTGAGCATCTGCATCAAGGCATTCCCCTGCTCCAACCCTAGCAAGTCGGCTTTGGGAATCAGTTGTCGCAGGAAAGGGGATACCAACTCAGGGGCTGCCGCCAACCCCTTCCATGTGCGACAAACCTGGCTCGCCGATATCAAAGCATCAATGTCCAGGAAATCGAATATCTTCAGAAGAAGCTCCGTGGGTAACTTGGGATCCGACGGCTGGAGGGGTTGTGAATCACGACGAGGCGATCGTCGGCCAAGGAGCTGGGCGAAAAAAGCGAGCATGTCCACTCCACAAGGAGGAAGTGAGGTGACTGATCCTCAGATCGAAACTCTACGCGGGCTTTGTTTATAATTGCATCCGCGTAGGTTGGGTAGCACTCGCTGAGGGACCGTGAAACCTGCAACTCCGAAGTAAAGTTTGCCGTAATGCAAGCCTCAGACGCGGTACGACGCCGCAGCCAATGGCAGATTCTTATTTCGGTCACGCGACTGATAGCAGGATTTCCAGCGAGTTTCGATCGAGGTAAAGTTGCTTTGAGTACAGGTAGAGAATTTCGCCACGTCGCCGTGTACCTACTCGTACTGGGGGATCGAGAATATAAGATACGAAAATCTACACACTGGATGACTGTAGATTACTCCGATGGGCGTTATTAGTATAATTCAAGCTAACAAATACGAATCTCAATGTCTCAGCCATTGACCATTCATGATACACGAAAAAATCCTTTGGGGGGCGCCCAGACGCACGACGGAGCGGTCTGCTTGCATCGTCCAAACAGATTGAAGCGTTGATGCGCGCCGCCCCAACGATTGCCGGAACGAGATCCCAAAGCTGCATCTTTCAATTGAGACACGCCGCCTCTCGACATGAACTGAGAATTTTATTGGTCTCCCTCAAGGCACATGCCTCTCTTATCTCCCGTAGCACCAACTATACTACAAGGGTTTGGCCACCTCGAACGCGAGAAGCAGATAGCGTGCAATGCGGCGTTACTCTGTAGGATCCGAATAAATATTGTCCGTTCAGATACTTGAGGCTGGCCGGTTTTTTTTCAGCCTTGGATCCGCGAGAGCCAACAACTGTGTAAACCACATACTCTCTCTGTACGCACAAGATGCTACCGCTTACATTTGGCGACCAGAAAGTTCCCCAAGGCAGAAAAGAAAATCTCAAAATTGCCACTTGATGAAAGTTTGAATGTGGTGGCAAATTTACTGGTCTAGGTTATTCTCTGTGTCTTCACAATAAGGCGTGCAAAACCAAGCCCAAGCATCAAAACCTGGTGGATGAGAGGTATAATATCAAGCAGACAAAGGTCTGGCAGTCCGGAATACGCCAGAATATGCTTGTTATACAGTCCATAAATAGAATTGAGATGAGATTTAAAGAAGTCCCCTAGGGAATGTCTGCCCCGTTTCTTTTTTCTCTTTTTTTTCTCACTGTTTTCAGATGTGATGATCACCACAATTTCGTGTAAATTCGGCATTTAGACTAATGTTCCCACTCGTGCTCATGGTTCACCATAATAATCAGTTATTTCGAGATCATGAAATTAAGTAATTTCCAAATCCCGATGATTCAAAATGAAAACCGATCGGTAATGTCTATCAGTCAAGGGATCTATGTCTTGTTGGACTAATCACATTATTGCCGAGTATCTCTACATCACAGGCAAGACAGGGATGCTCGATGAGGTCGAGCCTCAAATTTATTCTAGGAATATATAAATTCTCCGACTTTCTTGTCAAAGGGCGGGCGAAAGGAAAAAGCCAGCCGCCAGGTCGATCATTTCCAATTAGAATATGGCTTTCATCCGTTCAATTGCAACCTCACCTCCACATTGTCTCCAATCTCCAACGACAATGTGACTTGGATGCATTTCCTCGCCTATTCTTGCACATTTTGGGCACATCGAGCATCTTCTAACCGAATCTAGACGACAAAATGGTTCATATGCCATAGCAAGGGTGCTAGAATCAACGCACGACATTAGGAGCGGGTCAGAGTCTTGCAAAAGTCGGGGCCCCGCGATCCATATTCCAGCATTAATCTGCAATTCATGGCTCCAGCAAGGAAGCTATTGGCCTCGTGGAAGAGGGAGAAGATGGAGCACAAGAACGGGGGTGATGCCCCTGGTCATTGAAATTCCTACGCATTTCGCAGCTAAGACCAGAAGTCCCATGGTATGAGCCTGCCGTAGTGTCGAATTGTACGGAGTCAGTGATTGCAATTCAGTATGCCCAGTGTAAGGCTTCAAATTATTCACATGTGATTATTCTAGGAACCGGGAAAAGACGCGGGAAAAGGCGCGAAGGGCTGACATTCCCGGTGGCAGAGACAAGGTGATTCAGGGTCAGTGTCGCCCAGTACATGCGCGATGATGAGGTCTGATTGGATTGCAACATGGGAAAACCAGTGATTGCAACCGAAAAACACAGCTGAGACCGCGTTTGACGCTGTCTCATGTGCTGTGACGCCATTGTATGACTGGAGTGGATTCCGCCCAGCCAGATATGAGTGATATGCGCAGTTACCGCGAGGCATGTACTTAGACAGCGAGCGTAGTATGCATGATACATGAGCCATATGTATCTCTGAGCGAGTCAGCAAGGATCCTTTAGCGTGCCCCTGAAGCAGCCGTTGTGAGGCCCAGGGGATTCGTCTCGGCCGATGTCATTCTCTCCTCCAGGCACTCTTCCAGCCTGGCTGATTCGGTGGACAGATTCAGACAGGCGCGACAAGCGGCTCTCTAGCAGTGTCTTGGCGATAATTCCGGCCCGTTTGCATTCCTCGTAGCCGGCTTGCAGCGGGAGAAGCAAACCAACGGCCGAGGTCAGCGCCGTCAAAGGAACATGCATGTAATACTCACACACGATTCGGGCCGCTAGTCCACAGCCCCTGGACACCAAGATGAGCAATGATGCAATGCCCATCATCAGATGCCAAATCCAGACGGAAAATGCCTCTCCCTTATCAACGGGTGTGACAGCCTAACCGCCAATCAGGCCACACGACGAGTCAATCAACCACGGCAGTGCATTTTCAGAGTTTTCCATACAAATATTCAGTTTTTCTCTCTATAATAAATCCGTTTGACCCATTCCGCGTCTATTTTCTCCAGATTTTAAAATCATCTGTATATACACTCCGCTACAAACCCACCATGCACTCACAGACCACGTCCCCGTTTTTCACACAGCTCCCGGCTGAGATCAGATCACAGATCTACGCCGAGTATCTAGATGGCCTTCTGCAATCCGCCTCGGCCTCAGTGGGCCAAGACTCATACGCCTATGCCTTCCTAGTCCCGAGACAGAAATCATCAGGCGTCACAGGGACAGATCTCAGCACGTCCCTCCTCTCGCCCCTCGCCGTGTCGTGTAAGCGCGTGCTCAGGGAGATGCACCACAAGGAGGACCCGACCAACTTCGCCCTGCTATCGGCCAAGACGCCTCAGCCTGGTGCTGGAATAAACGACATGGAAACGCCATCTGAGGAGTTCATCGCAAACTGGATCGGCCTTGCATCGAATGAAGAGATCCGCTGGCATCGCGTGCAGCGCATCCGCTTCGTCATCAAACGGGACGACGCCACGGCCGAATGGCTCAAGTTCTTCATCGGGGTGCTCAAGGCCGCCCCGAACCTGAAGGAGATCGAGCTCGTATGGGACAGCCCCAGACAGAAGAAGACGTGTGTCTTTGGGGAGTGCAACAGCGGCCGAGTCCTGCGGCATATCCAGAAGTGCTCTCCGGCACGAACCATCCGGCTGCAGGGCAATGTTCCAAACTCGTGGCTGGAGCGTATCGGCGCTGTGCCTGGGAAGACAATTGTTGTTGGATGAATGAAAGATAACGGTCGAGCAGGAGGAATTCCCGCCCGTTTTTCCCGACGACGACGACGAAGCTTCTGAAGGGAGCAATTGAACGATTTTTACGTGCACGGGATGCACGCACAGACACGACAGACACGATACCCCTTGCATAGATTGTTTATTACAGCGCAATAGGAAGCATTTTAGAGCTCTGGCACAACTTGGATTTGCGTTTCTTTCGTCGCATTCTGGAATGCGCGATGCATTGGCCGGCCGGGAGCCGAAGGCAGCGAGCGAGAGACATTTCGCATCAGATAGAATAGCCTTGAACTTCATAGATACAAGCGTTGCTTCCAGTACTAGAACGGATTTTATAAGCAACTTCATTCCTTGGGAAAGGTGGCCAGGGCTATTCAGTATCCTATTAATGGCCACCTCTTTGCGCAAGGTGTGCGGTCTGCACACCGCGTTAGACCGGACTTCTAAAACATTCAGAGAAACCCGAGGTGACTGTAGCTACTATAATTAGGCTAATCGCGTCAATATTGGCGCATTCCAAACGTTAGCCATGCTGATGCAATGGCGATTCGTTTGTGTTGAACCTTGACCTTTCACCAATCTCCAATGGCCACACCTTACATTGCTTTCAATCAATCCGACCTTTCAAATCAGCCAAATCATTCCCACTGAAGTACCAACCCAATCGCAGTATGTATTTGATTGATATAATTGATATTTCTGGTTTATTTTCATCCCTCCTGCATATTATGGCTGCTTTCTGGTCGAATCTCAAGGTGGCGCTGTCACCATCCCCGCCCGAGAACTGTAGGGTAGGCTCCCCCTTCTGCTGGGCGGTCACCCATAGCGAGAATCATTGATGCAAGCCACAGCGCTCTGTCCACTGTGGAGGCCCCAAGCAATCCACTGCAGACCTGATCAAACAGCCATCCATCAGGACACCCAGTATCTGCCGAGAGCCTCAATATTATTCTCGGCTACGCGAGGATTGGGAGATCCGTAGATTATAATTAATTCAAATCAGCCAGATCAATCATCCGGCCATCAATCAATTAATCCGGCCTTGGGGTGGTTGATTTGGTTGATTTGAGTGAGGGGTTGCTATTTCTGGTCAGCCCAATCTGCTAGTCCCAAAAAGCTTAGCGCTGAACGGGTGGGGTCAGGTACAACGTCACCACACTTCAAGCAGAGGGGACATCACAGTTCATCTACAGAACGCTCGCCCGCCTCACGCCCTGAGAACAATAGGATGGTAGGCCTATTCAGCACGGGCTTCACTATGTGATAGGCCACACTCTCTCAGCATTCAGCCGCACCGCTTGGCTGTGTGCCTACGAACTCGCTGGTACCTGTTGTGCCGTCGTCGCTGGGGATGCGGTGAGGGACCGCGCATAGCGAATGGCTGCATGGCGGGAGCACATCCAGGCTGGCTGTGCAGCTGAATGAGGTACAGCCTACTAGCTTGAAACTAAAGCATGCCGCTATTGAGTGCCTACCCGCAGGCAAACTCACCGACCAGCCGCGAGACCACTGTTCCTTGGTGTACGCTGCACACTTCCCCCACTAGTTTATGCTGTGCTCGCCTGCCAGCTCGCCAGCCCGCCCGCCAGCCAGTGATTGCAGCTGCTGTGATTGACGTTAGTCCAGTGATTGCAGCTGCTGTGACGTTAGTGAGGATGCATACACGCATCTGGGCCTTTGCCAGTATGCATCTCACCGCGATGAGCTGGTTGGTGATACAAGAGTTGGACGGGGGTTGAGGATGGGTATTTTACCAGCATCCATCTCGCACTTGTCTGCTTTTCTCTCTGTCTGTTCTTCTCCACGATACCTCTTCTTCATACCTCTTGCTTCGCTGTTCCTAACCACTCAACCATACCTACTTGCTCGCACGCCTGCTGCCCAGTTATAAGCAAGCCATCCTTCTCGCGTGCTAGTTACCTACTACGCAGCCTTTCTTGCTCTCTTTGCCCTGTCAAAGGTTAGTGAGCTTTCTATTCTTGGGTAACGGGAGATACCATTGACTGTTTAGTTGTCTTCTGTACTCCTACCGACGACGCCCGCAACGCTGCCTCGTGCGTCGCCGTGATCGTCAGCTGGCACACTTTTCTCTTGGCTCGCACGCACTGTTTCTTGACGTGTACATCTGGGTCTTCACTCCTCTCGTATTGTCTGCGTTTGCCTGGCTATTGTCTCTTTGCCAAGTGCTTATTGTGAGCCGTTGGACGCCATCACACCCATTGCGTACGTACACTCCCCTTTTGCGCGAGTACCATGCAAGCCTTGTTCCCATCCGCTCAACCTATTGACCTCTTGCATAGCAGCCGGCAAGATCTGTCTTCCCGAGACAGTCCTGACAGTTCACTGTCCTGCTCGTCTTTCTGCTCGCGCCGCCCGAGGAGGGTCTCATGGGTGGCTGATATCGTGACAGCGTTGTCTCCTCGCTCGCGTGTATTGTTCGCTTGCTCTCGCGTATTACTCATTTGTTTGCCTGTATTGTTCGCCTGCTGGCGCCTATTGTTTTCTGTATTGTGTCTATTGTCTCCAAACATGGCTGAAACCCGGTCCCGTAGTTCATCCGCTACTGAGGCCGCGAATCGCTGTGCCACGAGCTCCTTGCACCTCACACCACCGCCTCATTTTTCGCTCCTCGACTTCAACTATCAGCAAGGACACCTGCTTCACCAAAGCAGCATCTTCTCCGAGGAGTCGCTTCACTTCCAGAATCGCCGCTTCACTTCCAGAATCGCCGCTTCGCGCCCCCATTGTTCGAGCCAGCGTCAGCGTTATCATCGTTATTTCCTCCTGCTCCACCACGGCCAACCTCGCAACCCCCTCCTGAACCTCATTTTTCACCTCCCGAACGCATAGGCAGCGTCCCTATTCCAACAGCTGCGCCTGCTGCGCCAGTTGCGCTATTGCCGTCTGAGGCATCTGCCGTCGTTGTTCCCTCAACCACATCACCGTCTGAGGCATCGCCACCTCCCGAACCTTCGGACAACGCACTTCTCCCAGCTTTGGTTCCCATTCCAACAGCTACAGCTGCGCCTGTTGCGCCTGTTGCGCCATCGCAGTCTGAGGCATCTATTCTCGCCGTTCCCTCTCCCGCATCGCCCCCTCTTACACTAGCGCCACCTGCGTCACCAATCCTCTTGATGTCAAGCTTCGAGACAGCGCACCAATTTACACCGATGCCGAATCCTTCATCAACCGCCTCGATGTCGATTTCCTGCACCAAATATCGTGTCGGCCAGCCGCCAGTTCGGCCGCTGCCCTTGGAAAATACATACGATGTGGCTGGTGTGTGCAGTCCGGATGAACTTGACAAGCTGTACGAGAAGGTGGCCGACATTCTGGCCTCTCACGACATAAGGAGGCCCGAGTGTAGGGAGCCAACAGACCCGTGGGACTCGGATGACGGCTCCGACGATTCCATTTGTCTGGTCTACCGTTCCATCCCTGGTGTGCCTGATTCCGACCGCTTGACGTTACTGGTCACCGCAGTTTGGACCGACTCATCGGCGGAGCATTGGAAGCTCGCCGTGCAAGACATCAGGCCCCTCGTGCTCCGCTGCCTAGGTCAACAGGCGGACGTGGAGATGATCGCCACATACCTCACCACACTTCAAGAAATCGGGCCTCTCGGTCACTACCCCCTCATTCAGGACAACTGGGACGCCATATCTGCCGAAATCAAAAAGGTTCTTGAGAGCCACCCAGCATCGCGAGGCAATGTGACCCTCATTACAGTTTTCCGGATGGGTCATCACGAAAAGATCGAAGACAACCCCGTCATTGTGTACGTCGCCGTGACCCACGACTGCCCTGAGGCCAGTTGGCCGCCAATTATCGACGATATCAACGAAATCCTCGAGCCCTACCCCGTCGAACTTGATTTCGAACACAATTACTGGACGCTCACCGCCTTCGAGCTTTGCCCCCCCTCCAGAGGTGAATCGTTGGGTAAGAAGTTTACTCTTCGGTCCTACCAAGAGTGTCCAGATTTGGGCGCTGACATCGGCGCGGCCCAATACATTGAGCACGATGGTGGAGTAAGGAGCCCAATGCTAGGAACACTGGGCTGCTATGTAGATTTCAAGGATAAGCATGGGGAGCGGAAAACCATGGCACTAACAGATTATCACGTTTGCCGGCCAGGGATTCCTGGATTTTCCTTGGAAGAGCGAAGTGATGAGAAGTTTGTCACTGGCATGCCGCATCCACAGAGCCTCCTCGAAACATTGGACAGAAGTGGAATTCACCCAGATCACGCACATGATTTGTCAGACATGGAGCACCCGAGCCGGGTGAGGCACAATAACAACGTCGCATGGCTTAATGCTAAGCTTCAACAAGATCTCAGAGAGGACAAGAGACTTGAGGCGGAAGAGAGGTTGGATGCCGCCCATAGAGCATTTGAGAAGGATGCAAACATTCTAGGAAAGATTTGGGCAGCTTCGGGCTTCGACCATCGCTCCGCGACCGACTTCTTCCTCGAATGGGCTCTCATTGAAGTCCAACCAAGTCGCCAGGGAAGGAACCAACTACCTGGCTTATCCGTCTGGGAGAGTCAGTATGATAGCTTGGACTGTCCTGATGAAGCATCCGGCGCTATGGGTCATCTGAAAATGTACCGTCCGGACACTACCCTCAGTACACTGAAACCGGGCGCGCGAGTGTTCAAGTACGGAGCCGTCACCGGACTGACGTGTGGCCACTTCCAAGCGGTGTTGCCTCACTCCGGTCCTATCATTCCAAATGCTAACCTATCGGGCGCAAACACAAATTCATACTTGATCGAGCGCGGCCCTGATGGTCAGTTTAGTGGCCCCGGAGACTCTGGGGCGGTAGTCTACGACGAGGAAGGGCATGCTTTGGGTACGGTTTTTAGTAAAATCCATCCCAAGAAGGCCACAGACAAACGTGGAGACTATTTCACATGGGTCATGCCCATGGATCAAATTTTCAAGGATATCGAGAGATTCTGCGGAGTTACCGACCTCCGAATTTCACCACCAATTGACTCACCGCCTAACTAAGCATGGGGGAGGAGGGTGAGGGTGAGAGAGAGGTTGAGGGTGAGAGAGAGGGTGAGGGTGAGAGAGAGGGAGGGGAAGGGGGAGGAGGGATAGAGATGATAGTGGAGGAGGGAGGAGGGGAGGAGGAAGGTAGAGTCTTCATGCTGCTATTGCCTAGCAACTGATAAAAAGTTTTTTGTCTCCGTAAACAGTATTAGAGCAGTCTTAGCTTCTCAATTCTGGCTTTCTAGTAATTCGCATTCCGCAACTAGGTTCCTAGTGACCACCCAAACATTAAGTTGCTTATTATCGAGCCTGCGACCAGTATTGTCAGATTATTGAGTACTAATAATACTTAATTCAGAAATAATACGGTATATATTGTTTATTTTTTTGTAGAAAGTAAGCTGTTTATAAACCACTTTTCCATTAGGTGTCTCATTTCTCCTGTCACCCACTTGCTATCATCCATACATTCAGTGATCAGTGCACTGCACGCCTCGAACTTCTGCTGTATGACTGAGTCAATTGCCTACAAACATGTGGATTAAGATACCAAAAAGCTCATCATGTCCTCAATTTATATATCAACTATACTACTGCTTGTAAATCTGATGTTCTAAACTGAAATAGACCCCCTAAAAGCAAGCACCTAAGCTACAATCTTGTTGCATGCACCTTTGGGCAATACGTCGCCGTCACTCGCCCACTCGGTGCCCCATAAGTGTTCTCCCGTTCAACATCTCAAGGCTTCGTGACTGGATTCTTGTGGGCGCTCTGGACCGAGTTCCAGAACTTGTCCCCGTTCTCCGGGTCATCTGCAAACAGGTGATCAACAACCATCTTCTTCGGTGTTTCACCCAGCCACTGGAAGAGTGAAAAGTCCTGGAATTTTTCAGCGCGGAAGATCTCAAGCATTTCAATGGGCTCATCACCGATGTTCTCGACAAAATGCCCATTGTTCTTGGGAACGATGCCAACGTCGCCAGGGCCGTAGTCAAACGTCCTGGCGTTGCCTTCTGACGCGAAGATGGTAACGCGAGCGCGGCCGCTGATGAAGAAGGACCACTCGTCAGCAACAGGGTGCCAGTGCATTTCGCGGAGGGCACCAACGTCGATGGTGACATGAGCAGCGGCAATCGTTTTGGAGATGGGGAAGTTGGTAGAGTCGGCGATGCGGACAGTTCCCCCGGTAGTGTTCAGGGGCTCCTGCTCTAAGAAGCGATGAGTGAACTCGACGTCGGAGATCTTGGCATCACTTCCTGAAGGGCGATCCTTGTCGATGGTGTCTGGGTACGTTCCTTGGAAGATGTACTTTTGCTCCTTCGGGAGGTGATCAAAAACCTCAGGGGCAAGGTGGAAGTTCTTGGAGATGACAGACTTGGGAGTATGAGCTGCAAAAAGAATTAGACATACTGATATGAGCTGCCCGGAATTTATTCAATGGGAATGATTGCATACCAAGCCACTCAGTCAGGAGAAATGTAGATTCCTCGGAGAATTCGCCGCTGTCGAAGATAAGCAAAAACTCCGTGCCATTCTCGCCGAGACCCTGGAGAGAATGGGGAACACCCGTTGGGAAGTACCACAGGTCACCTTTCTTTAGGTCCTGGATATAGTTTCCTCCATCATAGTCGAGGGCTGTGACGCGGACTTCGCCGTCGAGAACATAGGCCCATTCAGCCTGCGTGTGCCAGTGAAGCTCACGGATGACACCTTTATCGAGCCTCATATTGACACCGGCAATCTCCGAACTAGCCGCCATCTCACGGGATGTAGTTTGTCGGGTCCATCCACCCTCCTGTGGCCGGACCAGTGTTAGTAGAGTGGTCTCAACAAGTTTTCATATTTCTTCACGCACCTCTATTCTGATATGAGAGTCGGCGAAGCTCCATCGCATATTCTGCATGTCCCCGTGGTCCGTACTGGGGGGACGGACCAAATCAGGGTTTTGGCGAGAACGCTCCTTGTTCCAGGGGCCAAGAACTGATGCTCCTTCACCATTGCGGTAAGGAAGAGGGTCCAAGTTCTTGCCAACGGAGTCGATTGCAGAATCGTAGGGGTCACTGAGGTTCTTCGTGTATGGGTTGGTATCGTCTCTCTTTGCCAATCCTTTCTCAAGAGGCAAGCCTCGTCTGAGCCTTTCACGAGGACTATCCATATGAGGGAGAGCAATAGTTATGCTAACTCCCGCGAGAAGGGCGGAAATGCTGGAAGCCTTCATGATGAAAGAACTACCAAGAGACTCGGTTCAGGTTTGTATGAGAGCTGAATGTTTCAGTACAATGATAAACTGAGCTGGCAGGAGTATCCGTCAATCTCGTTAGAGAGCATACCGCTGACTTTTATACTCGAGGCATGTCTTTCCGGGCTGTTCGGTCTTCGGGCTTAACTCATGCCCAGAGCTCTTCCATGAGGCTACGGATTGCCGACTTATGCCCGCATACTCACCAATATCTCTGCACTGCCTGATGTTGTTGGCAAAAGGCCTTCTATCATTGTTTCACGGCATTTCACTGCCGGTAGAGACCGGGGTGATGCGCATTCCTAGCTGATGATGAGTAAATTCGCCGAAAACTTGGTAATACAAAGATGCCTGCTGCTCGAAACTGCATTGATCGTTCGTGGCAAACTGGGAATAGGGGAACGGAGCGTAAGCAGATTTCTCCACAGCGGGCCGGTTGTGGCCGTCAGCATATCGGGCTTTTGGGTGATGTGAAGGAGTGAGGATAGCTTTATGTCGTCATCAGCATTGCTAGGATCG
The DNA here is from genome assembly GCA_026958235.1 of Clonostachys rosea. Lineage (NCBI taxonomy): Eukaryota > Fungi > Ascomycota > Sordariomycetes > Hypocreales > Bionectriaceae > Clonostachys > Clonostachys rosea. The sequence continues at coordinate 896,176 of CP110205.1, forward strand.
CCATGCTGCCTGCCGTGCTGACAACTGGGCCAAACATGATTGGATAGACAAAGATTACGTTAGGCCTGCCTCGATTTGGACTGCCGGTCACTTCATACTTCCTTAATAGCCATGACCCATGTTTCACGAAATCTGCTATTTGAGAGGTAAGTACGAATCCTGTGTTGACAGAGCCTTCTGCCAATCTCCCTCCTATTGATAGTCGGGCGGGTGGAGGTGGCAAGGGTACGGTCTGGACATATGTTTCAAGAGTAATAACTAATCCAAAAGCCTTGGGGGAAATTTACCTAGCCCTATGATGGAGGAACCTTGTCTATAATCGTCCACATCTACAGCTCCAATGTGGGGAAATAATAGGACGGATCCAAATTAGCCAATGTCGAGCGTTGGGCCGGACTTATGCTTGTCACTAACTCTGTACATGAGCGAGACTTATGCATATCACTCGCGAGATCGTTACTTTCCTAAGCATTTTCCCGCCATTCTCTTTTCTCAACTCTATTCTAGCCAATTTATTGCAGGCTCCCCAATGCCTCCTGCTTCCGGTCAAGTGGCGATGTCTCGCGATACCTGCGGCTCTTATGCGCCTGAGCCAATCCTCGTTCGAATTGGGGTCATGCAACTTGTTTTTGAAACGGGCACGCGCGATATTAAGCCAGTACTGCCGCCTGCATGACTTCCTGTCACCTCGCACCCCACATCTGGATCTGCTGCCGGTTCTCCATAGGGGGAGCCCGGTTTCCGGCTGCTTCGATTACGCGGCAACAATAAGATTTTATCTCTCATTCGCATCGTAGGGTTTGAGGAGCTTACGTAGGCCCATGCACCGCAATATGCATATGATCAGCCTTCGGCACGACCGGCCGGAGGCGATTCTCACGGTCTTGGCACCCAATACTCGGCATCGACATCTTGGCACGAAGAAGGCGACCCATGAGCAAATAATAGAGATACGCCACAACCAGCGGCGGTGAGCTGCTCATCCATTGCAATGTTTTAATTAAAAATACTCAGCTATCAAAGATTCGGTCACCGGATTAGCGGACTCACGGCCGTTCTGCGGTCTCATCATTAATCCCCCTACGCATGAGAACAATCCTGACATCGAGAACATGGTCACGAATGCAGGTTACTACAGATCAACAGGTACCCGGGACAGCCGGATACGTTACATCTATCCTACATGAATACCAGGGCAAACACATGAGCTGCACACCAAGTGACTCATTATACATATTCGTCACCCGAACAGGCCTCTTGTTACTCGTCATTTTATATTCTCACTCCCAAATCTTACATGAACCTTATCACTGACTGCTGTACCAAACTCCGAGTTTTCAGCGAGTTCGCACCGCTGTCATCGCTCTCATCAGACAACCGTTTAGTATTTCGGGGAGTTGCTTAGGTTATCTGGTTTGGGGTCAGATATACGACCGGTGGAGAGCAAATTGCGAAAAGCTACGTCTCTCGCTCTACGCCCTGCTTATTGTTTCCCCCCCATATCTTTGATTTCCAACTTGGTTTACTAAATCTTCAATTTTTTTGAACAAGCCAAGTCTACAGACTCAAACGGGTGTCTGGTTTCAAAACTCATTTCTTATGATACATTTCTAGAGGGAAATCGTTAGTTAGGAATAGTTTCCTGCAGAGCCTTTCATGCAGATAGATGAGATGGGATTGACACAGCCGGAGCGCTCAGTCCAGGAATCGGTTTTCTTTCAAACGGCAGGCGATAAAACGACCTCTAAGGTTGGAGTCTGTCAGATCAATTGGGAATATCTCAACGCGTGCTCGCGGCTCTTGAGTGGTTGATCTAGTGTATAATTCGAGTATGCTGGTTACCTGTCAAAGACACAACCATCTCACTGCCTAGGTAAGTAAGGTCGCTACCGTTCAAACTCTACATTGCCATCGTCTCACTCCTAGTCGAGCGGCTTTGTAAACCCCCCTGCGCTTTATTGGAGTCTTCATTCCTTCAAGTGAGATTATACGCCCGTGAACTCCATTGTGACCTTGGAACCCTGGCCTCCGACGCGCTCCAGGAAGATTCCTTCTGTTTCTTGCTTACATCATCGTCCAATCCTCACGTTTGCGGATGCGAGCGTAGCAGCCCTCCAGTGCACGATACGTGGATGATACAGCTACCGATGAGTTTTGGATCAATGAGCAGAGGATAAAACGAGAGAAGAGTCTATTATACACGAGGTGAAAGAGTCTTATTTAGAGCGATTGTGTACTCCTACTTCCAGGTTATCAGCTTTCTGCGCTGAGTCCTCCGACATCAAATCAGTCAGCGCGCCTTCGAAATGCTTCCACATCGTATAATGCGTGTCTTCTTCGAATTCTGTGTACCTACAATGCGGTAGACGTTCTGTTAAGTATCGTATGGCGACTGCAGGGGCGTTCTTATCTTTCGCCCCGTGCCAGATTTTCACCGCATCATACTGTACATTCTCAAAGTCAAAACCCCAGTCCTTTGAGCTCAATATCAGTGCCTCGTGAACAGCAGCCTCAGGACCTTGAACAAAAGGCTCATATACAAGCATCCGTAAGAGATTCTGCCTTCGTTCCTCAGGGGTTCTCGTCTCGGGACTCGCATCACTCGACCCGTCAGTCGAACCGGACGATTCGTTTTGAGATTTCTTGCTGGATTCCTCCAACCATCGGTTGGTCCTAGTGACCACGGGTCTAGTGTTGACTACCCATACGAGTAGGCGGATGAAGAGGCCCAGGCCGGATGACACCGCTCCAGGCACAACTTTTGCCAGTGAAGCAAATACTCTTCGGTAGATTGACATGTGATGCGCGCCTGCTGCCCATGGGGGGCCGCTGGCAAATAGACCAACTCCAGTAAGCATGCTCTTTGGTAGCGAATGGGCGCAGGCCAGTGCAAAAGGCCCTCCCCCAGAACAGCCCATCACTGCGAATCGTGAAATGTTCAAGCCTTCTGCGATATTACGAACATCTGCGGGCCAATCCATAAGCTGTCGGTTGGGTTGTGGTGTTGATAATCCAAACCCGGGACGGTCGATTGCGATGAGCCGTATGTTATGCCGCTTCGCCATTTCGTCGGCAACTGACGCTTCGAGACGACAGGATGGATATCCGTGAAAGTAGAGAAGAGGTTTCCCGGTTGGGCTACCATAGTCCGCGTAACCTAGCTTCCGCCCATCTGGAAGCTCAAATATGTGATCTCTCGAGGACAATGTCGTCATTCTGCGAACTCGATTTTGTAGTCGAAGGTGTGAGCAAGGTCGGAACGACATTGTAGTGATTAGCAGAGTAATCAGCGAGGTACAGCATTCTCAAGAAATAGCGCCCCATGGGGGCCTTTTTATAGCTGAAAATCTACCTGCTAATATCATCTAAATTAAAAATAACACATCCAACTCGTTGGCTCCTCAGCATCACTCAGCACTCTTGTCTCGAATTTCCAAGCTCAATACTCTCACTTTGCACCATCTACTCTGCTCTAGACCAGGTTACCTTGCAGATGGGTCAGCCCAGTACAGCCAATTGCAGCTCAACATGATGTCGATCTTATCTAGCAATGGTTTAGCCTGACGTACCCGTATCGTACTCGTAATCCGTGATCGTAAGCTCAGCCTAGCCAGCATCCTCCTCCGAGTCTCACTCGAACTCACCTTCAACAGCCCCTTCCAGCTGGCTTTATACCCAGAAGCCTCGAGATGTCCACCCGACGCTCACACCCTAAATCGCGCAAAGGATGCATCACTTGCAAGACCCGGCACGTCAAGTGCGACGAGCAAGGGCCACCATGCGGACGGTGCCAGGCCAGAGGAACCAAATGTCAATACGCGAGCCCCAGTAGTCAGCAAGCTGACTCTCCCGCTACGGCGATCACGCGTAGCACCGTCGAGTCAAGTACACTCAGTACGGCTAATTCGAACCAGAGAAACGCAGTGGTGTTTCCCGCTACCCGCCACCTCCTGGAGCTGCAGCTGATGCACCGCTGGTCCGCATTGACGTACAAGAGCTGCCTTACCCCTGGCTCTGACGATGACGATGTATGGCAGTTCATGGTGCCTGGGCTAGCCATACAACATGATTACCTACTCTACGGAATATTTGCTCTCTCTGCATTCGAGACGGCGAGGATTGTCAAGACTCCCGATGCACAGATGTATATCAATGCAGCCGTCGAGTATCACGGGCTAGCACTCAGCCGGTTTCAATCACAGCTACCGTCCGTCAACGCTAGAACTCACGAGGCTGCGCTTTGCATGTCACTTATGCTGCTGTGTTTGGCTGTTGCATCCGCGCAGGTATCGCCCAGTCAAGAAAAGGGCGAAGAGGGGCGTATGGTAGAGGCTGTTGTATCCCACTTTGGGCTGCTGCGCGGCTGTATACCAATCCTCAACATCGATCCAGGATATGCTTCGAGGAATGTGCACATTCAGAAATTGACACTGTTTGAGGATCTACCTCGTATTCCAATGAGCCCCGAGCTAGAAGCAAACCTGTCAAAGCTAAACGATCTTAATGACAAGAGAATCACAACGACAGTCCGAGATTCGGATGAGCGAAGAGTGCAGCAAATCGCCTACTGGAATTCATGCAAGAAGGCTCTCGCTATCCTCCGAGAATGCTACGAGAAATGCGTGGACGATCTATCGAAGGGTTACGCTCTCGGCTGGCCAAACCTGGCAGGTGAAGAATACATGCGGGCGATAGAGGAGAAGGACTCTGTTTCTTTCGCTATTCTCATGTTCTGGGGAGTGTTGGCGCATAAACTTGGTCACCAGGTCTGGTGGGCGGAGGACTTCGGGAGCTTATTAGTTGAAGAAGTGGCAAAGACTCTCGCAGTGTCTGAGGATGGTGCGCAGTATAAAGATGTAATTGAGTGCGCGCAACTCCTTGTCAAGGAAGACCGATGATGAACTTTTAATTCATAAGAAGTTTGAAATACGACCCGAGCCTATTCCAAATGGACGAGAACCTTTGATACTTGATTTCTGCATTCGAGGGACAATAGGCCAATTTTGGTGCTCTGGGTAAAGGCGTTGATGATGTAGATGAGACGAGGTACCTAAATCCGCGTCAAGTAATTGCAGAATTCAGCTACTTGTGATAAGAAAGCATATAGAATATTAGACTGTAAATATTTGATTTACTTGTCTCGATTGCTAGTTGCTATTCAAGACCCGATAAATTGTGTCGAGGCTTAGGGTAGGTAAATAAAACCAAGAAAAAAAAAATTGAGGTCAAGTGCCCGAGCCCGGACTCGAACCGGGGTTTCCACGGTTTTGGTAACTACCCACAACGTGGTGCCCTGACCACCTAGACTACTCGAGCGCACTGTTTTCACTGGTGACGATGTCAATTTATTCTCTCTATATAGGTTTTGCTCATAGCAAGGACTTGATATCCTCAGCATCCCTCCTCAGTTGTTGTTACCCAACAACAGGAGATAGTGCTTGCGTTGTAAAAACAATATTGCTAACAAGACATATAGTAAAAAAAGTATGATATGAGACTTTATTCAATACGCCGCGGCCACCAATTCCTGATCCTTTGCTACAGCATCTAGTAAACCTACAACTAGGACAGCGACTTTAGGACAGATTCTGCCCCCTTTCGAGTTTCCGCAACGATCACACCAGCGGGCAGAGCTTCATTGACGAGCCCAATCCCAGTTCCGCTTCGTAATGTTAGCCCGTAGATACGACTTCCGATTCATGCGATGCTTACCACCAGATGATCTTTCTTGACTCGTCTCCTCCCTGAGCAGCCTCCTTGAACTTCTCAACATTGTCCTTCACCGGCATCCCAGCCTCGTGATCCTTGTAAGATTCTCCAATGAGCGCTCTCCCATCGTACAGCTTAGGCCAAATGGCAGTGCTCTGGATGTCGTCGAGAACAGTTGACCTACACAGTATCAGGTCTGTTAAGATAAGGCGGAGCAAGGCGACAGACGAACTTTACTGTAGATGCGCCACCATCCGACGCCTTAATAATTGACTCTTTTCCAATTTTGGACATGGATGACTCTGGTGCCACAAGGAGCTATACCTATTCAGCAGATGTATCGCGATGGGATAGAGGTGACATACCCTTGTGCCCAGCACAGCGCCATCGGCACCTTGATGGAAACATTAGCTTTGCATCTATAGGATCCTGTAGGTTGTATTATGCATATGGCTCAATCATCGACGCACCTAGAGCCAAGGCGGCCGCCACCGCTCTTGCACCAACAATCCCCCCAGCGGCGAGCAGCCCAGTTCCCCCTCGCGGAAACTCGGTATCCAGCATCTGGCGAATCTCTGGCACTAATGAGATGACACTCGCCCCTCTGGCAAACTGATGTCCACCGGCATCTATGCCTTGAGCGACCAGGACATCGGCGCCGTCGCTGACAGCCTCCCTCGCTGCTGCGATTGTGCCCACCTGCACGAATACCTTGATAGCCGACGCATGAAGATGCCGAATTATCTCAGGGTGGGCGCGTTGAGGGGCGTCAGGATCGGGTGCGAAGAGCCATACTGCCGTGGGCCTATACTTGAGAAGCACTGGGAGCGCAGTGTTGGCAAAATTGGAAGCCGATGGGTGGCAGGTGATGAAGCCCACGCCAACGGGGAGAGGATCTTGGGCCATGCCGGCTTTCTCTAGGAGGCTGCGAGCAAGGATCAGTTCGTCCTCGAGGGCCTTGATCTGTGGGCTCTCAGCCCGGAAGTCAAATCCTCCAGGGATGAATCCCAGACCGGCAGCCTTCGTTACCTCGACAGCCAGAGTAGCATTTGAATGGCCATACATGGGGGCGCTCACTAATAGAGGCCTAGAGGCCCAAGACAACCAAGATTCCATGCTTGATAGGTGTGAGGCGACCCGAATTGGTGATATGATGCGGGATAGAGGAAATAGGATACAGTCAAGACGCGAGATGGAGTTGAAACGAAGCTTATGCTGGCTTATGACAGAGTTCCAATAGTATTCTTGGTGATGTGTAATCCAAACCGCACAATCCCAATCTTACTCACCCGCACCCGCACCCGCATCCGCACGTACATTGAGATCGGCATCCCACTCCGAATCTTACTTACAGAACAGTACTTTCATGTGCGGCCGCATCAAGTCATCGATGTGATGGTAATGATTCTTTATGATGATGATCAAACCGGCCCTACGGTGGTGCATTTGCCTGGTGTCCAAATACGTATAAATGAACTCACTTCCAGTCAAATTAGAAGATGCAGCTCATTCTGTACACCCAAATGAAAGTCGGCGAACATCTGATCTACTTGCCGAAACGCATAAATTCGGAATCATACAACCCACGATTATTCGACCATTACAGAATACAAAATGACATCGCGAACTGACCGTCCTCTCATTCTTGTCGGTTCTGGACCGGGAATCGGAAGACATATCGCTTGTGAGTTTGCCTCGAGGAGATTCAACAAAGTTGCGCTCCTCGCCCGGAATGCCGGGAGGCTGGCTGAAGACCAGGCGGCAGTCAAGGCCGCCACAAATGACAAAACCGAAGTGAGGATATACCCTGTTGACATAACCAATGACGAAGAATTCATTGCAACGCTGGACAAGATTGAGAATGAAATGGGGTCACCAGAGGTCTTCTACTACAATGCAGCCAGGGTCACGCTCAGCAAACTTCTTGAATCTGACGACAAGGAGATGGAATATGATTTCCAGGTATGGAACGCTCGATCATGATTCTAGATTTAAGTCCGGGGATGATTCTGACACATGAATGGATCATAGATCAATTGCAAATCGTTACACACCGCTGCTAAATGGTCGATCCCACGTCTAGTGTCACTCGCCGACGCAGATGCGGATGCACGACCCTCACTCCTGGTGACAAGCTCCTTATTGCCATTAGACCCCATCCCAGATCTGTTCGCCCTCTCTATGGCCAAGGCAGCTCAGAGAAACATGACCCAGTCCCTCGCAAAGGTGTACGGCCCTAAAGGCGTACATATCGGCATGGTTCTAGTGGGCGGCCCTGTGGACCCGGCTCATGCCACACTGAGCCCATCCAACATTGCGTCTCGTACGTGGGGATTGTTTCAAGAGCCAAAGGCAAACCAGACCTTCGAGATTCAGGTTGTATAATGATGTGTCACAGATCTATAAGAGCAATTTCTTTTCATTGTGTTTGGTCAAACAATCGTAATTATCTGCCCAAAAGATATAAGGTTAAATCTATCTACATCATTTTTTTTTACCTCAATAGCTACCTTTCTCAACTACAGGGGTAAAAGAGATCACATTATAGAATGCTTTCTTTTCAGAGAGATCACCATGTATTGTCAAGACAGGGGAGAGGCCGAGAAAGGTGTTGTCATCAGGGCATTTTTAGTTCACTGCAGTCACCCATCAAAGGGAGTCCAGAATTGACGAAACAATGATTGTTCTCGGTTTATTCATGCCTGTACTACTAATAGCAATCGAAAGATATTTTCTAGGTAGCCAGATACCTTACGGTATAGGACAACAGTCGAGTCTTTGCACCAAAGTTCAACAACCTTCTTCTCATCCAGCATGCTACCAAGACAGTGGCGACCCGACCCGACGGCAACGTAAACGAAGGTTAGCCGCAATACGTAAGTGGCTCCCAGGCATTGTGCTCAAAGATCAATTCCAGGTGGTGGGGATCGATGATTTTCTTAATATCAGCGATAAGGGGAGGCCAGTCAGCCTGGGCGCAGTCATCACTGACCGAAACGTACACGGTGATGGGATTATCGCTGGAATTTGTTATGCCCGCCCGGAAGACCGTGACGGTGGTCATAGTGCCTCGGGAGGCTGGGTTGCTTTCGAGAACATCCACAATTTCGGCAGATATTCCGTCCCAGTTCCGAGTGAAGTCAGGGTCATCACCGACTGGCGAAAGGGATAGTGAGTTGAAGTGATTCTCATCGATCATCTCGACATCCACCTCCTGCTGTGTACGCAGGTGCTCGAGTACCAGAGGCCTGATGGTCTGGACGGCGAGCTCCCAAGCCTCTGGAGAGTTTGTCCAATGGGCAATGATCAACAACGTTAATCGGGCAGATTCAGGGATGTAGGGGTATGACCGGTATACCAGGCAGATGGGGCCCTCTGTATAATCTTCATCTTCGGATGATGAGCCCCAGTCATCAATCAAATCAACCGCATTAACCACATCACCCACGTCTGAAGGTCTTGTTAGGGCGATGTCGTGTGCATGCAGAATGTCGGCCACCTTCTCGTACAACTCGTCAAGTACATCGGGACTGCACACATCGCTGACCTGGTGTGAGTTCTCCAATGGCAGAGGCCGCACCGGCGGCATGCCGACACGGTACTTGGTGCTGGAAATTTCCATCTTTGAAGCTTGAGATCGAGTAGTCGATGACGGAGGTGGGAATGCTCTGGCAGCCGGTGATGCAGCAGCTGAAAAAGTAGCCGAGGAAATGGACAATGGTGCTGGTTGAGGAGATGGGAGAGAGATCAAGGAGCCGGCAAAGAGGTTAGCTATGTCGGCGTAGCTTGTAGAGGGAAGAGCAAGATGAGGCAGCGTTGGCTGCGGATGGCAAAGCGAGGTGATTCATAGGGAAGCCAGAAGTCGTCATCTACGGCGTAACCGCAATCGTGGAGAGTGAAGTTGTCCAGATAAACGCCGAATAGAGGAAAAAGCCAGTATAGATGATAATAGGGGTGGGTAAATAAACAGTAGGCGAGTACGGACGCACAATGTTGGAGGGCTAAGAGACAATGATGCTTGTCGATCACAGAATACTGCCACAGACGAGGCACTGTTGCGGGCGGAACGGACAAGAAGAAGAGAAAAAGACTGAACAATGAGGGTTTCTCCATAAACGAAAGAGAGTTCGAGTATAAAGTTAAAACAGTAATAGAAGATGCCAGACCCGACATCTCAACAATGGATTGCGAAAGGTTAATCAATATAGGCTTCGTTAGTCCAAGGCAACAGTCATGCGGTCTCCATGAACAGCAAGAAAGGAAGCCCGCTAACTTTTACATAGGCGTAGAGGGCGATAGAGGTGCCAAACTACGTCAAATCCACGCAAGCGTAAGAGGACAGTGCTTTGCAGCGAGACACACAAAGACTGAATTTGCCGTCGTTTAGCAAATTTCTTCTCTTTCTTCACAGGTATTCCAAAACCGCCCTTACCGGATCTATAATACTATGATCGGGGTCATGATTTGAGTCTATCTGCCCTCTTTGCAAGTTTTAAATGGGAATCATCTCACTCGGGCAAATGCCGTTACATACAAGGTTACAATTACCTTTTTATTCTTTTCTTGAAACTTACCCGCTGTAAGAAATGGAGTCTCTCATAACTCAGTCAAATATCCCATTATGCTCCTTGAAGATCCTTTTGCCGAAGACGACTAGTCAGCTTAGACTGTATTCAACAGTAAGAACCTACTCGTCTTTTTTTCCTCTCTTAATGATCAGAGAAGTTATGTTGATTGAGTGAGTTCAAATCAATTAAGTAATAAAACCCGATAAGAATAACTAAGGTACCACTTAAATGAGGCTGCACTGTTCTACCATAGGGGAGACAAAACTCCGTGGCGATACGGCCAGTACGTCTGTCTCGGAATTAATGTTCCCGCCTTTAGGCGCCGGCTTCTTGGGGGTAATCGGAGACAACTTCAAATTTAAAGTGATCTGCATTTCACCCCCCGCTCGCATACCGGACATCCAAAGTTGAACAATACACATCTCAGCATCCGTCTCTATGGCTTCACAGCATACTGCCGAGGTTCCCAGTGGTTCTTGGGACAACCACATCCACGTATTCGAACCATCCAAGCATCCCTATTCCCCAAACAGATCCTACACACCAGGTGCTGCTCCATTAGCAGACTATCCCAGAAATGCCACTGGCTGTAGCAACATCGTGGTCGTCCAGGCCACCGTCCAAGGCACCGACCCGGCGCCCCTACTCGATACGCTGAGCCTCAAGTCGGCACACGGAGATGTCTTGCGCGGCTTTGCCGTACTTGACTTGGAGAAGGTGTCTGACGACGAGCTGGATCGCTTGCATGCTGCAGGTGTGCGCGGAGTCCGCATGCACGAGGTGTCGTGGGATTTTGGAGACCAACCCAGCGATAATGCCGTGGCTGAGAAGATCACATACGCCGCCCAGCGTCTCAATCGGCTGGGGTGGGCTATTGACCTTTACATGCATCCGAAGGCTTGGGCCGCTCTTGCACCAACAATAGAAGCATTGCCACCGTCTAGCAAGGTCGTTGCAGATCACTGGGCAGGTTTCCGCTCTGGAGGTGAGGATAGCCCAGAGTTCCAGGTCTTCCTGGGCCTCTTGCGTCGGCAGCGAGTCTACGTCAAGCTGTCTGCATTTGAGCGCCAATATCACGGCAACAGTATGGGCATCTCGTCTCTGGATAATATGGCTAGGGCTATAATCGAGGTCCGGCCCAACCGGATCCTGTTTGGTTCGGATTGGCCCAACACTGCGCTGGCGTCGGATCGTGAGGGCCGCACACGAGAGGAAAGGCTGACTATCATGGAGGGTTTTAGAAAGGTTCCGCATGCGGAGCATGTGGCGCGTTTACGTGAATGGATCCGGGATGAAGTTGTTTGGAGAAGGTTCTGGATTGATAACCCAGCCGCGCTATTCGAATGACAGGATCTATCCATCTTCTTCTACAGGTAGATAGCAAGGATAACTTTAAGCAATGACCCTGATATCAAGAATTCGCCAAAATGGGCCACCCGAAACTGTACCAGACTGAAAGTCCTCGTGATAGCTAGAACTGAATGTTGGAGACTGCACGTAGCACCTGAAGCAACATTGTATAGTACCAGTTGGCACGCTTTTCTGTGGTCAATCTTGACTCCTGGGTCCATTTAGGAACATTGAAATCAAGAAATGGAGAGTTCCCGTGCCAAATTGCCGATGACGAGACGATGAGGCAATAGACCATTAGGGAAGACAACTTGCCTAAAAAAAAACTATCAGAGTCACCCAGCGTAGTGACGTTTTCAGCATTGAGACGGCCTTAAGCAATGCAGTGTGAACGGAATGCTTGTACTCGGAGCTTCGAGGCTTCAAGCAGAACTACACCCGCCGTCAGAAGAAAGAATTTATAGATGGCTGGCCCCAAGTTGAGAATTTCACCACGGATTAGGAGCTCTTCGAAAATACCTGCTATAAAGGAGGCTGCAACGATTAATCCTGAGGTTGAATGAATATCGATGGGCGGCGTTCCAGATGACATCGTTGGCTTTCGAAATAAAATGATCAGCACCACAAAATACATTATGTGAAGCTGGCGACTGAGCAGGGTTGTTGGTGTTATCCCAGATGAGCACAACAACGATCGATTTCACAAGACAGAGGGAAAAGCCGAAATGCGGGGGAATCTGCGGATGCCCAGGAAGGTTCCGGAGATATTGTTACGGGGATTAGTTACAGGATGGAATCCTCAGTTCAACTCAGAAATTGGTTGAAATTTCTAATCATGGCATGAGTCAGTGGATCCCTGCTCACTTGTAAGTTTCCAATATAAGCCAAAGAAAACTTTTCTATTCCTCTAATTTTGCTGATTTTTGGTCGAAGGCTGGTGTCTGCCGTTAGGTCTTTCCTTGTTCATATCTTACAAAAATGGTCGACCTAAAAGATTACATCATTCCATTAAATACGGGCGAGGAGGCAATGAAACTAAGACGTCAATCATTGGGCTCCCTGATAGGAATGTTGGCTATTGCCGACGATCATCATAACGACATTCAATACATCCTCGAGCCTCTTCGTGATTTTTCTCGTAATTATGGCCTTGATATGTTGCTGAGGAAGCTTTTAGCGCGAAGAGAGGAAGCCCAAAAGTCATCGAGCTAGATCAAGACCGTTTTCGCAGATACAAGAGACTACATCCACTTTCAAATGACCTTGAAACAACATGCTCTGAGGGTACACTTCCGGAAAAAAACGATCTGGCCTCTTCGCTTAGGCTTGCTAGCGATAATCACATCATGATCCCCGAGTCTTTCGACAATAGCAATACACCATTGCTTGGTCTCTCACAAGGTTCTTCGCTCTCTGACGCAGAGCAAAACTCCCAGTCAACTACCTCCAATCAGGGAGCTTTATCAACCCAAGGCCCGTCATTATCAGATGATAGCCCATCTCCTTTCAGCGATTGGTGGTTCTCCGATAAGAGCGGCACGATTTCGCCGGTACTAACTCAGAGCTCAATACTGCCGGAACCAGGGATAGAATCTATTGATGGCAGCAGTATGTATATTCTAGGGGACAGTCCGCGGATTGGCAGTGGCCTTCTAGGTGAGACTGAACTACAAGATCCTTTTGCCGACACTTTATCGGACAGGAGTAGCCCATCTTACAAATACTAGTGGGGTTCTCTTATAAACCACTACCATAAACTAGATCGTTAAGATGTAATAATAAATAAACAATCTATCTTGTTTACCCTAAGCTGGGTTAAGGTTCTTACTTGTGACGCTGAGCCCATGTAACATGTGTCTCACACATGGGGTTTAATGGAAGTGTCAACGGGAAACAAACGTCTGAAGTCCGGGCTATATATGACAGTCTCCGTTAGAAAGGCCCGGAATGGGAGAATTACAAGAGTCAGAAACCATCAATAAAAAGGTACAACCTTGGGACATTTGTAGCACGTGAGTTTCAGTGGAGACATCGGTACTAATTCAACTAAGAAATGGAAGGATCTGGCTTCATTCCGTCACCATTGGCCCAAAATCAAAAGCCCCGCTTCTTGCGTGTAGTGAATATCTCTGGCTCAGACACGACAAATGCCCTCATTCTCCTGTGATACGCGGTAGGCGCTGATACATGATGTCTGGTGAGAGAGCCTCTGCCGAAGACTCTGCATCCCAGCCACCAACCTCCGGGTCTTCCTCGCTCTCGCCGCGAGTATGTGAGAGGTGCAACAAGAGCAAAAGAAAATGTGATAAAACTCTACCGCAGTGCGGTCGATGTGTGAGGTGTGTTCCATCCCTCAGCCCGAGTCTGTTCCATTTATGTCATTGCCACTTTGCTGAAGGAAATCAACACCCCAGACTTCAGAGTACATGCAACTATGATTACTCCGTCAAGTCGTCTCATAGCAGCCCAAATAGCGACAACTATTCCGCTTCCGCCAAAGCCTCACCCCCCGAACTCCCAAGGGTAAAGGCGGACGATGATTCCCAGGCTCGGGCAATCCTCAGGGCTTTCAACGTCAACTGGCTACAGTCTCTCGTCCAATACTTTTCAACCGTTCACAGCGTATGTATATCTCGACCAATTTGGTCTTTTCAATAACAAGCTACCATCCCCCGTTCAGAGCCCCTGTTGAGGGATGGTATCGATAACATTTCCTTTATAGTGGTTTAGCGTTATCCGACCAGACACCTTCAAGGCCTTGATTGAGCGGCATTCCGATTCCGATGATCGAGACTGGACAAACTCTTTAGAAAGCGAGGAGTATGCCCTACTTATCATATGTATCCATCTCGTCACAGATACTACTACCCTTGGGAGATCAGAAGAGGTCTTGTTTGGGCCCATCTACCGAGGCGCCAAGCGAGCATTTGCATCATTGACCTGCTTGTCAACACCTACAGTTGAATTGATGCAATGTGGCGCCTTGTTATCCCTCTTTGAATTTGGCAACGGCAGGGCAACTTTTGCCTACAGGACTCTCGGAGAGACAGTCACGATGGCACACGTTGCTTCCCTTCAAAAATGCAAATATTACCCCCAGAGAGCTACCCTTCTCCCAGCTGAAGAGGAGAGCACATCTCTGTGGTGGGGGATGTTTATCCTCGACCAGTAAGCCTTGCTATTTATCCTCACATAACCTCTGTGCCTCGACCAGTCTTTCTTACACAAGATATTGATAGATACATTCATATGGACTTGGCTGTCAGAGATTTACCACTGCTTCTAGACAAGCCCAATGATGACGATCTTCTTCCCACGTATAGTGTTCTCTGGGACGGAAGTCGCTATCTTCCTTTTAATAAGATGCTCCCTGTGAGCGTGGACGTTTCCGAGTACCTCGGAACGTTCCAAAGATCTGCTCAGGCAGCAACTTTACTACACACGGCCCATCTTTGGAACAGTGCGCTACGTTCCGCCACCAAGCTTCCCTCTGTTGCCGAGTTCGCCCATATCGACCGCAACATTCGCAGCGCGTTGGATGCCATGCTGTCTCAGTGTGATGGATGGGAGGTGTTCTGCGACGGATTCGCGATGCTGATGAGGTAATTAGATCCCCCAAATCTCGGACGCCTCTTGCTGACTATTTAACATAGCTCTTTCTTTATCTTATACCGCCCCTATTTACACTACTCTAGGGCCAATCCGCAAGATCCCCTGGGGAGCCCAACCGACGATGATATGACGCAGTCTTTTGCCGCGGCAAGATTTGCCGTGCGGTTTATTCACGACTTGGCTATTAACTTCAACAACCATCTAGACAAGCACCAGGAGTGGTTAGCCAACCTGGCGCCCCCGGCGACCATTTCGTGCTTCCTGGCAGCTGATCATATTGCGCTATTTGATACCGTACACGAGGATAGTAAAGCTGGATTCCTGGAGATACAAAAAAGCTTGGAGACTTTCAGTAAACGATGGAGAATAGGAGGTAACTGAAAGCTCTTACAATTGCTCTTCTATTCACGTGCTAACAGATCCTAGAAAACATGCTTCTGGCCATGAAAAGGCTTGATTACATGTCCGAATAGCCTTCAAAATGCAACAATACAACATGCTTACTTTCACACGAGAGTACAACAAACACAAATCATCACTTAAAGTAGATAATAGCTCGAAATAATAATGTTGTCTTAAAAAAAATACCAAATAGTCTAAACACATATGAAATACAAAAAACACCATTCCTAATGAAGCCCGCTCTCCCCCGTCTCGGCCATATACTGCTGACACTTGACCAGCATGCTAACCTGCTCGCCCACCTTGTCCAAATGCCCGAGAACCTTCTTGTTCCCGTCGGTGAAAGTCAGGATGGAGTACGGGATGCCCGTCTCGTGGCAGAACTCCCGCACGAGCGCCTGCACCTTGCGCAGGTTGTGCCGGGGCACGCGGGGGAAGAGGTGGTGGATGACCTGGAACTGCAGGCCGCCGTGGACAAAGTCCATCCAGGCGGGGCAGTCGACGTCCATGGTGGTCCTGAGCTGGCGCTGGGCGAAGGACTCGCTCTCGCCCAGGTCGGAGGTGGACATGCCCCAGTGGGAGAGGGTGATCTGGACGTGCAGCGGCATGGTGATGACGTGGCTGACGAGGATGAAGACGACGCGGGAGGTCCAGGTCGGGATGTTGCGCCAGCAGAGGACGTAGCCGAAGAGGAACCAGTAGCAGGCCATGAAGGTGATCTCGGTCGGGCGGATCCACCATGCGGTGGTGGTCCCGAGGCCAGCGGAACGGTTGCCGAGGACGTGGAGCCAGGAGAGGAGGTAGAGGTTGAAGCGGGCGATGCCCATGACGGGGTAGTAGGTGTACTTCTGGAAGGGTACGAGGATCTCGGAGGCCTTGTCCCAGACGTAGGTGAAGTCGTAGTAGGTGGAGTGTAGGGACTTGAAGAAGGAGGGGCAGGTAGCGAATAAGGGGAGGTTCTGGATATCAGGGTCATGTTCCTGGACTCAAGTTAGTTGACGTTCGACTTTGATAGTCAAGCAGACAGGGATGGGGATGGCACGAACGGGTTGGTTTGTGATCAGATGATGGACGTTGTGACTACTCTTCCACCAACCAATGGAAAGTCCACAACAGAAATCAGCAATGAATAAACTAATGAAGGTGTCGACATTCCAATTGTGTGTGATGGCAGTGTGGGCTGAATCATGAGCTGAAAACATGATTTGATGCTACAAGTATATGCCAGTCAGTAAACGTGTTGATGGAGAGGTAGCAACACCAAAGGGGTTTAGGAAGTCTTACCCAGAAGAGGCCTAGAGAGATGGCCGACGGGACAAACCACTGCCAGCGGAGGAAGACAATGAACAAGGTAAACAATGTAAAGTACCGGGCACACTCTTTGCCATAGTCAAGGTACGGGGTGTTGTAGTACCCCATGTCGACAATCTTCTGGTGGAGTTCACCATACTTCTGGGCAATGTCCTGCTGGAGGGCGGGCTCTACAGAAGGGTACTCCTCCAGGTCCCGGCTGATGTCCCTCTGCATGGCCCAGTCAGTGTACTCTGTGGGGGACAAGTGACGGATCTTGGGGGCGGGACGGGAGGCATCTGCCGTAGCATTGCGTCTCCGGAGACCCGAAGAGTCCGAAGAGTCCGGGGCAAGGCCAGCCTCATACGCTTTCTTCTCCAGAGACTCCACCAAGTCATCGACGATGCTGCTGCTGCTGCTGCTGGACGCTGCAGAAGTCGCCGACGAGGCCCCGTCGCCAATGTGACTGAGGAGATCCTCATCATCGTCGGACTCGAGGGTCTTGGCTGTCTCGCTGGGGGTGTAGATGCCTCCTCTAATTGGCGGTGTCATGTTGGGCCACGGTCCCGCTGGCTTCCGGCCTATCCGAAAAGCCTTCATTTTCTGCACGGTGGCTGCCGAATGATACCTGCAGTTGCATATGTCAGCTGGGGCCAGAAAAAAACGACTAAAGATTCATAAGCAAACTCCGAGGCCCCCGATAGCTCCAGATCTTCAATTTAAATCAAGAAACCCCGGGTGTCAGATCTCGCCCTTCCCCGAGATATCCCTTCCCCATCTCGGGCCCCTTGAGCTTAAAATAACGTTATTCCCCTCTGCTACCCAAGATCTGGAAATCTGCATTCACTAACTGGTGTACACACACATGAAGCAAGGAGGCAGGACTAAGATGGCTGGACAAAGGATCTATCACGAGCCCAAGGCTGCTCGTGGCGCATCCAAGAAACACTCTACCACCGGACTTTGGGGATGATTTTTTGGGTTTTGCGGCAGACAAGACAAATGAAAGGAAAAAGGCAACGGAAGCAAAATATCGCTTTGATGGAAATGAGGGCTGGGCATGTCTCTTACACTGTGATTTCATGGGTCGCATCTCTCCCAATCATGTGTTTGATGACCAAGTCACCTCCTGGATGCCTGTTGAGCCAGGAATCCAGTCGGAGAACGTAATTGTCCATGATCACGATCGCTTTCCCCTCTGCAATCATCTCCTTTACCTGGCATGGCGACACGATGTCGTCGCGACCCATCTTGAAAGCTCAATGGGTTCCGACTGGTATATATGTGTAGCGTCGAGTCGCAAAGGTCGATGGATTCTCGATTAGGGGTCGATCGCACGGAGGTTGAGCTTCGGAAGGACTGTCGGTTTCTCGTCGCCGGCAGGTTTATCCAACAGACACAATGTTAATGGTGAAGCTGGCGCTGAGCAGAAGGGTCACGGCTGGCTTCAATTGGGAAGGCTAGAGGATGCTTTTGAGCAAGGCGTGTTCAGTCGGTCAAGACCCTGCTTGCATGGTGGCCAACAGCGATTACGAGCGTCTCGGAAGGAAGTCGAAGTTATGGAACGATACGACAGGGGGGAGCATCCACAGATATCTCGAGAGGGAGGCGAGGGATATATCTACAGCCCAGGCAACCAAGAAGGGGAGAGAGAGGGAGCGACACCGACCGGGAGCCTCCGACCTACAGCCACGTCTCTGCCAGGAGGAGAACGGGGAACTATTGGGGGGCCGCCTACTCGTACCGGCGACGGAGAGTAGGGGGATTTGCCGACACACCCCAAGAAGGGGTCGGGGCCTGGGAAAATGGACTCATCTCCAACCCGTATGGTTGACGACCCATACCTCCATGGGGTGCGTCGTTAGCTGATGGGAGGGAGAAATAGATGGGCAGTCCTCGTTGATCAAGACGCGCAAAGCCACAAGGGGCTGACGACAGAGTGGAAATTGGGGGGTGGGTATTAAGACCAGTCCAGTCAATGAGTCGGACGGATGAACAGCTAGCATTGGAGCCATCACCGTGTTGGCTAACATGATCAACATAGCCGTTGAAGACGCTCCCCGGAGCTACGTGGGCGAAGTGAGATGGAGAGATAAGCAATGGCTTGCGGCAGAGATGAAGATACACTCCGTCCACCCACACCCTTGGTGCCTTGGCAGCATCCTTGGCAAGAGGGCAACGCCATGAGCAAAGGTTAAACCGAGGGAGCAATTTTGCGAGCGGGAGATTCAAGTGGGAAGAGGAAGGTGGAGGAACCGGCCCTCAATCCAGAATGGAGCTCGAGGACCCTTAGAACAGGGGCTTGCTCGTTGGTTCAAGAATATCAAGGCTGTGCATCCGGGAGAGGGGCGGAAAGGAGACTAGCCGGGTCGAACCCCAGGGACGGAGCAGCAGAAGCAGAACCGTCCCCTCAACAGGCGGGAATATGAAAGGCCTGGAACAATTCGCGAAGGGGACCTGGGGACAAGACCAGGATCTGATGCTTGGCCCAGATGACTGGGACCGGGTCCGTTGGCATGGGTCCCCGCCCCAAGAAGATTGTGAACGCTTTCTCTCCACAGCAATAGGTCAATTGGCTTCCCCTCCTACATTTTGCTCGAGTTCCGGTCATGTCCCTCATTCTTGCTCGAATAAGGTCCGTAAAGGGGGCTGCCCGCGTCCAATCAGGGGCTGAGCTACAATTTTAAATTGGCCGGCCTAATTTAGTGGTAAAAATAGTGGAAGGCCCTGTAGTTTAGTGTGGAGAGTCTTCTGCTCTGGCATGTTACCCGCTGTTGTTCTGTTTCTCAGTTGCTGCACGTGCTCTGCTCACACCTCTCTGATGACCATCGTTCACGACGACATATTCGCCGCTCCGTTCGTTACGCGTTCTTACGAGTCAACCCGGGACTACTTCCCGAGTATCTTGCTGAAGTGTGGTAGGTAGACCGGTTCAGGCAGCTGCAGAAAGCAGCGTAGAGAAATGACTGATGCAGATGGACGACGTAGGACGGTTTTTGAGCATTGCGGCCTCCGACAGCGTGTTCTGATCCTGCCAACGCCCCTCATTTGGTATACCGTACGAGTAGCCTTGGCGATCGACTGTCTTCGCCAATCCGTCCTTCAGGAGCGCCCAGCCAGGCGGTCTGTTCCACAGTCGTAGGCCGCACAAGTTGTGCAATATCTTCATGTCTTCTGCAGTTTCGAACACCAGAGCACCAGTGAAACAGGTACCTGTAGTGAAGGCGACAGAGGCTAGAGGGAGCCGTCCAGTGGCTAAATCCACTGTATTCTGCGGACCCCAGCCATCATTCATGAGCTACAGAGGCTTAGCTACCCGCTACACGTAAGCGACTCCCTGAACTGATGTCATCCACCGTCTGATCAACACAGCACGCACCATGATTGATTAGACTCGGTTTCAAAGAATTTCCCTCCTTCGTCATTCGCAATGGAACAACCCGAAGCGAGGACACAATGCGAGACATTACCCGACACCCTCGCATTCTGGGATGCGAGATAAAAACCTCGTCAGTGGGTCCCCGGAGAATCCCCGAGCCCAGGCTACGAGCCGGTGACATGACTAGCAATTCCCTTGTTTTACTCCCGCCAATATACCCACGTAGCCGCTCAGTTTGGAGCCTACCAGGTGTAGCTGACTAGTTGCGACGAGTCCAATCACGAGTCAGAGTTCATCATGTGCCGCGTTCTGCCATCGGCTCCCTCCTTGCTCTAAACTGCCTGGTGCGTAGGGTAGGTAGGCATTTTGAGAGATCTCGTTACTTTCACTCAGATACCCTAGAGAACCACTCTCGATACTTCATTTGCAATCAATTATTGCACACTGAAAAATTAGAGTTGCAGTACTCACTGTATCTTGCTCGGGTTTTTGGAAGAGAAGCGCCAAATTTAAAGGATTTGAGTTTGTATAAAAGAAAAAAACTTGAAGTTTGCAGCTTGGAACAGGAGGAAGTGGAGAAAAACACGAAGTAACAGAAGGAGTTCACTCTGTAGAAAAAAGGGAAAATGAAATTCGGGAGATATATAAAGAAGACTACTCTGTATAAGTATTTATTCCCCTGTCATGTTCCTTTCTGAGCCTTAATAAGTTCATGAACAGTTCCCGTCATGGCTTGAAGCTTACTCTCGAGCTTATTGATGTCTGCCTCGGCTATTTTGGCTTCTTGAGTTGCTTTACTTATTTCCGACTCAATTAAGTCCGCCTGGCTTTGAGTCGAGGTGGTTTGGGTCGGCTCTAGACTTGCGTCTCTCATCTTACGGTCACCGTTGGTTGGGTCGTCAGCATCACTGAGAAACAGACCATCATGCTCTCGCAGTTGGAACTGAAGAGTGACGATGTACAACAAGTCGTGCAATTTACGGCTACATGCCTCGTCGATTTGCTGTTTAATGTAGTTGAGATCTATTTGAACTCCCGGGATTCGATCGTCGAAAACACCGGATCTGGAAGGATCTTTCACATTAGCCGTCGACATCTTGGACATGGATTGGATTTGGGACAGCTGATCAAGCATCCTCTGGGCTTCTATGCCTAAGTTTTGTTGCCGTTGCATCGTCGAGCGGCTGACATCCTCCCAATCATCAACCATGCGATTGACCATGGAGCAGAAGTCGCTTGATAATGTTTGGCCAGAGCTCTGGAAAGCAATGTGGAGGGGTCCGTTGGGGCCCCAGAGAAATGAAAGCTCCTTTTTCTGAGACTGGGCCATGGTGGTGGCCTTGCCTATGCACTGCATAGCTGCGGTGCTAGGAGAGAGGTTGCAAGCAAGCACATCCGATGGAAGCCAGTCACCTCCTTCCCAGGCCAGGCAGAGTCGATCAAAAATAATCCTCTTTTGATCCTCAAGGGATAGGTGCTTACGAGTTACGTCGGAGCGCATATTTTCAGTGGAAGAGGGAAAATAGACAAGACCATGCGCTGTACCTGACTCTGCTTGATTGTTTGTGTGTCGCTGGGATGATATGCAGTGAGATTGGCGTGGAAAGGAACAAGAGAGTATACGTCTTCGCGAATGAGAATCATTCCTGCGCCTGTGCTTGATGCAATATATATAGGTGTTTGGGCACCTTCTTGATGATGAGGGAGGGCTGGGGTATGACGAAAAGATGCGAAAGAAAGACAATGGCTAAATGGGGAGAAAGCAAACGCGTTCATTGAGTACAGCTGCAATTGAAGGAAGTGCGCTCAAAAAGCAAGGCTTACACATTAATCCTGGGGAACTTAAGTGGCTAGAAATGGTGGAAGGGGGGTTTCTTTGTCAAAAGAATTTGATATCGCGGGCTTCTCATTGTGATTTCGTGGCTCGTGTTTGTTCGTTGACAATCGTGTTGTTTACCAGAGCAACCAGCTCATCAGAACAATCAAATGGCAACAAGGGCGGCGAGTAGTTAGCAAAAGGTATACCTGCGGTGGTGGCAAACAAAAACTTGGACTCTAGGTCATAATATAAATGTATCTGATTGCAAGAACCAATTTACCTTGAAAAAGGAGAGGGCTGTATATTCTGAGATGGAGGCTGTTTGCCCCATTCCTTATCAAAGACTATTATCTTATCTGGTATCGGAAAGGGCGGCTTACTAAGGTAAGGATGGCCCGCCTTCAGATGCCACGACGGGCCGTATTTGTTCCGGCAGACACAACCAAGGTCAAACATGTCATGGAACAGTCCAGCAGAGACTGGGACTATGCCTCTGCCCTTTCTGCTGCTCGAATGAGTCGGCACGGCTTCTCGTTGGCCGGTCATTGCCGCCTGACGCTTTCTGCCCGAAGATCTGTACAGGGCCACGACAGTTTCTGTGACGCGCAGTCGAGCATGTCGAGAATCATCCCACCTAGTCCGAGGTAATTGACAACAAAGTTGAAAGATACTGATTACACTGTGACAAGGAACTGCGACAAGGCATGCCGAGATGATACGATTTTCAGTCCCTTCGATTCCTAGTTGAGCTTGAGAGCTCGCTCGATGTTCCCAACGCGCCGCTCGCAATCGACTCGACCGTGATCCCCGTCGTTTCTCGGCCCTCATCTGTCGTCCCAGAAGTATAATCCTCGAAGCGAAACATTGTTCACATAACTCGTTGCTGCCGAGGCCATTTGGCAAGGATAGTGGCTTGTCACGTCTGTGAATTGGAGTTCTGTCGGGCAAATATCTACACCCTATGATCCCGCTCGGCACCCATTGCCATTGACGAAACGGCCGACAAGGATGAATATATAAGACCTCATGGAGTAATTCATGGCTATAGACGTCCATTGGAACTGCTGCCATGCGTAAACATTGTGCTATGAAGTCACGGCACATGATAGCCTCGACATGTGCCGTGAGGCCCATGGATTGTCGATTCAGGTGCTCCTGGCCAGTTGGACTGCTTGCATCTCTCGCCCAACTAAGGGTTGTCTTAACAAGCGTGTCTTCTTGTTAACACTCTTATGGTCTTCGCGAGTATCACGTGTAATGATCGTAGCCAAGGACGAGGTTATGAATGCATCAAATTAGATTCGTTGTAAATTATCATCGCTGTCTATAATGCTGTCCGCACAGGCATACCATGCCACCATGCAATCTGTCATACCTCGACACTCACGCCAGCATCAAGGTTACTCGTAGCTTCTCCCCTCCGCAGCAGTGATGCCCAACCACTCCTGGCTACTCTATTGGATGAATATGAAAACGCCCATCCACCGACATTATGGCTCCTTTGCTCCTATATCTGACTCGGGGAGGTACTGCTGTTTTATTTCGTTCATGGTTTCGTTCACGGCCATAACAAAAACCGCTTACTCGACCTTCTGGGCCTGGATCTTCTGGAGCTTCTTCTGTCGGCGGCGCTGGTAGGCCTCGCTGCCGGCCTCGGTGTCGAGCATGTAGTCCCACCAGCGGAAGCTGGAGGCGTAGTTGCCGATGAACTTCTCGTGGTGCAGATCGTGGTGGTCGGCGCCGGCCCAGACGGGCAGGAAGTGGCGCAGGCTCCAGGGGAAGTCGTAGCCGCTGTGGGCGTCGATGGCCTGACACATGCGCAGCATGATCCAGACGTACATGGTGACGAGGTGCAGGTCGCCGGTGACGGCGAGCTGCAGGACGGGGGAGCCCACGACGCCGAGGCCGAGGATGGCCGTCTCGATGGGCGAGGCGTACTCAGAGGCGAGGCCGAAGGGGGCGGAGTAGGTGTGGTGCAGCTTGTGGACCTTCTTGTAGAGGTATTTGGTGTGTAGGGCGCGGTGGACCCAGTAGTGCCAGGTGTCTTCTATGACGAAGCAGATGGCAATTTGGAGAGCCATCTTCCAGGCGGGAGGGAAGGGCACGCCGTACTGCATGCCGAGGTAGGTGGCGACGGGATGGAAGAACCAGATCTGGGGCAGCTCGGCGGTGAAGTGGATGAGGAGGACGAGGCGGGCGCAGTCCCACTGCTCCTTGAGCGTGGGCATCTTGGCCAGCTGGATCTTGTACTTGTTGAAATATGGGAAGAAGTCGAGGATGAAGAAGGGGAGGCAGCGGCCGAAGTAGACGATCTCGTGGAGCGCGAGGCTCATTATGCCGGTCGCGTAGGTGTCATTCTGCACGTAGAGGTACCAAGCCTGCAGATAAGGTCAGTAGCTGTTCTCTTTTGCAGTAAGGGGTAGGAAAAAACGTACGGTCCAGAGAGCTTCGAAGTATCCGAGAGTCGGGTTCTCCTTGGATACGGTATCGACGATTCTGAAGTAGCCCCCGCCGGTTGGCAGGGTCGTGTTTGTGGCTCTGGTTCGGGGGAAAGTTAGCAGCGTCCTCGCGATGAAATAGCGACGAGCGAGGGGAGGGCTGGTGCCATCCAGAGGTCAAACTTACAGTCCAAGTCCGTCCATTGTGCACAAGTCCAATGCTGGGAACTGCGGTTGGATGCTTGGAAGAATGGTGATGTTCTAGAAATGGTGGGACAGGACAAAGGGGCTTGATAAAATATTATACACCGCGACTCTCCTGAGAACCCTTGGCGGCAAAACATAAAATGAGGTGGGACGGATGAAGAGAGATCCGGACCCAGATCAGATTAGATCTGGGGGAGAGCAGCCAATGGCGTCTGCTGCTCCGTCCGAGATGGAGATTCTCCTGGCCGATCGACTGGGAGCTACAGCCCAGAAAGGCATAGATCTGGCCTGCCAGACGCATCCCCGACGTATTCGTGTTGCTAACTTTTGAGGGAGTGCGCCATCTGGCCAATCCCGAGGGCCCGAGGCGAGTGGCGGCGCAAACTCAAGCGGCGAGGGTCTTGAGCCTCCGCACCGGAAGCTGGTCTTCCCGTGCGCGTGGGATCGTACGGTGTCTGACAACAGCCTTGCGGCATCCAGGACGCCATTCCCAGGCGCTGGCGAGGCTATATCCGTGCTCCCAAAGTCAGATTGCCGAACCGCCTGGGCTGGCCTCGGTAATCTAGCAATCGCGATATCGAGATCTGGCCGTGATAAGAGAATACGAAAGTGGATACGAATACGAACAAGACGCGGTGAGAGCGCGCTCGGTGGAAACGCTCCTGCCTGCAGTAAATTACGGCGGCAGCCTTCTAGAAGCCGAGCTGTACCTACCCTACACTGGCAAACTGCATACCAAAAGCAAACCATTCGGCACGGCCTTCATCCTTCCGTGATACCATGGCTTGCAATGATCCTTCTCTGCGCTCAAGCTGATGCGCATCCTTCCAATGTAACTACTGTTTGATTGCAATACAGGCAAACCACGTGAGAGCCAAGTGCCAGCTAGCAAAAATGCAAGGCTCTGGGATCCCTTCATGTCCCCCAATGGCGGCGACTCGCGCTTTTCCAGGTTGGACTGCAATTCTTCACCATGGCAGCGCAAAAGGCTCCCACAGAGTCAATCATCACTGTCGAGCCCGTGCCTGGAGATGGCCCGGATGTCTTCCGAAGCGTGAGGTAGGCTTCACACTGCGCTCCATGCAACGATGTGTCAACTGCATTCGCTAAATGGGGATGGAATACAGTAGCCTTCATGACCAGAAAAACGCTCGATCTGTCTTTGGTGGGATCCTCATCAGTCATGCGATTGGCGCCGCCAGCCAGACCCGTGCCCCCGGGATATGTCGTTTGCTCGTCCAAGTCATCGTTCATCCGCCCGGCAGCAGGCGAAGAGACGATCAAGTACGCCGTCGAGAGGACGGCAGACACGCGTGGATTCGTCACCCGCCTCGTGCGTGCATACCAGGGACCCGAGAAGTTGCTATTGTATCTCTCCACCATCACTTTCCAGAACAAGAAGAGCTCGGCTCCTCGCTACATACTCACCTATGGCCTGCCTCCACCAGACCTCGGTGGGATCAAACCCGACGACATCCCCAAGGCTTCCCTGCCGCAGATCATGCATTGGTCAACCAAGCAAGACTTCCCGGTGCATGACCGCAACTACCTCAAGTTTAGAGAACCATGCGATTGGCGCCCGTGTGAGTTTACCGTCGCCGACGAGCCTACGGAATTCCGGATGTACGGCTTTGTCCGGTCGCCTGAGATATCTACAGATAGCCCCGGCATGCACATGGCGGCAATAGGCTATATATCGGATTCTTACATCATTGGGCCTTCGCTTTATGCAAACATTAGCAAGGTCGGTCGCATGATCGAAAATGTGGCCATGGCGGTCAGTTTGAACCACAGTGTGGTCTTCCACGACTTCTATGCAAAGGCAGATCAATGGATGGTCTGCGAGAGGCAGTCTTCCTGGGGCGGTGATGGTAGAGTCCTGACTCACCAGCGAATCTGGAACGTCGAGACGGGCTGCCTGGTCATGCACTCAGGAGGGCATTGCGCGGATCAAAGACGCTTCATTCAAGCTATAGGGTACGCGAGCGATGAGGTGCCCAGAGTCTGGATTATCGGCCTTGTGCAGGGCAAGAGTTTGAGGTAGCCGAAAAAGCAATTTTGGCCTAGAAGCGCCATTATCATTTCCTGGACCTGCCGTGTTGAAGGGGGGGGGGGAATATCGGGTCGGTGCCGGTCGAGGTCTTTGCTACATTTCAATTCAAGAAGGCAGCCTTGTTAATATGCGCCTTTGTAGTGTATTCTCTTCTCTTCACCCGGCCACGGCAACAATTCGCGCGTGCCTGCTTGCTCCCTGCATACAACTGGGTCCGCGCGCGAGGATTTTTTGCTCTTCCCGCCAATCACACCTGATTTTCTAATCAATCCTTTCTTTTATCAATCAGTGGGATGCTGCACATGACCCTGTAACAGGGAGGGTAGGAGCTGGAATCTCACCAAGAATTATCGCTCACGTGGGGTGAACGGCTGATCACTATGAGCGAGATAAAACCGAGCTGTGTGAGTAGGAGACACTTTTTCCCCGGCTCTGCCTTGGAAGTTGAGACTCCGCCTGCCTAGAGCCGGAGACTACCTCATTTGATCCCTGGTTTGATCTCGGCATCTGGTGGCCAAGGAGCTGCTGTGCTGTGTCCGCACAGCCATGTCCAAACAGGGGTACTTGTCGCTGCCGCCGAGGGACTCTCCAGCTCCAAACCCCCCACGGAACATCCAGAGGAGGCGAATTTCCTTCAGATTTTTGTCGGTATTGATGTCAATATGTATTGTTGTTTCTCTGTCCCAAAACCACCGCTTCATGGGCAACAATGCATTGCATTTTGACGAACCCACCGGCGGTGAAGCGTCCTCGGACTTCAGCTGGGAGAGTATCACGCCGCAGGAATCACTCGACTTTGTGCCGTGTTTCTCTTCGTTTCAGTGCGCTCGTCTCTCCGTGCCTTTGAACTGGAATGCCACGACAGAGGAAAGAGAGAACGGCCCTCGCGCGGCCCTCGCGGTCATCAAGCTCCCTGCGAAGGTCCCCGTGACCGACCCACGATATGGAGGGCCGATACTGCTGAACCCGGGCGGCCCGGGCGAGTCGGGGGTCTTTCAGACTCTGGGTGATGGGAAGAGCCTGCAGAGCATTCTTGATAACTCTCTGGAGCCGGGCTCCCCTGAATCCGGTTCATCGGGTGGCAAATACTTTGATATTCTGTCCTTTGACCCAAGAGGTGTGAACAACACCACCCCGTCTTTGAAATGTTTTATAGATGCTTTTAACCAGCAGGCTTGGCTCCTGGGCCTGCCTGACTATGGCCTACTTTGGCATAGCGAGACGACTATCGGAATGGAATGGGCCAAGGCGGAGGCGCTGGGCGCAAGTTGTTCATATGGGGAAGGCGACCACGGTATACTGCGCTACCTCAACACTGCACAGACTGTAGAAGACATGTTGCAGATCGTAGAGCAGCACGGGAAATGGAGGGAACTAGAGGTGACCAGGTTGCTCTCCGCTGCGAAACTGGTTGACCAAGAGACAACACGCGAGACTATAGAGCGCACTGCGTACAGGCCAGGCAGGGAGTTGATACAGTATTGGGGCATGAGCTATGGTACAATCATCGGCTCAACCTTTGCAGCAATGCATCCAGACCGGGTTGGCCGTCTCGTTATTGATGGAGTAGTTGATCCGGCAGACCATTACGCAGGTGCCTGGCTCACTCAACTGCAGGATTCCGACATGATCATCTCGAAGCACTGCGAATATTGTTTCCAAGCCGGCCCAGAGGAATGCCCTCTTTACACTGGCACTTCCCCTGCAGATATAGAGGCGCGATTCACGTCTATCCTCGCCACCCTGGAGCAGTTTCCCATCGCTATCCCGGTGGCCTCATCACTGGATGGAGTCAGTTCGGGTCCAGCCATTGTTACTTACGGCGATCTACACCTCAACTTGCTCTCTGGGATGTACTTCCCCTTCGCCATGGCGGAGAAGTTATTTGAGACACTCCTCGCTGTCGAGTCAAGGAACACCTCATCCCCAGCTCTTGTGGAAATCGTATCCCAAAAACAGGCCATCCTGAACCCTTTCGCGACTGGCCCGGCGCCATACGTTTCGGGGTTCGGACCCTTCCAGGCTATTTCGTGCATGGACAGTGGCGGCCCCACGAACCTGACCCGCGAAGAGTTCCACGAATTCGTGGCGATTTTGCACTCTCAGAGCCGATGGATCAGCCGCAGCTGGGCACGCAATAAGCTCGCTTGCCTGGGATACACCACCCAGCCTGCGTGGAGGCCCAGCCTGGACTTTAGAACGCAGGAGTGGGCGAACACCTCGCACCCGCTCCTCATCATCGGGAACACCCACGACACGGTGACGCCGATCCGGAACGCACGGCGTGTGTCGACCCTGTTCCCGGGCAGCGTCGTTCTGCAGCAGGACTCGCAGGGCCACTGCTCGCACTCGATCCCGTCGTTGTGTACCGCCCAGGTGGTGCGTGAGTACTTCCAGACGGGGGAGCTGCCGCACGAGGGGGCGGTTTGCGAACCCGCCGTAAGGCCGTTCATTGGGTGCACCAAGGGGAACGCGGCGGGCAGGGGGGAGTGTACATTTTCGTCGCCCGAGGAGACTAGGCTCTGGGAGACGATGGTGGATTTGGCAGATCCATTTGGCTTACGTTCGTAGACGGTTCTTGGGTTGGTATGATGTCGGTTTGTGCCTGCATGTGGCATAGTACATAGCATACATAGCATAGCATAGCATTACATAGCATAGCGTTGGGTGAAGATGGTGTTCTGGAGACGTGTGATCTGGTGTTTGGTAGTTTCGCATATAACTTATTTCACTCCCATGAATATCGTCATGTATAACTGTGTCCTATGGGCTTGCGCGAAGACTCTTGATATTTTCCCTTTTCTTCTTTTGATTAACAACTGTGTGAAGCTGGCCGAGCCGCATGTGGTCCCCAAAATTGTTTGGGGTCACATTTAACCCAGCTTCTTTTCTGCATCACCTCACATGCAACCGTGTGACGATGTGTACTATTGGCAAAGGTCCCGTAATGGCCGTGATCTAGAGTATCAGGGGGATGACTTTGTGAACTGGCTTCTCGGTTAGCTGGATATTAATTTCTCATGTATCAAGCACGTGGACATAGATGTTTAGTAGTTCGTGTTGGTGTCCCGGGCAGGTCGACGTCAAGCTCGATGGTCTGGCTCGATGACCTCGCCTCTCCCTTTCACCCCACTGGTTTTAATGCTTTAAAAACGTGCTAGAATGCTCCAACAGCTATAACTACCCATGGGATAGTGCGGGACCTATGCGAGCTATATTACCTCCATCCTCTTTGGGGAGACCGATCGGCGCTCTGGACACTACAACCAGGTCGTGGAAGAGGATCGAAAAAATAAGCATAATACGGGCTGTCTTTCCTTATTGTGGACTACGATCACGCCAAGGCTTGGCACCCATTCTTGTTTTTCTCGCATTACACACAATATCACTTGTGACATTCGCTAGTTGGGACCTGCCGAATCCGTTGGTTGAAAGGGGAGGCACCCATCACGTCTCACATGGCGCTATTCGCCATCCAGCACGAAAGCCGGTTGGAGATGGATGAGGGAAATAAGCATCAAGCCAACTACGGTCGAGACTCCAAGCGAGAGGACTGTGTCTCGCGAGAGAGCGGAAACACATGGCCCGTGGCTGCCCATCGTCTGGTGATGGCATCCCGCCTGGGTCCCGACCTCCCTAGCTTACACTCAGGCCAGAGAGCAGCACGAGCATGGGGGCTCCAGTGGGGGAGTCTCATCGCCTTCAGGGGTTCGAAGGTTAATAATCGGGATTCGGCGGCTGTGGGCCATCAAACCATTGAATTGGAGATCACAACTGAACTGCCCCAGTCCGTTTGGGGCTACACGGTGATTCTTGGAGTCCTCTGGGTACCAACCAGACGATAGGTCTCTCCACACGTGAGCCAAGTTGCCCACACAGGCCACCTTCATCACGCTATAGTGGGTGGATGGGATCGGACAAGTGAACCTGGGAGTGGCGGAGTCCGGTGGTTTACCGGAACCGATACACTAACGAGCAAGCATCAGCGTTGCTCGTGCGTCGATCGCCGGCTGCCATTGGATGCCGCCGGTTCAGCTCTGTCCAGGGACCGACTAAGCGAAGCCGCATGTCTTCCAATTTTGTGACACTAGAGGGAGCGGCCACTGTTGAATATCTTGGCTTCCCACCGGTCATTCTTCAGGTTCAAGAGGCCTCTCGGGCCCGTTAATTGCGAGTTCTTCCTTTGCATCCGTGGTCGACTTGGGCTAGCTCGGCGCATCAGATGGGTCGTAGAGTGCGCCATTGATGGCACCAACGCCGTGGGATTGAATAATGGCAAGGTGCACTTTGCCTTCAGGCAGTAGGATTGGTGGCCCTCAAAGGGTGCGTTTTGCCTGGCCACCTCAAGTGATGTGTGGACACGGAACACCCTCGTGCGAGCGATGTGCTCATCAACAGCTCAGGGGTCGACATACTCTAACTGCATACAATGAACCTAGAAAAGTGATAGCTCGACGCTCGAGAGACCCCAAACGTGCCCGGCGCCATTCTATCGGTATCTACCGATCACGAATCGATCCGGGTAGTGGGCGTCCACTTAAAGCCCGCCGTTCGAGCATGTTGAAGAATCCAGCTGGCAGGGATGCCGACTTGGCTCCCTCCACGCCCCATCCATCCTCGTACTTTAAGCTAGGCGTTCCTGCGGCAAGCCTTCCAGCTCTTCCATTTGAACGTCTGTAACGTCGTCAGCCTTCTTCATCACCCCTCCTCCGCCGCGTCTCTGATCTCCTGCGGTCCTCGCCCAGCGCGCCCTAATACCTGCTCATCACCACTCTCCTTTCCGGTCATCTGTTGGCTGGGTGTCCCTTGTGCGGGCTGCCCAGTGACCGATCTGTGCCGCCGAGGAGCACTAAATGGAAACCATACATCATCGCCAGTATCAATATCTATTTGTTGACGACTGACCACACCTGAGCCAGCTGCGGCTGGTCGCCGGGAAACATCGAATAACATGGCTCAACTCTCTAAATATACCTACCTGTTCGCGATTTGTACCTGCTTTTCTTTCCTTGATGCTTGGAACATCGGTACGTCAGAGCCGGGCGCAAAGTTCTATGCAGACTGACACGACATACTGACCCTCTTCTCCTTGCAAGGTGCCAACGATGTCGCCAATTCCTTTTCCACGTCGGTCTCATCCCGGTCGCTTACTATGAAGCAAGCTATGGCTATCGCGGCGGTGATGGAGTTTAGCGGATCCTTGGCCGTCGGCTCTCGAGTCACAGACACTATCCGTTTGAAGATCGTCGACCCCAAGCTATACGAGCAGGAACCGAGCGTTCTGCTTCTCGCTATGACTTGCACCATCATAGCCTCGGCTATTTTCCTGACTTTTGCGACGAGGCAGGGGCTCCCCGTCTCGACGACACATTCGCTTGTTGGTGGTCTCGTCGGTGCTGCTACCGCTTCGGTTGGGATCACAAAGGTCGACTGGTCTATCAATGGTGCTTCTCAAGTCTTTGCCGCATGGTTCGTTGCGCCGGGCATCTCGGGCTGCCTGGGCGCAGCCCTGTTTCTCTTTACCAAATACTTT
This sequence comes from Clonostachys rosea, assembly GCA_026958235.1. Classification (NCBI taxonomy): domain Eukaryota; kingdom Fungi; phylum Ascomycota; class Sordariomycetes; order Hypocreales; family Bionectriaceae; genus Clonostachys; species Clonostachys rosea. Next base: position 928,536 of record CP110205.1, read on the forward strand.
ATCCTTACGAAACACAATGCTCCTCGCAAGGCGTTCTATTCTATTCCTGTGTACACCTTCATCACGGTTGGCCTGTTAACCAGTAAGTAGCCCGCTAACCTCGATTTGACTTGACCAGGCCTTGGAGGATATGCTGACTTTCCAAAACCAGTGCTTCTTGCCTGGAAGGGTGTGCAGACTAGAGTCGATCTGACCACCGAGCAGGTTATTATGGCCGTGTTCATCACAGGTGGAGGCGCCACCGCCCTAGAAGTTTTCTTTGTCCTCCCTTTTATCTGGCGCAAGATCATGATAGAGGATTGGCAGCTCCGCTGGTGGGATGTCTGGCAAGGGCCCTGGCTGTTGAAACGACCCCCTCCGCCACCCACGCCGCCTAATATCTCGAGGGGGAACGTCAAGAACTATTATCGTGGCCATCTCACCCGTGACGAGTTGAACCAGATCCGGCGGTCAGAGACGTTGATGCAGTCGGTCCAGAATTCGCCCAACTTGCCTTCGACCTTGGACAAGGACGACAACAACGACGAGATACAGATCCTTCCACCACCGGCGATCAGTATCACGGAGCCCCCACCAGTAGCCCGCGAAGAGGAACGAGATGGGGCGGGAACGGTCAACGATGAGTTGATCCCTCCGAAGCCTCCGGGTCCTTGGTACACCGTCCACGTCCTTATCTGGTACGTCAACCGAGTCCTGCTGCGCGGTCTGGAAAAGGACGTCGTCATGATGCAGAAGCGCAACGCCGTTCTGTCCTGGAACCTCGACGATATGCATGCCCGCGCCGCGCACTACGACAACAGGGCAGAGTACATGTACTCGGCGCTGCAGATCCTCACAGCCGCGACGGCCAGCTTCATCCACGGCGCCAACGACGTCAGCAACTCTATCGGGCCGTTCACGTCGGCGTACCATGTCTGGAGCACAGGGGAGATCCCCAGCCAGGTGGGAGTACCGCTCTGGATCCTGGCCATGGGTGGTTGTGGTATCGTGATTGGGTTGTTGACGTACGGGTACCATGTTATGAGGAACATGGGAAATCGGCTGACGCTGATATCGCCGAGCCGCGGGTTCTGCATGGAGCTCGCGAGCGCCATGACGATTCTCATTGCAACGCGGCTGTCGTTGCCTGTGTCTACTGTAAGTAGCACTCTTATTTTGGGCACACCTTGCGGTTTGGATGATACTGATGCGTGTTTCCTTAGACTCAATGTATTGCCGGCGCTCTGGTTGGCGTCGGGCTTGCCAATGGCGATTGGCGATGTATCAATCTGCGCCTGGTTGCGTGGATATATGGCGGTTGGATCATCACACTGCCTTGTACGGCGTTTATGAGCGGGTCTCTGATGTCGCTGATTATCAATGCCCCGAGATGGGATAATAATTAATAATGATATACCTTAGATACGAATGACGAACCTAGATATTAATAACCCCCTTGCCCCGAGCTTTTCACATCCTGTCCTTGATGACTGGGCTGATCGTCTTTGTATCGTTGCATGAAACCTTAGACTTTGGAATCAAATGTTGCACCTTTACGTCTCAAGCACTCTGATCAGCAAGCCGGAGATTATTATTGACTAAATGGTACAGAAGAACTAGCAAGCAGACGTTGGAAATGCCTTGTTTCACCACTGGTGTGACAATTCTTTGCCCTCGAACTTATCTTCAGCTACCTCCGGCTATCTCAAATAATAAACACATTTTCGAAACGGCAGTGGTGCCCGTTACAAATGAGTCCATCGGCTTAAGACCTCCGTGGGCGTTGTTAGAGGGACATTATACCAGACAAGCTGCTTGGAGCAGTGAAGAGCCTTCGGCAAAACAGCCGGTTGATGGATCCATGACATACCTGATATGTCACTCCTGCGTTCATCATTGGTACCGCCACCCCTCTTATCTGAGGCTATCTGGTCGCGTCATTGCGAATCTACTGCGTGCCTTATATCCGGTCATGATACAGCACCTGATTACCAATCTGCAGCTTCAACCGATCACCTGCATGTAGGCTGGAAGGCGTCATCTCATATCTGGAGCCGATTTCATTCGAGCCATCATTGAGCAATTTAATGTCGCTCCTCTGAACCTCACTGTTATACGTACTGACATATTGACCTTGCCGAATCGAATAAAACTCTGCCAATAATTTTGTTTGCTGAAGGAATCGCCTTTTCACACCTGCGTAATATCATCTTCACCAGAACAATGCCAGGTCTCCGTGTCATCTACGGCGCTGGCTCTGCAGGCAGCTGGCGCAGCGAGACGGACGGACCAAAAGTGGCCGACGTCCTCCAAGAGTTTGGCGTCGACAAAATTGATTCCGCTCGCATCTACCTGAAGAGCGAAGAGCTCATCGGAGAGCGAGGCGTGGCGGCCAAATTCAAGATCGACACCAAGCATCCTGGCGGTTTCGCCGAAACCAACAACGCAACCAAGGAGAACGTGCTCGCGGTCGCCGACATCAGCTTCGGTCTGCTGAAAACGGACAAGGTATGCTCGCCCTGCGAGAGAATTCTGCTCGTCAGTCTAATATGGCCTCTAGGTCGATGTTTACTATATACATGCCCCTGATCGGAAGACACCGCTGGAGCAGACCCTGGAAGGCATCAACGAATTATACAAGCAGGGTCGTTTTGAGCACTTCGGTCTGTCTAATTTCCTGGCTAGCGAGGTCGAGGACGTGATCCGCGTGGCCAAGGCGAACGGCTTCGTCGTACCAACGGTCTACCAAGGTAATTATTCTGCCATAGCTCGAAGGCAAGAAGAAGAGCTGTTTCCGACCTTGCGCAAGCATGGCATCTCCTTCAACGCCTACTCCCCCCTGGGCGGCGGTTTCTTGACCAAGACGGCAAAGGATATCGAGGAGGGGGCTGGAAGGTTCAAGCCTGACACCCCTCTTGGAAAGCTGTACTCTACGCTTTACAGCAAGCCCTCGTTTCTGGCGGCATTAAAGAAATGGGAGGATATCAGCGCCAAAAGTGGACTCCCGAAGGCCGAGCTGGCATATCGATGGGTTTCGTACCATAGCGGCCTGAAGCCGGAGCTGGGCGATGGAATTATTATTGGTGCGAGGACCCTGGACCAGCTGCGAAAAACACTCATCGGGTTAAAGAGCGGGCCTCTCCCAGATCAGGTTGTGGAAGACATCAATGGAATCTGGGACACTATCAAGGGGGAGGCTGGGTTGGATAATTTCAACTTGAACGATGTCTGATGAGCTTGAATGTTCCTTCAACAGCACTTACTGCATTAAAGTCTGTTGGGTAACCTCCTTCCACATTTTGGAATTAACAAAGCATAGTTTTTCACTATTGACATGTCTAGAATTAGATGTTGAATTAGACCTCAACAACAGCGGCAGTCCAGGGCTCGTTGCCAGAATTATTCTCTCAACGTCCCATCGCCTCCCACTAGATCCGAAATCTTCTCTTCCTAGAGACCAAAGAACGGATCAGGGTTAGAATGAAAGAATAGATCATCCAGGTACAGCTGCTCAAGCTCGTCCGGGTCAAATGAAAAAGTCTCATCCGTGATGAAGTTTGAGCTCGGAGCTGGCTGCTGCTCCTGCTGCGCTTCGGTCAATGGGTGAGTGAACCGTGTAGTGACACGGAGTCGGGCCTCAGGAGCAGCCGGGGACTCGTCCAGCACCTCATTGGAGGTATTCATATGACAAATCTCTGGATCTAGCAGAGCCCAGACCAGAGAGGGCTGGAACATGATTGTGTTGCCTCCTTCGTGGTTGCTTCTCTGGTGATCGGCAATATGCTGTAAGTTTCGTAGGAGATCGAGCTACATGCAATGTGAGCAAGTTATGCATTGTCCAAATTAAGGCTGTCAATTATTTTTTATACCTTTTGCGACATGTGCGGCCAAATTAGAGCAGCACGAGCCAGATAGTCTTGACACCAATTCAGGTCTTTCACTGCTCGGTTCGAGACCTTCTCATCAACGGCGAATCGAAACAGACACGGCACAATGGCCAATATGGCAACTAGATGTCCGACCAGAGGACTGGTAATCTCCAGGCCAAACCCTTCACTGCATTGAAGGATACGGAAGACCCAAGCTGAATGAAAGATTGCCAGGTCCACAGTCTGCTGCAAGAATGCGTGAGACTGAGGCCCTTTTGTCGATCGACGTACAGCAACCAAGTGAATGAAAGGATGGTTGATGGTGGCGGGGACGGCGTGGAACAGAATCTGCATGAGAACCCACGATGTCCAGTACTCCCTCTGCTCGAAGATCTCACTGGCTGTCCGCGTAGTGAAGGAGACATTCCGGAGGAGATGCATATGAGGAAGCTGGCGTTCGAATTCGAAGTATCGGGTGCTGAGCTTGGTATGGCCGGATTCTGGCCGCCAAGGGATCTCATCGTTCCCAAGCTTGATGTCATGGAGCCAAGTCGCGACGTCACCCCATACGGAAATCATCTGTATGTAGTAGGCATTGATCCCCAAGTCCGTGACAGCTTCGTCAGAATCGTAAAGACCAGCCACTTTGTCACCGGCACTGGCAGAGGTGAGCCGCGGTGGGAGAGGGGCACTGGAGGGATATTCCAGGCCGTCTAGATATTTGGCTGGTATGCTCATGTGTGATGAGAATATCTTCTCCAGGCAGAAGACGCTCCAACGACACCGGAGACTGCGGTCTTTATCATTGGAGTTCTCATCAGATCGTAGAGCGCGGCAAGAGACTAAACGGGACGCAATTCCGATTGTCATCCAGGCCACATTGGGTTTGCACGCTATATTTAATCATTGGTGGAATGCTCTCTCTGGATGAAGGGATTGTTATAGGGCCTGGAAACATACCTGCCAGCGCCGCTAAAGTTTGGAGGCAGAGCGCTTGGATGACCTCCAACCTGGCTACTCCCTGGACCGAAAGAACCCTGGTCATGGCCTCGGCCGATCTGGTGTAGTGTTCAACCGCAATAGCACTATCTGGATAGTAGACATGAGATTTTAGACTCAGCGTGAGGGCCAGGAAGCTATGGAGGAGATAGCGCGGCGAGGATAATAGTTCATCCTTCAAGCCCTGGGACTGGAAAAGAGGTATTGGCTGAAGGTGCGCCGACCATTGATAGACTTGGATCAGGTCATCTAGTACCTGTGTTGGAGGGACCCTTCACGATGTTTAGTAAAATGGGACACAAGTGAAAACGATAATGGATGCTCACTCGATGCTTGATGCCCTTAGTCCTGTGGATTGTGGTAGTCCTGTAGGCGCCATTAGGGCGCGACCCTGATGCGAAGACATGGGCTGTTGCCGTGATGTGGTGATGGAATGAGTATTTGAAGCTCCTGATGAAGAAGTACTTGCTCTGGATGCTTGGCTAGGGAATGTTAGCGAGATATCAGCACCATAGAGAGATGTGATATACTCATTTTGCCGAGCCGTGGGCTCTACCCTAAGCTCTTGGAATCTATTATCGGGAACCGCCTTTGCTGGCTTTCTGGGGATTGCAGAAACGAATTAACATCTTTGCATGATGGATGACGGAGAGTGACAGCTCACTTGACACCTGCTGGAGCTTGTGCTGTGGAAGATGGCGGTTTGGTGACTGGGTCCCTGGCGCGGTATTCGCAACGCAGGTTCAGCCGTTGGCAGGCTGAGCATACCGGCTTCTCAGCCGGGCATTTGCTCTTCTTGCGACTGCGAGTAGTTTCAGCTCACATGTCGGTCTTTGGTGACGCGGTTGACGTACCGACACGGCAGGCACGCCTGTTGGCTCCTCTTGTCGCGGAAACCAGAGCCGGAGCTCATCGCGCTGCTTGAGAGCTGCTTGGGAGCCGGGTCCCTGACGAATTGTCGAGCGGGATGTGGCAGTGGTATGTGGTTGGAACACTGGCAGCGGACGGACGTAGATGAAGGTGGACGTTGATGAAGATTCGAGGTGGATCGTCATGAAGGTTGAGAAATGCGGGGGACTGGGAAGGGTTTTTATGAGATTGCAGCGGCCTGAAAGATACGCTACAGGGCCTGTACCAGCCACTATAAATGTCCACTACCGAGATAAGCTCCCACCTGCCCCAGGAGGTATCAATGATCAGATGACCCGAGTTGAATTGATCGTTATCTCTTTCATGGTTATCTCTTTCATAATAAACTAGTTACTAAATTTATTTTTTAAACTATTATTTCTTGATTTAATCCTTTTTTTTTTTTTTTTTTTTTTTTTAAAAAAAAAAAAAAAAGATTTATTATAGTAAAAAGTAGAATAAAAAAATCTATTAAAATATATATTAAATAATATATTTTTTAAAAAATATAATATAATAAGTTTTAAGAGATTAAAATCTCTAATATAGAATAGATTAGCTATAAAATAAGCTAGATCTAAAATAGATAAAATCTATAGAATAAGCTAAGAAATACTAGAAAGATTAATTTAAAAAAGATAATAGAAAATAAACTTTAAATAGCTGTAATCTTATATCAGCACTAATTTCATAGCCGCGCGCGACTTATTGAAAACGGATTCATTATTCGGTTATCTTTAGTAAATTTACTGTAAGAGATCTACCCGAGGCTGGCGTCGCCGACTAAAACTCTCCTATAACAACCACCTGGTCGATGCATATTCTTCTCATACCTATTATCATACTGCTTTTCATTTAACAACAAACTCATCATTCCAAGCCATCCACCTGTATCCCCATTTACAACCAGGTTACCTGAACGTCGACTTTGCCATAAGCCCCATTGATTTGCTTGTTCTCCGATTTCCTATACAACGGGTCAAAACTTGCCTTGCCCGCAGCAATCTCATCATCAGGGCTGAGCGAGTCGTAATCCCAAAGATTCGCCGTTATAACCAACGAGCCGTCCGTAGGCACAGCCACGATACCCCTCACAAGAGGGATCCGGCTTAGAGGTGGAACGTTGACGTACTCCTTCCGGCCCTTCTGGAAGAGTTGGCTGTGTCCGTATCCGTTGTTGGTGTAGATGTCGCCGTACACATTAGCTGGGTCCTCGTCATCCCCATTAATCAGGACAACTGTAACCTGCGCGTAGAGGGCGTCGCTCATTGCTACGTAGCTCACATCCACTGAGCCATACTCGCCGTTCACTTGGCGATTTTGAGTACTATCGTACTGCGTGTAGTAGTCGAAGGGGTTGAATTGAACGGTTCCTTGGGCAATGGCATCGTCGGGGGACAAAGAGTCATAGTCCCACAGATCAAGTTGGATGCTGAGCTCGTCCGCTGCGGTCAAGGCTCGGTCGGGGCCCTCAAGAAGGACGAAATCACCAGGCTTGATGCTAATGTAGTTATGCTGGGCCCTGGCCCAAATGGATGCCGTGCCGATGCTGTCAACGACGCGGACGGTGCCATACAGTTGGCCCGGGTCCTCGCTGTCGATGTTTTCGATGCGCACATGGAAAATTTCAAGCAGTGGCTGTCCTTGGGCCCACGCAGTTGTGTTCGAGGTCGCCACCTGGGAGCTGTTGGCCTCATCAGCGACAGAACGTACTGAGCGGTGTGGCCTTGCTTTGGAAACTAGATGCATGATGCCAAGGGCACGAATCGCATCGACAAAGCTCCAGATGTTGGTCGAATCCCCTTCAAAATCCCAAGTATGGCCCTCATTGCGGGTTCTCTGAACAGCATTGGAGAGGCGAGCCCAGCTACGCACCTGACTGGCGTAGTGCGGTCCCGGGGCAGACTCGCTCCACCAAGCCCTGTGGATGAGGCCAGAGATGGACCGGAGCCTTGACGACTCAGCAATGGTAAAGGCCATGGTGATGACGGCTCGCGCGACGGGCTCCAAGTTGGTCCCGCCAGTCATCTCCGTGGTGGCGAGGGTCCTCAGAGCTTCACCGATGCGCTGAACACTGAGAGGAACATCGTCAAGTTCCCAGCCTGCGGCTCGTGTCAGGTCGACGTAGTTCTCCATGAGCGTCAACAGCTGCGTCTCTACGCCTCTGTCTCGGATGATGGCGGCGCCTCCACCCTCATGGCCTAGCTCGTACCAGACATTGGTGTCTGGTCGGCGCCAACCGACCAAATAGAGATTGTCACTTCGAAACCTCAACGTGACACGGTAGTGCGAGCCGCCAACACTGCCCGATAAGTTGACATCGAAGAAGCTAAGGGGACCGCCTGTTGGGACCTGAGGTGCTAGTGTGCCGACACTCTCGATATATTCGCCCTGGGCTAGTTGGCGACGAAGAGACTGTATCTGTTCAATGTACTGCTCCTCGCCATCGTCGAGGTCAATGGAGAAAGACATGGCTCTAAGACGTAGTAAGCTAAAAACTATTAGTTTGAGTACTCTTTCTCATTTGAGGGGATCATCGTGGTGCTGGTAGGTCTTACGTTGAATTTGCAGTCGCAGAACTGTGCCAACGAACGTGTGAGTAGATACCGGGTGGTGGTATTGATGCTAATAAGTTTTTTCGAGGATCCTGCTCTGTCACAGCCATTAGTCCAAACTCCTAGAAAGTGAGCCTCCTTATACTTTGTGAGAGACTTAGTGCTGATGTCCACATCATCTCATTTCATAGGAAGCTTTTGGACGTCGCCTTTAACGTCAGTAGGGTAACATTCATCAAGGCCAGTCGGCTCTCCCGTCCGGAGTGGAACGCATCCCTGCCCTCAGCTTTCAGCAGGCCACGCTCAGGTAACATTGAGCGACATTTAGGCCACTCTCAGGGGATATACTCCACTGAACTTGCTATATGGCGAGCGATGATCTTGTAAAGAAGGCCAATCAGAACAATCTGCCTGACCGTGGGATCAAGACATTGGCCAGGCGAATGACATTACTCCCGGGATCCTAATGCCGTACAGTATTTTATGAAGGTTGGGTGTGAACCCGCGTAGTGGAGCTAGGCGTGAGAAAGGGAGACAAGGATTGGGGTATTTGATCTGTTCTTATTTGGAACAACTAATTTCTAATCCAGCGATAGAGGTCTAGTTGTATCTTGAAGCGGCCAGCTCCCTTATCCATAGTTGACCGCGCAGTAATTTCGATGATTGTTAACGATTCACCCCTCCTTTCCTTATCCAATTCGATGAAATCGGAAGACAGCAACAGAAATCTTCACGACGTCCGAACGTCACATCACGCAGCAAACTATCCCTCAGGAAATTCGCGGGGCGTTTCGAACGACGGACGGGATGGCAGCTGACGTCGAAGCACACCTTCTCCCAGTGTAGCAAACAACATCAGAGGCCGCGATACGCATCCGACGCAGATGCAATACATGGGCGCAGCGGATTTCTTCATAGGGTCATTACAAGGTGGTCTGGCATACGAATGACAAATTTTGTGTTGCATTTAGACGCAGCTGCCGTCACATTCAAGCCAAGGCTCCCCCAAATAGGCTTGGATGGAATGACAGTGGCTAGCTGATGCTTGCATATTACGTTGAATTGCGGCCCAATGTCAGTACTAAATTGAGGAGCCATGCTTAACGATGGGTTAACGACTGAGAATGTCATCAATTGCCAATTTGGAATATCGAGAGGCGTCTATGATCTATCGAATAGGTCTAGCGGAGAACCATTCTCGAGCTGAAGCGCATGTCGTCTTAGCTTTCTGCCAATGCGACCTACGCAATGGGTGATGAATGGCAGGGTTGACAGCCAACCTCTCCGTCTACAAACAGTACTACGAAGTTGTTGGCACATCAAATGGTTCGCCTGGCCACGGTATTGAGGTCCACGCGACGGGCAACCACTTAGCTTGGTTCTAAAGACCCTGTTGGAAGGGCTATTCCTAGTAGCGACACTTCTAAAAGCCAAGTGCTACCCAAGAGATGGTACAACTATACAGAGTGGTGTCACCCCAGCTATCCGCGTGCACAGTAAAGCCCAACTTATCAACGTTAGACGCGTACGCCTTTACCCTCACGTTGGCCTCATTACCGGCATCGAGCCCTGTAATGCCCACTGTCACCGAGGGTACCGTGGTGAAATCTGTGTCAAACACCACCCGGGCCTGTGTATGTGTCTGCGGTTGATTCCACGGCCTCACATCATCGGTCTTCCAGGTGCCACTGTCGGACTTGAGAATCTTTGGGCCTCGGGGGGCCCTCACGACTGCCTCCACCGCGGCGGACTGGACGCTGATCATGCCATTGACGCTACGGAAGACGAGCTGAAGACAGAGAGCGAGACCCTTGCCTTCGGCAGGCTTCACGCCGCTGGGCAGCGGGATGTTAAACCTCTGGCCCGTCTCCAGCTTGTCTTCCTTGTGGAGGGAGTGGTTGCCGGACATGAGCTCGAAGCAGTCGACGTAGGCACTGTCGGCCATGAAGTCGACAGCGACGGCACTGAGGTGTGTTGTGTGTTGAGGAGGGCTAGGGAGGGGGTAGAGGACATAGCAACGGGCCTGATTGTGCGCGATGGAGCGGAAGGCACCACTGGAGATCTGGGATGTCTTGGTGAAGGAGGAGGAGTCTTCTCCTAGGATAAGGCCCGCTGAGCCATGAGTAGAGATCCAGACCGACATTGCTTCGTTTTCTTGTGAGGAGACAAGTAGATGCCTGAGAGAGGATGACAAAGGATGGTTGTTTTGAGAGGGGTTCTTGGGGCTGTGTGTGTGGATGAAACTGTCGCACACGAGAGTGTCTAATCCAGTCAGAAGCGCTGTATCTTGTGTGATCATTTATAGATGAAAACTCAGGAAGGGAGGATTGCAGTAGCACACATAGGGATGCACGTCACCCCAGTGGCTCCCTATATCTAACGAGCAGTCACTCGCTCGTCTCAAGGCCGGGAACTATCAGAAACTGCAGATTGTCACCACCTCAGCTCCAGGCCGACTACCACTATTTCTCTTCTGATCACGGTTAGGTAACTGACAGCAAGCTGATAGGCGTCAGCGCTCGCCATCGTCGCCTCGTATTAAATCATCCCCACCGACTAGGCCCCCCTGCTTCATGGCCGCCTTATGCACGGTCACTGTGCCAAGAGGGGTCAATAAAGTCACCCGCTCCTCTTCAGCTGAGGTGTAGCCTAGACCTACGTAATTAATACATGTAAGCAGAAGAGGGCGGAAGGATACAACAGTTGCATTTCAGCTGAGCTGTGCTTGCAGACATTTCCTTTTTAGGACGTTCAATTACATGGTGCAGCAAAGTAAAGAAATATCAGAGAGAAGGGCATGACTCTCTCGGCCTGTTTGCCTAGACGTCAGCTATAACTATCAATCACTTTTACGCTCCTTTGAGTAACTTCGCCCAGTCTGGATATGAGGGTCTTTCAGCTTAGGCAGCGAGAAGTCACTTAAGAAATCGGAAGATTCTTGATAATAAAGTCACTGTATACACTATATAGGTGTTCCCGACATATGCTGATATAAATATTTAGGGAAATATCTAACGTGAACAAACCGCTACGTGTATACACATCTTGATAGATTATTTCTGCCAACGGGGCACACACCCTTCTAAGGATACCCAGACCCTCGTCAAGTTGAGGTCGCACCGCCCGCTTCTACACAACTCAGAATAGGAGGGGGAAAGCAGACATCCAGTCGAGGCCATGACATCTCTCGTCTGCAAGCCACGTAAAAATCAAGGTGCTGTCTCCACACAGCTTGATAGTAGGATGACGGGCGCGACGAAATGACCGAGAGGGCTCGCTGCAATGCAACTTCTCATGGCAACCCTGTGTGAATAATTGTGCGCGCTTAGTGGTCGCTTCTAGCTCATGACCAATCTCAGCTTGAATGAATTCAATAAATGACTCCCAATTAAGCCATGTGGGCTTTCTAGATGACGTTGATGAGCTGGTATTGGTTACAGTAAGGTCGCTGCTCAGCTTGGGTCTCGCCGACCGTTGATGACATGAGGACTTACATCCATGTCGTGATGAGGGGAAGACAGTCATTGATTCTGGATTGATACTGGCTTTTCTCATGAAGTGTCCGTTCAACGCTGACTAACACTATCCGTCCACATGGATACCCATCTGAAGAAAAAGTATATATGGCCATGCCTTCACCCCCAAATCCCTCGCTCTCGTCACCACTCACCAGCAACACTGTCTACTACATTCTCAAGCAACTCTTCAGTAACACTCGCCACATCAGGCTTCTCAAGCAGCTTCTCATTGTCTTTCTCGGTCACATTCTCGTCGCCGAAAAACCCCCCTCAACAACAAGTCTCGCCCTCTTCTGCTCCGCCAAGCTCCCCATCTAGACCCAACATGTCTCCCACTTGGTTCACCACCCACGGCATCGGCGCCATCAAGGATACAAACAACAGCTTCAGCATCACCTCGGATGGCGGCTCGGCCAAGATCTCCCCCACCAGTGCCAGCGAACTTAAGGGCTGGGTCCACTACACCATCCCCAACCCGGACCCGGACAACTCTTCCCTCAAGGCCATCCAGGTCGACTTCTCTTCCCAGTCTGCCAGCGTCGATGGCGTGAAGCTTCACTTTGCCAACAGCCTCAAGTTTAGCGTCTCGGACCTCCAGGAGACCAGCAGCTTCGAATTAGACATTGCCTCGTCCTCGGCTGTCTACAGCGACAAGGGCATTGCCGTCTCCTTGTACCTCTCCTTTGACAGCATCAATGGCTGGGTTAAGCTCCAATCCGTCGGCGTTCAGGGCTAGGTTCGTAAAACACGCCTTCACGCACTGTTCCTATTTACCTCTCTACCAATGCAATGAGTCGGCTAACTGAGGTTATACTAGAATCTGACAGTCTCTACACTTATGGACGATAAGGTCGTCTCTTAGGAAACAAGGAGGTTAGTGGATGTTGTACATAAGACTTTAGAAGAGTCATGACTGGGTCTTTTCATGAAGCTTGCATTTATGCCTGACTGATACTGATGGGAAATGACTCTCAAATATAGCTAAAGTCTAATGTCTATTTGCCCTTTTACTTTGCACCTTGGTTGCACGCCACTCTTTTTTCTCATAGCTATAGTTGAAAAATGCTATATATCATCCTAGTGATGGCCTTTGGCACATCTAGTTATCTAATCTTCCTGGGTGTACTGTGTAGAAAGATATATCCACGTTCGCTATTGCGGATAGTACGGCCGACGACGGATTCAATGCCATAATATTAGGCGGCATTGATGAGTTGGTAGCCATTTTGGAGAGTGTGCTGAATAGACTTTTTGAGAGCCTCTCATATTCTGTTCCAGGGCAGCCTAAAACTCCGCCAGAAAAATATAAAGCCACTCACGTGGCATGTATTCCAAGATTTACCTCTTCAAGAAGATCAACAACTTGTCTATCAGCCACATTGTCATGTTAAAATTTGCAACGACTGCGTCAAAGACTTCCTTTGAGGATGTATTCCATACTTGAAAATAACAAACCCTTCGTACCTGGATCAATGATACTGAAGAATTGCAGGCATGTAAGCAAATGCTCTTACTGAAGGACGAATTTCGCCATCCTTCGACGGGCATCTACTATCTATATCTAACCCTTTCATAGCTAAGATTGGATAAACGGGCTCAATAGAGCCTCATGCAACTTTTTTATGGTTGGGTTGACTCGAGGATAATGATATTCGGGCTGTGCGAATGAATGTTTGAAGCATGTTTAGACAATAGGTTAAAGAGTTATCGCTCATGACGGTACCTACTTCTGGACACAAGCGAGCAAGTTGCGGAAGGTTCCCACTCTCATTACTCTATTAGGATAGTTGCAACTACAGAGCTATTTGAGTGACAACATCCGATCATTATTACCCATGACAGGTAGAGCCTACAATTCTGCTCTGGCGACTTCTGATTTAACAATTTCAGGGATTTCATCCATTAAGCTTACTTCTTTAGGGGTCTATCCGAGGAACTTTGCAGCCCTTCCAGCCTTACTACGCGAGTTTATGCCCCAGCTTACTGCCTTGAACCCGGCAGGCGACTGGACAGCCTCCTCAATTAACTATTCCCGGACCTCGATCTGTCTGTCTTTAGCTAGACCCTGCTTTTGAACCTCTTTACCAATCACGGCAGAAATATATCCCTACATATAGTCCCTATTTTCAGCCAGGAAATAACTATAGGAACCCTAAATATCAGTAATATTTTTATAAGCAAGGTCCAGAGTAGCTTTTATAAGAAGCTTGAATATATTAGAAAGGTTATAGATATAGATATAGTTCTATTGAGAAAGCCCCTTGCTAATTTTCAGTATATACTATTCTTTAAGAATAAAGGAAATAAGCTCGTAGACCGAGTATCTATAGCCCGAGATAGGACTATACCCCTTACTATAGATTATAGGAGGATAAATACTAGCTGTTTTAATAGACTCTTTATACTTAGAACCGGTTTCAGGGATAATCTTATTAATATTATTATAGAAGGCAGTATTAGGTAGGCTTACAAGCTTATCTATACTATTAAGATTATTAAATATCTTATGATCAGACTCTCTAAATATCTTCCTAACTTCCGAATCGAAATATATTAAGATATCTATACTGCTAGTATAGAGTTAAAACCCTAGTTATAATACTAAGTAATTCTTAGTAAGACCTTTTATAATAGCCCTAGTACTGATTTCATAATCGGAAGAGTTAGCGGTATCTTTAATAATAGTCAATCGCAGATGCTCCTAGAAGTACTTGGGAACTTATGAATAATAATATCGGCCCAGCCAGCTTCACGCTCTATTAGCTCGGTATTATTAAGGCCACCGATCACAATCCGTGCCTTCGGATAAACAGAAGATACTTACTTCTCTTTTTCTTATGTTCGAATAAGGAGAGATTATTCAAAGTCGGGATGGTTGTAGTAAATGGTATATAGGGCGTTGCTACCGATATAACCCGTGGCTCCGGTCAAGAATACTTTGAGTGCCATTGTAATGGAAGATGTGCTCAGGGTGACTACTATCGCATCGAATGAAAGGTTTGGTCTTGCAGGGAACAAGCTCTGTTATGAATTGCAATCCCCTGATAGGCATGTCGCTGATGATGTCAAGACAATTAACATCGCCATTAATCGACTCGGTTATGTGCCCGTGGAGCCAACGTTCGGTTGATTGGTGCTATAACCGAGTACATACCCACTGCGGCATTCAATCTACCCGACTCTAGATGGAGGCCAAGTCGGAGAGTCAATAAGAGAATTCCATGAAGATGACTGTTACTCTTAGTCTGAATCAGCTATATTGAAGATCTCTGCTCAATGAGCACAATCGCTTTAGTTTCCAAATGTATTTCTTAATGACTAAATCGTGGCATTCCTTTAAACTCTCAACATATGTCAAAGAGAACCATTCGCGACCCGGATGACTGCAGTGCAGTCTATGCCAGACCGTCCCTAAGTTGGCTGAATATTGCAAAACTGATGCTGGGATTTAACTTGGTTCTACTGGAAAAGGACAAGACATTCTTGTCTAAGACGAGACGCTTCCTAGATATGAGTACTGGCGATATAAATCACTTGATCCTCTTCAACAAGGGGTATAATTCTGCTAGACGACAAAGCTGAACTAGCTACTAATACGTCCAAGCATTTAATCCATTTCTCAACTGACGTCACATGATGCACAGAAAAATTGGCTGGGGCCTCTACCGTCTATATTATAAAAGCTCTAGCCCCGCCACTACATTCTTGTGCTTTTAAGCCCGTGCCATCTGGTACCACATGGTGCGTTCTGATCAAGCAGACTCTTTCAATCTCGAGAATGGCGACGACCCCGACCATGCCAGCTCATGAGATGTCGGTAACCAGCTCTTCTCCAACTGTACCCGGCCCGATGCAACTGATGTCGTCTCGAGGTTCGGAGGAACCTGTCGAGGGCGGAGTCAACGCGGACGCGGAGCCGACTACGGGAGAGAAAATATTCACAGCTGCCCCTCTCATGGTAGTTAGTCATCATCAAAGACTCCTGACTACATTCCTGCTGGTCCTGATGAATGATGCTTCAGGTCAGTTCGGCACCTGCATATTAAGGCTGAATAATCTCTCTAATGCATGGTAGTTCATGTCGGCCTTGTCTACTGTTTGTGGAGGATCGACTCTCAGCAAGAACCTGGGGCGTCGGACAGGTGCTGGCCAGGCGAACTGGATAGCAGCAGCTTTCTCGTACGTCTCAATCTCTGGTCCCTATTGACTTAGAGACTGGTTTGCATATTATTAACACAGTAGCTAACCGCTCTTGCTTTAAAACAGGCTCACTCAAGAAGCGGTTGTTCTCATCACAGGGGGTCTCGGCGCTGTATCTGGACACCAGTGTCTCGTGCTTCTCGGAACTCTGTTATTCTCAATCTGCAGCTTTGGAAACTGCTTTTGCCGCACATATGATTCATTTGTGGCCGTTCGGGCATTGTCCAGCGTTGGCGTGGGCATGTTCATGCCCAACGCCGTTGCCATCATCACCACAACAGTCCTACCCGGGCGTTCGAGAAACGTGACAATGAGTTTCTTCGCCTCCGCCCCGCCGATTGGGGGCATGCTTGGCGCTCTCCTTATAGGTGTCACCTCGAAGTTTTTGACCTGGCCATGGTTCTCCATGTTGATGGTAACCTTCTGGCGGATGAGGTCTCGAAAGACTTACACTTAGCTCACGGTAGAGCAGGTGTATCTCTCGTGACGGCGGCGTTCCTGGCGCTGATCGTCCCTGAAGAGACGCCCGTGGACCGAGGTGGCAAGGTCGACTATATTGGCGCATTCCTTGGACTAAGCAGTCTTCTTCTTTTCAACTTTGCTTGGAAGTAAGTGCTTAAAAATCTTGTGAGCAGGATTGGGGCCCCGGTTGTTCAACCACTATCGTTTTCACGAGTCAAGCACCGGCTGTGGCATGGTGTACTTCCTCTGAGATCGCTTCTCTCATCCTATCTGTTGTGATGTTTGCCCTCTTTCTATCTTGGGAACACAAGTTTGCTGTCAACCTGACCATGCCCCTACACATGTTTCGTGCCCCTACGTTTACTGCCCTCATCTTCATTTCCCTCCTTTCGGATATAAGCGTTGGGATTAACATGTGGTACACCGTGTCATAGCAGCAGATTCCCTGCAACCTAGACATCCTTGATACCACTTCAACTTCATACCCTTTGGCAGTTGCTCTCTATTTTGCGTCGCTTGGGCCGCATGGCTCATCCCTTTCCTAGCCGCACAGTACATCATGTGCATCGGCATTGCGTCCATCGTCGCGGCCAACCTCCCCATTGCCACCATGCCCATAAAACAAACCTACTGGGCTCAAGTGTTCCCCACCATCACGCTCTCAAGCTTCTCGCCAGACTTCGTGTACATAGCGGCTCAGATTGTGGCATGTAACAGCGTGAGCAGGAGGTACCAAGATGTTGGGGGAGGCCTCATCGGTACACTCAACCTGTACGGAAATAGTCTAGGTCTCGGCTTTGTAGGGACGATCGAATCTCAGATTACGAGAGGAGAGGAGCCAGAGCAGATTGCAGATGGCCACCGGGCTGCTCTCTACTTTGGCGTGGAGTGAGGAGTAGCCGCGTTGACCATCAACTTTGTTTTTGTGAGGATGCCTAAAGATTCTCGTAGGGGCTGGGATGACGCGCTTGAGGTTCAGGAGGATATAGTAACTCTGGGTCAGGCTACTGCGATTGACCGTCCGAACGTATCTTCGTGAGATTGTTTTTGAAAAGAGTCAAACTTCGATGGGCCTGCAAAGATTACAATTACCGATCAGACCGAATTTGAAGTGCCAAATCTGGTGTCCATTTGTATTTTTGAAGAGCTCCACTCCAATCTCTTTTGAGCTTAGGGCATCCGGAATATCTACAAAGACAGGATATAAGTAGCTAATGATTTATCGAGTACTGAGAAGGAATTGGATATGAAAGTTGCTATATTTGATATGAAGGTGTTAGTAAGATCATATCTATGCCAATGAACTCTTCGGATACTAGACGAAGTAAAACTTACATCTGAGTGTCACGGCAAAACGAAGAAATTATTGTTAGATTATTTTCACCTGTTGAAGGAAACCACTAAATATATCCATCACTAAAATAAAATATACCTCGACTAGAAACGAAAAGAATATATACTCTATACTTATCCTTCTATCTTATATACTGGCGCTGCAGTTACCACTGTATATTAGTAAGATAGTAATTCTGCAACCAAGTCTGATTCTGATTGCCTCTTAACTAGTAGTAGTAGGATAACTATAAGTTAGGAGCTACTTATCTTATATAGTCTTCCTTTGATCTTATATTCAATCCTCTAATATAATATATATTCAGCCTTAATATTACAGATAGAAAAGCTATAAGATAATATATCTAGCAAAGAAGATAACCAGAGGCAAATATCTACTGTATACCCTATATCAATAGGTAATAACTTCTCTGCCGAAGGGATTATAATATCAGAGAAATAGAACAATAGAATATACTTAGTAAGGCTTTTATAGCTTTTCAAGTAATTATTAATACTTTTAAATATTATCTCGGTTTTAATATCTACTACTAATTCTATCCCTACTTTAATAAAAACTACCCGTACTATCAGCACTATTTATTCTATTAATTAAGATATCTTCAGCTATATAGTATCAGTGTACAGTAATAAAGATAACAGCTTAGGATTATTAATCTGTAAAACTATAGATACCTAAGTTTAGAGCTTATATTTAATTTATATACCTATTGATAAGGACCTGAGTATATTCTTTACCTTTTAAGATATTAAAAGTTACAGTTTTAGTTCGGACGGAGTAAGAGAAATATCTAAGATTATAATATTTATAGTACTCTTACTGAGTTACAGGCTATTATCTATATCGGAGGCAGCCTTCTCCGGAGCAGAGGCTATAATCTTAATAGGTAAGATCACTCCCTAGCTTTCAGGTTTACCTCTACTCTGCATTTCTAAGGTAGCTCTAAGGTAGTACTTAATAAGGCCTTTATTATAATCCCTATTAGATATCTTAAAGCTCCCAGATAATAGCTCTTAGCTAATTACTCTACTAATAGGCTTAAAATACTTACAGCTGTACTTCTTATTTACTACCTAACGAAAGTTAATATAGATCGGTAGCTTAAATACAAAAGACTACTCCTAGCCCAGCTCTTCCCTACTATTACCCTTTCTAATATAAAGCAGCCTGTTAAAGATACCCTGTCTATTTTTATCTCCCTAGAAAATATCGAATTAGCCTTAGTATTTATCAGCCTAACGCACACCAGATCTCATATATATACAGCTAGCTCCATAGAGAGAGACCTTAACAGTTACCTCGGACGCGATATACGATATACGGTAGACCCAGCCAATAATGGTCTCTCCAGGTCGGTAGATGCGGTCTTCCCTATTCAAGCATATGCCCAGATCCGGGGTACATGTATTTGGAATTAGAGGCATAGTTACTGTCTGGTTGGTAGTTATATAGGGTTGATTTTCTCAAGGTAATTTCTGGAAGAAAGCACAACATATGGCTGGACGCTTGTTCAAGTACCTAAACTGCCCAAGGATGCCCCAACTTCATTCTACACATTGTCTCAGCCTTATTGGGCTGTTGGTAAGATTATATTATCCTAACGGGGCTGTATAAACAGAAGAGCCTTTAGGAGAGCCAATGGAAACCCCAAAGTCAGCTACTGCATGCCGCCTAGTCCGTGCCAGGATAGTAAGCATCAAATAGTAAGTGAGAGAGCTATGCAGCTGCTGAAAAAAAAAGGGGAAATTCCTAAAACCAAGAATTTAATAACTTGATATTATACCCAGTATTATAATATATTAAACTTCAGCCTTTTTATCCGGCCGTATACGAGGTTTAATACCAATAATAGCTGTTCCGAGCCGTATATAAGGTTTAAATTCAAAGTCTATACCCGGCGATAACTCTTTCATCGGCATGACTCCTTTTATAAACCTTAAGATACTGCTTTTTATCTATTTAAAGACCGCGATCTCTGGCCTGAATGGAACCGCACAGATCAAGTCCATCTGCGCTTGCGAAAGTATCGACAATCTGCTCGCAAATCGCTGCCTTCGTCGCTCCACTGGCTCAAACAACCCACCGAGCTCTCGCCCGATCTGTCCGACCACACATACTCTGAACTCAGTCAAAGAACATAACAAGATGGGGAAGAAGAAATCAAGGCGAAGCAATCGGCCACTAGCAGTAGCTGCTATTATGCAGAACAGCCAGTTGGTCGAGTTAAATATCACAACCTGGCCGAAGGTTAATACAAATGTAAGCATCAAATAAAGACATAAAAAACACTCGCCGCATATTCCTATATTTGGATAATGTGAGACCGTCCTTCACTACTGTCAAATAACTCTTGACTCCACTTCAGGAGGGCCAGAGCAAAGGCTGGGAAATTGAAGCACCACCTTATGTGCTGCTTGCCATACCTATTTTATGGCGCTACCATAATTATCCTTAATTAGGGACTGTTACGCCTTCAATTGGGGAATAATATATATTAAAGTTGCGGGAAAGGTTATCGTTGTCGAAGACAAATAACGAAATTCTTCCAACGTCGGCTATCTTGCTTACAGTATTCTGTGTTAACATTATCAAAAGAATAAGAAATTGACTTAGAAAAGGGGACTGTGCTCCATTACTCGCATTTTGAAAAGTAGTGACGAAGCTCTATCTGAATCTTTATACCTTTAAGATAAAAGCAGCCTGAAAACGCCATTGATGATTGTATTATCTCCCCTCACCAAGCCAACTGATGTTTAATACCTACACGTGTATCATCTACTTGACTCATAGTCACCCTAAACTAGTAGTTGCGTACTGTCAATTTATTGTCATTAAGCAAGCCTTAAAAATCAGAGTTTGTTATTGCAATATTAAGTTGGTTACAAGATCATACGCGACAAGTAGACTAGAACAAACAAAGAAAGTGAGGAATTATTAATATGAATGAGACTACTCAATAGATGACCCGGATTTCCTTCCTAATTATTGATCCGAAATCTACACTTCTGTTTACAGCTATTTCCTGAAACTGTAAGAAGTACAATAGCTGAACCATAATTTGGAACATCCCTTGGATTAAAGCTGAGCTTGTTCTTGCAAGTATATACTCATTTAAAACGCCCTAAAATATCATCTAGACAGTGCTTATTTCCATAGCTGAAATAGATTTCTCCGAAGATTTATCGAGAGAGAACTGCTTTGATTTATTTAGTTAGCTCTTATAAGAACTATTATAAATCTTTATAATCTTTATAATCTTTAGGATATACCCTTATTTACGGCGAAAACTAATAAAAAATATATATATTACAGTCGTGCAACCGTATCTAAATGATCGTTGAGCTCAGATCTGGGCCACTCTGGGTTGAGGCTAGGATCTGGGCGCTCCCGGTTCCAGGTCCATTTTATCACCAAGTCCGACTCGAGCTCGCCTTCCAGCATCTGTATCACGTATTCCCAATCACAGGGAAGAATTTGAACCCATGGAACGAGCCGCAGGTGGCCAAGTACAACCCCTTGGCTGCTGCATGTGGGGAGATGATGAAACCTCCATTCGTGGTAAATGCGTCCCTGGCCAGATGTTAGCCAATGAATTGACTCGTGAATAGATTTCAGCATGACTTACCAACAAACCCGGAACTTCTCAAAGTGCCAATTCTTGACCTCCTTCCCGTAGAACACCTCGCTGACAGAGCGGATGTCTTCCTGAAGCGGCTTTGAGACCTTCCACTGGCGGTAATCTTCCGCATCAGGGGGCGATGAGATGTGACGACCCGGCAGGACCTCCGTTGTGTTTCTGAAGATCTTTGATCCCCACCACTTGAGCTCCCTGTCCTTGGTGGGTGCTAGGCTGCCCAGAAACGGTCCTGTTTTGCCTCATGTTAGTATTTGTTGGATGTTGACCCTGTTCGTATCGGTGAACTCACCTATTTCAGCAGGATAGCCTTGCATGCCCACAGGCATAGAAGCAAACCTCTCCTTGTATGTCTTCTCATCCAGCGTCACCATGCCCGTGGCGATGCCGCCCGCTACGATCCTCGAGCCTGCCTGGAGATCTGACAACCCTGTGCTGCGCGCACTATATTCTAGCAACTTAGATGTACCGGCACCTGTGCACACAATCGTATGCGAAGCTGTTAGAACCTGCCCCGCCTTGGTCTTGAGCCCGTGACAGACTCCCTGACCATCTACCAGCAGGGTTGCAGCCTCTCCCACCACGTACTTGACGCCCAGGTCAATCGCTGCCTTGGTCACGGCACGCAGACAATCACCAGCGAGGGCCACACCACTCGTCTTGTTGATAAGCACCTCCTTGACACCAGTATAATCAGCCTCCTTGAATAGCCCGCCGTAGAGCTTCCGGGCCTCATCAACAGTAACGGCAGAAATGTCCGCCTTGCGGTTCAGCTGCTTGTAGTTGCTGATCACATCCTGGGCGTAGGTGTTACGGCACATCCAGAACATGCCCGTCTCGAGGAAGTACGGCTGCCACAGGGGATCGGACTTGAAGACGTCCTGGGACTCAATGGCCATCCGGCAGTAGACGATGTCGTCGTAGTCGGCGCGGACGATCTTGTCCCAGTCCCACGAGGCGGCGACGCGGCTGTCTGCATCGAAGGCGTCGCGGTCGACGATGGTGACGGATGCGTTGGGGTATTTGCGGATGAGATGGTAGGCTGTGGACACGCCGAAGACGCCTGCGCCGATGATGAGATATGATGGCTGGCTTGATGCCATTGTGGATTTGAATAAAAAGAAGCCTCTATAATAAAGGGAAAGAATACTGTTATGAGATAGGATTGAAAGCACAAGGTTTTTGGGCTTATTCACGTCGACCAGACCTGCTTTATATTCATCCTATCTCGCTCCGATACTTCGATCTAGATCTAAAAAACGGCACAGGAAAAGATAATCGTCTATCTATTAGCCCAATCAAAATTAGATCCGTCCAAGCAAACCTCGCTTTATCCCATCTTTTACATGGCTGTGATAAAGGAAACGGAGAAGCATATGCCGGTCACGTGCCCGTATCTTCCTTCCATTGGCTCCCCCGCATTTTGGTGTGTGAATCGGGCCGGTCAGATGACCTGGATGGTCTTAACATGGCCGATTCCGGCGTGATGGCAGATCCGAGTCGGTCTGCCATGGGCCTGAAATACAATTGCTTGTTCCCTCTCGATGTGGCCCGCATCTAAATTGATAGGCATTTAATATTCGTGAATAGACCGACGACTTGGGTAAAAGCAATGGGAGTAAGCTCTGATTGCTATTGAGATGCGTACTCCGTTCACCGACTTGTCCACTAACGGTGGCGCCACTCACCCATTCTGAGGCGAAATTCTAGGAGGCCGCATACCTATTTACCCTCGAAATGGGTCTTCGGTCTTATCATAAAGCACACGGCGCCGTTCGTCGTCGTCTGTATCTGCAAGACGTGAGTCAAACATGCCAGTCTTACAGCCGACGTAATCAGTATGTGGTGGCTTACCTGGTTGCTCGTACCCCAAGGCTGCTGCTATACGTGGTGTCGCAATTCTAGGCCTATCGGAACTGTGAATCCAGAATCCAGATCTCCGTTCACTTGATTCGGCGGCCTCCTCCAGACTCCGGTCATTTCGTGTCTCCAATGTAGCTTCTCGTGAGGCGGACTGTCTCCAGAACTTGATGCCTCCAATTTCCGCGTGCTGTGGCTTGGATACCTGCTCTCCCTGTGCCTCGATGATGGCGAGATCAATGGCGGAATGCCAACGCCACGATGGACACGATATGGTCACGTCGGTGGTATTGGGCACTATCCTGTCTAGGAGATTGTCGATCATGGGGAATAGCCGGTTGATCAGGATGTCTTTGATTTCTCGATCGTTGATGGCGTGCCGATCGAGACCAATAGTCTTGGCTTCAGCTGACGATTTTCCGAATGCAAGCCGAAGACAAGCCATGGACGGGAAGAGTGGTGACGGGTATTTTGATACGTCCGTGTTGCCTTTTTTGTCGTTGCTTTTGAAGGCTTCATCAATCGGAGTACTGTCAAGGTCCCAGAGTAGTTCGAGCGACGTCAGATGTGAAAGAATGGACCAGGTGAGTATGGACTGCATATGTCGGTGGAGGGCAGGCGATGCAATATGGATGGTGTTGGTCCGATAGAGAACGTTGAAGCCTTCTACGTAGCTGTTTGTGTGAAGTCAGCCGATAACCATTCAACATGGACTGTCGATCCATAATCTCCAACTCACGCTTGTCTACACGTCAAAAGCCAGCCGATCACGCCGACCTGGCACTTGTCGGGCCAATTGCCTGGCCAGGCTTTGCAGCGGCCCGTCCCTTCTGTGCAACGATCATCCTTGGGTTCGCAGGTGTCACTGTAATCCATTCTACTGCTTCGCAAGACGGGAACGTGGGTGTCAGAATAAGCTTGCGGGTTTCGAAATGCACCGTGCGATCGCAGGCCGCCAACATCCCGGTATGAGGAACGATGGCATACGCAGCCAAACCATACCCACTCCTTGGGCAGATCTGTTCTTAGGTGGGAGTCGGACACGGTGACGAGACGTTCAATCTTGGCATGGCAGGCGATCCTAGAGTCGCCATATCTGTCGAACATTGTGATAAAGAAGGGGTGCTGGAATTCGAGACTCATATGCATGGTGCGCCCGCCAAAGGCTTGGACCAAGATCTCATGCCGAATCTCGGCCGGCAGACCAAAGAACCCGGCCGAGGTGGGTGTGAGAGTAGCTGCCATCTCCGAGGCTGAGACAATAGGCGTCTTCTGATTTCGGGAATCTGTCTTGGCGGATAGGAAGAACTGCTGGCGGAATGCAGCCTCATGCTGCCTGACCCTCCGCTCGCCTAAATAGGCAGAGGACCTCCTGATGCAACGAGATAGGCGAAGGGAGTTGAAGATGACATAGCCAACGAAGGCAATGAGCCACAGGGCGGTGGTTAGAATAGGGTGGAAGATGACGACCAGGATGATGCGGGGGAGCGTGCGCTTGAGGCCGTCCTCCCTGACCTTTCGCTTGAGGCTGCGCCAGCTCTCCTTCCACCAGTGCAGGATGGTCATGGGGTTGAGGGCCTCATCTCTATTGAAGTCCTCAAACACCTCGGCCACCTCGGTCAGGAAGTCGAGGGCGAGCTGGACGATGGCGTGCAGCTTGCGGGGCGCCTTGGTCGACTTTGGGTCCGTCATTTCGGCTCTCCTCGAGACCAGACCAAGCCAAGTGGAGGATGGCACGCGCCGGTCTGGTGATGAGAGTGTCGGTCATCTATCTCCCGGCGGTGGGCCTGGTCCCGCTCGGATGATCTGGCGGGATCTGGTCTGGTCTGATCTGAGGCCTGTCGCTGAAGCTAGGCTGCGATGGCCTGGTCTGATTGTATCTTCTGCGATGGAGGACGATGGGATCTTCTGCTGAGATCTGATGCCGTAGGACGAGGACACTTTGCCTGTCAGCCTTGGGGGCGCGTGTGCGTAAGATGCCTAATCGGTCTGCAGTTGGTTTGGGCAGAGACGAGCCAAACAAACAAACATGTCGCTTTGTTGTTGCTTCGATTGTCTCACGTGTGAATCTGCAGGGATGTCCAATGGCGGGAAGGAGCCTGTTGTGGCGGATCGATTAGCGGTGTCTCCAGCGTGTTCTCAGTGCTTACAGTGGATGACATGCCCTGGGCAGCCCTAGACGGCCTGCGCTCGCCCTGTAAATAGCCACAAACCCTTCTGAGCAAGTCTGAAAGTATGCCTTATTCCAGCTTCACTCCTCTCACTCCTCCGGAAGATCACAGACCACATTGAACGAGGGTTCTCGTATCAGATTAAAGAGCTTGGGCCTGATCTCGCCAACCAGCCTGATGCGGCGTATTCTTGCACTCGACACCTATGTGTTGGAACTTGGAGGAGATTTTACAAGAATAACACTTCCGGGTACACCTACCCCGTGTCAGGAGAAACCTCTCCGGAATATTGCTATCAAAGGCAGGACGATCTTCTCCTGGTGCAGGTCAGCGACTTGTCTCAAGAAGTGCTTTCCTGTCCAATGCTGCCCAATGCCACCCTCCATGTCCCATGATCGGCGACAGTGCCCTCCCAATCTGGTGTAAACTGTACCTTATTAGACACTGTCAACTGATCGCTCGGGATCCCGACTAAGTCGAGCGTCAAAAACTGACTGATATGAACATCAAAGGTTTGTTTGAAACTCACAGATACCGAATCTCAATCAACAGTGGGGTGTTCACTTGCACGGCGGAAAAATTGATACTAACTACGCCGGAGGTCTGAGAACTTTAGCTAGCTGATGCGTATGGGCCAAAAGGATGTTCCTAGCTTGCCTCTGGCTCATATTCAAGCTCCCGGACGCTGGCTGTTTTGAAGGTCTCCCATTTTGCATAGAAATTCGAAAGGCTAATACTGCCAGCACTTTTTAAGTGCGAAATTAAGGTGAAGTTGGCGATTGCGGCAATAATGGACGTTTGGTGTTCTCCGGCCGGCAAGCTCGGTGGTATTCGGAACAAACTGATTTGCTCCGACCATAATTCCGGTAATCTATGTCAGGGCTTTGGCCAGCTACAGAGTTGCAAGTGAAACATCCACGCTTCAAAAGGGATAGACGCTTCCCCAAGAATAGCGTGTGGTACATTTGACGTTTCGAACCAGGCTGAGGCCTAGGTTTAAAATGCTGATATTCAGATGGGTGACAAGGCCTCGTGGCCTCTTGTCTTTTGTACGGATGTATTGAGTCTAAAGATTATGAGGTCAAACTCAAGGGCAAGACTGGAAATTACATGTAGGCACTGAATCCCACACTCTCAGCACAGGGTACAAAACTTTGTTCCGTGGTAGAAAGAATTCTTTTTTAGTCTCTCGTCTCTTTTTTTTTTTTTTTTTTTGGGTTAGAGGAAATGCTGTAGTATTCTAGCTGCAAGGCGGCTAGAGTTCTAATATTGAAGCGGGAATAAACAGAACAAGTGCAAGGTGAGCTGGGACTGTCACATATTGATTTGTCATTAGCCTGTAGCTTGCCATGACGTGCTTCTGTTCGGGTTCTTCCTTCATGAAGCCGGGCGGGGTTATCAAGCCATAACCGACATATCATTGTATCTCGCTCGTCTATCATCACTATATAATGTAGTGAAGTCCGGCCACTTGCTTTTTCTTTGCCCCGTTGCTAACTTGCGGAATTTTAGCACTTTTTTGTATCATAATGGCCATCAAGGTAGCTGTACTCGATGATTACCATGAGCTTGCGCCCTCGTACTTTGGCAAATTGGACCCATTGGTTTTCACTGTCAAGTATTTCCCAGAAACACTACAGCCATATAATAATGCTACTACTGGTGAAGAAGAAAGGCGTGAGCTAATCAAGAGATTGGAGCCCTTTGAGGTCATTTGTAAGTGTATACGATTGGGGTCTCCCATAGTAAGCCACTAACCAGCCTAGCAACTTTGAGAGAGCGAACACCATTCCCCAGAGAGTTGATTGAGCAACTCCCCCGACTCAAGCTGATCCTCAGTTGCGGAAGAAGGAACAAAGCCATCGACATGGAAGCTTGCCAGTCGCGGGGCATTCCCGTGACGGCTACAATAGATAAACATGTAGGCTTGGTCGACAGCACTACCGAACACATTGTCACACTCATCCTCGCCGCCTGCCGAAGCATACCATACCACGATACGGCAATCAAGACTGGCAAGTGGCAAACCAGACTTGTCACATCTATTTCTGGCAAGACCCTTGGTTTGGTCGGACTTGGACGCTTGGGCGGGGCAGTGGCTCGTATTATGAGCCTCGCGTTCGGTACCAAGATCGTCGCCTGGAGCACCAACCTTACTCAAGAAGTCGCCGATGAGCAGGCCAAAGCTCAAGGTCTACCTGTTCAAAATCAGGATGGAGAAAAAACTTTCAAAGCCGTGAGCCGCGAGGAGCTATTCAGCACGGCCGATGTAGTGAGCGTGCAACTAGTGCTCTCCGACCGAACTAGAGGTTTGATTACCGAGAGCGACTTGTCCAAAATGAAGCCTTCTTCATTCTTTATCAATACATCTCGGGGACCGCTCGTCGTTGAGAAAGACTTACTCAGTGTACTCGAAGCTGGGAAGATCAGGGGAGCGGCATTGGATGTGTTTGACTTGGAGCCTCTGCCCCTGGACAGTAAGTGGCGGAGCTCGGACTGGGGCACGAACGGCAAGAGTCAGCTGGTCGTCACACCTCATATTGCATTTGTTGAAGAACGCGCGATGAATGAGTTCTACGAGCAACAAGTTGCAGAATTGCTCAGATGGTCCAGCGGTCAGACACTGAGCAAGACTATGGATTGATGTGTTGAGGGTATGAGTGTAGAAGCAGAGGCGTTAGTATTACCAAATCAAGAAATTGAGTCAACATATATGTATTTAATCAATGTAGATTCGAATTTGATGGGGTGCCGTCTAATTTACAACCACCTTAAATATCTCGCAGGTCCTTCAAACACCCCAAGGGTGTTTCCACGAATCGTGTACCTCTGCCATCTGAAAATGTCTCAAGCGGTTCTTAATCTGTTCAACTAGACATGGATATTTGTTTTGGTCACAGGTTTCCCATCACGGTAAGCATCCAGGACCTCGTTGACATTATCGGCAGTGAGCCCATGCTTCACGGCATAGCCAAGAGGTTTGATCTTGCCAGATTCGAGATATCCCGGGAGACGGTCCCAGAATGGTCCAGCTAGCTCTGGATATCCGTGGGAGCTCCCGTAAGTATCCTTGACTTCGAAACCAGCCTCCTTTCCCAAGACCTTTGATTCATCAACTGGCTGTCTCGGTATCAGCCGAGCCAATGCGCCCTTCCTGTGGCTCGATAGGGCATTCAACGCGAGAAGTTGACCGTCGGGAGGGTTCACCGCGTCAAAGGCATAGATCAATTCATCGCCTACCACATCCTTGATTTTACCGAGGACAACATCGTATCCGCCATGGCGATCGATGACATGAGTCGCACCAAATTCTTTCAGCTCGTCTTCACTGCCGCCAACGACAACGATCTTGCCAATTCCTGCGAGTTTGGCTAGCTGAACCCCGAACTTTCCACAACTAGAACCTCCACCGACGACGAGGAGCGTCGCGCTGGCGTAGTCGAAATTTCTGGCCTCGTCCGTCCACGGGGCAGGGATCCCCAAAACCGCGAAGATGGCTATCAGAGGCGCGATAATATTACACGGCAGCGTTGCGGCCTCGTCA
Organism: Clonostachys rosea; assembly: GCA_026958235.1. Taxonomy (NCBI): domain Eukaryota; kingdom Fungi; phylum Ascomycota; class Sordariomycetes; order Hypocreales; family Bionectriaceae; genus Clonostachys; species Clonostachys rosea. The sequence goes on from CP110205.1 coordinate 957,590, forward strand.
TTGGTTATTCCATCGGGAATCTTTGTAAAGGCGCCCACATCGGCAAGGCTGTATTCCTGAAGCCCATGTTGAGTCCATTTGTCGTCCATAAAAATGGATTGGATCATAACTCGGTCCCCTATGGCTACATCAGCTACTTCTGGGCCGACTTTCGTGACCACGCCGACCACATCATGTGTAAGAATAGCCGGTAGATTGTTGGTGGCCATGAGCCCTGTGTCTCTGGTCTTTCGGTCATGAGGATTGATGCCGGCCACAGCGATCTTGACCTGGATCTGCTTCTCCTTGGGCTCTGGGATTGGCCAGTCGGTTACAAGGACGACTGGCTTGCCCAGCTCCGTCACCACCAAGGCCTTTTGTGTTTGAACCATGATAGAATTCGCCGTTGACTGCACTACTGTGATTTCAAGTCTTAGCCTCCAGATTCAGCTCGCAATTTCAGTGAGCTATCATTTCTCATTTTATAATTTAGCCATGTAACTTAGGGTTGCTCCCCTCTCATTCAACCATTTGATGTCCAAGTCGTCATCGGCACAACATGAAGACCGAGCACCGAGATCTATGAAAGTCCGGGAGTAAAGATCATCCAGGCGTATTGTATTATTAATATGGTGTGATATTCCTTTGGTAGCGGGGTAATTTTCGTCCGTTAGGTAGAACATTAAACTTTCCGCTGCTTCTACCCTATGATATAAGCCATGACAGAGACGGAAAGTCCGCGGAGAGCCCGAGCTCTTGTAATGCCTAGCGGAAAGTCCATGGAGGGTTGTAGACCTTGTTGTTATACATAAATTCAGGAAAATCTGTTTATATCGGCTTAACTGTTGAAAGAATGTCCTGGAACAGCTGTATTAAACACCCATGGGCTCAAAGCAATCATCTGATCTGGTATCCTTTCCGTCTTTCTTAGTTGCGTGGGGAGCACATCGATTTCGTGCATCAGCAATAGTTATGTAGGAATATATACTTGACCTTGGAAGAAACTGCATGACTAGTATGTATACTTATGAAAGCATGCTGGTTAAGAAGGTGATAGGCAAAGCATCTTAGCTTAAGGTGCTGTGACTGCGGGGGAGGGAGGGGGACGTATCCAGAGATACCAGAATCTTAGGTCCTAATCTGAGGCCATCGCAGTGTTGATATGAAAATGCTTAGGGGAAACCACCTAATTATTCTATTCTAACGTTAATGGTACAACTGAATCACACGAACGTCAAACATGTAAATCTCAACGGGCCAGTGCTGGAAACCATTTGACTATTCCATCGTGTACTGTGTTCATCGATCGCTACTGACGCTTACACTATCTCTATGAAGGTGTCATTGAACGTGGCCTATGCGTGTTATTCGTAAAGAAAGCTGTGCGCTTCATCGTCATTGATGATCCTCCACTATATTCATTTATAGTGTCCTGTCGATGATAGTTTCTTGATCCCAAATGTCGAGGCACTCCAGCTTTTATTAGGTCATTTTGATGCGCCACTATTGACTTGTGGTAAATTCTGTGTTGTGAAATGTGTGAAGGTTCGTACACTTCAACATTAAAAAAATCTGTAGACAAAACTCTGCAACATTTGCTGCGCGAGAAGGAATGTCGATCCGGAGGCAGCATCATGTACGCCATCACCAATGGCGACATAGTGCCATCATCCTGGGTTGTTTAATTCTAATCCAGAACGGATCGTCGGAGGGGACTTACAGAAGTTCTTCAATATTCGTCTTCGTCTAGATTCATCTTGCCTGCTGATTTGGCCCCCATATCGTAAGCACGAAAGTGCTCGTTGATTGGCGAGGACGTTTAACAACCCTGGGAATACGACTTTCATAAGGTCAACAGCTGCCTTATCGAGCTTAGCGATTGGTACAATTCCCAGTCGAGTTATTAGACCCGACGTGGGGCAATCCTTCTGGCTTCTTCCTTGCTCTGGCTTGTTGAACTTATAATAATCCGACTTGCGGTCAGACAATTGGGCGGTGGATGTTGATTCTTCAACTTACACTTGGAAAACGGCGTGGAAAGATGGTCAAGGCACAATTTCGACCGACACTGTTCCTCCTCCTGAGCCTCTGGCTGGCCCCAGACGCTCATGCTGAGCCTATACCCACCCCTTCAGGAAAGTATAACGTAGGGATCCAGCGTCATCTGATTCCCTTTATGAACGAGAATGATCCTACTTGGCCGAACAGAGTATCAACGGAGTATTTAGCGACTCTGTACTATCCCACTCCTGACGAGGCCGCCGAGCCAAGTCCGTATATCGAGCCAGAGCAGGCACAGCTGTACGCTGATTTCTCCGAATGGAACGTCTCACACCTCACGTCAACAATGCGAAAGGATGCGTCATTCTTTTCTGAACCGACAGGACCGACATTACTGTTTGGCCCGGGCGGTTGGGGCCCATCAACCGACGGTGATGGTATTGTGCTTTCCGAGCTGGCTTCTCACGGCTATGTCGTTGCTGCCCTGGACCACATTTACGAGCAGCCGTTCCTCCGTCTTCCCAATGGCACCGGCATATATGGTCTCGCTATTGATTTCAATCCTGACCTGGAGTACATTATAGACTTGCATGAAGTCCGCGTGCGGGAAATGGTGCACTTCGCCGAGTTCCTCCCAAAACTGGTCACCAAGTTGCACGCCCCTTTCAAGACAGACAAGCTCGGCGCCTTTGGCCACTCCCTCGGCGGCTCGTCTTCCCTAAACGCTGCTCTGGAGACTGATAAGATCGCGGCGGCGATCAATATGGATGGCACGAACTTTGGACGGATCAACTCAACCTGCGATTCCCTAGACAAGCCGTCTCTGTTGTTGGGATTCGATGGCCATACGCCAGAGATTGACCCTACTTGGGCGAACTTTTTCAAATCGCAGAAAGGCTGGTGGCGTCTCTTCACCGTGACCGGTGCCAAGCATAACGACTGGACTGATATGGCGTTTTGGAAGAAATGGGGGACGACACGGCCTCTGGGACCTATTGACGGGGATAGAATGGTCGCTTCGAGGAATCGGTATGTCAAGGCTTTCTTTGACGAGCATCTGCTTGGGAAGGACGATGCCGTTCTGGACGGGCCATCTGAAGACTGGCCGGAGGTGAATTACATTCAGGGAAACCAGTAATCACAGGATGCGGATCTACTCTACTGGCCGTGTCTCAATCTATTCACGGCGATTAGAATACTTCTACTAAGCTTCTGGGAAAATAGAATTTTATTTCCGTAATAACTGTGCCAAAGTGGCCATTTCTATTGAGTTACCGTAGTCTTTTCCCTCCCTTCTTACCTTACATTCCGTTTGATGATGACTGTCTTCAAAACTGTTGGGCGAATTCCTTTTAGAGGACTGTCAGCGTGTGGTTACATTAACAGCAAGGGGTTAACAACAAGGGGCTAAGCGGGGTGAATGCCAGTTGGCTTTGAGGCGCAGGAAAGCAGGCTTACTCGGAGGCTCAATTAACGAATGTTTTAGGCACGTCCATGCCATTTTTATTAGTACGCACTATGCCGGCGTAGGCATCAATCCACGCAATTCCCCCATTCCAAGTTGCCAGAGCCCGACCGAAAGGATAGCTGTTGTTTCGCCAGTTTAGGCTACGAAGGATGTTCACTTACGACCCTCTTCAGGATAAAAGCCGTGAGATCAGGCTCGTTCGACTGGATCCGTCCACAGTCGCCGCAGACAGCTCGGACGGTGCCGCTGCGCCTGAGACCATCTCACTGGAGATGCGGCATGTGTCCATGAACGATGAGATTGAATATGCGGCATTATCATATACCTGGGGAAATCCTCAGGACACGGAGGAGATCATCATCAAAGACACACCGTTTTCAGTAACCCGAAACCTGGCTGCAGCGTTGAAACAGTTCCATCAGCAGAAGCTGCAGTCGTGGCTATGGATCGACGCAATCTGCATCGACATGTCAAATGCTCGAGAGAGACACTTGCAAGTTGGATCGATGAGAGAAATATATAGCCAAGCCAGCCTGGTCCATATCTGGCTGGGACGAGGCTGTATGGAGACCGACTTGGCGATGGATTTGGTGTCTCGTTTGGGCCCAGCTGCAGTTGCCTGTGACGTGGCGAGTTTATTCAATCAGAGCGCAGTGCCGCCCGAGGTTAAGTCCTACATCAAGAATCGTGCTGACTCCCAAGGTCTGGATGGAGGAACTGAAGATACCTCCGGGCCTGCGTTGGGGATGTTTCTTTACGATCTTCTCGAGGAGGAGGGCTTATCCGACAAAGGGGAACCTGGGAATGGCGGAGGCCCTCTGAAATCTGGAATTGCGAACATTCTGAGACGAGATTACTGGCATCGCATCTGGGCTTTCCAAGAAGTGATTCTATCAAGGGAAGCTATCGTGCATGTTGGCACAAGAACGGTCTCGCTCGGCATGTTCGACGCAATATTCACTGCATTATGGAGCTACTGGATCCACGATCTCAGACGTCTGCAGCCAAGGTGGGATAATATCCTAGCGGGTTTAGGAGGCACTCTCTATACTATCAAGGGACTTGATACCCGTCGTGGGATGCGATTTCCTCCCGGCCCAATCAAAGCGAAGCTGGCAAATATCTTGTGGGAACGCGTCAGCGCACCGAACCGCCCCTTCTACAGCGCGACAGACCCCAGAGATATCCTATACGGACTTCTAGGCATAATTTCAGCGGAGCAAGCTAAGAGAGTGCTCATCGACTATCAGAAACCAATTGCTGAGGTATACGCAGAAATAACCAAGCTCCTGCTGGATGAATCCAGTAGCCTTGAAGCGCCGCATCCGCATGCGTTCTACCTAGACTGCAGTTTGCCAGGGGAAATAGACGGTCGTTTACCAACGTGGGTTCCCGATTGGCAGGAGATTGGAAAGTACGGAGTGAGAACTTGGGAAATAAGTTACTCTCGAGACTTCAAGGCTGCTGGAACCATACCCCAGCCGAGCTCTACTCCAAGCAATGGCGTTGGAAGTTTGGGGGTACTCTGCAAGGCTGGATGCCGCGTTGATGTGGTTACTGAAGTTATGGAACCGCCTGAGTGGATTCAGTTCGATCGATATAACGCATCACATATCCGGGATGCAGATGCTTGGGCTCAGCAGATCGCGCGCTTCGTCGGATTGGGCCCCGAGTCAGGGCCAGTGGAGGATTACATCTGGCGCACGGCTAACATTTGTAGCCGTCGAATCAAACCTGATGAGGCCATTCGAGATCTGGTCCGCAAATTTATGCGGCAGGAATCCATCGATGCTGGGAGTTTAACGAAGGAACAGGTCCAGTTTCTCTATGAGGATTTTGGTCAGCGTTCCTTCGACTGGACTCCCGCTACAGGCCCCAGTGATGATGAGCTCAGACGTATTGCACGTGAATGGCGACAGGACGCGGGTACTTGTAGCAGAAACCGCACCTTTTTCAAGACCGCGAAGGGGATGTTTGGGCTTGGACACTTAGAAGTTGAGGCTGGTGATATCGTCACGCTTATCTGGGGTGTGCGTTCACCCATCGTCCTCAGACAGCGAGCAGATGGCAATTTTTACTTCCGTGGAGATGCGTATGTGGATGGGATTATGCATGGCGAATTTCTTGCTACCTACCCTACACATGAGGAGTTCTCAATACATTAAGCGGATGCTTTGATGGTTTACATGAATCCTCTTGATCGGATAACTAGGCTTCTAAAACCTACCAAAATCTACATCGATGGTTTAAGAAAGCATGTTATTTCAAGAAGCTAAATGGCTCTGTGACCTAAAGCTCCCCTTCACCACCAACAAGGCTCTGGAACTCTCAACTCTCCAGCTTTCACAGGAATTCTGAGGGGACGGTGTATAGGTGGCTGAGGTGCCAAGCCGAAAGTTGGAGCCCCTTCATGGCTGTTGCTTTCTTACTATAATATGCTTGGGCATGGACGATGGGTTCACTTTGTCCTTTTGACACACATGCCTGAGAGTGCCCCAACCGTACGAAGCGCTCGTGCACTGCCTAGTTATAACGTCAATCATCTTCAAAATCGAGGCATACTAATAGATTGCGTGATGATATTATTATGATCCCATTCGTTGTAGATTGATACTCTGTAGAGCAGTATATGCCTCGCAGGAAGCTTTGTGTATGGCATTGGCCGCCGTGTGTGCCTTGCCCAAGCCCCTCAAATGATCTGACCATCCCCCATTTACCTCAAACTACGAAACAACACAAACCAATCGCTTCAGATGATAGAAGGGAATTAACGACTTGGAGAATCCACCAACCGCTCTGGAATCCGACCAACATGAATGTTCGCGATTCCGACCTCTTTACGCCAGCCGAACTCGTGCTCTGTTACATTGTGTTCTACCCCATGTACCTCATTTCTAAATTGCAGAACGCTGGGCGCAAGTTGAAGAAAAATCGACGGGGTGATGGAGACCCAAACCGGGTAGTCCATTAAATTCCTCGCAAATTCAGACTATCTCGCGCAGCACATCTGTCTTGCAACCGAAAGGATACGTAATCCGCAAACAGGTTTGCCTTCAGGTGCAGGAAACATCACTCTGTCCTACAGGCTGTGCACTGAAAGGTTGTGATATTGCAGCGCGGAAGCTTGCCACTGCGCGTTGTTGTTCGCGCACTGGTTCTTTTCCATTTCTGTGCATTTGTCACCGAGCGGATATTTCGTCCGGAGATTGCGAAGCCATGCGGGATATTTCTTTCGGTGTATCATTTCTCTGAAATGTGGGCGCAGGCTCGTCCGCGGGCAGTTCTTGAGCCGGAACTTGGTTTGCTTGCTTTTCGACGATCCATGGAGCTTCTGGCGGCGAGCCATACAATTCTTGAGGCTGCGGCGTTACGGTATCTTCGTGCAGCTCTGATGGGTGACGTGGTGGTGAAGGTGGCTTCTGTGATTTCTCCTCTCCTGCAATCGATTCTGTAGTGAAGGTAGATGCTCTGAAAGCAGCTTGTTGGCGCCGCCGCCAGATAACGAAGGCTCCTGTGAGAATGATTAGGAGAAGAACAACAGGGCCTAGTACGGCACCAGCTATCCACGCCCCTACATTATTTGTGCATAATTAGAACTAGGTCATGAAAGATGCAATAGGAATAAGTGCACTAGATACTTACGATCTGTGCTGCTATCCTGGGAGTCTGGAGACGCTGTGGCAGACACTGTGACGGTCTGAAATGCAGTCGAAATCATGAACTGCGTCGTACTTGGGCTGGTGGTGGTCACAAGTGTGACGAATGTTTGTGAAGTTGGCTGTGCGCTGACCGTGAAGCCAGGCGCACTCATCTGGCCGGTATTGTCAACTTCCATGGCGCCTTGGGTCGTTATTTGGGTTAGGAGGAAAGCTAGATGAAGCAGAATGCATGTGGAAGAGAAGGGATGGGCAGGAAAACACAGCGGGGAATGGAGGGTTGGGGAGCAGAGGAGTATTCATCCTGGCTCGGCATTTTACTGTCTGTTGGCTGCACATGCGTCTCGACGCCCAAAGCTGGACTGTCCCCACCCAAACGCAGATTGCAGAAAATACAATGGGTCCATGTTGGTCTTTAGCTAGGCGCATTTTAGCCGGCTTTTCTCTCTTTCTCCTGACATGGTTGGTGGGGGAGAAGTTGGTTTGTGAGTTACTCTGAGTCAAAGCTACCAGACCACATGAGCGCCCTAGTGCACAATTATTAAACATCTGAGGTTAGCCTTACACGATCATGTAATATATGAGCTTAGTCTTGGACAAGAGTTGATAAAAGGGGCAAATTCCAAGTGAAAGAAACTGGATAGTCTATCGATACCTGGCGACGGATCAACTGTCCTTCTATTGTTTGATTTTCTCGTGTGATAGTCCATGGTAGCCACACTACAACCCAATTGTAATGGTTTAATATAAAGCTTCTATGTAGAGGGTTCTTAGGATCTTTCTTGTTGAGCATTCGCTTTCTCTTCGACTGGCTTTCCACAGGTCACCGGCGGTTACACACCACATTCACTCTCCTGCGACTTGTTGTTGGCAATCACACTTGCAATCATAATGATAATAATAACAATGAAAATAAAACAGCCACGACCATCTCTCTTTATTCTGGTTTCATGTATAAATATCAGGAGTCGGCCCATCTTTTCATAGCCTCCTACATTCCTTCTGCTGCAGCTCAAATACCATCACCGAACCCAAAGACCAAGATCAAACCAACGATCAAGTACATTTGAAAACATGGACCGGCATATTGACCTGATTCTCTCAGGCAAGCGCGCAGTCGGACAGCGCGACTTCCTTGACATCCTCTGGCCCACGCAAATCCCTGGAGTAACCGTTGAAACGATAGACACATACGAAGAGCGGGAGGAAGTCTCCTCAGCCATGCAGCGATTTGGCTTGATGTTTGATGGTCTTACGCGTACCTACTTGGACAGGCTGAGCAAGCTTTGGAGAGTGTGCATTCTGGTTTATCAAGAGAACCCGCTGTACCTGCTGTCATGCCATCACGGCATATCATGCCGCTCAGGACGGCGAGTTGAAAACGAAGACTTGACTTTCCTCATTTTGCCGCTCTGGACACAGCGATTTGTCGACAATCTCTCGAGCCTGGTTCTACATCCGTTCTTCTCATCGCGACAGAACGGCGCATTTCTTCGACTGGCTCTCCAATTCAATGTCGCCTATCGATGGAATGACAATCGAGTTTGGGACATTTCCACCCTGTTGTCACAAGCAGGCGTCCATTGCCCTGCCCTGACTATGCTCAGCGATGAGATGGCCAGGCACGGTGCTACACGCCCGGTAGGTGGTGCAGGCGGCCGCATCCTGAAGGTAGCCGCAACAAGTGTCTACGACAGACTTTCTTCTATTTGTAGCCGGTTCGATGGCGGCATGTTATCAGTCGAGGCTAGGTTTCTGCTGCAGCTGGGAACCGGAGGAGTAAGAGGAGCGCCGCCGACCATCCGGGGAGCTGACTTGCCGGCCAACGAGCCCAGGCACGTTTTACACATAGCCACTAACGACCTGGAGTTCCTATATAAAGCCGCGGATTCTGTGACCGGCAATCCGCCGAGCAAGAACGAGACTAGCAAGGCATGTGCTCACTACTGCGGACGCAAGAGACTCCCGCAGACCCACAGGACGAATATGAGGCCTCACTTTCTGAATGCATACGGTCACGACCTGTATTTACTCCAAGTCTTCCGAGACGGCATGGCCGGGCTGAGCCTCGAGGCGCCCCGTGCACTGATGCCTCCGGTAACAATGCAGCAACTTACGACGCACCACATTCAAAGGCAGCTTCCGCAGCAGCAGCAGCCTTTGCCACTGACTACTATGTCAAACAGCCAAATGGGATTTCAAGGACAATACCAGACTGGGGCTTGGCCAAGTCAAGTCACGCTGAGTGCAGGGGGCCATGGAGCGCATTCCGGAGCATCGAACGCCTTGCAGCCACCGCCGCAGTCTATCCCAACTCGAGATGAGAACGCGCCCACATCAAACCTTGAGCATTATCCGGATGCATTTCTGCCGAGCCATCCCATGGCAGTCGGAGGAGCACTTGAGGGTCTACCGCCATATGCTCCCCAGGAGCAGGCTCTAATGTTGTTGCTGCAGAACAACGGATATGTGGGAGAACACTGACACTGAGCCTGCGATGCCGTCTCGGATTGACAGCTGGGCACAACATGCCATCCTTATCAAGAAGAGTGACGAGGCGAAGATTCGTACACAGCGGAGATGGAATTTGGGATTTCCAGAAGTATATTAGTCTGAGATCAGAATATGGATGAGAGATAGGATGTCTAGATATGTGAATTATCTCACTCATGTTCGCTTAAATGAGCCAATTTGGTCCTACATATTGCAAGTAGTTAAACAAAAAGAATTTCTCTCATTTTCCTCCAACGATATCAGAACAATGCGGCGATAAAAGAGCTGCGTTCCCGTCCTGATCCTCACTCAGCGTCTAGCTTACGTTCGCTTCTAGAGGCACAATCGCGTTATTTCGGGCGTCAGCGAGGTAGAGCCTGATAAGCTTCAGGATAATTTTATTGGTTTCGTTGAGATAGTTGCTTTGATACCTTGCTAAAATCAATGGCAGGTGCCTTGACCCTGTCCGCATGCCCCTTGCTTTTCAGGCCGGGAAAGCCTTTCTCGCCATTCTCTTTCTCATAACTCCTCCGTAACCATGGCCTCTCGGCAGCTTACGAGTACCAATTCTATTATTATACTCCCCGATGGCGACCGTGCCAATCAAAAGTACAATTCCAAGCCTCAATGCGTAGCTGTCACTACGTATGCCAGCTTCATCACATAGGGCTGCCAGGATCCCTGCAAGGCCTGGCGATTGGTAGGCTCGCCAGATCGTCATCAATGCTTCTCCTTTAAGTTTAGCCAAAATCCTACGGGATGGGGTTATTGTGCCAAGACGACGAACCGAGCCCCGAATGGCCATCTCCCAGATCCCTAAACACCATAAGCTACATTATGTGGCTACGCAGATCTTATGAAGGCCAAGATTGGCCTTACTACCCGAGCGTGAGTGAACAAGAGCTTTCCCCTGGAAAGTAGAGAATGACGGCATGAACGAAATTAGAGAGAGGCGTATCGACTTCTATATAAGCGAACACCTGCTCGACCTTGTTTTTTCCCAGTTATCATCATTGTTCCCAACGCTCTATCGTGTCTTCTTTGACATTACGCCTTCTTTTTCTCTCAGTCCCCGTTCATTTTCGTGTAGTATCGATCCGATCACAACACGGCATGATATTCTCTACTCTGCTTGCCTCCCTTGTATTGGGGAAGGCGGTTGCTGCACAGTCATTTGTTTCTCTACCTAAGAATATCAACGTCACTCTGTCCCAGAAGTTTCCCGGTGCCCAAATCACATACAAAGAAGTGAAGAGCATATGTGAGACTACTCCGAATGTCAAATCCTACTCCGGGCATATCAGCCTCCCCAAGGACCTCATTCCCGATGCAACGGGATGGGGGGATGGTGTCTCTGGACATTTACACTTCTGGTACTTCGGTAAGAATTATCCAGCCTTTTTCAATTACTCAAGATGGTTCTGACATGTCGAAATAAAGAGGCACGGAATAATGCGACAACTGCCCCAACTTCCATCTACCTTGGCGGCGGCCCTGGCTACTCTTCATTTGATGGCTCTGCGGTCTTCCCATGCTACTTCAACGCAGATGGGAACTCAACAACCCTGAACGAGCATTCGTGGAACAACCATGTAAACATGCTGTATATTGACCAACCTTTTGGCGTCGGTTACTCTTATACCACGGCCCTCAACGGAACTCTCAACACCCTGGATCAAACTTTCTCCCCCGTAACTACCGAGGCAGAGCTGCCGCAGTTGAACATAACGACAATCCAGGGCACTCTGCATGCGGGTGGCCCTGAGACAGTGGCGAACACGACCATGTCGGCTGCCAGAACTTTTTGGAGGTTTGCTCAGGTCTGGTTCAACGAGTAAGTGGTGTCTGTAGTCGAACATGATTCAGCATTTGGGTTCATTATCGCGATACAAACCGCTCTAAACCAGCTCTTGCATGTGCTAATCAACAGTAGATTTCCAGAGAGAATCACAACCAATGATGAGCTTTCCATCTGGGCGGTATCTGTATGTAACATGTCTCACCATTGCTTCATTTGCCTGGCCGCTAACTGATTAATATCAAGTACGGTGGTCTGTATGCCCCGCTATTCGCATCTTATTTTCTGGACCAAAACAAGCTCATCCAAAATGGAACGCATGAGGTTACCAATGCGACTACTTTCAACATGGCCACCGTTGGAATCATCAACGGCTTGATCGAGATGAGCTCCATGGTGATGGGGTTCCCCGATTACGCTCGCAACAATACCTACGGGCTCCCAGCATACTCCGAAGATGTCTACCAAGAGGTCGTGAAAAATATCACTGCCCCTGATCAGGGCTGCCTCGCTTTGATCGACCAATGCCGAGTTGCTGCCCCCAAAGGCGATCCAGAGAACAAAGGAAACAATGATGATGTGAACAAGGTCTGTAGTGCAGCTAGCCAATTTTGTTTTGGAACTATTCTGCAGAGCTTCGAAAGCAATGCACCGGTGAGTTTCCCCGCATGTACGGAGTAGTGTCTCGACTATTGGCTGACTGATGGCTAGTACGGCTATTTTGACATCACTTACAATGGACCTGCAACGTATCCTTACGAGTACGAGGCAGCCTTCTTCAACCAGGCGTGGGTTCAGCAAGAACTAGGCGTGCCACTCAACTATACAAGAGGCAGTCAAGCAGTTGAGACTGCCTTCTTGGGATTGACGGGAGACCCGGTCCGTTATGGATTTTCTCATCTGACGCGTCTGTTGGACGGAGGTGTCAACATAGCCATGGTCTACGGTGACCGAGACTACCGTTGCAATTGTAAGAATGGCTCAGATTTTAACTAACACATCAACACTTAAGTAAATGATTCTAACGCGAGACCTCATAGGGATATCGGCTGAAAACGCGTCTCTCCATATCCCGTTTCAGTCGGCGGAAGACTTCGCCAAGGCGGGCTACGAATCCATCACGACCAACTCGTCCTACGAGGGCGGTCTTGTACGCGAGCACGGGAAGCTGTCCTTCTCGCGAGTCTTCCAGGCCGGTCACAGTGCCGGTGGCTACCAGCCCGAGACCGTGTCGGTTATCTTCGAGCGTGCCATGTTCGGAAAAGATGTCGCCACGGGGAAGGTTGACCTTGCGACAACGCTGAGTTACAGTTCCAGGGGAGAGTCGAATATTCGGGGTGTTAAAAGCGAGCTTCCTGATCTTCTAGAGAACGTTTGCTATGTGTTGGCACCTGGTGGTACATGTACCGATGAGCAGATCAAGGCACTGGAAAATGGAACGGCAGAGACTAAGGATTTCGTGGTGACAAATCCCCCTGGGACGAAGGGTGAACGCTTGAAGAATGTCGACAATGGTAAAGGAGGGAACGGCACCGATACCGGTGATTCCGGTTCTTCTCTCGCTTCAACGCTGGTCAGTGGTGGTTGGATGACTGCCGCACTGCCCATATTAGCACTTTTTATTGTCTAGTAGGCATCTGTCTTTCTATATCTCTATCTTGTGGTCGCTGTATCTTTATCTTGTGGTCGAAGCATGTTGGTAATTCGGTTTATTGCACTAATCAAAGAGTCAATTACATGAATCCGGGTCCTAACCGCGAATTAGTTATCAAATCTACTGAAATAGCAGAAACAATGTGATTTGAGGAACATGTCTACTTTTCTTACGACTAGAAACTTATGCTTATCTCCCTAACTAGCCCGAATGAATTCTCATCATCAGCCGAGCCCATCAAAAGCCGAAGATCAGCAGACCGCTTCCCAACTCGCTTCGTGCCGAGAAGCTCCTTCACCCGGTTCTCCTCCGGTATGACTGGCACATCAGACCAACTGAGCGTGGTGGGAACATCAAACCCTGGTTTGGACCACGCATGCCAAGGAATGTCCAGCGACGATGAATCTAACACAGGTGGCGGCCAGACATGTGCGCTGCTAGGACTTATCGATTCCTCTTCTACGGCTAGAATAGTCCTCATTACCTGGGCAGTGGCGTCACTCATCCACATGCCCTCGATCCTCTTCGCCTCTGCCATCATGTTGATCGCGACCCGACGCAAAGCGGGGTGTCGACATCGATGGCTAATCATCCACAGCGGAATGATCAACCCAGGCTCAACACTGATATTTGGAATGGCGGCTGTACGAAGACGCTCTTGCAGGGAGGTAGCAAGTGCGGCTGCGTACTCAAAATAGCCGAGAAGTGCATCCCAACGAGTCTCGGGCCCGAAAGCTGTTCCTCGAATTAACGTCCTGAGAGTCGCATGGTACAGTCGTATTGCAAGCCTTGCTGTGTGCTCATCATCAGTGGGCCAATGGACGGATTCGAATTCCTCCATCTTGAGCTCCCAGGAAGCCAGTCTGCGAAGGAACACTGCAAAACTTGTGAGCCACGGGCCATGCTGGGCATTTGCTGGCGGAGTGCCATTGTCAAGGAGAAAGAGAGCCCTCATGAGCCTGAAGAGCTCTCTAGCCAACTCTTCGTAGGACCCGCCATCTGTGATAGGGGAGGCGAGGGACCCATTCATAGCAAAGACAGCAGATGATTGCTCGTAAGGGTACGGGCACTGGCTGTCGCTGAACGTCATGGCTTGTAGGTCAGTCTTTGCTAGCAACCCTTCAAGGGCCACGAGGCCCGGGACACGCGCGACATTTTCTGCAATGATTCTGAAGCCCGCCATTAGATGCATGTGCATCTCAGACCATCGCTCAAGCATATTCGCAGCTGCCACAAGTGCAATTGCGACGGCTGCCATCGTCTCTGGTGAATGGAGATCCTTTACCAAAGCCATTGCTTTACCGTAGTGGGCAGAGGCCTGGTCAAGGATGAGACTTGTATCATCCTCTGTCCCTTGAAGTAGCATCTCTGATCGTTGATGAAGAGCGCCGAGTGCGACCGTGGCATGCCAAATGGCGGGCTCGCGGTGCGCCATCTGTATCACTGTACGTTGCCAGAAGCTCGACGGGAAGAAGAAAGATGTGCCAGGGATAATGGCATACCGAAAGGTGTCGAAAAATGGCATATCTGAAGGTTGGATACAATTGACAGGCGACGACGGCCTTTGTGCTAGAGCTCGTGAAATTGGGCCAATAGTTCCGAGGTTTCGGGCAGATTCAACAAGCTCCTGTCTCGAAATCACTATTGTATCGGGCAAGTAGCCATCGCATTGGCGCCCAGACGATTGACATCGAGTACACAGCGGTTTTGTTTCATCACATTTGACTCGCCGAATCCTACGTGTATGTTAGTAGGGAGCAAGGTGCGAGGAAAGGAACAGGTTGAATCAAACATACCTACAGGTGATGCATCCTGTCTTTGACCTAAGGTTCATTGTTGGGACGCTCACGGGGCTGGTATATTGCCTAGCCGTTTCCCTACGTAGCTTTTGGAGAGAATCGCGAGCAACCTGAATGCGGGAGAGCTCTTGTAGAAGAAGGAAATGGCCACTCATGTCATCCGAAGGCAATACGATCCTCCAATGTAACCCTCCATTTTAGACGTATCCACGTGCCGCCCCTGATGGAGCAAGAGGTCGAGATGATTTCACTGCTCAAGTTCAATCTAGACAGATCTTGTCGTAAATTATGGAATAGACATGCCGCCTGACGGCCTGTTTACCCGTTAGACAGGTGAATGGATCTCGTATTGGGGGCAACATATTGATTAATCTATCAGACGTTATGTTTTGGGTGGAGATTTCAAGAAAACCGGCACAGGAAAGGGAAAAAATATCATGAACTTTCATCAAAGAACAACAGGAGTCGACCTCCATCTTGAATGGGGCATTATTGCATAAGAGGCGTGTGCTCATCAACAGGTCTCGTGTCATGATTTCCAGCTCCTCTCGCCTTTGCCAACAGACTCCTGTTAATACGAGGACCCTTGAAGACGTCCCTGCGCGAAAACATCCACCCCGACCAGATGAATAGCAGTAGACAAGCAGTCACGATGCTAAAGAGTAAAGTCAGCAACCGGAATGTAATGTTACATGGCGAGGCTAAGTTATACCTGTTGTAATTCATATTGGTATATGTGATTGGAAATGCCGTCGGCAAGCAGCAAGCAATAATAAGAAGCAAAGTCGACAATGTCGAAAAAAGATTGATGGCATATCCAAACCGACCCAGATCAAAAGGCCTCTCTGGGAGGCTTTCGTTTCTATCGACCCAAAGAAGAATCGCTTGTGGTATGACATAGGAGGATACCAAGAAGATGATGGATGCACTAACCATCAAGGCAAAGGCGCTTTCGGACTGAACAAATACGAGCCCATACAGCTGTAAAGCTATTGTTAGCTGGGAAACGGCCACTGACAGGACGGTCACCTACAATGGAAAAGCATGCTTGCAAGAGAACCGCATTCATCGGCATTTCGAACCTGGGGCTGATTTGCTTCCACAAATCGGAGCGTGGGAAACAGTCGTCGCGGGCTGCTGACCAGAGGGTCCGAGAAGATCCTGTAATAATCGCTACGGCACAGGCGAAAAAGCAAACTGTGAAAGCAACCATCAAGACGAAAGTGATGGGCCGGCTGCTAGTAGCTTGGTGATAGAGTTGGATCAACGGCAGTCCACTGGGCGCATTCAAAATGGCATCCATATCCTTGATGACGAACATGCAAGTACATGCGAAAGGTATCACTGGGAGATTCCATCAGCATATGTTGGGGTCGGGATATTAATAACAAGTGCTGATACCTGTGAAAAGTCCAATGAGGACGGGATATATCTGGCACACGCATCAGCTCTAGAAACGAGCCTCGCAAATGAGGGTTGAGTAGTCGATTCCAAAGGCAACTTACAATTACTTTTGGGCCATTAATCGAGGGATTCGGAATCTCCTCCGTCATATGAGCCCCAGAGTCGGTGCCTAGAAACCCGTAAAGGCTGTTCACGAAACAGAGCGTCCAGGTGTACGGGTGACTTGTCCACCCGGTTGAGATGGTGGTATCCGTGAACACCCATTTAGCGGAATTGTAATTGGGGTACGAGCAGACGAGCATTGTAATAATGGTCACCAAATACGTTGCCAAGGAGAATGCAACTTCAGCACCGAAGATTAATATCTGTTGGAACGCATGAACTGATGGAGGAGAGAGCTTACAAATGCATCTATTGAATGCGGGAAGAATCCGAGACCCAAAAATATTGAGGAGAGAGGCTGCAATGATGACGCCCACGTAGAGGAGGTACTTGTACCAGGAGTAGACGACATATTCGGGGTACACGAACTGGACAGTGGACAGTATCATTCCCGAGATGAAGTTGGAAGTACTAGCTGCACCAAGCCATGCGCCGATCACAGTAACAGCAGCAGTGCTAGGGATAGAATGTGAGCGGGAGGATGCCTTGGCAAAGGGGTTTCATTCAAAACATACGAGTAGGAAATTAGCGGCGCCCAAGATGGCGGAGAAAGAACAAAGGCCCAGTAATATTGGCCTCCAGCAACAGGAAAGGCAGATGTCAGCTCGGCCATGCCCAAGGATACGACAAGGATCGTGGTGGCTGCCGGGAGAAGCATGAAGATGGTGCCAGAAGACGACCCTTGGCTCAAGCCGCCTCCAATTGCACTACATTTTCGACTATTAGCTACCTGCATTAACCTCTGGGATCATTGACACATACCTCGCAAAGCCATTCCACGTGCAGATCAAGGCGTAGGAGAGGGCGAGGAGAGAGACCAGGGAGAACTGCCTGGGCATCTCCCGCTTGTACCCGGACGCACCGAGTTGAGCATCATCTCTGTCGAGATTCTCCTCACTGGGGTAAGTTTGCATCATTCACGCTGGAAGAGGAATCGTTGGTGTTCAATGCGAAGAAAAGAGAGACCCAAGAAATTCTTTGATGACAAAGGCGAAGTCTGAGACAAGTGACGCGTCTTTTCCTCCCCTCGCGACCATCTACCCTAAAGTCTTTCACCAACCAACTGACGGGCTCGATGTTGGGACATTTCTTCGTTACATCTTGGTATTTTCTCTATTGTACCCAATACGGAATTTCTTAGTAAGAGTTTATTAAGAAAAAAAGATAAAAAAAAATTACTATTTAAGTATTCGTCAGGGTAGTATAGAATAAACTAATAGGCTGTGGTATCCTGGTATAAAAGTATCTCTGGGCCTTATAAGGCAGTATGAGAATAGCCCTATCTTTACTACTAAAAACATGAACGCTTTCTTTCAGACCGTGGGGCATACAGATTATTCCCAGCCAAGTATACCTAGCATTACGCCCGATTGATCAGACGTCATCCGCAATCAAGTTCAAATCATCTTTTGCGCACGTATCCTTTCTGACCACCATGATGCGTTAGCAGTTGGTTGGTGTCACACCTTTTGCACCGCTACCGCCAGCACTGCCAAGGCACAATCTTGCTATTCTTGCATTCATGTATGCACGGCTTATGCACGGCTTATCTTACGTAGGCTCATTTTATGCCTGAAAGGTATACCGTGTGGGCGAGCCGCAACTGTTGGGCTTCCTTGGTCAGCCTTGGGTATCAAAGACTGCATAAAGAGGGAGCATCTTACATAAGCTCATTTATGCCTGAAAGGTATGCTTCCTTGGTTAGCCTTGGCCATCAAAGGCTGCATAAATAGGGAGCATGGCCGCGTACTTATAGATGTATCTTCTTCAAAGAGAGACTGATTGACCATAAAGTCCTCTGTTCCATCCCACTATCACGACCCCTTCTTCCAGTTTCACCATATCAATTATCATACCTAAAGCAGCTGGCTATCAATCCCTCGTCCCCTACGTTGATACACAGCCATGTCCACATTCGATCCCTACGAATCATCCGGCGAAAAGACCTTGGAGGGAATCGAATTTCTCTCTTTTGAGGATGAAAACGAGGCAAAGGTATACCGTTCTGGTCATCTTGAACCAATCAGTCTCGATGAGTTCCTCCAGGTGCAAGGGCATGCGGATAGCTGCATCATTTTGATACCATACATACCCAAATCCCCGTTGGTCCAGACGACTGTAGTACACGAGAGTCGACAGAATATTCAACGACTCATTCAGCACTGGGACTTGCCTGGTCTCATCGTAGGTCATATCATGTCTGTTTTCGGAATTTCAGACCTAGAAGTTGCTGCTGGTATGAGCCTGTGGAAAAGTTTTACAATATCGGCTCCATTGATTCCATTGCGTGGCTTTAATCCTGGCCCCACATATTTTACTATTGGAGCTGCGACTGGCGACGACCCAAAGCCTCTCCGAGTCCTTTCAATCGTCGACCGTGACCTGATTGAGATAATTGGTACTGCTGCCACTACCATTGTCTCCATGAACAATGCGGCAGCTTCTTCACACCTCAAGTCTCTTTGGATACGCTCTCTCTTTATAGCCGCCCATATAACCCAGTGGGAAAACTGTTCCCAGTGGGCGAAAAAAGATACCCATCTTCTGGTGAGCCTCAGCACATGCCGATTGACTCAAACTTTGGCTAATGACCTTCTAGAGTAGCGCTATGCTGGGCGAGCAACAAAATGTGTCTCTCTCACGGAGCATGCGAGAGGCGAAAGATTTCCAAAGCATCCTAGAAGTAGACTCGGTATACTTAGAATCTCTGATTAAGCAGACCCGTGCAATCTCTGGCGCTATAGAGGAGTTATTTCCGACAATGGCCCCAGGCAGCCTACAACGAGCCGTATATGATATCTCTAGTAATACGGGGAAGAGATTTTATAACTATCTACAAGAATTTATTGCCCTGACTCGTGTTTTAGAGACCGACCGTCAATTGGTATAGTAGCCCATGCGCCTTTCAGCAACTACGCTTCCTAACAAGACAATAGTGCGCGGCCTCTATTCAGATCAACAGTCTCGACTTTGTGAGAGAGAATATTATTAACATAAGAAACATAGCACAGAGCAGTCAGCAGCAAGCGGAGGATATGCATGAATACGCTGAACAGTCCAGGCAGGATACCCGTTATATGAGGCGTCTGGCACTTCTGACCATGTGCTACCTGCCGTCAACTACAGTAGCCGTAAATTGCCCCTTTACCAACCACCATATAATTTCTTCAAGACTAAAATGCTACAGGCAATTTTCAGCATGCCATTTTTTGGGCTGGACGACAATCTGGAGTTCAAAAGCCTCAGCAAGCTCTGGATTTTCTTCTCGGCCAGCATAACACTTACCGCTCTAACCTTCGCAGTCTCCTCTTTATGGGACATGCTGCCAGCAAAAAACGCAAACATAAAAGAAGACGACAGTGACGCCGTGAAAGAAGAGGCTCAGGGAGAACATCAAAGCGCAGGCTTAAGGCCACGTCCCCACGTCGATCTAGGCGAACATGCACTCGAGCAAGTTTTCCTTGATATCCTTCGTTATACAGACAAGACTCAAGCAATCAATCGCGGTAAAGGACGATGTCCGCTTAACGCACGTGATTAAAGTCGCCTTTGCCGTGGAATTCGGTATTTGACGATTTGAGGGGGAAGAATTTGAATGACAGTGGCTTTTCTATGTTGGTACAAGATTGAATCTAAATACAGCTGGTCGATCGAAGCTATGGAAGGCAGAAACTTGACCACATGACGCTTGTTGTACAATTCTATTACTGCGGTCGAGTGGCTATGCCTACATGTACCTTACCTAGTAAAGTGTAGCTTATTACTGCAATATATTCTATGTCTTAGAGACCAGATAAAAAGAAGACCAACAAAGAGCGTGCGGTGGTGCTATAGCATATTCCTCCTCCGTCTTACTTATAATCTCTCAAGCTAAAATCCGACAAATTCCTAAGAATCTATATAGAGATAAATTTCAATCTTACACCTATTTATCTATATAGCTCTTTTTAATTATATGTTAAGGTATGAATAATTATGAATTACCTGGAAGCCTGTTGATTATTGAAATTAAACTTACTGCCCCTGGCATTTGCGAGGCTTGGCGCCCATTTTGTAGGCGATCTATTCCCTGGATCCTGGAAATTAATTCTATGAGAAGGGAGGACGAACAGTGCCAAGACAAACACGTACATGTAAGGCTCATCCCTTCTGAACACGGAAAGGAATGCATAAGCTATAATACGGCTTGTGCGGAAATGACGGTCTTAGATGGTTTTATAGTATTCGCTGTTTGGACATATGGTCAGCATTGGCCCTATATATTAGATATTTCTCCATGCCTTTTACTCTACCCGAGCTGCACCTTTACGCAGATTAAGAGATAACATCTTTGACCTTTCTATCTTCTACAGGATGAAGTTACACCTTTCTGTGCCTATCCTTGTTCCAGGGATTGTTGCCACTACTTCACCCGATGCCGAAACTTCTCCTTTGCCAACACCAACACCAGTGTGCGCTGTACGCGTAACGGTTGAGCTTGTCCTCAGGAAGAAATCTTTAGCTAACTTGAGAGATTTATCGCTTGGCCGCAGATCAACTCGGTATACAGTGATTGTGCCTCCCTTTGCCCACCCACCTGTCTGGAAGTTGGACCGCGAGCTTGCCCTGCTGTCTGCAGGCCTGGTTGTGTGTGCAAACCAGGCTATGTTTTGAACGTTGTTAGTATAATGAAGGTCTAACTACTATCATGAAAGAAGCCATTCTAAAAATCTTCGAATAGTTGGGAATATGCGTGCCAAAGGCGCTATGTCTCTTTGACCTTTTAGGCTCTCTCTTTAAACAGAAGAATGTAGACGTTAGTGAAGTTGAGACCTCTGAGGATCGCTCTTGAAAGAGCACCTGTGATTAAACTAAGAGCGATCTATTCATATAGACTACGTTCTCTATGGCTCAGAAGAGAATCCAAGTCGCTTAAAATATAAGTGGTCACCTAGTTGCTGGTTTCCTGCGCCAACTGAAACTGGCTCACAAATCTTCTCTCCACAGGATGTCGCACTTCGGCATCTCCGCCTGTATCAGCCTCTGCCTGGGGGCCCCATCCACCGCCTCCAGGTGTATCAATGACGAACCAGTCACCTTTAGCTACCTTGAAGTCCTTTCGTCCACCTACTCTGCACCAGCGACCGCCATTCCCACCTTTGACAATGTAGTTGACGCCAGACTTTCCGTCTTCACCACCTTTCATGCCGTATGGCCTTGTGACACGTCGTTCGCTTACAATCGAGCATCCCATGTCTCTCGCAAACTCGTAGACTCTCCGGATGCCGTTGCCACCATTCCACTGCCCCTTACCACCACTGCCATCTCGAATACTGAACTCTCGTAGCAAGATGGGATACCGCTTCTCCACAATCTCAGGATCACAGATCTTGGTGTTTGTCATGTGAATATGAACGCCGCTCGTGCCATGCCAGCCAGGGCCTGCACCACTTCCCCCGCAGATCGTCTCGCAGTAACCGAAACCAGTATCTGGAACCAACTTACCAGTTTCCGGATCAATGTTGCCGTCAATGCCGAACGAGACCACGTTGCAGTCCCCTTGACTCGCAGCACAGGCGGCGAATGCCTTGATAACGACATCCGTAACCCGCTGCGATGTGATGGGGTTACCGGCGCAGACTGCAGCCTCGTACGAGGGGTTTAAGATGCTGCCCTCCGGGATTGTGAAAGTCAGGGGACGTAGACAACCTTCATTGAGGGGAATGTCTTGGTTGATGAGGCAGCGAAGGACGTAAAGCGTAGCGCTTCGCGTGATGGCCTGCGGAGCATTGAATGAATGGTAGCCTTGCTCTCCAGTGCCAGTCCAGTCGAAATGAGCCGAGGCAGTCTCGGGATCGATAGTGACAGTCAGCTGGATAGGAGTTCCATCATCCATATGGTCCAGGGCGAAAAGGGGCTTCCCACCCGTTGCGGCGTGCGTGCGGAGGAGGAAGTCACGAACACATGCCTCGGCGTTGTCCGTAATAGCATTCATGTTGAAATGCACCGTACCGACACCGTGCTCTGCGATAAGCTCGGAAACGAGCGCGGCTCCCTTGGCATTTGCAGACACCTGGGCCTTGAGATCATTGATGTTGTCTGCCAACTTCCTGGTACCTGAGCAGCCGGGATACTTGGCTGGTTCCTCGAGCATCACTCTTCGGATCATCTCTTCATCGAATACGCCGTCACGGACAAGGAACTCTGAGATGATGGCTGCGCCCTCTTCGTAAAGCTCCACACTACCAGCTGGCATAGAGCCGGGCAGGATACCGCCGATTTCCTGGTGGTGACCACGAGAGGCTGTATAGAAAATGATGTTCTTCCCATCGTTGTCAAAGACTGGCGTGACACAGGTTATGTCTGGCAAGTGGGTGCCGCCAGATATGGGGTGATTAGCAACAATGACATCGCCAGGTCGGAGCTGACCCTCGTATTTCTTGTGCTGGTACATGACGGCCTGTTCCATCGAGCCCAGATGAACAGGAACGTGGGGAGCGTTCGCAACCAGTCTGCCGTCGGGGCTGAAGAGTGCACAGCTGAAATCAAGGCGCTCCTTGATGTTGACCGAGACACTGGTTTTCTGATGGTGGTGCTTTCACTGTGTGCTATCACAAGCATTCACATGGCATTGATTCACAACCGTTGGCGTTGATTCACAGTCAGAGGAGACTTCCATAACAATCGAGTCTCCAAGTCATCCATTTATTCTCTGTAATACAAACAACCTGATTGCTATAAGCAGTGATTCACAGTTAGTATTCGTGTAGATCTCTTTAACATAATACCATAATGAATCTGATTTATATCGATATCGGTAATAACCTGAGGCAGTGATTCAAGCATGGAACCTCTGATTAATTCGTTTGGTATTTCAATAGGATATGGAAGAGAAGTATAAAGATTCCCACATCCTCCTCTTTCCGCCCACCTCTCCCTTCCAATCTCCAACCAGAACCTTCACAAATTCCTCAGCTATCTACTTTTATCTCCTCAAAGCTCTCTCTCATATCTATACAGGTATAATCTTTCCCCTACAACGATTTCTCTAGCTAACATTATGATGCAGCGCTTCGTTATTTCTTGAGACCCCAAACCGCATCTAGAAGGTATGTCACATTCATTCCATGAAATAAAAGCGAGATACTCACTCTTTGCGCTTTCGCTCAGATAAGAACACTTAACTCTGACAACCGCTTCGTATGCTTTACACTCCCTTTGTATAATCATCACAAAGCGGATTTATACCTCATTCCAGTGATCAAGTATCATCTTTCAAATTGCAAACGGTAAGACATTTCCCTTCCAGAAGATAATATCAACAATTAACTTTGCCATAGCTTCACCATGGCCCAGCGTACCAGTACGTCGAGGCCACAGATCCCTCAGGAACAACTGAGGGCAATCATCACGATGCAGCCTTATGCCTTTGACGACACCGACAGGAAGCTTCCAGATGTATTCAAAAACAAGATTCCGTTGAGATTCAAGATCAGAGGCAAGTTTCATCTGAACACAGGCAATGAAGGGTATTTGGTCAAGACAGGTGGGAAAAACAACGAATGGGGACACGCGAGATTCTATCAGGGTGATGCTTTTATTGACAGTAAGATACCGCATAATCCACTCTAACTATAAGTTCCAAACACTAACTGCGTCCAACAGTTCTTATTCCAATGAACATCGTCAAGGTTGGTGAGAAATGGAGACCCATCCTCGAGAGGATCTCGGCCTCCCAAGTCGTCAGCCACTCTCTGAATCAATGGTCAGCGGCTACGGCAGGCTCGGTCCTAGAAAAATTCGTTCGGTCGTTTTGGCGATGTCTATCAAACCAGAAGTCCACACTCGTCGAACTTGGACTACCAGAAAACGATTTGAGACCAATGATCGCTGGTGACAATCTCGTCAAGAACGTTGACCTTATCACCAGTGGCTTCACGCCTAAAGTGAAAGAGCTTATGGCGAATGGAAACTTCAGTGCGGGCGATATCCAATCCCTACCTCGAGTCACCAATTCGTGGCCAGATCCTGGATGCTTTGGCATATACCTGCGAGCATATAGGCTTCCGCCACGCTGGGGAGCTTATGGTGGCCAAACCACTGCTGGCTTCCAGCACCGTAACGCGAGTCACGAAACTAATGTTAACGCTCAAAACACTCCGCACTATAATATCGCCAAAAAAGCTCAAGAAGATGATCGTTATATGATTCCCATCATAATATGGACCAGGGCTCAGTCACAGAGTATCACACAAGAAGTCGTCCAGATGGCTGAACAAACAGTTGTCTCTATGATGAACTGTTACCACGACTTGGTGAAGTACAGATCATCTGCTGTCATGGCTATAGATCCTCAACTCTATACACGATGGAGCTTTCTCAACACAGTCACTCAGCTTGCCAGAGCCAGCTCTGGATGGCCTGAGCTTAGCTACATTGGCTGCAATATACAATCCCCAATTTTTCACCTAATTTTGGGATCACCAATCCATTGCATCCCTATCTCTACACCTCTTCCGAGAGATCGTCCTATGACAACCTATCGAAAAGCACGCTTTTTGAGACCTCACCAGAGTCGACATGGAACCTTCTCTATGGCAGTGTATTTTCATTATAAGGCCTCAGGAAAGAAAAGGTGTACCATGTTTTCGATTTCACCGGAAACGGCTGCTGCCAACAACCTCCGAGACATAACCCCAATATATCTGGTTTTCGAAATAATGCAGGACAAGCGCCCACATGACAATCCGTATCTTGGGTGCCCGAAGATGGGCCCATTCAAAGGATTTGAAGATGCGTCTAAGCTTGGCATTCGGGTGGAGTGGTTTGATGAAGCAAAAAACGGATGGATGTCACTTCCCATTCGGCAAAAACTCTTTGCAGGTGCTTTCCTCCAAGGAGTCAAGTCTCGAAACCAGGAGCGGGCCATTGCCCCATGGCGCAAGACCATGACACTCATACAATTGCTTGAAGGCATTCGGTATAAGAAGCCTTTGGATAGGTTTGAAGAAGATGCCACGTTTTCGATTACCGGGCTCTTGGAACTGAAGAGGGACCGTCTCAAACAAACGGCATCATGGGTACCTCGACCATTCAAGGCCCTACAACCCCCTCCGGAGAGATCCAATTATACTGATAATTGTGCCCAAATGGCTGCACTTTGTCGCAATACAAAAACTGTGACTAATGTCTCCGAGCGGCCCAAAAACACAGATGACATGTGGAAGACCGATTCAGTTGCTGCTACGCAAGCCGCCAAAACTAGGAACATGCTTTGTGACCTATGCGTCTACATGTGGCGGCAACAATCTCAATCTCAATGTATCCAGGACCAGCGTCCAGGTTATGAGGCTTGCTGTACGGCCTGCTCCATCCTCAACCGCCCATGCACGTGGACAGCACACAATGATCGCATAGCCGCAGGCGATACTCTTCGGTACACCGCCGGAAACCGCGGGATAATCCCGGGTCCAGCTAACTACCACCTGTCCTTCTACAGTACAGTGCCAAGAAATGGTGTCGATATTGCCGTTGAGGTTTACGCCCCATTTGAGGGTCGGGAGGGTCTTTTGGTGGCTGCAGGCATGGATGAAGGAGAAGATGAGTCCGTAGAAGGCGTCGATATCGAAGAGGATTGATAGGAGAAGAGTGAATATTCTGGGTTCATATTGGTTGAGTATCTAAAGAACAATGGAATACGGCGGTAAAGGGTGACTGATAGTAAAGGAAGAAAGTACAATATTGATCACTAATTCTTTTCAAGATCCACAATGAATCGTAATTACTGACGATGAACAATTAACAAAGATACACTAAGAAATCATTAGACTATTTCTAGAACAACCTAAAGCTCTTTAAAGACTCTCACAAAAATTATCAGGAAAACAAAAACTCAACGCCCAATATTGCCGTATAAAATGCATATACAACTCTCAACTGCTGGTAGATTTCCCATACATTTATATTAAGCTCCATATAATGGGCCTATATGTAAGATTCTTGGCCCGTTCATAGAGGTCTTCGCCTTCCAGAGACTTACTCGTAGCAACATCACTAGCTGCATCTGAACCCGCAGCCATTACTTAGAAAGAAGGGCTTCCCTTCTCATATTGAGAGGCTGCCTTCGTTCCTAGATAGCAGAAAAGCCAGTCCTTGGCCGTAGACTTTGAGAATGCAACTTACGACCTCATACCTATTTTTATTATTCCTCTACGAGTGATACGTTGGAAAGTGCCTTTGCGGGCTCTTACAGCCAATTCGCTATGAGCGATTAATTGATCAATTGAATACGATTCATATCAAACATACAACCAACCCAAAACCCGTGTGCTGAATGTATCTCGTTTTTCTTCTTTTTGTTGAGATGTGGCCACAAGCCAACTCGACCCCTCCTACGATTGATGGAAACCCACGAACTTAGCAGCACTCAATATAGATCAGTTATATTAGGTGTATATGATCTTCTAATAATGGTGTAGATATATCACAGAGCCACTTGCTATACTTGACTTTTATTACTGAGTCTTCTTTGGTCATAATTTAATGTCACCCTAGGCGAATTTGGAGCCAGCCATAATCCTGAAATTAATCTATTGATATTACAAGACATTGTACCCTCAAACTATATGCTTCCAGGTAGAGTTATCAGCAGTATTTCGGTTCTTCAGATGCTATTGAAATTTAGAGTACTTATCTTATGATTATATCTCGTATGTTTCTTTTGTAGAATATATATGGTCTGTGATATGCTTCATGAATATGCGGTAACTAGAGGCAATATGAGTGAAGATACTGCTCGCATACTGTAATGGTTCTAAGGACCTTTATACCTTTTGTATAATACATTATATATAGCAACTTACTTTGGGTCTCGTCTTAGCTTCTTCTAAAGAAGAATTGATCACCGACACTGCGTAGAAGTGCGAGCCCATCGTCGGTGGTGGAGGTTTTTATAGAGACCTGCCTAACTCTGTTGAATATACTGGACACGAAGGTTCTCCGTTATCCTTCGAATTAATGAGACCGGCGTTTCTTTGCCGGTGGAGGGGATGGGGCCGGTGTCCTGGCCGGTGTCGAGACAAGCGAGATTGAGGTGGAGGAGGAGGAGGAAGTTGTTGAGGGGGGAGGCTCGGCTACAGCCATGAATAAAATGGCCACTGTTGGCCGCATATCTAGCCTAGGTGGCCCAGGTTCCGGGCTTGTTTCATCAAGCTCATGGGCGAGGCCCTCTGCAATATCCCAATTCTGTATAATTTGTTAGTGCTTGGAAATACGGTTTTGCCACAGGGACCGTACTTTATGCTTGATATTATTATAATGTTGCCTTAATTGCCCTAGGCCCAGATGCTGTGTGCCAGGGCAATCGATGCCTTCGACAAGGCACTTGCCATTCGTCAATTCTTCTAAGGACAGGGACCAGTCCATAGTTGAATTTGAGAGATGGGCCACAAACTGCCCGAGTCGATCTTTCTTCACACTTTCTCGAAGGAGGTCGAGGCGAGCATCTCCTTCCTCCATGAGAGCATCAACTAACTACAATTAACATGAAACTCAATATACCTAGGTAACTAAGTAGTAACCTACGAGAAGGGGGCGAAAGTAAGTCGAATTGAACGACTTCTGGAAGGGGAGGAGGGGTTGGGGCTGCGGGAGGAGGCGAGAAATCGGGCCACTCAATGTCCCAATCAGGGGCAGGAGCGGAAGGGTCAACAGCAGAGAGAGACATCTTTCCAGAAGTAGGTACATATAGAGATATATAATACCTGCGGACAAAGAAAGAAGAGACAAAATTCAAAAAGTTCAGGGTAGCGTCTGTGGATCTTGCGGTAGAGGGCATGGCGCTTCACAGGGAAGGAGCAGACTGCTCCTTCCATCTCAACGACCATTCTAGCCATACTGCAAAGACTGCGCCATTATGGCCCAGAAATACCTTTAAAAATCCAGTTCTAAGAACCTGAATATAATATCGGAATTAAACAGAGTAATGCGTGTCCCATTTGCTCAGCAATGCTCATGAAACGGTGTGCCATCACCGTGAGCTGAACTGGGTCTACCTTCTTCTTGTCCAAGGCGACTTCTTCCTGGGGCTTCGAAGATGCCTTGAGATCCAGCTCGAGGACGACATGACGTTCCAAGATGATGGCCTTGGTTGTTGGATTCACCACGATGGTTTGTGTGTTGTCTAGGATAATGGCTGGTCCCTGGATCATATCTCCCTTTGCTAACGAGGTCAAGAAATAGAGAGGCGCTTCGGTCCAGCCTCCCTCGAAAAAAATCTTGACCGTATCTGAGACCTTGTCAGCCTTGACGGGAGTCGGAGACGAGCTCGAGAGCTGCTTCTCTAGGTTGAAGGATGGCTCCACGGAGGGGCTCTGAGCGGTGGCTCGAACTCGAACATTTTCAACGATAATACCACGGCCAGCCATGATGAATGAAAATTGCCTCTTGTGTTCGGCCGTGAAGGCTTCAGCCCATGCCTCATTCTCTGGTCGCGGGATCATGAAAGTGGTATCAGAGCCAACATAGCGCAGATTGAGGAAATGCTCAAAGACCAGAGAGTCTCTGGCCGCCCCATCGGATACAAGCTTCTCCGCCGCTGTTGACTCTAACTCTCCAAGTCGGAAATCTAGCTCTTCCAGAGAGCCATCGAGCTCAACTGAGCAAGGCTGCTGGATATCATGAACTACTGCAGTTAGTAAATGCAGGTAACAGAAAATTGGTAATATGAAAGACCAACTCACCAAGGTCAGCAAGTGCCATTCCATAGGCAGACAGAATTGAGGAGTATTTGTGGATCAAAATCCGATCAATCCCCAAGTTGCTGGCTATGGCCTAGATTTGCCAGAATGTCAGCGGATGTCCAATTGGAAGTCGTGTGCCAAGGTACTTACACATGCGTGCTGTCCACCAGCGCCTCCGAACACGGCAAGCTCGTGATCTGAAGTACGATACCCTTTCGCCTCTGTCAAAGACCGAATGGGTCTACACATGGTCTCGTTGGCAACTTGGAGGAATCCCAGCGCAAGCTCCTCCACGGTCTTTGTCTTAGCGCCAGTGGCTGCGAGATCTGCATTCACTTGAACGAGCAATTTCTCAAACGCGGCTCTTGCGCCACCGTAGTCCAAGGCCTCATTCTCCTCTGGGCCAAAGATCTTTGGGAAATAGGCCGCCTGTAGACGCCCAAGGACTAGATTGGCGTCTGTGACTGTGAGAGGACCTCCCTTGCGGTACGCAACTGGACCAGGATGCGCACTCGCAGACTCGGGGCCTGCGAGAAGAAGACCGTTCTTGTATGAAAGAATGCTGCCACCGCCTATGGAGAAACAAGAGCAAACGTTAGTTATTTGATCATTCTATCATTGAGGGGGTAGTCACTTACCAGCTGCAACGGTGTCGACTTCTAATTGGGGAGACTGGATCGTAACACCGGCAGTAATGGACTCAAAGGTATGCTCCAACGTGCCCGCAAAACGAGAGACATCGGTACTGGTGCCACCCATGTCAAAGCCAATTACTGGCTTCTTGCGCTCCGTATCGTAGCAGGTTCGGCTGAAGCCCACAACGCCTCCTGCTGGGCCTGACAAGATGGCCTTCAATCCGCTGAAGCTTTGCCATCCGACTAGGCCACCATCGCTCTGCATGAACTCGCAGCGTGCGACGTTGGCATCCTCGAGGTTACCAACGAATCCTTTTCGGAAGCCGTCAATGTAGGCTTTTGTTAGAGGGGTCAAGTAGGCATCGGCGGTAGCGGAGTAGCCTCTTGAGATAGCCTTGATCATTGGGAAGATCTGGGAGGACAAAGATATTTGCGTGAAGCCAATCTCGGCAGCGATGTCTGAGAGTTGGAGCTCATGATCTGGGAAGGTGTATGAATGGAGAAGAGTTACGGCAAGAGCTCTGACACCCTTGTCATATAGCTCCTGTAACCCCTTTCTGGCGCCATCAGAATCTACAAGGTCCTGTTAGAATAATTCCAATTGTTTCTCAAATTGTACCACATAGAAGGCTCACTTAGTGGCTGTAAAATACGAATTGCTTCGCCGCCGACTCCTTTTCTCAGGTCAAAAGAACCCCGTTCTGGGTCACTCAGGCTTGTTGCGTCCTCGGTTGAATCATGTAGAGTGACTCGCTCGTCTATTTCAAGAACGTCCTTGAATAGAGTCTCTGGGCGGCGAATGTTGAGATCGAATAGTTTGGGGCGGGTCTGGTCTCCAATATTTAGGAGATCCTTGAAACCTCGCGTTACTACGAGAGCGCATGGTGTTGAGGATCGCTCTAGCAGGGCGTTTGTAGCCACTGTCGTGCCCATCTTAATAGATTCGATATCATTTGTGTCAATTTGTTGGCCTCGAGGAATGCTCTTCCCCGTAGCGGCCTCCAGGATTCTACGAATGCCTTCTGTAGGCGCATCTGGGTAATTGGTTGGGTCATTGCTCAATAACTTGACAAGGATGTCTGGCTTCCCTGGCACAATACCCAGACAGTCTGTGAAGGTGCCGCCTCTGTCAATGGCAATGCGGATTTTGGGACTTGGTGACGCTGTCCCATTGATGAAAGGCATGATGGGCGTTAGGCACGATCGGAAGTTGTAATTAGATTCTTCGAGTGCGATCTCCTGTGGGATGATATGCGCATGGCATGCACATATGGTGATGATGAAGTACTATCAATCAGTCATCCCCGCAAACCATCCCGAGTAGCTCGGAAGCTTGCCGAAGGCTAGCCAAGAGAACGGTGTTCCAGCCCGTTGTGATCATAATGTCCGACCCCGAGGCATCCGCCTGGACATGCTTGGAGGCGCTCCGCACTCAAGCACGAACAGAGGTCCACTCACCTATCAAAGGCAAGATGGTAGCGGCCGCATATTCCCAGAAGTCATGCGGCAAAGGAGGAGATAAGCTTCGGTAAGTTGACGCCGAATCGTCGAGCTGATAGGAGTCAAACTCCGAAAGCGCAGGGTCTATCGGAGATGTATTTACCCCAGACCAACAGTTTTTGGTGACTGAGTCGTTTTCAGACGGGGATGAAGCCGCTCATGACGTAAGACTGTTGGAGCTAATACATTTCTGGATAGTGCACAAAGCGGGGTAGGAAACTCTTTACCCCACACCTGATCCCCGTCGCGATGCCAAAAGACAACATGCAATAGGACAAACGATGCCTTTGTTATAGGCGTGACAATTGGCTGCGCATTGAAGAAATCGAAAAGTGCCTCGCAGTTGTAATGCCCTAATGTAAAGGGTGCGGTTCGATAGACTATGGCGTCGTTTTAACTGGTTTGTTGACGACCTACCGGGTAGCATCAAATAACTGACTTGCCCGTACAGGCTCAACATTGAAAGCTGCGTGACGAAGCTAAAGTGGGACGGAAACGCAATGTGAATATGATACCATCGATGAAGCATTTTATTAAATTATAATATTGAAAAGGGGGAGTTGACCTTCCGCGGTGGGATTACCTTGTTCCTCTAGCTTCACCACATGCAGAATCAGACCGCATTTAGCTGCCCACCCATGTCACCTATGAAAGGAATCCGGGGAAACGTGACTTCACTAGTCTACATTGATCTGGGGAATGATGCTCACCGCGGAAGGCTTGCTTCTGTTGAGACTAGGTTGTTTTTGGGAGTGGGTTCAGAGACGCTGGCATGAGGGGATACAGGGCAATTTGAATAATTCGGTATTACTACTAGCTAAATGTTCGTACTGGAGGTAGATCATAGTGCTCAGGCAGTAATAACTCACTCTTCCAATACAACTATGCCCACCGACAAATCTTGGGCGTCCATCTCTCCGTGAGGAAACTTATTTCATCCGAGACCTTACCAGACATATCTGAAATGAATGTTCTGCTTATCCGTGAGATCCCGGAAATCAGTATCAATATGCGCTTGTTGTCCAGCCGCCTCGTCAACAGCATCTCGCCTGCGGTTCTCCCACCAGCAGTACGTAGCGTAGAGAACCATGATGATCATGGCGAGAACATAGCTGCCGAGAATGGCACCCATACCCAGACTGTAAACGGGAGCTTGCTCGGATTTGAAGAACTGGGGGCCAATAATGTTGGACACACAGTAGGCGATGAAAATGAGGGCGTTTACCGTGACCTTCTTGGTGTGCCCCGCCGTGTTGGCCGTGTTGATCCCCAAGCTTACAATGTAAGGCCCTAGGTAAAAGTAGGACATGTACAAGGCAGCAAGTCGCCCTTGATAGTCTGTTAGGGGCAGAGTGTACAGAAATACAGCAGAGATGAGGCCAACAATGATGCCAAAAATAACCCATGCTGATCGGCAGTGCTTGTTAGGGAAGTACTTTGCGCAGAGGAAGACACCTCCATTGCAAATATAAGAAGACAAGGTTTGGATGATTCCGGTGGGCATCGTAAGCAGGGTTGATCGTTGCGAAGTATACCCAAGGCCCTTGATAACGAGAGGGGCAAAGTTGGTCAGACCACCGTTGGGAATAGAGATGACGATGTGGAAGAAGAACATGAGCCATGTCTTGGGGTCAGTCAGTGCTTCGATGAGCTGGTCCTTCTTAAATTGCTTATTCTCAACACCCGTCTGATCAGCACGGAGGCGGTCGACGACAATAGCCTTCTCACGCTCGGTGACAAACTTGGCCTTGACCGGATTGTCAGGGAGGAAGAAACCAATGACAACTGCCCAAACGATTGTCATGGCACCTGTAATCCAGAACATGGAGCGCCACTTGTGGTCGTCCACCAAGAAGCCAATACCCCAACCGATGGGGCCGGTGAAACAGACAGAAAGACCAGTATACATCAACCCCGTACGGAGGGGCTGCTCGCGACGCGTGTACCACATGCTGAGAACAAGAAAGTTTCCTGGGACGATGGGAGCTTCGAGCGCACCAAGGAGAACTCGCAACGCCATCAGCGAGGCGAAGTTGTTGGCGAATCCAGTTCCGATGAGGATCAAACCCCAGAGAATCTGGGCAACACACATGAGCTTGGCGATTGGATATTTTTGAAGCAGACTTCCGCTAGGAAGACACCAAACCAAATAACCGAACTAGGAAGAATCGTGTCATGTTAGCAGGGTATAATATCGAAACCAACATTCCCCGGAGTTATTCTTACGTAGAAAGCGCTTCCAACCCAACTATATCGATCACCGGAGAGTCCAGTGTCTTCTCTAAATGAATATAGAGAAGCTGTTGCAGTGGTAACTTTGTCCATGGCTCCAAGCGTGACGTTGAACCACAGCAGAGGCACGAGGCGCAAGTCGAGCTTCCACCGGAGCTTCACCCACTCGGCTATAGAGTAGGTGTCACCATTGGTGAACATGTTGGCATATTTGGCTGCGACATCGACATCGCTGTTCGCATCGGTGATGGCGTGATGATCGACCTTGCCACGGGCAATGGAGGAATTGTCCTCCACCTCGCCTGGCGAGAGGGTAGACACTTTGGCGGCTTTGCTGTTGTCCGCCATGATGAGGTCTGAATGTATGAATGATGAAAGAGGCACTCGATGATGTGTGGGAAGCTGCAATGGAGCAAAGCCGGTCTCGAAAACGGAAGGTAGGGTGGTTGCAGTCGGCAGTCTTTATACAGAGTTGAATGGTATTAAACGTTATGGTGGTGTGCAAGGTTGCTATCTCCGGGATGCTGCTGCCAAAGCTTGTCACAGTGTGTAAATCAAGCTTGAGCCCAGATCAACATGTCATATCAAAACTATGCATGGGTTGGAGATCCAGAACGACGGGCTGGCCAAATGAGGAGAGAGCAGCAAGCAGCGGATATGTGAGTGCGTAGTGGTGTCGACCCAAACGATGGCTGGTCCTGGAATGGGGCTAAACTGTCTTCCCCTCAATTGATACAGGGCCAGACACAATGGCAGGAGATAGACTGATGCTTGTAGATAGTGACTATGGTTGGGAATTGGGGTGGGTGGAGAAATGCATGACTCTTCATGGTGGTTATCAGCCCAGAGGTGGGTCACACGACAGGGATACGTCGGACTCTTGGAATGCGAAAGTGACGGAAAGTCAGTCCGAACCTCTACTGCTGGTCCTTGTGTCTCTCATGAAGGCCTTTGCTACGGCAACGTTGGCCCCGGAATACCCGAGCTCAAGCCACTGACTTGATGACAAGGACCCAAAGGCTATACTGTTTTGAATGATGTGATATGTTGGGAAATAGACTGTACGGTTATTGAAACTCCTAAGTTCCTAGAGACCGTCCAAGTCATGAGCCTTCATGCATTTTGCTATCTCTCTTTAAGTTCTTGCAACTAAATAGCTATTAACTGATGCCCTTTTGGCTTCCTCAGTTTTTCATACTCAATCTTTGGTATTATCCGATCCTCTGTTTTGGGAAAAAATACTCCAAATAAAGCCAAACCTCGAAGTTGGACAAGCAGACAAAGAGCACGGGCACAAATTATATCGAATAAAACACGACAGTCACCATGCTTGCAGTGCCGGGAACTATACGCATTGCTATGCTCAACGCCGACACCCCTGTGCCGAATGTTGTTGCGAAAAGAGGAAGTTATGGAAACATTTTCTATAACTTACTCGTTGCGGCTGTTTCGCGAGTTGCACCTCACATTACCATTGAATCTGAGGATTTCGATGTTGTCCGTGGCGAGTACCCTCGATCGCCTTCCGATTTCGACACTCTTCTCGTCACTGGCTCTGCTTCTTCGTCCTATGACGATAATCAGTGGATACACAAGCTGGATGCTTATCTTCTCGATGTATATCAAAATTATCCTCAAGTACGGCTCTTCGGCAGTTGCTTTGGCCACCAGATCATCTGCCAAAGTCTTTTGAGGGAATATGGGACTTATGTGGCAAAGAATCCACAGGGATGGGAAATTGGGGTTCATGAAATCAAAGTTGCCCCGGCTTACAGAAAGGCCTGCTACGACCAGCCTTCCCTGCGGCTTCAGTTCATCCACTCCGACAACGTCAACATTCCCTCCCCTGAAGCTCTACCTAGCTCTTGGATCATAATGGGAAGCACCGATCAATGCGCTATACAGGGCGTATACGAGCCTGGTCGCGTGCTAACTTACCAAGGCCACTTTGAATTTGATCGGTTCATCAACTCGGAGACTCTGAAGGTTTTCGGGGCTGAATGGGATGCGCAAATCCTCCAAAGTGCATTGGATAACACGGATCTGGAAGATGACTCTGAAGTCGCTGCCAATATGGTGGCGAAGTTCATGATGGAAGGTCGGCAGGCGGTTGAAGGCATTGGGGGACTGATGACACCGCCTCTATTGTGAAGCTTAATGGAATAAATAACCTACGGATGGTGGACGAAGGGCTATGATAAAGCTGAAAACCTAAGCGCATATTTCAGATCACATTTGGAACATCATCGATAATCAAATGCAAGCCTTTGATAAGATCACTTGACGGAGGCCATATGAGTGATGTTTCTACCTTTGAGAAATCCGACATCGTATGAAGAGCTCGTTCCCCTAACACGTCGACTACGCAGAGAATTGGACTAGTTAGGCCTTTGAAACGTATATTCATGTGCTTATTTGGATATTGTGTTTTAGATTAGAATAGCCATGTGTATTACTGTCTAGGAACAATAGGTGGAATGTCACTAATCACTGCTGAATCTCCTTTACAAGGCTTGCTAGTCTCTGGATGCCTTCAAGAATCTCATCCTCCGGGTGCCACGCCCAGCACAGTCGTATTCCATTTCCGTATCCGCTGACAGATCGTTGCAAACTCCCTTCATCGCCTTCCACGGCCATCATAGCTCCGAAAGCAAACTTGAGATTATACTTCTCCATTGCCAGCGCTGCGAGCTTACCGGTGTCAACAGGTAAGTCAGCAGGGACTGTCAGATACGTAAAGTAACCTCCAGCTGCGGGAACAGCAGTCCCGTGGCCGTTGACGACCGCATTAGTCTCCTCATAAAGCTTGCCAATCGACACCTTGAACCCCAACGGGATCAAGTACTCATCTATAGCACGGAACATGGTATGGTAACGTGCACTGTATGTGGGTATCAGAACATCCGAAATGTGTGACTGCAGACGACCAGTGCCAATCATCTCGGCCACAAACGTTCCAGCAATCTGAGTGGGACAGCCACCGGATCTCGTCGCTCCCAGCTCAGAAAGAGATAGAGCGAACGCTGGCGTTGCCTCCGCCCACCCGGTACGTATGCCGGGGGCTATAATTTTAGAGAAAGACCCATTGCTAACGGCATTGCCCCAAGGTTGACTAGGCCCTCCGTCCAGGGTACGGTCAACGTCGACGATACGGGGTGGAATGGCACCCAAATAAGATGAAAGGGGATCCTTGGCGTCCTTGGGCCATCTCAAGACATCGTAGACGTCATCTGTAATTACGAGACAGTCGAATTCTCGAGCTAGACGTACTAGATCCTGTCGTCGGCGCAGAGACATCGTTTTGCCGCTGGGGTTGGAAAAGGTAGGGACGGCATAGATGATATGTTTGTAGATCTTTTTGTACCGAGCACCGGTCTTGAACTTTGGAGCTGTGGGATGATCTAGCTCTGCTTCAACACGTTTGATAGAAGCGCGCAGGAACTCGATGTCCAGACCTTCCTCGTCCTCGGGAACCCCCCTAAGGCAACCTGCGAAACCTGAATCGGTGAAGATGGGGCAGGCGAGGAAGTAACTGGGTTCGATCATCCATATCCTTCTGGTGTATCCTGGCTCTGTAAATTTAGACAGAATGTTGCCCAGGTTTGCCGATGCACCATTAGAGACGCAAATTCGATCAGCATTGATAATACCGCCAGAAGGCTTGTACGACTCGGTGAGCCAGGCGGCAATGTTCTCACGGAGTGGGACGTAGCCAGCATCTGGACCGTAAATGAGGGCCGAAGCCGTCTTCTTGGGTGACTGAAGAATCCTCGAGGCACCTTCCAACACATCCTCTGCTGGAAACAGAGACGGTGTTGGCCAGCCAAGCTGCAGATTGATAAACTCTGGCATGTCGATGAATCCTAGCTAGGGTTTATCAACTTCGCTGGGTTTCAAAGTAAGGAGCTCGATCGCAACACTGAAGGTGCAGAAGACAAATTGACTTCAAGCTCTTGTGCTGATTAGAGTTGCTCTTGGACTTTTGTTCGAGCTTGGAATGTAGATGTCTGACTCCCGAAAAGAGGTCTAGCCCTTCAGGGAAGATGCAATAAATCCCTGAAACGAAGGAGACTTGGCGTCCTGATAGTCACAGGACTTTGATTCTCCTACGCACTGTGGTTGATCGGACAAGTTCGTCGGACTTTGAGACACCCCGATGGCTTGTAATCAATCATCTTTTGGATAACATGATCCGTGGCGGCTGCAATGATCGATGGACAAATGCCAGGATTCCGCCTGTATCAGGGATGAATGTGGAGGTGTCATCCAATCTCTCCGCACCGGAGAATCGAGCCCGCCGTGCAATCCGTCGGACTCGTTCCCCATTCTGCAAGGTTCAAACTCTAGCCCCAGTCGTGTGGAGGCACTTGTGAGGTCGTGGGTTATTCCCCAATTCCAACTCGATGGGGAGCTCAATCCGATACGATATCCTCTGATCCAACAGCTTACAGAAGCTTAAAGGAGAGCTCTTGCTGGATTTTATTCATTTAATACTTCTTGCAAATTATTTTTGCATCATTTGCTTCACTACCTCCCCTCTTACACACTCCA
The DNA here is from genome assembly GCA_026958235.1 of Clonostachys rosea. Lineage (NCBI taxonomy): Eukaryota > Fungi > Ascomycota > Sordariomycetes > Hypocreales > Bionectriaceae > Clonostachys > Clonostachys rosea. The sequence goes on from CP110205.1 coordinate 995,641, forward strand.
ATAATTACAATTTTCAACATGCCTAAGATCGACATCTCGCTCGAGGACGAGCAGCGCCAGTTTGAAGCTGATGTAGCAGCTATTAAGAAGCAATGGAGCTCACCCAGGCAAGCACATCTTAAAAGGTAAGCTAATAACCAACGTCCATGTCGTGAAGCTCCGCATGGAAACCCGCCTAACAAAACCGTCCAAGGCCTTATACTGCCCAGACAATCGCAGCACTACGAACTTCAATTGATACTACCAACCCTGTCTCATCTTCCCAAGCTGTTAAGCTGTGGAATCTGTTGCACGAGCATAGGAAGAATGGCACAACAGAACTGACATTTGGTACCACTGATCCCACTGTGGTTACTCAGATGGCCAAACATTGCCAGACCGTCTATGTCTCTGGTGCTTTATGTGGCTTCTCCGAGGTCTCCGTGCCTGGTATGGACGCCTGTGATTATCCTTGGGATACTGTCCCCAAGGTTGTAAGCAAGATCTCCAAATCACAACAATGGCACGATCAGAGACAGCGCCAGTTCCGACTACGCCACTCACAAAAGGATCGCGCCAATCTGGAGAATTGGGACTACCTCGCTCCCATTGTTGCGGATGGTGATATGGTATGTATAAGCTACCTACCCATTCCCCCTTTATCCCTTCAATCGATAATTTCTGATGCTGACACGACTGACAGGGCTTCGGGTCACTTACTTCGACCATGAAGATGGCCAAGGAGTTTGTCGACGCTGGGGTGGCCATGATTCATCTTGATGACCTCGCTATTGGAATGAAGAAGTTTACCATTGGACAAGGTCGCACCGTCGTACCTACGAGCGAATACATTGACCGACTCGCAGCAGTCCGCATGCAGTTTGATATCATGGGTGCAGAGACGCTGTTGCTTACGCGGTGCGACACTGACCACTCTGAGTTTATCACCAGTGTGATTGACGAGAGAGATCACGAGTACGTGCAGGGAGCCACCAAGAGCGTCGAACCTCTCAAGGAGTGCCTTGCCAAGGCCCAGGCCAATGGCGAAGATCTCAAGGCCGCTCGGAACGATTGGAAATCCCGAGCTGTTTTGCGGACATTTGACGAAGCCGTCAAGGATGTCGCCACAGAGAACGAATTCGACGCTTATATTACTGAGGTCAGACAGACGCAATTTCGTTCGCTGACTTCTCGCCGTGAGATTGCCGCAAGGATGGTGAAACAAACTGTCTTCTTCGATTGGGACATTCCCAGGTCTGCAATGGGCCAGTACTTCTTCAAGTCGTGCGTCAAGGCTATCATCGAGCGCGCGCTCGCTGTAGCCCCTCTTGGCGACGTGACCTGGGCGAGAATGGATGCGCCCAACTGGGACGACATTGTCGAATTCCACACTGCGGTGCGAAAGGTGCATCCTGAGCGTCTCTTTGCCTTTGGCTATACCGGCGACTACGACTTCGGAAAGGCAGGCTTCTCGCCTGAGCAGGTCAAGACAATGCACCTGGACATGGCCAAGATGGGAATTGTATGGCAGGTCCAGCCGATCTGGAGCTTGCAGGGGTTGTTGATGGCGACCGATGACTTTGCTAAGCTGTGGGCATCTGAGGCCATTGGCGGATATGTGAGAGAGGTTCAAACGCCGGCTCTAGCACGGACTCCCATGGCGGACGGTTTCGAGAAGCTGAGCTGGTGTGGCGGGTATCTATTAGACTCATTCTACGAGACTGTAGCTGGAGAGAAGATTGTGGAGAAGCAGTAAGTGAATATCAGAATAGCATTACATAGGCATTAGACGAATATGATGGCATAGGTAATATTATGCAGTTGACATTATGGGGTGTCATATGAGAAGTAATACGTTAGATAAGAAACGTTGAGCCAGTGGGTATACCTCCAATTCATGAACGATTTCCTCGCCTGACTGACTGGGGCACATGGGGATAATTCGGAGACAGTTGATAAGCAGATGAGCTAGTAAGTGGGTGACATTAAAACATGGGACACGGCCACGTGAACGAAGTGTGCGTGCCGGAAGCTGGGTTTTCTTCGATTAGGTTCAATAATCACACAACAATCTGCAAAATAACCGTGTGTACTACGTATTGTCCTGATGTTATGTTGTGTAATGGTTAACCGATATCGGAAGATAGTCTAGGGACTCGGTGGTCTCGCCCCCCTGGTTTCTGACATACCAGTGACTTGGCTAGTCATGACCTTTCCCTTATCAGCGTCATCTCCCTGTCCATTTGGGCCAAGAATGACCCCAGGCCCAAGTCAGATACGGCTTGCCCATTCCAAGAAATAGCGGGTGTCAATATCCACAGCAGGGCTCCAAGCAGAGGCGAGTGGGTGGTAAACTGCGCCATCATCCCCGCGTTTCCCACTTTCCTATCCTTGCTACTGACATGACAAGTCCTTCTGCCCTCCGTTTCGTTACTAACCGTCGCGGCGGTGATTCTTATGCAGCGATTGGATTGTCTCACCCCGCTCCTCTGCCCGCTGCTAGACTAGGTGTGCGCTTCGTACATCTCGGTGATAGAATGTGTACCATCAGCCCCGATGGATCACGAACGGTCGTCTTCTGACGAGCCTCCCGCGAAGAAACAGCGCGTTCTTGCTTGCAGGTAAATCCGGTCTGCCAACCCAATCTCACTGCTTTTATCCTCACAACAACCTCCAGGCGATGCCGAAACCGCAAGCAAAAGTGTGAGGGGAACCGGCCCTGCACGAATTGCGTCAAATCGGGGGACGAATGCATCCCAACAGCTCCGGCGCCACGGTCCAACTCGGAGCCTGAGTATGTCAGGGCGCTGGAGGAAAGAATCGCGGAGCTTGAAGCTCGAGACCCCCATCAGAGTCAGGATCATCTGGTCGCCAACTCCATCCTCGTCAACGGCAATGGAAATGGAAACGGGGGACAAACTCCGCCTCCGCCTCTTCGTCGGCTCACGCAGACCAGCGCGCACAGCACAAACGGGCGACCGGTGTTGACGCACCCTGAGGCGGCTGGCCAGAGGAGACGATCCGAAGCTATCGACTTCTCAGCTTCTGGCGGTGATGCACATTCACTGTCTCCCGTCAACCAATCGCAGACGCGACGAACTCATATCCACCGGTCGCCCGGCGATGCCTTCTCTCTCACGGGAGACGATGACTCCGATGAGGACCTCGGCCATCTCATCTACGGCCTCGTGACGTCTCCGTCGGTGCGAGATGACGGCCATAATGCCCCTGGCAAATCGCCAGGCTTTCCGACCAGCTCGTTCCGCGAAGGCGACTTCCTCCCTCAAGTATTTATCGCTGCCATGCCCCAGGAGGTGGAAGATATGCTTCTTGGCGCATACCGCGGACGCATCCAGGCGACGTATCCGTTTCTACACTGGGACACATTCTTGTCATGGCTGGAAGACTGGAAGTCCTGTTCACCCGCCGACAGAGAAGCTCAGTCCTGGCAAGGCTTCTTTGCCAACCTAGTCTACTCAACTGCGCTGCTAGTCCTCGCTCTTCCAAGGATCGGAACGGACGCAAGAACCTTCTATAAAAATGGCATCTCCTTATTGCCTCATGTCTTTCGTCAACATTCACCTATCTTACACGCTCAAGCTTACTTGCTGCTTAGTGCACATGCGCTACACAGAAGCTCTACTCCCCGTATCCTATCCATTGTCTCAACGTCAATGCGCTATTGTATCCAAAATCAGTTTCATCTAGACGAGGCAGAGCCGGTACCGACTACCCCCGATATTCGATTACAGAACCAGCTCCGACGCCGATGCTTCTGGTCCGCCTATTGCTTAGACCGAATGATCGTGGCGTCCTTCGAACTACCCCCGTCTATATCGGATTTGATGATCACAACCAAGTTGTATTCGAACATAAGCGATGAAGATCTTGAGGCTATAGCTGCGCAAACACCTGCCGAAAACGAATTGCCAGATTCGCCCACATATACCTGTGTATCTTCGGCTTTACATATTCTTCAGTGTCGCAGGATTCAGTCGGAAATCTCTGGGTACACTCTGCGATGGGACTATAAAGAGCGTTATGAACAGGCCACAGAGTGGCGAATACGTATCCTAAGCGAACTCGAAACCTACAAGTCTCGTGTTCAGAACTTTTCCGATCCACTATCTAAAGGACACACTTCTCATCGGTGGCTTGCCATGATATACCACTACACCCTCCTCACATTGTACCGCCCTACCAAGGAGACCGTGCTCGGGGCTGCCGGAGACTGGTCGATACAAGCGAGCAGCCAGGCCAGTCTTGCCTTCCGAAAAAGCCAAATGGATCGCCAGATTGCCCAAGGTTGGGTAGGGGTGAGTACATTTCTAGCTGCATCAATGAATCTTGTTTCTAACCTCTGAGGGTAGCTTTTGGTTCAATTTCAGTCTGGAGTAACTCTACTTTACTGTTGCTGGGCCACACCTCCAGAATACCGCACTGAGAGTTACGACTCACCTGACGTCTCTGATGCCCTCCGGGCATGTTCAAATATACTGGCCATCATGACGGATCGCTGGCCCAGGGCGGACTGCCTTCGAGATGTATTTGAGCTCCTCGCTCGAGAGATCCCATTAGTCGACAGGCCCAGCCGGCCGCCAATCCGTATCTCGGAGGCGTCTGCTACAGCCATCCGTGAGAAACTACCGCAGGTGAAGCGACTCGTTGTTCACCGCCCTATTATGCGCATGATCGAGGAGATTATCACTGAAGACTTTCCTCGACTGAGAGGCAGTGACCAACCACCACCGCAGATCATTTCTCGGCGTGCAACCCCTTCAATAGCTCGCCGAGATCAGCAAACCCTTAACCGGCAGCTCCTCAACGCCTCGCCAGCACCAGTATCATTTGAGCTCCCATTTGCAACGGGACAAATGTACGTCGGCGACGAGACTGGCGTGGAGACTGCTGGAATGAGCACTGACGAGCTGATCGCTTTCCCGGGCATCTTTGATCTAGATAGTTGGGCATGATGTGCTTGGCCCCTTTGGTAGTGATGTTTATTGGGCACATTTAGTAATGAGGATGGAACTGAATATGATGCGCGCAGAGAGCTTGTGTATGAATTCCTTGCCACGCAATATCTTCAGATGGGGTTCTAAAGGTTTCAGTGCAAGTGTTCACTGTTATTGTGCTTGAAAGGGGTTTGTTTCAAGAGGAAGGTGGGATTGGGTTTCAGTAGCATCTGGCCTTTCAATGGGTTGCCCTGCTCCTTTCTCCCTCCTGGTTATTCTGGTGTGGCAAAGGGCACCTTCCCCTATGGCCTCACCTCACAGCCACTTGTTCTTGACAACTTTTCAGCTTCTGCATCCATATGCGGCTCCCCATCAAACAACAACAACATCAAAACCCTGCCAGCGGAAACAAGCGATATCATGGCCAGAACACTCGACCAGATCCTCGCGGAAGTCCCCATAACGGATCTGAGCCACCTGAGAGGTCTTCTCCGGCCAGCTCAGGCTCCCACCATTACACCCGACGTAAAAGCCCGCTACGATGAGCGCCCAGAAGTGTCAGAATCTCTGCGGAAGTGCGAGGCGCTTTTTAACGAGTTGCATCCTACTATGCTGACGGCGGTCTGCAAGCTTTGGAAAACCAGCATTTTGATCTACCGAGAATCTCCGCTATGGCTCATGTCACCCCATCGTGGCCTCTGTTGTCCTGGCAGACGGGAGGAAACTGAGGACGAACAACAGGCCACAGACATGATAGCGCCGCCCCTGTGGGAGCTTGACTTTGTAAGAGGTCTTCAAGACCTCTTTCTACACCCATTCTTCGCTTCACGGGGGAATAGCGCGTTTCTCAGACTGTCACTACAATTTGCTGTCGCGTTTGAGTCTCTAGAGAACCCAGTCTGGAGCATTTCTGCGCTGGTAAGGGAAACCGGGGTCCAGTGTCCCGTCCTCAACGTACTGAGTTAGGACATGGACAGATCGGATGGTGACACGCGGCCTGTGGGCGGTGCAGGTGGCCGCATTACAACTCACACCCAATCGAGTCTCTATGACAGGCTTCTTAAATTTCATGGCTTCTTCCTAATATTCAACAACAACGCCATATCAGTCGAGACTAGGTTCTTGCTAAAGCTAGGAGAAGAAGTGGCACGCCGGATGCCCCAACCCCAACGTCTACGTGACCGGCAGGGCAGAGACCCTCGGCACCTTTTCTACGTCGAGGCCCAGAATTTAGAGCACGTCTATGCAGCGGCAGACATGGTCAGTGACAGCCCACAGACTAGAGAGGCTACTAGCATGTCATGGGCGCAGTTCAACGAACGCGTGAAATTACCACTGGATGCTCCTACCTTGGTGGGCATTTGTCTCCGAGACGCCTATCGACACGAGCTTCATATGCTACAAGCTTTCAGGGATGCGACCGCCACCGCAGAAGCAGCTAGTGAGGATGATGCATGACTTACTGGGCAGGAGGGTCAGGTATTATTCCTTAGTGGTGTAGAGCTGCCGCTGGATTCAGACAGATAGGTTAATAAAAATTGCTTATTTGAGTTATCAATTTGTGTCTACTCAATCCCCTGTGGTTGTATGTTGTGTTGTTGTTAGGCAATAACTCCTCTTCAAGGTCGAGCTCGTTGCGAAGACTACACTCTGAAACTCTAGTCCAAGTCTCTCAAGAGTCAAATAAACAGACCAAACAAAGTATTGTCTACGAAGAGGCATCGTCAGGAATCATGCGTTGCATGGGGTCCTACCAGGCATCAAAGCCTTGAGACATGTCATTTCCTGGTTGAGCCACGTCCCCATCCCAGTTTGCAGAGCTTGATATAACTTGCGAGAAACTCGGGCTCCTTTCCAGTTGAGCCTTGTTCAAAGGAGCTTGGAATACCGTTGGTTTCACTTTGGCTGGCACTTTCTGCAGCCTATCCAAGGCTACAGTCTCGTCGGATATTTCGATTCATGGCAGATGAATTGAGGCCTCATTTTTGGGGGTCCGTCTTTCACTTGGGCTAGCAAACTATTAGAGATCAGTATCAGTCTGGCGGATCAGTCATTGATTAAGGCGTCCTGTAAATTCAAGTCTTCAAGCTAGTTGCTCCATACTACTAGAAATTAGCAGCCTCGAGCGACTCAAAGATGTTATTTTAGCTGCTGGAAAGTCAAATAGGATATTTAGGAATTGCTAGATTAATCCGTGTACGATACTTACATCTGATAATTTGTGTTATTTTCGCATTGATGTCATCGTAGCAGCTGCGGAGGTCATTAGCACAATCAAAAGCCTTGGTCACTCAAACGGGGAGCGTGGTTTGCCCTTCAGTAGTTGTGTATCGCACATTTTCTCATTGAACATATCCAAACCCCTCCCGACTTTGCACAAGACATAGGACGAAGAGACTGCCCTAGCGAGATTGTACAGTTACCACAAGGGATCGCTCATGGCAGTCTAACTCACAAATCCCGGCCAGGCCAATATACAACAGTTTGCTATCGATAATTTCCAAACACCCTCGAGGTCCCTTGCTAAGCAGTGCCCAACTATAAAATTGCCATCAACAATCCCAATTCTTCAAGCTACAAGTTCGCCTTCCACAACCGTTAGAGGTACTCCCGCTTTGGGTTGAAGATCGCCATCGAGCAGGGACAAGAAAGTAGTGTAATCCGTTGGACAACTATATGTCGAAGTCTCGAACCAGTGCTGCAAATACTGGACACGAAGTCGCTTAAGAGCCGCTATTTCCAAACCTTTTGGATGTACTCCTCGACGTCGGAGAGGAGTTCCTTGGGCATTTCCATTGCCTATAGAAAATTAGCACCAGAAAGACAAAATAGAGGTTGGGATTACTTACAGCGAAATGGCCACCGCGATCATGCTGATTGAACGAGACGACATTTGTGGTCTTCGCAGCCCAATCCTTAGGCACAGGAACGATCTCATTATAGAAAGAGGAGTATCCGCATGGCTTTTCGATATATGGAACATCCATGGAAATGAGACCAGTGATCTGAGTGTTTAGAAGTCAGTCCCCACACTCTACTTCTTGAAAGGGGTTATTTGGTCTCGACTCACTACACTTGTCCTCGCAATTTTTGGTTTTTCATCGGGAAGCCCCATCTGAATAGAAATAATCAGCCTCAGTCAGCTTACAATGGATCGACGGTTGTACTTACATCGCGGTTATGGTACAGGCACCTAGCCATCGTGTCAGTGAACCAATAGAATGTGACACCTTCGAGAATCTGGTGCAGAGGAGGATCTTGATCGGACCATGCAAGGACCTTTTCTCCAATCCTAATACTATGTCAGTAGGTAGGCAGGTAAGTGAGGTCAAGAGGTATTATCTTACCAGGAGAGCAGTGCCAAGGGGCTAGCACTCAACACAAATCCTATTGTGGCCGCCCGTGTACCGTGCTCCATCAAGAACGCAAGCCCGGTTTCGACCATCTCTTTACCCCTTTCCAGCGCCCTTATCTGGAGCGGATCTGTGGGGAGCTCGCCAGAGGGAAGTGGAGGCAATGGCATCTGGTTCACATGGATGCCTTTGCAGGCATCATACTTGAGAGCCAGCACCCTGCAGAAGAAGCTTCCAAGATCGCCGCCCTGAGCAATATATCCAGAACCGAATCCCAATCCGACCATGAGATTGTGGATCGCTCCAGCCGCCGTCTCAATTCCGTAATCAGCGTCGAGTGGCGGCCCGGAGGAATAACCGTAGCCGGGGAGCGATGGCACAATGACATGATAAGGCAAGTCATCCGGAGAGTACTTGCTCTTCAGAAGATCGAGGATGTCCAAGAACTCGCAGATGGATCCAGGCCAGCCATGAAGAAATGTCAAGGGGATGGCATCTGGCTTCTTGGAAAAGAGAGCCAAGAACTGGATCTCGATTTCGTGGCCATTGCCATCCTTGACGGGAGCCTTGAAGTTGGGGAATGAATTGAAACGGTCTTCAACCTTGCGCCAGTCGAAAGAGTTCAACCAGACATCCTTGGCATTCTCAATCCACTCTCTTGTGACTCCAAACTTTGTGCCTGCATTGGTGTTTTCAAACACAGCGGGTGCAATTGGCGACAACTCCAGGAGCTTCTTGAACTGCTGCAGCTTCTCTTCCTCAACATGGGCGTGGAAAGGTTTGATATCGAGGCTCACGCCAGAGGGAAGGGTTCCAAATTCAGAGGTAGTCATTTTAAGATGATAGTGAGCAAGGTGGGAATGTTGATTGATATGTTACTGTTGGGAGGTGGTGACTTTGTGTCTGATTCTCGTTCCAACACCAGCCATCACCCGGAGTCTTTATACTCATTCTTCTAGAGATTCCACGAGATGCAAGAGTCGTCCAGAAAGTTCTATGGTCACTGAATTGGAGCAATGATCACCCCATGCTGGCTTGTAATCTCACCCAAGTGATGGTTTGAGCTAATGTAGATACTTTGAGGAGGATGGCCGAGCTTCAGCTTGTTTTGGGTAAGATCATCCCCGCTTTATCGGGTCGTAAGAGGTACCCGAGCTGATCCTCCAATCAACTGATGGACTGCTTGGGAGCCTAATCTGTTGATTCAATGCTGATCCATTTCTGCTGATGGTCAGATACATTCTTAGCAGCCTATTCCATTCGGTGTGTCAGACATTTATACCAGCATATGCCATACTCCTCCCTTCGGTGACAGCAACGGGCTAGGAAATGTAGCATTCGATATCTCATCTAAGCGCAATGAACATAAGGTCCAAATATTAATCTTATTCATTACTTCTACCTTCTAACGAATCTCGAAACAATATACGCCAGGGTGGCTAATCTACTCTGCTTCCATTCGTAATACAATGCCTATTGCGATAACCAAGTGCCTAGCTGGCCTTGCTAGCATCCGTAGATGTAGACCATTTTTTTTTTACCTTGCGGGAATGAGGGTTAATATTCTGGTCTTATGCTCTTCACTATAGTAACCCGGGGCAGTCGGCCACGGTACGGTTTGCCCACGGAACGGCCCACGGAGTCATCCCACGGACGGCGCACTATATCACCGGTGCAAAGCTCACGTTTCGGCTCAGCAATTGGGCCCGGTTTCTTGCCCGCAGCCCGACTATAAATTGCTCGCCATTCTTCTCTCTTTTCGAAATGGAGACCAAGCCGCAACCCTACCATTCTTCCTCCTCTATCCCTAATTGTTCATCAACCATGCCCAAGATTCTTGTTGTGTTCGGTGCCACTGGTCACCAAGGGAGCTCTGTCATCAGCAATGTTCTAAATGATCAAGAACTCTCTACAGAATACCAAATCCGAGCCATCACCCGCGATGTCAACTCGGACAAAGCCAAGCAGCTCAAAGACAAGGTTGAGGTCGTTCACGGAGACATGTCTGACAAGGAGTCCCTGGGCCCAGCACTCACCGGAGCCCACACCGTCTTCATCATGACACCTCCCAGCTTTGGCTCCAATCCCGAGGAAACAGAAGTCAATAGCGTCAAGGCCATTGCGGATGCCGCAGTTCAGCAAGGTGCTGCATATCTTATCTACAGCACCCTTCCCAGTATCAGCCAGCTGTCAGGTGGAAAATGCACCAAGATCACCTTCTTTGACGCCAAGGCCAAGGCTGAGAGTTATGTCCGCAGCCTCGACATCAAGAGTGCCTTCTTCGCTGGCGGGTTCTTCATGGAAAATTTCCATCAGCACCCCTTCCTGGGACCGCAGCCAGGGCCCAACGGGACGTGGATTCTTTCTCGGTCCTGCTCGCCAAGTACCAAGTTGCCTTATTTTGACGCAACTGAGGATACCGGTAAATGGATTGGAGCTATTCTCGCCAACCCTGACCAGTATGAAGGAAAGACTTTCTCCGCGGCTCAAGCACTGTATAGTCTGGATGAGATCGCAGCTGCGCTCTCGAAAGCTACGGGAAAGAAGGTCGTTTACAAACAGCTGTCCGCTGAAGAGTTTGCCCAAAGTCTCCCTGTGGCAGGAGACGCCTTCAGCGAGTTCTACATATTTATGCAGGATTACGGGGGCTATTTTGGGCCTGAAACGGACAAGCTAGTCTCATGGGCGGTAGGCAGAGCTAGAGGCAAGCTCACGACTCTCGATGAATACTTTGAGAGACACCCGTTGACACTGGACTAAGCTGAACCTTCTTTTGGTCAGGCCTCCAAATTATATCCGCATGATGGAAAGTCTTTTGGATCAGTAGGAGACTTGTTTCTTGGTAGAAAATGTAGTCAAGATCTGCACTATTCATTGGCTGAGATGTTAAAGTAGCTCATATCCATGCAAGTCCAAAATGTCGACTGAATCCATGATGCCTTCGCCTAGAATCCAATTATATCTCAATCTTCTCCCCGTATGACGAATCCATCGATCAAATGATACAAAAAATCAGTTCATTAACTTCGTACATGAATGCTGCCCAGCCTTCCATTATCACACTCCGGCCATCAATCTTCATTCTTTGACTCTTTTGGCACCGCCCAAGACTTGGCATTTTTTAGATCCTGCCTATCGGTGAAGGCAACTTGATGCTCGTTCCAGTCTTCGTTTTCGTGCTTGATAGATGCGTGGGTGTAAAACCCTCCCACAGGGACATAACCTTTGCAGAGCGGACACCTGCGATGCGAGGTTTCCTGCATGTGTTTGCGACGGGCTTCTCGGTCGGCCACCGAAGCGTTGCAGCTCTCGCAGCGGTCTGGTGCCCTGTATCCGTTGCTGCCATATGCGTCTAGCTTGACTGTGCTGGTTGATTCGGGCATCCTGTCTGGATTGTGAGGGTCGAATCGGTTGTTGGGTGTGGTATTCAAATTTGCTTTGGTCGTGAGAGAGTGAAAGCCCAAAATTTACAGAGAGCTGGGTCTTGTCTGAGATATATACCTTCCCTCATTTTCAGGGACGCTCTGGTCCATCAGCGGTGATAAGCTCGTTGCGAGCTGCTCAGGCTGACTCGTATTAATCACTGGGACTGAATTGCCTAGACTTCTCATTAATGGTGCATTCAAATACCGAGTCCTTCTTCGGGCATAACTTGCTTGAAGGTAGAGCTATCACATCGAGGCATACTGACGTCGAAGCCTATCAATCTACACTTCGCCACATCTTCAGTGACAGAGTGTAGAGGGTGCTCTCTCCACTCATTTAAATATCGGCGTGATGCCTAAGTAGTTGACCAAGCTATTAGAGGGATGTTTCCTCTTCTCGCGATATCTAGACCATTTCCAAGTCATACGCTGCCTCAAACCAGCCACAGATGCTCCATAGCGGAAGATTCAAAAGCAGACTCTAAGTACTGCTGCTCAAGTTAGGTGGAGAGACCCAAGCAGGGATGATGTAGCGAGGGTTAGAATAAACAAAATACTGGTGGCAGTGCAGCACTGCCATGCCAAAGTCCCAAGCAAAGACGACAGTGGCCAGTAATCAACCTTTCCAAATGACGGCGGATCAGAGTGGATCGTTTTAAATAAATAACCTTACCAACATACCCCGGAGATAACCTCTTTTAGGTGAATGGCGCTGACGATATAAATACAAAAGCGAAAGTGCATTGCTGGATGTGTTGTTTCTATTTCGCATTCTGTATACATCATATCACCTACTAGACTTCATCCATCCCCGGCTAGGTTATACAAAAATACATCAAAGCATGTCAATATTGGAGAACCAGATCCAGCAAGCCTCGAGCCGCAATACAGAGCTGCTCCAAATCCTCGCCGAGACTGACTACGCTGTCCCAACCCTCAACGAGCAACTCCGACTAATTCACGATCTAGACAAAGAGCTCAACAAAAACTATGTCACTCTCAGGCAGCTCAACGATCAATGCGAGGCGGAGCTGAAGGACCATGTAAGGTACCGCGACAGCCACTTCCGTCGCTTTCTGTTCAAGGCGACAGGCCAGAAGGACAAGTTTGTCGCACAGGCATCAAAGGAAGAAAAGGAGTACTTCGACCTTCTTCGGCGCCACCACGAAATAACTGTCTTGAACGAGAGCTTGAAGCAGCAGCTTCAGGGTGCCAGAGCAGCCGTGGCCCAGCTAGAGCCTCAAGCAAAGATCCACCAGGCCGCCCAGCAGGAGCTTGACAATCTGTATAATGCCATCTTTGGAGGGGAAACACCACACTTTCCCACCGAAGATGCTCTCGAGCGGGAGAGCAAGATGGCACTGCAGCGCTATCACGACGTCCGTGTGCGACATGAGCAGGAAGCCCAGAGTGTCAAGTTGATGACCGAGGCGACGAGGAGGGCCAAGCACGCTACAGACCTGATGACTTCGGCGAGGACGGCTTCTCGGATGGATATAATGGGTAACAATATGGCCGACATCGTCGAGCGTAGTGCTCTAGGCCAGGCCGAGATGGCCTATCGTGAGGCCAGGCATTTGGCACAACTTGCCCGATATGACGACCTGCCCAGTGTTAACATCAACCAGGGGCACGTCATGAGCGATATGCTCATGGACAATATCTTCAGTGATATGGAGTTCCATGAGGAGATTAAGAGGGGTCAGCGAGAAATGGAAAGTTTCGAGTGGAAGTTGGGACAGAGGCTCAAGATGGCACAGGAAAGGAAGAAGGTTGTTCAGCTACAGCTCAACGAAGCAGAGAAGGAGTTGGAAATAAGGCGAAGAAAACTTCAAGCGGAGAGAATGAAAGTGTTTGAACAGCTTACTACCCACAAACGATGAGCTGGCATCTTGCAAGTAAAGGAAGGAGTCAAAGGTCGAAGTTGATACCCGATAGCGTTGGCGCGGTGTTTGTTTCCATTAGAGTATAGTTGACAACCCTAAATTACAGATCAGTTTTCACTTTCTCGAACAAACCAGGAGCGAAGCTTCAATTCTTACGTAAAATGGCCCGATGTGGGAGTGATACCTATGTTGGCTGGGTGTTGTTCCTGTCTAAGTACCGGCCTGAAACGTGGTCACGAGGGCTCATAATTACGAAGGTTTCCTCTGCTTTTCCTTGGTAATAGCCCGGATGTGCTCTCATAGCGGCCACCAAAATAAGAATGGTCCAGACCAAAGGTGCGTAAACACATCCATGTAAGATAGCCCACGTTCCACTGCATAGTCACTCAGGATAAGCAACAGTCCAGCTGCATGTGCAAGAAATGCAAGGTCTTTTCCAAATGAAGAACATCAATCAGTTCACTGTATCTATGCCTGGATGCATGCGCACCTCGATCGTTGGGCACACATCCACGCAACGATTCATTGCAAGGGGTGGGTAGGATGACTCGCCACCGCCTACTCAAGCGTGCACCATGCCACCACAGAAATCAGCTTCCTACACTAACTAGCTATAATGAGGCTATCTCTACTAGTGAAGTTCTCTCAGAGTGCTATCATGGTGGTAGCTTACCCCAGCTTTGTATTACTTTCAATTGTAGTAGACTTCCCACACATACAGTTGCCTTGGTCCTAGCTCCCCTAGGAGACAAGAGGATGAAACTGCAGCGTGCCTCGTTGTCAATCATGCACAGGGAAATGTGTTATCTCTGTATGGTCGAGCTTCCAGAAACACGAGGCCCCACATGGCTGCCCTCGTGACCTCGATGCAGGTTCCTTCTTTTCAAACGTGTCCGTCCATCGGGATGCTAACTTAGATCGTCATGTGCAGCCAATGCGCTCGTACCCCTCGCCTCAATGGAGTTAAAAGATCCCAGGGAGCATAAGACACGACGAATGAAGAACTCAGCTACCTGATAATTGGCTCCCCTTGCTGACTTCCACACCACATATAATATATCATGTATGCGAGTGTTGCGTGAGGAATCCCCGGAACGATTGAGGATGGGATGCAAGAATTGCTATTTCGTTACTGGAAATAGTTTAGTCGTTGAAGGCCTGAAAAGGGGGGGAGGAGGGGCTTATCAGTAGCACATCGCCTTCGGCTACATTCCCGCGCTGGTTCGTATCTATTCATGATTGGCTAATTAGCCTACTCTCATGAGAATTTCCATGAAAAGTTAGTCTATCTTCCGGATCAATCTTTGCAAGTTTATCGAGCGTCCCCATGGAGTCACAATGGGCCAGCAGCTCATCTGACCCCAGGTGGTTGTGGTTGGGCATACAAGCAGAACCAATGTTGTCTATCGCCTCGCTCACAATATGAATCGGAAACGAGCTTTCGATTATAAGAAGGGAGCGAGAAGCTCCTCTCTCATAAAAGCCTCCCAACAACATAAGCCCACCAGCGATAACACAGCTACCTCTAGTTCTTGTCTAAGAGTAATTCCAGCTTCAGTTCTTTAACTTCGCCATGGCCGCTGCAGCAGTCTCCATTCCCAGAACCCCTCCCAAGGTTGTTGGCCCTACTACCAAGGGTCCTACACGACCTACCGAGCAACTGCCTCAGTACATCGTCGAAGAAGGTCTTAGCTATGAACCTGTTGAGTTTAATGCCGCCAAGCACCTCCAGCTTGAAGATCCAGGCAGACTGTACACCATGAGGGAGATTGGCCTTGAGGGTCAGGGTATCTCCAATACAGCTGCTTCGGAGCCCTTTTCTCTTTTCTCCCCAGCGGCCATCAAGCAAATGAGGGCCGAGATTTTCAGCCCTTCGGTCCTAACAAACTGCCAATACGCTTCTACTTTTGCCACCAATATGATCAGATGCTATGGCCCGAAGTAAGTTTCCAGACACCCAACCTGTGTACCCCCCTCCCCCCCCCTTCTCACAAACTAATGGTACTTTTCGTAGACTTGGCCCATTTATCTTCGATGCCTGGAACAGTCCCGAGGTTCTAGCTCACATCTCGAAAATTGCTGGCGTTGAACTCGTCCCTGCCTGCGACTTTGAGACTGGACATGTCAATGTGTGGATCAACAAGGGCGAAGATGCAACTCCCGGCAAGTCTGCTTTTTCCTGGCACTACGACAGCTACCCATTCGTCTGCGTCACCATGCTCTCAGATTGCACTGGCATGACTGGTGGAGAGACGGCCATGCGTACCGGCAATGGCGATATCATGAAGGTCCGGGGCCCCGCGATGGTAAGTCGCCACTCCTCAGGGAAACGCATCTGTTGTACGCTGCTTACCTATTTAGGGAACCGCTGTCGTCATGCAGGGTCGATACATCGAGCACGCCGCTCTCGCAGCCTCCGGCGTTCCCGAGCGCATCGCCATGGTCACCTCGTTCCGCCCCAAGAACCCTCTCATCCGCGATGAAACTATCCTGACCGGATCCCGCCCCATCACTCACCGTTCGATGATGTACTTCCAGTACAGCCAATACCGTCTGGAGGTCATCCGCGACCGCTCGGATGCGGCCCTCAAGAAGATCCGCGAGCGCGAACGATTCGGACGAGAGTTTGATATTGATGCCATGAGAGAGTATCTGACTGAGCAGAGGGCTTATTTGGAGAGTATGCTTGACGAGTTGGTTTGAGAAAAAAAAGTTATGTCTTATGGAGGACTGGAGTTTTTGGGACAGTTAGCGGGAGTAGGAATGAAATTACACTTCAATTCGATCAAAAGCTATACATGTGACAACCGATTCCACCTCACATCATCACGCTATCGTTAACTTGCAAACCACTCAATCAAGGAGAGGAATCCTCCGACGATTTCGATACACAAGATAACTGACGGCAGCGAGTGCACCGACAGCAACACCGCCAATCATGGATTGCGGCCCAAACAACGATTCTTCCACAACTCTTCCAATGGTCACTGCTCCAGATGGTAACGAGGAAGGGTCCCTGTCGTCTTGTTCGAGTTCGAAGTCAGACCAATCCACCTTGGAGAGGAGCATCTGATACTCAACCACAGTTCCGCCCCAGTTGTTGGTGATATGGCCGTCCTTGTTCTTATACCAACTGCTACATAGTGGGTCGGCAAACGTAGTCTTATCCAAGTCCTTTTGCAGTTGAGCATTCCACTCCCGGAGCCTGTCTAGCCGTGGAGTAATAACCAGTCCTTGACCTCGCTGGGCAAATTTCAGAACCTCTTTGACAATTGTTAGGAGGTACCGCGCTTGTGCCTCGATCATCAGAATGATGGAGTTGTGGCCCAGATTCGTATTAGGACCATAGAGAATGCCAAAATTAGGCAAGCTCTCGACTGTCATACCGTACAGCGCCCTGGCACCTTTCTCCCAGATGTCTCCCAATGGTCGACCATCAACCCCACGCACGTCGATGCCGTGCAGGAACTGTTGAGTCTGGAATCCGGTAGCAAATACAATCAGGTCAAATCCCAGGGACTCTCCTTCTTCTGTCTTCAGAGGCCCCACATGGATGCCCTCCTCCGTGATCGTTCCGATGTCTCTAGTCTCCAGAGCGACATGTGGAAGACGAAGAGTCTTGTAATAGTCGTCAGTGATGAGAATCCGCTTGCATCCCGGCGCATAGTTTGGTGTAAGTATCTCCCATAGGTCTGGGCGATCCGGAAGCTCCGAGTGCAGGAATGCGATGCTTTCTTTGGTCAACTCGGCAGATTCCCCAGATCCACGTCTGATGAGGGACTCATAGGTCCCTTCATTGCGATCCATGATGAGAGCTCGGATTTTGAGAAGCAGGAAGGGCACGTTCCGGAGCAGACCCCTCTTCCACTCCTGTACCTCATCATCCAGCCTCGGAATAACCCATTTGGGCGTTCTCTGGAAAATGGTGAGTTGTGACGCCACCTTGGCTACTTCCGGGGCAATTTGAACAGCAGCGGCCCCTGGTAGAATTAATCAGATATGATCCCCATGTACTATTACATCGTTCGACTCGGTGGAGGTCTTGGCTTACCGTTTCCAATAATTGCGATGCGCTTTCCTGTCAAATCATAGCTCCAGTCCCATCGCGCCGCATGCATTATCTTCCCATGGAAACGCTCTTGGCCTGGAATTTGTGGCCAGTACGGTTGGTTGAGTTGCCCAACTCCCGAAATGAAGAATTTTGTCTGGATAGTGTAACTGTCGCAAGCCTCGGCTTCCTTGCTAGACAGTATTCGGACAGAGACGTTCCATTCCTTCGACGCTTTATCCCAAGTCGCTTCGGTGACCTCGGAGCCGAATCGCACGAATGAGTATAGCTTGTACTTGGTAGCTACCTCCCTCACATAGTCCTATATATCGTCCACCGGCAAGTTAACAGCAGATCCCGATCGCATGCATGGTAGGGTAGTATGAGGGGAGGGTGTATGTACAAGAATTTCCCCTTGAGCGGGGTATCGTCTCGACCAATTCGGGTTCTGCTCGAACGAATAGCTGTAGAGGGTCGAAAGCACTGTTGTCATCACCCTCGGTTAGCTTTTTCCACTCTTACACCCTTCCTCGAACGGCAAGCACTCACCATCACAACAGCATCCAGGATATGCGTTATCCTTCCACGTCCCTCCAAAACCAGTGCTTTTTTCAAGGATGGTAAAATCTCGGATTCCGGCTTCTAGCAGCTTGATCGCCATGCACATCCCTATTCCCAAAGCTGAGATTAGTCGCTATAGGTGGACAGGTACATTGGCAACATACCCGAAAAGCCCCCGCCAACGATCACCACACTGGACTTTGTGAACTCTCGATGCTGCTCGGGGTCTTGCTCCATTTTCTTGATCGTATGTGGGTCTTTAATACGTATATGCTAACAATTGCGAAACAGATAGGCAATCAATTTGGATAGGGAACGATGGAATCACGGAGAATGCGGGGATATGGTACGGTTATAAACGCAAGCTGGCAGGTATGGTAGTACGACTAATTTCTCTCTTTGTGCCATTATGCTTGTGATATCGAAAAGAGTATCAATGTACATGATATGCGGACTCCGGCCTCTGGTTGTGTTGCACTTGTGAATTGTGGATGATACCGAGGTTCATGCATGGCGAAGGTTCGGGAGGTTGTGACGGATAGAACGTCACATCTCGCTCTATAAGTAGGTAGCACTTCGCTATACTTGTCCACATGACTGCAAACATACATTGACATGTCATGTGTCAATTCTGATGAAGCAATCTTCTGGTCATTCCACTTCGGTCTGGGGAATCCGTGTAGGCAACTATCAATCGTTGCCACCTAGTAACACAGCGCCACGGATTGATCAGAGCCTGTCTTGAGCCAATAAAATATCCAATGCGGTACAATTGTAACCCATCCTATTCAAAAAGAACAACTACTTCAAGGCTCCCGCATGTCGGGCTGGGATATTGGCCACAGCTGAGAGAGCCATGCAGACAAATTAGGAAGGCCTGTGTCGACTACCTCAGCTGAACACCCTTGTTTGTTCTTTTTCTATGATCAGGTACATAGTACAAGCCAAGCCTCCACTAGAACCTCGTTTTCGTGCATGTCTCGTAGTGTTCTTCCGCCTGCCAACTCCTTAAAATATAGAATCAGCCCATCATCCACAGAAACGCGGCGATGTGGTGGAAAATAGGGGAGTCTCACGGCCGAGGTATCACCATAAACGAAAGTTCCGATTCGTGAGTAGTATTGATTGTGAGCGTACAACGTGCGTTGATTTGATAGTGTTGCGTACAAGTGACGTAAACACCGTAACAATATCCCGAATTTACCCTTTACGTTGAGTGATGTGTGTGCCTGTACCATTCAGTGAAGTATTAGGAGGGTGATCAGCAAGGATTCCAGTCGGTTTGGATCCACCAGAGATCTCGTAAAGATTAGGGATCGGCTGTAGCAGTAAAAGATACTCAATAGGGGCTTTATAGCTTTAAGTATATACAGTGTCTTCGAAAGCAAGTATATAGTAACAGAGTAAGTAGAAGAGCACCTTAATCATCCCATACCTGAGATGTCTAGGGTAATTATGAGGAGTGAGGTATAAATGGTCTCCAGCTGCCTGCACAATCTGTCTAATCTGTCATAGAGCTCCACCTCCCGAAGGCCGGTCAGTCTGTCAGGGGTCAAGGATGCAAATGGAATAGCAACAGAAGCAAAGACGGTCAACGATGGGCTGCGTACGGTAGCAATTACTTGCATATTAGTGCCGAGGGCGGCTTGGAGGCTGGAGGGTGCTCGAGCCGTGAGCGGTCCACGACTCTGCTTGCAGCATAATCCGTCATTTAATCCCGTCAATGCAGACCTGATCAACGAGCGAAGACCTTCTGAATAATCTTTGGTGCCCGACGAAACTGAAACGGTCACATGACCAGCAGACTCCCGCTAGGACTTGCGACAAACAACCGCCCAAACACGCCGGGATCCGGCGTCTTTTGCGAGTCGTACGACGCTCATTTATCATGACCATCCATCGCCAACCGGCACCTCCAATATGCAAACGGCCTGCGCTTTATGCGGCGTATTCATCACGGCTGAGGCTCCGCAGCAATGGATGAAAGAGTTCAGAGCCAGTACGTACGCCCCCCTTTGCCTGCAGATACAGAAGCAGGCCCCCCGGTGCGGCAAGGTCGGGTCTGACGCTCCAAAGTATACGTGCAGGACGACTGCTGGGAAGTCGTCCGCCTGTCTGGCGTCGGGCTCTGCCGCGAGAACGGCACCGTGGCCCCGTGCGGCTACAAGAAGCGCTACGACGATCGAGTCCTCGGGCCCGGCGACAAGATCAGCATCGAACTAAGCAAACTAACCCTTGACCATGTGTCCGGGCCTGACCAGCCGGGCCGCAGGAGCAGGTCCTCGTCCGTCAGGTCGTCCGGCTTCTACTGGGGATTTGGCTTCCACGCGGCGTGTTGGGATCTCCTAGCCGCGTGCTGCAAGCCCAGCCTGCGGAAGCTCTTCCTCGCATGCTTGTCGACTCCAATTGGCGACGACGGCATCCTGGATTGGGGGCATACGTACCACGGGGCAGCGAGCCATGCTGCGCCGAAGCCTTTCAGACTGAAGAGTCTGACATGGGATGCGCCGTTGGTGGAAGGGCTTCAGGCGGACCCGTTCCACGTCCCTGCGATCATGGATTTGATTGAAGGTAAAATCACCCCGATGGTGGACGATGCGATGGCGGACCACAGCTGCTCTCTACGCCTGGAAGACATTGGTGCTGGCGCCGATGATTTCTATCAGTTGCCTACGGAATTTCTCGAGAACGTCGTCTCTCTACTCCCATCTCAAGACGTCCGGGCTTTGCGAATAGCGGCACCTTCTTTTGCCCTTCTCGAACTAACTGAAGCATTCTGGCAATCTCGGTTTAACCATGAATACCAGTACATCCTAGAGGCCCTTGAAGCCAATCCTGACAGTTGGGAAGCGCTCTATTTCTCAATTAGAACCCTGGAGCATGGCTCTACAAGCCTAAAGAACCGCAAACGAATATGGGATCTCGCGCTCAAGATGAAGGTCCTGCTCAGCGAAGTGGCACGCGAGCCCTGCGAGGGCCCCCCGGCCTGCTCATTCTTGGAGCCGTTTGAGCCAGTCGACGATAACTCATGGCACAAAGCTGCCCGGGGCGTCAGGACAACTAGCGACCCCTTCTACAGCGGCTGCAGGGCTCTGCGCGCTCGAGCCGTGACTGGGAACGGGCCGCTGAGTGTACGCCAGCTGTTCGTTTCTCTTGTCCAGCTGGGCAGTGGCATCTTTGTGTCGGGCATCAGGTTTGCCACCAAGAGTCGGGACGATATCTGCATCGGGTACATCCACCCCGATAAAGAATATGCGCTTGACTTCCCCCCTGAATGTGAGCACGAGTCCTTGTATACTATAGCGGGGTGGTATTTAGCCTTGGATCTGTCTGGCATCAGGGCCGTCGCCGCCTTGATGGACAACGGAAAACTATCGTCATGGGCTGGTGATCCGCAAGGTTTCCCGCGATGGCGACTGGCTGGCGAAGGCGTCTGGAGAGAGTTCAGCGGCGTCAAAGCCGAGTTTGATGTAAGAAATTTCCTTTTCACTTTGCCCATTCTTTTCGGGGGCGCGGATGACTGACTTGATACTAGGGCTTGAAAATGGTATCACTCAGCAGAGCGGTCCTGGAAATTGGACTGTACTCGGATCGAACAATGGTAACTTCCTCGCTATGGAGCCCCGACGTCCCCCCGTCGGACCTCTATTATGACGGAAGCCAGCGATTCTCGTTTGGCGACAGCTTCGAGCTGCCATTCTCGGTGGTGATGTTCGGCGGGCCTAAAGGCGTGGACTTGAGTGATTTGGTCGAAATCGGGATATGGCTCCAGGGCTACGACACCATTACCGGCTTTGACTTTGTCTATACGGATTCCTCGAAGAACAAACCGTTTGGCCACATCGGTCGGTACTCAAACGGGTCGACAGAGATAGTATACAAGCACTCCGGCTCGCATCGACACGCGCTGGCTATTGATGGGCCAGGGTTGGAGGTGGTCAAGTCGTTGCAGGTAATGCAGGAGGAAGACTCTATTCATGGGCTAAGAGTGAGTATTGAAATCAAGCGATTTTGACAAGAGTGGTAAGAATTAACTTCCATGCACAGGTTCGAACGAATACAGGCCGGATTGTCCAATTTCCGTCTCATTACTCGAGAGAGACAACTTGGACCCATGTGCATCCGTATGGCTCCACGGTTGTTGGATTTTATGCAAAATGCGTGAGTTCTTTCTCTTTGATATCAAACGACGCAAACAACGGATGCTAATCTTTTACATCTAGGGCGCACAACTTCACAACATAGGGCTGATATCTGACAACTCAATCAACTTTGATGCAGCACTGGAAAACCGGAAGCTGTCATTGTCGTCAAGTCACAGGCGGCGGAAGAGCAGGCTTAGCGTATCACTTGGGCAGCTGTTTAAGCCTTGAATATATATAAAAATAATTGGATTCAAGTAAACGAGGGACCAGTTATAATAATTCGTTTCTTTCATACCGGTTCCGGCCTTATCGTTGTAGTTGCAATTATTTGCGAGATGAATTTAGAGGAGTTGAGCTGGATCCAAACCGAACAGATCACACCCTCTTACCGTCAAGCCACTTGGGCTCTTCCCAACCAACAATCATCTGGGCTTCCTCTCTCTTGAGAAACTTCTGCTCATCTGGGACAACAATCCTCAGATACTCTTCATTTGTAAAGACCTGGCAAGGGAGACAGTAAGCATTGTCTATAAACGCTAAATGGCAAAGAAAAAAGTGAATACTGAACATAAACTCACTTCAAGGAGATCCTCCATACTTGCCGCCCACATTTCAGCAGCGCCGTCGTAGGAAGACAATGGCATTGCGGATCCGTAGGCGCTTCGGACAGCTTCGTTTGCGTGGAACTGGGAGTATTTCACGATCTTCTCTTGCACAATAGGCACGGAAAGCCAGATATCGGGATGCTTCTCAGACCAGCTAAAGTTGCCACTTTCGTTAGACTCTTGAGTTTACATTGCGTCCGCATAAAACCTTCCGATTGTGCTGGCGCTATCAAGAAAGAGAACTCACTATTTATGAAACTCCTCTTGGCTCAAATCGTCCCTTTTGCGGACAAGAATAGTAATTCGTACGAGCTTGGAAGACATTTTGAGTCTTGGGGTTGGGTGATGGATGATTTGTTTCGTAGGAGTCGGTTAGATGATGCTTTCAGTTTTGGGAAGACTGGATAGAGTTGGATGGAACAAGAAAGTCCAAGCAAGGCGGCTTCACCCTTCATTTATAGTTGAGGAAGTCTAGGTTCATTCTATCTCAGGCCACTATCCAATATAATTTTCTGATTTTCCATCTCGGGTTTCTGTACATCCTAGTGTGCTTTGATCTGTAACCCGCGGAGACTGACGGGATTCGAGCTGAACCCCGCGGATTTCATCACCAACCTCAGAATCCCGCCTCGACATCTCTATTCATTAAAACCATAGCAATCTTGGATAACGCGATGTCGAATATTCCGGATATCCCTCTTGATTTGACTACACAGACAGCTTATGTCGAATCCAATGCGATCGGCGGTGTTTCTTCCAAGACGCCTCATTCATGCAGTTACGTGTGAGAGTTCATTTCAGATGCATTCCAAAGGGGGATATTTATTCAAATTATAAACTATGCTATCTATCATATACTCATGAGAATCCGGACATGATCCATTTACAACATCACGGCCAGAATGCCCACACCAAGCCCAAAGGACAAGAAGCCCATGACGGGTGCGTTCATGCCAGACCACAGCCGCGCGGCACCCGAACTGCCACCAGGCGAGCCCTGCACGACTGAGGTAGTCCCAGCAGCGGTTGTGGAAGAGCTCCTTGAAGACGTTGAGCTGGAGTCGGTGGAGGTATCATCATCGGTGCTGTCAGCCGCGGTCGACCTGGCCCTGCTGCTCGTGCTCGACCGAGTCGCCGCGCTGCCGAAGGATGTCGAACCGGCCAGGCTTTCCAGGCTGGTGGCCTCGGCGGGGGTTGGGACGGTGACGGTTCTCGAGAGCTCGCTGAAGTACGAGGAGGCAGCGGACGCGTCTGTGGTCTGGACGCTGAAGATGGTGGTGGTTGTCCTGCGGGTGGACGTGACAATGGAAGCATCGATCTGGACGGAGACGGTCCAGTAGTAGTACCAGTACCAGTAGGTGTATGTCCAGGAGTAGTATTGGGCGCGAGTAGTGGTCAACCGCGTGGTCGAGGTCGAGGTGCTGGCATAGGTCGTTGTTCCGTAGCGATCAACAGCCGCTGTGCACTTGCTATCCGTACAGCAGAGTCGGCCCCTGGATGTGCTGATGTAGCAATGGTTGCCGGCATAGCAGAAGCTTCCGTCGGAGCAGCATTCACCGGTTTTGGGGTAGCAATTGTTGGCGCCGCAGCATCCCTGATCGCCGTCGCATGGACCCTTGGGGCAGCAGGTGTCGTTGGGCTGAATACAGTAGCCGTAAGGGCAGCACTTTGAGCTCGAGGGGCAGCAGCGTCCAAAGCCTACAGGTACTCGTTAGGTGGCGAAACATGGCAGGCGGGCAAGGGACGACTCACTGGCACAATAACCGTACCCGGGGCTGCAAGAAGTTTGGCGCTTGTTCAGGAGAGTATCAAGAACTGCGCGGGAGTCAAGGAGGCTGTTCGCATCTACAGCATCGAGTCCCTTCTTCGGGGTGCTGAACTCGGATGGGATCCCAACATTATCGACGACTTCGACTTCTCTCTGCTCGACTGATATCAGGCCCTCGAGGCTGCGGTCGAAGTTGACTACAATATCTGAAGGGGTGTCGGGAGACGCTTCCGCGACCACCAGAGGGGCCAGCAGGAAGAGGAGAGCTTGAGGGAGCATCTTGGCCGATCTCAGTCGAACGTGTGTTGATCAAATGTCAGACAAAATCTGATAAAGGGATCAATCAGGGACCAACCCAATTCTTATAATGCGCAGAATGGCTTGTTATCTAGTGCAAGCCTACTCCGTCCTTTACATGGGTGTGCTTGGAGTCGACCCACGCCGACAACAGATACGAAAAATACGACAGGCAGATGGGCTTTGGATAAGCACCCAAAACCAAGGCTGATAGCTGCCTGGTAGCAGAATCCCGGGCAAGTTTCCCGTGGCAACTTTATGCTCACATGGAAACGGTGATCTCGCTTACCCAAGTCCAGTTTAGTTGCTGAGGCTGAAGCGCTAAATCCTGCAAGTGCCTCCTTCGATCATTCAAGATTGAGACTGATGACCTGTGGCCCAGTAACGAATTCACCGGCGGTCGCACCATGCTGGTTAGAGTTAATTGCCGCAGCCTTTGGCGTGCATTTGGGCTGCTTGGCATGTTGTTGATCCGCCGCCACCTGTTGCTTCTCTTTTCCCGAGTTGTGATGACCTCATTGCAACCTGGTGACCTGAATCAGACTAGCAGATGAGTCCGTTGAGCTGGGCTTGATCCAAAATCCGACGCCAGGGTATGAGGATCGCCGGCTCTTCATCCCCTCTTAGGCTTCGCTCCCACAGGGCTGGAGTTTGCGGCGCAGCAGCACAGGGCGAAGCCCCACCGCTCTTCCAAAGCAGCTCTTCGTCTGGGGATTAAGAATTGCCCATCTCCCGACTGCACCTAGGGTCCCAACTTGTCTCTTTCAAGGTAGCGATTGGCGTGATCAGCTCTCCTTACATAGTTAGTAGACAAGTTAGTAGACAAGTTGATACCTAAAAGTAGGTCAGCAACAAGGAGCGACGATCTGTAGCCCACTAGATCGACTTCGCCACAACTGAGCTAGCTAATGTACTTCGCAAACGAGTGAGCTGTGATGTGTGAGGGTGTTGGCTTAGGCTGACTCAACCAGGGGGTCTTAGCAATCGTGGAATTCGAAATACTCTGCAGACACGTTCAAACATCACGCCGCTCCAGCAATTGAGAAAAGAATAATAATGTCAGAATAGAGTGTTAGTGTTGCCTCGATGGTAAGTAGTTTGTTTCGTTAATGATATCGCTCCAACAGAACAATTGAAGTATTCCCAAAACCCGGAGAATGAACCCAAGCCAAATCTCAATAAACACCAACACATCGACAACTCCAACCTCCCTCAACCCCAACACCATTACTTTATCCAACGCATTAACACCGCCTCAAATCGATTGCCGTTTCCAGATTCAACTTAGAAAGCCATCATGGCCAAAACAACAGCAATAGCTCCCGCGAAATGGGGAAGCATAGTAGCTGCGCCACTCACAGGAGCGCTGGGAGCAGCGGGCGAGTTGCCAGAAGCGGAAGAAGGTTTGGTAGGGGACTCAGGACCGTTACCATTGCTGTCCGAGTTTCCAGGCTTGCCGCCAAGGCCGGAGCTGGGCTGAGCAGAACCTCCGGGGATGTAGGCAGTGGTGACCTGTCCGGCGGTGGTGAAGGTGGTCCACTTGGGGCCGTTGCCGGGCTGAGCGGTGCCGGTCTGGACGGGGAAGTGGTTGCCGTTGCTGACGAACGCTCCCTGGGTGCCGGTGGTGGTCGGGCCCTCATACAGGTCGGTGACGGTGGCGTACTCGGGGATCTTGGTGCAGATGGGGCACTTGGCGGTGAGGGTGACGGTCTCGAAGAAGGTCGAGCCCTTTGATTCGCAGTCCTCGGTGACAGTCAGGGTCTGGGTGATGACGGTGGTGATGGGCGCGGGCCGCGAGGTAACTCCAGGGTTGTTGCCGTGGTGGGGGACAGTGACCGAGACATCAGGAGCAGAAGTGGTTCCGGCGTTGTGGCCAGTGGTGACGGTGGCATTGTTGGGGTGGCTGAAAGTGCTGGATGCAACTGAGTTGGTGGCGCCGGGAGTCTTGCTGGTAGAGACTGCGGAGGAGGCAGATGTGGAGGTTGATGCAGGACCAGAGACGGCACGGAGACGCTCGTGAACAAACTCAGCAGCGATGTTGCTGTACTTGTCAAAGTAGTTCAAGTGCTCATCGACAACATTACCGTCGCCACAAACACCATCGCCGGCATTGCAGTAGTCGCGGAAGGTAGCTCCATATCGAGCGAGCTCAGCAAGCATATCGGGGGTACGGGGGACAACACCTTGGCCAGAAGCACCGTCGAGGACATTCCAGGGCTGGTTAGCAGTATGACGGACATCACCAAAGGTCATAGCAGCGGCAACTATTGTTCATGTCAGAAGATGGCACTTCCACAACGCCTTCGTCTCGACGTAAAAGGCATGAAGCTATCTTAGGGGGAGACTTACTCTGCTTGCCAGCCTTGGATGAAGCACCGAGGGGAGTGGTGGCAGGATATGTGCATCCAAAGATGTCACCACCTCCTCCGGCCAGGATGCTGCTCACGACATCACCACCCTGAGAGAATCCACTGAGCACCAGCTTCGAGTCAGGGCACTTCTCGTTGTAGGCGATAACCTGGGCCTTTCCGTTGACCATGCCCTCGTTGGTAGCAACACAGTAGTCAGAGCCGCCGGGGTTGTTGAACAGGATATCCTCGTAGTCGCAGCTGGGGAGACCGTCGCAGATGGCGTTTACGAGCTTTCCCTGACGCCCTGGGTAGGGCTCGTTGTTTCCCTTGGCCAAGAAGATGTGAATATCCTTGCAGCCATCGGCGCGGGTCTCGAGGTTGAACGTTCGTGCTGCGGCGGAGCCTGCAAAGAGGATGGGCAATGTGAATGACCGCATTTTGACAATAAGTATTAGGTTGATAATAATAGCGAATGACTAGTAGTTAAGTTTTTTATTATGAGAAACGAGTGACTGGCTGAAGCAGAAAAGACAAGCCACGAGAAAGCAGCGAGGACAGGATGTAAAATACCGGTGATACGGTCAGTGGGAAGTGGGCTGACTCCATAAATACAGCAGATTCTTCTTCGTATTGACTCCATCCTATCTAGCTCCCTCTCATGCCACGGAGAATACTACCGACGGTATAGCCTGACCTATGAGAAGAAAACAAACAGTTTCTTGGCCATCAAAAGTCCCCGCCCACTTCACGGAACTAGAAGTCAGGGGCCGAGACGCCGAAAGTCTTGTTATAAGTGGTGGGGATACGACGTGGCAAGAGCCCCATTGTGGTCTGTCCATAATCGTGATACGAACGGCTACATCCCGGTCATATGCTAAATATGTTCATAAACGTTTTGCATGATTCAGAATTAGGCACGTAGTGGGGGCCTTTCTTCCTCTACTTGACTCAAATCAGCGTCAAAGACTCGGTGGTTGCTTGATTAGGTCGCCCAGACGGACACATGTTCAAAAAAGGTATTTAGATGAATTTACTGTGACTAAGGCACAAGTTTTGATACGGCCTTTAAAGACTGATGGCCATCGATCCAGAGGGCGTCAACCTTTTCTGTAAGAGTTCAATCCCAAATTAACTCCCAGGATGCTATAAGAACGACCATCAAGCGCTGTTCTAGAATAGAACGGCAGGCGTTCTACCGGCTAGCCGATGAAAAGCACCAGAACTGGGTGCCGTGATCCAGATCTCGGTATCCGTGGAAGGGAGACCCGCCTTGTCAGGCCGTCTAATTTTATTATACGCACAAAATGACATCGTTGGCCATGCAAGTGGGTCGAAGCAGGCTGTCATTACTCGCCCGGGCCTACCGTTGAGGTCATTTTTCTCTCTCCTCGCGTTCCGCGGGCCCGGTTTTCACTTTTTATGCACGTATGTCCGGGCTGGCTTTTGTCAGCCTCCAATGATTCCCACCCACTGAGGCTAATCAGGTACGGAGTTGAACCGTTTGCACCAACTTTATCGAGGCAAGCCACACCGAAATGATCAAGCTGGGACTGTTCCCCTGAAAGAAACCTCTGACGTAGCATAGCACGCAGAATAAGCTTCATTCTAGAAAGCCGTTATCGGCACTTAGTTTGTACCCCTGAAGACCGACCCAAACTCTCCGAACCCACAGTCAAGATGCCGAAGCGGGAATGCCGGAAAACTAGACAAGAAAGTTACTCAACACGAGTCTGGCCAGAAATGAGCATTCGGAGAACGGCGAATAATACCGTAGTGGTAATTACTCCAAAGTGTACATGCTACCTCCAGGATTACAGGGCTCGGTCTCTCTCATTGTATCGATTCCCAGTAATCAATGAACAGGGTACTATTGCATCACACAGTTTCTTCGAGAACAAATGATGTATCTGAAGGCTCAAAGGCAAGCTTAATCCAATAGTCTTTATTCTCAATATTCCTGCATACATGTAGGCTAGGAATCAACGAGCAAGGCCGTCGGAAATCTGCCCACATGCCTATAGGGTAGCTAAACTTTGTGAAAGTACACCGAGTATTCAAATGAAAAGAAGAAGAAAGCGAATGGAATGACTAAGCATGCTTGAAGATATCTAGGAAAGGAAGAACGCAAGTCTATCTTCTACACCGAGGCTTCCGTGCTGGAGTAAGGCTCATATTGAGTCTGACTTTGTGTGTGGTTGGTGTCACGCTGCAATGCCTCCTAAAAGCGTAACGAGTCTCTTATTGGATAACTCAATAAATGCAGCTCCATTGGATTCATGTTCTGGCTAAGCCAAATAGGGTATTGAGTCTCTCATTGGATCGATGTGAGGAGCCGCAGATATCACACGATGCCATAGTTGAGTTAACAAATAGGGTAATAGGTCTCTTACTGGACATTGCCTACTTGTAATGCAAATATGAAGCTTACTATGGGTGCATTTGAGTAGACTGAAAAAGTATAAGAATCGTCCGATTGACGCACAGAGACGGAAGAAACCTCAAGCTGTCATCGGCTCTTCTTCATTCTCATAACTCATCTCGATACACACACACACGACAACATAAACTTGTCCCATTATCCATTCCATAAAACTTCAGCATGACTACCACGACCCATCCCGAGTTCAATGCTAATACCGAGGGCCTTGAGGTCGCCAAAGCCTTTCCCGACAGCGTCCGTGGCAAGACAATTATTGTCTCGGGTGTGAACCGCAATGGAATTGGCTTTACCACGGCTCAGGCCTTGGTAAGTTTCGCAGATGGCATTTATAGTGGTTTGTTTTGGAACTGACTGAAATTACTTGCCCTAGGCCTCACAGAGTCCTGCCCGCCTCATCCTCGCCGGGCGTACTCCAGCCAAACTCCAAGCCTGTATTGATGCGCTTAAATCCGAGTACCCTGATGTGGACTACCGGCTTCTGGAGATTGACCTCTCCAGCCAGAAATCTGTCCGAGCCGCCGCCGCCAATGTCCTCTCCTGGTCCGACGTCCCGGAGGTCAACATTATCATCAACAGCGCTGGCGTCGCCGGAATCCAACAGCGCACGTTGTCCGAAGATGGCATTGAACTGCATTTTGCCACCAACCATATTGGCCACTGGCTTTTTACGTGTCTCATAATGTCTAAGCTGATCAAGGCCGCGGAGTCTAGCCCCAAAGGCGCCACGCGCATCGTCAACGTCAGCTCAGGTTCACCTCAAAGTTCGTATGGCCCAACATGTCTTGCCAAGAAGGCCAAGCTGCTAATCATGGAACACAGTTTCCTCCTTCCGCTGGAGTGACATCAATTTTGAGAAGAAGAACAAGGATTTGCCCGAGGCAGAGCAGCCGCAATACGAATGGATGAAAGCATGGGGCTATACGCAAGATCTCAAGGAGGAGACTTACGTGCCCATCGATGGGTACAACCGAAGCAAGGTGGCCAATGTGCTGTTCGGCATTGGTGCCAACAAGAGGCTTTTTGAGACCCATGGCATTTTGACCACGGCTGTTCATCCAGGTGTTATTCACACCGAGCTGGTCAGATATTTCGATGACCAGACATTGGGGGCTATCAAGGCCCTATCCGATCGTAATGTATACATGTATCGGAGCCTGGAAGCTGGGGCTTCGACCAGCCTGGTGGCAGCCTTGGACCCGAAGCTGAGGGTGGAAACAAGGGATGGGAGCGAGAACCTCGGAGCTTATCTGGTAGATTGCCAGGTCAGCACCACTGCTACTGCCTTGGCGACATCTAGCGAGGAGGCTGAAAAGCTGTGGAAGCTATCTGAGAAGCTGGTTAAGCAGGAGTTCTCCTGGTAACCTGCATGATTGGTGTGATGAGCGCTCTAGGTATTTCGGTACGGTTGAAGTGATAGAACGTGAGAAGTCTGGTATTTAAACACCAAGCCCCAGAAATCCTCCCTGTTTTTTCAAGCCTCTACAGATTGTCTAACCGACTCCACAAAGAGCGGCCTGGTTCATCATGTAAAACGCTGATCCACGGAAATGACTCGATGCGGCATTGCACTTCCTCCCAGTCGTTGAGACGTAGCCGTTGCCTTATGCCTTGTAGTTTAGGAAGAATCCAATCTCCTTCCACTGTCGAGGTCCAAATTGCACCAATCAGGAAAAACCAGAGAACTAATTCACCACTTGATTTGCTCAGATCTCGATCGAGGAGCTCTCTGACAGCTTCAGATACCGGACTGCACTCCAGAATGCGTTGCTTCTCAATTGTAATAAACAAAGTCAGCATGAAGATTATCAGTCCCAGGTGGTACATTGCGTCTGCATCGTTACTGAGGGGAACGCCTTGGAGAGAATGCATGCGAAGAAGGCGATAGAAGACCGACATGAGAATCTCCTGGAAGTTGATAAGATCGACAACTAACTTGGACTTGTTGCCGTTGATGAGAGCTGAAACATCCAAAACATCCAACATAACTTCTTTGAGTAGATGGTTTGGAGTATTCATGTCATGGATAGGTGGTAATGCAAGCAGTCTCTGGAAACGGCCTTTAGAAGCTATCTCTGCACGAACTCTAAGCATTTCGTCTCTAAAGAATATAGTCGGTTCTCCAAACTGGAGCGCAAAGACAACATCGGCCCTTTGAGATTTCACGTCAGGAGTCAGAACAGAACGTTATAAAAAGCACAATAGTATTTGGTTGGATGGGCCATTGAACATACTTGCAGACCTTGAGCAAAAGCGGCGGTTTCCCCTCCAGCTGTCCTAGCCCCCCGCGAAGCTCGATCATTCTCCGAAGGCCATCAAGGTGAATTTTTGCACTTGAGTCGAACTTCTTGAGCTGCTCTTGACTTATGAGAGATAGGACCAGTGTCATGGTAGAGTCGGAGAGAGCATCAGGACTCTCTAGCTTGTTTTTGACATGGCTCACGGTCCGCGATAGAGAGTAAAGGGCCTTGGATGAGCTGTCCCCATGACCCAGATATATTTCGTTGCAAGTTTGCATCATGGCCAAATTGCATTCGTAAGCTGCTTTTCTTAGTTCGGGCATGTTACTCAAGCTGGGCCATCTTGAGACTTACTGGCCTGATCTTCAAAGAGGACTTTCAGCCACATGCCTTTCGCCTCTTCGAGCGAGATCCCCAACTTTGGAGGATACATTCTATCGGCTGTCAAGATGAAGACTAACAGCGTTTCACATCTTAGTCTTGAATCTTCTTAATGGACTGGTCCGGAATGGTGCTTACATTCGTCGATGATTCGCCGCGCAGCTGGCGGAACAGGTACAGGAATGTTGCAGGAGTGGTAAGCGTCCCCAAAATTCCTGTCAACATCGAGCGAAAGAGTGTCACCCTTATCAAATTGGCGGGCGACTTTCGATCTGCTCCAGGTATCGATGATCTTGGGACCGGCGGGCACAAGCTTGGACGGCCGATGAAATTTCTTTCCTACATTCTTGCCCTTCATGACATGGCGTCGCATCTGCTTCTTGGTGTTTCTATCGGCCTGGATGCCATCGATGAAGAAGAAGTTATTACTCATATTTGCGTCGGCTCGTCTCGTCTCGTATGAATGGTTGAAGGTCGATTCGGGCGCTGGAATGGGATTTCCATACGACCAAGTTCAAGGGGGCGGAGATAATCCTAGGTAAGTCCGGAGTCCGGCCCAACATCCGGACATTCGCCAAGAGGCGCATATTGAAGAAGTATATGGTACGATTTAGCTCACGAATTACTTAAAATAATGGGAAGGATGGCTTCCGAAAAACTATCCTCATTTCACGTTCATGAGAGTGACATGATGCTTGAGTAGTTTTTATTTCTTTGAGCACAATTACATACGTTTGGCATTTCAATGTTCTTTCTGGCGTAATTATAAAGTGATAAAATTGTCAAACCCTTTGGGTTGCTTTACTAGAGCCTGATTTAAATCGATGTATGTGGCTTGTTCTATTTGGGAGGCCATTCAGCGGCTTCTGTGGGCATGGTGTACAACTTTTCGGCTTATATGTTGCTGAATTTGGCAAGAAAAATAGACTTCCTTCGAAGCCAGAAAGAGATATAAAACGAAAAGGGCGCTTTCGAAGCATCAAAGTCTTTTTTACAATATGCCTTCCCTTAGATTCTTCGTAATGGCGGTCGCAGCTGGGTTAGAATATAGCAAAAAGAATATTCTATGATCAGTATATCAACAAGCCAGAAGCGACTCTTCAGTCTCTGTCGACGACCATTGTGAGCCTACTGGGGCGTCATTACCATAAAAGCTTTTCCCTCTCTCTTCCTATTCCCTCCTTTTTACCTAGAGCTCGCAAAGGGAGCGTCAGAGATAGCTAAAATGAACTTGAGCCTAAACCTGAAGCCTACGAGACAGCGGGCTCTATATCAAACCTCATTAGTTTGAGCCAACTACTTTCCTCTATTCTGAGATAAGTGTCTCTAAAGCTAGGTGATATGACAAGCCTTTTTACTTCAGCTAATCTCACAATAGTTGCACTTGACAGGGCATCCAGACTGAGAAGAGGACTGGCCTAAGAAAGATTCCCTCCCTGGCTGTACTTGCATTCGTTAAGCCAGGATATTAGTTATTTCACTGGAGCCTCATCAACTGCTTACATGCATATCCATTGAAATTAGACCGCGATCTGTTGGATGAATTGTGATAATTGATCAACTCAGGCTTTGACGTGAGAGAAACGATATTACTTCAACCTGATGAAACTTACCCCTCGCCAAGTTCTTGGCGTTGCGCTCTTTATTTTCGCAAGTAAACTTGACGCATGAGCCTTATCATTTTCCAAAATTCAAAGTCCCATGGGGACAAGTGGCTCAGAGGGTTTCTGAAACCGACTGCTTGGGAGTGTGCCCCGAGCAATCTTCCTGATTGGTCCTCAGAACCCTTTCATGCCCCGAGAAAGCGACAATGTGCATGCCCAGCAACTATAAGGCGGAACCCTACCTAATCTGCTGATTGACGGCACTGGCTTACCCGACTAGAAGTGCTCTTTGCCAATGGTTTGCCAATGTGATGGGCCGGACGCACTTCTTACTAGGCAAGTCGATGGAAACGACTATGACAGTTGGCAGCCAAGACGGCAAACCTCCCTGATGTAGGTAGTCACGCAGTAACCTTCAACAACTCGTTATCACTCGTGGTTATACTGGTCTAGAACAGGGAGGTCTTGAATCTGTCGCTTAAGCGAATCAGGCAGGTGAGATTACGAGTGCACGCAACCGCTACACTTATCATGTTCCGACCCTAATCGGGTAAAAGGCATCAACTCTTCTACTATCATTAACCAAGTCTCCCAATTTATCTTTGGTCGATAAATATCGGCGTCTGCCGCTGGGGTCAACTCGCTCCCTTTGATGCGCTGCTCTTGTCAACCCACGCCTGTTCAGATCAGCATTTCGCTCCCATTAAACCGGTCATTCCTGGGTTGTCAGTCATTATGAAGTTCATCTCTGCCATTCTAGTTTCTGCCGTGGCATTTGTTGCCGCAACTCCTGTAAGCCTCCCCCCCTCAAAGGTCATTATTACTAGCTATCTAAACTTAACGATACGTAGCCTGGGATTCCTTCTACTTCTTCCGCCAAGTCTCTTCTGGCTAGTTTGACAGTGGCCACTATTACTGATGATGGGACCTACGACCGTGATCTTTTCCCCCACTGGGAGTCCGTAGATGATGAGCCAGCTTGCTCAGCCCGGTTAGTAGCACTTGTTGTAGACCACTTGGCCATCTAGCATTCTGACACTTTTTTTTTGCAGAGAATGGGTTCTCCGCCGCGATGGCAACAACGTAAAAGTCGGGAGTGATTGTTACCCTACTTCAGGCAGTTGGACTTGCCCTTACTCCGGCAAGACTATTACCGCAGCTAGCAGTGTTGACATCGACCACATGGTCCCGTTGAAGAACGCTTGGATTGTGAGTTACCTACACACCCTAAGGCTACTATGCCTCAAAATGAGTGGCGTATTATAGCTAACAAATCTCCCTCTGCTAGTCCGGTGCCAAGTCTTGGACAACCGCTCGCCGTGAGGCCTTTGCCAATGACATCGACCACCCCCAGCTGTGGGCCACTGATGCCAGCACCAACCGCTCGAAGGGTGACAAGAGCCCTGATTCATGGAAGCCCCCCCTGACTGGCTTTTATTGCACTTATGCCAAGGCATGGGTTGCAGTTAAGAGCACGTGGAGCCTGAAGATTACCAGCGCTGAGAAGACTGCTCTGACCTCTATGCTCAATACATGCTAATTGGGGGATCGCGGCCTTCTACTAGAGCAGAGCAGATGACTATGAAGCAGACATAATGCGATTTGAAAGCTGGAAGGCTTAAAATTAAATTTGTATTCTTGTTCCGGCGTGAAGAGGGACCCCGGCTCCTTAAGATGTTGTGTAGATCCTAGCTGTGTGATGGGAGGCGAAAGAAACATAGCAGAAAACGTTTCCCTCATTCTTTTGCTATGTAATCTCCGCACTTACTCTAACGTCCGACTGTGGAAATGTCGTTCTTGCTTATCACCTTTATATAAAAGAGTTCACTAGTGACCTCCAGTTGCTCCGAAACCGGACTCTAGAGTTTGCTTTCTTTATTTGTCTGAGGAACAGACTGGAAATACTAGGGACGGCCTCATCATCTTCGATAGCCGAGAGCTTGTTTATAACAAATTACATTCAAATGATTTGAGGACAGGAACAGATCTACCACGCTGCCAGGGTAAAGAAACTCACGGGACAATCCGGGACGAGATGCACGAGCGGGGTTAGCCACATGCAAGGGGCCTCTTTCAGATAGGTATGGTAACAGCTGTCGCAGCTTTTATCACCAGCTGTCTACTCGAGGTATTGTTCATCTTTTGAATGAATTAAAAGACAAGATACAATTTCATCCTCAACTACCAAGTAGCATTTGATTGACGATCATATCCTCCACCACCGCTCCCGCAATGCTGGTCGGTAACCGCCGCTTGACAGGGATGCCTCGGAAAGCATAATTACATGGCACCACTGGAATGACCCGATCAGATCAGATGACAGCATTCTGGGCTATTTTCCGGGGGCTGGTCAGTTCGTGAATCTTTCATCAAAACCAACGAGCCTCCAGGACATTCTTGACATGCTGAGATATCACCGTTGCTGAATTTGGTGGT
The DNA here is from genome assembly GCA_026958235.1 of Clonostachys rosea. NCBI lineage: Eukaryota > Fungi > Ascomycota > Sordariomycetes > Hypocreales > Bionectriaceae > Clonostachys > Clonostachys rosea. The sequence continues at coordinate 1,032,112 of CP110205.1, forward strand.
GACCTGTTATTATACTCTCAAGTTAAGCTGACAATACCTGACCGCAATTCGCCAATATGGCCACACTTTTGAAAGGTGCGGCCTTTATTTCGGGTGCTGCCAGCGGTAAGACGCATAGACTTGTGAACGTAGTGCTTCGTTCATTTACTGATTGTTATCTTTCGGATGCGGTTAGGAATTGGCCGGCACACTGCAATTGCCTTCGCTAGACATGGAGTCAAGCGGCTTGCGATGGCTGATATAGACAAGGGCCTACTTACAACGACATACCAGGATGTAAAGAAGATGTTCCCCCATGTTGAGGTGGTGCCTATCCAAATGGATGTAAGGGACCAGGAGCAAGTGCGCAGAGGAATCGCCGAAACTGTTAGCGCGTTTGGCAGACTGGATATCGCCGTCAACAATGCTGGCATAGGTGGTTCCGGCAAACTCACGCATGAAGCGGAATACGAAGATATTGAGAGGGTGTTGGACGTCAATCTTCACGGTGTGTATCGGTGCCAGAAGGAAGAGTTAGCCGCTATGATCAAACAAGAGTAAGTTTCGGAAAGGCCTTGTACTCCAAAGAGACACAACCTAAACAGAAACGAAACCCCAGAGATCACGGGCCGAGAGAAGGCCGCGGGAGGATTATCAATGTGACATCTATTTACGGCTTCGTTGCGCCAAATCCCTGGATCGCACAAACAGCCTACACAGCAGCCAAGCATGGTAAGTATCTCTTCTTGAAGCATCTTGTCTATCTTATAGCTACTTACTTACTAATGCTATACATAGGCGTCATTGGCCTAACGAAAGGAGACGCAAACGCGTATTCTCAATACAACATCCGCATTAATGCCATTGCGCCGGGCTACATTGGCACACCTCTCGATGCTTCATCAGTAGAGACAACCAATCCATATGCGCCCTTGATTCAAGACCTTGGCCGGACGCCTCTACAAAGAATTGGCCTGCAAGAAGAATGCGCAGATGCTATTGTTCTGATGGCTTCGCCAATGAATAGTTACATGCAGGGCGCTGTGCAGGTGGTTGATGGGGGCTTTACATCAAATTAGAACGCCTTATTCATTTTTTCCGTGACTTGAGTACAGTAGAAAAACTGTGAAGGGATTCATTTTGAAGAGGCATTGCAATGTACACGTGAATACTAAGCCTTTGTGAAGACGGATCTCCTGAAATTTCCCGTCACCGAACGAAGACGAGGACTCGCAGAACAAAGAAGCAAATGTCACACCAGCCTCATAGGAGCATCAGCCGGTAGCAGAAGAACCAAAATAAGCAGAAAGTTTCAAACCCCTCATCTTGGCAGCGGCGAAGGACCGGCGAAAGCGCTCCTTTTGCACAGTGGTAAGCACTAGCTGCCCAACTATAACGACTTTTGTCTTTGGTTCGTAACACCTGACCGCCAAGGTAGGATATGCAAGTGGTTGAGGCAGACTTGGTTTATTAGCTCGAGCCTGTGACATGTTTGCCTCGTGGATGCCTTGCATTGCTTATCTTACTGCTACTTTCAACCTGCATTAGCCCACAAATATTACAACCTTTCAAACACAGAGCTCTCTGATCGGCCAATTACATGCATCATCCACGACTTAAGTGACGCTTCACGGGAACAATGAGTCGGCATAGCCATGGTTTAGTGCATGTAGGGGTATCGGAGCGCCTCTATCGTGTCCTGCACTGAGAATGCGTTTCAAAAGCTGGCCTATAGGTAACAATTACCCATGCCACAATACCCCGTGCCCTTGGCGTGCAGAATCTTTCTTATGACTAAACGACCTTAGTCTGTATTTAAACCGTAACCAAGCCTGATTTGAGTAGAGCTTCAATCTCGCTTCTCCTATACATAAGGAATCCATCTACTGAGCTTGGGTTACAATGAAAATCACCGCTACGATATCCGGTCTTCTACTAGCCACTGGCGTTGCAGCTGGAATACAAGAGTACCGTCTAAATCCCCTGTTAGAAGTTCAAAGCTACAGGATCTAACGAAACTTGCTTTCCAGATGTGAATTAGCCCATCAAGCGCTAAGTGATAGCATCAAGAGTGCGGAAGGCTTTTGCAAGAAGCCTAATTCAGCGCCCTGTCTTACGGCAAGGACGATCTGCAAAGTAAGTGCTACCAAACGCGGGACGATAAACCTCTATCACACTCACTAACTTGCTCTACAGGCTACCGTAAGTGTCCCTAAGTGAATAGGCGTCTAGATTTGTTCGTTTACTAAGGCAAGTTTCGGGTGTACCAAACTAAATGCGCCAGCGCTTGCGTAAGTACATTGAGTACGATCTGTGGTGTTGAATTCCAGTTCAGTCTAACATTTCGACAAGGCAAATATACCTCCGACGGCAAAGAATCCCCCTCCGGGTTGTAGGAGCTATATTTGCCCATAATCTTTGGCGTAAATAGGCCTAGGTCAAGGAGAGATCAACTTAATTCGACCCCATGGTTCAGTTATGGGGAAGAAAACTATACATGCTGCTGTAGCTAGTCTGAATAGGCCACTGACACGCCGGAATATTTGGTTAGCTCGGAGAAATAAAGGAAAACAACATATGCAAAGTTCGATGAAGTATGTGGCCGGTCTCGCAAATGCTGAAATTGTAGCTAGCAATACGTTCGCGTAGAGAAAAGCCTAGATTCTCACTCCATCTGTGCTGGACTTGGAAAAATGTCCACAGCCCTCCGCTAACAAGTAAAAGGAGGCCGATGCTGAATAGGGATCTGATAAGGTACAAAAGAGGTCCCCTCATTATTCGAAGTGCTTTTCCTCTGTTCGTAATGTACCCGTAAATTTATGCTCATACTATCATCATCCATTGTGTATGATGTAATGACATGCAGTGCTGATGTAACAGAGTATATCATTGGCCGGGCCAGAATAACAAAGAGGCCAGAAATTCAGGATGAGCGATTTCCTACCCCTCAGACATACTGAGGCCTCTAACCACAGCGACTACGTACCCTGGTAGTCGGGCAAAATCAAATCCAAGAAGATATCCAAGTACTACCTAGGATCTAAAAATGGCGCCAGATATCAAATTCAACTGCGCACTCGTCACAGGGGGCGCAGGTGGCATCGGCAGAGCGATCACCGAGTACCTTATTTCGAAGGGTACGAGAGTCTTGCTTGCAGGACGTACTGAGTCTAATCTTAAAGAAACCGCCCAGCTTATTGGCGCAGCCGGGTACTACGTGGTCGATACTGGAAAGATTAATGCTCTCTCGCCTTTCATCGCTAAGATCACCACGGAGCACCCTGACCTGGACTGTTTAGTGAACAACGCGGCTGTTCAGCGCGTATTGGATATCTCCAATGAGGCGGAGTATCTTGAAAAAGCCGACGAAGAAATCGACATCAACATCCGAGGGCCGATGCACCTGTCCATTGGGCTACTGCCCCATTTCCGGACCAAGTCAAGCGCGATGATAATCAATGTGTCCAGTGTCCTAGGATTCATTCCCTTTTCTGTGGTCAACCCGGTTTATAACGCGACCAAGGCATGGATTCACTTCTGGACTATGAATCTACGTACTCAGATAGCCCAGGAGGGCTCGAATATTCGAGTGGTCGAGATCGCACCACCAATGGTAGCAACAGACCTGCACCGTGATAGAGAGAATCCAGACGACAACAAGAAAGAGTTTAGTCCTCATACTCTCACGGTCGAGGAGTTCATGGCCACGATTGTCCCCAAGTTGGAGGCAGGAGAGACTCTCATCACAGCTGGAATTGGAGAGCAGGTTGTGGGTGGATGGAATGATGCCTTTGGCCAACGATATCTTCAGATGACAGGCGGGAAATAAGCTGTATACTAGGCTCAGAATTGTCTTAACAAGCACTTTATTACCACCGCTGATGAGGATCTATAGCGAGCAACGGGATAGGAATGTACTCTTCACTAATACGGATACTGGCCCATCTCGTTACCGCCGGGCTGATCCTTGCCGCCCTTCTGGCTCAAACACACTGAGAGCGTCACATTAGTGCTGAAAATGCGACAACGGCGAGCGCTAACAGGGACTTTCAAGTCTGGTAGTGGAGAGTCAGCACTCTAAAACGGAGTCTCAGGCTTTTCTTCTCAGCCCTAACAGGGCCTTCACTCAACCGTCTCTTCTTGTCTCCTAAGCTGGGCAATGCCATAATAAAGGTCCCTGTCGCAGGCATGACGTAGGCCTCAGACGATATTTCAGTCTCCAAGGGGGTGGTGAAATAAGCGGACAGTATCACATGTGATTGCCGTTAAATTGCCCATGTCAGATCACCAGTTTCGGGCCATTATTTGCGAGTTGGGTTTACGCCTTGGGCCAAGCCCGCCTTTGTATCGGATATCTCGGATGCCAGATTAGATAGAGAAAACAGGCCAAGTTGCCATATTTGCAGTTAGTAGCATGAAGACAGGCCTGCGGGCCAAGCCCAGGCCAGCCAAGGGGAAGGATCCATGTTTACGTGGATCAAAAACACCGAGAGCACGAATTCTTCTTCTTCATGATCAGTTCCAGGACCAGCAGATGAGTCGAAACCAGCCATGCTGCCCTCACAGCACACAGTGACGGGAAGTCGTTCGCCTCAGCCGCCAGAGAACACGCCCGTGGATGCTAAAATCCCATTATTTTGCAAGCCTCCAGGGCTGAATATTACAGCACTAAACATTCAGAAGCTGCACGCGAGCGATGCCCTCACGCTGCCTTCGCCTGCCCTTCAAAATGCGTTGCTCGAGGCCTACGTCGGCCTGGTCCATCCCATGCTACCCATCCTCGACCTCTCCAATTTTCTAAACGCCGTGACTCGTGGCGACGGCAGTGCAGGCCAAGTCAGCTTGATGGTGTACCAGGCCGTGATGCTTGCCGCGTGCCCCTTTGTCGACTCTCGAAAACTGGAAGCTGAGGGATTTGAGGACAATCGAGCCGCGCTAAACGTGTATTTTCAACGAGCCAAAGTCCGTTTGCCCCGTTCGCCGGATAAGCAGTTGATCTAATTAATTAATGCGGTTGACAGGCGCTGTACGACCTGAATTACGAGTCTGATGCTCTGGCCATTGTTCAGACCACGCTCCTCATGACATACTCGTTCGAGGCGCGACACAACACGACCAACTCCTGGCACTGGAGTGGCATCGCCATCTCATACGCATACAATATAGGCTTGCATATCGACCCCGAGACCTTCGGCTTCGAGCCTAGTCTCCGCAAGCTCAGGCGGAGGCTTTGGTGGGCATGCTTCATGCAGGATCAGATGGTTGGGCTCGCGACTCGCCAACCGCCGCGAATCAGAAAGGACGACTTCAGTACGAAGATGCTCCAAGACAGAGACTTTGATGTCTTTACAGACCCTCAAGGACAACTGGCAGCGTGGTTCCCCCGTCTCCTGACCGCAGGCCAGCAGCAAGAATTGGCGCTTCTCTGCATCGAAAAGACGAAGCTCTGCGTGATCATCAGCAAGATTTTCCACGATCACTATACGGCGCAATACAAAGACGAAGAATCTCGTAAATCATCCGACCTGCGCGCATTGCTGCTCTATCCCAAACCCGCAGGCACTTGGAAGCCGAATGCCTCCGTCCTCGATGATGAATTGATGGCCTGGAACACCGCGCTTCCTCAAGTGGTTCAGCAATCGCCGGCGTTGAACCAAACCAATAAGGCGCCCGCATCCTTTTCAATCATAGATGTGCATTGCTATGCACTGTGCTTGATATACCGCGCTGTGACCTTAACCCTGCATCGGCCAGAGGCTCAGGAAGCATCGGCCATCCAAGATCGATGGTATCCCCTGATGCGCACTCGCACCGCCGCAAAAGAGATCACCCGGATGCTGGCAGAACTGCAAAGTTACGGCAGGGTCAGATCTCTCCCCGTGGTTTGCATCGTCGCCGCGATTCCTGCAGCCGTCATCCACATCTGCGACATGAAGGACACCATGCCTAACATCAACTCATCAGCTGCGACACGGTATTGGAAATGCGTGGGCGTCTTAGAGGATCTACGGACCGTTTATAACGCCGCACCGTTCGCCATCGAGTTTTTGAATGCTGCATACATCAAAGTGACGGGGGACACATTACTCACATCGAAATACTTGATGCTGGAAGAAACCATATCTGACTCCCCGGCTGACTACCAACGAGACCTTCTGACCCCTGTGCCGAGTAACCTTCTGGAGACGTGGTATGATGCGAATGCTGGACCTATGGGGTCGGAGGACGGAGACCTGGTGATATCGGTATTATCTGATGGCAACAACGGGGAGCTCTTTGGGCTCTCCCCTGCGGACGGTAGTCTGCAATTTCCGCCATACACGGGATGAGAGCGTTTTGAGAGGCTAGACACACTTCAACTAATGATAATGACACAAATAGATAGAATAATGGGACTATGGGCTTTCTTTGTTCAAGTTCATCTCGCCAGTGGTTCTGAGCCATTTATCACCCTCAAACATGATCATTTACGCGCTCACCTACCCAGGGGAAAATCCCAAAGAAGTACCTCGTACTGGTCTTCACTCCATCTTCCGACTGTACCCCAACAAAATATCATGATATGGAGAGTCGACCCGGAGTCAAGAGCCAGCACTCTTAACTCCGGCGCCTCTCCTTGAGGATGAGCTAATATGCATGAGCGCGCGGAGGAATGAAACCCTCTGCCTCCGTTATAGCCGAGCATTGTATCGATGACATTCTCATGCCTTTAGGTCACAGTGTCATGAGTTTAATTCGTCACTGTAGGTTTCCGCCATAGCTTAGCAGACCGAAGATGCGGGCTCGTTTGCGGACTTCAGTCTTGCGGAGATGGTTCAGCCTCAGCACGCGATTTGTGTTCTTGGCAAGCAATGATATGTGATTTGGGCATTGATGTGCCAGTGTGAAATCACTGTGCTTGTAAATCAAGGCAAGTTTAGGATACCAAACCTTACTAATTGCTTTGTTCTTCACTGGCGTCTGTTAGAGTTTCCGCTCAAGGCGGATACTCATATCGAGAGGTGGGTATGATTCAATCCAAGAGAAAGTATAAAAGCATGGCATTAGCCATTATTTAGGCTTCTTTTCTCAATCAATACACATCATCAGTTTTGGACCTAATCACAGGTTTACTCTTTTCCATATCGTACCTTGTTCCCATATCTGCCCAAACAACTACATCCTCCACCATGTCTCGATGGGGTCCCGCGCCAGAGCCTACAACGGAGCTCGGCCGTTTCCGAATCCTTGCCCCAACTGCGGGTATCAGGGTCTCTCCCCTGTGCCTCGGTGCCATGTCTATTGGAAGCGCATGGGCTGACGGCATGGGCAGCATGGATAAGGAGCAGTCGTTTAAATTGCTAGATGCCTACGTGGAGGCTGGTGGTAATTTCATAGATACCGCGAACAACTACCAGGACGAAGAATCTGAAACCTGGCTGGGAGAGTGGATGGCCTTGCGCAAGAATCGTGATCGCTTGGTCTTAGCCACGAAATTCACGGCTGATTACAGGTCTCATGAGTATGGGAAGGGTAACTCCGTCAACTCCGGCGGAAACCATAAGCGAAGTCTTCACGTCAGCCTCAGAGACTCACTGGCCAAGTTGCAGACAGACTGGGTTGACATATTGTACGTCCATTACTGGGACCAGACCACGTCCATCGAGGAGGTCATGGACAGCCTTCACAACGTTGTGCAGCAGGGCAAGGTCCTCTATCTTGCCATCTCCGACAGCCCTGCCTGGGTGGTCAGCGCTGCTAATACGTATGCAAAGGCCCACGGGAAGACGCCATTCTCGCTTTACCAAGGCCGCTGGAATATCATGCGGCGAGACTTTGAGCGGGAAATCCTCCCCATGGCCCGCCACTTTGGCCTGGCCCTGGCGCCGTGGGATGTGCTCGGACATGGCAAGTTCCAGTCCAAGAAGGCCATCGAGGAGCGCCTCAAGAGCGGAGAGGCTCTTCGCAGCCTCGCCGAAGGGTCGGGACAGACTGAAGATGAGGTCAAGTACAGCGAAGCGCTCTCCGAGGTGGCCGCCGAACACGGCATCGAGTCCCCAACCGCGATTGCTTTGGCGTATGTGATGGCGAAGGCGCCCTATGTTTTCCCCATTGTTGGTGGTAGAAAGATTGAGCATCTGCATGACAATATTCGGGCGCTCAGTATCAAGCTCACGGCCGAGCAGATCCAGCGCTTGGAGAGCGTGAAGCCGTTTGACTTTGGATTCCCCACTGATTTCATCGGTCCTCATCCGGGAGATACTGGCAAGGCCACGGGGTTCCTGGCAATCACGGGTCAATTTGGCATCGTGGAAAATCCAAAGCCCATTGGATACGCCAAGTAAAGGCGGTTGTGGCATCAACGGATGATTGCGAGCTAGTTGAAGTGCAACCAGGAGGTTGCCATCAAGGGAGCATGAATTATCTTGAGTGAAGCGTGAAGATAAATGTATTGTTGAAAGTAGCTATGAAATTTCTAAGTAACTCACCTCTTCCACCATTGACCTTCTACAGCGTCTCGAAATAAGACATCTACATATGTGTCATGATTCCCATTGCCCGTGTGAACTCCTATCATGGGCGTTGAAGCCACCTGGATACCGAAAATCTTGTCCTGGTCCTTTGCTTGTAATTCAATATCTGGACTTGCTGAAACCTCATTTGTGATCACCGCGGGTTCCAGTGCGCACTCTGACACGACCACTTGACGTTTTTGCTTCTCCACATTGACAGCAATCTCCCGTGAGACCATAATGCCTCCGAAAGACGGTGCGCTCAGATGCTTAGGGGTATCCTTTTGTCGCATACTTCCAGGCTGAAGTCGGTCGCTGCGCTCCTTCGAGTGACAGAGATCTGCTGTTGAGCTCGACTGATTCGAAACCGTTGACGACGGTCGGCGTGCAGATCTGCCCTTCAGCACTTGCTCCTCGTCCCACTCTTCAGAGGGTCGGTGTGACAATCTCTTCTTTTTCGTAAGCTTGGAGAGTATGCTCTTATCGGCACTGCCCGGGGCCGGCTCTTCCACAGGTTGTGGGCCAATAATGGACTGGAATTCGCGATGCACGTTATGGATGAATGCCTGCTGGCCTTCTTTCATTCGTACAAGTTGGTGAGCTTTGAAGAGACTCAGAGGTATGTACTCGTAATCTGTGTTATTGACAACTGAATGGATTGGGGCTACAATTCGGAATGTGAGGCTGGGTGTCGTCATGCCGGCTGGACCGCCAGGCACATGGACGACGCCTGGTGCAAGAATGGCATCATCCGTGATGATATCTCGAAGAGATTCGCGAAGCTTTTTGATCCCGCTCTTGATGTGATGGATGAACTCGGTCTCTCTGCCGGTTGACATCTTGGTCGCCTCTAGAGCCTCGGACACGGTCAGCATAGACAATCCTTCAAATCGCTTCAAGATGTCTCTCTGCCACGACTCTAACGTGGAGATCGGCAGGCTGATCGATGGAAGAGCGCTACGAGCCGTCCTCTTTACAAGGACATCAAAGCCTGAGGTGTTGACTCGGGCTCGGATGGCAAAGAATCCGATGCGAAGACGGGCAGTCTTCTCCATACCCTGGTTAGAATAGTGTGCCATTTGACGCAGCTTGGCCTCAACGCCCATGTTCTTGATTTGCATTCTTGATGCGATAATACCACTGACGTGTTCCACCTCGGCAAAGCGATAGCCAGCCATGGCCAGCCGCTCAAGATCACGCTCGTTGTTGATGCGGCGAACGAGAAACATCAGGGAGCCCTTCCCAACCTGCTGCCGTAAAGCGGCACCCTTCTCGTACATACGCTGTCTGAACTTGGCCGACATGGGCCCTCCTGGTTGATCACTGGGCTGTAGATCAAGGTCCGCGTGTGTGGCCACGCCGGTAGCCAGGATCTCGTCCCAAAGCACACCAATCGTTGTAAGCTCTTGACGGAGACGCTCGGCAAGTCGCACGGCAGCCAGGCAGAACTGGCCTCGGAATAGAAGACCTTGCTCGTCTTTGGTTGGGGATACTTCTTGGACAACTCGTCTGTGCTTCTGGGATACACGTCGCTTCATGCCGTCGATAAGGCTGTACAGACCGGCCCAGTTCCTTGTAGCCTGGAACATCCAGAGAAAGTAAGGATGTGAGATGGTGAATGGCTGTTTGTCGTTCTGTGAAGTCTCTTGTTAGTATAGTCCCTGCCATACTATTTCTTTCATAACCTACAGTCTGGATGAAGGAATCAGTGACAACGGTACTAGGAATGAGACCGTCAGTGTCGACAAGAATCCTGCCCTCCTTGTCAAAGAAGGCAGCGCCTAGTGTGATCTTCTGCGCTCGGCGAGCGGACTGATTCCTCTTTCTAGCGGTGAAGATTGCGAGGCCAGCGATGGTCAAGCACGCACCTAGGGACTAATACTGGGAGTTAGTTTCGCAATCTATGCGGTCAAAGGAAGTGACTAACCAGGCAAATGACGACGATGACGGTGGCATCCCGTGACATTCCACCGGCTCCCACCTCTATCGCAACAAGGGTGTACTCTGTGCCGAAGGCAGCACACCAATGCATCCCAGAGACAGCACCAGCTAGCAAGAGGGCGGACAAGAGTCGCTTCCACCACACGTTGGCCCATATAGACCGAAAGACGAAGAAGACGGATAGCGCTATTGTACTGGCGATGACGGCGATGATAGCTGAGCTGATGACATAGCTCAGTTTGTAGGTGCATGTGTAGTTTTGGATCGAAGCATTGCCGAGATAATGCATACCGCATACGGCTGAGCCGCACAGGAACCCGCCGACAGAAACACGCAGCCAAGAGACGACGTTGTTGGTACCGATGGCGAGAAAGGCGACGAGGAGGACGAGGATGGGAACGAAGAAGGAGATGATGGTAAATAAAGGGGAGAAGCCGACTTGAATCTCAGGCTCTCCATTGCCGAAATACACAGCCTTGTTTCCAACAAAATGCATCGACCAGATGGCGACCCCTCCCATCGTTACAGCTGCACCGCCGAGTAAGACACTAATCAGAACAAGATGATTGTCAGTAAGAAGCCCTCGTTGTTGATTTGAGATAGCGAGTCTCAGCAGGCAGAGCATAGAAGTAGCTGTCACTAACTTGTTGAAGAGACCTTTGGATCCAGTGCGACGATTGATCAGCTCCAGAGTAGAGCCTGCACCGATGAGACTGACAATGTAGCTGAGCACGACGAAACCAACGTTGAAACGTTGCGGGACAATGTGGCCCGCATACTTGCCGAGCAGTTCATCCGGAGACATATTTCTGCGTGTATAATGACAGCAACGATGAGCCCGGAGTCGCGGTGAACTGGCCAAAAGTAAATTCAGTTCGTAGAGTTTGGAGGGAGGAGAGGGGCACCGGTTCGAAGAACGAGCCCGGTCTTCCTCACCGGGGACAGACACGAGAACCAGTCGCATTTTGAATATGCATGTCCTACAGCCCGATCCTGCCAATACATCTTGCTGCCTCTTGGCCACCAGTGGAGCTTCACGGAAACAGAGCTGAGCTGTGCCAAATGTGACCGGTTTCCGTGATTGGGCACCGCCACCAACGTCGATGTCAGATAGCTCGCCAGCTAAGAGAGGTAGTGCCGCGCTACCTCGAGCAAACCAGGGTCGAGAACAGGGACTTGGCAGACCGCTAAAAACAAGTATAATGCGGGACAAATCTAAGGGCCTGAGCGGCGCGGCTTGCTCGTATCACGTCGATAGATGCCGTAAGGAGGAAGCTGGGACAATATTTTGGCAGACTTGTCTCGCATCTGGCCGAAGTGGAGAGTAGCCCTTGCGTAGATCTATTGAACGCAAAGCAAGGAGAGAGTGCTCGATGCCTACATCCACTCTCACCACTCCATGCAGGTCAATGGGACCGCGTAACCGTTGTGTTGGGATCTTGAATGAACGAAATTGGAATCGATTTACGCTTGGGGCGCTTTGTTTCCTTTCTCCTCATTTTGCTTTTTCGCCCCGAGGGCCACATGATATATCACATTCAATCAAAAAACGACTCGAGCACGCCCGAGGATTCCGAGTCGAGATGCCACGTCCCTCGTATTACCACACCACACTGTGGCCACCGGAAAGGACCGAGTGCCCAGAAAAGCCAAATAGTAATGCCCCGAATCTGCCGCCAGCTGAAAATCAGCCAACCTCAAGAAAAATTAAGTTGACCAGATCTCGATTCTAATGTATAGCCCCCACAGGGAGCCCCTGACATCCATCGGGCAAGTGGGACAGAGCCCTCCCGACAGTAGCTCACCGGTCCAGCTGAATTCAGGTGTGACCAAGGGCAGCATCCGATCACAATTTTCGTGCTTACCAAGAGCGAGTGAGCTGTGAGCGTCGAGTGGATCGCCACATCAGGCTCCAGATTACAGCTCTAGAGACATAATCCCCGTTTCCCGGCTGGCATTTGGACGCACAGATCTTCGGATGAGCAATTGTTACGAATTATGAGACCAATACAGCGCCAGGACAGCAGTGTGAATCCGATATACTAGTTGCCAATGTCTTGGTTGCCACGCTTTGGCGAACCCCGAAAGACCGAGGGCCAGATTTCTCAATACATGTTCCTCACTGACGCCAGACCATGTGTTTTTGCCGTCACCCTACTGTCCAATGGTGGATCGGAGTTAAGGGCTCCGTCTCCAAAACTGTTGTGCGTGAGGCTTACGCGCTATTGGGACGTTAATGCACGATCGGAGACACGGAGGAGGCCTCACCCCCGGCAGCCACGTCCTACCAAAACATACTCGTTTCTCCCTTACATACTTCAATCCAATAATGTTATGCAGTAAGCATGCAATGTGCTCCAATCGTCTGCGATCAAGGATACTGTTTCACCACTAAAGGCTGGTAGAAAAGATTAGCTGTTCATGCGGGCTACCAGCGGTTTGTGAAACACTTTCCCCCGCCCATGGTGACGCCCACAATGAAGCCCATGACCCGTATTTGCAGATGGTTTAGAGCCGTCTTGGCTTCGTGTGGAGGAGGCAGATCAGCGAATCGATCCACCCCTTTTACGATTGAGTGGCGGCCGCCAACGCTGTGGAAGCTTTGGAAGTGTAGATGGGAGTAAAGAGCCATCATTTACCAGCCCAAAAGCAAAGTGAGGGATGAGGCGGACCGCAAGCTCTTCTCAGGTGATATAACAAGGATTCCCTCTCGCCCACTGGTCTGGTAAACGGCGATGGTCATCCTCGCCAGACACGCTAAATGCGAGATCAACACCAGGGTCGAAATCACCTTGGACCTATCTGATTCCTCACTCTGTTATGCTAGATAGGTAAGCAACGGATTATGCCGGCTTATTCAAATACCCAAGCGGAACCCTACAACGCAAAACACCACATTCCCGAAAGGCTAGATCTCCCGGTCGGACCGCCTCCTGCTTGCACATAAGGGGGAGTTAGAAGAATACAGGGCGCTATCATCGGTGCTAGTACAGGCTCGATTCCGACCAACTTAGCACGTTTGGGCCTCCTCGACTCCACGCCATGCCGAAGGCGAAATCCTTTTCAATGCTGCTGAGGACTGCTCGGCGAGATGGCCCGGCACATGCCGAGGGAGCCCTTCCTTGCCGCTGACTTCGCAAAAACGCAAATGATAGGCTCAGCCCTAATCTGTGGGAAAGTTGGTAGGCCAGCTGTTTGCATCTCGAAGAAATATGAGCTTCATATTTAGCATGTATTGGTGCTACTTGGTGGTGTCTAAGTCAGCCGACCCCCTCTACCTACGGCCAAGGATTAAATCTCCTTTTGCTTCTCCAGCTTTATCTCAAGCCCTCTACAATTCGGCCCATCTTAACTAATCCCATTCTTTCTAAGCCTGGATAGTCCTTGAGAATCAATGGAATGGGTGAACTTTTCCAAATGGTTCCGTTCTTTGAAACAGCGTCCTTGATAATCGTCGATAGCAACAGGAAGCTACACAACGCAAACGTTATTACAGGAAGGGCAATCCATTGCCATAGAATACGAACGCAGACTCTAGTCTCCCATTCATCACCAGTGACAAATGCCTTTTGCAAATTGTAGGCTCCTGTGCCTCTTTTCCGTATCTCGTTTGTAAGCCGCGCAGTGAATGAGTCGATATTCTCTTGCAGATTTTCCATAGATGTGTTTAGTCCCCTCATAAGTGCCACGAGGCTGGACTGATCTATATTCTGCTTCAGATTACCCAGACACTGGAGACTTTCCACCCAGTTGTTACGGAAGCAACTCACGTCATTGAACGGGTTCTCGTAAAACAGCGACGTAACGTAACCACTCATTGTGCCGACGCACTCCCGTGGGGCCGTAATGTTAGTGTAATAAGCTGGATCTCCGATACTTTCATTCATCCAATCGTCGGTATGGAATTGCACGATCTCTGTGACATTTGGTCCAAGGGATTTTGAAGAAGACATATTGGACGCTGTGTAAAGCGTTCCGTTTACCCAACAGGGCTGCTGCACTGCTTTGAAATCGCTTGGGCTAATTCTTGCAAGATCCGCCGACCAGAGAGGCTCCGGTAACTGCGAGCGTAAAGGGATATCATGAACTAAACGTTCCACAAGTTTCCCTGCATCGACAGTAGCTGAATAATACTTGAGGCATGGATATACGGTACAAGCGGCAGCAATGTAATCAGATGGCTCGTCGAACGCGAAAGGGCAAGATCCGTCGTCGATCGGACAAGGTTGTGGACAGGTCACGTTGCCATCAGGCAATACGTTGCAGTGGTTCTGCGATGCAGCGAGGACAGTAAAGTTGTAGGCCGCCCAGCGAGCTCTATTGATGAACTCAGGGGAAGCAACCTCTCGAGTCCATGTGAGGTTCCCCACTCCTCGCATCTGCATATAGATGAACGCAGACATTGGCGAGTTCCCTAGAACGATACGCATTGGTCCCTCATCCAGATTCAGCACGGACCCATTACCGTTGTCCACTGATTGGTACACGGGTAGATTGAACACTGGGAATTTTCTGCCCTCTGAGATGTTGAGTGGCACTGGTGCTTGGACGAAGTCGTATACATCGACACACCGGTTACACATCCCAATGCTGGCGTGTGTTATTGCTTTTTCCGAGCCTTTTTCTGTATTTGAGAGCAATGGGAAGGTACAGTTCCCAGACTGGCATGTAAATAGTGCCCCGATATTGGAGTCGAGGTTTGGATTCACGATTGCGTCTTGCATCGCAGTCCGTATCTCTGTCCTTAACACACCGTAGCGCGATGACCCGAGCATCCCTAATTCAGAAAAACCGATGGTATTGGATGTGATGATTGTTGGGGGCTGGACACCCGTTCCCGTTTTCCTCAGACATTGATACGTCTGAATCGCTTGCTGCATAAATGGGCCAATGCCAGAGAACCGACGGTCACAAGGATAACCACAAGGGCCCTGGGCTGGTGAAGAATGGCAAGTGGCAGAAGGCGCAAAGAGGCGCAGATACCTCGCGAGGCAGCATCAAACCGCTCAAAGTTTCTCAGAGGGCGAAATTCAGATGTAATCCAGTCCCACTTGATCTGGGAGACAACCTCAAAACTGACGAAGGCCAGGCTGGCGCGAAAGATCATGGACAGAGTAGCGATAAGAGCATTGAGGCCAATTCCGCTGTTTCCCCAGTCTGGCTGTGTCTGATCGTTATACGCTACAAATAGGATGCAAATAGCGATGAGAAGTCCGGCTGCAAATACAAGGGTAAGAATCTCTAGAATCCAAGTGACGATGATGCTTTGCTGAGATTAAGGGACATGATGATTCATTTCTCTAATCAGCAACCCCTCTGGTAGCTCAGGATTAATGTCCACGCCGGTTGCCGGTTTACCAACCGACTGCCGCTGATCTGTTGACGCTCTCTCAGTATTGCCAAGGGACGAAATCTCTTGTTGAGGTAATGTTGAGCTATTCGGTACGCTAGGGAATCTTGACCGGAGTAAGATCTGAGTTGTCTCGTCTGACATGTCCAAAGCCCCATCGGGGGCTGTTATGTGCTCTCCATCCATGAAACTGAGGCTGGGCTTTAGAGCAAAGTAGTGACAATGTGTGTTTTTATTTCACGATAAACTGGTGGCGGTCTCGCACTCCTCTAGGGCTCCCAACAGCCTTGATAAGTTCAATTGCTTAGTTTAGACCGTGCGATCAAATGCTTATTGCCGGCTCTATTTATAAATGAGCCAACAAGAATCAAATCACCAGAGTTCTCGTTACCAACATTTGCATGATAAGTGATCCCATGTTAGCCAATAACCCTTTTCGCTCGGGGTGTACAATACCGACTCGAAGCACAATGCATGCACTGCGTGTAATCGGTGGAAGGGCAGTTAATATATCACACAGGTCGGGCTCTTCAAAGTTCTCGACAAAGAAAGGGGGTTGAATATAAGCTATGCATCTATTTGATCCATCTTAGCGTCGATCTCTCCAACACGCTGCATTATACTTTCAAATGGATACTATACGAACAATAGTTCTTCATGAATAACGCGCTGGAGTTTTAGGTCACATGTTGTGTTACATTGCATTGTCTCCTCAGCATTGATCATCAACGTACCAAGAATCCTTTTCGGTATTCCTCCCGAGGTGCCAGCTTTCTCTCGAGAAAGGACGTAGTACAAAAGGGCCCGCGTGAGCTGGAAAAGCAAGTCTAAGTAAATTAAAATAGCAGTGAGGAAACATTTTGGTGCTACATAATACATGTAGCCACCTTGTTCAGATGGTTCAACAGAAAGACTGAGAAAAACACACGTTATATCCTAAAAGCCGAATAGAAGCTTTACGCCTAGATCGTTACTTTGTCATACACAGCGACGTTTTCCAATGATCAAGTGCTTTCCCTGGTTCTGTTTGGTTGTCTGTAACATATTATTAATTTAACCAGGTTCTCTCACGTCAATGGAAGAAGAGATGTGACATAAAACCTCTGACCAGTCACAGTGGTTATGTGTGCTTAGTCATCATTCTCGTTAAGCATCACGAGAAAATTGATCGAAGCCAAACCCATCTCCTCTAGCTCGAGCCGCCTGCTCTGCCCGACGCCAGTCCAAAACTGATCTCTGGCCGCGCAATTCCCCCCGACTTGAGGTGCCAATGCTTCACGACATACCAGACCCCACGATGCCGCAACCGGGACGAAAGCACATGTCTCTATTACGCAGTCACCGATCAATCCTTAACGACCACAACCCAGATACTTCCCAAGACTATAGCCAAGTAGCTCCTTGATCGACCAAGGTCAGTCGCATCTATTACGCCCTGTTTGTTCTGGCAGGACGATTGCTAACGTATGCTTCCATAAACAGGCAGCAAACATGAAGGGAAGGGGGCTGCGACCTTGAATCTCGAGAATTGCCTTCGACTACGAGACCCATTTTCTCACGATGCGATGACACGAACGAAAGATCCTACGATGACAAACTCCGTCGAACCGTCCTCTCTATTTGCCTACTGTATCAATACTGGCCTGCGTTCTCTTCAATGCCCGCGATGGCACGACCGAAAATAGCCAACTGCGTCACTCCGAGGCCAGTGCTAGATCCCATCTACCACTATCCAATCCATCCATGCTGCCGCAGCCATGCTTCACACATCGACGGCCAGCTGGAAACGGGCAGGTCCTTTGTGTCAATCCCAAAGCCGTGAGGCGCATCCGCAAATATGTGAAGCTCGACAGATCCCCCGCTCTTCGTTATGCCCTCGGCCAACCGATACGCGTTGACGACTGGCACAACCGGATCGTTGTTGGAGTAGACGATGAAGGACGGAGGGGCCGGCGATTCCAGTTGAACATCCGGCTGCACTGCATCATAAAACGCTTGCTTCTCTGCTGGCGGAAGCGGCGGCTTGTCCGCCACGATCTGCCGACCCACGGCGTTGGTCGAGATTGGACCATACCCGATAATGGCAAACTGAGCTCCCACAGACCCTAGGTCGGGGGAGACCCATGCTTGAGGATGCTCAGCAAGGAGAGCCGCACCAAGATGGCCACCAGAGGATAGACCGCAGATCCCCAGTCCCTTGGGCGCGAGACCACTTTCCTTTATGAGCTTACACGCTCGCCTGGCATCGTCGAGGGGCGCTTGAACGCCCGCCTGGGAATTGGGGAACCGGTGGACAAGAACAAAGGCGTGGAACCCCAGGCTGTTGAGCCATTTCGCAACCGCGACACCCTCCCGGCCGACCATGAGCTGAACGTAGCCTCCGCCTCCGAGAATCAGCACGCCGCGACCATTGCTTTTCGCCGGGGTGTAGCCAAATAGAAAAGGCCGGTCGACTTTCGTAACAACACCATTGTCTATGACACCTCCAGGGAGGTCCAGCTCAAAGGCCCCTTCAAGCGAGCTCTCCTCCCACAATGGCCAACTCTGGTCAGCGCCGAGTGTCTTTGCTGTTGACATCGTGCAGGTAAGAAATGAATGTATAGTAGAGTGACTTGAAAGATTCGCGTATTTCACGAAAGAGTGCAGGTCGATTGATTTTAAGCATGAGCCTCGCCTTAACATCAACCCGAGCCCCGCGCTCATTAGCACATCTTCGCCGGATGCTGCTGGTGCGCCAATTTCATCAATAATATTGAAAGCCTTGACATGCCTATGTCAGTGGAAGACTATTCCAATTGACATGACGGTATTTTCACTGTCGATTATTCGTCGGGGATGATTGAAATGGAAATCACTCATACTTTACGACGAAACCCACGTCACCACAGGAAGACATGCAAAACCCGCATCGCAATTGTTGCGCACGTACTCCGTCATACTTCCAATTAACTAACGAGTCCTAAACTAATTGACCATGGAGTAACCTATGCTGTAAATCTTTTTCCTGCTCGATCCAGGCCCATTGATCCCAGCATACGATAGAATAGCGAGCAATGGATTTCATCTCATTTTCTTTCACCAAAGCTTAGAGAGTCACATGTCCTCGCATGACCTGAACAGCCGTCCCAGCCAAACTAACCTGATCAATCTTGCCCTCCTTGGTGCCAATAGTGACAAGAATGTTGCTCTCACGGTCAATCTCGACTCCCTGCGTGATCTCATACCGAACCGTCCGATTGGGCTCCGCATCCCCCGCGGCAAGAGTCAGGTACGACGAAAGAGCGCAGGCCGCGCTCCCAGTAGCGGGGTCCTCGAAGCTCTTCTCGATCATGCGCGAGCGGATGGCCACGGTGTCCGGCCCCTGGCTGAGGCGCACGAAGTAGTAGCGCCCGAGGAATCCCCCCCGCCAGCCTGAGTCGAGAGTCTGGTCCATGGGGAAGGAGGTGGCGCTGCCGGTCACCTTGGAGAGAAGCTCGACGGTGGGAAGCTCGATGAGAATGAAGGCCATTCCATTGACGATGCTAAAAATGGGGGCGGCGAGTTCAGCAGCTTGGATTTCAGGGACCACGGAAAGATCTCCGGGGGCGAGGAAGTTGGGCTTGTCAGCTGAGAGGGCACTGAGCGTCTTCTTGTGAAGATGGACATTGAAGGGGATAGCGGCCTGGATGGTGTTTGGTTCTGGCTGCTGGAGGGGGATAGGGCCGGCCTTTGTGATGAGTGTAGTAATACCTTTGTCCAGGAGGCAGACGGCGGCGCCAATGGTTGGATGGCCAGCGAATGGAAGCTCGGCAGTGGTGATGAAGATATCAATGCGACGGGTGGACTTGTCCTTTGGGTCGACGTTGGGGTGCTCCTCATGGATGAAGACTGTCTCGCTGAGGTTGAACTCGCGTGCGATGGTCTGCTTCTGTTCCTGTGTAGGGTATGGCTTCGTGCCAGCAGGAATTGTGACGACGGCCAGCGGGTTGCCCTTGAACCGGGTAGATGTAAAGACATCTAGTGTGACAAAGGGGAGTTCCGTTTGAGTTGCCATTTTGATGCGAAGTTTCACTACTTCAAACCTTGGAATGTCAGGCAAGCTTTGTATAATTTGCTCAGAAGGAACTGAGGGCAGTAAGAAGCTCGCGACTTGAATCCCGGGTGCTCGGTTCCTTCTCTCTCTGTCAGGATGGCTAGAGTTAAATTATCCTCTGAAAAAGAGCAACCCGAGCTTTTAACAATGTCCAGGATATAGTTCCTGAATCAATTCGCAAGGTATATTAGACGAGGTTGCATCAGCGTTGGTTGACTCAAAGGGCGGGGGCACGGATTTAAGGATGATTCACACCAGAGCGAAAGCGGAGCATCGTCCATTTCTTGTTAAATACAATCTTATGTTTATTTACTACTTGGAAGCAAGCTTTGGCCATGCATCAATGGAGATCCAACTCTATTCGTCAACACCCGACCAATTCGTATGCCGCTATAACTTTATGTCTCTAGATCAACCTCTAAATCCTTCATGCCGCCGGCTTCGCACCATACGGCCCCAAGGAGAGGAGCGGTTTAATATACCGGGCGCCATATGTTCCTAGTAGTCGTCTGCTAAGCCTTGGATTCACTAAATATAGTGTTTCATGACAGACTGTCACTTTGGCGCTTGAACTAAGGGACGTCAAATATGCGCATGAGCAATTTCGTCCCACAACTCATCACCTTATTCACCGCTACTCGGGTGCACGTAACGACGGAATCCCTTGGTTCTCAAGAGATCATATTTACTATCAAGTTGTGACTCCATTAGCATACCGAGTTCGGAGATGATAGACAATGGAACCACTCCTTGTCCACTCCAGAAGGGTACCTACCATGGTATCCTGAACATGGCTTTCCGAGGCAACCTTTTCCGGTATAGACCTAGTCGCAGTTCTCTCGCTTCAGTCATCCAAGTCTACAACTCAGACAACGGGCTTGACATTCCTCAGCACAACCAACTCCCCTACCCTATATGGGAATCACGCTTCTCAGGTTGCCTGGAATCATTCCAAACTGTATCTTTGTTCCCCAGCGCTCCATTTATCCTACATCTGTCCAGCATGGAGCCCGGCCCCAAGTCAACACAAGAATAGATCATCTCCGATCAGGTTAGTTGTTGTCAATACCCCAGTCATAGCCATTGTAACTCTGTCTGCGGCTTCAGCACTTGTCCAATGTGGTCTATTGGGTGTTTATGGGAACATCCACACTGTCAGGTGAAACCTTGTGCTTCGGCACTCCGAGTCTTATAGTCAATGAGTTCATCCACCCAAGGGGGATGCTGTTACATGAGAGCGATCTTGGGCATTGAATCTTTGATAGAAAGAGCACCACCATCGTTGGGCTTGGGGAGGAACCTATCCACATACAGCACTACCGCTACAGTTACGACGAGTAATCAAGTCTACATTTTTGGAAATAAAAGTCTCTTTCTTGGGGAAAACTCGTCTGCAGCCGACTATTGACGTGTCGGTGTCACAGAAGATGACCAAATTCTGCATGGTACATGTACACAGTGGATGTAATCTACCCATTCACGTACAAGAAGTCCACGGGCGGAGCGGCGAAGCATCCTCAATAACCGGCCAGTGCACATGGTTCTACCAAGCAGTGTTGGATTCGGAGCTCATCTACGCAATGAAGGCAGGTGGGTGAAATCCAATTCAATACCTCCATGGAACAGCTCCCCAGAGTTGGTTTCAATTGTAGGAGGACCCGCTTTGCCGCTCACGGGCAGGGTTTTTAGGGGCCAAGACCCCTGGACCCCGGCGGTAGTGCCTCTACCACTCCATTACATCATCACCTAATCAGCACTGGCAGTTACTTGCACCAGCGCACTTGAGAGAAACTCATTTTCGCCTGCTCACCCAACTCTCACCTACGTTCGTTCTCCCTCCTCGCGCCCTCCACTCTCTCTTCTCTCCTCTGCTCTTCTTTCTTTCGCTCTAAACTTCTTTCAATGTCTCTCTACTTTTCCCTCTCCCTCGAGGTCTTGCTCGGTCGCTAGCCACAAGAAACCTCAAGCAACACTTCTGCCCCTCTCCGCCCACAATGGCCTCTCCTTCGAAAAGCCATCCACGACTTGCTGCTCTTCCCTCCAAATCCGTTCTGCCGCCGCCACGAGACCCGGGATTTCTGGGCGAACCGACCGATCAGCCTCCCAAAAGCGATACGATCCCTCGCGCTACCGCTCGCGTACGACCCTACCCCCAAGTGTTCGAGAAACTGTGGCCGCCCACGCCCGTTAATGATGGAAAACCAAGCAGCCCGTCCGAGATCTTTCGAATTCGCGAGAGCCAACTGCTTGCCAATCAGTATAGGGCTGCGCGGCGCGACGACCTCCTCCCTTACGACCTCGAAATACACATTTCTATGGCCATTGCCGAAAACAATACCAAGAACGAATGGCGAGAGCAAGGCATTGGAGAGACAAATGGTGACATCGAACACCCAGACATAGAGGGACACGAACTGGCAGAGCAGGTGTACGCAAGCGCCAAGCATTCCTGGATTGAGAAGAACCTCGGGGATAAGAAACGCGGCAGCGAGCCTGGGATGAAATGGGCTCACGAGGAGCCGGAGGAGGAGGAGGAAGAACAAGCCGCCGCGCAAATGGAGGGGCGAGTAGAGTCTCTGCTCGGCGACTCACGACCACACTGTTCTGATGATGACACCCCTCGCATCGACCGCCCATCTGAAGGCAATAAGGCTCACGGCGTTGCTTGTCGCGACTCATTCGAAGCGGAGGAACAGCCCAGGACAACAACCCAGTCCTTCGCAGGTCCAAGCCGAGCACCGAACCGGCAGGGACATTTTCACGGCACGAACTTCAACGACCAACTTCAACTGCCAGAGGAAAGCATCAGTAAGGAGGTTGCGCCTGGCAACCTTTAATGGCGATGCCAACTAAGAGGAGAAGCCGTCGCAAGGGGACGGTCGAGGTATTGGGCCTGCGCCGAAGAAGAATTAACGATCCATGTATGAATAATGATAATGATACCTAATGATAGCAAACGTCTAATGCTGAGTTCTTTACGACACCTAATGGCCAAAGGGCCTTACAATCTACGCCTATTGAAGTGTGGGAGCTTTCCCAATTGGTCAATTGGCTTCTTGCGACTCGGGGTGTTGACTTCAACCTTCTTTAAGTTTCATTTAATCCTACTGATTAGCAGTTCACCGAAGTCTCACCTAATTCTGCCGGTCCCGAGGCGCCCGCGATGGAACCAGGGTCCAGGTAGTGTCGTTAGCTTCAGCCCTATAATGCAATTTCCATTGGTATTACGTGCCAAGGCCAAGCCCTCAACCTGGTTGACGGTGAAGAACCATATCAATCAATACGAATGTCCGATTGATGGGTGGCCCGTCAGTCGCTGACCGCCCTACGCCATTCTGTTGCTTCCGTCTGCGACAGGGCTGGCAGGTACTTGTCACGCATCTGTTTGAGCGCATGCATTCTGGTTTCTCCCTACACACATGTACGCCCATCCCGGTCTGCCAAGTGGTGTGCTAAAGTTGGGTGCTCGGAGTGATGACGCGGCCCGGGAATTCTCCAGGTGGACAATAGCGGACAATAGCCAAGGACAATGGGAGCTGGAACATGTGACTTTGGCCAGTGGGAGAAGGGATGCGTTTGATTAGGAGCTTGGCGGTGCTGGGGGTGGTAATCCAGCTGGGCATCAGATCACGAACTGTCGCGGCCGTTTGATCACATCATTGAGAACCGAGTATCCATCCTTGGCTGCTCAGGGTCAAGCGATTGTCCAGACCACAGACAGCTTCCCATCGTGTGCGCTATACGCGAGTAATTGGAGCGTGCCGCACTCCCGACGATACTTTGCTGGCGTCGGCATCGCTCACCCGATCTTGCCGGTTTCCCTAAATCCCAAGAGTCCAGACCCGGAGGGGGGAATTGCCGTTGAAACGGGCAGCGGCTGCTGGTCGCTGGGCACAGTGCCACGGGGGGAGAGCGTACATCAAGGGCCGTCCGTCGTCCGTTTCGTCGCTGGTAGATGTGTAGATTGGCGATATTGCGCATACGTAGTCCTGTGTCCGTGAAGGGAAGAAATAGGGCGTTAATATGGGACGACGGACGACATGATGAACTGGTCGGCCGCCTCGACGAGTCACAAGCCGAGGGTGGCACAGACGCAAGACGCCAACGGCTACGGCTATAGGCTATAGCGAGCGTATAGACAGGCTAGACGCATGGAGTGCCGATGCATTGGCAGCACTTGGCGTCGCGATGCTGCTGGGAGGGGGTTGAGGAGAGAAGGCCTTGGCTGCTGACGGGAATGCATGGGAGAGGCCGCAGAGATTAAACCGCCGCGGGCCAAGCTGGTCCGTACGTCATGCAGGGCCACCAGCCAAGAAAGCCAGCGGTTTGAAGGCATTCTGAATTCTGGCGTTTGTCTCGTTTTGTCTCGCTTGGCGTGCTACCTCGTGGGCCACCAAATCTCCACCAAGATCGAAGTACATACGTACGTCTTACGCGGCCCGCTCCTCACCACTCCATGCAAATTATTTATGCGGCCCTGGGCAGCTGGGCGAACAGTCCCCCCTAATAATAAATCAAATACTGGAGCGATCCTGTGCACACTGCGGCAGCCAACCCATTCCCTCCCACTCACTACGACCCTCGAGGCACCCGCAAAGGCAGACAGGCACAGCCACGATCGCGGATCGGACACTGCAGCGACGCATCAGATCCAGCGGGCCGGAGACCCTGAACCAGACAGCACAGCGCAGGACCGTCAGGACGGACAGACACCGATCCCAGACAGACTGCGAGACCGAAAGCGGCTGAGGGGGAGCGCACTGCAAATTCGCCACCACCCATCCCATCGCCAGTCGCGTCTGCAAACTGGGCCCAGCCGCTGAATCAGCCGCCACCTCCAAACCCACAGCGCACTTCCACCAACCACAACCGCTAGCACCAGCGCCTGAGCTCAGCTGAGAGTGCATCCGCCAGCGCATTCTCCCCTATTTCCCGGCGCTTCAGCACTCCATTAATCCGTCGCACCGACCCCTGCGGCTTTTGTCCTTTCTTTTTGAGACAACTTGAATCCTCGCTCCAGCTCGCCCATCAAACGCCTGGTCACGTGACCATCAATCGGGGTGAAACTGGGCCAAACGGTCATCTGAGGCAGCACAGCACCAACGGCAGAGATACAGCCACAGAGAGAGAGAGAGACGAGAGGAGAAGAGACGAGTGACCCTCGGTGACGGAGCGAACAGGCCCTCCAGATCCGCACTTTCCGCCCACGCAGCCGGCGCGCGCGTGCAGCACCCCCAAACCCTCACTCATCTCACATCACATATCCCCCTCCCAGATGAGGCTACCAGCGCTGGTCCTCCTGGCGGCTGGCTCCGCCTGGGGCGGCTCCATGCCCAACTGGAACATCACGCTCGACGTTGCCTTCCCCGGCAACAGCACCTACAAGAACGAGACCGACTTCCCGGTCGTCTTCGCCCTACACAACGCCGCCGTCGCCTTCCAGTACGGCTTCACCATCAACTGGGAGATCGCCCCCGTCGGCAGCAACTCCAAGCCCAAGCAGGCCCTCGCCTCGGGCTCCATCAAGGAGGATGCGTCCACCCACAAGCCCATCAACGCCACCAACAACATCTGGTACCCCGCCGGCAGCGCGGGCAGCAAGACCAGCCTCCCCAGCGGCCCCTACCTCTTCAGCTGGCACTGGAGCATGCGGTCGTGCCGCGAGCAGGACGTCCAGATCACCATCGACCCCGCGGCCAGCATCGCCAACGGCTCCATCGGCTTCACCCTCGCCGACGACGGGGCCCAGCTCGACCTCACCAAGGACTGCCCCACCGGCCAGTCCCAGGTCACCATCGAGGCCGCCGAGCCCAGCAACGACATCATGGCCTCGTGCCCCTACATCAAGATCTCCAAGTCGTCCTTCCCCGACCCCTGCCAGGCCAAGCTGTCCGCCAGCTCCTGGGCCTGCGTCAAGGCCAACATCACGGGGACGGGCGACACCAAGGGTTGCCCGTCCCTAAAGGAGATCAACAGCACGACCGACGGCGACGACACGGAGACGAGCACCACCAGCTCGGCCTCGCCGTCGTCGACGTCGAGCTCGAGCAGCGACACGGGCGGCGTGGCGGCCGTCATCCCGCCCTCGGCCGCGGGGACCTGTGCTGTGTTATTATCAGTCGCGGGCGCGTTGCTAATATTGTAGAATGATTGAATTTAAATTCAAAGTCATGTGTTTTTTTTCCTGCATCCTGTGAAACTCAATTTACGGTCCTGGTGACCTCGTGATGAGGGGCGCGGCAAAACCTAGTAATCGCTAATCAACAAAATAATATCTCGCACAAGTCAATGATCCATGGTCTCCAATTTGCCCAGTTTATGTATTGTTGGATGTAGGAATCGCCATTCAAGTGGCCAACTTCGTCATATAGTAGTATGTACTTTCAATGCTGGGATTTCGAAATACTCTATTTCTGCCACTTGTAGACGAGTCGCGCGCTTTAGGGTTCGGGAGGATTCACGCAAAAGAGTGATCCATTTTGAACTATGATAGATGATATAAGGATCTTTTGGATGGCCTTATGATACCACTTATTGAAGCTTAACGCTGAAATGTCGGTCCGAGAAGAGAAACGATGGCTGGCTTGGGAAACAACTGGTCTGAGAAATACATTGCGAGGAATAGTCTTGATAAGCAATCGAAAATATGATCCGAATATCGTAATATAAACCAAGCGTTTCTAAATCAAATTAACAAATGCCATCAAAGAGATACGGAAACTCACTCAGTTCCGGCAGAGTCAAAAACTGACAAGAGACTCCGTACAGTTCCTACGCAGACACGCACAACAAGGCTTGTTCAAATGTACAATAAACCAACGAGATGCTTCAGGTAGTCAGCAAATACTCCTCATGCTTTTGCTTCCTTGAGATGGCTGCTCCCTCATACCCTATGATAGGATTCCTATTCTCTATTCTATCCTACCCTATAAGTATATTTTACAAAGCTCTACTAATCTGTTCACATATAGAATGACTAGAGCGTCTCATTATTTGTGATCCGTCTATCGCTAAACTTTGAGCGAGTCTAACTACTGGACGGGTGAATGAAAGAACTTCCATCTACAAAAGATACCGTCAAGTCAGTAAAAAGGCCAGTGGAATTACAAGCTTTAAGGAATTCGGAGCTTGCATATGGCTTGAAGAAGCAAGCTTAAGAAGGAAGTGAACCAGAGTATAGTTGGAAATATCTACATCTGACGGCGGCCTTATGACTCGGTACATGTATACCCGTCACTGCTAGGATGATAGAGGGAGGTCCAACGATCAAGTACTTCTAGGGCTAGTTCATGTGCAAAAACTCCCCAGAGGCACGTCATGCATTGGAATCCAATTTTATCGGACTCCTAAACTACGCTTAGGTTCACCTTACACATTCGAATTCTAACATTTTATAGCCATTCCGCTCGGAACGTCTCGATCGTCAGTCGAAAAGCATACGCCATAGCAGCATCTGAGGTTGGCCTCCAGTTGCTCCCAAGCGACAAGAGATGCACACGCCTTTGCCGTTACTACGCTCGTGTAGCTGGCGGGGGGTGTGACCGACATATGGGAGGGGTTATAGCTCGCTGAATCGACGCTCGTTCGCTCGTTTCGAATCGCATTGGTCGAGGAGGCTGGAACCAGTTGCTGCATTGGCGCCGAAATGGGCTTGAAGACACCAGGTGCCGCAGGTTATTCGGGGGGGAGTGTATGTGTGCCCAGCGCTCGAGAGCGCATCTTCGTCAGGTTCGCGCTGATGTGAGGCTCGATTGTCGATTGTTGGCGCGACTACATGTGTCGATTGAGAGGGATTGATGAAATCGAAAACGCGCTTTTGCCTCGGCTTCAGAATAATCCCGATTAGATAAGCGAATCTTCAATTGATACGTAGGTAGTCTCCTGTCTACCCTACACCAACATCATTCATCAACCAGTGTACTGATGGGAGGTTGAGAGGAGCGAGAGTCTGAGATAAAGTATCTAATATATTTTATATTAGATTAACTCCGTTACTTCAATCGTTTGGCTAATAGCTCTACAGGCCAAGAGACCGGTTTGTGGCTTAGAGATGCTCAGCTCTCTGTGAATCCCCTGTGCCAAATAACACCATATCAGGGCGCTGTGTTGTGCTTATTCAGATTACACCTGCATCATTCTCCTCCAAATATATTGCATAAAGATTGATCTATACCCGAGATTGAAAC
Source organism: Clonostachys rosea (assembly GCA_026958235.1). Classification (NCBI taxonomy): domain Eukaryota; kingdom Fungi; phylum Ascomycota; class Sordariomycetes; order Hypocreales; family Bionectriaceae; genus Clonostachys; species Clonostachys rosea. The sequence continues at coordinate 1,060,132 of CP110205.1, forward strand.
TTACCTCAAATAATGAACACAGTTCACTTCCAAAACACAGCCCATCCCCCAAAGGCGGATGAAAGCCCCGTAAAGATTATCAGCGGCCCATACGCGCTCTCCAAGCCGAAATGCCCATTCGAAGAGAGCGCCATGCCAGTCCCGGCCTTGAGCAGTGACACACTAGCCAGCCCACCGCTCACGTAGCCCACGCCCCGTGCCCCGTTCAATAGGCCGTACATCAGCCCTGAGTCGATGGCCTCGTTCCCGTTGGCGGCCTCGCGCTCGAAATCAGTGATGATCCCGCCCCAAGTCGCGCTATACCCGCCTGCGAAGAAGCCAAAGGTGATGGAAAACACGGCCAGGAGGGCCATGTTACCCTTGCTCGTCAGACCCCAGAAGAGGAGCGCCGACAAGGCGGAGCCAAATGCTGATATCGCCGTGACGGTCGTCGTGGAGAGGACGAGTCGCTTGTTGGTATCGGCGAGGTACCCGAAGAAGGACGACGCGAGAATCCCGGGGATGTTGTACAGCGTGAGTAGCAGGGTGGCAGAGTTCTGGGAGAGCATGGTGAAGTCGTGCGCGTACGTGTTGAGGTAGGTCTGGGAGATGCCGTACCCCGAGCTCTGCAGCGCGATGGCGATGGCGTACACGTAGATGGTCCTGTGCTTGAGGAAGTGCAGCGGCATTCTCCGCGCGCGGTGCGTTTCTGTAGCCGTCAAGCTGGATGGATGCGCCGGGACGAGGAAGATGGAAACGGCACCGGAGACGGCGGCCACTGCCGTCCATATTCTCATAGTGGTGCCGAGGCCGTACTGCTCGAGGAGGAAACGGAAGAGGAACGGGCAGGCGGATCCGGAGATGTTCTTGCAGGAGAGAGCGACGCCGTACGCGAGGGCCCTGTTGCCGGTGGTGAACCACTCTCCGAGAGACAGCGTCATGGGGCTGTACATGAGGGCGCATCCCAGAGCAGCGATGACACCTTGGGTAGCTACGAGATGCCAGACGTGGGTGCTGAAGGAGGATAACAGAAACCCGAGACCGGCGAGCACGGCGCCAGCAAAGGCGGCGGTTTGTCGCCAATGAGCCCAGTGTTTGGTGAACAGGGCGAACAAGAAGGGCATGGACAGGTACATGACACCGTTGGAGGTCGTGCCAATGATACCGGTCACGTCTCGGCTGCCTTGCAGGGTCCAGTTACCGGAGAAGTATTCCTGGAAAACACCATAGCTCATCGCAAAGCCTGAATGTATCAAATGTTAGTAGAATCCAGGCGAGTTCGCGACTGGTGCCATTCACCCCAGATTGGCAGCTGCGAGATGGCGGTGCCCAAGATTACGAGAGCTTTTTGGCGATTTGACTCTCTCGCTCTTGAAGCTAATCCTTCATCTTGGCTGGCTTCAAATGCATCGTGCACGGTGTTGGAGGAGTCGAGCTCCCGGACCGCAGCGGGAGAGAGATCTCTCAATTGGACGGCTGGCTGCATCGTCATGATGGACTGCTTCGTCAGATACTCGTGAACAATGATGCGGAGAAGTTGGAGAGTGAAGGCTCGACTGATTTCTTTAATATAAATGCATCAGAAGTTCCTCATCCTGATGCAAACCCCACCACTGCTGTCACGTCATCCTCCGATGATGGTTCCGGACTCGGAGCACCCAGTGCCATCTCTAACCGTGAGGGTAAATAATCGGTAGATCTAAGCTTTGATATCGTCCCTCGTATCGGGTTACAGCTGCTAGTTCTCCAATCCCGGTGACCTTTGTGCCGTTACAGCCGGTAGACGGAGCCAAATCGGATAAGTGTCACGCGACAGCCGGAGCCAAAGGTTCAATTGATTGAAAGTGAAAAAGGGAAATGCCGAAATTCGAAGTCAAGGTTGGGATCGTTTGAGAAATAAATTTTACTGGTGACCAACTTATGTGGCCGGCCGTAGAGGGTTATATCTCACTCCCTCGCCCGTAATATACTGTTTTGCAAGATCAAGAAGACTCGGGCTCCCCTTGCCAAATTTCCTCGCTTTCTTTCTTGCTTTTCTCCCCATCGGCGCCGTACTCTCAGAGGCCTCGTCCTCGGTATAACCCATCATCAGAGCCGTAGTGATATCCACCGTCTTCTTTCCTCCCCCGAATTCACCCCCCGTCATGTCCGCAAAGTGAAAGAAGAACTCTTGGGTTGCATATCGGACAGCAACTTTCTCGTGTAGTATGTCTACGGCGTCTATCCAGCTCCCACTTCTCAACTGAAAGGAGACTAAAGCCAGACTCTCAAGACCAAAGCCAAAGCCTATGAAAAGTTGGTCAAGCTCGTCTTGTGAGAAACCTATATCCGAGATCCGGGCCTTTTGAATGCTCGGCCAGGATATGTTTCGAAAGATGGCACCCAAGGGACACCATTCTCTCCTGTTAGTTCTGCCATCGTTCACACCAAGACAGTAGAAACTGAGACGGACGTCCTGAAGCTTGTTACCGGAAAGGATTGCGCCAAAGAACTCCACGAGGAACTGCCTACTAGAAAGAGGGATACTTTCTGGCCGACTGGGAAGATGATGCATCTGAGGGCCCTCAAGATCAAACACCTCCAGCTGCTGACATGCTTCCCGTAGTTGGGCCCATGAAAAGTCATCTGTACCTGGATCAAGGTGCTCGAAGCCGTGCTGGACTGGGAGGCAGCCGATATGGAGATGCCGTAAACTCCGCCCTGATTTGTGGATGGCGATTGGGAGCTCAGTCAAGGTTCGAGCTGGAACAAGTTGTGGTGGATCTGGCATGTTCCCAAGTTCCGACCAGTTGAATGGGGAGGTCAAGAACGGTAAGAGCTCTTCCTTATTGAGGAGCAAGGACATGTCCCTCCTCTGGTGAGGCTTGAATGTGAACCTATCCACCACGCTCAAAGACACCGTGTTTGGTATTTGGCGAATCAAATCTGCGATAGTCTCCACGAAAAGCCCAGTCTCGATAAGTTTCTGTTGGGCTTCGTGTCGTTCTCTGAAGATTTCGTGACCTTGGAGTAGAATCTGTTGATACTCGTCACGCACTGCAGGCTCAATCTTGTATACAAAATAATTTGCCGTCTCAGGGTCGTCTCCATCTTGATCGTTACTAGTCTCGTGAGGTCGCCAAGTAAACAGCATATCATGATAATTTTTCCTCTCGCGTGTGAATGACTCCTCGTCTTGCGAATCGTCTTCACTCCCATATGGATCACCGTCTATCCATCGTGCGTCTAGAATATACATGATGTAATCGTAAAGTTGTGTTAGTTCTTTAAGTCGGACACTAACGAACGAGGATAGATTAAAAGCAAGCTCCTTGGGCCGGTACGGGATTGCGATTTGGACGCCCCTCACTCCAGAGGCGATGAGTCGATTCCTCAATATACCGCGAGCCTGGTCCAATGAATGTGGATCGAGATGGATACGTAGTCTCTTGCACAAGAGCGGCGATACCAGGTCGTGGAAAAGGCGACATACTTGGCGTAGGCTTTGAATGGTTTGGAAGCTTTCATTTGCGGCATGTGCCCCCCAGGGCTCGTCCCATTCTAGCTTGTCTTTCCTCCACTCTCCGAGATGTAGAAAGTTATCGAGCAGATAGACTAGAATATCAATTGGAAGGTCGGTGAGTAAAGAGAGGTTTTGGCCTCCGACCTGGGCATCACTGTTCGCAGTCTCGTATCTTGGCTCCATGGTGGCAGAATGTCAGGCGCAAGCGATGAGCATCACTTTCCGTCAACCCTCGTGCTTTGGGAAGTTAAAGTGAGAGTTTCATCAACTGTGCTGTAGTGACTACAAGTTAGATTACCTATGCTGACAGAGTGACTCACTCCATATTTCCCAAGATGGGGCACTTGAATGGTTTCCCCGACTCCGCGAACCCCCTGCCTAGGATGAGCTAAAGGATTTCCCTTTTGGCCTTTGATTTAAGACAAATAAGGAGCATGCATCTCGCTAGCGAATGTCACGGACCTGTGAAAAATTGCATCGTGTCACGTGGTCGCTGGCCCAGACTTCTGTCTAATTAGTCCCGGATCAGTCCATCTCGCAACCCCTTACTGCGAGTATATGCTTATGCAGTCAACCAGCTCTTCTGGTTTCTATATCCACTTTCCACCAAAGTAGCCTTCCTTTGATCATCGTGATATATACATGCACTATGTGTGACACCGCTCCCGTCGGACCGCTCGTCCACCGCTGTCAAAAGTGCAACGCCGTGGGAGCAGGAAAGAAGCTTCTACGATGCCGTGGCTGTCTAGCAGTGCGCTATTGCGACATAGAGCACCTGAAAGCCGACCTTCCTAGCCACAAATCCACCTGCAACCGCCTTAGGAAGGCTCGCGTCAAGCTGGGAAAGGAGACAGCACTTGTCCGCAACCTCCCGGCGGATGGAGACATGCCGGAGAATATCTTCGAGAACGACGAGGGCGACTTCTGGCGCCTCCCAGGCACAAAGAAGTACATGAAGGCACGATACAACTTTGCGGTGAAACATCTCTATATGCTGGGCACGCTCGACAGTACCCGGGTGGCCCTCCGGCACATGCAGGACATGTTGAGGTTGGATAGATACGACGAAAATTGTGTCTCGTGGATTGTCCCCAACACCATGATGTGCTTGGACCTCGACCAGGAAAGCTGTGACTTCATCAAGGGGTGCTTAGTCGACCCCCGGGAGATTTTCGAAGGGACTGATATCTTCGGGAGCGCAGAGAGTATCCTCGGCAAAATACCCAGTTTTGAGCATACGGTGGCTTCTTTGCTGCTAAGACTGAAACTTCTGGTTGATGTGGTCAATGTGATCAAGGCCCGGAAGGTTCTCTCTAGGACTCCTCTGCCTGTTGAACTTCAGAACGTTATAGAGCAGAATGTGGTCCGGAGCCCGCTGTCGGCCCATCTCTACAAGGAATCCACCCAGACCCTCTTGAAGACGCAGCAGAAGAGAATACACGCCGTCCGCGACTTCGGTCCTCTCTTATTTGGGGGGAGCGAGTATTTCCTATCCGAGCTCTTTGCTGTAGAACAGCCGCTCAACATCGAGCCCGAATGGATCGATGATTCATACACGGCTCGGAATCTAGCACGACAATCCTATCCCGCGTGGCGAGGAACTGAAGGCGTCCTCCAGCTGCTGTCCGATGCGCGAGTCTGCGCGGTGAAGGCCTTGGAGATAGGTCTTGAAGACTTCAAGCACCCGCAGAGCATGTACATTTCGTTCAGTGACAAGGCCTGGCGCCTCACATGGAAATATCTCCAATGGGCTGTCGAGGATGCCACGTACCTCGGACCGCCCGCTGAGCGACCTTCGGAACGTTACGTAAAGCATCACCAGGAATCCAAGTCCGACATCCATGATAGATATTTCAGCTCCGAGCTACTTGAGGGTTTGCGAAGGATGCTAGTCAAGACCTTGTATGGTGCAAGTTGAGGATGACGAGGCCCCAGGCAACGAGGACTGTGCATAGCGAATCTCAGAATAGTCGATCAATTTCCAAATTCTGGAATCTTGATTCAGTCGCTTCATGTTGACCTCACTGCTCCTCTTGATTTTCCGGCCGGACGGCACCACCGAAGCCGGTCAGTCCTGCACATTTCGCCTCGTGCACCTTGTATAAATAATAATTGTCAATCGTTTACTGATAGATACTATGGAAACTCGCTATACTCGTTCGAGTTGAGACTCAGAGATGTTCTTTTCCCGCTAGCAACTTATTTGATGATAATATAGGGCATCCTATTTAGCTAATGAATTCATTCGGAGTCTCGGACTGTAACTACGCACTCTTTTTGGCTTGGTGAGATTGGAGTTGGCTTTACGGATTTGGAAATAAGTCTCTCATTGGCCCTACGATACCCTTGCTCCAGTGATGCAACCCTGTCACACTTCAAGCAAAGGGATTGGGATGTCCGGACGACTAAATGGCATGAAATAAGGATTTGATTAAAGCTATAAAGCTCCCCTTCTCGTCTGAAGCTTTTGTCCCAATCATCAACAGCATCTCACCACTGAAATTCTTTCCTTCCTTCTCTTCTTTTCTTCGTCCCGCGGTTACACAATGTCGACTCTGCAAGCCAGCTTAGAGCTCTATCAGAAGCTCCCCGTTCCTGTGAACGAGAAGACATGTTCTGGAAAGGTCTACATTGTGACCGGCTCGAACACTGGTCTGGGCCTAGAAACGGCTCGGCATTTGGTTCATGCCTCGGCCGCGCGGGTCATTCTGGCTGTAAGGAATGTGGCCGCAGGCGAGAAGGCCAAGGTAGATATTGAGAAGTCATCACCAGCTAAGGGAGTTATCGATGTGTGGCCTCTAGACCTTGCTTCATTCTCTTCAATCCATACCTTCGCCAAAAAGGTCGTTGAACTTGATAGGCTCGACTGCCTCATTTCAAACGCTGGCCTCATGGTGGATAAGTGGACCACCGCAGAGGGGCTGGAGACTACCGTCACCGTAAATGTCGTCAGTACCATGTTGCTCGGGGCCTTGGTGATGCCAGTTCTCGCGCGAAGCGGTAGTATGTATTCCGACAAGGATGACAAACCTCGACTCGTCTTCGTTGTCAGTACGTTGGGGTTCCAGAGCAAGAAAGAACTGGATAAAAGCGTCAATGGTGTAGTCTTCGAAGGGCTTAACGACCCTAAACGAGCAGACATGGACAAACGGTGAGACGAGCGCGCTTAGCCCACCTGCGATCAGTGCGGAACATGCTAATAGTTTACACTACTCACAGTTATGCTGTCACGAAGCTTGTTGAGATGTTCGCAGTTCGACAGTTCGCCAGTCTCTACCCAGTAACACAGACCGGTGTTATTATAAACATGACTGCTCCCGGTCTCTGCTCGACGGGGCTAGACCACGACGCACGTACATTTACTCGGATCTGGGTCAATGCTGCACGGGCTATGATGGCTAGAACGGCAGAAGAAGGAAGCCGCGCTATTCTTTTTGGCGCAGTGGCGAACGAAGAAAGCCACGGAAAGCTTCTGGCTGGCTGTAAGATCAAGGAGTAAGTCCAATACAATATCAATAAACCAACTCGGGCGGTCTAACAGGTCTGCATCAGCTATTGGGTGCCTGACTGGGTTACCAACAAGGACGGACAGCAACTCCAAGAGAAGATATGGGCCGAGCTTGCTGGCCGGCTTGAAGAGACCAGTCCGGGTTGTTTATCCCAACTTGGACAGAAGTGATCAATAACATCGAAGCAAGGCAAAGGCACCCAGAGAGAGGCTCGACGGGTTTTAACTGTACTTGTGTGATTGAATTGATTATTAACGCTTAAATATGACTGCCATTCGTATTGGTCTCCCACGTGTCACCTATTGAGAGCTCACTGCCCCGAGACGAACCTCCACTGGCCTTGTCAGTTTTGATATATCTATGTATTACTGCCTTGGCAACCGATGCAGCAGATGCCGCAGCGAACTTTTGCCAAACCTTGTCTTTGTGGCTATCCGCATAATCGCACACGCCTTTGATCACAAGACAAGGCAATTCCTCCCAGACACCACAGCCCTCCATCTCGAAAGCGATGACGCCCAGCTCGTTCGCGATGGTGTCCCTTTGGATCCCGGATTTCATCACGGTGTCTCCAGATGCGATGGCGCCGATATGTATGATTGGGGTCCTGATAGGTAAAGATCGTGATTCCCTATGAATCATCTCCTGTTCGTCGCATTGAAGCTCTTTGCATGTTGAAACGAGAGCCACGCTACAGGTAGGATCGGCATCTTTGAGACAGCTTGCGCAGATGCAAGATGGAGAGACCGTATGCCGATGACGATAGTCGGGCTTGAATAACCTATCTGAAGCATACCCTGGGTCATCGTATTCACCCTGACGGCCTTGCGCCGCAGTCCTACTCTGCAGGTCTTTTAGTATCTCCGCAGCGTGGTTTTCGACGTTCCTCTTTGACCGGGGCGTCTTGTATTTCCCAGTGATGCTGCTGACTTCCTTGTTTGGCTTTCCAAGGTTGTGACTTTTTCGATAGAATTTGTCGCCATACCTCCGTCCAAAGTCATGCTGAACGACCTTCTCACCAATAATCACATCGCCGAGCATGATATCCTCATCCCCGTTCTTGGGCACCGCTCCACATATCCCAACAACAAGCGCAAGCTTGACACCGGTGTAGCTGAGGCGTATGCTGTTGGCTGCACTGCTTGCGTTTGCCTTCCCTATTTCAGGTAGAAGGACCAAAACTATGTTGTGTTGTCCAATGCGGCCAGTGGTGTAGTGGTTTGGATCGCCCTGTAGTTTGCCGTAATTATCCCCATCGTTATCCCAGAACTGGTCAATCACATCCTCAACAGCCGTATATTCATGCCCAAGGGCGCAAATTATCGCAATTTCGAATTCTTCCCGACAGGTAGGGGGCGAGTGTATGTCCACACTGAAAGAATCTAGAACAAAAGCTTTCAATAAGCCTGCCTGCCTGTAATTTGTTGATCTCTTGATACTGACCTCTGGAAATTATTGAACGCTTTTCGAGCTCGTAATCTACCTCCAGGGATTTGGTACGACTCCTAAGTCGCTTTGGAGTGATATCAGCCGTAGAAGGAATTGCTTTGTCCTGAGTTTGGGCTTGTGAGCTCACGCAAATTTCAAATTTTGCCTTCTTCAACTCTTTAACCCCAGAATGTGGTTCCTCAAGGCCCAGCTCACTGCGACGCCTTTTCAAGGTTTTCCTTTGATAATTCTTCCAGTCGTTCTCGAGATACGCGACGATATTCTTATGGATGATCTCTCCTGGGCTTGATTCGGGCTTGTTCTGAACCAACCGATCGAAGTTCCTATGAAGATCAAGGCACCCGTCAATAGCCCAAATGTAATCATCACAGGCTAGTGATAATTGGTTTTCTTTGATAAGTTTCCGAATGGTCAGCCACAAACTGGGGTTCCCAAACTTGTCCTTCTCTTCAATGCTTATGCTTCGCCCAATTTCGATCTCGACCAACAGTTTTGCTAGTGACAAGAAAACTGACCCGGTGAAAAGTTTGCCCATATCTGCTTGTAGTTTGGGTTCTTCCGTATTCGGCTGTTGACAAGTTATATAGGGAGGGATTTCAGTAACCATGGGGGCGGAATTATCGGCTGTCGAAGATAGGACATAGATTCGGTCTGCAGACCAGCCGTTTTCCATCCACTTGAAGTCGAACAAGTGTACGAAACACCAGGCTAGATTCAAGGCCAACTCCCTCTTATCCCGTATTTTTAACGGCGGGGACCATTCAACCCCCGCGCTCCAAGGTACTAACATCTGATGATCAAGTAGATATTGGATTGTCCATTTTGGACCCGCTTCTAATCCGGGAGCGCAAGTTCCATCAAGTTTGTATAGCGTATTATTCAAAGTCATAAGATGAAGTGGATCATTGTATTGCAGACATTCTGCTATCGATTCGCAAATATCAGTGATGATATATGAGTTCTCCGAATTTACCGAACGCCTGGCTCAAATTAAGGGTCAGAGTTTGAAGACATCGACATCGATGCACATATTTGAGAAGAACATGTACTGACTCGTGGTGTGAGCACTCAGCTTCTTGCCACATAGAAGGGTGTGCACAGGAAGAAAGAAACAGTGCGTCACTGGTATCAGTGGTGTCTTCAGCATTCCATGTCTTGCGAGATGCTTGAAGCAATATACAATGCTCATGGCCAGGCTGGCGAGGACACTTTGAGAAATGTTCCTCGAGGCATTCCAACGTGGTTTCCACCCCGCTCTTTCGAACAAGTCCTGCACTGAGGGTGTTTTGCAGAGTCTCTCCCAAAGAAAGCACTGATGTCATTGGAGGAGCCCAGAAGAGATTCTCGGCTGTTTTGTTGAAGGCAGTGAGGCTATCTAGGATGGCGAACCAGTTGTCTAGGTTTTGATGCGGAAGAACCACCAAAGCACTTAGCGTCGGGGTTTCTCTTCCTTCACTTGATGAGAAAATGTATTCCAGTTCCCATAATGCAGGGAATTCATAATGCTTAGCAGGTTGGCTGGAAAGCAGCTGGGTGACGAGAACGGTCTCCAGGTAGGAGAATACTTTGTAGGTCTCACGCTTGAAATAGGCTGCGACCTGGGGCTGAATCTCCTTGTCGAATTCAATTGATATTGCCAGTTTCATGAATTCATAACGGAGAAACCTCAGCTTGTCAATTCGGTCGGCACTGATCCCGGTTGGTCGGCTTGGTATCGACGTGTCAGCAAGAGTGCTCTCAACCGCCTTCAACATAAAATGTTGGGCGGCCTTCAATATGCGCCATTCTTCGAGGTCAAATATCCTGACTGACATGCCTCAGTCTATTAATTCCATTAAGGACTTCGTATGTGTGTCATATGCGGGCTTCGCGGGATCATGCAGGGTGTGGAGAGGGGTGTTGAGAGATGAAGATGCGGTTTTATCTGAGAAGAGATGTACAGCGTCACATTTGATGATCTGGATGACATAACTAGGCCCATAAAAAGCCACCTATTAGAAGCAAATATCAATTTACCGTATCACGGCGTGTGATTTATTTCTAAAGAGCCGGAGAACACACTGAGATATGTATGCTGCTCGTTGGCATGCTTTACTAGGAACGTTCCAGTCATGACTCTTTACTGATCTTTGACTGGCTTGTGCTAAAATGGTTTATGGGCCTAGTCCGGACCGCATTTAGCTCGCAACCCATCTTTTAATTAATATATTTTACAATTGATTGGGCCTTCTCGGAGGCTTCGAGGCCCGCAACAGTTCATCAGCCAGATGCCTCTAATCGTTGGGGAGAGACGTATATGGCACTGGAGTGAACCCCTCCCTCTCCTTGTTATCTTCGGGGATAAACTGCAGAATCCAAGTCCTCTTCCCCCCATGGCCAAACAACTTTGAACTTCCCATTGTCTGTTGGGACTAGTTGAAATCTTGGCGATCGCCGAAGCGGAAAACCGGGATGAAACAACGACGAAAGCTCTCCCATCTCGCCTAGAGCAGGCAAAGCATCTGAATTTTCCCAATCACTATCCGATTCAATGCCATCAACAGGTGGAAGCTCAATTTCGTTCCCGACATCTTCAAATGTTAGAGACATGGCATCGATGTTACTGTCCCACCCACTGATATCACCGCTTCCACTAGTGTCATCTAGGAACCTCTGACTTCCCATATCTTCATCGTCCTCACCGTCTTCATTCGCCTGAAATGCGTCCAGACGCAGAGACATAAAAGAAAGTGCCTTTAGATGGCTGGATATATGGCGTTCTAAGCGCATTCGGCTATTTAATGGTTGTTTGGAACTTTCATCGTTGTCCACTTCCGTACTTCCCGACGACTCGGCATCTGAATCCTCCAATTTGATGGGTTGACTGTCGTGAAACCGGACCCGTGGACGCTTTTTGCGTCTGCCTCCCGCGGGTCGCTGTCTTCGAAGAATGGAGCATCGGGTCCCAGACTGGCTTGTGGACGGTCTTCGTTCTTCATCACTTGCACCAGGAATACCAGGCTCTGCTTGGGGCGAATATTGACATAGAGGACACCTCTCTGTATCTGGGTGGACAGGAACCGCACTCCAGGATGCAACTTCAGCGATCTGTTCTTCCGTGAGGAGATCTTGATGGGAGTCCTTCATATGCGCCTTCAGAGACTCTTCGTCATGGTGCATAATATCATCGAAATCACATTTCCATTGAGTCTCAATGCAAACATCCTTGATCCATGAAGTGGAATGTGCCTGATTCATGTGAGATCTCCACGCACCGTACCTGCCAAATGCCACTTCCGTATCTGAGCACTCTTTGGCGAGACAGATATACGGTTTCAGGTCGTGGTCTACGTGTTTCCTATTTCACGTTAACCAGATGTAACCGGAACGCCCGCGGTGAGCCCAGGTTGGAAACAAACCTCCACCATCGCGGATCCTTGAATTTTGCATTTTCGAAAGCCATAGCGCACCAGTCACACGAAGTGAGGCCTGCCCACGGACTTTCAGGTTTCGGAGGCTTTGGATATCGAATGTCTGTCATTGGAACTGTAGAAGCGCTTGTAGCGACGGATCTTGTTTCTGTATCGCCGATAGCATTCAAAACCTGACTTTCTTGGAGAGTTGATGGTTTCGAGCGCTCTCCATGAGATTTTGATGGCGCCAGTTCTTTCGACTCACGAAGGTTCCGTATGGAAAGCACTTTGGGTTGGACCTCGACGGTTTTCTCATTTCTTGTATTTAGGACTAAATCGTCTTCGTCGACTTTGGGCATAGCTCTACGCCGTGATAAGTGCCGTTGGTGTTGCTGTTTGTACTTTAGGCGGAAATAACGATCGAGAATGGAGCGACTGAGTAGTTTTTGGAGGTCTATTGAGGCACCAGGGTGGAGATTTGAAACAATGAGGGCCGTGATTTTCTCCAAAGAGGTCGTCGATCTTTTGGCTGTAAATGCTTTCACCCGAGAGGCCAGACCTGCTGTAGATGACTGGCGTATTGTTGCACCCAGTCGATGGAGACGGCTGACGGAGCCATCGATGGACTCCTTTGCCTTTTGGATCTTATCTTCCAGCTCGTGTATATCTGAGCCGTGCAACCTTGAACTCTCATGTTCCAATGGGCTTCTTGTCATCTGGCTCACAAGAGCCTTTACTAGAGCGTAGCCCGCGTTAGAAGATTTTAGGCATAGTGTGAGTTTCGAGGGCTTCGTACATAGATCTAAGTTGCTGTGTAATACTTCAAGCATATCCAACACCATCTGCTGAATAAGTTCGCTTATCCGTAGACGTTGATCGAGCGAGACATCTTGATCGGCAAAGACACCCATGTAAGAAGCCCATGCACTGAATCTGGCATGGTTGTTTTGAAGAAATCCAGCTAAAATGATTGCCTTGCTGTTGAGCCTGTCCTGTCGGCTCTGGAGCTCAGCAATATCCTGTTCAAAGAGAGATTCGCACTGCAAAGCTGCGAGGTAAATGCCTTGACTCCCCATTGCTACCCGTTGAACGATTTATGTGCCGGCGTATCATGAGCCAACAGTTTCAAGTGGTTCACGAGGGAGTATAGTCGATGCGCCATTATCATGCTTGATGGAGAACGACACTGTGAACCACTTATTGGCAGCTGACGCAATGAGGAGTAGATGAAATCAATCACGTGGGCAGATTGCTGACTGCATGGCATTATTCATGAAGCCCCGAAGCCCGCATACAATGGAACATGGTTTAGCCGTATGATAACCCCCAAAACTAAGCCATAACACTACGCAAAGCTGCTCAGATCACCAATGCAGAGGATTAAATCTAAGTTGAATTATCTGCTAGGAATGGTTTATCCACCTTAACTACCTACCTATAATTTAGCCTTGGGTTGATCAAAATAGAGAGAATAACCGCTTTTCATTTGTTTAAAGAAGACGGCTTTTCGAGCCTGCGGAATTCCTTCAGAAAGCGCTTATAAAAGCGCTTATAAAATGTGTGACAGATCTGTAGCGTGGCTCCTCATCATGAACATGACAGGGATCCGATCCCTTGTCCGCCTAGCTTGGCTGCTCGAACCCCTACAATCGCACAAATAAACCCCTTTATTGCTGTCAGAAGCTGATCGTACCCGCTTGATGCTCGCAATCCTCTTTTGTCGGATCGATCGTTGCTCGTAGCTGTCGCAAGATGAAGTCTACCTTTCTGTTCGTGGGAGGCTGTAGCTGCTGGTGATGCTTGCTAGTAAACACCTAGACGCTTAGAATAGGATTAGGTAGTCACAGCCAGGCGCTTAGAATATCGCTGCGTCGGTGAGCGACGATATGAATTGATGCTTAGTTTGCTAACATCAACAGCCATACTCTGCCCCTGGGCCAGATCCGAGAAGGGTTGAGATGATGTAATCTTCAAGGATTGAGAACAAACGTTTAATTTGACACATCTGACGAACAATCTGATACGACTTGTGAGACGCTTGTCCCACCCAGTGGAGTTCAAACCAAACTGACCGTAAATCGCCATTTTACCTTCCACACGGTACAGAGACATGTAGCAATAAACGGTCTTCAAAGTACAGTAGTTCAAACCAATGACCGATGCTTCCATTACTTTACAATCGATAGAAATCGGCGGAGCGGTGGAGTTGTTGTGCTGAACCTGAATCGATCAGCTACTTTTAGCGGCAGTCCCTTTAATTTCGCTTGGATGTGTGACATTCATTCACTACGGCGGCCGGGTCATCTACCGGCAGTCAGTCCGGTTTTTACAGTCAAGTTGTGGGATTGATTGGGTTATAATTGATCTTGATTCCTAAAGATGTTTCGGACTACTATCATTCTTGGTAAATCCAGGAATTTCGCCTTCTTTTTCGCTGTTGTATTTTTTAACCAAATCTAGTCGCTCCTTTCTTCAAAATGTACGGCAGGACCTTGCTCGTACCTTTCTTGGTCACTCTTTTCTCGCTCGTTTCACACGTCTTCTCATTCACTCATCCAGGTTTGCTCGTCACATCCGAGGATGTAAGCCGCGCCAAGAAGCACATCGATGCCAAGCAGGACCCTTGGTACGGCTCTTGGGAAAAGCTCGCGGCCAGCAAATACAGCAGCTCCACGTACCAAGCGAACCCTTCCAAGACGATCGATCGGCCGTCGAACGGCGAGCTCATGTGGCGGGACGCCGCTGCTGCATTCAATCTGGCTCTGCAGTGGAAGATTTCTGGCGATACTGCTTTTGCAGATGCTTCGGTAAAAATATTGCTCGCCTGGGCAGAGACATTTCAAGGTTTCGATGGCGGCGATGACAGGTATCTCTCAGCTGGGCTACAAGGATATCAATTCGCGAATACGGCAGAGCTGCTCCGCGACTACGAACCATTCGCCAAGGCAGATCTATCTACCGTCGGTGCATTCCTTACAAGTCAGTTTTTGGCTGTAAACGAGTTCTTCCTCGATCACAAGGCCCCATCTGAGCATAATCACAAACACTTCTACGCCAACTGGGAACTCAGCAACCTTGCGTCCATGATGGCCATCGCTGTCGTCACTGAGAACACAACAGCATGGGACTACGCAATCAATTACTTCAAGAATGGTTCCGGTAATGGCGCCATCAACAATGCCATTATTTACATTGTCGACGAACCAGGGACCGGCCGTCCGCTTGGCCAAGGACAGGAGTCTGGTCGCGACCAGGGCCACAGCGCGTTGAACCAGCAGGTCCTCGCAGTCATCGGCCAGCAAGCATGGAACCAGGGTGAAGACTTGTTCTCCTACAATGATAGTCGAATCCTCAAAGGGTACGTTAGCCTTCCGTTGCCAGAAGATGCATATCGCTAACCCGTCTATAGCGCTGAATACTTTGCTCGATACAATTTAGGAAACGACGTACCCTTTGTTGAATACACCAATGGCATTGTGACCCATACTGAAGTGAGCAGCGCTTCGCGAGGTGCCACTCGCCCAACTTGGGAGCTCCTCTACCATCATTACGTCGGAGTGAAGAAGCTCGATGCCCCGTGGACCAAGGCGTATCTCAACAAGACCCTCGAGGAGTACGGCGGCTTTGAACCTGGCTCTGGCGCTATGGGAGAAGGATCTGGAAGATTTGATGGGCTTGGCTGGGGCTCTTTGTTGTACCGAGTTGATGATTCTGATGTTGTTGAATCGCCGTCTGCTTCAGAAACACCCGCTCGCACTACGACCAGCAGCAGCTCAGCAACACCCACTGGCTCGAGCACCTTGATAGACAAAGTCACTTCAGCGACGCCAGTGTCAAGCACACTGTCGTCAACGGTCGATACTATTCCAATTGCAACTCCGACCTCGACCACTTCGCGCCATACCCCGACCGCCCGTCCATGTTCCAGGAAGCGCAAGAGGTCCCATAGGATTTGAACGAGATCGGGGCAATGAGTAGAGCAATTGACTTGGACAAGCTGGATTGACTTCATCTGAAGCTGGGTCTTCCTAAGTGACTGCAGCAGTGGCTCTCTACGCACTGATGGCTGTGTTTCTTTCTAGTTCTTCATTCCACACTTTATCTTTCTCGAAATTTGAGTGATGGTCTGGTACCGATTCTCTCTTTTTACCTACATTTAGAAACAATTTTGAAACGTACAAACAGTACACGTAGTTTGTCCATTCTATTTCCCAAAAAATGGGGTTTCGCCATAGACTTTTTTTTTGATATCGGTAGTGTCTGCCTAGTAGGTAAACTAATCGAAACGAAGGCACCAGAAGCTTGCTGTAATCTCTACCTACTGCCTTCCCTACTGGGAAAGTCGCTGCAATTGTATTTCATCAATTTTGACTCCCGTCTCCGAGCCCGCTTGAATCGCTGGAGGAAGATTGATTGGCGCAAACGATACGTCCAATGCCAGCCCCAAGCACCATTTTTTTTGCACAACAATCTCTTGAAATCCTAGCCATCTTAGTTCATCAAGTATTTGATAAATCTTCGTCGGTAGTGAAGGTCAGCTCATGGGATTTGTCCCAGCATCTAACCCCATGGCAAATACAGTCTGGACAGACCACAAATCTACCATTGTCACAAATCTGACAAAGGAAATAAGGCTGTTTATCCAAGACATTGAGAGTACAAACATCACACCATGACACAAATCCATCATTGGCTCTCTGTACCTTTTTCGGTCCGACTTTGTCCTTTTTCTGGGCCCTTTCCTCACGTAGAATGGATGGGTCTATGCTGCGAATCAAGAATTTGACATCCTTTTCTCCCATTTGCTCTAACCATAATTTTAGGACTCTTCTAAAGAGGCCCGGAGAGCCAACCTTGTCCTGTAATTGATTTAGTGCTTTGAATAAAAGCTTGATCTCATCCGTTCCATGCCGATCCAGCCAATACTGCAGGCTTTTGCCGTGTAGGTCTGCAGCATCGAGGGATACCTGCTTTAGGGAAAGCAAGTACATGACGACATGTGCATGGCCATGCCGGATGGCGGCAGAGAGGGGTATTGAACCATGGACGTCCGGCTTGAAGGCGAGATTCAAGTTCTTCTTGAGGAAGAGCTTCATGATATCTAGGTGTCCCCGAAGAGCGGCAATGAAAACCGGAGATCGGTTGTTTTTATCGAGTGGGAGAGCCTGAAACGGGACAAGTCGGTAAAGCTTTTCTACAATTCGCATGTTGTTTCCTGCAACCGCGGACGAGGCGGCAAAAAGCGGCGTCCAGCCCCCGATGTCTGGTGTGTCTGGATTTGCCCCCCTTCGCAATAGGAGCTCCGCCATTTTGAAGTAGCCCGAGTCTGCGGCAGTGTTCAAAGGGGTGAAATTGCCATCATCGGTGACGTCAATTTCTGCGCCGTGATCCAGCAGTAGCTTGACGGTTTTGATGCTCCCGCTACGTGCAGCGGCAATGAGTGGTGTAGCCTGATCCCGTCCACCTCTCGCCTCCATGTCCGCGCCGTACTCAAGCAGGACCTTGACAGTTTTCCAAAATCCCGCTTTGGAAGCAGCTAATAGCGGCGTGAGACCTTCATTCCTCGGAGTGTCTATGTTTGGAGCGAGTCCCATCGTTATGAGGCGCCTGACTATGTGGTGGTGGCGCCCCCTTTTTGCGGCCAAGAGCAACGAAGTTTCGTTTTCTTTTCCTCGAGCATGAAGATTCGCACGACGATCCCGTAGCATGTTAAGCACGCCCAGCTGACCGTATCTAGCTGCTAAGAGGAGGGGAGTGGACCCATGGTCATCGGTGGCTTCAATGTCTGCTCCATGCTCAAGCAGCTCGTACGCGACCTCGACATGTCCGGCGTGCGCAGCTAGATGCAGCGGTGTCCAGCCATTCTCGCGACGGACATGTACATCGGCTCCTTTGGAAAGGAGCAACCGAACTATGAGGAGATGTCCTCCCTTGGCAGCTATGGCAAGCGGGGAGTAATCTCGTAGCTCGGGGCCATCTATCCTGGCACCGTGCGCGAGCAGACACTTTGCAGCTTTAAAACAGCCAGCGTCTGCGGCGTACTGAAGAGGGCTACGTCTCCCTGGCGCCTTTGCCTCGATGTCTGCCCGCCGCTTGATCAGAAACCTAACAGCCTTCCAGTTGTGAGACAACACAGCAACGTGGATAGGATACGACCCGTCGGCACTTTGCTGCTCAATATAGGCCCCTGCATCGGCCAAGAGTCTCATAGTGCGAACATGGCCGTTGAAGGCGGCTCTGTGAAGTGGCGTTTTGCCCCTCGTGGTGGCATGTATCTCCGCCCCGTTTGAAATGAGCCACTCCACGACTCGATCATGACCACCATCTGCGGCGGTGGTAAGAGGCGTAACAGCATCCTTTACTAGGCCCTGTACGCTCCAGCCATGATGGAAAAGAAGCTTGACTATCTCGAGACGGCCTCTACCAGCTGCAACAACGAGCGGCGTATGTGCCGTCTGCCTTGCAAGATCTCGTATTGCTCCCCGTTCGAGAAGAAGGCTCGTGATTTCCACGCTGCCGCTTTCAACGGCCATGTCCAGGATCGTACGACCCTGAAAACTTCTTTCATTATCATATCCCATTTTGGCCCCCGCGTCCAACAAGAGCTGTACAATCTCCCGATTTCTCTTCTGGACCGCCGCGCGGAGAGGAGTTCCAACTTGCAGCGGCTTATTGGCGTCGGCCCCCCTCTCGAGCAGCAAACGAACAATTTCCACGCTGGACGCGTCTATCGCGATGCTCAAGGCCGCGATGCCGTGGTGGCTCGCGTCGAGCTGAGCGCCCTTGTCAGCTAGCCACCGGACAGGCTCAACTTGCCCGGCTCTGACGGCGACAAGGATAGGCATGTACTCCTCAAGATCTAGATTGACTCTCGCCCCTCTGTCTAGGAGGACTCTGACCATGTCGAGACGCCTGTACCGCAGCGCGTAACACAGCGGTGGGAGACCAAAAGACAGTGGTGCCTCTAGGTTCGGATGCTGGTCTATCATCAGCTCGAACTCGCCAAAATGGCCAAGCCGGATGGCTGACTCCAGGCTAAGGTCCTCCATGGCGGGAGGCGGAGATGTAGCTTCCTGTGGTTAAATGACTCTGATGTTTTGTTTTGGCAGCTGTTGAGTTTTCAGCACGCAGCCCAACGCCACAGCCACAGCTGTGTTGTTTGTGTTGCCAAGCGCGCTTTCATGTGACCAGTCAGCAGTCGATTGGGAGGTGAAGCAGGTGGCTTGATTAATCATCTATGTAGCATGATGTCTTATTCGATACCCCGCAGCGGTTTCGGATTCATGCGTTTAAGAGAGCTGGCGGTCGAACCTGCACATTGTCACACTGCAGAAGCTGCCTATGTTTGGGCAGCTGGTCAAGTGCCGATCAAAGAAATGTGAGGGACTCGATTATCGAAAATCTTATTTCATTTATTTAATAATAAGTAAAGGGGACCCCCTAAATGCTTAGCATGTGCCGTGGTATCTTCCAAGGTAATACCACGTGCGCAACTTGAATTGATCTTGCCTACATCTAGGCATCTGTTGACAGACACAAGATCAAATCCAGCAATAATTGTCTTTTGATTTGGGTTTTTCGTCTAGACTCGAGGGGACACGACCTTGGCCCACTCGATCCCTGCTTCGTGTTGGAAATAGTTCGTGTCGATCTTCTCAAAGCCCAGCTTCTCAAGGAGGTGCTTGCTCCGAGCATTGTCCTTGTGCGTTTCGGCGATGAAGCGTCGGACTCCGTGCTCTTCCACCGCCCAGTCCATGACGATCTTCTCCGCGCGGGTTGCGATCCCACGGCCGCGGAAGTCGGGATCCGTGCCATATCGAACTTCAATCATCTCCAGCCAGGAAGGCAACGGCTGATCAGAGCCGTCTACTGTCGCCTCCCGGACACAGGTGTACCCTGCCCATCGCACCTGGTCGAAAAGCTTGGCGAGCTCCTTGAACCCGTCTCCTGTGACTTTCCGCACCTCCTCGTCGGGATTCTTCAGCAGCTGGCCCTCGATGGTGTGGAATGCGGTTTTCCCAGTCTTCTCGTCGGTTGGCAGGACACCCAGGGCGAAATCGCCCATGCCGCGTACTGCCCATCTCGTAGCGGTGTCTCTATTCACAAACCAGTCAATGGCCTCTTCGTCTGTCCATTTCAGCGGCTCGAAATCGGCTCCGAAGGCGACGCGGCAAAAGTCAGCGTCGGCATTGAGTTTGCGGAAGAGGGTACGATAGGCCAGGATATCGCCTGCCCATGGACTGGGGAGGAGAATCAAGTCGTGGGTGAGGAGGGCGAATGGTGATTGCATTTTCGAGATGGTGATGTCCGTCTGTGGGTGTGCTAAGATGAGCATGAGCTCGTTTGGGGCCTGGCCGCACGTCTAAATAAAAATTAGTTGATCTCAGGATCCGCTACCAAAGTCTTAATCAGCATAACAGAAGAGTCATACCGAGCCGTTTATTGATGACAGCGGGGAAGAGGATCATGGAAGCCTTGTCCAGCTGATAAGCTGAGTCATCCCGGTGGTTGCTTTATTTGGCAGGTAAGTTGATTGAGAAATATTTTCAAAGGTTCCTCAGGCTTGAGATCTGATGAAATGGGAAATTGCCTTTATCCGGTGATCGATGGTTAGCTATAGAGTGGAAGTTTTAATCTCAAAGTGGTCAAGAGTGAATGCTTATGACATGTGTGTTGTCACGCCATTGAAGAAGAGTTACCGCATGTGACATTCAATCAGCTTCATTCTGTTACCGAAAGATAGATACATGTTCCACAAGCTCGAAGCCCGTCTTATACTTGGCTGCCCTTGCGCATCTTGTCCTCGGCAGTAAAGGCCTCTGCTGCACGCTGCTCCGCTACAGTAACGTGGCCCTTGAACTGGCGAGCAGGGACCTTGTTCATGAAAAGCTCATCCAGCTCTTCGTAACTTCGCATCCGGGTCTCGGGAACATAGAGGTAACCCAGAACAATAAAGATTGCCATGATGGCACCAAACACGAACCCAATCTTAGCCTTGAGGTTTCCGTAATCGGGGTTGAAGATGTAGGGAGACACGAAAGCCCAGAACGTATTCATGGCATTCGAGGATGAGATGGCCACAGCAAGTGTCTTTGATCGCAAGATGGATGTGGGAATCTCTCCAGCAATGGCATAGACAGTGGACCCGATGCCAACATTATAGAAGAAGTTGAACATCGTATAAAACCCTACTGACGCAGTCGCGGCGGCAGTTGTATTCACTGAGCCGGAGATGGCCATGCAGATGAGCAGCAGAGAAACCCCAGTGCATCCAGCAATGTACATGGGCCTGCGGCCGTAGAAGTCGGATAGCAAGAGAGCAATGGTAGCTCCAGAGATGGACAAGATTTGACCGCCAATTTGAAGTTGGAATGACTTGGCGTCGCTGACTCCAATATACTGGTACATCAGAGCTCCGTAGCTGCCGACGAAGCCGAGGCCGGAATTGGGCTCTGACTGGAAGACCATGATGGCGATCAGGGTTCGGCGCAAGTTGGTTCCCTTGAAGCAATCAAGGTAGGACGATGATTTCTGCGTCTCTGCCTCCTCCAGAGTCAGGACGATCCTCTTCAAATGCCCATCAGCATCTCGAGGGTCGGTGTACATGCGCTCCAACGACTTTCGGGCATCCTCCAACTTTCCCTTTGAAGCTAGAAAAACGGGCGACTCTGGCATGAACAAGTGGCCGATGATTGCGATGACACCGAATCCCCATTGGGCGCAGATCAAGGACTTCCAAGCCCATGATGTGGTCCAGGTGGAGGTGAAGTTGGCCATAATAGCCGCGACGAAGGGACCGATGCACTGAGACAGGTTACAGAACCCAATCAGGGTTGCGCGGATGGCCAGAGGCGCGACATCAGAGACATAGGCCGTGCATAGAGTCAAGAATGCTCCGATGGCGACAAAGTTGGCCATCTTGCCGCCAAAGTACATGCCGATCGAGGTAGAGCCAAACTCGACACCGACAGAGGCGATGTTGAGCATTGCAAAGCCGATGATTGTTGGCTTGGTGCCGTAGATATCAGCCAGCCATGATGCTACCCAGGAGCCGACGATGCTTGCACCAGTTGCTCCGCCATTCAAGGCCGACAGCCAGCGTGTATCGACGAAGTAGGCTCCATCTTGAAGAACACCAAATTGCTGTTTGAACACGGGGATACTGACAACGGAGCCGGATGCCTGACTCTCAAAACCTCGAACGATGAGGGTCCAGAGCATCAGCCCGACCCAGAACAGCAGCCAGGGGTCGCGTCGGATTGACTGAGCCCATGTTCGATTTTTTTCTTCTTGTTGAATCGCTCGCCCGAGGCTTTCGTTTGCACCGACGGGATGCTCGGCTTGGTGGATTTCGGCCTTCTCCATCCTGAATGATGAATCGGGGAGGGCGGATGGATCGAGAGTCGCAATGTAAAGGAGGAGTTTGGAGATAAAATAAGGAGAACTTGGTATTTGACACCACGACAAAACAATCTTCTCAGTGACTCAGTAAACTGCGGCTGATCCCAGAGCGCTGAGCTTGCTGGACATAATTAGATGGAGCTTGGATGCCCAGGGATGTTATATACTCACGTCTGGGGAAACGTCTCCCATGCGGTGGTTGCATCTACCAACCCAGCATGCATGCAAAACTTTGATCCGGGGACTGGGGTTTGTGGGGAGTGGAGTGTGGAGGAGAGGAGATGAGCTGACCCAAGGGCCTGGAAGTGAACCATTAGCTGGCTCGGCCCAACGCTGTACCGATCATCAGGATTAGAAACGGCCATCTATTGGTCCCTAAGTCCCCTAGCCAAGGCACAGAGACCAGCCCAACCCAAAAGTAGGCTTCATCCGTCTTCAGCTCGGCCGTGGAGGTGGATCATGTGGGGAGAGAGTTCGAGTCAAACGCCGAAGATACTGCGAGCCGCCTCCATCAGAAGACATTTAGGATCCCAGATGCCCCCGGTTCTCCTTAGTTTCTCCGTTCCCCATCCTCTCCCCTAGAATCCCACCTCAAGACAACGCTGCAACCCCAGACGAGAGAGATGTCGTCCTCCGTGGTAACTCCGGAAGAGTCGCCCCAGGATAGCACCCCGCGCAACAAGAAGGCGTGTGACTTGTGCCGCAATCGAAAAGTAAAGGTCAGTTCAAGTCCCCCGCTCTCCCGACCGGGGTTTCTCCAAATGCTGTGGCTGATGCCCCCATCCAGTGCCGGGTTTTGGAGTCTCAAGTGGACTGCGAGGGTTGCCGAGAACTCGGACTCAGCTGTACGCGGGACAAGCCCAGGAGGAGAAGAGGCCCGCTCAATCGGTATAGATTCCCACGATCAAGTGAGCTGAATATGCAGGGGACTGAATCATTCACTAACTTGGCCTATGTCAAGTCACGCTTTGGCTCAGTTGCATGCTGCCTCGCCAAATGACCAAGTATGCACTCCAGCGCCGAGCCTATCACCGCTTCCTACTCCTCAGACTCCGGTCACGGTAAGAGAGACTAGGAGCGACAAGACCAAAGCTCCCGGGCGGTCGGTCAACTCGATATTGGAATTGCTTGGCCCACTCCCACTCATACAGCGAGTCCTCAATGATTGGTTCAAGTTCGTTCATCCTCTCGCCCCAGTCTTGCACCGACAGCACCTCCTGCATCGAATGCATACCCATGGCGAGGATGTGGACCCTGTTTTTGCGGCTCTGATTCTGTCCGTATGCTCGGTAACAGTCTCGACTTTGCGTCGTAAGAGTTTTGAACAGTACCCAGCTATTACGGTGGAGAAATGCATCGGCATTATTGAGGACGAGAATTTGTTACAGCCTCAGCCGTATACCCTTGACTGGTGCATCACTTGGTACAATATCGCCTCGGCGCTCCTCGTCGATCATGGGCCCGAGGATTTTCGAGTCTACCGGGGGATAAAGGAGGCCATGACAAGTGTTACGTATCTTCTCTGTTTCAAGGGAGGCGACGGCCATTCAGAACAGGACAAGGAGATGTTAAAGCGCTTATACTGGTTCCTCTTCATGTGGCAAGTGTAAGTATTACTCTGTTAGAGAGGCCATGGGACCTAACTTGGCTAATCAGCTTTCAGAGGGGCTGAGCTCAGAGGACAGCCTCACCTCACATTTCTTCCTTTCAATCAAGATCTGGAACATTTGAGGCCAAAACCCATACTTGATCGTGATCTGTACCCTTCCTCAACCCCCAAGGACTACGCGCCCAATTGGCCCGAAGACGAAATTCCCTTCATCCCTGGACTCAATAGTTTGATTGACATATTCCTCATATGGGAAAAGGGCAAGGTGGACATCGCGACCAAACCACCCGAAGAGGTACTTACGCGTGCAATGGAGCGTATCCAAACCGCTCTCGACGGTCTCCGCCCGGAATTGCGGTGGCGAGGTGGGCTCACTCGGTTCCCACGGGGAGCTTGGGGTCACGAGGTCCAGATGGTCAATATTCTGATCACGGCACTCTCCATCAAGTCCAATTTCCTGCAGCACCTGGGCTCCCTGCTTCCCGGGATCACGCATCAAGATATTGTCAGGTCAGTGAGGAACCTCATCGCCTGCTCCCCTTCCTCTCATGCTAACGCAGCCTCTGCGCTTGATAGTGACGTACTTGAAATTCTCAATCACCTCCCACAGCCAGTTTTTGAAACGAATGGATGCGCGGCAGTGCACAAGATCCGAGATATTGGGTCAGCGTATTTAGCTGAGCTTCGGATCGGATCAGGGGTAGTGGTTGGAGACAACCAGGCTCAGGAGAAGGTGTACCAGCTATTGAACAAGCTTGATAGTCTAGATTTCCGGCCTTATGCGGAGAGTGTGGAGGTATGTGCAGCAGATCCATAGCGAGGAACTTTGATATTCGGTCGAATGAGGGCCGAGTGAATCATTGTGAAGGAAACGATTCATGATGAATCGGTTACATCCCATCATGCCCCGTGCTGGATGCCTGGATGAGGCCCCTAAAAGGGGCAGCATTAAGCTCTCCCGGCACTTATGCTTCTTTGTGAGAATTAATGCATAAACAGGAAAAATGCACTCCATTGTTGGGACAAGCCGGGGATTGCCGGCGGCGTATATTCGGACTTGAGACTCGTAAGCGGAGACAGCACCGTGCTTTTACGACATACCCTTGACTGTGTTGAAAGTCTCGGACTTTGATTTGCTTATTGCAATGTATCTTTCTTGGAATATTCGTATTTAGCATTGTTTCGTCGGTTGGTGGGTTTCCAACCCAGGTTTCCCGCGTTAATAGGCATTTTTCTGCCATGGCATAAAAATGGGACTGAGATCGTACCAAGAGAATTGTGTCGATGCTACTGGTAATCAAATAATAAGAGGAGCTCCCCATCAGAAATGTCAAGAGCCCGAAATAACGCTCGGAATAAGAAAGGTCTTTGTAGTCTCCCATCATACGCAAACGAAACTAGAAAACCTTGTAGAGTCGATAGAGAACGCGAATTTGATCTATCCAATTCCATCCTAACAGGCATAGACAGATGGGTGATTATCCTAAGTTGGTTTGGAGCTGATGAGGGACGTTTTGAGTGAGTTGCTACCTACAACTGTTGATGAAATACGCTGAGCTGCGTGGAAAGCACCAGGATCCTTCCAAGGCACCCGAGTGGCTGACAATGGAGCTAATTGATTAATAAGTGTATCATTTCTGTATACCATCCTCGGAGACTACCCTATGAGCACGGTTGGTGTATGATCTGTACAGGATGTTGACGTTATCTCTTTAGGGTTATGGCATTTCATTAAAAAAAAAAGTTTGTTTTCGATATAAACAATCGTATTACAAATGACTATAACACTGGATTTTTAGACCTCTGGACGACCTGATATAAGGATGTTCATGAGATTTCTGAATCTTGATGTGGGGCTTGAGAACCGGACGTACTATTTGTGAACTTTTACCTAGTCGTAAATTGGGAATGAGAGCTGATTTAATTGATGGAAAACCACAGTATTATGAAGCTTGCTTATTTAATGATGGAGGGCTGGACATGCTGACAGTGGCTTAACATTGTGAAGATGTGATTGAGTCTTCAAGAATCCTACCCCGCTCTTCAGCTCGCCATCTTCCAGTGTCTCTGCGGTTTATCCCGGTTAGAAGATCATTCGTATTCCTGCCTCAGACAGCTGATACAAGAGCCAGGTAATCATGGCTGCCAACGAATCTCATTCTCAGGCAGGAGCTTTGGGCAGCCTCCGTGATTTCGACGACACGGTGAACGCACTTGAAGGTCTTGTCCATGTAGACTGCCCCCGCAGCCCTGAATGGATAACGTCGGCGGCGGCTCTTGCCGACCTATATCATACCAAATTCGAGCTCACTGGGGAATTACAATATCTGAGTCTTGCAATAAGTCTTGGTGAAGAATGCGCTATGACTATGACATCGCATCAAGCAGGCCGCTTTTATCATCTGGCAAATTGGCTGGTCGACAGATACTATCTCGAAAGCAATTTTTTAGACCTCAACAGCGCCTCTAATTATATCCAAAAGGCCATCGAAGCCATCACCCAGGACCATCAAATCTGGAGTCCGTGCCTTATGACGAATTCACGTGTTCTGAAGGCCGTTTATGACCATACTATGGATGTGACTAATCTGGAAGTGGCAGTCAAGGCTTCTAGAAAGGCGGCCAATTCAACGAAATCAGGGGACATAAATCGGCTTGCTGCTCTGACTAATTTAGCTTCATTGCTTCAGGACTGGTATTTGGAAACTCGCTCAATATTGAAACTCGATGAATCGATCAAAGTTGGCGAGGAAATTCTTTCACTTATGCCTGGTGACGATCAACAAAGACTTTCATATGTCAACTATTTGTCTCTGAGTATCAGAAACAAAGCACTTACCGCGGGTCTAGCCCAAGAGCTTGATAAGTCTATATCACTCTTGCGAGAAGCTTTGGCCATAACCACAAGAAGCACCTTGACTAGAAGAACGTGTTTGCAAAACCTCGGACTGTTTCTCTACGACAGATACACTATGAAAAAATCGTCCAGTGACCTTGATGAATCTATTCAGATTTGCAAGGATGAGGTGGACGCACTGCCGACCGACGACGCAATGCTCGTTGCTTCTTTAATGAATTTCAGGCTTCGCCTAGGCAGGAAGTATTTTGAAGACAGGAATGTTGAAAATGCAAGGAATCTTGTCATCGCAACTCGAAGAACCATCAAAATAATACCAAAGGGGAGCCCGGACTACACAGACCTTCTAATTGATCTTGGCTCAGAGATGTATAGGCTACAAAGCCTTACGTGTCAGAGGTCAGACTTAGAGGAGGCAATTAATGCGCTTACAAAGACCCAAAAATTAGAACATCACCATACGCCTAACAAGCCACTTCGCCTTCAGTTGCTTTGTGATCTTTTCCGCGAGAGGTTTCTGCAGCGAGGACAAATGTCTGATATTCTTGAAGCTGTACAGGCTGGACGAAGATCTATTGATAACACAAGCAAAGATGATCCTAGGCTACCGGAAAGGCTTTTTGCCTTGGGGGCTGTATATCAAGTCCTATATCAGCGGTATAGGAACAACAAGCACTTTGAGACCTCAGTACAATTGGCTCGTGAAGCTATAGACGCAACTGCCAAGCACGACAGCCGAAGGTTTCGATTCCAGAGCAGTCTTGCTCAATGGCTGGGGCAGAAATATTCTGTCAGTGACTCGCTTCATGCTCTTAACGAGGTGATAGAGCTCGGTTCAGAATCTGGAGGGTCTATTTTCATTGGGCATTCAGACAGAACATTTCGTACGGAAGCGCTAACAGATCTTTTGTCTCATCGATCCCAGTTGGAAGGACAGGATAAAGATCTAGACCACGCTATCAGTATCGCCCAAGAGGATGCTAGTTCCACAGAGGTGAGCCCTCCAGATCGCTCATCACGGCTACTTCGTGTGGGATCGTTGCTGTATCGGAGATACCAACGAGCTGGCGACGAAGGCTCATTAGAGTCTGCAATTCAACTCTTGCGGGAGGCAAGAAAAGAAGCACCAGACCTTTCCGATATCCAAGCTGAAGCCTCCGCTCGACTCTCATCTCTCCTTACCGCTCGGTATGACAGGATGGGAGAATCAAGTGACTTGCGTGAAGCCTCGGGTCTGATATCAGAAAGTATTAATGAAACTCCTCAAGGGCACTTATTGATGCCTGAAAGGCTCATGATCAAAGCAAATATAGCTTTTCTTCAATTTTCAAATACCTGGAAACGGGAGGATGTGGAAGAAGCGATTCATCTTGGACAACAAGCCGTCTCCGCCAATTCACAGCATGGGAGTAGTAGACGATGGATGATGGCCACGCTCAGTAATTTTTTCATTAACAAAAGTTACATCACACGGGACATTTCTGATATCGATATCGCAATCCGGCTTCAACGAGATGCTCTCAAAGAACTTTCAGTTCATGACAGAGAATTCCCAAGTTTCGCCACAAACCTGGCATCATGTCTTTCGCGGCGATCGGGCCATATATCGAACGCCGAAGATTTAAACGAGTCCATCCAGCTCTCTCGGGACGCACTGAGTGGTATAAACCCAAGTGATCCTCAGAAAGGGGGCTATCTTTTCAATCTTGGCAATCACCTTCATTCTCGCTACCTTAAGCTGGGAGGATTTGCGGACCTAGCAGAAGCGATCAGTTTAGGACAGGCGGCTATTGAAGAAGGCAATTTCGACATTCCTCATCACGCTCAGTGTCTGGATCAGCTTTCGGAGTGGATCGGCCATCGATATGAAAGGGCGAACGACATCTCTGATCTCAGAAAAGCGATTGATTTGGCCCAAAAAGCCGTCAAGATGACTCGGGAAGGACAATATGACATGAGCTTTAGGTTAAATATACTCACAAAGAATCTCTACGAATTATATAGGATCACCAATTTGGAATCTGACCTCCATGAAGTCGTGGTAATGGCTCGAAAGGGAATACAGCAGGCTGTGGAGAATTCGCGGATGACTGCTCTAAATCTAATGGGCGCCATCATGATATCGAAGTACGATAACATGAAAAATGTGATTGATCTTGACAGCGCTATTAATCACATCCGCAAAGCTATCGACGTAGCATGGAAGGAGCAAACCCCAGGTTACTTGATAAATCTGGCGGTGGCATGCCGGAAGAAGTACATGCATGTTCACCAAAAGGAGGCTCTAGATGAGTGTGTAAGGTGCCTCAAAGCTGCAATTGGGCATCCAGATATATCACTGGTACTCAAATTGTACGCACAAAGAGAACTTTTAAAAGTATTCGCCGACAATCTACGGTGGGAAGAGGCCTTGGAGGTCGCAGAATCTGCGATCTATTCTATCCGACCATTACTATTCGGCTCATTTGAGAGCTTTGATAGGCAGCACTTGCTCCGTCATGTTTCGGGTTTGGGCTGCGAAGCTGCATCAGTGGCATTAGGATCTTGTAAGGGCGAGGCAACAGCCTTACAATTCCTCGAACAATGCCGTGGTGTACTCACAATATCAGTTCATGATATGCGGAAGAGGATACCGGAGCTCGAGAGAGAACATCCGGAACTGGCTCAAAGATTGTTTGAGGTGAAGCGGCTATTTAAAACAGTAGGCATCGGAAAACAAGGAGGCCAACTTCGGCATTTCTCTGAACCGAGCACGGACAAGATTTTCGACGAAGTTCTCTCCGATATCAGAAAGCATCCTACATTCGACAATTTTCTACTCCCGCCTACCGAATCCATGATGAAAACTGCCGCCCGTCATGGTCCCATTGTTGTTGTGAATGCCAGCCTAATCCGATGTGACGCAATAATCATAGAGAGTTGCGAAGTACGATCTATTCCTTTATCAGGACTCGAGTTGGATGAAATTACGAGCAAGGCACAAATGGACCTAGGGAGCACGCCAGTTTTAGAATGGCTATGGGACACGATTGCTCGCCCAGTCTTTGATGCCATTGGGGTGAATGAGCGCTTGAAGGCCGACGGCAACTGGCCACATATTTGGTGGGTTCCGACGGGACCACTGAGTAGATTTCCGCTACATGCTGCAGGATATCACTTACGGTGCCCGTCCGAAACCGTAATCGATCGAGTAATATCTTCATATAGTTCATCAGTCCGAATGTTGATCTCGGGATCCGACTCTCCGCCAATCGCCTCACCGGCTGTGAAGGCAGCTCTGCTCGTATCTATGGAGAATACCCCTGGATGCAGTAGACTTCCTTTTGCGTTTCATGAAACTCAAGAAGTCCGAAAAATATGTGTGGCAATGAACCTCAGCATCCTTGAGCCAAAACCCTTCCGACAGGACGTTCTTACCAGCTTGACGAGTTGCAACATTTTCCATTTCGCCGGCCACGGTAGGGTTAATTTAAACGATCCATCGAAAAGCCAGCTGTTATTGAAGGACCACGAAACCAACCCACTAACAGTAGCAAACATAACTGAATTAGATTTCAGCAAAGGCCGGGCTTTTTTGGCCTACTTATCGGCTTGCGGAACAGCAAGAAGCCGAAACGAGCAGCTTGTAGATGAAAGTATCCATCTGATAGCGGCTTTTAAAACCGCTGGATTTCGCCATGCAGTAGGAAGTCTCTGGGAAATAAACGACGATACTTCAGCCAATATGGCAAAAGGGCTATATGAGGAATTGAGTGAGGGGATGATGTCAGATGCAGCGGTGGCTAATGCTCTTCATAACACGACGAGAAAGCTACGGGATCAATGGGCACGCTCAATGACTCAGAGCACCTACTCTCCAACGACACATACTACCGACCAAGAGGAGCTCCCCCGGGACATTGAATTGGATGAAGATAACTTTGGTGGGCTTTCATGGGTTCCATATGTTCACTTCGGGCCTTAGATATTCAGAAGGCTATCTTATGCAGGACGTTTTTCCCTCTTCATCTCAAGCAATGTTCGCTGTTTGGAAATCAAATTAGGTACATCGAAACTTCGCTAGCTTCCCTGTCGTGATTCCAAGCTTTATGCGGATAACTGTTGGTTAAGCCAAACCGCTTGTAAACATGCCTGCTCACTTGCACTTCTCTATGTTGTCTCACCAAGTCGTCTGCAGTTGCAGGGACAAGTATGAGAGCACAATCATCGTCGAAGCTATTGATTGTATAGCTCTTGGTACAGAGGCGAAGACAAAACACGTGCTGGGGCAAAGGGGAGTCGTCTTCGGGGGTTTCTTGTGATCGAAAGCCCACATGTTGGTCAATTCCGTCCTTGAACAATCGCTTCGAATCCCTAACTCCAACTTTGAGTATCTTTCCTGTGAGGAATATGTGGCCTGAAATCGCCGACCCAAAAGGGTTCACAGAATTGACATCGCATTCAGTCCGGTTTAAGTCGATGGTAACGAAAGATTTGGTATTTCGAAATGTTGCACTGCCCCATGTGATCTTCCGGGAAACAGCGGTCCAGCTCCAACTAGGACCAAGGAAAGATGGTACTTGGCATCCCTCATGGTCTCGATCAGGTAATTCTTCATCGATTGGATACCACCGCAAATAATTCACCAAGTCATGTTCCCAAAGTCCAGCTAGATATCTACCGGTATATCCATTTGCCCATCGCGAGGCTAAGTGGCTGACTGATGCAAGGTCACATGGCGAATTTCTTGTTTTCAGTTGGGATAATTTGGCCACCAGATCTCTCCAATTCTCATGATAGATCCACGACTCATCCGTCTCGGTGATATACTTTGCGCCAGTCTTCAGGATGCGCCGTAACGGAAGACATGGATCCTCGTCAGAGTCCAAGAAGCCCCCGCATTCACAACTAGTGGAGGTTAAACAGTCAAAGACGGCCTCACCTTCACTGAACCAAAGCCTACGTCGAGGCAGAAGTTGCTCTTGGAAACTCTCAGCTCGACTGGCATGTTGGGGCGACTTTTCCTTTGGCCAGTCCATCGTATCTGGGTCGTGAAAAAGCCATGGTCGAGCGTAGATTTCAAATGGTCTTCCATCTGGCCATGTCCCAGAAATGATAGTTGGAGATTTTCTGGGGCAAAGAAAACCTTCGTTACCATCAACCAACCCTGTAGACATAAGAACCAGTTCTGCATTAGTATACACCATGGCCTTCTTTTCTCTTGCGATTTCCCAGTCGTCATCATCATCTTGGTTCTCACAGAGAGCATTTATCCACAGATATTTAATACTCAACTTTCGGCACACTAGAATAGCGTCCTGAAAGACCCGGGGGAGGAGATCATACGGTACTTCAACAGAGTCATCTTCTAGATTTTGGCATTCAGAGAGGCCTGAGAAGCTTATCCGTTCCTGCTGATCATGTAGCACAAAGTACGGCTCATGTGGTAAGCCATATGCCTCTATCAGCCGGATATCCATGTTTGACTCTGGGCCAAGGCTGATAACTTTCTCGGGAAGGTAAGGTTGATAAGTTGATTTCTCTGCATCGATACAGATGGGGTGATTCTCCTTGCAATTATTTATCCAGTTTTGGACTTTCTCGACGAACATGGGTGAATTAGGATCGGGCGAAATATGACTGGCTAGTCCACCTAACTTTGTGGGAATGCTATATTTGGGTTCTTCGACATTCATGAGGCAGCCGAGTGTAGGCCATGGACAGGGTGAGCCTAGGAATACGTATCAACGTCAAACGCTCAATATTTCTGCAAAAGGCGCACTACTAACTTACTAGGAAGAGTGTAGATTTGATAGTCATCCATATCTGGCTCATCATGCAAGAGTTTGTAAGACATGTCAAAGCCCCAGGTATCTGTCTCATAATGGTCCCGATCTCGAGCAACAGAGATGCGGAGCACAGTCTTGTCGCAAAAGATAACCACAATGTACAGTGCAGGATCATCCCAGTCAATATGCCTATTCGGGACGTTGGTGAGCACCTCTCTCAAGAGCAAACAGGTGATACAGCCGGCCGCTGATGAATTCTTGAGATCAGCCAGGCTTATTTGAAGCTCCCAAGATACCAACTTTTCTGTCGAAGAAATTGACTGTGATTCGATTCCGGATAGAAGTTGCCTCGCTTTGTCAACTTTTTTGACTGAACGCGAAAGATTCATCATAACCGCAGTGCACGGGACCATAGCGAAGGCTGACACGGTATGCAAATTGGCACATGTTGAACAAAACGCTGGGTCCGACGTAGCCGTGAGGGCCGATACGTCGGTAGGAAACGGAAGGGTTTCAAGATCGAATCTCATATCGAAGCAAAGAGGCTCTATGGTCCGGACAAGGGTCTACACAATGGGAGGGGTTGTCGCGGTTGTGGTTTTCGGGCAGCTGATGATGCTTATTCAAGATTCTAAGCTATGTCAGCCGATGATTACGTGTTGGGCATCAGTGTGCCCGAGCTTCTGCCAGAGGCACCATGTTTTCAGCCTCTCACCATGATCTTGACCATTCACATTGTAATACTGAACACTGACATCTCAAATCATAGCAGCGAGATAATCTCAGCATATGAACAAGGTGGGGCCATGTCTGACGCATAAATACAAAGAACCGATTTCCTAGGCCATGAAGGGGGTCTTAGACAGGCTCATCCTGGTTTCTGATACACTTCATAGACCCTGCTTTAGAAAGGTCTTACTTTAGTCAGAAACTTCTGTAAAGGTCAAATTGTGTGAGATTTATGAGATCTATTCTATTCATCTATATTTACTTATTCGCAGCAAGCTCCTGCTTAGATCGCTCAATCCAAACAGTGTCCAATTCGCCCATAGTCAACACCCGCGACGACCCAGGCTTACCAGCTTGAGCCCAAAGTTTCCCCCGTAGCAGATACGTAGGTGTGCAGCTCCAGGCGTGGCAGAAGCTGTTGTTTCGTACATCCCCATACGGGCTGTCCCTGCAGTCATCAGGGTTGAAGGCCTCCCAGAACGTGTCTGCTCCCGCATCAACCATCTTTCCCCAGTACCCTGTCATTGTCTCTAGACACTCGTCAATGCACCCAACTGTAGCGAGCGCATCACACACGTGGTGCCATAGGTAAGGTGTAAGGGGCTTGACGGCATCAGGGTGATTCAGTGTGTTGAGCAGCGCTGTGCGCGCGACTTCCTGGGGGAAAGCACCCGAAAGGGCGAGCCACGAAGCCGAAGCAAAGCTGAGCTGCGATTTTGGCCCAGAAATAAAGAGCTGGTCTTTTGAGAGGAAGACCTTTGCACCCTCCGTCATCTTTGATACCATTTCTTCGTGAGGGGGTTCTTTGCCAAGTAGGCGAGCCAGTCGGTTCGTGGCTTTGAGGCAGTAAAGCACAAGCCCGTGAAGTCCAGCGTTATGATCTAGCTTCGGTTGCCAGTCAAGGAACTTCCACTGCTTTTCGCGGGATTCGTCAAATGCATTTGTATCTGGATCAACATGTAGAAGGGCCTTTTTCAGGCAGCCTTGGACAGTTGGCCAGAGCTCTAGACCAGCTTCGACATCTCCAGACGCTTCCACATAGTCATAAACCACGGACGCGAAGAGAGCATCATAGTCAACGATGTAATCCGACGACGGGGTAAACTTGGGGAACTCAAAGAGACAGGCAGGGAGGGAGTCGTCTTCTCGGGGGATTGCTGCAAATTGATAGATGCAGCGCTTCACAAGATTGAAATCTTTGAAAGTCTTGTAATTGGCAAGAGCTTGAAGCCGCAAATCACCCAACCAAAGCCGTCTGTCTCTCCGAGGCCCGTCTTCGAATACAGTCTGCATGCAGTCACGAAGCGTCATGAGGCTGACGTGATCTATGTTGGACAGCATATCGCTCTGGAATGAGGGAGAGTCAATCTTGACATCTTGACCAATGGCGCTGACGCATTCGCAGGTGACATCGGAGAAGGCGACCTTGTATTTCGGGGATGTGTCGATAACCTCAACGCGGAGGTAGCGGAACGAGTAGCGCCGGCGAAGCTGGAGAGTCTCCGGGCACATGTCGATGTTAATGACCTCGTCTGGGAGCCAGGACGTGCTGATCCACGTCCTGACATTTTCCATCCCAAGGGTAACATCAAGAGGGGATTCACCAAAGGTCAAGCGCAGCCTACATGGCGCATCCATATGCTCGCCACGCGCGTCGAGCTTCATCGAGACGTATCCCACCATGTGGATGCCGAAGTCCAAGATGAAGTCATCCCCTTTGCCCCAGGACTGAGATTCGAATTCAGAGATTGTTTTGGTCACCAAGGAGGGTTTCACGCCCCAGTATTGGGACTGGTCTGCGTCAAACCGGATAACATGCTGAGGGCTCCTTGTCCACCGCTGGAGTGCTGGCTTCAGATCTTCAGATTTCTTTGCGAAGGCGTGATTCCATCGCGTCTCTAGCGACTTTTCCTCTGTAAAGAAGTCTGTAGGAAGGTCTGCCATGGTGTCAATGAAGCCAGCGGGGATGGCTCAGGGGAGTATTGTGTTTGTATGAACCAATCCACGAGGGTGAAGATGCGGTGTCTGTGAATTTGAAGAGAGAGCTCGGTCCATTGCAGGTTCTCGTGGTATCGATCGCCGGATATCCCGTCAATTCTCAATGTCCCTTGTGACAGAATACGGGGATTCCGTTCACGGCCAAACCAAATCAGATCTTGGTGGCGGAGTATCTTCGCAAATGACGCCAAAGATCAGAGCATCAGGATTGTTTCTCCACAGAGTCCCGCAGCACGCGACTCATTCAATTCCACTTTTGCTCCAAATGGAGAATCTCCGGATTTGCCTTCGGTGATTCTTCGATTCTAACCCCGCAGCTGAATTGGCTCGGCTTCTCTCAACTGCAAGAACCGAAACGTGATAACCCTGCAGGAGGCGGATACATAGAAATCGGCATGAAGCCATCCCTCGCTATGAGAATAGCTGCACCTATAAAGAACATACCTATCTTTTGAAATTACTCGCGAGACTACATGCCCAATTAGGATGAGGCCGCAACGAATCATATACAGAATCATGTTGCAGTTTGTGAAGGCTTGGCTTCAACCATTACCACCAATGCATATACATATCTTCCAGATTTCAAAAATAGCGTTCGCGAATACCCTCGGGTTCATTCAACAGCTGTCTGCCTCCAGTTTAGTTAACGCTCGGAATATTAGACGAATATGTCACGAAATAATCAATTTCTTCCTAATATTTTCCAGCAATTTTGCACTATGGATTGTCGCTTATCACGTCGTAAATTAGAGCTTTGGCTCAGGCCAGGCTGCCTCTCTCGTCGCGTTAATTGACTTCATGAGGGTCTCCCAAAGGTTTAGGCAGAGCTGATGGTTTTTTTAGCTGCTCTTGGAAGTGATTCTTCGCAATACGAGATAGCACCACCACATCAGGCTTCATTAATAACTTAACTAGTCTCTTCACTAGGTACCGGCAAACAATTGTCCGAGCCATCTTAGTCTCAGTAGACGAGTCGATAAAGGTTTCTGCAAGGTATTGAATCTAGTGCTCGTATTTTCCATTTTCTCGGTGAGATTCTTTCTCGTCCAGTTGCTACGATTCAAGACATTCAAGGGGTGCGTTAGAATGCTTCTAATCGATGGCACACGATTTGACGATTGTCCTCAGATCGATTGGCAAGGCCTCTTTAATGTTTACCTCATAATTGCATTTCTGCCATGCAGCCGCCCGACTTCAAGAGTGCTAGCACTAAAGGAAAGTGCAATCACTCCACAGACGCAGCTTCATAGATGTATAGGTGTTACAAGTCAGGTGGCTTCTTTACTTCTGGAAGCATGAAGATAAAGAAAGGATTAGATCCATCAAACAACAGTCCATGCTCATAACTCTTTGCGGCTGCATAATTTCAATCTCCGTAGTGTCACCTATGGTTCACCAATGACTTCCCCGGAACGGGAGAAGGAACTCGGGCTACTGTGGAACAGATTCATCACACGAACTAAGACCGGCTTCTTCGACAAAGTCTGCATCCGTTAAGGGAGACAGGTAGAGCGGGAAGTTCTATACACGAAATACATTATTGGCGTTTGACGCCTGCTAAGGACAAAAATAATATATAAAAAGATTGGATTTCTAAAACTAATTCTAGCTAACTACCTAGGTCAACGGAATACTTACAGGGGCAACAACGTATGTATATACTACTAGATAGCAGTAGCTAGACGCCCTTTGCCCTCACCAGGGATCCCCCAGCGTTAAATACACACACACACACACACGCCAATGACTTCCCGAACGATCGCTGTTATCGCGAATAAAGTAATAATGACTTGTCGAGACAAGAGAGTAAATCTATAAAACTTATGCAACCGGCCAAATCGTAGTCGCAAAATGTATCATTGTCTTATTGTTATTGCGGTGGCACAGACCTCTGGCTTGCCTAGTTTGTTGACACCTAAAGTCTGCCACGTTTGTTTTCTACTATGTTCGGCAGAACCCTTTGTTTGTCGATGGAACCATTTCACTTAATAGGCATAATATGTAATTCAGGGAGGTTAATAACCTCTTTCTGGTGTTCCTAATCTTTGCTAGTCTTGTCTTCTTCTTCATTGGAAAATACAGCGCAGCAGGTGCGAACCAGTCCCCTCCCTTCTCGACCATCGATGGCTAAATTCCCTAGGCAATGGACAACACGAAGTGCAATCTAATAAAAATGGGCCTTTAAAAACCCTCTACTCTATGTCTCGGAACCTACAAAAATATCCTGATTCTTTCTCTGCGCTGCGTCTAGATCCGTTCTCATGAGTTTTGGGAGTTTCGTGAAGGCATGGGCACCAACGCGAAGGCGGAGAATATACTTGTGGGCACAAACGCAAGAGTCGGGATGGGAGGCATTGCATACCACCCAGATATGTCGACAGCTACGGAAGCTTTGCTAGATAAGCATCGAATGAGCGCATATTTAGGCTGGGCTACATATCTAGGCGAAGAAGGTTGGATAGTAAACTGGGATCTGCAATGCGCTGGCATTTGAATTCTTCGAGTTTTGTTTTACTCATGAGCTATTCCATATCATTCCCAAGTTGTAACGCCTAGAAGGTTGGGCTGATTTCATTGTCCTTGAGCCTTAGTTTTATTCAATAGGAAACGATCTATTCCGGGATCAAAAATGAGTACTACACCCACTCTACTGTAGCAGGAACCCTCATTGCTGAGGCCGCTTTATGGTGTGACAAAAGAAGCAGGGATGAACAAGGATATAACATCCAGTTTAACGTGGCGCTGCATAGAACCATGACAGTGAATGTTCGAGTGCAACAGTAAACTTCAGTCACGCAACAAAAAATCCCGCACGGCAATGAAACTCGCGTCTTTCTAGAGAAAGCAGTTGATCAGGAGCATCTTTATTAATATTTTACTATCTACTCTCCGAGTCTCTATCACCGCTGCAAACCAAATCATTGAGGAAAATAGTAGGAGAACCATAACCAGCAATCACATGCGTGCGATTTAAAAACAGCCAATAGTGCGTTTTCACGAAATGGGCATAATGGTTGTCTTCGAACAGGGATGAAGCCAATTGTTCAGACTCCATATCTATCATGGTAGGCATCTTTTACGACGTTTCATATCCTTCGAGACCTCTGCACACATCCTTGCCCAATTAGTGTCGGGAAATTACAAACATAATACAACCTCGCATCGGACACTTCGCGTTCTAAGGAGTAGTAAACCGTGGAATTATTTCCGTAAACTCCAGACGACAACAATGCTTCAACTCCCAGCCCAGCTTATAACCATCCTGTAATCGACGGTAGTTTCCGCAAACCCTACATGCGAGGAAAAGACGTCACTTGTAGATCTCAATCGATTTAGTCTATTTTCCGGGCTGAATATTCCGAGTCCGAGGTGCCATGCGCAAATGTAACGTTCATCAAAATCACACTTGCCTATCTGAATTCGGCATTTTTGACCAGTCAGCTTCAGCATAGGAGCGGCGGGATTCGCGTTGAGAGCAAAGCCGATATAACGGGTTCAACATCCGACACGTCACCGCTTTAACGCGAGGTTGGCATACAGCAGATTGTGGAGGCCTAGGAAAGTTGCCGTTCTGAATTCTCAGGGGTCATAGCTATAAATACAAGCCATCGGAGCCCTTTAACTCTACAATTCATCTACTAACAGAACATCGTTTACGAGTTGAAAGCATTGTTATTATCGGGATGATCTCCAATTTAACTGTTCCGCTGGTCTATTGGCCATTGCTCCTCGTCGGTTTGGTAAGTTCATATTTCAGACGTATCAAAGAAGCCACTTGACCAACATCATGATCATTCAATAGGTCATTGTCGGGCTAGCCTCCGTGCCAATTTACAACCTCTTCTTTCACCCTCTAAGGAAGTTCCCCGGCCCCAAGCTAAACGCTGCGACTCGAATCCCATACACCCGTATGATGAGCAGCGGCCAAACCCATCACAAGATCCATAAGATGCACCAAAAGTACGGCGATATGGTTAGAATCTCTCCCGACGAACTGTCCGTCCAGGGAGAGCATGTCTGGGACGACTTGATGGGTCACCGTAAGCAAGGAGCCCCAGAGAACGGCAAGGATCCGGGCTTTTTCAGTTTCTCGAAATTCGGGAATAAAAGTATCGTCGGTGGTTCCCGCGAAGACCACGCCCGAATGAGGCGAACCTTGGCCCACGGATTCTCAGCAGCTGCCATTGAGGACCAGGAGCCCATTATCGCAAGTTATGTTGACCTGCTCATCCAGAGACTCAAGGAGCGCTCAAACAACGGGGAGAGTGCCCTAGACATGACATCTTGGTATAACTGGACTACTTTTGATATCATTGGCGACCTTGCATTTGGTGAAAGTTTTCGGTGCCTTCAAGAATCCGACTACCATCCTTGGGTGAGCCTGATCTTCAAGCGCATTAAATACACGAGCCTGAAAGTAGCTGCCTACCGTTGGGGTGCATTATCAAACGTGGTGTTTCGATTTCTTGATCAAAGTCTGGCGGTTGCCGACACCACCCATGTGAATCTTATTGAAGAGAAGCTCAAGGCCCGAGGGGCGATGGAGACTGTTAGGCCTGACTATTATCATGCAATGACCGCAGAAGGGCCAGGTAGGAAGGTAAGACCCAGATTCTCCAGAATCTTCCATCCGGCCTTCGAAATAGCTCACTAATTTTCTCAACGCGAATACAGAGTTACAGTAATCTGGAACTGCACGCGACATCAAGTGTATTGATCACAGCTGGTTCTGAAACGACAGCAACCACGCTTTCTGGTGCCACTTATCTCCTGGGGAAGCACCCCGAAGTGCTTCGAAAACTCGTCAAAGAAGTCCGTACTACATTCAAGCACGAAAGCGAAATCAACATGCACAGTGTACAGCGTCTGGAATATATGCTTGCCGTTCTGAACGAGGCTCTCCGCCTGTATCCACCTGTACCTGGTGCAATCCCTCGCATGATGAATCCAGAGGGAGGGATTATCAACGGCCGATGGGTGCCTGGCGGGGTGCGTACAAGATTGAAGTCGGCAAAGCGTCGATTGATGAGAAGCTTTGCTAATTATTTTCCTTTGGTGAACAGACCGTGGTTGGGATTCACCAATATCCTCTCTACTACAGCCCGAACTACTTTCAGTCACCAGAATCCTTTATACCTGAACGATGGCAAGATGATTCTCGGTTCTCCACAGATGCGAAGAAAGCGTTCCAGCCTTTCTCTTTTGGGCCGAGAAACTGCCTGGGCAAAAAGTAAGTAGCAATTTGAGGACACATGAACGAGCTGGGAGCTGACTATTCCTCCAGTTTGGCATATGCTGAGATGCGTTTGATCCTTGCCCGAATTGTATGGAACTTTGACCTTCACCTGGCCAAAGACAGTGATGGATGGATTGACAAGGGTGAGACATACTTGATCTGGCGCAAGCCAGCGCTTAATGTTCATCTCGTGCCCGCGAGTCGGGACTAGAGCCTGTGCAAGTACTAAAGCCCGGACGGCCATCATCTAGTTATGTTACCCTACCCAGGCAGTGGTAGACCATTTTATATCGTAAGAGTGTGGTTCAACACCTATTCAGAAGAAACTCCTAAGAAAGTCTCTCTTTTAGGGGAGCTGTTATAACCAAATGGGATAAATATTCCTTTTATGTCTGCTGGCTTATTAATAGACGGATCTTGCCTTGGTACAGGCACCGGCGGCCATGTCGCACACTTATTGCGCTGAATGAAAACATCAGCGGGTTCGTTTGCTTGTTTCTGAGCTTATGATTTATCAAAGCGTATAGTCCATTGCCTTACCAATCCACGAATACATCATGCGTTGCCGGGTATAATTCATTCCATACAAGCCATGCCGTACGCCCCGTACATATTCCGTTTTCGGAGTTGCTGTTGCATTGCAGAAGAGGGGTTGTGTTTGACGAAGGGCGCAGGTCGCTTCCGGTCTGCTTGGCAGCAAAGACGCCTAGAAGACGCAAAAAATATACAGTGTAGCCGTGGGTTTCAGTAGGTTAAACTGATCCATGTAGTTATTTTTTGCAACATATACACTAAAATAAAGATAATATATCATCTTGTTCCCTTGTCGGTTCATCCTCTACTTGCCGGGTCTCCATCTCAACAAGCCCGGAGGGGCTTATCAGCATTCAAGGGCATCGGTGTGGCCCGGTGCAGCCCAATGGTAATAGGCACGAAGAAGTGCGCCCTTTGGAATGATATCTCCGTATCGGAGTGGTAAACTCATTAGTAATTGGACTGGCCGGCCCACGGTTATAACTATAAATCCGATAGAGCCTGTGCTTGGATCAACCTCTCTCGAATAGCTACAGCGCTAATTCGACGAGCTCTGCGGAATAGTATTGGACATTGGCTTTTTACATGCCATCACCTTAAATCCTCGGGCGACAAGATGGTCACGATCAAAACTCCAGATGAGCGGGTTATGTGCGTGGATGATATTCGAAAGATTGCCACGGCTAAGCTCCCACAAATCATCAGCGGTCAGTCTATACATGTACACACTAGCATAGATTGGCACTGATTATGTCTGCACGAAAGACTTCTATAACGATGGCTCCACGACGCAAGTTACTGTTCGCGAGAACTCCAGCGCGTACTCAAAGTACCGCGTACGCGCGCGAGTCCTAGTTGACGTATCAAAGGTAGATCCATCGACTACTGTATTGGGCGAGAAGATAGACTTCCCTTTATGTGTGTCTCCCGCCGGTCTGCAAGCTATGGCTCACCCAAACGGCGAGCTAGCCACTGCGCGTGCTTGTGCCAAGCGCCGCGTTCACATGGGCATCTCCTCATTCGCGAATCACTCGGTGGAGGACATTCGCGCGGCCGGACTTGCCGTCGGGCCCTTGACAAACGCCATACAACTATACACAATGCAAGACAAAGAGATGCAGCTACGTATTATCCATCGTGCCGAGGCAGCCGGCTGCAAAGCTATATTCTTGACGGCCGATAGCCCTGTACTTGGAGTAAGATATAACGAGGTTCACAATGACTTTCGGACGCCGGACGGCTTGAACCTGCCTATGCTAGAGAAGACGTCCGAGATGATCCGTTCGCAAACTCATGACGACGGGTTTACCGCGTTCAATTCTGACTCGCATTCGTGGGAGAAAGAGATACCATGGCTTCGCAAGCACAGTAAGATGGAGATCTGGATAAAGGGAGTCCTGACTGCCGAAGATGTGCATCTCGCTATACAGTACGGCTGCGATGGTATCATTGTGAGCAATCATGGTGGCAGACAACTCGATGAAACGCCCGCAACTGCCGACGTCTTGCTGGAGTGCGCCAAAGCAGCTAACGGCAAGATTCAAATTCATGTCGATGGCGGCATCAGGACTGGGACCGATATTTTCAAGGCGCTGGCTCTTGGCGCTCAGTGTGTGTGGATTGGACGGCCGATGATCTGGGGTCTGGCGGTAAGTGCTCTTTTCTATTCTCAGATTTGACTCGTTCTAAATTATGCGTTCAGTACAATGGAGAAGCTGGCGTTACTAAAACTTTGGGCATTCTTTACGAGGAATTCAAACGATGTATGCAGCTGACGGGCTGTAATACCATTGCTGATATTTCTCTTGCGTCTATCGGCGCTGTTCGGTTTGATGGCCCTTTGGCCAGACTTTAGTTGTGGCGATAGATGTGGCTCTTCTTAGTCTAAATACATTCCTGTTTGAAATCAGTTCAGGTTATATTTATTGCAATTGTTCACTTATTATGATAGCCACCTCACTTTCCCAGGATTGAACAAATTGTTTTTTTGATGGCTCATACATCTGTGCTATGTCAAGGTCTATTTATCCAACGTTCCCAACTCGAAGTAAGAGTTAAATTATACTCCTAAGCGGATGGTGGGGCGGGAGTAATGTTCTGAAAATCCTCCGGCTTCCACGAGGTCTTGGTATTGAGAATTATAAAGAGAATCAAAGCAAGCCAAGGTGAGCGGGAGGGACCGCGCTGGGGTCGGCGGGGCTGAGGAGACCTGAAATCCTGAATGTTTCGATATCTTGCTTGCTTTAAGTGATATTTTTGCGCCTCTTCATTCACAATTTCATGATTCAGAATAGCTTCTTCCTTACTGATAGAAAGTTCTTCAACTTCGACTGCCAGCAGACGTACTCGTTGGAAATCCGCAGGATCCTCTTGTATTTGCTCTGCAACCCCAGAAAGCTCGTCAAATTCCTCCTCTCGGAAATTCCGGGTACTTGAAGGTTGCGATTGACGATCCTCAACCGCAGTATCGGCAAAAAGCCTAGACATACGGATCCACATACCACAGCCATCGGTCTGGCTAAGAGAAAAGGTTCCTCAGTTGGGTACTAGAATAATAACGACCTCAGACTTACCATTTTACGTTCGTATTCTCTGGAGCATTACTGTCCATTCCACAGCGTGGACACACTCCTTGCATCATTTGGTCTCCAGTGAAAACCATACTCATGTTGATCTTCATGCCCCTTCGAAAAGATGCCTTAGGCGGTAATGACTGGTTCAAGTCTTCCCCTGTAATGTTCTCCTCCAGAGCATACTTTCCATGGATAACCATTCTGTACCCCTTGAGCTCCTCAAAATGATGCTGAAGTAGCCGCTGGAAAAACTATATCCTCGGTCAGAAAAAGTCTTGGCCAGGTTATGAAGATGCTAGACGGTGGCATTCTATCCGCGTACCTGCCAAGAATGAATCCATTCCGTCGGCAGTTCAAGCACATTCCCCAATGAGTCTTCAAACAGCACTGGTTTACCAAGAGTTGGGTCTGGCCCATTGAAAAAGCTGGCATTAGACGCATGGTAATGCTGATCCGCAATGATCCGGTCGAGACTGTGCTTGATTTCGCAAATCTCTGTAACGATACCAGCAGTCTGCCCACATATATCCTGTGTCATGTTACTGATACCGTAAAGCTGTGGGGCTTGCCTTTCGATACGTTGTTCACAATCATCACCCTTTTCGGCAATGCGGACCAGAAATTCTTCGAAGCCATCTAGCTTTGATCTGATAGTTGTTGCGTCAGCGCGAGTAGCGTGTCTGTGATGTTAGTGAATCAAGACCAAGCCTCTTTCAGGGGGGTAGTGAACGAACTTCCCTGCTATTGTAACTAGAGTGGAGAGTTGCTGCGCGCGAGCTCTCAATCTCTCCATAGTTCCTTGGATTTTAGTGCTCTCCATTGCACCAAACTGTAGCTTTTTGAGGGCATCCTTAGTTGCGGAGCCAGATCCACCTGCTTGGAGACTGCCATGATACTTGTCGTGTATTTTCATGAGCTCTTCCTGCATCGCAGTACCACACTCATCAACGATAGGCTTGATAATAATGAAAAGCTGCTCCATAAAGAGAGAGCTTTCTCGCTCCTCGAAGATCACAACGACCTGCAGCGGGATCATCATCAGACATTTGTTGTGAAAGGCAGGTATGACGAGATTCGTGATGTTACCTGGGTGAGTACTTGGACTAGACATTGGACCTCGTCGCAGAACTCCAGATACTGTCTTCGGCTTCCGCTCTTGTCGCTCAGCGCCCGGGCAAGGTTATTACCAACTTTACAAACAGTGAGGATATCGCCGAGACCGCCAAATGTAATGGCAGACGCCATCCTGAGGAAAGACGGTATGGTCGGCGCTACA
Organism: Clonostachys rosea; assembly: GCA_026958235.1. Classification (NCBI taxonomy): domain Eukaryota; kingdom Fungi; phylum Ascomycota; class Sordariomycetes; order Hypocreales; family Bionectriaceae; genus Clonostachys; species Clonostachys rosea. The sequence continues at coordinate 1,104,944 of CP110205.1, forward strand.
GAAGTTCCTTCTACCAATCTTTGAACTGGGCTGATGAAAAACTTTGGTGGCGAAGTCAATCAAGTTGTAGGTACGCGCCCAGTCTGGAAAAAATGCACTTGGACTTGACATGATGACCGCAGCAGCCAACCACGTGATAGAGTAAACAATCGAGTGACTATCACGTGAATAGCCCTCAAATGCATTTTGTTAAGTTGCCCGAACCGAGAATCAACATGAGTACCTATCAGTCGCGCAGCGTTTTTTTATTAATATGACTGGAGTGGCAAATTCCCTTGCGGTGTCATGCCATGAGCGTAACATTCTGACAACGTATGCTCGCTCTTGTTACATAATAAATCTCGGTTAGCCTGGAAGATAATGTTAGGCGTATAATAATAAAGCCTGGGCGACTGTGTCATGACAAGAATTATAGCCTTCAAACATTGCAGCATGTTCTCTTACAATAGGTTAGACAGCAAGGTCGACCACACATCCATCGCTCGTCGCAAACTGAGAGAAAACAGCTCTTGTCTCGTAGCGATCGCTTGTAAATGGCGAAGGACAGATTTTCCAATTTCATTGTCGCAGCCGCTGACTGCTTGGCCTGGCTTACAGCGATCACTTGTCGCGTGGGTGGAATAATGCTCATAAACACAATCAACATAGCTATCTTTCACATATAATATAGTTTATATAGTGATGTCTCTCATAGCCGTACTATGTGCATACTTAAATGAATAATACAATTGGCATCAGACTTAACAGATAATCTTTGTAAGTAATGATACTACCTCATCGTCCGCTGGAATTGACACCCTATATATCTATGATCCTAGCTGATTCTGGCCATAACTGCCAATTACATTAGATGACATGCGGGTAGCTGTCGGAGACTTGTTTAGGTGCGTGTTAGACAGCATAAAGAGTGTGTTTCCCAAACAATCTATATGTTGCAAGGGAGATTACGTGTATCCTTAATTTCTGACAATAGCAGTTAAAGATACTTCGGGTAATTTAGTCAATCGGCCCCCCATCGTTGCTTGTTTATCAAAAGCCGACGCCGTTCAGCGTAGAAAAGTCTCCGCTGACCACGAGAGTTGTCCCGAGCCGAGCGAAAGTTGCCGGACATGTGGATACGCTTTTGTGTCCAGCCTCCGCAGAGCCCGGAAGAGAAATATAAGCAGTAGCAACGCTTTGACAATTTGTCTTTATGCAATAGGGCTATATAACTAACGTGTTGTCCTTCTGAATTCGAAACCTTCTATGCTCATATTCAACTTCTTCTTCGGCTCCAGATTACAACTACAATGGTCTCTAAATTATTAAACCCGGTGACCGATGGCAGTATCGGTCTCTCCCGTATATTAATTGCTGGGGTATGATTCCCAGCTAACTCTAGCGGCGAGGTCCCTAACCATCAATCTTCTAGGTTGTCACATATATCATAGCAAAGGTCATACATGAGTTCTTCTTGCATCCGTTACGCAAATACCCGGGGCCTCTATTATCTAGATTTACGAGGGTTCCATACTGGATTGCCAACTTGACGGGCAACCAAGTCCACCACATGCACCAGCTGCATTCGCGGTACGGGCCAATAGTGCGTTATGGCCCCAATGATATGAGTTACACCGATAGTCAGGCATGGAAGGATATCTATGGCCACAAGAAGGACAAACAAGATAATCCAAAGGACCGACGCTTCTATCCTCAACCAGATTCGGGTGTCCATTCCTTAATCACAGCGAGTAAAGAGGATCATGCCCGTGTGCGACGAATGTTCGCGCTCGCCTTCTCAGATCGCGGCCTCAAGCAGCAGGAACCTCTGTTTCAAAAGTACGCCGACCTCATGGTATCGAAGCTTCGCGAGTTTTCGGCCACAGAGCAGGATCTGGTCAAGATCCTCAACTTCACTACCTTTGATATCATGGCTGAGTTGACATTCGGTGAGCCTCTTGGCCTGCTCGAGGGATCAAAGTACTCGCCGTGGGTTGCCAACATCTTCCAAGCAATCAAGGCCGGTCCAATGGTGCAGATGGGACTCTACTACCCGCTCTTAGGCTATTTATTGAAGTCTCTGGCACCAAAGAAACTCCAGGAGATGCGTCGATCGCACGCGCAACACACAATCAGTCGTGTCGACCAGCGTCTCGCCCGGGGCTCCACACAGCCCGACCTCTGGAATCTAGTTGTGACCGACGAAGGCGAGAAGAAGCTCTCACTGCAAGAGATGTACAACAACGCCGACGTGTTCATGCTTGCAGGCACCGAGACGACCGCTACGCTGCTCTCAGGTCTAACCTTCTATCTTCTGACTAACCCGGAGAAAATGCGAATACTAGTTGAAGAGATCCGAGGAGCTTTTGACAGCTCCGAAGAAATGATGTTTGATCGCCTAGCAAGTTTAAAGTATCTCCATGCCTGTATTCAGGAAGGCCTGCGCATGTATCCTCCAGTTCCCTCGTCACTATCACGAGTCGCACCAGACCACGGCACTATCATATGTAATGGGTTTGTTCCTAGTCGCGTAAGTGCTAACTTCATCATTTTAAGAATTGAGCCACGTGAAAGTTGCGTTTTATATCCAGGAGACTGACACTGCGCACAGACAAGCATTTCAGTTCACCACACGGCAACATATAGAAGTCCGAAAAACTTTCGCAATCCAAACGATTTTGTTCCAGAGCGGTGGCTAGGCGCTGAGGAGTACGCAGACGATCTGCGTGAGGCTCTCCAGCCATTCCACCTTGGACCCCGAAACTGTCTTGGCCAAAAGTGAGTTGAACTACTCTTGCGCAGAACGCATGCTGTGCAACAAAACTAAATGGAATTTTAGTATGGCATGGCACGAGATGAGGTTGTTGCTGGCTCAATTGCTTTACAACTTTGATTTAGAGCTCTGTGAGGAGAGCAAGGGCTGGTCAGACCAGAAGGTTTTCGTGCTGTGGGAGAAGAAGCCACTACTATGTAAATTAAAGCCGGTCAAATTATAGACCCGGTGTGTTGCGAAAAGACTCAGATATATATTGGCTTTGGTCGATTCCAGTTGACTCTCGGCCTATTGTAGCATAGATACAATTACTCAACTCTCAACAATCCAAAATGCAGCCTTGAGATCGACGAATAATCGCAGGGGAAAATTCCTAATACTTAAAAGGATTATGCTATCGAACCACACCTGGCTAGTTAACCACCTCTGCGCATACTAGGAGTTACTTTTATACAGCAAAGAAGAAGAAATTAAATTCTATAAAAACTACTACTTATAGAAAGTATATATTAATTAACTCTATCTATTTTTCTAAGTCAGAATAGCTTAATTGGATATAATATTGATAATTATATGGTTTTTTCTTCTGTATTCTTGGTACAGCGCCCTGGCCCCGTGACCCTGGAAGCATGGCCACAGCGCCTGGAGAGATGGTTAGCTAGCCAGATGTGGTTGTTCGAGCAAGAACCTACTTGAATGAGCTATGCTTAAACCGGGGACAAGCTCGCTAAACTACATATGGCATAGATCTGCCTGTTGCTATCATCGACCCGCGTCATCAAAACATTGCTCATCGCGACGTAAACCTGCTGAGGGAATTGAATTTCAAGGAGAATGACATCACTAATGATAGCATATCACTTACTGAAACAGTTTATTTTACGCACGTGTTTTCACAGGTGCTGTAACTATTAGCATTAGGCAGATTTGTTTTAGCAAAGAAGGTTGCTGGGATAAGGATGACCACGACTGACAAATGGCCCGCAAGATGTACTCGGTTTGCAAAATACTTCGATGTCATCTTTGAACTCAATTTTAATACTATTGAAGACTTATGAGATTTTTCATGTGATAATAATCTAAGAACACTAGTCAATCAAAATAACGGTGTCTGCATTATGGGGAAGATGTTCAGTGTCCAAAGTCTGTGTATAGGGTAGCCTATATATTTGGAAATGTGGCTCGTCCTCACACTGGTTGGTTCCTCTGTCTAGTTCCTACTAAGTGATATTCACTGAGGAAAATTGGCTTGGCGAGTGAATATCGCGTTGAGCAATGGTAATGACAGTATTTACGAAATCCATTTCATTTCAGTTGTTATTGTCATTAGATAGTTCTGGCTGGTCTTAGCTTGTGGACGCAGGTATTTCGCGACGTGTTTTGGCCCCGCATGTGATGTCGTAAAGGGCTCTGGCGTCGCTCATGGCAGGGCGAGTCGGACTTCCGGATTAGTATTAGCGCCTTCACGGACAGTACTGACAAGGATCCTGACTCGTTTGCGCCAAGATGTTCCTGGACAATAACGCCCGTGGACGTAGATAAGATATTCTAACTTGGGGTACGAGAATTGCCGAGGCTGGGAGAAATGCTCAAAATATGAAATACAGTGAAAAAGAGTAGCGTGCTTCCGTTACCTAAATTGGCCTTTATTGTAAGCTGAGGCCTGTTTCTTCTCAAGATCGAGCAGGGATTCTAGCCCGCACACAGCAAAGATATCAAGCATGGCACAATACCCGCCCCTAGAAAGCATCAGGAGCGTGCTAATTGCAAACCGAGGAGAAATTGCCGTCCAATGCATTCATGCATGCAAGGCAGTGGGAGTAAAGAGCTACGCAGTTTATACGGAATCAGACAATGCCTCGCTCCATGTTCGCTTGGCGGACGAATCCTTGAGCTTGGCGGGTGAGGGAACCGCTGGATATTTAGATATGCAAGTTATGAAGATTCAGATGTTGTCAATTATTTTTTAAGGTTATGGCTGCTGATCTGTATCATTAGTAACGACATCCTTCAACTTTGTAAAAGGCACAGCATTGACGCGGTCATCCCAGGCTACGGGTTCTTGAGCGAAAATGTCGAATTTGCTAAGCAGGTCACAGATGCCGGCATGACCTTCATTTGGCCATCATCTGAGTCTATCACAGAGATGGGTCTAAAGCACCGGGCAAGAGAGGTTGCTCAAGAGGCTAAAGTACCTGTAGTTCCAGGAACTGATCTCCTGGCTTCTGAAGCTGAAGCTCTAGCTGCTGCTGACACTCTGACATATCCTGTGAGTTGTCAGCTGAAGACAGGATTACCACTGGGATATATGCTAACCCATCTTGATAGGTAATACTCAAAGCTACAGGTGGCGGAGGCGGAATGGGCCTCAAAATTTGCCATTCACCAGATGATATCAATGCCGCCTTTTCAATGGTGAAAAACAGGGGTTCTCAATTGTTCAAGAACGAAGGTGTGCTCCTTGAAAAATATTACGCCCGCAGCCGTCATGTGGAAGTCCAGGTTTTCGGCAACGGCCGGGATGTCATCCACTTTGGAGAGAGAGAATGTAGCATTCAGAGACGCCACCAAAAGGTAAATATCAAATTCTCCCCGGCCAGCAGCTAAAGTATTTAACACTGCAAAGGTTATTGAAGAGTGCCCAAGTCCCTTTGTGGAAGCACACCACGGCCTTAGAAAAACACTCACGAACTTCGCAATAAACTTCGCCTCCGCTCTCAATTACAAGTCCGCCGGCACTGTTGAATTCCTTGTGGATGACAATACTGCCCAGTTCTTCTTCTTAGAAATGAACACCAGGCTGCAAGTGGAGCACGGGATAACGAACTGTGCTATGGCGTGGATATTGTTGCGTTGATGCTCCGGCAAGCTAATCTGGAGAGGGTGGAAAGGGCGGCATTCTCTCATCAGAATTGCTCTCCTTGCAAAAGCCGGCACCAAACGGTGTTGCCATTGAAGCTCGTATTTATGCCGAAGATCCGTTCAAAAACTTTGCACCCAGCCCAGGGGTCTTTCAGGGGGTCTTTTCGCCCAATGATGGCGACGTCAGGATTGATACATGGATCCAATCTGGCCAACATGTTTCTCTGCATTGTGGTGTGTGCAGAAAATAGTCTGTCTAAGACGAATCCTTCAGCGCTAACAGTTCAAATTAGATCCATTAATTGCAAAAGCCATGGTTTATTCATCAAATAGAGATGAAGCTACAAGCAAAATGATAGATCTATGCTCGCGCCGCATTATACTACGAGGCCCCACGACAAACCTTGACTTTGTGTCGGCTATCCTATCTTCTGAAGCATTCAGGCAAGGTGACACATTGACGAATTTCCTTGACACCCGATTCAAATACCAGCCCCATGGAATCCTTGTATTATCGGGGGGCTCGCATTCACTAATCCAGGACTTTCCCGCAAGAGCTTCGTTAGGTCATGGTATCCCAAAGAGCGGGCCCATGGACAGCCTCACATCGCGCATTGCAAATCTCCTGGTTGGAAACCCACAGGGCACAGAGGTCGTCGAAATCACTCTTCTAGGTCCTGAGCTGCTCTTTGTATCAGCTGCCGTCGTTTCAGTCTGTGGAGCTGAGTGCCTGGTTACTGTTGATGGGACACAGAGCGACCAATGTAGTCTTCCTTGGTCATCAAGGAAGGGCAAAAACTGAAAATCGGTTCTGTGATTGGAAGCGGCTGCCGCGTATATCTCGCTGTTAAGGGAGGGTTTCCAAATATTCCGGTTGTATTTGGGTCCAAGGCAACAACTCCAAGTCTGAATTTAGGTGGTTGTCAAGGACGGGCACTCCAGCAAGGTGACTTCTTGCAAGTCGAGGAAAATAGTTCGCGTTGGGCACAAGAAACACAAGAATACATCTTACCGGTGGGTTTGAGACCAAAGATGGACGTAAGAGAGATCTACGTCTTACAAGGGCCTCATGATTCCGACGAAATCATGACTACTAAAGATCGACATATGCTTTATAGTACCGACTGGAAAGTTGGTCATAATTCTAGCCGAACTGGAGTCAGGCTGATAGGGCCGACACCAAAGTGGGCGCGTGAAACTGGAGGAGAAGCTGGATCACATCCCTCAAATTACCTTGAGTACGTGTTGGGAGATCGCAAGTGTCCAATATCGATGATGTGCCAGCTTTGTGGTAGTTATGGTTACCCCTCTCCTGGTGGGCTCAACTGGGGCGGCAACTCGAGCATTATCTTGACGGCAGACAGCCCTAATTTTGGGGGACTCGTCTGTTCAACAACCGCCATATCCACCGAACTATGGAAATTAGGCCAGTTGAAGCCGGGAGAGTCCTTCCGAATGACGCCAGTCACTTTGGACTCTGCCGTCAGTCAGTTCCATAGGATAGAGACGTACTTGTCAACAATTTCCCAAAGCATATCTAGACTAGCGACAAAGGCAGCTGAATTTGATTTGTCTCTCCCACGAGCTGATGTGGGAGGTCATACTTCTATCCTGAAGATCGCGAGGCAATCAGCAACAGGAATCTTCGACCCGAAAGTCACCTATCGACAGGTAGGTCAAATTTAAATTCGTATTTCGGAACTCGATGCTAATCTCTCTTCCAGGGAGGAGATAGATTTTTACTTCTTGAGTTTGGAGATCAATCGACAAATGTTGTAACAATCGTCCGGATCAAGTTATTGATGGAAAAACTCCGTGCTTTGCTGGACCTGAATCTTCTTTTAACCCCACATGTTGGATCGTTGGCTATCGAATATAATCCTCTCAAGATCGCACAAGCCGGGTTACTGAATCGCGTCTACGAGATCGAGTCCAATCTCGAAATGACGTTCCCCTGCCGCGAGCTCCACGTGCCTCTGGTCATGGACCATCCCGACATTCAGGAATGCATCGGGCGATATATGACAATGGTCCGAGACAAAGCAGCCTATCTTCCCGACAACCTGGAATATATTCGAAAGTACAATGGACTGGACAGTCGCAGACAGGTTTTCGAAATAATGCTAGAGACACAATACATCATTGCCGCAGTTGGATTCCTGTGCGGAACTCCGATATTCTTTCCTCTTAACCCCAAGGTCTTCATGGGCCAGAAATATAACCCTACAAGAACCAGCACACCTGGGGGCACGATTGGCCTCGGGGGATCCATCCTGTCGGGATACTCACTCGAGCAACCTGGAGGATACATGCTGGCGGCAAGAACCCTTGAGATGTGGGACACTTTTGGCACAAAGCCAGGCTTCACGGCTGAGAAGCCTTGGACTTTTGAGCCTTTTGACAAGGTCAAATTTTACGAGGTGGGCGTTGAAGAGTATGATTCCCTTGCAAGAGACTTCTTTGCAGGAAAATCCCGGTGGCAAATCTCAGAGTCAACATTTGACCTTCGCCAGGTATACGACTTGTTCGAGAAGTCAAAGACAGATCTTGATGTTATCGAGTTCAAAAAACGACAGAAGCAAGGCATGGATGAGCAGGACAGGCTCGAAGGAGCACTTTACGATGAATGGCAAGCAGATAAGCTTGCTGAAGACTCTCTGGTAGCTACAGAATTTAACGATCCTGGTATCGAAAATGCTCTGGCCATCTAATCACCCATGGCTGCCAACGTCTTCCGGCTTCATGTGAAGGCCGGAGATAAGCTCAAGGAAGGACAGGTGGTTGCAATATTGGAGGCAATGAAGATGGAAGTGAAGGTACATGCCCCGAAGGAAGCAGATGGTCTCTGTGTGAGTGCGGTTCTGAAGAAGGTAGGAAATATTGTCAATGCTGGTGAAAGGCTGATGCTCTTCACTGTGGTGTAAAGCGTATGGAGCAAGTTTAGTACCAAGCTTATTTGCATTCATTCAATGCCTATATTATTTATCGCCTAAACACCTTCACTGGAAGCTTATTCTCATGTAATGATTTGAACGATTCTAGATGATGTAGTTGCCTGACGGATTGCCTGTGCTTCAATGTCTTTGCTTCAATGTCTTGTCTCGAAGTTTGACCTTGGATGGCCCTAAGAGGTCTATTTCGCGTATCTGACTCTTTCTATTCACTTTTCGATCTTGCAGAACTCAGAATGTGTATCTTCGGTTTCGTTTTGCTGGCAACATGCTTCCATATCTTCTAGCCAGTGGGGGAATCTCTCCCTCGTACATAATAATATGGCATGGAGAGTAACCTGATCGCGCGCTAAAACGGTAAGAGGCAACCCGTGACGACGCTACACCAGGAATGGGAGCTGTAGCCACGGCCCAGATCATGCAATGGTGGTCGGAGATCTATCCCCGCATCGGCATCCCCCCCCCCCCCCCCCCTTAGCCGATGAGGTCTTGTGTCTTGACCGCTCTCGGCAAAAGTAGTGTTTGAGTCCGCATATAGAGTGAGGCTTTGGTGACGTGGAGGAGTCATGTGGTCCAGCATACTTTAGCATCTCCCTGCCAATCGTCGTTTACTTAGCTTGGATTACTAAAGCCATTGTTTGTCATTCCTGTGCGCCTTCTCGCGAGTGGAACATTCAATCGCTCACAAGCAATATCATCATGGCTGGATACTGTAAAAAGGTTGAGATCAACTGTGATATGGGTGAGGGTTTCGGAAAATGGAAGATGGTACGTCGTGCTGTGATTTATTTCCGTTTGCTGTAGCTGACATGGTCTGTTGTGATTTTGCAGGGACCAGATGAAGATCTCATGAAACTCATGGATTATGCCAATATCGCCTGCGGATTTCATGCTGGGGACCCTACAACGATGATCAAGACTATCCGACTTGCGAAAGAGCACGGGGTGAAAATTGGTGCTCACCCCGGGCTTCAAGGTATGTGCTAAACTTCCATTCATTTGTAATTTCAACAAATAAAGATCACAGATTCTCGTTCGAATGAGGAGCACCTGTACGACGAAGAATCGAAAGAAATCTAACGCAGAATATAGATTTGTTTGGATTTGGTCGCCGGAAAATGGACATACACCCTGACGATATGTACGCAATGATCCTATATCAAGTTGGGGCACTGAAGGCTATGCTAGACGCTGAAGGAGTTCCTCTGAACCATATCAAACCGCACGGCGAGCTTTACTTCTACATGCAAAGGGATTTGGAGATTATGGACGCCGTGTTGAGGGCGTGCTTCGTATTCAAGGTGCCTGTCTTTGGCTCCAAGGGAACCGAGCATCAAGGGGCGATGTGCAAGAAGTACGGGCTTGAATTTGTTGAAGAAGCCTATACCGTTTTGCAGTACAACAAACACAAGAAGCTTCTCCCAGCATCCGAGAGCAAGATGGCTACCGTTGAAGATATCTATGCTCGTACGATGTCTATTGGGTTGGAGGATGAGGTGCTGGATAACGAAGGGGTGAAATTTACAGTGGGATTCAACGGCCAACCATTTATCTTTTGTATTCACTCCGACATGCCTACTGCCCTAGAGAATGCGAAAGTATGTCGAAAGGGGGTAAACGAGATAAATAGTCTTAGGGGATGGAAATAAAGGAGTAACTTATGGAATACCTCCCAGACTACCCAAAGAAAAGTAGGCTAATGGCATTGATTGAGAAATCTTGAAATGAGAAAATTAATCTATTCGCTTCATCTGTTCTAGAACATGAAATAGGTGCTTTGTTTATCCAGCTCTCGAATATACTGTTCTCGAGGTGTACACCATGACAGGGTATCGTCACTTGCATTGGAATTCGCCACTGATGCGGCATTATTCCAGATCTTCTCAGTGTATTCCATCATATATTCCCTTGAACGGTCGCGATATACCTCCATCATCGCGGCGTGCTTCCGCCGTACCCAGTCCCTCTCCTCCAAAGTGGTGGCCTCGCGTGCAGCCATATAAAATGGGAAAGGAAGCGACGAGTCAGGACCGCAACCGGGTTCAAGCTTATCCATGATTTGAAATAAATGCCTCCGTACAAGCTGTACCCGTGACGACTTAGTGGAATCAAGGAATAACCTCCGAAGTAGAAGTAACTGGGCCGTCCAGTAAAAACATTCGCAGACAATGTCTAAAATAGAAATATCGCTCAAAGACATAGGGGATGGTTGTGAAGACGGTGACGAAGATGGGGCCTGCGTTGCAGTTTTGGACATAGAGGCAGCCCGGATCATAGAGTTGTAATACTTGTGACCCCAAATACGCATCTCTGTTTCCAACGTGTATGCCTTGGCCTGGACCAGATCATGTGTGGTGCTGCCATCCAATAGATCGGCACTGAGCACAGCTATCTCGGCCAGAAAGCAAAGAACGCGTTGGTCACATCCATGCATCTCGCGGAATGCTGGGTCACCGTGATCCAACTTCTCGTCTTCCTGGTACATAAAAAAGTCAAATGAGGCCAGGGGCCGCCGGAAACGCAGATGGGCATGAACAACATCGACCATAGCAAATCGGTTGACGAGGGTTCTTGAAAAGATGGAATCTGGAGGACGGCAGAGATATCCCAGGTCTTTGATGAAGTGGAGTGCGCATTTCAGATGCATCTCGACGTTTCCCGCACCAGTCATTAGTACTGAAGAAGTTTGCATCATGACGGCAGCTAGTGCAATCTCAGTTGCTGAGAGTATGGAGAACACGCCTCCCTGCAGAAGAAGCTTGTCGGGTGACTTCCCTATGTCGCTATGCCTATCTCTACTTTCCTGTAGTGCGTTGAGAGCGGCCTGTAAGGAATGTAGGGCTCGACTCTGGCGTGACGAGAGCACACTTACATTGCTCCGGCCGCAATTGTGCATGTGAGCTGTGGCAACCGATAAGATCCCATGGAGGAGCACTGGATGGGACAGAGACACTAGCGCTAAGTTTCTCCACGGATTTTTGGTGCTATCATGTGCTGGTATACATGTGCAAACTCTCTTGAAGACTAACATCAAGAGCTGGTTAACCAAGGTTGATAGAAATTAAACAGGTCGTCTTACAATAAGTAAATGCTATTTCCTCTCCAGGGCTTTGAAATATTTGAAAGAGAAGGTTACTCAAGGTGTTATCGATGACCCAGGATGTGGAATTAGTGGGGGATGATGGTACATCTGAGTTGTCGTCAAGTAGGACCAATGATGCATCGCTATGCTCAGGAACTATAGTCTGGGAGTCTACGAAGCATAGTTCCTGGAGACTCTCGTGGCTGGCTTGGCCTATATGATCGTGATCATTCCCATAAGTACTATCAGTGGTCGCCCAGACTTCATGACCTAGCTCAAAGTGCTCTTCAGTGGGTGCTAGGGAATTGGAATGGAGGTTTTGGTGAGCACTCTGAGTGGATTCGATACCATGATAAGGCGAAGCAGACAATGTATCATGGGGTGTTAGGGAATATTCCTCGCTGTGTACGTCTAGAGGCGAGATAACATCCTCAATAATATAGTCAGAATCGCGTCTTGGTTGTTTAGGATGTTGTACGACGCTATGTGGATGCGAATGCGATGTCTCAGGGCTATGGTTAGATGTTGGATTTATGGCTCTCCACGGAGGTGAAGCAGGCTGTGAATCCAGACAGAGTGTCGACTTGGACGATTGAGGCAGACTTGCCGGTGATGCAGCGTCGGGGATAGGCAGTGGAGACCGAGTGTGAGCAGAACTCGCCCCAGGTCGACCTCCTCGCTTCCCAACCCTGGAGCCTTTCGCATCCTTGTGGAGCTTTGATGTACTGCTAACTGTTGTCCATCTCAAAGGGATACTGTAGTCGCATTCAAGGCCGCGTATCTGGCAAGACTGGCATTTAGGCTGACCCTCATCGCATTTCCTGTGCTTCCGACGGCAGGTCATGCAACCTTAATAATCTCATATTAGAAAATACCTACTGAGACTTGTGAAATCCAAATTTGGGGCACTAGACGAACCAGAGCGAGACCGTAAGCCTTGGTTAACGGGTTCCATCGTTGTTCTTTAATCGCAAAAGGTAGAGTAGGGCAAATGTCCCCACAATCTGTGATCGTTTCTGATTATTCGGTCTCTGTTAGGGTTGAATTCTTGAGCGAGGGTTCTAAGAGGAAGGACGTATCGGACTCTGGTAAGGTCGGTAGAGGCAGATGGAGCTGGATGATGAGTGCGGCGTTCACTGGGGGTCCGAGAACTGGCGCATCGTCATCCGTTATCATGGCAGTGGATCCTTAACTCTCACTTACCATCCTCCTAGTACTGTAAGAGTATGGCTTGCTTGGCTTGCCCCGTTGTATGTGCGGGGTATCAGGGAGTGTATGGTGGGCACTTCGGTGTGGGAGAGATAGGACCGGCTTTGTTCCGATGTATTCTGTGTCTGTTGAGCATATTCAGATTTGGTTGGAGTGGTGGCAAGGAGTTCCTACGGAGTTGCAGTATAGAATTCGCCTCTCCTGAACCATTGGTAGCTGGATACACTAAATTGTGTCTTCAAATTGCTGACAATAAAACATGGATTGGATTGGATTACTATGCTCTAAACTTGTTCCCAACATTCCATCACTCTCCCTATTCCAAACATGACTTATCGACCATCATTTTCAGAAGCCTCGATCAAATATCCCACTACCACCTTAGGATAGCCTTTATTATCTGTGTCTATGAATCAGGAATATAAATGCAGAAAAGGAGGCCACGGAACTACCTTGCCATCTCGAGTGTCTTGAATACACTCTTCGAACTTGGAAACGTCATAGAATGTCCAAAGCTTTTCCAATGGAAAGTTTCCAGATCTGTGCAGCTCTATCATTTCAGGTATAAACTGTTTTCTTCCTTATGGTTAGCAGCTGTGAATCTTCTTGAGTGGATTGTTCGGTTTGAACTTGCCTTTGTAGATAGAGTCTCCTTGACATATCCCACGGATCGTTTTATTCTCATGTTGTAGTTTCATAGGGTCTATTTTCAACATAAAATCGGGCTTCGGAACACCCACCACAACTGCACAACCGCCGCAGCACACACACTCCAACATTTTCTCCATGAATAGAGAAACCCCTGTGCATTCTAACGCATATCGAGCCCCGCCACCTGTGATGGAATGAATCTCGCGCATGAAATCTGGAGTATTCTGGGTATTGATCGTGTGCGTGGAACCTAGCTCTCTGGATATTGTGAGCCTCTCCTCTATCTGGTCAATTGCGATGATTTGCCGAAGGCCAAGATATTTCCCCGCCATTATCGCAGCGATTCCAACTGTACCCGCACCAAAAACAACGAGAGAATCGTCGGCCGTCGGTTGAAGGCTGTTCAGAACCGTACCAGCCCCTGTTTGAAAACCGCAACCCAAAGCTGAATACACTGCAAGGTCCTCAGGATAGGGATAAGGGATCACTGAATACTTGGTCACCACCGAATGGTTAAGAAACGAGGATTGCCCAAAGAACTGGCTCACAAGCCGCCGTCCATCCGGTAAACGAGCTGAAGTGGTCTTGTCAGTGAGCCGTCTAGATTGAATGCTTCAAAATTTACACAACATTCGGGGTGTTGAGAATTGCAGTTATTGCAGCTTCCACAATGGTTGAAAGACAGAATGACACTGGTCCCGACTTTTAGATTCGTATCCTTCACTGACGATCCTACTTCTCGAATTATCCCAGCGCCTTCGTGTCCGAGTACAGCAGGGAAATCGAGGACATGATCATATGCACCATTCGCACCGATGAGATCCTGATAGCGTTAGAATTGATCAATAGCGAGATGGTACAGTCAAGAGGAGTCGACCAGTAGAGGCATCACCTCATTATTTTCACACTTACGGTATGACATATGCCGGAATACTTCATCTCCACCAACAGTTCGTCGGGGCGCATATCATCGAGAATCACGGGCATGAGCTTGTACAGCCTTTTGAAGCCTCGGTCACAAGACCTCGAGTTTGCAAGGGTAGGGCATCCATCCGCACAAAAAGCACCTGAACACCAAGAGAGACTAAATTTCGATAAAACCACCCAGTGAAAGCTTCAAGTTCACGGGCAGCCTGGGTTGTAACAGACCCTAGCAGATAATGAGGCTTGATAGTCTCCCTTCAGAACCTTCAATGGCTAATTGGAGGCAGTCTCATGACTAGCAAGTACCCCAGCTTCGGTCTTTACAATCGATCCGTTCATGACATGTGCCAATCTTCTGGGATTCAACGGAAGGCGACCCGATGGTTGCTCCACCATTCAAGCTATGGCCGTAGACGGCAATTGTAGTCGCCCTGCCTACTTTGGACAAGTCTCGACTCCAGTTTCTAGCTTGGGTATGTGGAAAACATTACCCAATTGTATGCTAGCGGCTGGAGATAAGCAACTCTGGCCTTGATGTTGTTCCCCAGAGCCTGGAACGTGAAGCTCCTCTGAGCGGATAGTGTAGCATTGATTAGCCGTCGTTATGAGCACCAATGGCAAGACAGCCAATTTCCCCAACCTGGAGCACTGAGAAGACGCCCAGATTGTGATCTGGGGATGACCGAGCTAATGAAGCTTCAATGAAACTTGAAGATAAGCCTATTCAGCAAGGTTTGGCAATATTTGCTTTATATCTGACTCTAGCATCCGATCTTGTGGTTGCTCATACAATCATAACACTTTTACCAACATTGATTTTCCTCTCTCAAGGCGCAACTGCCTCTCATCATGGCAGACATACCAGTTCCTGGCACCGTGCAGCTGGTCGATGTCACGGGCACATCTACTTTGCAACATGGAAAAAGCGAACATGACATTATTCTGGTTCCCCAGCCGACGAACGACCCGAATGATCCTCTCAATTGGTCGCCCATGCGAAAGCTCAACAGCAGTGTATGGCAGCAAATTTGGACCTTTTTTTCCGCCATGATCATCAACGGACTTACACCTGCGTACCTCTTGATTCAAGAGGAGACTGGAATCCCGATTGGTGATCTCAACACTGGAAATGGCTTGATGCATCTCTTCTTTGGGTTTGGAACTCTCCTTACACAACCTTTTGCACTCAACTTTGGTCGTCGCCCTGCTGCTGTCATCTCATTCTTCATCACCTGGTTCCTGGTGCTTTGGGCCTCCTTCATGAACACAGTCGCCGAGTGGTACGCAAATCGTATCTTGATCGGCATCTTCTTTTCAACCATCGAATCTCTCATCGAACTCTGCGTTACCGATACGAAGTTTACGCACGAACGAGGCTTCCATATGGGCTTTTACACTTGGTCTCTGTTTGGCGGTGCATTTTTGGCTCCAATCCCAGCTGGCTTCTTGGCGGATGCGTTTGGATGGCGCTGGATCAACAGGATGTACTTTATTGTGGCTATTGTGGTCACTATTGGCATCTTTTTTGGTTTCGAAGAGACCATGTTCTACCGCCACGACACCGTTGACGAGTTCCGAGATGCTCAAGTGCATGGCACCACCATGACTTCCCCGAAAGAAGGCATCAAGAAAGAGACCGACAATACAACACCCAGCCATTCTGAAACAAACATGGGCGAGACTTACGTTAAGCGTAGCTACCTCGAACGACTCAAGCTCTGGGGCCACCGAGACCCTCGACAGCCAAACAATTTCTTCAAATTCATGTTTATCCCCATCTATCTACTGAGATATCCCAGCATTGTGTTCTCTGGTCTACTTGTGGGCAGTGTTCTAGCCTGGTACAATGTGCTCCTGGGTACAATGACCTCCGTGTTTGGCGGCGCTCCGTATCATTTCAGCGCAAACATGATCGGCCTCACCTACCTTGCTTGCGTGATCGGCACCAGTCTGGGTTGCTTCATTGCTGGATGGCTGAATGACAATCTCGCTACCTGGGCAGCGCGAAGAAACAATGGTGTCAAGGAGCCCGAGGCTCGACTTTGGGCGGCCCTTGTTCCTTTGATACTTCACCCAGCTGGGTGTATTCTCTATGGCGTTGGCGCCGCGCACCAGATTCACTGGATTGGGCTGTGTGTTGGCATTGTGCTGGTAACATTATCCATTGTCATGGGTGCCATTTAGTTTTTTATCTAGCTATATATAAGATTGAATACTAATAATAATTATATCTAGCTATATATAAGATTTAAATTTAAAGACTATATCTAATAATAATTCATTTATTAATATAACTTCTTTTATAAATCTTAAGATACTATCTTTTTATCTATTTAGAAACTACTATCTCTAATCTAGTTCTGAATAAACTATATAGCTTAAGTCTATTTATAATTAATAATCTGCTTATTCTTACTATATATAAATAGTTAGCTTTATTTAGTTTTAGTATTAGGATATAGAAACTTACTTATAAATCGCTGAGATAAGCTAAGTACTATAGAAGAGAAAGAGAATAGAGTTTAATAATAATAAAGCTGCCAGGGCCTGATAACTCAATATAATAAATACGAAAGCTTGAAAATATAGCCTTTCCTAGTCCGCCCAAGATGTAGTTCTATAGCAGGAAAATTCTATGAACCTTCGTACGGATAACTCACTTGTCGTCAGGACAGCGGCTCGTCGAATGACTATTAAAGCCATCTCTTTCACCTGGCTTCTTGTCTTGTATCACGCTAATCCACACACTCCAACCAAGCGCAAATCTTTTCAGATACCAACCAACCCAGTGAGTACCACTAGCCCCTTGGCCAGAGCACTTACGCTGACACATCTGCAGCGGCGAAAGGCAACATTTAAGAAATTCTAATCCACCCCGATGCCGCCTCTGATGCAACCTTAGATTTTCAGATATAGCTTATGAAACAATTGAATCAATACATACTATTTTGCAAAAGCTATGTCATGTTTAGGACTGCCTTCGCCCTCTAGAATCTGCTGGTGTGAAAGCAGGTAAACAGTGGCTGTTGGACGCCTTGCATGATGCATATACGCCCAGGTGATACGAAAGCACTGCCTTCTTTCCGTCCCAATGGCTGTGCCACACACCTGTGGTGCTGCCCAACCTAAAAATTTGACCCGGACTCAGGTCAGTGCACTTACTGAGGTTTACTTCCTCTCCATGCGTCTGAGCCATTGACCACTACTGAAAGGTAGCTTCAAATGACATAGATCAATTTCCGTAAACTCTAGTGCCAATTGAAACATGGCCGAAGTACATATTGAAATTGGGGTGGTCTGGTATTGATAATATTGCATATGTTGGGGAGCATTGAAATCCGCTGTTGGGGCAGTGCTGAAGTCAGCCTACTCCATTTGCCAACGAAGCTCAGCGGGTAACAGTGAGAAGGAAGTCTAGTGTTGACTCTCTGGAAACTTTATTGTCTAGCAGAGCGCAACAAGATCCTCTTTAGTGAAGAATACCTACACTTACCTATATACGATATTGCAGAAACAACAAACTTATGACGCAATACGAGATCGCCTTACGACGCAGTCGGCGCTCACATTCTCCGGCTGAGCTGGACGAGTTGGGCTCACCCTCGCACAAGAGATCCCGCATAGGGGAGCTGGACGCCTCGTGTGATTTGTGCGCCCTGATGTTCTCGGAAGGGGGCCTGAGGAGACTCAATTCTCAGGATGGCTTCACCCACCACACATACAACGAGTGTATTGCATCAAAAGATGGGGGCTGTATGCTGTGCCAACTCATTTTTGAACTTGTATCTTGGACGCATGACGATGTCTGGGGATCAGATGATCGTATGGTGTTTCGGAACCGCCACTCGGTTACCGGGTTGCCAGCATCCGATATAGACGTGCTTGAGGGAAGCCTTGAAGGCAGGCCTGATATGATAAAGATTTACCCATTTGCTAAAGCTTGTATGATTCTCTCAACCCCTCGTTTGTTATATCAGGAAACAAGAGCATCTGTCTGACTTGTATTAGCCGACCCGGCCGGGACCTTGGTAGGTCGAAGACCGCTGCGTCGAAATGTCCAGAGTGGTTCGGTATTCTCTGCAGCCAAGAAACTCATCAGTTCTTGCATGGGATCAAACGACTCCCAGAACAAGGGACACCAGCAATGTCGCTACTCTCGGGATACTGTACTCCCCACTCGTGTTCTGGATCTTGGTGACCCGAAGATTCCTTCTCAGACTCTGTGTCTGCAGGTCAACGAAACGGAAACTCATGGGTCTTACCTGGCTTTGAGTTACTGCTGGGGTAAGCCGGACTCAAAGGCAGAAACCCAACCTGTGCGTCTACAAAAGGATAATATTCAGCAGCTCATGCGCGAAATCAAGCTTAATAGCTTGCCGCAGTCCATTCAAGACGCTATCATCGTCACCCGCAAGCTTGGCTTTAGATACCTATGGGTCGACGCTCTCTGTATTATCCAAGACCATGGAGAGGACAAAGCACATGAAATTTCCAAAATGTCGACCATCTACAAGAACGCCGCCATCACCGTGGCCGCCAGCGTTGCAGAGAAGGCATCGCAGGGGTTTCTCCAAAGCCGGGGCAACAAGGCGACCCATCTCCCCGAATGCATGCTCACTATCCCTATATCAAACGAACAAACTGGGACCATTTACCTATCTGCCCGTCAGTATGAACCTGAGCATCCGCTCGACAAACGGGGCTGGGCGCTCCAAGAGTTCATGCTTTCGTCTCGCATGCTGATATTCTCCGATTACGAGCTCCTCTGGCAGTGCAAGGAAATCGCTCTACAGAGCGTTACCGGCACCCAGGGCGGTCTGGAGTATCTTCAACCGCTAGAGTCCTTGCCATGGGCTGTGTTTGACGACGATGCGGAGCCTTACTTTGGATCCCTCGATGCTGACAAGGTTTATCTCTGGAAGACAATCATTCACCAGTACACCGATAGGGACTTGACAGACCAGGAGGATCGTCTAAGGGCTGTGATGGGCATAATTACAGAATTGGAGATGCTCTGGCGCGACCAAAACATCCACGGACATTGGAGCAAGTGGTTCGTGCAGCTGTTGGCATGGTACAAGCCTGATGTCGACAGAGTAAAGAAGCGGCACCTTAAACGGGCCCCAAGCTGGTCCTGGGCCTCGGTTGATGGCGGCATATGCTACGAGGAACCCTTGACGATTGAGGATACCAAGGTTAAGACGCTAACAATGTCGAAAGTGGTACTTTGCTGTCGAATTCTGAGTTCTGATAAAGTTGAACTAGACAAGATAGATACGGTGCAAGAGAGGCCTGATTTTGTAGACTCCGCCGCGAGGAGGGAATTTGGCAACAACGATTACGACTATATGCTCCTCGGTAAGACGCAGAACAGTAACGGCCGCGAAAAGGGGATGGGATTACTTGTCTTGAAAAGGGCTCGGCAGCAGTATCGGAGAGTTGGCTTGGTCACTTTCAAAGACATGAGCATTTGGCAAGGTGTTAAGCTACAAGAAGTTGCCTTTGAATAGGAAATAATGTTCTGTCTAAAGCTCCAATCACACCAGCTCTCTACATGGAGATAACAATATATATACATCTATTGACGACGGAGTCCCGTTTGTGTCCGGTCTCATGCACCTCTCCTGGCGTGAATCTTCTCGTGCCTACGGCAATCACTCTGTCTGCCGAATGCTTTACCACAAGTAGAACATGAATAAGGTCGATCCCCGAAATGGCTCCGCTCGTGCCCCCTGAGATTAGTTTTTCTTGTGAAGGTGTCCTCGCATATCGAGCACTTGAAACGTCCTTTCTTACGGGTCGGTGCCTCGAACCTGGAAGGTCTGTCACTCTCCTCACGATGGTAAAGTCGCACATGCCGGTCTCTATCCTTCTTGTTCGAAAATCCTATAGGCGCCAAGTTACACGCGACAGGACAAGTGAACGGCCTGTCATGCCGGGCGTGGTGGTTATCGCGCGCCTTGGCGCTGTTGTACCCGACGTAAAAGAAGCGGCAGAGGGTTCGCTGACATTTAAAGAGATTGGGGCCGTAGTAGTCTTCGATGGTATCAGAGTTAATAGCGCTGTCGGTGGGCGCAAAATGTTCCTCGAGGCAGGTCCGGTTTATACGGAGGGCGTCATCAATCTGGGTAATGCCGACAGTATTACGGCAATCAAAATCACCCTTCTGGTGAGTGAAGATATGGTTCCAGATGATGCGGAGGTTCTCGTGGAACTTTTCAGGGAAGCCTTGGAATCTGTCTATTGGATCCTCTTCTAGCTCCGCATGGATCTCGGAAGCCAACTGGTGGCCATGTGTCTCGATGAAAAGGTCCAGGGCAGTCGCGAACTCCCATTGAGCCTGCACAGCCTGTGTCTGGATATTATCGTCAAGAACTAGGATGTCGTTACAACTTCTGATGACAGTGTTGATGTGGCTATGCCAATGGGAACAGGCATAATCTTGAAATGAGAACCAGCCCTGCCTGGCATTCTCCTTGCGCTGTATGTCTTGGTAGCCATTTACAAAGCAAGGCAGAGATAGATACCTGAGACAGAGTGCTGTTAGTCTACATTGTACCTCATTCTCACTTATACGATTGTTGTCGATAATGTATCTGATTCGTCAGCTGTGCCATTGAGTGATTGCGGGATAGATTGCAAAGTAAGAGCATGCATACCGACGCGCTGTTGAGTGGATTAGCCGAATATGGCCTCCCTCTAATACATGTACCAAAGACCCCAAGTATTTTCGTACGTTGTGCCGTAGCATCCGATTGTCGAAATCAACCACCTCTTTAACCGTGTCGAATGATAAGATGGACTGAATCTCGTGCCATTTGAGGGGTCTCTTCGCGCAAACCAACCATCCTAACAGGATCTTTGCCTTTTCCCACTGAGAATTGCCCCCTTCTAACCCTTTGAGCTTTGCCTCGATAGAACCGAGGAGCTTTTCATATCTAGAACCGGTCGTCAGTATCTCTCTTGCTGTTGACTAATTACGGGTCATACATGTGTTCAAGCTTTGTAGGGAGCATTTCTTGCTTGATTTTTTCGAGTAGTTCCCCCTTTGTCTGTTGTTGGAGCAAGTACTCCATAGTGAGATGAGCATAGAGAAACATGCCTAGGTGTAGACGTTAGTTTAGCATCAAATATGAGACTGCTTAAGCGAGTAGAGAAATTTACCTTGACTCTGATGACAGACGATGCTCTCCATCTGTTGTTTATCGGCATCCGAGAGGTTAAAACCACGGCTGAATTCATTTGACGCTGAGAACTCAACCATCCTCTTTTGCACATAGGTGCGAATATCTTCGGCGTTATCGTCAAGCTTAAGAGTGATGCTGGCGTCGCCCTCGGGCATTTGTTTGCTTAATTCTGGCATCGTTTGGCTGGTGAATAATACCCTCAGTTGGCCAAGCTTTACATCGTTGTCGCATTTGGAAACCTGTTGCATGAAAAAATGTGCGGTTTGGCGTGCCTCATTTGGTTCACACTCATCCAATCCATCAATGATTATGTACTGTCGGGGTGCATGCTCAATAAAGGCCTCGATGAGCGTCTGCGCTGTTTCTGCGTTGGACAAGTTGTCCTCTACGCCTTGATGCCTCCTGTCATCGCAAAGAGGTAGAATGTATTCGTCCGCATAGATCATTTGGTGTAAGACTCCTTTGAGGATGTCGAGATAGGTTCGTTGCTCATTATCGTCTTCTTGGCAGTAGAAATAATATATGCTGCTATCGGAAGGAATGACGTTCTTCGTTTCTGATGTGCTAAGAGATTTCAACTCATCCACAATGAGTGACGCAAGAATTGTTTTCCCTGATGATTTATAAGCACGCTGCTGTAGGTGTTGCCCAAAATGATGTCTTGGCTATCCTTACCGAATCCTTTGCTCCCATGAAGCCAAATAGCAGACTCTGGTGGCTCATCCTCTTTCATCCAGTCAGAGACCTCGGCGTAACTCCTGAAAAGCCACCGTCCACTTTTGGGACATGTATTTCTTATGGTTTGAAATCTCTTGTGCATTTCTTCAACTTTGTTCGATGATGAGATCCAAGCTTTGATTGCTGCCCTTTGTTTCCTCTTTCTTTCAACCTCACTTTCCTCAAACTCTCTCCAGAATTCTTTTGCACCGTAGCGGTATCGGTTGAAATCATCGTTTATAGGATCCCAATTCTGTGGATATACAGTATTAAGCCCATTATCGATATTATAATGGCTGTTGCCGGAACCATGAGGTTTGTCTATAAGGCCAGCGCTGTGCATTTGAATAAATTTTCGGTGTGTGTCTAGAGACTTTGCAAGCTGCTTGAACGTGTGGTTCAGGTCCTTCCAAACGGACTTGTGAAGTCGTTGCCATACTGAGAAGTAGGATGTCAGCGTCCGAACCGACTGCCAGGGTAGGGGATTATCTCACATTTTGTGCGGAGCGAAAAGAGCTTGTATGCCAACTTGTGGAACCTCTGAACGTCGTCGTAAATGTTCACCAGGCATTGTTCGAAGCCGGGAAACGTGCGAAACAGCTTCTCAAAATTTTGCAACTGTGGGAGGTGTACACCAAGCTGTTCGTAAACATCGAGGACGCTGTCAAAGGGTTTCTCTGTTGGGCTAGTAACCTGACGGGGAACAGTTAGTCTCACTCCACAGTGGTATTGAGACGTGAATCGCGATTGAGACTCATGGCACATACTCTAAGCAAGAAGCGTATCGAGCCCCAGACGTATGCCATGGCGTGCCCTACGTCGCGATTATTTACCGCCGTGAGAGCCTTTGAGAGATCTTCCATCCCGGATAGAAACTTTTCAATCCTATTCATGTTCATCAAGGTTTTTGTTTGGTCCTGCTTTGACTGTATGTCGCTGAGTTCAGTTTGCATGTCTTCCAGTGTGCTGGTTTCAAATTGCTCCTTGTGATGGGGCTTCAGGCTGTCCCCGAACTTCTCAGCTATTTCGGCCAGCCTGTCCATGTTTGCGTTCGTGTAGCCGTGCTATACCTACAATGTCCAGTCTGGGGCTTGATGGAATGGATTGGATTCGCGGCCGCATTCTCCAGCCAGAGTTGTGCGTAATTTTAGTTGATGTTTTGGCCTCAGCAAAGACCAGAGAAAATTCCGGTGTCTTCTCCTCTATCCAACCCCCTGATAAGTTTCAAAAGTGCCTTTCTGCAGCATTGCCACCACCAACAGGATTTCAGCCACCTGCGCTTGGGATCCAGCCCCTCCTGCACAGCAAATTACGCAGCAAATGGCACTTCTGATGCCCTATCAGGTGATTGGGCAGTTTTCTAAGCATAATCACACCTCCCGTAAGCCTGAACACAAGCACCGCCACCACGAGTGTCTGATTCGGCGTAGCAGATGGTCCGCGAACCACTCTTGCGGCCTTTCGATGCACCAACCGTGCTAAATGGTAGCAGAGCAAGTTCGATGTTTGCTAGATTCTTCCAAGCAAGCGCTCGTCAAATATTTTATTTGGGAAAACGTGAGCATTTAGATGGCAGTAAAAGGGAAGCATGTCTGCCTAAATTGTACTGGTAGCATCGAGGTAAAAAAGGAAACGATGAAGATCCATGGTAGAGAAGTGGACAATACCCAGCCTCGGCCGCATGTTCAGCTTTCTTTTTTTGAGCTGAATAGGAGGTTAGGCTGGATTTGTTTGCGCAAAATGACATGCTACGACTTGTGGTGTGGCACTCGGCATATTTTGCACAGGAGTGTTGATCCCTCCATTTCAAGGTGTCCTAGTAGCAAGACAGCCCTTCTGGGGCGTTTGAAATCGCTGTGCTCGGTTTGCATAAAATATCTCATTCTTGACCGTAAATGGCTGTATGTGGTTCGCGAACCACGGAGAACGCATGAAATGCACTCTTGGCGCTGCGTTGGTACTACCGCAACGTCAACAGCCTCAGCCACTGCAGGGGGCAGTGTTTGGGCGGTCAACGGACGGCTCCTCCTCAGCCTCTCATCAGTGAAAGGTGCCGCTTGGGAGAGGGATGACCCGAACTTCCTCCTCGACAAGTCAATGGAAGACTCGACACCGTTGTGTGCAAACTTCCATCTATCCATCAGCGGGCCATCATGTCTCGAGCTCTACAACAGCTTCTAAACCCAGTTGATGGTGAGGATGATCCAACGATCGATGGAGCTTTCCGTCCAAATGGCTTTATGAATAATGTGGCCATCAACCATGCTGATTTTGGCGCTGGAAATAACTATGGCGGAGAGTTTTTGAAGTAAGCGGCCATATTCTTCTCAATCACGATCCCTTCGTAAATTTGGAGTCATGCCTTGTGACCAGACAAAACATCATAGTGATGTACCTATTTTCCAAGGGGACCTTCTTTCCGATACTTCTAGCTCGACAATGGTTGATCCCGGATTCAACCAGCTGTCAGATACCACCACGTTGGGCAGCGAAACTGAGTACAGCTTGGACGCCGATCTATTGGAATGGGGAAACACAGTTTTACTGCAAGAAAATCTTCAACACGATTTTGATTGGCCTCAGCCTTCATTTGCGTCTCAACAGATATCCCAGGCTCCATCACTTTCGCCTCTGCCAGATCAATATGCCACACAATCCGTCGCACAGGTGGACGACGTAAATACCGTTGTATGTTATGGGATGGTAAGTAATTTAGCAGTTATTGATGAAGGTTTCATGACATACAACTCTCTAACTGATATCAATCTGGCTCAGCTGCATTCAATCGATATCAAACTAGTTGGTGACATGTCGGTCATCGACGTGAGGCTCCGCGCAGCCGACTCGATATATCAGCGTTTTGAACTCTCGAACGAACAGGATCAAATCAGCATACGCTTCCCCGAGAATAAAGAGAAATTCGGATACCTACGCTCGGGCGAGACCAAGACAATCTCACAGGTGCTTTCCCACAACGTAACCTTCGAACCTATTGCCCTCAAGGCGGCTCTTCGAGAGGTCATCGGGCGCGCGCACAAGCCGGCAGATGCAATGGTAAAACTAGACATCAATGTGTACGGGCCGCGACAAGAGTCGTCACGCGTGAGTGATGCACTATCCCGCGGCAAGCTATGGTTGCAGAGACCAGATTATACTAGAGAAGGGATTATTTATGAGAACCCACATTTCTTGAAGCTCAAGATCAACGGCAATCGGGAGAGAACTTTGCTACCAATAGAGCATGTTGTGGGTCATACAGCACCAAGGAGAAACGTTAGGGAAGAGCAGCTTCGAAAATTGGTGGAGGAAGTATATCAATCAGTCGACAACAGCCGCGAGCTAGAAAGGGTTGACGGGGGAGCAAGGGTCACCCAACAGTTACTCAGGTATTATAACCTTGGGAACAGACATGCTAAAGTCTTTTTGTCGCTAATATATCATGCAGACACCAGCAAGAAGCTTTAGCTTTCATGCTAGAGCGAGAATCCGGTCACATTGCGGAGAGATACAGGCTTTGGCGGGAGGTTTCTCTGGAAGGAAAAGTACAGTGAGTTCGACTTCGACATTCAATGAGCCCCGTGGTTACTGACTATGTAGGTATCAACATAAGATCACCAAGGCTAGGAGATTAATTCAGCCAGAGGAGTCAGGAGGTGGCATCTTGGCTGACGAAATGGGCATGGGGAAGTCGCTTTCCATTCTAGCGTTGGCCATGAAGACGCTCGACGATGGCCAAGAATGGGCTGACGAGTTGAATGTTGGACCTGTGGGAAAGAAGCCGATTAAGCATTCTCGTTCAACACTTATCGTTGTATCATCTGGCTGTAAGCTCCATGATCTTAACACACCTCGCAATTCAAAGCTGACGCTCTGCAGTATTGATCACCAACTGGGAGACTGAAATAAGAAAGTAAAGATTCCCACTTTCCTTGCATTGGATCACAGTTCTAATGCTCTTTAGTCATCTACAAGCAGGCCTCAAGGTAATCGTATACCATGGTCGACGAAGGGAGAAGGATGTAGACAAGATACAAGACTCAGATATTGTCTTGACCACCTACAGCACACTTGCGGTGGAATATCAAAGGAAGAAAGTTGAGCCTTCTATCTTACATCTCATTGGATGGTATCGAGTAGTTCTGGACGAGGGTGAGTTGTGTGACCCCAAGTTCTATTACCTACTCACTAACAGTTATAGCTCACATCATCCGCCGCCCTTCCGGAACTTTTTATCACTCCTGCAGTGAGCTGAGCGCTCATTCTCGCTGGTGCCTTACTGGAACACCCATTCAAAACAAACTAGCCGATATCGGGACACTCTTCTCCTTCATCCGCGCCGAACCCTTCAACAAGGCCGCAACCTTCCGCAAGTGGATCGACATCGCGTTTGAGCATAATGCAGACGACCCAAAGCAAGTTAAGGACCGCTTGGTGATGCTTCTCGAAGCGTTCTGCTTGCGGCGGACAAAGGATGTTCTAGAATTGCCCAACTTGCGGCAAGACATCCGCTGGCTAGATCTTAGCCCCGAGGAGCGCACGCAGTATGACAGCACGCAACGAATCTTGATGCGTTCAATCAAACAGCGCGTTGGAGAGACGGAAAAGGGCTCCAAGTTCGGACTGTTCCAAGCAAATTTGCAGCTACGCATTCTTTGCAACCACGGAACGTACCAGAAGCCATTTTCATGGCAGCGGCGTATTTACCAGGATGAGAGGGAGGCGAAAGGATGCGCACTCGGAAGAGACGAGGAAATCAAGTGCTCTGTTTGCCAACAGCCCATGCCACTTATCGGGTCAAGCTATTTGGGAGATATGTTTGAAGACCACTGTTCGCATGTACTGTGTTCCGAGTGCATCGAAGAGTCGACCATGCCGGGCTCTGGGCTGCAGGTGCGTCGCTGTCCTGTGTGTGTAGAATGGCGAAGGCCCCATGAATCCGGGGATGTTGAAATGACAGATGCCCTTGTGAGGAGGACCTCGTTTGGTGACGACCATGACTATTACTTCAGCTCGCAAGGACATTCCACAAAAATGAAGAAGTTGGTTGAAGACGTGAGAACCAATCTTTTGGAGACGAAAAGGTACGCAGTCCACACTGATCGGTGATTATTCTGACACGCAAGCTAATCCACCAAGTATCATCTTTTCGTGTTGGACACGGACGCTGCATTTGGTGTCAAGA
This sequence comes from Clonostachys rosea, assembly GCA_026958235.1. Classification (NCBI taxonomy): domain Eukaryota; kingdom Fungi; phylum Ascomycota; class Sordariomycetes; order Hypocreales; family Bionectriaceae; genus Clonostachys; species Clonostachys rosea. Next base: position 1,132,461 of record CP110205.1, read on the forward strand.
TACCTACGTGAAGAGAACATCCCTTTCCTGTGTATTGATGGGAACTGTCCCCTTCAAAAGCGGCAGGAGAACCTTGAAATATTTGAGAAGAGCAATGAAAAGCCCGTCCTTCTCATGACAACGGGTACCGGCGCTTTCGGGTATGTAAAACCTGTCACACTTCCCACCCCCAATGTTGACATTTTTTCCTAGTCTCAACCTAACATGTGCCAACCGAATCTTCATCGTCGAGCTACAATGGAACCCCAGTGTTGAATACCAGGCCATCGCCCGCGCCATCCGATTTGGCCAAAAGAGCGAGGTCCAAGTCATGAGATATATCATCCGACACACGGTTGAAGAGGTTTGTTGTCATATACATCCTCTCTATCACCCATGGTGCTAACCGCAGACAGGACATGAGAAAGCAGCAGCAACGGAAGAAACAGCTTGCCACCTTTGGATTTGACGAACATGTAGACGAGATGGATGTGGAGGCGCAGCAACCTTAGTGTCTTGAAAGTATTAAGGCAGCGCCTGCCCAGGTAGACCTATAAACTGTTTTAGTTTCATATGAGCTTGCCCACTGCTTGTGCTACCTTTAATGGAGAGTCTTTCACGCCTGAGTTTTTTTTTTCAAATGTCATCATGTTTTCTTCAGCCGCTGCTTTCGTTAAATACCGAAGTGCTCCTCTAAGATCCCAGCCTTTTGCTGGACAGTTCATGAAACTTATTCATGCAACATCTTTTGATAAGATCCTCTTCAGTGTGGATGTAGTCTTTTCAACATTGTGACTCTCATGACCCCTCCAGCCATTTGAGTTGTGATACTAGTGAGCTGCCAATTTCCTTATCAGCTTGGGGTGCAGGCATGATCGACTCAATATAGGTAGACTACATCAAATTATTCTTGGAAAAATGAAAAGTACAAAGCCAACTCTGCTCCGCCAGCAACAGAAATGACTAGATTATCACAGGCTTAAGCGATATGCTTGCCCATTGAAACCTAAACCAGATTATCGGCTTCCATAAACTTGAAACTGTTACTTCGCTTCTGTTTCTGTTTTCCATACCAATTCGTAGTGTAATGCCACGTAGCAACCGTGACCAATGTAAGTACAAGGGAGCAAACAACAAACACCCAAATGTATTTTGATACGATTGACTGTCCATCTGATGGAAAATTAAATAAGGAAGTGGAAAATACGGACTGCTATAAGTTAGCCAAGCTAGTTTTTCTCCAGGGGGTAGAAATACTCATACGGCTACACAAGAGAGCGGTATGTATATCATTGTCAGAAGAGCGATTGACTTCATTTGGATACTCTCGGTCTTGGTTTCAATTGCAATCATATTGTTGACCCTTGCGATTTTTGTGTTGGTTGTCGAATCCTTCTGGGCAATTTGATTCCATTGCTATGAAAGGTTATCTCAGATGATGCGAATATAGAACAGAAGTTTTATGATTACTCACTGTCTGCATAATGAGCGATAAGCTCTCGGACATCATCTTGCATTCATCGATTTTATCGTCGTACTCATGAAGGATATCCTGCAATCTCCCCTTTATTCTTTCTCCGGTCTCTCTGAGCTTCATCCTCTCTTTAAAGTCCACGGCATTATTTGTTCCCTCGGAATTTGTTCCAATCATCCATTCATTGAAACGATCAACGTCGGATATGAATTTTGAGACTTGTCTCTTGGTCGACCGTATCTGATCGGCCAATTCGCGACTCCGAAGGCAAATTGCGAGATTTTCCCTCGTTTTTCGGTTGTCGACGGGGATATCTGTGTTCCAGTACTTCATGTCCAATACTTCAGCACGAAGAGAGAACTGGTCCACCAAATCGTCTACGGCATTGACAAGCCTCTCCCTTTCTATCTCCGCAAAGATTCCCACGGTAGTCAGTGGATGATGTAATCCATCACCCGCTAATGATATGCGTCGTTGGATTTTCTGCATCTGCGATTTATTGCACCCATATACAATGCAAAACTGCGATTTCGTAGCCGGTATGTAAGTAGTCGACAAAGCAAGATCATCGGGTAGACCAGCTGACATCCGTGCTAGATAAGCTGAATAAATGCAATCCGTCAATACTGAGATCAAGCCTCAATAAATGGTCACACGTGGCCCGCACTCACAAAACTCAAACTGGTTGTTGCCGTTAAGATATTTCGTTGCAGAGAAGCAAGCAACCCTTCTGGAAATCACGCGAGTGATTCCTCTGTGCACATGCCAACCAGGCACCAGTAGCTCCCATATGGGTAGTGTAAAAGGTAAATAGCTAGGTGGTGAGGGATCTCCCTCGAACACTTCGGGTGCTCTGCTGCATAATCTACAGCATCATCTTAGCTTACCAGGATCTCAATTTGGGCTGGACGATAAACCTACAACAGATGCAACCCTTCCCTCTCTGTATCGAGAGGCGATACTCCAATTGCCTAATTTTTATTTTAGAGTCCAATCAACATATACAGTTGGGGAGACATACGTTAGCAAACCATCTTTCCCAACTCTCATCTGTTGATAACGCCTCTACTACGGGGATCTATTAAACCATCAGCATGAGGGTGCAATAATGAAGGACAGCGAAGCGAACCTCATCTTTCCGTAATTTCCGGATGGCTCTGGCATCTTGGGCACCTTCTTCTTTGTACCCAAAAATCCTCCAGTCATTCGGTAAAAATGTCGGGTCAGCCGGCATCCAATCCATATTCTCGGCTTGGAGCACACGGTGAAATAAAACTATTAAGAGCCAAGGAGTTTTTGACCCAAAAGCGGCTCACAACGACGTCCGCGATGTTTGGCCTTTGAGACATGGAGACTCAACGCATCAGCCAGGAAGTTGGGGATGGTCAATCGAACCCTTCAGCGTGGCTGTGCAATCAACAGGTGAGACTCGCTGCAAGTGCATGTTCTCGGAAATGGCTGCAGCAGCTGGTGGCCGGAAATGCACAAAAAACGCCTCGATACGTGGGCTGACGTGATTCGCCTGTAATGTGATGTCGGAGAAGAGAGTCGGGTTGCAATGCATAGCTACATCATCCACACGAATGTATATCATTTGTCATTACGAATGGCCATGTACATCCAACTCACACTGCCTTGGCAGACAATGAAGTGAGTAAAATGCATTTTCTATAATTGAGAAGACGATTACCGTATGATGTGTTCCTTCGGCCGCTTTGTGGTTTTGCGCATGATTGGTGAGGCTGCTTAAGACTAAGCAAAGCCACAACCATTAAAATGCGAAGTCATACTCAGCTCACCGGTAAAAGGAAGTCATGCGACAAATATAAGATAAAATCAGAAAAGTTCCCGAGTTGTTTTGTATCGAAGGCTGCGGTATCGAAGGCGCAGCTTTCGTGGCAAGTATAGGGTATCTTTCTTTTGCCTGCCATCGCGAGGTATGAACCAAGAAATGGACCAAAAGCAATAGCAAGGCCACCATTTCGTCAAAATCAAATAACAGTCTTAAAACAAAAGTATTCTTAATCATTAAAAAAGGTTTGAGAGGAAAAAAAGCATTGTCTGAGCCGGGAATTGAACCCGAACCTATCGCTTGGAAGGCGACAATCCTAACCTGGACGAATTTGTTAATGAGGGAACTTGCGGATTGCGGCTGTGGGGCGACTAACCATTAGACCACTCAGACTGTAGTTACAGTTGACGAGCAAGAAATATTTACTGCATATATACTTGCTTTTGCTCAATTCAATTACAACGCAGACTTTGTGACTGGACTCCGGACAGAGTGCGTCGGAGCAACCCATCTCATCATCATGCATTATATATAAAACCTGCAACTTCTTGAGAAAATTAGAATAAATCCGAGTAAGATTTCATGTCACAGCCAAAAATCGACGCGGTCTACATCAATCGTTCCTGATGATAGCAGGACGCTTTTATACATGACGTGTAGTTCAATCATTTGATTATTTATCATGACAATACTAGGAAAGGGGCGTGTATAAAAACGGGACCAAGGCAATAATCATAACAAAGCCTCCTATGAAAGAGCCCACCAAGATCGCTTGACGTTGGCAAAATCCATCCCAGAATTTCCCGCTGATCCTTACATTACTTGCCGCGAATAAATTCACAACACGTATATATCGGGCTGCCTCAGCAGCCACCAATGTCAAACATGGCCATGGCCATTCAGCTGGAGGATCGCCTGGCAACGCGTTGTCAGATGACACCTACTCCCCGCACTTCGAATTATCGGCCTGATTCAGGGATGACAGGGCACTCACAGTCCTTCCATGTTTTCATGTAAAATGTTTTCGAACTCTGGCACGCTCTCTGAAGAGCTTTGAGCTTCGTCACGAGAGGCCTGGCCCTGATTCTGCTCTCTTTGTCACATGCCAACATCTGATCTTCGATCAGCTCTAGCATCTGAAATAGAAACCAACTACAAGCTTTGTTTTCCTTTAGATCCGTTATCCACTTTTTCACGGCAGGCTTGATCACAGCCACTTTCCGGTCAGTGAGCATGAAGAAGGTATCTACCTCGAAGCCGTACATATCCTTCATTAGTCTGTCATCGGAAAACTTATCGGGAAAGTCGGCGCCGAGAAGAAACCACCCGATGTGCTCGAGAAAAACACAACCAAGACTATAGACGTCTGCTCTTGGGCCCACGAGCCCATCTGGGAGATCAAATTCCGGCGAGCGATAGGTTTCAGTTCGACTCAGAAGTTTCGGGTCTTGATTTGATCTAGAAACCTTCGTGTGTAGCCTGCCTAGCCCGAAGTCGGCCAAGACAAGCCTCGGTTCTCCCTGCGAAGGCTGGAAGTACAGTATGTTGCTTGGCTTAATGTCCCCATGTCTGCCGTATATATTCTCAAAGTTTGGTATATTCTTCAACTCTGGCACATCGTCGGGCAAGGGGAAATCCAAGCGGTCGTTATGAATAGCCTCCAGTGTCTGTCCCAGACCTAGGAATTGCTCAGACATTGACCGGCAATGTGACATGTCTCCTACCAGGTATTCATGCTGCCGCCAGAAATACTCCAGAGGTCCCTCAGCACAATCAAACAAGAAGTAGAAAGTCGACTGGTTAACAAGTCGCTCTTCAAATGTCGCTAGAACTTGTATCATGTGTCTCTTGCCACCATTTCGGTCGGCAGAGAAGAGCAGAGAAGCCAGTTCTAATTCAAAATTGAGGGGGTTGTGAGATGTAAGTTTTTTTAGGGCATAGAAACCACGAGAGTGTCTCAGCTGGATATATGAGTTAGCCACTACCCATTTCTCGACTCATGAGAGACTTACCCCAGTGTCCGGCAATCGGCAGTGACAATCATGAAGCTGTACTCTGTGTACTTCGCTGAATCCTCCATAGCCCCCCTTTACAGGATTATCGCCCGGGTTGTCAGGGTTCTTCTTAGTGCGAGAGTTCTTATGTTCAGGCGAAAAGATCCTGGTTGTGGTATCCGAGATTGGGATGCAATTTCCAGGATCTAGCACATAGTGAGAATGTTGCTTCGGTTGGTAGGCAACATACGGTGCTGTAAGACGACGGACCCATCTTAAGAAACCTTCTCGCTCACTAAGCGAGTATTCGTCGCTATTCATGGTTTTTATGTGGTTCTCCTTTTTGCATGCACAGTAAAGTTTGTCAGCGCCGTCGCTAGTGTCTGCTCTCAAAGGCAGGCAACTGTCATTGAGCCCACTGTTTAAATGCTCGCTTATGTCGTGTTCGAGCTCCAAATTGCTCATAATGAGCGCGCCGAAGGTTTTAAGAGCGGGGCGTTGGCCGTCTGACCCGAAGCAGATATTCTGAGCTAGAGTCTGCTTCCATTCAGGAGTTTGACTGTGGAAACATGGCAGGTCGTAGATAATCTCAAGGACCCGCTCGGGGGTCATAATATTCGCATATTGCCTTCTTGGGATGAACTTCTTATCAGGATCAAATTGGTAACGAACTTGAGCCTTCTCGAGTTCTTGCCGCGTCTTCTTCGCGGGTCGAATCTTTGCCGCCGTAGTAGTGCCGTTAGGTTCCATGATATGACGACAAGTAGGGGTATTATCTTCATAACAGAAGTATTCGCCATTATCTCTGATATGCCGTACTCGGTCCGGGTGGTACGACCGCTTAGTGCCGGTCCCTGCTTCTTTTGGACTCATTGAAGCCGTGAAATTCCGCGAGTCGAGTCAGTCGCAGTATTGTGTAACAATTATAGCTTCTCACAAGCATCGACTACACTGTGGCATGAAGACCGGTGTGATATGACGATCACTTGATCACGACCTGTGAAACTAACCTGACGGTCTCACAGACGGAAGTCGAAATGCTGTGTCACACGTAATCGCGACACAAGCGAATGACCTCTGCAGCCTTCGCCGAGAAATTATGGGCCAAAAGATGAATCAATCAATCAGAAAACTGCGAAGAGATGACCGAAGAGGCACTCGATAGGCTGAAAAGCTGAGAATCGCATAAGCTTAATTATTGTTTACGAAACCTTAGCATCACATTGCGGTAGGAGGTGCTTTAAGTTTATCACAGGCGCCAGTTGTTAAAATTTTATTTGCTCATACGGCCATCGAGCCGCACTTTGAAGCCTCAAGGTAACACAACCACCTCCCGATTATATCATCGAGCCTTAAAGAAACACACCGACATGGTAAGGCGAATTTTGCCTTGCAGTTCTGATAACGGCAGCCTGTCAGCAGTCCTTTTCAGCCTCAGGTGACAACCGTTTTCGTGCCGTAAGGGCTGCATCAAGGCGGGCGACCCGTAGCTGGTTCGCACCATATGCGAGGTGTGTTGTAATGAGGCGATGTCCGACCGCCTCATCCTGAATGTGAGCCCCGCACGCACATCCGTGGGGGCAGTCGTGGGTTGCAACCTCGAGGACACAGAAATCCATGTTCAGCGGTTGGCTATCACGAAACTCACTGCAAATGATCTTCGTAAGGGGCCATCTAAGTGTTTATTGGCCCAAGATACCACTTGTTTCAGTAATCAATCATACAGGCATAAATAGCGAGACGGTAGAGAGATAGCTCTAAGCTTCTCACATGCACAGGCAGTTGAAATTTGACTGTCTCTCGTTGCGGCGCAGGGCGCACGGAGGTGGCTGTGCATGGTAGATGCACATTCATGGGCTGCTCACGCCCATCGGCGGACTGTAATTGGTTCTTCCAAAGGCATTATCCCAATATTTCAAGCCTCTATCAGCTAACATGTGTAGTATTATTGGGGGGGATTGGGCAAGGCGCCGAAAAGGCGGCCGCGGGGGCTGGAGGATGTGAAAAGTGAGCAAGAACCCGGGCCAATCAGTCGCAATAATAGACACGGCATGGGCAAAGTGCCTATCTTATACCCCAATGTGCAGTAGATGATATTTGGCATTCTTGTTGGCATAATGGGGATGTATTAGTCGTATTTTACAAGAGGCTGGCTGCTAGCCGAGAATAAAGAGAGGCGGGCCCTTTCTTAATCTGATCAACGAAACTTCAACTCCTTTCCGCAGTCAACTAGATCGGTAAGTTTCCCGTGCTTTCATTACCTCAAGATACTAACAGCTGGGCAGTTAATGCTATCACATATCAATACAACTAGCAAGTTAGCCTATAGCTATCTATTGCATCAATCGTGCGGTTCATCTACAAGTATAGAAGCTATGTCACAAATTCAACCATCTTCACGACCTTCAGTTGCCAAAGATGTCTATTGGCGGGACATGGAGAACGGCAAAAAGATTACCTCTGTCTCGGCGTCGAACGTCAGCTCCAGCCAGTTGAAGTTGTATCTAGACCAGTACTACCCAGAGCGATACTCTGTGCAGGTAACTCTCCAACCCCAACTCAAAACAATCATGTATTCACAATTTGAAGCTCAAGAGAGACATCTTTCGAATCACGATAACCGGCGAGGCCTAGGCAGTGCCAGCCAGATGTTATACTCACGCTCTAGTTTTTAGAATATCCTATTGACTTTAATAATTGCATTCAAAGACGATTAAAGCACTTTAAGCTCTGACTATTTCGCCATGCTCGATGTGATCTTGTTTAAAGAATAGTTCTTGGATTGAAGCAATGCAATGATCCACCGTATGTTCTGCTTCAACCCCAAGACTAATTTCCTATATGAAGATGTTATCACTTTGGCAACTTCCGACAGGTTGAATGTCGCTGAGCATCACCAGTAGATTGAGAATGGCGGTCCATCACAAGCACATATTAAAAGACTAATAATTGAAAAATGTTGGCATCAGAAAATGCGTGTCTCCAAGCTCTCCCTGCCCAACTTCATATTCAAGGGTAATTTACGTCACCTATTCACTCACGCATATTCATACTCACTGTCGGAATAGTCCGACCATGATTTTCCATTGGGCCTTGGCAAGTTCGAAATCTTTCGCGCAGCAAATGGTATCTGGCCGCCCACACATGGCATGTCGACTTTGCCCAAGAATGCCGCCATTCTCTTGTCCTTGAATCGAAGGGTTCCGTCCTCCGGTTCTGGGTAGAGCTCGCCTTCACCTGTCTCTCTGCATCGAAATTTGATAAAATATTGAAATGGTTGTACCCCAAACCGTCATGGATTTCTTCCTCCGTTTATGAGGCGGCGCCGAAGCTTGGGATTTCCTTTTCCTGCCTCTCGTCCCGGACCCTCGATTAGCCTCCTCACTCATATCATCAATTTCACCCTGATTTTCATCTTCCGCATGTTCCTCCTCGTCTGACTCAGACTCCTCTGTGTCCCTTTCATCAGACTCATACTCAGCGCCGAGGTAAGAAACATGCGCATTTAGCTTCCTTTTGTCTGCGCAGATAAGCATAACGCCCACCAAAATCCCAAAATCAAACACAACCCTGAAGATTCCATCTTGATCAGTTTCATTAATATCAAGTAAATTCAGGTCCTTGACATCATCCCAGCCCTGTTCAATTTCTTCACAGTCGACAATGTAGTGACCAACAGGTGAATAAGTCATCTGTCTTCCTTTGCCTTGAAAAGATTCAAGGTACTCCTGATGTAGCTTGTCACGCTTTTCTTCGCGCTGTTTCTCTGCTACTTGAGTCTCCGCCGCTTCTTTACCTGCATGGCTTAAGGCTGCTTGCCGCACAGCCTCTTCATCCCAGCCCATGAAAATTGTTTGTGTCTTGGGCCCCATTCCTTTCGCGCAGTGAAGGCCCTCGACCTTTTGAGCTGCCTCGCGCATGTTTTTTTGTTCGAGATGAACTATATCGGTCGAAGGGGATCCCAACTGGGGTTATTGTCTTGGCTTTGTCTGGACGCTCCGCGGTAAGAAAATATTTCTCCATCGCGAATTCAGGATAGCTTGATAACTGGTCGGGAGTGAGGGAATCGAGCCACTCGGCGTGCATCTCCGCGCGTAGGAAGAGAATGTGGTCAGGCACCTTGTCCCGTTTTCCCGTCCGTAAAAATATTTTCATGAGTAACGCACCGCAGCCTGAACATTCATCCTCACGAAACGCGACTCCGTAGTGAAGGAGCTGGCCGCGAACAAAAGCCTCGCCTCCCTTAGCTAAGACCCGGCGCCCTTCGAGAGATAAATTGGGAAGAAACATAGCACGTAGCTCAGATCCTTCCATACGGTCCACGTGGCCTGCACCAACTTTCCATGTGAGTAAACAAAGCCATCACGTACGATTTGTCCTCTTTCGTTTTTGCCCATGATGACTTCAAAGGCGGGTGTAGTCTTCTCTTTGTATTTTCCCTTAACACGGATGATGCTTTTGTTTATTATGAGGAAATGGGAGTGGTTTCGCGTTAGTAGGGCGGGCGGGCTTAACTAAACGACGTAATTTAAGTGTCTGCCGCCTGCCCATGTGCCCTTTTGATGCAATACGAGCACACATGACTTGGGGCTTGATCTAGGTAGTTCCCAATACTGGAGCTCTCTGCGCCCGACTTAGTCCGACTCATCATCTTAACCTTTAGCTTCTCGTAACCTACTGAAAGACCATCGAGGAGAATGAAAATTCTGGGTAGCAAGTGCTGAAGCAGCCATGATTAGCAAGCATTAAATCTATATCACATTTTAACGTAACTGTCAGTGGTAAGTTTGAACTTGATTCGAGGTGAAGACCATTGAAAGAAAACTAGCTACTCATCATTCAAATTTTGGAGGCTCGAGGCTCCCTCTCCTCGTCCCACTTCTTCTTACGTGCCATAGCATCTGCAGATTTCTGGCTAAAACCTTCATACAGGAGAGGCCAGTTGCCACCAAGAGTGTTTATATCGATAGGACGCCCTGTCTTGACATCTACATATGTCACATACCCCTTGACTTCTGCAACAATGGCTTGTTGCTGTAGAGAGAACAGAGAGGTAACGCCGTGGTTGCGTGTGGGTTCTATCCGTTCTTGGCGGTATGCGGCGATCAACTTGCATCCGTGTTAGCAAAGGTACTATCGGGCAAGCGAGAGAGATGAGTGGGATATAGATTTTTTTTTTGCAAGGAGGGCAGATGTCAGAACAAGACTTTATAAGCAACGTGAAAATAAAGCGCAGAGAAAAAGGTACTGCACAATTAACTAACCGAGTCTGGGTACTTGACCTGCCTCCGTATATCCAAGTCATACTTTCTTACAGCTGGGATGACAGTCTTTCCATTTGCCATGCCATTATATTCTTCCTCGCTAAGAAATTCATCATAGCTCTCCATGACCCGATGGAAGCAGGTGCCTAGAAAGGCCATGTACTGCGACTGCTTGACATGCCCAAATGGATCCTGGTGTTCCGCCCAGAGAACTCCATGTTCGATCATGGTTTTTGGGTCATATCCCATTTTCTCGAGTGTATTAAGTGCCTTCTCGCGGAGAGGGGCATACGGATCAGCGTGTGGTCCAGGTTGAGGCGCCCCCGCACGAGTGTACGGGGAGCAGTAGGCCGACTCAGCCAGCCGAGACTGTGACTTGCTCTTCATTGAAATGATAATTGTGCTAAAAATCGTCGGTGAAGGGATTCCTGTACGCGATATACTTCGGTCAAAGGGTCAAGGGAACAGAACTAATACGTGGGTCGAGTGTGAACAAATATGATCCATGGAAGAGGAAGAATCTAGGATCAAAACGTTTAGTAAACTAAAGAGAAGTCTCCTTTATGTAAATTAATATTCATAGAGCAGGGGTCGCAATCTGACAGCATAATAGGTCCCTGCTGTGGAGACCAGGGTATGTGTAGGTTCGCACCGACCTGCCGTAATAGTCCATTCAGAATGCAACTGCAACAAAGATCAACCTCCCAACCCCCTTTTAGAACACTAAAACTTGACCGACCAAAAATCCGCTTCTTACCAAAAGAAGATATGCAACCCCAAGATGATTCTGTCGGGGAACAGTGGTTGGCAGTTCTTCTAGATTGCCATACTTAGATAGAGCCTGCCTTTTCATATCTGCTGCATGATGCGGTATCACCTATTAAAGGTTTGAAAACTATCGCTATCTAGTGGGTACCAGGAACAAGTGATATATTGGTATTTGGTCAATCAAGATCTCTGGCATATTGTACATAAGCCAACTTCAAGCACGCTGCTCACTAGAACAGTTAGCGGCAACGGGTCGCCAGGTGCCTCTTATCATCTTGCAAAGAGGCCTGGTAAATATGCTTTTCTGAAATCTTGATATACATGAACCTTTTTCTTGCCGGTGAAAACCATCATTTCCATTCATCCCAGATCATATAATGTTCAAAAGCGACAGGGAGATCAGACAGCTCAGCCTACCCTAAACCCGAACTTATGCCAATAAAAGGCTTTAGATTTGCGGCGTTGATTACATGTAGCTCAGACTCTAAGAATTCATCGTAGCCCAAATCTAATCTTCCATTTTATTGCCGGAAAACATGAATGTTCATTCAATAAATCGTTAGGATGTGGTCAATGATGGAAATTCCAAACTCTGAGACACAACTTCTGTTGTACTCCATAGGATGACGTATGAACGGCACACGCATAAAGGCTAACAGCAGAGCCTCGGATTGGAATGAGTGTGGCCAATACTCCCATTCTATGCAAGTATGGCCCACGTAACCTCATGGGGGCTGGAGGTTGCTGAGTAGGTGATCAGCCGCAACGCCTCTTATAGGCATTGCTAATAAGGACGCTTTGGGTCATAATTACTAAGGTTCAGTCGGCTTCTACTGGCTTCGTGTGGAGAGCAAGCCCTGTGCCACGCAACCAATACCGCCATGTTATGCTGATCATGGGGCATTGGAATCCACATGGTGGTCACTGCGCCACCAGCGAACACGACAGACACTTCCACAAGCCGAATGGTCCGTGATATCCGGGGAACGATGACGATTGAAGGTAAGAATGGCAATCTTTTGTTGCCATAAATAAACAACTTGCTTTTATATAACTAAATTGGCTCTCCTCTGCAGTATTGAAAGAACCACTATCCCATCAAAGTCAATATCAGCATCACATTACTCTACCATCTCACAACACATCCGACCAACCATTACCATGTCGAACCAGAGCTACTACGGTTACTCCAACAGCCACGCCTACCCTCAGCAGTCCCAGTACCAGCAACCACAATACTCACCACGACACCTGGGAAACAACCCCTACAGCCACGGCCAGGGAGGATACATCCCCCCTTACCACCAGCAAGCCGACTACTACCGTGCTCCTGCTCCGCAGTACAATGGTCACCAAGAAACGGTTGGTCCTGATGGGGAGCGTGGGCTTGGTGCTACAGTTGTAGGCGGAGGCGCTGCTGGCTGGGCTGCCCACAAGGCTGGTTCAGGCATGCTTGGCAGTCTGGCCAGTGCCGCTGCTGGTGCCATCGGCGCCAATGTGCTTGAGAACAAGTTGAAGAAGTAAGTGCTCTGGCGGCCCTGAGCAGCTGTCCAAGACGAGCGAGCTAACCCTTGGTGAAAGGTACCGCAACAAGAAGCATAACAAGCTTTGATCGATAAATCCGACCGACCTAGCGGAATGGACACCTAATCGCACGGGGCATTGTTTGAATTTCTGAGCATGGAGTTTTGTGTTTGCATCGCATCATAGCATCAGCCTAATGATTTACGGAATTACAGAAGATATAGACATATATTTGAGTCAAGCAATTGAATACAATCCTTTAATGATACGTACATGCCATTGATATACGACTTCAATTTAACTTTGCCATTTTAATCATACTCTCTGCTGTCTTTAGAACTTGGTGCGATCTTTAGAAAACCAGTGCATAAATTGTATATTCTTTTGTTCTAAAGTTTCGCCTATTCATCACTTCCATGTATCTCCTTATAGGAAAGGTTGTGAAATGAATCGAATGCCTGTTGGATTTTCACTACCTATTGTGGCGAACTGTATCCAAACTATTCTCTTATTACTGTTCTGGGCAGAGTTAATACGCGAATGAAACGGCATACTATGACTTTATGGAAATCACCGGGCCGCAATTTCCTCTAGGTTAGCCATATATTATTTCTGCACAGCACCTTGCAAAGCTACAATCGTCTCCCGTGTTGCTTGGCTTTCTCCAATACCTTGCCTGCTTTCCTCGGGTTGCGATGGCCGCGCCGGGTTTAACCAATTCCTGAAGGCTTCTTCAAACGACGGGTCAGCTGTTTCATAATAGGCAAGAGCCTTAGGTAGATTAAGGAGATTACTTACCGAACCACTTTTCGGCGTTAGCAATGACGGGCCCAATGAGTAATGTCAAAGCAACTGTTTGGCCGAAACCGAGCTGCTCTTCCCCATCCTGGTCTTCTGGTGCCATAAGTTCGACCGCATCGCTCCTAATTGAAAAGATCGCGGAAGTTTCCCAAATGAAGAAAAATATTGAAAGCGAGTGAGTAATAGGCGGCACTGCAAAGAGCCAGTATACTAAAAGAAAGAAACACCAAGCAACACAGCCAATGGTTTGAAGAAAAAGAAGACATAATATTCGTAGACATCTCAACACTATCGAACAGCAATTTTGAGTACTGGAAGAACGCATTTCATCCTTTGTCGTGTTAAGGCGACTCCAGGATTGATTCAAGAAACGACTGATGTGGTTGAGTGGTGCTTTGATGTAATAGTCAACCAGTAAGAGATTTTCCCGGCTCAACCATAGAGTTTGGAGAACCTGACAAACCATGTTGTGTATTAGTAGTGCGATGTCTACTGCGAATGTTGGTAGCTCTTTAGACCAATGCCCTGGTTGAGAGTACGCCTTCTCATCGAGTGCCAAGGTATCGTCTATTCTGAAGAATAGATAGAGCGTCAACATCAAAAGGCACCAAATAAAGGCGGTCCGGACAATGTTTCTCTCTAGGTTTGAAACCATGAAGGGATTTGTAGTTATGGTAAAACCTGCGGTAGAGGCTAAGAAGACAAGCCAGCATATCTCATAACTAACCCAGTAATGATATACGAGAATATCATGTTTGGCTATAGCAGCTACAGCCGTCGCAATACCAACCGATAGTTGGATATCAGCAAGGCTGAAGATGGTCAAATCTAAGATCGAAACGCGCTCTTTGACATCTTTGTGTAAGCCTAGGTGATCTTTGGCGTCTTTGACAGTCACCCACTGGCCTGAATTTGGCGCTAAGGCGGCTCGTGGACGGAATAAATCGGTCAAATTGAAATCTTCCCAAAGTTCGCGCATTATTTTAATAGCACTCAATACCATTAATAAGGCCCCAACAGCGATGGCGGAGCTGACAACACCAATCCCGGCCACATCGGGATCTGGCTTGATGTATGTCATGCTGCAATGTTCGATTTTTTGGAATAGGATATGTCGAGACTATACAAGGTAGGTAGAATGATACCTTAGATTACCTAGGAAGAGGCATGCTGACCTATTATACGGCCATGTGGCCAGCTGGTCAATAGCTTCTCAGCTCACAAGGCTGCGGCTTTTTCGTTTGCGCCAACTCCTTTATCACGCCACTGGTGGCTGTTTGAAACCTGGCGGCTTAATATCCCGTAGATCTGGGCCAACAGAATCGATCCGTGGGCTTTAGGCTTACAATGCATAGCTCAGCTCATGCAGTAAGCAGCGGATCCGGTTGCTGCGCAGTCTAACAAATGTGTGTCATAAATGATAAGCTAGATACGTGCTACTATATCATTGGCTGTTCAAAGACAGGATCAGCTGTTAACGCCAGTCAAGATTTTGCACTTTAGTCAGCTAAGTCACTTACCACATAATCTGGCAGTAGGCGAAGCGAACGCAAATTACCCTCATAGATGCGGCTGAAAATACTAGCCCTAACAACGAGTGCATCTTCAGTCACCAGGCGAAGTTTAAGACAGACAGCGTCTCATTATAACAGAATATCCGATTAGGGATTCAACAATTCTTAAGGAAGGTTCTAATCAATAATTCAGGTTCTTGAACACTGAAGGAGACTACTTGCTGTAGAAGACGCGGGAAATACAACACATGGGAAGTCAAGACTGAACCTGAAAGATTCCTGGGAGGTTACAACGTAGCTGGCCTCAATAGCAGATACGTCTACCTACATTATGAAATACTCGGCTGCGAAAGGAATGCTCAATTGACTCCCTGCTCAAATGACGGAAGAAATGCTGCACCGAAATTTGCTAAATCAAATAGAATATCAATAGACGAACCGTTCCGCAGCCTGATTCAGAGCCGACAAACTATCAGTGTTAATACCGAAGCCAAGTGACAAGATCTTATCAGCAGATTGCTATTCAAGACCGCTCTGCTCTCAATACAGCCTATACCCAAATTCATTCCCTCCGTCGCATATACTATTGTACAATAAAAAACTTCTGTCAGTCTCAATCAATTCAAATCAGGATAAGTGTCGCTGAGTACATGTATATTAACGAGGTGTATCTCTGGCAGAAAGGCAGCATCGTAGACATAATGTAGCTTGCTCCGTCGGCGTTTGCCTCTACTTCAGAGTCTCATAAAGTAGAGTGGAAAACATCATTGCTGTCCATAACAGTGGTCCAGTGTTTGGAGTGGGTAGGTGTCAGAAACAGCAACCTCAAGCTACTCCGGCGGATGGTTATACCAGGCTTAGGGGAGGATAGGAACTGCTGTGCACGGACTTTCTCAGCCGACCACCTCGCAAACATGGTGCTTCTCTGACAATCCTGCGGGGAGGTAGAAATTGCTGTGCTGCCTTCTCTATGTCACAAATATTGCGCTCTTACAACCCTTTTGGAGAGTTAGAAATCGCTGTGCTGTCTTGTATTATACCTCATACTTTTCTTACAACCCTTGTGGGGAGGTGGAAATTGCTGTGCATGTGTCGTCGCAATCTGGCCCCCAAACTACCTCGTATCTTGCCCAAAGAGGAAACATACGAGAGTGACTAACCAGAGCTTCGCCGCTCCTGAGGCAACAGTCGAGTAAAAGTGGACACATCAGGGATCTGCCGTACCTGTCTCAAAGAGGAAACACACGAGCTTTCTGTATACCATCATCCTTCATTTAAATCGAGATGGGTAGGTAGACATCGATAACCTCTGACTTGCTCTCATGATTCTACAGACATTATTCCCTTCGTTGATTTTCCTTATCCTAACAATTTCATAGTCGGTTTGGTGTTTTGTATTCTCAAGGGCGGAGTATTCTGTTTCTCCTCTATATCACAAGCTCTCAGCATTAATATTTTCCTACCTAATTCTCCTCCTTTATCTAAGCTCCAGCTACCAGCTACGGAGAACAGCAACAGATCATGGCAGAAGATTCAAAGTCAGCGTCCGAGCTGACGCCCGAAACCAAACCGAAGCCTTCTGAACGAAAACCTGCGTTCTCAGACTACCTCAGAGTCTTCACTTACGCCACCAAGCCAGATTACTTCTTCTACACCGTTGCGTCGTTAGCCTCCATCGGAGCTGGCATCACGATGCCTCTGATGAATATCATCTTTGGCCAGCTCGTTGGCCAGTTCACCGACTTCTTCCGAGACACATCATCCATATCTCAAAACGACTTCAAGCAAATCCTCAACAAGCAAGCTCTCTACATCATGGCGCTATTCTTTGTGCGATGGGCCCTGAGTGCCATCAACAAATTTTGCTTCAGAATGATCGGCATTCGTCTGTCGTCTGCTATCCGCCTGCACTACCTCGAGTCGCTCTTCGCGCAGCCCATCCACGTGATCGACTCGCTTCCAGCCGGCGCACCCGCCACTGCCATCACAGGGACTTCGAATACGCTGCAAATTGGTGTCTCGGATAGACTCGGGGTGTTTCTGCAATACATGAGCACAATCATCTCAGCACTGGTCATCTCGTTCACCTGGAGTTGGGACCTGACACTTGTGACTTCGTCCTTGCTCATCTACCTGATAGTACTGCTATGCATCTTCATGCCCATCCTTATCAAAGGACAAGCCGCCACTCTTAAGTCAGATGCCCAGGGAAACTCGGTTGCTAGTGAGGCGCTCGGAGTGATGCGATTGGTCATGTCCTGCGGTGCGCAATCTCGCATCTACTCCCGTTATCAGGGCTGGGTCATCAAAGCAAAGAAAGAAGGACAGAAAACTGCTCCCGTCATAGGCATGCAGGTTGGTGGTATGGTAAGTTCAAAATTCATTGTATTCCACCAGTGTCTCCCGCCCATAAGTGCACTTCTTAACTTGTGTCTCGCTTAGTTCTTCGGGGTCTTTGGAGCATTCGGCTTGGCCTTCTGGTACGGAATTCAGAGATACGCCTCTGGCCACATCAGCAACGCTGGAGTCGTCGTTGTCGTCCTCATGTCGGTCATGCTGATATTCAACTCTGTGGAGCGCATCTCGACACCTTTGATTGCTGTGAGCAAGGCCATGGTAGCTGCTTGCGAACTGTTCACTGTCATCGATGCTCCGCGACCCCCTTTGGGCAGTCTCATCCCCGAAAATACTTCAGAGGACCTCATCTTTAACAACGTAGTCTTTGAATATCCCAGTCGGCCGGGAGTAAAGGCTCTTGATGGATTGAACCTTCGCATTCGCTCCGGTAAAAACACGGCTCTCGTCGGCCCTTCCGGCTCTGGTAAGAGTACTGTCGTCGCTCTCCTGGAACGTTGGTACAGCGTGCGATCGCATTATGCTCTACCAAAGGTGGCAGTGGGCCAGGGTCAGACAGAATCATCGGAAGACGAAAAAGGAGACCGTGGGGCAAGTGATTCCGAGACAGCTTCTGGTGCGGCTCTTTCAGGATCCATTTCCTTTGGCACCATTGATCTCGAGGACATTGATCTTAAGTGGTGGAGGTCTCAGATCGGCCTCGTTCAACAAGAGCCCTTCCTCTTCAACGAAACCATCTTCAAAAATGTTGCGAATGGCCTCATTGGAACCGAGTATGAGGATGAGCCCGAGAGTCGGAAGCGAAAGCTAGTTCGGGATGCTTGCAATGAAGCATGTGCTCACGAGTTTATCGACCGGTTACCAGATGTATGTATACGAGTTGCTTCGGCACCCCTTCTACCTCATCACGTTACCTGAGTTCTACTGGATAAATCAATACTAACTTCTACATAGGGATACGATACTCGAGTGGGAGACGGCGGTGCCAAATTAAGTGGCGGGCAAAAACAAAGAATCGCCATCGCCAGGAGCATTATCAAGAAGCCAAAAATCATCATTCTCGACGAAGCAACCAGTGCAATCGATGTCCAAAGCGAGAAACATGTCCAAGAAGCTCTTGAACGCCTTGTTAAGAACCACACAACAATCACCATCGCCCACAGACTATCAACTATCAAGAAAGCTGATCACATTGTTGTGCTGAAGCGCGGTCAGGCTGTCGAGGAAGGCACACATCAGGAACTGTTAAGTACTGAAGGCGGGGTTTATAGCGCCCTGGTCCGAGCACAAGCTCTTTTGGGCTCTCGTGAGGGCGAGGATGAGAGCTCATTGACAGAAACCAAGGTTGCTCCCAGCGAGAAAACTGACAACTTACCTGAAAAGGCGCTTCATACAGTCCAGGTCGAAACCAGTCAGAGCAGTGACCCTGCTCAACGAGATCGTGGTTTTGTCTACAGCTTGGCATTAATGCTAAGCGAGCAGCGAGCGCAGTGGCTGAATATGACGAACCTGGTCATCTCAGCGATGGCAGTTGCTGCCGGCACCCCTCTCCAAGCCTGGCTCTTTGCCAAGGCGATAGCGGTGTTCATTCTAGAAGGGGATGAGTTGCGAGCGAAGAGCAACTTTTGGGGGCTCATGTGGCTTGCATTGGCTGGCGGGTTTGGCATTGCCTGGTTTTCCCAGACTTGGAACAGTGTACATCTACAGTACGGAATCAGCGCTGCCTACAAGCAGCAGTACTTTCGCGATATGCTGCAGCAGAGACTTTCCTTTCATGACGAGGAAGACAATGCCCATGGTACACTGAGTTACCGCATCTCGAGCGACGCAAAGCAGTTGGAGGAGCTGTTTGGGCTTAACCTAGCCGCTGCCCTGACTGGTATATTTACCTTCACCGGATGCATCATTATTGCACTTATTTTCAGTTGGAGGCTGGGGCTTGTTGCCGCCTTCGCCACGATGCCAGTCATGGTTGGCGCCGGGTTGTGGAGGTACCGCCACGAGGTTCAGTTTGATGAGATGAACTCTTCCGTGTTCAAGGAGAGTTCACTGTTCGCCACTGAGGCGATCGGCTCGATTCGGACAGTATCCTCGCTTGGGATGGAGCGAGTCATCAACACCCGATATGCCAAGCTCCTCAGCGAGCATGTTCAGACAGCGCTCCGTAAGGCCCAGTGGACGGCACCTGTGTACGGGTTTGCCGATAGCGTGAGCTTGGGATGTCAGGCGCTGGTCTTTTGGTACGGAGGCAGCCTCTTATCAAAAGGCGAGCTCTCCATGGATGCTTTCTTCGTCTGTTTCATGGCCATTATGCAGGGTTCAGAGTCATCGAGTCAGATTCTCTCAGTCTCGCCCGACTTCGCACAGGCGATAGCAGCGGCGAACCGCATCCGAAGCGTGCACGAATCAGCAGTTCTGAATGAAAGAATGTTCGAGAGCGGCTCTAGGCGAAGTGAAGACCTCAGTGGAAACGTTCAGCTTGAAGTGAAAGATGTGTCTTTCAAATATCCTACCCGAAATATTCCTGTCTTCGATCATCTCAATCTTTGCATTAAGAAAGAACAATATGTGGCTTTCGTCGGACCATCTGGGTCCGGAAAGACGAGTATCATTTCTCTCCTTGAACGGTTCTACGAGCCTGATCAGGGTGGAGGTCAAATTCTTTGCAATGGCGTGGATATCAAAGATCTCAGTCTTAGCAAGTATCGGAGCATGCTTTCGCTTGTACCCCAGGAGCCAACGATGCTTCAAGGAAGTATCAGAGACAACATTCTGTTCGGCATTGCTGATCCAGAGTCAATCTCGAATGAGATGATCCATGATGTCTGCAAAGACGCATTCATCCACGACTTCATCGTCTCCTTGCCGGAGGGCTATGACACCGACGTGGGACAAAAGGGCGTGTCCATGTCGGGTGGGCAGAAGCAGCGGATTGCCATCGCACGGGCTTTGATTCGCAATCCAAAGGTTCTGTTGCTGGACGAAGCCACATCCGCGCTCGACTCAGAGTCCGAGAAGATTGTCCAAGCTGCTTTCGAGAAGGCAAGAAAAGGAAGAAGCATGATCGCGATAGCTCATCGCCTCTCTACGATTCAAGACGCGGATGTGATATTCGTTTTAGACCAAGGCCAGATCGTTGGGAAGGGAACACACTTTGAACTGATGAAGAAGAGAGGGATTTATTTCACAATGGTATGTACTCATCGCCCCTCCAGCTCGTTTCTTTGTTTCATGCTAACTCGTCTGTCTCACAGTGTGAAAGCCAGGCATTGGATCGTTAGTATCGTGAAGGGAGGCCATATATGCCATCATTGAGCTCTGTGTAATTCTAGTTTCATATAACAACACCCATCTCATGATATCAGTAGACACATAATAGAACATTCCTTTCTCACGTAATTCACCAAATTCATGATTTAATAAGCTGTAGATTGCCATCTTTAATACTCTGCTATGTAGCTAGTTGCATACAACTCGCCGGCTAAGAACCCTCCAGACCCAGTGATGGGTTGCCTCTTCCATTTCACCTCCAGAAAGCCATATCCAACTTCAGCCACTTCCTCCACCTTGGACCACTCTCCCGTCGTGTCGTCCTTGTCCATGAAACGAAACACGATACGGTCACCGCCATCTTCGAACAAGAACTCCCGCCGCCAGAGCCGCTTCCATTGCTCTTCAAAACTCCCCTCGGAGGCATTACGAAGCTCCATCGTCCTGTTCCTCTCAGCCAAGTGGTAGAGTGCCCGTGTATTCCAAAGCCCATCCTGGCCAGGGTAATCTCGCAGCATCCAAACCGCCTCGTCACGCGTAAGCGGGTCGCGGCAAAAGAAGGAAATCACGAGCAGATGCCACGCCATATCGCACTGCAACGAGAGCTGCTGCGCCGGGGTTTTGGACTGCTCGGTGAAGGCGCGCACGGCAATGTTGCACAAGGACAAGTACTCTCGGTAGATTGGAGTCTGCTTTGTGGCGAGGGCATCGACGTCGAGATAGATGGCTGGGTCGTTGACGAATTGGACGCTGAATGACAGTAGTTGGAGGCGGAGGTGGATGGCTCTGATGTAGGAGGGTGATTGTTTGTCCGACATGACCAGTCGGTCGAAGAGAGGACGTGATGCTCGGTCGATCTTGTCCATATTCTGTGATGTGTTGCTGGAAAACTCCTGGATTTGGTTGTTACGCAGGATCTTGTCTATAATGTCGGTGATGATGCCTTCGACCGGCGTGTTCAAGAAGTCCTGGCCTTTCATTGCGTCCTTCATAATCTGCCCTAAATTGGTATGCGTGACCCATAATGCCGAGATGTACTCTTCAAATTCATCAAGAGTGTGGAAGATCTCCGGGATATTGTCGAGACTCAAGGTCGGGTGTGTTAGCAGCCCCAGCCGCAGCATGAAAGTCTCGACGTTTGACTCTAGAGTTTTGAGCCCAGTTACTAGATTCGGCAGAGACGGGCCGTCACTAATACGCGAGAAGAGGATCGAGTAGGCTTGCAACGCCAGGCGGCGGAAGATATCTGCGATGGACCCAAGCACAGACTTTGGATTAGGCCCAAGCATATTCAGAAACTGATATCCATCCTTTCCGCTTATCCAATTCAGCAAAAGACACGAGCCATGGTTGAGGTGGCTCAGAGCGGTTTTTCTGTTGTCTTGGAGCGTCTCGAAGAAAATTAGCAGCAGCGACAAGAATAATGCGTCTTGTACAGAGGGCTGCTCCCGCTGGACTCTCAACGACTTGCCGTAGTGGGAGAGGGCGTGAAAGTAGTGCGAGTCTCTGTCTACGGTGAGAAGGTCTGGTCGCCGCTTCGCCGCTCTCAACGACTCGTGTGCGGCTTCACGGTGCCAGAAGCTCAGTGCTCCAATGGCCATCGCCGCATGACGGAGAGGTGCGCTGTGATGGGCAAGCTGCGGCAGTGTGACCTCCCACAGCTCGTTGTTGAAGGCAGAGTTGGTCCATGACCCTTGTGCCAGTGTGATAAACTCTCGAAAGTACCGCACGCCCTGGTCGTCCTGGATGCCGAGTGTATCAGGGTCCAGTCGCACCTGTAGAGCTGCTGGGCTTGAAGGAGAGGCGCGTGTAGGCCTGGTCTTGGAGTTCCAACAAACCAGGGCAGGGCCTTTGGGCTGCTGGGCGGTATATCCTCCACATTGGCGGTGGGACCTGGTGCAGTTGCGACAAGATGGTTTGCCTTCGTCGCATTTCACTCGGCGCTTTTTGCAGGTGATGCAGCCAGTGCGGACTTTGTGCGTGCTTGTGCGAGAGCGTTTTTCCTTGTCTTTGCCAGGGTCACGGCCTCCAAGAATGACCAGGCCTTGCTCCCACTGCTGCGCCTCCAGGGCGTGTTCTAGGTATGGCATTAGTGATTCTGTCCTAGAGATGGATGAATAGCAGGGAGGGGAAGAAGGTACCTTGCATTGTCATCGGGGCATAGAGCTGGTGAAGCTGAGAACGGTCTGGTCACGCTGTGGTTGGAGTCGTTCCCCTTGGCATCAAGCCTGTAAGGATTGAATTGATTGAATCAAGGATCCATTCAGTGGCCACAGAGAAGCCAAGCCTTTCCCCGGTCTCTGTCAGCATCACGTGCCATTCTTTGATCTCACCCACCGCCAGACGGATGAAGTAGCTATGCCCATATTATTGTGCACCAAAAGGCAAATTAAGCAGATTGCGCCAATATATGACGACAATTTCTCACTATTGTAGGATTTTTGTATTTCGGGTAACTCCTATTGGGACGTTAGGGGGAACACCAGTTGAACATAACCGCCCCATCCCCAAGCGTTTTCAATAAGACGAAATATAGACCCTTCAAATTTTCATATTTAGATTCTCATTTTCCATGAGTACTGCTCGTAGCTACTCGCAAGATATGTTGGAACTAGCTATCAAAACCATTAGTAATTACATCTTCACTAGCCAGAAATCCCTGCGCAGGAGTATCAAGTTCAATCAAATGAAATCACCTCGATGCGTCCTAATATGAGACAATATAACTGAGCAGATGGTGAAACTGTTTGACCTGCTGAAAGAATATGATAGTCACGTGAGTTACAACACTTTTTCTTCTCCGGGTCAAAGGCAAATACGAATTAGCGATACTTCAACTGGTAAGCAGTAGAGCTACAAGCATTTACCACACTTCATACCAATTCTCATACCAACTCTTGAGATTCACTTCCTCTGGCTTTCGGAGGTACCACGTAAGATCTTCATCCTTGTTCTTCTCCTTCTTACTCCATCCGTTGCCTAGCCAAGCGAAGCGATTACCCGACCTGGAGAGATATGTATATTCGAAATCCTCCCACCGGGGATCAAATCTGACATATCTCTCATGCGAAGCACTTCCTGGCCAGTGAGCATGAATCCGTGAACCGGGTCGTCCGCTATTATGCCAAGCGCTGCAGTGATCCGTGAGATAGGTTTTGGGAAAGAAGGCGTCCGAATATTCAACAAAGTCGTTTGCGGCCTGTCGGCTCGGCGTGATGGTCCGAATGCCCTGGCTGGAGATCTTGCGCAACACCTTCGCAATGTACGTGACGTAGTTTTCTGCCGTTGATGGGACTGTCCCCGAAACACCGGCGCTGTGTGGCCCAAATATAAAGAACAGGTTGGGGAACCCCGGTGTCCCCACGCCCATGTATGAGTATGGCCAGCCAAATAGGCCGTCGGGTTTCCAGGCCTCGCGAAGATCGACGCCTCTAGCGATGACTGAGAAAGGCGTTGCAGATTCCACGTTGGCACCAGTTGCACAAAATATAGCGTCAACATCCCGTTGTTTCCCATCGACGGTTTCGATTCCCGCTTCTGTGAACCTTTTAATCGGTGTTTGGATAAAGTCCACGTTCTCTTCACAAAGAGCTTCTAAGTAGCCAGGGGCAGGCGTCAGTCTTCGGCAATGTGGTGCAAAGTCTGGAATAAGCGAATCGAGAAGCTCTGGTTTCTTCGCCACCCTTTTTCTCATAACTTCGAGATACTGTTGCTTGGCTTTCGAATTGGTATCAGAGTTCCTGAACAGAGCATCAAATCTGCGCCAATACTGATCCTCCTCGCCTTTCCTGTAGGCAAGATACTTGTCGGCATCATCCTTGAATGATTCTCGGAGATCGGATGGGATGGGCTGCGCCTCCAATTTGCGTTCGTTGTCTCCCGTGTAGGCGCCGGCAATCCACGTCTTGTTACGTGCGTAATGGTCTAATCGGGCTACATGCGGTTGTATATTTGGCACAACTTGTAGACCACTCGCACCATTGCCTATTACCGCGACCCTCTTGCCCTTGAAGTCGAAGGAGGCATCCCAGTTAGAAGTATGTCGCACAAATCCCTTAAAAGTATCCAACCCAGGGTAATCCGGTAGACGCCAAGCAGTGAATCTACCATGAGCTGTCAAAAGCACATCAAATTCATCAGTCCTCTCGCCCGTGGCGGCATGTCTCACTTTCACCCTCCAGACCGCATCGTCATCACTCCAACGGGCTTCGGTGACCTCTGTCTCAAATTTGCAGTATTTGTAAACATCGCGCTTGCGGGCTACGTCTTTCCAGTACGCCAAGATCTCTGCTCCTTGGGCATAGACTTCTGACCACAGCGAGTTGGGCTCTATTGAACTCTGATAGACGTGAGCTGGCACGTCGCACCGCACGCCAGGGTAGATATTATCGTACCAGACGCCTCCCTATATGATATTGTCATTCAACTTCAGCGCTATTACTCCTCAAATCCACGCTCTATTGAATTTTTCACTCACCACGTCTTTCTTTTGCTCGTAGATTGTCAAGTCTATCTCTGGAACCTTTGCAGGGAGGAGAATGCCCGCCGTGATACCGGCTATGCCAGCTCCAATAACCCCAACCTATATGATGTTAGATATGAGGTTGTTACGTGTTTTCAAATTGTATTTACTCGGAGGCGCCTTCTCTCGTCCACGGGGTGGTCTTCTAGCTGAAAATGCGTTCTAGGATAGCTTGAGTGAGGAGGCGGCGGTCCTGACCCATTCGGAGCACCATCAACCACCCCTGTTCCATTCTCAGACACTGGCATAGTTTGGTTCCTCGGAGAGGGATCGTCTCGGCTAGCAGAGTGAGCGGTGGAATTCGATAATTTGATTTGTTCGACCATCAACGTGGCTGGGGGTGGAAGCTAATCACAATCCTAACCCAAGCTCTCGGTAGGTTTTCAGGGCAGGGGAGAGAGGATTACAAACCATCACCTCCGGTAACGCAGCAAAATCACCCTGCATTGATGATACTGCTACTTGCGTTAAAATAGGGTCAATGATGTGATCCGTGCTATGAGGAGCTATCACCGACCGTTTCGTTATTCTAGTGTTATTTCCGAAATCTGGAGTTGGGACCCTCGTTTCTTGAGAAGGGGTCCATGAACGACATTATCAAGGCAAATGACGACATTCGTAGCACAACCGATGACATAGTAGCTAGTAGATAAGAATGAGTCGTTGATCTTTCAGCCTTCTTATACATGACCTAAGAATTATTACGACTGCTGCACCAGCTTCTAGCTAGTCTTGACATCTGGACTACAAACCAGAATCTAAACTTTTAGAACCAACTCAAGCGTGTATATCCACATCTGGCCCAGTGTATAGCTGCCCTCTCTGCTCTGCTTGAATACGCTCCTTTTGGACCCGTCTCACGTCTTGCTCCAGCTTCTGGGTCAGATACCAACATAGAAGGCAGCCAAGAAGCCCACCGCCTATTGTGGCCGTACAGATAGAGTAAGGAACCCGGTATCCATCAGCTGCATAGCGGGACTGGAATATCTGTGGGCCAATAACACCGCCCAGTTGGCCCACGCCACTCTGTAGTCCAAAAGCGAAGGCAGTCCCTGTGGTGCCCTTGAGACTGGATGTTCGCCCTATATTGAACATGATTAGCGTTCCATTATGCTGAAGTGCCAGTGACAAACACAGAGGAGGCTCCTTACATGACCAGAACGGGATTGCAAAAGCGGCTGAGAACAATGTACCAAGGATGCAGGCAGCATAAATTGCGCCACGCTCTCTTGTGGCGATGAAAATTGCAAAGACCGCCACTTCGAGTACGACAACTACAAGGTGTTAGGTTTAATCTATGCTTTGGGAAAATATGCTACATACTTGAGATGGTGAAAATGGGCCTAGGAATCCAGGCTTTGTGCAGAATATACGCCGCGGCGGCAATGGCCAAAATCGCTACGGTCGCTGTTGGCTAAACACAGAATATTAGAACAAATTCCTGGGCAAATATAGGGGCTATACACTTACAATTAGGAGCAAAATATTTCGAGGCAATCCGACAAATCCAAGATTGGTGATAATTGTAGGCTGAACGGGAAATGATTAGCACAGAGTTTATAAGAATTTTAGAAGATTCACCTACCAAGAACCAACTTAGCCCAAAGCCACCTGTGTTCATCAGTACCTGGGTAAGCATGAAGGCCCACAGGCGTGGATCTTTCAAGGTCTCCAAGGATTCTTTGCTGGAGAATGCAGCGTCGGAAGTCACAGGAGAATTTGATGTTAGTCTATATTCCACAAACTTCTGTTCTCTTTGGGTGAGCCATTTGCCTGTGCGCTCTGAGCGAGGATAGTCCGGGCAGAGGAACCAGACCAAGAAAGCGAAAGCCATTGTGGCCACACCCTGAAGTAGAAATACCCTATCATTCCAATCTTAGCGAGCAGCTTGGATATTCAAATAAGGAGGACAAAGAATTTGCCATTGCCAAGAACTGAGACCTTGCCTACCGTCAAGGAATGCTATTCCATAGACGATCAACGATCCAATCACTCCAGCAAGATTGAAAATGCCAAAGAGCCATGCAATTGGCTTTCCCATCTCATCAGAGCGATACCAGCTGCAAAGCTGAGTCATGATTGCAGGAAAGAGACCGGCTTCCATAAGTCCAAGAAAGAAGCGTGCAGTCAGGATGCCAGCTTTGTTGTTAACGGCAGCGTGGCATGCAAGTACCAGCCCCCATAGAAACATGATTCGTGCCTGGAAGATTCTCGGGGTCCATTTTTTGAGTAAAAGGTTGCTTGGGAGTTCGAAAATGATGTACGAGATCTGCAATCAAATTAGTTTCTGCTTGATCATCAGAGCCTGAGTACTATAAACCTACGTAGTATATAGACTGAACCCAGTTGTACTCATCTGATGTCATCTCTAGCTGAATTAGAATGTTTGTTGGCTTGCCTAAAGCAAGAACTTTCACAGCTGCAGCGTTGTTGACATCGATCTGTTCGGCGATGAGATGAGTGACATGATTAACCATAACAGTAGTATAATCCAAGTGACATACCTGCTTTACCATGTAGATCACTCCGAACAAAGCCAAGAGACGATAATCGACCTTTCGCATAATGGCCTTCTCCTCCTCAGGGCTGAAGGTTGAGAGAAATGCAGCCTTGTCATGATGAGAAGACTCATCTTCAGCGTTTGGATGGACTTCTGTGAGAATGTGTTCGACCCCTGGTTTAACAACACCAACGGCAGTGGTATCCGATTCACTCGGCGTTTCCGCCATCTCTGAAGTTCAGGTTTTCGACAAACGTATAATGATTCCAGTCACTTCTGCCCAAGTTGAACACCAAATTGGGGTGACTTAGCGAGCTCTTATTCGCCGTTAGATCTGCCGGGATGTCTAGAGGGTCCATTCCGACAGTCCGGGTTTAGATCGCGCGATCACCCATGAGAGTGATGCCATTCAAAATTGGGCAGGCCCCAAGCCCTCGGAGAAAGAATAAACGGCGGGTGTATCCTTGCATAGCGCAAGCCTAGATAGACCCCATTGATGGTGGAGCATCCGACATCGGTTGCCACGAAGCAATTGGTTTCTCGCCAGACAGACTGGTGGATTTAATTAAACATACATCGAGCCATTGGAGTACACCTTTCCTTGACCTTATATTACTGAACCTCCCAAGATATTCCTTCTGACTTTTGCAAAATGGTCCTCACAGTTGCAATCATTGGGGGCGGCATCGCCGGGCTCAGTGTGGCTATTGCTCTCAGGCAGCTTCCTGGTGTCGATATTCAAGTGTACGAAAGAGCTAAAGAGTTCAAAGAACTGGGTGCTCTTATCGGACTAGCTCCTAATGGACTGAGAACTTTGGAGAAGTTAGGGGTGGAAGATGTTCTTACGGACGAAGTTGGTTGGAGAAGCCCGAATGGAGTTCCTATGTGCTTCAAGTAAGAGTGTCCGCCTTTTTTCCCTTGACTAACAGATGTCTCTCCAAGATCTCAGAAAATAGTTTGGATAAATAAAGACTAATGGCATCAAGACACTTCAAGACAGGCGATGTGTTAAGCATCGACTACAATCATAACGTGCCAGATAGACGCCATCAATTTGCTCGAATGCACCGTGCTAGTCTCCAAAAGGCCCTTTTAAAGAATCTTCCACCAAGCATTCTTCACACCGGTAAAAAAGTATTCATAGTGAGGACCAATGATGATGGTGCTACAGTCGACTTTGAAGATGGTACCTCCGTGACAGCTGACCTCGTAATCGGGGCCGATGGAATCAAATCGGTAAGTGTATGAACTCACTACATTCCGTTGACCATTGTTCTTAAACCTCTTTAGAAAGTTCGAGAATCTTTCATCAAAAACCACAAGCTTAGCTCCTCGGGCGACGCGATCTTCCGAACCACATTTCCTTACGACTTAGTGGCGGATCTCCCTGGACTTGAGCAGAACTCAACTCACTATGTGAGTAAGACTTCTGGTAAAAGAATTACGTTTAGCTGATAAAGTTCCAGCAAAGCCCAACTTCATGGTTTTTCGGAACAAGACTAGGTAGATGACCCCTACACGATCGTATCAATGTTTTCGATCACTAATCTCTCCAATTAGGATCGGATCAATTCGGTGTGACTTGCAGTTTTCACGTTTATGAAAACGATTCAAGCTCGAGATTCGCAGACACAACTTGGAACGCTCCGGCTACCGTGGATGATATTCGCAATGTATTCAAAGTAAGGAACCGAACCTTCGTGGCTGCTCTCCATGAGGCTGACCAATATCCTCCAGGACTTTTACTCTCCGATCCCCTCAATCATTGATAGAATCCCCGAAGGTACTTTGAGACGGTACACGAATGTGGCTGGCCAAGCCCTTTCTCACTGGACCTTTGGAAATCGCGTTGCCTTGATCGGTGATGCAGCTCATACGCATGGTGGTGCGTATGCAGCAGGGGCGTCATTAGCAGTTGATGACGCATACGTGCTCTACCTTTCGCTACGAACCATACTTCAGGGAGGAGATCAAGAACAGGAGAAACTATCAACTACACGTATTGGAGAAGCACTTTCCCTTTATGAAGCAACTCGCCGCCCCCATCTCGAAAGAGTGTTAAAGGAAGTGCACATCAGCCGGAAGAGCCAAGCTGCCCGATTTGCAAAGATCCGGGAGGAGGGTGTTCCAGAGTCAGACGCCTCATTTAGGAAGAGACTAGCTTCAAAGGGTGATCCAGTCTGGCTAAATGAACACGATGCAGAGGGGCAGTTCAACAAGATATATAGCAGCTCATCCAGTTCGCAAGCTAGTGTGGATGAAGTGCGCCCCAAGCTCTAAGGCAGGATTAGCTACATTCGTAGCCTTTCCCTTCGGTCTCTTTCCTTCTAGAATGGAGGCTTCATTCATAGAAGAAAACGCTCTGAGGATTTCCTTTACGCCTACTTTGATTTGTCGGGCCACACAAGCAGGCTCTTTCTCTTAAAAATAATACATTGCCTGAGTTTATTGCTAAAACTACTTAGCAGCGGGAAGCAGACTCTCTGACGATGACGATTTGCCCTGATCCTCGTGGTCTACTTATCTGCATCTAGTTGGAAACCGTCTTTGTGCGGTCCTCTGTCTGCAATGATGTTGGCTCTTCATCCCCCAACTTTGCACCGATAGTGTTTTGAAGAATCTCCCCAGCCTCCCCATCAAAGATGACGGCAATTTCTTCAAGAGCCTTTCCTTTTGTCTCAATGAACCATCCATAAGCCACGACAGACTCCACAGCCAGAACCGCCACATAGACAATGTAGAACTTCCATCCAATGTTGGAGAGCCCGACAGGATTGACATACTGGTTGACGAATACGGCTATCTTCGTAGAAAAGACATATGTTGCCATGCCCTTGGCGCGAATGGAATAAGGCAGGACCTCTACAGAGTATGCAACCGGAAGCGGGGAGAATGCGATGCAGTAGAAGAACTGGTACACGAAGATGAGGGCCAGTACAGCTGTCCCAGCGGCCTTGAGCCCTGTCACTGCGAAGCGCTCCGATGCAATGGTCCAAGCTGTGAACATGACAAGCATGCCAATGGTAGATATACGGAATAAAGGCCGGCGTCCGATTCGTTCGACGAAGAAGGCGGTGGTGAGGGCGATGAGCCAGTTCCAAATATTGATGAGGCCGTTGACGAGAGCCTGAGTGTTTTTATCTTTGATGCCGATCGAGTCCATCACACGGGAAAGGTCTATTTTTGTCAGTTATCGATCTACTCCACGGTATTTAGGGGACCTACAGTAAGCGATCAAGCCGTTTCCAGACCACTGACTAAACAGGCCCATACACAAAACCAGAAAC
Organism: Clonostachys rosea; assembly: GCA_026958235.1. NCBI lineage: Eukaryota > Fungi > Ascomycota > Sordariomycetes > Hypocreales > Bionectriaceae > Clonostachys > Clonostachys rosea. The sequence continues at coordinate 1,163,505 of CP110205.1, forward strand.
ATTCGGTAACGGTTGCCTGAGGTGCTGACCATTGATTTCCATGTCGTATTGCTCGATGCTTTCATCATAGTTAGCTCTCTATACTCGGAGCAGCAAGGGGCGTCTCCAGACATACCCTTCTCATACTCGATAGCCACCTGAATCTCGGCATATTCAAGCTTTACTAACTCGGATTCCTCCCCATCGCCGTGGTATTTAGCCAAAGCCGTCAAAGCTTCGTCTCCTCTGCCGTTGGCAATGAGCCACCGAGGGGATTCGGGAAGAAACCAGATAGCGCTAAGTTGAACGATACTGGGAGCCATCTGGAGAAGAGACGGAAGACGCCAAGACCAGGTGTTGGGGATGTTTCTCGTTCCGTACGTGATCCACGCAGCCGCGATACTACCGAGATACCAGCTGCAGAAAGAATTAGCACCTGAAGAAATCATATCGAGAAACCTCCTCCCTTGAAGGCTTACCATGTATTGCAAATGGCTGTTATCGTCACTCTGTCCTTGGGGTGAGACAACTCAGACACCATGCTAGGCGAAGCAGTGGTGGCAAAGGACAATCCGAATCCAAGAACAAAACGGCTGCCCACAAACATCGGGTACGATGTGCTCTCGCATTGCAGAATGGCACCTGCAATCATGATGATACTGCCGACGGTGATACCCCACCGGCGACCGTACTTGTCGGCAACCCAGGGGGCGATTGGAGTTGAGCAGACACTGCCGAGCGCCATGATGGCACTCATGAGGCCGAGGGACGAGCCGCGGGGGTTGCCGAAGAAGTCGTCCCAGTACGAGACGGTCTGTAGGCTGTTCATCATGCTGCCATCGTAGCCGGACGTTGCGTACGACACGACGCAGGCAGGGAAGAGAAGGAAGTATAGCTTTCGACGGGAGGAAGACGCATACCAGGCCGGTGCCTTGGATGCCAGCTCATTGATTGGTGATGGCTCTTGGGCGGTTGCCTGTGCTTCGGTTGTGGCTTCACTTGCCTGGCGTTTCGCCTGTCGAGCAAGCTGGTCATATCGAGGCGCCGGGAGGCGGTTGCGAAGAGCTGTGAGGGCCATATTTCAGATCCCAATAGCGAGTAGTCTCAAAGTATCAGAAAAGCGAGACGTGGCAGGAAGGTAGAAGAACACAATTGAGGTTCACTCAGACGCAAAGTGTTTCTGTTGTTTCCTAGGAAGCCTCTGCAGAGTGATCGTCGTTGCAGGACGTTGCGGCAAGGGGTGAGATCTTATAGACGACCGGTATGCGTAAGGGCTTGCGGCTATTCCAATAGATCGAGTGAGTTTGAGCGCATCTATTCGACCGGCTGTTTGTCACGAGCTGAAGCAGAGAGTTCCCAGAGCCATGGGCCATCCCGACAAATCGGGTACAAGGATGCTCGACTCACGCGAACCAAATGAACATCCCCACACACTCACCAGCTGGAGCTCAATTGCGGAGACGAGAGCTTTCATGCGGGGATTTCCATCGTCTGGGGACAATAGTGAGGAGATTTTTGCATGACATCTCCGGGGGGAGGCAACAAAGTCTTCCCATTTTCCACTCAGTAGTTCAAACTCTAGGGCGCCATAACGGCAATGGGAAACGGGGACCCATGAGGGCAGCGAATCAGAAGATGTGTCGGGGGAACTAAAATGAAGCCCCGATATTCCCCAGCCAAAGTCTTGGTCTCGGCTAAAGTCGTATGTCGGGGCAGTGATTTAGATGCCCCGAAGGTGGGTCGAAGATTCAAAGGTATGAGTTGCCTCGAGTCAGCATGTCTCGTGATGCCGATGAGACCTGGATTGCCCGAGTTGAATCCATTCATCTTGAGGTCCGGTTTACCCGATTGGTCAATTTCAATTCGTAAAAACATTACCTGGGTCAAGCAAGCAGTTGGACATGCAATAGTACGTCACAGGGGCCAGGTATATAGAAAGGCTAGACATCAGCCTTGTAAGTTGCTCGTAATCAGCTTTTCTCTTGCCTACATCGTCAAGAAATTCAGACCACAATTGCACCATGAACGGACTACTCCGAACTGATGGTGCTCGCATCATCGATGCGCAGGGGAACCCAGTTCTTCTCAGAGGAGTACGACCTTCTTTTCCCCTTTTTCTGGACCCAATAGAAAGCACTAACATGAAGAATCGCTCAGGCTGCCCTCGGCGGATGGATGATGATGGAAAACTTCATGAACGGATTTCCAGGCCGTGAGCACCAGATCCGACACGCATTGAAAAAGGTGCTTGGTGAGGAAAAGACGGAGTTCTTCTTCGACAAATTTCTCGAATATTTCTTCACAGACAAGGATGCCGCCTTCTTAAAATCCATAGGCTTCAATTGCGTTCGCCTGTGTCTGAACTATCACCACTTCGAAGATGACATGAAGCCCTTCAAGATCAAAGAGGAAGGCTTCAAACACGTCGATCGTGTAATCGACATTGTAGGTGTTCCTTCTCTTAAGCACGATACGTGGACTCCAGCTGACAACTGAAAGTGTGCCAAACACGGAATTTACACGATCATCGACATGCACGCTCTCCCTGGTGGCCAGAATCAGGACTGGCACTGCGACAACCCGACCGGTCACGCCGCATTCTGGGACCATATCCATTTCCAAGATCGTGCAGTCAATCTCTGGGAGCACATTGCCAAGCGCTACCGTGGGAATGCCTGGGTGGCTGGTTACAATCCCATGAATGAGCCTGCAGACTCAGAATGGACTCGCCTGCTGAACTTTTACGACCGCATCGTCCCCGCCATCCGCAAGGTCGACCCCGAGCACATCCTCTTCCTCGAAGGCAATACGTAAGTAGCAGGGCATCAGTACCCGTTTGTTACTGAGACATCCAGGCTAACCAATTCCATCAGTTTCAGCATGGACTTCACCGGCTTCGACAAGGTCTTCCCTAACTCAGTGTACGCAGTTCACGATTACTGCGGTTTTGGATTCCCGAATAGAATCGGCAGATTCCAAGGCCACGCGGACCAAGAACAGTATATTCGAAGGATGTACGATCGCAAGGTTGCCTTTATGAAGGAGCACAATGTCCCCATCTGGAATGGTAGGATCAGGACCGCGAAAACCCCCCGGGCGAAATTATTCTAACTGTGTGGAAGGTGAATTCGGCCCTATATACGAGCGAAAGGAGAACAATCCTGACTGGGAACTCCACAACAATGAGCGCTACGATATGCTCGAGAGGCAGCTCGCCATCTACAGCGATGAAAGCATTGGTCAGTCATGATTTGTCCAGATTAGAGACAATCAGCTAACTCGCAGTAGCATGGTCCATTTGGTCATACAAGGACATCAACGTCATGGGACTGATGTATCTGGCCCCTGACTCGGCCTGGTTCAAGCTTCTCGGACCCATCATCCAAAAGAAGAGGGATCTAGCTGTTGACTCGTGGGCATACGACGACGCCCATCTCCAAGACGGCCTCTTCGGGCCACTCCACAAATGGTTCGAGGATAATGTACAGCCGCCTTACAACAAAAAGTACCCGTGGCAATGGCGCATGCACATGCAGGTCTTCCGGCCGATCAGAGGTATCCTTCTCGCAGAATACCTAGTCCCCGAATGGGCTGATTACTTCAAGGACAAGACTTTTGAAGAACTGGATGAGCTGGCCGCGAGCTGGAAGTACGAGAATTGCCATCAGAGAGAGAGATTGAATGAGCTCATGGGCACTTATGCGCCCATGACATCAGAAGATAAGAGGCTCGAGGGCAAGGTTATCAAAGCCGAGAAGACGTCAGAGTCCGCCGTGACCAGCGCAGACAAGTCTGTGTCTGGTGTTGGTGTATTTGAGCTCTCTCCAGAAGAGAAAAAGAAGGCAATCGAAAGCCAGCAACCTGTACCCGTAGCAGCATAAGATCGCAATTCAATAACATTGTCATCCTGTAATCATTTGCGGCAATCAAAGTGCCAGGCAGACAACTCCTAACTCAAGTTCTCTTGTTGCAGTCATACGTTACTACCTGCCAATCTGGCCTTCCGTGCAATATCCAAACGTTCCAAAATTTTCAAATGCCATGAGAACTCTTTAACACTGTTGCTGAAGCGGCGAAGGTTGTGGACTCCAGTGATGATGGACTCCTCGACGTCATGCGGGACTATGCTACTCATTGCCGGCGTGATAGTCGAAACCATCAAAATGGTAATCATTGTGAATGTTCTGAGCGCTGGTCAGTGTGCTTTCAAAATCGGTTTGTGATTATCAGGGCTATGACCTACACCATTCCACCAGCGAAAAGACCAGTGATACTGTTGGCAGGGTCGACATTGAAGACACGAATGAATCCCGCGCAGCCCTCAATGCACATCATGCAGCCATTCAGAATGGAGTGTTTTGCAGGATGCGATTCGAGCCGATCCGCATTGAGCAATGCATACTCTACAAAGGGCCGATGGATTATGTATTGACCGGCATAATAACGACCTTTCAATCGAACGATGTTCCAGGGATTGTTGCCTCTCGGTAGGAGTCCCTCGATGTGTGCCGTGGGCGAGTCTGCGATGGGCGCATCACTTTGATAAGTCGTCAGCAGAAATTCGGGCAGATTGTTGTAGACAGCCGCATGATGGGACCAGAGATCTGCGGTCAACCGCAGAAGCCAAGCAGCGTAATCGGACCCCTGGTGATGCAGATTTTCCGTAGGGCTGTAGACCGTACTGTTGACACGGTTCAGAAAGCGTCTAATGGAGGCGTTGGTGGTGATTTGGAATGCAACGAGCTCCTCCTGTCGAGCGATAGCTACAGACTCGGCAGATGCTCTACCGCCAGCTAGCTCTTTGACAGTGGGATACGGAATCAGATCCTCGTAGCGAGCGATCCCTGAAGGCTGATTGAGTGAAACCTCGGATACGAAATCACTCTCGTAGATATAAGCAACCCAAAACAAGCGGGCGAACTCATCTGGCGGACGCATATGTTTGACATGTATGTAAGAGTGAGCCAGTGCGTCACACTTCACGGCAGCTAAATGACTCCAGTGAAAAGATTCAGCTACACGACCCTTCGCGCCTCGGTATAAGCTGTTTAAAATTAGTAAAGGCCAAGGCGAAGGTCGGGCGGAGAGTGGAGAGCGGAGAAAATCAACACGAGTTCGCCAGAACGCACCTGGCCAACATGAGGCATTGGGCAGCTATGATTGACATCTCCGAAGAGACAGGTCCAAGGAGGAGTACCGCCTTACTCCACAACAAATCCTCTTGGGGGTCATCCGGCATCGGATTCAGTGACAGCATGACCTTGTTACAACCCTTGGAGACATATGTAGCCATTGTGAGCACAAGCAAAAGTAAAGCATATTCGCCAACAGGAACAGAAGCCTTTGTTTCTTGCCACTCAGTGGTGTCTTCTGTTACCACTTGGCCATAGATCAGGTAGAGGTCGTCAGAAGAGAGCAATGGGAAAATAACGTTAACCTCTGCAAAGTAGATCTCAATGAGGCGCTGATAATCTAAATTAGAAGCGGAGGAGAATTGTTCGAAGAGCCTCCACGACGAGGGGGGAGGCCGCGTCTGAGTTGAAGGTTCAAAGAAAATGTCTGTGGCACCTCCAGCAAGCTGACGTTCAAGCCCGGGGACCTCAGACAGGAGCTGCCGGACGACTGGCCAGTCATGAACATGATTCGCATTTGCGGTATGAGATGAGGCTATCTGTCCCTCTGGCTCTGCTTCAGAATTTTGGGGAGGTTGAGCCTGGGTCGGGCGAGACAGCAGAACGGACGCTGCTGGGGTAGCATCCACAAGTTGTACAGAGGTCAGGCGGTCCTCCAGGAGCTGAATTCTTTCCAGGATAACCTGAGTACCGTGGTCGATACGCGGCTGTTGAGCTTCACGGTATACACACTCCACGTTGTGCTGGGCACAGTAGCCGCATTTCGGCTGTGCAGCGTCACATCTTGTCTTCCTTGTTCGGCAAGGAACACATGCCTGGGTAGCCCGGCGGCGATTTGGGAAACGTGAGGAGACGAATTGGTCTTGATCCATTAAGACATTACATTGTTCTGTTATCAAGAGAGTTGTCTAGATTCAAGGCAGACACTCGCCGGATCGGTTTCCAATGGATGGTGAATCCAAGGAAGAAAAGAAGCGTGGTCAAAGGTTTAGTTCAGAACTCAGGAGGCAATTACCTAATTTCCAGCACTGCTCCACTAAAACACAGCACTAAGAAAGTCAACGCAAGCAACAGTACTTCATCACGTGATACGCCCCTTCTGTTGACATGCCTGAAGGAAACCAACACTCAATTATTCAAATGCTGGCCAAGTCAAGTAAAAGGTTATCATCTCTCATCTCGCGCGTTTTATTTCAGTGTGGATATAGGTATTCACGGCAATGTGGCTTGTTGTGTTAGATGTCACTGGTAACACCTTGTACTCGAGAACACTCGACACTGGAATCTTAACTGCGCTACCAACATCGCAATTTATACTCATTCAACCACAATATAGAAAAAGACAGTTTCTGGGAGAGAGTTTTCGGAAATTGTTTCTCTACGAGTGGACAGACTATCCTAGGGTATAAGAAAGGCTCTATAAATGCACTTTCCTATTGACTGGTGAAAGCCAAATACGTCATTTTTCGACAATTACTGATGGAACTATAGGGTAGCTGAAAACCACCAGGTCGAATTTGCTCCAGTTTGTCTTACCCAAAGGGCACATAAACAATGAGACGCGTCAAGACGCGTCGTGGCTTATTCAGCGCTTGAAACGAACAAGAGAAGGATACATCGATAGAAGAGACGGATATAGTGCGAAGATACCAACTCTTTAACATTCCGTATTTCAACCTTTATTTCCATTCTGACTGAAGTGTTCCTTGTCCTATCAACCCGCTCCTGCAGGGAACAAAAACTGAGCCACCGCTAATACTCACCAACATGGATCGCTCAGAACATTGATTGCACGCGACCTCTACACAGCGTAGCGGTATTCGGGGCGGCGTGACATCCCTGGTGCGTATGGTATCACCCCCTTGTCCAGCCTGTTATTCATCTGGACATAGTAATACCTCATGGCTAGAGCAGTCACTGCGAACCCAGCTTGGGTCGCCCCTGCTAGGATCAAGGCTGTTTTGTGAACAGGCGCCTCATTATCGCGGAATGATACTGACGATAGGACTCCGGCCAGGTTCATGAAGGTATAGTTGAGACCCAGGGACACTGCTCGGCCAGTCGTGGTGGGCGTATTGGAGGAAAGCCAAACAGGAACTAGGTTGCTGGGGATGAAAGTTACACATGGGACAAGATAGGTGAGGAAGTAGCCAGCCTTGGGGCTCTTCACCAGATCGAGCGTGCCTAGGAGAATCCACCCCAAGATTGACACGACAACGCTGCCGCAGGAGAAGTAAGCTCGCTGTTGGTAGCGGTCCGAGAGCCACGTGATGGTTAACTGCACGACGGAAGCCACGAGGTTGGGACCGACTGTGTAAAGATTGGCTTGAACCGTGTTCTTTGTGAGTCTTTTAACCATAGTCTAGTACAAAACTGTTAGCCATCATGGTGGCAGTATCTAGACGATCAGAGCCTACTTACTGGCAAGAAGTTCGAGCTGCTGGCAACGCCAATTCCATAGAGCAAAGCCATAAAAGCAAAAACCCAAGTCTGCCACATCTTGAGTTGCGCAATTGCTTCATCCCAACGGAAATATTTGTCTTGATCTTGTGAGTCAAGCTCAAGTCGAGATTGAGCCAATGCTTTCTCCTCGGCGCTGAAGAATCGACATTTCTGTGGGCTTCTTGGAGCCCAGACGAAAAGCCATGCAGCAACAAGTACTGTAATGGCACCCTCAATAATAAATAGGTATTGCCATCCCTGAGTTTCACATTGTTAGAAAAGCCACCATAATCGTAATGATGTAGATCTGCTCACCCGAAGACTCCCGTTCCATTGAAAGACACCCCAACTGATCAGCCCGCTCACAGCACCTGCGATGAATCCAAACTGGCCAACCATGCCAACACGAAAGCTCATTTCCTTCCTGGTATAAAATAGACTCAAGTAGAAGACTTCGCAAGGCTTATAGCTTGCCTCGATAGCACCAACGAGAACTCTGCATGCCATCAAGTGCCCTCCGTTCTTTGAAGCCACCGATGCGATAGTTACAATGCCCCACAGACAAACAGCAAGAGGAATGATAACGGCTGGGTTGAACTTCTTGGCAAGAAGCGACCATGGGATATTGAGAAGGGCATATGGAATATAAAACACCACTAGCATCAAGGAGAACTCGTTGGTGCCCAGGTGCAGATCCTCCACAATAGTATCGGTCTTAGCATTTCCCAGGTTGCTTCTGTCCAAAGTGTTTGTAAAGTAAGCCAAGCATAGGCCGGGCATTACCAACAAATCAGTCTTTCGAAGCAGACGCCGTAAGAGAGCCTGCTCTGAGCTTTCTGTAGCCTCCAAGGGGGTGGCGACTTGGGAAGTGCCATTTTTATCAGCCTGGGGCGGAGTTTTCTCGTCGTGGCCACTATCAGACATCATAAATATGAAAACTTTGGTGAAATTGCAGTATATAGAATGATAAGTAAAGATATGGTTGTTTTCAGCATCACAGATTTGTCTCCCACCTCCGGGGATTAAAACCGCTTAAATACCACCCACCCTTACTTCCCCACAACACTCGATTAGATGTCCCAGCAACTTGTTGAATACTCCTTGGAGGGAGAATCGAAACCCGTGCCTGAGGGATGAGGCCTGGGTTTTGTATAACCAGAGCACCCCTGCAATTTCAATCACTTCTTGCTGGGGTTCTATGTCGCAATCACGAACGGAACACTCGATTGGTAAACTCTAAATTGCATCATCCGGACAATAATGAGACAACTACCCATGACAGCGGTAGCGTTACTACGTTCCCACAGTTTCTTATCTCGCCTCGTGTTATTCCCGGGGATGACAGGAGGTTGGTGGATCTTCATATGACCAGTTATCAGGAGAAACCAGGAGCAGACACGTTCTTTGGACCGATATCGCTTCTTGTCCAAATCAACTTGCGGGGAACAAATTAAACTAAGAATAGTACCGGTTATCGGATCCCTGGGTCCCATGGCTCATCAGATTCGGATTCGTAATCGAAGATTCGACATTTTCAACTCGCCATTGGATTGTCATCATAACACGGCTAAGAATGGTTATGAAATCTCTCCACTCGAAACTAGGCCTACTCCTTGCTCTGCCTGTCATTACCTCCTTTGGTGGCGACATTGAACTGGTGAGGCTGCCCCCAATCTTCCTTGATCGCAATTTCACGTGTTTCACGAAACATGTACGGCGAGCTCTTGTACCCATGCTGCCACTTCCTCCCCTCCCATTCTTCTTCGACAGGTGGCTCCTCTGCTTGGATTTCCTTGGCCCTTTGCTCAATGTTTGCCCAAACCCTGAGCAAATTTTCTCCTACCAAAAGTCTAATTTGATCGTCTGTAGCTCCCCGCGCCATGAGAAGCTCAATGAGATTCGGGAACTTTGATACGTCCTAGACATAGGTCATTAGCGGCTTCCTTTGTTTTCATGGCACAAGCTCATCATCTTACCTCAAGTCCTATTGGAGTGAACGGAGTTCCGCTAAAGTCAGACCCAATGCCTACATGCTCCCATCCAGCGACTTCAGCAATATGCCAGATATGATCAACAACGTCGTGAATGGTAGCAGAGTCTGGATTCTTCATTTTCAAAAAGCGATTGACAAATACCGCCATGACTATTCCCCCGTTTTGGCGCACGCTGCGCAGTACATCGTCGGGCACATTGCGAAGATGGGGGGATACAGAGTACGCGCCGGAGTGGGAGAAGATGATGGGCGCACGTGTGAGTGACAGCACGTCCCTCATCGTTTGATGAGACACATGTGAGAGATCCAGAAGCATGCCTAAACGGTTCATCTCCTTGACGTAAGCTGCACCGAACGGAGTCAAGCCTCGATCTGCCCCAGCTCCCTTGGCAGCTACTGTCGATGCCGCGGTTGCCCACGCATTATCGCAGTTGTGAGTTGTCGTGATATATCTCACACCAAGGTCATATGCTTGCCGAATTGCTGCGATTGATCCTCCAAGTTGGTGCCCTCCCTCGATGCCAAGCATGCTGGCAATGCGTCCTTTGGCGAAAGCCTGGCGCACACATGATGGCGTGGTGCAATACTGGAAGACGTCAGGATATTCCGAAATGAATCGCTTCGCTACATCGATTTGCTCAAGCGTATCTCGAACGACCCACTGGAGGATAAATAAGTTAATCAACCGGAGGTATATTATGAAGCTATTGATTGGAACTTACGGAAGGGTCGTCAAAGTGCTTTTGCGCAGCATCGCAATGGACATATACGCTCCAGAATTGGCCACCCATTTGGCCCTGTCTCATGCGAGAGATGTCCGTATGCCCGAGGAGTTTCTGCCGTGGGTCAAATCTGTCGTCGCGGATGCGGTTATGGAGTTCAACTCGCAAGAGCCATGGCAGGTCGTTGTGTCCATCGATAAGAGGGGTTGTTTGGAGGACAGTCTTGGTTCGTAAAGCATAGTTTGTTGGATCGATTGGTGTTTCGGCCGAAAGTAACCAAGCAAACGGCGTTGAAAGAATAGCGAACCCTACGGCAGCGAGAGCGTATGGCCAGGAAAAGAGACCAGAGCGTTGTCGCGGTCGTAGAATAACAGCTTGATCTTGCTGTCCCTGGATTGTGGGTGCCTGTGGCTCTGAAGTCTCAGGGCGAAGGGCTTCAGCCTGGCCCGGTCTTTCGGATTCAGATGACATCTCTAAATCTGTCTCTGGTCTCTGTGATTGTACCAGATAGCAGAGAGAAAACGAATGCAATGCGTCCGAGAAGATTGGATCTCATATGGACTATGGCGGAAGCTCCTCATCAACACTTTTCTTCACAGAGATCCGACTTCGGTCACCTTGGCATGGATAATTCAGACAGGGTGCCACAATCGATCTCAATCCTAAGATGGAAGTTGAACTACGAAGCCGGCGATTGCGTGATTATAACCCATATATCCGCCTTACTTCCACTAGGCCATGATCCTATCAGGTCCAGTATATTTGACGCAGCACAGAAGACCCCACGCAGAGCAGGGATTCACAAACCTCGAGCCTTAGGGCTTATAAATACAACCCGTGCCTGACAGCTGAGGCATGGGTTTCTGTGTATCGTGATATAAAGTTTTCCAACAAAATGTGAGGGGTTTTAGCTAGTCAATGAATGATCATTGTTGTGGTCAGCAAGTAATACAACGCTTTTCTGAAGACCCCAAAGCAGCCTCGACGTTGATTTCTTTTTGCGGCGCCTATACATGATACGATTGTTTCAGACTGCCTGAATCTACATTATGTCTCTTGCTTCCCAAATCCATCAGGCGTTTCGAATTTTGGGCTTGGGGTACGGATCAACTTTTCTGTTATTGTTGATTCCGATCTCCTCCCTGTTCATCTATATTCTGGTCAATGAATTCGTTCGTTATTCAACACGTATCCCGAATTTGCCTGGTCCCCGAGGCTACCCGTTGCTTGGAAGCCTTCCTTCGTTGCGAGGCAAGATCCCAGCCGAAGAATACCGCCAGTGGGCGAAACGCTATGGTGATGTTTTCCAGCTCCAATTAGGGAATACGACTACTGTTGTCGTCAATAGCGCCGCTGCGGCCAGAGATTTCTTCATATCGCAACGTAATGCAACCAACGGTCGTCCTCGTTTCTATGTCTTGCATAGCAAAGTCCAGAAAGGGAATGCTGTGACTAGCATTGGAACAAGCGAATGGGACCACAGCTGCAAAAGGCGACGGAAGGTTGCCGCTACAGCGCTTAACAAAACAAGCGTCGAGAGCTACCTGCCAGTATGATACTCCTTTGCATTTACTTGTTGCAAAATCGGGCACTGGACTGATGATGATAGATTTTGAACCTTGAATCTCGAGCATTTCTTAACGATTTGCTCGCGGCCTCAAAAGGAGGAGCTCAGAGTTCCACAAATGTGCTTGATATATGCCAGAAGTTTGCTCTGAATCTCAGCTTGACCCTGAGCTATGGCACACGGTATGTTCTGCTAGTCGCCAACCTGAGAGTACGTTCCTAACGTGAGCAAAGGGTCGAGGACGTCAAGGATCTGCATAACAACATCCTTCTCTCCGAAATACTATATATTGAGGAGATGATTACTAAATATCGCGACGTTTCTGGGAACTACCTCAACTACATCCCATTGCTGCGCCCTTTTAGTTCGGCTGCCGAGCTCCTTGGAATTTCCAAGGGCGAAAAGATCATGGCCGATATTGGAAAGCGGCGTTATGCTTATCATGCTCTCTTACAAAAGAATTTACGAGGAGAGATTGATTTGGGGGTTGATAAACCATGGTGAGTATGACATGTGATTAATGTCGAAGCATTGTGCTGACGAGTTCAAAAGTATCCAGGGCAATGTCCTGAAAGATCCCGACAGCAAGGGTTTGACAGAGGGAGAACTCCTGAGTATCAGCATGAGCATGATGGCCGGATCAGACACCACGAAACGCTCCCTGCTCTGGGGCATGCAGTTGCTAGCAAACAGGCAAGACATCCAACAGAAAGCGTATCAATCAATCATCGAAGCTGGAGTCAACATCGCGTCAACACCTGACGTTGCACACACTCGAATTGATTATATAGAAGCCCTGACTAAAGAAATCGGGCGATTTTTCGTAGTCCTGAGGCTTGCCCTGCCAAAAGCTACTCATGGACATGTCAACTGGAGCGGCGCCAATATTCCACCCAAAACACTTCTGTTTTTAAACACCTGGGCCTGTTCTCGAGGTAAGAGCACAAGAACATAGGCAAGAATACAGTTCAGCTGACGGAAATTTTTTGAAGATACGGACGTGTTTGCGGATGCAGACGTCTTCGACCCTGAGAGATGGCTTGAGGGTGAGGATGTTCATCGGCATCAATTTGCGTTCGGTATGGGTGGTCGGATGTGTGTGGCAAGCCATGTTGCATCCAAGGCTCTCTACACCGTGTTTCTCCACCTAGTGGCACATTTTCGCGTCTTGCCTGCTGGCGATGTGTGTAACCCAACTACGTGGGATCCATTGGAAGGATTGTTATCCAAGGGAAATCACCAGGCTGCCCCAGCATTCACGCATGTCAGATTGGTACCAAGGAACTTGGGGACAACAAAGAAAATGCTCTCGGTGAAATCTTAGAAATCTGCACATATCTTGTATGATATTCATCACTGTCCAACTCGTTTTGGTTGTCCACTTAACGTGTGGCTAATGTAATTTCCGAGCTTACGTTCAATGGTCTGCAGGTTGTAAGATTGAAGGGATTTCAGTAAAGTTTCGTGTTACTCGCTGTAATGGGTGTGACCATTCAGCTGTAAACGCATTGGACTTTTGAGAGCCTGTCCCGAAATGTATTGGATTTCTGAGACAGTGTCTCAGGTGTATTAGATCTTTGAGACAATGTTCGGGTGCTGCTTGGTTGCTACTGGGGTGAAATGCCCGCCAGATGTCATGTTGAAGACGGACAACACTGTTTCTTGACGATTGTCATACGTCCTTGAAGAAAAAGAAGATCAGTAGCGATTGCGTTGTTGCTTGTGTTGTACCTGGAAGCAATTTTACGTACCTAGACGGATGTTTGTTTCATCACGCGCCGATGCTATGCCACAGTGGCATTCTCAGTAAAGACAATTAATGCACGCAAGGCTGCAGTACCACCATAAAACAAGGAATGAGAAGAACTTTGGAAATCCTAAGTTGGGGGCTGGGTGCGGCTGAGTACGGCTTTTGCATGTTGGCCATAAGGGATAGCATGCGCCGACAGACACTTCATAATTCCCCAAACTTCAGTCACATTTCTCAAAACGAATTTTTAAGTTCCTGTCATGGATTTTTGCAGCAATGTGGTCTAAATTCCTGCCGCTGTTTTTTCTCCTCTGTGGCCTTGTGGCCGCCGATGATGGCCCGTTGTATCGGCGGCGAGTTTATCATGCTAGTACGGCATCCCATCTTAGTTTTTCCATACCAGTGAGCTAAATTTCTACAGTCGCAATTCTGGGTGATTACCTTTTTGTCGACGGCGGAGATATTTCGGAATATATCGATGGTGTAAAGGAATCAGGGAGGAACGTTTCTGAGGCTGGTATGTCAACTAAGGTCCAATGTTTTAATCTGACTTTAAGCTGACAACAGAAATCAAAAACACAACCTTAATCCCGTTGAACTCGAAATGGACGCCTAGTAATGTGCACAACCTTTACCAATATGCCGAGTATCCCGCCGAAATCCAGCCGGCCCGAGACCACATCCTATGGACGAACCGAGACAAGAACGAACTATATAGATGGGCAGGAGGACCGTCCCGCGGTTATTCGATAAAAGACAGAGTAGATAACAGCATGGGCGTGTTGGCAGCCGCTGGGAAGGAGGGTATGCAATGGAAGATCACTTCCGCAAACGACCAAGCACACCCCCCAGGCAAAGATGGAGCGCCAACGTCTTGCGATGGCCTAGGCCTCTATTTCGGCGGCTACACGACCGAGAATACAGTCAAGGACAACAGAGACTACATTATATTCGAGGGCGTGCTGGCATACAATATGTCAGAATCCACGTGGAGAAGAAGCATCAACAATACCATGGATCTGCGCGGTCGAAGACATGAGATGGGGGAAGCAGTATGCATAGAAGGGTTACTTGATAGCCCCTTGGCGTTGGTACTTGGCGGCGCCTGGAAAAACGAGAGCGGCATTGCTCGACCGAACTACTTTTCTCAGGTAACTTTATACGACCCTGTCAACGACATGTGGTATGCTCAGCAAACAATAGGTGCCGAACCACTGAACCGCAATGATTTCTGTGCTGTTGGAGCAAAAAGCCAGACTGGGACGTACGAAATGCAAGTCTAGACTCCACTGTCTCTCACATCACTCTGATGGCGGCTCGCGAGGGACCCTTTCTACGGGTCTTAGGAATTTTGCTAATGGTGACCTTTTTCTAGCTTTATCTTTGGAGGCAATGGCCCATACTCCGGGGTTGAGAAGATTTGCATCCTCTCCCTCCCTGGATTCTATTGGTTCTGTCCAAAGCAGTTTGGAGTCGACTCGGATATTCGAACACGTCATAGCTGCGCCCGCATAGGAAATCGGCAGATGGTATCAGTTGGTGGGGTTGGGGAGTGGTATATAGGAAACGAAACCTGGAAGTCGCCAGACACATGGCCCAATGGCATCGGTATATTCGACCTCACTGATTTAAAGTGGAAGGAGGAGTATGACCCTGACGTCAAGCCTTATGAATCACCGCAAATTGTCCAAGAGTGGTACGCTAAAAAGTGAGTGTTCTCTATCTCTAAGATGTTGTGTGCGTCTCACGTTTTCAGGGATCGTCAGCAAGTGGCTTGGGCCAGCCCCCAACTGGAAGCCTTATTCAACAAAAGTGAGTAAAGCGTCTCGTCACGTCAGTTTGTGAATGGGAGGCTGACTACCCAAGAATCGAGCACGGACACTACTCAAACCATGCCCGCTCCTACGATGACAGACTCGCCAAAGAACGATTCGGATACTGATAAATCACGCCATATTGGACCAATCGTGGGAGGTGCCGTTGGAGGCGTGGCATTCCTAGTCTTGCTAGTCGCCGGTTTATGGTTTCTCAAACGCCGCCGCGCTCCAGAAAATTTCCCAGTGTCCCCGACCAACCAGCAACATGAGCAACATGAGACGAAGCCCAGCTACCAGCTTGGAGGTCATGCAAAGCCTTCTACGGGTGAGCTTGACGGGGCAGTGCGGTCAGAGCTTGGATCTGGGATGGCCAGCCCCCTCTCTGAGCCTTACACGCCACAGCCCGAGCTCGAGGTACCAGCTCCACTTGAGCTCGAGGGATCCTTGTCAAACACAGCTGCCACTCGGACTGATGTGTAGCACGTTAAATCGATAATGGAAATAACGAGATGTTTCTTACCTGGGATAAGAGAAGGAACTTGAAACTGTCAGTGTATATCATAGAATTCTGGCGAGGAATATGTGGTGGCCTTTGGAGGAATATATCGCAGTCATTCATGCATGTAAAATAAGAGCAATGAATTGCTAGTGTGGAGAAAAAAAAAAGATTTCGACAGAGCTGATCATGGTCCAACACCTAGGACAAGATTTAATACCAATAATTCTTCAACAAGGTGCAATCCACCCGTCAGGTTCTTGACCAAGGGGCCATTCTCGAGTTGGGGACTCGAGGTTCTTTGCCTCTATGAACGGGGCCTTGGCCTATCATGAACTTCATCTTCCGAAACAATCCATAGTAGTTTTAGGCCCTTGTAGAGACCAATGATAGCTAGAAGGAGAAAATGGATGACAAAAATTCATAGGACTGGGTATATGTCAGTTGGGTTAATTTTTGAAAAACGCAGTAAGTAACATGAACATACCGTCTGGTCTAGATTCTATATTCCCCTCATCATACCAGTGTGAGCCATCATCGTGGGACACTATGACTTCTGTGCTAGGCAATAGGATTCTTTGTGCTAGTTTGTCTACTTCCTCCTGGGGAAAGTAGTCCATGCCGGAAACGGTGAACCGCAATCGGCGTAGAGATGGAAACAAAACTGAGCCGTTTCCAGCAGGAGTCTCGTTGGAGAGCCCTTTGAAGTAAGAAGAAACGTCAATGATTCTAGATACGTTGATTTCGAGATCCTTCATTAAGCGTAACTTTTCCGGTGATAGGATTTCATGGAGAGCAAGCAGAAGAATGCGTGTGTCGATATGAATGGTGTTGGTCCCATAGAGGACCTCAAGCCCTTCAAGATTTCTGTCGTTGAGATATATGTTAGTTAAGTCATCCCTCTTTAACTGAAATAAAAATGCTGCTTCTCTATGCAAATAGGAAATAGTACTTACGCCTGCCGACATGTCAAGAGCCAGCCAGACGCCCCGACGCGGCAATTATCAGGGCATGGCCCCGCATGAGCCGGAAGTGTTGGACCTGACCTGGGACATGCCAACGGGTTTCTCAGGTCCCTCTCGTAGGGCGATCCATGGTAACCACAGGGTGTTTTCCCCCTTGCGAGCCTTTCTCCGTGATGCAGGCCAGGTTTATCGCTATGGCAGACACAGCTATACCACCTCCACTTTGCAGATGGGCCGCCGGCTCTTATAAACGCAAGGTCAAGGTGGAGGGTCCGCTCGCCAAATGCTTGGATAAGAATGCGACGCCTGATTTCGGGGGGAAGCCGGGTGAAAAGGGGCCCGGTGCCCTCGGAAATCTTCTTGGTCCGAGGGCGGTCCAAAGACTGGAAGCATTTCTGCTTGATCTCTCGTTGGCTTCGCTGTTTCTCTCTCTTCTTGAGCCACTGCTTCCTCCAGCTGTTGGCGCCTTTCACTGCGAGAATAGGTACCACTAAAGGGGTGATAACGCAGCATGCGACCGCCGTTAGTGCTGCCTCTAAAACGATCTCCAGAGGGTTTTTTTTTGGAGGCGGCCACGACATAATATTTAGCTAGTTATAAGGGACAGAGAGAGAGAGCCGGTGGCATTGAGTCATTGACAATCAAAGGTGAGAGAAGCCTGTCATCAGTGCGGCACTGACTGCCTTGGGCGTGATTTATAAATAGATTGTTTGGCTAGGACTTTAGCCATGCCAAAATAGATTAGGACTCATCCGCCGCCGGAAGAATTAAGGCCCGGTTTCATTCTTGCTCGCTGGACTCTCTAACTCCTGCCTAGAAGCCGGTATAATCCTACTGGGCATTCGGAGCTGACTCGCATATTTTAAATACTCGATTCAAGGCTGTCAAACGCGCTTCGAGGGATCGGGCTCGGAGTTTTACATGAACCCGATTTGAACGATGCCGATAGCGAGAGCGACAACATGGAGGTGGCTCAACGGACGGCGCCGGTTTTATGCCCGGCAGCTCTACCTTCCGACCCGCCGTTTATGCAAATAAAATGATTTATGCAGACCTGTGCATTGGTCTAACTTCTAATGAGCTGGATGTCGCTGCTGATCGACAAGGCATTGGTCATGCCCTTGGCCCATTCTCCCGGGGTTCTTTCACCCAAGAACAACATCGCAGGCGCAATACCGTGATAGCCGACTCATCGCAGAACAGCCAAAGATGCTGCGTCTTTGGCAGAGCTCGAAAGAGCTCGATGCCGCAGACGATGAAGAGGCATCTTTCCTCGCCTTCAACAATCCCAAGAAACTCCCTGCTTGGTTGGATCACTTCAATGCGAAGGACCTGAAGATCCTCTTCAAATGCTCCCTGGCTGTCTGGATCCTGACGCTTTTCATCTTCATTGATGATACGCTTCGACTCCTCGGCCAGGCCGCATTTTTTGGATGGTGATACACCCTTTCCCCAGATTTCTCGGCCAGACACTCACCGTCGCTGCAGCATCGTCCTATTCATCATGCCGCCATCCGGCGTCGTCTTCATTCACGTCATGGCCGGCCTCATGATTTGCGTCGGAATCGCCCTTGGCTGGGTCTGGGGCGTCATCTGCATGAAAGCCGCTCTCGCGACGAGGCCTCAAGCCGACTTGCAGGCTCGATACCAGGAGCTGCAGCAATCGATGCCACAAAACACCACCAATGCCGAGCAGGCCTCTGGTCAAGGGACATACATGCAGATCGCCATTTACGAAGGCTTCATGCTCGATACTAGAGTGTCAGTCACGTACTTTTGTATGCTAGGATTATTTGTGTACTTCATGGTAAGCTCTCTCTCTCATCCGTCTGGATTCTTCCTTTGATTTAACGATGCGACTTTACAGGCTCGCGTCAAAGTAGCCGCCCCGAATCTAGCTCTCGTGACATTGTTTTCCATGGTGGTTGCAGACATATACTTCACCACGGCGCCGCTTATCCCGACGTTCCAAGGAACAATACCCAAAACGCTGATCCTCCCAACTGCGATTGCGGTTGGAATTGGCGCGGTGTGCAACTTGCTTCTCTTCCCACAGTCGACTTCACAAATCATGCTCGGCGACATGGCCAGTCTCTTGCGTCAAATGGACAGTTACATCAAAGCCCAATGCTGGCATTTCAAGGCAAGGGCCAACTTCGATGTGGCACGGCTGCAAAAGTACAAGGGCGACTTGACGTTGGTCTACAAGAGCATCGAATCAGCCGGCAAGTTCCTGCAACTAGATTGCTCATATCGCAGATGGAGCCCCGACGACATCGACAGTCTCCAGAAACCTCTACGACAAGCCTTGGTTTCTTTGGTAGACTTGTTACAGCTTTCGATATCTCGGCAAGAGCTCGCCGCCAAAGACGAGGCCCTCACGAAAGCTGCGGCAGCGCTCGAAGATTCCGACGGTAAACAGCAACCGCTAGCCTATCACATCGCCAAAGCAGCCGACTTGCGCGATGCCACGAGACATCCTGATACGGAAGAGTTGGTGGCCAAGTCGACTGAAGCGCTGGCATCTTGTGCCACGCCATTGTTGCACGCTCTGAATCAAGGAATTGGCGCCGTCGTTGAGGCATTATCTACGGTTCCTCAGGACGACACGATACTTGAACACGAACGAGCCGGCAGCTTATTGCAAGAGGCGCTAGAAGATTTCCAAGAATTGGCCGCAGAGCATCTCATCGCTCCCCACTCCCACCTTTTCGATGCCAATGGTAAAGTCATATACGCCGATAATCGTACACCTCCATTTCTTGGCTTGATGTCGGGCTTATTGTACCAAGAGCGGATAATCAAAATTTCCAACGATGTTATGGCGATTCTGGAACGAGTGGTTGAGATTGAACGGGTTAGAAGAACAAAGCGCGTATGGCTCCCCAAGGGTCTCAGTCGAATTGTGTCTTTGGGTCTGTCCCAGGATCAGCCTCCCTCTACCACTCCTGGTGCCCTGGATCTTACCCGGACAATGTCAGCGATATCTAAACCAGAGAAGAAGAAACGATTCTTTAGCCGGTCGAAGGAGAAGACCGAGGCAGAAGTGGACAACAAAAACGCAGCCACGCTCCTGGAAAGCATGCAACGACCGGCCGGCCGCCAACGTCGGACACCGAGTGTGGCTTTCCTCGCCTTGATCAACTTCTTCACCAACGTCGAGGGCCTGCATGCTTTGCGCACTCTGGTTTTGACAATTGCTCTGGCCGTCCCTGCCGTCATACCCTCGTCCGCAGGCTTCTACTACCGCGAGAAGGGAATGTGGGCGCTGATCATGGCGCAGATGGCACTTGAACCCTTCATGTCCGACTTCGTCTCAGGCATTGTCATCCGTACTCTCGGCACCGTAGCTGGAGGCGTGCTTGGTCTCGTGTGCTGGTATATCGGCGCTGGCAACGGCCCTGGAAACCCCTACGGATTGGCTGCTATCATGGCTGTTGCCATCGTCGGAATGATGTGGTGGAGGTTGTTCGCTCCGCCCGAGCATATGGCAGCAGGCATTATGCTCACTTCGACAATGTACATGGTCGTGGCATACAGCTGGGTTGACACACATATTCCCAGCTATGGCAATCCTGGGGTGGGATACGATGTCCTTTGGCGAAGGATCCTCCTTGTGCTTATTGGATTCGGCGCGGCGGTATTGATCGCGCTTTTGCCACGGCCTCTTTCCGGGAATCGACATTATCGACAGATCTTGTCCAGCCAAATTTCCAGCGTCAGGGACCGTTACGCTTTGCTCATTTCGACATGGCGATCGCCTCCAGAGGATCTTGTCGAAGTTGTTGAAAAAGAGTCAACCGTATCTGAAGAACTCCTCAACTCGATTGCTCAGCCGATTGAGAAGACAAGATTCGAGTTCTCAACGTCCAACATCGACACCAAAACTCTGAGCCTCTCAAACCATCTCTGCAACAATCTCAACATCTACATCACGCAGCTCACCTCGACAGTCACGAAACTGCCGCTTCCAGCTCGGACACTGTTCATGCGTCAGCTTAGTGCCGGAGATGAGAATCTGATTGCGGATATCATGTCAACCCTGACACTTGCTCAGCATTCTTTGGCCTCCGGAGACCCTCTACCAGCGATTCTGCCAACACCGTTGGTGGGCAGGGCGATGCAGTTCAAGAAGCTGCGGGGAGAGCTGCAGGCAGACGGCAACGCCAAAGACTTCTTGGCTGGTCAAGAGGGAAGGCACTGGATGGCAGCCATGTATGCGTTTGTGCGATTTCTTGGAACTATAGATGAGCTCATAGCGCTTCTTAAGCGGGCAGTTGGCGAGACGTCTTATATAGATACTGAAGCTCTGGGTGGTGATGTTTACTAGATGGGTAGTGAGCCTGGACGTTCTGAGGGGGCATTGGGTGTTGAATTCGACATTGTGGATTATTTTTATATCGAATAACTTTATTAATACTACAACACAGAGGGTTCCGGGTTTATTAAAAGATGCTTCCGTGAAATAAGCCAACACAGACACATGATAGTAGTAAGTAAGTGAGAGAGCTATGCAATTATGCGGCAGAGGCTGAAAAAAAAGAGAAAATTCCCAAACACCAAGAATTAATAACTTGATACCATACCCAGTATCACAACTCATTAAACTTCAGTCTTTTTCCCCGACGAGGCCTGCGTCCGGCCGTACATAAGGTTCAAACAATGGCTGTACCCAGCCGTATATAAGGTTTAAATCCAAAGGCTATGCCCGGCGATGACACATGATATGAGCGTTTGAGACTGATGTTGGGATAGTTACGCGGCCAACCAGCTTGTTACCAAATGGCAAATTAATGGTAATTCTAACCGTGAAACGAGACCTAGGATAACTGTTGCACTTGAATCGTAATATTGAGTTAAATATTGTATATGCTGCATTTTGTCTTGACTATCATAACTGAGAGGTAACCTAACTGGCCGAGCATCTTTCAATAAACATGCAGTGCGACTATGATCCGCGAATCCTCATCACTAGTCAAGGCCACTGGGCAAGCCTATGGCTGTAGCCCAACAAGCTCCCCAGGTGCCGGAAACTGAATGCCAGTCAATTCCTGGTTTCCAAACAGAAACTCAGTATCATTCTCCAGATCGGCCTCGACAACTCTATCCATGCTTGGCGCATATTTAGATGGCTCCTGCGGGGTAGGTTGGACGCGACAGACTCTGCCATCGACTACCTCCAAGTAGTTGGCGTTGATGCCCGGGCTTACCCAGAACACCATGTCTGGGTCAATCTCCTCTTTGATGGTAGATAAGCGCGGGTAATTATCACCCCAGAAAGACTTGCTCCAGTCTGGTTCGTAAATGCTAGCCTAATCGATGAGTGGTTAGTTAGGTTTGCTGGATGTCTAAAGAAAGGGCTGAATTTTCCGAACCTCATTGATGTACGTCCCCATTTCAGGCGCCAATTCTCGTAGCCCGTCGGCGTTTGTAGTGTTGCTTTTGAAAGCATTGATTAGGATGGTGGCCTTCCTCCAGCCAGGTTCGCAGATGTATCCTTTCCATCACCAACGGCCATCCCTGGCCCAGCAATCAATACACCGTACGACCCCCCTGTTCCACTGAGGGCACTGGTGAGGTTACCCAACAAGCGATCTGTCAAACGGAACATTGCCGCGGCTCGTGGGGATAGGGGGATCGTTCGATGGTCCATAGGTAGTCTCATAGAAGTCCTTGAAGTTGGAGTAGTGGTAATGCTTGCTCTGGAACGGAGTCATGCCCTCGAAAGATTGCATTTTGGTAAGTATGGGGCCCCAGATCTCGTTCGCGTCGGTAGCATTGGCCAAGTGATCCGGATGTATGGCGTGGCACCTGATGTTGTTGGGGAAGACAAGGAAATAGGCCGAGATCCCTCTGCTGTGGAGGTCTGGCAACTCTGAGAATAGATATTCCATGGCTTCACTGGTTGGTGTGCGGCCATCCGAGTTTGTCGCGTTGACAGTTAAAGTCGAGTTAATATACCAATGAAAGGAGAGTATGGGTATCGTTTGATATGTTTTGAATGTGGCTTCAACCACAATGTCGAAAGTGCCTCCGCCTCCGCCTCTAATAGCCCAAAAGAGATCGGGATTAGAGACTTCATTTGCGATTAGGAGCTCACCATCCGGAGTCACGATCTTAGCCTCGAGCCACTGATCAACGCCTAGGCCGTACTGAGCAGTGAGAGGTCCATATCCGCCGGCCTGGCCGAAACCTCCTGCTGCTGATACGCCAGCTATATGGGTCAGCTCCTGTTAGACTCGTGCAAGAAGGTCTGCTAACTCACCCCAAGTACCTCCCACGTAAAACAAGCCGGACTGCGCAAGGGCTTTGTTCAGCTCTAGTCCATTGAAAGCCGGATTAAATGTGACAACAGCTTGAGCGCCAGGCAATGGCTCAATAACTTGCGGTTCCTCGTCGGCTTCGAGGCTGGGCACACCGTCCGTCGTGGCACTGTAAGACGTCGATACTCTCGCACTCTTCAAGAGTGAAATGTCGATGATCAGACCTGATCCTGCGGTATTGCGCCCGACCTCATCATGGCCGGTCGTGAGTACCGTCAGCCGGATATTGTGCTCTGCAGAAAACTTGACGGCAGATTGAACATCGGCGTAGCTCTTTGCACGGATGCGGCAGTCAGGCAGACTTCCATGGCTGTCACTGTTATCCTCCTCGACCACTCCGAGGATCGCACTCTGCCACTCTTCGAGCGAGGGCCAGTCATCGTCAGTATGCAGCTTTTTGCAGCCTTGCGGTGCGTTGGCCGCCAGACAGGACTGGGAGCCCAGAAGGAGAGCAGACAGAGCTGCGTAGAGGATACGGAATTTGGCCATGTGTGTGCAGTCCGTTTGGGTTCGAGTGAAGGATGATGATGATTTTCTAGCTCTACAAGGTCTATGGTCGCCTTTATATACTTGCTATCGCCCGCTGTTGAAAGCCATGCTGGCGCTTTTGTAGGTAGTGATCGGCATAGTTGGACGGAGTGTAACGCTTTGCAATCTAACAACAGGAACTCGTGTCCGCTCCCGCTCTCGCTCTACTGCCATATTTTCATAAATGCGGCCGAGAATAGGAAAACGCGTCATTAATTTGGTCTCTGACCAGCTGGTAAATCTGGCATGTTGCAGTGGGATTATGGAGTCGGTTTATGGCGGTCTCTGCATATCGGATGCGTCGTGTTCCGTAGAATGTAGATGCCGAATACCAGGCAATTGTGAAATGCCCAGACGGATCCTCCCACTAATAAGTACCAGGAACAAAGATCCCCGGGGCCTTATGTGCTTAGGTTTGGTTCCGAGTGTCATGCCGAGGCTATGATCTTCATCTTATGCAAAGCAGACATGTCACGTTTGCAAGACAGTACTCGTACCCGGTCTCGATTTAGTCGTCAGCACTCTACATATGTCATCCTCCGGGCTTGGTAAAGAAAATCCCGTATTATTGTGAGCGGAATTTATTCATTGCGTTGAGATGTCGAGTCTAGTATCTTCTATTGCTGTTCATCTTTATACTCGAACTTTCCGCGTGGGCGGAGGTAATCTGAACTATATCATATTCCTTGCTTGGACAACAATAACGTCGCTCTAATTAGATATATATTACGGCTGAAAACTCTCCTAGCGATCAATGTATATCTCAATGATATTCCAAGACGGCAGGTCAGTCGCCTATCTACTCGGCCGCCAAGGACCCCAACATAATCAAGCTCAACCTTAGCCTAGTTTGAAACCCCCAATGAGCTGATTTGTCAGAAGTCCAGACTCATCGTACTTGTCCCCGATTGCTCTCATCCTAGCGGTGTTCGCCGGATGGTATCCCCGAAACACTTCCTGTCCGCCACCCGCATTATTGAGATATAGGAACGGGACAATAGTCTCCCCCAGCTTGGCTCGTAGCTCCTCATTGATGTCCGCCATGAGCTGCTCAATGCGTCCGGTGTCATTCTTCTTGGACCACGAAAAGGTTTCCTCGCAGAGAAAATACGGCGCCTTGTCCGCGTAGATGCCCATGGGGTCGCCCGCGGGGTCCGCGCCGCGGTTGTTGGTGATGTACGACTTGGAGACGGCGTTCATTGCCAGCGTGGAGATGAAACCCTCGATGGCAGGCCCGCTCTCCTGCGTGTGCCGGAAGAAGATGTCATGAACTGCGTACATGGCGTCCAGATCCGCGAGCACCGAAAAGCCGTGGAAGCGGAAGTTCTGACCGTGCACTTTGTCGAAGCCCTCATCGGCCTCCGCAGTCCAGTTGGCCATGGTGCGCACGGAGAAAGTGCTGCTTCGTGGGCTTGCGACTGGAGGGAGAAAGCTCTTCAGCGTAGACGGAGAGGTGTTGTTGTCGTTGTAGAACAGGATGGCAGAGTAGGTGATATTTGGGCTGGCTGCTGGGACGAAGGATATGGTCGGGAGGACAAAGGCACGCTCGTCCAAAACGCCAGTCTGGCTGAAGTCGTAGAGGTTTTTGATAAAAGAGTCCCGCTGCCCTGAGCCGTATGCAACTTGGCCGACGGCAACAGATGGTATGTTGAAGGTTTTAAGCTCGAATTTGGTGACGATCGCAAAGTTGTTGCCGCCGCCTCGAAGGGCCCAAAAGAGGTCAGAATACTCATTGTCTGCCGTTGCGAAGACGATTGATCCGCATGCTAGGACCGCCTGCCATAGAAGTTAGTATGTGCTGCCTGTATGTTGAAACCCGAAACATCACAAACCTCGTACCCGACAACATTCACTGAGGCCCATCCGTATTGGTTGCTCAAGAATGACATGCCTCCGCCCAACAAGAACCCAGGAACTCCGACGACTCCAATGCGGCTGCCGACCACGACCAGGTCGTGCGGCGATAGGTAGTCGACAACCTCTGCCCAGTCATGGCCGGAGGCGACTGAGACTGTTGAAAGGTCCGACGACAGTTGCAAGCCCGTCAGATTCGTTGTTGCCAGGAGAATGCCGGTCGAGTCGATGTTTGCCGCGCCTGGGACCGGCATCCATCCACCACCGCGAACGGCAAAGGGAGCATCTGAATCTTTGAGCTGCGCCACAGCATGTGCCATGTGTTCGGAGCTGGTGGGGGCAGATGCACGCCGGGCCAAGCCATTCCTCGGCACTGAAGTAATCTGCAGCGTTTAGCAAATGGTCTTGGAGTGAGATGCGGGCTTCGATGTCGGGAAACTATCTGCTAAGACGTAGCATCGACTAAGCTTGTCTCACCTTCATTGATGTAGTTGTATAAAGACTCGCCCGGGAACAGGGTTAGAGCTGAGAAGTCGGTTTCCAAGGCGGCACATATGTCCTTTACAGCTTGATACGAGTAAGACTGAGCAGTGACTGCGAGGTGAAACATAAGGGCCGCCGTCAAGCATCGTTGGTTTCCGCCAAACATGTTGAAAAGAGGTGTTACTGAGCGAATTACAAAGCTGCAAGCTCAGGTAACGACAAAAAGGCTCGCGTTGGAATTTTCTATCGAAAAATAATCTGCAGAAAATACACCGCTCATCATAATAAAAAGGAGCTGCATGCAACATACAATGACGTCGGCAATATTACTTCCCCCTGCTACCATACGCGGGAGACTTCCGAGTCCGACATCCCCATGTCATACACCTCTGCGGAAGATTCCACTCTGCAGATCTGATCTCCCCTAACGGATCACGGCACGGTTAATGGGCTTCTGTTCTTGGATGCTGAGAGGATAACGAGGCATGACGCATGAACCCGAACCCGAACCGAGTGGCGACCACTACTTGAGTACCATGCCTAGCAACCTAATGATACCTCACAGAGCAGGCAGTCTGGTAACATCCCAGCCAACATGTTTCAAGCTCAGCTGAACTAAGCCTGGGCCAAAGTCGTCGCATCTGCTGGTTAGTGAGCAACTGTGTAGGTAACTGAGCTGGTTGGCCTATTCCACTGTAGATACATAGCCCGCTTTGTGAACAGACTTAGAGGACTGTAATGGGCATCACTTTGGCTTCAAGATGGAGTGTCTTTTACAGCCGTAGATAAGTGCTTAAGATGTAAGGTAGAATTAGTAGGTTGTATATTAACGATACAATTATCACGGCATTGTCTTGTCTACACTAGGTTCCATACCCGAAGAAGCCGGCTTGGTCCATTGGGAACACTGGAGGCATAGCAAAAAGAGCATCTATAGGGTCTGCACAATCGAATTCCGGCAAGACCAGCTCGTCATATTGAAGGATTTGCCCGCCGGCAAGATCTGAACCCATTAAGCCAGATATATCCGCCCCATTTAGTCGATCGTTTACAATGGCGGACTGTAAATGGCTCCCCGGCGCAGAGGTGTTGACTCGACGAAACCAAAGCCGTTCCAACAGCTTCGCGAATTTTGAAGCGATGTGTTCCTCATCCATGGCCGCAGACTTGAGGGTAGTAATAAATTTACACATTAGCTCTGTCATTTCGCTGAATTTCTCGGTCGGAATGGCGCCAACAGCATGGGCTTTATATAGGAATACAGAAGAGTGAATCTCATATCTGTCAAAGTTGAGTAAGATGAGGGTCAATATTATGGGAGGTAGACCTACAGATAGAAACGTGCTGGCATGTAGCGAAGGTGTTTCTCAGGGTTTATTTCCTCGGTCACAATTTTGAGCATTTTCTCCGCAGCATCAATCGCCTCGTATATCGGTCTCGCATCCGGAGATGCCATTGTTGAGTCTGGAAACATCATCGACGCGCGGGAGGAATCTGTGGTGGTCTGTCGATCAGGGCTTCTCATCACTGATGTGCGATACAGGACAGCTTGGAAAGCGAACGCATTGACGTAGAGGCGAAGGTATTCATACGTCAAGGACAGGCAGCTAGTGAGATGAGACGAGACTGATATTGACCCCCAAATGCGTTGCCACGCCGCCATTGCTCGAGCAGTGTCATCAACATATTTGGAGTAGTCCCCACGCATCATCAATTCAGCAGTGCGTGACCTTGAAGCAAACAAAATGTCGTGCGCATTGCCAAACAACGTGGTTAGCTCTACCTGAGCCTGTACCAAGGACGCGAAGTCTTCGTCGCCGGCTTGTTTGGCCTGGAGGGTCGGGAAGTCTTGGGCTGTGAATCTCGTGGAGAGAGCCGGCCCTCTGCACCAGAATGCCTGCCCCATCCGGATTGATATTTGACGGTCAGAAAGATATGTGACTAAACAAAGTCAGTACGGATTTATCTTGTGATCACGGGGCGTACATACACGTCCAAGCCAGACGGTTCCGCAAAAGGCTGGCGTCGTTCTCTTCTCCGGGAGTCTTGAAAGAGCTATCTTCCAATCGAAGGAGATATGCTGTCCGTACAGCCAGCCCTAGAACTGACCAAGCAGCCCCTTCTCCACCATCTTTGGTCTGATCCTGCATTGTCCACTCTCCAAGAAGCAACAGACCTTCGACGCATCCAACACTGCGTGCACCGGCCGCTCCAAGGACCACATCCAAGATCAGCTGTTTCATATGCTTCCAGATTGACTCATGTACACTCGCAAAGTCCAGTTGACTCTGCGAGGCTACCACAAGAATGGCAGTTAAAAGGAAAGGTTCATGCTCAATTGTATGAAGGAGGTTTTCAATTCGTAAAGTGGACACTGGGCAGATGGGGAGAAATTGGTGGTATTTTCCTGCATAACTAGAATTCATCAGTCATTGATGGAACCTGGGGCTTGGGTATTTGCTTACTGCCGAACAAGCTTCGCAATTGTTGCCAGGTCCAGAGAGCCGTCTTGGATAGGGCCATAATGCTCAGCGGTGGAATGATCTGGCTCATTTAATGTTGATAAGGTCGCAACCTGTTTAGTGTTTCTGGCTGCTCTCCCAGCCCTAGCAGATGGTTGAGATGCCGATGATAGGACTTCGCCAAGGTAAGTTGCTTCAATTGCGGCAGTCTCGCCTCCAATCTGTTCATCTGGCTGTTCGGCTGCATGAGCGAGGATAAGTAGGGCATCAGAAGGGTTCTGTAAACTATCATGATCACCAGGTTTGTGCTGATGCGGTGAGACGTGGTCACTTGATGGTGTGAAGGCCGTAGGTTCCGGTACAGATTTGTTTGGTGCTTTTTGGCGTGATCCACGAAGGTGGGAATAGTTACCACCCCGTCGGGACTGAGCGAGAACACACTCTGCGCCCTCACGCGCACACTTGGCGCAGGGCGGCTTACCCGGTTCCCCTACACTCTGACTGAAGACGAGTCAAACGTCAGTTACAACTAGCAGCCTCTCCGCGATACAAGGTTACATTGACTGTGTAAAGGGTACTCACAGATCACACTTGATTTTGCGCCCTCGGCATCGGACACACGCACAATACTGGCGCAGGCCGAGACCTTTAGTCATCTCTCGGTATTCTCACAGAACTCAATCAGTGGAGCAATGCTATTCACACGAGTATGGGGAAGCCGGGGTTGGTCATGGTACTGCCGGTCACCGGATAGAATGAACTTGGAGGAAAGGAAAGCCGGGACGCCAAAAGATTCCGGTAGTAGACGGTTATAGATGGGAGAATCTGGAGATTGTGGAGAGAGACGATCTGTGACCCCGCACGATGGTTATAGACGGCTGTAGACGGCCAAACCTTGACGACACCACTCTTCCGCCGCGAGTCAGAGGCGACATGATGCAGCTTGACACCAATAAACTGAATACCGGTTGTTTCTATTCGTCAATCGTCTCGTATTGCTTCCTCGATTCGACGTTAGCTATTATGTAGTGGGCCGTGATGAACACTGCTCGGCCGTACGATTTTTCGCCTTGATCGGCATGAATACCGCCAGCCCCCATCGTAGTTCATAAATACATTAGTTCTCCTGGCCATCAAAAATCTCTCGAGTCTTGTTGAAGCACAAAAGCTACGATCTCTCCAGTTTTTCGCTGATATTTACCTGAACTATCGAGCTTGCGCCAAACACAAGATGGCCCCCAGCCGTATCGATACGCTCCAAACACAATCCTCGGTAATTCCACCGAGCAAGGATCTCAAGTCTATTGTAGACGATGGCTATGGCAGCTACCATCCAGTTGATCCGGATACGCTCGACCTACAGTCCAACTTTGGCCCCATGGAGCCCGGTTCAGTGGGATACCTCCAGCCAACGTCCATCGATACTCCTCTTGAGATTATGCACGAGCGTTTTGAACGCGATGGCTACCTGTTTGTGAGTGCAGCTCACCAAAATCTAGATGTCCAATCATGGTAGAATACTTACACCATTGTGGGCTTTAGGTCAAGAAGTGCATCCCTAAAGAGACGTCGCTCGCCTGTCGCCGTGCCTACTTCGAGCACATGGCTCCCAGCGGCCTGCTGAAACCAGGCACTGACGCCGTAGAAGGAATTTTCTCTGGCGCCGATACTCGAAAGTACATGCCGCCTGGCAATTTACGTCGTTTATTTGGCTTAAAGGACGACCCCGAAAGCGATAAATACGTCGAGCTCATGGTCTCAGCCCACGAGGCGCCTTTCTACGTCGACTTCTGTCAATGCCCAGAGCTTCGACAGTTTGTGAGCCGTTTCATGGGCTGGAAGAACCCTCAGATGCTGCAGCGCACCATGCTGAGAGCTTTTGTGCCCAACAGCGAACTGACCCCTGTGCACTTTGACCAAATGTATCTGCGTGCAGGTCCGCCCACAAGTCTGACGGCTTGGGTTCCAATCGGCGATGTCTCACTCCAAGGCGGCGGTCTAATGTATCTCGAGAGGTCCACGGATATTGGGATGAAGACTGAGCAAGACTTTGCTGATAATGCACACAACCTAACCGACGAAGAGAGGATAAGCGCCTTCAACAAGAATATGAACGACGGCGGCTTCCTCAGCCGTGACACCGTGGCATACGGAAAGGAAACCAAGCGCAAGTGGTTGATTGCCGAGTACGAAGCAGGCGACGTTATCTTCCATAACCCCTTCATGGTCCACGCAAGCTGCAAGAACAAGGATCCAGAGAACAAGATCCGTCTAGCCACTGATGTTCGCTTCGTTGACCCCGAAAAGCCGTATGACAAGGTAAGCAAACTCAATCATTTCAGGCTGACTCGTATGGTAAAGCTAACTGAAACACAGCGTTGGATGAAGGTGTACCGACCTCTTGACGGACTGTAAACCATAGCTGAATCCAAGTGTGTGGACGGCCTTGCAGGATTCAGAAAGAGATAACCATTTAGGCTAGAAACAATCTACAAATCTCACAATTCTGTATCATTACTTTCGTGTGCATATGGGGATGCAGCTGATTGGCAGTGTACTTTCCAGAAACCGTAGATATCTCATACATTAGTAGTTAGACATCGAGGAGCATTCCCGATGACACCAATTAGCAATTGCATTTAAGACCTCTCACGAGCCAGTCGTTCAACATCTGCTGAATCAAGTAGCATTGTAGTTAATACGCTTAAGATGACCTCAGTTACCAGTACATAGCTCCAGTATATAGCGCTATGTCCACGAGGGGCAGCTCTTATCTATCCACTTGGAGTTGATATGGCGTGAATTTTGTGCGCTCATAACTAGAGCTTACTTATGCATTCATCTCTCATGGTGTTATGGAATGTTCTGGGGGTTACGTAGCTAGTAATGCAAGGTTGGCATACAATATGCTTGTGAATAGTACGAATGACTAGACATCGCCAAGCCTAATCACATAGCAATTCTTCACGATCTACTTACCAACAGACACCAGGGATTGGTGGATAATTCGTATTGTTTCCATGTCAAAACATGGGCTGGGAATATTCCGCCACCATGGAGCATGGTGGTTACCATATCAATAGACCTTTCGCCATGGAAGCCGTCTATTGCCGTTAGTCGTCATGCGCTGATCTTTTCCTCCCTTAGCCGAAGGCATCCTAGGCGATAATGAAGTTCCGTCCACAAAGCGCCTAGAGAATGGTCTCAAGCGTCATTCTTCCCCATGTGATATCCCCACTCCTCAAGCTCATTCCCCAGCTTCATAGCTGACCAATACGCGGGGAAGCTGGGGAAAATGCAAGATCTCTCTAACGACTAGGCGTACCCCCTCCCATTTCCTCACTAACCGCTCCTACTCCGTCTATTGCCGTCGATATGCTCAGACGATAGGGCGCTACGCCAAAACAGTTAATGGCCCATTACCCCATAGCTAACTATAGTGAGGATAGTGCTCATGCTAACAAGAAAGTTTATAACGAGGCAGACTTCCCCTTAGTAAACGAACATGCTGGCGCTATCTCTACATCAATTTCTCACTTGTATTCCAGCACAACTAGCTGTGTTATAGCATCATGTTCTACCAAATCCTCAAGAAAGTCATCAAAAATGATGCCATCGAATCAGATCCTCCCGAAATTTACAACTTTCGGACGGTGGTAGTCTGTGTGGTGGTAGGTTTTCCATTGAGTATCTGGCACATTCTTCTCTAACGGTTATCGTTTACGTAGGCTTGCGGTGGTGCATTGCTCTTTGGTATGGACATGGGAATCATCGGTGGTGTTCTCACCATGACCACTTTCAAAGAGTACGAGATACATCCTCTTCCCAGGCGTATCTCTGCATTCTAACAAATCACAGCAAATATGATCTCACCGGGAAGCCGACTGTCGTGTTGGCAGACCTTTCATCCAACATCGTCTCCGTCATCCAGGCTGGTGCATTCCTGGGCTGCCTGTTCTCCATGTGGTTAGCGAATAAGATCGGTCGACGGATGTCCCTCGTGACAGCTTCGCTGTTTGTGTTTATCGGTGTTGCATTGCAGGCCGGTGCCAGCGGCCACCTTGCAGCTATGTATATCGGGCGGTAAGTAGAACAATCTGCCATCTAAGGTTGAACATCGAGCTGATTATCCAGGTTTATCGCGGGTATCGCTATCGGCATTGCTTCAACGGTGAATCCGTTGTATGTATCGGAAAATGCTCCACGTGGAATCAGAGGATTGCTCACTGGCTGCTACCAACTGTCAATTGTTACTGGCCTCACGGTATGTAGAAGGCTACTGTATCGGTGAATGTAATACGGTCTTTGCTGATAGATATGAGCAGCTTGCTTTTTGGATCAACTACGGCTCTCTCCTGCACTTGAAGGGGGACATTCAATATATTCTTCCCTTGGCCCTCCAGGCACTACCAGCCGTCATTCTATTCATCGGAATGCTCCTTGCCAACGAGTCGCCTCGCTTTATTGCCCAGCAATCTCCCGAAAAGGCCCTTCTCGTCTTGGCTAAGCTTCGAGGCCTACCGACCGATCATCCTTATATCCAACAAGAAATGAATGGCATTTCTATGCAGTTA
Organism: Clonostachys rosea; assembly: GCA_026958235.1. NCBI lineage: Eukaryota > Fungi > Ascomycota > Sordariomycetes > Hypocreales > Bionectriaceae > Clonostachys > Clonostachys rosea. Next base: position 1,196,592 of record CP110205.1, read on the forward strand.
GAAGAGGAGCGGGCTCTGGCAGCAAATAGCTCAGGCTGGACATTAGTCAAGGAAGCCTTCACAGTTCCATCAAACAGGAAACGCTCGTTCCTTTGCATCACGTTGATGATGTGGAGCAACTTGACTGGAACCAATGCCATGACATATTATAGCCCCGAGATTTTCAAGAGCGTCGGCTTGTCTTCCTCCGAATCTGGGCTTTTTGCGACTGGCATCTATGGAATTGTCAAAATGGTTTCTTGTGCCATCTTTATCCTCTTTGTTGCTGATAGTTTAGGCCGCCGAAAGAGTCTTCTTTGGACAGGTATTGTCCAGGTACGCTATACCATGTCATCGATCAAACTCCCATACTAATCCGGACATGACAGGGAATTGCACTATTCTACGTGGGATTCTATATCCGATTCGACCCTCCCAAGGCGGACGCTGGCCCTACAGCCGCCGGTTACGTGGCTCTTGTTGCCATCTACATCTTTGCCGCAGTGTACCAGTTTGGTTGGGGGCCTGTCGTATGGATCTACTGCTCAGTACGTATCACTAGAGAATTTCGCTATCCTACAATTCTCAAACTTTCGCAATTCTGACACAACTTTCAGGAAATCCCGGCAGCTCGCATGCGTGCTCTCCAGATGGGTATGGCTACTGCGAGCCAATGGCTATTCAATTTCGTGGTAGCCAAGGGTACATTGAGCATGTTCGCTACCATGGGTTCCCACGGATTCGGAACATACTTCTTATATGGGTCTTTCTGTTTCACCATGGTTGTGTTTGCTTGGTTCTTTGTGCCAGAAACCAAAGGTGAGAAGGGCTCGGCAATTTCAATTCCTTTCTTAATGCTAATATTGATTCTCCTAGGTCTTGCTCTCGAGGATATGGACGAGCTTTTTGCCTTTGGGTCAGTTAGGGGCAAGTTTGTCCCCTCACGAGTATCTCGACTGGAGGACGAACAAAATGCGAAAAAGGACACCCCTGCTTTTGAACATGTTGATTAGTGGGCTAGGTGGGTTCTTGGATTGAAGCTTGACGTGTGAGAAAGACCAGCAAGGCGACAATGAGTCTAGTTCCTTCAAATATTGCCTTTATTTTGGAACCAGTCCGTTCAAATGTGATAACACTATAGGAGACAAGCTCTATAATTCTACCATAATCTACGAGGGAGCCACTACTAAAAACCTGGTTTTTTCCCAGCTAAACTTCGGTTCCTTTCCATTCAATCAGAGTAGCATTGCATGATGGTCACCTATTCATATGAAGCCCGAATAAGTCAGTCTAATTGCCTGAAATGGCTGTTCTTTACAGGCTCTTCTCGCCGGATAAATTCACAATCTTCCGTGTCGGAATGTGCATCCCCATGGCCTCTTTGAATCCTAGTACCGAAATTCAATATGAAGCTAGAGACTTATTGCCGTCTAGCCGATGCGTCCACCTATACCTTTGAAAAGAATGGGACTGGTTGCATGCGTGCCAGCAAAGGTATATATCTGTTTGCTCCCTTTTTGAAAAGTCAACCGCCCAACCAAAGCCTCCGCTTCTACTGATCCCGAAAACTATCAGGATGGCCCGCGTGTCAACCCTAATTTCAGCCTTTGCCATCTTAGGAACTTCCCAAGCTATTAGGTTTCTCGGGCGGGTAAATCCAGCAACACGGGAATTGACTTGGCCTGCTACTGGCCTTTCCTTCTCATTTACGGGAACTTCAGCAAGCGTGGAGGTAAACTCGATTTCAGGCACTAATAGTGTCGAGTTACTTATCGATGGAGGCACTCCGATCATTATCGAAAACGTGAACGGAACGAGCATCAGTACGCCCTCCCTTGTGCGAGGTCAACACACCGTTCAGATTCGCAAAAGGTCGGAAACTGTTTACGGTACTTTTGCCCTTGGCGATGTGAAAATATTCCGTGGCTCGCTCGGCGCCGACTCCGTTTCACGGCGACGGATCCAAATCATCGGGGATTCCATCTCTGTAGGCTATGGTTTAGATGGGACTTATCCTTGTACCAATTCCGCGTTTCTCGAGAACGCACCCAAAACCTACGGCGCTCTAACGGCCAAAAGCCTCTCGGCTGAGTATGATATTCTTGCCTGGTCCGGGATAGGGTTGATACGAAACACCATCGGCTCCAGCGATCCCGTCCTCATGCCGCAGTTATGGACTCGCTACGGCACCAATGACGCAGACAACAGCTACACGTTCCCCAGGGCTGAGACCCCGGACATTGTTGTTATTAATCTGGGCACCAACGACTTCTCGTACCTTGGCGTCCGTGACCCGGTCAATGCAACAATGCTCACCGACGGCATGATTGCATACGCAGAGACGATAGGCAGCCATTACCCCAAAGCAGAGCTTTTCCTGACCTCGAGCCCGATGCTCAGTGACACATATCCCACCGCAGAAGACGCACAGCACACGACTCATGTGAATGCTTTGAGGGCAGCTGCGGAGAAGCTCGGTAGCAAGGCGCATGTTGTCGATTTCCCGACGCAGGGTTCAGAGGTGGGATGTGACTATCATCCAAACGCAGCTGAGCATGAGAAAATGGCTGCCATCTTAACTTCAGCTATCAAGGAGGTTATGTGGTAAATCCAGAACAAGGAGACACAATGGCGGATATGGAAGTTGGTGTGCGTGGTCATGTAAATCTCATACCCTGCCACTGATCTTCACTACGCCACCGCCCGAGATGATCAGGTCATGTCTATTACAAATCAAATGTAGTTATTGATATTAAGGCTGGTGTGAAAGTAGCAGTTTTCCACCATCTCTCCCTTTCTTATGTCTTCATGTCACAACGAGCAATGGGGCAATGGGGGTGGGGCCCGTTCAACTCACGTCTTGGGGATAAAATTGAAGATATCTGTCAACAGCCAAGTTGGCCCAGCCTCGTGCTCGTTCTAGAGTTTCTTTTTCTACATTGCACTTGTTCCCACTTGAAACAGGGACTCCAAGTGAGGCCTCCAGTCCCCATAACGGTCTTGTTTCCGCTGATGGTGCTCCATGAGGATACAACAACAGCAACTTCGCAAGCACTTCCCAGCCAAGCCCCGGACGATTTATGAACCAAACCACCTCCCCTTCCTATCACATACGACCATACGTACCAGGAAGCACTGGATCCCGTCTGCTCTCCGAGCGTTAAGCTGGTAAGGGGCCGATTAGTAGTTGGGTCGGTGACGACCAGCGAATACCGGCTGTTGTATGTTTTTTGCCTTCAGATGCTTCTTTTTTATATCACTTAAATGAGCAATCGAAATCACCGTACATGTATGTTATTGGGTGACTCGATGACATGGACGGACCTCTTGGTAACCCCAAACTATCAAATACACCCGGTAGCCTTCCCTATCCAGTTAGCCATCTATGTTTATATTTGATGCCATCTCTAAGCTTTTTCGAATCTGCAGTATCTCTCCTCCCTCCATTTGGGTCCCCATCTCCTGACAATTATTATGCTAGGGCTAGCTGCCAATACGACCAGCCCCATAAAGACATAGGTCCACCCATATCCCCAGGCATCGATGATGTACTGAACAACAGCCGTCCCAACAGCGCTCAGAGTTGCTCTTGTAAGATTAAAGGACGATGATACCCTGCCAGGATTCATAGGATACAAGTCCACCAGAAGAGTGTTGAGGATGGAGACGGGCCCGGAGAGCCCCATCCCGGCAAAAAAGAGCACAACCATCGGCGCTGCAAGGCTGGTGCCAGAGTCAACGACCCATCCCCATACCACGATAGTGATGATGGCAAGTATCGTCGGGGGCCACATTAGGTCCAGCCTCGCCTTCTCAATAGGAAACTTGCGGAGGTCATCGCCTCGCTTCCTATCCGCCGAGACACCAATGCTCTTAGCCACCCTGGCATAGTTCCAGTTGAGCATGCGTCCAACAATAACAGCCCCGAAAACCGATCCAATGGCAAAGGGGATGTAGCACAGTCCCACCTGGAGATCATTGAATCCGTACTGCCTGCGAATCACATCCTGCAGCGGGACCAACATTGCATAGTTGGCCATGACGAAGAGCGACATGAAGAGCATCAAGGGACCGACATCTTTTTCGAATATTATACGCACTGCCGCGAAGATGTTTGGAACCGGGATTCTGAATGGCTTCTTCACCGGCTGGGGTGTGTCTATCGCGGGAGTGGCAGAGTCGACCTCTTGTTTCTTCTGGCGCCACTGCCTCGACGATGCAAGAGACCAATTGAGCCTTGGGGGAGGAATGGATCCATTCCCAACGATGCTTCGTGCAGTCTATATATTCCATTCTGTTAGTTAAGTTTTAGATATGCAAATACTATAGGCAGACCTACCTCCGGAACAAAGGGGACATAGATGACAACAAAAACCGCCGCCGAGATGACGAGAAACCAAAAGGTTGATCGCCAACCCAAGAACTGTGTCATGATACCACCCAGGACAGGAGCGAGCGCGGGGGCAAACATGACACTCGCCTGCACCGCGGTGATATATCCGCCTCTCTCTGCGCTGGTCGTCAGATCGGCCATCACTGCACTGCCAATGGCGACAGTCGCGCTGCTTCCCGTGCTCTGAAGAGCCCGGAGGACCATCAGGGCGGCAAAATTGTTCTGCAGCGCCAGCCCAATATTGGATCCGAGATATATGGCAAATGTGAGCACGTACACGGGGCGGCGGCCAATCTGGTCACTCAAGTCTCCAAAGAAGAGTGGTGCCACTGCCTGCATGATTTGGTACACGGTGACGGTGAAGTTGAGCTCGGCGACAGAGCGGTGGTATGATTCCGCAATAGGAGTTAGAGCGGGTATATAAATGAAAGACGAGAAGGGGGAGAATAGGGTGCTGAACACGGTCATCAAGACAACGAAGACCTTCATTCGCGAGGAGAAGACGGAGTGGACGGGCGGCTGTTGTGCTTCTTGGTCCTGAGACGGAGAAGTTGTCGAGAAGCCAGCTGGTGTCCCATCTTTGTGATGATTCTGAACTCCTGATTGTCGTCCTGTGGCCTCTTCTTGAGGGAGGGTTGAGGAAGGCTCTTGAGGCTTTTCATCATCGGCGGAAAGGGTCATCTTGTGGTTTTACTCGGCGCGAACACATTGGAGAAGCAAAGAGTGCTCACTGTCGGAATGCGTAGTCTAAATAGTCATTTTATTCGGCATTTTTTCAAAGGAGATACGGAATTAATCCAAGCATTTCGTCAACATTTCTCTCCTCAAATGAAGTCTTGCAGCACTAGGCAGTCTTCTGCCGATTCGGTGCCGATGGCCTCGGTGGACCAACAGTGAGATCATATCCGCTAATCATAGCCAGATTGTCTGCCACAGATGCACCGCCGGGAACTAACCGGATGACGTGCAATGCCAGAGGAACTCGATCGAACAGTAATAGGCACATCATCTCCGGATTCTAACACCATCTCTCGATGGCGCATGAGGTGGTGTGCTTCTGGCCGCTTAACCGTTTGCTGCTACACGCCAAGACGCGTCGAGACACGGGGCCGATTGTATCAGACTGTGCGCGTGATGCAGTTGTTTGGAAACTCAACACGGATGCTCAGAGATATTAATAAATTCGTGAGATATTCCCTTAATCAGGAGCAGCAAAAATGAACCTCGCACGTCTCAAACAAGAGCCGAATCCGGTTCGTTGCAAGCCTTCGTTATTCAAGGTCAACCGCCGAGTTGTTACTTTTCGGATTGTGCAATGATGAGCTACCCTGTACCTTAGGCTCCTGAAGAAAACCTTCGGATTTGTTCCCATCCATAAGGTAGTGTTTGTCTCACGCTATCTGATGTCGATTTTAAATGAGACAAGGGAATTCATGAGCGTATCCTGGTCTGAATACTTTATTTTAGGACATGTTGTTCATCCCTGTGCCTACCTATGTGGGCTTAAAGGATTAATGATGAGTTCTTCCTCCGTAAACAAGCATTTGAAGTCAGCCTCATCACAAATGGCATCAACCTCACGAGAAGGTTTCAATGAATCGTATTGGATTTCGTAAAAGATGAAAATAAAAAAATATATCGTAGAAGAAGAAGTTATAATCAAGTAAATGCCAACCCGCTGACGCCTTCCATGTCCCCTTTGCCCTTCCACGTGAATAAAACGCCATAATTTCAAGAGCCAAAAAAAACAGATTGTCACATAGACACCCCCTAAAAGGATATCCCGATCTTGGATAGCAAAAATGATAGGATGTGGTTGAAAGATGACCCTACATTGGCGTCTCTAATCCGTTCTTGGGCTCGTAAGAGATCATCGTCGCGAGGTGAGACTTCATGTAATGATAGTGGCAGGTAGCTTTGTGGACAGCATGCGAAGCAATCTGCCTGTAGCGCGTGAATGATGGATTAAGCATCCATAGAATGATGAAAATGCAGAAGATCATGATCAGGACCGGAGCCTGCCGGTTGTTGCGATAAGTGGCAGCCATAATGCTGCTGGCTGGAGACTGGAATTGAAAGATGACTTTAGGAAAAAGGAAGACAAGATAAGATGATGAGGAAGAAAGCCAGAAAGGGTAAATAGAAATGCAAATAGTGTGATCGGTTTGAATATGTGACCACAGCGACCCGAAAGGCAACGGCTGGCGGTGTTTGATGTTAAATTAATATTACCGACGGAGTTTCGCAGAATGGGCCTGGATTTAGAGCTCGAATGAAGCGTGAAGTTGGTTGGGTTAACAATGAGTGACGACGTGGGTATTTGGCGAGTGAGACAAGCAAGTGCTGCGACAAGCCTTGATGTGACGTAGCATCTTATCTCAGTTAAAAATACCCTCGACAGGCTGCCTGCTCTTTCTGGTCGCAAAAGGAGTCAATTGATTCATCAACTGGCGACGAGTGGGTATGGGTTGATTGGATTCCCGTCCAGCGATGGGGCCAAGGCTAGCCACGGGTTCACGGCTCACCTGTAGGCTGTAATGTGCTGGGGTCTTAGATATAGGTCTGTCGAGGTTTGCTTGGTAGACTGTCGTCTCCTAAAGACCTAACTCACGCCGAAGTTGTCACAACAGCCGCTTCTCTCGTCCTGTTATTGGGAAACCCAACTAAATCTCCCTCTCACCAACGAGCTTTCGGCGATAGAAGACGAATGACAAGCAACTTACGCTAAGAATGGCCAACCTGACTCTAGTAAGCACCGGTAAAGCAGGTACCGTCCCCTAGACGAACAGGGGTGTTTGCTGAGGCAGCCGCTAATATGGATGTGGCCGAGGCAAGGGTCCCCTCCCGATCAACTGCGGAATCCCCCTCTAGGGGCTCTTCGGAAGTGTCTGGAGACCTTAGCGAAACTAACGTGCATTAATTAGACAGGAAACGTTCCATATATGGGAATGCTCCGGTGCGCGGGGCTTCGAATGCCGGGGAGGATGAATAAATACGCCTGGTGCCTTGGATCATGGCTTCTCCACGTCTGGCTTGCTTGACTTGCTTGACGAGCGGCCGGTTCCTTTCTCTTCGTTCTGCCAGCGCTGGGTGCTGTATTCGATTCTTTTCTTCTGTGCTCTTTTATTTACTTACTTTTTTGTCCCTTCCTTGCATATGTTGACTCTTTGACAGAGCAACTTGATAATGGAGGCATTTCACCCCGACGGGTTCGGGGCGCCGGCGGTGGCTAGCCCACGCCAGGTATCTTCCTTTCGCAAAGTAATTAACATTGTTGGATGTGTGGTCTTCTTCGCGATATACTGGATGATCATTTCGGGCTGCCGGTGGCCAGTAACGCTCGATTTATTCGTTTCCATTGGCCTCACAGAGCTCAACCGATTCCTCAACGAAAGTCGCCGGATGGAGTATTACAAGGACAGTGGGGATAGCGGCGATCAAGACCAGGAGAAGGCCGCCCTCACGGAGAAGGACGACACGGAGGTTAATCTGGAAAAGGGTGCTATAGACTGGTCGACCTCGGGGAAGAAGGAGTGTATCGCTGCCATTGTGGGTTGGCGGGAGGACCCTGCCCTGTTCACCAGGGCGCTGACGAGCTACAAAGACGCCCAAAGCTGCGGGTTTGTCATCGCCGGAATAGATGGAGATGCCGAGGAAGATATGGAGATGGTTCAGGTCTTCAATGAGGTAAGTGAAGTGATATGTGCATTCATGATATCTCTTTCATCTCTAATACATGGCTGTTGTGTAGGTCTTCCCAACACATTCGCACGTCATCCATGTTCCGGAGCCACTGGGCGAGGTTGCGCATCAAATCTACGATCAAGAGGTATTATCGAGAGAAAAGGCCGGTCTGCCGATCGACTATACCGAGATCCACGAGATTGCCATGCGACAGTGTCTCCTCCTTGCGCGGGAAATGCTCACCAACGCGAAGATCGTCTTCAGTGGTCCAAACCACATCCGCTATTTATGCATTCGCCAGCGACACATGCACAAGAAGGGCATCATGTTTACATCGTACATCTTCTCCCTGGCCATCGCGGATATTCTGGGCATCGAATTTATCTGGAGCTCCGACTCCGACTCTATCGTCTCGAGTAATTCGATCAGCGGCACGGTCGATACGATGGCAACGGACCCTTCGATTGGAGGAGCGAGTTCTGGGTTGTTTCTGCATAACAGCACCGAGTCAGCCGTCGCCCGAATGGCCGAGACGGTGTACTGGGGAGAACTCTACGTCAATAGATCCATGGCTGGTTCAACGTTGTCGAGCGACTGTCAGTGCGGGCCAAGTACCATGTTTCGCCTCTCTGCGCTGCCGCATATCCTGATCCCGTGGTACTTGCAAACGATCATGGGCAAGCGGATGGTAGGACTCAAAGAACCCACATTCATGTTGCAGAGCTGACAGTGAAATCGTACAGATCATCAACGAGGACCGTCACTTGACAACAAACCTACTCAAACGCGGATGGGGCGTCGCTTTCGCCTCTGATGTCCTCACGGCGACCGATACGCCTACTAATCTGGCTGGCTGGCTCAAGCAGCAGATCCGCTGGTCTCGAGGAACCCACATCGAATCACTCCTTGAGCCGAGCGTGTACGCGGTGAACCACCCGCTCTTGTTCTGCGGCATGATCAAGCGCGAATTCGTCCCCATCGGCAGTCTCTTCGCCACCCTGATCTATTTCTTCACGGGCAAGGCGCTGGTCACTTTGCCATTGGAAGATCTTGCAATCCGATGCATCGTTGGGTGGTCGTACAACTATCTCCGCAACACACATCGGCTGACGCCGGGGACTTGGAAATGGCTGCTCCCTGGCTTGATCTTCTACCACGTTCCGATGCCGGCAGTGTACTTCTGGAGCTTGATCACGCTGACGGCAGATGGATGGGGCACGACGATGAGATCGAGCAGCGAGAAGGCCAAGAAGGACGGGGTCTGGAAGGCTTGGTGGGAGAACGGATTCTTTGTCGTGTGGATGGCCATCGTTTGCGGATCGGTAGCACGATGGTTGACGAACCATGTGTTTGTCGGACTGATGAGCGGGATGGCGGCGACCTATTTCTTCTTGATCAGTGCTGCTCTGGGGAGCTTCTTTGCTTGGAAAGCTACCATTGCGACAACCTCCTAGGCTGTCTTTCTTTTCCTTTTCTCCATTTTCTTCTTCTATTTTCTTTTCTTTTCTTCTTCATCTTTTTCTTTTCTTCTTCATCTTTTTCTTTTCTTCTTCTTTTCTTCGATAACTCCTCTGCAAGGAGTCTTCTTTTCCTTGTATATATCTTGGACATATTATTTTGCCGTTGACATTCAATCAACGTACATTTTCGATCACTCGGATTGGAGAATCATAGTAACGTGATGTGTTGATCGCTCGTGTCGTGACTGGTGCATCTCCCATCCGCAGCCTGCAACGTTCACCGTTGACGTAAGAAAAAAGGGTCCATGTATTGGCACTGCCAATCTCGATAGGGGCTTCGTGGGCAGATGCCGGACAGTTATTATTAGTGAAGGAGTGCAGAATATTGTTCCCTCCAAGGGCACAGCCAAGTCCTCACTTCACCCCTAACGGTGAATCCCGGAACGCTGACCGACTTTCCGCATTATTTTCGCCAGTCAGTCGGTGCGCGTCCAGTCATCAAGTATGTCACCTCAGGCGACATAATTTACCGGTATGTCGCCAGGTGTCAGGGATGCGCAGAATGATCAATCGGAAAATTCAGCACTGAATCAGCGAGCTGGGATGTCGACTAACGAGCCGACATGACCCGACAGCCACAGCGACATCAGGTAGTCAAGATTAGAATACAAGGAGGAAAGCTGGAATAGCTGGAAATTACGAAATAATATTAAATTCAATATGACTGTGGAGCTGGCTGGCAACAAACTTTGGAACAAGCTTAACTGGTGGGGAGGAGGAATGCTTATTAGGCGACTGTCGTGATGGTGAAATGACCCGCGCAAGCCGCGATAGCAATGGCTAAGATAATAGCACGTACATGCCATAAATGAGTCAGTATTCTGCTGGGGTCTGGATTGAGGATGTTGGCTGTGCATATAGCCCCTGTTGCTGTCGATGTCGATGCTACGCTCGCTCAGGGGCGTCCGTCAGTCGCTGGCGATCATCGAAACAGGTTTCTGTCGGTCGTCCGTAATTTCACGAGCCAGGGAACGCATCCGCGTGCTTCCACTGGGTCTGGCGGCCCGATGTCAAGTCTGATTCTCCGAGCAGCTCTGATGGGGATTGGGTATACTTGGACAAGTGCCTTACGGTACCTCTTCCACTAGGTGCCTCCCAAAAACCCGCATGCCCCTGTCACGACTGTAGCGATGAGATGTCCACATCACGAGAACGTGGGCAGCTTGGAGTGCGACAGTACCAACAGGGCGCTGAAACCTAGCTCTGCCGTGGCACCATTCTCACCTTTCTCATCTCGTCTCACTCCGAGGAAAAGTTCTTGATCAAGGCCCCGAACCCGCTCTTCGGTCACTCCACGGCGGCTCTATCTCTAGACTCGGACCCTAGAGCAAATCTCGTGTCTTGGCTCAAAATCACCCCACCACCTGGAATATAAAGAATATCTGGCCCATGAATATCCCCGATCACCCCTTTACGAATTCTATCATCATCAGTGTATCCAATCCAGAGCGACTGAATCCTGTCCTTTCAAGTAATTTATTCTCCTTGTTGTGAAAACATCACCCGATAATTCGTTTGAGAAAAAAAATTCCAAACGATCACGATGGTTGACCCGGACCCAAAACAACAACAACTGCAACAGGGCCTCCCCAAGGAGAACGGGTTCCATCCGGTGCTCTCAAATACCTCCGAGCATCACTTCAATCCTGATGAATCTCAGTATCTCCCCAATGGAAACCTCTTCCTCCCGAACGGTATGGCTCTGCCCTCTGGTGGTCGGTTGCACCCTGGCCTTTGGAGGCCGCTAGAACACCGCAAGTTCGCCAACCCTGCCCCTCTGGGGTTGAGTGCCTTTGCCTTGACCACGTTCGTCCTCTCGTGTGTGAACATGGAGGTTCGTGGGGTCACAGCCCCGACGATTGTTGTGCCACTGGCTTTTGCATATGGTGGTGTAGTACAGCTCTTGGCTGGCATGTGGTATGCTTTGTTCTATAACTCTTTCTCCAAACCATACTAACACGTGATCGTTTAGGGAAATGGCTGTCGGGAACACTTTTGGCGCAACAGCTCTATCTTCATACGGAGGATTCTGGATCGCCTACGGCCTCCTCCAGACGCCCACCTGGGGTATCACGCAAGCGGATGGTCCCTATAATGGGGAGACAGCCAACCCGGTTGGATTCTTCCTGACTGGCTGGTTTATCTTCACCACTATCTTGCTGCTGTGCACTCTGAGATCTACGGTAGCTTTCTTCTCATTGTTTTTCGTCCTCGACATCGCCTTCCTCTGCCTTTCTGTCGAGAACTATGCTCATGATATGGGCAATGCAGACGCCGCTGCTGCTCTCAAGAAAGCCGGCGGCTTTTTTGGGTTCCTTGCCGCGTTCTTAGCTTGGTACAATGCTTTGGCTGGTATCCAAGACAGCAGGTTAGTTATCACATCATCTACTGCCGTTCATCATTCTCCAAAAGACGATCATAAGCTAATTGAAAATTGAATGTAGTAATTCCTTTTTCAGCGTTCCTGTTATCCATTTCCCCTGGTCCGACCAAGGAAAAGAGCTACGTATGAAACGAGCGAAGCATATTGTTTGAGCGATTACACATTTTAGATGTACAGATTTGTTGCGTTAGAGGAATACACTTTTGGAATTGGGCTTAGACTTAGAATAGAAGAGCACTGTTGCGCTGGGTGGAAAAGAGTCTCTCATTTAGAGGGAGAACGACAGCTTAGTTTCTGGTTCGTACTTCGGGTATATAATTAATCATTAGCGTTCCATTTAGAAATGACCTACCACAGACGAAATAAAGTCTCAGTAAAATGGGATATAGTCGATAATGAATTGTTTACTGGAAAGATGAGATCTCATTGATTCGGCATTTTTGTCGGTATTTGCTTTCCACGGAGTGGCTCATTGGTGGCTGCATCACTATGTCTGAACTGTTGGTGCTAGAATATACTTGTCGAGACCACAATCCTAATATTAGGAAAGCTGTAGCCTACTCCTCGCTACGGTTGTTAATAAATCTACTTGTAGCCTATGGTGTCAGTGACTGATTTCATCAAAACGTCACGCAGAAACACGCTTTGCATACAACTAATCCACCAGCCCGCATCATCGGTAATGACGAAAAGCCAACCTACGCCAAGGGCTATGAAATAGATTGAGATCTGAAAGCTTTTTTCGGGGCTTGGGTCAACTGAAAGCCTCCGCTTAGGTGTGTCCTAAATAAAGAATTCATCAGGGAACACTTCTTCGCGACCGCTCTATGGAAAGCTACGTCACGCTCTCTATACAATGATAAGGCATCTTGCTTGAAGTTTGCGTAGTTGATGAACAGGCACAGTTGAACTAGTCCATTTCTCGGGCATAACTCCGCCTCGTCCTAGGCAGCCCGGAGCTTTGCTTTGGCTATGACTGTTACTTGTGAGTGGGAGGCAAATTTCTGAACCTGCCAATTATTGGTTTCGGAATAGTAAAACGCACCTGGCACAAGACCGTGCTTCATTATTAGACGATATCCGAGTTGGTGTAGGGCTGCGCAATGCAGTGCGTGTCCTGGCGACGAACTCGCACCGTGATTGCTGCCTCTGGCTCTCGGTTATGCGTCCCGGATGGAGACTTTGGCTGCGCTCGGTCGCCGAATATGCCGAGAGCGTGGCCGCCTTCTAATGGGTACAGATTCCCCGTGTCAGACGGGCTTGATGACCACGGCCGGGGCTCGGAATTGCCCGAGTGTCTCAGCCAGGCAATGCCATATCACAATATAAAGACACAATGGTCCAGATGGAATTTGGAGATTCGGCATCATCAGCACTGTTATTTCATCAACTATCAATTTACATACTATCAACAACTTCGTCTTTTACACAACCTCACCAGATCATCCATCATGACACAAACAGTCCTCCCATCAGCAACAGCCCCCCCAGTCTACGATGCCGCCTCGGGTGTCCCAGATGTCACCGAAAAGCAGCAGCAGTAGGTCTCTCTAAAATTATTTCCCTCTTAAATGCCTATCTAATCTGACGGCCGCTGTTAGAATCTGCCCCCGCCACGGCGCATCCACGACGCCCACGATTGACAAGCACCTGCGCCAGTTCCACGTCAACGACAGGCTGCAAGCCCTCGCTCCAGGCACCACCGCGCTGGACGGCCAGGGCTGCACCCGATGCACCGTCGAGGCCGTCACCAGTGTCCTGTCCGGGTATACAAGGGACCTCAAGGCAGCCAAGAAGTCAGGCCAGCTCACCAAGCAGGAGAGGAAGGCCATGAAGGCCGAAGCCAAGGCGATGAGCAAAGAGATCAAGAAGAACCTAAAGGCTACTTGGAAGAAGGCCGCCTAAGCCTCTCAGAATATCACCTGTCGCCTCTCATCTTATCTCGGGAGGCTCGCCTGTCATTCATACCTCGTTGCGCTACTAGCATCTCCTCTACTTTTCCTATTTGATTTTGATCCCAAGCGCTCGCTTACGGTACCTCGATATTATTGCCTTGTTCAAGGCCAAGACTAGTTATAATTGAATGGGATAGATTGCAATTTGATTTCTTCTACTTCGTCCGGGTTGAACTACCCCGACTGCATAGTTTTAAAAACAATGCATTTAAGGTGGCAATTTCATTGTGCCAGCTTGTGATTGCCTGACGTGAGCATGTTACTAGCTCTGTCAAAAGGTCCTGCGCTGCCATGTGGTAGGTTGCAAGACGTTTAGCACAGGGCAGATCAGCCCGTCTGACATTAGGTACTAGATACTTGCGGGGTTTTGGAAGAATCAGGCGAAATCCAGGCTTTCCAAAGCGATGCATAGATATGATATCCCGGTGTATGTCGCAGCGGACTCAAGCATGATTAAGTCGCGACCTGAGACAGATCAACCAGCAGTCTGAGGCCCAAAATCCTTAGTGGTGCCGTATCTTGACAAATATGCCAAATGAAATCCAGTATACCATTTGCGAAGACCGCAGAATATAATGAGTTTCCCCCACGTTCCTCCCTCTTCCCCGGCTAACTTGGGGTGGTGGAGATGGTCACACTTCACCACTCGGCTATCGGCCCTGAGCCGGTAGTTACCAGCGTGCTAACATGTCGAAACAAGTGGGAAATGGTATTACAACAAAGTGGTTAGTGTTAGCGCACCGCCGATGTCGTTAGGAGAGGCACTTTTCCACCACATGACCCTTGATATCGATACACACCACTATGGTCAAGCTTTTCCTGCCTGGCAAGACAGACATGGCTTTTGGAGCAGTGTAGTGGCGATAGAACTCTTTCGTTAGAAACTGTTTCATACGCCTCACGAGACAACTCCAACGTCCGACTGGGCTATCAGAGTGCTCCCATAGGACGATGATAAGACTGTTTCATCGTCGCCGGCAGGCTATCACATCAGAAGTCATCTCTATAGCAACCTATGGCGGGTCGATGGTGAGGCCACATCAGGGGCCTTGGAATCAGGAAAATTCCTGTTTCATTATCGGATCCTGCATAAATGACAAGTCTCGATGCTATGATAAAGATTTCAACGTCGTACAAAATGCGTCTTTTATGTACACCCTTTCTATTCATGACGGCGGGAAAGTATGCGACACGCGCAGACGTGTGTAGTAAAACTTCTCAAAACTCTGCCCCCTTTTGCTCGAATCTGGGGCCAACGATCCAAAGGGTGAAATCGGATCTAAGAGGGCGAAGTCGGACCGTAACCGAAATGTGCCGCCCCTTTAGTGTCTTGACTATGACTAGACCACTCGCAGATCGCAAACCGTATGGGAGATACACTTCCTATAACTATCTAGCTGCCGGCGGCACGATGCAGTTATAATAACAATGATGACAATTCGCAGGGTTCGGCATAACGCGATTCGCCCCATGTACCACTGAGACTCAGTGGAATGCCTCAGTCACGTAAATCGACAATCCGCTCATAGGCCGGTCATCAGGCTCCGAAGACCGCTCCCGGGCTATGACACTATAGCGGCATCAACGGTATTAAATCGCGGGAGTCTCCGTGGGCACTAAAAGATGCTGATAGCCCTCCGCACTCGAACCCAAACCCCGCAACCAAAGGAAGCAACCTACATCGATATATCTTCATCATTCAAACCCGGCTCTATGGAGCCAATCCTCTTACTCTGTACCTTTTTTGCGGTATTGGTCTACCATACGCGCAAAAGTGTACCACTCTATGCTGCCAAGTTTCGCAAAGCCAGCAATACTCCGTTATACATACATATGGCTGCTGGAGCTGCCGAGATCATTCGCTATCACATTACCGTCTTGGCAGATCAACCCTCCCCGGACCTCTTGGATCTTGTACTTTGCTTGCTTCAATCAGCAACCACACTGCATCTAGCGAAAACCTTGATCCGAGGAGACCAAACGACCCGTCCAACGTATCAAGTTTCGGGTCTAACTCGCCCTTTCCTAACGTTGGCTGCTCTCTATACAGATGACGAGCAGCTCCACCGCGGTTCCGTTAAGCTGGTAAACGGTTTCATTTATGTGAGGCTGATCATCTTTTCTTACCGCGTTCTGAAGCTGGACCGTGTTTTCACGGGTCCCGCCGTGTACGCACACGCCATTTTCATAGGCGGTTTACTCGCCGTGTATGAAGCTGGGTTTCCATTCGGGGTACCGGCGTATGTGGCCCAAGTCGGTCTTATAACTTCGTTGCATAGATTCGTGGCAGATTACGTGCAGAGAAGAACGTAAGTACGCACAAACTCTGCTTTTAATGAGAGTCAGGGGGCCTAATTCACTAATGTAAAAAAACTTACAACTAACGAGAAAAAAAGCCGCAGGGCTACAGGACACCGACCACAACATATCGAGTTAGGCGTTCATGTTAGACTCCTCTTATTTGCCGGCCTAGCCGACCTTCAAACCGTAAAATGGTATCAGAAGCCACCTGAATTGATGTCTAGGATAAATGACTCATACGGTACCAATCAGGAGGCCTAGGGGTGGCCTCAGGGTTGGAATAAGGATTATTGGAAGGAATTATAGATGATTAAGAGATCTACATATATTCTTCTTCTATGTATCAAAAATCCTATTACACTTTTTATCGCCTGCGAACGTATTCTATAAAGTCAGAGCTAAATCGACTAACTTTTATAGATAGGAAAAATGTTGACGGTTCTACTTAGAAAGAGTGAAGCATGTACGCGTTTTTTTGGTTCCCCGGTAACTATGGCTAAGGACAGAGACTTTATTAGACATAACTTGATTCGACGGCTATCGTAGTTTGAATAGGCAGATTCAAGCGTTGCAGCCTTTGCACAGAAAGTTACATAAGGGAGCTCTAGTATAAAGTTAAGTAACCATAGCAGATGCCAGACCCAACATCTCAACACAATGAATAGAACAGAAAATTAGACTGGCTTTTCGGGGGGTTCCTAAGGCTTCCTTTCACACCTTTGAAATCTCAACCACATTCGCAATATCCTCTCCATCTTTTACTCCCTGTCTAGATACCATTGAAAGATCCATCTCGATCGATTTCTTTTTGAAATGTCTGGGAGCAGTATCCCTGTTGTAAAGTTCGTCAATGCGTTCAAAAAAAAGGCCCTAGGTAAAGATATCGTCAGCTTTAGTGAAGCAAGACAGAGCAGCTCGTCAAGGTAACACTGAACTGCATACCTTTGTCTCAGGAAAGAGAAAATACCCTGAAATAGCTGTGAGGATACCAGTGCCGAAGAAGATGAGCCCTGTTTTACCACCAAGGTTCCCCGCATCCGTATTGATCATGTAAGGTACGGTGAATTGCATGATGAGGCCCCATACACCAGCCGTCAATGTTACTAGCCCCGTAACCAATGACTACACTGTATCATGTTAGATATGTTAGGACTTCAGCGCTGAATTACTTCATGGTCACACACATGAGAACTGTCCAAGGACGATGCTTGCGTTGAATAGGCAGAGAAACAAGCCTCGCAGTTCTGGCCTGCAGGTTTCTCCTATCCAGAGAGGCGAAAAAGTGAACATCATGCCTACGGCAGCACCTGCGTTATCTTTAGCAACGGTAGTAGATGGGCATAAAGGGCCACGATGGCTTACCATTTACTGCCCGACCAGCTAGGTGCATCTTCCACTCTGTGGCAAGCTGTTGCAGCAATACACCAACGACAGAGATGACCGACGCGACGATTATCTGATATTTTCGACCGTACTTTTCCAGGAACGGTGCTGAAATAAGAGCCGCAACTATGTCACATGCCAGGCCAACTGCAGCCCAGGCAGCAAGGTAGTGGGCTGGGAGAAGCATGGAGCCATCTTCTTGACGAACTCCGAATTGCTTTCTAAACTCTGGAAGTGCGGCGAGCTGGCCTCCAGCGACATAGTCCCAACCCAGCATCATGGAACCGATAGAAGACTAAAGGGCTGTCCGCGTTAATCTTCGGTTGACGAGAGAGGCCAACAAGGCTATCTACCTACCCCACAGGCCATATTTCCAATGCTCTCGAAGGATGGCCCATTTCTGGGTACCATCGACAGTTGTGTAGTCGATACTAAGAGAGTTCTCATCAGTTTTTTGCTCTATAAGAGTCCAGCTTTGAATAGGAGTATTATACTTTTTATGCATAGCTGGAGTATTGTTGAGGGTTGATGTGGGAGACCAAAATGATACTGAATGATGTTACCAGATGTTTTAGCTGATTATTAGAGAAGTCATAGAGTATTTATATGCCTTGAGTTAGTATACAAAGCAGGTTTTACCATGCAATGTACAGAGAAACTGAATGGAGCAAACCCCCTTGTGGCAATCTCCCCAGCACGCTATGAATCCAGGTGTGTGGTCGTCAATACGGAGTTCCCCATATGGAGTAAATTAGCGCTTTACTTAGTTGCTGTCATGCCATTGTCGTCTGAGCTGGGGAGTATGAACGGGTGACATGGAGTGAACTGGAAGCAGCTTTGATTGTCCACAGGCTCTGTGGCAGAAGACGGTTCGATGACCCACACAGCGGAACCAGAGATGAACTCCGCGAGCGCTAAGACATGGAGGAGCGAGGGTTTTTGAGGCATATGCGGAGTGTCGGAGGTGCATCCGATATCATGCCAGAAAGCGGAAAGGTCGATTATTGCCCAGGGTGTAGATGGTGCCGCCACGTTCAAGAGAACAGAATTTTGGACGCAACTGGGAACCATCTACGAGGATCAATATAAATGATGCATTATAGGCTTCCGTCCATCCAATTCAATGCTTTCATTACCTGAATTTGCGGAGTCAGCCTGGTGATGAGTTGATGGAGTCTACGGCGTTTCTAAGGATTCCATGTAGAGCCATGAGCGAAGGACTAAACAGCCTGACCTCACCCACAGCCTCCAAAGCAACATGGATGTAATGGTACAGTTGCTCATGCCTTAGTTCACGTATACAATCTACCGAGAGTGCCCTAATCGCGCTCCACAGTCATATTGAATTTAATATTATTTCGTAATGAACTCCTAGTCCATCTTTCTTCCTTGTAGTCTGATATAACTACCATGTCATATTCGTAGAAGAAAAAGAGTTTCACGTAATACCTTGCAGCAAGCGTCCAAGCATTCGGGCAGACAGCTTTTCAGAGAGGCGGAGGCAGCTAGAACAAATGACACGTATTCGTCGAGGAATTTCTCACAATAGTGCAGCAATTCATCGTTGGCAGTTCCAGTCTCAATCGCCTGGTATATCGCGGGCCAAAGATTGAGATCTTGCACGCCGAGTATTGCGTCTGTAGGAAGAGCGTGGTGGGAAGTATGGCCAGCTCACTGACTTTGGAGGGGTTCTTCTGGAAACGTAGGAGCGGAGGAAGATAATCGTACCATTCGTTCAGCTGAAGCTCGAGCTCGGCAGCTACCAGCGGCGCGTACCGGAGGTGCCCGCCGGCCGACTTGCTCGCGGAGGTTGTGCAGCGCTGGAGCATCCTCCGCATGGCTATCTCGGCCATGAAGTACGATCGCGTCAAGTCTGATGAATCCTGGGGCGATAGATGGTCCATGCCTGAGTCTGGAGACAAGTTGGTTTCTCTTGGATGTTGCCAGATGTGGTCTCCAGCTGGTAATGGGACATTATCGTCATACTTCCATATTCCACTTTCGGCCAGGTCCAGCTGGACAGCCAGCTCACTTTCTATGAGGAGAACAGCCCAGTACGCACGCTGGAGAGACTCAGACCGGGAGTTGTCATCCGAGAAGGTGCGGCTCTTGAGCATGTTTTGTGCCTTGAAAGACGCCATGAGGATGTAGTCGTGGGCCTGGCATGGTTTTAGGCGACACATGGAGTAAATACTAAACAGAATCAGGCATTAAAGGCCATCCAACGTGTAGTCACAGAGAACGTCTTGCAACATCCCAGCGGCTTCATCATAATACGGCGCATCTGGCCTCTCATGCAAAGCCTCAGCGATGTTCCCCTTCTCGGCCAGTGAGCCAATGGCCAGGGCCAACAGGGCAAGACATGTGTCCACTCGGCTAGAGACATGCCCACTGAGGAAGCTGGAGAAGTTTGTGGGAAACTCGAAGGAGAGAAGTGGATCCTGTCGGCGAATGCACCCAGCGCGGATCCAACACGCTCGTTCCGCAGCATGAACATTTTGGATGCAGCCATACGTGGTTTGTGAGACCCGTCGCGCGGCTGTCTTTCCAAACCAATCAACCAGGGGCCTGTATCCGGATCGAGATGGAGAACCTCCATCATGGACTGCCGCTGAATAGTCATTACGGGGAAGGTGGGGTCGTCAATTATGTCGGTAGCAGGGTTGCTCTGGTCCGTATGTGTAGACATGCCCTCAGGATTGGTAGATACATGCGTTGGGATAGATATCGGCCGGTCCGGGACCGGTCCATTTCTCTCTGCAAGTATCTCAAGAACCTGGTCAAGTTGCTGTCGGATGGTTGCAACCTCGCTTTCCGGTCTTGATTATCTTTACATCAGTCCTCTAGATGCTATAATTTTGAAGCCAAGGTCGTGTCATCGGGCGATCCAGAAACGACCAAGATGTACTTACTTAGACGGGGGAGGCTCCGCGGCCTGGCGGTAGATGCAGTCCGCATCGTGTGTAATACAGAATCCACAGCGAGGCTGCTGGCCATTGCATCTCGTGCGCCGTGCTCGCAGATTTCGCATGCAATGGATGCTCTTTTCCTGGGATAGTCTGCCATGAACGCAAACACAAGGCCCTTTCAGCGCGCTCAAAGAGATCCGGTATCATCTGGCTTCGTACCGTGTAGCTGAAAGGTTCAAGGGAACAGGATCGGGGATCGGAATGGTAAATACGCATCCGCGAACAGGCGGAGATGGTCACATGGAGGGATAAACTGGGGTAATACTGGGGTCAATAGCTCGGAACATATGGGCCAAGAGCGTTGATTCGTTCTTTGGCTACTGCCAGCCTTGAGACTGGGTCTCATCGGTATACACTTCCGACACTCCGCGGGTACGTGAGACTGAACGGCGGTATGATGACGCCCAATTGTCACGAGTCTATTGGACTGCAGTAACGGCACTGAATCTGCTTCGAATAGAGTTGTCATCCCTCTAATATCAATATCGACCATAAATATGATGCCGAAGGAACGGCATGTGACCCTGCATGTGTCAGTCTCAACTTTGACAACAGCCCAGAAACGAAACGCGTGCGATTCAACGTAATCAGAAACAAACATGGCCACTTCAAGCTTTGCTCTCCGTGGAGATCTGCTTTCCAATGCCGCAAGACTCAAGACTGCTCGAACTGCACGCCTTGCCAGTTGGGATCACAGTGGCAAGAACGAGGATGCCTGGGTTATCCAGCCCGGCGAGAGCGCTATCCTCGCCGACATCGAGGGTCCAGGCACCATCACACACTTGTGGTTCGTCCAAACGTGCCGCCGCATAATCGGACCTGGACTAATCCCTTACTCCAAATCGGGTGTGGCCATGATGGAGGTTCACAATGCCCTTGGACTTAGTTTCGAGGTTAGCGATCCCGATTACTATCGAAACGTCATCATCAAGATGTGCTGGGATGACTCGGAGACCCCAAACGTCATTGCGCCCATCGGAGACTTCTTCTGTTTGGGACACTCCATGGCCGCCAACTTCCAGTCTCTGCCCTTCACTGTCTCTGTGAAGCCGTCGGAGGAAAAGAAGTTTGGAGGCGCCGCTGCCTTCAACTGCTATCTTCCATGCCATTCAACAAGCGAGCTCGTATCGAAGTAGAGAACCAGGGCCAGGAGGCCTACTTCCAATACTTCTACATTGACTATGAGCTCCATCCAGAGCCACTGAGCAAGGATACCTTGTACTTCCATGCCCATTGGCGACGAGAGAACCCAACCAACGGCTGGGCGCCACAGGACCTTCAGACAAATAGTTTGGAAACGCAGGTACCCAATCTCGATGGAAAAGATAACTACGTTATTCTCGAAACAGAATGGGCCGGCCAGTACATTGGCTGCAATCATAGTGTGGCACACTTCCAGGGCACCTGGTGGGGAGAGGGCGATGATATGATTTTCATCGACGATGACACTTGGCCTCCTTCCATACATGGCACAGGTGGCGAGGACTACTTCGGTCAGGGATGGGGCATGCAGAAGAATGCGTACCCATTCTGCGGGAGCATCATTCACGAGGAGGACGTCCCAAACCATCAAGTCTCTTACCGCTGGCATCTAGTCGACCCCGTCCGGTTCAGCAAGAAGATCAAGGTCACGCTGGAGACGGGCCACGCCAATCACCTCCGCGACGACTGGTCGACGACGGCGTACTGGTACCCGACGCTCCCAGGCCCAAAGCTGGATATTTTACCTGCCGAGAAGCGAGTCGCATGCAAGCCCGAGTTCCCTGCTGGCGATCACCCATCACCACCTAAGATTGAGGCCCTTGACCCGCTACGCAAGTCTCTGGTAGAGCAGCGTCAGGACCGCCTCGAGGCCTTTGTCAAGGATCGCGAGGAGTGGCTTGATCGGAGAGCTCGCGATTCTCGGCAGCGGTCGAAGAAAAACATCGAGGATGCAAAGGCGCTTCGGCAGCGCTGGCTCCAGGGTCTCTCAAAGGATCAATAAGGAAACTGGCTTGCGCTTACAGAGGCAAACATATGTAGAAGATTCACTCAACTCGTAATTTACTCCCATTCCCATATCGTCTCATTTCTTTATTCGTAATGCTATATGAGGTCCACCGTGTGGTGAAAAGGAGATATCAACCGACACATCTTGCAGCCTCAGTCAGCCATCAATTTAAGTTCGAAGCCACACAATACCGACGAAGGCAAGGTAATTCATATTACCATCTTAGCCTCGGGACATGATCAGGCTTCAGTAATCGAATTAGGTAGAGATATTGAGGATTGCACGACGTTGCCTACCTCCATCGGCCAATCCAAGAACCACAGCCAGCCTCAAAACTCATACCTAATGCCCTTACGTCTCTCAGACATTATGGCATGTACTTTTGAGCGTCCCATAAGCCTATCTGACCCGATCAAATGATGCAAACATCCCAAACATAAATTGTTAACGAGCCTGTCTATAACTTCATCAGTTGTTGCTACTGGTTCGCTTCACCGCAGCTGAGCTAAGTGAGCTCGCAGACAGCAATTTCGCCCGTGCACAACTAGCTATATCTGCAGGAGACAGGGGTTTCATATACTATAGGCGTGTATGAGAAGTACAGGTACCGTGATAGCAGCATTCTCAGAGTACGACGCTGACCGACGGTCGTAGCTGGAAGTCACGGCGCAACACGCACATAAAAGATGTGCGGAGGAGCAAAAACAATAGGCACAGGGCAGTAGTCGGTTTGAATCCCTCAGTTGGAATAAAGTCAACTCTCAGCTTCCATTTTAACTCCTTGTATGTGTAATACCGGGCTAATCTGACCAAAAGATCCACATGACTTCCACGAACCCTCGTCACCATACACTCCTCCTCGGAAGTCAGCCTCAGTATTCGTAAGTTGTGGCAGAACTCACGAGCGCGGGAAGTGGCGGAAGCCGCAATACGCCATCATTCTTCACCTCCCGTCCGCGGGGAAGATATGATCTAGTGCCCGACGGGCTTATTTCCAAGTTTTGGAGCTTCCTGGGAGGGGACGTAACACCAGGACCGCTAGCTTCCCAACTTGACGTGTGCAATAACAAAGTAGCCAGGATTTACGGCGAGTGCTGTTACAAAACCCGTGTGTGACGAATCAAAGGGCCAACGAGGTCGTGCCACGATGGAGACTCGGCACGTTGTATCCGAGAAGCAATCTATCTAAGCCAGGCCCATGGCCCCTGGCTTGGCATTAGCGTGCTCTTTATGTGTGAGGTCTCGGCCTGCCGGCACGCAAGATGTGCTTTGGACCTGGGGCGCAGCGTCATGACGCCTCAGTGGCAGCCACCAGTTCAACGTCATGGACTGACTGGACCTTGGATGCGCTGTGCAATTCAGCCTAACAGGGGCGCGCAAGATTGGGTGCCCCTCAAGGATTGGTTTGATTGTGAGGACGGTTTCGCAGGAGATGGGAGCATTAAACGGGTTGATCACCACCGCGCTTGGCCCCTTTTTCGGGAGTCCTTCCATCCAAGTTCTCATCTTCTTGCTGACTCTCGCGTCTTCTTTTGTATTTTCACCGTAACGAACTACTAGCAGCACTCTCACCGTCATGAGATTCAATTCATTCAAGCTCAAACGGCGGGCCCACTCTCTTAGCCGAACAAGCACTGAACAGTCATGGAATGTCTTTCGTCAGATCAACTGGAGCCGCAACTTTTCCCGCGATGGCGCCTCGGGTGAGTCTGGACGGAAACGGGAGGATGAGGATGATGCTCAGAGCAAATCACTGGGAAAGCACCAACCTTTCACGGCGGCCAACCAGATCCAGCGCACACTGCTCAGTTCGTGGATCAACATCCTCCTCCTGGCAGCGCCTGTCGGCATCGCGATCAACTATGTCTCCTCAATCAGCCGGGTTGCCGTCTTCGTAGTCAACTTCATCGCCATCATTCCCCTGGCTGCCATGCTGGGTTTTGCGACGGAGGAAATCGCTCTACGGACCGGCGAAGTCTGGGGCGGACTGATTAACGCAACTTTCGGAAACGCCGTGGAACTCATAGTCGCCATCTTGGCTCTGGTGAAGCACGAGTACGTCATCGTGAGGACTTCCCTCATTGGGTCCATCCTCTCGAATCTACTGCTCGTCATGGGCTGCTGTTTCTTCTTCGGCGGTCTGAGACGCCCGCAACAGTACTTCAATGAGACAGCCGCGCAGACGGCAACGTCTCTCCTCGCGCTCGCCATCGCCGCCGTCATCATTCCCACAGTTTTCGACTACACCACGGACAACCCGGTCAAGGACATCGCCGGTCTCTCGCGCGGCACCTCTGTGATTCTGCTCGTCGTCTACAGCGCCTATCTCCTCTTCCAGCTCAAGACCCACAAGACGATCTTCTCCGAGGAGAGCCAAAAGGTCGCCGCCAAGCCCTGGACCAGAAGTTCCCTCGATGAGGGCGCCGTGGGGCGAGGTATCGCGCTGCCTGGTGCTCTCATGAGTGGCGGGGTTTCTGATGGTAACGAGAACTCGGCCGTTTTCAAGCAGGCTGGTAGCGATGGGGAAGAGGAAGATGAGGAGGAGGAACCCCAGCTGCACTTCTTCGTCGCGCTCGGCACTCTCGTCTTTTCCACCGTCATCATCGCCCTGTGCGCCGACTACATGGTGGACTCGATCGACTCGGTGACGGAGAACAGCAGTCTCAAGAAGGAATTCGTCGGTCTGATTCTTCTCCCGATCGTGGGCAATGCGGCCGAGCACGCCACGGCCGTCACCGTCGCCATCAAGGACAAGATGGATCTGGCAATTGGTGTTGCCGTCGGGTCCAGCATGCAGGTTGCGCTGCTCCTCTTCCCGCTCCTCATTATCATCGGCTGGGGTCTGGGACTGGATGAGATGAATCTCAGCTTCGACCTGTTCCAGGTGGCAGTCATGTTTGTTGCGGTCCTCCTAGTCAATTACCTCATTGCCGATGGCAAGAGTCATTGGCTGGAGGGCTTCCTGTTGATCTGCTTATATTCAATCATCGGCACCTGTGCTTTTTGTAAGTTCTGCTGCCTCTATCACCCCCGAATCCAAAATCCTATGCTAACGTCCCCCAGATTATCCCAACAATCAAAGTAATTCATCGGAGTAGGATTGCATTGCATTTTCAGATTTAGCATTTTGTATTATGACCATCAGACTTATG
This sequence comes from Clonostachys rosea, assembly GCA_026958235.1. Classification (NCBI taxonomy): domain Eukaryota; kingdom Fungi; phylum Ascomycota; class Sordariomycetes; order Hypocreales; family Bionectriaceae; genus Clonostachys; species Clonostachys rosea. The sequence continues at coordinate 1,222,301 of CP110205.1, forward strand.
ACCATTAGAACTTAATAAATACCTGCTCATAGCGAAGAGCGTGTTACTTCATTTTGAAAGCGGTTGTTGTCTCTTGCAATCTTGCTCTGGGTGAATCGTCCGCAACCACAGTTCTTAATCGAGTCGGAGATGAATTCGAAAGAGTGCATGTAGTCGTCGAGGAGTATCTATCGCTTTCCTGATTTCCGTCTACGGATGTGCCATCGCTGCTTGTTCCATGCCGGATCTCATTTTCGGGATCTTGTTCAGCTTTTTTGTAGAGGCATGATCCATCCATCAAAAGGCTTCATCGCTCTGCTCAATGATATCAGGCGAATCTCGGTTCCACGTCGAGAATATCGTCAGCTAGCGGGCTCAAAGGAGACTGCTGTTGAAGCCCAGCGACAGCCCGTCGGTCCTGATTCGCCATACACTTCAGTATTCGAGTGGTTCTTAGGGTTATCAACAAAGTCACACATCTCCTCCATCAAAGAATCATGGAACTCTTATTTTTAAACTTCACAAATAACCAATCCACCCCAGCCTTTATTCAGACCCTCCCTGGACAATTGCAAGGAAATGCAACATTTTGATAAACGAGATCAAAAATAGCATAATGACTTTATTCTATGATTACAAAGTTGGATAAAAAATCAAGCAACACTAAACAAGAGAATCGAGGCTGGGATTCGTTCCCAACTGATTGGGGAAAATTCTCAGTTCTGAGGATGGATGCTATAGGGTACCTCAGTTTTCCCCACAAAATTTCGTCCTGCCTCATCCCACTTTAAAGACCCGCATTTCTGTATGAAACCAATCATATTTGCGTTCCCAACGTGAAACAGGGGCAAAAAAAGGGCGAATGATTTGAGAAATATGGTAGAAGGATGAACCCACGGAAGGAAAGTAATGGCTGCTCGCCACGTGGGTTCCAGCTGTTTCGAGTGAAAGATAAGCCAGGCACCATCGCCACCAGCCACCTGAAAACATGGGCTCTAAGTGCAGTCGTGTGACTGCGTGCGTCCGTCGCGCGACGGCAGCAACATGGCACCCGCACAATGCCGAGGCTGTAGTGGGGACTCATCTTACAATGCATTGAAGGGCTGACTTGTTGAGAGGACAGTGCAGAGTGTGATGTTGGGGCGGATACAGGTATATCCGTTCCGGTAGCAGGTTTCGGGCAACCTTCCCAACTGAGCAATGGTGATTTCATGGTGAGAGGCGATGCTCAATTCAGGGACAAAGTGACTTTAAATGATGGAATGAATGAACAAATCCATACCATCGCTGCATGTGTGGTTGTTTTTCTTCTTTTTCTTTTTTACAAATACTCCGGTATTACATGATGATAACGAATTTGATTCCACCGAGGATAAGATACTTGTTGGTTCAACTGAGCCACCCTATACCTCCTGGGATCAATAACAGGAGAACCCTATTTCCTTGGGCTTGATATGTTTTCACTCGTTTAATATGAGAAGGTACATTTGTAATGCATTAGATATCATCTCGCTTAGGTTTTTACCTCTATTACTTGTCTCGCACAGCCCTCGGTTTTAATTCCACATCCCAAGTTGATTGGGTCGAACATCAAACAACACAACATCCCCGACCTTGCGGAACTACACATAACTTTATTCTCTCACTAACTTCAGAGCAGCGATCACGACAGTCTTAATTCAATCATTTGCCATAAGAAAGAGCGATTGATATATCTCGGAATGATTAATTACAGCAGGCCTGACCTAGATGTCTCTCGTCAAGGCGAGTAATTGCGATGGCCTATCTGTCCCTTGACAAGACGTGAATCTAATTGCTGTCGTCTGACCTGGCTGTTTCTTGTCAAGATATGATGTCTCAGTCCTTCTCCGAAAATAGGATGTAGCTGGAAGCCGAACCTGGCTGGCGCATGGCAACGCGAGTGATCACTGTATGTCTTACCTGGTTGTCTCTTGTTGAGAGGGATGGTAGCTGTAGAGCTGACTTGGCTGTCGCTTGATCAGAGCGATGCTATTGATCTGGCTTAGCTGCCTCTTCAGGAGATAAGCCATTGCTGCAGACCTGAAGTGGCTATCTGCAGGCTAAGTAGCCCTACCGTAACGCTTATCTTTACCGAAGAGAGTCGGGTCAGCTTCACATCAGTCACGCGTCTTGGCGAGCAGCCAAGTCGGCTCGGCAGTTGTTGGCTGTCTTTGTAGCACACTGGGCGGTCTGGGCAGCAGCTGTCGCCCGTCTTGGCGGTAGATAGAGCGGTCAGAGAGACAACACTCGTTCATCTTGGGGGGAGAGAGCCGGTGGCGGCCGGAGTTATAGCAAACACACCCAGCTTACCTGACCCATTATGAGCGTCCCGATTGGGAAAGCCTGGCTGGTTTGGGACGGTCGCGCAACACGATTTCCTCCAAGGCGATATCGCGGACACGCCCGTATATAAGTCAGAAACCTGCTTGCAGCCTTGTTAAGCATAAATACGACCTAGATGTGGTCCTTTTCCGTGCAAAACCGTGAAAAAAGGAAAAGCTGCGTGCCTGATTGGGGTGCGGTATTACGTGGTGTGGTTATATATAAATTTCCGGCGTCTAAATATATCACGCACCTCCACCAACTGCTCACCTAAGACCAGGTTCATGCCAGGGACCTGGATGCTGACCAGGGTCCCAGATGGCCTGACCCCTGATCGTCCCAACATCTCGGCCGACTCTTATACTCGCCCTATGGACTGAAGTCCTGCGTTGGAAGGTTCCTGTGCTTCCTTCTCCTACAAAAACCACTGTTTCACCCTTTCTTTAATAAGTTTCGTCTCCAGTTTTTTCTGTTTGTTTTCTTTTGTTTGTTTATCTTTTCCTTTTTCTGTTCGATTCTGACCATCATCATGTCTAACCAGTCCACTATGGACGTGGCCCAGCACCAGCTGTTCCTCGCCTCATTCATCCTGGCGCTGGGCGGATACTGGGTTATTTTCCCAATCGTTGAGCGACTGGTGAAAATCGCCCAGCCAGAATGGTATGAGAAGCACAAGTCGGGAGAGCTTCGATACAAGGTGCTCTTCCCAGTGATGGTAATGCTTATCCGCTCTGTCAATGGCACGCTTGTTACTTTCCCGGCGTGTGTTATGGCAGCTCGCGAGGCGAAATGGGAGACCGGACAGACTATTACGACGGCTGGCCACGTATGTGTCATCTCCCAGATTGTTCCCTGGGCTAGTGAGCTTCTCGTCTGGTACGAGACCTCGACTGAGCTCTACCTGCACCACGTTTTCTGCACCCTCCTCTACTTCAACACCGTTGCGATGCCTAGCCTCCATATGATCAAGCCTCTCTACGTTCATACGGCCACTCAGCTTGGCGATATCGGTTTGACCGTCAACAAAGTCTTTAGGAGTTTAGGCCACAGGCAACAGACTTCCCGCGTTCTCTACGTTAACAAGCTCTTCCAGATGGGTACGGTCTGTACCATTAAGATTCCCTTCATGTTTTACGCTTTGGGTCGGATCGTACAGACACCAAACGGCATGTGGGACCTGATCCGGGCTGCCTGTCTGCTGTTCCTCACTGGCTATAGCATCCGTACGCAGATCGTGAGCTTCTACTACATGAGGGTCGGCATCCAGCCTCCCAAGGGACCAGTCGGGCTCCTGTTTCCGCGCTCGGGCGTCTTCATTTCTCGCTACAACTTCGCGCTGGCCGCGTCTGTAGCAGCCGCCATCGTCGTCAAAGTCCTGCTTTACGCCAACAACCTGAACCGCCCCATTGGCGCACACGAGCATGCCCGAGTCTGGATTGAAAGCACCACCTCCGTCACTGCACTGTACCTACTCATCAGCCTCAGCACGATGCTCTGGAAGCGCTTCTTGAACGGCGAGCAGGTCCTGTCTGAGGGTTATCGGTCCGTCAAGAGGGGCGAGCTGTTCCTTCGCCTGGGTGCGTTTTTGACCGCAGTCATGATCCATGGCCGCAACACCGGCAATCTGATGGCAAGGACCGTGGGACTCTCCAGCCAAGCTCTGTCCACCGCGATTGTTTTCACATTCCTGGGATGGGACCTCTACGTCCGCCTTGCCATCTGGATGTCTGTCGGAGAAGAAGCCAGGGGAGAGCAGGGAGACGAGTCCGCCGACGCCAAGGACGGGAAGGCTGTCGCCCCCCAGAAGCCATCAAGAGCCGCTGCCGATCATGCTATCGCGGCACGCCAGTTGCGCATGGTCTGGGTCGACATTGCCATTATCACTGCTGGCCTGTTCCTTCCTAACCATTTCACCACACTCGAGAAGAGCTACACTCTGTTCTTCACCCATGGTCTCGTTCAGGTCCTTGATGAGATGATGTCTCAGTACAGCAAAGGAGGTATCCGTGATATCATGGTTGGGGGCAGCCCTTACCGTACCTTCGCCTCCCTCAAGCTGGCCTTGGCTGTCGGACAGAATGTGCTTGCTTTTGCCGCCGTCTGCGGTGAACTGCGCAAGGAGCGGGAACAATGGATCCTCTGGGCATCGCTGGCCGTTGCCCTCTTCTCCCGCATCTCCAGCTACATCGTCATCCCCTCCTCCAGGAAGGACGCAGCAGCAAAGTCGTCAACCCGGACCATGGTTCCTTCTGGCCCGCCTACTCTGGCGAAGCGTCTCGCCCGTGTTTTCAAGACCATCTTCACCTCTCCTGAAGTCTACTCAGTCATGGTTGTTACCGCCATCGAGCTGTTTTCCCTTATGGAACTAATGAAGGGGCAACATGTGAAACCACAGGCCACTGTCGGTTTCGAAAACATCAGGGCGGTCTTGGTAACCCCTGTCGCGGTGGCCAGCAACCTTGTTGCCACGACAATGGTGATGACATCCATCGTTCTTCCTTCCAAATAGAAGTCGCGCGCGCCTTTAACGTCTTTATGTCTTTACGGCCTTACGGGAGTGTTTCAAGAGGCATTTTGTCAATGCTGTCTCTAATCCAGACATGATTTTCCTTTTTTTCCACCCATATTATGCTTCTCTACACTCGCTACAAACTCTTCCAACTCAGCTTCATGGCAATCAAACTTGCCCTACTATGTTATTTGTCTTTTCTTATTCTCCTTATCGTTCTCGTTACACCTTTATTTAGCACAATCATATCAGCGTTTTTTCGAAAAGTACCTTGCCACCAACTGAAATTAATACATCACTTCACTTGCAATTTAATCAGCCTCTTAATCACTTCGTCTGAGCCGTACCCAGTACCCATCCAATTGATCTGTTCACTCGTCGACCCTTTTTGAGCCATCCGATACCTCTTCTTGGCAACACTGAGCCCTGAGCCCTGAGGCGGACTCGTTTCTCTAGAACACGATCTCTATTCTGCCAACAGGCATAAGTTAAGAACGCAAAAGCCACCTCATGAATCCGCAGGCCGAGTCGACCGGGGCGTCAGGGGGCCGCTCATCAATGGACTTTTGAGTGAATCGAATATATCATAAAAATTAAGAATTTCATTATTTTCTACTGAGTAATAAATACAATTTGCTACAATAAGACTTGATACTCCATATCGCTCAATTTCTTTCGATTTTAACCTTCCATGATTGGTGTCCTTGTAAAAGCTCAAACATTCTCACCGCCGCAATGTGGCGTCCAAATAGCATGTAGCGACAGGAATTAGGCAAAGACGTATGCTTGTGTATAACTCTGGGCCTATTGCGGTTCTGAATTCTTGATTACAGTCAAGCACTCCACAAAGAAAATGTTCAATGTCCCGTTGATGGTTGGTATCCTCGAGCTTAGTGTGTTGAAGTGTTTGGATTGGTGTAAGACGAGAAGCCAGGTGAAACACCGTAGGTTAAATAGTCATTAGGCGAGCGGCTCATCTTGATGGCAAGTGAGCCATCGTCGTGAATGTTTACAGACTTTTTCTTCCGCATGAATGCAGCCTTAGGCTAATGAAGCTCTTTTTTTTAACCTTTCGCATTCATTGTGTTGAGATGTCGGATCTGCCATCTTATATTGTTGTTTCACTTTACACTCGAACTCTCTTCCGTTCAAATGTCTCGTCAGTCAAGTGCGGTGTAAGCCATCTTAAAAATGTGTCAACCCTAAGTATGACCAGGCATGCCTTCCAGTGAGGACTCAACCACCATCTACAGAAAGAGAAGGTTGCTGAAATTACCGGGCCTCGAAGCTGTTCGTGTTAAGTTATGAGCAAGCTTTATACTAGCCAGCGACTTACAGAGAATTTAGCACGAGTATTTTCCCGGACAATGCTGTCGATCATATGTACATTTACTGGGTCTTGAGATGGGTTATAAACATTCACTAGGTTGGCTATACAAGCATTTCCCTGTTATTTCAAGCATAGCATATAGAAATTTAGTAGTAATCACGCAAGTATGGATAATGATTCATAAAATACACGAACACCTTGACCCAGCGAGGGTCGCTCACCGCCGAGCATTTCTAACAATCTAGCAATCTCTCAAAGAATAAACAGCCATGTAGAATGTGGCTAGAATTCGTGACCCAACGTGGATTGGATGAGACTTTCTTTGCCTTTTTCCGTGTCTTGGACTCTCTTTGACCACTGATCCAAACTTGAATAGGCAGAACCCCTCCACGACCGGTAAGCTGCTTAGCGGTCTGAAGCACCCGGGCTTCTAAGAGTTTGCGGTGGCGTTTAAGCTTCCCCATGTACTGGTCGAAAGTCATGACAGCATCCAGGACTTGATCCCTCTCTAGATCGCTCTCAGCAGCCTCAAAGGTAAGACTGAAAGTGCACGAGACAATCTGCGAAGCCTTTATATGTGATTTCTTAAGGTGAGGAATAAGCATCCAGTACTTAATCGAGAGTTCGCGATATTTTTCAAAGTAAAGGGCGGTATCGCCTGGGGAGGCACAGAACGAACTGAAGCTGTGAAGAACTTTGGCAATAATGATCTGGAGTACCAAGACTTCGAGGAGGAACTGCGTGGCAGCAATGGACCTCAAATGGTATTTTTCCTTTAAGAAGAAGTCTTTGTCGGGGATAACTTCCATCAGTCCCTGTTTGGTGAAGCGTTCCTCAATATGCTTGATAGCCAGGGAAAAGCCTCGGTTCCAAAGCTGAAGTTGCTCAAGGAGTTCTGAAGCCAGGACTTTCATATTTTCAGGATTTGGGTTGTTGTGAACCAATCCAACATGGGTCATGTAATCAGCCATCTTAGCAAATGTGCCTTGGATCAGAGCTTCCTCCGACGCTGATATTAGAGGCCCGTCGAGCTTGACTTCTTCAGCGGGCTCAATCTTGCGACCCCCCTGGCCGCCAAGTTTATCACACCAGCAAAACTGAATTTAATGATCAGATAAGCCAAGCAGGGAGCCCGTCGAAGAAGTGCGAAGGAGTACTTACCAGACTTGAGCCTAGTTCACTTGCCAGTGAGGCGTCCAAATCATCATCCAGGCGGGGCGGCCCTCGCTGCACGATCAATTCTGACATCCCCTTTGCATGGGCAACCGAATCCAGCTTTACTGCTTTTTCAAAGGATTTACCGGCTCTTTGGAGGATCACCACTGTTGCTAATGTCTCAGCGCAGTAAGCTTGCTTACTTCTCAAGGCTTGCCGAAGACTCTGGAGAGCCGCGCTATAGTATCGCAGTGTGTTGACGCTTGGCTTCATCAGGCAGCGACGATCATCCGTTTGCGAACTGCACCAGAATGCCACGCTATCAGATAAGCACTGGCTTTCTTGAAGACGCGGAGGGACAAATGATAGTATGCTAAGGTGAGCTGCATCTCCAAGATCCGTGGATGTGTTGAGCACAGAGACAAGATTGGTTGCCAGCTGGCTCAGTCGTGTTGTTGGATTGGCACGAGGTGGGCCATGGCTCGAGAGAACGCGCGACTTGGTAGGAAGTCGAGGTCTGATGGGTTTGTATCTCTTCGATTGGTGTTTGTGATTGTAGCATGATCTCTGCTCTGGTGGTAGTGAATCTTCAACCCACGTCGATGCGAGCAGGTTGGGAAAACGCAGCTTTGTGTTGTTGAAGTTCTCATTGAATGGTTCCTGAGATCTGTATGCATAGGTCACAAGTGGTGATGGCCCAGGACATTCCAGTTTGGAGTATTGGCAGGCCGTGCAAGTTGGCCACTTCTCGTCACACTGTCTTGGCGATCATCCGACAATAGTTAGCCTGTTGGTTGAGCTATTTGACAAAAGGACCAATTATATCTCTCATCAGCAAATACCATGGGATTCTCGATCCAAGTACCTTGATTTTTTTGGCTTTGCAAACGGAGCAGCCCTTTGTTTTTGGGATTCCTGGCATTCGTGATGATATCAAACGAACAAGACAAGGAGGAGGCAGGGTCAACAAGGGGCAAGGGCGAATGCTACGTCGCTACGGTTTAGCATTAGAGCTCTGGTGGCACTGTGTCCCGTACAAGGCAAATCAAATCGAATCGAACGAGGAAATGAATCCAAGGGAGAAAGGATGTGCGGAGTAAAGCATGAACTGTGGATTAGGGATCATTACATCCAATCGGAGGCGAACACCGAGCTTCAACCGAGGAAATCAGCCCAGCTTCTCCTCATTAAGCGTTACAAATCATCAGTAACATCTCATTTTCAGAACATTGAATCCTCAACCGATTAGTCCCCCATCGCTCATTCTCTTTACAATGGCAACCTTTCCCCTTGACGGATTTGATGGATACACGTCCAAGACGTTCGTCTTCAAGACGGATCCTGATGGCAATCCCATCCATACAGACGTGGTTTACCCTACTCAGGCGGCAGACTCACCGAGCACCGTCCTTATTCATTTCCACGGCGGATTCTTAGTAAGTACTAGTTGTTGGAATAGCGTCTTGTTGCTGGATCCTGGCTTACTGTAATCTAGGTGTTTGGTGACCGGTACAGCTTCCTCCCGTACTGGCTTGTCCATGCATCCGTCGCTCGGAATTGGATTTTTGTGACACCAGAGTACCGCCTCATCCCGGAATCAACAGCCCATGCCTCAGTTGAGGACGCAGTGGATGCCTATAAATGGGTGAGATCCTCGCTATCGGGCCTGCTTGAACGCCCCATTGGCTCAGTTCTGGTTGCTGGATCAAGCGCTGGTGGTTATCTTGCCCTGACCACCACCACAATTGTGGCAGAGAAACCGGACGCTCTGTTGCTGGTGTATGGAATGCTAGACGCGGCTGGACCTACCTATACTACCCCCGGACCCAACATCTTTGGGCAGCCCACAATCGAGACAGGGCCAATCTTGCGCGAATTCCCAATAACGAAAGAAGGCGACGGCAGAAAGAAACTCTCCGCGTACAAAATGCCTCCTGACATGGCCGCCGATCCAAGATCGTCCCTCGTCTCAGCCCTCCATGTTGATGGGATTTTCGTGGACTATATGACAGGCGTGGCTGGACTGGCTCGTGCTATTTCGACACAAGGAGCGGAAGCTATTACAGACCGAGATCGCCATCTCTTCCCCTTGACGTTTGCGAACCTAGCTGGGATTCCAAAGACATACTTACTTCATGGAGTGAATGACTCAGCTGTCCCCGTCTCGTGCAGTGAGAAGGCAGCCGAGAAGCTTCGAGCTGCGGGTGTCGAGGTGGTAGAAGAATTCCCGGCAGATGCGGAACACGGCTTTGATACGAGAGCTGGCAATATAAATGTGGAGAGTGCAGAGAGCGATGGATTGAATGCCGTCGAGAGTCTAAGGAACGCTATTCAATTTCTCAGCTCCTCAGTTGCAGCCGTGGGACAAGGCCAAAATCGTCCAGCTTCTGCAGCCAGTGAATTGCAGAGGCTGTCACCCGCTGATAAGCAAAAAGTTCAAGAAATTGCTATGAAAATGATGCAGAGTTCGTCAGAGGAACAAATGAATGTTGCCAGAGAGGTACTTCACCAAAGGTTTTCTATGGCCGAGATCCAAGAGATTCAAAGCCAGGGCAAGGATCCTCTCATCCTGTTCTACCAAGACCACGCATACCAGGTACTCAAGGCGAATCCGCTCGACAGCAGCAACAAGCACAATTAGGGTAGATGCAAAATCAAACCCCACCCCAAGCCCCGATGATGAGTGGATGATTCAACTCTTATAAATCTCCGGCTCACGCAGCGCGTTTCTCTCATTATGCTGAATCTTAGCGTCCCTTTCTAGATCCTGAGTAGAGTAGTCACCAACTAAGGTGCGGAAAAACAAACGCCGAGAGAATAGAAGGACTGATGGCTCTCTGTAGTATTAAGTGGTTTGACCGAGAGTAGTCTGCGATAGAGTTAATGCGAAGTACGCATGTTGAGATAACGGAACCGGACTACAAGCTTGCTGAAGAGAATAATCAAGATGTGTATGAGAATAAGGATCCAATCCTTTATAAAAATGGGTTATTTTGTGAGACAATATCTTTGCTAGAACTAATTTCTCGTCATAGCATAAAGTTCAGGCTGATTAGCTATCCCATTGATCTCTAGCGAGAGACATAATGCGACTCGCTCTGGCCTACGATTAGGCATCAGGGTTGCCGTTGTAGATCAGCTTATTAACAGTGCCGGCAGGTATGTTCTTGACGGCATCGTTTTGAGCATAGCTCTTGAGGAGCTCACAGAGAGCTGAAGCACCTGGCCAGCCATGAAGGGCTGCGAAATATGCGGCGAGACCCGCTGCATGAGGGGAGGCCATAGAAGTGCCAGACATAGCAACCTAATAAAAGTCTTAGCCCCGAATCTCTTACAAAATATAGAGACAAAGCCAAGAAGTCTTACGGTTTTTCCACCTGGAGCGAGAGAGTCAATGCCGTCGCCAGGGGCAAAAACATCAACTACTGCTCCAAAGTTCGAATAATATGAGAGTTGGTCGGCAATGCCCGAGGCTCCGATTGTGCACACAGTGGGCTCTGACGCTGGAGATTGAGTGGAGGCGTCCCGGGATTGGTTTCCTGCAGACACCGCGAGGAAGATATCATTAGTGGTAAGCGCTGCTGCAGCTGCGTTGAGAGCAACAGAGACGTTATCACGCAGAGACATATTAGCAACCACACCCTTGGGGCAGTTACGCTTGGGGGCATCGGCAACAACAAAATCAAGACCCTTGATCATGCTGGAAGTAGTTCCTTTGCCATCGCTATCGATAACCTTAACACCATAGAGCAGCGTTTTCTTAGCCACACCGTAGGTTTTGGAGCCAATAGTGCCAGCAACGTGGGTACCGTGGCCATGACCATCAGTGTCAGATGTATCTGCAAAGTTGGCAGCAAATGTAGCACGGCCTTCAAAGTCCTGTGGAAAACTGGCATTAGCTACAGAGATCGAACCTTGACTCGATGACGTACTGGGTGCGTGGCATCTATTCCAGTGTCAATAACATAAGCGCATGTACCATTGCCGGCACTGTCGTCGTATCTGTAAGTCGGAACGGATCCCCGAACCTTGTGAGAAATTCGGCGAAGACCCCAGGTAGGGCTTTGCTGGTCGACATAGGCATCGATACCAGCAATAAAATCCTCTTCAATGTATTCAACCTGTCTAACGTGTGAGATAGTATGAGATTTTTCATGAGTGTAAACTCACATCAGGGTGGTTACGGAGAGCCTCTAGTGTCTCTTGGTTAAGCTCTCCAGAGAACCCTTTGAATACATGCTCAAACGTATGCTCGGGGGTAACGGCGAGAGTACTCAGGATGCTCTCAGCTCTGGTAAGCACGCTGGTGTCCTTGAACTTGACAATATACTTGTTCGGAAGAACGCCAGTTTGATCTCTGCGCTGTAGTAGAGGAGCAGGCTTGGAAGGCTGAGTTGGTGAACATAATGCAGCTGGTAGGAGAGCGAGAAGAAGTGAAGAACGCATCTTGACAAAATTCCTCAAATCGAATCCAGAGATTTCTAGGTGTAACTGCTTAGTCTCAACACAACTAGACAAACTTAACTGGTTGGACTGGGCATAGCCCTTATATTTCTAAAATATCTAACCAAGCCACCCTTGTAAATATTCTACAACACAAGGGCCTTGAGTTGCCACTTCTAGTTGCGGAAGGTCCTTTGTATGCTTAGCAGGTTGTTGCATAAGTATAACAGGCATCTCCTTCCCAATAAATACTGACCACATGCATCCTGCACTTCCAGGGAGCCTTTCCTGCGTATTTGAAGCCAAATTAGAGACCTTCGCCAAAGAAATCCCCTTACACGGCGTGACATCTCTCGTTAATGTAAAAGCGGTGTTACTGACTTCGACTTGTTGCAGCATAACCGGGAAAGAACGGCGTGGTCTACATGGAAGAGCATCCTATGGCTCGTATCAGACCCAATCGGAAACCAAAGACGAAGACCCAATTTAACACGAATTAAGCGGTTTATTCGTCTCTTTTATAATTGGTTACGCTAAGATCACACATGAGTATCCCTACTATTAGGCCAAGACACTTGAATAACGCAACGATTGTGGCGGATGTAATGGGTCAAATTGTCGGGACCGGAGCGGGAGCTTCTATTGCGAACCTTCGAGATTGGTGGATCTATGGAAGTCCGAAGCGCGCGGTGACGACATATGTCCAAAGCATGAATCGTCCCATGCGAGGAAGTGGACTGCAGGCGCCCTTGCATAGCGTTCAAGTTCCGAGCATAATTTCTGGCTGAGGGAGCAGGTGAACCAGTTCCTTTCAGTCTTTCGCAACCAACTAGAGCAAATTCTTTTTAAACAAACGAGACGATGATGGGAATGAATATTATATGATGGCAGAAAAAGTAAAGTATGTACTCTCGAAGAATCTATTATAGCATAAAGAGAATCACTGCAAAGGTAGGACTGGTAGAACACTTTCAATGGAACCTGTTTGGAGATGGGCTTGGGGAGGCTGAGCTCATTGATAATAATAGCGTCACGTCTTTCACAAGCAAATCCGGTATGGTGTAGTGGCTAACATCGCTCGCTCTCACCGAGCAGCCCTGGGTTCGATTCCCAGTACCGGAGAACTTTCCTTTTTGCATCGATCAGGTTCGGCGGAGGCAATATCTTTTTAACCTGAAAGAGTCATTGTCAAGTTTATCCTTGACGAGAGATATTAAACCACCTGCATAGAACAGTCCCGGCTGCCACATTGATCCAACTCTGCGTTTAAATCTGCAGGCAGAGATACCTTCCAAATGGCTTAGAAGCTCCGGATCTGTTGATGGTTTGCAGCAAAGGAGCCATTCAGCTTGGGAGCGCTGGCATTTGGAACAAAGTCCACTTCCAGGGAGGCGGATGGAGAAGGGCTAGAGGACCTGCTCATATGCACCACGCTCCCCCAACCGGCCGTCTCTTGGACATCAAGGATGGCGAATCCTTGTCTCTCCCAGAAACGAATGGCCCCGGGGAGATGGGGGTGAGTGTGCAGATAAAGCCGCCCAATGCCCGTTTCATGCGCATGTCGCATCAATTCAGCAAACAGCCTGGAGGCCAGACCGGCACGCCGCCACGAGGGATCGACGTACAGTCGCACCACTTCTACCACGCGCTCGTGGCCTAAATCCAGCTGTGGAAAACGTGGGTCGTAGGCTAAATAACCAATTGCTGCTACAATCTGACCGTCTTCGTTGTGGGCTGTCAGGAAGCACCCATCTGGGTTTTCAATGTACGTCTCCTGGAAGCGGGCGAGATCTGGAAGAATGGCCTGGTCCTGGCCAGGGAAGGTCTTGGCCCGTGAGGCCATAACATAGCTGACGATCTCTGGGATCTGGCTGCGTGTGGCGTGGCAAATGGTGATCATCATGATAGAGGATGACTGTAGTGCAGTCAGGCTTAAAGGGGATATTTGAGATTCGTGAACAGAGCGTCTCCAAAAGATGAAGAAGACAGGTTGAGTGGGGGGCGGATTAAACTCTTGCTGCTACGCAGAAAAAGCAAAGCAGCTACCTTCTTTGACTCACCACCCCTGAGTAAACGCTGTTGACCGCTACAGCTTGATCATAAAGACCCGACCTGTTTTATCTTATCAATCTGAATCATTAAGCGATGCCTAAATAAGAAAAGCAGGGGGCTGAGGACAAGACCTCACGTCGGTGAGGAGGTACCGTACCCTGCTCAAGCATCTTTGTTACAGCACTACCTGGGGGCCATTAAGTTGTTTTGACATGAAGTATCAAAAGGAGATGAATGTCCAGGACAAACACCTAACATCTACCAGTAGCTCCATCACAACAATTATTCGTGTACCTAGATTTCCCGCATGGTGATGAAACCAAAGTGGCGGGTATGTACGTTTGGACCCCCCAGCTTTTACTCTTTTCTCACCTGACTTGGCCCACAACGAGAGATTTCGTGTGGGGAGGAAAAGAAAACACTCATGCTGCTGGCGGATTATTGGCCAAAGAGACTCCGCTACGCGATTTAGGGTACGAGATGGATTGGCGAATACGAGCACCGGACGTTAAGAGATCATAAGAGGGCTCATTCATGAATGCCCAAGATGTCCAATGACGGCAAGAGTAGTCAAATGGGAATGAGATACAAGTAAAAACATCATGAATATTTCACTTCGATATGTCCTAGTTTCTAGCTCAATTACTTGGTCTCTGGTGAGTGATCTCGGTCGTGGCAGCTGCGGAGTCCTGCTAGGTAGCAGGAGGCATCACGACACTGGAGCTTGCCGGTGATACTCAAGCATGGCAAAATGGAATGAAGCATGGTGTGATTCCATTTATGGCCTTAATTGAAACTTCGGAAGGATCGATATGAAATCAATAACCACGCCTCTTCCAGAACCCCGTCGCGTCGCGAGTGTCTAATGATTTCGTTCCCAGAGCTCCCGGAAAGCACTGAGCGGGTTTCCTAACAGTTCATCAGGCGAGCCTACCTCCACCACACATCCTTTGTCTAGCACAACAATCTTGTCGAAATTCCGGATTGTATGCAGGTGGTGGGCGATGGCAACAACGGTCCGATCGTGAAATGTCCTCTCTACCACCTCCATCATCTTGGCTTCGGTAACTGCGTCGACGCTGGACGTGATCTCGTCGAGAAGCACAATCTTAGAAGAGCTGAGAATGACGCGAGTGAGACAGAAGAGTTGTTGTTGCCCATGGGACAAAGCCATGGCCTCCATATTGGCGCTCAAGCCTCCCCGCGCGATGATGATGTCGAGTATTCCCACCTCATTCAGTGCAGAAAAGATCGCCTCGTCGGGGTGTTCGTTTAGTGGATCGACGTTCGAGCGGACGGACCCTGGGAGGAAGAGTGCCTCTTGAGGCATTGTGATGATGCGACGGCGCGCTACATTGCGTGGCATAGATTTCACTGATATGCCATCAATCAAGATGTCTCCGCTCTGGACCTCCGCCATCCGCAGCATCGTCAGAAGAAATGTGCTCTTGCCACTAGAATTTGTGTCAGTGGATTATTCACATGATTGAAGGGCGTCTCATGCCTCACCTTCCTGTTCGGCCGCATACACCAACCTTGCTTCCTGGCTCGATCTCTAAGCAGATATTCTTTAGGATGGGCTCAGAATCGGGCCTATTTATGAGTTAGTTACATCATTCACATGGTATCAAGTTAGCTTTTCAAACCTACATATAGCTTGACGACAGGTTTTCGATCTGGATCAACCCTTGGAATGGCCACTGTGCAGGCGGATCAACTCTTTCCCCTGGCAAGCGTTCCGAGGGACTCTCGTTTTCAAACGCCCGAATACGCGATATCGCGCCCAAAGACGTCTCTAGTTCTGTCCAAGTCCGGATCAGATCAACAAGATCCGAACTAAACCTAAGAATGTTCAACAGAGCGACACCAAGGGCTCCGGCCGACGAGTCATTGAGTTGAGTTGCGAGAGCCACGATCATGGTGGCGACCGCTGCGACGAGTAAGTCCAGCACGAGATTAAGCCATCTCTGGATACTGTACATGAGGTAAAATGGCCTTTGTGATTGGTCAAGAAGGGTGGCGCTCTTTGCGGTTGACGCATGCTGCCAGCCGAATGCCCTGATCGTGACCACTCCCTGAAGTGTCTGGATGAAATCTGAGTAGAGAGGTGATTTTGCTTCCAAATCTAAAAGACGTAATTGTCGAGATGTCATGAGGTAAAACCTTTGTAAGAAGTAGAGAACCACGATGAGCGGTGGATACATGGTCATCGACCACTTAGATGCCAATGTGATAAGAATCAGACCCAGGACACAGAAACTGAAATTCAACATGGTATCTTCCAAGGCAAATGGTAGTTGTAAACAAATGAGGGACATGTCCTGGCTGAAACGATTCACCAGGTTCCCAGTGTCTGTGGAGACTAGGAACCAGTAAGGCGCTCTCATCACTGTATCGACGAGCCTCTGATGCAAACCAATGGATGTATGCGGCATTGCAAAGTGCAGAAGGCTGATAAGTCCAAATGCCGTGGATATGATAGCCAGGGCGCAGATCAGACCCCATACTCCGATATGCATGTTTGTCTGCTCCCCTGGATTAGTTTGTTCCGATTCAGACCACCATTGGACCCAAAGTGTGGTTAACTTCAAGAACACAGCCATTAAGATCACACTTCCAAGTGCAATGGATGAGGTAGCCCATCCTATGGCTTTGAAATAGTAGAGATATAACCGGAAGTCGCCGGTGCGACGAGCAAGATCGGACTCCATATCTTGATTCACCGGCTCTCCTTGGGATTCATGCTGGACCTGGAATGAAATCGGCTCATCTATGAGGGATGGTGTTTTCCTGCCGAGGACTTCCGGGCTGATGATTTCGTCATCCGCAGAATGCTTAATGGCGTGGATATCGCTGGGCGCGCCTTGCTCAACAATAGACCCTCCTTGGGCCATGATTATCACACGATCCGCGTGGCGAACATGGCGAACTGATATTCAGTCAGTGAGTGTCTTCCGAAACACTGAAGAGACTAAATCACTTACTTGAATGTGTGGCCAGCAAAGCAGTCATTGAATGCTTACGAAGGAAACCCTCATTACCAAACACGTTATTCACAAGGCTTTGTTCGGTTTTTGGATCGAGGCCTCCCAGGATGTCGTCGAGAACCAGAAGCTGTTTACGAGAATATAGCGCTCTCGCCAGGCTCAGCCTTTGTTTTTGTCCACCACTTAGACTGAGTCCTTTGCTACCAATCATCTGCTGATCTCCTTGAGGCAGCTCTTGTAGGTCGCGACGTAGCAAACACGCATCGAGGACCGACGAGTAGACCTCTTCGTTCCATGGTGAGTGCGCAACAATAAGTTTCTTGATACTCAAGTTGGGTAGCCATGGGTCTTGAGAACAATAGCCAATCTCCAAAGAAGGCAAACGGGATACAGTTCCTCTGATATGCCGGAGTTCGTTTATGATTGCCAAAAGAAGCAAACTCTTCCCGCAACCGATAGGCCCTGCCAAAATAGTCCACGTGCCGGATGTGATGGAAAGACTGATATTGCGGAGAATTGGGGTAGTTGTTGCCGGTAATATGAAATCCGCTTTGTCGATAGAGAGGAGAGGGACTCCAGTTGCGCTTTTATCCCTTGAGACAGCCAGCCCTTGAAGTTCTATTTTGTCATCATGGCTAACCAAAGCATTTCTGTCGCCAGACTCCATCTCAGGAATTATCTGAGACATTGAAAGGTATTTCTGGATTCGTTGAAAGCACCCGAAAGCAGCAGCAACCTTGGGAATTCCCTTGACAAAGTATCTGATCGGAGTGGCTAGAAGGCTTACAAGGGACAATGTCGTGAATGCCACCACGGGGCTCAACTTGATAATGTCGCCCTTGGCTCGCATCATCAATGCGTAGGTAGTGAGAGTAAAGAATGGGATGAGAGCCAAGGATGTGGTAGCAATCAGGAGAGAAACAGTGAGCATAGTTCGGAACTTGCCCGCTACTTTGATCTCACTGACGCGCAGATTTTGTAGAATTTTACCTACACTATCCGTCAATCCCATCATTTTGATCGGCTTGATGTTGGAGAGAACCATAGATGTTATAGCTACTCTTCGTTGTGTAGCTTCCAGCCACGACTTTTGTGAGGTTGTGGAAATCTTTCGAAGAGCAATAGATATGAGAACAACAACTGAATTCCCAAAATGTCAGTTAAGGAATAACCAGTCGAAGGGGGGAAGCTTACCTATTGCAATGACAATTGGAGTGATTGTCGCCAGACCGACTTGTTGGTAGAGAAGATAAATGGAGATGGCAATTTCGATCGGAGAAGCCCAGACTGCATCCATCTCTTCCACGCCAGTCGCCATACAATCAATATCGGTGCTCATGAGCGTGATGGCGGCAGAATCCTTGGCAGCGTGAGAGTCGATACGAAGAGTCGTTTCATAAATCAGCCCGACCAGGCTGCCCCTCAGCATTGTGATAAGCCGATACAGGTTATGCTTGAAAAGCCCCGTCGTCACCGCGATGCCGATGTATATGAGCAAAGTGGCGCCGATCAACGCATACCCAACATTCTTTCTGCTAGGGCTGTCCTCGGGCTCAAGTAAAAGCGAAAGAGCTCTATGTATCAAGAGAGGTTGGCAAAAGTTGAAGGCGATGAGGCACAGCCGGTAGAAAACAATGTAAGAAATCTGTTTCCAGAAGCACCGGAATACAGTCTCGATCAGGGCTCTAGTTGAAGGATTTCTCCTGACGCCCGAGTACCATGACTGTCGGAATTTGGCGTGCAGGTGATCGAAGCTCAGTTCCTCATCGAGTTCATACAGATCCTCCAATTCAAGACTTGAGGACCGACCTTTGAGCAGGAGAGAGTTGATCCACCAGAACACACTTCTATTTATAACGCCGCCCAAAGCTTCCGGCGGGTAATTTGCGTAGGGCTCTCTGAGTATCTTCCTTTTCTCTCTCATCTCTGCAAAGAGGGCTAGGGCTTTGCATACGAGTCCCATCGTAAAAGCCGCTGCCAGCGCATGATCATGTCTGAGCCACAGTGTCCGAGCTTGAGCGGCATCGAACAAGGTGGAGAAAGCCAGGTAAGCGTTTAGAATCCCAGATGGCCGAACAGCCCTGCTGTGGTGGATGAATGAGAGAGTCGCCAGAGCCAAGCCTGCTGTCATGGACAATGCTGAGACCGCAACGGAAATTTTAGTCGCATCACTGGACGATGACCAAAGCGCCACAAGCACAAGCTGTGAGATAATAAAACCAGCGAGGGGGATCTAATTCAATGGCATGAGGTCAATTACGCCAGACTGGTTTTTGAAAAAGCAAAAGAGAATGGTTTGGGATGACTGGGGAGCTCCTACTTGCTTGAGTATTGGCCTATTGGACCCTAATGAAGCTGGCTTGGTTTTGACGCTCTGCTTATATAGAACTGCGATACGATGGATGCACACCAGTATGGCAATGACGGTTAAGGGAGTCGAAAGTATAGCTTGCTCAAAGAGTAGAGTGAAATCAAAGTCATCTCTGCAACCAATCACCCGGGGACCGAACTTGTCATCCGCTCCCGGCTCGCAAGTCGACATTTTTCGCCTACGTAGACTCACTCCGATAGACCAAGCGGAGTGTAATGAAAGTTTACGACTGTCAGTATTTGTTGGAGAGCAGACTCAACTGTCCGTGGTAAACGCCATGTGCAAAAGCCAGAATAAGCGATGAGGGGTTGAGTGACTCATAGATAATGAAGGATAGAGGAATCCTTCTTGTCGACCGGGTACCAAAGCCTTTAGTACGATTAGTACGCGTAAATCCCCTGGAACTGTCCCCTGCACATGTAGATCAAAGTGTTAGTTCCAGCTATCGATGCTACATTGTGCTTACAACGAAATCATGGTCACGGTTCCCCGTTTAGGCTATTTTCTGCGCACTTTTTGGACCGCAATTATCGCTTGGCATCTTGAATTCATACCGGACAGTTTCATGGCTGCTGCGGGAATTGATTGAGCTTCGAGAAAGCGCTTGCGTCGAGGGCCAAGAAGACATGCGAAGAGCAGCCGATAATGCATTGCTCCGAGACCCGGAACTGACCCAATCACGCAATCATCCTAGCTTCTGTCCTCATTTGGGAGACAGAAAATTGGAGGAAGTTGGAAGTCCGAAGTGCTTCAATCAGTCTTGGAAATCAATACATGTAGCTTGGCCATTGCTGTCGAAAGACCCCTTAGAGATGGGGCAGAGGTGTTGGTTGTATCAAGAACTGCGCTGTATAGCCCTTTGTCCGGTGCCGGGGCATGATGAAGACTGTGCTGAGACACGCCCACGATCACTATACTAATCGTACAGAGCTTTTTCGAACAGGGTATTGACCATTCATTTTAAGTTGTGCAGTCTGTCCTTTCAAAAACTATATATCACGGCTTAAAGAATTAATGAAGGTTGAGAGATTTTGGGATTGCAAGTACTAGAGTTGGTGGTTATTGAAAGAAAAGCTACGGGATGGTTTCACTTGCTTTGACCTCTCATAGCTGTTCTAACAAGTAGGACTTGAATGTGGGGGCAAGGCAAGTTAGAATGCTGCGCAATATTGGATCTCCGTCAGTATAAGCTAGATATGGTATTCCAACCTCTTCAGACAACTTCCGGCAGTTTTATCTAGATATATTGAAAGGAGGCAGAATAGAACTATAGGGTAGTCTACTGAGTAGGCGGTGGACTGGTCACGTGCAAGTCGGTTGTTTTGAATGACCCCACTTACTCTTACTCTCGATCACTCTCGCGTCTCGGGTCAATATTTTGACGGGCCTTTTTATCTACCTTGCTTCAAACGAGACGTCGAACAATGGGGGCGTTTGCTCTATGCTTGAAGCCCCGTCCTTGCTAGCACCCTTGTCTATGATGTAGATATCATCTCCCCGGCCTCTGAACCGGTTCGTTGCCGCCGCTATCCGTGAGACAGCACCACGTTGCCACCAACGGCCCCAAACCCCAATCCATGACGAGAGCCCTTGTCAGGAACCATGGCCCACCCCCAGTCCAACGACGTTTTCCTTGCTGGGAATCGCATCGGCGCCTGGATTCTTCCCAGACCGTCAGATCCCGCGATGAGCGATGAACGTCTTGACGGCTGTGTCCTTGGCCGCCTGGGTTCTACGGAGATCGCAAGGCGAGAGCGAGCCCGCCGGCCCAAGGTTCGCACTGGCTGTGTCACATGCAAAGCTAGGCGAGTCAAGTGTGACGAGCGTAAGCCCGCATGTGCCCGCTGTGAAAGCGCCAGGGTTACTTGTCAAGGTTACGTCGAGGCCATCGACCGGCGCAGAAAGAGCGTAGTCGCCCGGCCTATGGGTACACGGCCTCTCGCGCCTCGATCCCCCACGCCCAACATGCAAGAGATAATTGTGACTCGGGCCATTCCGCCTAGCATATCGACACTACCCCTGGCTGGCCATCAGGATGGGGCGTACTTTGATTACTTCCGGCATCAAGTCACGTCCAACCTGGCTGGATTTTATACGTGTCCAGTCTGGTCCCAGCTCGTCAGCGAAGGCCTCCAGGACGATTGCATTCAGCATTCGATACTCGCGGTAGGGGCGCTGATTCGAGCCGTGAGCACCGAAAAGAGCCTCATTCCTGACATTTCATCCCCAATTTCGACCGAAGAAGATACTTATGCAGTTGCCCAACACCGCAACATAGCCCTGCGGCATCACTTGAAAGCCGTGAAGTCGTTGCGAGAGAGAATAGAGGTTATGGCCACGACAGCTCCCAGGACCGTCGTAGTGTCGACTCTTCTACTTGTTGTCTTTGAGTTGGTACAAGGCCAGGCCAGGATAGCGGAGATGCTTCTTGATTCTTCATTGCGTATCCTGAAAGACCTGATTACCATCTTTCAAACAAATACTGAGGAGCAAGCCAAACGTGTCAGAGATTCCGGATTTCAGGATATGGAACATGTCCTGCCCTGCATTTCCGTTATGAGCCACCTCTCAAATATCTCTCGACCCCAGCATCAGTTTCCAAGTTTCTTCCAGGTTGAACCTGAGCTTCGTTCCGATGACCCCGATTGTAGCAGCGTTTCGGAATTCTTTAGTTCCTGGGGTAGATTCTTTACCTCTGGTAGCATCTTTGTGGGCCACTCCGCTTCCACTGTGACTTCAACTAACCCACCGGACGACCTCGCCGTCATGCGCCGGGAAGTATTTCTCTCTCAGCTGCAGAGATGGAAAGATGTCATGGATCATTATGCAAGGAATCCCCTGGTGGATGACGCTTCGAAAAAGGCGTTGCGCATTGCGCAGATCCATTGGCTGCTGCTTCACATCTCGCTTGCCTGCTGTCTAGATGCAACACAAGTTACCTATGATGCATTCAAGGAGGAATTTAGAGAACTTACGATGAAATGCATCGGCTTGTACCGAGACTCCTTGTCCCATCCGAGGCCAACTTCGGTCCTGCTCGGACAAGGTCTCATTCTACCGCTTTGCACGGTTGTACGTGCATGTCGCGACCATGATATTCGTATGATGGCTGTTGAGGCGCTCAACGAGCTCCCTCCGTCCATGGTCCCGTGGGATATCATTTCTACCATGGATGGGATTCTGGGAGCGGTCCTGCTCGAAGAGATTGGCCGAGACAAGGACGGCTCCGTGCCCCCCCAGGCGAGGTGGTTTTGGCTGCGGGACGAAGATGCGCCAGCGGAGGCAACGGAGAAATGCGGAAAGATTTATCAATGCGTTATGCTCGGCGAGGATGGGCAACAAGTATACGCGAGTCTCTCGCCGCTCGAGGATGTGCGACGGGAGATTTGTAGTGTTCGGCGATGCGCTGGTATTCACAGTTTAGATGCCAGTGACGGGCTTGGAACCTAGCATCTTTATGGATGATTGCAGCTGGATTATTGGGAAGAGACCCTCATTGCAAATTGCTGTTGACTGCATGTTGGTTGGAGGATACATGATTGGCAGTGCCTGATATTATTCCTCCCAAAGTGAGATTGGATATTTCGTAGCAGATACGGCGAGGCTGTGGCAGTCTCTGTATCCCCGATCAATATATTTACACATTCTCTAGTCCACGACGCGGGCGGCGGATATTGTTGTCAAAGCTCTTGACGAGTATGGATTCTGGTTTCTGCGGATCATCGACACCGAGCTAAGCCAGTGGTTGTGATGCTCTCGTAAACATTGGCCAATTATCATCTAGAAGCAATTAGTACGAGGCTAATGCAAGCTTTGGCCATCTGACAGTGCCCCCTGCAGCAGGATCTCGCATGCTCATTGGCGTCGTATATTCAGGCCAATGGGCACTCGAAGGTTAGTCACCTAAAATCCCCTCTCAGCCCTCCCGAAGGAGAAATCTAAGATACTTTATCGAAATCGATCTCTTATCGCCATGTTTTTGACGGACATTGGCGCAGTCTCGGGGTGCTCCGACATTGGATCTGGATCATGCTACCCACCAAGATTGATACCGCGCCCAATGAGACTGATCCTGGAGGTCGAAAGGATCACTTCCGTTTGTCTCCATCTCGCCCCCTCCCGAGCAGTTTATTCTCATCCCGCGTGGAACAGATTAATCATCCTCTGGTGGGAAAACATAAAACTCACCATCCTCACAGCTCACAAGTCTCCGCTTGACCTAATCCCTTCTGACCTGCGACGGAAAACCCAACATCCCCTTTAGTCGTATCAAAATAATCTTTTCTTTTGAAAACAACCACCATGAGCACCAGTAGCGTCCCCATCGCCCAACCAGTGGTATTATCATTGGAGGATCTCAAAACAGGTAGAGTGGCGACAATTGAGCATGGTTTGGCCTAGCTGCTGATATAGACGCTTAGGGAACGTGCCATTTGAGAAGCTGGTCGAGGCATTTGGCCCCAACTCTCTTGGAATATTGGTTGTTAAAGACGTGCCTTCAGAATTCGCTGGCCTTCGTCACCAAGCATTATCCTATGCCTCGTATCTTGGAAATCTGCCAGAACAGGAGTTGGGTGAGAGCCGTCATCACGTCTGCGCCAAGTCCGCTTGCTGACAGCCTGGCCCAGTCAAAATCGAGAATGCCGCAGCTAAATACCTCACGGGATGGTCGTTGGGCAAGGAGCAGCTCAAGGAAGGGCAAGTGGACACATTCAAGGGCTCGTTCTATGCCAACTGCGCGTTCTACACTGACCCATCGCTCGACTGCGCCAAGCCCACTCCCGAATTCAACCAGGAGAACTTCCCTGAATACGTCTCCCCTAATGTATGGCCCGGTGACGCAGTCCTCCCAGGGTTCAAGTCGTCCGTTAAGAAGCTGTGCCGCCTAATGATCGATGTCGCCGTGCTTGTCGCGCGTGCCTGCGACCGATACGGCGAGCGCGAGATTGACGGCTACATCAAGGGGTACCTTGAACACGTCGTAGGCACGAGCAACACAACCAAGGCTAGATTGCTCCATTATTATCCCCAGGCAAAACTGCCAGAAGACGGACAAGGCAATGAGGATGATTGGTGCGCTACCCACTTGGACCACGGCTGCCTCACGGCCTTGACCTCGGCCATGTTCGTCAACGAAGAGGAGACGTCGTCGCGTGTTCCCGAGGGCGCTGCGGCGGGCGCGACTCTGCCTGCGCTGAAGGAGCTCAACGCAAGTCCCGACCCTAAGGCCGGGCTGTACATCAAGTCGAGGACGGGCGAGACTGTGCAGGTCAAGATTCCTCGGGACGCCATCGCCTTTCAGACAGGCGAGACTCTTGAGAGGATCACCAAGGGGAAGTTCAAGGCAGTTCCACACTTCGTCCGGGGTGTGAGCCCTGCGATAAGCAACGGAAAGATTGCAAGGAATACTCTAGCTGTGTTCACGCAGCCAAACTTGGGTGAGGTGGTGGATATGGAGCAGAACATCAATTTTGGAGAGTTTGCTCGGGGGGTAGTAACGAAGTATACTGTGAAGAACTGAATAGCGGTTATTTAGATGGCTGCTCTATCCAGATTCTTACCACCGCCTTTCTCATAACTGTAATAAAGGATGACCTTGACGTTCTCAACATCGCTGGATAGCTCTAATGAGAATGAGCGAAGAAATGCCCATGCGATATTCCCAGGAAGTGACTGCTACTAGACAGTATACCCCTCTAAGCCTTCTCCTCAATCTTCCTTCGGCCCTGAAGTACCCTGGCCAGAATGATAAGTAGCACACAACTTGCGTCCGCAAGTCCCGCCCATACTTGAGCGGCCCCATAGCTACCACCTGCTGCATTCTGTATTGCGCCCCCAATGGGCGGACCTGACAGTGCCGCGAATGACATGACGGTGAAGCACATTCCCAGCCGTGCGCCGATCATGTCCATGCGCTCGCTTATGCTTGCCACCCCGGAGGGAATGAGGCTCTGTATGCCTGCGGAGAACAGACCGTAAAACGCCGTCCAGGCGAATATACCAGCGCGGTTGGAAATTCCCAGCCAGCTGAAAGCCACGGCAGTCAAGCAGAGGCCTGTTGGAATGGAGGCGTTGAATGGCCCGAACCGATCTGCTAGCAGCCCAACTATAATACGAGCGGGGATTCCGGTGCCGTTGATGATCATGATGAGATATGTGGCTTCGGTATAGGAGATATGAAGAACCTGGATACCAAACGATCCGACCTGGAGGAAGCAATTAGTATATACAGCCAAGGCTGCAAACGCCTGGTTAACCTACATAGTAGAAGGTGTAGTACCTCGCCCAGCAGAAGAAAAAGAGCCCAAAGACATAAGCGACGTAGACACTATCCCGAAACGCCGCAAAGTCCACGACTGGCCCCTTTCGCTGTGGCTGCAATCTTGCTCGTAAGAAGCCCACGACCAAGCAAAATGCTGCTAGATGGATGAACCCAATAGTACGGGCCATCCAGCTGAAGCCGGAATGTGCGAGAAGTCCCCGCACGATGGCAGGATAAATCACGCCCCCTAGAGAATTTCCCAGTGTGACAAGTCCCAGTGCGAGAGACCGACGGGAGGAGAAGTAGGTCAGGACTAAGGCAAGCGTTGGCGTGAAGATTAGCCCGTTTCCAAGGCCGGAGAGGATACCCTGCGTCAATACAAGTTGCCAATACTGGTTGGAAACACTCATGAGAAAGATCCCCAGTAGCTGTAGAATAGCACCGGCGACCAAAGCTACTGTCAAATACCCGGCATCTAGCAGCCATCCGGAAATAGCTCCGGTCGAGAAGGTAAGCCAGGCTTGGAGGGAGCCAATCCAGGAGATTGCAGATTGATTTTGAGGCAGGACGGATATGTAGTAGGATTGAAACGCGCCGAATGCATTGGCATATCCCCAGGTCAAGAACACGGCCAGGCAGCCCACCGCGACTTGAGTCCAAGCGCGTAGGCTGCCATCTGGTGCAGCCGAATTTTGTATCATGGCTTTGGTCTAGAGAGAACGTTGGAAACGACTCTGCTCTGAGTAATACCTGGCTTGCAGGCTCAATGGCAAGATTGATACAAATAGAGGAAGATGGAGATCCGGCGACCAACAGCAATGATCATGAATATTTTGATCGAGAATAATTTGGGTATTCTTCCCCTCATAGAATTGCTGTGTTGTCGTAAGAACCTTGATGGCTACATGTATGGACTAGGGCTGGCCTCTGATCAAGTTCCACTCATCAGCCTATCATAAGACAACGGGCAAAAAGAAATATAGCTACGAAAATTTATCGTATTTCTTGATTAGCGTTTGTATCCCTTCGGATCAGTAGGCGTTTCCCCTGGAATGTTGGCATCAGGCGGGTCGTTGGACCTAATGCCAACACATCTGCCACGTTTTTGACAGAAAAGCTTTTCACCACTTCTTTTCATTGGCCTGATCAAGTAATAGATGATCGATTGTTGAGAAATAGTAACAACGTATATCCACAGCTCGAGTTACTCTCCCCCTTTCAGCTTGCCCGGTCTTGTGACTCCTCTCGCTTTCGCTTCCTCGAGCCTGGATCTCTTATCTCCAGAGGTATGCTTTTCCAATCTTCTCTCCAGCCATTACGAGAGCTGGAGTTAGGTGGCCAGTTTTTACGGAAAATCTCCATCGCCCAACATGATGAACTCACCTCCGCGTCGTCCACCCACTCTTTGCGTCCCACCATGGTGCCGTCTGGTTCCTTTGTAAAGGTATAATCCTCTGCGAGATTATGAATTATGGTGCCCATCTCGGTGCCGTACAAATCACTTGCTTCTTTCGCGTTTGCAGAGGACAGAATGCGCAGCTCTTGAAGAACATGCTTGTCTCGACCTCCAGTTATTGTATAGAGAATATCCCAGGCGAGATGTTCGTCCAACGCGCAAGCCCACAAGGCTTTCCGCATGCCATCGACTGCGTCGCTGCGCTCATCGTCTGCCAGTAAATCTGGCTCCTCATATAAATCTCGATCGTCAAGTGTTATCGCGAAGCAGTCCAGGAATAGCGTTGCAGATCTCAGGTGTTTGAGCGCGCCCATCGCCTCGTAAATGGCGGGATCACCAGCGTTGTCGTATGTTCTCTCTACTGGTATACTCAGTTCATCAAGTAAAGGGCACTGGCTCAGTATATCCAGAATTTCTTCTGTTACCAAAGATTCGTACTCTCTGAAATGCCTGTCGAGCAACTCGCCAGATTCGTGTCGACGCTCCGAAGAGACGGGGAACAACGCCAATGTTTCCAGAGACTGACCATGCACAAGGAGTGCTCGGGCTAGTATCTCTGGCCAAATATACCCAGTCAGCTTGAGTGATTGCAAAGGTGGCAGGTTGGAGAGGATCTTGATGAGCTGATGCCGGTACTCGTCCTCGAGTTCATGAAGCCCCTCATACTCACGATATAACCGCAGATTCATCGTTTTGAGGCAAGGGAAAATGCCGTGCACCTGAAGGGAGTCGAGATCCGGCTTGCTGAAATTGATTTCGAGCGCTAATGACTCTAGGAGGGTGAAATCGGTCGTGTTGGCCCATTGGTCAAGTCGAATCGGGTATCGACAGTGGCCCTTCAGATATAGTCTTTTTAGCTGCCCCAACCTTCGTGGGAACGCTTGTTCCGTGAACATGTGATGCGGTGCAAATGGCACTCCTTGGCTTTCCCAGTGTGCGTTTTCGGCTTCCTCGGATGAGAACAACGGCTCGTCGACCCTCTGGTTGACCATACTAACTACTTGCAACGAGGGTGCCATGCCGGCGATGATTGCCATTACGCGGCTTCTCAAATCACATTTAGGTCGGCCGGCCCCAGAAGCGTCGGAATAAGTGCAACCAATCCTGTAGAGGCATGGCGAAGTAACCAAGTCTATATCCACTGCACTGTCGTTGCGGAAATCGTAGATATGAAGCCGGCACTTTGGGTGCTTCAACTCTAATGCCTGGAGCAATGCAGCAGGCATTTTTCCCGGGGATACAAAATAACTGAGTCCTGATAGTGTGTTTAAGAGCTCGATGAGGATTCTATTGGCGCAGTCTTGATTAAACTCTACTTGAAGCTCGCCATTCTGAAAGACGTTCTTCTCTGCTGACCCGTAAAAGGAGTTCAGCTTAGCCAAGTCAAACTGTATAGCCTTGCCTTTGTCCTCAGGCTCCGGTTTTGAGGTATCTAGAAGTCCGTTCCAGTGGGCATACCACGGGCCAGCGACGAGGTGGCGAACAGAGGAGAAGGCATCATATCGCCACAGAAGCCATATACGGCTAGCTATCTGGCGATGAAATTCCACGATTCCGCAAGGCAGGCGCAGTGAAATGCGTCGCAGCAGGTAGTGCATGGAGATGGCACGCAGCCGGTGGTTTGTCAAGGACAGTGACTGGAGGCTGGAGAGCGTGTCCTCACACATTAGCGGCTCAATGATCTCTCCAATGCATTCACCCGGAATATCTTCAAACTTGTTAGGTGCCATGGCAGCTGCGCGATGAGAGCTTCTTGGTGGAAAGTGAAGGAAGATGCTGAGTGAATGTACGAGTTTGAAATGATTCTCACAGGGCTTCTCGGGAAGGTTTGGTAATATTACAGCCTGCATATGCGGGGTCGTATTATGCCAACATAAAAAAACTCTGAGGCCGGCCATTCACCGAGCCTTGTGCGAGAGCCAATTCGTGATTGAGTCTATTTCCTCTATATTGTCGCAGGCAGCCATTTCTTAGAGGAGAGATGGGTTTGGCTTATCTTCTAAGCTATCTTTGTATTCTTCACACGTGAAGCCTCTACAAAAAGTACGGTTATTTCTTTCACACTCTCTGCTGCTATGAACAAATCTGAAACACTCTGATGTAATATGACGACATGAGGACGGTTGGGCTCAGGCTGTTTAGGCTCCCATCACGTCGTACAAGCCATCTTCCGTTCCTGCCACGTAGCCTAATGTAGGTAAAACGCAATTACGGGGGCCTAAAATCTCATCTCACAAAGAAAGATGGTCGCGTGGTTCGCCAAGGAGAGTAACTCAAGTTGAAACGCAGTGGAAGAATGTCGTTTAGTGTCGATATGCAATGGCATGCCTGTGTCGATCTCTCGAGAATGATTTTAAACTATCGTTGAACTTTGTCTAAAGCTCGTCACAGACGTGTGCCTCGTCAAAGCTATATGTTGAAGATAAATGCCGCCATCCCACATGTAGATGTAGTTATGCAAACTATCTACAAGCAACTCAACCAATGGCACAAACATGAAGGCTAATTCGTGATCGCTATGATAACCGTAAACACAATTAATCGTCCGCCTACTACCGTGTCGGCCGATGGCTAGCCCCTCTTATTAAATGTCGTCAGGGAACTGAATGTCGCGCCTTACTGGCGCAGTGCGAAGCGATCGAAAACCTATGATAGTGACGGAATCTTTGAATACATGGAGCAAGAGTCTTCGTGCCCGCGTCGCCTTTGCTAAACCACTTCGCATTGAGAGGGAGGTTTCGTCGAAGTCCAATGTAGTCCACGTCGTCGCTCCAACTTTCATTAACTACATGGCTGAGCGTCCTTGGAGCAAGGGCTTCGAGTTATCCCATTGGAATAACCAGTCCGTGAACCAACTAATTCTCCATCAGTCAACAAAATGCTTCAGAGGTTGATGTCCAAGAAACTGACGATACTGCATACAGCCAAGAACCAAGCCATAACACGTGTTATTTCTGCCAGATGTTCTGCATTCCTGCGAGGGGTGTCATCTTTGTTACTTAAACGCTCGAATAACTCTAGGCTGATAAATCGCCAGAAGATATTTATTATACTAATAGGAGTAAAAAGTCCTATGAAGATAGTATACTTTATACCCTTAAACTGAGGATTCCATGTATATAAAATGCAGACCTATTTTCGCCTTCCAAATAGGGGGACAAGGATGTCTAGAAGTATAGCCCATTTTACGGTATTCTAATATCATCCATGTGACATTTGTGCAAATAAACAACCATAATATTCAGAAAACAAAGTATGCTCGGCTGGAGATAGGACATATACACATTGCCAGTAATGTGTTGTGATACTGGGTATAGTATCAAGTTGTTAAATTCTTGGTGTTTGGGAATTTCCCCCTTTTATTTTCAGCAGCTGCATAGCTCTCTCACTTACTATACACATTGCCAGTGAACCATCTTGTATAATCTATGCTATTCTCATGAATGGGTTTACCCAAATCAGGATGAATTCGTAGCCCTCTTCCGCGAAGAGTAGCCTCGAGTTTGGGATGCATGATCGCATCATCTGCGGCTTGCCCTTCCGTTCCTTAAACTACGTAGTCGAACAAGGATGGGTTTGCCTCATGATGAACCTGTTTCTAAGTGCTAGAGCCGCCGTTGACAGTTTGGTCACTGAGGCTTCTGCTCTGCTGTGTATTGTTTTCCCTTTTTTTCTCACCCATCTTTTCTTTGGGGATCCATTCTACGATGAGCCTGGAGTCCAGGCTCTTCTTACCTTAGATAGCACAACAGGAGGCCGCTGGGAGGCCTCTATAAGGCCTCCCAAAGACCTCCCAAAGACCCAAAACCAATCCCATGGTCAACACCCTCTTTGGTGGCAGGAGAACGGAAGTCACGGATTCCCATTTGCCAAGCCTCCTGCTCGGCAGTTCCAAGCCGATCGGCCTTGTGTCATGGAGGGCTGCACATAACACTTGGTCACTGGAGCTGTCTTCGCTCCGGCTGGACCTAGAACCCACGTGGCCTATATCAAAGTTCCTCTATGGCTGTAGGAGATAAGAGACTTGCAGATGGCAGAGGCCTCCAGCTGCTCTGCCCACAGGTGACTGCCATGGCATCATGGATTCTTTGAGTTCACTGAGCAAATTCTGGAATGGAAGATTAGTGGGGTCGCTCACATAATGTGCAGCAATTTTGACAGGTTGAAGGGCGGTAAATCGGGCTTATAACAATTTATGACCAAGCCTAAGGGCATCGTTGTAGGGCGAAAATTGTTCTACTGAAAGGCTCCTGCACAGATACTCGGGGGCAGTGAAGAGAGACGATTGCTATATTGAAAGATTAGGGTGAGCCCGGTTTGCTGAATATTAGCAATGGGAAACACAAACAGAAAATAGCTCTGGTGTGCTCGCCATGGATAGATATCTCCCGTCTAACCAAACTCAGGACATGGTCCGACACACATCTCACACTCTGCGGGCGTCGATGCAAGTTTATCTCGCACTTTCGACCAGGCTCGAACAGCCTTGAAGGAGCCATCATGATGGGCTGGCAAAATCTGGGAAATTAAATTTATTTTGGCTTTGAGAATGAGGGATGTGAATGAGGGATGTGAAAAATAAATATCCAGCTCATCAAGAGTCTCCGGGCTTCATGATGCACGGCTTTGTTCTACACCCATTTCTTCCTCAATTCATACCCTATATCAGCTTGTCAAGTTGAAGATAACTTATTCTCACCAATATTTACTTCTTATTGTCTTGTACATATGTACTCTATAGGCCAAAATGTCTAATTTTAAGCCTGACGACAACGATGGCGGTGCCATTGAGGGTACAAGGGCTTTTCCCTCTCGTCCGAAGGAAGGTATTGTGATTCACAAGGCATGGGACTCGGAGTACGAGGAGAAAGCCCGCCAAATCGCTGAAAGCGACCTTAATCAGAGGCAGAAACAGGTTTGATCCCACAACCGCCTTAGACCACTACGGCACCCCGAGTCTAACAAATCATGGAACAGAACTACAAGGGATTTATGCTTCTTTGGGCTGCATGGCAAAGTACTGGTGTCATTTATGGAGACATTGGCACAAGCCCTCTCTATGTATACAGTTCAACCTTTACTTCACAGCCGTCGTGGGATGACCTAGTCGGGGCCTTGTCCATCATTATTTGGTCCCTCATCATCATTGTGTCCATCAAATATTGTCTAATCGTTCTTCGTGCCGATGATGATGGATAGGGTGGCACATTTGCTCTGTCCTCGCTTCTTGCCCGCTATGCCAACATTGTCCGTCGCGATCCGAATGTCTCAGGATTGGTCCGGCTCGAGCGTCAGTTGAACGACAGATTTGAAACCGTCAGCAAAGACTGTCAGGCATTTCCTAGAGCATAGCCGCATTACACAAAGAGCCCTCAAGGTTCTGGGGGTGCTTGGCGTCTCCATGGTAATGGCTGACGGTGTACTTACTCCAGCCCAATCTGTGCTTGGCGCCATTCAGGGTATCAGAGTAACCAACCCCGAACTCCCAACAGGTGCCATAGTTGGCATCTCGTGCGCTATCCTCATGGTCCTCTTCCTGATTCAGCCCCTCGGCACCTCCAAAGTTGGCACGGCATTTGCCCCAATCGTCGTCATCTGGCTCTTGTTCAACCTCAGCTGTGGCATATACAACCTGGTGCTGTATGACTACACTGTTCTTAAAGCCTTCAGTCCGCACTACGCGTTCATCTACCGAATTTGCAATGGCCGCGCTGGGTGGGAGTCTCTGGGTGGTCTTCTTTTGGCTTTTACTGGTGTCGAAGCCCTCTTCGCAGACCTCGGTGCCTTTGGAAAGCGTGGCATCCAACTCTCGTGGCTATGTCTTGCTTTGCCCTGTCTGCTTCTCGCCTACATTGGGCAGGCAGCGTATATCTCGATGGATCCCACTCAGGAGGCCCATACCAACCCTTTTTTCAACAGCCTCCCTCCTGGAAGTCTTTATTTCGGCCTCATCATTGCTGTCCTGGCTGCCATTGTAGCGAGTCAAGCCATGATCACCAGCTCGTTCCAATTACTGTCGCAGATTATGAGACTGAGCTATTTCCCTCATATCAAAACCATCCATACCAGTGCGAGATTCCATGAACAGGTTTATATACCCATGGCGAGCTGGCTGTTGATGATTGGGACGGTTATTGTCACCGCCGCCTACAACAATGTAAGCTCCTCCCACCTATACCTTTGACATGTTGGGTATATCCACTCACCTGACTGTAATAGACCACAAGCCTGGGCAATGCTTATGGAGTATGTGTAATCATTGTCATGATGATAACAACTTGCACGCTCTCTCGTAGCATCAATCATTTGGCATGTCCCCTCGCCAATCGTCCTCTTCCTGTTCCTCTTCTTCGCAGCTTACGAGGGTGCTTACACCTCCTCGGCTCTTCGCAAGGTCCCCTAAGGTGCCTGGTTCACCATTGTCTTAGCGACCGTCCTTTCCAGCATCTTTGTTCTTTGGCGCTGGGGGAAAGAGCGCCAGTGGTCTGCGGAAGGCGACAACAGAGTCGAGACTCAGGATTTGATACAACTTCCAGGTTCATCTTCGGGCGAATCGACAACAAGAGAGGTCGACGCTCGACTACAGATGAAGTTGACACCCATGTTTGGCGAAGGCCTCGTGTCAACTGCCCCCGGCTTGGGGATATTCTTTGACAAGGTCGGCACCGGAGGAAACATGATTCCAAAGACGTTTACACAATTTATTCGCAAGTTCAAGTCAAGGCCAGAGGTCATCATTTTCTTCCACATGCGGCCACTCTCCGTCCCCTTTGTCCCAAGTGCAGAACGTTTCGTCATTACACGAGCAACTTCGCATGTTCCCTCCTCGTACCGTGTAACTCTTCGTCATGGCTACTTGGATGATGTCCTCACACCAGATCTGGGCTCCATCATTGTTGACGAGATAGCTCGGTTCCTACAGACCGCCGCGGCCAGCGTTGGGACTAGTTCAAACCAGCCATCGAATGGTCTTGGCGAAGAGCTAAGGGCACTCTAGAGGGCCCAAAATGACCAGACTGTGTACGTGCTAGGCAAGCAAGTCATGCGCATCAAGCGGATAAGTGGCAATATTGTACGGCGCCTACTGAAAAAGATCTTTCTAACCGCATTTCTCTGGATTCGCGAGAACTCGAGAGCGAAACTCGCCGATCTCGATATGGATTACAATAATCTAGTGGAGGTTGGGTTTGTGATAGAGATTTGATCCCGGCTGGTTTTCCTGGATCTAGCTGTCTGTAGGGGGAAGGAGGAGGAAGCCGGCTTTCATTTTGATAATAATTTCCTAGATACCCCTAAAATGAAGAACTTAACCTCCTTCCTAAAACCACTTCTATAAGCAATGTGACGCAAGCTTCAACTAACAAAGTTTGCCTGGGCTCAGATACGCATCTTAGATGACCCGAACCGTTGTTTTCTAGGCCCTGTTGACATCCAAATGTGAGCTAGATATCTAGACTCGAGGTGGCCAACTCTATAATTGAAAAGGCTATTTTATACTCGCTGACTTCTTGCTTACTTCGTTATTGGCTCTGTTTGGATGAGCTGTTGTTGGCTCCTATGCCGTGCATAATTTTGGAATATTTTAGTATGAAAGAAGTTTACTGATTTGAAGAATAATGTAACAAACGCTATTCCGCCAAAGCTTGTAAGCACACTGTCTATATCTGATCAACTAAATGGGATGATCTCTCGTTTCATACTCTTACAAATGTATTTGCTTTGTGAAAATTAATATCCCGTAGTTCGATCGTGGGATCGCCAATTCAGTCGGTCCATGCCCCAAATTCAACAATTCCTCTTTCAATGTTCTTGCCTTGGTCGTTGAGCGGATGCCTTTGTTGGATAAGGCCGTAGCATGGTCGCAATTCGCCTTGCGTTAAGCTTCTAGCTCTGTATGTTCCGGCTTGCGGCTCGCGGCTTCCGAGGTAATCGATGAAGTATCAGGTATCAACACTTTTTTGGTTATTAAAAGTCTATAGCCTTGAATATCATTTCTACAATGCCAAGTTTGTCGTGGTCAAGTCCGCGGTAGAGGAGCATGGGGTCCAATATGGGAGAGATATCCTCTCTGATCCTTGGGCAAGTTAAACCACACCAGCTCTCTCGCCGCGCTGCTGATCCGACCCTCTATAATCGAATCACTCTCAGTGACCCTAAGTATAGCTCGGGTAAAGTTATGCTAGTGTAACTCTGCGCAATAGGTTAACTTGGACTAATCTTATACAAATACTAGGGATGATTGAGTTTCATGAATGCTAATAGCAATCGAAGATGCTAGCCCCGACATCTCAACACCACCATTAGACCCTAACCATGGAGCACAGAGCTCTGGTGAAGAACTTAAATCCTAGCAGAGATCAGCCGAGTATTTTCTTTATTATAGCATGAGGCTAACTAATAATGCTATCCATCGTATAATGAAAGAATGGTGTACATCCAGGGCTGTTCCAACATATGATTTGTCCTTGGAGTCAAAAAGCAGCCTTTCCGTCTCTCACGATCCTATTTGAACTATAACGAGATGGAGGTTCACTTGGCAAAAGATTGGACAAACCAAGAGGATTCGATGTGAAGGCTGTTGAAGATGTTGCGCCTTATGACTGTGAAATTAGGTAGATAGATTGATTCATATTAGCTAAACATATCGTGATTCTCCTGCGTTTTAGTAGATGTCGCGAGTGCCGTATGGGATCCCTACACCGTGGAGTCGCACGTCACATAACGGTCAACGAATTTTGGTTCAATAACACGTGTCAACGGCTATGGGCGAAAATGATTCTTTTCTCGTTCGATACGTGCTGGCAAAGATTTGACATCTGAGCTCTGATGAGCAAAGATCACCACGTTCATGTCGGGGGGAAGATCTTAGCCGACGAATTCCAGGCAAGATTCTGAATGCTAGGCGAGTTCCTGTTATTCATATAATCGAGGCTGAGTGTCAATTGAGGACTAATATTAAATCGACGTGACTTGCCAATCCACCGCGTGTTTGAGCCACCCGACGATATTTGTAAGCCTGGCGGTTTTGATGCAGGGTTTCATCTAGACCTCACTTAGTCTGCATTACTCAAGGGTATGTATTCGCTAAGAGCAGAGATCGGCGATCGCAGGGGCTGTCAGACAACTTAATGC
The DNA here is from genome assembly GCA_026958235.1 of Clonostachys rosea. Classification (NCBI taxonomy): domain Eukaryota; kingdom Fungi; phylum Ascomycota; class Sordariomycetes; order Hypocreales; family Bionectriaceae; genus Clonostachys; species Clonostachys rosea. The sequence goes on from CP110205.1 coordinate 1,258,320, forward strand.
GGTAGGAGAGCCTCCAGTGAAAATGGCGACTCTCCCGTGGACCTTTCATTGGAAACATCATCTGATCATAAAATGACGGATGACGACCCCATTTTGTGAAAATCTGACGAAATCCTGTGGGATAGCGCCCGTGAGATAGTGGCAATAAGAAGACGATGTCACTTGCTCGTAATAAATCTGGGACAGGGCCTGTAAGAGAACCAGCAACGCCCGGTTGCCGGCTGGGATTTTCAAGTTTTTACTGGCAGCATGGGTTTAAAGCGTAATCTTACTGCTCCTCGTACTTCTCAGGCTTAGCGGCTTGAAATCCTCTTTTGGCCATCGAGCCGGTGGGAGAACTAGTTGATTGATAAGAAAACTGTCTAAATTCCCGCGTATGCTTAATCAAGAAGTTCAAGCTAGCTGTCATCGCTCGGGAAGAACGGATCAGGGGGAAGAGAAAATACCGCAAATCAAGCAAAGCTACCTGAACTCCAGGTTTGCCAGTCAAATTTAATAGTTCATATTCCTTTGACATCTCTTGGCGATCTGACGGCTGGTATCAACGTGGTATCAAATTGGAAGTCCAGCACAAGAAGCACCTCGTTTCATCAAAGGAGGTGGTGTTCTGTGATGATTCATTGATTCATTGGCATCCCTATCTGGGATGGTTGCAAATCATTCTCATGCCTGCCATGTTTAGTGATCCTTCACGTAATTAGGTCCATGCGGCATGTCACTCATGGAGTCTCAATCGTAGGTGACACCCTCAGCGTATCCTCCCCTTGCGCATTTATTCATTAGATTGCAAATGGGACTAAAAGTGGCGTAATATTAGTGGGCGAGCCCCTGTGAAAGGGTTTCGCTGGTGGGTGCAGGCTGGCGAAGTCTGTTATGTGAGCATAAATAAGCAACATTCCCTGACGATAACCTTGAAGCAGCCCAACTGGTGACGAAACAGTGGCCCAAACAACGGTAGTTGTCCGGTCCCTACAGTGGGTAGTTGTTCGTTTCACCAAGGTGGCAGAGGTACGTGCAGCTTCTCAAGACCGAGCTAAGCTTCATGCCAATATGATCCCAGCACCTGGCTGACATCTGGACCGACGATCCCGGTCGTTAAGCTGCCGGATTAGGCTGCCGCGCGGGCATTCTTCACTCCTGTGAATGACATTTGTAGTGACGAGTTGTTTCGTCGTCAGGCAATACGCTTAGTTTTACGCTTTCCCTCCAATACTGGATGAAATTCAAGCTTGTCGGAGCCGAAGCGGGTCGTGGCCGGGATCACCCTGGCCGCTGCCTTGTCTCGGCTCGTTCTTCGAAGCATGTTTCTGCTTCTAGGTGATTTCCAAAAGCTTAAGGTTGTTTTCTGCTGGGATGAGCGGCCGCTGAGCTTCTTTTCGCACTAGAAGACATGTCCCCTGTTTCGGTACTGGGATGAGCGACGGGTGAATCTATAAAGCCGACGGTTTATCTCCCAGTGTGTGCTTAGAGGCTCTACACGATCTCTGCATTCATTCTCGCCCCAGTCTTTCTTTCGATAACCGAGACTAGATTTCCTGCAAGGTGACCTCACTCTGCCATCATGAAGTGCCAAGTCCTTTCAAGCGCAACCCTCTTGGCTACCGGAGCCATGGCTGCGCGCCCTTTCCTAAACGAACCTGATACTGGCATTGAGCTTGTGCTTGGTGATATTGGGGCCGGTGTTCTTCCAGACCTTGAGAAAATGATTGGCCTGCCTGACTTTGACTACGCTGCTCGCAACTATCTGCCCATTGCGAACTACACTTACTACCGGAACGGCGCTGCTGGCGAGTGGTCGTACCGCAACAACCTCGAGATCTACCATAAGTTTCATATCCGTTATCGAACCATGGTTGACATCACTGGTATTGAAAACACTCTGCCGTATGTCGTCGATCCTTCCAAGTGAAGACTCGGGGTGCTCGGTGATGCTAACATGGGAATAGCACAACCATTCTCGGCCACAACTTCTCAGCCCCTTTCTTCATCGCGCCGGCTGCCGCTGCCGTTCGAGGCCACCCCGATGCGGAGCTTGGTCTCGTTAAAGGTGCTGGAGCTGAGAACATTCTCTACATCGTGAGTAGTCGAGACACTCTCCTTTTGAAAGCATCTTCTGACACACTTCGTAATTACAGCCCTCGCACTATGCCAGCAAGAGCATTGAGGAGATTGGTGCCGCCAAGCAGGATGGCCAGGTCATTTTCCAACAAGTCTACCTTGACTCAAACGATACTAAGACCCAAATTGAGTTTGACCGTATCAAGGCTGCTGGCTCCAAGGCCATTGTCTTTACCGTTGATTCAGCTGCTGATGGCAACCGTCACCGTGCTGCCCGCTTCGGTGTCGGTTCCGCCGACTCTGACTACACACTCATTACCTGGGACTACTACCACAAGATCCAGAAAATGACTGATCTCCCTATCATCATCAAGGGTCTCGGTACCGTTGACGATGTCAAGCTGGCTATCGAGCACAAGGTTCCCGCCGTCTACCTCTCCAACCATGGTGGTCGACAGCTCGACACTGCTCAGTCTACCCTTGAGACCGCCCTGGAGATCTTCAGAGAGGACCCTGAGATCTTCAACAAGATTGATATCTTTGCTGACGGCGGTGTCCGATACGGCGCTGATGCTTTGAAGCTGCTTGCCCTTGGTGTCAAGGCTGTTGGTCTTGGCAGGCCTTTCATGTATGCCAATGTTTACGGCGAAGAAGGTGTTAAGAAGGCTGCCAAGATTCTCAAGCACGAGCTCGCTATTGATGCCGGTAATGCCGGTGTTGCTGACTTGAAGAAGGTTGACAGCACCTATGTGAGTATATCTATGATCATAAACATATCGAGTTGACAGAGTGCTGACATAAAACTTGCAGGTGAACTGGAACTCCAACTGCTACTACAGCGGTTAAATACGTTTAGGGGGGGGGGGGGGGGGGTTGGATTTGGACAAGTGTATATAGCAACCTTCATGCAAAATTTATTCCAAGCGAAAATGAAACCAATACCTCTGTCTTTTGCTGTGTTCAAACATGAATGAGAGGGTTACTTTTAGTACCACAAAGTTGAACTGACTGAGCTAATTCGAGCTAATATCTCGAAAGTATGGGGACAGATCCCACAAGGCCAGTAACCCAAAGCATATCATCTACGACGCATGACTTGATTTGGATCAAGCGAAATAAGTACAGAGCCCAAGAAAGTGTCCAGCTAACTAGGTTTGAAGGACTCCCGATGAGGAAATGGTATCTTTCTATTGTCACAACAAGATTGGCGCTCCTCTGTTGATACCTGCCACCGTACAATGCTCTAGATGCGGCCAACTTTCTTCGTATAGTTTAAACTCACGATTATTTAGAAAGCATAGCTAACTCCTCCCCAAAGTTCTGATAATATCAATGTTCCCTTGAAAAACAAGGATGATAGCTTTGCTTATAATTAGGGTGGTAAATTGAAGAAAGGTCGTGTAAAGGCAGGCTATAATGTGCTTGGTGGGCACTCCCTTCCTCTCCGACTTATATAAGCACGAGAATATATGGAATCGAATGTCACACGCTCTGGACCTCTTCAAATTTAGGTCCTCGGCCAACGAGATATTCACCGATACAGACAAGCTTGAAAATATCCTAGCTCTCGTGGGCAACGCTTCACAAACGAGTCCCCTCGGCCTTCGGAGGCGGGCATTGGGGCGGCAGCGTAAGCAATGGAATATACAGATGGATGGTGTGAAAGAACTGTGTCTTACCAAGGACACGGGACTTCTTTCAATAACTCCCAAACTGATAGCCAAGTATACTCTCGAGTGATCACTAGTGCAACTATTGGTGGAGTTATTCGCATTGTTACATCCCTGTGTTTTTTTCTTCTGCTGGACAGAATGAGGAAACCTTCCTCGTCTAACGACTCAAACGATAACACCAGAGGTACTCAGCTTTCGTGGAATTTAGATCGGCAGAATTACTTGTCTTCAGCGTATTTTATTAATGATACATCCAAGGTAAGCCGAGCCCAAAACTACCCTCGAAATAGAAATGGGACTTTGACGTACGCAGAAGATTTTCACAGATGACGTTCAAGAATTACCAGACTAGAAAGAATTAGGTGTTATCTCACAAAATTCTATATGTTGTTTCGTTTCTTCACTGATTACATTATCTTTCCTTCGTCCCTTTTGCCAAAGACTAGAAACTTGTCACTTTAGTTCGTAGGCAGAGGGTCAATCTCTTGTTCTGGCACTAGGGAGGTCCTACTAGTCGCATGGACTTTCGTTGCCAACAGTAGGTCATCACTCTTGCAAAGCTGCCCATAGCGTTCCAGTGGATTGGAAAGCAATATGATCGTTTGCCGTGATATGTCCAAAGCAGCTTCCAGTCGGTCCTTATCATGGATGATTATCATATGTTGACGCCATGTCTTCAATCGTGCGTCGGGGCCCGCATCAGAATGGCCCTTCAATGTCATAAACTCTTTGGTGGCCACCTGCGAGGAGGATAGATTTGTTCGCAAGATTTAAGGGGTTTTGGACATGTTGGCGAGCCCCTTCTGAGTTGATCTCACAGGAGATGTGTCAGGTTCAAGTTCTTGAGCCTCGAGACGGCTATTCATGGCACCATAAGGGTTGCTCAATTGACGATGCCATCGCAAAGTCATCACCAACTTCACCGAATTGTAGGTACCGGGTGGAGCGATGACTGTGGACTCTACGTCCCTGATACAGCATCAACCACATCTCATTTTTGAATCATCCTACATTATTTGGCGATAGTCAGAGAGTCATTGAATCGATTTCGGGAGATCCTGATGATGAAGGCATATCGGAGGGTACACGAGACTGGTTCAGTGCGAACATGATCACTATATTACCGCCGCTTTACCCCACGCGATTTATACTTGTCCTTGCATAACACCGTCAAATGCCTGTCAGGAGAGGACGAGAAGCCGCTTCTCTTGTCTTTGTTTCTACGGCTTCGAGGGCTACTTGGAATTACTGTTTCGTAGGTATCAGCCTGCAATTTTGCGACGTGGTATGTGTTCGAAAGGCGGCAAATGTATAGTATCGTTTCATTGGCCTCACTGGAGATTACTATCTCACATTCGCAAAGGAATCATTGCAAGCCTTGAGGAATGACAACCACGGAGGCGTATGAGGTAAGAGACCAAGGGTTTGAATTTTGTTAAACCTGCTCTGTCACGTTCATTGAACCTATGTATATTATATACAAGAAGTGAAATGTATCAGAACGTCTGCCGGTCACACTTTGAATGACCAGCTCACCGTGATTCCGATCTAAAGAAGACCCAACCGTGACTGGCCACGAATGGTTACAACCACGGTTGTTTCAGTCTTCCTCTAGTAAGGCAGCTGTCCGAGGCTGGAGTTGAGTAGTGGTTAGCACATCTTGTAGTCTCACTGATGTTTGAGGTTGACTTACTAGTTTCCGGGAGGGGAGTACCGGCAGACCACCCAGGTACCGCCGTTGCCGGTAGCCTTGGCCATACCGACGTGGGTAGTCTTCTTCCAAACGACTTGAGCTATTGGTGGGGTAAGTAAAACTGTCGAAATATGGGATTCGTGTATCGGGAGTGTGCTTACTGTAGTGACTGTAGTTGTTGGAGTCAATCACACCGCCGGTGTAGTCACTCTTCTCGGAGTTGAAGGCGTTGACAGCGTTGAGGAAGGGGTTGTTGGAGCCGGACTGCATGTAGAGGTTTTCGCCCTGACCAGTGCCGCTGGCATGCTCCAGCTTGCCGATGGAAGCTAGATGGTCAGCCCAAGACTGGGCATCGGAGGCAAGACCCGCATCCCAAAGGAGGTCGGGCGAGCCAACTTCAGCACGGGCTGCATTGTGGGCGTCCAGGGCAGCCTGCTCGTCGGTGGTCAGGCCGGTGGTGGGAGCACTGGTGCTAACTGGGGCGGCCGAGGAAGGGGCTTCGGATGTCGAAGAGACGGCGGCCGAGGTCGTGATGATGACGGCAACGGTGGTGGACGTGCTCTCGACGGAGGAAGGCTCGATGGTGGTAGGCAGAACTGATACAACGCTCTCCGAGGAAGAAACCAGGCTCTCAGAGCTACTGGTAGGAGAGGGTGAGGAGCTGCTGGGGGTCTGAGGGCCACCAGCTGTGACAGTGAATGTCACATACTCGGTGTGAACTTTTTGGGTGCATGACTTCTTGGCGGCCGCACCGCTCGCCAGCAAGGAAACCGCAAGAGTCGAGAAACGCATTTTGATTGTTTGGTAAGGAACGTCTGGCCCAGCCACAAAAGGGAATGAAAATGGCGATAGACCACAAAGAGGTGCTTAGAATGAAGGAGAGCAAAGTGTCGCAGAACGCTCTCGCTTGCTAGCGAAGGCCATGCCTAAAGCTTTTATTTTGCGAGCAAGATATTAATTTCAGGAATATGCAGGCGTGAGCTAAGCTTTGCTCTTCGTCTCATCTCCCTCGCGTAATGACTGGAAGTTTCCTGAATTGCGGATCCCCCGTGTTTCACTATCGACATGGTCGGACGTGGAGGTCCTGGGCAATTACCACGCGATCCCAACAATCATCTGGCAGCAAAGCTGGCACAAGCAGGGAGAATAAACCCGTTCATGTCCCAGAAACACGGTTCCTGGGAAAATTCAATAGCTCGTGTTGTATCAACCTCCCCGCAATCTATGATGGATCGACGGCGATCCCTCAGGTGAGTGTTGTATGTCTCGCGTTTTCTCGTAACAACCAAAAGATCGGCGGCCGCGCACGCATTGACCATCACCCCTTTCCGGCAGGAGCGAAGCGGGGTTTGTGCTTCGCTCCGCATGTATAAGGGTTATTGCGGTTGGCAAATTGTGGCCGAGGGATATTCCTCGCCACTTGTTTCGTGCTGCCTAGAACGGCACTCGCTTCATTTGAAGGATTATTATAAGCCACTCACTGCACGGATAATGACATTCTATATTAGACTCGGGCGTTACAGACTTTCGATACCCACTCCTAGTTCAGCTGCAGCCTTGATCTGCACACATCGCAAGGCAACGTAGCAGGCTTCGATTGCTCATCGGCAGACGCCGAGTGCTGCTAATGGCCTGTACATCCAAGATCCTTGATCAATAGGTACCAGAGCTTTTTACCCTGCAGCACGACCCGGACTGCTAATTTGTTGACACATCGTTGTCCCTGCCTGTGGTAAGTGGCAAACGTACCACTAGCCCTGTTACGTTGTCGGAAGCTACGGCGTAAGCTGATGAAGTTCATATATCTCTAACGAAGTCGTTGAAAATTTTTCATGCCTGAAGGAGAGGATTTGACTTCCCGAGTGTCGAATTTGCCCAGTTCTGAGTAGCTTCTAGTGCCACACTTTGCCTTTGAATCCGTAATTATGCTGTCGCATCAGACCTTTCGCCTTTGTTCTTCCTAAAGCAAATTACTTGTTTTCATCGCCTCATCTCGGCTACACCGGCCCTATAGATGCCAGGTTGCTCTACCCTAACCCAATTTCAAATATGAGGAAGAAGACTAGGAGAGGCCTCCTTCTACCACCGCCACAGTAAGTAAGTCTCAATCACTCGAGAGGTTTCCCCGGTAGTAGCATTTCTCTACAATTGCTGCACGAATCACTTGATTACGTGATTGGTATGATGCGTGATTCACAGTAGCCCGGTCTGAGATAACGCTCGTCAGAAGCAGTGTCATTCCAGTGAGCTTTCATCCGGTAAATGGTAGGCATGAAGGTAGTGCATTGAGCTTGTTTTGCAGAAGTTATGACTAAGATCATCTGGTTGAAGCATTGACGAACTATACAAGCCAAGACTAGTTTCGCGTTCCTCAATTTCCAATCTTCCCAATGCCTGCATTCGCCGTAACAGTGCTAACAACCTTGCCATATCCCAGGGGAGCCACAAGCTGAGACTTGTAGTTTCCGAGCTCACTCAAGATAGTGCTATCAGTCAGGCTGGTCATCCTGCCGCTGTTGCTTGACAGGTAGTTGACACCGCAGTTCCTGCCCAGAGCAGACGCGCAATTGCCTTCAACACCGGTACTCGCTGTGTTGAAAATCTTCCCGTTGCTGCCGCTTGTTAAGGGTGTCAGACAGCTGTCAAAATAGTTGCTCTCAATGAGAACGTGGCCGGAGGAGGTAGTGTCAAAGTTGTGGCCAGTGCCGCTGGAGAAGTAGTTGTTCACTGCCTGCACCAGCTGCGTGCCTGAGCTGGAGCCAATCTTGGGCGCACGGCCGCTGACATCATGAATGTAATTGCGGTCAACTGTGATCTTGTCGCCTGTACCTCCAATGATGATGCACCAGTAATGGTCGGAGTTGCAACTGTGGGAGTATGATGTGACACCGTCGAACTCGGTATTGGAGATGTCACGCGTGATGCATCATAGCTTCGAAATGGTCAGCTAATATATCTCAGTTATCTTGTACAAGGGTCTTACAGCGAAACAAAATGCTGTCGTCTTGTCTTCGAGAGCTAAGAGGGAGAGTGGTCAGCTTCCCCGCGGCCAACTTCAGTATTGTCGTCGTGATAACATACCTTGACGTGATCAATCCATACTCCATCATTACCTGACAGGCTTATAGCATCCCCACCCCAGACGTACTGAGGGTTAAGGTTAGTGATGTGAATGCTCTGAATAATAACATTCTTAGCCCCGGCCTTGAATCGAAGTCCCTTGCCATTTAGAACACCTGCGCTGCCTTTGCCAACGAGAGACTTATTGCTGCCAACTTCCATGCCGAGGTAGCTGGCTTTATCGTACGTAACAGTAATGCGGACTTCATTGGCGTCGCAATCGCCAGTCTTGATGGTATTCTGACCTCCGTTAAGCGCGGTACACGTACCGGTGTTCAGGCGGCACCCTGGCTCTGTAACTGTGCCCTCAGAGCCAATGAAATTGAAGGTTTTATCAATCATGATCACCCGAGGCGTATCATCGGCAAGCCACTCTTTCAATCTAATCCATGAGCTCATCAGTAAATAGTATCTTGATCCTCCTGAGGGAGAAAACAACTTACTGGGTGATGCTGCTAGGGACTGCCGGAGTCGCACTACCACCACCCGTGACTCCAGTGGCAAAGCCTGAAAAGAACAACGTCAATATGGTATTAACACTCGGCGAGATGCGGGTTGTAGTGGTTTCAGCGTACCATATGGAGTTCCGACAACTTGCCCCCAAGTCCCAGTCGGCAATGCCGCAAAGGCAAGCGATAGAAGGTTGACAAGATGCATTGTTTATTTATTTGGCTGCAAGTGAAGTATGGTGAGATGATGCTAGCTAGAAGTAGCTGGAGTTGACTGTTCTAAATCCGATTTCCTGCCATGTTTCAGGATGCTCTAGCCATATTTATGCCTATTCTCGACCTTGCTATCCCGTCTGTTTCAGGAAACGGAGCTAAGGTCGCGACCTAGAAATGGTTAATTCGCACAAGGTCCGTGATCTGCCCTAAAAAGTCAAGATATTCTACTATGGTGTGTGCAGAATCTATAATACTGGTGGATTTTGAAAGCTTGAGCAAGACAGACGGGGTATTCTGGGGTATCTAGCCGGTAGTCAGCAAATTGCCTTCGGGCTGATGCTTTTTTACCCGGCCCGACGGCATATAGCGCTTCTGATCACACCTCACTGGCGATCATTCACAAGTCATCCATGTCTGACCTGCTATCTGGAAATGAGATATGTGCAATTGCCATAGTAGGTATGGTATGTAAGGGCTTTAACCTACATGTAGGCCAGCGGTCTACTCTTCTAGGTTTCAATAATGGGCAATGAATGGCAAGGCGCTGTCTTGGACAGGTGCTGGTTGCCCATGTTTTCAAGGAGCTTCGTTCTAAATGAGAATCGAACGATCAAAACAGGATAAATAGAGCCAAGATCCCTTTATTGAAGTCAAAGTAGGCTATAAGTGACGAAGACAATTTGATTGACCCCTGCCAACACCACCCTCCTTCCCGCTAAGGTTGTCCCCGCACTACCAACTTCCGAGGAAATACTCTGGTCATTCGGGTCTCTATTCCACGAAGCGTCACAGGAGGAGTATTCACCAGTGATTCAAAGTTCCAGAAGAATCATCTTCCAGGTGGAGTCTCAGAAATAAAGTATCCCAATGTCTCCCAATGCCAGAGGCCATTCCTCCATCCTCGATGTGCTTCGTTAGCCATGAGGTTTATTTTCCCATTTCTTTCTCGTTGACGCCTCGAGATTCACACAAGTTTCGAAACAGACATACAAGATGCGACCGACTACAGTTCATCTGCCTTGATGGCAATGATTGTCCAGGCCCTTTATGGTACACATGAAGTACCCTCAGGCCTTGATATCCGATGTTTTGGACCAATGGGAATTTCGGGGTGGCCATTCGGGGCCCATGTGATCATTTCTCAGGACATTTAACCGACAATCTGAGGTTATGGTCGCTTAGCTGCGAGTCGTAGCGAACTTGCTATACGCTCTGCTTGAACAAAGTCAATTGACAGTTTCCCCCGGGACGATATACATTGCTACGATATCCAAGTGCTCACAAATTGCATGTCTACAAAATATTATCAATGTGATTAGCCTATCTCGGGGGGGGGGGCTTATTTAGATGCTAGAAATACATGTTGATTAGCTAGAGGGAAGAATGGACAGGCTATCTACGGGACTTCATACGACCTTGGCGGGCTTCATTCATATTTACGATTCTCGCCAAAGAATATCGTCCATGAAAGAATGAGGAGAATTGTGGGAGGATGAGAAGACTTGCGATTGCACGTATAAGAGCTTAACACATTGCTAAACGACAGGCCTACCTCGGCTGCCCGCTCGAAGACAAACAAGAACCTGAGGTTAACACCATGAGCATACCTAAAACTTAAGTAATAATGCAACTATTAAGCGCTAGGTCAAATAGTCTTTCCTATAATCTGGACTTCATTAAGAATCCTTGGTCACGCCTCTCCAGTCGGATTCGTGGCCGGATGCCAAAAATACTCGGTCAAGAATACTTCGAATCACCTGAAAACACCACTGCATCAAATTGTACTCCCGAGCAGATTGGCCACCCCAGTCAGACCCACGAGTTTGAACACAGGCCAGAGGGTTACTCGACCAGCGTGACTGCTCGATCTTGCCCCACTAATGCCCGCAGACCTCGCATGATGATCATGAACTGGGCAGGTTTGGCCTACCGTGGTATTTAGCATTCCTAAACCTGATTCAATAAAGCTGGTAAGGATTCAAATACATCGACATCGCTAAGATTGCCCTCCAGAACACTAAATAATTATCAGTGTTTGCGGTCAGTTAGATAGCTTCGAAAGCTATGACTAATGTACTGTCGTTATGTGTGACTAATGTACTGTCGTTATGTGGCTTGGTCTATTATCATGGCATAAGCATAACAGTATTTTAGATACAACGGTGACGTACAGCAGATAAGCCTTGCTGGATTACGTTAGATGCAGTTGGCGTGGGCGAAAAACTGCAGCGGAAGCAAACCTGCCCCATCAACGGGAGGAAAATCTGACAACGCCACATGAACAGACCGAGTAGCCTCATCATGAGCCCACCTTATGTCTTGGCTTTACGTGAGAGAACGAACGGGTGGCATAAATTCAAATAGACCGGGAAGAAGTTTGCCGAGTTAGAGCAAGTCACCTTGGCACTTAACCATCAAGGTTCTCCTACAAGCCTTTTTGGACTCAAGGCACCAGAATAGTGGGACTGTAAGAGGCATGGGTAACGGGGGGATTAGAAGTCTTTTCTTGTTCGTCTGATGGAGGGAGAAATCTGCTCGCCTCTGTACCTTCATGGTTCGGTTCCCTTTAGCTGACTGGTTGTTGGTATTACCGCCCCTTGCGGCTCCTCGGGGAAGAAGTTCGGACGCTTCCTGTTTTCAAAGACAACCACCATGTTCGATATCCACCTAGATCGGCTCCGCCATGTGGATATAACCATTAAGGTATGTTGCTAGCCACCCCCGGGAGCTCGCGAGCCCCTTCCTTTTTGCACTTGAAATAACTCTGTTTTCAACGTTACTTATACGGTTAACACGGCTGCAGAGCCTACCCGTAGCCACCTACCGACAGCGGTTCAAGACCAGGGTCCGTTGCACATCATTCTACTGACGTAAAATGCCTGCCACCGTTGCACCACAATGTAGTAGGGATCGAGAATATTGGAGTTGTGGGTGGGTTGAGGGCGGGCCTTGAACTTAATCGAGAAGAGACTTACGCCACACCCACCACGGTGCCAGGACTTTTGCGCTGACTGGTCTCTTCCATCCAGTTACTTAATGTCCCATCCCTCTTGCTTTTCGTATTTTTTCCTTCCTGCTGCCATCTGCCCATCATCCGAGACAAACCCAAGATAGGGGCGGTCGACGCAGCGTTGCGCAACAACCTCTTGCTTCAGGAGTCGATATCAACTTGCAGAAATGCGTCCTTTAACTTTTCTATTTGCCACTGGCATTCATGCCACAACAATTTCTGTTTTTGAGCGGGCCGATCCCACGACCACCTCCCAGGCTCGTGTCTCATTTCAGTCGATCACCAGCTGTCATTTCCATGGAACGGCCCAGTGAGTAATTTCCAGTCGACTTTGGCAATTGATACCGTCTAACTTATTCTACTTTAAGATACTGCATGGCTGGGAACTCTGAATACCGGATCATCCCCGAAACGCCTGTGACTGCGACGGAGAACGCTCCAGCTTCCTACACCGCGTGCCATAATCATGGCACTGCTACGTAAGCTACGCGATCCCTCCCGATCGACCAACGCTCACTTCTTCCTAGATACTGTATGGAGCCTAGTGCCGATGGCGAGGTTCAGGTGGTGAATGCGGATGCCACCATCACATCTGACGGCTCGCACGCAACGGCTACCGGCTCTTCGACAACCTCCGGGCCTAGTATCACTGCTATCACCGATTGTCACCTTTCATCTAGTTCTTTGTATGGCCGTACTCGAACTTATCTCTAGGTTACGTCATTTTCTCTGACAAACCATCCAGGTTTTGTTCCGCTAGTTCGACAGAGTATTACGTCCAGACGACTGTCACTGCTACGTCTGATGTTCCAGCTCAGTTTACTGGGTGTCATAACCATGGAACAGACACGTAAGTTTCTCCTCCAGCCCATTTAGCCTCTATTTATATCTAACTGACACAAATGTAGGTACTGTATGACCGATACCGATGAAGTGGCCATTCTCCTGGCTGAAGATGTCAAGTCTGGAAACGCCAACCCAGACGAGAAGCACTGCCATTTCCATGCCGGCGTTGAGTATGATGTTTTCGCACTATTGACTTCTGCTATATTATCAATCTAATGCGCGGATTTTAGACATTGTCTCGGGCCTGGAGAGTCCGAAAATGACAGTTCCACCAAATCATGCGAACGCAACGAAAGAGAATACAAGATTCCCATTCGAATTGGAATGCTCTTTGCTACTCTTGTCGCAAGCGCAGTTGGTATGAGATTACATCACCTTATATTTCCATTTAGTGCTTTATGCTTACTACCGTTCGATAGGTGTTTTCGGGCCGATCCTTTTGTCCAACTTTGTTCAAGTCAAGACCAATATCATCTTCATCATTCTGAAGCAGTTCGGTACTGGTATCATTCTTTCAACAGCCTTTGCTCATGTAAGGTCCACAAAAATACCACACTCCATCACTTCACTAATTCTTATTCCAATAGCTATTCACCCACGCCAGCTTGATGTTCGGAAATTCGTGCCTGACGGGACTAGAGTACGAGGCGACTACGGCGGCCATAGTCATGGCTGGTTTGTTTATCTCCTTCGTCATCGAATTTGTTGTTTCTAGGCTGTTGCGATGGCAGCAAGAGAAGGAGGCAGCCGACGGAAACGCTGAGTTGACACCTAGCGCCATCGCAAAGGCCGAGACGACCAATGTTACCATCATGGAGGCCGGTATCATCTTCCACTCTCTATGTATGTTCTTTTTAATCCCATTTCCATCATTTGCCCTGAGACATACATTGGCTGACTTGAACCCCAGTAATCGGTGTCACCACAGTCGTTGCAGGAGACTCATTCTACATCACCCTCTCGATCGTCATTATCTTCCACCAGCTGTTCGAAGGTATTGCCCTGGGTACCCGGATCGCCTCTCTCGGCTACAGCACCGTACTCACTAAGACCTCTGCGGTCCACACTCACGCTCACGATGCCACTGCCCCCGAGGTCGATCGTACACTGCCCTGCTCCGTTTCCATGTTGAAGAAGCTGCTCATGGCTACGGGATTTGCGCTCGTCACCCCGGTCGGCATGGCCATTGGTATCGGTGTACTTCATTCCTTCAACGGCAACGATCCTTCCACAATCATCGCAATTGGCACTCTGGATGCGCTCTCGGCTGGCATTCTCATTTGGGTCGGCGTCGTGGAGATGTTGGCTCATGACTGGATGCTCGGAGGAGATGTGACCAATGCCAACATGCTAACTACCGGCCTTGCTATGTTCAGTCTGGTTGCCGGCATGGTCCTCATGAGCTTCCTTGGAAAATGGGCGTAAGCCGCATCGAATTTGTTCCCGATTTAGAGGCTGGATAAGGAATTCAGGGGCAACGGCCTTGTAAGACTCCGCGTCTAGTTGATTTACACCAGACTGTAGCCGATCTTTAATTTTTGGCGATCATACTAACACTGAGGTTTAATTTAAGCTACTTTGTAGCTTAAGAGATAAATGTCAAACTCATCTTTACCTTTTATCTCACGTCAGTAAGGCCTTGCTGTACGAGTTGGCTCATCAGAATCCACGGCTTCGCCCAGCCGCACTAGTACCTATGATCAATCCCAGGCTTCGACGTGTTAGCTGTTCACTCACACAAACAAACCTCGCAAATACCCAAAACTCCTATGTTTTCCCCGTGAAGGATAACTGAGATCTTTGATAAAATCTCATGCTTCATGCTGGAACTTCGGGTTAGTAATGTCAGCATCAACAACAGTCATCCTATCAACCTGGTAGATTGATCCCGGACTCAAAGATACGTGTCAAACTATGGAGGAGAAGCGAGAAGACTATGCTATTAAATATACTATACCTCAAGCCTGCTTCCAAGTGGTCATTCTGCGGTGTGTACATTGATACAGGGTAAGTTAAAGGGAGGCATCAACACTTCAGGTTGCTGAGTCAACAACATTGAACCATCTCCTGAGTCTTACAGGGCAAGACCATCCGGATATTATCCGTCGGCTCAAGCCCCTCTTTTTTTAGATGCCGAGGCAATGAATAAGATTACCTTCGATTCCCCGAGCTGTGTCTGGTGTGCTCAAACGCCGGGGGGTTTAACTTCTGTGCCGGGCTAACATTCCATCGATGTTTTTCTTTATAGTTGTAAATTAATTTCTGAAAACTTCCCTCCGCCATTTGGAGGTTATATTGCGTCGGAGAGAGACAAGATAGACGGCCATCATTCCCTCAAAATGGCCAACGCCAACGCCCTTCTGAGCTGGGCCCAGTCTTTCACCCCAGCACCTGAGAAGGGCAAAGACGTCTACCGTGCCACAGAAACTCCATGGCATCCAATATGGGGCCGTGGTGTCTTTGGCGGAGTTCTTCTTGGACAGTCCCTTGCCGTCGCCCAGGATACAGTCCCATCCAACTTCGTGGCGCACAGTCTGCACGGAAGCTTCATCCTGTCGGCCAAAACCACAGTGCCCACCTTCTATCATGTCGAGCGCCTGCGCGACGGGAAAAGCGTGGCTTCTCGAGTGGTCAAGGCATTTCAATCGGGGGAGTGCGTCTTCACCGCGACCATCAGCTTCTTCGTTGAATCACCGAGTACCAAGCGAGGGATGAATCACCAAGTATCCATGCCAACTGAAATACTTAAGCAAGGTCCCCCCTCGGGGCCCGATCAGGATGTGGATCCGGCTCTCTTGGCTGAAGCCGGCCAGACGCGGAACGGAAGCATGTATGAGTGTGTTCGAATTCCCCCAGTTCGTTCTGAAGATCAACCAGAGCGACAATTATTACGGCAGTGGATCAGAGCACGAGGGCCGGCGGCAGACGGACAAAATTCTTCGAGGAGTCTTGATACTCCTACTTTCAATCAAAGAGCAAACCTTGCTGCACTCGCGTATATGACTGACAATTATTTCATCGGTACGGTTGCGCGTGCTCACGGAGGCAAGCGATTCAACAACCATCAGTCCATTCAGCCTATCGTATCGTCGTTGTTGGATGTAAAGACGGAAACCAGGGATGTTGTTGGGAGTTTCGATGAGTTGGCCCGGGAAGAAGCGGAGGAGTACACAAGAGATTCCACGAAGACAGACGCAGACCGTGCAAACATCCAGCTGATGCTAACTCTAGATCACTCGATATATTTCCATAACCAGGCTTCTATTAGGGCCGATGACTGGATGCTTGCGGAGATGGAAACCCCATGGGCCGGTGATGAGAGGGGTCTTGTTGTACAGCGCGTCTGGAACAGAGATGGGACACTAGTTGCATCTTGCTTCCAAGAGGGGATGATCCGACTGTCAAGAGACAAGCCACAGAACAAGTTATAAGCCATCTATCAGCCTAGTAGTGCGACACAGTACTTAGAAATTTTATTGATGACGGTGGCAACCTATTGGATCTTTTTCTTCCCTCAACATGGCCTACTTGAGCAATTTATTTTAGATATTTTCTTCAGCAGTCTAGCTGACGGCACTCAGAGTCCCTCAAATTTCCACTATTGCTCATTCGACTTTTGCAGTTCTCTGAACAATGCCATATTAACAAACCCCAACTTTCTCACCCTTCTGAGCATTGCTATATATGTAACTTTATTACACTCTCCGTGATCTGGGCTGCGGGAGGAATGTAAGGTGTTTAGATAATGAATACTTACGCGGGGACTCAGACGAAGTACATGGCACAACATTCGCCAACCATGTTGTATTGTCTACCTGAGATTACGTGCAACTAAACCAGATCTCTTCACCAGCACCTCAACCTTTCGGGGGGTCATGGTCACGAGATGATTT
Organism: Clonostachys rosea; assembly: GCA_026958235.1. Taxonomy (NCBI): domain Eukaryota; kingdom Fungi; phylum Ascomycota; class Sordariomycetes; order Hypocreales; family Bionectriaceae; genus Clonostachys; species Clonostachys rosea. The sequence continues at coordinate 1,275,278 of CP110205.1, forward strand.
GCAGTAGAGCTCTCAAAACCTTCTTATTGCTCGCAAATTTTGTTTGCAGTAAACTATTGGATGTATACCGGGAATAGAGTGGTATCATTACGCTCTTCAATGCTATGATATGTATTGACTTTTCTTCTCATTGGATCAAAACACATTGATTGCTTGGGACTTTTAATTTTACAATCATTGTCTTGAGCTTTATGGTTAAAATCGATATCGAAGGCAAACCTGTTTAGGAAGTTTCTCACTGGCTTGGCGTGCCAGCGATCTCCATTAGTTTCAAACCAGCCGAGATGACCACCAAGCGAAGTTGTACAGAGAATCGTGTGAGGGTTTTTGCAAAATCCTTCGTAAGGTACAGCTTCATTCACTGCAATCTACAATCAATGAGATGAGTTGTTGCCATGTGTGAAATAAAAAGGGGCTAGAACTTACGGGGTCGTCTACTGCGTGCAGAGCTAAGAACGGGATTTTGATTGCAAGGACTGAGTCGCTTGAAGAGGCATCGCGGTAATATGAGAAAACGGTAGGATACCCCCAAGTCTTGCAGTGAACCTCTGTGTCAAACTCTGTTAGAGTTGTGGTGTTCATAATTAGGTCGTAGTCTATATCGGTATATAATTTTACCTCTCTCTCGTTATTCTGCGTAAATTCTTTCACTGTTTCTGTTGTCATATTAACATACCATCAATATACTGCTAGTGTGTAGCGGGCATTCTAACCTCCCATGGCCCTTAAATAGGCGAATTTACCAATATATGTTCGTAACAGGGCACGACTGACCACCTCCAAGTTGAAGGGATTGGAGCAGACAACTGCAGCTTTCAGAAGACACTTGTCGCCCTCTTCTCCGCAATACTTTGCGAAGTTTACATGTTAGCTTAATCGTCATCTTTCGGCAGGATTGAGTCTTACATTCGTAAGCATGTTTGCATCAAGGGAAAACCCTAAGCCAAAAAGCGGTCGGTTAGGGAATTTCAGCTTGAACCACGTCACCACTTGTCGGAAATCCCAAGTCGCCCGGGCATTGTACAGAACCTCGCTGGTGATTTTACTGCCAGCACAGCCCCGCGAGTTAACGACACATATGCTCCAGCCTTCGTTGAGCAGCGCGATGCAATGGCGTAGGTAAGGTTCATGTGATCCACCAGTCATACCATGGAGCACAATAAGTTGAGGCTTTGTATCGTCCGAACCAATTGCCTGGAACTCATCGTCCGTGTAGAACACGGTTCTTGGGGGCAGCAAGTCATTGACTTTAGCGAAAGGGCTGACCACAAAGTCCACCGCAAAAGTGCCGTGGTATTTTTTGTTGTCGCTTCAAATGTTCGACGCTTGTAGTATATCGGAGGTGCATCTTGCCTGACAGTCGTCCATAGAGTCTGAAGATGCCCATTGAGTAGGACAGGGCTCAAATTGCAAGGTGGTATTGACTGTTCGCAAACCTGAAGGAGGTCTGTTGATTCGCCATCTCTACGCTCGAGCTTCAGCGGGGAGGCAGCATGCGTGAATTGGATTTTACTTCTACCTAGCCAATCCATTTTCTTGCTGTAATATACCCGTCTACTAAAATCTATTGGGAATAAGGTTTTTGGGATTGACGTTTGAGTACTCTAAAATGCCTCTTGGCGAGGGGTGCACGGGAAAGGATTTATCACCATTTTGAGCTGTATATACACTCTGGAGTGAGCACATTCGAGGAAGGACCAGAGGGCCACATGCCGGCCACGAATTCGATTTAAACGAAAACGAACATTGTCTGGTACATTTTTGAGACCATAATTAGGCTAGAATGCATACTTAAGGCGCACGATGAGACTAGTACAACAGTCGATATCTGAATCTAGCGTTTTGGTGAGCTAGAAAAATGTCATTAAGACGTACTCTTTAACATCCCGTCTCAGACACTGACCCCTCCCTCTGGGGATGCCGGGAATTGGCATGAAAAGTTATTGGATGATGAGCAATACCTCCGAGCACCTAAGACTTGCCAGACATCATAGTAGTAGTAGTAAGTAGTAGTAGTAAGTGAGAGAGCTATACAGCTGCTGAAAAAAAAAGGGGAAATTCCCAAACACCAAGAATTTAACAACTTGACACCATACCCAGTATCACAACACATCCTTGCCAGACATCATATGCCGCCACTCATCCAGGGTCACAGCCAGTTAAAAGATAGAAGCCTTAACGCCCGCGTTTTTGGCATGTCCCCCTTGAAACTTTTAAGATTTGGTAGGATTGGCCCAGGAAACGTCTCACGTGGACGATAATAGAAAATAGCCCGCTAATTTAGTTCGATTTGCTGAACTCTGAAGTAGAAAGGTTGCCTAGGTTTAATGCTTATGGTTGATATAACTACGACTGATTGGTTTGCCTAAAGAAACTTAACTTTTCTATGCTAAGCTAGGCTAGACGAGATTTTCCACGGGCGTACAGTTGTGCCCTTGCATTCTGGACGAGGAAAGCTCCCTCGTACTTTATGATATTTAGCCTGGCCCATGGTATGATTGCAGAGCTTTCTGGAAAGCTTATGGTACCACTACCGAGAGTGATCTCCGAGAACTTCATCTCCATGGTAGTCGGCACCAGTTCCAAGACCGATGGAGGCGCGCCGTCGAATGGTGAAGGGATACTTCTCATGTTCAGCATCCATTTCTTAGGTGGGGGTGCTGCGACCTGGGTAGTCTTGTGTGGGATAAAGTCGAAATTAATAAGTGGCTGATCAGCGGCTTTCCCAGCACCACCAAAATAAGATTTGTCTTCATCGACTGTCTGGATTCTGATCTTGCCAAGGACCTTTGGGAATCCAAATCTTTCACGGCCTAGAAAGACAGCAGATCCATTGTCGAGGATCAGTATGACGTTGTAATCAAACTTCTCTCCTTGATAGGTTACCTCGACCTGGTGGACAAGCTCCGAGTAGGGCCCAACCGTGCTAGATCCATAATGCATGAGTCGGGTAGTGACAAGAGGTTCGTCCTCAAGTTCGAGCATACTGGGAACGAGGTCGCAGACGGAAGAGACGGAGACACGATAGGTAATAGTGACCATTGTGATGTCTGCTGCACTGTCCTCTCCACTAGAATAAGAAGGAGAACATAGGGGTACAGCTGTATCCTGCGCCTTCAATGTTCCAAATGGCATTTTGAAGAAAGAACAACCGACTATAAGTAGTAGATTGACAAAACGAATGATAGTATATCATAGAAGAACTCCAACTTTGCCGGGCTCCATCTTAGCATTGAATTTTCATCACTGTCCTACCATGTCTTTATGTGTATTTTTTGGTTCTTTAGCTGAACTAGTGCAGTAGAGACTGAATCTGGTTTCCGAATTATTTCGGCAGCGAGATTCAAACGATATCAAATAGACTAAGATGTACCTTGGCCTGTACGGTACGTGAAACTGGTCTGACTCTCCGGAACGTAGGTTCCGGCTAACAAGTCATGCGATGGCATCGCCAGGACGCTTGTTATCTGGACACATGGTCTTGGGAAAAATACGATAATGATTATCTGCCGGCCGCCAAGTTGTTGTTCAGTTGACTCGGAGGATGTGGTTCGAGTCTCTGGTGCTCTTTTGTCACAACATATCTGATGTCTGCAGCTAAAAGAGACAGCGTCGTATATTCCTCAGTTACTTGTTTCACTGGGTTCCGTACTTCCGGGAGGTCCGTCTATGTGTTGAAGCCAATCGGGGTTCAAACAGGAGCAACGAGGGAGCTCAAATAAAAACTTTCCCAACCAATTATGAATGCACTTCTATGATATGAAATAAATTAGTATTATTTTTTCCTCCCAAATCACTTGGCGGCATAGTCAAGAATCAATAGTGTACCAATGATTCCCAAGTCAGGATAACCTGAATGGCTTGTTGGGGAATGGAAAGAGCGTCATAGGGCTAAAGTGACTCTAGTCTCATACAGGTATTGGAGGCTGGGGGCTATCACATCCAACAGAATTTATGAGTGCCAACAAAACATCTGATGAAACATTAGCTCGTACAAGCTGACCAACGGTGCATCATTTGCTTAGCGAAGTAGTCTGCCCAACTTCGTTGTTGTTTGATTCTTATCGTACTCATACCTATTTGAGAGCACGATTACGGTGCCCTTTTCCTTTTAGTTAGTATGACGATGGTATGTATGTTTCCAGCAGAAGTAGGACCAAGAGGGACAAGTGTCCTGCAAGCCCAATCCTATCATTCATGACTGGATAAGGGGGTAATGCATGATGGCCACACCGATGTGCCAGCACTCACATACCTGTCCCAATAAATCCTTGGATCAGGCTATATGCAACCTAGGCCAATATACGTACCATAGACAATACGAAGGACTGCTGAGAACCCTTTTTCGGTATTATCTGCTGTATGCAATGAAGAGACATAGGGCCAGAAGTATTTGCCGAATTCATGGCTGAGATTCTTGTGTTAGCTTCTTTGGGGATTCAGGAATGGAGTTTTGGAATTATAAGAATTCTGTTGGACGACTGCAAAGGGATGAGCTAAACATTGGATGTGGTTACAGGTGGTTCTGATTCATCTTCCATATCAAGACTCGCGATGAATTCACTCAGTTTTCGGTTTTACTAGTTTGACGAGAGGGTGGTACAATGTACAAGATATCCTTCATAGATGTGTTCAAAATTGAGCTATTGTGCATCCGGACAGGGAGACTCATGATCATCCGCACCTCATCCAGACTGTCCGAAATTTTTCGGTGTCTTGAACTTACTTTCTAGGTATAGAAAATGTTCATCCGCACCAAGCTTGGGTTGGTTAGGCACACACACATGCACTTCAGGATTCAACGATCCAAGGATTCTGCCTGGTACTGTTGGCCTCCTTGCCGCTTGTCCTAGATTATCCAGACACATAAAATACCCAACGCTAACGATGGTCAATTCCATTTATATGCAAGCCAATACACTTCGCCTATGTTTCCCCCCACAGAGCGTCTCCCAGGCTCTTTTTATACCTAGTCCTTGATTCCTCCAAAAATAGTTAAATATGAGTGGAGTTGCCATCTTTATAGAGCTGACAAGAAGCACACCCCACTTACTCCTTTGTAACGGGAAAGCAAGATGTAAGCTCTATGATCTCCGAAAGTCTAAGACATAACAGAGAGCTTGGCAGTGTCAAAAGTACCCCTTTAAGCTAATCATTTGATGCAAGGACTTTCGTACCAATTTGTCGCCAGCCAATGAGTGAATATATCAGAGGGCGAAAGGTTCCAGTACTGACGCCACCTCGGCTCTACGGCTGTCTCTCACGCCACTTATACTTTGCCCATGAGTTATGGTATGCGGATTGGGACAACATTAGCAAGTCAAGAATTTGGCTGTCTTACCAAGATTTTGTAACTGAGCTATACAGAAGCTTGGGGGCAAAGTGTTGATGTATAAAATGCGTCATAGCTAGACGTTTTTGTAGGCAGTAATTTACATGCTTTATTCTTATCTTTTCTACTCCAACAAAATGAGCAAGGCCGAAAATCCTTATAAAGTAAAGCCAACGGTTGGCCTTCCCCCTGGGACCGATTCTTACGAGCAACTTGATCTCAAGCCACGACTGCCAAGAGCTCCCCCAGAACAGACAAGGCCATTGCCGGAATGGCCACCTCCAGCACAGCGTAAAGGCAAATGGATGGCAGATTATTTGGACCAGGCACATTTGGCTTCCACTCCAATTGGTTTTTATAGAAACTAATTTCTGTTGGTTATCTCCTATAGCTCAATCCCGAAACCGAGTTTGACCAAATTATACGCACCTCGCATTTGTTTGGTATGTCTCCTTTTGGAGCATCGTTAGCCTACGACGTCATTATTTGCATCAATTCGCAGACACCAGCGGGTGCCGCTGCAGTCCAAGGGGGGAGCGTTACCAGAGAACCTCACGCGCGATATTATCGAACTATGATGTCTGAACTTAGCTGGGTGTTTCATGGTAGTACTGCACCAGAGACAGCAAAGGACATCTCTCGAATCAATAAGATACAGAGCGGTGTGTGGAAACGCAAACCTGGAACATTCAGTTCTGTATGGGAAGGCAAAATGACCATCGTTGGCATCTCCTACTTCGACACTTGGGCTCGCCGGGTGGTAGGAGCATGTTGTCAAACGCCTCATCCCAATATCCAAGCGGCGTATCCGTTTTGGGGAGAGCAGCTGACCTCGCATTTCGTGACCGAGCCTAGCCATGGGTCTCAGTCGTTTGGAAACAATTATCCCCGAACCTGGGATGAGGTAGAAGAGTTTTTCTATTGGCTGCAAGACTTCCCCTATGAGGAGCAGACTACTCCGGAGCAGAAGCAAATCGGAGCAGAGACTGCTGAATACTTCGTCCAAGGATTTTGTGACTTCTGGTTTCCAGGGTACAGTCCTTGACCCAGTCAAGAGTGATTGTTTATAGCTGACTGTCCTGACCCTGCAGTTTTCTTCAGTTCATTGGTCGAGATATTATTTTGACGTTCATTCCACCGCAATGCCGGCGCAGGCAGCGCATGGGAGAACCCAACTGGCTGCGGTCAGAGTTAATCAAGTTGGTGATCAAATTATACTATGATGTTCATGACTATCTTCTGTCGGATCCTTCAGAGCCAGACATGACATATTTCCGAGGGCAACTGGCCCGCATCGACCTCTCTACGGCTGATTATCATATTCGCAAGAAAAGGGGGTTGCAAGATGGCCTCTTCAAGCTCTCTGCGCTAGCCCTGTTGATCGGTATAATAATTTGTAATTATTCCCACTAGAGAGAACAACAGTAGGGTTGTCATACAATTTAGCAGACTGTAAAACATGAGAGGAAAACTTGCACAAAGAATCTATAATATAGGAGTAGCTATGTCATTGTTTCGATGCACAGACGCCTATGGTCCGATCAGATCAAGTATCTATAGCGTTGAAGTAGGTTGCTATCAACCAGCTATATGACAATCCGCAAGTGATTATATATTCCATATTCGTAGTCTTAAGGCACGAGCCCTTCAGCTTGGCAACTCCAGTCTAGAGCATTCGTATCTAGGGTAGGCGATTAGGTAGTTGGTTTGCTGACAACAACGGCCTGTCAGATCAAATTTTTAGACACGAGTTCCCTTCCCGCAACAATTGATATCATCCCATATCTAGCCTCCTACGGCCTCAATAGGGTCTCCCATGATAGTAATTTAGAAAACGCAATGCCAATCGCGATAGCTCCACGCGGTCTCAGAAGCCTCCACGCGGCGCGCTTCACAAAAGTCGCGTCTGCAGCTGTAGCTTGTCCAATTGTCGCTCGGACCCAACGGTTTCCCCGGATGGCCATGTCAACCAAACCTGACGTTTCATCGCCGTTGGTGCAGCAGACGGCGTGGCAGAGGCTCTGTGTCTCTGACCTTGACCGCCTCTACCCTCTTCTTGCCGCCTATATCCAGCAGCCCTCACTCGCAGAATCTGTCACAGAGCTAGTCATGGACTTTTCCTCGGCGGAGTATTGCTTGCCAAACGATTACCCTCCCGATGAGCCCGCAGAGTCTAGCTTGGGAGTGGCTGGCGATCTGGTGCGTGAGCATGTGTGTAGCCTTGGCCTTGGTGATAGAGAGACCAAGGCAATGCTGCACGTACTACGACTGTGGACGAACCGGCGAGAGACGCCCCGCGACTGGCAGCCAGGGGATGTACCCTCTGAGCCCCGTTACCTTCATGGCGAGTTCGCTGGGCTCTCGGCCGTTGTCCTGCTCAGCCTTTGCAAGAATTTATCCACCTTGCACATAGCGCAACGGATGTCAGGTTTCAGCCCCATGTTGGAGGATTATTTTCTCAAGTCCAACTATGGCCTACTGCAGGCACCAGGCCTACAGAATCTGAAGAAAGTCGAGGTCTTGCCGGGAGAGTGGTGGAATGCAGAGACAGTTTACGGCCAGCTGGAGTTCCTCAGGCTTTTCCAGTATTTCCACCGCCTTCCGGCAATCAACGCAATCTCGATTGATAGTTGTCAGGAGTACCAGTCCTATCATATTACATTCATTCCGCGAACCGGAAATATGAAGACCCTCAAGCTGGAGCATGTCGATATAGATGACTCACTTCTTGGACTCCTTATCAGTATACCCAAGGTCCTGGTCGAACTCAAGGTATCACTGGGCGGGAAGGAACATATAGATGGTGGGCTCCCAACAACCCGCCCACACTCCATCGGGAGAGCGCTCGCACAGCACAAGGAGACCATAGCAGCACTTGATCTGGACCTGGATTTGTGCGTTTCGGAGCACGTTTGCAAAGGAAAAGTTCGAGATGATCCTGATGACGAGGATTCTGATATTGAGACATTTGGTAGAAACTACTACAAGATGGATCAAGAGACCCGTCTTTTAGTTCAGAAAATCCCGATCGCTCTTGAGAGTTATGGGTGGACAATAGGCTCGCTCCATGATTTTACCTCTCTCAAGCACCTCAGTATCGGGATCTACACGCTTCTAGGCCCTCCCGATGTACGCGGAGAGCGGCTTGCCCGCCAGCCTCCATTTCGGCTCGTCGATGCTTTGCCACCCAATTTGGAGTCTTTCTGTCTGTATGGTTACAAGAAAGGAGCAAACCCTGATGTTGATGAACATGTCAACGAGTTTATGAACAACAAAGAAGCCAGATGCCCAAGCCTGAAGGAGGTGAGAGGGGTTGAGGAAGAGGTCCCAGGTGTGGCACAGCTGTTCCCCGAGGATTCGTACGTGGACCGCATGTCATCTGGCATGGAAGAAGAAGAAGAAGAGACTATTCATCAATGGAAGACACCAGAGTTCCCCAGCGAGTGGAAGCCTGTAGAATAATCATCACGTAGGAAAGGGCCGGGGGGGTCTGCCTGGTGAAAGCAGGTGGGGTTAATTAGGGTCTTCTAGAGATACATCGTGTCCATCGGGTTTTGTCGCTTGACTATCGTGGTCTTTCCCAATTGGCTGGCGCAGCAGTCCCCCAACCCATGTCCCTTTCTTTTTATCAATATTTAGCTGCTTGGATTACAAACAAGACATGCATTCATTAGTAGAAGAAAGTTTTGAACCCCACGGTACAAATTCATATCAATGTAGAGGAGTGAAGAGCATTTTGTCAGTGAACAGGGAATAGAAAACGACATGGTGAGCAGGCCGTGAGATATATCGTCAACTTTTTTGGGTATGTGTATGCATACGAAGCCCGTTTTCTCAGACGACATCTCGTTGTAAAATCACCGTCCTCATACCCATATCCTTACCGTCGAGTTTATACATATCTTTCACGATCTGAATCACACTATAACCTCTGCGTTCGTACCACTCATGAGGAGTCAACTGGTGATAAATAAGCATTAGTGCCAACAGCAGGTATCTTACAGCTTCTTACTTACCGGAGGAATCTGCCCATAGAAGAGTGGCCCAAGACTTGGGTTCTGAACATCTTCCTTGAACCCGGTATCGAGCATGAGATGGCGGGCGTTGAGCGGCTCATTGACCGCTTGGCTCTCGACTTGATCCATTGCGCTTCGAGCAATCCCGAAGCTACGCAATTCAGGAAAGACGTACAGACTCTTGATCCACCATGCGTCTTTTATTGGTGCCTTCACACCGAAAGTTGCTGCATCTGGGTTTTCACTGTCTAGTGAAATATGTCCGACAGGATGAAATTGAGCCCCAGAGGGGACGCGAGGGGTGCCTCGCAGTGACTTATTGGTGTCCGCCAGGAGTGTTTTATCCTATCCGTAGTCAATAAAGCGATTTTATAAGCATAAGAATGAAACAGCTACTGACCGAAGGGTGCTTCGCCAGATGCTTCTGCATGGCGGCGTCAAAATCCGCTGATCCATCAGTATGATAGACCTTCCCAGAGACTCGGAGTTAGCTGTTTGTAGGCTTCATGATTTCAATATGATGCGCAATTACATACAATCCAATAGATGCATTTCGTGCCGGCTCGCTGCTTGTCAGCCCATTCGCTCGCGACTTTCTCCGCATGCCATCCGCATTCTTCCCGATGCACTACCAGCCTTGCAATATGGTCTGGAGACTCTGAATCCCAGGGAATCAGTTCTACCTTTGTCGTTACCATTGTAGATTACTTTTGTGCTTGTTAGATGTGTGGTGTCCGTCTTTGCTGAGATATGACTCAAACAGAGAAAAATGGGTTTAGTTTACATAATGTTGCTATCGTCAATTAGTAAGCCGCAACAGGGATTAGATTGATCAGGTTCGTATTAGCAAGCAAAATACGGATAACATGAGGATCGAAAGAAACGGGATCATGACATTAATAGCCCGATGATCTCTGAACATGAGGGCCTTTCCAACACAAGAGGTGGGTCATGATCGATAACGTCACACGTGAAGAAAACCACTGCTTGCCAAAGGCCATGGAGTAAGAAAATTATATCTGAGCCGGGTTAAGTCACTCAACTCAAAGTGGGTAAAGACGGGCTTGAGTAGCAAATTGACGCCCATTTCGAAAGAGCAGCACTCGGGTCTTTCTAAGAGTTTCTAAGCTAGAACTGAGCGAGGGGATTGAAACTGTCAATGATATACAATTTCTAGTGCTCTGTTCTCAGTTAGTTAGATTTGAGACGGCAAAATTCGAGCTAGTTCGAGTCAGTTCTTGATATGGACACAACGAAATTAGGACTGTGACTCAAATAACTGGATGATTTATCACTGTTTTAGGCTATCTGCTGCGACACTGATAGTTCCTTGACATGATGGATCGTCGAGGCTTGATCAACACCATCAACTGCTCCCAAGATAACTTCACGCAAATCTCCCAAGCTCATGGACAAGGCCATTCTTTCTACAGCCAAATTATCCCCTAGTGCCTCCTGCCTGGTAATGAATTGAAGACCAGTAAGCACGGCAAATATAACCATTTGTATGATTTTTCGCCCCTTTTCAAATGCCATGAAGAATTCTAGAAACGAGGCGATTTTATGGCAGTACAGGCGGGGGTCCGTCTCTTCAGGCCAATCGGTAATATCAGATTTGTCGGAATTTGCCCGAAGACATTCGTACAGAATGATGCATGTGGAGCAATAAAGAAGCGACATTTCACTGATTGCGCACTCTTCTGCTGTTGGCTCGACTCTCGTCCCTGAACCGGCTTTGGCTCTGTTTAGATAATGGATGGCTGGGTAGCCTAAACCAGCCGTCCATTTCTGCATCTCTTGATGGAGCCTCCAGCATTCCAATACCACCTCTTTTCTTTGAGAAGCCTGCTCAGGTGTCGATCCTTGAAGTGCGATTGAGTCACTCTTTTCAACAACACAGCACAAATCTGCCATGATATCAATAAGAATATCCTTCGTTGTCTTCGGTATATACATCCATGGCAACGTTGTCCATTTCTTCTCGGCAAGTGGTGCTTTTTTCCGCAGCTGCAACTGGAGAGTGATCTACACTAGCTTTAGACACAGAGGAATGAGCAATCTATGGGGTTTCAATGTACCTGTTGAAAACGCGTATCGCAAAATATATAATGTAGCATGCCCTGTGCGTAAAATGAAGGGTCTTTCGACATCATAAGTGCCTCGAACCCGAATACATGGGCGAAGTACTTTTCCATCTGCTTGGAGCTGAATAACTCGCAACCCGGGGCATACGTACACTACGGATAAACTTCAGTAAGTTGAAACAGAATTAATAGAACGGGGAATAACCTTACCTCATACAAACATAGCATGCTTCCAACGAGAATAATAGATGCCAGGTCCTGCTGCTCATTTGTGTTCCCGATATAACTCGCGACTGAGCGTAATGTTTGTCCATACATTTGTTGGCAAGAAGGGAGCATCTGCGGGACATTTTTCTCTCGCGCCCACAATCCCACGGCGTTGGTTAAAACTGCTCTGCGAAGGACTCGATTCCCCTGGAACAGATCTTGAGCAACCGCCACCCATCCGGTGCTTGAATACTGCACTATCCTGGATAAGGCTGAGCGCGCATTGGGAAGATAACAATCCCAGAACTCGCCCACGGCGTTCTCTTCAAAAGCACTACGTGCAAGCTTGTTGGAGAGTAGTTCCAAGCTCGGCTGTGTGCTTCGTGGTTGATATGGCTTTATCTCGAATGGCTTGTTCTCGCCTCTGTCTTTCGAGTAGAAGGCCGTGTTCAGCTTGGTTGAGCCCTGGACTGATTCTGCTGTGCTGACCAAGAATATGTGCTTCTTCTCATAACCGCCACATTCTACACCTGCATTCTGGCACTGGCCACAAGATGGCCATGCTCTGTCGCACTGGGAGGCTGAATTAGCATCTCACACCTGGTCTGACGCGCATACTGTGGTTGCAGCCAGGCCCATGACTCACGCCTCTTTTCCGCTTGCGGCAGGTCGCGCACCCTCTGGACCGTCCGGGAACTCCGACCATTGTGCTTCGCTGACAAGTCGGAGCCTGATGCTGTGAAGCTTTCTTTCATGCAGATCAGTTGCTTTAGGGATTAAACTCGGTAGCTAACCTGCACGGCTATCGCGGATAACTACGCGAAATGGAGGGAAAAACAAGTCATCTTGGGGCTCTTAGTTGAGCCACATATCAAACATGGTGACGCCCCACTCGTTTCCCTGACCGACTCAGGGGTCACAGACTCCAGGGACAGTTGGCGGCTATTCCAAAACTCGTGCTGACAGGTGAGAACTGCGGAGTTCCATGCGGAATTAGGATTGATTTGTGGAGCTGCTCGGACAGTGAAGCCCAGAATATTTAACTAATCCCAAAGCTGACCGAGATTATGCTCATCGGTTTTCTCTTCAGCCCTGTGAGCACGAGGTTGCAGGCACCTTGCACGAAGCAAACTAGGTGCATCTAAACCTGGTAAATTGCTGACTGGTTGCCAGATGTCCTTCCTTAGGTTTACAGAGAATCTCTGCGCGCAATACAAGCAGTAAATGATTCCTAAGCGAGCTCCACCTAGTAACTTAGCCAAGGCTTGCCAGCGTTTACCTTGTTTGTCTAACATGGAGCCGTGCACAAAAATAATGCAAGAAACCCTTCATAATTGTCTGCTCACCGATATTCTATCATTTGAGTATGTTCACCCTTTCTATTGGTGGATCCAGGTTGCCCACCTCCTCCGCGCCAGGATCTGGATCCAAAACATTGAACACTCATGATTATGTGTTGCTAGAGAACCTGGTAAGCCCAACAAGAGTCTCAGTAGTCGGACATGATATGGGCGACTTCACGGCCGGTCTAAGTAGTCCTAAATAAACAGAATTTTATCTTTGGTAATCGGGGAAATCAACGCATAACTCAACAGGGAAATTAATAGTGATGGACGCAAATTAATGGCCGAGAGCTTCATGCTAGGTTTTTACCGTGGTGCCAGCAAACGGAAACACACTTCTGCGTTGTGATTCAAGGAACAAGAGCAAGCCTGTAGGGCTGTGTTTATCCATCCGCTTTGATGGTAGTGTCTCTTGTGTGAGATAGAAAGGAGAGACCTAAATTCGAAGAGGTTGTAGACGCAAGCGGATCAAGCTAAACAGCTAGAAAGAAGCATCATTTCATGCACATGTGGCATAGCTGCCCGACAAATCTGGCAGTGTCACTTATTCTATCCACATAGCATCTTACTTGTTCCCAAAAAACTGCTGAAAAAAACACCGATATTCAACGATGACTATCTGGGCTTCTAGACAATCGCAAGTCGATTCACTGGTCCGCCAATTGCTCAAAGATCAATTTCATTACCTGTGCCGGAACAGGGCTGGTGGTTCAACCTTCTCATCTTTACGTTGGGGCTAGCGAACTTGGGCATATAACTGGCCAACATCTTACCTAATAGCATAAAGATGAATAACTATATGCATAAAGACAACTTTCAAAGGTACAATCCAAATCAACTCAAACATAAAGATTGATGGTTGCCGGCTATTAACAGCCTTTAACAGTCGTGACAAACAGATGGCCATGCTGTGTCGGAAAAGTTTCTCGCCCTACTATGAGATAGCTCAGCTTGCCTACCAACGACTTAACGGTCTTAGATTTAACGTGTTGAAATCTCCTTCTTGCGCCTTCAGGAGATCATAGCTCAGGCCATAAGTTTATTGAGCTATCAATATCCGTTTAGGTAGAGGGTGGTTTTTGCATTTGCGAATTCATTCTAAAAGTCAAGTTCGTGTGGTTAATGTGGTTTTATTGTTCAATAGCTTGAATAGAAACAATCCATTTCCATCACATGTCAGCTCAAGGTTTTCCTACAATCTGTAGTTAACAATGACTATCAAACATGTTGTCCGACCCTTGACCAACGTTTCTACCCCCACAAACTGTGTCGTAATAACGCGAGTGCTCAACACGCCCCCAAACTCGTGCTCAATGTTCATGCCTCCACTCCATGCCTGGTAACTGCTTCCATCGTATATGGTCCCATTTTCCATTTGCTTCCCAATCAGTCCGGATGGAAATATAAAAGAAGTCTTCAACATCATCGATATTAACTGGAATACCTGGAAAATCCTTTTGATGCTTCTCTACCTCCTTCTTAATTTTTTTCTCCCATAGGCAGTGAAACTCATAAAATGGCCGCGAGCGGTGTTCTCTAGTAGGGGGAGAGCAATATTTTTTGTCAAATACCGGGATCGGACCCCAATTGGACGATACTTTTGTGTGTTCTTTGAACCTACATTCAGGGGTTGAGGGGCGAAAGGTAGGCATCTTCGCGAAAATTCAAAATGTGCAGTATGTAGTGTGTGGGTAGCAATTGAGGAGAAAATATGCTATGTGAGAATGGTAATAGCCAAAATGTTAACGCACCATTTGGAATATGTCTCGCCATTTATACTCGAGGTAATAATGATTCATGGAAGCTGACCAGATGTGGAAGTACGCGAACAGGCTTGAGGAGAATGTGAACTACGCTTCATGTGCCATTGACTTGCATTTCCAACGGTAAAAATATGAATCAAGGTCCAAATCTGAGCCCCAGAACAAGGACTGGGCGATAAAGTACGGTTCACTGAACCATGGCTTTGTTGTAGCTTTGCACGCAATGCGCAGTGTAGACACGTTTATTCTCTTGTATTAACTCCTGTAGTTTTAGATGTGCTAGCAAGCAAATTGCTCCCATTTTGATGTATGGACCTCTTTATAGTCTTCTTTGCCCAGAACACATGAGTTTGTTTGATCTGAAATCGACGCATAGGCAGCCAAGCCGACTTGTCTGGCAGCAGCTACCAATTCAAGTAGAGAGATGAAACGAAAAACTTACCAGGATCCCCTTGCGTGCTTTTGTAATTGATGAATACAAGCTTTGAAAGCCACCCGCAAGTTCATCTATGTTGACTACCTTGAAATCGCGACCATTGATTTTCCTTTTTTTTTTCTAGACCTGAAAACTAAGGCTTCGTTCTGAAGTCGTGAATATGATCTGCTATAACCATTGTAGTCGCAGTACAATGCCCAATCTGGACAGAGAAGGCATTGGCTACTACTGCCGTCTGGGTGTGTCGTAACAATGAAGGGATATCGGAAAACAGTGCGCCATTCGCCCTGGACGGATTGTGCACGATTTCCCCCCACATCGCACAGCCTTGAGCATACTCTGACGTGCTCTGATACCACCTCACGATCAGACTTTGCTCCCATTTCTATGGTTCTAACAACATGTCTAATCGTGCAAGATCTATTGGCCAAGATGCTACTTACGAAGCGAAGGCTTCACTGACTAAGAGCAGTCTGTGTTTCACAAAGGGGCTACTTATGATGAGGCACCTACTCATCCTTTGTTTAGTTACATCATGGCTGCTCATGCGCCTTATTTACACTGCTAGGTACAAGCGGAGGACGGGAAACTTTGGTTTCTCCTCGTTTCTCGTCTCGCAAATCACAATGGATATCTGGAATGAACTTTACTATGTGTTCTACCATGATCTTTCCTGGAGGGTCAACAGAGGGTTGGGCCGCCCATTGTTGAAGAATCGGCGTTATTCCCTACGTTGGCCAGCACACAAGTGACATTAAATGCAGATGTTGGTTGCAGCGTACCTAACATCTTAATTTAGATCTTCGGGTGGTGTTCCGGCGGTTAAAAATAAACACCCGAGAGTCTAGATCGCGGTCCCTCCTGGGCACACACAAGTTCATAAACACACTCCGCAAAGGATAAGCATGCATCAGCTGCATGACGCCCTAAATCCCCTCACATCAATGACCTGGCCTTACGATTTCAATGCTGACTAGCAGTATACCAACCAGTGTAAAACCTTGGCGGGAAGCTGTGAGTGATATTTATCAATTTTGTCTAGCCAAAGTGCCAATCTTGTGAACCCACCATCGAGCACAAGCAAGAGTTGACCTCCTTCCCTGAAACACATCCCCCTTTATTTAACTTTAAAGTTTACTTCGTTTTACTTCTCAATCCAACAGGATGGGGATCTGCGGGGTACATTGACAGCGTCTAACGTAATGGTAAATTGTCTTGCTGTCTTGCTGACTGTTGGTCTGATGCATTGTGGAAACCCCTGCACGTGGCTGAGAGATGAGCTGAGTGAGTGACAAAGTTATGGCGCTTATGACCGTTGAAGGCAGAATGTCCCGGTAGTACTTTACAGTTACTACAGCCGAACAACGAAAGAGAGAATTGGAGCATTTTTCATGTTAAAGGAAGGGCCTTATGAATTTGACACGGGATCTAGATAGGTCATACTACTGGCATTCATGACCGCTATGAAAGACCGTCGCAGCTTCAGTCGTCCCCGAATGACCGAGCTGGTTTCACCGCCAGGGACTTTTGGCGTTGCAGTACTGCATTTCAGCTGCCCCAGGGAGGTTTCAGCCACCCAACGCTGACCAACAGGTTGATGGTACAATGACAAGTGGAGAGACGCCCTGCCGCAAGGCGGGAGGGAATTTGCTCCCTGCTCCAATCGAGTGGTGACATGTTTGCACCGCCGCGCTTGCACATCAAAATGATGACATATTACCAACACGGTGAACATTGTTACCCTTTGCGGATGAATCTAGTCATGAAGCCATCCTTGTGGCTTGAGCGACCCATCTATTTGCCTTAGCTGATGTATTTTCGGCTGTGATTGTGCTCGGTTGCCTGGGCTGGGACCAACATTCATATAAGAAGAGAGAAGCCTCTCCGTTTGTTCGTGGGAACACTCAGCTCGCACCACATTACTCTCCCACCATTACCAAGACTTTGACAAGGGGGCACCAGCTTCTTCGTCAGTCGTTATGTACAAATCCGACTTGTTTGTGGCGCTTGCCGCTCTGGTGCCAGCTGTGTTGGCACAGTCTGCCAGCCCATGCGAGAAAGTCAACGATCAACAGGCCGCAGCGCTATTGAAGTTGGATGAATCTGTCAATCCGTACAACTATCAGTACCTGGCATTCTTTGACGCCGAAACGGCTTATCAATGCGTTACTTCTATCCCCATCAACAACACTGAAGTAGCGGCGATGATCGACATCGACAAGAAGTTTCTCGCTTTATACTCCACGATCCCGTTTTTAAAGACCCCCCCCAAATCATACCAGCAGCCTTCAATTGATGTCTTGGCTCGGCTAGATGAAATTGCAGAGAAGGCAAAGGGTGGCAATTATTCCAACTACAACCAATTCGAACTCGATATTTCGGCGATCAACCGAGGCGTATACGATACCCATTTTGGTATCAGCAATGGTCCTACTGGCGTGATTTCTTACAGCCTTCCATATGGCCTCGTCTCGGCTTCCGTCGATGGAAAGGAACTTCCCCAAGTCTATGCCCACAGCGACATCATTGACAAAGTGTCAAACCCCTCCCACATTGTCGAAATCGAGGGCGAGAATGTCTTTACCTACCTCCAGAAATACGCAAAGACCAACGCAGTGACGAATATGCTTGATCCCCACGCCGAATGGAACCAGCTGATGTACAATGAGGCTACCCAGTTTGGCTCTTGGGCCGCGGACATTAAACAGAGTATGACTCTCGGTGGTATTCAGACCACGACAATCTACAATGGCAATTCTCTCAAAGGAAAGTTCTCCAACGGAACTCAGTTTGAATGGAAATACATGGCTTCTTCGGCAGCCTCGTTCAAAAGAGCCAACATCACCAGTGGCGAGGATCTCTTCACTTTATTTGGCCTCGCCGACAAGGAGCAGCAAGATCAGCAAGAGGCGATTAAAAAGCGAGCCCTCGACAACCAAACCACCACAACGCCTCAATATGTGCCCTACAGCAGCTACCCAAAAAATCCCATCGTCACTCAGGCCAACTTCACACGTGGTGGTGTCGTGTCGGGGTACCTGCTTTCGGAGAACTCCACTGGTGTACTCAGCCTTCCAAGCTTCTCATCGCGTGACGACTATACCGAGAGCGCTGAAGAGTTTTCCGTGGCTGTAACGGAGTTCATCTCCGAAGCTCGGAAAGCCGGTACCAAAAAGATTGTCATCGACCTCTCAGGTAACGGTGGTGGTAATATCATGCTGGGATATGACGTCTTCAGGCAATTCTTTCCGAAGAAAAATCCCGAGGCCTTGTCCCGCTCGCGTGCTACCCCTTTATTCGACCTGCTGGGTCGTCTCGTCGAACAATCAGGGAAACTGGTCGATGGTAGCCCTGAAACTGAGTTTCTCCAGCAGTTGCAAGCGGCGTTTGCCAACGCGGGAGACTTGAACACCAACAACACCCTCACTGCCGATGGTAAGCACTGGACGTCGTGGAAAGACTTTGCCGGGCCTCTTGAGATCAATGGGGACAACTTCACAAAGGCTTGGAAATATGACATGTCGCTGCCAGTAAACTACGCGCCGTTTGAAACCTACAACATAACGGGGTACGGAACTAACGAGGCAACATATGACGAAGCATTCTCCCCTAACGACATTATCATCCTCTATGATGGCTACTGTGGAAGTACTTGTTCCATATTCAGTAACTTGATGAAGAATGTTGGTGGTGTCAAGAACGTCGCCGTCGGTGGCATTCCCCAAAACGGGCCCATGCAAGCAGTTGCGGGTACTCGAGGAAGCCAAGTAAGGCAGCACGACTCCATGGCCCAAGTTGCAGAATTGGTCCGTTCGGGGCTTCTGGACAGCAAGAACGGATCCCGCGAAGCACTACGATCGGAGCTTGGTCTTTCATTAGCGCAGGTCGAGGATATCCCATCCACTAGCCAGGCACCATGGAGGGTTGGAATGGCCCTCAACATTCTCGACCAGGTCTCCACGGGTAACTTGGAAGTTCCATACCAGTTCGTCTATGAGGCGGCCAACTGCCGGTTGTTCTACACCATTGATATGATCCGCGATGTCACTGTGCTCTGGGAAGCCGCCGCAAAGGTTGCTGGGGGGGATACGTCGGCTTGCGTCCCTGGATCAGTGGACGGTCCTGGATCTGAGCGCAACAAGCCCCTCGTCGAATCCCCGGGATTCTCGCACGAGGATATTTGGAAAAACGCCAATTCCACTAAGCTCTTGGCGGTTAACAATACGAGCGGTGGCGGTAATGATGATTCAGAGTCATCGGCTTCTCGAATGACGATGGCGGCAAGCGTGTTTGTCGTTTCAGTCTTGACGGCTTTGTTGCTATAGAGGCTAGATTTTGGGCATAATCCGGGGCACTGAAATTATCTTGAGCTCACAATCATGAAACTCTCTTTAAATCAGGCCGCAGTAAGATACACAAGGATGATAACTTAATGAATAACGAGACATATCTTTTATTATTGCCGTGACTCCGTAGAGCAAGCAATATCTCAAACATGTCGCAACTTCCTGCCAAAGTTTCAATCCGTCCTGCTGCCCGTCAACCTGAGTGAGGCCTTAATTGGTGTGTTATCATAGGAACCTGTTCGCTCACGCGGGGGAACCCGACTCGTCCGTCACACCCTCATCCCGTGCTGAGCGAATGTCAATCGTCATGTGTGGGGAGGCTGAACCGGACCCTTAGTCAATTGGCCAAAATTCACGACAGGCAAGATGGGCTCCGAGACTCTGCTTGTCATCACCCCGTTCGCACCAGCGCAGGCATGGATTGATGATCTCCGAAAAAAGGTGCCTGGTATCAATTTTCACGTTCATCCAACAGAAATGTACGCCAAGGAAATCCCCAATGATGTACCCGCCGACGTCTGGGAAAATATCACCGCGCTGTATACGTGGAAAGCCTTCGCTCCCATAGGGCTGGCTCCGAAGCTGCAGTATGTCCAGTTGCACAGCGCGGGTGCCAACCAGATTCTCGGGCTTCCGTTATTCGAGAAGACGGACATTGTCTTCAGCACCTCCAACGGAGTTCACCCCCACAGATCTCCGAGTGGGTGTTTGCAAGCTTTCTTGGATTCCAACACCATTGCAAGTAGAACTTCCTCCTACTCACATAGCTTAACCACAGCTAATACCTTTATCAGTTCATGAGCATCTCGAGAATCAGAAAAAACGAAACTGGGTTGATCCCGATTCAGATGAAGACGTGGAAGACGCAGTCGGTTTAAGAGTGTAAGTGCTAAATTATGGGCTGTTTCTTTTTCTCTAGCAGAACATCTCGCTCATATCATTTTTGAAGTGGGATTCTGGGATACAGCGCAGTCGGCAGACAAGTTGCACGCGTCGCCAAAGCTTTTGGTATGGATGTCCACGTCTACACCTTCCATGACCGTCCTACACCCGGGTCGCGAAGAGATGACGGCTTCACTGAGCCGGGCCTCGGTGACCCAGCAGGTGAATTTCCCTCAAAGTGGTTCCACGGCAAGGAGCAGCTCGACGACTTCCTCGGCTCCGACCTTGACCTCCTTGTCATCACGCTACCAGCCACACCTGCCACCGCCAACATGATTAGCGAAGATCAGTTTGATATTCTTAGCAAGAATAAGACATTCATAAGCAACGTTGGCCGTGGTTCTGTAGTTGACAATAAGGCGCTAATTGCCGCTCTCGACTCTAACAAGATCCGCGGCGCTGCGCTAGATGTGACAGAGCCAGAACCGCTGCCCGCTGATTCGAAGCTTTGGGGCTATAAGGATGTGTTTATCACGCCACATTGCGCTGGGAATTCGAACCACTTCAACGGAAGAACCTTCAAGATTCTTGCATATAATCTAGAGAGACGATCTAAAGGGCAACCTCCGGTCAACCAGGTCGACAGATCTCTTGGCTACTAGACTATGGGACTTGAACCAAAACCACTACACGTCATCCTAAGTTTGCCTCTCTGGAGAAGGACTAGCCATCCTAGGAGCAAAATGTCGACGAGATGCATCCCAATTTGCAGGAAGGTAGGAGGAGGCTTGGGATCCTTGGTCCGAGCAGAATTCAATGCTGCGTAAAAACTTCGAAGATTGCTGGTAAGGTTGACAAAATACATATTCAGATATTCTTAACATACTGAATTGTTTGCGATTGATGAAGCCTGCCATGCTAGTAATACTATTCACTTCAAGCGCTGGGCTCTTGCAATAACCGCAAGGGATGGTATATTCTAGGTAATCTATTCATGCCGTTTGGGCTAGTTTTACGATTCGGGATGTGTGAGAACTTCCTTGCCGTCAAGAATAAAAACAAAAGAAATTTCTATAGAGTCTATGTGTGGAAGCAATAACCGAAACTCCTGGTGTCTAGCCGTTCCCATGTGCAACTCCGTAACCCAAGCCGTTCTTTCATTCCCCCACGGTGAACGCGGCATCAATTGCTCATCGCTAATAGGTATCCAAATCCAAATCCAAAAAAAAAAAGAAAAAGAAGAAGAAGAAGAAGAAGAAGAAGCAATTTAACAAATTTAAACACAAACTATTCCGCTCGCCGGAAGCTCATCGTCCTCTTGAATCCCGCGATGAACTGCCGCTGCCCCGTCTTGATTCTCGACGGGGGCCGTAATGAGCCAACTTGGTCTCTGAACTCGCTAGATCCCTCCAATTCCACACGGAGAGGTTCCTCCTGGTCTTTCTGATAAAGCCCCAGCCCGGTTGTGTATTCGGTCGGGATGCCTTGCAATGACTCCTGTAGTGATCGAGGGTCGATTTCGTGCGACGATTTCGAGCGTACACCGTTTTGTCCACGAGCAGCGTCGTCGCTCGATGCTTGTGTAGTCGCTTCGCGTGACTTTTCGGGAGTTTCGCCGTGTGTGCCGTGTGATAAGTCGGGATGATCCGCCATGAAGGGTGTTCTAACGGTCACGGCCTCCGGTGGAGTTTCTGACTCGCCATCCTGACTATGGCGATGGCCGCGGCGACGACGGAGGAGCCAAAAGAGAACAATGGCCAGAGCGATCAGAAAAAGGCCTCCAAGCACGCCTCCAACAGCAGCGCCCACTACAGCTTTATCGACACCTCTCCTTCTCAAGGAGACAAGATGAACAGCATCTAGTAAATCACGGGTATGTCAGCTCCGATGCTCGTGTGCTAATAAAAACCTCGTTACCACCCACCGCCAAAAAGACGCTTTTTCAGCTCAGCCATAAGTCTGTTCGGATGGCCCCGGAACTGAGCAAGCGACTTCTCTGATAATACCCGGCAGAGTGAAGCGCTTGGATGAGCCAAAGCTAGCCCAGAGAACAAGGCCACGGTAGAAAACACGGGTGGTGATATCATGTCTGCGACTCCCCTGTCTGTCAAAGCCGAGCTTAATTTCGTTGATTGAGGCACAGAGAGTCTGGGCGAAATGGAAGGGTCAAATCCATGGGAGCGGAGGGGTAGGGGATGAATGCCAGGCAGAGGCGCCTGCCGGGGACTGGTCTAGATAATAACATTTTCATTTCATTAAGTCGGCTTTGGATAAAGTGCATGCATCAGAAAATGATCCGGTTGGGTGTGTGAGAGTCCGGAATTAGTACATGCAGCTTGCGTGAGATGGCACTGCCCCGGCTCCATCTTATTATTAGCATCCATCAGATGGCTCAATTAGGTAGTGGCCAGCGAGCAATACGTCAAGTGATTCAGATAAAATTTACTTCCAATACGGCTCATTGCCGAGAGAAGATGTTTCCCTGGTTACGCTGGCACAGCCTTGCTCGTTCTCGTCACCGTCCAAGCGTGTGACGGGACCGATAATGAGACAGTCCTGGTGCATAAGAATGCCAGAATGCGCATAACTGATGAGGCTATTTTAGGATCACAGCACGCATCAAACCGTCAATCAACAGCCTGCGTTGCTCAGGTCGTTCATCAAAGCCGCACGATTTAGAATTAATTGTCGCGTGATTGCTCGGTATCGAGGCATACGGTAGAGATGGGATAAACTGTTGGCTAGGCGCGACTAATACCGATGACGTTGTCTGACTAGACATTCATCAGCCTGCCTCCAAAGGTAATCCTTCGGGAGAGATGTTACCAAAATACCCCGATGAGTGTAATCAATGTTGCAACAGCACATTGATGAGTCTCACAACCACAGCCGAAGCAGCACAAGTCGCAAAACTCAGGCACTTGCAGCCAGTCAGGACAGTAGTCGATCCGCCTCAATAGCATGCCCATGACCCATTTATTAATGCGCGAATTCCCTCTAGATGGATTGCACACTCGGTGTCCTCCATATTACCTCATGTATGACGGCCCCCAAATCGATAAAAATGCATACGAATTGGGCATATGGGCCTCGGTAATGCGGCACAGCTCAGCTCGTGCCGTCAAAACAGGCAGAGATCATCTGCTGGGACAAACCGAACTACTACCACTCTCGTACCTATTCAGGTTCTCGCATCTGAAGAGTGTGAGCTTTTGTTCCAATCAAGAGGGAAGCAGGCCATTG
This sequence comes from Clonostachys rosea, assembly GCA_026958235.1. NCBI lineage: Eukaryota > Fungi > Ascomycota > Sordariomycetes > Hypocreales > Bionectriaceae > Clonostachys > Clonostachys rosea. The sequence continues at coordinate 1,298,930 of CP110205.1, forward strand.
GAGCAAGGTGCTGTGTCTACGTCGTTTCGGGCAAAGAGACCGGAATGAAAGGATTGTTCCATGCAATCGCGGAGGTAGAGTAATTACTTCAGTGGATCATAAAACGAAAGTGCCTATTTCTTATCACCGAAGGGACGGACTCGGTTGCAGCAGCAACTGGGATTTTATATCCAACCCTGTATCCCTCTAGGTATCTCGCCTACCCTATAGCCCAGCTACCTCAACAATGAGATCCATCACAAGGGCTTCCATTTCATCGCAATGACTGTTCTTAGGCCGATATAATTTAAGAATGCCTTCAAGGATTCAGCTCCGGTTGAGACATCTTAGTTGAACGTTGGACAACTACGAGGTGGGAAGATTTGAATGTCGAGAACAAAGAGATTATCTGCAGACAATCGTGATAGGACTTGATTTAATTATGGTACATCTGAATGTTCTAAAGAAGTCAACAAATCAAACATGCTCCGAATCCACACCATTACACATGTCCATGGCAAGCTCATAAAACTTATCCGCCGTGAGCTCGTGCGAGATGATCAATCGGGGCGTCGCCATGACTGAGTCGATTTCGAACTTTTCCTTGGCGACAACCTTCATCATGCAGGCCAGGATGGCTTCCACCGGGTACGCAAGGGCCTGGCGATAGGTGCAGTGGGAAGTGTTGGCGTGCTGGCTCTTGACGATGACATCGACGGCGGGCGGGCCTTCGTACTCTTGGTGGTCGTTGTCGACAATGCAGAGCTTTCCAGTCTTGCGGTCGATGTATTTTCCAAATATATATATATTCCCCCCTCTCTTACTAAACCTTCATGTCTCCTTTAGTCCTCACCCTTCATCGCAATGAAATAGTCATTTATCATTCCAGATAAGGATAAACAACCTCACCAGCTCACTCAAACACCTATCCTCAGGTCTGATATAAAGATGAAGTTCTCCGTGTTTGCAGCTCTCTCTGCCGTGGCACTTTTCCTTGCCCCCGCCATTGCTGAGCCCATTGCCAACCCTCAAGGTCTTGACGAACCCGAAGCTACCTACCCCACCACTTGCACTGGTGGTCTCAGACATGACAGGGTTTGTACCACGGGTAGAAGAATGAATGGCTGCCGTTGCGATAGCAGGGCCAGTTACCTGTGTGGCCCTTCTAGCCTGAGGAGACCAGGTGGACAGTGTGCCAAGTGTGGATGCCGTAGGAACTGATACGGTAAGTTGTACCCAGTCCCTTCCAGTTTTGACTGCTGAGGTGCCTAAATTTCAACTGATAGAGGCGCTATCCGGATTGGATTGGTGATTGATTTGAGGACTTTGATCGCGTTTCTTATCATATATCCAACATATGAGATGTCATTGGGGATCAACAAACAATGAACAACCTGTTAGCAGTGGTGAAGATTTTGATAATCTTATGGCCGTGACTGAGGACCGAATTCGATACTCCTAGGCCATGTAACGTGTTGCTCCCATCTTTCAAGATAGCTAGGGCGTTGTTCCAATGCCTGTCTACTACGACGTGAATCTCTATGGAGGGGCTCATGTTACTTGAGAAGATTCATGAATTAGTACTCTATCATCTATTATGTACATCTTTTTGAACTGCTTTACAGAATTCAATGTACTCCCCAGCATGGTACTACGACTGGGAGGGGTCAAAGTAATGCGGGTACTTTGGCGCATATGTCTCGTTGCCGTAAACACTTCCACCGTAGGTCAGGTACCCTTCACTCTCTGTGAAAGGAATAGCTATGATTTCTTGGGCAGTTCCAACAGCCCAAACGCTTTGCATACCTATTTGTAAGTTAGTAGATGCAAGCTAAAAGGTCTGGTTCCAATCCAGCGAAATAACACTCACCCATAGTCATATGCTGCAACGTATGGCAATGAATCATCCAAACTCCGGGATGGTCCACACGGATTCTCCAGGCTCGCCAGCCAGATGGTACACCTGCGCCTGCATTGGATGTATATCTGTGGAGCATGGTGGTGTCCCTTTGTACAGCCTCATAACCTAGACTCTGGATCTTCCTCTCGTTTGCCTCCGCATCGTACGTGCCATTCCCGCTACCAATGTCATAATAATGTTGCCCGTGGGCATGGAACGGATGGACGTCAACGCCGCCGCCACTGTTCCACAGCGACCCGTGATTCTGGAGAACAATCTCCAATATCTCGCCTGGCATTGCGGCAAAGGCTTGGACTCTTGGGTCCCAACCGTTGTTTTCCAGCGCTGCTTCATAGTTGGGCATTGCTTCCTCGCCTCTCTGGTAAATATCCACCAACATGGGCCGTTGGAACGTGTGCATGGTCCACGTTAGATTGTTCATGACCCAAATCGTTTGATTCGTCTTCTCGCTCCCTACCTGCCATGTGTCCAGGGTCACACGGCGGGTGATCTCGGACAGAGTCGGCATCCCCTGTCCATCTTTCTTCTCATACAATGGCGTCAGCTCATACTCAAGCCAATCGTATGTAGCATTCGTGAGATTGAACGGAGGTATCACTGGCGCCTTCACCTCCGGAATGGACTGGTGCCAGTCGGGCTTCGCGGAGTAGCGGACCACAGCATAGCTTCTGAAGACAGTAGGCCGCTCTCTCGTTTCAAACTGCATGAAATAATCCGTCTTGTTGCCTTCGTTTGCCAATTCATCCGCGGTTTTTGCCCGGAACAGAACATCAAATCGTTGGCCCGAGCCAACCTGCATCCTGTCCACAGTGACCGGCTTCGTGAACTCGCCTCCGTCGACTTGAACAATGGTAAAACGGTCCAGGTGACCCTCCAACTGCATAACCAGATGCGAGAGCGCCGTTGCTCCAATCCATCTGAACCGGTATATTTTCCCCGGCTCAACATTGATCACAGGGAAAGAGCATGTGCTTTGGTTGTCGCTCGTTCCGGGAGTGTGTCCAAGGCCGACTCCGATACCGTTTAGGAGAACTCCGTTTGTCTCTCCGCTCCATACAAATGGCACCGCCTCCAGACCATGCTCGATCTTCTTGTCCGTCTGATTGAAATAGTCTCCCCACTGGAGGGTGCGCTCCTCATCGTAGTAATGGGGATACGCGCCATACTCGTTCACGATCAGGGGACCATAAGCTGTCAAAGCTTCCATGCCGACGTGAGAGTGGTAGAAGTAAGTGCCGCCATCTTCTTGTGTTGGAGAAACCTCGTAGTCGAAGAAATGCCGGGGAGGGATCGGCCACTGCGATGCGAACACACTGCCATCGGCAAAGGGGGCCATGCGCATTGCTAGTCCATGCCAATGCTAGTAGAAAATATTAGCTCATCATCTCTCTACTGGTCTACGAGCGAAGGATGAAAAAAGGCTGGAGAGGATCATTCTTACCATGGTGAGGTTGGCATCGAGCATGTCATTGTGGACGCGGATCCAGGTCACTTGGCCGGCTGGCAGCCGCAGCTCTGGCCCGGGCGAGGTTCCATTGATGACAGCGCTATATCTCGTCTCACAAGCGACCGAGATGTTTTTTGCAGACACCCTCAGAATATGGTCCGGCTGAAATGTTTCATCGTGTGTTGTCAGTGTACCGGATGATAACTCTACTAATGCCGCGGTCAGCAGCGTAAAGAGAGAGCCCAGCCGCATGTTTGATCCGGCAATGAGATATGTGTTTACTCTTCAGAGGCGCAGAAAGGTCGAAAGGACTGGAAAACAATCCTATTCAGAATCTCCTTCCCCGGGCTAAATAACCGTTGCTATTTACTGTTGCAACGTCATGACACACCCATAGCGTATCCTCGTGTCAGCACTAAGGGGTTGGGGCGTATTCGGGCTTCGCCAAACGTGCATGACTTACGCAAAAATGTCACTTTACTATCTTAAGAGCTAGCGGACGCTAGATTTCCTTTTTCCTCATAATTTTTTTATTTTACAAGGGGCTGCTTCAACCAAAGCCTGAAAGATGCGTGGCATCTCCTTTAACGAAGGGGGTAACCGGGCCTGCCGGACAGGTCATCTCAGTGACATTGCATAAAGTTTTCCGTTAGCGAATACTGGTTTTTATTAGGGGTCTTAACGTGTGCAACGGCTCTGATCTTGGGCCGCTAAATGGTCGCTAATAACGATACTTTCTTCACATCCTTCTCGCCTTTACCGCATCTCGTAGCGGAACGAGGCGGACTTTCCGATCACACGCAAAGCTTATAGAACAACGCATGTACTGATAGACGCTAAATTAACCGGCCTCTCATATGAGAGCGTCGGAGGATTCACTCATGCGCCCCCGAAATGGTGCTAGCCACGAAATGACGTCGATCAAACCAGTGTTGATAAACGCTGACTTTTGATGAAGATCTGCGGCGCCTCATGCAAGGCCCCATGTAAGCATGGTATGATACATGGATTACTACTAAAAGTAATGGTCCCGAGAAAATGTTCAGAAACGCCAGAACGAGCTCCAAGATTCCCGGTCAAAATCAACATCATGGACATCAGGCAGCTCGAATGTATCCAGATTTTGCGAGTCCAGCGTCGTAGCCACCTGCACGTTCTGTCTGTTCCTCAGCTGTTGCTTATTCCACAGCAGTTCAATAAATCGAGGTAATGGAGTATAATCCATAGCCCCTTGACCATGATTCTGGAAGTATCTCCTCCTGGCTTCCCAAGCCTCCAGCGTAATATCTCCCAACGCGACAAAGAAGCTGTTCTGCTCGTCGCTGAGAAGCTTTTCGTACTCGTCGAAAAAGTCTTGTACAAGTTTCCAAGCCGTCTCCACGCGCTCCCCAGAATATCGTCTCCGTAGCTCACTTATGATGTAGACATTCGTTTCTAGCTGAAAAGTGGATGAGATGTGCGTGAACAAATGCCGAGAATACTGGCTTTGTTCCCCTATTTGAAGCTTTTCCAATGACGTGACTGCAGAATTGAACGCTAAATCGCCTTCTTCCTTTTTCATGTATACTGCTCCATCGTGAGTAACGGCCCGGAACCGGGGGTGATGAGCCATATATCGCAGGCGAGATGAGGCAAGAATGGCCATGGCGTTAGACAGAGCGTGAAGGGGGATATTCAAGTCCAGGTACTGAAGGAACTTTTCGTGGTAAATGGATTCCAGTTTATCAATCAAATCATCCTCCATCTCAAGGGCTCTTTTGGACTTTTCCGGAGTGTTACTGATGCCCTCAAATACTCGAAGGCTAGCGCTAGAGTGCCTCAGCCATTGGAAGATATGGAATTTGATCAGTACACATGTCATCTCCGTTGGGCCAACGTGTTCCGTGGGGGGCTCTGTCATTTCCGGATGGAGATCAGAATCATTGACGTTCAGCGGCACACGAATGTCACCGAATTCGACAAGCGCAGGTGGTCGCATTCCGGGAACATGGCTTCCGCGGGCTCGAGAGTCCAGGGCATTGAGTTGCCACCAGAGCCTAATGCGCATCTCGCTCTCGAAGAAGGAAACCTTGGGATGGCTAGGTTTGTGCAAGCCCATTTTCTGGCCGATTCTTACAGCGGTGGGGGTGAGACTGGATGTGAATTCTGAATCAGGATCGGTCAGGAGAAACAGTGCGAACGCTGTTAGGAGTTGTAGATCTTTTGTGGTCAGGAAATCAGCAGCTATCAAGGCGCTCAATGCTGCGACTCGGTAGCGAGTGATTAACGTCGGCCTGGGTTCACCGTAAGTGGCCTCACACTGAGCCGACGAGAGTGATATGACTGCGAGACTGTATATTGAGAACATCAGGGCGGCCAGAGGCGGCGAGATATTCTCAAGGTCCCAGCTGGCTTCTAATATTTGCTGTTGCATGGTGGGGACATGAACAATCTTGATCAAGGGGTTTACTGCTTCAACAAACTGTTGCCAGAGTCGATAGATCTGCCTAGGCTCGGGGTGTAGTTTGTGGCTTGTAGAGCGTCCACTAGACATGATCGAATGGAGCGGTGGAATCGGATACAAGCAAGGGTCTTCAGAATAGTGCAAGTAACGGGTAGGAGGAAACTTGAGCTTAGAGGTCAAAATGCTTAGTCTTTCTTGGCCATAACAATGATACTGCTTAGCATAGGTTCATACCTCCATAGGCAAGCTAGTCCATAAGCACCTATAGATTTCAATATCAGTCACCGGCTAGAGTGGTGCAAATCCACGACGTGAATCAAACTCACCGCTCCCATTCGGCCGAACGATTATCGACGTGGGGGTCTTTTGAGGTCGCCGGGTTGTTTGTGCCTGGCGTTAAGGTCGGGCTTTCGCTGCCGCTCGCAGAATACTTCAACTTCCCCTGTAAGTCCGATGGAATCCATGAGTGGCTAAAGTGACTAAAGTCGATATTGTTATCCCTCAAGAGGCTTTCATAAGCTCCAAGTCGAGCTATGAGGTCTTCGTCAGCGGCTCTCTTGCGGGGCCGTGGCGGCGGATGTTCCTCGTAGAGACATTCCACTTCCGCCTTTGAGCAGTTGGAGCAGGGGTCTGCCTTGTCGCATTTGATCTTTCGTCGAGCGCAGGTTGAGCAGGCATACTTGTGCTGGCCAGACGAAGCAGCGGACATGGCAAATGCTGGCGTACGAGTCTAGAATACAACAACAACGAGAACGGCGCAAGGACAGTCAATTATTCTCTTGATCGAAAGCCAATCATCAGAAGAAAATGTAGGTGGAATTGCACTCGACAAATCGTCGATGGCGTTGAGTGATGAGCAAATAAGGAGCGGGAGCTTCGGGTCCAAACGAGGTTTAGTGTATGAGGCTTCGGGTCCGGGAAACGGCATTTTTGATCCCCGTTTATAGAAGCTGAGGTATGATTCAAGGAGAGAGAAACATGCAATGCATCAGAGCAAAGATGTCACGCAGTTTCATGATTAGTGAGGCGTGGTGAGTTTGCTAATGAGTAATATTCGTCAGACAATTACATTTATATGGAATACAATCTAAACCTAATTAACTCTCTAATATCTATGCGCTTGTCTCTCTATCACATAAAATCTCATCTAACTGTATCGACAAAACTTATTCCCCTATTGAAGACATTGAATACCCAGAGCTAGCATGAAGCCTCTTCTGTTGTTGATCATGGCTTCGTGTGCGAGTTGAAAAAGTCGATAATCTTGGGCGACAGGAACAGCTGCTTGTCTGAGCTACTAGGATACGCATGCCCGTGCCCGTTCAACTTGAAATGGGTGAGCAAGCCCTTTTCTCCTGCACAAGTCCACTGTTCCTGCTCGACATCGTTTCCGATAGGTGAAGAAGATGAGCCCGAGCATTTGTTTCTCCTGGCCCAACGTCCGAGCCATTCGGGAATAGCCGGAACAGGTCCGCCAGTGGCATTTTTATCACCATCACAATGGATTCTCTGATCATTCGTGCCATGAGATTCTAGGAAGGGCAGTGGCGAACGAGCCGGATGGCACGTCTCATCACCTTTCACGTCGGTATACAGAGCGGCCGAGCTGGCGGCAAAAGCTGCAAACTGGCCACCATGATCAGGGGAGCACGCCAAGGTGTTTACAAAGCCACCGCCGTTCGATTGACCCGCAGCGTAGACACGAGACTCATCAATACAATAGTTGTTCTTGATGCGATTGACGAGGTCTGTCGTGAAAACTTTGTCGCTGACACCTTCTTTAGCATAAGAAGGTCCTTGCCAATGTTTCTGATACAATCACTTGGTTAGCAAAACCACTCCTATCCTTTGTGCTTATTTTGGAAGGAATCCATCTCACCTCGACTCCCGCTGGGAATACAGCAACCATCTTCGAGTTGACGCTTTCATCAGAGAACTTGGTTAATTCCTCCATGTCCTCCGGTGTCTTGCCGGAGCCATGATAGGCAATAATCAAAGGCTGAGGCGAGTTGACCTTATATCCTTTAGGCAAAAAGATTCGGTAGGTGCGAGTTCCGCCGCTGCTCTCGAAACTGAACTGCTTCGTTTCTCCGATGAACTTGTGTGACTTCCCGCAGCCCGATGAGGCGCGCTTGTGGACAGCAGCGGCTTCTGAGCCTGAGAACACAGAAGCAGCGCAGAGAAAGACGGAAACCGCAGTAGAGAAAAACATGATGCTAGAAAGAACTAAGAAGGACCGTTAAAAAGAACCAATGTTTTCTCGAAGCCTCAGAAGGACTTCAAGGGGATTTTCAAACTTCATAAATAATGATTTCCGGCCCGGCTCTTGGATCCATGGCTTTGAGCGGCGTCGAGCGGCGTGGATCGCCAATGGTCAGATTCGTGGCGGAGGAGTGAAGACTAAGTGAGGACAAATCACGCTTGACCGTAGCATCGCCTAGTATTACTGTCAGATTTCTATGAATACCTACTCCATCCCGGCACTTGCTGGTCAGCTAAAGTGGTGCCGAAGGGTCATGAGCCTAGCCTGGCCCCCTAATTCCGCTGTAACCCAACGCACATGGCCAATAATGAAGCATTCCCGGGGGCTCCGTGGACCTCGTACACCAAACTAGGATACGAATTTGCGGCTGACCGAACGATCCCGTAAGACGCACAGGTAAAAAAACCTCCAAGATGATTATTAATTACTACGGGAAAAACCAAAGTGCTCGTTCGGTTATAAGGCCCAAATAAGCTTAGGTTTGGAAAAGAAACGGACCCAGCGTCAGCGTGCAGTTCAAGACTGTTCATTTGATGTCCGTTTGGTACATTTGAGCACGACATCAAGTAGGAATTAGGTGAAAAGGTCCCGCCATGGCCGACTAAAGTCGTAGTTCGTGGGAAAGTTCTCTTTTCACAAGTCATCATATACGCCTATTTGTTCCTTCCAAGCCTCATCCTACGATTCACATGAGCAACCTGTTATTTCCCATCCATTTAGTGCCCGACACAGCAGCGCCTTTAGCATTACTTTGTCAAAAGCCCATTCCTAGCACATTTGTTATGTTAACCAGGGGGGGGCACTGCTGAATATAGCATCCTTCAATTCCGAAGCGCCAGACACCAGCTGCTTGATTCTAGCTATTAGGAGATGGCACCGGGAATATTTCCTTCCGCATGACTACAACCTTGGACTATCAAGGGATGTTTTTTAGACTTTCGTGTTCATTGTGTTGAGATGTCGGGTCCGGCAACTTCTATTGTTGTTTAACTTTGCACTCGAACTCTGTTCCGTCACCGGGAATATAACAGTCTCCCGCATGGGCGAATGCTTAGCCGAACATGTCCTACCAAAGGCAACGAAAGATTCGAATAGAACAAATCATAGTCTCTCGGGGTCTTCATCTGTTACCACCAATGACTGAACCATGAACGAGAGAAGGATAAAGGACACCTAGTGGCTGGCCTATCCTAAACAGCACCTTAGTGGTGCCCGCGCCACATAGATCTATTCACAGATATCGTATGGCAGAAATCAAAAGTACCTTGATTTTTTGAGAATGCAACGTCTGAGCCTCTTGATTATTATACGTGAGTAGGCCACATCTAGCCACTGTTATCTTAGTAGGTTGGAAAAGAGGGGATGGCATGTCTTAAATTTCCAACATAGATCATTTGTCACTCCATAATTAGAGTCAGTTTGCCTTATGGAAGTACTTAAGTACTCGCACAAACAATTTTATTTAAGTTAAAAGAATTAGGCATACGAAGATCCTCCAGGATACAGCTCTAGAAGCAAGTAGGAGGCAGAATGTCGAACCACCTAAAGCGCAAGCATGATCAAGTATTTGCCTTCTTCATATCCATGCTCACAAAAGGTCCAACCACGTGTGCCCCGTTAAATAGCAAGCACATCTTATGGTTCTTTTCTTGCCTTCCCGGGTCGTTCCAAGCCTAAGCCACTGAGAAATGCCACCCTCACAAGTGTGCGCCCACCAGCCATCACGAGCCCGGAAAACGCGCCCGTCTTGGATACATCCGCGAATGACGTCAACTGATCCCGGCTCCGAAGTATCTCAATCATGCTTAGAAGCATCGAGATGTCTTGTAGGATAAGGCCAAACTGCACGATCTTCCATACCTTTATGTCCGCTGTGTATCGGAGCAGGCTCAACTGCACGGTAGATGCGAAAAGCATGCTGCCACCAATCGGAAAGAAAAACGGCTTGAATGTAGATATTGGCAGGTCTTGTAATTGCGGGAAATGTTCGCGAGTTGCGCCTTCAACGTCGAAGAAGTGGATGTAGGCGATAAGGAGGGAGATGGCGCCGTCAATCCAAGTGAACAGGACGCGGTAAAGCCGGGGGATAGCAGAATGTGATCCCATGGTTTCAGTCGGCGTAAAATCGGTCCAGAATTTTGTTTGAGGCCTTTGATGGCAGTGCATCCAACTAATTAGATACTGTTCCGTGGGTTTCGGGGTTGAAGCGCCGTTCGTGGAGGCTCGCGAGATGGAATGAAACAGGTGGAAGATTGCATGGGGAGGAGGCGAGAGGCGATAAATGGGCCAACTCGCTGAGTCAGGACACGGAGCTGAATTGTTTGGCGGAATAATCTAGCATGGAGAAGATGCTGACTTTGGCGATCCCTGATCAAGAGTCTCGACACTAATACGCACACTAGAAAGAAGTCTACACGTAAATGCAGTTTTTAGGGTAAGCTTGCCTCGAGAAACATCATATTGGTTCGAGCATTGTGAACCTTCAAGATATACTGTCCAAGGACGTAGGTATCCAAAGATATTGCTTTAGTAATAATACTAACTCACAATCGAGCAGCCACTCCGTTCGCCCATAGGACAGCCTGGGGGTATTGCCTTCCGTTAAAACAATAAGATCACAGATAAACATGCATCAGCCAAATTCCAAAGCCCATAATGCGCAGTAGCACTAATAGCTGACGTACACACCTCTATCCACCGGGGAGTCACAATCATACCTCTAGACTATTTCTAATCATTTCCGCTACCGTATTCTCGGACCTTTCAAAATTTTCAAGCTGCTGAGAAAGCATGTTACGTCCAAAGGTACACGGAGGGTTTCATTCTGCCCGCCTCCCACTTAGAGCATTGTTTTTGGTTGCTATTGGTCAACAGATAGGAAATATGGAGATCACTCACTTTACATCCGAGAGCCTCTGGAGATATCGCCAGCTCCTAGGGTAGTGTCATGTAAGTTGCCCGCGTCCTATTACAAAGCAGACATCTGTGTGTCATGTAAGCTTCACATGCGGCGGTGAAGAAATATTTCAGTGTCCTAATGCATGGAGCAAATTCATAAAAAGGTCGAGTGCCTTCAGTATCTCAAGTCATAATCTAACTATATGCTCTACATTCATAATAGTTTGTGAAGAAGCTTCTCTTCCAATATGCTCTCCAAAATGTTCAAGTCGCTTCTCCTGCTGGCGATCCAGCTCCAGCCTACAATCCAGGCCCCTCTCGAGCCACTAGGAATTGTTGCTCGTGATGCGCTGCCAGTCAGAACCATAGCAGGTGTCACAGTTGTTGACACGCCAATCGTTCGTGCTGCGCATGACTTTTCACGCCGCCATTCCTCCGACTGGGTTTACCGACATGTGATGCGTACTTGGCTCTACGGTGCTCTCATTATAAACCACAACACGACTCTGAAGAAGTCTGTGGATCTCGAAGTCCATGCCGTCGCGGTCCTACTGCACGACCTCGGGTGGGATCAGACACCAAACTCGACTCTCATTAGCACTGATAAGAGATTCGAGGTAGACGGAGCAATTGCCGCTCGGGAATTCATCAGAAACAACAAACATGGAAGGAACTGGGAGGAAATAAGAGTTCAGCACGTCTGGGATGCCATCGCGCTCCATACACAGCCTGGGTTATATGACTACAAAGAGCCCGATGTCAAAGTCACGGGCACCGGCATCTCCGCAGATTTCCATGGACCAAGCAGTGGCATAACGCAGCCTGAATACGATGCTATTGTACAGGAGTTTCCAAATGCGGATCTCATTCCTGGGACAAACAATACCATCGTTTGGCTCTGCCAGACCAAGCCTAACACGACCGTTGGTAAGTGACCCATCTCCTCAAAACGTATATGAAGGTGTGCTAATAATGTTATTAGATACCTGGCAGCAAGCGTGGGGAGAGCACTACGTGGAGAATTATCCACCGAAGGGAGTCTCTACTTGGGACCAGTTGTCCCATTGATAAGCAAGAGATAGGGAATCGTGCAAGCCAAGCAGTTGTACTCCTCCTTCAGAGCAAAGAGTTAGATGGAAGGAAAGTACTCATTGTGAAAAGTTCTTAGGGCAATGTCCGAGAGGTGGTGGCATTTTCGTGAACTCAGATATGTTCTACTAGCGATATATCCCAGTATTACTTTCATTTCGCTGTTTGGACGTGATATTGTCCAGGATGTGGTCAATTTCCAAATAACTAATATTAGCACGAGCTACGTCTTCCCTTTATAGCCCTGTTTTGAGGATTGTGGGTGGCTCCAGCGTAAATGCGTGAATTTCCTCCTGCTAATAAATTGGAATGTTGGTAGATCACAAGTTCAACACTTAAAATAAAATATACCTCTTTGCACAATTAATTGTTTCAAAGTGCATGCAACATATCCTAATATGCGTAGGGCGAGCCTTCAAGCTCATAAGCTGATTCCAATCATCATACTCATGCTTGTGTTTATAAGCCCAGTATCGAAGTGAAGTTCTTTGTCTTTCATCTTCGCTTTAAATGGACCAACTTGAGTGAAGTAATTGGAGTGATGCCCTCCTCATCCCGAGGGAAGGAAGGATTGAGAGTACGGATACAAGTTGGTCCGTGGCAGCTCCCGATATGCTCAACAATGAAGAGGATGCGCCCGAGTGTTCTCCTTCCTTCAGACGGTAGCAATCTACCAGACCTGGCCGTTTCAGACCTGGCCCATATCAGGATCACTTGTATGCATTTTGAAACGTCCTGGGGACTGGGCAGTGCAATGCCTAGACTGTGCTTCTATTGATGGTCCAGAAAAGGCTAGTTGTGTCTGACAGCATCATCAATGCATCCTGTGATCCTATCGACGGGCGCATAGATGATGAAATGAAACATTGAAAGCTGCACTTCAGGAGACTTATCAAGGAAAAGTGCCATGCCTCCTCCGCCGCTCTACTTCAAGAGCGATTATCGCCGACTAGTCCAGCCACGGCGTAAAGGCTGCATATAAAGTGCAGGCATGTGACGACACTTTGTGATCATGGCAGACAGTCTATTACAACTATTTGGAAGCCTCTCTTCTGCACATTGCCAATTTTCCCCGCATGGATGGGTGAGGTCACAGTCACCCACCATTGTCGATCTGGCGGGAGAGTGGTTTGATGAGACAATTGCACTCAGTCAACGCCCTAGAATGAACGAGGATTCCGATTCAAAAGTGCCAGCCATCCTTAATCAGGGGTTATTAAGCGAGCTGAATCTTAGGTCAAATTTCAGCAAACTATTTATCTATTTACGACCTGGTTGCCCCGAGAGCTCGAGACAACACAAGACTCTTACAATTTCACAAATGTGTGATGCTCCACGTGGGGTCAATAATAATAAGACAAGAGGGGCACCAAAGCGCCGTAAGTCTGTTGGTCATCCAGCCGCACCAAAAGAGACGCACAGCTGTGCGGTACCACATTGGTCAGTTCAAAAAGATGAGATCGTCCCCTCAGGCAATCCCCCCTTCACTGCCCCCCTCCCTACCACTAACTCAATTGCTCCCAGTTCCAAATGGTTTTCTGCATTCAAGATGAGTCTATTCAATACAAAAACATGCCAGCTCGACAGCTTCCAAGGCGACGAGACGCCGCCCTTTGTGGTGTTGTCACATAATTATAACCCGCAGGGCAGTCTTCACAGCCAGGAGCACAAATGGCTGCCGATTTGCTCCTGGTTTCTCCAATTAGCTAAGATAATCGCTGATCTGGGGATTCATTATATCTGGGAAGCATCGGTGTGCGTTGACTCGTCCTCGTCAGCAGCCCTAGAAGAGGCGGTCAATAGCTCCGCGCGAAGATTGAGAGGATGTGCTTTTTGTATTGTTTTCCTTCAGGATCTTCCAATTGATGGCCCAGACTTCGACACAAAATCTTGGACAAAATCTTCTTACTGGACCAAGGCCTCAGCGCTACCTGAATTCGTCCTTCCTCTGGACGTCAGGTTCTATGATCAGCAGCTCAAGTATCGTGGATCCAAGTCCTCGCCGGAACTTCTTCCTCTGATATCTAGTGCTTCAAGAGTTGCTCCGCAGGTCCTAAGGGACCCTTCAATGCTCTATGATACTGCCCTGGGTCTCCGTATTTCATGGGCAGCTAACAGATCTGCCTCACGAGAAGAGGATGTAATATACGCTCTCATCCCCATTCTCGGGATCACACTCCAGATCCGGCAGGGTGAAGGTGCTCAAAATGCCTTTATCCGGCTCCAGGAAGAACTCTTTCGGAATACTACTGACGGATCAATCATGGCCTGGCTTGCCAAGCCTACTTCTCAGAAGATCCGCGGCCTCTATGCACACTCTCCGAGCGAGTTTCTCAATTTCATCACTGCTTCCGGGAATACTACCGATCCCCCCAGATGGGTGGGACCGTTTCCATGGCCTGGACAAGTCTCCTTCAGCAACAAGGGAGCCCATATTCAGGCTCCATCTCTCAAGGGTGAGAGATTCTCTCTCATCGGCATCTGCAGTTCTCCTGGAAAACCAAACCCGGCCATCCGTCTTCGAGAATGGAATGGCTCATACGTTCGAGTTATGGCCCATGAACATTTTGTCATCGGCCATAATCTCACTCAGCAAAGCTTTGTGGTTGCCCGAGACATCGGGCCACAGCTTTCTGCCAGAATTGCCAGTCAATTCGCTTACCAGGACGTTCACGGAACCACCACCGGCAACCTGCCGTCTCCCCTACTAGAACACCAACTCTGTCCGCAGCCGCCTCATCTTACCCACAGGCCAAGAGTCAACCCGCTTGATGACGCTTCGGGGCCTCAGACATACTATCAAGGGCTCCCCCAGCCTGGCATGAAGAGACCAAGGCCCGGAAGATCAGACAGCACCAGTGATTCGTATGAGTCCGACAGCTCAGACGAAGATTCGAGTGACAGCTATGAATCAGACTCTGATAGCGACGCTCGCTCTGAAGCCTACACCGAAGACGGCGACGAAAGAGCCCCAGCTCCCTACCGTCTCGGCCCAGAGCATGAGTTCCAAGCCGAGCGCCCTGGTCTGCTCGATGAGTGCCACTCCAAATTCATGGACTGGAAAGCCTTGGCACGTTACGTCAAACCTGCACAAGATAGGCTCCCTCCCCGCAAGCGGGCCAGGCCTATGGACTCAGACATTGAAGACGGTCTGGATCAAGAAGATCCCGATCTCGTCATTCTCAGTCGGCACAACAAGGGCTTCTTCCATCTTTCATGTCCCTTCTTTGAGCACAACCGCGAGAAATATCGCAGCTGCGTCATGAACCACGACCTCCAGTCGATCGGTGCCGTCATCAGTCATCTGAAAGAGCACCACACCCAGCCACCATACTGCCCCATCTGCCGCCGCCCCTTTGAAAGGTGCATGGAGCGGGACATCCACGTCCGCGCCCGGACCTGCCGGCTGGGCGAGTTCGGCCCCGTCGACGGCGTCAACGAGCGCCAGAAGCGGCTGCTGAAGAAGCGCGACAAGCTCTCCCTGGGCGAGAGCGAGCGCTGGCGCCGGATCTGGGAGACCGTCTTCCCGGACGAGCCGCCCCCGCGCTCCGCGTACCTCAAGCGCGGTATCGGCAAGGTCATGTCGCTGGTCCAGGACTGCTGGGAGCAGCACGGGACGAACTGGGTAGAAGAGTACTTAGAGAAGAATAATAAGCTGTCTAATAATCGAACGGACGAGGAGGATATGGCGGTGGATGCGTTGAGCGCTCTGACTCTGCAGGATCTGAAGGAAAGGCTGGCCAATAGTAAGGCGCTGTCTGATGCGTGAAATTGGATGCAGTATCATCTGTAGGGTTGATTGGAGCGACGAGCTCGGTTTGTTTTCATCGAGCTCGGGGGCTTTATCTGCACTTAATACGTTCATTGAGAACCACATCGTCCAACAAATTGAGGTCAGAGACATGTATACTCTGTGCTCACTAATTAAACTGACTAAAACTCCAAAAACTGAAATTCAATTATCCTGCACCCAAAACACTACCGCACAAATACCATCGTGAAATCATAAGGGAAATCAAACAAATCCAGGTCTACTGGGAAGACCTTCGCCATGTCGTGAGTCCAGACTCTACGACATAAACCGTCCTAGGCCGCATCTCGCGCTCAGTGATATCTATAAAAACAGTCACATGGCATCCCTGTGCCACAAAAACAAGCATGTCCAGGCATCATTCCACCGTCATCCTGCCAAGATCCAAAAGGTGGCTCTCCATTGTCGGTGGGAGGCCTCATCTCCATCCTCTGCATCAAGCTTCCGCCCCCCTCAGATCCCGCCCGAGCATCAAACCTCTCTGGGAAGAATGTGTTTTGGTCCGAGACGGGCGAAGTTGCAAAGCTCATATCCTCAAGCCCCAAAGAGTTCAAATAGTACCGTTCATGAACATCATAGCTTCCGGCTTGTGAGTATTCATAGGTGCTGCAGTCCTCGACAGGCTCCGTGGGAGCGTCGACGGTAACTTGCGGGACGTCGTGAAAGTGTTGCGGATTGCTGGGGCCAGCATTTTTCTCATAGTCGATCTGATCTTGGGCGTGATACTCCAGGTATTGGAGCGGTATCGCCATATTTCCCAACCTACGGGTCGAGTGGCTCGTAGCGGCATGCGATCGTGCGCTTGGGATTCTCTCATGGACATTGACATCCTCGGAAGCTACCCGTGTTCTTGGACCGAGGGGCTCATTTTGAGGCGCAGTCGACACCAAGGAAAAGATGCGGCCTGCAACCAATGCCGCCTCAGAAGAACTCATGGAGATGGAGAGGGTTTCCTGAATAGTTCGCGGAAGCTCCCGCTCGAGTGCCAGCTGAACGTCGCGGTAGATCACAGTCGCAGGCTCGCCAATACCCTCCACCACGTAAGGTGAGTCAGGGGGCTGATGGCCGGGGAAAAGAGTGTCCCACATCCAGTACCATTTATCCAGTTCCTTCAAGCCGCGAGGCATTGTTTTGAGGAGCGCAGCTTCCCTTGGGGCCAGCTCATCTGGTCTTGGCGTGGTGATGCAACCCCCCGGTGGCCGGTGATGAACTTCCCATGATTCCAAGTCCCTCCAATCCTCCCAGCAGTTCTGGCAGTAATACTGCTGCAAGGAGTGACATCTGAGCATATGGAGCTTCACGTCTCCCGGGCGGCGGAGCTCGTATTTACCGTGACATCGGTAATACTTATACGGCTTCCACTTATAGAAAGGGCACGCCCAGTAGCGGTCGCCGCCCGGGTTTGCAGTAGGATCATCGCCCGGCCCCTCGCTCTCATCACCTTCATCCTCGTCATCTTGGCGGTCCCCTCCACCATGGACTCTTGATGATCCAGCGCCGCCCGAGGGCTTTCGGGATCTTCTTCTCAAAGAATTTGGTCGTTTTCTTGGTGATGGGCAAGGTGGGGGTGCATCTGCAGGCCGTTTGCCTTTCTTGTCGCGCGTGTTAATTGGGATCGGGTCGGTTGCAGGAAACCCCATGCGCTCAGGTAATGCGAGATCAATTGATGGGCGCCGTGGCATCCTGGTGCCAGTTGAGACTTGGTTGTGGCGAGTATCGTCTCTCTTTTGGCTCGATATGGCTGAAGGCCGGTTGGTGCCTACTGGACAGTTAGCAAGGCTCCAGCTGCCTTTCCCAGAACATACAGCGCCCGTGAGCGATGGGGATGGTAGACTTGCCTTTTCTGTTTCTGCGTGTCTCACTCGCAGCTGGCGGACGTAGAGGATCTGCGGCTTGGAAGTCTCTCTCACACCACATGTTCTCACAAGCCTGAGGACTCCCCTTCTCCACGTCGTCTGCGAGATCCGAACAGGTGAGATTTCGTTTCTCTTTATAGATGTAAGCGTGATATCTATCGACTTAATACCTATCTGCCTAATTTCTAACTCTTTGGGCTGAGTTTTGGGGAGGCGTTCTGTTTATTGTGCCAGTGCGCTCCAAATACATGTAAGAGCGACAGCTTTCCAAGTTCTGAAAGAAGGGTCAGAAAATGGATGACTTGAGAGCTTCTTCTGATTTCAATAAATGTTTTAACAAGAAGGTCTTCTCGTCTCTCTGGGAGGAGAGGGTCTGGATATGTATGAGGTTAAGGACGGTCATCCGTGTCTGGATGACGATGCTAGTATCTGGATTATTTTGCCGATAGAGACATGCAGTGATAATGTGACCTTATCTCGTGACTACCTAGCTATCGGTTTCATCAAGCCAAACCGGGCTGATTGGATTTGCACAAGTGTGTCGTCAGGCAACCAGTCCTATCTATAAGGCGTGCAGGTGGTGCCGAAAAATGCACAAGACAACACATCCAGTCGCCGATTGATGCCCAGGTCTGGTTTGTGGACTACTTTGATCTAACGGCTTTTAGGCAATAAAGGACACACACTATTAGGACGGGGAAGATGTTTTCAGCTCACTGACCGCGTTGATAGGAGCGGAAGCCATCCATGTTCTTCTATCACATGTCAATTTTCATGAAAAGTGGCGGGGAAAGCTGTGTTCTTTTGCTGTCCGGTCGATATTTTTTTAAGTCAATGCTCTACCGCTACCATGACCGCCTTATTTTTTTTTCCTCACGGCTATTGGTAAAGAAAGTACTATGCTTGAGGCCATAGAAAAGGGGGCCCCTGAAGTTGGCTGCTGACTGGACCATGAACAATGAGGCGACAAGACAATTCCCAGTGAGGACCTCGATCGTTGTTTTTCGGCGTCTCTATGTCTCGTGGCACCAGCTTGTCCAGTATTTACAACTAGTTGCTGTTTTTTGCTTTTTCTTCTAAGACAGCTGACTGCGCCGCTGGAGTGCTGAAAGTAGGGGGATTTTCCCACCAAGTAGAACTACCCTATAGTGGGCGACATAGGTAGGCTCGTGATCAATCCGCTCCCTTTCTACGTCAGTTTGTGAGTCTTTTGACGTATTTTAGGTCGGAGGAGTCAAGGCAGATGGCTTGTCATCGGGGATGGCAGCAACAACACCAGTGGCGGTCGGACGAATGGATAGTTTGACAACGGGAGGCCATCCGATTGGCATCAGCAACATGTGAGGCTACAGCTCATCTACTCATTGCGGGCATTGGTTGGTTGGATCTTGGGCGCTGAACCAGACAACACGGGCGAGGACAAGCCAGGGTATCATTGGCCCCCAAACCCACAGAGTGAGCACTTCATCCATCCCCCAGCCGCCCATCCTCTTTGCGAGAGTGCGGATGAGGCTTCTGGGGATGGCGAGTGATTACATCACCTGACCAGGGCCTCTACGGTGTCGCCCGCCTCACTGAAATAGTGGATAGGGAGGTCAGTCTTAAGAATTTCTGACAGGCCAGTGGTCTCGGGGAATGGAATGTCCCAACTTGAAACATGGGGAGGGACGCGTCCTTGGATGTGAGCGAGACAGACCAGCAGCAGCACACTGGCTGGACTTCTGTCGCCCGGCTTGGGCACCATGAATCAATTGAAAGCATCAAGAGCAACAGTGAACCGTGGAAATATGCTTACAGGACCTGATTGCAAGGTCCCTCTGCGTCCGGAGTGTGCTTTGGGTGATTCCGTCACAACACGCGGCTTCAAGTTATTTTTAGCAGCGTTCCCAGCCGGCTATAAACTGGGCCCTTTTAGTGGACGCTCTCGCTGGACGGAGCCCTGGAGGTTGCTCACTACAGGCTTCAACTCGCTAATCCACCTCGCTGAAATGCACTGTTGCTGCGTAATTCGATCGCATCACACATCACGTACATCACAAGATAATATGCATGGATGCGATGCCACAGCATTACCAGACATGAATATCTTCTATTAGCTCTTTTACTACCAGTCATATTAATCGTCCCATATTAGTCACACCCCTGCGCGACGGGACAGCACTTTGGCCACACACCTCCAGCCCAGACCCCAGACTGCTGCTTATCCCGCGCTCTGACGGCCGTGATCAGCTTGAGCCGGCAGAGAGGCGAACGCGATAAAACTACAGCCATGGCCACGACCTACCCCGTTTCTTCTGTTCTGTTTCCTTCTTCCGACCCAAGCCCACTGTGTGGAGTTTGACATTGCTCTTTTCTTCAATTCGATTCTTTTCCTTTGTATTATTTTCCATTACATTTTCGACATCATGCTGGTCATGAACCTCCCCCTAATCCTGGCTGCCTTCGGGCTCGCCACCTCCGTCGTCGCCTCTCCCATCGGCATGAGAGACGCAAACACGGCTGTCGTTCGAGATGCGCAGCCCGTCGCCAGGGCCGTCCAGCCTGGAACTGTCCCCAGGCTGGCCAGGAGGACCGGCGATGACAAGCCAGAGGTCCACTGCCACAAGCACCAGCATCTCTCCAAACACGGCATCTGTGCGAACAACCGCATCAGGCGCAACTGATCCGATGCCTGCGAGGATGAATAAGGATGCGAAAAGGTGGTCCTGATAGTGGATGGCGACTCATGAACTCGCGTCGCCGGCCAGACGTGATGTCCTACTGTCTGGTCGGCGGTTGGAAGAACCAACTACACAACAAGCCGGCTACATTCTTCGCTGAGAATCGCTATACCGCGTTGGACAGCATCAATTGAGCCGGTACAGGGTCACCTTACCTACTGTACCCTGTGCCCATGTCCAGCGTCCCTGGAAGACGACGCAGCACGTCGTTGCTACCAGCTTCGATGCCACAATCCAACGTTGCAGTGTGGTAGCGCCATCATCGGCACTGTCTAGTCGCAGGCTTTGAGGCCTTGGATAACACTGAAGGCTGCTTCCAATGTCACGCGATTCCCAGTGAGAGCGGTTGAGGCCTCAAATGACAGCCTCATTCGACGTATCGCGAGACTCGAGCGCTCGTCGGCTGCCTACTTCACCCATCAGAATCTGGGGTTGCCTAGATACTGCTGTCGCACGCGCTGGCCGCGAAACGAGATATCCATAGCGTATCTGGGTTCCCTGAGACGGGAGACCTGGATTTTGACATGTACCACAGGCGCAGTGAATTGGATTCACCATGGATATTAATTACGAGGTGACTGCAGGGGTGGAATGGGTGGACCTCTGCTAGAAAAGACAATTAATAACTCTGTACTCCCAAGGCTCCGTCTGTTCCCTATGCATCAGCGAGAAGTGAAGTCAAGATGGTCCGTACTGAACATCCAGTCACCAGTTAACTTGACTTTGTCACACGAGTCATCATTTTCGTGCAAGTAGAGAGAAGTGGCTGGTTGGCAAGGGGATGAGCCTCCACAAGTCTCCGTTATGACTCGCCAATTCAACTCCGAGTCCGCACAAGTTTCGCTCCACAAGACCCTGAATTTTTCCAGCCAAATCCGAGATCGCTTCGTCCAATCCACACAAGTTGACTGTGACTTCGAGCAAGTGTCAAGACAAAATACCAACTAATACCAGTTTTCGGCGTATCATTGGGTCTATCTGGACTTTCTGTTGGCTCGCTCAAGCTCCTCTGGAACTCTTTGCATCCCGATTCCTCTCAATTGCGGCTTCTCACCATGGCCTCTGCTCCCGTAGGGATTTTCTCGTCACTGCCCGAGGTAGAAAAGGATGAGGTCTTTGACCTCCTGGGCCAATTCCGAGTGGACGTACATCCTCAGCGAGTGAACCTCGGTGCCGGGGTCTACTTCTCTGACGAGGGCAAATCATGGCCCCTGGAGGTGGTGGGAAAGGTTGAGAAGGCTCTGCACGAGCAGCAGGCCATCACCCGCCACGACTATATCCCCATCGAGGGCGACGACCAGTTCCTCAATGCCGCCCGCGATCTGCTCTTCTCCTCCACCTTCCCCAACCCATCGGGGAGGCAGGCCTCGGACCCTCGCGTGGTCAGTGTGCAGACCGTCTCGGGAACCGGTGCCAACCACGTCGCCGCCAGATTCCTCGCCAACCACGTCCGTCCTCGCTGTGTCTGGGTGTCCGATCCAACTTGGGCCAACCACCATGTCATCTGGGAGTCCACCGGCATCACTCCTCGCACATACCCTTACTACAACAATGAGGATTGCACCCTCAACTTCACAGCCATGATCGACGTGCTGGAGAAGGAGTCCCAGCCTGGCGACGCCATCCTTCTGCACGCCTGTGCCCATAACCCAACCGGCCTGGATCCCACCCAAGAGCAATGGGTCGCCATTGCCGAGCTCTGCTCCCGGAAACAGCTCTTCCCCGTCCTCGACAACGCCTACCAGGGCTTCGCATCAGGAGACCCAGTCCAGGATTCGTGGGCCATCCGCCACTTCTACAACCACCAGCCACCCATGGAGATGTGCGTCGCCCAATCCTTCTCCAAGAGTTTCGGTCTCTACGGACAGAGAGCAGGAGCCTTCCACTTGATTATCAACGACACGTCGGAAAGCACCAGGGCCAAGGCCCTCGGAAACCTGGCCCAGCTCATCCGTAGCGAATACTCCGTCGCTCCCAGGTACGGATCGACCATTGTCAAGACCATCCTGGAGAGCGAGAGTCTCTCTAGAGAGTGGTTGGCCGAACTGCAGTTGATGAGCAGCCGCATCCGATCTATGCGGCAGGCTCTGTATGATGAGCTGACCCGTCTTGGTACCCCTGGTTCGTGGAAGCACATCACTGAGCAGGTACGTCGAGCAACCGTCCATTTCCTGAAATACGATGATTCCTAACTAGATGTTAGATCGGAATGTTTTCTTACACCGGCTTAAGTGCCGCCGAGGTCGAGGTTCTCCGCAAGGAATACCACATCTACCTGCTTTCTTCCGGACGAGCTTCGATTGCTGGCTGTAGGTGGAATCCGCTTCACATCAACCGACGAAGCCTTGCTAACGTTAGATCACCCAGTGAATTCGAAGAATGTCGAATACGTCGCCGCCGCAATCAGCTCGGTGCGGAACAGATCACTCCTCTGAGTAGGTACTTGGAGGTTTCCACGCATGACTGAACGCATCCATGAAGAAAAAATCGCCGAGGTTTGAGGAGCCCAATGCATCTTATAGAGTAAGGAGTTTCTATTGCCTCTTTCGTTAGAGGACTTTGAGTTATACAGGTGTTAGTCTTTCCATAGACCTGGCTAGAGATTAGAACTGCGGCTTGTTTTCTCTTGCGATCTGGAATCTGCATTCCGTAGTATGTGAAGTACGGGTAATCCAGACTGTAGTAAGGTTCTCTGGTCCGGAGTAATAAATGCATCCAACACCAAGTTAGAGGTAGATTTGGGCCCGTCATATACATCACAGAGGTCATGATCGACCGATAATAAGTTAAAACCATTCAATATAAGCGTGGAGACCAGCCCTTCACACTTCAGATTCATAAATTTCCTCTGATGGATATCACGGTTGAATCGTACACTGTTTGTACCACACTCAAAGATGCGCCCCGACCAATAATGCGATCTTGACCGTCTTTTATCGCCAATGTAAAGTAGTAATACATCTAGAAATTTCGACCTTCAATAATGTCCTGTACCGAGGAAATGTCATTCGATATGATTGTTGCCGGACCTCGACGACATGGGGTAATGGAGAAGCAGGATTTGACCTCGTCTCGCACTGATAATTCTGGCTCGCTGGCGGAATAAACGTCGGAGATAAGTCATTCTGGCATCGGTGTCCCTATGAGTATTATTTTCTATATCCGGTACTTCGAAGACAATTCTCAGTAAGAAGACTTTTAAAGTCACAGTATCAGTCAACTCATAGTCTTATTCTCCTCACGAAGGGTTCGGATAACCCATGATAAGTCCGGAAGTCGGGGAGGAATTGATGAAGCAAATAACTAACCTCCTGCGTGGTGAACGTAAACATAATTCTGAACCATGGTGGCAATAGCCAAAACGGCTGCTAGAGTGCCGAAAAGTATGGTGCACAAGACCTTTGGGCTCATGTTTGTTACTCCTGTGCAATTATTTGGGAAAGTAGTAGTGGTTGAATATGTGAGAAAACAAAGAAAACGAAGGTCGTTCTCTTACTACTAAATCTTTCGAAGGATTTTATACTATTCCCAACTGCTGACGACGCGTGGGCGTCACTCCTCACTACCTGTTATCTAGTTTGGGCTTATAATAGAAGTCAGACCTACGGCGTATATCGCTAGAACCTTGAATAGCAGCTTCTATTGGCGTAACAGCCTCATCGATCGACGAGACATTCTCACCGCTGGCAAAGGGGGCTCAGTCTCATAGAGCCTAAAGAACAGTTGACCTAGGAACCATTCAGCCCTACCAACTTACCGACCTACTGACCGACCCTAGTCAACCAGCCAGATTCGAGGTCATGCGAAAGTCCCTTGGCTGAGCCCCCCGAATATACGCGGAGCTTTTGTTATTGGCCCGGAAGAAGATCTTGTCAGATGCAATCCAAAAGCGCTTCGCCTTGTCCGTCGGTTTTGATGAGCATCGTATCCTCACCTGGCCCACATGGTGCGCTTCCATAAGTACTTCAGCCCTATCATGAGCCTATAAGCAACAGTTGCACTTTTGAGCTGAGCTGGTACACTGTTTGTCAATGTGGATTAAAACTCGACTATGCTTTCTCGGTTGTGCCATGATGGCGACAATGGAGTTGGTACCAATCGTGTGCTGTTAACAAATATCCTAGACCTCTTTACTTTCCCATTCGCTGAATGCCAATTGAGCCTCGAGAATTGATGCCCTAGCATATTGCGGGCATTTAGAGCGATGTAGGTAGAAATCAGAGCCTTCACGACGTTATTACTTTCCAGCCCTTTAGTTCGCTTGAGATCCATATCGCGAACACGATCTTGTTTTCAGTAAGTTCATACAAAGTGCTTTGGCCTTGGGGGCCATAAGTGTCCACGTAGTCAACTGGCCTTACCGCCATTTTCAACGTGAGGCCCGGTATGGAGATGAGTGTTTTTTTTTTTGGTGAAATGCCAGGCTCTCTCGCTCCAGAAATGTGAAAAAAGGATTTCGGGATCCAAGATAGAGGTACTTTCGCTCTTCACCGAACAGCTCGTGGCACGAACTAGGTCGTAGAAAACTCCGGACGGTTCTTTAGGACTACTGTAGTGTTGGGTCAACACGAAATATGAATTGATTCGTGATATTATTGGTCTGCTAGAGGTGCTAGAATGACTTTAGATACGGGTCCTTGTAGATCAGCCTTTCTACGCCGACCCTCGCCCACGAATCATATTGCCAATTAGCTGGGGACAAGGAGGACCTGGGGCGAGACTTTATTGATTGGATCTATTTCTACTACCCTTAAAATAAATATTGGAAAGTTGAACGAAATCCAACGTCATATTTCGGACATCCTTCCGGTCATATGTTGCAGTGTCTCGGTCCGGCCCATCCACGAGTCACAAGTTCCCCTTTGTGGCTAATCGGCAGAGTCAAGAAATATTTGAAACCTCGGACTGTTTTGGAATCAAGCGAGCTTTGCTGTTCGACGCAATGTTTAATTATTACTATCAGGAACAGAAACGTAAGGCATCATAGGTTCTTCTAAGTCTAATATATTTCTATAGCTAAGTTTGCTCGATCTGGGAGTCTTCCCAGTATCTTGGCACGACACTGATGAATGATAAATTAGTAGCTTCTTATTGAAAGCTTTTGTCAATCTGAAGAGGTTGATAGGAGAGGGCAGGCGCTGGAACGGGTAACTCAATGCACAAGTTACCCAAATTAGGACCAGTCTCCCTCGTCGACAATCGACTCCCCACGTTCGGCTGCCGCCAACAGCTCCTGCACCGTCCACGGCTGATAAGTGTACCCGGGGACGCCATTCGTGTTCTTAAATGGCGCACCTGATATGATGTGGTTTGCGCATTTACCATAGTTGTCGTACGCGTACTGCTCAGGGTCGTGGTTAGTGACCCAGCGGCCAACCATCTTGGTCAAACGAGTGGGATCTTTGTCCATAACATCCCAGTTGGTGTTATGGTACAGTTCACGCGTCTTGAAGCCCATCCGCTGAGCACATGCGACACGCTCCGCTCTAACGTTCTAGTTAGCATGTTACTCGTTGGCGGAAACTATGGGTCTTACCTGAGAAGGTTGTGCACCCGGACGGCCAGAGGTGCGTTGCCTTTTCCAGATAACTGCAAGCATGCTGCGAGCGAGTACGAGTCTTCAAGGGCCATCGTAGCACCGCTGGCAGATGTGGGGAGGAATGTATGCGCCGCATCACCTATCTGGATGACCCTTGCCTTCGGAGATGCCCACGTTTCTCGCGGATTGCGCCACATCAGCTTAAAGTCGACTGCTTCACCACCAGGGGCAGACTTGATGACCTCGGAGATGTATGGCTTCCAGCCCTTGACATATGGCAGCGCATGTTCGATCGAGGTCTGTTTTGTCCATTCCTCTTCAGCATTGCCGTTGTCCTAGGTTCGTTAGATTTGCTACGCCGGGCTAGGACAAGTTCAAACGAGCACACATACCTTGTGCGTAAGCATAAACACCATATCCTCATTGGTTTTGGCAATTATGATGTGTGCTCCAGGACCCATTGTCAGATTTCCCTTCGGCTCACTTCCCTCAAATTCTTCGGCTACTAGGGGGTTCTTCATAGCCAGCTCAAGTGGGAAAGTAGCACGGAACATTGCAAAGCCAGAGCTTATAGGCACCTCTTTAAAGCCGGAGACTAGTCTCCATGACTTTGAACCAATGCCATCGGCGGCCACTACAATGTCCGCTGTAACGGCAGTACCGTCTTCGAGAATGACACCAGCGTTATCATCAGTCTCAATGTATTCAGTTACCAAAGTCGAGAACCTGATTTCAATACCAAGCTTCTCTACATAAGAGTGAAGCATGTCATGAAACCTTGAGCGGGTGCTAGAGAGCGGGAACTCGACGTTGCCAAGAAAAGTCCCGTCATACTTGTAGATGCCCCCAGACTTTGAGATTGGCGACTCATCGCACCATTCTTTGAAGCCGGGCCAGTTTTGGGGAGAATGAAGAGCAGATGCTTGGATCGCAATTAGGTCACCTATCCACTGTTAGAAACGCCTAGAGATCGTGGGGCTTGGGAAGAGTTTCGTGCCATAATCCTTGAAATCCGGTCGACGCTCCAGAATTTTCACATCATGGCCTTTGCGGTATGCTTCAATTGCGAAGCTCAGTCCTGCGATGCCTCCCCCGACTACGAGGATGGACAGGCCGCTTGAAGGGTAACGTTTCATGAACGGGATACCGTTGGGGGACTGAGTGTTTTCGACCATGGTGATAATAGCGAGTTTAGGCTCTAGAACGAGAAGAAGATACAGTTTGCTGCATTTACATCTATGGAAGCCGGCATTCATACGGCACGTTAACTTATATACCTGATTTCTTTTTCTACTTATGTACATATGTATTGTGGGCTACCGTGGTGATGCGAAGCAACACTTCTCGCACTTGACGCCGGAAAGTTCTTAGACTCCGTTCATATGACTATGTAAGCGGCATTGGGGCTGAATTTATTCTGGGCGGTGATCAGTGGATCAGCTGCAGCAGTGACATTCTTGCTCTCCATAGGTGCTATCATCGACCAGAGAGATAAATGCCGCTGCATGAATCTCGCTTTCGGGGTATTTTCCATCAATCTCGGCCTCATGGTTGGATGGCTCTTCCCGTACACACAATGAGCGGCAATTTACGGCCCGCAACCTTATGCAGTCTTTGGCCTTGACAGAGACCTGCACAGGTGACATATGCCAACAAGTCCAGGAACGAGAAACTCTAGGAAGCAACCGGCCATATCACACCATATGATTCAGCGAAGGAGCAGGTTAGGCTCAATACGAATTAGCCAAACTCTAATAAAACTGTACCATTTGCCGAGGCCCATCTTTGATGATGTTTATCTCTACCACGTCAACGTCCCATTGCATGAATAACTTATCTAAACTTGTTTTCACTGCGATAGTCAGTCTTCATGTGCATTTCATGTGGTCTTATTTGGGTAGAATATATGCATATTATCTATCCTAAAGCGCAATCTAGTCGCTAAGCCAGATTCTGGTACTCTGTGCCGTACGGATTCAGCTCAATGTTGAAGGCAGCTAGATCACCGAATGGTATGGCACCAGAAACCCACTTGGCAACAGCATCATCAAACGCTTTCAAGTGTCCACTATGACTCAGATCAAGCGGCTGCCTATCACTACCGACCAGTTTGAGCCTGATGCAAGTCAACATATTTGGGCTCTCGCAATGCAACCGAGCGTGGGAAAGAAAAGGGGGCGGGAACTTACTGTAGTCCGGCTGCCATAACTGCCTTCCCGAAATCGTCCTCTCTAATCAACACATCAATGGCACCACTGGCGCTTCCAGCCAATATCTTCGCTGGGAGGTCAAACTCGTGGGTCGCCGGTCTTCCCAGCCCCACCCCATCCACAGTCTTGAGAGCATCTGCCATAGCCTTAGCAGACCTCAATCCACCAGTGACGTATGCCTTTGTTTTGGTCAGTGCAGGTATGATTGCTTCAGCAAATTCTATGAAGAACGCCTCTCTCTTCTTCGAAGATTCACGGACATGCTTGAATCCGGAGGACTGATAGGTTCCTCCGGAGAGCTCGACAAAGTCAAATTTAAGTCTTTCGAGCTCAGCACAAAGTAATTTGCAATCGTCGGGGGAGAAACCTTCGTCCTGAAACTCGACACTGTTGACTTTGATGCTTAGAATGAAGGCTGGGTCAGGGACGCGCGCTCGAATAGCATGAGTGATCTCAGTGATCAGCCGGGCGCGATTGAGAATGCTTGTCCCACCGTACTCGTCGGTGCGTTTGTTTGTAGACAAGGATAGAAATTGGCTTATCAGGTAGCCGCTGCATCTCGTTAGCATGCGTTTGGGCTGGTAGCTACCTAAGTTGCCAGTACTTACTGCGCTCCGTGTAATTGAATACCATCGAACCCGGCCCTGTATAGATATTCGGCGGCATGTGCAAATCCATCAACAACGCTCTGAAAGTCTGCTTTCTCCATAGGTCTCGGCTTCGCATATGTCTTCCCAGCAAATTCTGCCTCAAGGCGCACATCACTCGGGGAAATGGGATGTGGCTGGATGCTCTCTGGTACTTGTCGTCCTGGGTGGCTCACCTGAGCAACAATCAGGCTTCCATCCTTCTTAGCTTGGCTCGCCAATTCCCTGAAAGCTTCGAAACGATCGCCAGAGAATGTAGCATCCGGCGGAATGATGGTATTTTCAGCTGCTTCTAGCTGATCATAAGCTATCATCACATTACCAGTGAGCAGGACGCCGAAACCTCCCTCACCCCACCGGCGGTAAACATTGACCAGCTCGGGCAAGGGCACACCCCGATTCTCAAAAACATCGCTGTCGAATGTGGCCAGATGTTCGGACATTGCAGCCTTTATAAATCGGTTTTTGGCCGTCCTGCCACTGAATTCAAAGTAAAGTGGCTGGCCCAATGGGCTGACATCCACCCCTTCGCTAGTATATCTCTGTGGCATTGTGAATGCTATGTCGGCCAAAAATGATGAGGAAATCTTAAAATCAACCGCTCTTGACCTAGGGATCAGTGAGCCAGTGGGGAGGTATCAACTACTTTATACCAGTGGTATCTGCCGAGGCGTGGCCATCCTTTACAATCGTCCCTTGTCTGCCTAGTTACTAACTCTAAATCTAATAAGGATGGTACTCCGCGAAAGTGGTTTGTGATTGCACTAGACTCTTGGCTAATGAGAGCATGGAGGCGTAGACATGGGATCGTAGCCGGGTGGGCTTACAAATTTTATTCATACATTATTAATCTATATCCATTTTCCACGGCAAACGGGCTAACGAAGAGCCCGAGCCACACTTTGGGTGAAACGTTAAGCCGACCCTTTCTCAGACCCCGGAATGATCCCTAAGTATTCTCGTAGAAATTACAAGTAGATCTCTTTTCATTGGTTTGGACGGGGGAAAGTAGTTATGGGAAGTAGCTAGATACCGATGCATCGGCCGCCGCAGGGAATCCCAAACTGCTTCCTATTCCATCAACATCTGATCAGCATCCACCCACCCATGGCGTACAGAATTGTCCACCCACGTGCATTCTTGGCGTTATCAGCAGCACTGTGTTGCAGTAGTATGCAGGTTATCATATTCGACACTTCACCAGCATAACGCAATATGGCGTCACCGCTCGGCCGAAAGGTGTTGACGTTGGCCTACAACCCGAGACGAAGTCGTACCATTTTTAAGTCGCACGGACTTCGTATGAAATAGAGGTTAAAGATAATTTTGGACTCTGAAATTTAAATAATCACGGTCTATGAATAGCGCCTGAGTAATCTCGATGCATTAGAATATTAAGTGATTACCATCAAGGCGTAACTTCTTCTTCGCCCATTGTTTATATACCGGTGAGCGACCATCCACGGTCTTCAAGGCTATATTGGCTGGACCTTGAGTAGAATTTTGTCTGAGTTTACTTAAGCAATTTCCCCGCCCTCGTTCCCCAGGTGGAAGTAGAGGCTCTCCGGGGGTGAGTCTATGCTTGTCGAATACGTCGATCGCATTCTCAATCGCGATATTCCGATGTTCATTTTCTTCGTATTGATACGAATATGGGTCCAGGCCATAGTAATAAACCGGCTTAAGCTTCCAAAAACCTTCATCTTTCTCAACAGCAACCTTCTCTGAAGCTCGTTGAAAATCCACGACAGGCCTATCAAACTTGGTCTTGAGATAAGGCGCGAGCCGGTCCGAGACGGCCAACTCATGAATGAAACACTTTTGCATCCTTTCCGATTTTTTCTCAGTTTGGACAGTCTCAGCCAAGATATCTGGGAGATATAAGGTGCTCTATAGCATCGGCCTAAATTCTTTGTTGGCGAGATACTCATCTTAGTCTCATTCCTTCAAGTCTTATACCTTACGGTTCGTTTCGAAATCCTCAACAAATTCAACTCCACGCCGCGTTTTTAGCCATTTCCCCCCCAACGCCTAAGCTTCGTAATCCAGTCTTCATTTTCTGACTCCTCTTGCACTAACTTCACCCCTCTCCCCAATGTTCAAAACCCGGCGACAGTCCAGGCAGTACCACTTTGTTGTCCGAGCTGGGATCTCCTCTAATCCAACACATTGCAGATGGAACCATTCCTCTTTACAACCATCAACATTATCACACTGAATCATCGTGCCAAAACTCACGCGATTACAAATACAGTAACGCGGCTCGTTTGGGTCAATTGGGTTGCCCTCATCATCCACATCCCATCTCCATCCTGATCCTGATTCTGATCCTTGTAGTCAACACTAAGCCTGGAATGGCCAGAATGGGGCATATCCCTCCACTCAGACTGGCCGCGGAGCGAGTGTCGACTGAGAAATGTCCTCAAAAGGCCGTTGCTATCCAAGGCCCAAGGCGACACTTGCTTTTTCCCCAGTTCGGCAAGCAGCTCATTACAGCTCGCCTGGCTACCCGCTGTAGAATCTTTGGAAATGGTATGATGAGTGAAGCACTCTGTGTTGCTTTGGCTACAATCAACCCTATCGCGTGGGCCCATCGGTGATGCTCAAGTGGCTGGTCGATGTTGTTGCTTTTCCACCCAGTCAGGTCATGGTTCTGGGGTAGGGGTGTGGCGCGACATTCGGGTGTGCTCCCATCCCCGGATGGGACTCATCGCCGCGTCAAGTAGTTTGGTTGAAGGCTAACAGCCTTTCATGAGGCCGAGGGTTTATTGTCGTTTCTTGAATGAAGAGGGTGGGATGGGGTCAACGAGCGCACTTTGAACCAGTATTGTCCAGCGTTTTCATACTCGGAAGCCATACTGTTCAGTCTTGGGGTAAAATTACACTGTAGATGAACACTCTTTCTCTTGTATGCCATGGGACTGGCTGTTGGTGAGGAGGGCCGGCCGTGAACGTGAGCGGTTCCAGGAATGAGTGATCGGATTGCGGGGTTTCGTGTCGTACATTGAGATACAGCCATTTATTGCCTTAGCTGCCTCACGCATGCATCCGGCCAATCCTACTGCTCATTTGCCCTCCAATCAGCCTCATACATAGGCTTAGAAGGATAAGATCCCATTCTTCTCAAGAGCCACGTTCCCGATCTCCCGACAATTTCCCTCTGGAAAAAGAAATTGTATTGCTAAATTTCCTCAGTGAATTTTCTGTTCTTAATCTGCAACAATCGCATTCAACACGCTCTGACTTGGATAAATTATGTTTCTGAATGGCCAGGACGTTATCGCAAGCATTGTTGTTGCATTGAGTAGAGCCCCCACTCACTGTGACTAACAGAATAAACCACTCTATTGATATTCATATAATAATAAGATATATTCATATATAATAGATAAACTAATTATAGTCCCAGCTCATCATTGGCCCCATTGCAACCATGTGGCTCGCATTTCAGCACACTCTGATAAGTTGAGTTATACATTTTAATTGTAGAATTATAATGACTGTTGGAATGGGTCTCAAACCTCCCCTCTAATCTTCTTCCATGCCTTCTGCCGCATCTGTTCGCTCAAACCATACGTGACAGCATTCACTAAGCCAATAAACTGCGTTGAGGCCTGCAGAGCCTTGAGCCACTGCGGAGATTCCCCGTTTAAAGACTCAGTCAGTCGATTCGCGATCCCTGGAATCCACAGAATGATGTACGCGATGGGATACCCGTTTAATAGCAACATCTTGCTGAGGTTAGGGGGCGGTGGCATCAATGACTTGGGTGGGAAGCATTTAATAGGGCCGGCTTGCGGCTGATTAGTCGTTGCTAAATCGGATACTTGGCCCCTAGCTGATTCGGTTCGTATTTGTTGTGGCCCATCGACGAGTGGCAAGGAGTCGGCCTGCAGAACCTGGTGCCTGTCGGAGTCTTGCGTGTAGGACCCTTCTGCCACGGAGCTGTCGTAGCTCGCTTCAGAAAGATCCGTGGTGACACTCCGGATTCTCCGGAAAACCTTCTTAAGATGGATGTAGATATATGTATAAATAAGAATCGTCGCAAAGAATATAAACAGGCGCCAGCCGTGGGTAAGCGCGTATCGCAGATCCAGACGGTCAGCTCGGATCCAGCACCAGTTGCCGCTTACATAGCCAAACCCGTTCAGCGCAAGCGCGATGTTGCCTGAAAGAAGGGCTCGTGTCAGCATATGCAGGTGGTATCCGATCGTGTAAGCGAGGTGACGTACTGGTAATGAGAGCTGGCACCCAAGCGGCTATGCAAAGAAGCGCTTGAAATCGGATCGAGAGATTAGCGACTCGATCGGTCTTCAACACAGTGAGAAGAACCGTGATGGATATAATAAGGATGTTGAAATCAATCGTCTGGACGCTGAGCTGGTTGATGTAGGCGTTGGCGATACACGCCGCGTCTGGTTTGGTCTCGCCGCCTGGCATTCGGCCTTGTGCAAGGAAGATGGAGCCAGAGACGGCGTTGGACAAGGTGTTCATCGCATCTACTCAGATACATATCGTCAGCACCTAGATGTACAGTGAAGTCTACTGCGTGACGTACCTGATACAAGTAGATTGATGATCAGAGCATGGCGGAAATGCCGCCTCGGGGGACGAACAATTTGGAGCACAATGGCGGTTGTCGAGGCGAGGAACGAGAGCCACGACCCAACCAACGTCGGGATTGCGACAACAAAGTCGATGGCCATGACTTGCGGCAATATTTTCTTTCTTGACTACGTTCGTGTGCTTCGCGTGTCTTTCAAGAGCTATAGGGCTGGTATTTGAGGAGCGACAAGCCACGCCCCTTGGATGGCCACCCATCGCCCTGTAAGGTGGTGATGTGTGATCTTGACATTGATTGGACTGGCCGATCTCCTGGTTGGATGCATGGAGGATCCGACGTATTGATGATGGGAGCAGATATCTTACATTGCAGGGGCAGATGCTCACGGTAGTTGGCCAGTACCGTCTGAGTAATACTGCTCAGCTCGGGTGGATAAATGTCTGCTGAGCGCAGCTTGCATCTGCTTCCTCGGAAACCCCAGCGCTAACAAATTTTGTGTCAGCCAAGCCACGGCGCCTGTTCGTATTGATCTAAGTAGTTTTCCATGTTAAGCGAGATCTCAGTTGGGCTTTAGAACACTTGCATGAACCGACAACTCCACCAGTAATGAAGTGCTCAGCCAGCTGAAGACTTCTTCCTAAAACTCACACTCTCCCAAATTTTGAAATGTAGTGCATCGCTTCAACCTGTTCTCGAGTTCTATGCACCTGTCCAATTTGCCTACGGATCACTCTTGGTACAATATATAATTCCTATATCATTACTCAAACTGACCCGTCAACGCAGACTCTCGTAGGAAGGGAGAAACTACCTATCAATGCTGCGTTAGTTACTGGAATAGGGCAGTTCGGATTACTGACAAGAAAACCAGCTTTTGATGTTCCAGCCTTGATATCTCATACGTCAAGGAGAAATTGTCAAAGTATCGGATCAATACCGTGGCAGAACATCTATAGCTTTGAAGACAAATTATGATGCTCTTTTACTTTCTCGCCAGTGCCAGATGTCCACACGAAGGCCCTCAAACAGGATCAATTGGTCCTCCTTCTAATACCATCAATGGCCCCACGTCTTTAATGGTCTTGTATTCAACCCTGATGTTTGAAAAACTTGAATACCAACTCCCTAGGATTTTTGCGAATAAATAACTTCACCGATCCTTCCAAGACGGGTATCAAGTTGTTGGACAATAGTTCGTCTCAAGTGTATCCTGGTAACCGATCGACGGGTCTCCGCTTCAAACAAGCTTTTTCAAATAAATCAAGCTTGTTCAATTACTTGGCGGTACGGTAGGGGGGGCGGCTGAATCAGACTCGCCAAGTTATTGATTGATTGAGATGAAAACAACATATCCATGATCATTGGGCACTTAATTCGCCGACCATAATTCACATGACCAATCCTACCGCTCTTTTTATGCCTTATTAATGAGTGATTAAGCGGCATATGAGAGTCAAACTTTAGATGGAACTGGTTCAAAGTGGATCGTGCCTCAAGTTCCGAGTAACATCCCTCCAGGGGACGGAGAATCCTTCAGGAGACGAGCTGGGGTAAAGACAGCCCAGTCGCACCATCCCAAACAAGAGACAAAATGCGCATTGCTGTGTGACAACAATGTCACAGAATTTCCAAGCAGACTCATTGAGAGTTTAGTGAAGGAAAGACTGAGACAGGCCTTCATTGAGAAAGACTCATTTGCAGCGAGTGCTTGTTTTTACCATTGTAGCCCCTGCCACTACCTTCTGTTCAGTTGTCGTAGAATCAACACCATTGTGAACATTGGCTCCATCGTCCAACTCCACTGAAATCTAAAAATCAAGCCCTACAAACCCGCCATTGGTTTCAACGGTTCTAGACCCACCACCGTGTCATGCAGCCCCGTTCATATCAAGTGTCGATTATTACTTGCAATTGCTTGAACGAACCTGCTCACAGGTGACTCATCCTAAGAGATCCCTTCGGCAATTCGGCAGAGCTCAGGGCCCGCCGTATTCCAACCAATGTGAGACGTATTCCCTGCTCAACTCACCGTCGAGTTTACACCGAAGTCGGAATTGAACTCCTCAAGGATACATTAGAATCTCCGGGCCGTTTCTGCAAATTAGGCAAGTGTCAGTAGCAAGCAGCATAGATTAAAACATGCTATGAATTGTCGGTCAGTCATTAATTGTAGCAGTTCACGTCAATACATTGAGCAGAAGTCTCATCTATCGTTCCGCTGAACTCATCGCCACCCAATCCTCGGATTCATGCATGCTTAAAAACACACTCACGCCAGTGGCGGCTTCGTGGGAGGGCAAACTCTACGATCCGCAACTGTTTCACTACCCTTACGTGGACATGCAAAAAATGTACAGTCGTAGCCGCCTCAATTTTCGCTAAACAAGGCAGCAAGGGTCCTATGTGAGACAACTCCGGTAACGAGGGTTCCAGAAGACCGCTTCTAGGTGACGCGCGTTTCTCGGCCCACCTGCGGTTGCTCCATATTCCTTAACGCATGAATATAAGAATAGTCAGTCTCTGCTCTCTTAGAATAAAGATCCAACACTCTCCTCTAAGTCCAACCCAGCCATTTCCTGAGACATTCTATATTAAAGCCTCAAACACTCTTCCATCAACATGCATTTCACAAAGACCTTCGCCCTTGCCCTCCTCGGCCTCGTGGCCTCTGCCGTTGCCACTCCCACCGTTGAGGAGCGCTCTGGACCAGTCTGCACTGACCAGCCGGACCCTACTACGTACTGTACCGATCTGGGCTACCAATACTGCTACGGCCACTACGGGTGCATCTAAGCAAAGCATCAGAAACGAACCATACCTCAATCTGGCGCCCAATATTGCGTCTTCCATACATCTTCCATCGTGTATTCGAAGATCTTCTCATGTTCATGTATGGAACTCAAATCAGCAAGAAGCAGACGAAGATTACCATTCGTGCTATAAGGAAACCACTTCACACAACGGTGCCTAGTCAGTCTAGCTACAGACTATTGAAGGCAAGAGGATGATTGAGGATTTGGAAAAGGCTCTGAATCAACAACAAGTAGCTATTCACAAAAGCGAAAAATACAAAGTGTTATGAACATTCCCCTTCCCGACTGAAATGTGTGAATGAAATGTGCAGATGCGGTTGCTTGTTCCAGACGGAACGGGAATTTGTATTATCTCTCTTCTTGTTAGACCCTGTAGATTCTATACGCTTCTTTAGCGACTGAGCCACAGCCTAATTTAGAAATGAAGTAGGTATTGCGAGGATCAAGTTAGGACAGAAGAGCAACGGCCTGTGGAAACAGACTGATTATCATAGTTCAGGTAGCGTGATCTCCGACGTAATGGAGGTATGTGCTTTTCCCTCAACTGCTGACTTAGACATGCGGCCAGTCGGTCAGATAAAGAGCATTAAAACGGAGCATGGTCGTGCCGCGCAACTTGGAACAGACCAGGCTGAGTGTGTCACCCCCGAGGCGATCCAGTACATGAAGCGAATGAGCCGCTGGGCAGCCGTCTGGGCAATATTCACTATTCTTGGGCATGCTTTGCTCTGGCCTCTGGCAATGTACGGTGCCGAGATGGTCTTCTCAAAACCTGTAAGTCGGTTAGATTTTAATACGTCGTGGATCACTGCTAACATGGAGGAATAAATAAATTGTTCACCGCCTATATTTTTCTCTGGTTTACCCTCATTGTGGGCAACTTTTATCCTCTTTTTGATAGAGGGATCAAGAGTATATGGATTGTTACCAAAGGAAAAGAAGTGTGCACGAAAGCAGCCAACCAGTTACGGGAACTCCAGACTCTGAGGCATCCACTGAGGAGCAAAAGGTGCAGTCTAAGGTTCACCTTGAACCCTCTGCGCCCTCAGTATAAGATTCCAATAAGTTTTATATAAAATAGCGTCTCACGGCTTCCGCTATCGCCAGGCCCTAGATCTGTTTGTCTGTCGTGACGCTCATTCCGCGTTGTATGTTACCTATTCCTGGCTTGTCATTAGCACAAAAACAAAGCATCTACGCGTACTGTTTCCCTAGTGTATTTGACTCAGCGGAAGTATTGGCATGGGTTGTTCGAGCGGTCGCCTTAGGTGCAACCCTATTTCACCTCCTCACATCTCACCTGCGCCTGCATACCTTGGCCTAAGTCCCTCACTCGTATGGATGTGCCCGTTTCTCTCAGATAGCTTACATGAAGGTGGGAAGAATCATAATGTAGGAATCTAGCAGACTCGGTGTATAGATTTGGGGAATCAATACTATCGCCAATAAAAGTAGTTTCGATGCCGATTGTGTGTCAAAAGAACATAAGGATGAAGTAATATAAGCAGCCGACGAATGAACTCTAATGCAAAACCAGCCAGTTGCACATTGGCAAGTTCTATCGCATAGTTGCACATTGCCAAGTTTGCCTGCATAAGTGCAGATTGCCAAGTTTTCCCGCATGGGTGCGTGAGGTCACACTCGCCCACCATCGTTGATTTAGTGGGGAAATGGTTTGATGAGTCGGGTGCGATAGAAGGACATTATATGCATGTCAGTACTGCCCATGCGATTAGAGGCTGAGCACAAAGCGCAGGGATTGTTCGAAATAAATACTATGCAAAAGTCTTACAGGGAGAACAGCAGATGAACCTGCACTCCTCCATACTCTTCTCACTTTGCGAGTACCTACAGTCACACAGACCCGTCCAGAGAATGTCAACATGAAGTCCGAGGTCTTGTTTACTATTATCTTCGGCTGCAGTGCTGCTGCACTTGCCATCATAGCCATCGTCCAGAGCCATCTACAACATAAAAAAGGAGGTACATAAACCTCCGCCCTTCTTCAAATTTGAGTAGCAGAACATGAGGCTGACAAGGAAGTTGAAGAGCTTGGTACTAGAAGCCAGCAAACAGTTTGGCTTAGCTTTTGGCAGTCCCCGACTGAGAATGTTCCTCAAAGGAATGTCGCCAACAGCATTGCAGAGGGTTCCGCATAGTATGCTAGCAAATAAATGGGAGGAGTTGCAATGAACCAAAGGGTTGAGGCTGCTTCAGAGTCTGGTCTAACAAATGCAATATGGAATGTAAATTCTTGCCTTGAATCTTTCTTCCAGCATTCGCTGCGCTGCTCCAGCTACTGCTCCGTGACGTGACACACATGAACAATGACTTCTCGTGCACTCAAGCTCGATCCAGGCTCGGAGCATCGTGGAGGATTGCGAGGGTGGATCCCTGCGAGCAACGAGTGCGAGAGTGCGATGGGCAGCTACTGCGTGGTTGTGGCTGTGCACTGCCGTAGTCGTAGTAGGTTCCATCGCACATGGAACTGCGACTGCCAAGCAGTGGGATCGGCAGGTAGGTCGCTACCACGTTCCTCGACAGCTCTAGGTCGCTAAAGGCTGCTCCCCAGAATTCATAAGATTCAAGTTCGAAGTTCTTCAATCGCTTACATCCATTCATACTAGGGGTCATCGTGTTGAATAAGTCCAAATTTCCAGATCTCCAGTCACATCCCCTGGGTGAGGGGAGATAACGCCATGTAGGCTCTTTATGCTCTAGACAGGAATGTGGTATTTACTTTTATGAGTATGAGATTATGAAAGTAGAACTCCACAATCTTTGAAATCAAACGAACGGATAAAGCGACTGATAGTAGGGTCTCTTAGCATGCTGTAGAGGAGAGCGAAGATGTCTGATATCTTGTAACTACTTGTAGTGAACGTAGTGATGTTATCCTAGTGTTTAAGAATCAAGCAAGTGGATATATCACCCGGCGTGTTTTATCTACTATTCAGTAAATGCTATAAATAACTAATTTTAAAACGTTGATTTTTCCTATTGTATCTGTTGGTTAATGGTTGGTAGATATAGAAGAGTAAATTGCGGGTGAGGGCGATGCTCTCAAACCCATCTGGGGTTGCTTGCCAAATGACCCGCTCGGCGATCTCCGCAGGCAATAGAGACATTTCTAAAGTCCAGGGCGTACAGCAATACATGAAATTCAGGTGGCACTGTATGAGGAGAGCCCGGTAAAAAAGTTGAGGTGAAGGAGAAAACTCACACCTTATTCCGTTGCTACATTATGCATGTCAGCACGATCAAAGCATGTGAACAAGGGGCCGTTGCTCCCTAAGCGCCGCTGTCCTACCTCAAGTTGCCTCCATTACCTCCATAATAACATATTACGCATGTTCAATACAAATGAAGAAAATTACTTAGGCTAAAAATATGTTGACTACAGGTTGCCCCAAGGTTGCTAGCTATTTCATCTTGCTATCTTATATACTATTCCAGTTTTTGTTCTTAGATTTCTTCTTAACCGCCCAGTCTGACCTGCACATGATGTTTATTTTTGGTTCATTATTAACCCCGCTCCAATAAGCGCGCGCTCGCCTGTGCGAACCAGATTTCAGCTTCCCAAGGCTGGCTGACTTCTTTGCATAGCCACGCTTGATCGTGAGCGACGGTGAATCCGTTCGATTTCAGGGTTCTCAAGCCTCCTGTTGTGAATAGGCTTATTTCGCAGCATTTATTGCAACTGGGCGGCCTTGTGGGATCATGGCAGCCCTTGGCCAGCTCGAAAAACTCCCCGAGTCCGTGCGAGATTCGAAGCTACGCGCGGCATTTCGTTATGACGGGCATCAACAGTATGTTGTCCACCCCCGAGGACTTAGAGGGCGTCTGGAACAGAAAGAGGATGTATGGATTCGAATCAAGACTATAGGCGCTGGTGGAAATGGGTCAGTGGACCTCCAATGCAGGGAGTCGCCGAGAACAGGACTCCCAACACAACTCCGGGCCGTCAAAAACATCCGCATTCCAGAAGCCGAGCTCATATCCAACCGCGACTTTTATGTTCGCGAGCTTGAGGCAATTGCCAAATTCTCCTCGTTACGAGTAAGGGTGTCCCTTATCGATGCCGTGAGCTGAATTCTAGCTGACACGTATATTTGGTGCTCACTAGTATGGAGATCTGTTTGTCAAATCTCTTGGGTGGTTCACGAGCGAGGATACCATTCACATAGCAATGGAGTACTGTAAACTCGGGGACTTACAAATGTTTCTTTTCGATAAGTGCCCAGGCCATCGACTTCCAGAGGACCAGACTCGGGAGATTGCATCTCAAGTCGTGGAAGCGATTTCTTGTATGCATGAGGAGTACTTTGCACATCGAGATATAAAACCTGCGGTAAGGCAAACCTCACATACGTTCCATATCCTTAATGAGCCTTACTAACAGGATCTGCTCCTTCCCAGAACATCCTGATTCAAAGCCACCCGCCAGAGAGCCCTTGGGCGGTTAAGCTGGCTGATTTTGGAATCAGCCGACGCAGCTTGGGGCATGAGATGAATTCGACTACAACAAGACGCGGCACGCCCGTATTTTGGCCCCCTGAGCTCCATGGGTTCGTAACCAGTGATACTGAAGGGTATGGTAACCTCTATGCCACTGACATGTGGTGCTTTGGGGAGACTCTTTTCAGAGTCCTCACTGGCCAAGCCACATTCGGAAATGTGGCAAAGCTTTCGAAGTTTGCATTCGGCCAGATCGACTTTCCCGAGGCTATTCTGAAAGACCTATCAGTGAGTGACGGGGGTATCGCGTTCTTAAGATCGCTCATTGTCTGTAATCCCATAGACCGACTCACCGCATTGGATGCACTAGAACATCCATGGTTCGACCAAGACATCCCTAATTCGTACTGGGAACAACCCAGCACGCCTCTTACAGAGAACGCCAATGCCACTGACCTACCGTATCGCCACCAGGAAACTACAGGACCCTCAGCCGTTTGGCCGACAAGGAGCTCCCTAGAAGACGTTGGAACAGCGAGGCAGAGTTCTCCTTCTACTCCCGCTTCTCAACCGTCTAAACAGCCCCAATCGGCAATCAGTCCTCAATTAAGGCCTTCAACAAGGGACGAGCAACCAATTCTCGAAGGTTGGGAAACAACGGTCCCTACGACAGCTTCGGCTTCGTGGCCTACGGAGCGCTCTGAGAATCAAGAAACTCGCGAACAGATCAATAGTTCAATACAACCACAATTTCACAGGGGACATTCCGATATACAGACATACCCACGGAAGAATCTGGAAATTAGGCGGAAATCAGTGCCGCTGGTAGTAGCCTCACCCCAAAAGCCAGGAATAGAACTCTCCAAAGCCAAGGAGATGTTTATGGTTGGCGCAGCAAATAAGGAACCTCAAGGAGAGGTTAATAAAGAGAAAGTCGAAGCAGTAAGTAACGCCGCAAAGATAAAAGATCTCACGAAACAAGGCTACCAGAGAGTGCACAACTCAACAGATGAAGAAAGAACCCTTGGGCTTCCATCCTCTAACAATTCATGACGTTGGAAGAGAACCATATCTAACTTCTTTCCAGTCTCCAATCAGTAAGCTGATCCATCCCGAAACTAATTCCGATACGCTTCGCCAGTCTGCCTCAAATTTGAATACCGCAGCACTCGATCACCAAAACGCCGATAAAACATGGGCAGGCGGAGTCAGTGGAACCCGTATTGAGCGACAATTACTGCAATCAGTACAAAGATCTTCAGACACTCCTCCGCCCCAATCAGATGAACAAGTCGAACGACCTATAAATAATCCACCCGGGGCGAATCCTGGGAGTGATAGTTTGGCTAAGATTATTGATAATGCCAATATCATCTCGGGTAAGAACTCAACAGCATCCAATGCTGAAGACGAAAAGGACGCGATGGAATCAAATAAAGAGCTACCCCTGGTTCCAGCAGCTTTTGAGCCTCGGGATCGCATTAGTTTCTTGACTTTCAACCTACAAGAGCTTGCGAATCGACGGGTCAACTTGGGTAGAGCTATCGATCAATCAACATCGCTGTTGCCGAAAGATTCGCTATGGACCAGTGCTGAGGAACGGCGAAAGCGTGAGGAGGGAAAGAAGAAGATTGAAGCCATCAGAGAAGAGCTCTCAGAGGTTCAAAAGGAAGAGTATGAACTTGGCCTGAAACTACATCGTGCCTATAAACGGCAAGACCAAGAAGCGGGGTTCCCGAGACACGCAGGGACATGGGTAAAAAGGGTGACCAATAGTTAACCTTATTGTTACAAACAAGAGATCTCATGTTGGGATCCCGCAGTCCGCAAGGATAGATACCTAGAAGCAAAGAGTGCGATGGGCACTGCGATGAAACGTGTCTGCGTTTGTTAATGTTGTGATTGCGATGGGCACAGCATAACTTGAATTGCCTTTAGTGTAGCTCGCAGCGAACCAATAAGGAATCCAATGTAACAGTGCGATGACTGCGATGGCCACGAGGAGTGCGAT
The DNA here is from genome assembly GCA_026958235.1 of Clonostachys rosea. Taxonomy (NCBI): domain Eukaryota; kingdom Fungi; phylum Ascomycota; class Sordariomycetes; order Hypocreales; family Bionectriaceae; genus Clonostachys; species Clonostachys rosea. Next base: position 1,341,599 of record CP110205.1, read on the forward strand.
ATGTGTGCCGTGCGCTAAGAATTGTAATTATGAATTGTGATGGGCACTGCATGACCTGAATCAGGGCAGCTTACAGCGAACCAATAACAAAGCTCCAACGCAGCTGTGCGACGACTGCGACGACTGCAATGTCCTCATGCAGGCTGCGCCCAATCAACTATCAGCCCAGCTTCGTAAAATCTCATCCTTGCCTTTTCCCGTAAACATCAACTTCTTTCCCTGCTCGCGACCGCAAATCGAAGTCCCAAAAACGCCGTATCAACCGGCCGTTTGTTTCCAAATCGCAACATTGAGGCTCACCTTGTCGGCTCCAAAGTCAGGCTCCTCTGGGCGTATCGTATAGTAGGGCAACTTGCAAAAGACAAGCAACAAAATGACGGACGGACCCAGACGACTAAACTACAAAAAATGCACGCAGTGTAGGAAGGATAAACAGAAGGTATATTGCATCTCTCGTCCTCTGCCTGCGTTCCTATGCTGACCAGAAGGCTAGTGTGAGCCCCAAGACCGCGTATGGCCTGGGCAGAAATGCGATCGATGTGTGCAGAAGAATTTCGGTTGCTCAGAAAGTGTTCTAGCCGGCCAGCCGGCGAGCTCATCCTCTGAACGCACATTGCCCATTAGTAATGGGTGGGACATGAGCGAAGCCAACGTAACTTTCAGTGACTATGTTGAACTGTGAGTTCGAGCTGCTGTGTAGAAGGGACGATTCGCTAGCTAATTCCCATACAGGTCGAGTCGAAGTCGGGCTATTGGTGTCTGTTTCTTTAATTTTAACTCCGAGCCTGATCCAAATCTCCGTCAGCTTCGCCAAAGCGGCCTCCTATTACATGAAGAAATCTGCTCAAATCGGATTGCAGTATTCCGAGAACTTCAGCTGCTGTTGATAGAATCGAAATCTGTCCAATTGTCGTTCCTTCTTCTATCTCTTTTCTCGACCCTCCACCTTCAGATCAAGTGTTTCGGGTGTCAGGGCTGTCAGGACAAGTATATAACAGGTGCTTTATTGTCGTTAGTTGAGAAGGCGACGACACTCTCGAACTACGAAGCATCTATGAACCTTCAGTATGCAATTTTGAAACGGACAAGCTCATTAGCTTCAGACTCTGCCACCAAATCTTACTATGATATTTTATACAACCTTTTCAACGAACTCCCGAAAATGAGAGCGAAGAATACCCTTCCATCAGTTTCTCCAGGACATATGATTCTAAACACGCTTCAACCAGAGGATTTGCCGAATAAAGTATTAATGACAAAGGTGGGCGGCGAATTCGACTCGTATGGCCGAAACATTCTACATATAGGCCTTGAGGAGAATTGGATAACAAATCAGAACATCTCTCCTCTGATCAGTATTGTGAACATCGACCTTCGGGACAATCTTGGGCGGACCCCATTAGGACTTGCGTGCTCAAAATCAAACATATATATCGCCAGCATTCTTATACGGTACGGTGCGAAGCTTGACGTTCCAGATGAATGCGGTAGGAGCCCACTATCCTGGGCCGCGCAACATGGTCTCACTTCAATAACGTCACTATTAATCCGGCGCGGGTATCAAGACAATATGTCCTCTTCTGAATACCAAATTCAATTCGACAGAAAAGACGATGAAGGGAAGACGCCACTATTCTACGCTATATATGGAGGGCATGTGGACACCATACGTCTTTTATTGGCGACCGGGAGGGTTGATCCGTGGCCAACGTCAATTGACGGCCAACTGCCTCCAAGAATATCCAATGATCGTACTGCAGATAAGACGATACTAGAAATATTGCGACGCGCCAAGGTCGCTCATCATAATGAAATTCCTCTGCCTGCGCCCAAAATAACCGAGACAAACCCGTCACCATCATTCCTTGCCGCGGAGGGATCATATGGCATGGCATATGACGGTTTTACAATGTCCAACTACTCAGGCGACGAACCTGCGCCTCATCAGAGAAATGAACACATGAGTCTTGTTTTGTCACCGGCTCTCCCAGGAAGTACAGATAACTCTGTGCCGAAAGTCGATCACATCTCGATCCCTCAGGAACGCAATAGGAAGAGGGAATGGGCCGAAATCAAATCATCATCAGGACCAGGATCAGGAGAATTTGAAAGGTTGCTCAACGGACCAAAACCTTGGCGTGGGTCGGTATCTTCGTCCAAGGCTTCCTCTTCAATTCACTCTTCTCTCTCTATACGTACCAAAGAAGCCAAGTTTTTCAAAGAAGGTTTCCAATGCTGCGGCAAGAAATGGTCCGATCTACATCAATTAACTGAGCACAAAGAAACTGCTCATCCCTAGTCGAATCCTTCGGCCATTTCACGCATAGTGCTGGAATAATAGATAGAAGGCGAGAAGTGATAGCCATTACCTTATGTTGTTGTCTGGCTGGCGGATGTCTATCATTGCCGAAAAAACCTGGGGGAAGTAGAATTTAAGCGCAGTGATTCGGGAATCTGACATGAGGATTTTTATACGATACTATGTATTGGTCTAGCTTTTGTTCTAAGTGAATATTATAGGTTTTTCTTTGGATACATGCAGGCTATTCCGATCACGATTTCTCTTTCGACCACGACTCCCCTATAATAAGATGTGGCCATCTCATCTAGGGATATGTGAGGGATATAATTATGAATGGCAAGCGTCAGCAAGGGTCCCTTCATGACTCGTCAAGCTCGCAACTGTATAGTTATCTCAAGCTACCTATGCTACAAGTTCCGATTTTTGAGGAGCTACAGAGAGCAACGGGATGACGTAAGGCGATAAGCTTGACTCTTATCGCCGATCGCGTTCGTCTGATTGGCCAATGTTCTGTTATCAGTGCGCTGGCGTTATCTTATCGCTTATCTTGCCAGATACGGACGCATTACAGATGCCGCCATCGGCCCCCTGCTTACCTCACGAGTTCCGTCCAGCATCACCATCCAGCCATTTTAATACCATCCCATCCAAACCCCTCGTTGGTATATGCCGTCGCCAACTTTCCTTCCTCCGGGATCTGTTCTGTCCCATTACCCCTACCTTGCGTCGGTTACCGCTCTACAGCGAGAGGAGCAGCGATGGAATCGGAACCGTTGATCGCCGGGCGGGGTCGCGACGAGCATCCTGGAACTGAAGAAGCGCTCCTGTCCTCAGAGATCCTCGAACCGACTAAGGAAGCACTTCCACTCGCTGAGATTGCCTCGGGAGTATATGCGCTTTTCGTTGCAGGACTGGTAGCCTCCACCTTGGGCGTGAGTTCGCCCTGCAATAGCCATCATCGCTCCCTTCCTACTCCCTCCCTGGCTTGTCTTGTCTTATCTTGTGATGTCATGTACGACAACATGCGAAACATTGCTAACGTTGCTCTTCTTAGGCCATATTACCGCAGGTATGAAGCCGTCCTCCGATCGACCGAATCATTAACAAGCAACAAACTGACGATCTGCCTTCCAATGCAGTTAGAGGAATATTATGAACTCTCCGACAAAGCCATATCCATTATCTTCCTCTGCCCCCCTGTTGGGTTCTTCCTCGCCGCCTATTTCAGCCGTTCTCTCCACTTGAAATGCGGTCGTCGCGTTGCCGTTATAATCGCTCCAGTATGCCAACTGACCTACGCCTTGACTGCCTCCCAGGCACCTCCTTTCCCCGTTCTCCTGGCCTCCCTCGTCGCCGTTGGCTTTTTTGGGCTGATGGATGGATCGCTCTACGCCTGGGTCGGGGGGATGAAGCCCGCCAAGACGGTCATCGGCCTACTCCATGGCGCATTTTCAATCGGTGCCGCTTCTGGGCCTTTTCTAGCAAACGCCATCACCTCGGCTGCCCATAAGCCGTGGTACACCTGGTATTATGTTCTTGTATGCAAAACCTAAGGCAGAGAAATAAAAGACCGAATATATGGCTAATTTGATTCTCCCAGGCCGCTTTTGTTTTCCTCGAGCTACCATGCCTCGCGTATTCGTTTTGGCAACATGATGTCGAGTCATTCCACGTCGAAAACGGGCGAAAGAACATTCGAGACGAAGCAGAACCCGACGAAGAACCGAGCCCTCAATCCAGTTTTAGCTATACTGCCACGTGGATTGGAAGCGCCTATGTATTTGCGTTCATGGGCGTCGAATGTGAGAAGCATTCCCCCACCCAGGCAATTCACTCCAACCTAACCTAACCTCTCTTCCGCAGTTACTGTGACAGGATGGGGCATCGCGTACATGAATAGAGTAAACGAAGGCTCAAATCTGCTTGGGGGTGCTTGCGTCTCCCTGTTTCACCTCGGCTTAGCTGCAGGGAAACTTTCCCTGGGAGTAATGACAAGATATGTGCCAGTTCAACTTCTAGTCACCTCTTTTCTTTGCCTGGCTCTTCTTTCTCAAGTTGCCTTTGCAGTTTCAACCATCCCAGCTGTCTCGGTAGCTCTGATGGCTTTGTTGGGCTTCCTACTGGGGCCCTTGTATCCTTCCGGCATTATTATGATGACACAGTTGCTCCCAAGGGAAGTGCAGGTTGCGGGCATCTCGTTTGTTAATTCCATGGGCCAAATTGGTGCAGCGTTCATGCCTTTTGTCTTTGGTCTCATTTCGAACCGTTTTGGTATTGAGATGTTGGTGTATTATGTTTGTTTACAGCTGGCTTTGATCATTCCCCTTTGGCTCTTGTTCTTTCGACTACATTAGACTATTTTTAATTAGAGATCTTTGTCATTCATTGCGCACTAGATAGTTGGACTCAATAACTGCTATGTCATCACCTTGAGGTATCTTGGAGATAACGAAGTTATTGATGATTCCATATAAAGCTTCCTATTGATGTCTCTCCAAAGGAAAAATAATTCTTCCGTCCACTGAGTAATGCTGGGGAACTTGAAGCATCTATGTGTAACGTCATTCACTCATTCGCGTGAAACATCCCTAACTACCTAGCTTGAGACGCCGCCAGCCTTCTTACCACGGGTGGAGATGCGCAAGGGACGCAAATACCTCTTATCAAAGGGAACAGGCCTAAGTCGCACGTCACTTCAAATCTCAGACGGCATTTCCATTCACCGATACAGTCCTAATTGATCTCGTATCACAAAACACATCAGGAACTCTCCCTTGAAAAAACGCCTGCTCGTCCCTATCGACCGCATCAGTTAGTTTCAAATATTCTAATAATCAGAGAATAATCAATCGTACACGCTAAGATAAGAGATTTCTTGACATGTAGTGATCTCTTTACGGATAGCTGATACTTGGGAGCGGCAGCCAGTAGCACTGGTACTGGTACTGGTTAGGCGTGCATGGCGAGTCTCGGGGTCTTCTCCGCGGAATATTCTCAGATACGCTCGGAGTGACAGTAAAATGGAGATTATCAGCCCTGAGTGAGCGTCTGACACGGCAAGAGCCTCTATGAAAAGGCGTAAGTTTCGATGGGTCAAAATCCCCAAGCTGAAAGAACGTACCGCCGAAAGGAAGAGAAGGGCTCGGTGAGAACACCGATTGGACGATGAACCACCTGGCCAAGGCGATGCAGAGGTTAATGAATCCCAGGCAAAAAATTATACCAGTGCTAATCCTCTGTGTCTTTGACATATTTAATCGATTAATGTAAACCAGAGGCAGAACAAAGACTAGGTTGGTAAAGTTAGCAATTACCTTAGATTTCGTATTGCCACCAAGCGACGCTTACTGAGGAGGCCACTTGCGAAATGAAAAGCCCAGCCCACATTATCTTTGACAACGACACAATTTGCATCACACGGATTATCAAGGGACCTAAACAATATCAGCTACCCCAGGCATCTTCTAGAGATGGGAAACAGGCATACCAGTAACAGCCGAAGCGGCAGTAAAACAAGTTCATCAGCACAGTAGTTATGAATCCAATGATGCAAAAGGTCGAAAGAGCAAATAAAGAGGTCCTCGTCTTTCCCATATGCTGGCCGAATATTTCAAAGTACAATGCAATGAGAGTACCTTTGTTGAGATATTGTTCGATATAGAAGGGAAAGTATAAACTGAAGAACGTCTGCGGATCCACTCAGTTGTGTTGATCTTCATGAATCCTTGGCGATGCGATCTCACATACCTTGTAAACTTGGATCTTCTCTTCAACTGATGAATCCCAGTGGTTCATCTGAAAATTCACATCTGGCTTGTACACTTTCATGTGATATAACCAAGTGTCGGCGGATGTTAAGGAGGCGGCCGCGACAAAGGCTGCAATCATAAAAACATCGCTTACCACAAATCCTGATTGAAGGTATCGAATTCGTAGGTAAAGTCGTGCGATGAGGAGGATGAGCGCAATGCCAATAAGCGTCCATTCGACGGCCTGGATTTACATCAGTCTCTACCGTCTTTGAGCTCGGTACGGACTAACAAAAATGCTCATACCAAAAGACCTTTTCCAGAAAACATAGTCATGTCGTCCATTTTTTTTGGGGTCCCAAACAATTCAAACAGCCATCGGCAAAGTGAAGGTCGCAATACTAAGTAGGTATGCCATTACACTTCACTGTTTATGTCACAGCGGTAGGCAAGGTTCGTTAGATCTTGGCACTGGAGGATATCTCATCAGCTTTAATATGTCTGCTTGAACTCGTGGCCATCGGGGCCGTGGATCGAGTCCCCACAGTCGCTTCTGGCAGGAATGTTGGCTTCAGATCGCGCCATGTCAACAGCTTTAAGTTTGGCACCAACGAACCTTTGTCGAAACTCCACCGAACTCGATTAGCTCGGATCAAATCATCTTAGCGAGGTCCTCTTGTTATCTCCTTCTTGTTGGGTAATACGAATTTCTTGAACTTATCATCGACTCAAAGTCGATGGCTGCCAGCAAGGGGTTTCCTTGATCGTACTTATATTCCGCCACTCTGTGTCGAGCTGCCCCATTATAGTCAGGATCAGTAGCCGAAATTCGTCCAGACCAAACAAAAAAAAGTATTCTGTTGTTCATCAACACTAGCCCGTAGCCAGATGATGTTGGTGTGAATCTTGGGCGGGGCGTTGCTTTCTTCATAGGTACATGTAGCAAGTAAACTTTCTGCTTTAAATGGTCGGTGGTTCTTTCGATCCAGTTGACAAAGATGGTCGATACCGATCGGCAGGCTAATCTAAAAGCAATAAGTGATGGTCCACGCAGTAATTCTTATCCCGAGCCTCTACGTGGGTGGACTCTACCAGCACTGATGCAACGAGTCTCAGCGATGTTCAACTTCAACACAGGAGTATCCAGCACTTCAATTATCCTCTTTCTGTGACTTAAAGTGAAAAAATTCCGCTCCAGTTCCGTTATGTATATTACTGTCGCAAATGATGTTGATCCCTTTACTATGGCATATTAAACTTATCGCAGGAGTTTCTCGACAACGGTTCATGCTACGGCTGCAAAGTTAAACCGCCGCATCGGGTTAATCAGCGATCTCACGATCTCTTCCAGGGCCAGACCTTATTCCTTCCTGTCAGTCGTTTCCTAACGGGTAGCTATCCACTCTGCAAAAAGTCAAATGGCGCCCTTGATGCAATCCAGCCACCACAGCTCGACGGTGATATTCCGCGTTCCATTTCCTCGTGCCTTAGGAGTTCGGAATCATGGCCAGATTTCTTCAACAAATGGGATCTACAGGCTAATATCCGATTTAGTATTAGATAAATCTTCTCTCAGGCCAAGATCGTCTACCACCGGGTCTACCGGCTTGGCTTCGAGATGTTTCTAGGGCGGTAACCTTCCCCCTTCAACTGTTGCCGAACCCATAGAACCATAAATATCCTTCGGCTTAAGATTACATCTCCCTTATCACATTTATATTTTGTAGTCTCTTTGGAACGAAAGCTTTGATTCCAAGTCTCTGAAATTATCTCTCAGTGTCGTATTGTCAAAAAGTCTACCTCATCATCAACTCCCGTGGTTTCTCTCTGATGTAAGTCATCACACATATGGCGTGACTCATTCTCGAGCGGAGCATATATAACAAAAAATTACAGCATTTGTATGGCATTGGTGTCGTATTTCAACCCCGGGATAGAATATACCCAGTGGGGATCTTATTGTCCGATAGCAACACGATCTCAAAACAGTTTATGATCTATTTCCAGTCGTATGAGACATCATTATTTGGGTGATTTATAACAGTAGACACCCGTTTTCCAATATGCATTCATCCTAATCATCACTAGTAAATGATATGGCGTTGCCATCATTCAGAGTCACGAGAAGGATATCCATACTTTCTTAATCAAATAGGCCAACGATCAAACAAGGAAATCAAACGAAATTCCTGGCCTAATTGGTCCGATATGACAACGCACCGAAGGCCAGACGACCACCCCGCTTCTGCAGGTCGACGTTTTGGGCATCATTTATTACCAGACTATCGAGTGACTAACTTCGAGTTCAGCTTGAAAGAAGAGGGCCTATTTCTTCCCTTTATCTTCATCAAAAGCATTCACAATGTCGCTATTATTAAGTCTTCCAACCGAGCTTCTCCTTCTTGTTCAGTCGCATCTCGATCTCACGGATATTAAGCACATGCGCTTGTCATCTAGAAAGCTGTGTGCCTGCATAGAACTACGAATAGATCGCGTCTTCCTCTCGGCCAATCCACGCAATGTAGAAGTCTTTCTAGCCATTGCAGCTCACGAGACATTGCGTCGCTTCGTCACCGAAATTGTCTGGGATGACGCAGTTTTTACCTCGCTTCCGCCGAGAAGAACCAGCCAGGCTGGCCACTCAGAGGATGATGCCTCAACTAAATGGTTCGTGCAGCATTCTGAGAGCCGGAGACTGGAGATCGGGCAAACATGGTCAAACAGTAAAAAAGACGACATGGGCCCTCGCGGGCATGGGCGAATCCAAGATTCGTATGAGTATTACAAAGAACTCGTCCGGGCGCAAGACGAATTACGCCAGTCTGGTCGTCATGTGAACGCCTTGCATATTGGTGTGAGGCGGTTCCCTGCTCTTCAGCGAATCACCATCACGCCCGACGCCCATGGTGGTGTGCACAACCCACGATACCCATCCCCCATGGTCCGCGAGTTCCCACACGGATTCATTTATCCCTTTCCTCACCGTTGGACTCTCGATGGCCCTTTCGGAATAGTGAACAACCATGAACTCTCTGAGCCCTGGCACCGGCTTACAGAACTGGAGAAAAACTTGTGGGAAGGGTTGCGAGCCGTTTTCAAACTGCTTGCTGAACCTTCACACAGCAAGTGCACAGTCTCAGAACTCGTCTTGGATGCAGGAATTCTCCCGACCGGGATCAGCCATCGCATATTCGAAGATCCGTGTGATGAGCTCCATGACCTGACCACATTGATCAGCCGCCCAGGCTTCCGTCGCCTGGACCTGGCCGTTGCCATAGAAGGCCAAACTCACCAGGCACCTCTATTTACAAGTGGGCATTTTCGGCAGGCGTTGAGTTGCGCAAAAGACTTGGAGCACTTCAGGCTGCAGACGAGTTCAGTGTGGCTACAGACGATCGGCGTCCAGACGAGCATAATCCCCAATAATCACATCCCTCCCTTGATTCACGTCTTTCCGGTTGAATGCTGGCTGCGGCTCCACCACTTTGGCCTTTCAGGTATGTGCATTCGCTCACAGGATTTGATTGCTCTTCTCGGGGCCATGCCTCGCACGCTGCGCTCCGTCGAGCTTGACAGACTCCATTTCCGGTCTGGAAAGGGGAGTTATGGGCAGGTGCTTGCCGAGGCCAAGTACAAGCTGGGTTGGCGTCGCCGGCAGAAGCAGGATCGGATCAAATTGACCATCTGCACATGTCAGAAACTGGTTATGAGCGGACCCTTCGTTCGCGTATCTAATGAAATTCAGGATTATATTTATGCGGATGGGCCTTGCCCTTTCAAAGGGAACGAGTATGTCGGATACGAGCCGGCATCAATGGTGAAGTTTGAGTTGGGATTCCCATAGTTAGTATTTTTCATCATAATGAATTTTGACAGACATAACAATGCCACTTGGATGTTTATTTGTTTTTACTGCGTCATGGTATGCCTATAGACGTGATCACGGCTGGGCACAGTTATTGTTGGTATTGAACTTTGTATACGGCCGGGCAAAAAGGCTGAATTTTAATGTGTTGTGATACTGGGTATGGTGTCAAGTTATTAAATTCTTGGTGTTTGGGAATTTCCCCTTTTTTTTTTCAGCAGCTGCATAGCTCTCTCACTTACTATAGACGTGATCACCCGAATCACACACATCATACGCCGCCGGTAATAGCCCAGTAACATTCTGTTCTCTCCAAGGGAATCTGTTTACTTATCAAATGGCTTTTGTCCATAAATAACAACACTGGGAAATCACTCGTTAGCCATTTCATCAAGCGAAAACTAGAATTGGTGTCGTCAGCCAGCAACTTACATCTGCCAGTAGGCATGGATACGGGGATCTCTCATCTCCTTGCGAACAGCGGCGACAAAAGACACCACTTCCTCCTTAGTCCATCCCAGACCTCTCGTAAACAAAGCCATGCATAGACCCTCCAGGCCGGCCTCGATGTTGGCTAGGGTCCACAGGCCGACCTCCTTGTGCTTCTTGTCCTTGGGCCAGGTATTGATAGGCCACTTGAAATTCTTCTGTTGGACATTCTGGTACCCAAAGTCGACGAGTCGCTTCTTGTGGTTTTGCACCTCCATCCAATCACGGCCGAGCTCAACACTAGCCTTGCGCATGTAGTCGTTCCATTTGAAGAGATTCAGATCCTCTGTCAAAGTCCCGTCGTCGGAGCCACCTGGGAAGTAAATATCAATCATCTCGATCCACCCACCAGGTACCAGATGCCTAATCAGGTTGTCAGTTGACTCTAGCTCACTTTTCTGTCGTGTCTAATAATAACATTCAATGCTTGATCAAAGGAGAAGCAAAATGTGCAACCTACCTATCTGCTTGCACCAGGTAGTTGTCCCAGCTCGCGAAGCTCATGATCATCATGCGGCTGAAGATATAATCAAATGGCTTTGTCCATGTCCACTCTTTTTCCAGATCATCGACTTCGAATTGGCAGTTAGGAGGGACGCTATCGAGCGAAGCGTAGCAGTTAGCAAGACAGTGACTAAAGCAAAGTTCAAAGACGAAGGCCTACAATTCAGGTTGGATTGGGCTAAGATCAACTCCAATGACCTGTTCTAGCTGTTAATATTGTACACCTCCATATCAAAAAACCAATTTGACAAACCGTGGCATCGGGGTGATCATCAGCTACATACGATCGTCAGTAATATCTCAGACGGATCAAAGGAGTCAAAATCATACCAAACTCAATGGCCCATATACCAGTTCCGGTCCCAACATCAAGAACACGCTTGGCACTATCTGCGCCCGGGGCAAAGTATTGACGTCCATCAAAGGTGACCCGAAAATGGTGGTTTTGGATATCTACAGCGCTCACATTAGTATAAATCCATCGAATGGACGCCAGCTATTGTTTGAGTCGTACCAAGCCGATCATTCTCCTCCTAGGGGACCTAAAATCAGTCACATATAATCACATGCCCCAGCACTGCGAGTTAACTGCTAACCTCGTCATTGGGCAGGATATATTCTATCATAGGTTTAGCCATGCCCTACCAAAACAAGCCGAGACAAGACGTACTTCCTTGACTTAGTGAATGATACTTGCGACCATTTTCCATATGGTAATGGTAGATGCTAGACCGTAGTGACTCAGAGGACAATTGATCGTCGGTCTAGGTAATCGACATGGCATTAGTCCGGTTTCCACGAGTCGGGCTGCGATGCTTTCGTGCAGGTCCCACGAGGTGATTGAATAGGCATCTCACAATTCCAAGGGCAGAGTCTCCATCATCGTCATCGATAGCTTCAGCTTCCTATTCATGACAATAAAAAGGGTTTGTTCATGTCAGATTCAATGCTAATATAGATGAGGTGTGACCCCTGGGGGCGCCTACCAACGCCGCAATATGCGTATCTCCATCGGCAGTGGTTTCTTCGGCCACCATGGTTGGAGCAGCAGCAGCTTGGGCAGAAGCCCCAGAGCTGCTGGCCTGCGTGGCCACGGGAGGAGACGCCATCTCAGCTCGGCTCAAGGGGGGATTGGTCAAGAGAAAAGCAAACAAAGAGATATGCTGTATCACGAGCTCAGAATCGAGACTGTTGAGTGGAAATGGGAATAGGAAACTACGGCAAACAGCGGGTGCGCGGCCTCAAGCACCTTTCACTGTATGGGTTTCCCCGACCTGCTATCCATCATGTGCCATACCAGCTTGTCCATCATGTGCCATACCAGCTTGATCTCCTGGTTACTGGGGTTCAGAGAAGGACCCTGCGTTAGCGAATTGGATCAGAGTAGCCCCTACTGGGCTTATGTGCGCCAGGACCTAGCATGCCGCAGATGAATGCTGGCCTAATGCGGGTACAGCACATCCGCTGCTCAGCCAAGCATGCCGACGGGAGGGTGGTACGATATCCGTCATGGTCTGGGCTTGGTTGTGAGGGGGTTGGGGGAAACGTGTGGGTTGCTTGATTCGCAACACCTACGGGAAGGGCCCGCCTTCTCCTCTCTGGACTTGATTCCCAGGCTTAGGATCCCGGCCCGCGCCGGAAACCATGGATCTCGAGGACGCCAGGCAAAGCTTATTCCAGCGGGCATCCCAAGCCCAACCTGACCCATACAACATCCATCATATATGGCGGCTGGGGTTACGCTCAGCTCGGCATGTAAAGCTAGCGGGTTACCCAAGTCCTTGAGAAGGAAACTGCCATGGTAGACATGGGTTGCTTCCGATGAAACCATCCGTTTTCCTCGTGTAGCAGGGATGTAAGGTTTATGGTGGGGAGCTGATGGTTTGCAGTAGAATATTCGTATGCTTGACAAAGATTTCTTCTTTCAATGGCATTAATTCTTGGCCTAAATAGCACTGAATTTCTTGCGATTGGTTCTATCGACGGCTAAATACAGTTTGCAGTTCCCCCAGTCACCTAGCAAACCTCGTAGATCTCATCATGATGTGCGCAACTCAGCCGTGTAGCTTGGAAGAATTGGTGTCCACTCGTTCCTGTGCCGCTCGTAGTTGACAGCAATGCGTCAATTTCAAAGGATATGTCACTGACTAGACAGGGAACGGCCGAGGCAGTTCACCAACATCTGGCGCGGCTCGACCTGAACCGAGAACGATGCCAACCCCGTGCATAAGCTACTGTTTTCTGCCTGTTCCATGACCGGCGAGGAACATGGATGAAAGCAATGCGCTGTCCCACCTCCCATCCTGTTCTTTCAACTCGTCATTCACAAAAGCGCTGTCCCATCCTATGATGCATGATGCATCAGGGCATGACGCGGTCAGCAGCAATCAAGGTTTTGGTCACCGTCAGATGTCCATACCAGCAGCGAGGCATCTGACGGGGATTGTTCATAATTGGTTCAGTCGTGCATATTGGTGGCGGGCTTTTAGCCAGACTCCACCACTCGAGCGGCCTCTACTCCCTCGATGTTCACTCATCACCAATCGAATGGTGTAGAATAAGCGTCCGTCGAATGATCGTATCTATGAAACCTCGCGAGATCCTGTCTCTCGCCCATGTTCTTCGCCCATGGCCACCGGTGGATTAAATCCCCGTCTCTTAAGCTCATACCGCCATTCCCAGAGTGTTCCAGAAGCAAACCCCTCATCCCACCTTGCAAAACCAGGCGGGATGCTGCATCTGCATTCACTAGTGGGAACATGCCATCATTACCACAAATCTGGCAATTAGTGCCGACGCCTCCTAGCCGTCATTGCAACCGTCCTGCACTCATGAAAGTCCATACGTAGCTCAGCGTACTAGAACTATGGCCGTTCATAGTATGGCTCATTAACCAGGGCTTGTTTCGCCGGTTGACTTGGCCATGGGTTACAAGGGCTGCCACATGAAGCGACAGGCTACGTATGCACATCCGAATCCTCCCTCGGCAGATGGTCGAGACCATTGTTGTTTTCCGGAGCCGAAACGAGGGAGCTGTGTCGGTTTAATACGAACAAGACCTCATTCCCTAAGCTTGACAATCTTGCAGTTCCGTGCAGTGCAAAAGACAGACAACCTTGCAGCATTCAGTATGCTGCAGCCAGCCCCTCGCCTCCTTGTCGGCGAGCAGAACGCCCAATCATTCAGGGCTCAACCCCATTCTCTGGCTATGAAAGACAAACAGTGCCAAAATATGCACATAATTCCCCCGCGCTCTGCAGATTGTAGACTTCCCCAGTAGTCAAGCACGAGTATGAATCCCTCCTGGGCCCAGGACCACAAATCATGCTGCTACCCAAAGGCCATTTAGAAAGTAATGGTTGTCTTTTAGTAGTTCACTGCCGATCAAATAGGTTTGAATCATAAATATCACGAAATATTGGGGGCGGCTGTTGTAAAATATTTTGAGGAGTATTTGAATTTATTGATTTTCTGGGTTTTTAAAGGTTTGGGGTATATATCTATGAATTAAATTGATGAGCCATAATCATCCTGGGCGCCTTTCTGTTATGTATACAACCTTGCCGAGTATTGGATTTACTCGAGGTCAAAGTCCAGACCACGCTTGACAGCGAAGTCAATCCACTCAGAAACGGCGTCGAGGTCACGCTCCTCCATATCCTGGAGGTCACGGCCCTCCAGGTCGGCGAGGTCGTAACGCTCGTAGATCTCGTCAGCGACGTCACGCTCATCAATCTCTTCAGCCAGGTCACGCAGGACGAGCTCGTAGACATCGTCGTCGAGCAGAAGATCGCGCTCGTACATCTCGTCGATGTCACGCTCGCTGAGCTCGGCAGCGTCACGCTCATAGATTTCCTCAACATCCCGCTCGAGCAGCTCTAGGTCGCGCTCAAGGAGCTCGTCGATCTCACGCTCCTGCAAGTATTCGTCGAAATCGCGCTCCTCAAGAGCTTCCTCGAACTCACGCTCCTCCAGATCCTCAACATCGCGCTCATCAAAGAGCTCGTCGCCAAACTCACGCTCAAAGAGCTCGTCGTCAAACTCGCGCTCAAAGAGTTCGTCGTCAAACTCACGCTCAAAGAGCTCGTCGTCAAACTCGCGCTCAAAGAGCTCGTCGCCAAACTCACGCTCCTCGATCACTCCATCGAAGTCGCGGGCGATGAGCTCATCGAATTCGCGCTCCTCCAGGTCCTCGTCACGCTCCACGAGTTCCTCAACATCTCGGACCTCGACCTCCTCGACGTCACGTTCATCCAGGGCCTCCACCTCTCTTTGGACGAGGGGCGCCTCATAAGCAGCACCAATGCTGCCTTCCGCTCGGGGAGCAACGTCCATGCGGGGAAGGGGGGCAGCAATTGCATGGTCAGCCACGCCGAGAAGGACGGCGGCGGTGACAGAAAGAGTAATCTTCTTGGAGCAGACCATTTTGATTGATTTAAAGGGGTTGAAAAAAAGGTTGATTAAATTAAGAATTGAAGGTGGTAAAAAAGTTGATATTGGCCGGCAATATTGTAAATTGGTAAAAAAGGGAAGATCGAAGTGAATTATCGTAGAGACCGGCTCTAGATGTGAAGATGGTGCTGTTATGGGTGAGGTGGGTGGTTGAATGCTGGATGCTTCATCTCGGTTTGGAGGCAGTGGGAGGGCAGTTTATATATCTCGAGATGGAGAGTGACCGGCCTGGGTCGCGGGAAGCATTCGAAGCTGTGGAGAAGGCACACGACAGCAAAACGACGTGATCAGCAGAGTGGTGGCAAGGGATGGCACGGAGGCAATCCACCTGTTGGCGATGCCGGAAGAGACGAAATTACCTACAAGCTACCCAACACAGGCACCGAGCTACCCATACACTGAGCATGTACCACGGAAGTTGGTCGATCTGTTAACTTTGCCATGGGTGCCGCTCCTAAACGGGGCCTCAATCTCATGCGAGCTGAGGGGCGCTCAAGACCAAGACGGACACACTGTGAGCACTCGGCAGTCATCCAACGGTTCAGCCCGCTAGGCATGCCCCAAATAGGTCGTTCCCTGGCGTATTTGGTAAACTAGTCAGGTACTTGAGCCAACGAACAGGATCTTTACTCTGCTTGTGACGGGGGTGGCGACCAAGGAGCAACTTCTGGTCCCAACACACAGGCCCTCTGTACCAGGAACAGCTTATTAAGATCCGCTTTGGTGTGTTTTTTTAGCAGCTGTCCATGCTGCACTCAGTGGGGATATGCTGACATAGCCCGGTTGCTCAGTCGGCTGTTCATTTTTAGAACAATCAGCAGAACTACTAACCACGCCAGGAAATACCCGTCCGTAGTCCAGGTTCTAGACAAACAAACCTGTTGGTTAATCTAATCCAAATAACCTGTTATTTTTGCCATTCATCCACCAACAAACGGGCTCTGTACGTACTGTGTAGCGTCTTCTGTGATGAAATGTCCGTTGATTGATCTAATTATAGAACCTCGATCTCACTCCCTCCATTGAACACTTCTTGCCATCTTGCCTACCCTGAACCTTCATTGGCGATTGTCACCAACGAAGTATTCGTCATGAAGATGGAAAGAGATGCGTTTCGACATTACCTGATCTAGTAATCTTGTATATTACAGTTTATTTACGGTTTATTTTGAAGCTATCTTTACTGTCCTTTTAATCGTATGTTCAGCGCTAAGTTAAACACCTTGATACAGGTGATTAAACATGAAATATTATTGATATTTCCAGTTACTGCAGGACCTCTGTACATTAAAGTAGCATAATATGCATGCAACTTACTCTTTCATCATCACGTCCGTGTTTCTGATGTCGATACTGCACGTATGTCCCTTTGGCTCTCCAAACATTGCCTCCTGCGTCGCATCAAGCTCGCATCTACGGAGAGTCACCGTCCGCTTGTCCAAGTTGAAACGGAGTCCCAGATGACTAAGAATATCAACAAGGCAAATTCCTCCCGAGCGAGATCTTAGCTAGTTGAACCAACTGCATCCAAGTGGCACTACTACTCGGTACAGTCGATGATGATGCTGAATGCCTGGCTACACCGGGCCGAGCGACGGAAGGGATTGGAGTTCTTGGCCTGGATTCCACAGCTCTGCCCCGACCGGCGGTTTCGTGGGACGTCAATCCGCCAAATGCTGCTGAAGCGAACGCATCGAGTAGTAGGTCCATGTAGGATCCAATCCTACCTTGTCTCACAAGAACCTTAGTTCACCCATATCTTTTTCAACATGATCGTGGTACTAAATTGGAATTTATTACGAATATCGCCTATTATCCCAAGCGATGAGAGACGGAATTCTGAGTCTGGCACGTGACGATAATTCCGTAATCGGATAATTGTTTTTCATATTCCGAGAATCGCACAATTTGAAGCCGCCGCGTGATTCGGCTTACCCTGTAGCTAGCAAACAGCTTGGATACGCGAAACGCGATACGCAGACACACGGCGCACGTGCTCAACTTCCCAAAAATGATAGCTGAGGGATGTCTGTAAATTTCATGGGCAGTACCTGGTTGCCAGCCCAGGGGAACAGGATGTAGATGAACCTAGGCTGCTCCTACACCGGCTGTAGCGACAATTATTCGTGGTGGCTCTCGAGCATACTGTATGTATGTACTGCGGCATGTCCGTTTACTCTGTCACTTGTTGCACAAACTTTGTTCGGTCACTTCAACAATGGACTTTAGTCAAGGTACACGCAAGTCTCCTCTTTATTTCAGCCCTGGGCTGATACGTATGAATAATTCTCGTGAATCGCCAGCAGAAGCGCACAGAGCTCTAGGGCGACGAGTCTAGACCAGCCTTAGGATCGTCTAGTGAGTTTCGTAACCAGATTCCGAGATTCCCTGAGAAGGGGCCCCGCATTTGAAGTGTGGCTTTCATGCTAGGGCGAATGGCTTCCGAGGCGATGTCCGACTAGGCCATGTGATGAATCACTGACTGGTGATGGGATGGGGAAATCAGGCACTGTCTGAGATTCTCTGCACCTGACACATGGTGAAAGTCCACTAACAGTAATGGATTGTTCGGCACGGGCTTTTCCCTAACGAGCGCTTGTAATTTAGCAGCATTGTCCCACTGCTGTTGGCTTTGTGTTTGTATGCAGGGCCAGCACTGGATCACCAACAGAGCAATTATCGCCAACAAGAGTTGACGAGGTATTGAATGAATTAATAACACACATCAAAACGACAAAGACGCGAACCATCTTGATTTTGACCATGGTCATGTCCCGTATCGGCAGGTGGCATACGGCTCGCATTCCCCAAGCACAGAGCGCGCGCGCTGGCGGCGAAGCAGCAGAACAGGCCGTCCTGCCCAGTGGTACTGTCAGATTTTGGACTGGCCGTGGGGTCTTTCATTTGGCTCACCGGAAACTATGGTGGCCGGACCTTGGCACTTGGCAGGCGACGAACCATGTCCTCTCCACCAGCAGACCCAGCCCTAGGTGGTGGCTCTCTGGATGAAGTCGGGGTCTAAGCTAGATGACGATCAGTTATTGATCAAACAGTCCTCTGGAATGCTCAATGGAGGTGAATCGAAGCCTTTCCCGACATTCATTACCTCGGACTTTTCGTGCTGGGGAGACGGGCGCCAGATGTAAGCAAGCGGCACGACCTGAAACCCCCGGCGCCAGGCACAGGTCTTTTGCTGTCATTGCCCAAATCGGGACATATTTGGTGCCATTATGAGGTTACATGGAGGGAATATTTATTGCTGAAATGGCGCGTCCGTCAGCAGCGCACCGGCGGGTTGCCAGCACTAACGACGCACGACGATCCAATTAGCCCCTTTAATTGCTTCTGCTCTCCGCAAGCAATGGCCAGGCAATAAAACCAATCCAGAGCCCACTCACGCCACCTACGCACCCGCCTAGAGGGTCTCCCCGTTTGGTTGCTCGTTCCTCCGTCCTGACAGTCTATCCTTTCGCCAGTCCCTTTCCTGGCCGTTCGTCATGATGCCGGCTGGAGCAGCGGCACCACCAGTCTGGCTTCGAGATGGCATTACGATAAGCTCGGCCTGCACTAAGTCGTGTGGTAAGTAAACAAGCTTGGCTGGCCTGCGGGTAGTTCCGACGAAGGTAGAAAAAAATGTGCTGATCTTACCGCCTCTAGACACGGCCTTCGAAGTCGCCCAAAACTCGACGAAAACCGACCTCTGCGGCGCCGATTCGAAATTCCAGAATGCCTATATCCCTTGCTCCCGATGTATCGAAAAGCGATCGCCCGGTGCCGTTCCGTCGGATTTGTTGACATACCTCGCCTACTGTAATATCGACGTCGATTTAGTTACGAGCTCGTTACGCATGGGGGATGGCACCACATCGACAATCGTTAATGTAAAATATGCGCCCACGGTGGCGGCGACCGTCACCAGCTCCGTCGACACTGATTTCGATACCGTGGACACGTCGAGCGACGAGCCTAAAAGCAGTGAGTGAATCAGGACCAAGATGTCGGCGATGGCATGGCAAGCTAATGGGCACCCTTTACATAGAAGCATGGATTGCCGGCCCCGTGTTCGGTGCGCTCGTCGGTCTCGGCATTATTCTGGGCATCGTGTGGTTCTTCTGGAGACGAAAGCATCGCAACGAGCTGGAGGAAGACACGGGATCGGAAGTCGCAGTATCTCACAAGCCCCCCAGGTCCGAAGCTGCAAGATCAGTAAGATCTGGGACGTCTCGCAGGGCGATTTCGACCAAGGCAATGTCCGAACAAGCCAAGTCCGAGATCATGAGCGACGTGGATGCCCAGAGTCTACACCCTCCCTCAACGAAGCATTATTCAGTCAAGAGCTCGCCGCCGCCCTCACTCCACAGACGGTACTCGGAGATCGACAGCGTGAATATCCACGAGATGGTTGGGTCGCCGGTCCTCCGTTCAGTGGCGGAGAGCGTGACGGAGTCGGCGATGGACAACGAGGTTTCCACGATACACACGCGGTATTCGGAGATTGACGGCCGGAATATCAACGAGATGTTGGGATCTCCCGGCGTCGCGTACTTTAAAGATATCCCGCCACCGCTACCGCCGAAGGACAAATTCAGCATCGGTCGACAACACACGGAGATTGACAGCAATAACATCCACGAAATGGCCGGCTCTCCTGTCCTCCAACCGGTTTACGAGAAGCCGGCCAACGAGGTTCCTGCGGTAGAGATGGAACACTTGCAACAGTTACAACAGTTCGAATCGCTCGACGACGATCTCGACGAGATGCCGGTGCCGAATAAGAACAAGTCCCGAGATAATACCTGAAAATAAAAATCAAATACCACATTTCAACGACCGATACGATTTCACGAAAGTCGCCTCCAGTTGCTGGCCAACGTCGAACCTGTCCATTCATTCCTACTCGAGTTGAGCGCTAGACATAATAAGTATTGTGGCACGAACTGGCCGGGCGGTTAGGGTTTAATTGCACGGTTTAGTCCTTGTAGGATGGAGCCCGATGCTAGTTGGAACTCATACTAAGACCAGGAGATGATACACCAAGAAACGGGTGTTGTCATGAAGGAACTGGCTTTTATTCCGACTGCCCCTTCTCTGGATAGGGGAAGGAGAAATCGTTGATATGCCCCGTCGTGTATGGGGTAATACAAGCCATCCAAGTGCAGCTTAATAGGGAATGGCTCACCAGAAGCGGGAGGGCTTGGTTGCATTGTTGGCTTGCCCTGGAAACCTGTTTGGCTTGGTTATTAAAGGGAGTGCAGGGAATAATTGCCCACTGTCAGCGTGTTTTTGCTTGGTTTGATACAGAGAGCTGGCGTTTGCAGTAATACTCATCTTGTGTACTATATCCATCTGCTTATTGGGAGCATTACTTCATAGAAAACTGATTAAACGATTTTCATCAACAATTGGTTGATCTCACCGAATGATATGGCGTAGTGCTTTCACCACTCATGGGCAAGGGAATGTGTACCAAGCTTTCCAATTGTTGGATCTATGTGTGGTTCGGTATTCTCTGCTCCTCTAGCGCAGTCCAACAAGGCAGACTCTTTACACAACAAGACTCAGATTGCTAGTAGCATTCAGAGTCGATTTGCCATAAAAGATCTCAACACCACCAGTCCAGTGGTTTAGGTACTCGTCATCTGTCACATGGCCTTTCTCCACCATCAAATTAAGCCACTCTTTGAGGTCTCCTTGAAACTCGCCTTCAAAAGGAGTGTCTGGCTCTAGACTGAATACCTGTTGCCCCGAACTGGAGTGAACACCATAGTAGAGCTTGAAAGTGTGACCGAACAACTCCAAGGTGTCGATCGCGCCGTCATTCCAACCCATTGCCCGCTGGCCACCCCAGATCTTGAGGAATAGCATGAACTCTTTGGTGTTGGGCTGTTCCCCTACATCTTTCACGACAGACGTCATCATATCGAAGATGTGAGCACCTGAATAATGTTGATTAGCTATTATGAAATATTCATCATGGGAAGCAGAGTGAAAAGGGTATGGGGTGTGTAAAAGAAGAGAGCCCACCTTTGAAGTCCTCCTCAACGGACCTAGACCATTTGAAATATGCAGGAATGGACTTGATATCACGAAGACGGGCCTTGTCATCGGGCCCATCACCAAAGTTAGAGTATCCCTTACAGATGTCGGCCGTGTCCTCAATCTTTTGAACATCCGTTGTACTAGTCCACTCAACGAGGTTCGTTCCATCAGATGCCCCGAGCGCTCGGACGAAGTTGGTGCACTGCGTACCCACCATGCTCTCCGAGTTGTACATGTTATTGGAAAGGCTCCATGGCATGTCGGTAAAGTGTAGTCGATCGTCGATACCGCATTGCTCCGTCGCAGGCACCTTGACGTCCACCTCAGTGGCGCTAGCATACGGGGCCGCGGAAGTCTGGCTTGCGACTGGGTTTGCGCTCGACGCGGAGGACGCAGGGACTTGGCTCACGATCGAAGACGAGGAGGATGATACTGCGATTGACTCTGCAGATGAGGAAGGTGCAGAGGAGGAGGATGATTGCTCGACGAGTGTCGTTGTGGGTTCTGGCTCCTCAGTCTGCACCTTGGTGGCTGAGCTGGACCGAGAGCTAGACTGAGCCTGTGATGGTGATGGTGAGGTTGGTGCCACAGAGAGAGAAGTTGCCGAGCTGGGAACAGTGTCTGTTGTTTGCGGGGGAAGCCCAGTCACGGTGACGGTTTCCGTGACAGTAACCAGTGACTTGCACAATGATCCCCTGGAACGTTTGCCAGCCGCCTGGGCGGCAAGTGAACCGAGGAAAAAAGCAGAAATGAGTGAACTGCGCATTTTCAAAAGATAAGTCTGAAAAATGAAAAGAGTGTTGAGAAGAGAAGGGTCGACAATAAGCGACAACACGGGTTGTTGCATAAGGAAGAAGAACGAGATCTTTGAAGCCACGCTGAAGGACGGCTACTCAGCAACTTATACAAGAAGCAGGAGCTGGTACTCCTTCACGCATGGACAGCATGCATTTTAGAAACATCATATCCCGGACCACCCGTTATGATTCGATCGTTGGCTGTGTGTATGCTTATTCGCCACAATGCGTGTTTCATGATCAAGGACAGGCGCCTGCATGCTAGCGTCCATTGACTGTCCAGCTACTTGGTTGGTAACCGGCAGTGGAGTCCATGGGGGATTACGTGTTTCAGAAACGATGGAAATTTCTCGATGAAAAGGAGAATCAGCAGCAGTAATTTCCCTCGTTCCATGAGTTTATGGACTGTAGTCTGCGTCAACGGGAGGCAGGATAGTACTGATCAAGAGATAAGGTTTTTATGTCCTCGATCCCCATATAGATGAAACGCCACTTGCATAATCTCCCCTATATTCCGCATCTCGTTGATGCGTTGATGCTGTGGAGAAATCGGCACGCGGTAATTAACATACTACTGGATCGGTATTTAAGCATCCTGGGATATATTAAAACTTGTTGATCATAATACTAAGTAAATACTTTGAGGATAGACATGAACTCGCTTTGCGTAGGCAAGTCAACTTCTTCCTATACTCCTGCCAACTCTAGGTCCTCGCTGAAACAAGGCATGATAACGTTGCTCCTCGATTGAAGCATCTGATTAATCCAATTATTGATGAGGAATGCCGTTATTTGGTTAGCAGAATTAATCGTGTGGATAGCGAATCGTCTTTGATATGTTGAAACTCTGTCCCGATGAATTAGGACAACCTCACATTATTCTAACGAAAATAAGCATACACTTTATCTCAGGTCTAGTGTTACTCACCTGGATGCTGGCTTATTCGTTCAATCGTTCATTATTCATTAACATTCATCATCATCGTCATTGAACTTCTATGCCCTTCTCCCCGCGTTCCTCTCGTTGCAGCATTCCTTCTACCTTGGAAAATCGAAAGATGGGCCATTTCTCGGCTCCCACATGCATCGACGCTGGTCAGAATAATTTAGATAAACTGGTTTCGCCCATAGGTTTTGGCGAGCCTTGGTGAGCTGCTCAACCCAAAGCCTGTCTAAGATTATTCAACGTCTCTGTTGCAGCAAACAATTTCGTCGAAACCTCCAAAGGAATCCCATTCTGATAAAGCGCAGCTTCGATCATCTGGTTTAGTGGATCAATATTCGCGCGCACAGCATCGATTCGTCTCTGTAGATCATTTCTCTCTTGACGCAACTGCCGATTATCACGACGCAATCTTTCATTATCATAGCCCAGAAAATTGTTGGATAATCGCTTCGAATGAAGGTGTGGCATAGAGGCGGGTGCTTTGATGGTATTGAAGGAGTCACAGGCCTCGTCTAAACGACCATCGATGCGATGAGAGCCCCGCATCGGTATTGGTCGAGGGGCAGATGTCGAAAGAAAAGACGGCATTGGCCCAGGATCGGGACTCAATGTCATACTGGGGCCGTTATGTGTGGATGATTCCAGAGAAGGGAAGCTGGCATTTGCAGACAAAAGATCCTCGAGCACTATTGGAGATGCACAGGACGAGGATCGCAGCGACGCGTTTTCATACTGGACACAACTATTTGGCCAGTTAGAAGGAATCATCCTTGAGTTAGACATGGTGATTGAATTAGCATACAGAGAACCCATTGTGGAAGTTTGACCTGAAAATGGCCATGTCGAGGGTTGAAAGTCAGACTGCTTGCCATCTGCCTGTAAGGCGGCTAAGACGGCCTGCTCGCTACCTCGTTCGGACAGTGGTGTATAATCTACAAACGATGTATTAGTTGACAGGTCGAGTTTTGTTCCATACTGTGCGCTTAAGTCGACCTACAAGGGCTTATCAAATGGTTCCCTTGATCATCGCAGATCTTTACGTGTGGTAGGAGAACTGTAAAAAGATGATACCATTTCTCCGCACCTCCTCCCTCGAACCGCTGACCACGGACATAGCTCGTTTGGGACTCATTCATCCAATATCCTTTCGGACGGGCTTTGTATATGCAATCGCCGGCTTTGGCGTGCTCTTTTAGTGCTTCAGGCTTGCCTACAAACGAGGACCAGCAACGCCGACAACGAACCGATTCGTCGTGATTACGGAGAATATGCGACCTTGGCACGTCAGTACGGTCTGAGATTGGAATATCTTCGCAGTTGGGGAGCTCACTTGACTCTTGAGAAGGTTTCTGCCCCTCCTCCCGGATTCTTATTACTCGGCATACAGCAAAGAGGACATCCTTCAGGATCCCATTTGTTATAGGGACAAGCGTAGCGCTGAGATTTTGGGACACCGGGAGAATCACCATGGCTTATCTTTGCATGCTTGAAAGACACCGATGGCGATGTATTGATGTTATCCTCCTGAGCGTGAGTACCATCACCGGCTGGCGCTGCACTCTGTCCACGAAAACTTTGGTCTGGGAATTGCATCGAGCCAGCCGGCGGAAGAGCGGAGAAGATCATCGAGTCTGAAAACGAGGGATTGCCCAGTATCTGGGATGCGCGATATGTCAGAGGATCGGAATCACCAATGTCGCCTAGAATATTCCCCGACACATAAGCTAGGGACTGGGCTAGATTTTCGTCCAATTCATGGGCGGCTTCTGGCCTCATTCCAGATCCGTGTTGCAACGGTGAGGGAGCTCGCGAGGTTTGATTTGAGGGGGTCTGCGGAAACGAGGCGGCAAAGGCGTCTGCTTGCGATTCGGCTGGGGACTGCATCGAAGACAAGGCGGGCTGCAAGTCAGCTCTGTGGTGAAGGAGGGCACTCATCAGCCCTTCAGGTTGTCTCTGCATCGTGTCTTTCATCTCAATTGAAGCGGCTGTCTAGGATTGAAGAGGCCTGGTCCATTGCTGCTGCGCAATGCTCGTCTGGAATTGACTACAGGCTCCTGAGTCGGTAACAGACGAAAGGGAAAAAAAGAAACAAACGCTAGAAAATCAGATCAAAAGACAAAGTGGTTTTCGAGCTCGGGCGCAAGATGGAAAATGTTAGTTTTTATTTATCCATCATGGCGCTGGAATTTGCTGCTATTATTTCATGTGACAACCAGGATCACGGTCACGGGCACAAGACTTGCATATTTCTGGAGCAGTGCATGGGTCGTATTGGCACTAGAAGGTTTCCGAGAGTGCACATATGTGCAAGCTAGACTGTATTCAGACAATGGAACTTGTTTAGTTGTTTGCCGCAGCTGCTTACATGCATTCCGGCAGGTTACACGGATTACGGCTAGTCCGTACGACCGACCCGGGGTTTCATTCACTTTCTATTGGCACATTATTCGTTGATTCGTTCATCGGGAAAGTAAAGGAAAGAAAGAAATATGTATGTTGATATGTTGATGCACTGGGGAAATGTTGACTCCCGTCGCGCTGTTCGTGATTGAGAGCCAGTACATTCCAACTCTTACTCCATCATTGATGAATGCCAACTTACAGCGGGTTAGTTACTGGGTCATACCTACTTTGTGCTGCCAGATGTAAATGGAGCATTGTGGAACACTGCTCGCTCGCGACCATCCTACAGAACCCTTTGTTCGAGCACTGAGATACTTTGCAAAATCCAAACAGCGTAGAACGCGGAAGGATGCTGAGTTCTTGGGCTGTTTCACACATCGCTAGGAAGTTGATTTAGTCACTGAAAGATAACGTGAGTGAGATCGGATGCAAGACTGACTGGGTATGCATAGCCAACGACGTACTTGGAAGGTCCGAAAAGAAAGAAAGAAATATAGCAGTTATAATTGGACAATGAAAGAAGTTAAGATTTAAAATTACAGGCTCATAATACATCCCTTGCATCGGGTTGAGCACTCTACTTTAACATCTTAAGACAGATCTTGGCTCTTATTAAATGTGTCATCACGCCGTGTGAGCAGCATGAGGCTTCTGAAGTTCGGGTTGATTGCATTGATTGCATACAAAATGAGCAAATTCCACATGTTTGTGCTCCGTATGAGGTTACTGGAGTTTGGCAACGGAACCTTTAACAGTTGCGGTGCCTAGTTACCGCTGAGCTCTGATATAGCAGCCTGTAGTTGAGTTGTTGGAAACAGCAGGGTAATGGACTAGTGTCACTGCCGTTATCTGTTGAAATAGTGACGCGTCTCCTCACTCCGTCCCTCAGTTGACCTCTCTGCCTGCTTCTCTGATGGCTTCCTCCTGACTCCTTCTCAACTTGCAGATTCATTCCCTATTTGCAGATTCATCCCCAACTTACAGATTCATCCTCAACTTCAGACTGGTTCTTAACTTCCCATTTCCTGTCAACTTTCCAACTTATCAGCTTCCAGATCTGCCTTAACCCTGAGTTTGGAGTATTGTCTCCTCATTGCACATCCGTCCACCGATTTCAAGATGATTTGCTCTAACTGCGCTGAACCGGGAGGCGACATCATATGTCCAGAATGCAAGATTGAGGACGTGGGACGCATCCAAACCTGTTATTGTTCAGAAGACTGTCGCTCGGAAGACCGACCCAACCACGAGCTAATATGTCATGGGCGTAAGAGGCTCGGAAGAGCTGTCGCTGCCTTGTCCGAGATATGGGACAAGTTCTGCCGCGCAACGTATACGAGCAGGTATCGACTTGACAGGGTCAATGGGAGCACCGTATATCTTACACGGCAGAAGGAACTCGCTGAGACGTGTGCCCTAATGGGCCACCCTATATTCCAACATTTCCCTGAGGATATCATGACTCAGGATGCAGGACTCGCGGTAGAACAAGCTGTCTTGTACCACAACATGTGCGTGGATAGTCTGAGCACTGGCTTGCCTGCCCCTCATCAAGGCTCTTCTTGAACGTAAGTCACCCCATCCTTTGCCAAAATGTGAGAGCATGCAGACAACTAATATTGGTCTGGCAGCTTACTGCCATACTTTAAAGGAACTGAGCGTACGACCGAAAGATCCCACCATCCAAGTTGTCAATACGAACGAGATCGTCGATGTCAACCACGCGGTACTATACATAAGGCTTTACAGCAATGAAGAATTCGTGATGGACCTGACGGGCGCTCAGTACGGCTGGGCGGAAAAGCTGTATACTTGGACAGATTATGAGCGATACAGAGGCGAAGTATGCTATGTGTTTGACCTCGGGGCCTCCCGGGAATTCACGACGAGTTTGATGGAAGGGCACGCCATCAACTCGGCCCCGCGATCAGGCTGCGACATACGTCGCATAATATCTCAAGAGGTTGCCCAGGACATCACGAATTACCTCAAAGATTGCGCCAAAAGTGTCGATCAGTTTATGGGCTTAGAGAATATAGAGCAACAACGCGACCTTACTATGAGAGCCAAAGAAACTATCACCAAGTCGATCGAAGATCTGGTGATTCGATCTGGAGTAGGCAGGATGTGCCTACTGTTCGAAGATGGCATTTCTACTCCAGCCGTCGTTCGAAGCGAAGAGCTCGCTAGAAAGTTGATAAGCGTCTGGTTCACCCAAGAAGAGGTTCAAGCGTGCCAAGGGCAGTTTGAAGCACTTCAACTTGAGATGCAACATCGACTTCATGAGGAGGAGGTCTAGGAGCTACTTCCTTTTTCCGAAGCCGATGATAGCTGAACTTGGATGCATTGAACATGGCTTGGCGGTCTTTACCAGGGAAAGATTGAACCCAGAGTGAAAGGGTGGAAGAGGATTAATCTGTGATTGAGAGAAGAATGAGGACTGTAACTAGTGGAGGGGCTCTAATGACGAGGCTGGAGTGAGGAACGAACGAGATATTTGAATATGAGAAGGTCGTAATGCAGTGAATCCAACGATAAAATCCAAGTTGACTTCGGGCATCTCACTATTTCAATAAGTCGACGTGATAGAAAAAATCTCTGAAATATTTTCGCTTGATATAATTATAACCTTGAAAGTTTATAGAAATTATTTATGAATGATTTTTTACACTCAGATAATGTGATGCCATTGATAGCAATTAGTATATGGTTGATGCCTCTACCAGCATGACGCGTTCTGATGAGCATGAGGTAGCCCCGACATAGCCATGAAGTTAGAATCCTAGTTTTGAGATATCATAACAGATGATACTGTATTCGAATAAAACCTTTACGAACAATCTGAAAGTAGATCATTGAATGAGACAAAACCTTTGCACCACCCATAGAAATCAACAAAGTGAAACTTGTGCTGCATATCTCTATGCCACTTCTTGCCTTGTGAAAGCTTCTCCGCACACTGGGGAGGGTACAGGTTGGGATCCAACTTAGGGTACGCAGCGAGAAGCAATCGTTATGAAGAAAGCGCCATGGAAGAACCAGAAATTACCTGGGCTGAAAACAGCTCACCGGATTTTGTCCTTTGACCCAAACCATCCTAATTCCTATTCTCCCAGTCAGTGATCAATACATACTTTAGTTACCTAAGCCTTCGTAAATTTGCACAGAAATGTTCTTCATGAAGCCACCACAATATCATTATTTAAACATGCTAAATGGGGAATTATATGGGATTGCTGAGTTCAACTCGCAAAATGCCACCAAGGAGGTATATATGAACGTAATTTGTTGCTAGATGGTTTGGTGGGCGTGTCATAAGCCGAGTTCATAAAAGAGGAAAGAGGAAGTATGAGACCATGATTCTGTTGGAAGAGAGCATTGCGCGTCTCTTTTGACACGCGACTTTTGCGGGTTTAGTAGGCATTCCCCCGTCGCGCAGAAAATGGATTACTGAAAAACCGTGATGGGTAATAATTTCGTCGCCTAGGGGCAGCTGCCTGAGATGTTCGGACTAAATCGCTGGAGAAAGGGTTGCTCGTCGGGTAGTTCTGTTGATTCTGTGTGATAAGCTGCGAGCCAGACGACTGCTGTTGGTCCCAAGAAAGTAGCGATCTTGGTGTGTTAAAGCTCGAGAGCTGACCCATCCTACTTCCGGCCCGACTTGTTTCTCCTCCTCTAGAGTATAGAGAATGAGAATAATTCGATCGATTGCTTGAGGTACGGTGTTGTGTACCTAGTTCGGATCTGTCGTTTCCTTCTCGCATTTTGATGTTCTTACCCTGAATGTGTACAGTTCTGTAATCTTGAGAAGGACGTTTGCCCTCTCCGGGTTCTTCTCGTCCATTTTGACCTTCGCAAAGGCCATCGGTTGACCGGATGGAATCATTATCGGATTCTTGATAATGGGCGTATTGAGAGTGATGTCGCGCAACGGCCATCGAAGAGTCCAAATTGACTGGCATAGGTAGCTTCCGCCGGGAATATCGCTCGAAGACTCTTAATATCTCTTCGTAGACCGGTTTGTGTTTCTCAACTTTCCTCGCTCTTTGCACCAAGCTGAAGGCTGAACGGCCGTGATAGGCCTGGAGGCAATCGGCCCCTTTCTTCATGAGAGCTTCCACAACTCGTACATGAGGGCCTGCCAATTCATCGCAGTTGGACAGAATCGCGAATTCTTGCACCGCGGTGATCAGTAATGGGGTCGGTTCCCCTGTGAGCCTCTCGTTTCGTACATCCTCCTTACGCAGACGCCGGGTAAGGTATTGGTGCACTCCACATGCCACCATCAAATGGCTAAAATTGGGGTGCGAGACGCTGGGAAGAAAGAAGGTGGCCCAATGGTCGTCTTCTCCGAGGCAGCCGGGCCGGTCAATGAATGTTGGGTTGGTATAGTGGTATGTCAGGGCGTTTCCAGTTGAGTCTACCTCGTCTAACAATTCAATGACTTCCCTGATGTTACCCTCTACATCCATACACCGAACAGCGTATTTGATCGCCATTTCAGCGTGAAACCAGAACTCGGACATGGAGAGTGACAAAGGGTCAAGTCCCTTGAATTGAAGAATGTTCGCTTTGCAGAGCGCCAGATTTGGATCGAAGCGGACGGAGCTCATGCTGACAATCCAGTCCCAAATGTGAGGGCTCTCAATGTAATCTTTGACGACACGATGGATATATTTTATCTC
The DNA here is from genome assembly GCA_026958235.1 of Clonostachys rosea. NCBI lineage: Eukaryota > Fungi > Ascomycota > Sordariomycetes > Hypocreales > Bionectriaceae > Clonostachys > Clonostachys rosea. The sequence continues at coordinate 1,371,830 of CP110205.1, forward strand.
TAGATGAGATATGAAAGTGGTGATTGTGTTTTGTTTTGACGATGATACGTCGCTTGTGTCTTCATCGTCAGATTCGTTGCCACTTTCGTCTTCCGATTCCTCATCGCTTTCATCGCTTTCATCGCTGTCGTCTTCGTCCTCGTCTGGGGCGGGGATATCAAGTAAGCCTTGACATCTATTGATCAGTGTTCTCCTCATTATCCTGGACAGTGACTCTTTATATTGAACAGGCATCACTTTCGCAGACGTCATTTTGGCCAGGCTTGTGTCCTCGAGATCTGCTAGGGCAACGCAGAGAACGGTGGCAAAGTCGTCACAAGATCTAACGATCTGGAAAATCCGAGACGCATCATCTCGCTCCTCTTCGTCCAACGACGCAATGATCTTTTCTATAATTCTCTCGATGTCCCCTGGGAACAGTTCACCAAGCAGATTCTCGAGATCGCCGATCCTATCTCCGTTTGATAGGGCATCGGTGAGATATTGCACGGCCAACTGGGCCCATAGGAAGCAACCTTCTGCCTTGTGGCAAGTATCTCTCATGAGTCTTTCGAAGTTTTCTGGCTCTCTCTGTCGGAGCTGGCAGAACGCCGAACTTTCCTCAAATTTGGTCTCTACGTAGTGACCAATGTCGGCATCGGTAAGGTCCTCCAGGACCAAATGCGGCCTTCCCATGAAAGCGTCGTGAAAGTGTGGCCAACGTCGGCTTGAGATGCAGAGCTTGAGGTTGTTGGTCTCCTCCGCCAACTCCATGATCAGATCAATAAGCTGCGGCTGTTCTCCAGAATACTCGTCGAGCCCGTCGATCAAGAAGAAGAACTTCTGGTGTGCATAGACATCCATCATTAGCGTTCGCAGGGCGCCGAGAAGTTCCTCCTCGCCCCAAGGAACGTCATCTTGGTCAAAGAGGCATGCAACCTCCCACCGTGCTGGAAGGACTCTTTGGATTATCGACGAGGGAATTGGTCTCAGACAATCTAGCAGCAATGACTGCAGTAGACCTTCGATAGACATCTGCATACTCTCTCCGCTGTTGCAGAAGAAAAAGCTTGCCTGGAGGACATTCCGGCCGCCACTCCAATGTCTCAGCAAATTCCGAGTCTCTAGACTCTGATGTATGTGCTTCATCAAGGCGGATTTCCCAGACCCCGGCTTGCCAGTGATCCAATATATCTTGCTCGTGGGCCAGCGCAGAAAGTCTCTGAAGCTTGACCAGGGCTTATCATTGATGACCGGGTCACGGAAGACCCAGCTGAACGTCCCGTCGTCCGCGTCGGTGATCTGCCGCTCGCGATCCTCCATGTTTCGGAAAGTGAGACGGTGCAGGACCCTTGCCCGGACGCCGCCCTCGTATGCACGGGCCCAGGTACCCTTGGGCTTGAGGCCGAGGAACGGAGGGAGCATCGCGTTGGGGTTTCGTTGGTTCTCGAGTATGGCGCGCACGATGAGTTTTCGCCAGGTGTCCCCGAGCCTGTTGTCGTTTAGAAACCGATCTCCCACCGAGACACCGCGATCTGGAGCTGGCGGTGCGTCTTCGGAAGCATGGCGAAGGGCAGCTTGGACGCGGCTCAACCTGGAGGCTTCAAGTCTGTGGGTAGATATCAGCAAAATCTGCGACGGATAAAATTGAGGAAAATGGATTAAAAAAATTCAAATACCTCAGGCTATCAATCGTAGTATAGATGCTTTGATGACGCAAGGAGCGTAAGCCTCTATCCAAGCCCTGCACCTTGGAGTCGCTCAACACAACACGGAGGGCCTGGCGGAAAGATCGCCATTTTGTCCCGGGCCCCGCCGCCTGAAGAAGTTCGATGGCATCTAGAAGCTCCTCTGCGATGCCTTGGCAATGACTCGCAGTCTGATGTTGTAGGATGCCGATGTTGGTGTGAGTATGTTCGCGGTGTTGGGATCGCAGCGACTCTTCGATTTGGCGGCTGCTCGACAGGAGACACTTGGCGATGGAGCCCAATTCGCGATGCTCCAGAGGACGGCCATTCGGTGGGCTGTGTCTAGACTGGCTCGAGGCGACGAGACGGCCAGCGTATTCGATGAAGTGAATAATTGCCGCTGCGATGTATAAGCCGTCCATGGCGACGCGTGTCAGGCCATCGGGCGAGATGGAGATGGAAACAACTCGGCGGGCGGAATAAGGCTCTGTAAGGGCGACGGATGGGCATTAACACGTCAATCAGGGAATCATGCGAGGATGGATGGAGGGATGGATGGGACGGGATAGGACGGGATGGGGGGTTAATAATTGTTACTGGCTGTCACATGAGCAGAAGTGAACACATGCCGTCACCACCGTTTGCCAATCAATCAGAACAATACGATACACCGAGGGGACGGAGGCGAAGGGCTCTGCAGCTGGCCTCTTTGGAAATAATCATGCTTCGGGCGTCAGCCCACGCGTCTGAGTGCATATTGGCACTCACTATGCCAAGTGTGGGCTCTGATGCATATCCCACCTCCAGCTGCTCACCCAACAAGGTAGCATCGCTGTTTAGGCCATTTATTAGCGCCTGTACATGGAGGGAGTGAAGAGTTGTTTTCTGTTTTCCTGACTGCACCATCTGTAGAAAATGCAAACGAGGTCAACATGGAGAGTATTTGTGAGATGAGGAAGTTCGCGACACTGTCTATAAACAGGCTTGTCTTCAAACACTAATCAAGGCCAGAAATGCTCATTTTGGAATGCTTTCGGCCTGGCTCCATCACATATATGTTTCCCTCCATAAGGGTGGCATCCCCGTGTTTTAGCAGAGTCACCAGTTGGCCAACCGTACCTGGTAGCATGCTGTTTGTAATATCATTGCTAAGTTACAGCCCTTGGTTGGTCCCAGAAAATGCATGAAATGCAACTTCGCGCCTAACAGTTACGCTGGAAGTGGATAGAGGCAAACATGCCATGTCTTGATTCCCCGCCAGTCACTTGACATTATCAGCGAGTTCAGCTCCCTATAGACCATGAAGCCTTCGTTCATTCATTGGGTTGCTTCGGGATGACTATGAGATTCATGGGACACTTGAGAGATCGAAGCATGCCTTCGTTTGTGATAGAACTTCAGGCACGTACACAAAATCCTGTTCACAAGTATACGCGCGCGTTGGATGTATGAATTTCAGTATTTAGGAACTGGTCTATACTGTGATCTCATCGTAAGCCGTGGATTGATAGCCAATGTTATTGTGATGGAAATTCTTGACTGCGTTCTGTCACGCAGTGTCATGCAGGGAAGAGTACCATCGAATGAAATCCCACAGGCCGCCTTTAGTAACAAGATATCTCTTTATCCAGCAACCCATGAATAAAACCCTCCGCGAAGATCGATCGCCATTGCCAAGAAAATATCTAAACATGGTGGGCCAAACCCCATGTTTGAGGAAGCTAGGCTGAGCTCGAGATATCACCCCTGTACTGTCAAAACCGGGGTATTTTATGCTCCACTTGGTCATTTTCTTAAAAAGTTTATATGACACGATATGAAGTGGTGATAATCATATGCTAAACTCTCATTGGACTGCAAAACAGATTGTTGATACGTGTTCCTTCAAATAAACAATGACTGGCATCTTCATGTAAATGACGAGCTAGAAAATAAACAAATAGGACCTCTGTCGCGTCGTGTTCCTCTTCGACGCGACTGACAGCTTGATGGAGAGGCAGTTGGATATCTCATCCAGCCTGGCATTTTACCTCTTGATTTTTGTGTATTTATTGAAAAGATGACACATTGCACAGCTCGCTTCGGTATCGGAGCAGCACGAGCCCTTCAGCTTCGAATCACGTAGCACCAACAGACCCCAATCCCACTCCTCCCTGCATTAATATTCGTCCTTCTTCCGATGTTACCCAGAAACCGTCGCACGAATTCATTACCGTGTCTCGGAATAACACAGGAAAACATCCGATGCAGGACTTAGTCAGCATTTGCCCAGCCCCTTCGTAAGCGAGAATCAAGCGGTGATTGATCATTTGATTGTTGAAAGAGGGGCGGAGCACTCAGCCGTGTCTCCCCAAAAGCTCAACATCTTTTGCTCTTGGGCATCACTCGAATGGTCCCGAGTGAGTCTGCAGCGACAGATCGAATCAGCTGAATCTCAATTCGGGACGAATGAGTAAAAGAAGACAGCTCAATCGCCATCACGAGATGTCTCCGTCGATCGACGTCGCGATGGGCTGCCCCCCAGATATTTGCATGATTGACCGCATTCCAGATGAGATTCTCATCCACATCTTGCGCGATCTTCTCGCCGGAGACATGGCAACAGGCGACACCAATCCGGAACAGGCGGCCCCAGCAGAGGACAATGTGGAATACGCGCCGCTCTGGCTGGAGCACTGCGTTGACATCCCGCGCTTCCACATGACCAGCAAGGTCCCCGGATGGGATTTCCTCCCAGAATTCATCTTGGAGGAACTAATGACGAAGCCCACTGGCCAGGACGCAATAGATGAGCGCAACGAAACGACGCCGTGTCAACCCCCAGCGCGCCCTTCCCAGGCCAAGCATATCAACGACTGGCTCATCGTCAATTCCACCTGTCGACGCTTCCGACGCCTTGGCAAGCCCGTCTTCTTCGCTGAAAAACGCATCATGATGTCGGCAAATCTCGGGGAGAGGCTCCAGCAAGGAGTGAGCTTTTTTGATTCCCCCCCCATGAAGCGAGTCGAGGAGTATGTGCGTCATCGAGAATTCGCGATTGAAGATTTCGCTGCGAGATGTGCTAGGAGGGAAGTACGCAGGAGGCAAGATCCTAGCGAGGCGACTTACACCAAAGTCTCGCCCAAGCCCGAGATCAATTTTGGACCGATGAAGCTGCTTGGTCTCAGCGTCGCTGATCAAGCCCTCGCGCTGGCTCAGACGCAGGACATTATTCTGATGGGCACAAGGCTGACTACCCCGTCTATGCTCGTCGGACTGCCAAAATTCCTGTCTGCGTTCCCTAGACTGCGCAGCTGCTGGCTGATGCTGGGTTACGAATCGGACGCTGAGAGCGGTACATTCAAGATCCACAGAGCCGACAGAGAGAACGAAGATCATGTTTGCGGCATCGCTGCACGGATGAGAGACCTGCTCCTTGACATTGGACTGAGCCCATCATTGGAACTGGCGTTCGCCGTCAGCGACTCGTATCTTTGGGATCAGCAGGAGCACTTCCTGACCAACGAGACGTTCTCCTTGTTGAGGGTCAAGAAGCAGATGATGCAACGAACCAAAAAGCTGGATCCAACCCCAGACGCAGCCTGAACTTTTGTCAACAGCTATGAATGGTGTATCGAGGCGAATAAAGGGCAAGGAAGGGTAAAAATCGCGGATGTTACGGATTGGTTTCGGTTTCAGGTTGGGAATGAAAAAAAGAGACTGAGTTACACTTTGAGACTTTGACCGATTCTCAAGTTTTGGATTTTGAGTTTTGATTTTTCAATACAGAAAGAAAGATGGGCAATAATGATCAGAAAATTTGGAGGAAAATGGAAAATCGAGTTTAATTAGGTAGTTCTTAAATTGAAATCGGCGACGCTTGACAAAAAACTTCATCGTGCCTGTGCCATGTGATTGATAGTACAAATAATGATGCAATAGAATCCTCTTGAGGTGCTGGAGGCACTACTAGTAGTTATTCTACAATGAGCACGGCTTTGGAGTCGAGTGTGATCCGGAGCAAGAGAGTCGTTTTTATTAATAACTTCTGTCTTGCCATCGTCCCGATCCCTCACCCAAAGAACCCCCGCCTGTCGCTTAGGATATTTTATAGACCTCTACAGGCTCAGCTGAGAGAGTTGGAAAATATATATAGTCTCTGAAATCGATAATCTGATTTGATGAGAAGAAGCCAAAGACAAATATAGGCCATCCGCTGTTGAGTTAACCGGCGGGATTACACCCATTCTAATCACCCCATTGGAAAATCCCGACTTTGGCTCTCTAAGAACAAGTCATTAAAGATCACATATTAAATCTGCCGTCTTGGATACGTTTGAGGGCTTAAGTACAAGTGATTGTCTTCTAAACCCAAGCCTCGCTCTTATTGTCCCGAGCATTGACCTCCAGCTCACGATTGCTTACACGCGCGATCCTTCGTGAGAGTAGCAGGCCCGCTGGCCCAAGCCCTCGGTACGAATGGCCCGATATAAGCTTATTAGATCATGCCTTAAATGACGCTGTCCAGTCTAGCAAATATTGGATTGCTGGGTTAACGGGCCGGCAGGGCAGTTGATTTTCCATCGTCCGTAGGACCTCGCCCGGCACCCTTGCAGTACATACCCCCCCCCCCCCCCCCCCCCCCCCCCCCCCGACTTTTTCGTGAAGAGATAGGAATATTGTGACTCGAATTACCGAGTAGCAACGATTAGCCGAACCTGTGTCCCATTTACTCATGTCAATTGACTGAGCTACGGTAATATCCACTGAGGCAAGTCTCTTGGTACATAATTTGGTAGTAATTTGGTGACACACTTTCTCTCCATATCTGGCACACTTAACATCATTTACATAATCAAGAAATATACTCTTTATAGCAAGACCGAACTGATGTGGGGTGTGGTGCTGTTTTGTCTTTACAATTAACCGAGTTGCCGACGTTGCGACTGGGCTGGGCTGGTCAGTTATTCTGACACATGAGAGAGCGATCTGCTGTAAGTGCATAGATTGTACTGGCTGGTCATCGGGGTTGGAAAAAATAACCTGTAACTTCTAGATATAATGTCTATGATAAATGGACCAGAACGGTGCTCTCCACAGCTCACACGAGACCCATTCGCAGCAACCGATTACCGAATTCTACCAGATAGTAATCGCCATATACCAGACCATGATTAGAATATTGCTTCTTGGAGTATTGGTTGTTGTTGGCTGTACCAAACTTGAGGATCCCATCAAAGGTTTGAGCTGTCTCATCTTCAACCGTAATTGCACTGGTACACCCCCCGACGAGGCGAGCCTTTTCAGGAGCCTGGGCAAAGTCGAGAAGCTCATGGACGATATCAACCGCTGCTCGGCGGTATCTGATGGAGAGTTTATCCTGGCCTGCAGCCGCTAATCCTTGTGAGAGTACTAGCATGCCGTTGGCAGCAATGGCGCCAGCCGAAGAGTCACGCAATGGGTTCGAGGGATCATCAATTGGATCATCAAAATCCCATAGAGGAACTAGCCGAGTGCCTTGGGGGACGCAATCTGGAGCCGTCTTTAGTCTGTAGAGGAAATACTCGGTCAAGCCGCACGCTGCCCAGAGGAACTCGTCGTCTTTGGTAGACATGTATGTTTGGGCGTATCCCAAAATACCCCATGACTGGCCACGGGCCCATGTGGATTCATTATCGTAACCTTGGTGAGTCAGGCGTGCTTTCAGCTCTCCATTTCGGGGATCTATGTTGGCCACATGACATGTCGAATACCAAGCACCCTTATATGCTAGACTGTCTAGAGACATGGGAGGCTCTTTTCTTAGGTGTGTTCGAAGTAACACCCGCGCATGAGAAGTAGCTATGTCGTAGAGTTCCTTGCCGTCGGCCATGTGACTGGCAGCATAATAGAGAAGATCCAGATTACACAGGCTGTCAATGATGAGAATCATATTCTCGGTTTGATCTCGGATTTCCAGGTTCTTCTTTAGTAATAGATCCCAACTCCGGATGGCGCCCGAGGTGGGAACATATCGAGTCGTCAGGCTCTTTGCAGCCTGGATGATAGAGTCTAGGCTCCGTGAATTTCCCGTAAGTTCCCAATCGAGACGTAACGCTGGCATAACGATGAATCCTATGTCGTGGGTGTCTGTACGGCCGGCCATTTCATGTAACGGTCTGGACCAGGTATCGCACAGTGCATGGAGATTTAGGCGAATGGTCTGTACGTTGATACCATTGGGTTGTTGTGAAGAAGTAATATTTGGGCTTCTAAGATGTGCGGGGAAACGGATGGCCCTTTCCAGCAACGAGTACAGCGTTCCGGGGAAGAAGCCACACGTCCAGAACTCTGCTTCACGCAGCGTATAGCTTCCAGCATCTGAACCATCTTGGGGAACATATTCGGGGAAATATTCGGGGAATCTTCTTTCCCCAATCGTGGACTTGCACGCTGTCCGATAGACTTTTGCTAGGATATTTTCGGCATAAAGGTCTGCGAGTTCTGTGCTAATTGTGGTGCCCTCATTGAAAACGGTGCCATCTTCAGTGGAAGGATTCGGTTCTGTAAGCGGGCTGTTCAAACTTTGATTATCGGCTTCGCAACTGCCATCAGAGCCAGGTGGCTGGGTTCGGGGTGAGTCAGTCGATGACAGAGTGCTCAGATGAGACTGTTCCCTCTGAAATGACTCTCTATCATGTGGCGGTGTTTTCGGTTGTTCCACATCAGGTGTATTAGACGCATGCTGTTGGGAGTCATGAGGGTTGGCTTGAATAGATTCCATAAGTGCATTGCTTGCCACAGGCAATTCATGCTGAGTATTGAAGGATGTAGCATCATTGTTGTTGTCATTCTGCATGGTAGCGGCTCAATTTTGGGGATTTCTCTGTGTTGGGCAGGATTGAGATTTCCAAGTTCGTGGTGGGATGTGTCCTGTTCCAAGTAATGAGAATGTGGTGATGTGGCATAGCAAGAAAGGAGATGGTGTCAACCTGGAATATGCAAAGAAGTTTGACCGAGCAAAAGTCTGCTGACGAGTTTTGGATGCGCTCTTGTAGCGCTTTTTTATTGCATGGTGACCAACTATCCACTTCAGATCGCGTTGCATCCCTCACATGGAAGAAGGATCCTGTTGTCAAGACATTATTGGGGACTATTCATTGGAATTATCCCGAAATTTCCGGTGCACCGGACAACTTGTCCGGGACATTTGCAAGTCTTGATAAGTAACCAACGCCATAAGCCCATGCTCGGAGGCGAACTTATCCGGAGACCGCACTACATGCCCCGAGGCCAATCCTTTCTGGGCTTGTTATCTGGGGTTACTAAGGGTTCCGACTACAGACCGCAAATGACGCCCCTGTTCCATGGAGATGCTACTCGCATGCGGGGAAATTGGTGGCGCCATGTGGAGTTATCGCTACCCCGTGGCCATCTTGGCCTTGCCCATGGGGTACGTGACGAGTCTTGGAAGGGAATCTTGTTATGAATAAGAGTCCCGTCCATCCTCTCAACGTTCGAACCTCTTCTCGTCAAGATCAACAGCTGGGTTCATTCATCCAATCAGAAGTTCAATCACTCCGCCTGTGATATCTTTGATCTTTTCATTGTGTCCTCTCGCGAGGATTAGCTCCCCCTCTCAGGGTAACCATACCGGCCCGGAAGAGCGAGTCTAAAGCCACAATGGCGACTCAACAGCAACGGAAGACAGATGACGAGATCACCGTGGAGCCCACAGTCACTCAGGAGGTCATTGGTGATGAGCCTATTGATTCTCATCCCGTGGTCAAGAATGGTGTCGTGGTCAGCTCGGCCACCAAAAAGCCCAACAAGAACTTGAAACTGGCTTGGCTATACATCTTTGACTGGTACCCAAGCCACTACAGTAAGGAAGAGAAGGCCCTTCTCAAGAAGCAGGACCGCATCATCCTTCCTCTTATGTATGTTCCGCCCCCAACTGGTCTCATGGTATCATCGTATTAATAATGGAGCCAGCTGTTTGTTATGTATGTTTCCAGCAATCTCATGGACACTGCGCAGCTCTCCAAACTAATGATTAACAGTCTTTATCAAGTGGCTTGACCAGTCAAACATTACCAATGCCTATAACTCGGGGATGAAAGAGGACCTTAATATCAAGGGAGTCGAGTACAACTTATTCAGCACATTTTACAACATTGGTTACATGATCCTGGAAATTCCATCCATGATGATCATCTCTCGCCCCAATCTGGCTCGTTGGTATCTCCCAATCTGCGAGACCCTGTGGTCAATCATTACGTTTATTCAGTGCCGAAATAATAGCTCTCAAATGATATTCGGCATGAGATTTCTCATGGGCCTGTTTGAAACTCCTGCTGCTACCGGATCGCTCTACATTCTGTCCTCCTGGTATCGCGCCGATGAAGTATTCAAACGAGCTGGAGTTTGGTACGTCTCCAGCAATATCGGCGCTGCTTTTGGTGGATACATGCAGGCCGCCGCTCATGCTGGACTGGATGGGAAGCTTGGCATGGAGGGATGGTGCGTTGTTCTCTCATACTCTCTCAAATCATGGAGTTTGGCTGACCTCTTATTTAGGCGCTGGGTCTTCATCGTGGATGGTATCATTAGTCTCCCCATTGCCATCGCTGGTTTCTTCTTGTTTCCGGGTCTGCCAACAACAAATCCTCGCGTCTGGTGGCTCAAAGAGTCGGAACAAAAGCTGGCTCAGGCGAGAATGCAGGATGATGGTGTACGAAAGAGCCGGAAAATTGGAAAGCGCATGCTGAAGCGTGTCTTTACGCACTGGCACTTTTACTTTGCCGTCGCTACTTACACTAGGTGAGACATACATTTCCACGCCCGAAAAACACTTGGAATCAATAAACTAACATATCTGTGCGCGACTAGCTTCCAATTGACGACCTGGGTTGGCGGCCAGATGGGTATCTGGGTCAAGTCTACGGGCCAATACTCTGTGGAACTGATCAACATTCTACCTACCGGTACGCAACTGATGGCAATTGTATGCGGTATCTTGGTTCCTCAGTTTGTCATGTAAGTGCTTGATTGTGTTTGAAGTGCCGCTGTTCTCTATGCTCGATTTTAGTGTCATGTGCTGTTCGCTAACTTCTCACTCTTAAAGGGTCTACCCCATCTGGATGCCAGTCCTCTTTTCGGGGACAATCTTGCTCTTTTCCAACATTTGTCTCCGTATCTGGTACATACCCACTGGAATGAAATTCGCTACTTGGTTTCTGATGGGATTCAACTCCTGCATTACTCCAATGCTATTCCCTTTTGTGCATCTTATCATGAAGGATGACAACGAAGCCAAGAGTTTCACTACTGGTGCTATGGTGAGAAACATCCCTTTCACAAAGCCGTTGATACACAGTTAGGGTTCTTCCTCGATTTTTCAAGTACTAAAACCTGTGGTGTGTGTCTAGATGACAGTCGGCTGGGCTTTTTTCACGTGGTATAACGTCGTGGTGTTCCCAGTTACAGAAGGGCCCCAGTGGACACGAGGCTTCACCGCAAGCATTTGTCTCTGCGTCGTTTGGGTGTCTTTGTTCCTGACAGGTTACGTGCTTTGGCAGCGAGACATAAAAAAGGGCCTGTATAAAAACGCCATCGAAGAAGAAGAAAATGAAGAGATACTGGATGAGAAGATGGATCAAGCGCGGGCTGATTCCTCCCACATTGAGGAGAAGAAATAGCGAGGTGATTGGGTAAATTCCCCAATCTATTATCTGGAGGGAATACCGAGTCTGTGTGTTTATATTCAGTGATGGTACGTGCTGGACGCTAAATCTCCCGTTGAGGTTGATAGGAGTTCAGGATAGCTGCGAACTTGATTCAAGGTCTGATAGAAGACTTCATGCAATGGGTCCATTCGCTACCCTTTTCCTCTCCAATCGTTGATTTGATTCAGCTGCCTTCATGCCCTTCCGTACAGATTCCTTCTCAATTCTAGCCGAGCCTGTGGCAGTTTTGTCCCTTTAGCCTTAAATCGACTCACCTTCCTCCGCGGGCCAATTGTAGCTCCTGATATTCGTCTCTCTCCTTTTCCATTGCCCCTTGCCGACTTTGCCCCTTTCTCTGTTTGGCAAACCTTCTGGCCTCATGCTCAGCAACCTTCGACAGGCTCCCGACCCAGCATCTGCGACTGGATTATGTAGAAATATCTTCAAGGAGATATAGACGATTTTAAGTCTATGCTAGCTGGGTATAAATTTACCATTAATATAGCCTTGGCAAACGCAAATATGTGAATACTTGTATTCTAGGCTATCCCTAAGTAGGTAAATATGTTAAGTATGCCGTAGTTATGTTGCTGCTATAACCCCTGTTGAAGACCATAAGGATTTGATCTCCGACACATCTAACGACCTACAAGAATATATGCGGACCGTCGAGGCGAAAGCTCAGCTCCTACTTAACGGATATAAGACAAAAGGAAAAATAATCCCTGCTACAGAGTGGGAAGCTATATTTAAGGAGAAGGCTAGTACCAGTAGGGTCTCAGCATTTGCGCTCAATTGTGATTGTAGATTGAGCAGTTTGAATTGATACTAAGGCAATTACCTGATCTTAGCGATCGATTATCAGCATAAAAGCTTATAAAATCAGGCCTTAACTCGATAAAAGGGTTGATTCAGTCGCTGGTGATGCGATTGCAGATCCATGAGGACGATCTAGAAAAGCAGCTTGCGGCTCTTATTTCATCCGGTCATACTTTTGGGAACGCTATGAATCAGCTTACACAATATTCCTGTTAAGTTAGACCAGTCATACATGTACCCCTTATATAAAGAAGGTAACTCTGGCTTTGATAAATTGATTGGGATTGGAAATGAATAGTTTATTATCTTTGACTGGACGGTTGGTATACGCCCCGTAGCTGAATCCACCAGTTCTTACTCAAAGACGAGGCAATCCCGGTTGTATAAGTGTGATCGTCCGCAACACCATCAGTCCATCAGAGGTACAAGAAAGCCAATCTTTTGATGGCAACGAAAGACACATGGAAAAAAAAAACCCTTCCAACCTTCCGCGTGCAACGAGTGGCGCATACTCGTTACTTATGTGCTCCTCTTGCGCCCCCCTTTGCCCCCCTTGCCACCCTTGCCTCCCTTTTTGCCCGCGGGAGAAGGTGGGGGACTAGGTAATCCGGAAGAGACACACGATCCTCGCTGGCAGATACAGCCAGAAGAGCACTGAGGCATGGTGGGATATCCACAATAGCCACTGCATGTTGTTCGGGGGTTGAGAGATTCTCGGGCATCTCTGGTCGCCATCCAGGCCCGAGCCTTGTGCTCGAATTCCAACTCTCGGCGCTCGAGATCAAGTTCTCTGCGTTCGAGATCGAGGCCAGGGTGATCAATGGCAGCGGTAGCACCAAGCATGGTGGCAACAAAGACGAGTATAGAAAGCTTCATTTTGAAAATATATCGTAGTAGAGAGTGTTGAGAATAAGAGGTTGTAATGAGAAATTGAGTGTATTGTTTTAATGCTGTCTGTAGAATCAGATCGAGAACACCTGAGGACGATGGCTCTTTATACTGATTGTTGCTTATACGAGATGGTTCGAAGGATTCCTAGCAGGCATAATCTTGAAATTGACTATCAAGATTATACTGCGGTGTGAATCCTACATTCAGCTTCCAGGATCAGGGGTGGGTTTGATAAAATAATGCAAGAGCAAACGCGTGGTAGTGCGGCCCTTGTTTAACTGCGCGCTCTGAATCTAAATATACCGGTCGCTCTCATTTGCCATGCGTTGGCTTTTCTCGCCACATACCGGTGTTGTTGGACAATGGGCTCGTGTAATCACTATGTAGCAGACCAAAAGCCACGAATGCGCCTCTTTCGTCAAGAAGGAAAATACATGACCGCACCGGTCATTAGAGACAACCCTCCGCAAGGCTCGGAGGGTTGACTGCTATAGCAGTTAATCCTCTGTTTCAACAGGTGTCATTCTGATTCGTGGCCAGCCGGAAAATAACATTCTACTTGTCCTAGGTCTCGCCATTATGCTCTGGGCAAGCCTTGGCGTTGCGGATACGCTCACCGATATGTTCCTACCTCGGGGGCCCTGTGTCTGGGGAGCAAGTTGGCTACCGAATGAATGAATGTACAGTATACAAACAGAATAGGGGCTATGCCCAGCTATACCAAGTCGTACAGATGTCGAAAGGACATTTATTCTATCCCTTGTAATATGCTTTTAAATTAAAAGATATAATATACGGAGGCTGAAAGCTAATACCCCAGGTAAGGAGGTACTCTTACTACTTTGTTATTCTATTGAGAATGAATTACTGGCTCTTGGAAGGGAAAAGCCGCTGTTGGAGCTGAGATTACTGTGCCTTCCTTCCATGGTGTGCATTCCTTCCAAAGCCGGGCCTTGAAGTCCCTGCCCAAGGGAGTAAAAATCTGCTGATTTTCCTTGGATCTTATTTGCCATAATACGATCAACAGCTGCAGCCTCGAGCGGCCTCGAGCAGGTAAGTCTGATCCCATCCACCTGGACCCTCATGAATGCGATCAACAGCTGCAGCCATGAGCTGCAGCCATGGGCTGCCTCGAGCAGGTAAGCCAGATCCTAATTGCTGCGATGATAATGGTATGCCTGTAAGCTGGTGTGTCAAACCACTTCGAAGCGGGACTACTACTAGTAGCTCCCATCTACCGAATATCTACCTATCGTAAAAAGGAGTAGTACTGAGCTAGAAGTGCCTATTTTTTGTATATCAACATAATATAGCGCTTGCAGCGTATGTAGCCCGCATGCAAGTGAATGCATATAGATTGTTTATGGCATCAGAGCAGGTTCACCCTGTTGAGGATTCCCTTACGGTATCTAGACCGCTGTCCACGATGCCTCCACCTGCGTTGGTAGGCTTTATTCCCGTGAGTGAACTGGGCCCTTGGCAAGTTCGGCCGACTGTAATTCTATATGGAGGAGAGGAGCATGCCGGTTCGCCTCCTTGTCTTCCTGCTGCTTTACTCCACTGCAGTTAAATTAACTCCCCGGTCTGTCAGAACCATACCAGTTAGTCATTTGCCCTACTAAGAGTATATACAGTTAAATTGTTTAGAAGAGTAATCTTGAGTACCAGAAGAGTAACTTTGAGTACCTATATATATATATATATTGGGGGGTTTTACCGTATGCAAGGGGGATATCCCAAGATCAGGCCACACGTGATATAGGCCCAGAAGCGCAAAGGAGGAATTTTTAGCACGATGACTTATGCAGATACCTTTTGTATGTGAAATATATGGGCCCTTGATCTTGTACCGTTCTGACCCTTGTTGGGCTTGTAGGGGTTAATAATCTGCAAGATCTGGGGGAACTGCTAGAATTTACAGCTAAAACTTTATAAAGTTGAAAAGATATTCCGTTTAAAAATACAATGTCTTTTCGAGGTTCTGAACTACTGGAAAGCTTAGTATATAGACCTGATTCAGGCTTCCGAGAGGCCCCTGTTAGCTTTATTCGAAAAGACATACTCTTGCAGGGTTTTTATTCAATTATAGGTCCTCTGCTTCAAATTAGGAAGAATTCCCTTGAGTTATGCTAAATTTCGTACGATTCCGCGCTTGCGTATCTGGGCCAATAGACCTGCATCCTCCGTTAACACAGCCTTGCATGCATTAGCATGACTAAAACTAAGGGGTAAACAGTCGATAAACAGCTGGCAGTCTCAAATTTCAGAAGCGATTTCTGTGACGATCGAATGGGTGATACAAATCAGGCACCAGCTTCCTTCAGAGCTTCATGATACCCGTCTGAACAGGGCTAGTGGATCTGCAATGGTCATCCTCTGTCTCGCAGCCATTAAAAACTTTTAAATCACGTATCTGGCACATGAATTAGCATTTGATTAGCTTTGGGTGCAAGTTCGATGGTTTCATACCGATAGAGGGGGGACTTGTCACCCAATTCCAAGAGCTCCTGGGTCGAGTATCGAGAATGGATCTCTGCCTCATCCATTGCATCGCGCTTCTTGTTCTCTCTTTTCCAGGAGTACTTAAGAACAGTGACACATATAATAGCTGCGCCACAGATACCAAGACAGAAGCCGTATCCGAGTGGGTAACGGGGCTTTTGTTGCTCAATGAAGATGTTGCTGCCGATGGCACCTCCAAGGTTGCCGAGAGAGATGAGCAGCGCCATTCCGACCGCACGCTTCCATGTTGGTGAGAGATTGTTTCCGCTCCAAGCGAGGATCCCGACAAGGGGAGGATAAACACCTGCTGGGATTGTGAACAGGAATGCATAGGTTAATCCAGGGAACCGTGGGTGAGGGATGCTCAGCAGAGCGATGAAGCCACAGAACGCGATTCCGAATGGAGTTACAATGCAAGGCCAGCGATATTTCTTTTTGTCTGCTAGCCGGGCGAACACCAAGGTACTGATGACACCAACGAGATAGATGGGGATAGCTACATAATTAGCCGGGCTCCGAAAGAGCATTATGGATTGCGGACGTACTGAGCAACTGGGCGTTCGCGGCACTGTATCCCAAATCGAGGATGATGCTGGGAGCGCTGTACGTAAACGAGTAGAGGCACACACTGCGAGAAGATCAGTATGCTTTCGCAACTTGGCATCAAATCAATTCAACTTACGAATTGCCCCAGTAAGCAATCATACCAAAATACAGCCTCCATTCGCTCAAAGCAGCCCAGAGGAACTTCCACTGGAATTTT
The DNA here is from genome assembly GCA_026958235.1 of Clonostachys rosea. Taxonomy (NCBI): domain Eukaryota; kingdom Fungi; phylum Ascomycota; class Sordariomycetes; order Hypocreales; family Bionectriaceae; genus Clonostachys; species Clonostachys rosea. The sequence continues at coordinate 1,388,158 of CP110205.1, forward strand.
TCGTTCGTCTGCACTGTGCCGGCGGAGGTTCCCGAATCTTGCTCCAGACGTCGATGGATGACATCCTTCTCTTCTCTAGTCAGGAAGCTCGCCGTTTCTGGGCTGTCGGGAAGGGTCCAAGGCAATGTGACGGCAATGACGACGGTAAGTATCCCCTCGAGGATGAAAATCCAGCGCCATCCGGCGAGGCCACCAACACCATCCATCTTCTCGATCGCGAAGGCTAAGAGACCTGAGAAGGCACCGGCTAGCGAGGCTGCGGAGTAAAAGACAGCAATCCGGGTTTGCACTTCGAATCGGCAGTACCTTATGTCTCATTAGTGGAAGACCAGAGGAGATACTAGGAACCATACGCACCAGGTAGTGAGGAGATAGTTTGCGGCAGGGAAAAAGCCCGCTTCAGTCAGACCGAGGCTGCATAAGTTAGCGAACTCATCCTCTATTGGGTTTCACCCGAGATCATGCCTACAAAAATCGGGTAATGACGAGGTCGTTGTAGCCTTTGACTAGGCCCTGCATGGTCATGACCTGTATTCTGAGTCAGAGAATTATTCTAAAAACGGCAAACAGCAGTTCCAGTGAATGCATACCAGACCCCATGAGCTCATCATTATACAGATCCATATAGAAGGTCGAAGGAGTTTGAGGACAATGTTGCTCGGAACTTCGAAGAAGGCATACGGGAAGAAGAACACGGTGAGTGCAATGTTGTATTGGGAACTGGTCAGACCTGTTCACGCCACTGGTTAGTAACCTGCTAAACTATCATCGAGAAAGGGGTTTTGTTATCGAACCTAGATCCACATTCATGCCCGCAACCTTTGCATTTCCAATGTTGCCGCGGTCGAGAAACCCAACAACATAGAGAAGTGTCAACATCGGAATCAGCCGATAATCGACCTTGCGAAGGATGCGCTTCGTCTCAGGGTCATCGTAAACGGGAAGCTAATTAGCGTTCGTAAGTATTCACGAAGTACACTCTTAGGAGACTTGACATACAGTTCCTTCCTCTGGGTTGGCAACGCTGAGTTTGTCAACATGGTTGTGGGATGGTTTGCTTTCATCGGTAACGTCACCCATGATGGCAGCAATCGTGTTATCGGTAACGATGATGAAGGAGAGTTGGCTCGAAAGGGAAGGAATGGACACGAACGAGATCTTAAATAATCAAATCCAAGGGTCAGGGAGGAGGAAGTGGTAACAGTAATCATCCCAATCACCCGGCACAACGCTAAACCAGGGGCAAGGCTGCGCACGACTGTGAAAATCACACCACAAACACTGTTCTACCCCATGGGGACCCCGACACTTCTCGTGAGTCATGTGGTCCGCCCTAGAGTAGCCAAAACAGCGGTTCCTTCGTGGTCGGAGGGCGATGTGGGAGTGTTCCACTTTCACCACTGCGAAGTCCGATACTTCGATACTTCAAATGTTGGCTATGTTCCCCACCGCGTGATCCTCCGGGCACTGTTGACATTCGGTGTTTGTTGCGAAATCGGAGAACCATAAGAATATTTATGTTGAAGACTGTATCCGAGGATAGTTATTGATAATTAAGAGATCGCCGTTCGAAAGATCATTCTTTGATTTTAGTAGTCATCGACCTCACTCGCTGAATCACAAATCTCTTCCACAATTCCGATAACGAGACGAGCCTTCTATCCCTTCACGACCTCGAAATCGTATACACAATGTCTAAGCCGGAATACTCTATCCTCCTTCTGGGTGGTGATGGTATCGGCCCTGAGGTCACAGCAGAAGCGGCTGCTGTCCTAGACCAGCTCTCTGCCTCCCCGAATGCTCGAGCCACGTTCAAGTTCGTCCCTCGGGCGTTCGGAGGCTGTTCCATCGATGAGCACGGTGTCTCTGTTACCGACGAGACCCTGGAGCAAGGCAAAAAGTGCGATGCCATCCTCATGGGTGCCGTGGGTGGCCCCAAGTGGGATGGCAAGCGACGCGGCTTTGAAGGCCCCGAGGGAGCTACTCTACGTCTCCGAGAGGTGACTGATGTATACGCCAATATCCGACCAACCGAATACTTTCCCCAGGGCAAATCTCCTCTGAGAGAAGAGCTTGTCCGCGGTACGAAGTATATTGTCCTGCGAGAGAACTGTGGTGGTGCATTCTATGGCCCCAAGGTTGAGGAACCAGACTACGCGTCTGATCTGTGGAGCTACAAGAGAAGCGAAATCGAGCGTATCGCTCGCATGGCTGCTACTTTGGCACTCTCGCCTGCCGTTCCCGTGAAGAAGGTCATCAGCTGTGACAAGGCCAATGTCCTTGCTTCGTCTCGTATCTGGCGACGCATTGTCGAAGAGACGATCACAAAGGAGTTCCCTGAGGTGGAGTTGGTCCATCAATTGGCTGATAGCGCAACCACTCTGATGATGACCAAGCCATCCATGTTTAACGGCGTCATTGTTGCCGATAACACATTTGGAGATATTCTGTCCGACTTGGCTGCTGTTATCCCTGGCACACTTGGCGTTCTACCTTCAGGCTGCTTGGCAGATCTCCCCGCTCCAGCCTGGACACCCGGCTTGAAGCCGGTCAAGGGATTCTTCGAGCCCGTACATGGTTCGGCACCTGATATTGCTGGCCAGGGCATTGCCAACCCCATTGGGGCCATTCTCAGTGCGGCATTGATGTTGCGCTATAGTTTTGGATTGTTTGAGGAGGCCAAAGCTATCGAAGATGCCGTCAACTTGACTTTGGAAAGCGGTCTGAGGACAAAGGACATGGGTGGTTCGAGCTCTACAAAGGAGTTGGGCAGCGCAATTAGGGAGAACCTGAAGAAGCTTCTATAGTAGAAAGCAGTATTTGAATAAATTCCTCTAAAATAGTGAGACTCATTAAAATGCTGGGCAACCATTACTTTCAAGTAAGTTACCCATACATTGTGATTTTGGAATTGAGGTCTTCAGAGTCACGTTTGTAGCACGATGGTGGGAGTTGACAAAGAACAAGAGTTGAATCAATGAGTGTATCTAAAGGGGGATGTAACAAGTCCTTCCTGCGTTGCTGTTCGGTTGGACTGGTTTTCATTGTAGCATCACATGCAATCTTGATATCCTCCAATCCCAAACATCTAAAGCAATGGATCCAGAATCCCAAACATGCCTAATGTGAGAGTCGGACTAATTATGGCTACCCTCAGTAGGTATGGCAAGCATTCCCCGCGCGGTTTTGCGCGGAGCAACAGTGTTAACGTGGTAGTGGGATCGGACTTGTCGCGGGGCAGAAGCTCCCTCCTACATCGGAACGGAACAGGTGGTGGGTGATGATGCCGTCATTCACGCTTGTTGAAATCATTCTTTACAAAAAGATGGGAGGTGCGTTTTATGTTAGCAGTTTCTTCAATCAAACTATCGAAATTTCTTACTCTAGCAATCTTCGAGTTTGTTTATATCACGATAACAGAAGACAGCACAATGGCGGCGGGAAAGGTACCCGGCATTGTAAGATCTTACCTTCCCAATTATGCATTTGCTTTCTAATATGCAAAATTTTTAGCTTGGTTTGGAAGACCCAAGCATTTTCAAAGACCAAGCCTACGTCAACGGAGAGTGGGTAGAAGCAAAATCGGGCAAACGATTCGAGATCATTGGTATGTGCTCCAGTCCTAGAATCTTCAGTACTGTATAGTCTAACAATCCCCAGACCCTGGTACCGGAAAGCCTTGGGCCACTTGTACAGATGCGGCCGCCGAAGATGTCGAAAACGCCGTTCAAACCGCTTACGATGCCTTCCTGAGGTACCGAACGGTCAATCCCCGACAGCGTGCCGATAAGCTTGCCAAGTGGGACGCCTTGATCCGAAAACATAAAGAAGACCTCGCCAGAATCCTCGTCTATGAGACTGGAAAGCCGCTTGCTGAGGCTCTTGGCGAAGTCGAGTACGCGGCATCGTTTACGAGATGGTTCGCCGGCGAGGCGGAGAGGATTCAAGGGACGACCTTTACGCCCTCTATTCCTGGCCGCCGTGTAGTAACCATCAAGCAGCCCGTTGGTGTGACGGCTGCTTTGGTCCCGTGGAATTTTCCTATTGCGTAGGTAATCCGGGTTGAGAACCAAAGTGATCACAGCGGCTAACATGCACAGCATGATCCTGCGAAAAGCTGCTACCGCGCTAGCGGCCGGGTGCACAATGATTGTCAAGCCTTCACCGGAGACTCCTTTGTCTGCACTGAGTCTGGCGCACTTGGCAGAGCAAGCTGGGTTTGAAAAGGGTGTCTTGAGCGTCCTGCCCACTACTCTTGCCAATACCCCATCTCTGAGCGAAGCCCTTTGCAAACATCCGCTGGTAAAGAAGGTTTCATTCACCGGCTCGGTATGTTTTATATGCCCTATTCGTCGCTTTATTCTAGGCTGACGAGTATAGACCCGTGTCGGAAAGCTACTTGTTGCCCATTGCGCCGATACGTTGAAGAAGCTCACCCTCGAGCTTGGCGGTAACTGCCCATTCCTCATCTTCGATGATGCCAATTTGGACCAGGCTGTAGAAGGTATGAACATTGATTGCAAAATAATCAACCTTGACTAATATTCACCTTTAGCTCTGATGCCGCTCAAGTTTAGACATGCTGGCCAAGCTTGCATCACAGCCAACCGAATCTACGTTCAACGAGGCGTGTACGAGAAGTTCTCCAACTTGGTTGCCGAGCATGTAGGTCGATTGCGAGTCGGCCATGGTATCGACAAAGAGACAACAATGGGACCTCTTACCGTTCCAGCCGGACTGGATAAGGTCGCCAGCCAAATCAAGGACGCTACAGAACTAGGCGCCAAGGTGCTCACTGGTGGAAAACGCATTGAGAAAGATGGAGGCTACTATTTTGAGCCAACAGTCATCAACGAGGTGACCCCGAAGATGAAAGTGGCCAACGAGGAGACATTTGGACCGTTGCTGGCTCTACTGCCGTTTGACACCGAAGAGGAGGCAGTCCTCAATGCCAATAACACATCTATGGGACTGGCGTCATATTTCTTTACTAAGAATATTGACAGGACGTGGAGGTTACTCGAAAACCTTGAGGCTGGCATGATTGGAATGAACACTGGTAAGTTCAGACAAATAACACTGTTCGTTTGTCGAACTAAATGCTGACTTGAGTTGCTTATCTAGGAAACGCTTCCGCTGCTGAATCACCATTTGGCGGTATCAAGGACTCCGGCTTTGGCAAGGAGTCTGGGAAAGACGTTGCCATCAACGAGTACCTCATCACCAAGACCGGCACACTGACCCTGGAAGGACAGTATTAAGACCAGGATTTGGACAATAGAACCTACCCAGTAGATTAGTTCTTGCCACGTAGCAACTATTTGCGTCGAATTAACACTAGCATTGCGTTCATGCCTCAAGATCCTTGCCAGTGAAGTGATGAGTGTCCGGACTCTATACACCCAGCTTAGTTTCATTACCCCGGATATCACATCCCACCAAAAACTCCGATGACCCTGCTCACGATCCACAACATTGGCGATGGGATCCACCTCGTCTGGCTGATTCGAGAGCACGGATATTAGGCATTGATGGAAATAACAACCCCGCCTCATACTCCGTCTTTCAACATCTTGTGACGCGTAAAATCTTATCACCCGTGGCCTCTAATCGCACTGAGACGAATGATTCCCCAGATTCCCCGCGTTATAGCTAGGGAATGAGGCTTGTAGTCCACTCCTTCTGCTCCACACATGAGGGGAAAACTGGTCCACCTGCGAGACCGGTGAGTGTTGCGTTGGTAGTGGTCTGGAAATCGTTTCCCTCTTCAATTGTGCTTGGAAGTGACACGAGCCAAACCTAAGTTTATGACATGCAGACTATTCGCTGAAAAGCGCCTGAGCGGGGGACTCATTGTTTCTCATGCGCAACTCCGGTGGGATCAGCAGCCTCTTCGTCTCGTACTCCGATCCCAACCATCCATCACTGAGATGGTAGCTTTGCCGTGATGGACTCCTCGCCGCGCTCAGAAGCTTCGTCAGTACGTTGTTACGGATCCATTCATTAGAATTGGCCTTAGGGAAGCTGACATACTGACAGCCTTCCGCTGGGAGTCATAAACGATCCTGCGAGTGTGAAATCTGTGGAATTACTCTCTCTCGATCTGCGCATCTACAGCGCCATTTGAAACGACACTCTACGTAAGTCAATCCTTTTGACTGACATGTCAGGATTATTCCACTAATCGAGATACAAGCACTGCTACGAAAACATTCCATTGCCAGATATGCGACAAATCTTTCTCGCGAAAAGACGTCTACCAAAGGCATAAACGAAGTGTCCACGACCCAGATCGAGCCAACCGCGTTGCCGGTCGTAGAAAGTCTTGTCGCCGATGCATCCGATATAAGATAAGATGCTCTCGCGAGTTGCCCTGTACCGGCTGCCGAAATCATCCTGAGCAATGCGTTTATGGTGCAGGGGCAGCCATCCCATCTGCAACAAAGACACCAGTGGGCTCGATAAATGAAACTCGAGGAACCCGCCGCATAGACGAGGCTCGGCACGGGAACCTAAATGACTTGGTTCATGCCGCCAATGTCTTGAATGAATGCTCCATCAACATACCCGAAATCGATGGAACAAGCATTGAGGACAGTGATCAAGTATCAGGGCAGCAGGTGGAGTGTAACTCTCTGACTGACTTTCCTTCAAACGTTACTATTACGGCCGATACGACGTCAGGTTGTGAGACTGGTAGCAGAGAGTTCTTCTTCTCTAGGTCCCCAGTCATACCACAAGAAGGGATTCTACCTCCTCCGTATAGTGTAGAAAACACACTTCAAGAGCCGACACAGCCGGCGACGGATGATCAGGGTGCTCTCGACCAGTTGATGGGTAATCATCCCGAGACGGACACCCACACAGATCAAGACAAATCAGTTGTAGATCCATGTATATTTGACTTTCCTCTTGATCCATTTCAGCTTGATCTCTATGGATGGAATACTCTGCTCGGTGGTGAGACCGAGGCAGAGGGTCCAAGCCCTGGAATGTCAGTAGGACAAGTGCCAGAAGATCCAACAACTGGGCTCCCTCCTGTCTGTGGCCAGCCAATGGTAGCAGACAGCACATCCCCGAGAAACTACGAAGGCGAGCCAAGCAGTAATAGACCAGCTCTTCGCGATAGAAACCAGCCTGAAATTAGGCGCCACACGCAGCAAAAAGATTGGGAGAACAAAGAGCACTGGCCAGGCGTCCTCGACCAAGGAGGGAACGAAGCATGGCCCTTTGACTACACTTCCAATCAGGGCTTTCGGAGAATAAAACTACCTCCACTAAAGCAAATTCTTGAGCAGACTGTCGCCTCCCGTCCCACGATCCAGAAGAACATTCTTGGCGACCTGATCAAAGTCCTTTCTGCGCCTCAAATTCCATCACTCAACGACACACCAGCTCTCGAGGCCATGCCGGCGGTCGCCTTTCTCAGCGAATATACAAGGGTCTATTTCGCAGAATTTCATAATATGTTTCCGGTGATCCACATACCAACCTGGAGGATCGAGAAGTGCCCAACACCGTTGTTAGCTGCTATGGCGTGCCTCGGGGCCACGTATTCCACCGCTGAAGGCTCAAATGAAGTTTCCACTTTGTTTGCTGAGATAACTCAGCGAGCACTCTTTTGGATGGTAAGAAATCATATCCACCTTTTGTCCAACTCGACAGTGAAAGTTTAATTAACTCGATGTTTCATCTGTAGGGCCAGCAAGACAGTTCCGCGTTTCGAAATACGGCTTATATTACCGCCTCGTGCTTGCACCAGATTTATGCTCTCGGTACAGGAAACAGGCGTCTTTATGAGATTGCCGATGCTTCCCGAGGCCTCCTCGTGACAAGCTTGCGAGGATTGGGTCTCTTATCGTCAGAGAGCAGCATCAATTCAACCCCTGACTCTCTAGGTCTCGACTTCCGGAAGCCCAAGGCTATGAGCAACGTCCAACTGGACGAGGCGTGGCGAGCCTGGAGGGACAAAGAGACAGCAAAGCGAATGGCTTGGTCTGTTTTCGAGTTTGACTGCACGCTCTCTACCATGACGTCTAAGAAGCCTGCGTTTCGGATCGCTGAGCTTCCGCCGCGTTTGCCGTGTAGCGAGAGCATCTGGGAAGCTCATTCGGCTCGAGCATGGGCAGCACTTGTCCCATTTACCTCGAGCCCTCCCGCTGGACTACTATTCTACCCCACGCTTCGTGAGATTATCAGCCAGAGAAATGTGCCCCCTGATGCGCCTGCTTGGGCGATGAGGTTGTGTGCCGTGGCAATTGGAAGTATTCTCTACGATTTGAAGGAGGTCCAGGATGCTTCTGCGCCTGGCATTTTGGGGATTCAAGCCATGACAGAAGCTCATCTCCAGACGCGGCAAACGCTCATCAATGGTCTTGAAGCATTGGATGCCTCGCTGGGCAAACCGATGTGTACGGCTGATGTCGTAAATATGAAGTTCGCTTATCCATTTCCACTTCATTAGCATCCAACTGACAGTCATTCAGTGTCTTGACCCTTACTACCCATAGATCTCATCTCATCAGCTCTGGCGATGAGACCATGGACCTCATCATCAGCATATTCCGTAACTCGGGCCTGGAAGCAAACCATCCATCTGCTAGACCAGCAGAAGCTGCCAAGGACCGCCTCCGTCAGATCTTCCGATCAAATGCCACCAACGCTCGCCGTCTTGCCTTCCACGCCGCCGTCATCATCGCCATTGCTCGCGACTGCACTATCAATACTCCATGCGAGACTCTTAGTGTATTCATGGGCTATGCCTACCTCCTTGCGTACATCAGATTTGCAACCTTCACCGAAGATGATATAGATGAGAATTTGGCACTCCCTCGTGTAGCTTTGGACGAGATCCCATGGATGAGAGATGCCAACGCGATGAGGCAGATTAATCGGTGGATCGAGTACGGGGGCCCAGCTTCTCTTGGTGCCATAGCCAATATCTGTGACAGGCGTAGTTTCGATGAAGCAAAACAGGGGGCTCTCGATGCGTTGACTGAATTGAGTGTTTGGGGTCTAGCCAGGAAATTCAGACAAACCGTCAGTAAATTTGTGTAAATACAATTAGCAATAAATAAAAAGGTGCCAATACGAAAATGGCAAATTTATTCCAGCATATTTTCATACTTATTTCCTATTGATATATTTCCCACCAGAATTAACAGGACAGGCTGTATTGTTGATGGTCGAGGCGATCATCATCTCATTTTTGGTCCTTATTGTCAAAAGCAGAACCTAACTTTTATTCAGTATATCGCTTGGTATCCTGCTCGAGTATGAAATGCGGACTGTAGTCTTAGATATACGATATCAACTACAAGTCAGCAGTACGATAGATTCCTGGCAAATGCACTTCAATCACTTCGACGGGCATATCTCGTGTCAGGTTCAATATTTTGATTGATTGAGAGCAGCTTTATCTAACCATGATTCATGCTATATCTAGATCGTCCTTCCGCCATCAACATTCAGGTTCACACCAGTCAAGAAAGCAGCCTCATCGCTGGCGAGGTATAGAGCGGCGTTTGCCACGTCGATAGTCTCGGTAAGGCGGCCGAGGGGCACATTGCCCAAAAACTTCTGTCGGTTCTCGGGAGTATCGGGGACACCAGCGAAGCTCTCAAATCTATTCACAGAGCAGTTAGTGCATGAGTAAAGATAAGTGGGCAGCAGATTTCACTTACAGGCCAGTTCCGCAAAGGAGAGGGCAGATGCTGTTCACGCGAATTTGGTGAGGTCCGAATTCCAAAGCCAAACCCTGAGTAGCCTGTAGTTATCCAACGTTAGCAGAGAAGATTGACGAGGATTAGTCTCCAGAAGACGTACATTAGATACCGCGCCCTTGCTTGCATTATACCAAACCAAACCCTGTCTGGGTCTGGAGGCGCCGCAACTGCTGATATTGACCATGATGCCGCCCTTGCGCTCTACAAAGCCAGGGAAGGCAGCAGCCACGCTGTGGAAGATGCCGAGGACATTGACATCGAAGCACCGGGCATATTCCTCCTCGGTCACCTCGAGCGTGGGCTTGTTCTTGTAACTCGTTCCGGCATTGTTAACAACGATGTCGAGGGTGCCGAATTTCTCGTGGGCAGCAGCGACAGCAGCGTCCCAGTCGGCTCGCTTCGTGACGTTCATTTGCTGAAGTACGATGTTGCTTGGGTATTGCTCGGCAATGTGGGCGGCACCAGCTGTGTTCAGATCACCGATGATCAGTTTGGCGCCCTCGCGAGCATACACTTCGCTAATGGTGAGGCCAAAGCCGGAGCCTCCGCCTGATGATTGTCAGATTGGCAAACACTTGACGGAAATGTCACATCTGGGATAAGCTCCATCACATACCGGTAACGATGGCGACCTTGCCTGAGAGTCTTCCTTGAGAAGCCATTTTTTAAGTTCTTGTATTGGGAGATGAATACGGGGGTATCTGTGAATGTGAACACTGGGGTAATCAGTTAAGATTGATGAAGGAAGAGGCTCAGTTCTACTTCAAGAGAAAACTTGTATTTAGGATATTTATTTCTACAATGATCTCATGCCAGCACCGATGACCGGCCTCCGAGTTCCATGTTCCTGGGGTTCACTGCGGCGGGGTGAGTTGAAATCCGGGGTAAACAACCAGTCCACCAAACCCCGCCACCAACTCCGATGGGTCATATCTCCTTGCACATGTTTGACGCCGCCTCTCCGATGGTCTGATGATGAACATGGGAGAGGGGTAGAGCGGGGGAACCTGGAGAAAGCAATCCAGCGTAGCATCGTCAATCCCTCGGCTAGGGCTCTCCATTATGAGGCATTGAATTAGGGGAACAAACAGCACCAACGGTTCATAGTGGTATCACTATACATGTTGGTCATTGAATTCATAGCTTCTACTCTAGCCTGAACGTAAAATACTACAGAACCATGTCATATGCCAAGGTATCATCGCAGATAGCCTCCCGAATCTTATGAACCCTACATGTTTCCGATCCCAATCAGCGATCTCAACGTTCGACACATGAGAGAGAGTTTCGAACTTACTTTTGGTGAGCCGGGTGGCCTGCATAAGCAAGGACCTGCTCCTCTGTCTCCAAGATGGTGAATAGGCCCATGTCAAAGCCCTGCGATCGGTGTGCGGTGCTAGCCAATGGAGGTCCCATCTCGAAGCTCTTGAGGCCTGGAACTACCCCAACCATGGCTTCGCCAGCAGCGCGCATCTCGGCAATCTGGTCTTCAGTAACCCCAGGCTTGAGTTTGAAGAGTACTGTTGGTTTGGTTACGTTAGACTTGGCGTAGATACAATCGACTGGCCTAGATACGAGGCGAGGCATCACAAACCTATGTGATAGATCGGCATGGTGGCTTTTGTGATATCGTCGAACCGGGAACTTTCAAAATTTTAGACAGATCAATGTTAGGTGAATGAAAACAAGAGGCTGGACTGATCGAACGAGTAATTGATCCCTCTTGTCTGGCCTCGGCGAATCCCCCGCATTCTCATCCGATTCCGGGCCTCCACTACCGGTGGAGTAGGCGACCACGAAGGTTTGAGGCACGATCTTATCTCGGACATTGTTTGTCCGTTAATGGTTGATGATGGCTCATTCCTGATGGCTAAGTGGGTGACCAACCGGGCGAGGTCGAAGATTTTATACTCATCCAAGCACCAAGGTCAAAATAATGCTCAGCGTACTTGTATGATTGGATTTGCTGATCCAGTTCTATCCGCATTGAGAAGTAGGCTGGCGGCATTGGCTCAGCGCCAAATTGACCACGTCTTCAACGCCCTCGAAACATGCTGGACGACATTCATCATAAATAGCATCCTTGTGTCCCAGGGTTGAAAGGCGCAAAGGGAGAACGGAATTTGTACGCTATCTAAATGAGAGGACATACTCCGCTCGGTTATGCAAAGGAGTTACCCCTGTTGTCTGGTTGCCGAGTTCCGATCTAAAATGAAGGTGTTTAGAATGCCAACTTCTGTATAGGTGCGCATAAGTAAATCTCAGTAGCCACATAGCCCTTGTCATCCGCGTGGTAGAGTGACCACACCATCAGCAGCTAGCTTGCCCTGAAATTCTGACGACGACCTCTTAAACTCATCCTCTCTCACCCAGACCGGGGCTTGCAGGACCCGTATGGCTAGCCGAGTAAAACAGTTGTACAATGCACCACAACTTCAAGCTCATAAACCGGTTATATCGGCCATCATATGTCATAAGGAGATAGCTGTTGGAAAGATCGGCAAGACCACATTACGTTGAAGGCGTCGTGTGTGGTGTTTCAAAGCTGCGCGATCCCACATCGCACACCTCAAACCCTGGCGAAACACAAAACTGGAAATAGCGTATTCTCGGCTTCAGCGGCATGTAACGGTGATCAATAGCGGGAGAAGAGGGAACCTCTGGGCAATCAGCATACCCCGGTAGCCCATGAGCAAGAAGTTATCTGCTCAAAGTCGCTCTCATTGGATCAAATGTGCTCCAAGCGACAACCAAATGCTACCAATGAAGAAGTATCTTCAGCACTCGTGCACCAAAAAAACACTTCCAACCGAAATCATTTGTTTGCTTCTGTTCGAATTATAAACAAGCCACTTCTAGATCTTGCTATCTTGGTTTCCGTAACATTGCGTGGTATATATTTTTGATAGCTGTGCTTCAGAATCGTTTCCTTTATATGTGCTGATGAACTATTATCCCTAGGGTAAAGGGATCCGCAGCGGAACTCACCGCCTAACAAAGAATCTGAGACGATTGATCCTTGACAATTCTAGAACCTAATGAGTATCATACCCAACCTCTCGGGCGGGCGTTGCCGAGAAAGCAAATCCATTCACCGTCTTTCCCTCATTACATTCCGGTGGTGCTTCCAGATTGGCTCATTAAACACCTGCAGACGCTCACAGTGGGCGATGATCATGTTTCCTTTTGGAGACGCCAATATTGTATGAAAAGAGAAAAGACCGCATACCGCAGGAGAGTAGACTCCAAAGGGCTTCTAGATTATTATGGCCAAGAACAGTTCATTTCAGACCGCTAGTAGTCGCCCGTCAGCAGGGGCATCCCCCCCTGCCTCGGTTCACCACCCGTTAGGCGACTGAAATGACAACGACTGTGGAAGGAATTAGTGGCTACAGACCAACGGCGGCTAAAAGCACGGGCAGTTTGGCCCTTGGAGGCAGTGGGGCCGAGGGCTTTCCATCTGACATGCGTCGTTTTCTCATCCTGACTCCTTGTGCAATGTCGATTAATGGAAGAGGATCGAAAGCTACGCCCAGATGAGACGGCTGCATATTTGTACTTCCGTCTTACTACGCTCCCTACCAACAGAAATTCTGTAGTTGAATCCTGGAAGCGGCGAGTTGAAACAGGTCTCTGGCGGCAGCACGTGGTTAGTAGAGCAATCAGACAACTTATATTGTGATTCCGCGGGGTCCTGAAACTTGCCACAACACCATGACTCTGGGTTGAACTCCGATCACAACGCCAGCACGATCCCAGTTGACCATTCCCAGAATCTGGGTTGACCGAGCCAAGAGTCTGATTTCAGGGGCTGCTGATTGGTGGGGTATTGTGAGCAAATATCAGATGCCAGGGGCATATAAATGGGCACAACCAGAACCTGAAACTCCAATCATGACATTAGTCATGTAGGATCCCACACATCGAGCCGATCGAGCCAGGGCGGCTATTCGGTCGATGTTTCCGTCAAGCCTCGTCTGGCCTGACATGTCTAATATCAACCCACATTACCCACGTGGGGAAATTGCTGCAAGTTGGGTCAGGTTTGCCACACGGCTTTGCTTATTATTCGGCGGTCTGATGGCGGCTGTCCTACATGGTCTGATAGGAGCTAGTTCAACTGAAACTTCATTTCATAATCGAGATTACTAGCAGACCACATCACCAACATGGATGACCCCTCGTAGGAATATCCACAGTGACTGTTTTCCCCGCTGCGTAGATCGTAGGGCGGTGGGAGGAATATATACTTAAGTATAGACGGCTAGCCACGAGAATCTTGGATCTAGAAGCTGCCCAACCAACCTGCTCTTCTTCTGCTAACGACATCTTTGAGAACTCTGGAAACTTCTCTACCCTTGGCCCATCATGCCTTCTCTGTCCAAGATTGCCCTTACGGCGGCAGCTTTCGCCGCCCCTGCCTTTGGCGCTGGCGCCGCTGGCGTGTCCACCAGGTAAGTGTATCTGTTATGCCACACGACCAAAGCTTTTCAAGGCTGACTCTTCAAAAAGATACTGGGACTGCTGCAAGCCCTCTTGCGCATGGACCGGCAAGGCCGACGTGAGCGCCCCAGTCAACACATGCGACGCGAACAACAACCCCCTCAGCAGCCCCGACACCAAGAGCGGATGTGACGGTGGCAGTGCATACACCTGCGGCAACTTCTCTCCCTGGCAGGTCAGCGACAGCCTCTCCTACGGTTTCGCCGCCACGGCTCTCAGCGGTGGCACCGAGTCCTCGTGGTGCTGCGCCTGCTACCAGATCACCTTCACCTCCACCGCCGTCTCCGGAAAGACCATGATCGTCCAGTCCACGAACACCGGCGGTGACCTCGGCAGCAACCACTTCGATCTCCTCATGCCCGGTGGTGGTGTTGGCATCTTCGACGGCTGCACCCCGCAGTTCGGCGGTCTCGCCGGTGCCCAGTACGGCGGCATCTCCTCCATCTCCCAGTGCGACTCCTTCCCGACCTTCCTCCAGGACGGCTGCAAGTGGCGATTCAACTGGTTCGAGAACGCCGACAACCCCGCGCTCACCTTCGAGCGCGTCCAGTGCCCCTCGGCCCTCACCGACATCTCCGGCTGCAAGCGCAACGACGACGCCTCCTACCCCCTCCCCAGCGTCGCCGGCACCGACTCCTCCTCCAAGTCCTCCGCCGTCGCCAGCAGCTCCTCCACCGCTGCCGGTGCCTCCTCCTCGGCTGCCGCTAGCTCTGCTGCTTCTTCCGCCGCCGCCAGCTCTGCTGCTTCTTCCTCTGCTGCTGCCGCCCCATCTTCCGAGGCCGGCCAGCAGACCCAGTCCCAGCAGCCCAGCTCAACCCAGGGATCCGGCAACACATCCGCCGAGAGCGCCCCCACCAGCGCCGCCGGCGTCTCCTCCTCCTCTTCGGCTGCCCTTCCCTCCGCCTCCAAGGAGGCCGGCAAGTGCAAGCGAAGCAACAAGGCCAAGAGGCACCTGCACCAGCACCTCCACCACTAGACGCGCGTGGGCTCCCATCCCCGAGTTTGGCTCTGTATCACTAAACGCGCCGTTTTCGTTCTGCCTGGACTCCGTTGAAATAGGTCGTATTGCAAGAAGGGTTCTGCGGCAAGGACTGAGAGCGCTGCCAACAATACGCAAGAAAAATAAACATATCTGGGGTCTGGGACTTTTTGTTTTTAAAGATTAGCACGCATAAAAGCATGGTTGGTTCTCACAGAGAGTATTAGCTTTGAAAGCTGTTGGACAGTTATTTGTATATATGCATATTATCTTCTGACGTGAATATTGGATATTAATTCGTCCCATTCATGACTTCCATTCTATCTCGTGACGCTGCAAATGTTTGAATCGTGATTGTTGTAAGGGTGGCAGGGCGTTCAGCCTGCTATTCCTTGGCCTGGATGCGCTGCTTGAGTGCCGACCATGAGAAAATCTGTGCTCCGGTGCCTCGTGACTGTCGCTCGTCGTATCGCTCCTCGATCGTTTCCAAGCTGTATCCCCTTGTTTCGGGCATGATGGCAGCTACCACGGCGGTAGTGAGAAGCGATGAAAATGCAAACAAATAATACGCCCCGAAGGAAGACTTGGCCAGAAGTATGGGTGTGACGAGAGCAACGATGTAATTCGCCATCTACAAATGGTTAGCTGGCCATGGCCTGACCTAATGGGATAATGAAACTGGGGGGATACATACCCAGTTGCTGCTCTGCGCCAGACTTGAGGCACTGCTTCTCGTCTTGCGTGGCATGCTCTCCACGAGAAAAGTCCTGAAGCAGATGGCCCAGGTTGCGCTGAAGACGATGGCGAAAAGGTAGATGGAAACAATCACTACCCATTTGCCAGGCCCATCCCCGACCTGGCCACCAGCGTACAGAGATCCCATGAGGAGCATAAGCAACGTAATGAGAGCACCGCCCAGTATACTTGCGAAACGGCGGCCCCAGACGTCGGCGAAAAGGGTGGCAGGAATCGTCGTGGCCAAGATCACAATAGCAGATACCCCTGATGCCAAGAATGTGGCTTGATCACCATCCAGTCCAGCTTGGGTGAAAAGTGTAGGCGCGTAATACAAAACACCGTCGATGCCACTAAATTGCTGCATCCCCATGATGAAGCAACCAAAGGCGGTTCGGCCGCGATACGGCTTAGAGAAGGCGTAGCCAAACTCGACCCAGGTCTGCTGGAGGGTTTGCCAAACAGACTCGTTGGCTGACTCGCCATCGAATAACGGAGACTGCGATAGAATCTGCTCCAGTTCCTTTGGTTCCAGCCCAAGCTTCTCACCGACAACACGAGCCTCATTGAACCGTCCCTTGGTGGACAACCAACGGGGCGACGGAGGGCAAATGAAAAACACATTGGAGAAAATCAATCCGAGGCCAGAGATGACCGCAAGTGGGACACGCCAGGCGGCAGAAGAAGTGCCCAGGCGGATGGTACCATAGCATATGAAGTAGCCGCATACGACACCGGTGGTGATGAGGAATTGAGGCAGGGCTGTCATGACGCCGCGGACGCGTGATGGGGACATCTCGGAGACTTGGACGTACACATTGCTGAGGAAGAGGCCCTCCCCGACGCCCTTGATGAGGCGACCGAGAATGAAGACCCCGAGAATGGGAGCACCACACTCGATAGCGGCACCGATGCTGTAGATGAAGGACCCAAGAGCAACAAGCTTGATGTGCCCGAAGCGGTGGGCGAGAGCTCCCGCTATCAAGGCAGTAAGAGCTCCCGGGATGAGGACGGAGGAGACAATAACACCATGCATTGTGGGAGAGAAAGATCCAAAGGTGGCCTTGAAGGCAGGCATAGCCGTGACTGGACCAATACTGCCCGTGTCCATGCTGCGTAAGAATTCAGTCAATAAGCCGGATCTCCATTATTTAGATTCTATCCCGAAGGAAATTGTCAAGACTTACCCAAAAAGCATCGCGACACAGGAAACTGCGAAGCTGACTCGAACATAGTAGGGCACTCGCCAGCGACTGCTTTGGTCGCTTAAGGACTGGTCATCTGGCGTTTCTGGTAGGGCACGAACGTGAGAAACAACCTCTGTCTTCTTGGAGGCATCTTCAGGCATTGCGACTGTCATCTTCAGCGTTGCTTGGGTACTGAATAATGCACTGTTCTGTGTGAGCTTGCCTTGCAAGTGGGCAGCCGACCGTCAAAATAGCCAGCGCTGTGGATAAGAATGGATAAAACAACACACACGCAGCACAGGCTGGCAATCAATCAATGAACACAGCTTGCCATTCGAGCTGGTGAAGGGGAAGAATGAACGTCGAATAATAAGCCAGCAGCGCCGGCGGGACAGACGGACACGGACGTTGTCGCCCTCAAGCACCCTCGACAGCTCTTCCATCCACTCCAGCTGC
Source organism: Clonostachys rosea (assembly GCA_026958235.1). NCBI lineage: Eukaryota > Fungi > Ascomycota > Sordariomycetes > Hypocreales > Bionectriaceae > Clonostachys > Clonostachys rosea. Next base: position 1,405,743 of record CP110205.1, read on the forward strand.
CATCGTGGCGGATTTGTGGGCGCTGATTGACACGGAGTCCTACTTTTTCTCCCTATGCCCTCGCGATGGGACGCCCACTCCCGTGTGGAGCCCATCGGGCGAGATATGGTTATCTCCTCGCCGTAGCAGATGCCGTACAGATCTGTTAGTGGCGGCGGTCGTCCTCCTCCTAGCGTAAGCATTATCGTGAGGTTAAACCTGCCGCATCTGGCAGTCATTGGGCATGGCGAGCGGCATCGTTATCGCGCCATGGGTGGGAAGAGGGGACCCGGATCCGCTCTGCCCACCAAAATGCAACCCCTGGGGCTCTGTCTGTCAAGTCATTCGTTGGAGACTGATGCTTGACGGTGGTTCTGGAAAAATTTTCAAGATAGAGGGAGGGTTTGCTGACCATCAAACCCACTTTGAAGGCTAAGGGACGATGAATCTCGTCGGTCCACGATCCCCCCGACGCCCAAGAGGGGCACAAGGTGCTCCGGTCTGCGGCTCCTTGACCGACTGATGCCCTGGTGGGGGTGAGGAAGGGGAAAACAAGAAGCACTGTGGCACATGACCAGCAAGGAATTTTGATTGATTGATTATCATTCACTCGTTCCCTCATGGCGCCGTCGCCATCTCCCAGTGACCGTCATGAGGGTGCTCGGGCGAAACATAGCCCAACAAGCGGCTCTCTCTAAATCTGCGTCTTCGCCATTGTATCCGCCGCCTCCTCCTTCCAATCTTCTCGCCATCTCGACAGAGGCGGCCGCTCGTAAACAATATCGCCGGTCGACCATAACATGCGCTTCTTATCTGTTTCTTCGGTCACGTCGTTGTCGGGGCAGATGACGTAGAACTTGTCTTGCTCCATCTTGTGATACAAGTAGTCGGCGACTTGCTCTGGCAGCCAAGCTCCAGCGGGCTTCTCCTTGAAATGAAGAGCGCCAGCCTAGCAGTGTCACATTCGAATATTAGCCCCTCTAGCCGTCAATGGTACAAGGAGATGCAGAGTAAATAGCTTACCAGGTTGGTGAATGTCCAGCCAGGCACCAGCAGGTGGACACTGGTGCTCGACTCCCGTAAATCATAGCTCAGTTGCTCAGCCAGCGACTTGACAGCCGCCTTGGAAGCATTGTAGGCAGGGTTTCCCGGTGGATTGGTGATTCCCTGTTTGCTGCCGGTGATAACGATCGATGTCGGCTTCGACTCGGAGGCTTTCTTGACGACGGGGAGGAAGGCGTTGATGCCGTGAATCACACCGAAGAGGTTGGTCTCGAGTGTCTATAATACACCAAGGGAGGTGCAATGATTAGCTACTGTCGAAGCAGAAGAAGCAATCCCAAACAGCAAAGAGATGTCCAAAGTATTACCTGGCGGAAATAGTCCTCCTCACCCCATCCTCCCTTCAATCCCTTACCCGCATTCAGAACCAGCAGCTCGATTGACCCGAAACGGTCAGCGGCAGTGGCCTTGAGCGACTGCCATTCCGAGGTGCTGGAGACATCTGCAACGGCCGTGACGACGGTATTTGTTTCAGTGGACAGCGCTTTCTTCGCCGCCTCGAGGTGGTCGGCGTTGATATCGACAAGGAACAGGTTCATCCCCTTGGATTGGCAGAGCTTGGCAATCGCGAGGCCGATGCCAGCAGCAGCTCCGGTGATGAGGGCGGTCGCGCCAGGCGCAAAGACAGCTGAGGCGGGCATGTTTGTTTACTCGGATGTCCGTTCGATTCGTTGGAGGGGTTGTTGATGCGTCGGGAAGGGAGGAGAGGGGACAGCTCTGTTCCCGCAGCAAGGCGACGCTACATCGTTCCTATGGGGGGCATCGGGAGGGGACAGATCCTCGGCGGACGTAGCCATTAACTCCATATCGAATCCGAAGCCAGCGCGTGGTGCATCGCCTGCGCGAGGGAAAGAGAAAGGTGGGGATGGAAACACACATCCGAGAGACAATCTGAGCGGGGCTTCCATCACGCCCTTTTGGCTACCCTAGAGCCAACAGCCCAGCATGCTCTTACTTTTCACCACAACGAAGTGATCTAAAGCGATTTCTTACTCATGTGGAAATCTAAAGCAATGTGTAATTTCAATACGTAAGCAATCTTGCCTCCTTTGGGGGCCTTTTTTCTGGTGCAGAAATGGTTAGATCTAAAAACAGAGTGGGAGTGTATATTTGTAGTCAAACCTGATGATAAGACAGCTTAAGTCAGCACGATGCTTCAAGACTGAGACATTACCAGTTGAGCCAAGTGTAGCTATCAAGTTCTGGAACTTTCGTAGTTGATCTCATTTCGATAACACAGACATAGCTATGATATGAAAGTCGCCGAATGTACGCAGCTGGGCCATCGACGTGAAGAACAATGAGAACAAACCCAAAGGTTAATTTAGGATACTCTGATTGGATAAATGCTAGTTTTGTTTTATTTTCTTTGTCAAAATCAACAATGGTCAAAAGATGAATGGAAGCACTGGGAATCAGCAGATCTGGAACATTATTCGTCGGCCGCATCTAACGCGAATTACTTCAACTTAGCAACTACAGTCAGCACAAAAAAAACTAAATGTGGAAATTTCGGCCCTGAAACACTCTGTTTACGCAAGAAACCAACAATTCTTGTTGGCGGACCGTGCTCTGGTTCTGGGTTCTGGTTTCCCGGGAATGTGGCGACCCTAGAGCAGATCGATGGAATTTGGGCAGGGCTTTATCAAGGTGAGTCAAATTCAGAATGTGAGGTGATGATCACGAAATTGGGTTGATCATAGCTCTGATCAATTGTCGTTTTGGTACTAGCCCACGAGCATGGAGCTTCGGCGTATCACGCCTTGCCGACAGGGTACCACTTGAGACAGAAAAGCTTGGGTCAACAGGGCAAACAAAGTCCTCATGACAAGGCGTGGAAATGATAAAACGAAGGAACAAAGAAACAGCAGATAAAAACCAGTATACAATGGAGAAGAATCGGCCCAACTCGCAACATGTGTAAGCGGAATGGACATCACGTGGAGGCATCCTCCAGCGTTTGTAAAGGCAAATAGGGAGGTAGCATTGATCTGACTGCTGCTGGTGGATTCTACAGGCTGAAGCCCTATGCTGATGCTGACAAAATTTGGCTGGCTGCCTCCCAAAGAGGGATGATTCGGTGATTCGGCGCGTTTCATGTTTCACCAAACAGGATGGTGATTTTGCCCTCCAGCAATGAATGACACGACATGGCAAACATGTGCCCAGCTTTTGGTCAATTAATGGAGTCCATTCGCCACACACGCAATCCCATCTTCCCATCATGGACATGCATGATGGAGTAAGGTAATGTTGCATCGGGGGTCTTGCCATTGCCCCATCAATGCATCCTCATCTGGGCCATGAGCCTATCATCTCACTAGCTCGTCCGTCTGAACTCCCCGAATGAACAAATTCATCTCTTTTCCCTGCTATCACATCTGCTTTCCTTCCTAAACAGTAAACACTCAGGATTTAAGGGACCGATTCCTCTTAAAACCCTTGCCCTCTTACGGCAGTCCCTGGCCCCCAATCCCCTTGCGGCTTGGCTAAGCTTTCTTCGCCCTGGGCGCACGTTTCAGAACACCCGCCCAATATAGCGCGACTTATCCGATGAATCGGCCCTGGCTTGCGTGGCGCTGTGGCATGAATTTGGCCTTCTGGGCCATACCAAGATTCAGGTGGTGTCTCAGGGGCGCGAGACTCCTGACTAGACAAGCGATGTGTAGAGCAGAGCTTGAAGATCAAAGACTGTATTTGCACTCTGATTGTGACATTTGTCCCTTGGGGTGGGATTCTTATCAGGCCCAAAGGCCCATATTGCGAATATCACGCAAAGTATGGCATCTAGCCAGTAATAAGCTCATGGATGCTCATAGGCCGGCCTCTCGCGCCGCTCATGTCCCTGCGTGTCAGTACCGGGTGATTGCCCAAGGGACTTGCTTCCTCGGGCCTAGTAGAGTTGTAACAGATGCCGGGGTCAAGCGCCTCTCCCGAGTTCCGCCCTTCCATGAACGACGAAGGTGGCTTGCCTCGCAATAACCGTCATGCTAAGCGTTTATGCGACCAATAGAGGGCCGTATCTTGCTGTCAACCTGCCTTTCTGTTCGGCCCTGCTCTGCTCCACACCTCCGGGGAGGTTCAACAATGGAATGGCTTGAGCTTCTTCTTTGGGTCCAGGCGCTGTTTCGACTGGACATCGCAAAGGGGGCGGTAAAATGAATACTTAATGATTCTGATGCCCTTTGTAACTAACAGAGGCTTTGTCTGAACCAACCCGTTGTTCATCAGTCATTCCTTTGCCTGTAAGGCTCCGACATTCCTTGCACATACTGACGGTCTCCCGTCACATACACTCCCTTGGAAAATACATAATACACCTTCGTGTGGCTACTCTCCTCGAACACGGTAAAAGTCTGCAAAAATGGTTCGCTTTACCGTTACCTCCCTCCTCTCCCTCGCCGCCGTCGCCGGTGCTTGGGAGTCCCCCACTTACTCCGGCTGGACGCGAGTCTGGCAAGATACCTTCTCCGGTTCGGGGGGTTCGTCTCCTAACACTGGCAACTGGAACATCATAACTGGTGACCTCGGCGTCAACGCCGAGCTCCAGGTATACACCAGCTCAAGTGCCAACGTCCAGCTCAGTGGTGGCCAGACCCTGCAACTTGTGCCATGGAAGGACTCCTCCAAGCCCAAGGGGTGGACGTCGGGTCGCATCGAGAGCAAGTATACCTTCACCCCGGCCAACGGCAAGATTACCCGTATCGAGGCCCAGATCATGTTTGGCGATAGCGCTATTGCCAACAAGCAAGGTATCTGGCCCGCGTTTTGGATGCTCGGAAACAGCATGCGCAACGGCGTGGGCTGGCCTGCTTGCGGTGAGATTGACATCATGGAGACGGTCAACGGTCTCCTGACGGGCTATGGTACCATCCACTGCGATGTCTACCCCGGAGGAATCTGCAACGAAGGTGCTGGTATCGCCGGCACGACAAGCATCCCTAACCAGAGCTGGCACACATGGCGTGTGGAGATCGACCGCCGCAACTCAAACTACCTGAGCCAGACCATCACATGGTATCTCGATGGAAACCAGTTCCACCAGGTGAGCGGTTCGCGTATCGGAAACACCAACGTTTGGTCGGCGCTTGCTCAGAGCTCCCTTTACATCATCTTTAACGTCGCAGTCGGCGGGACCTGGGTAAGTCAAACATAATAAATCTCCTTGTACATTATCGTTCAAGACATCTGCTAACATGTTGATGATAGCCTGGCTACCCCAACGCCGCCACCCTGGATGGCTATGGCTCTCGTCAGGAGGTTGGCTACGTGGCTCACTACACGTCCAACTAGGCAATTCTTGCCATCAGTCGTTTCGATCTTGAACAACTTTAATTCCTTGCATATATTGAACCCGCTTGATTCCGTCATGACAGGAATTCATTCATGACGTCCGTTGATATTTTAGTCGTCTGATTGCTTGTATATAGCCTACTGACAGTATTTATTTGTACATGACGGGTATTTAATGGCTTACGATATGGAGTTGAGGGAGTTGTTATTGATTTCATGTGAACCAGGTGGACTTTTACGGAACACATATTGGGCACATAGAATGGAGTTTTGGGTATTGCCAATTGTTCATGCAATCATTTGCTAATTGTGTATACAATCTTACAGAGAATATAAGCTCTAGGTATCATACCATAGCCACCTTGCCAGTGTGGTCCGTATGTGAAAGTTGAGAACGTAAGCGTTTCTCACGTGCAATGTTCCAACCACCGTTTAATCGTTATATGGCCATTTGCGACTCGCACGAAACCTGGAGCACATCTCTGCGTTCGTGTTCACCTTGGAATTCACGAAACCTATGTCCCCACCGTTCTTGAGCTTGTCAAGACAGCAAGTACATCCAAAAAGCTTTTGGATCACTTCACCGATTTCTGTTTCCCAATCGATGTTTACTACATCCATTTCGATCCCAGGGCCTGTGTCCTCACCAGGATGATCACTAGCAACCCCGCCGGCCCTCGCCGTTGCGCTTCTCCTGCTGTTGAGAGCTCTGACGAGAATCTCGGACCTGACGAGAAGAGCCCAACATTCCTCGAGGTATTTGTGTAGCTCTTTGCGATTGGCCGGATGGAGGGGGTCATGGGGGATCTGTAGCAGACGTGTAGGGGTATCGTATTCTCCTTCCTCGAGGATCCGGTCGATCAGCTCATTAGGAAGCTGTGTGTGCGTGACAAGGTCTGAACGAAGCTGTGATATTTCTGTGGCAGTGTGGTGGGCATTTTCGGGCAGTTTTTTGCCTTGGCAATCGAGAAAATCTTCATATGTTCCATAGCCCAGAAGAGGTCTGTACCGCAGGTAATCGATCCCCCAAAGGTCCAAAGCGCGTTTCCATTTCGTTTCGTCATGGAGGCCACCCCACTCATGAAATTGCTGGCCCGCAATACTAAAGAAGAACATGTGTTGATATTGAGCGAGGGGCCAGCAACGGAACCTGGTCCGCTCGAATACCATCTCCTGGTAGGCTTCCGTGTCACGGTAGTCGTTCTGATTATTGGGATGGCCGACGCCTGACGTTGAGGCTCGCTTGAGCCACGACATCAAGTTCAGTGTAATAAAGGACCATAGGGCGTGGTTTGCTATGAAAGCCCACTCATTGTCATCGCCGATTCCGCAATCGTCGTCGTCGTCGCAATCGCAAGAAAGGGGCCCATCCAGCCAATATGAGAAATGAACGTCTGGATGTGAGCAGATACGGAGCAATATGTCCATCTCCCCGCAAATGACAAGGGCTTTGAAAACCTCGAGATTAAAAAATACGTCTTCATTCGCCACCCTGTCGAAGGGACAGGATATGCCGTTGGTCTGGTCACTATCGAACACCCGCAAAAAGGCGGACATTTTTCGTTCTTTTAGTGGCAGCATGCCCGGGCAGTCATCACGTAGATGCTGGCACGAGGCTGCGTCGGGTAGGTCATCCTGCTTCCAGTACCATCCGTCTTCACGCAGCTTGTGGATGAGAGGCGCAATCTTCCTTGCGACGGTCATGTCAATCATGATATCATGCGCAGCAGGGACATCATATTGATCGGGATACTCGAGTCGCTCGCGGTCTGCGGATCCTTTGATCGTGCTCGCCATGGTGTTGATAAAATTCCGGATGGAATCACTTTGATCCGGCTTGAATTGGAAGTGATAGTTTGTGCTTTGGAATGTGCATGGACTCTCTGCGCGCCATTCAAGGTTGGCCGCAAGAGCCTCCCAGGGCAGCTCGTGTGGTCCATTACCCATGACGTTCAGATACGGACTGAGGATAGAAAGCACACTGATAGGGGCTGTGGTTGCGATTACGCCGTTCTGGAAGAGCGAGTCTAGCAACTATTGTTGTGGTGGGAAGTTTTGACAGCTCTTAGGCATCAGGTGAAACAGCGGAGAGGTGCTGAATTATCCGTGGATTGTTGCTTGTATACGGGGGCATGTTAATGAAATCACTGATAAGGTAATTAACATACTAATATAATAATATAATATAGCTATATTAGCTAATATAAATCTTTAAAAATTACTTTTATAGTAATTAATATAGTATAGAATTTCCTAATTATTTAATTATTTATAATTCTTAGTATAGGTTTAATTTATAGATAAAAAGTATTTAAATTAAGAGCTAAAGAGTATTAAATTAATAGTTAAATAAGAAGCTAATAGATATTTAATTTATAGTTATTTAAGAGATTAAAGAGTATAGATTTTAAGGAGTAATATTAAGGAAAAGAGTATATTTTAATTAGGGGTAATAATATTATCTTTAAAGCTTTAAATCTATAGAAAGAGCTATAAGTATTATCTATATACTTACTATCTTTAATTATTATAAAATCTTACTAAGGGCCTTCTACTCCTACTAGCTTAAGAGAGTAACTAATTATTAATAGTAGTTATTATATTAGCTTATTACTATTTCCTAGAGATTATCTTATATTATTATAGTTAAGGGTTTTTAGAAAGAGCTTTAGAGCTTTTAGGAGAAATTTTAGAGCTCTTATAATCTTATAATTATAAGATCTATTTAAAAGCTAAATTAGATTTACTTATATTATTATCTAATATAACTTAAATTACTTCTATAAGCTTAATTTAAATCTTATTAGATCTTAGAATATAATATTCTATATCTCCTAAACTATTATCCCTAGTAATCTTAATATTAGATTAAACTATAATAACTTATTAGAATATATTTATATTAATTATAGATTATTTATTAGTAAGTTCAGTCTTTATTAGCTATTTAGTAGCTATTTACTAGTAGTAAGGCTTTCTTTATAGTTTTATAGTTTTCTTAGAAGAAACTATTTATAAAGAATATAAATTTTAATCTAAAGAATAAGTTTATTTTTATAAAATTCCTAGGAGAAGTTATATATCTTAAGATTTTCCTTTTTAAAGATATACTTCTAGTTTTCTTTAGCTTTCTCTATTTAAATAGTATAAAATATATTAGTATCTTCTTATATAGATTTCTCCTATCTAGTTCTAAATTATATTAGCTTTATATTAGATATATTAAGATTATATTATATAGAGATATATTCTTTAATAAATATCTCTTAAGTTATTATATTTACTTTATACTAGATAATAATAGGAATATTAAAAATATCTAAAGAAAGACTAGTAACTATTAGATTAAGAAAGAGTTTTATCTACCTCCTAGAGTATAATAAATAGCTATAAATATAATCTCTTAAGCTATATAACTATTTAATAAAAGTATTTTAATCTATATAAATAGTCTATCCGGATTCTCCTATAGTATTATATAAGATTAAGATATAGTTTATATTATATAGAATATTTATTAGATATTCTATTAAACTAAATTAGCTTATTAGTTTAGTATTAAAGAACTAAATAGAATAAAAGTTAAAATAGGAATTAAAATAGAAGTTAAGAGTAGTAATCTTAATAATAAGATTATTCTTAAGGAATAAGATTATAAAGCTTAGTATAGAATTATAAAGATTAATAGGTATTAAATAGATTAGTTTTCTATATTAATAGTAACTAGCTATATTATATTATAATAAATATAGTATATTATATCTAGAGTAATAAACTTAATATATTTATATATTTACTTTAAAAGATCTTTATTATATATTCTAAGTATAGATTTAGATATCTTTACTAATATTAGATATATTTTAGCTAGAAAAGTAAAATAGTAGAAGAGTTAGATTATAATTACTATTTTAAAGAGTTAAAAGAAGTTAAAAAGAATAAAAATATAGAAAATTAACTATAGAGAAGATCCTATAGCTAAATAAACTATAAAGCTAGTAATAATAATATATTCTTATAGAAATCCTAATCTATTAAGTACTTTAGGGGGTAGAGATAGAGATAGAAGTAGGACTTAAGAGAAATAACTTTCTAACTTAATATAATAGCTATTTATATTAAAACTATTATAGACTTATAGAAATAAACTTTAATACTCTAGTATTATAAGTTTTATAATTTACTTATAGTTTATAAACTTCCTATTTAAGTATAATAGTTTAAAATAGAAGAGATTCTATAAGATCTTAGTTCTAACTAGTATAAGATTATTCTTAGAAAGTAACTTAAGCTTAATAATAAGCTATATTACTAGGAGATAGAGGCAGAGGTAGAAATAGTAGTAGAAGTAATAGTAGAAGTAATAGTAGAAGTAGATTTTACTATCTTAATAGCTTTTTTTATTTTAAACTATATATAAGGATCAGATTATTAAAAAATCTTATTATTAATAGATCTATTTTTGAAAGGTCAAGGCCTCCAGTATAGGGTAGACCAGCTGTAGGGTAAGCTAGGTCTAGGGTAGGTGCAGCCTATAGGGTAGGCTAAGGAATACTGAAGGGATCGTTTCGAAAGGCGTAGTAGAAGAAGCAGGCTCTAAGTGAGAAATAAAGGCTTTATCAGCTACAGGGTAGCTAAGAAGATAGACTGTAGGGTAGATAAAAGAGTAAATTGGTGGCTTGAAGAACCTCTATCTAGCAGGGAGGAAGCCCTGTACTTATAGGTGTTTCAGGGCTCTAAGAGCCCTGAAGATAACACGTTGCCTTCTGTAATACGGGCTCGTAACCGCTGTAAGGTTCTCGTATAGAGAATTACGAGACCACTAATGCAAGCGCTACAGCGGACACGAGGTCCGCTAATGCAGCCGCTACAGTGGTTACGAGGCTCACTAACTAAGTGCTAAGGTTCTCGTACAGCGGACACGAGGACCGCTAATGCAGCTGCTACAGCGGACACGAGGACCGCTAATGCAGTTGCTGCAGCGCAATACGAGATCACTAATACGGTCGCCACAGCGGCCGTTACAGCGGTTGTGACCGCTAACGCAATTGCCCCAACGGGCAGCCACAGAGGGTTAGGCCAGTGGCTTCAGCGGGCTTCCAGCTTTGGAAAGCCCTAAGTTAGTTATTTCATTCCTCCTTACCCTATACTATCCTGAGATTATTTAATCAACTGGTATAGGGTAACCTGATCTACCCTATAGTCTATAGGGTAAATCTTAACATCTATAAAAGGATTATATAATAAAATTAATCTTTAAAGTTATTAGTTTTAGTATTATAAATAAGATCTTAATTCTAAACCTCTAGGTATAATAATAGTAATAGTAATAGTAGTAGAAGAGATAATAGGAGTAATAGGGGTAATAGGGGTAATAGGGATAATAGGGGTAATAGGGGTAATAGTAGCTATTTATACTATTATAGATTTATAAAGTTAGAACTTAATATTCTAATACTATAAGTTTTATAATTTACTTATAGTTTATAAACTTCCTACTTAAGTATAGTAATTTAAAATAAAAGAGATTTTATAAAAGATTATTTTAGAATTACTTTAATTTAAACTAGCTAGCTCCTTATTCCTACTAATAAGATAATAACTTTATACTATTTCTACTACTACTATATTACTAGGAGGAAAAGGAGGTAATAATAGTAGTAGTAGTAGTAGTAGTAGTAATAAAGGTAGATTCTATTATTTTAATAGCTTTCTTTATCTAGCTAAATTATAGATATAGTAATAACTATTTTAAGTTTTACTCTATCTATTATAATAATAGAGATAGCTCTTATTATCTACTCTAGGCTATAGCTATAAGCTTAAAGTAAACTAGAAGGAGATAGTAGAGATAGAGGAGATAGTAGAGATAGAGGAGATAGTAGAGATAGAGAAAATAGTAGAGGTAGAGATAATAATAGTAGCTATAAAAACTAAAACTATATTTATCTCTCTTTTCTTTAGACTCTTAAGTTTAGAGCTTCTTATTAATTTATTAGCTTTTAGAATACTTAAAAAAAGCTTTTTCTTTAGACTTTTAAACTTAGAGCTTCTTATTAATTTATTTATCTTAAGAATACTTAAAAGAAGCTTAATAATTATATTACTAATATAATTAAGTTCTTAGAACTTCTTAAGCTAAAGAAATTCCTTAAGCTACTAAGCTACTATATTAGTTATAATTAATAAGCTAGAAGGAGGAGGTAATAATAATAGTAATAGTAGTAAAAGTAGGTTCTACTATTTTAATAGCTTTCTTTATCTAGCTAAATTATAAATATAGTAATAACTACTTTAAGCTTTACTCTATCTATTATAATAGTAATAATAGTTCTTATTATCTATTCTAAGCTATAAGCCTAAAGTAGGCTAGGAGGAGATAGTAGAGATAGAGGAGATAGTAGAGATAGAAGAGATAGTAGAGATAGAAGAGATAGTAGAGGTAGAGGTAATAATAGTAGCTATAAAGGCTAAGACTATATTTATCTCTCTTTTCTTATAGCTCTTTAGCTTAGAGCTTCTTATTAATTTATTAGCCTTTAGAATACTTAATAGAAGCTTAATTATTATATTATTAATATAATTAAGTTCTTAGAACTCCTTAAACTAGAGGAGTTTCTTAAGTATTAGAAGGCTAAGAGCAGAGCGGATATAGGGTAGATATAGGGTAGGAGTAATAAGGTAGATAGCTATATAAGCTATATTACTATTTATAGTTATAAAACCTTTAAAGTCTTTAGAGTTACTAGCTAAAATAAAGATATCTAGTATTAAACTAAAGATATAAAAAGTAGAAATAGAATATATAAATTCTATTTAATAGAGAAGAAAAAGTAGATTATAATAATATAAAGTAGATCCTGATTAGATTTATAATAAGTTTAATATTAAAGAAATAATAATAGATAAAGAATCTGGATTTAGATTTTCTATTTCTAGTTAAAATATCTTCTAAATTTATAGTTTTTTCTTAATAATTAGAATATCTATAGAGTCTAGAAAATCTATATAATATAATATATAAATAGTACTATATAGTATAGAAGATCTGCTTTTTATATATTACTCTCTTTTTATAATAAAAGAGAGTATTTACTAGTAGTTTTAATAATATAGAGAATTAAAGATCTATTATTTATTATAGCTAATTCTACTATAGTTTAGTATATAGAAATAATATAAATATAAAGATATATATTTTTATAATCTTTAAAAATTATATTATTATATAATATATATATTAATTATATAATTAATATATATTTCTTCTTATTTCTTAAAAAGAATTATTAGAGATATATAGTTTAATAGAGCTCTATAAGAAATAGTTTCTTAAGAATAAATTTCTTAAGAAGAGTTATATATAGCTTTATTTAGTATTAAAAAGAGATAAATTTTCTTTTAAATAATTATATTTTATTCTTCCTAAGGGTTTAGTAAAGAAATTAGCTATATTATCTTTACTTTTAATATATAAAAGCTTTATCTTATTATCCCTTATAAGATATCTTATAGTATAAAAAGTTATATTTATATACTTAGTTCTTCTATAAAAAGAAGTATTTTCTAATAAAGCTATAGCTACTTAATTATCTATTAAAAGAGGAGATATATAGTTAGAAATTAGTTTATTTAAGTCTAAACCTTCTAAAATAGATATATATATATAATTTAGAAAAATCCCTTCTTTAGAACCCTTATAGATAGCTATAAATTCTGCTTTATAACTACTAGAAACAGCTGCTTTTTACTTTATAGTTATCTAGCTAATAAGACTAGTATCTATAAAGAAGTAATATCTAGTTATAGATTCTCTTTTAGATAATATATTTCTATAAGAGATATTATAAAAACCTCTTAAATTATATATATTTAAATTTCTATTATAATATAATACTAAATTAGGAAATTTATTTAAATATTTCTAGATTTAGTTTAAAGCTTTAAAGTATTCTTTATTAGAATTAGCTTAAAACCTTTAAATCTGGTTAACTAAATATAATATATCTGATCTAGTTCTTTAACTTATCTAAGATAAAATCCCTACTTCTTTCTAAAATATAGCTAAATTAGCTTTAAAATTAGCTATTTCCTCTTTAGAAGAATATATCTCTTTAGAAAGCTATAATTTTATTACTTCTAAGGCAGAGGTTTCAGAATAACCTATATTTAACTTATCTAGCTCTTTAAGCTTATTAATTATATATTTAGTTTAAAAGATTATAATACTTTTATTCTTTCTATTTATAGTTATATTAGTTTCTAAAAAGTCTTTAACTTCTCCTAAAGACTAGACTTTAAGCCTTTTAGATAAGTTTTTTATTATATTCTTTAAAATTTCTAAATTAGAAGTAGATAAAAGTATATTATCTATATAGATAGCTATAATAGCTTTTAAATCTTTATTTATAAATACCCCTTTATCTTTAGAAATAGAATAAAATCCTAATTTATTAAGAATTTTAGAAAGAAATAAATACTAAAGTCTAGAACTTTATTTTAATCTATATAAGGCTTTTAATAATAAAAGATAATAAAAATCTAAATCTTCTTTTATAAGTTTAAATTTTATTATTTTAAATATAAAATCTCTTAATTCTTTAGATATTCTAATATAAATTTCAGAATCTATATTAGAGTAGTAGAAAGTATTTTTTATATCTAACTGAGTTAGATTTTAATTATTAGCTATAGATAATAATAAAATAAGCCTTATAGACTTAGATCTAGCTATTATAGTATAGGTTTCTTTATAATCTATTCTATAAATTTACTTATAATCTTATATAACTAGCCTGGATTTATATTTTAGAATTTTATTATCTTTAGAAATTATATTTTCTTCTTTTAAAATCAGAAAATTTTTATCTAATTCTTTTATCTTATAAACCTACCTAATTCCTAAGGGGTTTAAATTAGATAAATCTTTATTATTTAAGTATTTTATAGTCCAGATATTTTAACTTATTAATTTCTCTAGCTCTATTTTTATAGAACTAATCTAAATAGGTTTAGTTAAAGCCTCTTTATAGCTAGAGAGTTCTATAGGAATATTATTATTAGCTTCTATAATAGCTAAAATATTAGGATATTCTTTATAATCCCTATAAAACTCAGAGAGCTTCTTAGGAATTTCTATAATAAATTTAGAACTTTTTCCTTCTGAGGTTTTAAATCTTTTATTAGATAAATTAGAGTTATTTTCTTTATTAGAATTTATATCTAAATCTCTCTTATTATTAGATAATTCTAAGTCTATAGATAAATCTAATAACTTATAATTATCTTCTTTATTTCTTATATCTAATTTATTCTAATTTATAAAGTTATTTTCTAGAATAGTTATATCTCTAGAAATTATAAGCTTTTTCTTATTAAAATCCCAGATTTTATAACTATTATTTAAATAGCCTATAATAACCCCTTTATAAGCTCTAGGTTCTAGCTTATCTAAAGGGGTTTTATTCTTATAAAAGACTATACTTCTAAATATTCTTATATTTATTAAATCTTCTAAAGTTATAGGATTTTTATCTTTATAAAGAATATTATTTTTAGCTTCTAAAGGGGTTTTAAATCCTATAGAAGAATATAGAGTTCTATTATATATATAAGTAGCTGATAAAACAGCTTCTCTTCAGAGATATTTAGATAAGCTAGTAGTATATAATATAGCTCTAACCTTTTCTAGTATAGTTCTATTTATTCTTTTAGCTTTCCCTACTAACTATAGAGTATAAGGAGATATATCTATAAAAATAATACTCTTTTTTATATAATAGAGCTTTAAAATATAGATAAATTCCCTAGTGTTATCTATAGAGACTTCTTTAACTCTAAGATTATCTAGGGTATTTTCTTCTAGGTAGATATTTATCTGCTATAGTAGTTTCCTACTCTGGAAATAGTAGTTATAGCTGACTTATATAGTATATACCTAGGTTCTTAGAGTTAATACCTTATAGCCCCTGAGTATATATTATTTTTTTCTACTACTCTATTTTAAAGTATATATCTTTTTCTACCAGTTATAAAACCTAATAAGATTCCCTTTCTAAGTTCTATTTCTAGACCTAAATTATTCTGCTATATTCTAACTTCTTATCTATTAATTCTACTATAGACCTAATATTAGGACCTTTTATAATATCTATATATCTATTCCTAGAACTATTACCTTTAAGGATACTCAGTTAAGAACCTCCTAGAATCTAATACTATTATCTACCCTTATCTTCTATTAACTAATTATAATATTAACTAAGACTATAAGACTTTTAAAATTATTCTCTAACTAGTACTACTACTCTGCTAAGAGTAACTGAATTTAGATAGGAGTCTTCAGTTAGTAATAAGTAATATTACTAATATAATAACTATATCTTAAATAGATATAGATAATAATATAAAAACTTTAGAATATAATACAGTCTCTAATATCTTATTTAGAATATATAATATACTATACTAGTAGTAGTATAGAGATAATAATAGATAGACTCTACTAGAGTAGAAC
This sequence comes from Clonostachys rosea, assembly GCA_026958235.1. Lineage (NCBI taxonomy): Eukaryota > Fungi > Ascomycota > Sordariomycetes > Hypocreales > Bionectriaceae > Clonostachys > Clonostachys rosea. The sequence goes on from CP110205.1 coordinate 1,421,593, forward strand.
CTATAAATAGTAATACTTTAGTATTAGAGAGTATTAATAAGTAAATACTCTAGATAAGTATATATCTATAAAATCAGGATCTATAGTCTCTATAGCTTATTAGTATATACTAACTCTTATAGTATTCTAATATATATAAGGTATATAGAATAACTATAAACTTCTTATTTTAGTACTAGCTATATTATATTAATATTTCTAAGTACTATTTCTACCTTATTACTATAAAAGTTCTACTTATAGCCTTCCTCTTGGGGGATATAATAGAGTATTAATAGCTTAGAGCTATTAATACTCTAATTTAAGCTCTAATAAGAAGTTTTATATATTATTACTTTACTATCTTAATAAAATATCTAAGGAATCTAAAGATAGATATACTCTATTTATACTACTTAGTATTAGTACTTAATACAGATTAATACTAGTATTAGTATATTACAGGCTATACCCAGTAAGAGATACTAGCTAATATAGAAAGGTAGAACAGAAGCTGAGGATATAATCCTATAGCTATTCTTACTTAAGCTGAGCTAATTACCTCCCTAGGCTAGTACTTATAATATCCTATATCTAAGATTCAGCCCTACCTTACTAATAATACTAATATCCTATATAAATTCCTACCCTTATTATTATATTATCCTGGAGATAAGTATTAGTATTAACTCAGTTCTATAGAGAAAATAGATATAATACCTACTGCTATAAGTAATATTAGTAATAAGCTATATAGCTAGGCTACTGAAATATATTAGTAGCTAGAGGCAGGAGGCTTTATAAAGATATAAGTATATAGAACTCGGAGAGACTGAACCTGCCTTTATCTTAACTATTAAAACCAGAGATACTTAAACAGGGGTATATTATATAGCTATATAGCTAATAATAGTATAATTATTAATATAATACAGTCTGACTCTAGAAGGTAACTGATTTCGAGATTAAAGATAATTCAGATATATAAGTATAGCTATAGGGTTTAAATATATCTCTAACTGAATAGCTTTCTAACTTAATATCTAAAGCTTCTAATAATTTAAATAGGAAAATATAACTAATCTAACTATAAATATTAGATAAGTTTTTTCAGTATTATTACTATATTTAGAAATTATACTTTTAAATAAGTTTTATTTTCTATAAAAAGATTACTATTATTAGACTTCTAGAAGTAGAGATTACTTTAAGTAGAAGAAGGAATAACTAGTATTTCTTAACTATTAATCCTATCTCTTTATATTTATATAAGTAAAGATCTATAATCCAGGTACTCTAACTATACCTCTTATCTTAGAGTTATCCTTATATAGTAGTTTACTACTTCTAGATCTTACTATACCTCTTGAGTTCTAGCTCTATAATCTGCTAATAGGTAAATTCTAATAAATAAAGAAACAGGAGCTTATATAATATTTAAAACAGCTAGAGCAGTTAAACAGGTTAAATAAATTTTTATCTATCTATTCTATAACTACTATTAATATAATAGTTAATTTAACTAATAGTAATTATACTATATTAGTCTATTAAGCTTAGTATAGCTAAAGTATTAATTAAAATATAGCTGGAAGCAAATTAGTATAATATATATTATTTATAACCTTATATTTACTAATTTCTATATACTAGACTAAGCTAATATCTAGCTAATTAAAGCTATTATACTGGTTTATAATTATAAAAACAGTCTTCTATAATAACTAGTTATTAAACTGAATCTTATCTATAATTTAACTAGTAATTTAACTATTTAAAGTACTTAAGAATTAATTATATCCCCTATTCCAGCTTCTATATCCTTAGAGTAGTTTAGGATCTTCAGAGATTTATCTTATAGCTATTTAATTCTTTCTAGGTCCCCTGAAAAGATTTACCTTTCTAATTTAGATAATATATATAAAGAAGTTATTAGTTAATTATATAGTACTTCAGAGGATTTAATAGATAGCCTAAGTATACCTAAAGAAGCTAGAGCTCAGTATATAGAGGATATTATACTAGGTACTACTGTTCTTATTAATAAGCAAACTAATAGTAAAACTTCTAGTATCTTAAGTATATAGTATAAGAAATATAAGAAATATAAGAAAATAATTTATTATAGATCTAAAAATTAGAAGAGAGATAAATATAGAGATAGTAAGTAAAAGGATTCTAATATTAATTTATATTATTAATTATATATAGATAATACTTATAGTCTGAAAGGAGCTCGTAATACTAAGGTATAGTAGTTATTAAACCTACCTGGTAAGGAAGGTAATAACAAGAATTATATTACTATACTTAATATAGATTTTCAGATCTTATCTAAGCAGAATAAAGAAGCTTAAGAGGTTACTAGTATAACTATAGATTAGGAGATTAAAGAACTAAGGGGTATAGAGCTTATTAATAATATAGTACAGTATCTAGTTATTTGGAAATCCAGTCTTATAGTAGAAGGTAAGCTTTATTTTATAAGAGTATAAGGAGATATAGATAGAGAGCTAGAGAAAAGAGTTATTAATAGAATAGTATACTATCTAGTCTATTAGAAACTAACTCTTATACCTGAGGATTAGATTAATACTTCTGAACTTATTTATAATTTTAAGATTAGATTTAGAAGGTATTATAGCAGGCTACTATAATAAATAATATAAATAAAAGGTACTATTATAGATAATTATTTAAGATACTATAGTAATTCTTTTATAATATCTTCCTTAAGCCTTGCAGCTATACTCGATATAAAACTATAGGATAATAGTATCCTTTAAAAGTTTACCTATATTTATTTACTTACTTCTGGATCCCTATTATTAAGGAGATATAAAAATTTATAAAGCTGAAAGCCCTCTGCTAGTATTAGAAGGATACTCTGGAGTTAGATATAGAGCTAATTCTTATCCAGATTACCCGCTCTAATATCTAAGCTGCCTATTATAATTATTTTAACCCGGAAGAGTTAAGATACTAATATACTTAAGGGTTTATTGCTTAATTAAAATATTATTTTATAATCAGTATTAATACTAGCCTAGTATCCAGACTATTTAATTATTTACCCTTATAGGTTAGACTGGAATATATAATAAATATATAGACTAGTTACTAATATATTCTTTCTTCCTTAGCAGTATTATTTATAGAAAGTATATATAATAAGCAGTATTTATAGAATACTCTTTATTATTTAGAGTCTGCTCTACTAATCTAAGAAAACTACTACTAGCCTATTACTAGCTTTTTCTATATATAGTACTTGTAAAATAAATAGATAGAATTAGTTACTTCTCCAGGCTTATTAAAATTATCCCTTTATAATAAATCTCTTATAAGCTAGGTTATCTGGGTTATATTATTTTTCTTTCCTTTATATAATTTATTAAGTCTCTTCTAGCCCCTTATTATTATAAACAAAGGCCTCTATAACAGGTTATATAGTTATATATACCCTACTAACTAGGGGATAGGAGTAATAGGAGTATTATACTCCTATTGCAGGATATAGCTAGATTACTAGAAGTAGTATACTCTTTATACTCTATAACTATTATATATATATATTTATTTTATTAGTAGAATACCCCTTCAGATAGTTATTAATATAATTATCTATATATCTATTATTACTAGCTCTATAATACTTATATATTAATAGTAACTTATATTATATAGCCTAAGATAATCTGATTATACTACTTAGAATAATACTCTAATTAGTTTAATCCTAATCTACCCTAGACTCTATTTAGTATAAGTTATCTAACTATTATATATTAATAACTCTTATTCAGCTAATTATCTTATCTTAATTACTATATAATATTAAAAGATAAAATAGCTCCTACTAAACTACTAAATAATACCCTATAAGCCCTAATAGCTTAAGAGATTATATAGTAACTTATAGTCTGAATTAAGTAACTTAAGAGGAAGGAAATAAAGGATAAAGAGGAAATAATATAACTAATACCCTTAGAACCCTTCTTAGGTAATACTAATAAACTAGAAGAATTTAAAACTTAACTTTAAGTATATTTTAAATTCTTTCTGATTAAGCTAGTAATAGATAAAGATAAAGTTAGGTTTATAGGAATATATCTTAATAGTACTATAGGATAATAGTTCTAGATCTATCTTAGGAACTAGTATAATAATAAAACTATACTAAGCTTATAAGACTAGGAGATAGTTAATACTTTTACTAGCTATAAGAACTTCTGGATTTTATTTATTTTAATATTTAGTTAAGTAAATAAGAAATAGTAAGCTATTAAAGATCTTAAGAATCTATACTAGATAGGACTAGTATTAGGATATACTACTAAGTTCAGAGAAATCTTAACTTAACTAGACTAGGATAATAGCTCTCTTAAAGCTATATTCTATAATAGATTTAAAGAAGAAGTTAAAGATTAACTTTTTAAGATAGATAAACCTAAAGACCTATCTGGATATATAGTAAATACTATATAAATTAATAACTATCTATATAAAAGATAATAGTAGAAAGGGAATAAATATATAGATTAGAGCTATATTAAGAATAAACCTAACTAGGGAGTATAATAAACTCTACTACTATCTATAGAATCTGGAATATATATAGGTCCTATAGAGCTAGAAGCTATAGAGAAATATAAGTATTATAACTATAATAAGATTAGATATATTTTACCTTAATACTTAAAGTCTAAGAAGTAGAGAAATTAGAAACCTACTAAAGAAGATAAGAAATAGTTAGGAGTAATTAGGAAAACTAAGATTAAAATACTTAGAATAGTTAGAAAACTACTTAGGAAGAAAACTATATAGTTACTATAGTTCCTATATTTTCCAGAAAGCTTATACTAAGTTTCTATAAGATACTAGAGATTAGTAATAAAAAGAAAAAATAAATAGTATTAGAAGGAAACTAATAATATATTATAGATATCTTCTAAGAGCTTAAATAGAAGTATAAGGATAGAAGGAATATTATAGATTATAATCCCCTTACTAAATATAAGTATATATTCTGCTATATTAATAGGCTTATTAAATAAACCCCTATAGAATAAGATTAATATATATTTACTAGGGATAAAATTAAAGCTGAATATAATAAACTCTATACTTACTACTAGTAGAAGATATAGATATAAAACCTTAAGAAGATATATAGAATAGTATTATATAGAAGGGATACTATAGATACTATCTAATATCCTAGTAATAGGTATAAAAACCTAATATATATAAATACTAGCAGAAAGTATAACTATAGATTAGAATTCTGGATAATATACTATAATATCTAGTATACTATATATTAGTAGGAAAAAGTATTAAATAACTTTTTTCTATTTCCTAATAGAAGGATATCTAGGAAGTACTATATAATTAAAATATAATAGTTTATATACTAATACTATAGAATAAAACCCTATACTATCTTTAAGAAAGATCTAAGAGAATACCCTAAGGATTATATAAAGGGAAAACTTTTAGTAGAAATATACTAGGAATAGAGATATAAGATCTATAAAGATAATAAGATTAGATTATAGTATAACTACTAGTAGGCAGAAGAATAAGCTATATATAATTACAGTAGTTATATTAAATAGTATTATAACTAGAGCTATAGAAACTATTAAGAAGTTAAATAAGAAGTACTAGTATTAATATAGAATAGTAATAATAATATAAATACTACTAAGTTATATCTTAAATAATAATAACTATAGAAAGAAGAGATATAAAACTAATATCTATATAGATAACTTTCTTTTATAGATAGTAAGGAAAGTAATAATAAGGAGGAATTAGGAATTACCTTTACTAATAAATAAGAATAGAATAGGATATATAATAGGTAAAATATACTATTACTAATAAATAAACCTTAAGAATAAGTTAACTAGGTAAAAAATAATCTAAACTATCTATAATAGAGCTATAGTATAGAATAATATTAATAATAGATTAGAGAACTCTAGAAGCTATAGAAGTAGGAGGCTCTATATATATTCTTATAGAAATAGAGATTAAAAGGAACTAGCTTATAGTATTTATTAACTATAGAATATAGGAAAATTATATTTTACTAGTAGTAATTAACTAACTCTAACTACTATAAAAGAAGAAGGAAGAAATCTATATAGTTATAAATATTAAAAGCTTAAAATTTAAATATAATAATAGGATTATTAACTCTAAGACTAATTATCTTATAATTAAAATCTAAGAAAAGAAATTTAATATTACTTATAATCTAGTACTACTAGAAACCTATAAAGTTATACTAGGGTTACTATAGCTTTAAGATATAAATCTACTAATTAATTAGTATACTAGCTAGATAGGGTAAAGAGATACTCTTATATATTAATATTAGGGTTAATAAAAATTAAAATTTTATTAGATATTAGAAAAATATATTTATTTCTTAATATCTAAAAGTACTACTATAAAAAACTATAATAACTTATAATAATAAGTAGATATAGTAGTATTAGTCTTAATAGAACTATAATCTGGAAATATAAGAAATCTATTATAATAAGAGCTAAGATAGATAATATAAATCTTAGATTAGATATAGAAGTAGGAACTGCTTTTAAATATAGATTTAGTACTTATTAATTAGGAATAATTAACTAAGGAATAATAATAGGAATATAAGATTAAATATAGCTAATAGTAGAAGGAAATAGAAAAACTATCTTTAAAACTATTTAATATAGGAATTTAGGAATAGAGCTAAATAAATAATTAATAAAGGGTATAATAGAATAAGGAGAAGGATATCTAGTATAAGTATAAATAAGCTAAGTATCTAAGATAAGAAGAATATCTTAAAAATATTCTATAGGAATATAAATATTTTAAGAAAATATTATTTATAGAAGAACTTAAGATAGAGCTATTAGAATATAGCTAGTAGGATTATAAAATCTCTATTATTAAAGAAGAAAAACCAGATTTCTATAAATTATATAACCTTATAGAACTCTAGTTATAAATACTCTATAAATATATTAATAATATATTAATAAAAGACTATATATAACTATTAACTTTATCTATAGAATACTCTATAATATTTATACTAAAGAAAAATAGTAAACTCTATTTAGTTATTAATTATTAATAGCTAAATAAGATTATATAAAAAGATAGAATATTCTTACTACTAATTACTAAACTTAGAAATTAATTATAGGGTAAATAGTAGTTTACTATACTAGATCTAAAGGAAGCTTATAATCTGATATAAATTAAAGAAGGAGATAAATAGAAAATAGTATTTAGAATAAAGTTTAATCTTTATAAATATCTTATTATACCCTTCAGACTAATAAATATACTAGTAATATTCTAATAAATAATTAATTAGATATTCTAAGAGTATCTTAATATCTTTATAGTTATTTATCTTAATAATATATTAATTTTCTCTAATAATCTAGAGATATATAAAGAATATATATACTAAGTTTTAGAAAAACTAGAAAAAGTAAAACTTCTTATAGAATCTAAGAAAAGCTACTTCTATATATAAGAAGTTAACTTCTTAGGATATACTATTTAACTAAATAAGATATAGATAGAATAAGATAAGATTACTATAGTTAAAGAATAGGAAGTACTAAAATCTATTAAGGAAGTATAAGCCTTCCTTAGATTTACTAACTATTATTAATAATTTATTAAGAACTATAGGAAAATTACTATATCTTTATATAATATTATTAAAAAGAGGATAGAGTTCTAATAGGATAATAAATAGTAATAAGCTTTTAATAAAATTAAAAAATAAATACTTTTAGAACCTATACTATAGATATTTAACTCTATAAAGAAAGTAGAACTTAAAATAGATACCTTAGACTTTATAATTAGTATATAAATTAGCTAAAAGGATAATAATAAAGTATTATACCCTATAGTATTCTTTTTAAAGAAACTATATAGTATAGAACTTAATTATCCTATCTATAATAAAGAATTTATAGCTATTATATATATATTTAAAGAATTTAAATACTACTACTTAGGAATAATATATAAGATTAAGATATATATAGATTATAAGAATATTTAATACTTTACTATAACTTAGTAATTAAATAGAAGATAAATATACTATACTAAATATCTATCTTAATTTAATTATAAAATTATATATTAAAAAGGATTAGAAAATAGGAGAGTTAATATTCTTAGCTGGAAATCTAAATATAAGGAAGTAGTTCTAAAGATAAATAAATAGCTATTCTTAACTAATAACTAAGGATACTTAGTATAGAAAACCCTAGGAGCTATACTTAAGGAAATAGTATATATAAAAGTCCAGATAGAAATTATTCCTAGCTTAGAAAAGCTATAGTAAAATACTAGAATAATACTTATTAAAGAAATCTATAAGTACTTACTCTTAGAATACTAAGGAGTTAAGAAAATATTTAATAGGATTAGATAATACTATAATTACCTAGGTCTATAAAGAGATATACAGACTATAGTTTCAGAATATAATACTTATATAAGAATTAAGTCTGTATAATATAAACCCTATAGAGAACTTAAACTAGTTCTAGTATTAGAATAACCCTAGTAATTAGTATTCTTTAATTATATTATTAAACTACTACTATTAAAAGAACTTATAATAGGAGTAGAATATAATAGTATTCTAATAGTTATTAATAGACTTATAAAATATAGATATTTTATTCTATATAAGGAAGTAAGCTCTATAGAAGATCTTATATACTAATTTTTATAATATATAGTTAGTTATTATAGATTACTTAATAAAATTATATTAGATAGAAGAATAATATTTATCTCTAAGTTTTAGTAATTACTTATAGTATAAATAGATACTAAGTATAAGCTTTTAATAGCTTATTACCTATAAAGTAATAGTTAAATAGAATAATTAAATTAAACTCTGAAATAATACCTATAAGTATATATTAACTATAAATAAGATAATTAGATATAACTATTACTAATAGTATAGATTATTTATAATAGTTCAGTATAAGAATCTATCTAGCTAATATCTATATATATAAATTATAATTATAAACTATAATTCTAGAATTAATTAGAACTTAATAGACTAGATATACTAGCTACTATACTTATAAAAGAAATACTATATTTATTATATATAAAAATAAAAATAGAACTTAAATTTATTTAATAAAAAATAAAAAAATACTATAATAAAACCAGATTAGGAGAACTAATCTTAGAAGAGGGAGATAAGATCTACTTACTCTATAAAAATATTATATTAATAAGATTAAATAATAAATTAAACTATAAAAAACTTAGATTATTTAAGATTCTTAAGAAAAAGTTAGATACTAACTATAGATTATTACTACTGGATATAATATATATCTACTCAGTTTTTTATATCTTACTACTTAAAAAAGTATCTAAAAATATATCTAATTAAGATTATCTAATTAAGATCTATAAAGAGGAATTTAAACTAGAAAAAATTCTAAAAAAGAAAGTTAGAAATAGATAAATATTCTATCTGGTTAAATAGAAAGAGTATACTAATAATAATAATATATAGGAACTAGTTAAGTACCTAAAGAAGTACTAATACTTAATTTGCTAGTTCTACTAGAAGGGAAAAGAGAAGCTAAATTAGAAAAATCCTCTCTGAAACCTAATAAATTTAAATCTATCTTAGGGGTAACCCCTGAGAACTAGACCTCCTTTAAGGTATATTACTTAGAAGCCTTAAGAAAGTTAAGAGCCTGATTAAAAAATAGTTACTTTTCCTTATTAAGCTTTTAGAGGCTATATTAAATTTCCTACTATATCTTACTCTTAATATATCTATATACTTTATAAATATACTAAATATACCTTAGGATAGTAAATAGATTACTTTAGAGTTAAGTTATTTATTAATATAAGAGAAGGATCTTCTTATCTATATTAGATTCTTCTTCAGCTAGTTTTTTCTACTGTATTATTAATTTTTCTACTAAAAATAGGAATTAGAAAGATATAAATAAAGTAAATAAGGGGATATATATAATTAGATATAACTAGTACTCTATTATAATAATAATTATTTTATATATACTTATTATATTAGAATAACTTTCTATTCAGAAGAATAAAATACTCTTTTTTTATTTTAAAATATAGAGTATATAGTATATTAGCTAGAAGACTGAATATTTAAATAGTAGTAGTAAGAAGAACTTACTTATAAGTCTTAGGATATACTGACTTTTAAATATAGTTAGATATAATAAATATTATAGTATAACTATTATATATAGAGAGAGGAAGAACTTACTAAAATTATATAGGATCTTAAGAATAAGACTAATAGAGAGAGAGTATTATATTATAAATAAAGGCCTCTATAATAGGTTATACAGTTATATATACCCTACTGACTAGGGGATAGGAGTAATAGGAGTATTATACTCCTATTACAGGATATAGCTAGATCGCTAGAAGTAGTATACTTTTTACGCTCTATAACTATTATATATATATATTTATTTTATTAGTAGAATACCCCTTTAGATAGTTATTAATATAATTATCTATATATCTATTATTACTAGCTCTATAATACTTATATATTAATAGTAACTCATATTATATAGCCTAAGATAATCTGATTATACTACTCAGAATAATACTCTGATTAGTTTAACCCCGACCTACCCTAGACCCTGTCCAGTGTAAGTTATCTAACTGTTACACTTATTATTAATTATTCAAACTAAACTTATAACTTATATTATTATTCAGTCTCTATTATTTTTTTTGCCTTCTTTTATTTACCTTCTTAAGGAGTTATCTCTATAATTAATAGTCCTAATAAGTATTAAGATTTAATATATAAAAAAAAGAGTATCTTAGATCCTGCCTGCTAAAATCACTCTTACTCTATAGCAGTTAATTCTATATCTATATAGTTTAAGAGTAAACTATCTGCTCTAGATTATTTTTCTAATATTTTTTTTCTAATAGATATTACTAAGCTATTATAACTTAATCCTTATTAGAAAATTTCTAATTAAATAGCTAAAAAGCTTATATATAGTTTCTTCTTTATTATAAATAAGTATTTTAAGTTAATAAAAATAATTCCTTTAATCTCAGAAAGGATATTTTAATCTAAAATAGATTAAAGATAAAGGTTAGTATAATAAAGAACGAGCGAAGAGTATATTTATATTAGTAATAATAACAGTTCGTTAAAAAACTATAGCTAATATTTACTATTTAAATAGCTCTCTCCTCCGATAAGTATAGCTATAGGCTATAACTAATAAGGTAAAGTAATAACCCTATAGATATATCTGAGTTATACTATAAAACCTTAGGTATTACAGCTAGCCGATAGCCTATAGTAATCTAGGCCCTGGATTAAGCGCCCTGATATTTAAGGTTATATACTAGTAATTACTGTTCTTAGGATAGTAAATATAAGTATATAGTATAAAAGATATATTTATTCTCTCTTATATAGGGTATAGTTAGCTTATAATATCTATTATAGATATTATATATAAAGCTAAATCTATATTACTTTATAAGATAAAGCTTAGACTGCTCTTATAGACTATATTTAGTTATAAACTAAATATAATTCTACTTACTAGTAGAGATTACTATATAGTAAGGGAGAATAGTATAGCCCCTGAATAGCTTAAGCAGGACTGCTTAAGTCAGTATCTAATACTATTAATAGGCTCAGGCTACTACTAAGGAGCTATATTATACTATCTATTATTATATCAGGAGTTACTTGGTCTTAGTAATTCCTAAGTTAGCTATCTCTTTATCTTAGACTATCTAAAGATATAAATAAAGCAGGGTTAATATATCTAAACTTAGCTATTATAGTAAGTATATAAAATAATATATACTTCTAGATATATAGATTAAATATTCTAACTATAATAATAGCTAATATTATTTCTATACTTTTTTTATCTCTTATATAGTTTAATAAGTAAAATAGATTCTAAAAAGTAGATTTTAATACTCTATTTAATTTAATCTAGTAATAAGACTTTTTAGAAATAATCTAGACTATATATATATATCTATAGCTTAGTAGTAATATAGATTATATATTAGTATAATAAGGATTAAGATAGGATCTTTATATATTAGCTATAGAATAGCTATTATAAATACTATAGATCTATCTTAATCCCTAGTAAGAGCTTATATATTATATATATTATATATCTAATTATAGAATATATTTAGATTATTATATTTACTCTTAGCTAATATCTTAACTCTCTTTAATATAAAGTAGATAGTTAATATACTTTACTATCTTTAGCTATACTTAAAGAATTCTAATAAAAATTAAAACTTACTATTTATAATATATATATAACTTATAAAGATAACTAATATTAGTAACTTTAAAGTATTTAGATTAAGATTTTATCTCTAAAGAAGCTTAAAATTAATATTTATATATTTTATCTTTTTCTATTTTCTTACTATACTTTATTCTACTTCTAAAGATATTAAGATTATACTATCTAGAAATTTTATCTAGGCTCTAGTTATATTCTAGCTCTTAGAATATTTTAGAACTACTTTTCTAGTATAATACTATTATTAATTAAAGTATTATAATCTATTAATACCAGAGTAAAGATTTCTAATACTACTAATTCTACTTAAGACCAGATTAAAATTAAAAAGAACTCTACTAAGTATTAAAAGAGATAAAATTAAATAGCTTAGTATATTTATTATTAGTTAGAATAATAATATCTTCTATAAAGATAATAATACTAATTACTTAGTTATTATAGAGTAGAAAAAGTAGTACTAATAAATATCTAAGTTTCTTTATAAATCTTTTAAAAAAGCTAAAAATAAACTATCTATTAAGTAAAATAGAATATCTTTTTAATTATTTATAATAGAATAAATATTTTCTAATAAATAAAATCTTTAATTATATCTAATAATATAATCTGGATTTACTAGTTAAAATATTAAATATTAAAATTAGAGTAGCTAGTATTATCTTTAGTAAGATTATAATAGTTATAATCTATTCTAAGATAGTCTAAAGCTTTTTATATCTCTTAATCCTTATAGTAAAGTTATAACTCTATATTAAATCTAGCTTATAGATTTAGTTAGAATTTATTCTAGATCTAATATAAGTATATTAATTATAATAATACTAAGTACTTAGTCTTTATAATATAGAAAAGCTCTAGAAGATATATTTACTCTAGAAAATAACTTAATAAATTTTATTCTAGATTTTATCTTAGTATTTTTTTAATATTCTTTTAAAGTAAGTTAAAGAAAGCCTAAATATAAATATTTCTAATACTAAGTATAATAGATTTCTATCTTAATAGATATTATCCCTTCTTTAAGTTATTATATAGAATTAGATTATAAGAGTACTTCTATTTATATACTAGCTTCTATATATAGATTTAGATTTTAAATTAAAACCCTAATAAATAAGCTATATATTACTAAAGATAATAATTAAACTATTCTAGCTAATATTAATTAAATATTAGAGCTTATTATAAAGAAAAATAAGAAGAAGTAAAAGTAATAGAATTTTTTTATATTTTATATTAGTTAATAGTATAGTATCTATAACTACTATTATAATAAAAAGATAAAGAACTTTTTACTTTTTCTTAGAATATAGAGACTTAAAGTAAGCTAATATTCTACTCTTAGATTAAGTATATAGATAAAAGAAATAACTATAAGTAATACTCTAAGGTTAATATTAAATATAAGAATACTTATAAATACTTAGTTTTAAAGAAAGCTATAATTAAAGATAAAAAATAGTTTAAATTAATAATTAGAGTAGTAAATTTTACTTTATAATATAAATAATTAAGTAGCTCTTAGTTTATATAAGCTATTTCTTATTACTAAATATTAGAATTTATTAAGTAAATTCCTTCTATATTTTTAAAAGGTTAAGGCCTCCAGTATAGGGTAGACCAGCTGTAGGGTAAGCTAGGTCTAGGGTAGGTGCAGTCTATAGGGTAGGCTAAGGAATACTGAAGGGATTGTTTCGAAAGGCGTAGTAGAAGAAGCAGGCTCTAAGTAAGAAATAAAGGCTTTATTAGCTACAGGGTAGCTAAGAAGATAGACTGTAGGGTAGATAAAAGAGTGAATTGGTAGCTTAAAGAACCTCTATCTAGTAGGGAGGAAGCCCTGTACTTATAGGTATTTTAGGGCTCTAAGAGCCCTAAAGATAACATATTACCTTCTGTAATACAGGCTTGTAACCACTGTAAGGTTCTCGTATAGAGAATTATAAGACTACTAATATAAGTACTATAGTGGATACAAGATCTGCTAATACAGCCGCTATAGTGGTTATAAGGCTTACTAACTAAGTACTAAGGTTCTCATACAGCGGACACGAGGACCGCTAATACAGCTGCTACAGCGGATACAAGGACTGCTAATACAGTTGCTGCAGCGTAATACGAGATTACTAATACGGTCGCTATAGCGGCTGTTACAGCGGTTGTAACCGCTAACACAATTACCCCAACGGGCAGCTACAGAGGGTTAGGCCAGTAGCTTCAGCAGGCTTCCAGCTTTAGAAAGCCCTAAGTTAGTTATTTTATTCCTTCTTACCCTATACTATCCTGAGATTATTTAATCAACTGGTATAGGGTAACCTGATCTACCCTATAGTCTATAGGGTAAATCTTAATACCCCTTCTGAAGGAAATAACTAAGTTAGATCCTTATAGTGCTCCTTCAGGCCTACTAGATCTCTGAAGGCCTGCTAAAGAGGTATAGTTAGTGGCTTAGTTAGCCCGTCAGCGGGCATAGCCTTGGTTTCCAGGTAGCTAAGGCTCGCTAAACCTTCTGTAATTTGAACCCTATTATAGTGGAATTTCAGCAGTATATACTTAGTTCTAGCATATAGGGTGGGGTTATTACTTGTAGCTATACAGCCCTGGTTATCACAGTAGATAGTTACAGGGGTCTTCAGAGGCTGGTTTAGCTCCTTATAGAGCTCTTTTAGCTACTATAGTTCTCTGAGAGCCTCTATAAAGCTATCCGCTTCAGCCTCTACAGTAGATAGGGCTATAGTAGTTACTTTCTTAGCCTTCCAGCTAATAGGGCCCCCAGCTAGCTTGAAGAGATACCCGTAGGTGGATTTGCTAGTGGTTTTATCCCCTGCAAAATCACTATTACAATAGCCTTCCAGGGGCTTATTTAGTGAGTAAGTTATAGCGAGGTTTTTAGTACCTTTCAGATACTGAAGTAGCTTTTTAGCAGCCTTCAGGTGGATTTTATAGGGCCTGTACATAGCCTGGGCTAACCACTGAACTGAAAAGGCTATATCAGGCCTGGTTTGAAGCATTAGGTATATTAAAGTCCCTATAATCTGCTGAAATAGCTTGTATTCCAGGGGGTTACAGAGGCCTATAGCCTCTATAGCTTCCGCTATAAGCCTTGTAAGATTAGGCTATAAGGGTACTAATAGAGGTTTCTCTTCAGTGATCTTAAAGGCCTGTAGCGCCTGTTCAATATACTGAGGTTGAGAGAGATATAGGGCTTTCTTAGGCCTATCTCGATGAATTTAAACCCCTAAAAAGAAGGCTGCAGGCCCCTTATCTTCTATAGGGTAAACCCTATGAATTTCCTTCTTTAGCTTATTAATATAGCTAATTTCAGGGCCTATTATAAGGCAGTTATCTATATAGATTACTATAAAGGTAGCCTTTTTAGCGTTATAGAAGACCGCCGGGTCTGAGATTAGGGGGCTGAAGCCTAGAGACTTTAGCAGAGCTTTCAGAGCCTCTTGCCATTCCCTAGGGGACTGCTTCAGGCCGTACAGGGCTTTTAGCAGTAGGATAACCTGTTCTTCAGAAGGGTTATAGCCCTGAGACTTAGCCATAGCGAGTAATTCAGGGCTTTCCTTCAGCAGCTCCTTTAGGCCTTCAGAGAGCTTTATATAGAGCCTTTCAGTGAGTTTACTGTTTAAAAAGGCACCTATAAAGTCAATTTGCTCAATATTATAGCTATATATAGCTGCTAGAGCTAATAACAGCCTCCAGGTCGGAGGAATAGCTATAGAAGTAAAAGTCTCACTATAATCTAGGCCTTCCACCTGTAAGAACCCTCTAATAACAAGCCTAGCTTTATATTTTAGCGGTTTATTATAGGGGTCAAGCTTTAGCTTTAGTATATACCTGCAGCTTAGGGCTCTGCAGCCCTTAGGCAGATCTTTTAGCACTATAAAGGAGAAGGTTCCAGTATATATTAGCTGCTCGAGCTCGCTAAAGATAGCCTGTAGCCAAGGCTCTCTCTCTTTTAGCAGCAGCTTTAGTACCTCTTTCCAGTTATTAGGCTCTAGCGAGAGCCTAGCTTTAGTACATATTATAGCGCTTGCTTGGTATACTATAGCAGTAGCCTGTACCCAGTTAGATAGGTCTATTGGATTATCTATAGGCTCTGAGTTAGGCCTAGGCTTACTGGGTTAGTATACTATAGCTAGCGGGGCTTCAGGCTCTAAAGACCCTGTAGCTTCAGGGGCTTCAGGCTCTTGGGGTTCTGAAGCAGGTACTGTAGCTAGCGGTATTTCGGGCTCTTGTAGCCCTATAGCTAGCGGTTCGAGCGCTATAGCTAGCGGGTCGGAGCGTTCTTGTAGCAGCTGTTGTAGTAGCTCTTGAGTCTCTTTTATATACTCTATTTCCTCTATTTCCCCTTCTAAAGAGCGAAAGAGGGGGGGGTTTTACAGCTGTAAGCCCTGTTTTATAGGGCCTATATCCTCTAAAATTCTCAGATAAGAGGTTTTAGTAACTAGCCTCTTCTCAGGGATATAAATCTAATAGATTTTAGAGCCTAAGAGTACTAGAATTTGCTCTGAGATTGTTCTAGGGGCTAATTTATAGCCTTTAGCCCGCTGTTCGGGATGAATAAAGGCTTTACAGTAAGCTCCAATAGCTCTATAGGTCTGGAAGTTAGGCCTGAAGGGAGTTTCAGGCTCTAATTCTTAAAGAAATAGCTGCTGAGGGGGTAAATCACGGTTACTAACAGCAGTATAGTTAACTAACTGAAGGACCCCTAGAAGAATATAATACCAGAGGTATAGCGGTAGCCTAGACTACTGTAAAACAGCCCTAAGCCTATCTATTAGTACTCTTATAGAGCGCTCAGCTAGCCTGTTTTACTGGTAAATATAGGGGCTCGAGATACTAAAGGTAGTACCTTTAGTAGCTAGCTAATCTACTAAATCCCTTATAATTTCCCCGCTGTTATAATGAAATTTAACAGGATAGCGGTTATAGCGGTTATAGAGGCCCTGGCAGAAGCCTTTTATAGTAGTTGCTATAGTAGACCCTTCCTTATTAGGGAGGAGAATAACCCACCTATAGTAGGTTTTTCAATCCACTAAAATAAGCCCTACAGGCCTTCTGTTATACGGTATAGGCTTGAGATAGAAGATATCCCCTTCTATAGAGTCTAGGGCTCTAGGCGGGTCAGGGATAGCTGTATACACTGGAAGCCTGTAGCTTTTAGTGCTAATACAGGCTAAACAGAGGAAATCTTCCTCTCTTATAGGGCTGAAATCAGGGAGACCTTCTGTAATTTTAGCAGTCTTCTTCAGTAATTAAAGCCCTAAATGCCCTAGCTGTATATGCTAAATGCCTGCTAATTATAGCAGGTCTTCGTAGGTCTTAGGCGCTCGTGGTAGGGGCCTAATAGCACTAACAGTTCCTTGCGTTAGGGCTTCTTCAGTGTTAAAGCCGGG
Organism: Clonostachys rosea; assembly: GCA_026958235.1. Lineage (NCBI taxonomy): Eukaryota > Fungi > Ascomycota > Sordariomycetes > Hypocreales > Bionectriaceae > Clonostachys > Clonostachys rosea. The sequence continues at coordinate 1,439,378 of CP110205.1, forward strand.
ATAATCCCCTTCTGAAGGCTTCTGTGCTAGAACCTTAGTAGGTACCTTAGCAGGCTGTTCAGTGGGCTCAGTGAGCTTACTAGGCCCTGTAAAGTCTAGGGCCTCAGGGGCCTAACTAGGGGCCTTAGAGGGGATTTAAACCTCTATAGGGTAGCTATAGCTTATATAGGCAGAGGGCTCCTTAGGTGTTACAAGCTTAGGGGTCTTTTACCCTTTTAGCTATAGATAAAAGCTGTGTTTTTCAAAGTTTAGCAGGCCACAGTAGGTTCTATTACCTGTAAATAGTTATTGCCTCAGAAGGGTACCCCCTGAACTATAGTACCTTATCCTACTAACTATATTAGTCTCTAGGGTAGATAGGAAAAGAGCTTCTTTTAGCTCTAAATCCCTATAGGTTAGGGGATTCTAAGAGATTAGAACTTGAAATACAGCGGTTCTAATACCTATAGGGTAGGCCTTGCCAGCAGCTGTTAGGATATAGCCTGCTTCAGAGCGTTTTAGGGCTTTATAGTCCCTATAATAGGCTCTGTTATTCACTAAGTATACTGTAGAGCCTGTATTATACAGAAGGGTATTTAGCGGACTACGCCCCTGACTGCTAAAGCTAGTAGCGATAGGAGCTGCTGTAATTTCAGCAGGTTCAGGGGGCTAATAGGTCTGAAAAGCCAGCTAGGGGCTTTCTTTATTACTATCTTCTAGCAGGTTTCGAAGGTCTTCCAGACTATAGCCCAGAGTAAAGCTAGTAGGTTTAGCTAGCTTTTCTTTAGGGGCTTTAGGCTTAGACCCCTTCTGTTAGGTCTTTCCCTTAGAGGTCTTTTCAGGGCTCAGAGACTTCTTTTTAGCGGACTTTTCAGTATATTTAGCCCTGTAATTTATAGCCTTAGTAACTGAAGAGCTCTTATTATACTGTTCCTCCAGAAGGTCCGCTATAAGGAACTATAGGTTTAGGGGCTCTAGGGAGCCTCCAGAGGCTTTAGTAACCCTAAGGTTGTTCTGTTAGCGCTCAGCCTACTATAGGAAGACCTCTTTTAGGGCCTCCAGGTACTGATTAGCCTGATCTACAGGGGCTATAGTGACCTTAGCTAGTAATAGCCTGGCTAGAAGGTTATTGAATGCACTATTAAAGGCTTCTAACGAGCCTTTGAAGTCCCTGTAATAAAACCTGTGAAATTAGGTATATAGGTAGCTGTACTGAATTTTAGTATTATAAGAGAACTGTTTAACCAGTAACTTATAGGCCTCCACAGGGGAGATCTGCTAAGTTATAGCAGCTTATGGACCCTCTGTACAGCTGTCTTTTAGCAGTATAAGCAAGATAGCCTGGTCCGGGTCTGATAGCTGCTGGGCTATAGTAGGGTTCGCTATAAATAGCAGTAATCCAAGGGCCCTAAATTGGATCTCTAGGGCCTGTTTCTACTGATCGAAGTTATAAGGCCCCTGTAATTTAGAGGCTTCCGGGAACTTATAGACCCTTTTGTTAAAATCCTTGATAATAGAGTCTTTAAAGACCCTAGTTAAGGGGTTAGAGCTCTGAGAGCCCTGTAAGATAAGCTGTTAAGAGGCGCTAGTAGTACTAGAAGCTGATTAACTAGCGCTAGTAGCGCTAGGGGTCTGCTGTAACTATAGCAGATTTACAGCAGCTGTCAGCTGCTAAAGGGTTTGCTGTATAGTAGTAATAGCTTTAGTAGTATCCGGGTTCTAAAGGCCCTGAGCGATAGCAGTATTATTTACTGTAAGGCCTGAAGGGATAGCACTAGTAGCGCTAAAAGTAACCGCTAGGTCGGGTACAGCAGCAGTACTAGCTATTAGATTAGCCGCTAAAGAAGAGTAGGTTTCAGCACCTTCAGGGGCTGATCCCTCTATATAGCTATCTTTATCAGCTATTTTAGGTCTTCTTTAGTAAAGGAAGCCACTAAGACCTAGGCTGAGGTATAGGGTAAGTTGGAAGACTTTCCTAGTATAGGGTAGATAACTCTTAAATCCGAAGATAGAGCTATTTTTCGCAAGATAGAGCTCTAACCGGGCTTATAACCTTTTAAAAGGTCAAGGCCTCCAGTATAGGGTAGACCAGCTGTAGGGTAAGCTAGGTCTAGGGTAGGTGCAGCCTATAGGGTAGGCTAAGGAATACTGAAGGGATTGTTTCAAAAGGCGTAGTAGAAGAAGCAGGCTCTAAGTAAGAAATAAAAGCTTTATCAGCTATAGGGTAGCTAAGAAGATAGACTGTAGGGTAGATAAAAGAGTGAATTAGTAGCTTAAAGAACCTCTATCTAGCAGGGAGGAAGCCCTATACTTATAGGTGTTTCAGGGCTCTAAGAGCCCTGAAGATAACACATTGCCTTCTGTAATACAGGCTCATAACCGCTGTAAGGTTCTCGTATAGAGAATTACGAGACCACTAATACAAGCGCTACAGCGGATATAAGGTTCGCTAATACAGCCGCTACAGTAGTTACGAGGCTTACTAACTAAGTACTAAGGTTCTCATACAGCGGATACGAGGACCGCTAATATAGCTGCTACAGCGGACACGAGGACCGCTAATACAGTTACTGCAGCACAATACGAGATCACTAATACGGTCGCCACAGCGGCCGTTACAGCGGTTATAACCGCTAACGCAATTACCCCAACAGGCAGCCACAGAGGGTTAGGCCAGTAGCTTCAGCGGGCTTCCAGCTTTAGAAAGCCCTAAGTTAGTTATTTCATTCCTCCTTACCCTATACTATCCTGAGATTATTTAATCAACTGGTATAGGGTAACCTGATCTACCCTATAGTCTATAGGGTAAATCTTAACATATATAGTATATATACTATATATTAAGTATAACCTTTATACTGGAAAGATAGTATTTAAGTATTATAGGAAAGTCCTTAAGCTAGTTTAAATTAAATTAAGATATTTATTTTATAAAGCTAGTTAAAAAGAAGAATTTAGCAAAAGAGCTCAGTAAGGGTTAAGCTTTCTATAATTCTTATTACCTATATTATATTTAGGTTCTAATAGTATACTAGCAGTTATTCTATTATATTTAGATATTAACTAATAATATAATTTACTGCTAAGATCTTTAATACTACTAGATTAATTACTAAATACTATTTAGCTACTTTAAACTAATATAAATCCTTATAAGATATAGTAATTAGAATTATTAGATAATTCTTACTATTAAGATCTTTAATAGGCTTATTAGAATTATCTAGAAGCTTATTATCTCTAAATATCTTCTTACTAAATCTCTTTATATTATTATCTTTAATACCCTTAGTCTATTTAAAAGCTTTAAGTTTCTATAGATATAATATCTACTATTAGAAGATTTCCTAAGTAATATTATAGCTTAGTATAGAGTAATAGATACTATTACTTAGTATTATCTTTTCTACTAGTTTCTATATAGCTTTTAGAAATCTTTTAATAAAAACTTCTATAGCTAATTTTAGATTAATAATATTAATACTATTTAGATTATTTTAACTCTTTCTAAATATATAATATATCTAGTAGTATACTAAGAATACTAAAGTATTATAGAATATAATTCCTAAGTATATCTATTACTATATAAGTATTATAAGTAGAAAATATATTAAATTATATAGCTTTTTAAAATAAAAATAATTAGTTTTTTTATCTTTTAAAACTCTTCTAAATTAATTTTAATATCTAGATATATCTTCTTAAACTAATCTCTATTAAGATATAGTATAAAGAGTTTATTAAATATATTCTACTAGAACTTAAAGTCTTAATAATCAGAGATCTAGTATAAATAATTATCTACTAGATTATATAGTCTCTTTAGAAATATATAATTAATAGCTATTATAATTACTATTTCTTTTCCCCAGATATCTAATAATATATTTAGTTTATTAAGCTAGTTTATAATACTTTTAATAGCTTTTAGATTAAATCTATTATTTATTATTATTAAATCTAGCTTAATAAATCCTTTTTAGATCTTATAACTATCTTATAATATAATAATAGTAAGATCTTTCTATATAAACTAATTATTTTATTTATTATAGTATTTAGAAAGGTTCTAAAGGAATAAGAGATAGAGTACTATTAGTTTCTAATTATTAACTTATTTAAAGATACTTTTAATAAAATTATAGCTATATAGTTATTTTTTATTCTTATTCTAATTCTAGTAATTAAAAGTTTAGTTTTATAGTTTATATTAGAATAGATTATATTTCTTTCTTTTAAATATTCTATCTATTCTAACTATAACTAGTATATTAGATAGATCTTAAAGATAAAATATAATCTTTAGAAGCTTAATATACTTTTTAGAAGAATAGTAATTAGTAATAAAGCTAATAAGATTAATAATTCCTAGGTAATATATATAGATAAGAATTAAAACTACTAGTAAGTTATCTCTATCCTATTTAATATTAGTAATTATAAGAAGGTTTTAAGGTTTACTAAGTATAGGAATTAATTTTTTATATAGTTTATATTTTTCTATTCTATATTTAAAGAAAATCTTATTATAAAATACTATCTTATAGTTAGAAATACTTATAATATAAAATATTAGATAAAAATATAATATATAAAATAATTTATAGTATATAATATAATATACTTATATCTTCTTATAGTAGGTTAGTTAAGACTAGTAGTAATAGTTAATTAGAAGCTTATTCTATATAGTAGTAACTAAAAGGAGTAAAGATATACTTTTTTAATATAATCTTCTTATTATACCCTAAGAAACTATATAAGAGAGTATAGCTAGAGATTAAAACTATAACTAAAGTATATATACTATTAAGAGGATTCTAAATCTAGATACTAGTTATAGTAGCTATTTAAAGATAGAATATTTCTAATCTATTAACTATATACTTAAGCTTTAGAATAGAAATTATAAGAAGTTAGTAGTTTCTAATCTATCTCTTAGCTTTAGAAAATATTATTAGACCTCTTATAGCTACTATTAATATTAAAGCCTACTTTAACTCTACTAGTAATATAAATAGTAAGAGTATAGCTTTTAAGTATAGCTTTATTATATAAGGCTAAGTATAGATATCTAAAGTAGTAATAAACTTATATACTAATAATCTTAGCTTATCTTTAGATAACTCCCCTCTTACTCTCTAAGCCCCCTCGAGGCTATAGCTTATCTAAGTATCTTTCTAATATAACTATATAGATATATACCCAGTATATTAGTTATTATTTATATAATATATACTTTCTTATAGGGTTATTACTAATCTTTAGTAGTATTAAGAGTAAGCCTGAGCTTTAGAGATAAAGTAGAGTTTAATCTATCTAGCTAGTCTATATTTTCTTTTAATCCCTTATAATTCCTAATCTATCTTATTAAGCTAAAATACTTTAATATAGTATTTATATCTAATCTAAAAATAAACTACTAATATAGAGATTCTATCTATCTAGATTAATATAATTAATATATAAAGTATTATATATATTCTCCTTAGTATATTTACTATAATAGTAGTATTCTCTCTTCTCTAAGTTAATAGTATTCTATTAGTTTATTAGTAATTATACTAAATACTTAAATACTAATAGTTTAAACTACTAATAATAAAATATAAATATATTTTTTTATTCTTTATAAGCTTTTATATCTTTATATCTATTACTATAGTATTAATATTCTTTAATCTAGCTTTCTATAGAATAAACTATTAATTACTCTTTTTTTTTATTTTTATAATAGTAATTAGTATAGCTAAATAGATAAACCTCTAGTTCTTATAATAAAATATCTACTAAATTAAATAATATACTTAGTTAACTAGTTATTAGAATCTGAACTACTATTATTAGTATCTTATCTCTATATTTATTAGCCTAATAGTAATACTTATAGTTTTTCTTATTAGTATATTAGTTACTAAGAAGTATTAAATAGAGAGTATTATAAGGATTATTATAATTTCTACTACTATTATATTCTTCTACCTTTAGATAATTATAAAATAAATAATATTTCTATATATTAAAGCCTTCTTAGTAATATCTTAAAGATCTAATTAGATTTATTAGATTTTTATAAATAGATAGATTAAAATTAGTTTTATATTTACTATTTTAATAGTTTATATTCTTATAATTTATATTAATATACTTAGATTTAGTTCTATTTATTTTATAATACTAGAAGTATATTATTTTTATCTAAAGCTAAGAAAAGAGTTCTAATAATCTAGATAATTTTACTTAGAATAAGTCTATATAACTTATATATAAATTTATAGCTTTTATTTATCTATAGAAAATATTTAATAGATTTCTAATAGAGAGTCTTTATAATAATACTATAGTTAATACTAGTACTATAACTTAATAAAGAGAATATTAAGCTTATATAGATATATTTTACTAAATCTATCTAAGTAGAATTAGATAAAATATTAATAACTAAGTTAGATAGAGAGAAATACTATTTTATTAATATTTATTTATTTAAATAGATATATAGAATATATATAATAATTTTAATTCTATAAATAATAATTTTAATAGAAATATTTATAATATTATAATATTTAGCTATTATTAAGTAGTTAGTTAGTAGAATCTATAATAGCTATTACTAAGAAGTAATATAATATTAACTAAATAAATAGATTTTTAAAAATATACTATAAGTATTACTATATATAAAAATAGATACTAAAGATATAGTAAATTCTAATCTAGAGAATAAAAGCTGCTCTTCCCCCCTGGAGCAGGGGATAGAAACTAGTTATATACTAATATAGAGAGCAGGTATTCTAGGAAAATAGAATATTTAGTTTCTATCTTAAGACTCTCTCTAAAGCAGATTATAATTCTAAATAGTACTCTAGATCCTCTATTATAATATAATTATAGAATTATTCTATTAGAAGTCTTTAACTATCTACTACTATAGAATATCTAGATAGTCTGCTATAGTATATAGCTATAGCTATAGCTATATCTAATTAGCCTATCTTAGTTAATTAAATATTAAATTAATTAGCTATTTATATAAACCTAGTATTATCTTATTATTACTCTCTAAACTATTCTTATTAATTCTAGGTTTATTAGTTATATATCTAGAGTAGATTAGCTTAGTAGTTTTTAATAGAAGTAATTATTATAATATTAGATTCTATATCTAAGTATTATAATTCTATTTAATCTAATAATTAATAAAATAATTCTATATACTACTAGCAGATTATATATAGTTTACTATTACTATAATTCTACTACTATTATAAATAGTTCTTATAAAGTCTCTTATAAACCTTTTTACTTTATAAATTAAAAAGCTAGTACTAAGAATAAGTAGAAATTAGAATTTAAATAATTAGTTATATTAAACTATAGAAATAATATTTATAGTTTAAGAATTAGTTTTATTATAGAATATAATATTTAGTTAAAGTCTACTAATAGTAATTAGTCTTTTCTTCTTCTATACTCTTCTAACTAATATATTAATATAATCTAGATAATTAGATATATAGCTATCTATAGTCTTTAACTTATAATTACTATTATTCTAAAAGTATCTTTATAAATAAAGAGTATACTATAAATAGTAGAGGGAGCTATATAGAGATATATAATAAGGCTATTAATTATATCTTTCTCTCTTATCTCTTTTCTCTAAGTTAGTATTAATAGAGCTTATACTAGTAAATAAACTAATCTGCTTATTTAATATATTAATATTCTATATATATTTATAAACTAATATTCTAATATTATATAGAGTATAAAGAAAGAGATATATCTCTATTAGTTTAATATACTTAATACTCTAATATAATCTTATTATATAGTTATAAAAAGCTATACTCTAGTCTTTATATTATAATATAGATAATTAGAATATATTCTAACTCTAATATATATTTTATATTATCTTTTATTATTTTATAAATACTTCTAGTATTTTTAAAAATACTTTTATTTTTAAATAGAAATTCTAATCTTATAAGTAATATATTTAATATAAGAGATCTTATAGATATATTAGAATATCTATACTTATACTAATACTAGTACTAGTTATAATTACTATTTTATTTATAGTTATAAAAAGAGTAGTAATATAGTCTAATAAGCTATTATTAATATTAGATTAAATATAAGTAATAGTTATAATAATAGAATAAGAGTAAGTAAATAAATACTTAATAAAGATTAAAAAAGAAAAGGAAAAGAATAGAGAAATAAGAAGATAGGAGCTATTTTAAATACCTTATTAGCAGCTAGCTATTAATACTCTGCTTTTATACTAAGATAGTTAGGAACTTTAGTTTATAATAATAGTCTATAGCCTGAGTACCTACTAGCTTACTCTATACTACTTATATATTATCTTTACTAATAGAGATCTAGTAAGCTATATAAGAGATCTTAAAGATTAATAAGACTATAATTATAGTAAAGCAGTTAAGGTATATAATAGATATAAAGCTTATATAATATAGAAAGTTCCTAAAATAGCAGTAGTTATAATCTAAATACTATACTAAAGTAATAAACTTATATAGCTCTATTCTTCGGATTATACTATTAAGTCTAATTAATAATAATAAAGATATATTTTAACTCGGTATAAATACTTAGTATTTTAGTAAAGATTTATTATTCTTATAATAGTCTCTATATAGTCTTAATTAGCTCTAGCTGTATTAGAGTATTTTATAATAGTACTATTACTATTATACTATAGTATACTATTCTGATAAATAATTACTTTATACTTTAGGTTATATAACTTACTCTGCTATAGTAGATTTATAGAGATACCTAATATTTATATAATCTTATAGCCCTGAGGCCTTAAGAAACTATTTTAATTCTTAGGCCCCCCCCCTTTAGCAGTTCTAAAAGTATTCCCCTCCTTCTTTTTCAGACTTATAAGGCTTACTTACTGATTTATAATAAAAATAGGAGTAGAACAGAGAGCTAATTTTCTACTGGTTTATATAATACTATAGTTTAATACTTCTAGGTATAAGGTAACTAAGCACCTTCTACTGCCTTTTTATATTAGTAAGAATAGTAAGCTCGTGATATATTAAGTTATCCTAGATATACTGATAGATCTAATTACAGCTATAGTAAGGAGTATTAGCTACCGGGGAACTATTACTAAGTATAGCTTTACCCTAAATCCTGATCTTACTATTTTATCTACTTCTATAGGAAGCCAGCGGGTTATATATTCTAATAGAATCTATTAATAGAGTAAGTAATATAACTATTATATTATTATTTATAATACTGCTTATCCTCTATAGCTGAACTATTACTATCTATTAAGAAACTAATATATAATCCTACTTAGTTTTTAAGAAACTACTTATACTATAAATAGCTGATCTATATACTATATACCTCTTTCTCTAATTATATAACTAGATATACTAAACCAGGGGCTACTATAGAATATAAGTAAGCTATATTTAATTATTTACTTAGGTTTTATCTTAAAGAGTAGATCTATAGTATCTAAAGTAACTTTTAAATATACCTAGATTTAACTTCCAGGTAGTAAGTATTCCTATTAACTTATTTCTCTAGAGCTATATCTATCTTAAATTTCTAACTAATACTATTAGTTATCCCTTACTACTTCTAATTTACTCTCTAACCTTCTCCCTTATCTAATAATACTATAGTTCCCTATAATACTTATTTAGAGAAGTAAAGATTATAACTTAAATCTATTTATTCTCTATATTAATCTTCTAACTATAAATCTTTCTATTAATATACTTTTTCTATTTAGCTTACTTTATAATCTCCTTAAAGGATTTAAAAGTAATACTCTAAGTTCTTTAAATATTAACTAGATTTAGAAATATAATATATATATTATTATTATCTAGTTTAATAAATATAATATAATTATTCTTTAATAAGATCTAGAAACTATTATATTCTTATTATATCTCTTTTCTAAATATAAACTAGATTAGATCTTTAATCTATAAAAAAGATAGCTTAAGAGAATTATATAATATATATAGAATATTAGATTATTTAGAATAAAGAATCTATAGATATAGAAAACTAATAATAATTTAGACTTTATATTCTATATTAAGTATATAATAGCTATAATAGATAGTAAATCTAGAGTTAATCTAGAGCTAACTCTAGAAGAGCTTAATAATATCCTTTATTAGATTATAGCTTTATTATTATTCTTATTAGCTAGTTTATAATAAAGAGTTAAAGAGAAATATAGCTAATTATCTTATATAAATTTCTTATTTTTAGAAATATTCTAAATTTTATATAGTTTTAAAACTAAATAAATAATTTAAATAATATTAAAAAGTTATAATCTAGTTTATATTTTAGAAAAACTAATAATAAGTATATTTTATTTTCTTTTATTTAACTTTCTTTATTTTTAAAATACTATTCTAACTATTATAATACTTTTAGATAGATCTACTATTTAGTATATACTTATCTAGCTAATAGTAGATATTTACTATAAACTAAGAAAAACTACTAATAGAGAGTTTAAATTAAAAGTTAATATTATAATTATATAACTAATTTATACTAAAGTAAAAAGTATTAGATATTACTATTAATTAGCTAGTTTAAGAAGAATAAGTATAGAGTAAAAGTATAATAGAGAATACTATTAAGTTTATTTTAATATTAATAAATCTAGAGTCTATATTAAGATATTCTCTAAGAGTAAAAAGAACTTAATTAGTAATTATATAGGGATTTATTATATACTATAGAATAGTTTTAAACTTAATACTATAGATTATAAGATTAAGAAATAATATATATTAGAAAGTAAGTTATTAGTATAGAATAATAATAATAGGAGAATTAAATATTTTAATAAAATCTATAAATATATAAATTAATCTGAATAATTTCTTAGAACTAATTAAAATTTATTTATTAATTTAAATAAATATTTTATAATTATATTTTATAATATTCTATTATTAGATAGTACTATTTATATTAGAAAGAGCTATAATAAGTAGTAATAAATATTTTAGTTTCTAGTTTATTTTATTTTAAACTAAGTTAATATTAGATTCTATAAAATATTTAAATTCTTCTTTTTTAATATAGCTAAATAGCTTAGTAAAGTATTCTTATAAATTATTATAGAATAATAGGAAAAATTAATATTAAAGAGTTATAATAAGTCTTATCTTTTATCTAAGAAGAATAAGTTCTTTATTAAATTTAAAAAAGATTATATTCTAAATCTTAATAATATTATTAACTTTATTATTATTAGGGGATATTAGAATATAGAAGATATATAAGAGCTTTAAATTAATAAGCTATAGTAGATATTATTTTATATCAGATATATAGGAAATAAAGATAAAATCTATTATTATAATAGAAAGCTAAGATTTTATATTATTAATATTATTAATAAATATAATATCTTAAAAGAAGATCTTATATATTTTAACTACTATAAATACTTTAAATAAATATCTTTTACTAAAATTATATTTAAGTTTAATATTATATTTAATTTAGAATAGAGATTATAACTAGTTAATCTCTTTAGAGAGCTATTTATAGTAGAAGTAGTTAGTACTAGCTTTATAAAGTTTATAAATACTTAGTATTATACTCTATAGTTTCTATAAGTATTAAAGATCTATAATAATTAATTATTTAGAAATACTATTAGCTTTAAAGAGTTATAGAAAATAGTTAAAAGATATTTTAATATACTAGATAATTAGAAATAAAAAGAGTAAAGTTAGTTTAGAAAATTATAAAGCTATAAGTAGATAGTTAAAAGATTAGGAATAAGCTCTTCTAGAAATAGCTTAGTTTCTATTCTAGATATTTATAGAGATAGATAAAATATCTAATAATAGAAAAATATAGAAATAGTAATTAGGATTATATATATAGAAAATACTTCTCTATCTTTATTAAAGTAGAAGATAGCTTTAGAGTTCTTATATAGTAATTTAACTTTTAAATAAATAAAATAAGATAATAAATATAATAATTTAAAATAGCAGTCTCTAGCTATATTAGTCTTAATCAGAGTTATTAGGCTCAATAAACTTGACCCAAATATCTCACGACTTACTGGTCCATTGGCCGTCCTCGTAGCTCAACTGAACAAACTGAGCAATAACGCCGCTTGAAAGAAACAGGACAACGAAGGGAAAGCACGGTCCATTTACTCGTAGCGTCGGCCGCTATGACCAGTTCCATAGCACCAAAGTCCAATTCTGGGCCACTTACTCTATTTCTGCCGAACCCAATTCTGGGCTACCGGGCCGAGTCCTGGGTTGCTGGACACTACCTTGAGCCCCGAGGGAGGGATAGTGGCGACTTATTCTATGCCACAATCATGAAGGTATATTCTGCTTACTAGGAAGAATGCCTTTAACCCTCCAAAGATGATTTTATCCGCGGCCGTCAAAGCTCTAACACGTTCCCTCTCTTGCTTGCCTCAAACTGTCCAATGCGCTCATAGCTTTCCGTCAGCCGACACGCCGATTCGTCCACGCATTTAGCCCCTGCGCTTTCCACGATGGAGCTTTGGGTGTTCGATTGATCTGCTATTGAGCTTGTTGAAGTAATAAGAGTGATACAATAAGTGAGTCCACGCAATAATTTTATAAGAACTGATTTATGCCAGACCACCTCCATGAGTTGGGTCTAGGCGACGTCATTGTCAGTAAGCCATCAGACAGCACGGCGGCGTCATCCAATACGACCTTGGGAAAGCGAAGACGGGCGACGAGTATGAGCGGAAGGGCTTTTTAAACCCGCCACCTCCGGCTCTTCTCAAGGCAGTAACTCGGCTCCAGGCGAAGCACGAGTTGTCCGAATCATCCATTCCAGATATCATGGCAGCCATGCTCCAGAAGTACCCTCGAATGAGACAGTCCAAACCGAACTAAGGGAAAGAGCACGACAGGCTATTCGGGCCTACGTACCCCCATGCCCGAGGCAAGACCTGCGACAATTGCGACCGAGAACAGGAAATTCGGCGCGAGGAACGGGAGACGCCCAGCCCAGAGATTCACTACGGCCTCATCGCCTCTGGTAACACGTTGTTTAAGGATTCGGCGGCCAATGGGAAATGCGGCAGCCTGGCACTACACGTCCCCAATTGGTAAACGGTAAATACCATGCGCCACCACGAGTACGCCAACAGCGCCTGATCACTGCGCAGACACATGTCTATCACAAGCAAAAGAGAAAGGCGAAGGAATGTGTGATTAATTATGTGGCGGCGCGGTGGCTATATCCAAGATACGTGATTGAATACGACGGATACGATTCAAGGGCCAAGTGAGACTGACAAAGAGACCCTCATGAATCGAGTCTAAATGCCGTATATACCGTATATACGGCGAATACGATTTAATATGGAAGGGTCATAGCAGGCTCAACCAATGAAAGTGGAGGTATTGAAATGCTCGTGACTCTTACTTTAGACTATACGCTATATTTATAGGCCTCGAGGTTACCAAAGTTGCACTGTGAAAACCCCATCCTTAGATCATTCGTAACCCGTATTTTGATGGCTGTACAATCTTACATGAATATTCTTCAATCTAGCAAAGAAGGCATATTATTTCAATCTCTACCCCTGTCAGAATAAATATTCTTGCCTCGCATATATACTACCATATTGGAAGATGCCATGAATATATAAAGGACAAGATGCTCGTGGATATGGCTATCGAGGAATAAAAAGCATCACTCAGTTTTATTATTAAAGGTTAGAGAAAAATGCGCAGACTCATTATCTTCATCGCTTTCCTTGCGACGGTGGCTCTCTGCCATAATAGACGCTGCCGCTGTCGCCCTTACGAACCCTGCTGGCCGTCCGACTCCCATTGGCAAGCCCTGAACAACTCCATCCACGGAAATTTAGTGGCAGTGAGGCCTGTGGGCTACGAATGCCACGATCCTGCGTTTGATAAGACGGCGTGCGAAGAGGTCACTGCAATGGGCAGAAACTCGACCTGGAGGGCAGCGCAGCCCGGCGCCGTGCAGTGGCAGAACTGGGAGGCCCTGCCGGGGGCCAACCAGACCTGCTATCTGGAGTCTCACAGGGTCTTGCCTTGTGGCCAGGGTAGAGTCTCACTTTACTCAGCCATGGTCGAGTCGTCGGAGCATATCCAGGATGTTGTCCGGTTCGCCCGGAAGCATAACGTCAGACTTGTTATTAAAAATTCGGGTCACGACTATTCGGGTCGTTCCAGCGCGCCACAATCTCTCCAGATCTCAACCAACAAGATGAAGACCATTACCTTTATCGATAATTTTATCACCCTAAATGCCCATGGCGGACCAGTCTCTAATGGTTCTGCCGTTAAGATTGGGGCTGGCGTGTTGCTCAAAGACTTATATGCAACTGTGGGAGCGAAGGGGCTGGCGGTTGTCGGAGGCCTGTCCCACACAGTTGGCATTGCAGGAGGATATATCCAGGGTGGTGGCCATTCGTTCTTGGGGACATGGAAAGGTATGGCGTCTGATAACGCTCTGGAATTCGAATTGATAACCGCTAGCGTAAGTGCACTCTGAGATATTGAACTATGAGCCTGGCTAACACGGCTTTACCCCTAAAAAGGGTGATCTCATCACGGTGAACGAGTACCAGCATTCAGATCTCTTCTGGGCTCTGAGAGGAGGCGGGGGAGGCACATTCGGCGTCGTTGCCAGTGTGACTGTTCGCACATTTTCCGACGTGCCCCTAGAACGGGCTACTCTAACTTTTCAGATTCCCACAGAGAACGGCACCAGCTTCTGGAACGCGATCCGAGAAATCCATGCTCACTTGCCCAGGCTGAACGACGCCGGAGGAGCGGGGTACTACGATATAGTCCCAAACGCTCCCCAGGCAAATAGAACCGGCGTATCGTCTTTTGACATGGCTCTTCACTTTCTCAATAGAACCGACCAAGAGGCCGTCCGCCGCCTGTTTACTCCCTTAGTATCATCCTTACGCAAATATACCGGTGATAGAGTGTTTTTGGCCGTGGATTCCTATTCACAAACCCGTGACCTTTTCAAAGAATACCTTCGCAGGGGAGCTGACCCCACAGGAGGTTTTATAACTCTGGGATCACGTATGTTCTCACGCGATTTCCTAGCGATGGAAAAGGGGCCCTCCCGACTTTCTATGGTATTATCAAAGCTACGTCAGGAGCCAGGAGACACGATCAGGGGTCATATTGTCGCTGGTGGTCGGGTGGCTCACAATACTACCTACACTGCCCTTAATCCCGCATGGAGGAAGACCGTAACGCATATCTCAATCGGGCATGGGTGGAATGCAAATACCACACTGGCAGATCAACAGGCTATCCAGGCTAATATCACCAACTGCGAGGTCCCAATTTTAAAGTCTCTTGAGCTGGGTAAAATGGGTGCATATCTTAATGAAGCGGATGCGAACGAAGTTGACTTCCAGACGTCCTTCTGGGGTGAGAATTACAACAGATTATATGAGGTGAAACAGAAATGGGATGCGGATGGACTCTTCATTACCCGCCTTGGTGTTGGTAGTGAAGACTGGGACGAGGATGGCTTCTGTCGTATCAAATAGTTGAAGCGGGGTGCTGAGCTTCAGTGTGAGATGAATTTGTTCCTACTCGGACCTGGCTTTCTCAGCTTGCCTCACTACCTGAATCAGACCGCTTGTGTCCCTCGTTTCCTGACCGAAGTTTGCGCCTGAAGGATCCAGCCGGTCGCTGAGCTCCGGAAAGTATAAATGGACGGGGTGTTTTTGCGTTCCGAACCACAGCAGGAGCAGCGGTTGATGTCGGCAACACTGAAGTGAGCAGTGCATACTTCCGCCCACAGTACGGAGTAAGTCCATCTTTCCACCTGTTGGTGTCGCCACCAACAGCTTCCAGATTCACAGGTAAAAGGGATAAATTGAGACTGTTGCTTCTAACTAGTAATTACAGAGGGGATCCGCAGCCCTTATATCCCTGAGAATCCCTCGATCGTATTCTCATGCGAGCAGCCCGGTCTCGGGCTCGTAAGGTCATTCCGATATCCCTCTGGCTAGTAATAACTAGGGATATTCATATCCGGATGACCGAGGTCATCCTCTTCCTTCGAGCCGTGTGTTCAATAGGATCAGAACGCTCTTCGAGGCATCGGCCCTGCGCCGATCTCTCGGTATTAGGTTGATCGTCAGGTCAGTAGGTTCGCGATCAATCCTACCGGCTAGGGTTGCTCGAGCCGATAGGTCAGAGTTCTGACGATCGGGTCCAGTTAGGTTGTAACCTTCCAACCTAGCCAACTGACCCCTCTCAGTGAAACTGATCCTTCTAGGTCTGTTGTATCGTAGCCGCGGCTATCGTGTGATTGAACCTTACTCTTGCCTTCGAAGCCGGGCCAGCTTCCACGGAATTCCTGATGTTAGTTACTAGTAAATTGTATGTGCGTTCGAACAGGCTGGGCTGCGGGCTTCAATGTTTATGGATTATCTCGGTAGTTGACGATAGCTTCCTATCGCCCGCTTGGCTCCAACACCACCATTTATCGATATGAGAAGTAACCCATACCGCAGCTTTCACTGCTAGAACTACAGCATGTCAACGATCGAGGATCGAGGTTGCTTTAGCGCTTTGGAGTTTCGATAAAGCTCGTGTCTTGCAGGTAATCCAAGCAGGCCACGCTTGTAGGTGAAATTTTCGTCAACAGTTGAGCCAGCAGAGGGTGTACTGTGAGGCTTGCCTTACCAGACTAAACAGAAGAAAACCCTCAGAGTCTGAACTGAGGCAACTTTGTTAATGACCTGAAGTGCTCGAGGGTTCGATGCATGCCTAAGACCTCGATCAGCTCCGCTCCGTGCCGACTGACGGAGGGAAACTAACAGCTAAAGGCAGAAAGCAAGCGCAGCGCTGAGCACAAGGCACATGGGAAGCCAGGGGATTGGAGGTGGAGCAGAGGCCGCTCGCATCTGGGGTGATAGTGCTTGGGGATTCATCTTGGTGCGTTGAGAGGGCTATAGCGAGGAGTCCCGATTCGGGAAACATTTTGGTTGCCGGTCTCCACGTAAAGCTGCGGACTGTGGGGGCTCTTGACCTTGTCACTGCATGTCAAAGCGAAGAGGATTCATGCATGAGCCCTCAGAAACGAGTCCAGTGATGGGCCAGGTTCAGAATATTTAAGGCGTAATTGCTGGCTGCATTGTGCAGCGTCGGGAGAACATTATTGTCCTGATTCGCCCTTGTGCGTGATTGGCATAACTATCACGCCACAATTTCGCAAAGTCAGCTGATGATGCGCCTGTACGAAGGTTGGCGACAAAAGAAAAGTGCCCGACTGTGACAACGCTAGTGCACCCTTACAACAGTGCAGAAAGCCAGTAACCTAAGACAGTGCCCCTTGTCAGCTGCCATGCAGGACGAAAGCAAGCTGGAAAGGACAAGGTTGAGGTCAGTGGACTTCAGCAGAGCGTGGTTTGGGCGCACGAAAGGCGCAGCCTCCGGCGTCCGAGTCTCAGGACCGCGACACACGCGCTTATTTCGTGCCTGGGATTTTTTCGTGGCTTTGGGTGACCTTCTCCCCAGCTTTCAGCACCCCCTCTCCCAGCTTGCGGTATGCAATGCCCTAGAATTTAGCCCTCCCAGCCTAACTTTCGATGCCTTCCTGGCCTAGAGTTGGCATACCCTGGGCCTGGATTTCGGTGCACTGTGGGGAGCTTGTCATAGTAGGCCACGCACCCAACGCATCGACTAGAATTCTTTTCGCGTCTCTTATCGCGATATTATCTTTTCACACTCAATGCCCGCTCTACCTATCAGAAGGGACAGGTGGATGCCTTTAAGCCATCTAGCACTCCTGGGGGATGGTGCCTCTTCTGGGTCGCCAAGCAGATCAAATGCTTGTAGCTGATCTTCACCACAAGGCGCACAGTGGCTGCTTCTTGCGATTTACCACTCGTGCGTACTGTACTGACGAGGCGGTGCTCGACAGCTTACTTGCTGACCTCAGGTCCAGCCGCTCTTGAGTACCGGACAGCCTACCGAAAGCTCCGCCGCAGAGCCTTGCACACCATCTTGCAGCATTTCCAAGTCTTCCCAGCGAATACGACCTAGGCAGCAACTCCGCACCTGGGGCGAGTTGATAGCTCCAATACTTCACCGGCTGCTGACCTTGTTTGGCCGAAGCCCGCACGTCCTTCCTGGGTCGATAACCCCTATCGAAGCAACAAGAACCATATAGTAAGAAGCTGGCAGGCACGAGCTCACATTCGGCAATCAATCCTCGCCCGACTTCCCCGCGCAGGGTGCATCGATTACACGTGCAGCTACTGTCTGTCAGAAGAACAGACCGCATATGTTGGCGACATAGACAGCTCCGGCCTCTAAAAGATGTTCAATTACTGGCTTAGCTTTTCTGAAGTACTGGTAACGGCGGAAACTAGGAATACAAAACAACAAACCCGGCTTCTCGGGCATTTTGTCTCGCAGGCCTTGCTGTCGGCCTCAGACTGAGTGCCTTCGCTGCTTACCAGCGTGGTCGGGCTGCGGCTCCAATGTCCGCCCATGACTCCCATCATCATGGCCACCTTGACGCAACGTCGGAGCGCGAGGTGGTCTACTGCCATAACTGTTCCAACGAATGGTTTTGTGACGCAAATGGGCTGACCTGCCCGGATTGTCGCAGCGAGATAACCGAGATTGTGCGTTCCAACTTCCCCCATACTGCGATTGCAACTTCCCTCGACCAAGGCCAGCATCCGCTTACATTGTTCCAGATAAGTCCTGAAGATGACCCTCGACAACTTGGCGAAAATCCCTCCGCATCGACTTCTCCGGAACTTCCTCTCCGTTACAGCGATATCGAAGAAGAGGCTGACATCGACGAGCATCTCGACCAGCAGGGCTTTACGTTCCATCGCAATACTAGGGCTGGAGCTGGCCGAAGGCATCACAATACACATATGGACCCAGCCTTCGAACGGTTCTTTAATATGATCCATGGTTTTGGGGGCTCACCGGGCAATTATGGGAACTTTGGAGCAGGTCCCAGTGGCCCTGGTAGTCCGCGCAACCCTGGCAGTCCTGGTCATCCGGAGGACGGTGACCATTTCTTTGGCCATTACCATGCTCATGAGCCTCTTGGGATGCCACATGTCCATCGCGCCACCTTCAGATCGACCGGCGGAGGCACCGCAAGTGTCACTATTGTCTCAGGACCTGTGCATCATCGCCGCCTCGGAGACGGCCCTATGGGTCGCGGAATGGCAGACCCTTTTCAGATGTACCGTATCCCAGTTCTAACCGATCGCGATATGGTTTTGACGATCTGACATTTTCTCTAGTGTATTCGCAGATATGATGCGAGATACTGGCCCTCCGCTTGAAGGCAGAGAGCGTCAAGCTGGTGCAATGCCAGCCCTGGCCGGCAACCTGCGTGAAATTCTAGAATTGCTTAATCCCGCGAATGCTATGGCCGGAGACGCTGTGTACTCACAGGAGGCACTTGATAGGATTGTTACATCGCTTATGGAGGCCAACCCCCAGTCTAATACTGCCCCGCCTGCTTCGGATGAGGCTTTGAAGAACTTGGATCGACGTGAGGTCACCAAAGAGACACTTGGCGAGGAGTCAAGCATCGAATGCTCCATCTGCATCGACGACTTGAAGGAAGGGGACACGGCAGTGTTTCTCCCATGTAAGCATTGGTTTCACGAAGCGTGTGTCGTCTTGTGGCTCGAACATTGTACCTACGCCGATTCCGACTCTTCGGCAGCAGCTAATACACGCGACGAATCTCCGAGGCCGAGCCTACCCAGCAATGCCTAAGATGCTGGGCTTCTACGCCTGCAGTAACTCACGCAAGCGCAACGGTGCGGCAACTGCGGCCGGGCATCACACAGCTCAGACGACACCTGCGCAATACCCTCTCAGTACGGGCAGGATACATTGCGGTAAGTCTTGAAACTACGGATCAATGCGCTGGTCTGATCACGCCGCAGTTTTGACTTGTCGGCGTATGCACCGCTATCGTCTTCTATCTCGCGCATGGAGCGCCCTTTCAACCTGAAGGGCGGGCCCGGTTGTTCTATATCCATTTCGCAACCATGTCATGGTCATCCAGGAACATGCGGAATCCAAGGAAAGGCTCGATATAGTCAAATGGTTGAACTTCACAGCTTTTGATGTCATCGGTCACTTAACCTATGGGGAGTCTTTGGTAGTCTTGAATGCAGCAACTATCATCCCTGGGTTCTCAGTATTTTCAATGGCATACAGGCAGACTCTTTCGCAAGAGCCTGCAGGACCTACCCTGTCATGGGCACTTTAGCCAGCTGGCTATTCAGAAGTAAAGTCACCAAAGGCGTGGAAAACCGCAAGCTAGGGATGGTTATGCAGCATCGTTCGCGTTGCGGTCCGTTTGGCGCTCGCACTCACTGTGCAGTCGAAGCTCATACGCTGGCAGGATAACATAGTAAGCCAAGGTCTGAAGGTACCGTCTACGAACGCCTGTCATAACTTTTGCAAAATCCTCCAACTCCGAGCTGGTCAAGTTCAGAGTGCAGAAAGTCCTAACCTCGACAGCGCGTTGCCAGGCCATTGAGACGGCAGCCAACGAGGACATGGCAAGGCTTGGCGGCTTCGCATCTCGTGCTGCGTTTTCGACGTGGGCGACAATTAGATCGCGTACTTCTTGCGGTAACTGTCTCATGGCTGGCGGTCGAAACTACGTTGCGCGTCGATACGGTATGGACAAGTTGACTGTTCAATTGAAAGACGAAGAAGTGAAAGCTTTCGGGCAGAAGTGGCCGATTGCAGGGATTGTCGCTTCAGCGTTTAACCCGATAGAGCTTGATTACTATGCGGAGGTCCGCTGCCGGAGATACGCGTGAAGGCATAAGGCCTGAATTACAGCGGGCTACATCAACCCACAGGCTCCTTGCAAGCACCCAACAGCTGCCCTCCACCAGTGCTCCTTGAGGTACATGTAGCGGCCTCTCAGATGCCTGAACAACGCGTCTATCATTACGTATTCAATGGTGGGCTCGGCCCTCCAGCGCAATATTATGGTTGAGCGTGGGGTGCAGGGTGCTGAGGCTCCCCAACCACAGCGAGGCTCGAGAGATGGTTAGAGGCCGCCGACGCCGCCTCCCCGACGCAGGACGACGAGCGCACGGCCTCAGCCGCAGACGAGCCTCGCGTTATTCCGCCCGAGCGCCGCCTCAAATGCATGGTAATATTTCATTTATGACATATCTGTAATCGGTCACTCGCTTGGGAAGGTAACGACCTGAAGACGGTCGGATGCGTCAGCAGCCGCATGTTTTCCGCGCATGGTGATGAGTATGCATGATTAGAGCAGATACGAGTCGTTGCTGGCCGTTGACCGAGGTGATCCTGCGAGGCAGTCAACGTTGGTGGTTCATGGCCCGCGGTGCAGTGCCATGCCCCAGAGTAGCAATACAGCGTCGCAATACCGCGTGGCCTTTAATCCACATTCACCCTTAGATCAGTGGGATGTAGGGATGTAGGGGTGCTGACGATGGGGTTGACGCAGCCTCCACACGCTATGATGCTGCTCTACATAGTACAGAGTGTTGACGGCTGAAATGAGGCTGTCGCGGGCGTTTTGTTGGGCTGGAACGGAGGCGCGGGAGTCGACTGGTTTGATGAAACGAACCTTGACCGAGTTGGCAACCGAGTGATGGTGTGAAGACAGCTGCACAAGTATGCACTTTCGCTCGCCTCGCTCTTTTCTGCATAATGCTTTTGGGTGGTGAAAAAGTGGGCCAGGCCGCTCAGTATTTTCCGGGACCAGTTCTAGGTCAAAATTAGGGGACGAAACCGGACCCCCGGGCAAGAATCAGCCCTGTGACATAGCCAGGAACGCCCAATGGCATCAGCCATCGACTCAGGAATGGGCCGGAAAGCATGGCTCTCAGGCGGCCTTTGTCCCCCTCCCCTCAGGGTACATCCCAGAGACCCTCAAGTCACCCTTCCGCCTAATGGCCGACACCAACTTCGACCATCGCCCAATTCGATTTGCCAACAGTAACCTTCGATTTATCCTTGAGCAGCCCAATCCTCGCACAATGTGACACCTTGTATTAGAACTATCAATCCAAGTAAGACTCATTATAAACCAGTTCCCCAATGACGGCTTCGACGTGTTGTACACTGGGAAGGCCCCGGTCGCGTCTTTTGGCAATGCAATCCGTCCATTCCAATTCCAGTTGCTTTCTAGATCGACAAGCACGGCATCTCGAAAGAAGACCTCATATATCTTAACCGCCATAGATACTTCAGACGAGTACCTTTCGCCGAGGTTATACCCGAGTTTGATATCGCACTCAACCCGGGACGGAGACTGCAGCCAGTTGATCTCTTCAGAGAACTGTTTATAGTAGAAGTAGTTGGTGCTGGCTTCGTAAAGCCTGCGAACGCTCGGTATTATACTCTGCGGTTTCTATAAGTATTAAAGGTTCATAATAATTAATTATTCAGGGATTCTATCAGCTTTAAGGAGATACAGGAGATAGCTAAAAGATATCTCGATATACCGGATAATCAGGAATAAGAAGAGTAAAGCTGGTTTAGGAGATTAGGAGGTTATAAGCAGGTTATTAAAGGATCGAGGATAAGCTCTCCTAGTGATAACTCGGTTTCTGTCGCAGATGTTTATACGGGTAGGCAAGGCATCGGGGTCACTATGTTGCTTAAAGGCGGCGCAGAGTTCCCCAGAGAGGGTCCGGACGGCATTGCTATAGACCGATTGGCTCATTAACAACCGTTTGGTTCTGGGAGGATGACATCGGGTCGCGCAGCTGGGGCCTCGTACAAGCCATACAAAGAGTACATCTCCGAGAAGCAGGCACTCAGGTTACGAGACAGGGGGCTTTCTAGCGGGCAGAGACTGACTCGTACGAAACTGGAGGGTTGGGTCAACGACCATTTCGGCGCTGTTGTTAGTGTCAGGATCGTCTAGTTCCCCTTTTGCCGTATCACTTAGGGAGTGTATACTAGGAAGAGAAAGCACGGTCCATTTGCTCGTAGCGTCAGCCGCTACGACCAGTTCCGTGGCACCAAGGTTCAATTCTGGGACTACAGGCCCTAAATTCTGGGCTACTTACTCTATTTCTGTTACTGAACCTAATTCTGAGCTATATCCTAATTCTGGGCTACCGGGCTGAGTCTTGGGTTACTAGCTGCTACCTTAAGCCCTAAGGGAGAGATAGTAGCGACCTATTCTATACTATAATTATAAAGGTACCTGTAGAGTAATACGAGTTGCTCGACGGGTAGTTAGCGATATAATCTGCAGTATATTAGTACTTATTATTAGCTGAGCCTATATTTCCGAAAAGGTATATAAGGTAAAACTGGGCCCTCAGCTGTATCAGTATATAATGTTTCTAGTGGATAGGAAGGTTTTCTGATTATTATAAGTATAACCTCTATTATAATATACTATAAGCTTATGAACTAATATAAAATATACTGATTTATTAATCTTAGAGTAGAGCAGGCGGGTATAATATTAATAGGTAACTATAGTAAGTTAGTTTTATATCCTAGCGTAGGGCTATATATACTTTCTAAATTAAAAAAATAATTACTAGCTGTAATTAATTATTAAGTATTATTATTATTAATATTCATATTTAATTATCTGCGCCTTGCGCCTGTATATATATACCTAGATACAAAAGCCCTGGCTGAGATATAGTACTACTAAGCTGCTATCCGAAAATAGTAATTTCAATAGTATAATTACTTAAGGTGTTCTTAAAGATTTATTATAGGGCGGATAAAGTTAAGCTGGTTAGCTTGTATAAAGTACTGAAAAGTACCTGGCTGCTTAGGATAACCCCTATAATAGTACTTCTTTCTATACCGCTCAGCCCTATATAATTTATTTATACTATATCTGGAATAATCCCTATCTAATATACCTGTAATTAGCTGGTAATAGCCAGTTCGAGCAGTAGCTGATCTAAATCTACTGGCCCCTATTTACTAGTAGGCTAACTAGCGTCCGGCTGCTATAAGTAACCTAATAGTAACTTGAATAGAGAAGGTATATAGATCCCAGCCGAGGTATATATTACTATACTTCCAGCTGGTAGTCCCTAAAGTCTCTGGTTAGTACTATTAATATATTATAAAAGATAAGCTTAAACTGAAGCTATAAGAATAATAGAGATATATATAATTATAAAATAATATTTACTTATTTATAGTCTGCTTAAAGGTAAAATATTAACAGTATAAATAGATCCAGCTATTTATAACTTGGGCTATCGAGATACAGACCTATATAATATTCTTAATCTTATCTGTATTATCCCTGTAATACCCTGTCTATCTTTACCTTATAGTCTGCTACTATCTACCGTTTAAGATATCTATAGAAATTAAGAATATTATAATTATCAGGGTAAAGCTTCCCTCTCCTATCTTACTACCTAGTTCAGTCCTTAGTAAGATTATAATTTCTTACTATTTAAACAGGGTACAGGCAACCTCGGCCTATACCTCGTCTGATCCCTTCTTAAAGCTAGCTTTACTATCTCTATCCTCAGCTGCTCCTCTGCCAGTAATATGAACTTACTAGGCGCTACTATTATCCAATCTGACTACACCTATAGCTCCCTTATTAATATCTTTACCAGCTAAGATACTATTATATCCGCCCTCTCTACCGCTGATATTACTGAGTAAAAGACTATTATTAATACTATTACTACTGCTAAGGTAAAATACTTCTTCCCAAGTAAGTATAGTATTAATACTTCTGTTAAAGGGCTTAAGGACTTAGCTATATTCCTGAAGGGGAAATAGGATATAATAGATTATATTAAGTCGAAAGAAGTAGAAGGGCTATTATAAATAGCTATCTTTATAGGTTTATTTATTAACTAGGTAAGCCCTTATATAGCCTTTATATAAATTAAAATAATATTATAGAATACTAATAATTACTATAGATACTAGTTAAGGGTTAAGGCTTGTTCTATCTGGATATTAGAGCTATAACCGGCGAGCTTATTAACTCTAGTAATCCGAAGTTTACTACTATAACTACTTCCTAAGTTAGTAAAGCAGTTACTACTACCTTGGTTTACTCTGATAAGACTAAGAATCAGTATATCTATATATTATCTTTTGATACTATATAGAATAAAGTTATTAAAGCTATTAAGAGAATCTCTGGCTGAAACTTTATACTTAATAAGATAGAATATAAAGTACTATATAACTGCGGGATAAAGTATATTAAGGAGGGTAAATAGGTTAAGGGGTACTATAAACTTACTAGTATAGTAATATATAATAATATACTGATAATATATTTTCCTGAGAAGGCAGTGTACTGGATATAGGAGCTAGGCTTAGTTCAGGAAGAGACTTTTAATAAGGTAATCAGTTAGGTATTAAAGACTGTTCAGATATAAGATAGAGGCTACTAGTGATAGGGAGGCTTAGCAGAAAAAATTAAGCTTTTATTTGATAGTCGAATTATTTCAGTCTAGTATAATAATGAAGTATATTTTGTATTAATCGCTGTTAGTGATAACCCGTGCAAGTCTCGGCTGAATCTTGGGTAGAAACGGGCGTAGCTATCGCGAAGATATCTGTTAGCTGTCGGATGTACTGTGCTTTATTATCATATCTGAACAGACCGGGCTTTCGTGCTGCAGGTAAAGCGTGCTGTGCGATGATTTGGTCAGGCGCAGTGTGTAGGATACTTCGGATATTCCCGAGATTCGTCCCAGAAGCTAAGTCAGTATGGTTTTAAATATCCCAAAGTTCGTATCGTTATGGGAATCGAAGAGCGGATTGGCTGGCCACAGCCGGATCGTACCAAACACCAGAGCCATAACCACTTGCTTACTAGCGACTGCAATTTCCCCCTTTGAAAGTGCCAAGACGAAGAGATATCTGGGAAGATTGCACAAAAGATGAGCCGGTACTTGGACTTTGGAAGAAGGACCTGCCTCTTCATATGTGTTGGTTTTGCGCGCTTGGGAACTCGGTTGTTGATCGATTACCAGGACAACCATCCTGGTGCTGGACATCTATCCCACAACGAAGAAAAGTTATCATCGTACACGTCGCTTTAGACGATGTCAGTCCAAAGGATGTGGTCTGGCAAGCAGATGTCAATGCGATTGACATACAGTGGGAGGGCCAGCCTTTTGTCTCACGCGTCAAGAACGCAGCGGTTTCATTGTCCAGAGCGAAAGCGACAAAGGGAGATTTCCACCAAGCCAGTCATTATTTGCTTGACAACAAGGAGGAAAAGGAATTTCAAAGGCCAGAAGCTGTCGAAATCTTTCCGATAGTCATAACAAAACACTACGGTACGGACACTACAGACCGCACGCAACTACATATGCACGCTCTACTTCTTGAGCGCGTAAATATAGCAAACGGACAAGTTAAGTATTATCGAAAAGGACATGGGCGTTTCTTATCAAGGTTCGATTACACTCTCGACACTGATGCAAGAATAGAGGATGTTATTCAGGGTATGGAGACGACTGATACTATAGAAATACTTTAAGATGGGTAGTTGATTCGTATCATATAACAACAGTTCCTTTTCGGTCAGGCGGATAACAGGCATCGTATCATCAAGATGAGCTGGGATGGTTGTGTTCCGAACTTTGATGCCACTGTAATCAGCCAGGCGGGTTTCATTGCGGCCTTGCCACCATCATAGATTTAGCACTTTCGTGATTCAAGTTCTGGAGTAGGGGTATCAAACGCACCTTGGCCCAAACGCGATCCACATTAGCATGATGCAGGAAGAACAGAGGCTCATTGGGAGAAGTAGCGGGAACCATATCACCCCACAATGCTCTCTATATGTCCGATCCTTGGACTGTCCAAAAAGCCCGTCTTGTTATCTGTTACAGCCTGGTGGCCAAGTTAGACTGGAAGGCGCTGGTCCTAACTGTTGCGACGCCGGCCGCTGTTATGAAGAGTGTAGGCGGAAGGAATGAAGACGGGAGGAGTGAAGGCGGGAGGTGTAATTTAAACCTGAGGTGGGGAGTGCGTATATGCTCTACCGGCCATCATGGTCCTGCAGCTTTAGCGCCGACTTTGAGGTAACGGCGCTCCGCATTCACACGCACCGTCGCCTTCGACGACATTTGCTCTGGGGTGGGAACACGAAGACCACCTGGAAACAATTAAGACGTTCACGAATCCGGCGGAGATCATGTCATTAAGCAACAATGAAAATCATCTTTGGAGGGTTAAAGGCATTCTCCGGCGAACAAGCCGAAATGTTCCGATGCTGCCTGCTTAGGAACTCTCGCCATTACATCATTTATCCTCTCTCTTTCTAGCACCCAACACAAGACATTCATGTTTTCCAAGATAATGCTTTGTTATTTTCTATCCACGTTGCTGAACAACAGAATTGGACATTAGTGCCATGGAACTGTGGACTATCGGGCACTGATCTGCGTGACACGATGCAGGCCACTGTGGCTCCTCCAGGCTTTCAGCCGAATGGCATTAGAGGCCGAAATACTTGAGCTACGGCGGATCATACGAATTCTGAGACTTTTGATTGCTCAAGTCCGTGACCCTGGTCAACATCATGCTGGCGCTTGAGGCACCACCAAATGTTACTATACAGCCCTTTGCTTTGTACATATGTCTGTAATTCCACTTAGACGGATCCAACGAAGTGCGTCCGCGTGAGCTCGATGTCCTCTTCGTCAGTTTGCAGTACCAGTGTTAATCAATCCAGGTCCAGTGAGGCGATCCCTGCGAGGGTCTAAAGCCGGCGATTGAGAATATTCGTATGGCAATGACATTTTGATGGTGGAAGTGCCCAAAGATGTCAGCCTGTGAGCTAGGTAACGACTGCTTCGGAATACCGAATCTCTCCCTGGCATTGATTACTGTGCCAACTGATGCGTCGGGGTGTGATCTGAAAGAAGTCTTATGATCTCCAGTGTTGAATTCAGTGCCATCATTCGAAGGAATTGTCATGGCATCAGAGATGTCATGTCGGGTCGCTAGCCTTGTTCGTTTGGTCGGTGGTGGGTGCAAAGTATCACCACGCTTCCCGGAAAGGGGCTTCGGTTCCGTATTGTCCCAAGTTCGCTTCAGAGAGGTTGACGATTTAATTTCTTGATTTGCCTCTTGTCCCGAGTCATCATGATGCTGAAGGGCTGACGCACCCGACTCTGACCCTGGGGGTATTGAAGATATATCGGGCTGGAATCGTGCCGTCGTCCAGCAGGAGTTCTGTAAACCAGATACTGCTATAGATTCCTCTAAGTTTGATATGATGGGGGAGGGGGCCTGGCTTGTGATCGATTCCGGTACAAACTCAGTCTACGGCAGTTGGTTAGCCTCACGGTCGGAAATGCTCATGGTATGAGACATATGTGATATGATATGCTTGCACCTTCTCATAAAGCAGGTTGGTTCAGAGTTCAGACCGGCAGCGATGGTTGACTGGAAGCCTGTCCTATATAGTAGTGACTGACGAGAGCGGAGACATACTTTTTCGGCATTGCCTCCTTGCCATGCCCCGAGAGGCTGTGTGAGGGTGGCTAGGGACTAAAACTGTGACCAAAGTGCATATGCTATGAAGGGGGTCCCAAATCTGGGTACCAGTCGTAGTGGCCATTGAAGGGTGGGGTATTTCCAACTTGTTGACTGTATACTCGGGCTTCGGAGCAGAAATTGTAAGAAGTCGGTAGTTTCTAGTCCACCTCTTAGCCTTGGAAAATGTTACCAGACCCCTTAGGGTCTGTACTTGCGATGTTCTCTGATTCTGTGAGTTATGTATGCTTGCTACCAGTCCTCTTCTGGCGGCTACGCTAGCATATGTGTTCGCAATGCTGCCTGGATTCATCGGTCCCAGTGCCTTCGCATCCCTGACCATTTTGTTTTTCCTTGTTTTGTCCGTGGCGAAATAAAAGCCAAACCCAATCTCGAGGTCGGCGGCCCATATGACCCAGCATCTGGTCGGACCGATACTTCGACTTGATGTCGGCGAGCAGCTGCTGTACCACGCCTATATACCTATTCTCAGCAGCCTATAATAGTAGTATCTGATCTCTGCTATCCTTTAACTCTATATTAGTACCCTGCTTAAGCAGTAGCTATACTATAGTTCTATGCTTATTCTTAGTAATCTATAATAGTAATATCTAATTATTCTAATTCTCTAACTTAATATTAATATTTTTTTTAAATAATAATTATATTATAATCTTATATTTATTTTTAGTAATTTATAATAATAATATCTAATTCTTACTATTCTTTAACTTTATATTAGTACTTTTTTTAAATAGTAATTATATTATAATCTTATATCTATTCTTAATAGTTTATAATAATAATATCTAATTATTCTAATTCTTAGATTTAATAATAATATTATTATCTAATAGTTACTATATTATAACTTTATATTTATTCTTAATAATCTATAATAATAATATTTAATTTCTATTATTCTTTAACTCTATATTAATATTCTTTTTAAATAGTAATTATATTATAATCTTATATTTATTCTTAGTAGTTTATAATAGTAATATCTAATTATTCTAATCTCTAGATTTAATAATAATATTATTATTTAGTAATTATTATATTATAGCTTTATATTTATTCTTAATAGTCTATAATAATAATATCTAATCTCTATTATTTTTTAACTCTATATTAGTATTTATTTTAAATAGTAATTATACTATAGCTTTATATCTATTTTTAGTAATTTATAATAGTAATATCTAATCTTTATTATTTTTTAACTTTATATTAGTATTTTTCTTAAGTAGTAATTATATTATAATTTTATATCTATTTTTAATAGTTTATAATAATAATATCTAATTCTTATTATTCTTTAACTCTATATTAATACTCTTTCTAAATAGTAGTTATATTATAATCTTATATTTATTCTTAGTAGTTTATAATAATAATATCTAATTATTCTAATCTCTAAACTTAATAATAGTATTATTATCTAGTAATAACTATATTATAATTTTATATCTATTCTTAGTAATTTATAATAATAGTATTTAATTTTTATTATTTTTTAATTCTATATTAGTATTTATTTTAAATAGTAATTATATTATAATCTTATATTTATTCTTAGTAGTTTATAATAATAATATTTAATTTCTATTATTCTTTAATTCTATATTAATATTCTTTTTAAATAATAATTATATTATAATCTTATATTTATTCTTAATAATTTATAATAATAATATTTAATTTCTATTATTCTTTAACTCTATATTAATACTCTTTTTAAATAGTAATTATACTATAGTTCTATATCTATTCTTAGTAATCTATAATAATAGTATCTAATTATCCTAATCCCCTAACTTAATATTAATACCCTTCTCAAGCAGCTGCTATACTATAGCTATATACCCGTTCTCAGCAGCCTATAATAGCAGTATCCGACCGTCCTGATCCCCTGACTTAACGTTAGCGCCCTTCTCGAGCAGCTCCTGCACCACGGCCTCGTTCCCATACTGGGCTGCCGTCGATAACTGTATGTTGCGGTCATGCCACGCCAACCCTCCCCAAAATTCCACTATTGATGACACTGAAGACAACTCCGGTGACGAATTTTGCGCCGAATCCGACTCTGGCGACAAATCTGGCGAGGACTCTACTATCCCCCGACCCCAAGCATCCGGGGAATTAACGCTCTTCTTGTCGATGATCTCACATACATCCTCTACTTTGGATGCCGTAGTGAAATAAACCACCACGTCTGTGTGCACCAAATCCGTAATACGCCCTGACCTGTATGGCAAGGGGCCAGGATACGATCCACTGGCGCGCCCGCCCCGGAACTGGACCTCCAAACCTACCAGCACAGACGCATAGAATGCCACCCAGCCTGCGTCTCGACCGCTATAAACCAAGACATGACTCCTATCACCCCTATAGATTTTGTACAGAAGTATGAGGATGCGTGACGTAGAGGAGACAATATGATTCCATATGTGTGCGGTTCCTGACCCGAAATCGCCAAGAGCGCTCTCGACATTGAGCAGGTCCTCTTCGCCGGGTGTCCCAGAAATTAATGCTGGGACTGCATGCAGAGCTCGTTGAACCGCATTCCGACGAGGAGGGGAGACCGACCAGTTGGCATTTAATGGGCTCGCCCCTCCAACTAGATAGTTTGCATTAGAAATGGGGTATAAATGCTTTAGGTCCTTGTCTTTGAACGCCCCAATGACGTAGGAGACGAAGATCTCGAGTTGCTCCATGCTAGGAATGGCGACCATTGGGATGTCCATGGCTGAGATGAGTGAGGAGAGGAGCTGCGCAAGCCAAGCAATGCGACGGCTTCGGTCATTGGACCTTCTCTCCCTCCCTTCATAAGACGGCTCTTGCTGGGTCTTCCACTCCCCCCCTTCATGAGACGGCTCTCGCTGGGCCGTACACTCCCCCCCTTCATGAGACGGCTCTCGCTGGGTCTTCCAGAGGAAGATAAGCAAGCCAAGGAGGTTTTCTCCGGCCTCGGTCTGCAGACATTTATTTATGATGGTATTGCAGACGAACATCCGCCGATTATGGAACCGAGATCTTCGGTAGTCCCTTGCCCATTGCCTTAACCCTGGTCGGAAAGCTGCTGACAGTGGACATATTTCACCGAGTGAGAGCATTCGGTAGATGGTTTCGTAATGGAGGCCAACCATATCTTCCAGAATAGATTCTGAGAACCACCCGAGCTTCAGGGGCCACAGAGAAGCCAGCAAGGCACTGTTAGACCCGGCGTGAAGCATGAGGTTCTCGATTCCCTCGTATCCCCGCCTCTGTTTCTTTCTTTGGGCGAGGAGCAACTCCATATCCAAATATCGCGACGGGATCATATTGTAAGTCCACCTTGTAGCTCGGCGTTGAGTTTTCAGGAAATCTATGCGATAGTCAATGAGAGTCGGAAGAGATACGCTGACAGAGAGAGTCCTGGAGATGCTGTCAAAGATATCGATGATAGGAATCATATAAGCCGAGAAGACTCGCGTTTCCTCATACGGTTGAATCTGGGAACTCTCAGGATCGGAATTGTTACGGTTTCCGGCAATGATGACACCGCAAACAGCATTCCCTACCACTACCCAGGAGCCGGAATCACCATAGTCTTGAACGTCAGCGTGAGATCTGTTCAAAATGGTTCGGTTACTTACCAAGAGGAATGTCCACGTCAATTCTCAAGACTGAGAATATTACCCCGTCCAGCACGACGGTTGACGTCCCAGCCGCTATGAAACCTGGGACAGGTCTTGAGGAAGAGGCATATGTCAAGCATGCAACTCTTCCTCCCTCATCTTTCATCAGTTTTGCTAAGTCTGCTTCTGAAACACTTTTCTGGACGAGAACATCCTGATCCAGCTGATGCTCCCAGAGCCATTCCCCAGGCAATTTCCGCTCCCGGTTCAGCATCGCATTGGGGATGGTATTGTCGCCAGACAGCTCAATTAGCGCCCAGTCCGTTGCTTCGCCAGAGTAAGGAGCTTGATATGCAGCCCTCACTCGTTGTCGTGTCGTGCGCTGCCGTTCTTGGATTGGCCTCGCAGCGGGATATCTGTGCGCAACAATCCGCCCAGACAAGAATTTCCGAGTTTTGTGTCCTAGATGCTCATCTCCTTCCACTTCGGCGGTGCTAGGCGCTTCGATGCCTTGCCTTTTCTTCTGTGAAGACTTTGCCACGTTGCTTGAAATGCCACATCCTGTGGTCAGCCCGTATGGCTTTCCGTCTATGAGAATCATTCCTCCAAGTGCCATGATAGATTTGGCGTTCTTTCGACCGTGGATGTGGAGTCGTGATCCAAGTGCTGAGAACATTTCCAACTCTGCTTTCGCGTCCGCTGGGGCTGAGGACGGCCTCACCCTGGCTAGGTGTCCCATGAACTCCTTGTTGACCTCAATATCATCAAACCGCATGATATTCCTGACGAAGTCTAATGCCCCCGACTCCTCAAGATCGTGTTTAATCCTGGTTCGGATCTTGTCTGTCTTGCAGCCGATAATCACCAGCTTCTTTTTCCCGATCATTTTTGCGTCGTATGAGGCTCCTTGGCGCACTTGCTCTGAGAAAGGCCCATGGTTCTCTAGGAGACGAATCAAATCGGGTTGGCGCTCCTCCCATATGTTGCGACACTCTGGGTCTAGGTCTTCGGATATATGGAGTAATTGATCCTTAAGCTGTCGCAATCGGTCCCCGATGCTTGGAAGGAAATGATCGAGTATACTATAGGTCGACTTTTGAGTGATGCTGCTCCGAGCGGATGATATTTCCTCCCGAAGGCCACTTCGAACAGCAGGGGTCAAAGACATCATAGTCACGAGCGGTTGAATTGGGCTGTTCATCTTGATCCAGGCCGGGCGGGATGGGAATCAGGCTGACATCTTGCGTTTTAAGGCGGGTTCGACGCAAGGCTCACACCCATCCAATATTAGCGGCAGATGCATGGTGACTAGAGCTGTGCGTGCTAGCCGAATGCCTACCGTTCATGCGACCCTTGACACATCGTCATCGTGGACCCCGGTGATTCGTTAAAAATAATACGGCCGTTGACACGTCGTCTTCGTGGACCTCGGTGATTCGTCGGAGACGAGCTGACCCACCGCTAGCGGACCACTGCCCGCTGTGGTGTATGCAGCCACTGCATCTTCGGCACAAGGTGATCACCGTGACTGGTCCGTTATGATGCCCTCAACGCACAAGGTAGCTGCAGTCGCATATGCCCCGAGTTTGTGGCCTAAAACGGCTACAAATTTGTGCCGCAGCCGAACCTGACCACTGACCGCTGTCTCGATTCAGCCAATCCTCAACTCGGCGAAATTGATAACCATCCCTTTATTGCTCTGGTTTGCGTTTGTGAAGGAAACGACACCGCACCTAATGTCTAAACTACACCCAGATACGAAACGCAACCTGATCGAGGCTCTCTTTGAGAGAACGGTAGCCGACAATGTCCTCTGGGAATATGATGAGTATTTCGACTCTTTCGACGCCGAAATCCAGTCCCTCAATGACCTCAGAGTTTTCAGGGACTTCAATCTCAAGCTCGAGCATGAGCAGCTGGCACTAATAGCCGTAAAGGCTGTCTCAGACATGCGGCGAAGTCCAGACGCGAAGCAAGGAAGCATTCTAGAGAGTCTTCAAAATGACAGGGAGCTGGCCGTCTCAGTAGATGGAGCCGGAAGGCGAACAGCGTTGAACTATGCTCTAGACAGTGTCGTTCGACTCTGGCTCATGATTAATCCCGCCCCAGATGAAACGCGGCACCAACAAGGCTGGAGGGGAGAACGTCAGCTTTGTGACTTTGTCTATGGGTTGTTCTACCCTGGTAAATTGGCACCAACGTTTCCTGTCCAGCAAGGACACAAGACCTATGCCGAGGAGCTAGCGGCAGAAATGGCGACGGAGAACGCGCAAATCCAGTCCAGCCTGACCCATCCGTTGACAGCAGCGAACATGAAGAAACTTACCAACATCACTACGGAATGGGTCACGCTCCTAGATAGGCACTTAGAGTTTGATGCGGACTACAGGAATCTTTCGGTGTTCTCCCATAACCGCTGGCTCATTGATGCCTTGTCTATCGTGCGGACGTGGAGAGATGAGCATGCAACCCCGGCTGCGGCAACTGGGAGTCCAGGTGATCAGCCTCCAACGCTCAACCCCCAAAGGTAAAGATTAATTCAGAAGTCCCCGCCAAAGCAGGAAAGAGAGAATGTTGACCAGGAGACAGATGTCCATTCCCTATACCTCTTGAGGTAATCGATGAGACTATCAAGCCTCTCAACCTCCTTTTTCCTCATTATAATACGCCGACAAACCGATTCCTCAAGAAGCACAGCAATAGATTGTACTTGTTTCGCCTGCAAGGTCACGGACATGCCCGAGATCGAGCAGGTAGCAAAGTGCGCCTTAGAGAATTCACTTTCTACCACGATCGCTTAGTCGAGCTCGCACAGGAGTTCATAAATCCCCCCAAAAATTGGAGCACGATCTTTAGGGATTACAGGAACCCAATCCAATATTGGACGTTCTGGCTGGGTCTGGTGATATTCCTTGCCACGGTCATGTCCGTAGCTCTGGCTGGCGCACAAGTGTATTATGCCCAACACCCCGTGTCATAAGAACCTGAGTTGAAAATGGTAGTACCCCAAGGTTTTCCGAAGCAAGAGACATTATCATATCCTACTTTATACGGTATCCAAAGATTGCCTTATGGATAGATTAAAGCCGCCCAGCTAACAAAACAATAGCAAAAATATAACTAAGGCATTTAGCCTACCAAAGGGGGCATTCCCCAGAATTTCGTCGACCACGGAGACCTGATGGATGGTGCTGGTACTATTTAACAGCCCGTAAGAGCCCGCCAGGAGAGCCATAGCGCATGCAGCGCCGACCATCATGAGACCTACTGTGCCTAGTGTATTTTTTTTTTAAAAAAAAAAAAAAAAAAAAATATTTATGATGCTCTAAAGTAAGAGTAGAGTGACGCTGTTGCCGCCTAGAAATTGATATCATCCAAGGAACTTCCCTCTTTATCGACCCTCCATGTACCGTCAGTTACGGCCGACCATAGATGCTTGTTTGACGCCGCGGGAACCACATGCTCTA
The DNA here is from genome assembly GCA_026958235.1 of Clonostachys rosea. Taxonomy (NCBI): domain Eukaryota; kingdom Fungi; phylum Ascomycota; class Sordariomycetes; order Hypocreales; family Bionectriaceae; genus Clonostachys; species Clonostachys rosea. The sequence continues at coordinate 1,475,027 of CP110205.1, forward strand.
GGGACTCTGGTCCTGAGAATTCAGACAGCGATATGGATATAAGATCACGAAAGAGAGGGGTAACTCTTTCAGGCCTCCTGAACGCTCTCGATAGTATTACTTCCTAGGAAGATCGAGTTCTTATTATAATAACGAATTATCTTAAAAAGTTAGACTATACTCTAATCTAATCTGATTAAGTTAACTTAAAGGTTAAGTTCCAGCTTACTGATAGAGGTATTACTAAGGAGATATATTACTTTATATTTAGATAATCAGAATATAAGATTAGAGATCTTAATATACAGAATAATTCTAATAGAAAAGTTAAGTACTAAGCGGATAACTTTACTATAAAGATACCGGAGTTTAAATTTAGCCTAGTAGAAATTATAATATATCTTCTGTATTACTAGTATTCGCTATCCGCTATAATAGAGTACTATAATTAATAGGTAGATAATCTCCTCCAGGAAAAGATAGCTAAAAAAGAACTATTAAAGGATAGCTATAAGAATTAATATAATTAGGTTAAGATAGGTAAGTTAGCTAATTACTGCTTATAATACTATATTACTAGAGCTAAGTTATTCTCACTATTTAGCCTGGGTTCTTCTTTTTTTTTTTTTCCCGGGTTTTTTAGTTAACTAAGATATAATAATTAAACTTACCTTAGAGTATTTAGTTTATTATACTTAGTATACCTTTATAATAAGTTCGATACTATAATTAAAGTTATACCTTTTGAGCTATAGGGTAGGTAGGGGATAAAGCTTATATTATAGCCTAGAACTGTAGTAATAGCTTAGCTAGTAGAGTATATCTATATAATCTGCAGTCCGATAGTAAGGTAACCTTAGGTATAGGCTTATAAGGTATAGCTTCTACCCCTTTATATAGGTATCTATTCTAACTTACTAATACTATCTACAGAAGCAGTAGTAGAGGTAGATATTAATAGTATAATAGGCAATCTGTATACAGTATATATATAGGGTAAGTAATATAGGACAGGTTATTAAGAGGAGAGATATTTAATAGCAGTCTTATCTATATTTATAAGCAAGCAGGTAATACAGGCTGTTGAGCAAAAGTAAGTATATGGCGGTTAGCGGCAAAATAATACTTACCCTGCATATAACTAACCCGCGCCCTGATATTATTAAGCTTGCCGTGATTAGATGCAATTAACAGTATACGATTACTATACTTGATTTGTTCCTCTTATAATACAACTGTAAAAGGTGTAAGGCTAACAGGCTTGTTGTTCATATGCAGGTACCAGCGGCTTATTGGCCAGGACAGGCCCGACGCGCCCGACCTACCTATAGGAGACCGGAGGAGCTAATGAGACCGGAGCAGCAATATACCACCGAATTAAATCACCAGAAAAGCTGTATCCCTGATCGCCCTCGAGCTCGTTACAGGTCAGTCGCAATCATGTAACACCTACTATTTGGGAATAATAAGCGAATTAAAATATTGCTTCCGAGAATAAGAATAATACAATTAACCTAGTAATAGGCGGCTGGTTAGTATAGAAGGACCGAGATAGTAGAGGCAAGAGCAGTAGCAGTATGGAGATATATAAATCTGACTAATATATATATAAAGCCCTAATACTACCCTCTTCAGTACTGCAGATACCAAGGATAATAAGTATACAGTTAGTCTGTATTATATATAAGAGCTATTATTAGTCGAGTTAAGTCCCGCTTTATATATTAGTAGTTTAATAAGTATAGGGTTATAATCAAGCTGCAGGGGCTTTAGTCAGATAGATATAAGTTTGCAGTACCTCTAGATACTTATATTCTGTAGTACTTAGTTCTATAGACTTACTTAGGAAATTATCTGGTACTATTATAGTAAAACCCGCTCCTAATTCATATATTAGCCGCTCTTTAACCAGAATAATATATAAAGCGCCTGATTATTCTAATCAGACTAAGCTTAGGGTTATTAAGCAGTATACCCCTGAGTATAAAGGATTAAAATAATAATTTTATAGGCTGATCTTATTAATAGTATTAGTATCTATATATTCTAATAGGCCCCGAGGATAAGAAAATTAAGATAAATACTGATAATAAGATTAAATAGAGAAGGAAGATACAGAGGGCTAAAGGCTATATACTATTTCGAATAATTATACTGGACTTACAGTTACTGGTACTAGGGTTACTTTTACTAGTAATACTATAAAGAATACTGTATTAGTAAGATTTACAGCCTTAAGCTTATTTATAAAACTAATTAGAAACCTGATATCTGCTAGCTCTGCTATAATACTGGTAAGAAGCAGCGGCGTTATAAGAAGATATATTATAATATGCAGCGCTAGCAGTATAAGGGCAACCGGAACGCCACAATCAAGCGGATATATGGCGAGATACTCGACATGCTAGAACAGATTCATTGCATTAGGGAGGAGCACAAAATCAGGGTACAGTCCCTTTGACATGTGTGAAGCGTTCTGCATATAGTTCCGAATGTATAGTAGCGAGGCCACTATGAGGAGGAATAACCTGCCTTCCCAAATCTGGGAACATGGGGCTAAAAATTAACACACTGGGTCCAGTTTTAGTCCTAAGCATAACAAACTACACATTTGTCGAGTGATAAGATTAACTAACGATTGTCCCTATTTCAGTCCATTCCTCATGGATAACGCGCGGGGTCCTTTTATACGAGCATGATTAGTCAACCAAGACTACACAACGGCGCAGGGATTATCAATGAGAGGCCCTGATAGTGGCTCGTAGACGGATTTACGTGGTGTTGTTTGGCAGAACGCTCGCCCAAAATTCCTTGTATGCCACCTGCTCAAGACTTCTTCCTCCTTTTTTGGGTGGGGGGGGGGGTCATGATGCACTTGTGTGATGATTCCATGTTTTACCACAGCGAACACACGAAGCTGTGGCCTTAGCAGTGTCATAAGCCCGGCGGCGTCCATGACGTTGGCCCTTGATAGGTCTGGAGCATAGACCACGGGCTTCTTCCAACAACTGCCTGTCATTAGACCTGTCAGAAGCTTGAGACATGAGATCTTCTGATACATCGTTGTATGTGGCGCATAAAATGGCTGCAGCGCGCTTTTTGTCGTCACTGTTACTATTTCTTGTCATGATGATACTTTGTAGGATATATACGCCGTGAATGGCTTCAACCTGGATGCAGTGAGGTAATAAACGAGGGCCGATCGGCAGGGAGCTAACGCAGTCGATGCAAGCTACCGCCCAAACTGGGCCGTGGGATACAACAACGGTATCATAATAATAGGAGAACACAAAGGCGTACTTAGCATGCGCTTAGCATAGCCTAGATATATAAATTACTACTACTATACCTACGGCCTATATATATGGGTATTTTATGTCTACAGTTTTAAAGACTATCTACTGTTTTCTTATACAAGCTTAATACAACATCGATATCACCATATCTTCTAACGTATTAACACCCTCGACCCTCGCCGGCGGCTACCTGTACGGGTCAGTGTGATATACCATCAAGCTCGACCGGGATACCAAATACCAGGCACGTATATAAATATGCAGATATACCTCTCCGCCGAATTCCCACCCCTACTAATACGGTTACGCAGGGCAATAGCTATCAGTGCGAGCAGTGCCGCAAGGGCAGCAGCTCGCTAGTCTGGTAGGCTATCGGGTTCCCTAAGGAGACCGTGATATTCGTAGCGCTAAGCGAGGGCAAGCCGGAGACACTGCAGCGCTACTATACAACGCCTGGCATCACCCGGGGCTTCTGCTCGGCCTGCGGCGGGTTCCTGTTCTGGTAGAAGGAGGACCGGCCGCATATCTCGGTCAGCGCCGGCACGCTGGATAAGAATATCCTCCGGGACCACGGCGCCAGGCTGCTCAAGACAGCCACAACGCATCTATAGTGCGCCGACGAGGTCCCTGGCGTCACGGACCAGCAGGCTGGCGAACGCTGGCGCTACGACAATGAGGGCGAGGGTACAGAGCGGATGTAGGGCGGCTTTCATTCATGTGCTGTATTGGAAATGTACGTCTCTTGTTGGCCGGGTGTACAAAATACCAAGCTAAGCGCCGCAGTAGATTCTGTGGATGCATCCAAAGTCAACACAATTCCACATCCCCAAGGCCCTGGGGAACTATTTTTATCCTTGGGCACTGCTACTTCGGCAGTTCCGAAAGTAATCCTTCTACTTCTAGAGCTCAAGTTGGGTACCAAAAGTGGCCGCCGCATTGCTAGGGGTGCTTCATAGGACTCTGGGACCTTGATTGATCGAGACCTTCGGGAACGGAGAAGCTCAGATAGAATGGCACGCCATGGGGTATGCTCAGCCCTATCTAGTACCTCAAATCCGGCAGCGCGATATAGTGCGGCAATCAATACCATTATACCGCAGTTGTGTCCCGTTCTGCCGCTTCGTGAGATTCATTGGTAGTGGTGGGTCTGGAGGACGCCATGAGGGATCTGTCAAACGGGGAAATTGCAACGAAGTCCGCTGAACCTTCTTCGGGCATTCTCAATACGTAGGCGTTTCCACTCTTAGTTAAAGGTGACGTAGTTGAAAGATGTCAAGATCAGTTTGATCGTCAATCTACCGCGCCCGTTTGGTTACCCCGCAAGTCCCGCTGGGTCGCTGGGATAGGTGGGGACATTCTTTGTTGATAAGTCTTCCTCCATAGCCACAGCCAGAAAAAGCAACGGTCTACACTTCCAGACTTCGAGAACGAGATCTTCTCTCTCCTTTCGACGACCTCGACATTTTCTCTCATGACCGGGCGTTCTGACAAGGTCCAAGGCCTCAATCAGAGTGTGCATTTGCGTAGGCTCAAGACGCATTTCGCTGGGGGCGTGAGGGCAGACAATGGCTGCATGCCGCCTGAGAATTTTGATCGCTTTGCTCGAAGTATGCATTATGTGTGGGTTCTATCGACAATCGACGTAATACCTTCGTCGAGAAAGTCGAATTAACTATGGTTTTTTTGTTGGTGTTGTTGATTGTTGATTGTTTTCGTGGCACTGATTTATGCATATACCCTGTTATACGGATAATACTTCGGTTTAGACGGATACCCGTGTAAACGAGAGGTAGACAAGATGAAAGCACATAATACCGCGAATCAAAGACATACTTCGAGATTCGATTAATTTTTATTAACTTGTCGCGATTAGTTACAATTACGGCTTCTGAGCTTGTTCGGTTGCTGTTGCATCCAGCTGGGCGCTCCATGTACATGATGGAGTCTTCTTCAGCCAGGGCTGAAAGAGTAGTTGCCGTGGCTGAACGTACATCTTAACCACGCTCTGCTCGGAGACAAATCGTGGAGGGGTGGCGTTCTGCTTTGGACAGTAAGGGTAGCCTTTACCCTTGCTGACTCATCTCGCACCCCAGAGGCGGCTGGTAGGGACGAATGTGTTTCCTGACTGGCTGCCCCCACAATAAATGCGCTGATCTCCAAGGAGTCTACACCCGTCAAAGTGCGAACATCGCGCCTCAGTATACGGTCATGGTAAACCGTGCGCTTTCAGCCACATGACGGTTCATCGCTAGCTTTTGGCGACCTTTTTAGGGCCAGACAAATAAATGAATAAATGGTGCAATGTTCACATCACCAGGGATCTCAGTATAATTTGACAATAAATACTAGCTAGCGATGCTGGTTCTTTAGAAAGATTGTTAACAAGTGCGCACATTCATAATCCATAACGGAGGACTGACTCTCAGCCAGGGAGCTGGCCGAAGGCATCACAATACACATATGGACCCAGTCTTCGAACGGTTCTTTGATATGAGTCATCCAATGACTCCTGGCGCTCTGACATCGCAAGTCTCCTGTTTGCCATACTTGATTCTGCCACAGCACTCAACCTTCCCGCTCCAACTGGTGATGGGAACGTGGCCGACAAGCTCTTTGCTATACGACAAAAAATCCGGCTAGAGGCTTTTTGAGTTTCTTCTTCTCTCTAATTCTAATATCTTTGTAAAGCTTGAGGTCTGTGATGAAATTGTTTGATGAGACGTCGCGGTGGAGAATGTTGCCCGTCTTGTAAAGTGACTGATGAAATATGAACAGCGAAGGGTATTACTTTAATTAATGTTTATAACACTCGTATATACGTGACTATGACGGTGAGAGATTACCGTGAGCCTAGAGATAGCACGAGAAATATTATCATTGTATTAAGACTTGGGTAACAAAAGTCTGACAACCAATTTGGCACCCTTTACCTTTCCGGCTCGCAACTCATCAAGGCGCTCCAGTATACCTTGCCATCCGTTGTCATTGACGATTGTTGGAGGTGGTCTCAGGGTGTTACTACCGATGAGCCCGGGTAGCTTTGCGCAAAAGCGAGCCAGTGCGCTACGGTCGCCCGTTCGCAGTCGGGAGGTTGCAGAGGATAAATGATTCGAGTCACGACCTTCGCTCCTCTAAATAAGTGTTACGGGGAACTTTGGCGTTATTAGATGAGAGAGAACGTCGGGAAAGGAATCAGGGGCAGCGAGGGATGACTGACAGTATCGGGTTGGAAATTCAAGACAGACACAGCCCTAGAGAAATGAGTTAGTAGGAACGGCCGCTGCCTGGTCCCCACCCGCCGTGTCCGCGGTCGCGATTTCACTTATGGCGACAGGATTGGGCGTGGACGTGATAAGCTGCTTACTATTCGCTTTTCCACGGCTGCGTTTTGCTTGGAACAGGCTATGCAAGTACTATTTTCCGAACGGGCGGAAGAGTATGGTTTTGTAGTTATCGAGATTTTTATTGAAGCAGCTTGACAATGACCTCGTGCCCAAAACTTATCGCGGGCCTCCGACCATATTTGTCCTTGAACTCGATGTCGTTGGCGCCATTCTCGAGCAGCAGCTTGACGATGGCCTCGTGCCCATTCTGGGCGGCGAACGATAGCGGTGTCCGACCATCTTTGGCCCACGATAACGGCGTCCAACCAACTTCGCCCTTGGACCCGACATCGGCGCCCTTCTCGAGCAGCAGCTTGACGATGGCCTCGTGCCCGTTACCGGCGGCCCACGACAGTGGCGTCCGACGATGCCCGCTGTCTTTCGCCTCGATCTCCACACCCTTTTCGAGAAGTAGCTTGACAACAGCAAGATGGCCATAGTACGACGCTACCATGAGATCCGTAAAATACTTGGTAGTCCTTATACCTGTAGTCTTCCAATAGATTCTAAACCATGTCGAGTAGCTCTTCGAATCCGGATCACAAATTCTCAGAGCGAAAGGCACAACATCGTCATCAATGATATCGGCCTCGCGGAAGTGAGTGCCCCAATTTTTGGCCGAGTAATCTAAGAAGGCGTAGCTATCATCGGAGTCGCTATCGACGAAGTAGCTATCGCCGGAGTCGCTATCGACGGAGTAGCTATCGACGGACCAGTTGTGGCCGGCTTCCACACTCGCATCCATCGGATGGCTAACGTCGGAGTTAAAGAAGCTCAGATAGCGCACGCAGAGCTCCGCAAGAACGGCGTGTGCGTGCTGGGTAGTGATGGAGTGATGCCAGTGCAGCTCTGACGGAACAGTTGTGGGCGATGCCGAATCCGCGAGGAGAAACTCGCGAGCTGTTTGGTGGAGGAAATAAATGCTGCCTTGATGGATTGAGATGAACAATCCACACCAAGATCTGAGACGCGTCTTGAAGTCCTCGTCATCCTCTAAGTCGAGGTCGTGAATAGACTGCGATGTGTAGTCTATATTCACGGCAACGTTTATTTCCGAGAGGGTTAGCGGCCGGCTCGCTGCCAAGATAATACTCAAGGCTTTCCGAACCATCGGATCTTCCTTAGTCTTGTTAAGAATTTGCTCATATGCCTGATTGACACTCTCAGGAAGCGTTGCAATGGTGGAGTCCGCCCCTTCTGGTGTCTTTTTAAAGTTTTCATTCTCCAAGAAGTCGAACACGAGGTATACCCAGAGATAGGTGCGGTGGGTAGTCTCCCGTAGTCTTTTCTCCAGATGGCTCTTGATTTGGGGTTTGAGGCCCTTCTCCTCCGACAGCTGATTGACCCGGTGGGTAATGACGTGGTTTACCTCCTGGCTGATGGCTTCCGACTCGTCCTCTCCTGGTATGTGGATATTTGGAAAAGTGTCCAACAGGCCGCGGAACTTGGACACGATCTGCTCATACGGGCGGCAGGTTAGAAGATATTTCAACTTGCCAAGGCCGAACTGGTCGCCGCGGAATTGGCTCTTCATATTCCGCATCAGGTCCGCAAACTCTGATTCGGCACATTCGTCCAGGGCATCAAGGACAATGGTGACGAGTCCTGCTTGGGGATCTTTTATACCGTGTTGTAGAACCTTCCAGAGCGATTCTGTCGAATTGATCAAGCCTTGCCCATCCTTGTGGAATTGTGGCATGGCATGTTCGATCAGAGACGGCTTCTGAGAGAAGAGCTGGTGAAGCAAGGCGCAAAGTGCCTGCTTGACGGTGTTCTGGTCTTGGTCTTTGAAGAAGAAGTAGCAGATGGTTGTCGATCGTGGCAGGTCGTGGTCGATCAGGTACTTGGCCAACACCGACTTCCCACAGCCAGGGTCCGCCGTGACGAGCAGGGGGCCAGACTCCAGTTTCAACCACTTCTGGTAGTGCTCGTGCTGCAGGAACCACTGGCACGTGTCCTCAACTCTTTCCTCCACTCGGTCTTTATACCACTCATACGTGGCGCCAGTTGTGGGGCGGAACAGTTGGTGGCACTTCTGCTGTTCTTCAGTTAACGACCGTACCATCTGCTCACGGTGATGGCTTTCTCGTTGGTCAACTGCTCTTTTGAGGCTCTTGTTGATCTCCCTGGCCACATCGACGATTTCTCCTATATGAAAAAGAATCAATACATTTATCGCCACACATAAAAAACCATGGCTATATCAAGCACAACATAGAAGCCGTATGTTTAAAGACATTACTTACTGCACACTTCTGTGACCAATACCTCCTGAGATACTTGGGCAGCAGGCACATAGCCGAGCAACTCTTTCGTATACGATGCCGCGGCCAATGCCGCGTACCCTTGCCACACCTTGTTCTTATGTGAGTCGGCATAATCACAGATCCCCCGGACGACTATACAAGGAAAGTCCATCATCAGACCAGCCGCCTCCATCTCAAAACACAATGCTCCTGTCTCCCGACGAATCTGTTCTCTTGTCGCTCCGTGTTTCACAACCGTATTTCCCGACGCAATGATGCCGTAGTGTGTTTGAGGGTCGGCTTCTTCGCGTGCAGGTCTGATTTTTTCCCATCCCGGCGGACAGGCCTCACACGTTGCTGCAGTGGAAGGATGCTCCCGCTCAACCTGGAACAGTCGGTCTGTGGACGCATCAGGCCGACCAAAACTTTGCCGTGTCCTTGTATTTCTTCGGATCGCCTTTTCAATATATTCTGGATAGCTCGGATCATCAGTTATCACAGCTGCTCTCATATTAGCGACTGCAGTCAACAGCGATCGGGGCGGACTATTCAAAGAGCCGGTTCGCTGGAGTTTGCCGTCTTCCACTACTTTTCCCATGTCATATTGAAGCACCCCACCGCACGTTCCGTCAGGGTAGCTAACCACGATATCTCCCAATCGTACGTCATGGTTAGCAGACGGAATCCCTGCTCCAATGCCAACCATCAGCCCGATCCGCAAGGACTGGGAAAATGTCCGCATCATGTTAATTGCCACCGTCGTGGCCGAAGTGGTACCATATTGGCCGAGGCTGGCAATCACGACGTAATGTTTGCCAATCTGTCCCAAGGTGTATGAGTTCGTATCTGTGCTGTCTTGCTCTTCTAGAATGCCGAATTTCACATCCAGCATCTCCTTGGCCGCGGCGACCTCAATCGGCAAGGCACAGATCCAACCAATCTGGAATGCATCCCGCGCTGGGGACGGCATACTGGTCTGTCGGAACGAATTCGAGGTCCGCCACTTCCAATGCGTTTTTGTCCACTCAAGCCATCAGTTTTCCAATCCAAGTGAAGCAATAAACAGAGTATTACTTGGAAAGGATGTCTTGGCTTCCGCACGAACAGTGATCGCCAAGCACAATAACCAACCTGAGAGCGCAACTTGTCCCCTCTAATCGCAGGGGTCCAGTGGACTTTTAGGATCTGTGCCGAAGTTCAATTGGCAGTACCCCAAAAATAACAACGATTATGAAAGACACAAGACCGCGACCATGGCTCAAACAAAAGGCGGTTGGGCACCATTGGGCACCATTGGGTGGAAGCAAGTTAATGAGAAATTTGTGATCAGCCATCTGCTGAGGCCACCCCTCGACCGCGAGCGCATACTCGCAATTAAAAGGGCAAATCTCGCCCAATAGTATCGTTCTCGTGCTGGTACGGCGGGGCGGCATCACTCGCTCAATCATTTTCCTACTCCCTGGGGGGGAGGAGCTCTTGCCCGAAAAACTCCTTGTGTGCAAGGATTGCGGGCTGTAGAAGTGGTCGGTGCTGGCTTCGCAAAGCCTGCGAATGCTCGGTATTATACTCTGCAGTTTCTATAAGTATCAAAGATCTATAATAATTAATTATTTAGGGATTCTATTAGCTTTAAAGAGATATAGGAGATAGATAAAAGATATATAGAGATACTAGATAATTAGGAATAAGAAGAGTAAAGCTAGTTTAGGAGATTAGAAGATTATAAGTAGGTTTTTAAAAGATTAAGGATAAGCTCTCCTAGTAATAATTTAGTTTCTATTATAGATATTTATATAGATAGATAAGATATCTAATAATAGGAAAAGATAGAAATAGCTATTAGATCTCTCTGTTCAGAAAATATTTCTATCTCTCTATTAAAGTAGAAGAGGGTCTTAGAGCTCTTATATAGTAATTTAACTTTTAAGTAAGTAAAATAATATAGAAAATATAATAATTTAAAATAATAATCTCTAGTAATATTAGCTTTAATTAGAGTTATTAAGCTAAATAAACTTAATTATATTATATAGTACTTAAAATATTATATCTCTATATATTATTCCTATATCTAGGAATATAGAACTAAAATTAATACCCTAGATCCAGTTTTAGTCTCTAAGAGCTAAGTATAATAAACTATATTATTAAGTAATAAGAATAACTATAATTATCCCTATTTCAGGCTATTCCTTATATATACTTTTGGGCCTAGAATGTGCCCCCTTCTCGTCCGGAATGTGCTGTCGAACAAAGCCATCACCGACCAGCTTAGGCGCAGTCTTGTGTTTCTTGGTGATGCGGCCGGGATGATGTACAATGCCCTGTGGTACTTCCCCATGTTGATGGTATTCGCGGGATGTGCAGGGATGTCAGGAACCTTTCAGAAGAGGCTACAGTTCATATGCTTGAGTAGGTCAGGCAAGTGCTGCACCACAAAGCAATAACTTGTAGGTGTCGTAAGAATAGGTTTAGGCTCCGCGGCAGGCACCCGATTGCTGTAAAACCTATCTGAAAATCGCTCTCAGCTCCTAATACTTATTTAGTATCCCGGATCTCTCAGAGTTCTTCTTAGGTCTCTTGTTCGGGTTACCCTCCGCCCAGGCTCGCTTATTAGGGACTACTAGTACAAGAGGTAGATAATATAGGTCAAGGAGCTTAGCTCGTTTAAAGTTAATCAGTATAATACTATTTATCTTCTTACTAAATAGTATATTTACTATCTATATATCTTTATAGACTATATATTAACTATAGATAGCTTATAATAATCTTATAGCTGTTTTATATAACCTGTTCTTAGTTAGTCTGGTCTTTTTAGCTTTCTTAATATTATATCCTACCTAAGATAAGAATACTAAGTAGACTATATAAATATAATAGTTATAGTAGTAGATTTTCTATATACTATAAAGGTTAATAGATCTAAGGAATACTAGTATATACCTATCTTAAACTGGGAGGAGATACTTATATATAGCTGCTTTATACTCCAGGTTAGGAATAAAGGCTTTTATAGTATCTTTACTAATAAAAGTATAACTATATATAAGCAGAATTACTTTAAATAGGACTTCTTATACTCTACTATTATCTAATAGTATAATACTATTATTAAGTAAATATTTTAGCTAGTTATAGAGCAGAGCGAGCTAGTATATATAGTTAATAGGGTAGCTAAGGTAGCTATTCTTTTAGTACAGACTTATATTTAGATATAATATATCCAGCTTATATCTATTTACTAGGCTAAGGAGATATCTTTATAAATAGTATAATTAATTAGGATTAATATTACTATTACTAGTACTATTAACTCTTAGTTTAGTATTATCTACTCTATCCCTCTTTTTAGAGCTTCTACTACTATATAGCTACTATATAAGGATATACTAGTTTCTTCTAGTACTAGTACTCTATATATTAGATATAGATATATCTAGTAGTTTACAGTTTAAAGATAATTTATTATCTAATAATTCTAAGTTATTATCTACCTTAAGGGAGCTATTATTATACTAGTCTTAGCAGGGAATATATCTCCTCAGATAGTTAAAGATTAATAAGTAATTAATATTATAGTATATTATAGGTTTAGGAATATATATAGTATCTGAGGATATAGTCCTTTTATTATAGAGGATAGATTATACTATTATTTTAAAGTCTTCAGCCCAGATACTCAGAGTCTGTATTACTCTCTATTATACCTCCTGCCTATACTTATACTGCTTCTCCAGAGCTATAAGGGTAAATATTATATACTGATCTACAGCTATACAGTATAGCTGATCTGGATATACTGCTGCCTTAGGCCCAGGCTTAGCTAGATAATAGTAGAATCTTATAGAATTATCCCAGTTAATCTTAAGGAAGATAATTACCTTACTAGTAGTTAGAAGACTATACTATAAACTATCTTTAATTATATAGTTATATATCTATATAATTATAGATACTATTAATCTCTTTATAAAATACTGAAATCAGGTAGTCTTATTATTAGTTAAAGGAATTATCTTCTGATTAATAATATCCTTATATATATTTATAGGATAAAAACTAAAATAGAGATAAGCAGGGATTAATTTATAAAGTAGCTTATACTCTAAGATATATAGTATAGTATAGCTTAATAAATATATATTACTAGATCAGTAGATATAGATCTGATTAGTATATAGCTAATAGAGGTCTTACTACTAGTTAGGTATTTATAGTAGTATTAATAGTATTTCCTAAGCTACTACTTCTTTAGATATCTTACTGATTATATTAGGGTAATTTTTAAAGATAACTCTATTACTAATATTAAAGATATTAGATATCTCTAGAATATCTTTCAGCTGCTGGATAATATTCAGTACTAGGTCTTCTATACTAAGATAGAGGAAAAATTCCAATAACTTCTTATCTGTAATTTTATATCTTAAAACTATATTCCCTAGCCTATCTAAAAAGCTAGCGGACTTAAAAATATATTATTTAAGAGGAAATATACTATAAAGAGTATTAAGAATAGCTCTCTGGTTATTAAGGAAATTAGGCTACAGTTGAATAGTTATTAGGTACTACTTATTCTACGGGTTAGTAATAGAGCCTTTTGTAGTAAGCCTAGGGTCTATCTCGACGGTCAGGCGGGAGAAGACGGATATATAGCAACTCGAGGCCCTTAAATAAGAAGCAAAGTGCTTGTTTGATACTGAGGTAAAGTTAAAACTTTATAGTTTATATATACAGCTTTGCTAGTACGCTCTAGTGCGAGAAGTTAATATATTTAAGATATAGAAGCAAAGGGTGTTATCAGATCTTATTAACAAGATCGCCGGGAAGTATAAGCAGCGGAGGGAAAAGCTATATCAGGCTGTTCGCAGAGAGAGGGAATAGGTAGCTGTTTATGGTTGCTATAAAGGGCTTTTGCTATTTATTTTCCTTAATAAGTAAAACCCCTTTGAGATTAAACCAGCGGATTATACCAACCTCGATACGGATAACCTCAAGGTCTTCTATAGCTTGCTGGAAGATAACTATTTTTCTAAGATTTATAAGGCTGGGAATTTACTGGGAGAGATTATATGATTTGGGTTAACTGATATCTTTGCCTGGGAGATTGAGGATATTGATTTTGAGTCTCTCTATAAGATAGATCGTGCTTATTCTCTCTCGATAATAACCGAGAGCTAAAGTTACTAAGTTATAATAGTTTAATACTATTATAACTCAGCAAAAGTAGGTACCTTGCTAAGTTATAATAGTAACCTCAGCAAATATATATTGGAGGCCCCTTATAACCCTACCCCCTGCCCCTCTATAGCGTTGAGATATAGGAATATAGGGCTAAAATTTAATACCCAGGACTAGTTTTAGTCCCTACGAGCTAAGTATAATAAACTATACAGTTATTAAGTAATTGGAATAATTACGATTGTCCCTATTTCAGGCTATTCCTTATAGATAATATACAGGGCTCTTTAGGTCAGCCTGTCTAAACCCTCTGTTCGCCCTAAAGTAGGAAATCTTTCTATCGCCCCTCCCTCGATAGTTTAGCTGCTGAACTACAGGGTAGCTGGGTATATATATAGCCCTATCTAAATATCTTGTAACTTATCTAAGTATAATATAGTCTGCAGCGATATTATAATATAGTATAAAAACAGAGCAGTAGTATATAGAGACTCTTCCTATTCTGTAAAAATCAGTAAGCAGACTAGATCCTTTATCTATATATATTAGGGGTTACTAATATTAGCCAGCTCTATTATATAAGAGCCCAGAAATAGGGCCTAGTACTACCTATATATATATATCCTTTATCTGATCTAAATAAGGCCCTTGGGAACCCCTTAGGAATATTACTTATTATACCCAGCTCGCTAACCCCTTATCTTTCTCTAAATTTAATAAAAATTATACCTATAAAGCTTTATTAGTATAATATATAACTATATCTATATTAGCAAACTGAATAAATACTAGATATAGCTTCTTAGCTTAACTTTTTATATAGATTATAGTTACTAGATTTACTACTTTATCTAATATATTTACCCTTTCCTGAGTTTCTAGTTATCTAAATAGGAATAAAAGTAGTTATATTATTAAGAATCTACTACTACTAGTAGGGCCTATAAGTAAGACTCCTGTAACTTTAGTCTATATACTCTAATATTATATCCTAGGGATTAACTAATCTATATATCTACTACTATCTAATATCTAAAAGAGGCTTTCTAACTATTTAGATAGCTAAACTAAGATAAGAATAAGGTTAGAGTATACTAAAAGATAGTATAATAAAAGATTACTATACTTATATCTGATTAATAAATACTGCTAATAAAAGAAATACCCTAGACCAGGTCCTATTATCCGAAGGGATAGGTAGTACAGGGTTAAGTAACTTCTTATAAGAAAGCAGTAAATTCAAATTTAATAGAAGGGATCTAACTGTTAAGATAAATATAAAGGACTAGGAATATCCCCCTCTTCTATAGTATACTTAAGATAGAATATAAAATAGCAATAGACTTATTCAGTTAGATTTCTAATTAAAACTTCTTATTATATTAAATAATATACTATATATAACTATAAATAGGGTAATACCGGGTAGATACTTGATTATATAATGCTCTTAATAGAGTTTAACCTGAGTAATAGTATATCTGCGCTATTATTTAATTAAGATATATTAATAGGCCAGTCTAGATATACCTCCTGTAGTACTTTCTGTAATAGCCTATTAGAATAAATTCGAGGTCTGCTACTTCTAATATATAGAGTTAGCGGAATAAAAAGAGTTTATTCTGATATTACTTTACAGAATATATTAAACGAGATATATATATTTACTAAGTATATATTCCTTTTCTATTATACCAGATTATATAGTCCTATATCTTTATTATATAAGATTCTACTATAATACTTTACTCCGGTTAATATTAGCTCTGTAAAGAACTATAGATATAGTTATTTGCAGTTATAGGGCTTAATTACTATATATAAGTTATACTCACCCTGTACCTTTCGAGCTATAGAGTAGGGATAAAGCTTATATAATCCAGCTAAAAAAAAATATAGTAGTAGCTCAGCTAGTAGAGGAATATATCTATATAATCTACAGTCTGATAGATTCTCTGGCTAATAATAAGAAACTTAATATTAATATTAATACTAAACTAACCCTACCCTGAAGCCTTTAAATTAGTACTTAAATATTTATAATTTTAACATTATAGATAGTAAGTCCGAGCTATAATATTTAAAGGTAAGAATTATATAGCTCGAGTGGATAAATAAATATCTTAAGCAGATAAATAAATATCTTAAGCAGATAAATAAATATCTTAAGCAGATAAACAAGTAACTAGAGCGAGATAACTAACTCTAGTAAAATATAACCCTGAGGTAATATTTAGATAATTACTACTATTATCTCTTTATAACCTTAACTATATAGTCTGATATTTCTAGTATTAGTATTATAAAGGTAGATAGTAAATTCTACCCCTTTAGCCTTAGTACTTAGGGAGATTTTATAAGACTATAATAATACTAATTTAAGGTTATAGAGGGTATCTTAAAGGATAAGTAACTTTTCCCCTTATTAATCGGGGTCTATGAGTTATAATAATATACTTATAAGACCCTAGTAGTAAATAAAGATAATATAAAGCCCTTTGAATATATTGCAGTAGAAGGCCCTGTTATAGATATTATTCAAGCCCTGTATATAAAGATAGATTTAAATTCTATAGTTATAGCTCTTAATATATCTTATATATCCTTTGCTAACTACTCTCTTAGTATCTATATACTAGTTAATAAGGCTATTTAAAGTATAAGAAGGGGGAACTTAGAGAAATAGCGATATAATCTATCCCTAATAAAACAGGTAGCTATCGAGCCTAAGGAGATTAGACCGGACTGCTGATATCTTTATAAGGATATAAAAGGGAACTATATAATAGCTTTTATTATTAAGTATAAGGCTGCCTATAAACTATAAATTAACTAAGTTTATTAAGGCCTTAATAAGTACTTGTTTTTATATATTATTAAGTATAGGATTAGTACTAAGTTAAGTATAGATAATAATTAAGCCCTAGAATATAGATCTGATAATATACTTATAATAGTCTTATATAAACCTTCGACTATATAATCAGATTAGGGCTCGAGTATAGCTACCTAACTGCTGGAAAATTATTTATCTTCCTTTGTATTAAGATAGATAACCCTAAAATATTATATTATTATTTAGCTGATCTAGATAAAGTAGAAGATTAAGATAGTAAGTTGAATTTATCTAAGACTGCTGTTACTTAAGTTACTAGGTTTTCCCTATTAGTACTTTAATTAACTTAACAGTCTGTAAAGTAGACTTTAGAGGCTTAAGTAGTATTATACTAATAGCTTATTCTATATTCAGAATAGAATATAAAATAACAGATAATAAGATCCTTTCTCAGATATTTTCCTATTTATCTGACCTATCCTTTTATAGGGAAGATATTAGTAGCCCTAAATAAAAAATAGCCTTATGCTTAAGATATAAGGATTCAGAAGCTATTAGGAAAGATAATACTAATAATACTAATAATACTAATAGTACTAATAATAATAATAAGCTATCTAGCTATAGAAAATAGAATAAACTGAGTACTAAGCGGAAAGATATACTATCTTTAAGCTCTAGCTTTAAAGAAATATCAGATAGTAATAAGCAGTTATAATAGTATTATACTATAGATTATCTTCTGGGTTTTAAAAGGGGACTAGAGCTCAATATAAAATATCTAAATATTATATTATATTAAAAGGTTATTAGTTCTATATTATATCCGATTCGCTCTAATAATCTGATTAACCTTTTATAGTAATAACTAGCTTGCTTACTAGAATAGGATTATAAACCTCTTAAGATAGGAGGTAAGTACAGAGTAGTTAGTATACTCTTTAGACTTTTATTAAAGTAATATAGATATATATTTATTAGTAAGAGTATAATATAGTAATTTGTTCTATATCTAGAATATAAAGCTAGTATATATAGGTAACTTAAAAAGCTATAGGGTAAGATTATATCTATTTACCTTAGTAGTATTGATCTAATAAAGCTATACTACCTTATAGTATATAATACAGTTCGATTTACTAGATACTAGATTATATATATACTACTAATATTATAGGCTGGTAAGATAGCAGTAAAGGTACTAGAGCGAATAGATATTATAGCGGAAGCTGCTAAAATATTAAATATAATTAAAATAAAAGAGGTATTATATAATAATTTCAGGAAACCTAATTTACTATAGAATAAAGAGTAATATAGAATTATAGTTATTGATTTTTATAGTACTATATTTATTACCCCTAGGTTAGTTAGTATAAAGAGGCTCTGAATAGATAGCTATAGAGATACCTAATATTTAAAGTATATTACTTTACCTCTAGAAAATTATAGAGAAAGCTATATTATAAAAGTTATTAGATAGAGGCAGAAGTATACTAGTAGATATTTTAGTAAAGTATTCCTTTAATAAGTTTTCTAAGACTTCCTAACTACTACTTTACTATATAGTAATTAACTAGAGTATAATATTAAGCTTTCAGTTAATATTAGGGAATAATACCCTGGTATTATATCTATTAAAATACTATAAAATATAGCTAATATAAATAGGATTAGATTACTACTTTTTATAATTTATACTACTATCTATATAGTTAGTAATTTGGAATCTATACTATATAGTAGTTAAGGAGGGTTAAATAGAGAGAAGGTATATTCTTTACTGATACTACTATTCTTATAGGGTTATAGGATAATATAGGTCTTCTGGACCTTAACTATATATATATTTCCCCTTAATAAGGTTCTAAATATTTCTAATCTTATACTCTAGAAGCTATATAATAGTTCAGGTACCTCTATATACTAAAGGCTAATTATAAGATATCCTTATTCTTAAAGGGATAGTTATCTTATTTTCCTAATCATCTTAAATAATATTCGGAAGCTATTAAGTTCTCCCCCGATAGGGTTTTTATTAATTATCTCTGCCTAAGGTTAATCTATTATTATACAAAGGCTTTATATTATAAAAGATTACTATTAAGAGTACTATAGTCTGGAAGTATAAGCAGGGAACTAGTTATCTATAAAATAGTTAGCTAGTAATAAGAACGGTATAGAGATAGCTGTATTACCTTAGTGCTAGAGCTTAGGTAGTATATACTTAAGCGGAATTAGACTAATATAAGCAGGTTATAGCTACTATCCTGTAAAACCTTTAACAGGCTGTTCTAGATAACTAGTTATAGCTGTACTCAAGGGAGATATAGAAATAAAATAGGAGATAATAATATATTACGATCTTTATATAGTTAAATAGCTGTATAGGTACCCTGGATATTACGCTAGTTGGAAAATCTATTTTCTATAACTTACCCTAGAACTCTGTAGCCTGAGCCCGAGCCCTCTAAATCCTGGTATAGGCAGAAGCTCGCGCCAGCATATCCTCAGCGAGAAGCCTGGTCCTTCAAGGTGCTCCAGCGAGGAGCGCACAAAGCGCACCAAATACTCCAAGCGGTTCAATATCCTAAGAGGGCAGGCAAGGCACAGCAACGGACCTGGAATTTATTTATCTTCCCAGGCCGGGTACAGCGGCTGCCGATAATACAGCTGTTCTTAAAGGCCTAAGCTATACTATAAGTATTAGCAAAGTAGGTTAATTATAATAGGATACCCT
This sequence comes from Clonostachys rosea, assembly GCA_026958235.1. Classification (NCBI taxonomy): domain Eukaryota; kingdom Fungi; phylum Ascomycota; class Sordariomycetes; order Hypocreales; family Bionectriaceae; genus Clonostachys; species Clonostachys rosea. The sequence goes on from CP110205.1 coordinate 1,494,691, forward strand.
ATAGTTATATAGGCTTCCCAGTAATAGAGTAGCTCTACTCTATAATAGAGTAACTAGGCCTTATAGTTATAGTAATAGTACCCTATAATTTAGTAGGATATTACTAGCTTAAGAATATAAATAGCTATATCTACTACAGCTGCTATACTACCCAGGCGAGCTGCGAACTAGTATATATTATATTATCTTAATATACCTTATCTAAAGATTCTAAAGAACTAATAAGCAGGACTATATCTACCGGATCAGATAACTACCCTAGCTGAGACCTAATAGTACTTAATATTATAAATAAAGAAATACCCTAAGTATTATATATTCTGCTCTACTGTTTTTTACTAATAGAGAATAGATTATCCTGGATTACTAATAAGCCTATATAATCTAAAGCTAGACTTACTCTAGATTACTAATAAGTCTATATAAGCTACTTAGTATATATATATATCTATTTCTTAGATAGAAATACTCTTCTAGATAGTTATTAATATAATTATCTATATCTTTATTATTACTAGCTCTATAATACTTATATATTAATAGTAACTTATATTATATAATCTATAATAATCTAATTATATTATTTAGAATAATACTTTAATTAGTTTAATTCTAATTTACTTTAGATTCTATTTAGTATAAGTTATTTAATTATTATATATTAATAACTCTTATTTAGCTAATTATCTTATCTTAATTACTATATAATAATAAAGAAAATATTATAACTACTATAGTTCTATTAGCTTAATAGTAGAATTCTATTATTAATAATCTATCTATTCTAAATAATAATAATATTATAAATAAAGATAGTAATAATAGTAATAATAAGAGAGATAATAATATTAAGATTAAGTTTTTATAAGCTTAAGTTCTTTAATTTTAGAAATACTTTATAACTATATAATAGGAAATAGTTATTATTATTATTCTTATAGAATAATAAGCTATTTAGAATATTAATTTTTAAATTTAGATTTAAACTATAGCTTAAGAAAGAGAGCTAGAAGTACTATTTAAACTATTACTATTTAAAATATTTAATAGAACTTAAAATAAGCTTTAAGATTTTATAATCTAATTTTAAATATATTTTAATTATTTCCCTACTACTCTTAATAGTAATAAATAATAAATTATCTATATCTATTTATAACTTAAGAAAGCTATATTTAATTAGTTTAAATTTATTATAAGAAAATATCTTAATAGCTAAGGAAATTAATAAACTATTAATATTATAATAAATTTTAATTATTTTATAGAAACTTTCTAATAAATCTTTAGAATCTAAGATAAAAAATATAAAACTAAATATAAAATTAATAAACTCTCTTAAACTAGATTTATTTCTACTTTTAATAATAAGTATTTTTAGCTTTTAATAAAAACTAAATAGAACTAGAAATATATTATATCTTATTATTTTAATAGATTAAAAAAAGAAATCTAGAAGGAACTTTATAAGAAAAATAAACTAATAAGTATTTATAAATATATAACTATAGCTATAAGAATTAATAATTAATAGTATTATTAATAAACTTATAGTAAAAAGATAATTTACTATTTTAATACTAATTAATTATAATAATAATAATAATCTATAGTCTTTAGAATATATATAGATTCTATAGAGCTAGAAACTATAGAAAAATATAAATATTATAATTATAATAAAATTAGATATATTTTATTATAATACTCTAAATTAAAAAAATAAAAGAATTAAAAACTTATTAAGAAAGATAAAAAATAATTAAAAATAGTAAAAAAAACTAAGATTAAAACTCTTAGAATAATTAGAAAAATTATTTAAAAAAAGAACTTTATAACTATTATAATTTCTATTTTTCCTAGAGAACTTATTCTAGTTTTTTAAAAGATATTAGAACTAGATAAATAATAGAATTAAAAAATATTAGATAAAAACTAATAATATATTAAGAATATCTTTAATAAACTTAAGTAAAAATATAAAAATAAAGAAATTATTTTAAGAAAATATAGATCTTCTACTAAATATAAATATATATTTTATTATAATAATAAATATATTCTAAGAATAGAAAAAGAATAAAAATAATATTTATCTATTAAGAGTAAAATTAAAGTTAAATACTATAAGTTATATATTTATTATTAATATAAAATATAAGATTAGAATCTAGATTAAGATATAGAATTAGTATTTTTTAGAAAAAATATTATAGATACTATTTAATAATCTAATAATAAATATAATAATCTAATTTATATAAAAACTAGTAGAAAATATAATTATAAGTAAGAATTATAATTAATTTACTATAATATATAATATATAATATACTAATAAGAGAAAATAATATATAATTTCTTTCTATTTTCTAATAAAAGAATACCTAGGAAATATAATATAGTCTAGATATAATAATTTATCTATTAATACTATAAAATAAAACTATATATTATTTTTAAGAAAGATCTAAAGAAATATCCTATTAAATATATATATAAAGAGATATCTATAAAAATATATTAAAAATAGAAATATAAAGTATATAAGAATAATAAGATTAGATTATAATATAACTATTAATAAATAGAAAACTAAATAATCTATAATTATAATAGCTATATTAAGTAATATTATAACTAAAAATATAGAAACTATTAGAAAATTAAGTAAAAAGTATTAGTATTAGTATAGAATAGTAATAATAATATAAATACTATTAAGCTATATTTTAAATAGTAAAGATTATAGGAGAAAAAACTAAAAAAATATTATCTAAATAAATAACTATTTCTAATAGATAGTAGAGAAAATAGTAGAATAAAGAAACTAAAGATAATCTCTGTAGATAAAAAGAAATAAAATAAGAATTATTTTAATAAAGAAATATTAATAATAATTAATAAATTATATAATTAGAAGTATAAGTTTATATAGTATATTTCTAACTATATAGAGAAACTAGAGATATTTAAAAATATTCTTAAGTAGGTATTTAAGAATAATAAAGAGTATAAGATATTTAAAGAATAAATTAATTAAATAAAAAATAATCTAAATTATTTATAATAGAGCTATAGTATAGTATAATATTAATAATAAATTAGAAAACCCTAGAAGCTATAAAAGTAAGAAGCTCTATATATATCTTTATAAAAATAGAAATTAAAAAGAACTAGTTTATAATATTTATTAATTATAGAATATAGAAAAATTATATTTTACTAATAGTAATTAATTAATTCTATTTATTATAGAAAAATAAGAAAGAAATCTATATAGTTATAAATATTAAAAAATTAAAATTTAAATATAATAATAAAATTATTAATTCTAAAACTAATTATTTTATAATTAGAATCTAAAGAAAAAAATTTAATATTATTTATAATTTAATACTATTAGGAATTTATAAAATTATATTAGAATTATTATAACTTTAAAATATAAATTTATTAATTAATTAGTATATTAACTAGATAGAGTAAAAGAATATTCTTATATATTAAAATTAGAATTAATAAAAATTAAAATTTTATTAAATATTAAAAAAATATATTTATTTCTTAATATTTAAAAGTATTATTATAAAAAATTATAATAATTTATAATAATAAGTATATATAATAGTATTAGTTTTAATAATATTATAATCTAGTAATATAAGAAATCTATTATAATAGAAACTAAGATAAATAATATAGATCTTAGATTAGATATAGAAATAAATAAAATCCTTAGATATAAACTTAGTATTTATTAATTAGAAATAACTAATTAAGAAATAATGATAAGAATATAAAGTTAAGTATAATTAATAGTAAAAAGAAATAAAAAAACTATTTTTAAAATTATTTAATATTAGAATTTAGAAATAGAATTAAATAAATAATTAATAAAAGATATAATAAAATAGAAAAAAGAATATTTAGTATAAATATATATAGATTAAATAGTTAAAAAAGAATAAATAATTTAAGAATATTCTATATAAATATAATTACTTTAAGAAGAAGTTATTTTAAGAAAAACTTAAAATAGAACTATTAGAATATAGCTAATAGGATTATAAAATCTTTATTATTAAAGAAAGAAAATCTGATTTTTATAAACTATATAATCTTATAGAATTTTAATTATAAATACTTTATAAATATATTAATAATATATTAATAAAAAACTATATATATTTATTAACTTTATTTATAAAATACTTTATAATATTTATATTAAAAAAGAATAATAAACTCTATTTAATTATTAATTATTAATAATTAAATAAAATTATATAAAAAAATAGAATACTTTTACTATTAATTACTAAACTTAGAAACTAGTTATAGAGTAAATAATAGTTTATAATACTAGATCTAAAAAGAGTTTATAATTTAATATAAATTAAGAAAGAAAATAAATAGAAAATAATATTTAAAATAAAGTTTAATCTTTATAAGTATTTTATTATACTTTTTAAATTAATAAATATATTTATAATATTCTAATAAATAATTAATTAAATATTCTAAAAGTATTTTAATATTTTTATAATTATTTATCTTAATAATATTTTAATTTATTCTAATAATCTAAAAATATATAAGAAATATATATATTAAATCTTAGAAAAATTATAAAAAGCTAATCTTTTTATAAAATCTAAAAAAAATTATTTCTATATATAGAAAATTAACTTCTTAGAATATATTATTTAACTAAATAAAATATAAATAGAATAAAATAAAATTACTATAATTAAAAAATAGAAAGTATTAAAAACTATTAAAAAAGTATAAATCTTTTTTAGATTTATTAATTACTATTAATAATTTATTAAAAACTATAGAAAAATTATTATATTTTTATATAATATTATTAAAAAGAAAATAAAATTCTAATAAAATAATAAATAATAATAAGTATTTAATAAAATTAAGAGCTAAATACTCTTAGAATCTATATTATAAATATTTAACTCTATAAAGAAAATAGAATTTAAAATAAATATCTTAGATTTTATAATTAGTATATAAATTAGTTAAAGAGATAATAATAGAATACTATATTCTATAGTATTCTTCTTAAAGAAACTATATAGTATAGAACTTAATTATTCTATTTATAATAAAGAGTTTATAATTATAATATATATATTTAAAGAATTTAAATACTACTATCTAGAAATAATATATAAGATTAAAGTATATATAGATTATAAAAATATTTAGTATTTTATTATAACTTAATAACTAAATAGAAGATAAATATACTATACTAAATATCTATTTTAATTTAATTATAAGATAATATATTAAAAAGAATTAGAAAATAAAAAAGCTAATACTTTTAGTTAAAAATCTAAGTATAAATAAATAGTTTTAAAAATAAATAAGTAATTATTCTTAATAAATAATAATAAATACTTAATATAGAAAACCCTAGAAGCTATATTTAAGAAAATAGTATATATTAAAGTCTAGATAGATATTATTCTAAGTTTAAAAAAACTATAATAAGATATTAAAATAATACTTATTAAAGAGATCTATAAGTATTTATTCTTAAAATATTAAAAAGTTAAGAAAATATTTAATAGGATTAAATAATACTATAATTATCTAGATCTAAGAAAGAATATATAAACTATAGTTTTAGAATATAATATTTATATAAGAATTAAATCTATAAAATATAAATTCTATAGAGAATTTAAATTACTTTTAGTATTAGAATAATTATAATAATTAGTATTCTTTAATTATATTATTAAACTATTATTATCTAAGAAATTAATAATAGAAATAGAATATAATAATATTTTAATAGTTATTAATAGACTTATAAAATATAGAATCTTTATTCTATATAAGAAAATAAGCTCTATAGAAGATTTTATATATTAATTTCTATAATATATAATTAGTAATTATAAATTATCTAATAAGATTATATTAAATAGAGAAATAATCTTTATTTCTAAATTTTAATAATTACTTATAATATAAATAAGTACTAAATATAAACTCTTAATAGCTTATTATTTCTAAAGTAATAATTAAATAGAATAATTAAATTAAACTCTAGAATAATATCTATAAGTATATATTAATTATAAATAGAATAATTAGATATAACTATTATCTATAGCTTAAATTATATATAATAGTTTAGTATAAAAATCTATCTAATTTATATCTATATATATAAATTATAGTTATAAACTATAATTTTAAAATTAGCTAGAACTTAATAAATTTAATATACTAATTACTATATTTATAAAAGAAATATTATATTTATTATATATAGAAATAAAAATAGAATTTAAATTTATCTAATAAAGAATAAAAAAATATTATAATAAAAATAAATTAGAAAAACTAATTCTAAAGAAAAGAGATAAAATCTATTTACTTTATAAAAATATTATAATAATAAAACTAAATAATAAATTAAACTATAAAAAACTTAGATTATTTAAAATTCTTAAGAAAAAATTAGATATTAATTATAAACTCTTATTACTAGATATAATATATATTTATCTAGTTTTTTATATCTTATTACTTAAAAAAGTATTAGATAATATACTAAATTAGAATTATCTAATTAAGATTTATAAAGAAAAATTTAAACTAGAAAAAATTCTAAAAAAAGAAATTAAAAATAAGTAAATATTTTATTTAGTAAAATAAAAGAGCTATAATAAAAATAATAATATATAGGAACTAATTAAATATCTAAAGAATTATTATTAATTTATTTAGTAGTTCTATTAATAAGAAAAGAAAAAGAATTAGAAAACTTAAGTAAAATTAAAATCTAATTAATAATTCTTATAATATCTAGAAACTAAACTATATCTATAGTCTATTATTTCTCTAAGATAAACTCCTTCTAAGAATAAACCCTATTCTACTTATTTAAATCTCAGATATTCTAATAAAATAAATATTAGAATTTCTTCTATACTATCTAATATTAATAATAAAGATATAAAACCTTTACTAAAGCTTTCTAAAGAACTATTTTAAATAATACTAATTTAATATCTAAATAATACTTCTTAGTAATTAATTATTTTATTATAGAAATTAGTATAAAAAATAAAGATATATATATATAAAAAATAGAAAAAATATATATATTATAATATTATTTTAATATTATTATAAGAATAACTAATATAGATATACTTATTATAATATAATAATATCTTAATTATATAATATATTTTCTTATACTTAAAATAATTTAAATAAGATATTATTTTAATATTTATTTTCTTAATTAATAATATAAGAATCTTATATTATTAGGATTTCTTAGATATAAATTATAATATTATTAATAATATAAAAGAATAATTAAAAGATAAAGAAATTACTTATTAAATACTAGATTATAAAACTTAGTTTTAGAAATAAAACTAATAAAAGAGAAGTAATATATTATAAATAAAGAAATACCTCTAGTATTATATATTCTACTCTATTATTTTTTACTAATAAAGAATAAATTACCCTAGATTATTAATAAGTCTATATAATCTAAAGCTAGATTTACTCTAGATTACTAGTAAGTCTATATAAGCTATTTAGTATATATATATATTTATTTCTTAGATAGAAATACTCTTCTAGATAGTTATTAATATAATTATCTATATCTCTATTATTACTAGTTCTATAATATTTATATATTAATAGTAACTTATATTATATAGTTTATAATAATCTAATTATATTACTTAGAATAATACTCTAATTAGTTTAATCCTAATCTACTCTAGACCCTATCTAGTATAAGTTATCTAACTATTATAATTATCTTTTTATTAAATAGACCTTATATAAGTCCTAGCCTCAGCTCTAAAGCAAGATATATTATATTACTATATTCCCTACCTAGGGAGATTAACAGCTTAGATTATATTAATAAGTTATTAATATTATTATTAGAGTATATAGTAGACTATATTAGGTAAATAGAGCTAAAGATAATAATAGATAGCTAGAGAAAGAAGAGAGATATTAAGATAAAAGAAAGATAAAGAAATATTATAAATTATATTATTATATATTAAAGTTATATAGATTACCCTACTTTTTCTAACTAATTACTAATAGATTATTAGGATCTTATAATAATCCTAATAATTCAGAATAATAGATTATTACTAAGTATTAATAATCCCCTAGTATATATATATATTTATTTACTAGATAGAATACCCTTTTCAGATAGTTATTAATATAATTATCTATATATCTATTATTACTAGCTCTATAATACTTATATATTAATAGTAACTTATATTATATAGCCTATAGATAATCTAATTATACTACTTAGAATAATACTCTAATTAGTTTAATCCTAATTTACTTTAGACCCTATTCAGTATAAGTTATCTAACTATTATATATTAATAACTCTTATTTAGCTAATTATCTTATCTTAATTACTATATAATAATAAAGAAGATATTATAGTTATTATAGTTCCTCCAGCTTAATAGTAGAACTCTATTATTAATAACCTACCTACTCTAAATAATAATAATACTATAGATAAAGATAGTAGTAATAATAGTAGTAATAGAAATAATAATACTAAGATTAAGTTTTTATAAGCTTAGATCCTTTAGCTTTAGAAATACCTTATAACTATATAGTAAGAAATAGCTATTACTATTACCCTTATAGGATAGTAAGCTATTTAAAATACTAATCTTTAAGCTTAAGCTCAGGCTATAGCTTAAGAAAGGGAATTAAAAGTACTATTTAAACTATTACTACCTAAGATATTTAATAGAACCTAAGATAAACTTTAAGGCTTTATAATCTAACTTTAAGTATACTTTAACTATTTCCCTATTACCCTTAATAGTAATAAATAATAAGTTACTTATATCTATTTATAACTTAAGGAAGTTATACTTAATTAGTTTAAACCTATTATAAGGGAATATCTTAATAATTAAAAAAGCTAATAAACTATTAATATTATAATAAGTTTTAACTACTTTATAAAAACTCTCTAATAAACTTTTAGAATTTAAGATAAGAGATATAAGATAGAATATAAAATTAATAAACTCTTTTAAATTAGACCTACTTCTATATTTAGTAGTAGGTATCTCTAGCTTTTAGTAAAAACTAAATAGAACTAGGAATATACTATATCTTACTACTTTAAGAGACTAAAGAAAGAAGTCTAAAAGGAACTCTATAAGGAAAATAGACTAGTAAGTATCTATAAATATATAACTATAGCTATAAGAATTAATAATTAATAGTATTATTAATAAACTTATAGTAAAAAAATAGTCTACTATACTAATACTAGTTAACTATAATAATAATAATAATCTATAGTCTCTAGAATATATATAGGTTCTATAGAGCTAGAAGCTATAGAAAAATATAAATATTATAATTATAATAAGATTAGATATATTTTATCTTAATATCTAAAGCTTAAAAAGTAGAAAAATTAGAAACCTACTAAAGAAAGTAAAAAATAGTTAGAAGTAATTAGAAAAACTAAAATTAAAATACTTAGAATAATTAGAAAGACTATTTAGAAAGAAAACTATATAGTTACTATAGTCTCTATATTTTCTAGAAAATCTATACTAAGCTTCTATAAAATACTAGAAACTAGTAAAATACTAATAGTATTAAAAGGAAACTACTAATATATTATAGATATTTTCTAGGAACTTAAATAGAAGTATAAGAATAGAAGAAATATTATAGATCTTAGGCCTCTTACTAAATATAAATATATATTTTACTATATTAATAGACTTATTAAATATACTTTTAAAGAATAAGAATAGTATATATTTACTAAAGATAAAATTAAAGCTAAATATAATAAACTCTATACCTATTACTAGTAAAAAATATAAATATAAAACCTTAAGAAAGTATATAGAATAGTATTATATAGAAGGGATACTATAGATATTATTTAATACCCTAGTAATAGATATAAGAACCTAATATATATAAATACTAGTAGAAAGTATAATTATAGATTAAAATCCTAGATAATATATTATAATATCTAGTATACTATATATTAATAGGAAAAAGTAGTAAATAACTTTTTTCTATTTCCTAATAAAAAAATATCTAGAAAGTATAATATAGTTTAAATATAATAATTTACTTATTAATATTATAGAATAGAATCTTATACTATCTTTAAAGAAGACTTAGAAGAGTACTCTAAGAAGTATATAAATAAAGAACTTCTAGTAGAAATATATTAAGAGTAGAAATATAAAATCTATAAGAATAATAAGATTAAACTATAGTATAATTACTAATAGGTAGAAGAATAGGTAATATATAAGTATAATAGCTATATTAAATAATACTATAATTAGAATTATAGAAACTATTAAGAGATTAAGTAAGAAGTACTAGTATTAGTATAGAATAGTAATAATAATATAAATACTACTAAACTATACTTTAAATAGTAATAACTATAGGAGGAAGAAATATAAGATTAATATTTAAATAGTTAACTTTCTCCTATAGATAGTAAGGGAAGTAGTAATAAGAAGGAATTAGGAATTATCTCTATTAATAAATAAGAATAGAATAGAATATATAATAGGTAAAATATACTATTACTATTAGATAAACTATAAGAATAAGTTAATTAAATAAAAAATAATCTAAACTATCTATAATAGGGCTATAGTATAGAATAATATTAATAATAGATTAGAGAACTCTAGAAACTATAAAAACAGGGAGCTCTATATATATTCTTATAGAAGTAGAGATTAAGAGGAACTAGCTTATAGTATTTATTAACTATAGAGTATAGGAAAATTATATTTTACTAGTAGTAATTAACTAACTCTATCTACTATAGAAAAAGAAGGAAGAAACCTATATAGTTATAAATATTAAAGATTTAAAGTTTAAATATAATAATAAGATTATTAATTCTAAAACTAATTATCTTATAATTAAAATCTAAGAAAAGAAATTTAATATTATTTATAATCTAGTACTATTAAGAACCTATAAAGTTATATTAGGATTATTATAGCTTTAAAATATAAATCTACTAATTAATTAGTATACTAACTAGATAGAGTAAAAGGATATTCTTATATACTAATATTAGGATTAATAAAAAATAAAATTTTATTAGATATTAGAAAAATATATTTATTTCTTAATATCTAAAGATACTACTATAAAAAACTATAATAACTTATAATAATAAGTAGATATAGTAGTATTAGTCTTAATAGTACTATAATCTAATAATATAAAAAATCTATTATAATAAGAATTAAGATAAATAATATAAATCTTAGATTAGATATAAAAGTAAGAACTACTTTTAGATATAGATTTAATATCTATTAATTAGAAATAACTAACTAAGGAATAATAATAAGAATATAAAATTAAGTATAATTAATAGTAAAAAGAAATAAAAAAACTATCTTTAAAACTATTTAGTATAGGAATTTAGAAATAGAGCTAAATAAATAATTAATAAAGAGTATAATAGAATAAGAAAAAGAATATCTAGTATAAGTATAAATAAACTAAGTACCTAAAGTAGGAAGAATATCTTAAGAATATTTTATAGGAATATAATTATTTTAAGAAAATACTATTTATAGAAGAACTTAAAATAGAACTATTAGAATATAACTAGTAGAATTATAAAATTTCTATTATTAAAGAAGAAAAATCTAATTTCTATAAATTATATAATTTTATAGAACCTTAGTTATAAATACTCTATAAATATATTAATAATATATTAATAAAAGACTATATATAACTATTAACTTTATCTATAGAATACCCTATAATATTTATACTAAAGAAAAATAGTAAACTCTATTTAGTTATTAATTACTAATAGCTAAATAAGATTATATAAAAAGATAGAATACCCTTACTACTAATTACTAAGCTTAGGGATTAGTTATAGAATAAATAATAGTTTATTATACTAGATCTAAAGAGAGCTTATAATTTAATATAAATTAAAGAAGAAGATAAATAGAAAATAATATTTAAAATAAAGTTTAATCTCTATAAGTATCTTATTATACCCTTCAGACTAATAAATATATTTATAATATTCTAATAAATAATTAACTAAGTACTTTAAAAGTATTTTAATATCTTTATAGTTATTTATCTTAATAATATTTTAACTTTTTCTAATAATCTGAAAATATATAAGGAATATATATACTAAGTCTTAGAAAAACTAGAAAAAGTAAAACTTCTTATAGAACTAGAAAAGAGTTTCTTCTATATATAAGAAATTAACTTCTTAGAATATACTATTTAACTAAATAAAATATAGATAGAATAAGATAAGATTACTATAGTTAAAGAATAGAAAGTACTAAAAACTATTAAAGAAATATAAACTTTCTTTAGATTTACTAACTATTACTAATAATTTATTAAGAACTATAGAAAAATTACTATATTCTTATATAATATTACTAAAAAAGAGATAGAATTCTAATAGAATAATAAATAATAATAAGTATTTAATAGAATAAAGAACTAACTACTTTTAGAACCTATACTATAGATATTTAACCCTATATAAGAAGTAGAACTTAAAATAAATATCTTAGACTTTATAATTAGTATATAAATTAGCTAAAGGGATAATAATAGGATATTATACCCTATAGTATTCTTCTTAAAGAAACTATATAGTATAGAACTTAACTATTCTATCTATAATAAAGAATTTATAGCTATTATATATATATTTAAAGAATTTAAATACTACTACTTAGGGATAATATATAGGGTTAAGATATATATAGATTATAAGAATATTTAGTACTTTACTATAACTTAATAACTAAATAGAAGATAAATATACTATACTAAGTATCTATCTTAATTTAATTATAAAATTATATATTAAAAGGAATTAGAAAATAGAAGAGCTAATACTTTTAGCTAAAAACCTAAATATAAGAAAATAATTCTAAAGATAAATAGATAGCTATTCTTAACTAATAATAAAGAATACTTAGTATAGAAAACCCTAGAAGCTATACTTAAGGAAATAGTATATATAAAGATCCAGATAGAGACTATTTCTAGTTTAGAAAAATTATAGTAAGATATTAGAATAGTACTTATTAAAGAAATCTATAAGTATCTGCTCTTAGAATATTAAAGAGTTAAGAAAATATTTAATAGGATTAGATAATACTATAATTATCTAGGTCTATAAAAAGATATATAAACTATAGTTTTAGAATATAATACTTATATAAAAATTAAGTCTATATAATATAAACCCTATAGAGAATTAAAACTAGTTCTAGTATTAGAATAACTATAGTAATTAGTATTCTTTAATTATATTATTAAACTACTATTATTAAAAGAACCTATAACTAGAGTAGAATATAATAGTATTTTAATAGTTATTAATAAACTTATAAAATATAGATATTTTATTCTATATAAGGAAGTAAGCTCTATAGAAGACCTTATATACTAATTCCTATAATATATAATTAGTTACTATAGATTATCTAATAAAATTATATTAGATAGAGGAATAATATTTATCTCTAAGTTTTAGTAATTACTTATAGTATAAATAGGTACTAAATATAAGCTTTTAATAGCTTATTATCTATAAAGTAATAGTTAAATAGAATAATTAAACTAAACTCTAGAATAATACTTATAAATATATATTAATTATAAGTAAAATAATTAGGTATAACTACTACTAATAGTATAGATTACTTATAATAGCTTAGTATTAGAATCTATCCAGCTAATATCTATATATATAAATTATAGCTATAAGCTATAATTCTAGAACTAATTAGAACTTAATAGATCTAATATACTAGCTATTATATTAATAAAAGAAATACTATACTTATTATATATAGAAATAAAAATAGAACTTAAGTTTATCTAAGAAAGAATAAAAAAATATTATAATAAAAACAGATTAAAAGAACTAATTCTAAGGAAGGGAGATAAAATCTATCTACTTTATAAAAATATTATAATAATAAAGCTAAGTAATAAATTAGATTATAAAAAACTTAGACTATTTAAAATTCTTAAGAAAAAGTTAGATATTAACTATAAACTCTTATTACTAGATATAATATATATCTACCTAGTTTTTTATATTTTATTACTTAAAAAAGTATTAAAAAATATACTAGATCAGGATTATCTAATTAAGATCTATAAAGAAGAATTTAAACTAGAGAAAATCCTAAAGAAAGAAATTAGAAATAGATAGATATTTTACTTAGTTAAGTAAAAAGAGTATATAAATAATAATAATATTTAGAAATCTATTAAATATTTAAAGAACTATTAAAAGCTTATTTAGTAGTACTACTAGGACTAGAAATACCTATCCTAATAAACTAAGAAGGAAATAGTTCTATACCCTCCTAAAGAAATACTAGATTAATCTTAATCTTTAAGAATATAAGCTTAAATAAAGGTATAGCTAGAGATAAGATCTATTTTTAGATTATCTCCTCTATCTCCTTTTACTTAATATACTCTAGTTCCTCTATACTATTAATACTATAGGATATTATCTATATTATTTTATCTAACTATAATTTCTTTTATTAATAAAAATATTAGATTTTTATATTTATATACTAATACTCTTTCTTAACTATCTCTAACTTAGACTTTAGTTTACTATACTAATTAGTAATATATCTTAACTATTCTAATATAAGGCCTTAAGTATTATAATATAGCTAATTATTTTTAATATAGTAAAAATAATAAGATAAAGAACCCTCTAATCTAAAGTATTTATAACTATAGGATTTATAATAGCTATACTCTAATTATATTACTAAAGGATTTAATAAGATAGTATTAATAAGAGTATTATACTAAAAAGTCTTCTTATAGGAAGTTTTCTATATATAGTTAGATATTATTATAAACTATAAGGGGAATATAGAATTAAATTAAAAAAGATTTACTAACAGGCTATAGAATATAGTTTTAAGGATATAACTAATAGAGAGAGAGATCTTATATTATAAATTATATTATTATATATTAAAGTTATATAGATTATCTTACTTTTTCTAACTAATTACTAGTAGATTATTAGGATCTTATAATAATCCTAATAATCCAGGATAATAGATTATTACTAAGTATTAATAATCCCCTAGTATATATATATATTTATTTACTAGATAGAATACCCCCTTTAGATAGTTATTAATATAATTATCTATATATCTATTATTACTAGCTCTATAATACTTATATATTAATAGTAACTTATATTATATAGCCTATAGATAATCTGATTATACTACTCAGAATAATACTCTAATTAGTTTAACCCTAATCTACCCTAGACCCTGTTCAGTATAAGTTATCTAACTGTTATAAGAAAGAAGTAACTATTATTTAGTTTAGGGAGGAATAGCTTGGGATTATAATATAGGGATTAGCTAAGTATATAAAGCTATATATAAGAGGCTTAGATTACTAGGGATAAGGGTTAACTCCTAGAGCTACTATAGAGTATAGTATAGCTAGTATTATCTATTTTATTCAGACTATAGTATTAGAGAATAATTTAGAATAATTAAAGCTTAGTTATATAATACTCTATATAGTATAATCTAAGAGATAGTAATAGAACTAAACTATAATCCTATATAATCTATCTTCCTTAAAGTAGTACTAAATACCTACTAGCTTAATTTACTTACTTAGTATATAGTATATAGAATAATAAAAGACTAGGTAAGAACTAGGATAGATAGAGAGATAAGGGTACTAGAGTAGAGCTATTATAAGCCTCTTAGATATATTAGTCCTGATTTTAAATTATAGTCTAGGTATAAGATAGATTTCTCTACAGAGCTATAAAATATAGATAGCTTCTTAGGCTTTTTATTTCAGGTAAAGTAATCTATAGAAGGGATAAGATCTAGGGTTTTTTAATTATATAATTTATAAATTAGATAGGCAGTTAAAGCTAGGATAAGATCTAAGATATAACTAATTAGGAAGATAGTAAGATATTAGACAGATTCTAAAACTATTCTAAATAAGCAGGCAGTAAGTTTATAAACTAGTTTTAGAACTAATTTAGAGACTAAAGGAGAAAGTAGTAAGACTTAAGTCTGAACTGGGAAAGTAGTAAGTATAGTATATATAGAGATATCTTATAGTATAGAGCTAGTACAGGTAGAAAAGCTACTAAATCTGATAGCTTAGAATAACTGAAAATAGCAGTATATTTATATAGAAGTATATATTAGTAGTTATTTTCTAATCTAGCTATAGTTTCTTTAAATTTATTTATAGCTTCTGATTTTTTAAATATAAGTTCTATATCTAAAAATCTAGTAGAGGCTTTTAAAAAGCTTATATAATAATATTTTTTATTATAAGTTAGAATTCTTATAGAGCTCTAAATATCTATAAGTATTCTATTTAAATAATAAATTTTTATAGGTCCTTTAGTTATTTTATTAGTTAATTTAGCTTATAAGCAGTAGTTATAGCTTATAATTTTAGATATATATTCTTTATTATAAATATATCTTATATTTTTCTTCTTTTTATATAATAGCTATTTTAGAGCTTTAATATTTAAATATCCTAGTCTTAGATACCAGAGATAAAGATCTATATTTTTATATATAATATTACTATTTTTAGTAATATTATTATCTTTTATAGATAAAATAAAATTCTTATTTATATCTATTATAATAGGTATATAATATAAACCTTTATCTAAATATTCTAAAGTTAGAATATTATTTTCTTTTAATAAATATATATTATATTCTTCTATTATAGTAGTTATATTACTTAATAAAGAAGGAGATATAATATTAATTCCTATTTTAGAAAGATAATAGTAATCTTTTAAGATATATATAACTTTTAAATTTAAAAATTTAATATAAAGATCTCCTAAACCTTTAATTAAAATTTTAGAAGCTTTTCCCCAGTATACTAACTTATTAATTTCCTTATAATTTCTTAAATAATTCTTATTAAATACTATATACTTAGTAGTACCAGTATCTAATATAAAGTCAGTTATCTTGTTTTTATTATAAGAAGCTATATTTATCTTTTCTTTATATTTCTTTAATATATTTAAAAGATTAGATAGGTTATTTTTTATAGCTCCTATAAAGGAATTAGTATCTTTATTTTTATAAGGATTTTTTAAGTTAGTAATTATAGATAAAATTACCTCTATATCTGAAAGAGATATATCTTCTGAATTATCTCTTAAAATAACTTCTTTATTATTATTAGAAGAAGAATTATATTCTTCTTTAGAATAATAATCTTTATTATTAAGAGTATAAATTTTTTCTTTATTTTCTTTTTCTTTTTTATTATATTCTTTATTATAAGGTTTCTTTTTATCCTTATTATAAGGTTTTTTATATATCTTATTATTATTTTTAAAGGAAGAAGGAGCTTTTTCTAAATAAAGAAAATAATAATCTTTATTTAAATATCCTAATAGTTTATAATAAGAGTATTTATTTTCTATTTTCTTTCTTTTCTAGGGTTTTTTAGATTTAATAAGATTTATATTATCTCTATTATTCTAAGATAACCTTCTAGATTTATTTAATAAGCTAGAGAATAAAGTCTCTAAATTATAAGAATCTAGGTTATTTCTTAAAGATAAAGATATATTAGTTATATAGCTATTATAAGATTCTTCTTCTGAAAGATTATAAAGAATTCAAGCTATTATAACTTTATTAGATAAAAATATATTTCTAAAAGCTAATTTATCTAAAATTTCTCTTATTTTTTTTATAAATTCTTCTATAGAAATACATATATTATAAGATAAAGAAAAGAATTTCTTTAATATAAGAAATTTAGAAGAAAAGCCTAAAGAATTATAAAGGGTTTTAGATAATCCTAGGCTATTTTAGTATTTTTATAATTTTTTATCTATAAAAGTAAGCTATCTTCTATATATAACTTTATAAAAGCTAGAGTTTCTAAAGTTTTTATATAATTTTCTTAAGAAATAGCTAGAAGAAGCTTTTCCTTAGTTAAGATAGCTTCTATTCTAATAGCCCAGGTATTATAATTTTCTCCTCTCTTTAGTCTAAGGATATAAACAGTTTCTTTATCTATTTTAGATAAAGAAATTATTTTAAAGAGAAAAGAATCTTTATTAAAATATAGAAGTTAGAAGATAGAGGTTCTTTTAGCCCTTAAATAATAAATATAAGAAAAAGCTTCTTTAAAGATATCTTTAAAGATTATATCTTCTTCTTCTAAGAGCTTTTCTTTAAATATTCTAAAGATAGCTTTTAAATTTATAATTTTAGAATTTTTATAGCCTAATAAATTCTGAATATTTTTTACTAATTTTAAAAGATTATAATTAGGCTTAAAATAAAGCTTATTTTAAATATTAGGATAATAGTATTCTAAAAAGTATAAAATAAAGAGAAATAAATTATTTTTTAAAAAATAAATTTTATTTTTAAATTAAGACTTTTACTAGTTTTTAGAATAAAATTTTAAAAAATTTATCTTTAGATTAATAAGCTTAATATTTAGTTTATAATTAAATATAAAATATAGAACTGAAAATTCCTAGCTGAAAATCTAGCTACTAGGCTTATAACCTATTAGAAGGCTAAGAGTAGAGCGGATATAGGGTAAATATAGAGTAAGAGTAATAAGATAAATAACTATATAAGCTATATTACTATTTATAGTTATAAGACCTTTAAAGTCTTTAGATTTAGATCTTCTATCTCTAATTAAAATATCTTCTAAACTTATAGTTTTTTTTTAATAATTAGAATACTTATAGAGTTTAGAAAACCTATATAATATAATATATAAATAGTACTATATAGTATAGAAGATCTGCTTTTTATATATTACTCCCTTTTTATAATAAAAGAGAGTATTTACTAATAGTTTTAGTAATATAGAGAATTAAAGATCTATTATTTACTATAGCTAATTCTATTATAGCTTAGTATATAGGAATAATATAAATATAAAGATATATATTTTTATAATTCTTAAAAATTATATTATTATATAATATATATATTAATTATATAATTAATATATATTTCTTCTTATTTCTTAAGAAGAGTTATTAGAGATATATAGCTTAATATTAAGCTATTATATTAGTTATAATTAATAGACCAGAAGGAGAAGGTAATAATAGTAGTAATAGTAATAGTAGTAGTAGAGATAGATTTTAATATCTTAATAGCTTTCTTTATCTAAAGCTATATATAAGTAGAGATAATAATAATAGCTATAAAGATTAAAACTATAGTTAAATCTACTTCTAAATCTTAGAGAGCTATAGCTAAGGAAGCTCTTAAAACTAAAGAAACTAAAGAGAGAGAAAAGATAGTAATAGTAATAGTAGTAGTAGATCTCTTTTTATTTTATTCTAAGAGTTACTAAGAAAGCTAAAGAGAGAGAGAAGATAGTAATAGTAGTAGTAGATCTCTTTTTACTTTATTTTAAGAACTACTAATTCTAACTTATACCCTCTAGATTATTTAGTACTAAGTTTTTTAATTTCCTCTTAGAGTATATTTAGAGCTTATCTTATACTACTATATAGTAAAAGAGATATATTAAAACTATAGCTAAACCTATAGCTAAAAAAGAATTCTCTAAAGCTAAGGAAATAGAGAAAATAATAATAATAGTAGTAATAGTATTTTTCTATAGGAGCTTATCTAGCTCTTATATCTTAGTCTCCTTTTTAGTCTTAATCTTAGCTTTCTTCTTATAAGCTTATTTATTTTATACTCTATTCTCTTTATTATTCTATAGATATATAGAAGGAGATAGTAGAAGTAGAGGAAATAATAAAGATAGAGGAAATAGTAGAGATAGAGATAATAGCAGAGGTAGAGGTAATAGTAGAGATAGAGGCTAAAACTATATAAGATTAGCTTTAAAAGTAGATAAATAGAGCTTACTCTGGGTTTACTCTATATATTAAAAACTAGACTTAGGTATTTTATTTATTAAATTTCTATTAGTATTTACCTAGAATAGTATCTTTATATATTAGATTAAGATTAAGGCTTAGAGTAATATCTCTATATATTAGATTAAGATTAAGAATAATTTACCCTGCTTAGGAACTTTAAATTATATAGATAGCTAATAGTCTAATATTAGTATTCTAAATCTATTATAGATAGTTATTAGAAAGCTTAATTAGAGATTAGTATATAGTAGTTTCTCTTAATAGAAAAAAGGAAAAAGAAAGAGAAAAAAGTAAAAAAAGTAATAATTAAACTATTAAAGTAACTTTTTCTCTTAAAGATTTATACTATTATAAGTATATTACTATTATAAGATCTAACTATACTTTATTTAAGGCTAATTATACTATAGTTTAAACTAGTAAAAAAAAGAAGTATTTTATTATTTTAAATCTTAATCTTTTTAATTTATATTCCCTATAGAGATAGATATTATTTTTTAAAAAGAACTAGCTTATTATATATAGCTAAAATAGCTATAGTCTTTATATTAGTAGGAATATAGATCTTCTTAGAAATTTATATTAATTAATTTTATTTACTCTAATAAGCTTTACTTTCTTCTTTCTATAGATATAAGCTTACTTAGAGAAGCTTATTTAATATTAGAGAGGCTTCTTAGATAATACTATAATTAATACTAAGATTAATATTATACTAGAATCCCTTAATTAGAGTTTTAATTCCTCTAGCTTTAGTACTAGATCTTATTTATAGTATTAAAAAGAAAAAGAAAGAAAAATATTAGAATTAAGAGAGAAGATTAAATTAATAGGTAGATTAAATAGTTAGTAGCTCCTACTTTAAGTATTATATAAAATATACTCCTTCTAAATTAGATCTTATCTTTATAAAGTAAGGTCTATCTAAATTTACTATTAGTTCTATTTATAAATAATAATAATAATATTATATATAAATATATATATAAATAGTTAATATATAGTATAATAAGAGCTTAAAAATAGTATTAATAGAAATAAAGTTAAAACTACCTAATAAAATTAGAGAAGTTTATTATAAAACTAAAGTAAAGCTTAGATTAATTAAGATTATACATATATAGTATATAATTATCTCTAGTTAGTTTCTTTTATTAAGATTAACTAATATTTCTATAGATATTACTTATTAATAATTACTCTAAATAGAAGGATAAAAATATAAAAAAAATAGTATTCTATTACTTAGAGTTCTCTACTTATACTTTATAAATTTCTCTCTATATAATCTCTAGAATATTATTACTAGTAAGATTAGAATTCTTAGTATAATTATATTATAAAATATATTTATATTTTTTTATACTATTTCTATAAATTAGTAAAAAGCTAAACTATAGTTATAAATCTTATTCTATATATTTCTTAATAGTATTCTATAGCTAAATAAACTTTTATATAAAAAGCTTATTAGAATTCTTCTAAAGATTAAACTAAATATTAAATCCTATACTATTAAGTTTCTATTAATACTAATTTACTATTAATTAAAGGAGAAAAGATTCTATATCTAGCTCTAAAAGAAATTTAAATATCTCTTTAAGAAGCTTATAATTTAAAGCTTTATTATCTTTACTTAGTAGAATACCCTAGTTAGATACTTTATCTATATTATATAGATTATAAGATATACTATAGTTAATATTAGAATAGTTCTTTTAAACTTTTATTTAATAATTATTCTAAAGAAATATAAAGTTAGTAAACTCTTTATAGATAATATCTCTATAAATAGTATAAATTATAATTTAATCTATCTTATTATCTTTTTAAAAGATAGTATAAGAAGTAAGTGTATTAAAGAATTTAATTTAATAATCTATAGTTTCCTTATAAAACTATTACTATTAGAATTTAATCTTAATATTTCTTATACTTAGACTATATAAATAATAGTTATTTAAATAATTACTCTACTTATAGAAATATTTAATTCTATTCTTATTAATAAATTATAGCTAGCTATAGTTAAACTTAATAAAGCTTATTTAAACTACTATCTATAAAGAAGTTTTAATATTATAATTAGAGTAGATAAAAAAAAGCTATATTTAAAGATATTTTATAGTCTAAAGATATTATTTTAATATACTTATTAAGATTATTATAAACCTACTAATAAAAAACTAGATAATATATCTTAAATATATATTAATATATATATATATTTAGAAACTAAATCTTTTAAGCTTTTTATAGCTATTAAGAAACTAAAAGAAATTAGAACTAGATATATTAAACTAGCTATAATATTCTAATTTTAAACTTTATCTATATATAACTTCCTTAGAAAAGATCTCTTAATAGATATTATAAAGCTATTATTTAAAGGTTATAAGTTTATCTTTTAAATATATATAAATCTAAATAAGCTTTTTTCTAAGCTTTAAAATAAAATTATTCTTTTATAAATTCTACTATAGGAATTTAAAAGTATAATTAAAACTTTCTAATCTCTCTTTTTCTATATATAGCTAGTATTTAAAACTATATTTAAATTAAATCTTCTAAATAAGAAAGGAATAAATAATAAAGCTCTCTTATTAAAGCTTATAAAGAAGTTTTTTATTAGAATATCTATATTAAAAGAAAAACTATTTAAACCTATAAATTAGCTTTAGAGTTATCTAGAGAGTATTATATTAGTTATTAAGATACTAGTTATAAAGCTACTAATTAAATATATAGATATCTAGACTTTAATAACCCTAATTTTAAAGATATTAATCTAGATCTAAATATATAGATTTAATCTTATTATAATAAAAATATTACTTAAATATCTCTTTATAATAAAGAGTTAGATCTATAGAAATAACTATATAATTAACTCCTTACTTTACTAGCTATTATTAGAGAGTTATTATTATAATTACTATATTACTATAAGAAATTATTAATTTATTAAGAGAATTAAGAATATTCTTATTAGATATACTCTTATTTATCCTATTAAATATAAAATTATAACATTAATTAATTTAAGCTAGTAGTAGTATAATAAAATATAGATTATAGATATAATATAGGAAGGTATAGGATTTCAGATCAGTATATTAGTATATTGATTACCTTATCAGTATTTTTAGCTCCACACCGCCGTACTTGTGCGCTGAGGACTGATAATGGCTGGTGCTGAGCTGATCCTTTGAAAATAAATGCCAAGCCGGATGCCATCAGAATCACCCGTCAAGGTATTATGCGCTGGCATTATTGAAAATTGAGAGCAAAACAACTTTTGTTAGCGTCGGGAATGTTTTGAATTGAACATGATTCTTTGAGTGGAAGTGTCTTAGCTGACTAATGAATTTTTTGTGTGTAATTGGGTCAGGGTCCCGTGCCGTGCAACTTATATATACGTATCTCGCTTGCACAGTCAAGGAAGATGATAGATATTCTTGGTTAAGATATGTGATTAACAGTGTAAAACGGAGAGAACATATACCATCAAAACGATATGGAGATAAAGGATATGGATAAGAGTGTTTGGTTGCTACATAAGGTATGCTAGGTCACTCGAACATTTCTTGGGGTTGATGTAGCCTAAAAAATCCTTAATTCCGGTTTAATTGTCACGTAGCGGTAATGCCTCCTGCATCTCATGAGTCTCCGATTTCCAATGCTTAAATTTCCTTGTAGGCAGCTTCACTGCAAACATGTAGTCAATCTCCTGCATACTGCGGCCCTTCATCTCGGGAATCCACAACCAAGTCAGAAGCACGCCGATTGCACAAAGTCCGCAAAACACAAAACCAGTCTTTGCGCCAAGAGCTGCCTTGTCTCGACCAAACAGCTGGGGGAGGACAGCGGCAATCGTAATAGAGGAGCCCTGGGCTGCCACACCACCAATGCCCTGGGTCAGAGCTCGGAGTTGCAGGGAACTCGTCTCTCCTGTGATGGCATATCCTGCGGGCCAACATCCCAAGCCGCAAGTTACAATGACAGCAATCATGATTCCTCCAGCGGCATATGTGAGAGTAGGGCTCGACCAGAAGCCCGTGACGCCCATCGCCCCCCAGAGCAGTCCGGTAACACCCATGGATATGATAGTCATGTTACGACGTCCCGAGCGCGAAAGAATCCATAGCCCAATCGCATTGCCAGCCATACCTCCAACAATACCGAATATCTGGAGCAGAAGACTAGTGCTTGACTCCATCCCAAAGCTTTGAAGGAATGGGGTCGAGTTGGACAGGAGGTCTAAACCAAACAGCGCAGGGAAAACATTGGCAAGAATGACGATCATGGTGCGCCGCAAGTCGGTACCCTTGAAGCAAGCCCAATACGAGGCTGATGTGACTGATGCCTTTTCCTCCTCAATGGTGTGTCGGATCTTCTCCAGAGCGATGCGGGGATTTATTTTTGGCGCAAACAGTCTGGTAGCCGACGCAATTGCTTGAGCCTCCTTGCCTGCTCTGATCAGGTAGGCCGGGCTGTCGGGCATCAGACACGACAGGATAAAGGGGCCCAGGCACAAAATCCACTGAGACGCGAAGGCAGCCCGGTACGCAGTCGCAGTCTCGACTTTGTTGACAATGAACACGACGATTGCTCCGATAAGTTGCCCAATAAGTGTGAATGTTGGGAATAAGGCCATTGCCGAACCCCTCAGTGCTGTTGGTGAGTTCTCGGACACCCAGGTCAGACAGGTAGTCTTGATGATACCGACCGTAAAGCCCTGAGTTGTCAAACCGGCCGTAATGACGGCACGTTTGATGTTTACGGGCTCGAACAAGTAAGAGAAGAAGATGCAAGAGATGGCGAGGGCGGAAATGATGCTGCCGATCATGAGACTGAACTTTCGGCCGATTCGGTCCTGCATCCAACCACACACGACAGCGCCGAGGGCCGAGCCTGCTGGGGGAAGAGCCATCCACAGGGTCAGCCAGTTCCCTGGAATTGCCTGTATGCCATCAATCATAGCACCATAGTCTGCCGTGAAAGAGTCGACACCTGTGATGGCGCCGACAATAACCAAGTCGTAACCCCAGCCGATGATGGGGATTGTCATGGCCATGCAGTACCCTATCATCTTGGGGTAGAGTTTGATTGCTCGACCGAGGGGTAGATTTTCCTCCCCTTTGCCTGCTGAGCTGGTGTGTGTTGGCGCAATCTCAATCGGCGCCCCTGAGTCATAGGCAGTCGATTCCTCGAAGAGCTCATCTTGGGGAACCGAATACCAGCTCATCGATCGTTGCTCGGTATCATCAGGCCCTATGATTGCCGGCTTTCCTGACCGGCTATGATCGATAGGACTCATGTTGAATGTATTATGGGTAGAAACAATAAAACTTCAAGACTTCTCCTCACAGAGGAAAAAGGGCAACTCAAATGAGAAGTAAAGAAAAACAGTCTGCTGAAGATAGACTATGAAAAATGAAAGGAAAAGCAAAAGCATGATAGGGAGGTGTTGCTTTAAATGATGCCAGAATTGCCCTGACGCTTGAGCTCAACATCATACGCCTTCCAGTTTCGGCTTGAGCCATATTAAAATTTAGCCTGACCTTTGCCTTCGTGGCTCATAGCAGCCCTAAAAAAGGACGATCATATCTAGGTCTCACATTGCTGTGCCGAGTTCAAGGCCCATTGACAAGGGTTGTTGACAAATGTCCCCGGATCTGAGGAATACCATTGTCCGCTTGTCAGCCAAGCTTTTAAATAGGGCTGATTGACAGATATAAATGGCGAGGAAATGTCATCGCTATGGGACTTAAGTTACACTCTGCATGGATATTTGTTGCATAGATCCCATCTGTTTTGATGGGATTGGTGTGTCGGACTTTATCTTTCATACAATTACTCCGTCGGGAATGATACTTCGCCCCGATCCTGAAAACCCGTAATATTAATAGCACTGAGCCTTGTTTATAGTGGAGTCCCTCGTTTTAAGTATTCAAAGGTTGGCTTCTTTAGTTGCTGTCCCACTCCATCCCGATACTTTGTTGGCTTTGGATTCCCCCGATTCATCGTGATTTCCAACAGGGACCGGCAGAGACGCAAATCGCCGCTCCGTCCTACTTGAATGTATTTGACTACAATCTCTGTTACTTAAGTGGCAAACAACTGCACATTAAACAATTGAAACCTAAAGTGAGATGAGACCATGATACTGCATTCTGACACCCGATTTGGATTAAATAATAAACATGCTTCTATAAGGTTGTCGACGCTAGTATCGTAGTCATAATAAGGAGTACTTATATATCTCAAGTTGAAAGTCAAGACCTCGCCCTAAAGCTGTACATCCATTTACAGTTCCTACCCGGCCCTTTGCCCATTCGCGCTTCGTTCCTCCATGTCCCAGATTCGACCTAGAAAGCTTGACAACTCTCAGCTTCATATGTGGATAGTACATCCCTCGCCATTCTGCCTAAGTGGGTTAAGATGAGATAAGTCAAGACACTCTTCTCACTACATGGATAATCGTATAATACGAACTCTTACTCACTCAGCCGGCTAGTAATAACATCTGAGTGCTATCCACTCAGGCAGTAATTCAGGCAGTCAAATTTTCTTTGGAGTCTTGGCTTTGCAGGAATCACGCCTTCTATAATCTTCGGATTGTAACAATGCCATTCAAGATCTGGAAGTAGTTATCGTACTCCCCAACTTGGCAATCGCAAAGTCCACTCGAATCCTACTGGCCGTAAAATGTAAGAAGCCGCTTGGGATAGGAACTGGTTCATCTCTTCTGTGGGTGCGAAGTTTTGTCTAGAATATTAAAGAGTGGTCATACAAGTACCTTTTTTTGTGCCGAATTCCATTTGTTGTTGATAGGAGTGCTGAAACATTTGGAATGCCATCTCATATTTTCTCGAATGATATGTATTACCTAGCTATTCTCAATTATGGCCATGAACACGTCTGGGTTCGGTGCTTGTGTCATTCGCGGAAGGCCAGACACATCTTCACAACATCTTCACATGACAGGCATTCTTATATGTTCAATTTCTTGGCCTCTGACAGATCTACCTAGAGGCTCAACCCTGTTGCCCCTCTATAGTGTAGCAATCGTCATGGTGTTTTAAATTTTCACTGATTACAAAGAGGGTTTATTGGTGGAAATAGAACTTTGGCTGCAGGGACACGTTACACTTCTCACCCTACGGAATCTACGAAATTACGTCTCGTATAAAATCTAGGCGCACTATTCCATCGAAATATTATTTCTAGTGCTCTTTCTCTTATAACATACTTGTTTGACCACTGAATCTACTCCCATCTACAACTTAGTAACTATGCCCTTCTCAATTACCTCATATTATAAGTAAGTTATTTTTTGTGAGATCATATACCATATTGGATTATTGGATGATTTTGTATTGGGATTCCGTGGTATAAAAAGAGAGTGGTGGAAGTTTAAAAAAACGCAGATCATTGTCAACTTAAGAGCATCGGAGCCATCTATACCAGCTCCGGGTGCGGTGAGACCATTTTAGTCCAGAAGGGAGGCAGGGGAAACTCAAGAGCGTTGCCTTTCATGCGGGTACTTTCCAGGCATCGTACATGTATACGGAGTTGTTGCATCCGGAACTATTAAACCCACGAATCCCGGACTACCCCCAACCTTCCGAGCCATCCACCCCACCTTCCGTGTTCCTGTTTCATTCAACCCCTTTGCCAACCCTTCATTATACTTGTAACGTCTCGAAGTCACCTCAAACGCTGGGGTAAAGCGCGACTATATAATGGAGCCAGGTCCGGGTCTGGGTCGGGTAGTGGGATAGATCATTGCATCTTCATCCTGATCTATATCAGACCTTTTCGCCATCATGAAGGCCGCCACGTTATCTGTTTTCTTTCCAGCCCTTGTATCTGCTCATGGATTCGTGCAGCAGATATGGTTCGGGAACAATCTTGTTGACACCTGGAACCCATACAAAGACCCACAGAAGAACCCGCCGGTGAATAAAATCACGAGAATTTTCAAGGATAACGGGCCGGTTACCGACGGACGCTTTACTGTTCGTACATGATTCTTATTCATTTTATCCATCGGAATCTGCCTGTCTAACTAAAAATAGACGGAAGAGATCACTTGCAATATTGGCCGGGATGGAGTCAACAATATCCCTGTCACAGCGACAGCTCAGGTAGCTGCCGGGAGCTTGATCAAGTTCATGTGGACAGACTGGCAGAGTGATCACCCGGGGCCAAGTATGTCCCGCATCTATCCAAGCCAATGTACTGACTGTCCCGTCTGACTGCTATGAAGTTCTGACTTATCTCGCGAGTTGCAACGGTCCGTGCAGCTCTTTCTCGGGCAGCAGCGGTAATGTGTGGGTTAAGATCGACCACGCAGGCTATGATGCCAACGAAGCAGTTCCATGGGCAAGCAAGCGTCTCCCGACTCAGAACAGCACCTGGGAGGTTCAGCTCCCATCAAGCATTGCTCCTGGTGAATACATTTTAAGGTTAGATCTATCCAACGGGCAAAACTGTTGCCTTACTGAGTGGAGAGCAAAATAGGCATGAGATTCTCGGTCTCCAAAGGACCAACAAGAACGGAAGCCTTGCTCAGTTCTATCCTGGCTGTCACCAGATCACCATTACCGGAAGTGGTACGACGAAGCTGCCAGAGGGTATTGCTCTGCCAGGCGCATACCAGCCTGATGATAAAAAATCGGTAAGTTGACACCTTTTATCTGTGTTCGTTGTGTGAAGCTAACAACTTGTGGCAGATATTTCTCGAGTATCGGGACATTTCTGCAACGAACCCTTACACGCCTCCTGGAGGCCCTGTTTGGGGCGACGGTGGTTGGAAGTCATAGGTATGATGGTTATAAAAGCCTTCATCTCAGACGAAACCGATAAGCCCAAACAGATATAGTTGCAAGAGTCGGCATCATTGGATTGGCAAGAGGATTTTGAGGGGATAAGCGGCCCCCAAACTGTGCTATGTGGATTACTTATTTCTTGCACGAAATAGTACATCTTTCAGTGAAATTATGATAACAAAACTATCAAATAAAGCAGGACTGTAGTATGTTAGTATTTACTAGTAAATTCTTACTCTTCTTGGAGAGACGCGGCGGTTAATGATCCATTGAGGCTGCAGATCACACACTTACAGCTAGCACTGTTGGATTCCATTTGTCACAAATAACATAGCTGATTGAAACAATTTCAAGCCACTTACTAAAATCTTCGAATTCCTAGCCCTTCACCCCCACCACCGAACTATACTGACTCTGGTTTCTGGATTGCCCCGACATAATGTGTAGGATTACAACGACCAAGTTGTCAACCTGGAGTTCCTCTCGAGAGTAAAATTGATCAATTAGTTAGGTTAGTTTCCTATGGAGCTGTAGCCAATAGGGATTATCTAACTAGATACACATTGAACACAGTATTGCCTGGGGAAAACCTCACTCGCCTCGATACCTGGCGGGCCGGGACTAAAACCTGATTGCCCGTAAGTCTGGAGAGTAAAGATGCTTCTCTAGTTACTCATCCAGAAGATACAGAACATCATCTAACTCGACGCGTGCCTTCGGGATTTCTCTCGGCGCCAAAAGTAGCGAGTAACCCAAGCCATAATTATCATTCCAACATTCAGCGTGATGGTCCATGGGAAACCTTTGGGGTAGCGAGGGGCCTCGGTCACTTTCCAAACACTTTCAGAGTCGGTTAGACTAATGATCCAATTAGGTTTCGGAAAGATCAAACTCACAGTAGCGGTACCCATGTGCCAAATACGTTCCCGAGTGTGTTCATGGTGCTAAGGACGATTGCCCGTTCCTCGGAGCTGCCACCACAGATCTCATTTGCCCAGGAGTAGATAATAGCAGAGACACCGTATGCAGTCCCAAAGATGAAGTACGATAGGAATTTAAGGCCAACTGGGATGTTCCAAATCGTAAGGCAAATGGCCGCAAAAAGGTTCACCAGACCGGTTCCCGTAATCAAAGCAACCTTGGCATCATAGGCATCTGAGAGAATACCGTTCACCACGCACGCAACAACGTTTACCGCAGGGACGGCTCCAGTAATGTTGTTGATATCAACAACACTGTAGCCTTCTGCTTTGAGCCACAGGTCGATACTCGCGCCGCCAGTCTGGGAGAAAAACCATGCCAGACCAACCAAAACCCAGAAATGCCACCCAGATAGAACGTCCTTGATGACGGCGATAGTCAGAGGTTTAGTTGACTCGCGCCCTTCGGCTTCCATGCGCCTTTTGGCTAGAACAATCTCCTGTTCAGTCAAGAACCGACCTCGGACTTTGTCAGGAGTGCCAGGCATCAGAAAGAAGCCTACAACCGCAACTGGCATCGTAATAGCAAAACCTGTTCCGTTCAATTGATTTGAACTGGTCAGAAATGTCGGATTCCAAATACAGAGCAAGTTGAAGAACTTACAAATGATAGAGAGCCATCGCCAACTCGCGATACCATATCTACCGTCGAGAGTCGCAAATGCTGCGCTTTGAATGTAACTGGCACTCATGGATCCCAGCTGGTAGGCGATGAAGGTAAGAGCTCCGCGTCGACTTAGCTCGGAGCTCTTGTACCAGGATCCTAAGTACCAGTGAACCCCAGGGAAATAAAAGCTTCCTGATAAGCCTACGAAAAATCGAACTGCATAAATCTGGCCCACGTTGGACACCTTGTACTGAGCTAGAGTTAAAATGCCCGCAAGCAGGTCTGAAGCTGGGATCCAATGGCTGGAGCCCCATCGAGCCATCTATATATATTTAGGATATTTTATCTAGTTCCAGGCGAATTGAGTGCTTGTAGCTTACCAGTACTGTCAAAGGGATCTGACCAACAAGAAATCCAACCCTGAAGCTCTGTCGTCAGTCTATGATGTCCAAAGTTGCCAAACGATGTTGATCTTTGCCAATATACGTTATACTTACAAGTATATAGTTGAGATATAATTCAGCTCAATACCATTAAGAGCAAGGTCTTCCTTCATACCACTAACGTATGCCGCCGAAATCGTTGATGAATCCATGACTTTGACCCAATAAGCTACACAAATGTAAATCAGGATCAAGCAGTCGAGCTTGATAATCAAACGACGCTCCTCTGCCGTATCGGTGGGGGAGAACCACTGATACCATTTCTGGCGCACTGGTTCTGCGGGCGGTTGATTTGCGTGGCCAGTTGACAGCTTCTCATCAAACGCAGATGCTCTCTCGAGAGGGGATAAAGAAATAGCAGCATTTTGCCCCTTTTTGTCATCCGCAGAAGCCATTGCGAGAGAAATTCCAGTTTGGTGCACAAGAGAGGGGAAATAACAAGATTGACGAGACAATACAATGAGTTCTGAAAATCTTGCCTACTGATCACATTGGCTTTATACATCTTCACTCTCCATCATGCAAAAATGCTCTGTAATGTCTGTGGATACAGGCTGCAATTCTGCCATTTAGTAGCATATCACGCCATAGCGTTGATATAAAGTTCCTTCAAGGTTATGAAGTCGTTTTATCATCCTATTCGTGGGTGGTGGGCTAGGTGGGTATTGCACCTTTGTTCGTCTTGAAGTCCCATGTCTATTACGTATTAAAGTACTTGTTAATCTGAAATTGACTGGCCTGGTTGTAGAACTTCCATTTCCGAGGGCGGCGAAGCCAGTCTCTCCCCGTATGTATCTTCACTACACTACCAATTGTGTACTTGTGCACTGCGTGGTTTTCACCAAACGGATATTGCTCCAAGAACAACATATTGAAGAATCTCTTGAAAACGGCATACTCTGAAACGGAACTTGGAATATAAATATAATTTGAAATTGAATCATTAGGAGCGATCTACTCTTTGAAGGCATCAATTTTAAGTGGAACTCGTAAAATCAAGTTGGTTGAATGGTTGTTACATATCGCTATGCAAGTGTACTTTGAGAAGAATTTTTTATTCGAGTAGTAACAAAGCTGGCTATACAAGCTGCCATGCCTGCTACCACGTTTACAGAAGCGAACATGCATTCCCTTCGGTCGGGCCGCTCATAGCCGAGGGGTGAGTTGGGCAGCTCGGCACCGAGCCACCCACTATCGAACCCGGGCAGATTGAGCATCTTCAGAAAGACAACGCGTTAGACCTGGATTACTAACTTAGCCAATTTGTTCGGGCCAATCAACCAAGCGGTGGGGTAAGTGGGATGCCATGGTGTAAGTGGGATATTGGCCGTTCTTGACGGAAGGAGAGGTCAAGGTTACCACAATAGGCCCGAGTAAAAGGCGAGAACCGAGAAGAGTGGAGAGACTTTTGGGACTACACCTGGCAAGCCAGGGGGATATGTGACAGGAACCAACAGCCAAGCTGTTAGTCAGATCATGACGTTGAATTTGACCTTGAACATGTAGAACATACATCCGATGGAAGCCACTAATAAGCCGCGGTCTCGTCTACCACGAAAAGGAGACTGTCAATTGGTTTCTCGTCCTCGGCGGGCTGGTCAGTGGAGTTGTTGCGCAAGCTGGAAGAAAAAGCAGGTCTGATGAGTTGAGTGACGATGAGTATAAGAGCCAGCAAGCAAATAAAGCAGATTTGGAAGATGAACACCGCGGATTTTCTAACAGGTTATTGGATTTTGTGGGATAAAGTTTGCGAAATACAGACAGAGGATGATATCATAAACGGCGCGCTTCGATTCAAGGTTGGAATAGCACAGGACCAAAAGGACGCTAATTCCTTCCAGCAAAGGCGCTACGGATATACGGACATCCCTTTACCGTTATTGGTTATTGACCTCTAGTATTGCCCTCTCCCTGTTGAGCTGAGGAAAAGTGGAGGAAGCCTAAGTTATAATTGCTTCATATGATAGCGCACTCCGTGAGCATGGCCGTACAACGCTCGGTCAAGGGCCGATCTTATGTACGTGTATGAGTTAGTCAGATCTCACGTAATGACTAAATTCGGATGCAGGCTTGCCTTTCTACAGCTCCTACCGATGAAGCAATGCGCTGGCTCTTTACAGGTGAAACGTCAAGCATAGTGGCCTCCCTGATCCCTCTGCCCATTCCCAACCTGCTATGGCCGCTTTTGCTGTACGATATACCTGCCTTGAAATTTGACGAGCTGTCATCAATGCTTTCCTTCTAGGTGCCCATGATTGCCTAGCAGAACCAGCGACGAGATAGCTTATCGTCTTATCGATCCCCTTGTTTGGGGTGACATAGCTGGAGAAAGTACCTAGGGCGGTTCTTCATTGAAACAACAGATCAAATGAGACTGCTCAGGTGGGAATGGCGTAAAATAGACCCACAGTCCGAGCTCAAGCGGATGGAGACTCTTTTATTGTCACGCCCACTCATGTTTCTGCTTTTCCCATTTTCGAGACCTGTTATGTATTGGAACGCTCGGAACAAGGAGTGGTGTTAGTGAAGGCTCCTGGAGCTGAGAAAGTACTGCTCTGGTTGGGCATGAGAAGGAGTGTTTAGGGGTAGAAATGGCAGAATATCATGGATCTCAAGGATCCATGATCGCTAAAACGACTCTCATCTAGTCAGTTAGGGCGATACATTCTCTACGTGCTCTTGGTCTTAGAGCTGGGCGCATGGAATTGTATTCTGGATCGTGAGAATTCAGGTAAAAAGGGGTAACTAGTTCAAAGGAGGGTGAAATAGTTCTTCAGCCAAGAAATTGCATTGCGTAGCTATTGAGGACTCGCCGAGCCGAAGATGCTAAACGATATTTCCCGCCCATTCATGTCATTGAATATGAGCTGATTGCGGCTGCCAACGTCCTTCAAAAGCAGCCCAGTTTGGTAGTGATCTGACTTTTACGCAGGCTTGATTGATCTACAAGTATACTGGCACTTTCTCCATTAGGGCACTGGAGACTCAAGTGATGTAGAATCAAGTTTTTGAGCAATTTTACCTTCCTTTTTGGAGACTGAGGGCAGGAAAATTTGGGCACAGGCTGACCAAGTACTTTGCTACCGGATCTCGCTTCCGGCACTCTCTTCGACATGGTAAATTGAGCCTCTGCCGAAGTGTCTCCTATATCTTGCGCCCGTGTTCCCGTGCTGTGAGGGCGCGAGGAGGGTCATGCGGCTCGAAGTGTTCATCGTGCTGTCCCGTTTTTGCCGGGGTTCCAGGCTGAGTAGCGGCTGAATTATGGGGGTTGGAGGTATAAATGCATGTTACCCTTTAAATCTGCCTCGTGTCTAAATCACAAATGGCCGATGATTCGGGATATGAACATCCCTGAATGTGGTATCCGGGCTGGGCTGATTCTTGCTCGCACTGGATTGCTGAAAAGCCTTAGGCCTGGCTGAAATGTTTGGATTGGTAAAGGATAGAAGATACTTGCATAAAGGAAGCAAGGTAAAAGGGGGTAAAAATAATAACATTATAAGTGGCTTATACTTCCTAATCTCAAGTGCGTTATTAGCATAAAGGTTTATAGAACTTTCCTTTCATATAACTATAGCCTTAGGCTTATAGAGCCTGTCTATGTCTTGTCTTTTGTATTTAATTTGTCAAGATGTTAGGTATGGAATCTTTATTACTGTTTTCATTCTGCACTCGAGCTCTCACAGTGAACCAACTCCCGGTCTCTTTTAGCCTAGTTAAGGTGATGAGCAGTTTTGCTTCTACGGTACAGTTGATATCCAGCAATTTCTGAAAAGAGTTTGCATTAATGTTTTTATTTTTTTTCCCGCGCGTTTACCATGCTATTATGCTAACTAGCCGCTAACTTTTTGCGGAACTTTTGCCTCACTATTTTATTTTAGCCTGGCTACGTACGAAGATTGACAGTTTGGCAGAAGGAACCCGGTTTTCCCACTGGGCGTTTGCTACGTCAACTCTTGGTATCTACCAAATTCTTGGTCCTAAGTTTTGGTCCTTGAATAATTACCGATCTCGCAAGTAATTTATGTCTGATAAATATATTCCCCAACCAGACCAGTGACCTGGTGTAGGTCTATGGCTGTAGGGTAAGCCTCGAAAGTTGCTAGCGACGAGTATGACCCCATATGGAGCTAGGAGGGAGTGGCCTCACCAGAAAGCCCGTTCCGGGTGTCCTGAATGTAAGATGCGAAAAGAAAAGGTGTGTTTCATGTACTTTATTTGTAAGATGCGTTGGTATAACACTCGCGGGTGTCGTCTGACATGTCCCGGAGTCCGCAGTGCGATGAAGCCATGCCAGCTGAGACGCGATGGAGTTCAGATCACGGGACTTCTCACGTGATACTCTACCTTCAATCAATGCATAAATAAGTTATCCATATGCATAAACTATCCACAGACCCTCATAAGATAACGAGAAATGTAATTCTTCTATCAATTTTGTTTCAGTTGGTGACCTCTAGCTGTGGCGAATCGTCACACCAGCATGCGGGCCATGCGTGCGGTCTGCAATTGCATGTAGCCCTACAAACCCAACTGACGAAGTAGCCTCCCATCGACGAAGTAGTCTCCCATCAAAGCGTAGTCCAGTAGTCTGGACAATGTCCAGAGAAAAGAGGGTGAGGGAGGCCAAGAAAGAATTGGCTAAACTCGGTCTCTCATACAACTTGGCTAAACTCGGAGTTCGAGCTAGTAGGCACACACACTCTCTAAGCAATACTTCCGGATTATGTCTGATATTTGAAGGATCCAGCTGGGGAAAATAGTGACACCAGA
Source organism: Clonostachys rosea (assembly GCA_026958235.1). Lineage (NCBI taxonomy): Eukaryota > Fungi > Ascomycota > Sordariomycetes > Hypocreales > Bionectriaceae > Clonostachys > Clonostachys rosea. The sequence goes on from CP110205.1 coordinate 1,530,384, forward strand.
GACTCTTATATTGGCGATTCTTGAAAGCCTGGATTTAATAAATACAGGGGTCACCGACACTGGCCCGGATTTGGCAATCGCGAAGTATGGGCTATCCACATCCTTCCACTGAGTTTTCATGATCAATACCTTCTTTCAATGATATTTGTGATGGTAACTTAGTATTCCGTTCGTCCGAAGTCAAGTTAGAGAGATACGACGCAATGGCAGATCAGCTGAACGAGATCGTTGTTCGAGAGTAGCAATGTCATTCGGTAGTGTGAACTGCAACAATGCGCATTCCTTGTTCGCTACGTCCTACTCTTCAACTTATAATGCCTCGACAAAGAACTTAAGGCAGGGGGCCTACTGGTTCCAGCAGAGCATAGGAAAGTAGCGCGGATGGCCTTCGAGGGCGGTGTATGTTATATCTTCGAGAAGTTGGATATGTGACATCCCAAAGCCTATCTAACATACAGCCCGAACTATTTGACACTGAGGCTGATCAAGACTATGTCTCAGCGCCTGCAATAGATACTTGGCAAGATCAGTTGCAAAAAGTGCGATGTATGAGGGAGCATTCCTGGCTATGGCGTAAGTTGCTTCCCTGCCAATATGATGATTTGGTAGACTATGACAAAATTTATGGGTCTAAGCATAACCCCAAGTCTTGGGTGAAAGGGGATCCAAACATGTCCTGAGATGGCTCTACAGGACGAAGGATGGCTTCACTGGTTAGCTTGAAGTGAGGCGGACTATTCCACTACACCTATAAGCTTATTTCTTAGTGTTACTTAAGTCACTGCAAGGATGGCATACACAACTCACTATTGAGTTTGAAAAGATTCTGGCCATTAGATATGCCGATTGAATTGGGTGGCCAAGGAACAGATCTTCTCTTCCGACAACCCACAATCGTTTCAGACTACAGACAATCAATGTTATGGTGAGTCGGGGCCCACTTGTAAGACTGGGCAGGGTCGAGAAATTAGCTAGTTTCATCCTGTATAAAACAGACAGCAGGCTTTTCTCCTCCTTTATTTTCTGTCAAAAAACGTCCCTTCTAACGATGCATCTTTCTGTAAGTAATCTTAAGATAATGAACTATGTGGAACCATGAACTATTTGATTTAATGGGATTCCACGCACAAATCCAAACCTCATTTACGTAGCAGTTGTGGAGCGTTGTTTGCTTCTAGTGTCTAGTGTGGTTAGCTCCTCGTATTCTTAACTCGCAAATCTACGGTAGGGTTTTGAGTTGCCTCCAACCCAATGGTTTTGCATGTATACAGTCTGGAGTACGAACTCTGCATTTTGTCTTGTTGAGCGACGTTGGTAAGGTGGGAACTGGCAAAGGATTATCGACAACTCGGTCCTTGGCTCCTTTGTCCCTATTGATACTTTTGGCCGCTGAAAAAATTCCATTTCTTTGAGCCGCTAGATGCATCTATTGTATCTTCTGTCTCCCTGATGTTTCGTTTGCCTTGCTGTGTGTGCTGAAGACTTTGTAACTTCGTGTCGAACAGGTCGATGGCTCGTAAAAAGTTTCCTGTTTTAATCTCATTCGGTTAAAGAGCACACAGTTGAAGCACAGGCATATCAGCTGGAGTTAGTCCGACCAAAAAAATCCTAATCGCCATGCAGTGCCCAAATACCCCACGGCAGACGAGAGTTGAGCAAGGGCCTTGTTAATTTTGTTTTGTCGGTAAAGCCGTGGCCTTTATGCTCCCCCTTGTTTTGCGTCTTGAACACGAGCTGAATGGGCCCGTTTAGATGGCAGGGGGAGACTGGGTCGTCTCAATACGAACCCGCCAAGCAAAGAAAACGGAAACTAACCAGTTTGTCCACGATGCCGGCGCTAGTGAATGTCACTGCCAAATGCACTCTGAAAAGCCGATGCAAAAGGGAAGTGTTATAAAGAGATGGCTTCTTCTACGAAAGCTAGTCATTTTCACTCTACTGTATTAACATTCACACGACTATAATTCCTGTGTTCTCAAATACACAGCTTCTCTAACTCCAGCCAGTCTTTAATCCTTATCAAAATGCTCCCTCGCTCATTCCTCGCCATATGCGCCCTTGCGGCCGGGGCTGCTGCCAGCGCATTGCCTCGTGCCAACGGTGCCTGTACCAACGTTGCCGTTCGCAAGGAGTGGCGAGAGCTCACCAACGCCGAGAAGGCTGAGTACCTCCGCGCCGCTGTGTGCCTACGTGGACTGCCCAAGGAGAAGTATGCCTTCGTCGACGCAGTCACGACACGCCTGGATGACCTGGTTTACACCCACTTTGCTCTCAACACAGAGATTCACTTCGTAGCCAACTTCCTTCCGTGGCATCGCTGGTATGTGCAGCTGCACGAGAATCTGTTGCGCAGCGAATGCGGCTTCACCGGTACACAACCCTACTGGGACTGGAGCATCGACGCGGATGCCAAGGACATGCCCAACTCTCCCCTTTTCGATCCAGTAACCGGCTTTGGAGGTGACGGCAAACGTACTGGCAGCACTGAACCAGGCTTCGAACGCTGCGTCGTCGATGGTCCCTTTGCTAACACGAACTTGACGCTGGCCATGGGATGGCCCAACATGAACGATGCCGGCAATCGTCTGCACTGCTTCACACGCGAGTTCAATGGCGGCCTGGGCCAAGACGAGAACGGCGACTCCATCATTGGAGACATGCAGGTGGGAGCGTACAGCTCTTCGGTCATGAAGACCATCTATGGTTTCGACACCTACCGCGACATGTCCAGCATGCTTGAGGGATTACCGCACGCGCAAAGTTTGTCTCCCTCTTCTTTGACCTGCCTTGCTTTGGATTGATCTAACGCATGATATCTTCTTTAGTTCACAGCATTATTTTTGGCGACATGGGACCGGCCACCTCGCCCAACGAGCCGCTCTTTTTCCTGCACCACGCCAATGTCGACCGTGCTTGGGCCAAGGTGCGCTTCATCCTCCCCATCCTTCCCAGTCATAGTGGCAATTTCTGACTTTGTAATATTATAGTGGCAGGGCCGTAACGCTACCCGTCTGGCCGACTACACCGGCTTCAATGACGCAGCCCGCACCATTCCAGCCTCGATCAATGATGCTATGCCTATCATGCAGCTTGGGGATGTTGAACCCATTGTCAAGGACTACATGGATATCCAAGCTATGTGCTATAGCTACTCATCTTCAACTTAATCGAGATCTGAAAACCTGAGCGAGTGGTGCTGTTTAGCATTAATCATTTCGCCCCCACCGAGTATATAGAACACATGAATAATTAGTTGATTTCAAGTAAGCTTCTGAACTGGGCAATATCATATTAAGGCAGCTATCTATTGTGAATTACTTAGGGAAATCTGGTGGTCCGATAGCAATCTCCTCTTAAGAAGGGTGTCTTTCGCTAGCTACAAATCAGGAAGGGCCTCAGGAGTAGGAATCGGCTATTCCCACCCGAATTCTATCCCACCTTCATCGTCATCCTGGTGAGAGTCATCTACGGAAACGGCGAATTTGTCCTCCATTTCCAGCAACTCGGCAAAATCTGAAGTCTGTTTGTTTGGAAATTCAGGTGGCTGTTCCTGCCCGGCCATGGTGTTGGCAGACTGTGTCGGTGCATGGGCTGTGAAGTCCTCCGGGATGCGAAGCAGGCCTTTTTTGGATATGTTATCACGAACCCAGGTCCTATGTCGGGCTATTGCTGTAGGAGAAACGGTGCTTTTTTTCTTTGCAGGAGGGACAATCAGGGTGTTCGGATCGGCAAGCCGGAGGGTGTCGTTGTATGCGCGTGTGATGGCTAACCATTCCTCGTCGTAAGACAGATGGTATTTTCCATTGCCATCGCGAGAGAAATACTGCTGCTCTTCTTCCGAGCGCTCGGGAAGTTCGAGCTCCAACAGCTCCATGTACGTAGAAGGATGGTCTCCTGCTGCCTTGCTGAGAGCCAGAAACTGAGTGACGTTGTTCTGCTTGGCTTTGGAAGTGTTCTCAACAACAGATTTAGAAGAATTCTTCTTGAATAAAGGCAAAGTTGTCCGAATGCTTTCTGATACGGGAAGCAAGCGAACAGTATCCTCAAAGGTAGATTCAACATGTTTGATAGTGGCTGCAAATTTAACATGCATGTGCCCTGAGAACCAATAAGAGGGCTGCAAATATCCTAGGAGTCGACTGGCAGGTTTGCTGCCCAGGTTGTCGATCTTGGCACTGGCGAGGAAATGGGGCTTTGCAGCATACAAATTCTCATATTCGCCGCATAGTTCCACCCAAGCAGGCCAGTCATGAGTTAGCCCAATGTCGATATGTCCAGTAACTCGAAGAAGCTTCTCGACATCATATTCGCGGACGTGATAGACGGATTTGATCCCGTCACGATCGTATGGCAGTCGTTCATGGTGAGGGCTGCGATAATCTGGCCGGCCATAGATTCCTGAGAGGCCTGCAATACGCCACGGACCATACCGTATGACGCCCGCAGCACCCATATAGAAGATATTGGGCGCTAACCAGCCTCCATGATACAACTCGAAGAAATAATTTGATGCTTCGTGGTTGCCACCAATGACAATTGTGAGAACAGGAGCTCGGGCCTGTTTAGAGTAGTATTTGTGGAAGTCCCCAAGCTGGCGGTATCTTCGCGGGACAGACATGCAATTGAGATCTGATTCGTTTCTTACAGCCTGCGGTCCATGCTCTATAAGATTCAAGGAAATGAGACGTCAGGTATGGAATGGATGGCCTACCTGAAAGTCACCGCAGATGATGAGAAGGTCAAGATCCGACAGGCTCCAGCCTCTGCTAGAACATCCGGACTCGAGGTCAGCGTAGATGGTATCAAGTTGTCCATGGCCCTACCAGAAAGCGAGGCTTTCATTAGTATGCAGTGCTGTATCATACATCTTTATTGTCTTTGGCAGGCTTGACTTACACAACCAACCACGGCAATTCGTAGTTTAGGAGTGGGCTGGTTTGAAGACTCCATATTGATTTTTTCTGAGGAAATAAAGGCAAACTCTTCTGCCGATGAAATGAATGGCTCGGCCGAGGAATATAGAGATCTTTTTGGCTGGGTGATGCCTAAATGCAGTGAGTCATCGGGGAGATCTGCGCCAATCACAAATCACACCACCACTATTAATCCCGGCAATTGGTCGCGAGTATCCGCTTAGGGCAAATTTGAGGCGATCAATAACGTCTAGATCGCACCAGATCCCTAGTCATAACATCTTTTCATTGTGCGTAATCTTTCTCTCCTACTGTCAGAATTAATAGCACCTTTCGTGGTGCTGCGGGGTAGTTTTTGAAGACCTTGCCGACCCTTTGACAAGGTATAAAATGACACCTTTGCAAGGCAAGCTCACCTTGGGATGACCTTTTGCTGTTAGACATTAAAGATTCATTGCCTCTATCCTTAGCGTTTGGCAGGCAAACAATATCCCCGTCAACGGAAGCCAGAGTCATACTGGCAATGGACGCAAGAGCTGATAGTAAAATGAGAGTTAGTGGCTAGAATGCTGTATCTAATAAAGGAGCTGTGCAGTTAGCGACATGACAATAAACTGGCCATAGGTATCATCGCAGACAATCTTCCTATTCTTCCAGTACGGTGTGGGAAAAGAGACAAGCTGCACTTTTTTCACGCTATTTTTCAGCTGGTGCTAAAAGTAACGCAAGTCTACAGCATCCGGTAGAGTATTGATGCATCTTACTGAATATGAACAAAGCTGAGCTTTGAATAATGGGGCATGTAGGACTTCGTGGTGGCGCACTGCAGTCATCTCAGCTTCTATTGGCCTGTTACCCCGAATGTATATAATGAACATGATGAAAGTGCAAATAACTGGCAATCTGGAACAGAGCCCAAGGCTACCTGAGGCTGCCTTGGGCACAAATATGTCTCAAGGCAGCCAACAAGCAGCACCGAAGTCGCCTCAAAGCTAATTCTACCTCAGATTCATCTGCCCATGCGTTCCCACATACTTCAAATTTCTCACCTGACGATAGAAGATGGAGCTTGAGCTAGAGAATATCTCTGAGGCCGCATCTAACAGGACCAACATTGAGGAAGCGAACGCGCTGTTAGCACAGACTGATACCAATCAAGCCCGGAGGTTGAAGTCCGAGGCGACGAGCCTTTTGGGAGAGAGATACGTTAATTTGGTTGGCATGAATGCTATCGAGATTTTAACGGTTATCGGAAATCTAAAGATATGGATGTCCGCGACGCAACAAGAAGTTATCGAGCTCTGTTTATCCATCGCTTACCCACTACTTATTCTGCAATGCCGGTCACTCGCAAAGATGTTGGCATCATTATCAACTTTCGATGATCAAGGCCAAGTCCCGGATATTTCCTGGCACCCGCAACAACAGACAGTATTGGGCAGGCTAAGCCGAGGCTTCCATTCGAGCTACACCTGGAAAGCAGCATGGATCAATGTTTTTACTCGTTGGAAAATAGATGGAGAGGATTCGTCTTGGCTTAGCACCAGGATCGATGGCATACGCAGCCGACTGGCTGAGATATCCCCCATCTTCATTTCCATCGAAGCGGCTTTCGGTCAGATTACCATCATGACTGGGATATCTGTTGATGATGCTATGGAAAATATTGAAAACACATTCGAAATGTTCGAGACGTATTTGGACCAGTGCAAAGCGAAAGTTGACGAACTCAGTATCGAAGGTGAGCAGTCCCCGGAACACCAACCTATTTCTGCTATTTTTGACTTGAAATAGAGCGATCAAAACATCTCTCACCGTTTCCAAATCCTCCTCGGGCCCAATCATGGACGAGTGGTGCCAATGTCTCATCTAGTGGAAATGCCCAGAGGAGATCCTTTAGAAAGCGTGCTACCACCAGTAGCAACCAACCAGCTGTGCGGACCATGGAGAAACTTCAAACGCAATGGAGCCAGGCGGCAAGTCTCTTCGCACCGCTCTTTCAATTTGCTAAATCACCTGTCATCCTTATATTGACCGTGGCAATGCCATTCACCATATACTCCACCTATATCTGCGAGACCCCAGACGACCTGCCCGTTGTAGACAGCAATTTCTGGTCCACGTTGAGCCAATGCATTGCTGGATTTGCAGGGCTTTACGTAGTACTCAGGCCGATGTTCAGCACCAGCCAGAAGGATAAGATCCGGACTGAATTTCCGAAGGTTTTCTATACCATGATAGTACTGTCATTTACAACCAGCATCGCGAGTGTCTTATCATATGTTTGGAGCCCACCAGCTAGCATCCCATTGGCTTATGTATCTGGATTGGCGCTCAATATTGCAACACTGCTGATTATCAAAGACTCAGGTAATCAGATAAAGGAGACTAACAGAGCGAATGAGCAGCTAGAAGACGAAGTCAGCGACTTAGAGAAGGAGCTTGCTGGGTATCGCACAGGGAGATAATACGGGGTATGAGGGGGTAATACATTCACACGCACAGAGCGAGTATAATAATTATTGTGAATAGTACGCAATAATTATCGTTTTATTAGATAAGAATTGTATTCTACTATAATATTCGTCTCTAAGGATGTTTGTAATTAATTTCTATTTAGGATTTATATAATATCCTTTCGCAATATTTGCAAGGTAAAATGGAGAGAACAACCTTCACTTTTCGCGAAGAAAAATGAAAGAACAAAATATGAGGTGAGATTGAACTCACCCCAACGAATGCCTTGCACCGCTGTTCAGATGGTTGCCTTGTGAATTGAATATGATGAGGTGATGTTTGTAACTAAGGTCCTATCTTCGCGATGACCTTTCTGATGAAACTTCCTATGCGAGAATCTCATAAGCTCAATGAATTCATGGATCCTAGTTGAAGGACAAGGGAACCATGAGCCAATTTGCATCTGCATGATCGCTGACCGGGTATGAGTAGACATGTCGCCTTGTCGCACTGATTAGTCTGATTTTCTGTATGTCATCAAGTCGTAATGAAGTTTACATACGCGTTTTCCTTACCACCATTTCCCATCTGAATACACGTGCCCCATTCGGCATTCTTGATTCTGCTGTAGTCGTCAGCATATGTCACTGTCTGAGTCGTACCACGGCACTTACACCCAAGAGCCTACGCGGTTGCTTGACGCTCGGCCAATGTACCAATAGCATTGTTTCCCAGGAGCATTTCCAACGTGGACATCGAGCCCGACCGTGTTGTTCGGGAAGTAGAGTTTGTCTACATTGAATAGGTTAGCATTAATTTGACACGCGGTTGTATGAAGACTTGCGGTTATCGCCGGTACGGCTAATTGTCCAGAATCCTTCTGGAGTTATGTCATTGTTGACTCTTTCCAGCTTGAAGGTCTGATTCGCAATCCCTATGCAATACTCCCAGCAGTGTAGCCTAGTTCTATTCTCTACAAGTTGGTGGGTTAGCAAGGCACCAACATGCAATAAGAGAAGCTTGGGAGGGTCTCACGGTATCCAGAATCCAGACCTAGCGGGCAAAACGCGTTGACAATGTGGACTGTCGCGTTATGATAGACTAATGGCAGGCAGTTGTCTTGCCGAGCCATGTTGGGAGCACGCCCGCTGAAAATCATTCGATTCAGCCTTGTTATTTCTGCTGCTCGTTGTGCGACCCTGCTAGACAGAGCTGCGATCTCTTCGTCCTTCTGTCTTTTCATTGCATCAAGTAGCCCCTTTGCTGCTGCGTTTTCTTGAGTGATGCGCTCACTCTCGCTACGCAGGTGGTCTCGCTCCTTGATGACTTCCTCCGTGTCCTCGACCTGCTTCTGCAGCTTTACAGCTGCCTCCTCCAGTTGCTGCTTCTGGAGACGAGCGGCTTCCTCCATGCGTTTCTTTTGCAGCCGCGCATTTTCAAGGGCAGAAACATTGTTATCGTCATTCTTGAAGACGATGGGGGCTGTATTGAAGCTGAGGTTGGTGGCGTGCTGATATAGTAGAGCCATTGGGACGAACGAAATTGCGACAATTGGCTGGGCAGCCAGTCTAAATCAATCAAAGAAAAACTCAGCAGATTTTCGAGTTTTTGAAAGGTCAATTCCAAATGTTCAAATATATTGAGGAGATCGAGTATGGTGGAAGTATTCAGTGGGCAGTTTCAAAGGAGAAGGGGATTCTACTCGTAGATCTTGAGGAAAGGGTCTAGACCCTGGGTATGAGAGGGCGTATGCACACCCTCGGTTAAGACAACGTCGTTGGGGCGATATAGGAGCTGGATTTGGCTAGTATAATCAATATATAGGCCACCATCTTACCATGCAGCATGCAGCGTGATAGGTGTTAGCCATCAGCGCTAGAGGTGAGCTGAACAACCATCCTCGCGTTTTTAAATTGACCACTCTCGCCTAACTATTTTCCTCACCATGCCTTATGAAAATACTACCTCCGACTCATAACTATCATCAGCGTCTTTGCATGAATCCGGGGTGGGAAACTGGGCGGGCTTCAGGGGTGATATTCCACTGTCCACGTATTGACACGTCACAGAGACGCCCATTTATCGTAAGAAAGTAATCGCATAACTTAAGGTCCAGTCTATCATTAATTCCGAGGCTATGCGATCATAATACTTGTTAGAACGATATACAAGGCTAATTATGCTAGGACTCTTTACAAGTTGGGTAGTTCGCAGTAGATTATCGTAGATTATCCGGAAGCAGTCTTCAGGAGAGAGAAGAGCAAACTGATTATTCCAAGCATTAGACATCATAATACAAAGAATATTTCTTGTTCGATCGAAATCACCTAATTGCAAAGTATATCTAGAATTTCATGCGCATCCCCAAATCAGTCCCAACCGAGTAATCAGCCCGGCACTCTCCTCACCGTAGAAGCCGCGTAGAGTCCAGTTTGCGCGGTTAAGTTTTGGTGCCTGCTCTACGAGCTTGGAGACAACTTCCAGTCTGTCCTCTTCAGTGTGGTCGCCAAGGTACCGAATTGTAGACACATCCAGTGGCCACAAGGGTAGCTGGCCAGTTTCATCGCCACAGACCAATTCAACAGTGTCTATGAAGGGCTCAGGTGCGGCGATGGTCTTGCCTGAGGTCAGCTTGGCTGCGATGATAGGCCCCCTCAACTGGCAGTTCCAAACTTCTCTCTCTTCGGCATAGGCACCGTGGATGAGCTGCTTGCCATCGCTATATTCAACCTTAAGGCCGCTAAGTCTACCTGCCGAGGCGCTGAAAGAAAGCTTGGTGATCTTTGAGGTCCCAACAATCGTGTCCAGTGCACTGAAGCTATTCATTTCAGTCGGCGTAGATTGCGACCCAGTGCTGACACAATCGCCCAAATAGAAGTGCTCGGCAGGACTGGTTCCGGACAGAGCCTGCTTCGTCTTTTCCTGAAGTGACGGGCCCATTCCAAGGAAACTTTTAGCTGCGGGTGCCTGGACTGTAGCAGTAGCTGCCTTCAGAACATCCTTGCCCCAGACGATGCCCAGATCTTCAAAGCCATCATCAAACGTGAAGCCGAAGAATCCACGGAACGACCATTGGCGGAGATCTGTTAGAGAGAACCTGTGAATTGTGCAGCCAGCCTTAGTACCGCTTGCAAGGATGTTGCACTTTGATGTTGCCACAGCCATGCCTTGGACGGATAGCTTGTTCCCGTCGCTCTTAGAGATGTATACTTCGAGCTCGGTAATGGCTTCATCGTATTCAAGCTGCAGCACATGCTGAGGGTTGCCCTCCCTCTTCCCGTGAGCGATTTCTTTGCTCGTTGTGTAGACGACGCTTAGGCCTTCGATTTTATCATTCTGCCATAGCCTCAGTTCGCCGGGCCTGGCACCGGGCTCCAAATGTTCCAGATCATTAAAGAATATAGCGCCAGGTGAAATGCTGTTCTTGTCTTTCAATAAGCTCTGCATTCGGTACTCATCTGCCCTGTAAGAGAGCTGTGATACGGAACATCTGATGCTGGGGTGTATATCAGGAGTTTCATTCGTGGAATTAGCAATAAGGTTACTATTTTCCTGGGTCTCCTGTCTCCTGGGCGTCTGCGATACTGTCAGCTATGTTGTTGAGGTAGATGAAACTCAGAGATCCTCACAATTAGAGCAGCTTCCAACTTCTTCTTCAGTTCATCGATGTGGTCACTCTTCTCTTTCGCTGCTTTCTGGGAGTCCCTGAGCTCCTGCTGTGTGCCCTGCCATTCCTCCATAGTAGGTAAACGAATATTGTTCGTCGACTAATCCGTTAGTCTCATTGTCAGATCTTTTTTGTTTATAGAAAATGCTATGACATACAGGGACGAGCAATCTGAACACGCTCGGGCTCAGATATTGACCAGTGCGGGAAGGATCACAGGCTACTTGGGGATCTCTTGTGACTGCATCCACCTATGAAGTTATCAGTATCCGTCGCTTGTCACTCGTTGATCCAGGACTGGCATACCTCTCGAACAATCTTGATCATCTCGAACCGACAATCACTAGCCGCGACCTCCAGACCAAATACATCAGGATCGTAAGGTTGAACAGCATTTGCTGGCAGTGGCTTGTCAATTGGCTTTGCTGGCTGCTGATTTCCTCCCGCCATGCGTACCAACGCGTTCAGGTCTTCATTGGCTTTCCTCTCTTCGATAGCAGCTTTATACGCTGCTTCTTTCTTGAGTTGAGTTTCGGCTATCATCGCAGCATACTTCTTCAGGCTAGGAGAAGCTTCTCTAATGTATAATTGAATCTCTTGCAAATTCAATTTCTGGATCACTAAACCAAAATCAGCAAATTAATAAATGGGCTCTGGATGGTCTCTCTAGCTTCATAGTCAACGTACTGATCTGTATTTCGCCCCATATCATTTTATAATCCTGTGCCTCTTTAGTTGGTAGCCCCAAAAGGTAGCAAGGATAACAGACTCACAGTATATGCATCATATAGAGCTGCCGTGTAAACACCGGCATTTTCATAATCCAGGGGTGACCCTTTCCTGGTTTGTTCATGGAAACTTCGCAAGGAAGTATACTTGGTCAAGATAGCGCTGGACTTAACATAAGCAAGAGCGCACGTGTTGAATTTTCAGTGAAACGATTACCTTACTCGCTGTGGACCTGCATATATTAAGTCAGCGAGATGCATTGCAGGTTGGCAATCTCTTATTCACTTACAAGCTGCTACAGCATCCGGAAAGCTCATAGCAACCTCCTTCAAGGCTTGTAAGTTCCACTCCTTGATGTTGTCATCTCGAATATCACCACCACCAGACCAGGTGACTCTTGGAGAGGAAGTTAGCATGCCGTCTTTTCCCCGATTTCATCATTATTCTCACTTGATATTGGTCTTGGCATTCTTCAGGGTTGAGTTGTCATCCTTTGCGCCCTCGACCTTGCCCGAAACTTCAATGCCACTGATAACCGCAGACAGTTCAAGTCCGCCACCAATGTGCATTTTCTTTAGGGTATCGGCAGTGGTGATGGAAACGATGGCGTCAAACTCACCACCCTCGATGAACCCCGAGACAAAGCAGTCTCCATAGATTTCGGTGAACTGCCCCTCTGAAATGTATGGGATCGGGGTGAACTCTGTGATATTGTCACCAATCAAACGTTGATTAACAACCTTGACATGGATGAGATAGTTTATATCAGCCGTTTTAATGTCGCTTGAGTCAACAAACGACGCCTTGCCAGAGAGTGAACCGAGTCCAGCCATTTTGATACTCAGCGCACATAAGCCCAACTGTCAGTATAACTTAAAATCAAGCTTGAACAGAACCAAGTTGTGCCATCGTACCGCTCACTTCCAGCTTTTTGAGGACGTCTGAGCTGTTTTCAATGAATTCTGCAGTCCAAGTGACGACCTGACTGACTTCCTTTTGTCCATCTATGAAAGTTCTCGTTACGCTACCCTTGGCCCCATCAAGGACAGCCTGAGGGTATTGCTGTTGTGAGCTGCCTGCAGTCAGTTGCTTCGGTGACGTGTTGGCAGCGTCCGCCTTGTCAGTCAACTTTGCGGCGCGCAAGTCATTTTCAGTAGCTGGTACACTTCCAGGCTTACGAACGACATCATTAACGCAGAGGGACTGGGTGTAGGAATTGAAGCCCATGCCCAAGCGCATGGCGCTGTTGTAGGGTGCGAGCATGAGAGCCATGGTGATGTAGAGGAATGCGAAGAATAATCGGACAACATGATGACCAGAGAGATGGCAATCAAAGGACTTCGAACGATCCTGGATATCTATGACATTGGATGAGTCCAAGCCCTAGACAGGGTTGCCAAGTCGTGGCCGAGGATAGCTAGATCAGCGAGGAGGTGCCGTCGAGGGAGACATGATGTTCTAGGCCCTGAAGTTACGAGGTAGAGGGTCAGTTCGCTTAGGTGGAATATTGGCGCGTATTCAGGGCTGAGGCGGTAGGATGTTCCATTGTCAGCCCCATGACTAGACCGGTCAAGTCTATAGCGAACCGCAAAATAGGAATAAGCTCTATGTCGGATCATTCTGTCATCCCTTACGAGCCTGGCGGCGGTACAGCCCTAGTCGCTCCCACCTGGACACTTCACTAGCCGTGGAAGCGATGGTGTGAAGCATCTGGGGTGGTGTGTGTAGCTTGTCCGAGATGACGATTGAGGGACTGGGGTCTGGAGAGTAACGCCCCTCCCCTCCATCTCGCATTGTGAGATCGATATCCCACCTAATTACCCCATCTTGTCTAATCCAACCTCAACCCCAATACCTTGCATCGCAAAGAGAATATGGACATCGAAACTGCCTTTCCAGAAGATCCCTTGGAGACTACGGTCAAGTACGCAGGCGCCCAGCTTGCCCCCTTCTCTGTGCCATGGGCGAAGGGGAGAGTTCAGCTCGGCACCGGCTTCAATACGCAGCGCTCCCAGAATGATGCTCTCTTTCTAACACGGTCCGCATTTCGGGATGTACAGGGCGTTCCACTTCACTACCGACAGTGTCAATTGACCTCGATTCGAGACGAGTCCGCCACCGACATCGCCAGCAAGTCGGAAATCACCAGCTTCGCCGTCAGCGCCTCTATCGGCGGGAGCTTTTTGGGCGCCTCTGGCCGTGGAAGCTATGAGAAGAGTATACGCGAAAACAAAAATGTTGGTTAACCTCTACGACGCAAGTAACCTGTCAAAGCTAACTTGGGTCCAGAAATCAAATATAAGCGTTCGGGCTGAGCATATCTGCGGCCAAACTGATTTGGTCTATATACCCAGGCTAGACCTGGGCGCAATCAAGCTGCTCAGCGATTCTCCTGATCCCGTCAATGAGTTCCGTCGTGCGTACGGCGATTTCTACGTTGCAGGTCTTAGAGTGGGAGCAGTGAACAACACCACCATCTCCGGCGAGATGGCTAACAAGTCCTTCTTCGAGGCGACGCGTCTGCAGTTGAAGATCAAGGCGCTCTTCTTGACATATAACAAGTCCATCGATGATGTAAACCAATCTAAGAGCAACAGTGGTGGCCTGAGTGTCGCTGCTTTCGACTCACTCACCTCATTTTACTCCAATTTCACAGCCATTAGCCTGGAGGACGGCCTTGCCGCCGGGTACATAGCTTCTGATAACAAACAAAGGGCAATGAACATTGGTAACAGAGCCTCTGACGTTCTGCTCAAGGAATTTTCTCTGGGTTTGGAGGGGACGGTCTATCATGATTCTGTAGATCGACTCTGCGACCGTGGGCTTGTCACTGAGCTGTTGCTTGCCCCTTTTTCTTCGCTTCGAGAGTACCAATCTATGCTTTCGCTACGATACAATAGGAGATAGTATGACCCCCAGAATAAGCTATCAAATATATGTAAGGAAAAGAGGATAAAAATCTCCGAATGCTACACATCATTAAAATGTCATGCTCTATTGCCTGGAATATAGCCCACCTCGCGTCTGCTGTCAGCAGGAGGTTGTATTGACAACATTGCAGAATGATATTGTAGCTTTCGCTTACGGCCATGTTTACGAACATCCATTTCGTTGGACACTATTGCTACACCACGGCCTAGGGCACATCACCATGATAGGTTCGTAGCCAGTACTCCGCACAACACCCCAAGAGCTGATCTGGATAGGTTAAACTACTGCAGTCAGCAGTCACTTCCATGCACCTCCGCACCTAGCCGAAGTCTGCTCCACGCGACCCCCTGTCGAGACTATTGATGCAAGCTGAACCGCCGTTTGAAGTGCGGTCAGCCATCTAAGACCCATGACTGTAACGATACCTTACATGTTGAAAGGTCTTGACACACGGCACGGTCGCCAGGTCGGATTTCTGGGCCCAGCCTGTTCTAAGACGCCACGTCCGTAGGTCAACGGATATTTTCCTTCGGCTCTGTGATGTATTTACAAGAGCTACTCAAACTACGCCCCAGACTCGAACCCCAACCCTCTCAGTTTTCCCAGCTCATCACACACACACTTCATTATTACGTTCTCCCACAATGGCCACTCAAATTGTTCCTTACAACACTGCCATGCAGCTTGGCACTGGCTTTAACTCATTTACTCAGACTCCATGTGTTGATCATGCAGTTATCCGTGACGTGGACATAGCAGCTAAGCTTGAGAAGGAGGGTGAAGAACCCACACAAGTGGCACAGTCCCTCACTTACAAAACATGTGTCATCGAGAAAACCACCGATGTCACTGACGAGATGAAAGTTAGTGCGATTGTTCTCATGGACTGCAAAATGCTAACAAACGTGCCCCAATGACAGATCAATGGCGCGTTCAACATCAAATATGATCAATTGACGGTCGATGGTAGTGGAAACTTTGTCAACACCAACAAGATCAAAGACAGCGACGTCAGCATCATGGTTTCCGTCAAGGTGGTCAATCAAACCATCTATGACTATTCACTCACCAAGTTTCAGCCTGTTCCTAATATGAAGGAGGCATCGCCGCAGCGCCTAATTGAAATCTATGGAGATTCCTTCATCTCAGGCTGGCAGGAGGGTGGCGAGTTCTTGGCTGTAATTAGTATCAAAGCCAAGAACCGAGACGAAGCCCAGACTATTGCTGCTGAGTATGTTACTAATATGTCACATCTTCTGTATTTTCCATCTCATTGACATACTACTCCAGCGCTCGAGTTGCTTTCTCTCAAAACAAGAACCCACCCCCTGGGTCTACTACCAAGGAGCTATCGCTGGATATTAGCGCCAAGTTTGACAACATCAAGAAGCATCTAGCAGATGAGAACGAGGTCTCAGTCTCCGTGACATGGACCGGTGGCGGCCAACAGCTTAAAGAAGGTATGCGGTCCAGGTCTTCATCATAATGAGATTCTTGTTAGCTGATGCGGTATGAAATAAAGCCACCAAGGACTGGGACTTTGACACCATGAAGGCCGTCGCCTTAAAGTTCCCCGATCTATGCGCCAAGACGCCTATGCGCACCCACGCATTGCTCACCAAGTACACGGCCCTCCGGAGCTTTTACACAAGCCAGACTTTCGACCTGCCTGTTTACGACAAGACGGGAACATATACCAATGTTCTCCAGGAGGCCTATCTCGACTACAAGTCAATTCTTGCCTCAATTCAAGTTCTTGCTTATGACGTCTCTGAGGGAACGAAGGCCCTTGTTATAAATCCAAGGGGTAACAAAGCCGGTATGTTCAGCAATGCGTCCTTACCCGAGAGGTACTGATATCGTAGTAGCCGAACATGCCAAAGCAATCACTGAGAAGGCCGCAGAAACGGAGGATGAAGCGCCCGCCCCAGAGCCTGCCGTTGAGGCTGAGTCGGTTGAAGGTAGTGTGGCTGAAGTTATTAGACCTTCCAGCCTTCCACAGAAGGTGGTCACTCTCC
Source organism: Clonostachys rosea (assembly GCA_026958235.1). NCBI lineage: Eukaryota > Fungi > Ascomycota > Sordariomycetes > Hypocreales > Bionectriaceae > Clonostachys > Clonostachys rosea. Next base: position 1,547,099 of record CP110205.1, read on the forward strand.
CACCACCTTCAATCGACGAGCCGTTTGCCCCTACTGTTGTAGGTCTGGAGGAGGCGCGCCTCAAGTGCCGTTTCATGATGAACCGCATCATTCAGGAGGTGAGCCATTAATAACGCTCGGCGTCTGAATAACTCAGTTTCACTAACCAAAGTTTCCAAGATCGACAACATCACCATCAAACCCGAAATCGCCACTGATGAAGCTAGGCAGACCCCGTATCTTAGTCCCTTCCTCTTCAAGATGCTTCTACCACTTGGTGTGCCTCTGCCGTCTGAATCAAGCCCGGCCCTTCAGGCTGTTGCAGCATCAAAGGTTGACCCTGATGCACTCTCAAAGAAGTTTATGGGGGTTGCTGGATGATCTAGCACCGTTCTGTGATGTTTTAAGTACATAATATATTATTGAAGTAGAGCTAGTTGTTATCAATGCACTGTTTAGTTAAAATGTTCTGCCTACAGCCCAAAATTACCAAGAAAAAAAAATACTGTATTAATTTAGAATAAATACATAATATAGATGTTTTCTGGGTGAGGTTGTATATTCTTACTTGTCTTAGGTCTTGAACTCCTAACCCGTGCACTCTTAAAGCCAGCCTGGCATCCCGCAAACCAAAGCACTAATCCACATGTTGGAGAAAATTGTAACGCGGCCAGTTTCTTTTCTCTAAGAACCTGTTCCGCGATTCGCTCAGCAACAAATCCTGCATCAAAGAACTCCTTTCCAACAGTCTAACCAAAGCTAGCCGTCATTTGCGTCTTCACAGACAAGGGATAATACCAGAAATCAGTTTCAACGATCATCTTCCCCACCTCCCATCTTGCTATCCACCGGCCATCGGTATGACTTTCTAGCCGATGCAGAGATGTATGATGCATGTTTGCTCCGATGGATTCGGCCTGAATCAGGCTACTGCTCGCAGATCAATGGCCACGCGCGGCTGCCCCATTACGGGAGAGAGGGACATACTTTCAATCCGTTAGCTTTCTCGTGTTTGCCAGGCCCACCGCAGTTACTCTCCTATTGCCAAGAGAGGTCATATGAACATGCATTTCAGCAATAAACAGGCAAAAGTTCAAGCACCTACTGCTGAGGAAGGTCAGGCTGTGACGCGTCCATCGCCGAGGGGAGGTTGAAACTGTACACAATTTCTTAAACATTGCGAGTCTACTTCTACGGAACAGAGCTAACGAATTAGCAGATTCGTTACAGACAGCAGATGCAAATCTTTATTTGGATTGATGGAATAGTTTCGATCGTATGCACATCCGAGATTTTCGCGAGCTGCGCGCGTGAACAACGGATGCGCCGGGTGCTAATATCTGCTTCATCATGACGATACGCTAATTAGTAAACGAAAGTAGCGGATAATGTACGATCTGCCTTGGCTAATTGGATAGGGCGGATCACTATTTAAAGCTTACTTGTGTGCTCATCAAAGCGGACAAGCTTAATTCAACCCGGTACGCGTGATGATCTGCCTGCTAATAATCAACTTACCCCAGCAAAGGTGAAACGGCTCATATTCTATACGCGGTTATTCTAGACCATGCAGCGAGGCTGAGTCCATTTGCCAAGCCGGCGGTGGATAGAATAAGCAGATGCTCCGTCACCTTTGGCAGGTGAACCGCGTTGAGCTGCCAATCTTGGGTCCTTTTGCTTTTCTTGGCATTGGTCTGCCGTCAAAGTAGGAGCAGGCCGTGTCAATAAAATGAGGCCATCTTCCGTTGCCGTTAGACACGGAGACTTCAATCATCTCAACGTGGTGATCGAGGAAGTCAAGCAAAAATGACATATTCCCCTCGCAAACTGGCGATCGCCGGCCTAGGTAATATACACCTCCGGATATGCCGGGGCACTTCGCTAACTTCTTTGCAGCTCTGGCGCAGACTGCAGCTGCCCTCAGCGCGACGATCTTGGCCGACGTTAACAGGGACGGTCACGTTGACGTCGAAGGAAACTCGGATGTTGAGGGCAAGGCCACTTGGACAGAAGATAGGGGCGCTCTCTTCTTGGCCAATATTGGCGATACCAACAAACGGTGCGCGAGCAGCCGTGATTTCGACACTTGCAATGACGCCGAGGGTAATGAACTCCGGAATCCAAAGTATCTCGCACCTCTTCGTACCCTCCCGATCACAGGATTGAGCACATCTGCAGTCGGCACTGTCAAGGTTCTCGACCAGGTTGCGGCTGCCAAAACTCGCATTTTCGTCAAGTCCGGCGAATCATGGGGCTTTGTTTCTTCCAACTATACGTTCAGTGCCAGTGAGCTTGAAGGCGGCCTGGAACTCGGAATCGATTCCCGCGATGTCCGTCGCCCTGACTGGGATGGCCGTGCCCAGGTGACTTTCACCGTCTCTGATGGAGGTGAAAGTGCAGAGGACGTTGTGGCACTTCGTGTGGCCCCCGTCTTAACCCATCACCATGCCCAGCTCGCGCAGAAGATTCTCACTACCCTTCCTACCATCAGCTGGCCCGACCAAACTCGCTTCGTGCAGAACTTGATCAAGAACGTCGCTGACGCTGGGATCAGCGAGCCTGTGTTCCAATTCACATCCTCGAGCGACCACTGGACCCAGGATTTCTTCGAGCCTGGATACTCCAGCATCCCGGGCCCCGATGGACTGATCTCTCTGAGAATAATGATACGTTCATCGCAAAGCTTTCGTACGGCCGGAGAGCAAGTCTTCACTGCCCTCCGCTCGGACGGTGTAGGCGCCGTGCAGCAGCTTGCACAAGGAGGCACTCGAGATAGTTTTGGCAACTTGGAAACTATCCCACCATATACTCACGACGGGAAGAGCTACCCAGCCGGTCGCATCATCGTGGGTACCTCGGAAGATGAAACACCGCGGATTCTGAGCTTTATCAAGGCCCAAGAGTCACAAGACCCGCTGATACTGGACACTTCATGGCTTGCTGTTGGGCATGTTGATGAGTTTCTTCAATTCTTGCCTGTAGATAGTGAGCGCGGCTGGGTCCTCGTTGTTGATGACCCGCTGGCAGGTCTTGCCCTGTTGAAAAAGGCTTCCGCAGACGGCCATGGCGGTGAAAAGGCCCTTTCACGCGGCCTTCTTGAGGGGGAGACGCGCCAATGCCTACCCACGAACACTATTGATCAAGCGCTGAAACTCAACTCGTTTGACTCCTATCAGAAGCAGGCCGCCGAATTCATCGAGGAGAACATCGCACGGATCAAGAATGCGACGGGTATCACTGATGATGAGATCTTACGCATGCCGGCTACTTTCTATGACTCTAATTCCGATCCCTGGCCTTGTAACAATACTAATGCTCAATCATCCGTCTCCGCAATTTCGGGAGGACCTTCTTCTAAGGCGAAGTCCATTATCGATTGGGGAACACCATCGGGGGCTGTCCAAGAGCGACAGGCAGGTTCTACTATCCAGCTGCTTGCATTCTATCCCGGAATAGTGAATGGCGTGGTGTTGAGTGACTCCCAGGTTCTTGCTCCGAATCCCTGGGGCCCTATCATCGACGGTGTTGACATTCTTGCTAATGAAGCCATCAAATTGTATGCGAGTGTGGGTTTCAACGTCACCTTCCAAGATGACTGGTTCTCCCACCACCTCCTGGGGGGAGAGGTACACTGTGGCTCCAATACCTGGAGGGAGGCTGGAGACGTTTGGTGGAAGAGCTAAGAACTTCCATTCAGTGAACTGGTCATAATTCTACTATACCTTGAAATGATTACATTCTTCCTAGGCCTGGTATTTAATGTGTTGGAAACGCTACGCAATGGGGCGAGAATCTAAGGGAGCTAGATGCACTCAAATTTGTACTGAATTGCAAGCATCTCAGTGGTAGGTGAGCATTCGTGGATATCTAGAAGAACTAAATGCATGAAAGAGTCACCTCCAAGGTCACAAAGAAGTCCAATAATATACTTGAGACATGGCGTTTATAAGTACACTTATAAAACAAAGAGCAACATCGTTGCTCGAAACAGTGCTAACACGCTCTGAAAATCCCAGATCTTTGAGTTCAACACAGCCAACCCGTTTCATTAGCCATCAGCTTTTCTTCCCCGGCATTTTCGAAGAGTCCTTCTATAATCATTCCATGGGGGTGCTGGGACTAGGAACAATGATACAATCATCCCGCCTATCCGTTCTTGTCGCAGCTGGGTAACTATAGGGAAGCATAATCTCGCCATACTGAATGATGCGAGCGACTGCAGTGTCTTGAAAATGCCCGAAGCGCATGGGGATGTAATCGCCAGTCATTTCGACCTTGGGAGTAGTGTTGAGCTTTTTCAAACCCGTCCGGAGGTTCTTGAACCTTCTCGCAATGAACGCGTCGAACTCTTGCGGGAAGCGTATGCACTGTTCCTTGTCGTCTAACATGGCACGATCAGCGATCCAATTCATGAATCCCATCCTATGAAGTCTGATGACCCATTGAGTCCTGTCAACTTGTTAGTAATGATTGAGCAGAAATTCCATGTCCAACTTGTTGGGGTATACTCACACGACATCGCGGCATCCATCTAGGGTGCGCTCATCCACACTGGTGAGCACAAACCAGGATAAATTGGACTTCTCTCCATCCGGAAGGCCCTTGTGTTTGCCGAGTATGACATTGACGTACTCCTTGACTGTATGTACAGGGTCCACGTCGTAAATGAAGGCAATAGTGCTATCCTTGTGCATCTGCCAGGTTTGCCCCTTGAAGAGCTCGTGAACCCGAAAAACAACTCCGGATTCAGCACCTTCAACTTGCTGTCGGTTGTTCGAGTCGAACATGCAACTCCCAGCAGATTTCCAGCGACCTTTTTCCTGCAAGGCTAGGACCCCTTCGTTGAGTATAAGCCTCAATACAACGTGAGGCTTTGTTTGGTTTTCACTGTCGGAAAACTCAATATGCACGCGCTTGACTCTCGATTCGAGAACCCCATCAAGCATAGGATTCTCCTTGGCCTTTTGAAGTACACTACCCAAGAGACATGTCATGTCTCTGAATTCACTTTTTCGGCTCATACTGGTCGGATTTTCTGTTGGTCTGAATTGTATCGAGAAGCAGTTTTTGTGATTTTGGTGGTATGGAGGTTTGCTCTGCGGTGGCGCACATATTAATTTATACCTACAAGATTCCATGATTCGCACACACATAAATTCGCAGAGTCACACAAAGAAGATTAGATGTCGGGATCCGTTACAAGCTGGCCTTGTGCTCCGAAGTTGGTGCAACACGACTCCGCCCATAGGACTAATTGGAAGTTGATTTAATTCCAAAGCCAATCTAAGAAAGTAAATAAAAAACTGCGGTAAACATGAATGCATTGTTTCTCAATATGTGATGGACCTTTCAGTGACTCGAAATGTTTGCGACTTGAGATGATTATCGAAGCAACCATGTGTGGACTTCTATTCGACAACACATGCACAATTAAGCAGATATTAGTCCTTTATCATCGTGTCTTCTTGTAGAGATTCCATTCTCAGGATTTGAATTTGGACAAATGTACTATGTGCTGGGTTGATCATGGTATTGAAGGAGAACAAAGGGACATTTTGTTATTTCCCGCTTTGGTGCTTTCGTTGAGTTTTGTTTTAGACATGGTGGATAGAACGAGCACGGGCCAAGACCTACGTAAGAGAGTTCGATTATAAAGATGAACAATAGAAGATACTAGACCCGACATCTCAATATAATGAATACGGGGCTAAGAATTATATCATACGTAGATTCAGACTAGTAGATTGTTATCCATGATTCCCCAGCATCATGCCCACAGCCTGCCTATAATAGAAATCTTACAACTTCGATATCGGAGACAGGCTACTGAAGAAATTGCTTAGTCCCGAAGTGCCATACCCCAAATGCCTGATTGGTTCCCGAATAACTAATATCCTCCGCACGTTGTATAGAGAAATGAGCTGCTTGGTTCGCCAACACTTCCATTTTCTAACAGCTACCCTAACGAAACGCTCTTCATTTTGATAATCAACAGCTTGGGTGTCTTAATCGATTATTGACATTGCAGATGCCTGAACTCATTGCGCAAGCAATGTTGGCAATGGATCCGCCGGCTGGTTGAGGCTATCAAACCTCCGAGCAACAAGATTCGAGTACGGATTATGCAAACTCGGGACGACCATTTTCAAATCAGGGCAGTTTTTCCTTATCAGAGCAATTAGTTTATCCGCGGATTGTCTGGTATCTCACTCATCAGTTTCGAAGAACATAGTCGTGTACCCGGTGGCGTTACTTTATTACTTACTCGAGAGTTTGAGGCTCTTCATGGCGGTCGAATGTAGCCCGGCGAACATTTAACCTCTGCAGAAATGGAAACATGGGCTTGTCTTCGGGGGCCAGGGCCATGAGTAACCGGGTATCAAAATTCTTCAAGATATTACATTCTTGAATCAAAGGGCAGTGCTTCGCGAGAATGGCGCCTGCTCTGACGGATAGCTGTGCCTCGATCACCAATGACAGCTGTCGCAACAGTGGCAGGCCGGAGATGAGATTCTCAAAGTCGGGATTTTGGAACGTGCCGCCGCGCGCATTAAAGACTTTCATGCCTCTAGTCTTACTTGCCAGGTCGAGCGTCTCCAGCTTGTTGAGTGATCTAAGAGACACCAAGCTTTCCGTCGACAGTACGGTCCTCGGCTCGAATGAGAGTCTAACACGCTTTAAGTTTGGCAGCTTTGGTAGAGGTTGCAATACATCTTGTTTGCAATCCTCGAGCTTCAGAATGAGATGCGTCAGATGAACCATGTTTTGTGAGATCCACGCGACGGAAGAAGTAGACACTGATGTCGTGATCTTGCGGACATTCTTGAACGGAGCAGGTATTTCGTTAGAGGTGCGGGAGATGAGTCGAGGCGGAATCGATGTTCCCCAACTAAGATGAAAAAGATTGCTCCTCCCTGCCAGGTTGAGGAACATGGCATCAGAGAGCAGGCCCTCCATGTCGTTGAGGTTCACTTCCTCAAGGCACTCTGATCCCGATATGAAGTTCAGGAAGGCAGATGGGGTGACACGAGGTCCTGGGAGATTGATGGTGACGGCCCGAAGACGAGTACACGAAGCCTTCATCTGGAGGAGAAACTCATCATCGAGATCGCCGCCGCAGAAATTGAAGCTCTGCAGAGTTGGCTGGATATATTGCCGAAGACAAGTGGAGCCGCCTTTAGGGGGATTGAAGAGATCCAGAGAGACTGATTTCAGATGGTCAAACTGAAGACCTTTGAAGGCTTCATGGATATCGCCCTCTTCGCCATCGAACTCGATCTTCTCAATCTTGGAGGCATAGATCTGGCGCCGATGCTCTGGCACACGATAAAGCACACGGGAGTAAACTTTTCTCCACAGGAAGCTCGTGGCGCAGTCGAACCAGGCCCGATTTACTTGGGTTGTAGGCACCAAGCTGCGGTCGCTCGCCATGATCAGCTCGAAGACCGCCAGCAGCAGCTCGGGCAGCCTAAGTGCTTGCTCCGTGGCCGACATTTCCACCACTGCATGACACGCGGCGGGTCTTTGTTAAGTGATGAACAAATGATACAATAGTCTGAGTGGGTGAATCGGACAGGGATGGATCATGGATGGATGCAAAAGGAAGAAAACAGCTGCTTCATTTCGCGGTGCAGGAGGGGCAAAGTAAGCAGCTGTTTATTAGGCTGCAGCCCTCACTGATTGGCCCTTGACGATCCCACTGAAGGTCTGGCCTATAGCCACCGCCACAGCCTGTGTTCAGTTTCACCGGCGTCCATGAGACAACAATGCATTCCAGCCGTAGAATGTGCAGATTTGTTCTCCAAAACCCCTCAATTGGTTCTGTCAGCTGACGCATTGGCATTGTTACACCGAGAAATACGAGACCATCTTATTGAATGCCAAGGCTTGCGATTGTTGAAACGAAGCTTATCACAAAGTGTATTTTTGCGAAAACTCATAGTCAGTCTAACTTTTGCATAATTTTCAGGAATAAACCCTCGTTTTCCAAAACTATAAATAGTTTTTTAAAACAGTGACGTTTTTTTTTTTAGCGCCATAGCACTTCATCAGTGGTGAAACACGAGGGCGCCTGCCCCGACCAACACGGCTTGGTAATGACTTGAATCATCACCAGGCATGGAAGGGGGAAAATTTGGCATATAGCTAGAGTAAATCCCTTGTATTTGGTAACTTAGCCCGTTCTGTAAGATTTCTCCGATGAGAGATTATCTCCGTTGTACTCAGTAATGGTGTGATCAACTGGCGGTGAGAATGGTTGTCTCTTTCACGGCCTGGATGAAACCCGTAAAGAGGCTTTTACCATCCAACTGAAAGGATCATTCCCTTATCCAATTGCTTAATTCGGGTACCCTGACAATCTATATTCTGCGAAAGCGCAACCCGGATCGATGGCAAGAGAGTTACCTCGGAATATGCACCAGCACGTAAAAGATAGGAAGCGAAAACATACCGTAGTTCACCATTGTTCATCACACTAAACCAAAGTCCACGCAATATTCTCAAAATAATTCCGCAATCGTGTCCTCTTGTGCATTTTATTGTACCATGCACCCATGCGGGAAATGAGATCAGTATTTTATACTCGATAGTTATACTCTAGAAGTCTCAGATAATCGCCATTGTTCTCAAGGCAACTAACACGTGCGCCATGTTGCCAGCACTTGATTCCAATTAAGGATCGTTCAATATGATGATCGTGGCTCGAGGAGCGGAACTAGAAGCGTAAACCAGTTTCCAGTCTGGCCTTGGGAAATAATGAAACAGAAATCAGCACGTCCTGCATTGAGGACTCCCCTCGTTATGTATAGGTCCAGGTCTTACATTTGACCCATGTGATTGCCTTTAGGTTCGTTTTTTAGTACATGCGACATTTTCGACGGGTTGAACTTTTTTAAATACATCACTCTCCCCAAGTTCGACATGATCCTAGTTCCCTTTAGCCAAGTAGTTCTAGAATATCATCGTAGACTTATTAAACAAACCTCTGGATCACTACGAAAGGATGAAGACTTCGCATGCTACTGTACTCTATTCAGATGCGAATAATGAATACCGAGTATTCAACTCAAAACACTCTGTTTGCGGGCCCGCTGTATTTTTTTTAAAAAAAAATAACACTTTGGATCTTATCATGTCTTGGATCTGTGCAAGTCTGCTCTCATTGTTCCAATGAACCTTGAATCCCTATTCGTAGATATTAGAGTGATCCTACTATTGTTTGCTGAAGTATATTACTCACTAGCCATACTAGCCATAAATCGTTTGCAGTCTTCCATCTGTGATGCTAATTGCAGGATCTCCGAAATCTAATACTAGATATCTACACTATAGAAATAAGATTAGTACTTAACCGATATTATGACTACCTTCCCCGTTTCTAAATAATAGCGTATTGGAGACATAAAAATAATGCGATATTTAGAAGTTGGTCTATTTTTCAACGATGCTTCAAGGTGGTGTGATGCTCAACGCAGTCGGGGATGCTACTCAATGAAATGATGACGATATTCTTATACGTAGAATTACCCAATTACTTATGAAGCTCGTCTTAACCAATGAATGGCCATTGTTTTCTAATACGGGGGCCGGAAACCGATGGGTGGTGTAAACCGGACGGCGGCCGGTCTGGCGATAGGTCACGGTGCCGGATAACAAGAAGACCAACAATACGAGATATTCTGGGCCTTGATCGGTCGGTCGGCCTTGCCTTCTTCTCCAGCCCCATACGGCTGCTTTCCGAGGCCCATCAGTACCATTGGCTTGGCTCATTTACGTGTTCAAGCTACCAACCAGCGGTCTGCTCGAGTCAGTGGCCTCCGGAATGCCCCGACTAGCTTCCGTGCTCCCCCACATGCAGCTGACAATCCCATTGTCATCACTTAATAACCTACAGTCCCCCGCGGTCTAGTCTCGCGCGGGTGTACACGTATATGATGTTGCGTTGTAGGGAAGCGGGACACAGCATGGCACGGCGGTCCAACTGCGTCGAATCAATGGATCGATAGTCAAGCAAATATGCCCAACCGAAGCTAGAGGGGCTGCTGTGAAGAGTTTTCGTCGGGAACTGGAAGTCCAATAACGGGGGGAGGGGAAGGGTAATTCCCCAGTTAGGCTAGGCATGAGCCGGGTCGACGGAAAGTTTCGTTCTGCCTTTTTAATGCTCATTGACACGCATGTGTTTTGCCAATGACAGTTAACAGGCACGTGCCCTTCTGAATCACTGCCAGTAGACGAACTCCCGTGTGCCGTCTCGCTAATCTCAACGAGTGTTCATCGCCCCATGCAGTTCGGCCGTTGCCGCCACCATCTTCCCTCGAGATTCGGCGTTGCGGTATCGGCAAACCGTATGGACAAGACGAGATCAGATCGAGTTTGCTTTGGACCGACCTGACCCAGAAAACTGGACCGGCCGGCCCGGTCTAGCCTCTTCCCCATCAAACCCCTAGCCTTTTATTACTGTTTTAGTGAGCTCGCTGACCAGTAACGGGGCTTCGATTATCGAACGTTATGTGAGATTCAGGTAATTCCTTACAAAGGGGGTGGTAGTTACGGACGGGCCATTCATTCATATAGATGTGCCCTCGCCGAACCTCTCCGATGGCTGTCCAGCTATCTATTCCACCCAAACTTCCCCATCTCCTTTGACTTTGAGAACCTCGCCATCGGCATCACCAAGGTTGATTCTCCCACAGGCGTACACAGACCCACAATCCACTCATCATGGAGCTGCCGACTCTGAACCTGAGCGAGACTCCCATCCGCCACGAGGACTCGCCCCTGAGCCTTTCTACCAAGTTCCTCGATGGCCTGGCCGACATCATGGCACCCACAAATTGCCGCCATTGCGATCACTACCTCGTCCTCTCCATTGGCAGCCGCTCGGGACTCGTCGAACGCCTGCTAGCAGACACCATAAAGGCGCGCACTCCCCCCGGCAATGAGCCCAGGATCACAGTGGAGGGCGTCCAGGTGGAGACGGAGCTGGCCAGCGCCCCTAACAAATACCTGCCCGAGACAGCCCTCTCCAAGATCCCCAGCGCATCTGACGTTACCCCGCGACTCCAGGACCCGGACGTGTCAGCCCTGATGTTCGTGTACCCGCATCACCCCGACATTGTGTCGCAGCACATCAGAGGCATCGTCGAGGCCGGGCTCAACATCGGAACGGTCGTCTGGTTAGGTCCGACCGACGATTGGGTGAATTACGAGCCCTGCTTCGCCGGGTATTATGGCTGGAAGCGCGTCCTAGAAGTGTATCCTGGGGAGAAGGTTGGCCTGGACAAGTCGGAGACCCTTGCTGTCTGGCAGAAGTAATCCCTTGCATCGGGAATAGAATTAAAGCGTTTGTTTTTTTATTCATGTCTCCTCTGATTTTCCTGCATTGAGGATGGAGCGACTTCCTGTGCGACTTCACCGCATTTCTTGGGTGTTACGAGTTCCTACATCGTTGCAAAAATAATAATCAATTCGATTAACTGGAATTTATGCGAGCGCGCAAATTCGCGAATTTGCTTCATTATGATTTGCAACTGCAGATGTTCAAACATAGTGGTAGAAGCCAACGTCGCCCGGCTTTCTTCTCGCAGAACGAATTCGCCTCAGACACCACAGTTCTTAGTGGTATGGTTCAGAAAACATAGACGGTGGAAGACACCTTACACATCTCAATGCGAGGCACATCCGGTTAAGGGAACTTGCAAAGGTGTAGATCGGGTGTCTTTAAGCTGCGAATGAATATAAGCTGGCACTCGAACAAACTAAGGCAGATGAGTCAAAACAGAAAGAGACAATCACATACGGAGTTGACGATTTACTTATAGTTGATAGTTTCGATAGCGTACTAAATCTCCACGAATATAGAGACCTGGTAAATGCAAGAAAAAATGTCATACATTATGCAACCTGACGAGCAAAACCTCGAATCAATACCATTACCCAGGCTCGTCAAACTATCCGCTATCGCTGCTTTCTCGGCTAGGGCGATTCTCAGAGCCCGAGCGACTTCGACAGGACGATTGGGGCGATATGTGCCGTGGCACTGCCATTGCGCCGATCTGCTTCTCGACCTCAAGTCTATCCTTGCGCTCTCGTTCGAGCATCTCTTCGAGTAATTTGCTTTTCGCTTTCGCAGATTCGAGCTCCAACTCCAGCTGATTGATGGTCTCATTCATTTCCCGCTGCCCCTCTTCGTGCTCCTCGTCTTGACGCTGAAGCTGTTCTTCGAGATCCATGGCTCGAGCGGCTCTTCGCTGGCGCGATGCTCGTTGTGCATGGCGATTTTGCTCCTGGCGGATCTGTGATTTCCCCTTCCTGTTCAACTCCAGATGCTGCGGTTCTTGGAAAGAACTGAATTCCTCAAATGAAGGGAGCCCGAGGTGTCTCAGCCTGGGCAATGTCTGTGGTGGGCCAGAATTCTCTTGATGTCGGGTACTAGAGTGGTATCGCGAGATGGAATCGTGCTCGGCCATGGGGCTCATGCTGATGGCTGAATCAATATCAATCGTTGTGCTCTCCAGGTGTTCTTAAGCGGAGAAGACTCCCTCACTGGACGGATGGTCGAGGCTGTTCAGGCTGCGTGCGAAGGAACAAAGTCCAGGTTCCGCCATTCAGCGACAAATCAACTTTTTCTCGATTGATTGACTTTGGGGATGAGGTCGGCACGTATGTTGATCATGATAATCCGTCCCCCAATGAAATGAGTTGCTTTTGTGCTTATGTGGCGGCCCCATACATTCTTAAATCTGCTCAAACCTTCTCAGCGCAGCACAAGACAAGCTGCAGTTCCTACCAAGGGGATACACGCGACTTATTATTGCTCTCTACATTGCTTAGAAGCGCCGTAAATTGCTTGGCCATCATTATTACTTTTAATCCTTCGGATATGCCGAATTTGAGGACTGGTTTCTCGTCTCCACGTCTTACCGCACTCGCTCTCTACCTTCGATCCTTCCCCTAGCCTAGACAAGACGACGCAAGGGGCTAGCGATCGACAAAATTGCAAAAATGAGGCCCGATAGAAACATTTGGCAGAGTATCGGCCCGGGAGGAGCGCATGTCGAGAGGGATGATGTGTAAGCTGATGAGCTCACTGCTAGCAGAGGAGCGGTTAGCTGCACTACGCACAGCAAAAGTCTCGCCGTCCCGTAACTGACTGTCTCGGATTTGAATATACAGACAAACTTAGAGGATTGGAGATTGCCTTGGTAAACCTGTATTGTTGGTCAGCCTGGACCTATTTTGTACCTGTTTTGCCCCTTTTCCTTGGACAGGCATTATCTTGTACCTCGGCAACCCCGCATCAAGTCTTCGGGGTCTACCTGAATCCTGACAATTGGTCCGTGTATAACGTTATTATTAGTATCTTGATAGCATGACTGCGATCTGTTTCTTTCCCAAACAACAACCAAGAATCCGGTTCGCATAGACCTCTCACGATGGCCCATCTGTCGTCAAACATCGACCTCACGGTCGGCAACCTGTTCAATGCCAGCCACCACGTCGTGCTCGTCACAGGCGGCGCCTCTGGCCTGGGCGAGATGGCAGCCCAGGGCTTCATCCAGAACGGCGCGCGCGTCATCATCGCCAGCCGCAAGCAGAAGGACCTGGAGACGGCCACCGCGCGTCTCAATGCACTGGGCCCTGGCAAGTGCGAATATATTGTCGCCGACCTCAAGGACAAGGCCGGGTGCGATGCTCTGGTTGCCGAGGTCAAGAAGCGCACCGACAGACTGACTGTTCTCATCAACAATTCCGGCGCAACGTGGTGAGTATGAAGATAGCCTAGGCATATTTCACGCAATGATGCTAATCATTTGTTTCTTCCTAGGGGTGGAGACTACTTCGATTTCCCTGAATCCGGCTGGGATAAGCTCATGGCCCTCAACGTCAAGGCCATCTTCTACGTGACGGTCGGTCTGCACCACCAGCTCGTCAAAGGCGCAACGGCCGATGAGCCCAGCCGCGTAATCAACATCGCCAGCATGGCTGGTATCTCCACGGCTGATTCCACCTCTGGCGAGGACGGCGGCCTGTCCCCTCCCGGAACGGGCGTCTTCAGCTACGGCCCCAGCAAGGCGGCCTGTATTCACCTCTCCAAACAGCTGGCTTCCAAGCTGATGCCACAACATGTGACGGTCAACTGCATCGCGCCCGGCGTATTCCCCAGCCGCATGTCATCCTTTGGCCTGCGCGAATCTACCAAGACCCTGTTGGATAATCAGCCGAGTGGAAGAGTTGGGAAGCCCGAAGACTTCGCCGGGCTTGTGCTGTTTGTTGCCAGCAAGGGAGGCGCGCATATAACGGGTAATGTGTTTGAGATCGACGGCGGGGCTGTTCTCAGCCAAAGAGGTAAAGGTCCTGCGAAGGAGAAGAACTCACACCTGTGAGAGTGGTAGTGGTGGCGACGCCTGATGCTGTTCATGTAATTTTATATGGTCGCTGTTCAATAGCATCTCGCTTTTTAATGAAGACAACTAACCGTTGAACAAAAATAGTCTGGTAGATGAAAGTCTACAACAGGAATCTGAAAGCATGACATGAAATCGCACAGTGAGAGACAAGAAGCAGAGCCTTTACAAATCGAAGAGCGACAAATGTTAGAGGCATGCAGATCAATTTGACAGAGGTAGTGTTGGAAGTAAAGGTTAAAGCGCTTTGATCAAAAATTCATTTGTTGGTGAATCACCCTTATGAGGATGACCACATGCATGTAACTGAAAACTAAATAATAAATAAGAAATATGCAAACAAAAGAAAAATCTCCAAGGCTCTTAGTTCTGTCAAGTCCACAATGAAGATAAAGATCGACCAAGGAATACTCCCATCTCGATGATCAACGCCTGAAGCCAGACCAAAAGTCTGGGAATCAAGAGGACGAGCCATTCCAAGAAAGACTCCTCCGATTCGTCCTGCGCACGCTCAAACTCCGATTTGAAGTCCTCTGTCTCTTGCACCCTCCTATACGCCTCTTCCATTTGTGGCTGTCGGTTTCTGATTTCCCTTGTCCACAGTTGGGTGTAGGCGTCCAACCCAGTTATGAGCCTTTGAGCCTCATTCTTCTGCGCAGAGTCTCCCAATTCACTGGAGAGATGCTTCTCCAACTTCTTCTTGATTCGTTTGCTGTCCCGCACGCCGTCGCTCATGATGGAGAGACTCAACCTCGCGAGGTGGTAAATCTGTTCCTGATCTGTTTCGATGTCGTCCAATCCACCTACAATCATGCTGATGGTGCTTTTTAGTGTTGGCATCAAATAGGCTCCAAATGTGAGACCAAGCTTCACGAGTGAAGACAGAACAGGCATGACGAGAGTGATCTGAGGTACGAGATTCATGGCACTGCCGTTCGTTGAAGACTGGCGCTTTCGAATCTCTTCGTCGACGGTTCTCAAGGCGGATGCGGTCCTTTTCGAGTTGAGGAAGGCTCGGGCCTCAAGCAGTGCTTGTTCGAATGACATACTCGCCTCGGGCTCTAACGGTTCTGTCAGTCCAGAGTTTCAATGTGATTATTTCCAGCCCTTCTCTTGTCTCGATTTGTTTGACTTACCAGGTGGATAATTATTGATGGTAGGGTTAACAGGAACCAGTTCAGGCTCTCCTGGTGTCTTGAAAGCCGTCGTTGCCTCTTGGCAGAGAAGGACGAAGTTTGCAAAGACGGCCTGGAATTCGTGTTCTCTGTCAGAGGCAAACTTGCAGATACTGGTGTGGTCACGGTCAAGAGCGATGCGTGTTTCGTGACCGTCCGGTAAGCCAAGTACCGCTGAATTTCTGGGAACAATCTAACCACACAATTAGTACACAAATCTAAAGGAGCAATCAGCTCTCACTTACCACCCCCAATGGCTTGATCTTATGCGGTCGTGTTTCATACACAGTGACGAATTGATACCTTCCATACATCTCACTGAACCTCTCGTAAAGTCGATCAATCTCTGGAGCATAAGCATCCATGGCTGTTAAGAAGTTCGTGTCGGGGCGGTCAGCGTTGAGGGTCTGAAAGAGGTTGGCGACTTTGCCGTGGACGTTGCTATCGACACCACGATGCGGCGTCCCGAAGAACATGATGCCGGTGGTGAAATACCATATCGTCGATGACTTGCCACTACTCCTCTTGGCTCGTACCAAGGCCTATCAAACGGAAATTAGCTTCAGACATGAGGTCACTTCGGAAGTGACGGCTCGAAACTTACCGCTTTGACTAAGAGACCTCCGAGGCTGTGAGCCAGAAAGATTATAGGTCTCGCGGCACAGCCCTAGTAGGGTAAGTATGTAATTCTGTAGCACGTTCTCACGCGGGAAGTAGGAAGAACACACCTTGCGTTGAACATGCAGCCAATCCAACAGCCTGTCAGCTTCGGCTCCGACGGCCCTGGGCCCCGTCCCCCAGACGGCGGACGCATCGTACTCGTGGGCAAGGACACGGGCGCGAGAGGTTTCTTCGTAGATGGGAAGGAAATCTCTTACCCAGTGCACTCTGCCGTCTGGTGTGTCGCATGTCCAGGTATCGGCAGCGTGTTTCTCCTTGCCCCAAACGTTGACACCGTGGACGAGGACGATACTGTGTATCTATTGTAAGCCTCATTTCCGGTGCTGAAGAGATTCAACAATACTTACTCCACATTTGGTTTCTTCGGGTCGAGTAAAATCGACATGGCGGTATTCCCCAGTCAGCAAGCGGTATGTGCCGACGCTCGTCGTAGACGTTAAACGTTAGTCTTATCGCTCGACAAAGTCAGAAATGATATCAATTGAAGAACAGGAATTAGAAAAGAGGATTAAAAAAATTCTCTGTGAGGCGGTGAACGGCAGTGGAATATATCCCGAGTTGGGCACCAATCCAAGACGAGAGTGTCTTTTTTTGGATGACAAGTAGGTGAAGCATTCATTGGACGACAGCTTCCCACGCGATCTGCGTGCATGGATCTACCCGACGACTTGTCAATAAGCTAAAGCAATGACACCTGGAAGAGTGGATAGCCAGGACTTGGGAACACCCTGGCGGTGACTCGTAGCTGCTTATTAGTGGGTGGGATCTGGGGCGACGCGTTCGAACAGGAGATTTGGGCTCGATCACGACGTGACCCTCCTTGAGTCAGAGATATGACGGATCTCGTTTAATCGGAGTTTGGAAGAGAGAAGAAGATGTGCCCAATGGCCAAGACTTATGCTATCTTGGGGCACAACGTTGATCGCTGCAATTGGGTAGACTTGGCTGGAACATCGACATCCTAGGTAAATTTTGATTTCTAATGTAAGGCGTCTAAAACAGGCTATTTGAAAATGGGCGTTACGATATTTTATTTGGAACTGACAGAATGGGGAGCGGTAAGTAAGGGTCATCTCAGTTGCATCTGGTCCGCCACTCAAATCTCCTGATCTTGAAAGGCCAGTATCACTTGTCTGCATCAGGCGCTTCCTTCTTCAAAAAGTTTGCCCCATTCGCAGTTGTATTCGTTATATCCCAAGCCAATTGCCATATGCAAATAAACATCGGGGCAGGTCAATATGCCTCCCTCCCGCTGTAGAAACCGTCCTACAATCCTGCGGACCGAGTCAATGTCCTCCTCATTCCGCGTAGCGATGGTTCCTGCAGGCACGCGATACACATCACCGCGAGGCCAGGCTCTCGGGTGCTCACAAAAGTAGGAGAGCCTTAACAGCGAGACATAGTCGAGGTTGGCACAATGATCCCAGAGAAATTGCATCACTTGGCACCAAGTACCACCGTCTAGATGCATCTTCACATCTTCAAGAGTGAGATTTTGTAGACTCGCCGGTGTTGTATGGTCCCATTCCTTAGGCAGTAGTAGCCTTAATATGGATTCTTTATCCACGTAAACACGGGAAAGATTGAGTTCCTTCAGGCCATTGAGCCTAGAATAGCTTTCCCGTGGCAGGTTCCGCAAGTCCAGGTAATGAGTTGCCCTAACGCCTAATGATGTAAGATTGTGGCATGAAGAGATGAATTCCCATACATGGTCTTGGTAATGCCTATTCGGTTTGTACAGCTGCAGGCGGCTTGGTGGATGTTTCAGCACTGTCCCTCGGGAGTCATGAACTGTCCCATCCAAGTCTTCCGTCCTGTTCCAAGGACTGCGGCTATATTCATGGCATCCAGCAGCTCCCGTAGCGTCTGTGATCCCTATGAATAGATTTTTGAGCTTGTCCCGCGCGGCTTGGCTCATGCCGGAAAGGTAAGCTTTGACGTTATATGTTCCTGGAAGAGACACACGGAGGTCCTGCAAACAAGCGAACGCCTCTTTCCGGAGTCCGTACTCGAATTCCCGCGAAAGCCCTCGAATTACATCGAAGTTGTATGACTCTGCGCACTGATCATCCACATTGACGTGCGCTTGTGGGAAGGCGATGTCAAAAGATTCGATATGGACCAGACTTTTCAAGAAGCAATGGAACATATCATACACCGCCATCATAGCTATTGATCGTTTGCGAGCTTCTTCTCCGCTAACATCGGAAATGCAGAAGCGCGCGAAACGTCGGTACGCTGCCGCGCCGTCCTTAGGCCATTGCAATAACTCCTCCTCAGTTGGCCGCCCTTCTATCTTTTCATACTTGATCCGATCCGGTGCTATACTCGTCTTGATCGGCAGTATCCTCAATCTCCTGACAATATTCCGAGTTGGGAGCAGTCTTCCAACCCCCACCTCATCAACACATAGGTGCCTTACCTTGGCAAGCGAATAGTCCGAGTCAAGATTCAGATGCCATGACAGGTGTCTCTCAAGAAGCTTCGTGGCGCTATAGTACCATGCAAGAGATACTAGGCGTATGTTGCAGACGGCCTCGAGGTCGAAGGCCGTACGATGGCCAATGCCAAGCTTATCTCTGCACGTGCTGGTTCTGAACACGCGCCCGTCGATCCATTGCGTGCTCGCCGCCCGGTCCTCAAACTGATACACGGTGGTGAGAAGCGAGAACACGATGTTGTCAATGACTTCCTGGGGCAAAAACATGTCGAGCGTGTTCCAGCATTGGCGAATTTTCCCGACCACCGTGAATCCTGGGGGCAACCGTGATTTTTCAGAAAGAAAAGGGCATGTCAGCCTGCAGGTTTGCGAGATGAGGGACCGGCCCTGTACAAGGGGTCCCAACGTGTGTAGACATGGATAATTGGCCCATTGCGGGGCCAGCTAACGATTCACCAACATCGCTGCAGCAGAAAGTCCTGCACTTTTTACCAGTCTTACCAGTCCAGAGACCGTCGGTGAGGGGGGCAGAGGATACAGTTGATCCTCACCTGTAAACCAGGCGGTTCAAGACTTGCGCGGCCGAAGGCAATACTTTACTGGTATAGAAGCAGATTCAGAACAGCCAGAACCAAACAAAGTTGTTGAATCGATTGAAAGTTTGACCAATTCGCCCGTAAGTAAGGTGTAGGTCAATGGACGCAACAGCCGTAAGTCTTTCCCAATAACATACGATCAAGGTTCCAACAGCCCTTTCGATACTAATATATGGCAAGGTAGCCCAATCACTAGTCTCGATATAAGGCTCATTCTCATGTTGCGAAAATATACAGGCTCAGCATTAGATAATTTACCAATAAGACTGTTAGGCTTCCAAATATAGAGCCATGTTAGCCTATATTCCTAGATTGCAAGGGCAGTGTTTAAATCAGAATTCGAGCGGACAACTCCAAAAATACGTTGGGAAACACCATTGGATAGCTTCCCATCACGCAATTTAACACTTCCTCTTGCATCAACTCGCACACATAATTAGATCTAGCCAGTTCGGCAATCAGGCTCCACTTTCGATTAGAGGCATGACTCCTTGGGGTTGACTGTTAAGCGAGAGAAATCACTCGCCCACGGACAGGCTAAGAAGGCTCAACCACTCCACCAAGCCGATGCCGGTCTAACAGGCGGGTCAAGCCGATGCCGAGCTGCAAGCCGATGCCGAGCATATTGTATACCGTAATTTCGCTCGCTCTTCATTTCCAGAGGAACATCTTGATGATACATTAACAGATTGGCTGAAATCGACAGACTGTCAAGGGAAGAAAATCGTTCTAGCGCACCTAGGAAAAGCGTTGAGAACTCCAGACCATCCGTTAACCCCTTACACAATGCCTCCCAGTCCGGACACCAAAGCCAGGGCCAACCCTCAGCAGCCTGCAGTGAATGTGTTGGTGTCGCCACCAACAGCTTCCAGATTCACAGGTAAAAGGGATAAATTGAGACTGTTGCTTCTAACTAGTAATTACAGAGGGGATCCGCAGCCCTTATATCCCTGAGAATCCCTCGATCGTATTCTCATGCGAGCAGCCCGGTCTCGGGCTCGTAAGGTCATTCCGATATCCCTCTGGCTAGTAATAACTAGGGATATTCATATCCGGATGACCGAGGTCATCCTCTTCCTTCGAGCCGTGCGTTCAATAGGATCAGAACGCTCTTCGAGGCATCGGCTCTGCGCCGATCTCTCGGTATTAGGTTGATCGTCAAGTCAGTAGGTTCGCGATCAATCCTACCGGCTAGGGTTGCTCGAGCCGATAGGTCAGGGCTCTGACGATCGGGTCCAGTTAGGTTGTAACCCTCCAACCTAGCCAACTGACCCCTCTCGGTGAAACTGATCCTTCTCGGTCTGTTGTATCGTAGCCGCGGCTATCGTGTGATTGAACCTTACTCTTGCCTTCGAAGCCGGGCCGGCTTCCACGGAATTCCTGTTGTTAGTTACTAGCAAATTGTATGTGCGTTCGAACAGGCTGGGCTGCGGGCTTCAACGTTCATAGATTATCTCGGTAGTTGACGATAGCTTCCTATCGCCCGCTTGGCTCCAACAGAATGAAAAACGCTCAGTACAAAATGAAGTCACCCCCGCTGAAGAGACAGGTTTAGAAGATGAGATTCCTCCCGAAGATCAAGATCAAGACTTCCCCGAGGGTGGCCTGAGAGCATGGCTAGTGGTGCTCGGTTGCTGGCTCTCCTGCTTCGGTGCGCTGGGATTTGCAAATTCGATGGCTACAATACATGCGTATATCAGCAGGCACCAGCTCGCAGACCATGGCGAGGGCTCCATCGGGTGGATTTTCTCCCTCTGGGCGTTTCTTTCCTTCTTCTGCGGCATCTATGTCGGTCCCATCTTCGACAAGTATGGACCCAAGTGGTTGCTTGCTGCGGGAGGAGTGTGTGTCGTCGCCTGCCCAATGTTGTTGAGTATCTGCACTGGTGAGAAACCCCCCCTCCTTCAATTCTATAATTACAAAGCTGAAACCAATGTTCAGAATATTGGAGCTTTATATTAGTGTTTGGAGTTCTGAATGGCATCGGAGGGGCGCTGCTCTTGACTCCTTCATACGCTACTGTTGGGCACTGGTTCAAACAGCGTCGAGGCTTGGCGACAGGAATCGCATCCACGGGTAGCTCATTCGGCGGTATGGTGTACCCCATCATCCTGCGTGTTCTTTTCGAGCAGGCCGGCTGGAGATGGGGTATGTGGGCAGTGGGACTGATCAACCTCTTCTGCTGCGTTTGCGCGTTCTTCCTCGTCCGGACACGTTTATCGTCGACCGGAGGTATGAGCCTGCACCCCGACCTCAAGATATTCCGGGACGTGGCTTTCAGCTTGGCAACACTGGGAGTCTTCCTGATGGAGTTTGCACTATTCATTCCCATGACGTACGTTTCGAGCTACGCCCTCCGCAAAGGGTTCGGCCTCAGTTTCTCCTACCAGATCCCAACCATTCTGAATGCAGCCAGTATCTGCGGCAGGATTCTAGCAGGGTGGTGGGGTGATCAGTTCGGGGCCTTCAACTCTCACATGCTTGCTTCCATATTGTGCTGCACGTCCTGTCTGGCCATCTGGCTTCCAGCTGGATCATCCCTCGCCGGCTTGGTGGTCTTCGTTGCCATGTTTGGATTTGGCAGCGGGAGCCATATGAGCATGAATCCTGTCTGCATTGGGAAACTGTGTGGTATAAAGAACTATGGCCGGTACTGGGCCACCTCGTGCACTGTGGCATCGTTCGCTGGCCTCATTGGAGTGCCGCTGGGAGGACAATTGATTTCAGGGGCAGGTGGTGAATACTGGTCTGCTATTGTATTTGCTGGATGCTTGTATGGGGCATGTGGTGTGACGATGTACGCGGCGAAGGGGAAGTGTGTTGGTTGGAAGCCGTGGGTGCTCTTCTGAGATGTTTGTCTCGTTGAGATCAAATTGCAAGCTCTATAAGGGCAAAGATCACGCCACTTCAATCTACCACATGATGACAGTTATGTTAATTGAATCGCCTTTATTTTATTCCAAATCATCCATACCTACGAAACGCCAATGATAGATCCGAGATTCAAGCCCCCAATACCTCTCTCCGCTGGTTGCTTCGAGATGCTTCGCCTTACAATAACTTGAGTCCTCAACACCACCAGAGAAACAATACAAAATGACATTCATAAGACCAATAATCATCGCCCCCCTGCAATTTGCAGCTTTCCGTACTTGTCCATATGGGCGCTCTCGCCGGCAAATAACCAAAACCCACCCTTCACATTGTGGACGATATCTACACCCTCCCTGCCATGCGTCTTCTCCATCTCCTCGCGGAAGGCGGTCTTGGGCTTGTTGTCCTTGATGCGCTGCCTCTCGAAGAAGAGATAGGCGGCGTAGAACACCGTGCTCGTGTTCCCGTCCATGGTGTCCTTCTGCTCCATGAAGGTCTTCATGTTCATCGAGTTGACCTTCTTGCCTCCATCGTCGGGCAGGCCCTTGTTCATCGCCCGGACAAAGGCGGCCTGCTGGACGCCCTTGCGCAGGAGGGCCTTGATCTTCTTCCGGATCTCCCTGCAGGTGTCGAAGACGGGCACCTTGCGGGACTCTTGCCCGGGCAGGTCGATGTGGTTGACGTCGAGGAGGGCATCCTGGGTGTCCTTGGCGCTGGCCTTCTTGGACCGCTTGGGCTTGTCGTCGCCCTCGGCCGCTCCAGCTGACTTGCGCTTCTTGCCGCCGGTGGGTTGTGGGGTGGGAACAGCGTTGGCGTCCTTCTCAGCGAGAGGAGCTGGCCTGGTCACGACATTCGCGGGCAACGACGTGGTTGGCATGCCCACGGGGATGGGGAGGGGGACTGGCGTCTGCTTGGGAGGGGGCATGGTGATAGACTGATTGGTGTTATTGCCTGTAAATAGATAATAAAGTGACTCGGCTGCTACAGCGTGGATTCTACCCGTCACCAACGGTCGATTCTTAATCGATTCACACGAGAATCGTGTGGAGGGATTCCGTCATCGCAATAACAATTGAACGTGTCGACGCGAATTGCTCGATCTGCGCTAACAGGGATTGTTCAGGCCCAAGCAAAACTCCGCAGATCGGCCCAATTCAGGCCCGACAGAGGCCTGACAGAGGCTGCTATCGGCTGTTTCCCAATCGCCAAATGGCCGAACATATCGCACAATGGACATCTCTCTTCGGTGACAATTGATGAATAATTATACATTGTTTTACTAAAGAACTGTAATGCTATCGATATCGCGTATTTCTAGAGGATTGAGACCAGTATATATGCCTTGTTGTCTGCTTGGATGACGTGTCTATGAACAGGGAATGGTACCCGATACACTGATTTTTATGTCGTCCACTGTCGACGTCTTTCCTAAAGGACGGCCATAACCAAACGACTGAGTTTTATTTAAATAAGTTTATATCCGATAAATCCATCTAGAAGTTTAGCCACTGTAAATGCTCGTTCGATATACTTTGGAACACCATGGTTTCGAACCGTGGGAGTCTGGTACTTGTCGGGCTGCAGGGTAGGCCTCTGGTGTTGGGACAAATGCGTTCAGTCTCCATGGCTGTAGCTCACTGAGAGGCTGTGACTTATCTAATCTCATCCAAATCAAACGCCTATAAAAGGGGTTTCTTAGACAGACCATGTATAGTGTCAAGTATACATGCTCGGTGTATCTGAACTGTAATACGAATCCTTTCGGCAAAGCCCACTTTCTCAATTCCGCAGCGCCCCGCTTACGGCTGAACTTTGCACCTACAGCATCCAGCTGACCACTTTGTCGAACGATATAGTTCTGAACCTGCTTTCTTTTTTGTCTCAGGCCTCAGTCTTAGCATTGAATTACCTGTCAGTAGCAAATTTGGTGCCATCATGACCTCCGATAACACTGCCTTGAACGCCGCGGCGGAATATCTCGCCAATCCGCGCTTTCATCAAACAACCACCATCCCCTCAGGCGGCAAGCATGGTGACGTTCTAATCAGCTATTCGGAATGCGGACACTTAGATTCTAGCAGTGATGCCGAGACACCGACCGTTTTGTTCACCCCGGGCATGTTTGGGTCGCGATTCCTCGGCACGTTCATGCACGCCTTTGGACAGAAGCACGGCGTGAGAGTCTTGGTCCCAGATCGGTAATCTCCTCTGGAAGCCAATGCTTGAATGAAGGCTGATGATTTGGACAGTTTTGGATTTGGAAAAACGCCAAATGTTGGTGCAGAGGATCGTATCAAGGACTGGGTAGCCATCCTGCCCAAATTCCTGGAGGCACTTGGCGTCAAGCACGTCGCGCTCGCATCCCACAGCGCAGGCACACTCTACAACATGAACCTCCTCTGGCACTCACGTCAGATCTTGCACCCTCAGCATCCCATGGTCTTCTTCTTCGCCCCCTTCGTGGACGGAGCATGCTCCAACGCGGCGCTCATCTCCTCGCTACAGGTGTTTCCAGTCTTCGCCTTGTCGCAGTGGAACAAGCTGGCCAAATTCTTTGTAGTTCAGGCAGGAGGAACGATTGAGGCGTCGTCCGGTATTATGGGTCAGATGGCCCAAGCCCTGACGCCTGGGAACCAAGAGCCCTCGGAGAGGGAGAAGAACATGCGGGCCATCGAACGTGATTACGGGCCCGCGTACGATACGCAAGTCGAGCTGGAGCGTCTCATGGTTCGAGGCATGTTTGATCAAGAAACAGCTGGTGCAAACTGGGAAGCGGTCAACTGTCTCAAAAAGGGACCAAAAGGCTCGTGGGATGAAGCCGAAAACATGCATGATCTGGTCGAGAGAATCGCTTCGAGAGAGAAGGAGACACACTTAAAGGGCCAGGCGGGAAAGCTCAGCGTAAGCATCTATCTTGCCGAGTCGGACATCATGACTGGTAAGAAGGGCCAAGATTACTTCCGGTCGTGTTGGGAAGAAGCAGCTGCAGCACATGATCAGTGTGTGGACATAAGAGCGAGAACTGTCGAGAAGACCAATCACGACAGTGTTCTCACAAACGTGGAGACCTTGGCAGACATGTTTAAGCTTGTGAGTGAAATGAAGAGCAGCTAGACGGACCAACAATGGGTGACGTGCCCCCTCTATATGTTTACAGTGGATTAGCTTTATCATATACTGAGTGAAATAAGCCGAGGCTAGTGAACTGTTCTACTTGATGACATTTATCTTCTCTTATCTTTGGGAAAATATCTCGCGATGCACTCTTCCAGGTGATTTCTTCGCACCAAATCAGCTCTGCCCGAGCCCTTGGGTATTCACTTTCCTTTACATCTCAATAGTCGGCGGTGTGTCTTGTTTTCAGGCTACATACGCGCACTACCGGATTCCATGTACATAGACCCTATGCATTAAAGCTCCCTATGGCCATCTGGCCCGCCAAACCACTTTCTGTCCTCTTCCCAGTTTTCCAGGACTGGACCTTGAGGGTCCTCAGACTCCTCGTATCCATATCCGTATTCGCCACTTGCCCCGTCATACCGCGGCCATTCCTCCAGCATATATTCTCGGAGCCGGCCTGTCCATGGCCATTTCAGTTCCTTGCCAGCCGTGATCTCCGTGCACTCACCACCTATGCACAATTTCTCAAGGTTTGGCATCAGGGGAGCGATGATTCCAGCTGCCTTCTCGGTGCTGGAAATATAACTTATCTCCTCCTGCCGTCTTAAGACCCTGCCAGAGGCGCCGAAGTATGCATTGCCACAATCTGGCCACTCAT
The DNA here is from genome assembly GCA_026958235.1 of Clonostachys rosea. Lineage (NCBI taxonomy): Eukaryota > Fungi > Ascomycota > Sordariomycetes > Hypocreales > Bionectriaceae > Clonostachys > Clonostachys rosea. Next base: position 1,573,030 of record CP110205.1, read on the forward strand.
CAGAGCCGAATCCCAAGTAAATGACATGAGGGAGTTGAAGTTCTCTCAAATTTTCGAACTTGCTCAGTTCCCTTGCCATTGCCTATATTGTTAAGTATTGTATTAGTTTTTTTGCCCTGTAGAATTTCACGCCCCACGCGATCTTGCTCGACAAGGGAACATTCTCACCTCGAGATTCTCTCTAGCCCATCGTCCGTCCACATCTCCGTCGATATCCAACCTCACAAGCTGGCTCGCCGACTGTTGTAGCTCAGCGACCAACTCTGGTGTCCAGGTCGCATGAAGGCCAAACTCTTCGAGACGCTTTAACTTCGAAGTGGACTTGACGAGACTCATCTGCGGACCGTCTGCTTGTTGCGACAGAGATCTCATCGAATAAGTGGACCAGACGTAACTTTTCGTGTAGGAGGAAAGTTTCCGCAAGTGTGGTGTCCCAGCCAGCAGATAATGCATGTTCGGCCCGAGACTTGCCTCTTTCAAGGCTGGAAACTCGACATTTTGCTCGAGGAAATATTTCTCAAACGTAGCGGCTGCGGCGCTATCTGCTGACGGTTGGACCCATGTGAGATTCGAAAGGCGCGGAGCATTGGCGAAGAGCCGTACAAACAGGTCCAGAACATCATCAGGTGGGGTCGGCACCTCGCCAAACCACTCATCATCTCCTCTGTGTAAGAATATGTCGACCTCAAACTCCTCAACGCCGTCGAGAGCCGCTTTGCAGCTCAGGATGTCAGATAGTACCTCTCTGGCGTTAGTCCATCCACGCCTGCCTTGGGACACTTTGTTGTTGTCTACTGATAGTCGTTTGAATAGGTCGTCCGGGAAGTCTGGCAAGGATGCCCGGAACTGTGAGTCTGGATTGCATAACGCCTCGGTAGGATCTGAAAGGGATTCGATATCGCGCTGCCGAGACTTGATGTAGGGATGATTGATCTCGCGAATAAAACGCGGGATGCTACTCTCTGATAGACCGAAGTAAGCTAGCAGCGACCGAGGCAGAAACGCGGCGCTCGAAGCGCAGACTATATTTGCAAGAACCAAACACTGTAGAGACTTCATGATGAAGGTAAGAGAACTGCTAGATATTTGTTTTGTGCTAGAATGTGGCATAGGTTTTGTTGATCTCTAGCTTTGTTTAAGAAGAAAACGTGTCCTTGTCGCCCCCAATTGCTGACAGGTATATATATGTAAGCTTGTGTGACTGGAATCCACCACCGTGAGAGCCGAATCCTGTTCTATTAGAAGTCAAGATAAATCACTTGATGAAAGGCGTTGCTTGCATAAACAGTCTATTATCATTCATATAATCTATGTTGCAGTTTGCACTCGCATATGCGGTCGAAACTAAAAATCAAGAAATCAACGCGAAACACAGCAAATGCATACTGAAATCAATCTGATCCCAAATAATAAAACCCCCCTCATGGCCCTCCCTCGTATATTCAGACATCATGAGTCATCATGGCTCTTGCGCAAGCTTAGTGCTTGTTCTTCTTATCCTTGCGATGCCTAGATAGCACATGTTGTTAGCGAATCGTTCAGCCATGAGCACTTGGTCTTGAAGGCTTCTTACTTCTTGAGCTTGTTCTCGAGGAAATTGGCACCAATGGCACCGGCAGCGGCGCTCGCAAGGCTGCCGAGCATACCGGCGCCGGCCTTGTGGGCTGTCCAGCCAGCGGCACCACCTCCGACAACAGTCGCACCGAGGCCTCGCTCGCCATCGGGGCCGACCATCATCTCAGGCTGGCCGTGAGCCTGGGGGTGGGTCTGGTATGCCTGGGCATTGTAGGACTGCTGGTAAGGGGCTCCCTGTCCTTGGCCGTAAGGAGAGCCCTGGCTTGGTTGTTGGGCATACTGAGCCTAGTGGTGAGAAGTTAGTACATGGCCGAAGTTGGAGATGGTGATGTGCTGATTTGAGACTGACCTGTTGAGGATAGTTGTTGGAGTTGGAGGAAGATCCGTAGTAACTCTGGGCAGACATGATGATGTTGGTGAGTTGGTGGTTGTGTGAAAGTGTTTGGTAAAGTGGTGGTCTTATACTGGTGAAGTAGCTTGTGAATTGAGTTGGATGATAAATTATTAAGGTGGACACCGAGCAATGAGCTGTATTTATTCTTTTGATGCCATCTAGAATCCTCATTGATATTTGAGACAGCGTCGTGTTCAGCGGTGGCTCGGTGGCCGTATGTGGAGAATTTCAGCGCTGTTTTGGGGGCTCATTAGTGCCGGTGACGACTGCCGGAGGAGAATGCCTTATTTCCCAGCAGAATCAGCCCAAGATCGTCGCTTTATCTTGCGCAGTTTCTCCATCACCCGCCGTGGCTCGGCTGTGTCCTGCGAGCTGATTGGCCTGCTCGCTTCTTGGCGGCTGCGGCATCGCATCTGCCCAAAATAGAAGCCGAATCTTCTGTCGGTTGCTTCGATACTTCTCTCACGTGGCTCTTTATGCTGAAACTAAATGTTTGCGATAGCGATAGCGATGCAGGTCTGTGCACGATGTATTGCGCGTCATCCTGATTGATAGTCATGTGGTCAACTTGGTGAATCGCCTTTGTCGGCCAGTGGTCACATAGATTCGGCTTTACAATATGCTCGGACCTTATCCCAGGAACAGAGTGGTCTTGGGCAACTAAGAGCAGAGGAAAATAGTGAAAGCAGTAAAGTTATCGGAGAGATGAAGCTGAAAGCGGCGCATGATTGTTATTGAGCCAAAGACCAATGAGAGCAAGACAAATGAGGTTCAGCTCAACAGCCGCCAAAAGGTCTCCCAATTCATACAAGCCCAATCTCGCCCGTGCCAATATCACTCGATGGTTTGCGAAATGGAGCATAGAATGCTGCATGTCTCAAAGATGTATCAATCTCATTCGTAAATGGGCCGCCCCTTCAGTCCCCGAGTGGCTCACCAAACGACGAACGGCCTCGACTCTGGCCAGCTGAGGATGAAACTGCATCACTAGATCAATATCTTTGCAGCCCAACATGCACCCCCTCCGCACTATCTCCATTTTGGTCCACCTGGAATCTAGGGTGTGGACGTCTAGACTGAATATACGATTCCAAAATGCAACATGACAGACACTATTGATTCCCGAAGCATTACACCATAACATGGTTTCTATAACTCCAAGTATAAAATGGACCCAGCAACGGTTTGGGTCAATCTGCTCGTCACATATACACATTACTCTTCTTACCTAGCCTCAGCCTCGTTCTCTTCATTAAAAAAACTTTCGGTAATCATGTCGGAGCAACCTTCTATCCCCGTCCTCCCATACCAGCCCGAGGACATGGCGGCGGCAATCAGACTGTTCAGAACCAAGCGCATCCCTACCTATGAGCCCGGCGAGGATGACCACGAGCGGTACATTGCCACCGCTAATTTACTATACCGCTTCTCCCTCCCGCCCTGTGTTGTCCAGCCCAAGTGCGCCTGCGACGTGCGTGATGTCGTCAAGATCGCCAAGGCAAGGAACATCCCCATCACCATTAAGAATGGAGGACACTCCTTTGCTGGAGGGTCCACTGCCCAAGTCGGGATTCTCATGGAGCTCGGCTTGATGAACCAAGTGTCAATCGCAACGGACGAAAAGACCGGCGAGAAGACAGCCACGATCAAGGGTGGCGCTCTCTGGTTCCATGTGTACAAGAAGCTCATTAGCGAGCGCCTCGATGGCCTCGTGGTCAACGGCGGGCGTTGTCCGTCTGTCGGTGTCAGCGGTTTCATACTCGGCGGCGGCTTGGCGCCGTTCACCAGAAGCTTCGGGATGGGCTGTGACACCGTCAAGGAGTTTAGCATCGTCACGGCAGCGGGCGACGAGGTTACCGTCACCAGGAACGACTCCGACCCGAACAAGCGCGCGCTCTTCTGGGCACTTCGGGGCGCCGGCGGTGGCAACTTCGGCGTGGTGACCGAGATGAAGCTTGAGCTTAAGAAGCTGCAGAGTCACTGGGTCATGGCCGGCAAGTTTACCTGGTACGTCAAGAAGGAGAACATGGATGCGTTCATGATCACCATGAAGTCATTCTACTCCAAGAACTGGCCCAATGCTATGACCATTGATAGCACTTGGCTCTGCGAGACTAGTAAAACGGACACTGAAGTGGGTGTTCGTTTCATCGTGTACTTCAATGGCAGGAAGAAAGAGTACGAAGAGGTCATTGATGGATGGGAACTACCAAAAGGGGACCTGGAGACCCTCACTGAAGCTCGACGGGAGAACGCTTTAACTCAGCACGACTATCTCAAGACGCAGCTCAAGCAACGATCTCTAGAAGAGGTCTCGACGCGATTCCTCCACGAGACACTTGCCGCGCAGTGGATCGAAGAGACCAAGAAGGCATTCCCCACCAACAAGACCTACCAACTTCACACCTCCTTTGTCTTCAAGAACAACGCAGAGATATTTGGCAAGATCACAAACATCCTCCGCAAAGAGATGCAGACTTTCCGTGAGAAGTTCGGCAGCGAGAAGGACACCGTCTTCCAGGCCACCTTCATCCACTCTGGCGGCGAGGCCAACGCTCGCTCGCGCAAGGATAGCGCATTCCGCTGGAGGGGGAGCACCTACAATGCATATATCAACCTGGAGTTCACCGACAAGTGGCTCGAGTACGACATGCGAGCCGTCCTGGACGTGGTGAAGCCGCAGCTTCGACCGTATGGCATGGTTCCCGGCGCAACGTACGTCAACTTCCCCGACGACAGGCTCATACAGCACGAGATGGCCTACTGGGGAAACAACATTTGGGAGCTCCGCCGCGTGAAGCAGATCTGGGATCAGGATGGCTACTTTAGCTGGGCGCAGGGCATTTCTGTGCCAAAGGCAAAGGTGGACAACGGGGCTCAACAAGAGGCGAGTGAGAAGCTGTTGGAGAAGGAGGGCCAGGACTTTGTCAAGGATGAAATGGACGCGGATGAGTTCATCGAGCCGGAGGTGAACTCGACGGATAGTATTGCTCGGCAGCAGTGGGAGACATACCAACTTTTGGCGCCTGTTGAGGCGTATGGCAGTAGCATTCTGCCTGCTTTGGTTGCTTCTCAATAGTTGATTGATGCTTATTGATTAAGTACAGTCGCCAGAGAAAGAAACGCAATAAACTACATCTATGGCACCTAATCTTCCTCCAATAGGTCTTTAATCATCAAGCAGGGCCTGCCACCCCTGTGAATCTACTCTTTTGGACGTGAATCGACCAGCTCTAATCAAGATGTTAGCATACTCCTGTTGTTGAAGCGAGGGATAACGTACAAGCTTGCTAACTTTCGCGTCTGCCACGAATGAAAGCGGAGGACACGACTGTCCTCTGATACAGGTTCTTCCTCTGCAATGTCCAAGATTGCCTTCTCAAACTCTCTGTGATGCCTGTGATGCCGAATATCGAGGTCACCCCAGCCATAGATGCTGCTAAGCTGCGCCTCAAACAGTGCGTCACGCCCCCTTCTGTAGAGTTGAAGCTCCTTACACACCTGCCGCAAGATTGGCTTGGTGATTTCGTCGTCTAGAGAGAATGCGTTCCGAACATCACAGTAGTAGGAGATATAGGAGCGCTTCCCGTCCAGGAATTGCTCACCGATGGTCCGATCTTCAATAGGGAAAAGCCGTTGTAAACCGACACTCAGCGCTTGATAGAAGGCATAAATGACACCTCTGCCATAATCCGGCTTTATCTGGGCTCGAGTGTCTTCATGGAGGATCCCAAGTAGCCCGTACAGTTTATCCATGGGGTCAGAGCAGTTCTGCCGCCCAAACTTCCACATAAGTTGCCAAAGTGTATCTGGTAACCTTGATTTGTACGTGTGGACTGCATTGTTTGGCTTCAGCAAAGCATTCTGAATTTCTTCTTGCGTCATCATATGTAGTTGGTCCCACTCAGGCCGCCGTATCGGCCGGAGAACGTGTCTTAGACGATGGGTCACGATGATTTGAGCGGGAGTTTGCGACCTCTCGCTGGCTGAATGAGTTAGATTGGGGGTCCCGTCGGGTGCGAAGCGTAACTTTGAGGCTTCCTTCGTGGAAGATGAATTCTCAAATAAATCGATGGGGAAAGTAAATGGGCCGCACCAGACCTCCATGCTGGCTGCGAGGACCACTTCTTGGACAACCCACATGCGTCCCCAATAGCTGGCATGGCTAAGAAAGGTGAGACCATCCCAGGCTGCTTGATCCCAAGTGCGACGGTCCTGACGGATGCTTTCATGCAACATCTTGACATTCATATACTGTTGGCAATCTGGGGCTCCAAGCCATCCAACCACTTGCCTGGCGTGTTTGTAGATCTCATCCATCAGCATGACTTGGTGTGGTTTCTCATCACTGTCTAGCTGATTGATGCAAAGAGCGTCGATGAAAAACAGCCCGTATTCCTCTCTCTGCCCTACACTGCACAGGAAATTGTACAAGTTTTCTCGGACTTGGTGGGTGTGACCGTCGATCTCAATGATTTGAGAATCATTTTGAACAAGACTACTGCCCCAAGCGTAGGATAAGGCCCTGTAAGGAGTACATGGCAACTGATCGATATCGACGATGTGGAAAGCCCCTTGAGGCATGCGAGCCCTCAGCGTAGCGGGGTAAAGCCTCAGCAGTCTCACCTGGCATTTTGCATCGATTGCCGGGTGCTGAAGGCTGTTTTCACAGGTGGACAACATAAATCACGGCCCATCACAATGGGTAATGACGATTGATTATAGTGTGTTGGTTCGGTATATAATCCGGGGCTTTCGCTTCCCCTGGACCATATATATTTCCACTCGAGATTGAGCAAAATACCACAACTTCCAACCATTGGGTAAATCCGCTGCGGGCCATTCTGCTGTGGCTGTAACCTGGCTATGCATGCAGCTAATGTGTGGTGTGCTGACGCTGAGAAGTGGATAAATACGTGGAAAGGACTGCATTTACAAGACCAGGATATGCTCATTTTAAAACCCATATAGTAAGTATAGATGCCTAACATCATGGACGCCTTATTGCCTTTGGATCGCGAACAGGGATCCAATATTTCCTTGTGACCACTTCCAATAGAGGCCTGAGGATGATGTTGCTTCTTCAGGGAGGTGATGACAGATGAACGATGGGAACAGATAATTCTCTTTGCTTTTATTATTATTCTCTAGCAAGTGAACCTCCCGGTAGAAACTCGTGCAAAGCATGGAACTCCTTATGATAAGTCCTCAAATACAAGCAAATGGCAGGGCACTCAACCCTTGCTCTGAGTTCAACCCACCACATACTCCGACCTGCTTTGCGATACCAAAGATATAGCAACAAGAGCGCGATGGAGTCTCTTTCCAACAGCAATGATTTAAAAGAATCGTGTATGCTGCGTGGGAAGACCCCGATTTCGCCTGTAGTGACTTGGCTATCGGGAAGATCTAATACCTGGGCTACTGCATGGGCGACTTTGAAGTAAGGGTTGCTGTCTTCGGTAGAACTGTCGTCAAGATTGCAAACGCTGGCTAGAGGGCTTGGGATACCAAAGACACCCATATCTGGGAGGGGTGAGTTCATCTGGGCAAAGGCGGGCGCCATAACATGGAACAGGCTCTCCGGTCGGAGAGGGTCTGTGATGCGCCATAGCGACATCTTTCCATTGCTCATGCGTAACCATTCCAAGTCGGAGGACCCCGAAGTCTTCAAGGGCCATGATTCCTCTGGGCTACATGTATCAGGTGTTGCGAAGCTCAGGAGAGCTAGAGCCGCTGCGGTGCCCCATATTGGATCTTTATCCTCCGTCCCAATCGGCTCTCGGAGCCGTTGGTTGAAGAGTGCGGTGCTTTGAGACCGATGATAGCATTCTTCTACAGAGCGACGACCGTCCGGTGAGCTGTTAAGATGGCGGTCATAAGCAAGCGCCACCGCTAGCGAGGCGTGCATCAAGAATGGGTGCTGTAGATGAATTGTCAGCCGTTCGAATTTCCGACGATTATAGTTAGTTTTCTGTTCCATGCTATCTCAAGCAGAACAGCATGACTGTTGCGACCTACCGTGAAGGTTAGGGCGAGGAGTTTCCGATTTACTTCGACCATACTAGGGTCGCCAGGTGTAATGAGACTTCGACCTAGATACCGGGTGAGGAAGTCCTGGCATTTGGAATTCAATTGATAGAAGTATGTGGTGTCGCATGTCCAGACAGCACTGGCCATCGATGGCCGAGGGCCAACTCCCTTTAGAGGAACTGATGGTCTTATTAAGTCATCGGCGATAGGTTGTAGATCCGAAACATTGAGTATGAAGTTACACACTACTCCAAACGAGCAGCACCTCTTGCATTGCGGCTTGGTTTCGTCGCACTGGCGTGGACAGAGAGATCAGCTGCGGGTGATTGACAATTAGTTGGAAGATAGTTGCGCACCTTGAGCTTTCTAAGTTTGCAGTTCCTGCACCCGTATCTTGATCTCCTCGTCGGCTTCCGTCCTTGGGCTTCTGACTGGGCGGCTCTAGATGCCATTCTCCCTCTGTGGCTATGCTTCTCGGTTGGGACAATGGTCAGATGAGGGTTTTCTCCGACCAAAACATCAACTCATATGCCACCTCCGGATCTGGTTAGTGGCTCACCTCTCACTGTATTACAGGGCAAACATTCGTTGTAAGCTGTTCGTTGAGCGGCCTTTTGTAGCCAGTACTTGCCACCTCCACTGTTATCCATGAACATTTAAGTACCTCGACTTGCTAATTAACAGTGGGACGATGTCTTAGAAGAACCTTCACTTAACGACTTGAACCTTCAGTTAGTTAACTTCCTCATAACGATGTCTTGTGCGCTCCAGGGGATGGAAGGACACGTTCCAAGTAGCAGATCTTCCCGTCTCCTTATTTATTAAGACACTCTGGTGGTAGGGTATTAATGAGACTGGAATCTACTGGGGCTAATGGGGTGACGGAGTTGAGATGATATCGCAAATCGATATGTATGGTTGCTGAAATTAATTTATTAGGCCTTCCTTGCTAAGTCTCAATCATCAAATGCTCTTGTTCTCATTTCCTTCGTTGACACAGTCCTTAACATTAACTCCAACCATTAGTAAATCATAAATGCGTGTGTCAAACTCCAGGCAGTAGCTCGATCAGTACATTGCATAGTAAAGTCCCGGCAACTACAATCTTTCAGCCTGTTCTGTTGTCCACCATACTAACGCACTTCATGGCCGGGAATCTAAAACACACTAGCCAGCTTCGAAGCGGCGCAAACTTGTTCCAACAGGTCCCTGGAGAGACCAAACTCTTTCTCCATCACGTCGAGAACCACGCTCCGTGATCTAGACGCAAGCGTGTCCTCGACCACCTGAGCAGCTTTTTGCATAACCTCCAAACCCTTGGCCCTATCAGCTACCGCAAGTGAGAAGATGCGGCTGGTAACATATTTCGGATCACAGGGGGTCTTTTGGTCAAGACCTTTGTCTACATCTGGTCCACACTCGTCGGTGACTTTTTGCAGAAACTCCCAGCAGACCTTGTGCATCAAGAGACGCGGAAATGCAATCTCGAAAGACTCTTCGGTGAGTGCACTCGCCAACGGCCTCAGTAATTCGTGTGGGGACAGATGTTGTCGATGTTTCAAGTCTGGTACGGACTGGCGTCGTTCACTTGTCTCGGTCGGCGCTTGGATATTTTGCTGGCCTTCGGTAGGCGATTCAACATCTATCCAACGCCTGCGCGAGATGATCTCGTTTATGTCCTCCGGTCTGAGGTCAATCCGCTTGGAGTTCTTGCTGTATCTCTGGATAAAAATGTTGGAAACGGGGGCTCCCTTTTTCGTCTCCTTGCACCGGCGCCTCTCTGTCCCCGACCTGATCTGTCCATTCCCCCTGAGCTGGTTGAACATGTTGCACAGACCGCGGACAGTCATCCCCTCCTGCAGCATCAGCTGCTTGAGGTACCCGTCCGTGTTGGTCGGCTTCTTTCCTGCGAAGATGTTGCGCTCACCGAAGAAGTTCTCCGCGAGCTGCATGTCGACCCAGGTGTTCTCGACCAGCTTCTCCTTGACCAGGGCGTTGTAAAGGTGGACGGCATACACGATTGAGCGGCTGCGGTTGAAGGCCTTGAAGCCCACGTCGTGCATCTTAGAACGGAAGCTGAATATGGCGATCCCGCAAAGGACCGGCGACAGCTTCAAGATTCGATGCTTGGTCGGGGGGGAAGTTCCATGAACGCGGTTCGACGGACGATTGGGGTTCCTGTGCTTGAGCGTAGGGTCGGCTTGGAAGTACTTGATATCGCTCTGGAAACTGCGGAGGCAACGGCAATCAGTCTTCTCGTCCAGATCAATATCTTCGGTTTGGTAGTGCTTGTCGATGAGGTCGTCCATAAAGTTGAGCTCCTTTGTCAACTGAGCCAGAGGCCTAGATACGCGCGACCCGAGGGTGTGGTGGATGTCGAGAATGATCTGGGCTGCGAAGGCAAGATAGAATGGCGACTGGTGCTTTTCTCGTAGTTCGCGAATGCCACGGACTGACTCGTCTTCGATGGGATATCGGTCCGAGTTGTACAAAAGATCGATGAGGTCACCATAGAAATCCGCGAAGATGATGTTGTCCTCTTGGATTTTGTATGGCGTAACCTGCAGGATGTCGGTGACCTGAGCATGAATTTCACTCCCAGCACGGCCACCTGACATTTCCGAACAGCACCTGCACATTTCTCTCCTTTTGATCGCGTTCAACGCTAGCAGCATTGTTTCGTCGACGTCTTTGTAGAAATCATCTAGCATTTCGCGAGTGAAAGTGGGCACTGCGTGGATGAAATGGCCGCGTTCTTTGATCAGCTCCAGTGCGTATCTTGCCCCAAAATCGTAGGATCCGCCATGATCCCTCAGTAGCGGGAGGACCTGGTCGATGAGATACCGGGCCAAGTCGATGGCTGTATTTGACACGACACCAGCGGCTGAAACATCCACTGTGCCGTGTGAGGAGGCCAGCCAAACGAGCTTCACCTCGCGCCTAATTTTGTTCAAATCGGCTAGCAGCATCGCATAGGCAGCCCTAGCGTCCTCGTAGGTAGTTTGAGGCTCGGCCTCAAAAACCGTGCCATCGTCTGCGTGGACCTTCGGTGGCAGCTCATCATCACTAGCGTCGAGAAAGCTTTGCGAGGGCTCCTCTACGGTAAGGTGACTGAAGGAATTCCTGATCGATTCGTCGAACGGTCGCTTCTGTAAATCAGTAGTGGGACGACACTGATTCAAGATGCTGAGGACTTTCTTGAGAATGTCAACAAAGTGGGAATGTGTCTTGTCTGATTCGAGGCTTGGCTCGGCGCCGTGGTCACTCAGGCGGGAGCTGAATTGAGATCGTACTCGGATGACTCTTGTTGCAATGTTTATGACGGACTCAGGCACTTCGATTTTCGGTTGCTTTGCGGAGGCAATGTACTCAGCTAGCGGGATGAAGCTTTTGATTGGGATAATGTGCTTCTTGACCTCAGTTGGATCTAGCCGGGCCAGCTTCCTTGCCTTTCCTTTGAGCCGACCTGGTGGCTTCGCAGGCACATCGCCAGAAAAACCGAGCAGATGGGGCTGGCAGCCTGCGCATTTGGCCGTCAAGGCAAGCCAGCCAGCCAAGGCATCTGTGTCGGCCTTGTAGCGTCGGTAGACACTGACCAGTGCGTCAGGAAGCATCGTGACGGAGGCTGATTGGGGACTGACGACGAAATAACGGAGGTGTGAAGGAAGATGAAATGTGTTGGGGAGAGAAAACTGCAGCCTGAGGAAGAAGGCGAACAATCTTTGGGGACGCGACGCGTTTCTCTTGGGCGGCAAGTTTGTCACCGCCTTCTCACATGCCGTGGCACTAACTTCTAGGTGGCTGTCAAACATCTCTCAACAGTCATCACCGCCAAACAATCCTGCAAGCAACTTCAACAACAGAGGATAAAGAAGGGAGCAATGGGGACACATACGGCTGTCAAACACGCCGCCCGACAATGTGATACCGAGTTCCGGGAGCAAGCCTGTCACCTTACGAACGAAAGACGACTACCATGCACGTCATGCTGGTAATGGTATCTCCCTGTGTTTCCCAGTAATCAAAGCTTATGTTTCCATCATTTCGAAAAAATCTCCAAGGGCGACAGATCTCTCCCCTCTCGTCATCAAAACCGTCCCAAGTGGAACGTGTGACGACTGCCTGTTGCGTCTTTATTTTACAGATGGACTGACTAGAGTTGTATCACATGGGAAAATGCTTTTTTTGCTGTTGGGTTTTCTATTAGCTCTATAAGTGTTTTCAACTCATATTCACTCCAATGTAATGTTTGTAGGAAACTCCACATCCGACATGCATCAAACTTCTCAATGTTCGTCTAAATGAAGAATATCTAACATGATGCAGCCAAAATAAGCTACATGTCTGGAGTACATATTCTTGTAGCTATTACTCTGTTTATCACTTGAGTCACCGCCACTTGCATCGGCTTTTACAAGCTCCCCCAGGCTTATTCAGGCTAATAGCTAAATGATATATCTAAGTGACATGTTTTCATGCTTCTTATTATGAAAGCATTACTGACTCGACCAAGGAACTTGGGCACTGGGGGAGTGCTACATGAATGTGAAGCAGTTAACTGGTCCGGGAGGTATGATAGGGTTTGTGACGAGGAATAGACCGCTGTTACCGGTAGTATGCATGACGGGGTTTCCGGCTAACAATTGCTACTTATCTCCCAAGCAAAGCTTCACATCAGAAAAATCAAAAGAACTTGAGTAGTAAACTGCCTTCAAGCGTATGCATTCCGAGGTTATCACGTCGAAGTTGGAATGGTTGGGTTGCCCGTGAATATGAGAAGGAAATCATTGTCCATAGGTATTCGAAAAATTCTCCCCCCTGGCATCTCAGGAACCTCTAAGACCTGGACAATATAAAAATCTAGCCTATGGCATTAAGATAGAGGATTAACTTGCAAGGGCATATTCGAACCTGTCCGGAGTCCCTCTACCCCGGTCCTTGATCGTCCACGCTAACCATGTCTCGGCTTCTGAGGCCTGCACTAACCACAAAACGGGAATATGAACAGTTGATTGGCTCGATGTTCAACTTGGTCCACAAGCCGTCCAGGTGTACATTAAACAGCAGAAAGATGGCATCGAAATGTCGGGAACAAGTGGTCTGTTGGGCTGAATAAAGTCAGAATCCTTGCGGCATTTTCATTTCAGGTATTGAAGAATATGTATAAAAGGAGGTCATCATTCCTTAAAAGCACAGGACAACATCCTCCTACCATCAGCAAGACAATTCCTGTTCTATATCCTCGAAGCTCTATTCCCACATAACTCCTTAACGCAACCCGCTGAGCAAACTCTATCTAAATCTTCAACATGGCATCCTATTTCTCCCTTCCTGCAACTCTCAATCCTCCTCTGACTGGGCGCGACGCCGTGGCGGACGCCATGTACCGTTGCGCCGTGGCTTGGGACACGAATGACCAAGCTCTCTTTGATTCAACTTTTTTGCCCGACGGTGTCTTTCTGGTCAACGGCCGTGCCATGACTGGTCTGTCTGAGATCCACAGCACCGGACTTGCTCTCATCTTTGCCGTCGACACCACGCACTTCGTTACTAATTTGCGCGTTTCCATGAAAGTGGGAGCCGGTGAGACCGCAGAAGCAGCTGGCGACGAGAAGGAGGCTAGGCTGACTGCTACCGTTTTCGTTCAACATTTTGCCGGTGGGAAGGGTATGGAAGCGGACCAGCCCAGCCTGATGTCTGGAAGTCTGTATCGCGGAGAGCTAGTTGAGGATGTTGATGGGTTGTGGAAGTTTAAGCGTTTGGCAATCAAGGCTACTTGGGTTGAAGGCGATTGGGGTGTTGTTGGAGGTAAATTCCATGAAGTCAAGGAGTGATATATACACGATCATCACTTCGGCCTGGTACTTGAGGTTGATTCAATACGAATGTGTTTCGTTCAATACGAATATCTATCTTACTTCAAACTTCAAATACGAATATCACCGGCAGAGACTATCAGGGCAATTCCGTGACTCATGGAACTCTCGTAAACCTCAGCAAAAAAAGGAAGGAAAGAGTTCAATTGCATGTATGAAGGATGCGATTGTGTGCTCGAGTGAGTATCATGTCCATGGCCGATTTGTCGGCCAACCTGAAAGGATGAATCATAATAAGAGGCACGAAACAACAGTCTATCTCGAATCAATAGCGCAAAGCCAACGTTGCATGTAACGGGATTCCCATAATCCAAAATAGACCTTCGGCAACTAGATGAGGTGTAGTGATCGGCATTCGACACAAAGAGTATAAGCCTCAGTGTTCACAACACGAAAGCTTCGTTGGCCAATCACTCTTCCTTACGGCAAGCTACAATAAGAAACTAGCGCGCGGCTGACCAGGGCCAATCCCTCGCCTCGCTCGTCCGTGGATTTCCCTGGCCTGTTCTCGAAAGCTTACTCTTAACGGAAGGAGTTTTAGCTTGCTCACTTGACCCATTCAAGTTTATGTGCGCGAGGAAATACCAAAAGGGGAAGTGGCCGATGTCTCAGCAGTAGACAGGGAAGATGATTGGAGGAGTATATCTGTAATACTGTTTACTTAATACTGTGCTTATGTACAAGACTCACAAACCCATGCCGCGGAAGCAGACTTGGCAGCAATAATGACAAATCAAATCCCAGTGAGATACATCGCACAGTGCGCCGGGTTATGGAATGTTGAGATAAGCACCGCCGCTGTCAGCCCTGGCGGTCAGAATGACGAATCGAGGCTACCTAATCCCCGATAGAGAGGCCGACAAGGCTTGGTAATTTCGTCTCACGACCAATGGGGGAGAATTTACCACTCTTTAAGGGCAAAGGTTGGTTACATCGAGGCTCACTACCGCCACAAATGAGATCCTCGGTTCGTGAGCTTATTCCATCCCTGGTCGTTGAGGTCAGCGATAGTTGCCTCCCTCTAATCATCTCTAATCAGGGGCACCGAGGGTAAGGGTCAGCCTTTTTTTCTATATAACGGTCGCCTCAACTTCCCATTCCTGGTCTGGTACAGAAAGTTGAGCTAGCAGGAAAGCAACTGATTTTCCATCGTCTACCATCAGTCCCTTCCGCTCAATCATCACCATGAACCGCAGAACGCTCCTCGACATCGCCATTGCCGGGCTCGTGTTTGCATGCATAGCATTTCTAGTCAGCCTTGGCTTGACTATCTTTGGATTCGTTAAACTCCACCGTCATGGGTCTAACGGGCCTTTGAGCCTCTCATGGGTCAAAGCTTCCTTGACCCTGACAACAACGTAAGTTCTCCGCCTGACACTACCGGAAGTCTGGGTCACTAAAATAGATATGCCGTGTAGATGGTTGGCCCTCGAGATCATGGCCCAGTCGGTCCCTGACACTAGTGTCTCGGCTGGTACCTACGACAAGGCGAACCCCAGCTTTCATACCAACGTAGTCTGTGCCCTTTTCGGCGCGACTGCTTTTGTTGTGGTCATGGTCGCTGAAATTGAAGTCGTGCGAGATTTTAAGGCACCCCCCGCACGATGGTTCCCTCGCAAATTGGCCTTCTCCATCCTCGGATTGGTTGTTTCTCTCAACTGCTTGAGGATTTTCCTCGCCGAAGCCTTGCTCTTCACTCAGATTGAAAAGCTGGGTCTTGTGTGTAATGCCATTGACGCTGCCACAATTCTGATTCTCTTGCTTTTCGGCATTACTGCTTTCGTGTTCCTTGTCAGGGCAAGAGCTGCAGTCAGCTCCCGTGTAAGACTGAATACGAGCCATGCAAAGTCCCGTACTAACGCCTTATTAGATTTTCAAGTACATGGTAGCCATCTACATCATCACATTGTGTCGTCTCACATACCAATCTATCTACACCATTCTATACTTACTCAGCCTTTATTCTGTTGATTTCGGCGCATATTGGACCATTTTCTTGCAACTTCCTTCGGTCTTTATCACTGCTTGGAGTCTACTGGCGTGCCTCGGTCTTATGTGCTTCGTGGCTTCGCTCGGCTGCAAAGGTGAAGACATTAATGTTGGTCTCCCAGCAGACGACGACAATACTCTCAAAGATGAGGAGCTTTAGACTTGAATGCTATCTATCAATCCAAGTTTATAACAGACGGCGAGACAGAGCCCGCCGGTCAGGCTGCTGTTCAGAGATGGAGAAATGCGATACACGATTCGTGGCTTTAGATTGATGTTTCAAAGAAAGATTGCACGTTCAATTAGATCACTTAGATAGATTTTCGTATCAAATTTGTATTTCTTTTATTAGCTTGACTCGATCTGCTCTGACCAATGCCCAGCAAAGCTTAGTTGCATTAAATGCTCATTCCATTACGACTCTCACAATATCATCAAATGTAGCTTCAGCCCAACGAAGATCGGTTGCCTCACCGCACCATCTACGCACCGTCCCTCGAGCTATCTCCAAAGCCTCCTTCCAATCCTCGGGGAGGGATATCTTTCCACTTCTTGCAGCGGCAAGAAGGAGCAGGGCTCGGGTTATACACCCTCGGGAGACGTACCAAGTGCCGTGATGCCTATGGTTGCCAAAAGTGCGGATCATTTGTTGAACGCAAAGCTCCAAACACTTCTGTGCCAACGGCATCACTTGGTCATGGATTGGATCGGAAGGTGGCCTATGAATAATGTAGTAGAGGAACGGCCGATGGATCCATTCGCGGCAGCTGATTGCACGATTGGCTAGAAACTGCCCGAGTTCACTGTTCTCGTGGCCTTCATGTTGGGGGTTGAGCTGAGGCGGTACGTGAGAATACCTACTTATGTTAAGCTTTTTCTCATCGTAGCACTGTTGCTTGGAGAAATCGATCCTTACCAGAGATCTATTTGATCATTAAATGTCTTACACTGCTTGATCCGGCTGGAAATATTCCGGATCCAGCCCTCTTCTCCTTCGTGGCCCATTACTGCCATGGCACGATTCAAAATACGACGATAGGAGATCTCTGCGAGGTAGTAAAACCAGCTTTTCTCTTCCTCGGGAACGATATCTGACTCGAGCTCTTCGAGGGTTTGCCCGTGGATGGTCGGGGATCCTAATCTCGTTGGGGGAGATGGGAACATGTCTGGGTATTCACAGTTGGTGATCCCGCTCGGCGGCAATGGTATTTCGCATCTCAGCTCACTTCGGCATACTGTTAGTTGGAACCTCATTCTATCCTTCTATAAATCAAGACTTACTACTCGGTCTTTACGCAAGACCAATATAGCCTTTGCTCCAACCGACGAGCTTCTTGTGAGACCGGATCCGGTGACCTCCTTCGATTACGTGCCCAGAGCAGGTTGCGCAAATCAACACAAGCCCTGTTAAAGTAAAACCAAGCTTGGAGGGGAGACAAGGTATACATTTCGTACACTCCACACAGGAATAGGCACTGAATATAGAGCAGAGACGGCTTCTGTATGCCCAGTCGCTTCTTTGCAGCCAGATAATACATCGCTGCAGTGTCTGGATCCACGGCTGCAGATGTCGAAGACCGCATCGATTCAGGTGTGTTGCCGAAAGTAATATCTGACTGGAAGGGTGCTGAAAGACATGCCAGTGCACATGAAATTAACTGAAATTGCCGCGTTAGTGAAAGCTCGCGCTGTGACTTCATTAGAAAGAAGGACCTACTACTAGGCATGACTGGCCATCCCACCTGGGTCCATTTTCTGCTGCTATCCGAACTTGATTCTTATAATCCGATACATCGAGGATAGGATTCTTGACGTGCACATAGGCCAAGAATCTTTTAGATAGCGATATGAAGTCATCCTCTTGGACGCCACGGCCAAGAGATCCCCGTGCTTCGACAACACGATCACCACGGCCAGCGCCAGTATCGTCAAGATCCAAAATGAAGGAATGAATATCCGGCACCAGGCCTTCAAATACGGGCCAGCGGAGAATGCTCTCACAGTTATTAATGCTGGAAGGGAAATCCGGGACATCAAATGCCAACAAGATATCTTCGTCAGATAAATTCGAGGTTGACCTGGTGGAATCAGCCGGGGTTGGGATGCTACAGTGGTGTGGTGCGTGTGATGATCCAGAAGCAGATGGGCCATCGCTCGCAACTACTTCTTGGCTCTGTGTTTCGAGTAGTGAAACTACATGATTGATGCGATCTAGGATAGCTAAACTTGCCGGGTCGAACCTAACACGACGTCCACAGATTGTCAGCAAGCTATTCTAAATTGCTCCGTGGGCAGCAAGTGAGCACAAACGTCGAATAGTCGCCGTTATTAGCTTCGGGATATGTGCACTGGGCGCCATTTTTGGAACAGAAACCGCATATTGGCCGCACGTTATCACAACGTGTTTTGCGAAGTCGACAAGGCTGGCATGCTGTCACTGCACGTTTTCGCTGATACATTGCTGCGGTTCGCTGTCTCTTGTTCGCATGGTCGGCATCACCCCCAGTCCCCCCCCATGTCTTCGAGGCACTGTCTCCCGGGGACTTTGAATCGGCCATCATAAGTAATGCCTGAAACACTGAAGACGCTCAAGGTTGCTTGCGCTCGGAACAGGATGTCGGGGAAGAACAGGCG
Source organism: Clonostachys rosea (assembly GCA_026958235.1). Taxonomy (NCBI): domain Eukaryota; kingdom Fungi; phylum Ascomycota; class Sordariomycetes; order Hypocreales; family Bionectriaceae; genus Clonostachys; species Clonostachys rosea. The sequence continues at coordinate 1,591,531 of CP110205.1, forward strand.
GGGAGTAGCGGAAGGCCTTGTCGGGGATGTCAAAGGTAGACACCCCGCTTCCCTATTAAATGGGCGGAACCACGTGGCCGAAGCAAGGTAAAACTCAAATGAGCCTAGAAGCTGATGGCTCTGCAACGGACAGGAAAATGGGTTGTCATGCGGTAATGATGGGGAATCTTGGGTCGGGGAGTCTCGGCTATGAATTGGTGTCTTACCAGATCCGGGCTGCGCGGAACATTCCATTCACCCCACATTTCCAGCCAGCTGGAGACGGATCAAGATCATGCGACATGGAAGAAAAAGCAAGATTTGTTCAGGCTCCATTCTCGGAGAGTTAATGAACGCCGGGGCCAAGTCAAAGTCGAGCTAAGGTGAGGCGAGTGCCATTAGAAGATCTAAAGCAAGCGGAGATTTGTCTGTTTTCGCCAACCTACCCTACAGATTACGAATTGGAAGCCTCCTTTTCGTTGTTAGATTTCCGATTGAATTCTTAGAAGGGAATTATTTCCTGGTCTGATTGAACACAAATTATATACATACATCTAAGGCCGTGAGCTTTAGTCCTTATTCGTAGACATAAGAGACGACGTTGTAACTCTACCCTCCTTATCGCAAGTTGAGTCTTGAAACTATTCATGGAATAAATTTACAATAACTTACTACCTGAAATCTTTACGTAAAGTCATCTGTTTGAAGATCGATCAATAAATGAACCATCTATCACTAGAATATACACTTATGAGTGATGATTATTATCCAGTTCCGTACCATGTGGTAGATGACTGAAATAGGTACATTAACTTTCAAAGAATTATATTGCTTGAGCTATTCTTTTCTGCACGAAATTGCATTACTTCAACTCTCTTGATCCTGAGGGAATCTAGCTCCTCCCTGTGCCCTGATTTCATCGAGGATCTCCAACACCCGGACTGTCTCCGCCCACGGCATTATATCACTCTCTGTCTTTCCTGCCGCGATATCAAGAGCAACCGAATCAGCCTCCCAGTAAAAGCCCCTGCCTGGGCGCTCAAACTCATATTGTTTGCCCTCAGGCTGTTGCTCGGTGAAAACAGTGAACGATGCAGGCACTGAAGCTACAAACCCTTGAACCACAATATGACCAGAAGTACCCTCAATTCTACAGAATTGAGCAGGTGTCTTGACAGCCACGTTGGACGTCAAAATGCCCTGTTTTCCGTTTGGATAAGCGAGGAGAATGGATGTCCCAACATCGACGCCATCCTTTAGAGTTTGTGTTGCTAATACCTTGGGTTTCTGCGCTTGATCCCCAATTTCCGAATCGAGAGTCAATAAGCCCCATGTTAAGCTGTAAATGCCAATGTCCAACAGACTTCCAGCACCAAGCGCGGGATTCTTCAGTCGCGAGTCAGGGCCAAGAGAGTCGAGGTTTTGGTTCATGGCGAAGTCGCAAAACACACGCACAACATCGCCGATAACTTTCTCCTTATGAACCAATTTCTTCAGTATCTTAACAAGCGGAAAGAAGCGAGTCCACATTGCCTCCATTACAAAAACCCCCTTTAACTTGGCGGCGTCAAAGACCTCCCTGGCCTCTCTCGCGTTGAGAGTGAAAGCCTTTTCACACAGCACATGCTTGCTGTGGGAAATGGCCTCGAGACAAGCTTGTTTATGAAAAGCATGTGGGATGCCAAGGTAGATTATGTCCACGTTTGGGTCGCGGTAGACTTCTCCATAGCTACCGTATACAGTGGGATATTGCTTCTGGTCTGGCAGATGGCTGTCAACAAACTTGGTGCCCTTTTCGATGGACGAAGAGCCAATTGCTTGAATGTGGTGGGTTGTCTGGGCGTTATCACGCGCCAGAGAGATGTCCCGACTAAACCATGAGGAAATCAGGCCCGTGCCGATGATTCCCCAGCGGAGGGTGGGTTTTTCTTGAGACATTGTAGGAAAATGACAAGCAGGAATCTTTGACCTATCCTCTTGTCAAATTGAGAGTGCTGTAAGAACGACAAGGAGGTATAGTGGTGATTGGAAGCGAGGCAAGTCTACGCACTTGAATAGTACGTCTGCAAGTCATGCTGGCCATAGCTACTTACCTTTAGCTCGCTTTCTCGATGAAGATTGATGGACAGCCTTGCCGAGATACCCCGAGATCTCGCCTTACCCAACTCCACTATCCCCCTGCGGAGTGAACAGGACCTCTTCCTTTGCGTGGATCCCAACCAATTATATGCCAGAGATTTCGGAACGGGATCTGGATCAACCGGCTTGGGCCTTTCGGCAGCCTTTTATTGAATTAGCAGATCTTGACTCTGTCCCCAGATATAGCCTAGTTTCGTTTTGGCTTATTGAGAAAACTGATTTTGGATTTTCTTTCACTAGCCCTATAGAGATGCAGGGTTTGTTATTATTTTTGCTCTTAAGGGATGTTGAATTCGAGTGATGCCCAGAAGATTGATACTGTTGGCAATCTCATTGAGATTTTGGGACTCTGAGCTAAACTTGCTACCCTAACCAACAGCCACGAGGTGAAAAGATTGGCAAGCTTCTTTCCTCTCAATTGACCCATGCTAATTTGATTTCTTTGTCAGAACTATGATAGAATTCATCAAAGAGAAGTGCTGTAGAAAAAGATTAGCCATAGAGTTGCCAATTTGGTGCGTGAGCAGAGTAGAGTATAGACCTTTTCACGAGGATCTGCAGACAAGGAGAATCCCGCAGCAAGACCAAATATGAATTCCTCCCCGGTTTCCTCGAAAGTAGTCCACTTATCCTGCGTCTCCTGGCCGAAAGTCGCTTGGCGCCCTTGGTTCGTGCAAAACTGCCCAATCAGCCGCTGAGTTATCGAAAGCATGGGGCTACAACTTACTGTGATAGCTGTAATCTTGTCATTCATTCCTTGTGCCTTTACACCAATAACGCGTTCGCCGCCCGGCCCATCAATGTCGAAATGATGGACAGGAGTGCCTTCTGATTCGAGAAGCTCTTCGGAGACGTCACCACTGTTTCTACCCAGTCCCCTTTTTGGTTCCCAGAATCTCCGAACGAACCTGCACTGCAACTGTAAGATGCCCGTATGTTCCAGGACCGTACAAAGCCTAGCGGAGATGCGTTCAAGTTTGCTAAATTGCTCGGCACCAGCGGTCCATGAAAAAGTCTCGTGTGGCGTCAATGCATTGATGGAACTATCTTCCAAAATGACAAGTGGTCGAAGATTTACGTCACGATTATGTATGATCGAGGAAGATGAATGATGCCACAGAAGTCGTTCAGCAATCGAGAGCTTTGGAGATGGAATATCACACAAAGACTTGGGTGTGGGACACTGCAAGATACCTAATGACCCAATCACTCCATTCTATGTAGGTACGTTAGCAAGTGGAAAATATGGGGACTGTGAGGGCATACATGTCCAGTTTGTCCGAAAAGTCCAGCAAACGTGTATCCATTAAAGCAGAGAAGTTGTCTCTTAGCGAAGTTCCGCCGTCCATCACCAAGTGTGATTTTTCTTCCGGACGTGAGAGTGACCTGAATATAGTCAGCATAGTCTTTATGAAGTGAAGGATTAGACCTACATCTACTCTTTTAACAGCAGTGCCATGTAAAGGTTGCAGGATCTCGAGGCCGAGCGACAAGCTCTGGATCCATTCGCCAGTATTGATGCGGCCCGCAGACTTTGTTATCCCATTACCTACGCCCGATTCCAAGCCAGCACCTCTTCCAAGAATCCGTTTGTGTATCCCGGAGGATGTGCCAAGGCCAACCAAATTCTGATTCAAGTCCCAGTACGCCTCAAAAATAGAAGGAGTCGCACACAGCTCCTCCCATGAGTGAAGAACGAAGGTTTGGGAGGCAGTGCTGGATGCTGATGGGTATGATACCGGGAAAAGCTCTCCTTCGATGGCCGCGTCTGTGATATCAGAGGAAGAGTTATTGTCAGCTATCCTCCCTTGAAGAGAACTTAAGTAGTGAGGCAGTAGAAGGAGACAAGTAGTCCATATTCGTCGTCGATTTGCCAAACCCATCCAACCACTCAGTCTTCTTGTGATACCAAAGGGAAGGCTGGTGCGAGCATCAACAATGAAATAGAGTTTCTTGTAGTCAATAGGGAACCCTAATTGTGAGTCATGCCATGATGTTCTTTCCCAAAGTTCCCATGCCCACGGCATACGAGATCTCCCAAGAGTCTTCCAGAACGTAGGCTCAAGAGTAGCGCAGTGTACCACAAATGAAGCCGTCAAGAAGTTGCTGAGGTCCTCCCCAGAAAGGTAATTGCAAATAAAATGAATTATTTCGTTGGGCACTGCTCCAAATGGGTCAACCGAAGAACGTAAGCGAGAATAGAGCGATTGAGAAGCTTTAGACACGTGGGGCAACTCGATCGTCTCAACAGCGGAATGTAAGGGATCAGTGACAGAGTACTATAGCAGTTAGCAGTCTGCTGCTGAATGCTCTTCATACGTTGCCTTACTTCCTCGCCGGGGTGGCATTCCCAGCATTGCTCTGCGCCAGAGATACCACCATATTTTATTTTCAGATGGACGGCGTATGGGTCACATAAAACGGTGGCTGCGTCATATAGTGCATCCATATCGATTTCAGTAGAGTCGAAACCTTTCATTTCTGGCCAGGGCAGATTATCTTGTTAGTATATGCCAAGTCCACAGCAGAGGAGAATGCGGTAGATTACTCTTGTAGGAGCCGCTGTTAAGGCTCCATTCGTACACCTTCTTCAACACAGCCATACAGCTGGAGTGGAAGGGGAAAACGACTTCGTTACCATTTGTAGGCACGTAACTAGAAATCGTCAGCCTCGGCGATTTTATTCGTACAAAAACAGATTACCAATCGTAACATCTGTTCTCGGCCAAAAAGGGTTGGTTTGGATCTATGTTGATGTCAGTCTCCTTGGCAGGGAGATTTTGCCGCAAAAAGGACAAACCAGATCCATCAAACACTTCAATCACCCCCTGCTCAGTTGTTAGAATCCAGTGAGGCACGAAGACTGTTCAGGAGACATACCCCATCATCGTACCTCGCGCTTCCAGAGATCCAAGCCCTGATTTACGTCAGTTTTCAAGATTTCACACTAGCGTCATTTGTATTCGCACTTCGAATCCCCGACTGCGTTTGGATTGAACCCAAGAACTCGCAGGTACTGGATCCAATCAGTCCGTTCCTCGGTGGCTAGTTCGGGGTCATATGATGTCCGCTCTTCGTACTCGTCGATCTCCTCGTCATCCTCGATCTCCTCTTCACCCCCATCTTCGGATTCACTTGAATCTGACACGTATCGAAGTCCTGCCTTCAATGCCAATCTCTTCTCCTCAACTTTTTGGCGACGCTTCCTTAAAGCTCGTGGAGAGGCAGAGCCGAGCTGCGGCTCAAAAAGTGGCCCACTACACAAGAAACAGTAGCAATCAAAGTCGCCCATAATGCCACCATAAAACCAAAAATGAGATGGTGGATTTGTATGTCCGTTGAATTCAGGATGCGCTCAGTATCGGTGTTTTATCGTGATTTTGTTAAGCGATTGAAACGCGGTCACGTGGACGATATTGATTTGTTGAGCTGAAGTTCCACCCGTATTTCTCGCTTTCAGCGCCTCTAACCAAACATGGCTAAATGTCTCACATACTACAAGATCAGAGCATTCTGGACAAAGCAGTGATGCCTTTTTGCCTAATATAAATCTGGCCTGCAATCGAGAGACGTGACCGCGGTAGCATCCGCCCCTTTGGAAATTAGACAGAATACTATTACACGCCCTGTCTATCACGAGGAGGAATACTGGCTCACACAGGAGGGAAGCTCTAGGAAGCGAAGTGGTGGTTCACGAAGAGGTAATTTGCAAAGTAATTTGCCTTGTATTTGAACTAAATGTTTGGTGTGGTTTTGTTGGTTGCCATTTGAGCTCTACGATTAATTCACCTTCCGATACATTGTGACATTGGCTGTCCTGATCTTGTTGTGAAATTAGAGATATTCCCACGAGCCACGTCTTTCAATCCTCTCCTCAATCTTTCCGTATCTACAATTTCATGGCGCGATCTCAACCTGCTTGACGGTCCCCTTCTTTTGTCCACGCTGGTCCTCATCAACTGCGGATTCAACCCTACCCAGCTTGTCATCATTCTCGGACTTGCCCTCAAAGATCTCTCTGATTTCCTCAAGAGTGTGCCCCTTTGTCTCCGGGAACAGGAAATAGATGACGACAATCAAAACCGCAAGGATGCAGCAGAAGACAATGTAGTACTTCCACGCGATTGCCTTCATCGCGATAGGGTTAACCTGATTGCCCACAATTAGACCGACGAAAGAAGCAACATATGTCGCAGACAGTCCCCGCGCTCGCAACGTGTAAGGGAAGATTTCAACCGAGTAGGCTTGGAGCAACGGACTCCAGGCGATATCGTAAAAGAGATAGTAGATGAAGATGAAGGCAACGACCGCGCGCCCCGTAGCCTCGCTGTGAGACTGAACGAAGTGCGCCGTAAGACCCGTCCAGATGACATAGGCCACCAACATGCCGGCGGTAGAAAGAAGGAACAAGGAACGGCGACCAAGACGATCCACCATAAGTGCTCCGAGGAACGTGGCCACGAGCCAGTTGAAGATTTGCAATAAGCCGTTGATGAGAGTCTGGTCCTTGACGCTCGTGATACCAATGGTGTTGAGCACAAGGGTCAAGTAATATGACACAACTCCGACTCCATTCCACTGGGCAAACCATCCAACGATAACGGCAATGAGGGTTCGTTTCCTGTTGGCAGGTGTGCGGACGAGCTCGATCCATGAAACCCCGGACAGAGTTTCAGCCTCTTCTACAATGACCTTTTCAATTTCTCGCATTTCGAAGTCGACCAATGGTGAGTTGACGTCGCCGCCGCCGTGGTATTCTGTGAGAATCTTTCGAGCTTCTTCTTTGCGACCGCGTGAAACAAGCCACCTAGTGATTGTTAGGGTCTGAAATAGGAAGTTATGATGGGTAAACGAACCTTGGGGACTCGGGGAGGAAGAACACTCCTAGAAGCTGGCAGAATGGGATAGCTCCTTGTAAAAGGGAGGGGATTCTCCAACTCCATGTTGATTCAATCTTGAATGTTCCAAATGTACACCATGCAGCAAAGATGGCACCGAAGTACTACGGGCGGGTAAACCGTTAGCATTTCTCTTTGGTTAAATGGAGCCCGCGGACCTATGCTACTTACGAAGAAGGTATTATAAAGTGCGGTGATCTTTCCTCGCTGTGTCGGGTATGCAAGCTCAGCCACGATGATGGGACTTGGCTGGGAAAGAAAACTTGTAAAGAAGCCCAGAAAAGCGCGCGCAATGATGAAACTGTGAAGATTGTTCGAGAGACCCTGCAGAATCGCGAAGGCAATGCAAGTGACGAGGCCAATCATGATTGGGAGCTTTCGCCCCCATCGATCGCACAGATACGAGACCACGAACATGGAAACCACCTTTCCCAAAGGATATACGGAGTTCATCAAGCCAAGCAATGCTCCCTCTGGATTCCCGAAGTATTGTCGCCATTGAGGTAGAGTTTGCAGCCCGTTCATCATCGATCCTAGCATTGGCTGATGTCAACATCGGGTTTTCATTTTTGGTTTGTATCGTTCGTGGGGAGCATACCATCGTATCCGACCGACGCCGAAGATATCAAGGGAACCAGAAGGCATAGGTTCAGTTTGACAATATGCCATGTCAAGTACCATGGCTTGGGATTTTCGGGCAGGACCTGGATCAAACAGACTGTCAGTAAGCGATCAACAACTCCCAGTAGGAACAATAAGTAGAAATAAAGATCTGCACACCTGGGCAAGGTCTTTGCCGACGGCCAGCTCGGCCTCCTTTTTTCCAGAAAAGATACCCATTTTCTTCTGGGTTAAAGATAAAACGAAACTTCCTAGAGCTTGTGTTTGCTGTCCAGTTTATTCTTCCAGGCGATTCAATCTCGGTGTGATCAGGAGTGGGATAGAGCCATGGGTGACGGGATGTTGCAGGCTATATACACTCTCGATAAAGGCATGCCTCACCCACCCATCATTCACGCTCATGCCAGAAAAGCAAACTTTGGAGCCCCGTGGGGAGTTGTGGAGAGGCTCGGGATACGACTTGCGGAAGCAACATTGCATCGATCACGTGGCGGAGAGGAGCCCGGGGAGTGTCGGTTCGAAATTGCCATCGGGGTCTGTCGGTATGTGGAGACCACGACCAGCTAGCTAAGGTTCTAGATGGGAATATCTACGACGGGGAGTCGCGGATCATGGATCTTGCATTCCAGCTGACGCTAGTCAGTTAATAGTTCCAAGCTCCCCAGCAATGTAGAGAGATCATGGGGTTTTATCTGTCCCTTCTCCATGACAAGGTTTCTTTAACTGTGAGTCTCGAACTCGGTTTTTGATCCCCGGAAGAAAGCATATTCACCTTTCCGAAAAACTGAAAAATCAGCTCGCATTATGGCTGCCAACAACCAAACATTGCCCAGTGGCGGGAGCCGCATCTTGCGAGTTGGTATCATCGGTTGTGGTGAAATTTCCCAAGTTGCACACATCCCGAATATCAATGCTCTAGCTCACCGCTTCCGCACCACATATCTTTGCGATATCTCAAAGCAGTCTCTCGCCTACTGTGCTGGAAAGGTCCAGGGCGGTACTCCTCATACAACCACGGACCCAGTGGAGCTATGCTCTTCTCCGGAGGTGGACATCGTCCTCATCGCCAATGCCGATGCATACCATGTCGAGCATGGCATTCTTGCCCTGCAGAATGACAAGTATTGTCTGATTGAGAAGCCTGCTGCTCTCTGCTTCCGTGACTTGGATAGGCTCATTGAGGTCGAGAAGAGCTCCAAGGGCAAGGTTTTCGTAGGAACGATGCGACGATACGCCACCGCGTTCCTCGAAGCCGTAAAGGAGGTGGGAGGCATGGACCAGATCAAATTTGCACGGGTCAGGGACATCATTGGTCCCAACTCAATCTTTGTTGAGCAGTCCGGCATGTTCCCGCAGAGATTCACCGATTTCTCTGAAGCTGATGGTCAGGATCGTGTTCGCCGCGAGAATGACATCTACGAGCAGGCCCTGAAACATGAGTTTGATCTTCCCGTCACACCCAAGTCTATGAGAATGTTACGTGTACTCGGAGCGTAAGTTACTAAATCCTGGAATTAATCAATGGCCAGACTCAAATAAGCTGACGTTTTCCCTCTTCTTCTAGCCTGGGCACCCACGATCTTTCCGCCATGCGCGAGATTCTCGGAATGCCTCAGGGTGTAGCTGGCGCTATCTTGACCCTACCGGGGATATTCAGTGTCCTTTTCCAGTACAATGATTTTCCGGTGTCATATGAATCGGGGCTCAACAATGTTCCTCAGTTCGATGCCCACATTGAGGTATATTCCACGGACAAAATTGTTCGTATCAATTACGACTCTCCGTACGTCAAGGGCCTGCCCGTAACTATGACCATCCGGGAAAAGGATGGAGAGGCGGGCTTCCAGGAGCGCACGATTCGGAGGACGTACGAAGATCCTTACACGCTGGAGATGCTGGAGCTCTACGACTGTGTTATTAACAACAAAGCACCAAAGACCAGTGCGCAAGACGCTCGCCAGGATATAGAACTATTCCGCATGATCTTGAAGGCCGGAGAAGATAGGTACAAGGCTGAAATAGCCTCTGGGAATTAGAATAGACCAGTTCAGACGACTAGAGTAAATAAACACACACTTATAGAATATGTCATTAACTAGACTGGTCGAAAGACATCACAAAAAGATGAACTTGATAAATTCAACCGAAATTTTAACTCTAATAATTGTATTGTAATATGCCGATGTTTTCTATTCTTCAAAGGGCAAATATTTGTCCTTTTACAGCCACGGATACGGTTTGTAGAATGTCCGCAGCAGATGAGCATAAGAAGAACGAATACTCTGCTGCATCCACAACCCACTTGCTGCTCTCCTCGTCGAAGTAGGCAAAGTCTTTGGTGTAAACTGAGAGACTAACGTTTCTCTCTTCTCCAGGGCTGAGTCGTACTTTTTGAAATGCGACCAGGGACTTGATTGGGTGATCCGAGGATTGAGATGCTCGTCCAACATACACTTGCACAAGACTTCCTCCAGCCACCTCTCCAGTATTCTTCACATTCAAGTTGATGGAAAAGCTATCATCCCTTTCCTCAACTGCCTCAACTTGCATCTTTCCATAGTTGAATGATGTATAAGACAAGCCGTAGCCGAATGCAAAGTTTAATTTGCTTGATTCCACACGGTCGTAATGTCGATATCCAACGAAGACTCCTTCCGCGTATGTAACCTCCAATCTACCGTCAACTGTGGTACCAGGGAAGTTTCCGTATGCGGGAGCGTCCTCGATATTTCTTGGAAAGCTTACAGGGAGCCGGCCTTCAGGGTTTGCGGTGCCAGTCAAGACATCTGCAATGGCATTCCCGCACTCTTGACCACCAAACCAGGCCTGAACCAGTCCCTGGACACTGTCAAGCCATGGCATGGAGATTGCAACACCTGTCGAGTTCACCACAATCGTGTTACTGTTCGCAGCTGCCACTGCGGACACGAGAGAATTCTGCTGCCGGGGAAGATTAAAGGAGTCCTGGTCTCGGCCCTCTGTTTCCCATTGCGGGTCATGGCCTGTGAAGACGATCGCATAGTCGGCATCCTTGGCTGCCTGCACCGCATCGCCTTCCAGGTCTGCGTCATGGTCTGACTCCAGTGAGAACCCAAGGCGCACGCCGCTACGCCCTTCAAGAATCTCGAGTCCGATGTTTGCAGGCGGGTCGCTTTGAATGCGCAGACGGTACTTGCGACCCTTCTCGAAAGAGTGCTTGATCTCGGGCTCAGGCGCTGCCAAAAACAGTGAACCCATCGGATCAGAACAGTTGCCACTCTGCTCAAAGATCACCTCCCCGTCAATGCTAACCTTGGTTGGCCCAAGTCCAGAGCAGGCGATGTAATGCACACCCGTCTCGGAAGGAACAAAATCACCAACAATTTCCAATGCTCTGTTAAGAGATTCCTGGGATCCAAGGGGAGAGTAAGCTGACCTGGGGTAGCCGTGACTGGTGGACACGGACTCAGCTTTGCCGCTCTCAAACAGTAGTCGAGAGAATCCAGGGCTTCCGTCAAGACCAACAACAGTTCCACAGCTTTGGTCATCTTTAGTGAGTGGTGGTAAAAGGCGCTCTTTATGAGCACCCTTGGAGAAGATGAACTCTACCGAGTCTCCGAGAGCTGCATGCAGAGCTTCCCACGGCGTCACCTTGTAGTACGAATTCACACTTGCGCTGCCGCCTCCGTGTGCCATGGCGTCTTTGGCAAACCCGATCAGGGCGATCTTCTTGCCTCGCACCTTATCCTTCGTGAGAGGGAGAATGTTGTTGTTGTTCTTCAAGAGAACCATACCTTTTGCAGCAGCATCCCGAATAAACGTCCTGTGTTCAGGCTTGTTGGCCACGACATCCTTAGAGCCGTGTTTCTCGAGAGATTTCAGCTTGTATACCCATTTCAGGACGGATTTGGCTCGCGAGTTAATGGTGTCCTCGAAAATCTCTCCATTTTCGAGGGCTTTGAGCACAGCCGGTATCTTCCGAATCCGAGGAGGCCCAGGCATCTCAAGGTCAAGGCCGGCAATCAGAGCATCAGAAACCGAGTTGGTACCGCCCCAGTCGCTCATGACTAGACCGTCCCAGCCCCATTCACCCCTCAGAACAGTTTGGAGAAGTTGTTGGTGCGAGTCACAGTGTTCGCCATTGACCAAATTATAAGCGGTCATTATAGCCCAGGGATTAGCCTCTCTTACAGCAATCTCAAATGGCTTGAGATAGATCTCTCTCAATGCACGTTCGCTAATTGTTTCATTTACCGTCGTTCTGGCCGTCTCCTGTTCGTTCGCCACGAAATGCTTGATCGTAGCCGAGACGCCTTGACTTTGAAGCCCGGAGATGATCTGAGAGGACAGCTTGCCAGCAAGGAGGGGATCTTCGCTAAAACTCTCAAAATTGCGTCCGCCCAGTGGATGACGATGGATGCAAACAGTCGGCCCGAGGACGCAGTGTGCTCCCTTGAGGATCGCTTCCTCGGCAAGCGCCTCACCCATGTGCCGTGCGATGTCAGCATCGAAGGTTGATGCAATGCAGCAAGCAGCCGGGAAGCATGCTGAACGGACATCAGCATCAATGGCTGCCGATCGTACGCCATTGGGACCATCTACGGCCTAAGATCCCTCAGTCAGCAAGTCAATGGAAGAAGATGTATTGTGTAGGTTTGACAACACACCTTGACAAAGGGGACGCCCTTGGGTAACACATCTGCGGTACTGGAGAAGTTTGCTCCGGCTAAAAGAGATATCTATGTATAACATTCTGTTAGACGCGGCATTAAAGCAATTTGCTCATCAGAAAGTTTTCACGTTACCTTTTCTTCAATGGTCAAGGTCCCGAGGACGGCATCTACGTCCACAGTAGAAGCCATTTTGATCAAGTTACAGCGCTCAATATCAATGTAAGTAATGGCTTGTGCTACGCTGGAAGTATCGTTACATATGTGCCATCCAGCCTGGTTCCCTAACACTTGGGATACAAGGATTAATCGGAAAATGTGCCTCACCCCGAAGGCGGATCTTGGCCATCGGGGAACACTCCGCGAGAGGAAACGATGTTTCCGAGAGGAGATCCACCAGTACCCACCACAGTTGCGCTATCATTTCCATAACGGAGTCTTGTTTTAGAGCAATCCGGCTGGTGAAACTAGCTGGAGCTTGATACATTGTACAAATAGTCTGTTATAATTCTACAAGGGCCGCTCGAGGAGGTTTTACTAAACACCTCTTACTGCCCCAGATCCACTTACACCCCCTTATCCATAACTCAGAATGCCGGCTCCTTATTCTGGACGCTGCCTTTGTGGCGGTGTTAGTTTGACCATTAATGCTGAGCCAGCCGTTGTGCTTTCCTGTTTTTGTACTCACTGCAGCAAGGGAGCAGGCGGCGCGAACCAAGTCGTAAGTCGAGAGGAACACAATCTATACCTTCATGTCACAAAATTGATGTTAAGTAACATTATCACATTTGCCCCAGATTGCGAAGTTCCCTACAAATGAAGTTCAAGTCACTGGACAGGAAAACCTCTCCTTCTATACCCTGAATGACACTTCTAGCGGCTCTCCCAAGGAGAAGGCCTTCTGCAAGACATGTGGTTCACCAGTATGGACAGTTCCCGGTCAGGCCAAGGGCAAATTCGTCATTATCAGAACTGCAATTCTAGATTCCGGGTATGGACTCGTGCATTTCTTGTCCCACGCGATTGATGTATGGCTTCTAATTTCTACTCAACAGCTTGGATCTCAAACCAAACAGCGATCTATTCGTCAAAAACCGCCCAACATGGATGAGCCCGTCGGAAGGCGCATCACAATGGGAGGAAATGCGGAAGTAGATAGTATCTAAATGGTAGATTGTACCTCTCGTTTCTCAAAATTGCTTGGTCCAGTTTCTTCGGATGACATGGAAGAAGTGAAGCTACAACTTGAGCTGGGTGGAGATCTTCGGGGAGAGATCCGAGACATAGATGGAGTATGGAATTTTGACAGCCACCAATCGGATTGTATCATTTTCGGAACTGCTATGTCTAGCTCTGGATCCCGACCGAGGTCCGACTGAATTCTTCGATTGCTAATCAGTGACGAGACACTGGTGTAAATGTCTCTTACCTCCGCGAACTATGCCATTCCGGCCGGTGGGTTTCCCCAGAGATCTCTTCCGAGCAGCCATGTCGGACCTTGGGCATGATCCAGTCCGTGAGCCACGACCCAAGCGAATCAAGATCGACGTGGCATGCGATACATGCCGCACCAGAAAAGTGAAGTGCGATGGCATACGTCCTTGTGAGTTCTCCTGTCGCCGGGCCAAGCGTACATAGTCCATTCACAGCTTCTGGCCCGTCTTGGCTTCAATAAACGGAAATTAATGTAATATGACTTGTAGCTTGCGGAAACTGTGCAAGAAAGCTGGCCCTGCAAGGGACATGTAAATACAGTCAATCTACAACCTCATCCGGCCCTAAGCCCATCGCAGATTCCCGACAAGCTGAACCGGGATCCGAATCTCAAGAGTCTTTTATCACACCCAGCAGACCTAGCTTCAGGGCGTTTGCAGGTTCAAATCGAGGTGGACGTGCTGGACCAACCCAGCCCGTTGCAGTCGAGACCCCGAGGAGAGCTTCTCTAGCTCGCCAGGCTCAAGCCTCTGACCCGGGTGATAATAGTTCTCCTCGAGCGCTTTCGACAGGTAGCCGAGCACCAGCTTCAGTACACACCCACAGCCCTTCTGTTATTGACTCCATGACCGCCGTTGTGGACGAGGGAACTACCACTCGGGAGTATTTTGGTAGCAGCAGCGCTGGCTCTTTCGCGACTCAGATAAAAAAAGCAATCGATGCCCGCTTGGGCCACAGAGTCTCCCTCCCTCCCAACCAGGCACCCCCTTTGCCGACTTACAAAGGAGCTGCGCCCACTCCGCAAAATACAATAAATGATGCCTACAAGGTATTGCCAACACGCAGGCAGGCAGACCACTTATTAGGGGTGTACTGGCTGTATGTTGATCCACTCTACCCATTCTTGGACAAAGCCAGATGGGAGAAATCATATCGTGCCATCTTCGACGGTGTAGCTACAGAGATTGATGAGCAGATATTTCTCGCGTCCTTAAATGTAATATTTGCTCTCTCATCTCAGCTCATTGAGTCTCAGGACCCGGATCAGAGAGAGGAATCCAGCAGGGTATACTTTGACCGGGCACAAGGGCTGCTACCTCTGAATACTTGGGAACCGGCATCCATCGAGCTTCTACAGTATTTGCTTCTGACGAGCCAGTATCTACAGAGCACTGAGCGTCCACATCAAACATGGATGGTTGTGGGCTCAGCTGTTCGTATCGCACAGGGAATCGGCTTGCATTTGAGTGAGACTTCCGCAGAGCATTCTGATCCGAAGGAACGTGAATTACTCCGGAGGATATGGTATGGCTGTGTATTGATGGACCGGTAAGCTTCAACCCCTTGAAAACTAAAACACGCACACCCACTGATTACCTCTGTCTACAGTATGGTTTCAGTCACACATGGAAGGCCGGCAATGATCTCTACCTATGTTGCATCCACTGTGCCCCTACCCAATACGCCCATAGACCGACCCGAGGCCGTCACCGGTGTTCTTGATTCATCTTCAACAGATGCCACGTTCTTTGTCAAATCTGTCCAGCTATATGAACTTATCCACCGCACCATCCAGTCTCTTTATTATGGAGCGCGATGTAAAAGTGTACTTGCATCTAACAACGAAGGTGACTCAGGCAGCGCGAATCACAGCAAGACAGACTTGGGAATGGTCATGCAGTTTGACGCTGAACTGGACAAGTGGGATCGTGGCTTGCCGGCGCAGCTCAGATGGACATACTCTCAACCCCGCGATCAAATTACCCAACGACAGGCTGTTGTCTTGCATATCCGGTAAGTTGTGTCGTCTGCGATACCCTCCTATAGTTTCTTACTAACCTCCCAACATAGATTCCTCCATGCACGCATTCTTCTCCTTCGCCCTGTTCTTGCGTCTTTCTGCTTGTCAGCCCAGGGAGGTGAGCTGGGGAAAAGTGCAGATTCTCTCGAAGTTCGGACTTTGAAGGAATGTGCAATAATGTGCGTTTCGACAGCACAGAAAATCATTTCAGTATTGCTCAAATATCAGGCAATCGATGAATCGATTGGATATCTACCGGCGTGGTGGTATCGTGTGTATTATGTTTACACGGCAGCAACCGTACTGATCGCCGCCAAGTTACGGCCCGAGGTCCTCCCTGAACCAGACTTCAACCAAACATGGGGGGAAGCCATGTCAATTCTCAGAGATCATGAAAGGTTTGGCCAATCTGCCAGGAGGTGCGGGACAGCGCTTCAATTGCTTTCTGCCAAAATCCAGCAACCCGAGGCCCCTAGACCGAGGACACAAGCGGTCGAGACGAATACCAACGAACAGTCATTACAAACTCTTGGCCAAGTAACGGGGCCACAGATGGAAGAGGACTTTTCCTTCGGCGGTGGAGATTTAAATCAAATGGGGTTGCAGTATCTTGACTTTGATGTGAACAATCTGACCTGGCTGAATGACATGCAAGCGGCTTGGGAGCTTCTCAACTACGAAGGTTGAATTCAAATCTAATGTATCAAAAAGTTATTCATGATTCAAATGGTGAAATATTTGTCTAAAGTCTATATTTATTCTTATATCTACAACCAGGCCTAACCTATTCGAAAGCCATCTTGTTCTTTACACGCCCTAAGCTGCTGATGCTGACCTCCACGACATCGCCATCGTTCAGATACTTGGGCTCCTTCATTCCCATAGCAACACCCGAGGGAGTTCCGGTCAGAATGATGGTACCAGCTTCCAGGGTGGTTCCCTGGCTCACGAAGCTGACAATGGCTTCAACGCCGAACAGAAGATCACCGGTGCTAGTGTTTTGACGCTCCTCGCCATTGACAAATGTCTGTAGGTGGAGGTCCGATGCATTTCCGACAACAGCTGGAGAAACAATCATGGGACTCAGAGGTGCGAACTTGTCAAAACCCTTGCTGAAGCACCATTGGGGGACGCCGCCAGCCTTCTTGGGGTCGCGCTGCCAGGCACGGGCGGAGACGTCATTGGCGGCCAGGTAGCCAGCAACGTGGGAGAGGGCATCCTCCTTGCTGATGTTCTTGCCGGTCTTGCCAATGACAATGGCCTGAAGGAGTGTCAGTCTTGGGGAAATTCTGAGGGTTAATGTATTGAGACAACACTTACTAATTCACCCTCATAATCGACAGTCCCATCTTGGGCAACCTTGGGGATAGGGATATCCTCAACGTGGCCGGCAATACTAGTAGAGGGTTTGATGAAAACAGAAGGGTAAGGGGGAGGAGTGCGACCGCCCTCCTTGACTGACAAAGCGTTAGTACAAAGTAAGGTAGATGGGGTTTCAAGGTCTGGGGAAAATGGCTTACTGTGCTTGATATAGTTGAGACCGATACATCGGATTATAGGTACATCAGAGGGCTTCAAGATATCACGGATAGCCTTGACGTGGACCTTCTCTCCCTTCACGAGTTCTGATGTGGGAGACTGTCCCTTGAACTCGGTAGCATAGAGATTCTGACTGGAGAGGAGCTGCTCGAGCTCAGTCTCAGATTTTACAAGAGGCTCGCCGAAGGTCTCATTGCCATTATCGTCAATGAAGCGAATAAGACGACTCCAAGTTTGGGAAGACATTATGGTGCTGAAGCGTGTTGAGTGTTGGCGGCAGGGTAAACGAGTCTGGGGTAAGAAGTGGTACGATTGCCGGAAGCAGGATCTGAGAATCGTGGAAGCCATTTAATCTAATATCCCTCGGCTACGAACACACCGGAAGATGACGTTAGACTTTGTAGTTATGAGCATTGAGTTGCTAGTGGGTACCTCGGAAGGGAATGTGAGTGGCTCATGAGCCTTCCGAGATCTCGGAGGAGTAAAACCGGGGGACGTTCCGTTGTTACTTCGGGTGCAACACACCTGGAAGTAACCCGATTCCAAATCAAGGGAGATGGACCGGAAGAGACCTAGGCAAAAGTTGAATGTCTTATGTCATTTTCAGCCTGGGGATTTGTCTGGGGGCGGAGCTTGGGATTAATAGTTCTACTGCCCACCTTCAACCAAACAAACGTTGTATTGCCATTGTGGAAAACAGTTCGCCCTTGAAGCAAACAAAACAAGCAAATCAAAAATTCGCCAAAATGAGTCCATCTGCGATTGAAGTCGAATCCGGAAAGGCCCCTAAGGCCATGGATACTTTCCTGCAGGCCTTGCCCTCCAAGAACCTGGAGCCTTTGTGGTCTAAGATGAATGCAATGGTTCCCCCGACTCCCAACCCAACAGCCGAGCCAGCGCTATGGAAATACGAGGAGATGCTTCCTCATCTACATTTAGCAGCCAAGCTCGTACCAGAGGAAGATGCAGAACGGAGAGTGCTGATGTTAGTAAACCCGAAGATGAGTATGTTACATTCTCCGTTCATTCTAATGTCCGCGTCTCCCATTCCCCAACAGGCTAACTGTTGAGTTCAGAGTCCCCCCATACCACTGATACCATCTATGGCGGTCTCCAGATCGTCAAACCAGGGGAGACTGCACCCGCCCACCGCCATATCGCATATGCTTGCCGCTTCATTGTTGAAGGAGAAGGTTTCACTGCTGTGGAAGGCCAGAAAATGCCCCTCGTGCGGGGTGATGTTGTCGTCACACCTACGTGGCATTGGCATGATCACGGCAACGAAAGCGACGCTCCCGTAATCTGGTTGGATATGCTGAACCTACCTCTATTTACCTACTCGCCCGTTCACTATGCCGAAGGATACGCCGAGAAGCGCTACCCTAGCACGTAAGTGACCGACTATGCTCACTTAACAATGGTTTTGTGACTAATTTGGAGAGATAGGCCCTCTGATCCTTGCGAGTGGCGACACCCTTGGGCACCTGTGCAAAAGACACTGGATGCAAGCACTGAACAACATGCGATCTATCATTACAAACAGAAGAATGGGGCGCCTCTTTCTACAACCTTGGGCCTTCAAGCGGAGCGTCTGGCTCCTGGAGCGTCCTCCAAAGAAACCTTGGATAGCTCTTCCTTCATATATCATTGCGTGGAAGGCAAGGGATATACCACGATCGACTCGCCATCTAAGGAAAAGGTTACATTCAAGTGGATTTCAAAGGATACATTCGCTGTACCCGCTGGATCAAAGATTCAGCATTTCAATGAATCCAAAGAAGAGGTGGCATATCTCGTTGCGGTGAATGATGGCCCCTTCTTAGACCTTCTCGGCCTCCGACATCCATGAACTTGAGTTGAATGTGTAGCCCTCGGACTCAAAATGGGTTGATCTTAGTTCTCTAAGACATGTATTTGAAATTGTTAGCAGCAAACATGAGCGGTGAAGCCTGATATAAAGTCGTGCTTGCAATTTCGTACAAGATATTAGGCGTGAAAGCTGAACAGAAGTAGCATGAGTGAGGGGTATACTCTCCGGGTCACCTTCTTGCAATAAGCCGACGTATGTAATTAGCAGAAGTACCTTCTCGTTGACTTGTCTGCCCCAGGCCAAATTATGAAATTGCATCACTATGAAAACAAACGTAGATATATGCGCCCGCAAACGGATTCAATTTACGTATATCATGGCGCGAAAAGATCTCTGCATCAAATATAGTCACCGAAAACTTTTGACGAATGGATGAAGAAACTGCCATTAAGTAGATTGAGGAAAGGCTAAGTCTATTTGTCCATTGAAGCAACCTATCCTTAGGTAGCACTCAGTTGCCCAATCCCACCTAACATGAGCCTATGGGATGCTGATAACTCATCAAGCTCTGCCAAGATATTGAGCAATGCCTGATGGATGACAACCAAGTATGACGCAAGGACTTGGTTATCTGTAACATTTGTTTGGACTCGGTAGATGCATGATGTTACTACCCCTCCTGCCCGAGTGGCTTGGCCAGGTGGCATGAAGCACTTAAAGAGAAATACACCCGCCAGTAAATCGCATGACCCCTCTCTGTAAGCAAATTTGCTAGTCTTATGCTCGATCTCAACAAGATGGGTATTCTCTCCGTGCTTCACGCGCACTGGTTGGCGCTCGCTGTTGTTTCATTTGTTGGTTATACATTATCCAAACATGGGTAGTACATTTTAGGTTGCGAAAAGTGAAAGGCCTATGGCTCACAGGAATATCAGGCTGGCCACATTGCCTAGCCATATTGAGTGAAAGATGCCATGAATGGTATGAAGAAGCGAATCAAAAACATGGTGAGTGGGGGCGCTTCAAGCCCTTCATGGTTCAAAGACGCTCATCAACTGATGCGCTCGCTTCTATGCCAGGTCCAATTGTGCGAGTCGCACCCAACTTACTAGTCACTTAGTCCCCCAAAGTCTGGGCTCATATCAATACCCATCCCGGGTATCGACGATCTCCTTGGTTCTACCAGGCTTGCAGAATCGGGTACCGCCAGGACAATGTATTCTCCTGCACAGATGAAGAAATTCATAGCAGAAAGAGGAAACAAATGGTGGCTGGGGTACGCTTCTTTACCTTTGATGACAACATTGTATTATGCATAGCTAACATCAGTTAGCCCTCAGTATTCTAGCCGAGAGAACTTGGAGATGGGGATATCAATCGACGAACAGGTCCAGGAGCTCGTAGACCTTCTTAGGTCTAAATACCTATCCACTCAAGAGGCTATCGTGCCCGTAGACCTAGCTCAGAAGGTTCATTACTTCACCCTTGATGTCATAAGTAGTATCGGGCATGGCAACACGTTCGGACTGCTTAGGACAGACGTTGATGTCGACGATTACCTCAAGTCGAGTCATGAGGGCATGAAGATGTTCAACACCTCTCTTGCCCTTGGCTTCAGTTGGCTTGCTCACACGCCCATCATTGGCGCACTCATCTCCCCAGCACGGACAGACAAACGTGGTATCGGTAAAGTAATGGACATGTGCTTCAGCCATGTGGATAAGCGGCTAGCGAAACCGAACGACAAGAGATCTGACATGTTGGCCTCTTTCATACGGCATGGCCTCAAGGGCCAGGAGTTTCGCATAGAGTCTGTTGAACAGTTCATTGCAGGCTCTGACACCAATTCAGCAGGCCTGCGCAGTGCTCTTCTCCACATCATAACAAACCCACGAGTCTACAAGAAACTTCAAAATGGGGCCAATGAGGCAGTGCGTAGCAGCATCGTACCAAAAGCTAGCGAGGGCATCATCACCTCCAACCAAGCCAAACGACTTCCGTATTTGCAGGCCGTTGTCCGCGAAACCTTGAGAGTCTGGCCCCCAGTAGCAGTTCTTTTCTCCCGTGATGTTCCTCGAGGAGGAGACACGGTCGAGGTCGAGAGCGGCGAGGAAGTACATCTTCCCGGGGGTGTCAGCATTGGATACTCAGCCCACGGAATGCACCGTAATGAAGAGATTTACGGCACTGATGCAAAGTGTTTTTGGCCTGAACGTTGGTTTGAAAGTGATACAGCTAAATTAACCGCCATGCTCCGCACGAATGATTTGATCTTTGAGCATGGTAAGTTTCAGTGTCTAGGAAAGATCGTCGCAGAGATGGAACTAGGAAAGCTTTTATTTGAGGCATGTGGACGCTTCGATCGTCGCGCTCTGAATTCAAGTTAATATATGATGTAACCCGGCATAGATTGTCCGCAATTTCGACATTGCTCTCATTGATCCGACGAAGCCGTGGAAAGCGAGGAACTACATGGGACTATTCGTAATTTCGGACATGTGGGTGCAGGTAATGGAGCTTGATGAACAAGCCAAGGGCTAAAGTTGGTGTTTCTTGTCTTAAAGATTACATACATTAATCTATTTCGCTGTTGCAAATGGCATTGGGAGGAAAGTCCCAATGCCAGTTGGACCAGCCAATGGCAGGGGTTGGTGACATATGTACGTTGTTATGCATAACACATCTCGTGTCTGCACAAAAGATGAGCAGGGTCGGATCCTCGCCACTCTTGGACAGCTGTAAATAATATGCACGCCTTTACTATTACCCCGCGACGCGTCTGGCACACGTTACGCTCGCCAACCTCACCTCCCACATATCCCGATACTACCAGACCGACGACAGCAAACATGGACCAAATGCCCCCTCCCTCATCTCAAGTGCCCCCTCCCTCATCCCAAATGCCGCCTCCGTCATCCCAATCTCATTTTGAGAAATTCGACAACTTCGTTCCCGATAGCAGCGCGTCTTTCGAAGACGAGTTTGCCCGCCTTGCATCCTCCCAAGATTGGGCTGATGGGACTTCCGAGTTCCAAAAGCAACGCACGATCGCCTTACGATCCGAATTGAAGCTACATTACTTCTCCGCGTCGCAAAACATCGAAGAAGGGCAGGAGGATCTTGAAGATCTCCCCCTCACCGAAGAGGCGAAGCTGGCTGGCTATCAAGCCTTGTGTGAAGAAGTGGGCATCCCCACACACAACACGATCGAAGAATGCCAAAAACACCTCAAGAAAACGCTTGTAAACATCGTCGACTTAATCGATACCCGAAGAACAGGCAAGAGGGTGAAAGTCTGGACCGATTTCGACGAGTTTCGAAAATACACACTCAAACGATCGATTAATACAGAAGAGGCGAAGAAAGATGGTGGTATTTTAGCTTCTTTGCTACAACGTTTGAGATTTCCAAGAAGAGAGCATCTGAGACCTCGCATACACAGAGGAAATTCCTCCAGAGTAGCTTCGGGGAGGGTGATGAAAAAGGACAGACAGTCCCAAGACAGGAACGGTCAAAGATGGAAGGTGAAGGTATGTAATATGGAATAATCAAGATGGAATCTCCTATTGGTGGACACGGCGGATTTTGGATGACAGTTACCGGTATTTACAAAGGATGGGCAATTATGGGCAATTAGGGCGCAAAGATATTTGAATGTTGACCGTGTTGTATTATAATTGGATTTGGGAGATGTCATATAATGTTTGTCAGGCTTAGAGGAAAAACGTTCTCCCCAAATCGGCGATCTCTTGTCAACAATTAGGTGCCTTGAATTACCGCCAGTAAGTGGCATAAGACGAGTTACCTTGGATAGTATCAATGAAGCTTTGAGCAATAATCTCGGCTATGGCAAGCATCTGTCAGGTTTATGATCATATTGTCGGGGGTCGCTGCTTGACTTACAAGTACGTTCTGAAGGATGGAGCTCATCAAACCACATGAAGTTAGATTTAGGCTCTGAAGCCCTGGTGCAGCTGGCAACATCGGAGGACCGGCAGAACTGGTAGACCCCATCGACGTTGGCCTGAGGTCCGAAAAACCTCTCCGGGTTTGCATGAATATCCTTCAAAAGTCGGTTTGTATCGAAATTTGCCAATGTAGCCCCAGGCCAGCGGTTCTTGAGTTTCAGATGGAATGGTCCTCCAATGCTAAAGAGATCGTTGGCGCTTGACGTTGACTGAAAAATTCGCTGTTCGTAAAGTGTGGTATTAGTACCAGGCTTGGTTGGAAATAGCGTGCTGAATTCTAGCCCTCCTTTGTCCACAGATTTGTATAGAGGCGTTATCTCCAGTGGTATGACATTCATAACAACGAAAAACCGTCCACCCGAGGCATACAGTTTGTCGAGAACGTTCCAAGCACAATCGACGAAACTCTGGATTGTTGACCAAGGGGCCTGTGAGTCTGAAAGATAGCCTGATATTCCAAGATCATTGGCTCCGATCATGATTGCGTAGACGGTATTGTCGGCCTCTCGGTTAGGATAAAGGATGTCGAATCCAAGATCTGCCTCGAATGCCGGAACCTCCTGTTCTAATATTGTAGGAAAGGCAATTCCGAGTCCAGGTACGTATCTCTTAACAATGTCCTTGGAACATGTAGCGCCAGAGAACGCATAGTTGTTGTAGTTGGCTCCGGTGACATTCGCAACAAGACGACCCCAAGTTGCGCCACCAGTAGCCGCCTCTTGGGCTATCGGGACAATAGTTCCTGGAGGGGGGAATTGTATATGCTCTTGAAAATACGCTATGCGGCCGTCATCCGTGATACTGTCTCCAAAGGTGACCAGGTTTTCCATTGTTACCATTCTACCACAGCTTCTGGCAGTAGCTGTTGCAGCTATAGCAACACAGATGACCCAAAACATGATACAAAACTTGAGATCAGCAAGCGAAAGTGAATAATGAATTGTTGGAAAAAGCATATCCTTTGAATCAACAACAAGTTTAGGGATAATCGGATACTTATACATAGCATTACGGTTGTAGTTAAGGGGACCGGGGGGTTTTGCTGATGCCTGGATATCCGAACTTCAGGATCTGCAATCTGTAATTTCATCTGAAGCAAATTAAATCACAGGCAGCAGTTCCCAAATGCAGATTGCAAACTGGTGGTCTTTCATTATAACAGTTGAGCTTTTACACTAAAAACAGAATGGACTCAACCTATTATTAGCCTGGACCGTGGATACAAATGATTATTGAAAATACAGGCATCACTCAGCAAAAGGATTTAGAACCAGGGTTCTATCTCTCTCTGCTAGTTCAAAGTAATCGAAACTCCCAACAGATCATTTGAAATCTTCGTACTAAGAATCTTTCTATAAAAACTGCGGTCCGAGTGACTTAAATGTATTGTATCATTTGTATGCTTCACAGCAAAAGCCCACATTCGTCCCAGTTTTCCAGTCTAGAATTTTGGGAAGGCATGTTTGAAAACGTTTTGAGGATCAAATTTCGCCTTCAGCTCCTTGGCTCGGGGCCATTTATCCCCAAATAACTGCTCAGCAGTCCTGTCTTCTGGCCTCGTCAGGGCGGGATAGGACCCCTCCATGACAGCGGGATCCCCGGAAGAGCGAATTTTGTTATACAACCAGTCGTTCCACTTCCTTGCCTCGGCAAGATATTTCTCCTCGGGTACCATATCCGTGAACGAGAGCAGAATGTGAGAGCCCGCACCAAAGCAATTTGGCACTATTGCTTCATGGTCGATGACAGTTTTCATCGACCAGCCAATGTTGGCAAATTCAGGCTTAATCTTGAGAGCCTCCATTAGGGTGTCGAATATACCGGAAGAGAGCTCCTTGATGTATATCGACCTTTGGCCGCCATATGGCAGACATGGTATTTGCAAGCTCTCATAATGCCCCAGGAGAGACTTCTGCTGAACAGTATTCATCTTAACCGGTGGCAAGGCTGCCGTGAATGTCTCCAGATACTTTTTGCCTTCCTCGATGTCTGAACCACCCCAACTGAACACGATAGAAAACGTTCGCTGCTGCGGCATTTGGATAAGGAAGTGATGGATGTTTAGATCCTTGGGTAAAGTGAGCTTCTCCTCCGCGGAAACAATGGCTTTAATTGTTTCCGGGCTGTCATCAAAGATTAGCATTCCAATGAGGATCTACACCTGGTTAGCACAATAGCAGGAACGAAGATGACGAATGCATGGCTGCTTACCTCTCTCTTTGGGTAGACCTTGATTGTCAATGATGTGACAATGCCGAGGTTGCCGCCCATGCCTCGCAAACCTTCTAGCATTTCATCGGTGGCTTTAACAATCTCTCCCTCGTGATTGACAATCTCCGCCCCGACAATTCCTTCAAAGCCCATCCCCAAGGCTCCAGTGAATGGTCCATAACCGCCAATCGTTGACCACCCCACGTAGCCAATTTCTAGGGAGTTTCCAAGGGGAGCGGTGAGATTGTGCTCATCAAACTTGAGCAGCATGTCCTTTGCAATGACACCGCCGCCAAGCGTGGCCGTTGTTTTATCATCTGCCACATTGATGAATTTGATATCTCGCATATCAATAATTAGGGCACCATCTGCTGCGTTTCTGCCATAGAAATCATTACCGCCAGTGCGAACTGTGAAATCGACTTCATTCTTGACCGCCCAGCGGACAATACCAGCCACTTGCTGAGCATTAGTAGGTATTGCGATACCCAAAGGCTTTTTCTCTTGCCCAGCGTGTCCTCGAGTAGCTCGACGATCCTTCCATTCTGGTGAAGTGGGAGTGAGGAGTGTTACCTCGGGATTCGCTTTTTGGAAACTATCTATTTGGGCTTCGGAAGTCATGGTGGAATAAGAGTGCTTGGTGTGATGCGATTTGCATTATCACACCGAAATACTGGAATCGGACACATTTTTATGTAAGCTCGGGCACTTTTTTCGTGATGGGAAACTCAAAATGTCTCCGAGCGAACGACAGTGCTCACCGCGTAGAAGTCAACCCAAAATCTGAC
The DNA here is from genome assembly GCA_026958235.1 of Clonostachys rosea. Lineage (NCBI taxonomy): Eukaryota > Fungi > Ascomycota > Sordariomycetes > Hypocreales > Bionectriaceae > Clonostachys > Clonostachys rosea. The sequence continues at coordinate 1,617,368 of CP110205.1, forward strand.
ATGTAAGCAGACGCCCCTATTCTCACCAATGAACGTGATAAATATGTAGACTGGAAAGGAAGTAAAGTGCGATCCTTGCACCGACGTTTCAAAAGTGTCACGATGACATTCCTAGTAGAAGGAACCAGTGGCTGTTACTGGAGTCAACATAAATCGAATGTCAAGATCCTCACACACCTCAAAACTTATCAAGGATATGGGAGAGTTCGAATGAAAAGCTAAAAACCACAATAGAAGACGCCAGACCCAACATCTCAACACAATGAATACGAAAGGTTGAAAGTCTTTGCTAGCCCAAGGCTGAAACAAATCAAGTATAACATTCCAATGCGATGTCAAAGTGGATAAAATCCCCCCCGGCCCCGTAATAGCAACTGGGACTCTCTATCTCGTTTTTTATTCTCATCTATCAATACTTGGGTGAATGCGAATCGGCTTGAAAACACCCGAATTTGACCACTCAATACTCTCCAGACCTAGAAAGGTCATTAGTTAGCCGACAGAACGTTTCCCCCCTCCCTCTCATGTCGACTCCTTATCTTCTTTGACTTCTTGAGCTTCCTTAACCTCCTCGACCTCCTTGGCGTCGTTCTCGTCCTTGGCGGCCTCGACGTCTTTGGGTTTTTCCTGGGCCTTCGGCTTGGCTACATTCTTCCACTCCATTGCCAGACTTCCGAATATAGTCAAAGAGGATACAACAACAGCCACAAGGTATGTCCTGGTCAGAGCATCGTTGTAGGCTTCCAGCACGGCCGGAAGGTCCTCCGGTGGAACCAGATTCCGCACTTGGGTCGCACCGACTGTGGTCAGGACCGAAGCATCGAAGCTCGCATCAGGAAGAGCAGCCTTCAGGTTACGCAGCAGCTCATTTTGGAGGACGGACTGGCCGACCGAGATGAAGATGGCACCACTAAGTGTCTGCAAAAGCTGTATGACGGCTGTGCCCGATGGGATTTCGTGTCGAGGCAAAAGAGTCTGGATGGCGATCATGGGTTGCTGCTGGCCGAAACCGATGCCGATTCCTACCATGGCTTGGTAGCCAACCCATTGAGAAAATGGCGTGTCGACGTTCCATGTAGTCAGTAGGCCCTCTCCAATTGGGAGAATAATTGATCCCAGGATCATGAAGATATTATCTGCGTTGCGAGTTAGTCCACATGCTAGATCAAGCCAAATCTGACACGTCCCACTTACAATACCCAAATTTGCTGACCAAAGCTCCTGCAAGCAGAGCACAAACGACCACTGCAAGGATGAGAGGAAGAAGTCGGATACCAGACTGGACAGCGTCTACCTCTTTGATGACTTGATGCCACAAAGGAATGTAATACACTAGAAGAGGGAATGCGCCGCCATTCAGAAATCCATTCCATGCAGCAGCAGCCATATTTCTTCTCGTTATCATGCGAAAAGGGAAAGAAGCATCGGCTCCTTTCCAATGCTCGAAGAATAGAAAGGCAATGCCCAGAACACCAAAGAGCACGAGCAAGGCGATGATCCGAGCGTTGCTCCAAGCGTACTCTGAGCCACCCCACTGCATCGCCAGCAAGAGTGAGATTACCGCGGGCAGGAATATGGCCAATCCGATGAGATCTAACTTCTTCAACTTTTCCATCAAAGGAGTTGAAGCCAGTTGAGGGCGTGCAGGGAGTCGAAGGAACAGCAGAACAGTGATTGCAGTGAACGCCCCGAATGGTAGATTGATATAGAAGCACCATCGCCAAGTGAGCTTGCTGGTGAAGACTCCACCGAGCAAAGGGCCCAGAACTGAAGCGATGGCAAATACGATCCCCATGGATGAGACGATGACGGGACGGAGGCGGACTGGGACAGACTGCGAGATGATGATCATGACACCCGAGTTGATGCCAGCACCTCCGAGGCCTTGGACAGCCCGGCCGATGATCAGGGCTATGCTATTGGGAGCGAGCGCACAAATGAGAGAACCGAGCTCGAAGAAGCCGACGGCAACCATGAAGGTGTACTTGATTGAGAAGCATGAGTAGATACGACCATAGAGCAGCTGGAAAGCAGCAGTCGTCAACGCATAAGCTAATGAAAGCCTAGTCAGAACATTATTCAATAATAATTATATCGAGACGAAGAATTTTGCGTACCGCTACCAAACCATCCGACATCCGACAAGGCATGAAACTCGTCGGAAATTCTTGGAGCTGCATTGGCCACAATTGTCCCGTCCTATACTCATATCAGTTTATTGAACATATTCAGCATACTTTGAATAGGTGCCCACCAATGTAATAAGGAAGACTGCAAACCACAGTCCAAGGCCGGTGAGGAAGAGCTGTGGAAGCGGCATAAGAGAATCATCGCTGGCTGGTTTTTGGTCTGGCACTTTTGGTGGCTCATCGACTTCGGTCGGTTCGGTGACGGTATTACTAGGAGTTTTCTCCAAGCTGGGCTGGGCTGCTTTTTCCGCAGAAGTCCGTGGCGGACTGCCGCGGTCGTCGCTTGAGGTCATCTCTGAAGGAGAGTTACGCGATCTAGATCTTGGTAGAGAGGCTGGCGGCTGGACAGGCAGAAAAATGAGTGTCTGGTTTTTGTCTGGTTTTTGCTTAAATGAGAGGCATGTTCAAAAGGAAAGGAGTGAACTGAGCATATATAGCAAATTCCAATATGTCGGCGGAGAGCGTATGTAACGATACGCAGAGGCGAGGACCCGATGAAAATCTTGAGATTAGTGAGCCGGCAGGTGAGAACCGGCGGGTCGCCACATCAAAGGCGCAGAGCCTTCCCAAGAACGTAACGGCGTGAGCCAAAGCGTTATTAGCTGCGGGCAGGGAAATAAGCAGGGGATGAAATTGGCATGTCTTCGGATGGACTGTGCCGAAAAGTCTGAATTCGAGCACGGCAGAACAACGCGAAGGTTCAATTTTGCTTTTCGATTGTGCGTTATGCCGTTTGACTCACCACCGCCCTGCTCAACTGCTGTGCTACAGCGCTGTAATTTAGAGCCTTCGGGGTCTCTAGCGGGGCACTTGTTCATCGCTCGTTGTTGATTGGACAGACACGATTATGTGGGGGCGATAGGCGACAGGGTGCGCGTTGCTTTCTAAATTGGGTTTAGCGCCCAACTGCCGAGGACAGGGACAAACGCTGCCCATTTCGTGATGCCCCAAAAGTTGATACCAACATTCCACATCTGCCTCTCCTGCCTAGGGCTGTTTCCCCTTCCATCCCGTCCTTGGTCGTATGCTTAGATAGCGGCAGTGGCACGCTCCCGCTCAGCAACTTGCCATGAGTGGTACCCAGAAGTCTCTTCCGGCTGTCCCCCGGTCCAAGGGCTGCCTCACGTGCATCGCTCGGAAGAAGCGCTGTGGTTAGTGTTTGCCCTTCGCATTATGCATCCGTCCCATCCATAATTCCTAGATGCTCTAGATCCCTGTCTAAAGATTCCTCTTTGGACACATTGATGTCGCCTTGAACGAATCAAAGCTGATCAACGCGTAGACGGAAGACGGCCCACCTGTCGGGCGTGTGAGGATCGGAAGCAGGTCTGCCAGGGGTATCGAAGAGAGGATATTGTCTTCCTCAATGACGGGTGGCGTGCCCCTGGCGTAGCCGCTGCCAATGCCAAGAAGAAGTCTCGTAGTAAATCAAGGTCCCCAGAGACCCAACAGGCGGGCCGTGGCACCCTTATACTTCAGTCCGCCGCGGCATCCCCTTCTTCCCTGCGGAGGAGCCCCTCAATAGACCGGTCACAGCTGCATACCTCGTTTTTCCTTGCTGAGTTTGCCGAGCAGCTTCTGCCTAGTTCCCATTTCATCGCCGATCTCTTTCGATCGTACTTCTCCATCTCTTCCTCAACCTCTTCAGACCAACAACCCCTCAGTACCTCTGCCGCACAAGCTGTCGATGCCCTGGCCCAGGGGTACTTTGGTCGCGCCAATGGCGACCTTGTTTCTGTTAAGAAAAGCTTCGATACATATGGAGTCGCCCTGAGATCCATGTCGACCAAAATAGACGAGTTGCAGGCTGCACACTCTGGTTTCCACCATCTTTCTGAGGAAGAATGGCAGCACATGGCCTTTTACTGTATGGTCATGGCATTCTGGGAGGTAATGTAATTCTTCTGTTACCTTTGGGCGACAAATATGCTAATACGCACCCATTGTGTAGCTGAAAATGTCACCCTCCACAGACAACTGGCAGCAACACCTTCGTGCTCTGGCCACCGCCATCACCCTCCGCGGCTCCAGTCATACGTACTCAAAGAGCAATCTCAGACTAGTTGCAACTGCGCGATTGTTCATTGTAGGTTGTATTCAAATTTAATGCAGTCCTGCGTATCCAGCTAGGGGCGAGAGACTGACATATGGGATGATATAGACCCTACAGGCGCTCTCATCTCGACGGCCGGGCGATCTTTCCGTGTTCGGCTGGCGACAGAGCTCACCACTACCTTCTGAATGGGTGATCGAGGCTACAGCATCAGTGAAGACGAACCAAGATGCAGATTCCACCATACAGTTCCGGGTCTACAGCTTGATGGATTCGCTACTTGCATCAGCATCGGACATCTCAGTTGTCATGGCCCAGTACGATCAGCTGCTCATCAACATGGCCAACCCACGGTGGACGAGCAGCGATGGTCTTGGCCAAACCCTGGTCGACTTATACAATGTTGCGAACGTCATACTCAGTCAGATCGAGGGCGTAAGCGAAGACTTGGGTGCAACGATGAGTGAGTTGCCATACAAAGACTGGCTCTCTACTCACCAGCCCCCATCGAGCCAAGACGCAGGTTCCATCCGAGAGCGCGAGTTCATCACAACGATTGGATCCGACATTCATTCTTTCTTTCCAAATATCTTGAGCTTTCCCTCCATGAATGATTTCAACACCGTGGCCTTCTACTGGACGATATCCATCTTGCTACGCCTACTCATCAACGATATGCTGGCACTGATGCAGGATACCAAGCCTGAAGATATGCCCGAAAATCCGCAATACGAAATAGATCAGCATCGGATACGACTTGTACATTACGCTCAAAGCGCGATCCGTGCAATACCTTTCGTCGAGGCCAAAGAGAACAGGTCCCAGCAGCCGTTCTTCATGGCTTCTGCGTTTCAGACCGCGATCGCAGCATTGGGACGCGAGTGTGAGTATTTGAGGTCGCAGGTTAGTGAAGAGGTGACTATACTGGGCTATGCAAGCATGAAGCGGATTGTGGAGAGGTACATGAATTGGGCCCAACAGAGGAAAATCTTGCTGAGGATGGTTGTTGACATACCTCGGCATCCATCAGTATTCGCGGCGGTTTGATCAATAATAGGACACGGGCTCATATGTAGTATATTTTAGATTCAATTGCAATATAGATTCATGGGGGCCGGTGTTTTGCGGGTTATAGGAAGAACTGGAAATGAAGGCGAGTAGGCTAGCCTTCGTCGGAAGATTTCTTTGAAACTACCCAAAAGCCGAGGCCTATTTCTTTTTGAAGAGATTCCTTCCATTTAATAGGAGGTTGCTATCCAGCCCCCTCCTTTTTCTAGCTCAACCACCCCGGCGCCATTGTGGCTGAGGGAGGTTTAGTAGGACAGCTAAGTCAGGTCTATAGCTATCGCTCGTTTTGAGGACAGATAAACAGGTCGGATCTGCAGCGACCGCTCGTCTTAACGGCAAACAGCTATGTCAGGTGTACTCCATTAGTGAAAAGGTATCACGAAAAGCTTCAGTTCCAGCAGAGATATCATATTGTAAGTTAGCTAGGTTTAGGTATATATGGCCTTAACCTGTAATACGTAAAGATAGCAGTATTGGCTCCCTAGCCACAATAGCGCCGGGGTCGGGTGTTTGAGCTAGAAAAAGGAGGGGGCTGGATAGCAATCTACCTACTTTAATATGATCCATGATGTCTTCGATGAGTCAACCTACCCTATAGTATTAGTCTACGCCAGCGCTGCACAAGAGCTGATATTTATTGGATACCTGTATTGGTCAACCCTAATCCTTCTTATTCAATGTTCCAAAATAGCTGAGAGGCTCGAACCCTGCGTTTGGAATTAATTTTGGAGTCGGTTGTGAGCCCACGAATTGAACCACATGTTGCTCACCTACCTTTTACACGGATTGAAAGTACAAAAGCCGTACAATACAGATTACGCAGCTCAGCTAGGATTACGTAATTTTCAACTACCAGACTAATACCTAAAGGTTCATAAGATTCATCTTCAGGATCAATCATCTCCCTTCGCCTCCCCCTTACATATCCTAGCGCCAGTAAACGCCCCCCATCAAGAGTACGGGCACAATTCCGACCCGCGCGGCTGGGTCACGCGATGGAAAGGCAAACCCTTGCAACACTGTTTCCATTGACTGGGGACGATAAGGTCCGGTAGTTTTCCATCTCGCGCTCCCACCCACAAGTGATGCCGTTGTTTCAGTCTACATATGTTAGAATGGTAAATGCCGGAGGATGGGAGTCGGACATGCTAATATCGAATAGCAGGGGAAGCACTTGTGCCCACCTTACTTCCCTTCTTCACGTCGGCTGAAGTAACGTGTGCCTGGCAATTGATAGTTTCTGGACGCATAGTGCACGCGTCTGCATAAGGTTGACATAGTGATTGGTCTTTTCCCCCTGACCGATATTGAAAAACCATGTTCCATTTCTATTCGGCTTGTTTACTGGGTTTTTGAAATCGCGTCCGTCGATGAGAGCTTAGCGCGCGCGCGTTGGTAATATCTAGCTGATCAACAAGGAAAAACTGGGTCTCATACTCAGGCACCGGCTATACATAGCAACAAGGTGGAAACGGTGACATGTTTGAGGCTATGAAGCATGGATCTCTTGACACAGCCTTAAATCTCTGAGGTGATTTCTTATGTGAAGAGGCATGCTAAATCACTTAGCATACCCACATCGTTCGAGGGTTGCTCATCCCGGTGCATGCTTTTCTAAAAACAAATGAAACCAAGGATACCAAAGTACTATACATGCGGGGGAGGTGATGAAATATGGTCCAAATATGCTTGGCGTCGGCAGTCCGAGCACACAGTCGAGTCGGCGTAGGAATCAGAACCCGGAGCTGGTAGTAAATACCGGCATTCCTGATTCATGCGCTGACAGCCTCCACGAAATCGGGGAAAATTATCCCGTTACAGCAATGGATAACTTTCCTGAAATGGACATATTCCTGTCGCCCAGAGCAGCCAGCGTGGTATGTCACTATTTGCGGGTATGCCGAGAGGATCTGCCAGGAAGTAAGCCGCGCGTTTGCTGCAGTCAGCAGTTAGATACTGAGTAAAGAAAAAGTTATAAGGGGACTGGTCCCAATCGTAGAATAGGCTTCTATCTCATTATTCACAACACAAGAACACCATTTTTCTTACAACTGTTATTTTAACATATTTGACATCTCTTTCTATTTCAATATCTCCCTCTTACAGCGATCAAGCGGGCTTGACCATTATCTTATTAGCGGACTGCATTTCTTTTTTACTTCCAACGACTTCACCAACAAGATATCTGAAGATGGTTGGCATCAGACAGCTCTCTCTCGGAGCAACTCTCCTACTCAGCCTCGCTCAGCGAGCTGTTTGCGACCCAACCGAAACTCAAGACTTGAGTGCTCGAGATTGGGAACACATCGACCAGCTCATGGAACGAGACCTTGAGATCCGTAAGGGAGGCGGCGGTCGTGGCGGAGGCGGTGGTGGTGGTAGCGGTGGTGGTGAAAATGGCTTCCCTGGATATGAACCCTCCGGTAGTGGCGGCGCCGACAAGGGCAGCCATAGACATGGCCGCAAAGGCCGACGAAGCCTCGAGATCCGCAAGGGAGGTGGCGGCCGTGGCGGAGGCGGCGGCGGCGGCGGCAGCGAGAACGGTTTCTCTGGCTATACACCTGGTGGCAGCGGCGGCGCTGATAAGGGTAGCCGCAGGCGTGGTAGACGGAGCCTTGAGATTCGAAAGGGAGGAGGTGGCCGTGGTGGGGGAGGAAGCGGCGGCTCCGAGAATGGCTTCTCGGGTTATACGCCTGGCGGCAGTGGTGGTGCTGATAAGGGCAGCCATAGACATGGTAGAAGGAGCCTCGATATTCGAAAAGGAGGCGGTGGACGAGGTGGTGGTGGTGGTGGCGGCAGCGAAAACGGTTTCTCTGGCTATACACCTGGTGGCAGCGGCGGTGCTGACAAGGGCAGCCATCGACATGGCCGCAGAAGGAGTCTCTAGGTGCTGAAGATCAGGCGTTAAGAGGAGACTAAGGGAATGGTGTAGTCTCACTAGGGACTTGAACAAACGAGTCGTAGCTAACGTGGAACTTGTAGTTATACTGCTGCGTGGTAGTGATATGTTCTCTTTTGCACGACTCTAACAAAACAATTACCACATGATCATGATTTACCTTCTAAGACTATCGTGAACCTAATACCGTGAATCTGTCTCTTTTAAGCACTGCGTATCTTGGACAGCTGTGGATCAAGTAAGTGGGTGGGAAGCTCGCCCAAGGCGACACTTCGACGAACAGCACGAAGCTCCATGTATAGCATTGATCCTGGCAAACATTTTCCCAATACCGGGAGAACCAAGACAGAATTCACTCGAGGATGGTTTCAATACTGCTTCGGGGCTGGGAATTGAATCTATGGAGGGAATCTCCCTGCCTGGTTGGAGTTTTCAAGTCCGCCAAATGCTTGCCTAGGTTGGTAGTTAGCCTTGCTTTAAGCTGGAACAGTTATTGCGGAACGGTCATAATACATCGAGTATTTTAACAGATTTTAAGGATCCAGAGCCCTAGAATTGATTGCTGAGAATTAAAACAAGACCTAGTTCTTTTCTCCTCAGCTGTATTACGACGATAACATATATGGCGTTAGAATATTTTTCACGGCTATTGAGATAGCCTAGTGTTTTTCTTTTTGTTCATCGCCTCACCTGTCATCGATCTCGATATCGTCTAGGGGTTCAGCTAATTTACCTCATCGCTGTGAGTTGCTGGCTGTGACGTGGGCGGGGAGGTGTTGACACGATGACATACCGAGATGTTACCTTGGTCATTTAGAGTCACGTAAAGAGGGGGGAAAGGAGTAAGATTGGGCCAGGACTTCGGGAACCTGCTTCCTAATGAGCGTTCTAGCTGACTGAATCACATTTTCGAGGTTACGGGCTGCGGGAGGAGGAGCCCATGAGCGCACAAAGGTGGAAGATTTTAGCAAATGAGGAGATGATTGCCGCAAGGATCTGAAAGGAGAACCCCGCGGGAGACATAATCTTTATTACTCAAATTCGAGTCGAATACAGATCCAAAAAGAGATCAACACGGCTCCACACAACCATCTGAAAGAGGGGATAGGAGGCGGCCGCCAGGACAAGATAATGTCATTGCCGGCTTTTAGCAAGCTGCATATTATCTGTTGAGAACGGGTGGGCTAGCGATCCCCAATCTTTGCGAAATTGCAGCCTGGATCAAGAGCGGTAGACAAAAGGTCTTGCATACAAGTGATGGAGTAGTATTATCCACTATCCAGCGTTACGTGTGGTAAAATTAGCCGGAGCACATACACACGACTTAATGGTAATGTTAATTGGAGCCAACTACTAGTATATGAAGTAGCACTGTTGTCTCGGCTTCTTTCAGTGTGCATCTATCCAGATCCAAAGGGAGGTTGACGGTGAGACATTCTGATTCCAAGTCACGGGAAACTTGCTGCTAATGCAAGGGCCCATAACTGTAGTGAGGAACGGGCTGTCTTGAATACGCGTAAAACGCCTTGCCTCACTAGTGACCACATAACATGCAATGATAATCTCCAATGCGGGGGCGAATTGTGGCAGAGCATGAGATCCAAATACGCGTAACTCCCGCTTGGGTTCTTGTGATTGGTAATGACGTCCACGATCACCGTTTGTTGCTCCATAAGCCATGGGGGCAATCTGGATTAGCTTGATTGGGTTATGGTTTGCTGATTACCGTCCACTCTTCCTCGGTGTTTACTTAGCCGGTGAGGCTAGTCAACTTCTTAGCTTCCCGGATGTTGCAGCTTCCGAGACAAGCTCCCAATTCATTTCCAAATCTCAGCATGTCAGGACCTCCTCAAGACGGGTTATGGATGATCGCATTATGATCATGCTCGCGAGAACTGCGTTCGAGATGACTATATAACCTCGCGTCGTTCCGCCTGGCGGTTAAGGTGTTCTCCATCTCACTCCCATCCTTCCACAGCTCAACTAAAAGTCCTCAACTTGTATCATAACAAACGAGAGCTTCTTGACAGTCCATCATTTCAACCTCGTCAACATGTTCTTCTCTCACGCTGCTATCGCCCTCTTCGCCGCGGGCCTGACTTCCGCCGCCCCGGTTGTGGAGAAGCGCAACGGCCCTACTGATGGTAAGAATATATCTTGTTCATCTTGATGTTCATCTTGATGTTCATCTTGATATTCATTACTAATATGTTGTTGCTTAGCTGATATCCTCAACTACGCTTTGACCCTGGAGCACCTTGAAGATACCTTCTACCGTCAAGGCTTGGCCCAGTTCTCTCAGCAGCAATTTGCTGATGCTGGCTTTGACTCCGACTTCTATAGCAACCTGAACAAGATTGGCAAAGACGAAAGCGACCACGTCAACTTTATCACCACTGCTCTGAAGGGTGCGTTAATCTCAGCCAGTATGGGATGTATTCTAAATAACTAACATCCTTCCTCTAGGTGCTGGCGCCACTCCTGTTGATGCCTGCCAATACAACTTTGGTTACACCGATGTCAAGACTTTCCTCCAGACCGCCTCGGTCCTTGAGGGTGTTGGTGTTTCTGCCTACCTTGGAGCTGCCGCCGACATCATGAACAAGGGATACCTAACCGCCGCGGGCTCAATCCTGACGGTTGAATCACGTCATTCAGCATATCTTCGCGCCAATTTGGACCAGTCCCCCTTTCCTCAACCCTTTGACACTCCCCTCAGCCTCGACGAAGTCTACTCTCTAGCTTCACAGTTCATCGTTTCCTGCCCGGCCAGCAACCCCCCTCTGCCCGTCAAAGCCTTCCCCAAGCTTACCCTGGCTCCCTCTACCGCGATGCCCGTCGTGACTGGTAACACCGTCACTCTGTTGACTCCCGTAAGTAGCACAGTTATACCCCGCGCGATCTTATCTTGAATAAATAGATGTTAATCATGCATGTAGGACTATGTTATCGAGGCCCCTCCTGGCGGCAAGGTTTACGCTGCCTTCATTGCCGTCACCGGACCTACGTTTGTTGAAGCTATTCCGGTCAATGGCGGCTTCTCCGTGGTTATCCCCAGCGGCTTTGCGGGTCAGACTTATGTCGTCCTTACTGGCTGCAACGAGTCTGTCACTGACGACACCGTCGCTGCTGGACCTGCCATCATTGAGGTAATGTTTATCTTGAGCTCGTTGTTTCTCCAATCGACTTACTAACAATGACCAGATCTCTTAAGCGTCCCAGCAGAGTCGATTACCACTTGCTTCGACTTCATATCAACAAGATTGAGGATCACGCTGGAAAGCCTGTGTAGGATAACTGCTGATATCTGTAAATACTGCAGCTCTAGTGTGCAGGGCTTGAAAGTCACTTAATGTTTTATCAACTTGGGCTGTCTTTAGCTTGAAGCCTAGAAGTTGTTTGTTGATAATTTGTTTGAGATAATCATAATATTGGCCGAGGGCCACATCACCAGATAATAATGAGTACTATATCAGAATGATCGGAGAAGATGGCGATAAAACGTGAAGCTGAATAAGACATTAACTGCTATTACTCAACCGAGGCTGGTCAGTGGTGCAGCCAGTTTGCCCGATGAAGTGTGATACTTTTCAAAAATCGTTACAGTTTGAACTTTTCCAAGCCTCTTGATCACAGCCAGACCTTAAATGGTAATGCCAGAGAAGAATCGGGAAAAACACGACGGCTCGGAGCAGTGTGGCACATGAAGCGTCTAAATAATACATCGACCTACAGTCATTGTGTTGAGATGTTGGGTCTGCTTCCATTGCTGTCCAATTTTATACACAAACTCTCTTCAGATGTGTTTACTTTACACTCAAACTATCTCTTATCCGTATGCTATCAGTCTACACCCGCCGCGCAGTCGTCTCATCCTAGCAGGAGTTTCATCACTGTCTTAATTTGCAGCTTCCTAAAAGGATCCAAGAGAAGTTTGATTTAACCAATCATGCGGACCTTTCTCCCAAGAGTTCTATGACCAGGGCTCTGCTACGGAATGTGTCAGATATCAACCAATATAAACCAGTATATTAAGTAGCTTTTGGCTTAAATAAGTTGGCAAGATTGCCCATTGCGCAACCAGATGCTTTGTATTATGTAACAGATGTGTAGCAAAGTTCCACCATTTGTCTAAATTCGCGCTTTGCAAAAGAGGCTGAACCATCATGCAACAGGTTGCCAAGATCCGACAGCTGCTCCGAGGGCGAGCTGTTTATCGCTTGCAAAGGCAGCCCTGGCCGCGATGAGCAGTCTTACTGCAATCACCGCAGGGGCGGTCTGCCCTGTTGTAGCAGACAGTGAAGGTCTTCTCGCCGGGAATGCCCATACCCTTGCAGGTACCGGGGCCGGGAAGCTAGTAGCCATTGTTGTTAGCGAGGGAACTACTCCACTGCCGAGTGAACACGGGCAACTTACGCGCTTGAAGAGCTCACGCTTCTCAATGTACTCCTCACGAGCGTATAGAAGGTCCTCGTAGGCCACATCACGCGCAGCAAGGGCAGCGTCCAGCTCCTCGCCGTGGACCTGAGCAGCGGCAAAGCTGGAGAGGGCGAAGACGGAGACGATGGTCTTGATGAAATGCATGTTGAAAGTTGAAAAGAAGCGGATAGGAGAAAGAGAACTGATGAGGTATCAAGGAATATTATAAGTAAAGGTTTTGCTGATTGTTGTAGAACGAAGAAACAGCTTGATCTGAGGAAGATGAAGGAGGTTTATATACTTTCCATCGAGGCCTTTGCCACTTCATCTGGTCTTCATCTTTATCAGTTTGCTGTTAAATATAGAATGTCACTGGCCAAAAAGGGATGATCAGTCGAGGCTTGAGCCTTCATCTAGAATAGTCTCTTAATCAACATTAGCCTAACCAGTTCATATTGAACTACATACCGCTACCAAAAGCTCGGGTCCTCAATGGAACTTTGCATAACGTTGCAGCGTGGTGGGCCTGTCAAGGGGTTGGAGGAGTATGGGGCACTGAGCAGGCTGTTTCTGGAAGTCACAAGGCCGTTACTGGCGGCGAAATGCCGTTCCACGGCTCCCCTACAGGATTCCCCGAGCTGAGTCGCCGTCGTAGTGCCCGATGTGGGAAGAAGCAATCCTTCGTACCATCCAATGAGGGATAGCCATATCTACAGTTCTACCACTGAGATAAGACAACGGTCAAGCAGTTTAAATATTTCAGGAGGAGCAATCATAGAATTATAAAGGCTTTATCTAGTACTGCGCCATCCGTGCTGTTGTGAAACCACGCCGGGGGGGTAAGAGAACTCAATGCAAGGGGAAGCGACAAAGTGAGTGAACGCAACGTCTTACCGAGCTAGTGGTCCAAGTGCAGAAAATGAGAACTTTGGTGGGACCTACTGACCGACTGCCGGAAGTTGCCAGCCTTAGCGGCATATGAACGATGAAATTAAGTCTGACATTTTCATGACTCGATGTCATCAACGGGGAGCGTAATCCTACAGGAACAACCCCATGGCTAATTGGCTGGAATACGATCCAAGCCTGTACGCAACACGATCTATAGCGATATTTGATACGATACTGTTCAGGATGCCGGTGATTGATCTTTCATAGACGCCTATCTGCGTGATTCTCCGAGCAGTGTTCAACTGTGTTCATCACCTTGGCCCAACGCCCGACCCATAAGCGCTTCAACCTCTAGCTTGGAGCCCGTAAAACTGCGGCTTTAATCCCTTTTCAACCTCATGGTCATGGCGAGATGCATTGCATCCTAAAATAAACTCTAGAAAGCTTTGGAGAACGAGAGTTGGCTGGCCTCGAAGTCGTGTTGTGGCGAAATCTAACCTACCTAACCTGAGTGGAAAATCGCAAACGGCCCTTTGAACTCGCGATCCCTGCCTTCGCGATCCCTGACTGAAATGATCGCAATTTGATCTGTGCTGGACATCAAATACCGAAAAATATATTTGCCCAATTGCCGTAACCTAAAAAGTCATGCACCAAACGAATATTAGTTAGGATCTATCACATGTAGAGCCAAAATCTACATTGCAATGTCAGCAATTAGAAGAAGGATGCTAGAAAGTGAAACGTGAAACAGCCATCATCATAGCATACCTAGAGTTAAGGCTGGGAACTTATGTACTTAGTTCGACGTAATAAGTGTCCCCTGCAGATGTAGGAGGCGCGGATAACGGCTGTCTTATTCCATCATTAAGTTCTGTACACTAGGCGCAGAAAAGATGGATTTTAACGCGGCTGATAAATGTAACAGGACTACATTGCCTTGGGCTGCTGGGCACGACTCCCCAAAAATAGGCACATCACTGCCTGATATAGAAATAGACAATGTGGACTTTGAAGATATCCAACACCGGTATCATGGGCGGCCGAGAATGGAAATTAGATGGTAGTGAAGATGCTTTTGGCAACTGGAAAGACCCAAGTCATTTCCAAGGAAAGATACGGCTGCACGCCTTTATAGGGAGCTACTGAATACAATCACACTGTCGTGGCACAGTTGCTGGTTGATGTTGGCAAAGCTGATGTCAACTCAAAGGATGCGCTAGAAAGAACACAGATGTCTTGACCGGTGCCTTGCCATCTGAACTCCTGTGTCATTCGCTTGACCGTCTCCAGCACATTCACAGCACTGGGTGGCTTTGCGCTCCCGGTTTCTAGTAGTGGGCCTTGTTGATTAGGGGTCAATTTCTTCAACCCAGACTCCTTTGACGCCTCCATCCTCGAGTACAACATGTGGTTGCGTAGCGCAACAAACACCGGCAAACTTGCTGGTGTTGCAATATTGTGCCGGCGTCAACCATGATGCCTTGAGAGAGATGGCTGATTATCTTGCGCAATCCTTATCTGAGTGACTTCTGGAGAGACTTCCTGGCCTTTATCACCAGTTCACCAACCCCTTCAGAGTCACGACCTCTATGCTTCTATATCCTCGTTGGTTCCGACATCAATCTACGGCAAATCGGGCCATCCCCCTTCCGCGTGAATGGAGAAACCAGACAGGAAGAAACGACTGGCTCCACGGTCGCGCTCGGGTTGTCTCCCTTGTCGAACGCATCACCGGAAATGCGACGAACGGCGCCCGGTCTGTAGTTTATGCCACAAACACCAGCGGGACTGCGAGTATGGCCTAAGAGTCTCATGGGGAGGCAGGCTGTTCCATAAATCTTCTTTTGGGCAGTATCTATCAAGCGAGAGCACCCCAATTGGCCGTATCGATTTGCGCGCTGGCGGACAGCGTAGGCTTGAATCCGACACGATCAAGTCAAGGACAAGACACACTGACGCATAGACACCTAGTTGATACCAGGAACAAGGAGCAGTTTGTTTACGGGCTCATTCAACCGAGAGAGCCTCCAACGTGTGCTATAGAAACACGGGAGGCCCTGGCCATTCAACAGCAAACCCCGATGCCACCTACGACTGCGAGGCCGTCCTTCTTGCCCGATCTTCCGCCGACGTACCGAGCGCTCTTTGATTACTTCACACGAGTTGCCGAATTCTTCTCGTGCGACGAATTGGTCAAGGCCGATTTCCATGCTACCTTCATACCAATCGCGACTACAACTTCCCATGTTATGGCTGCCATGCTCAACCTTGCTGCTGTGCATCGGGCCAACTCGGATGGGAAACAGGATGTCAAACAGATGGCGCACCTGCGATTATTCGCGGTTCAGCAACTCCGGGGGAAAATAGCGAATCCTTCCTGTTCACCAACCGAGGCTATCTTGTCGACCATTCTGCTCTTTGTGTTACTCCGAGATTGTGGCTGGGGGAGGGCCCTCACAATCTTGGCGATTACATCTGGAAGGGGTAGCTTCCGTACAGAGCAGAGAACTGCAATCATGGAATATGAATCCATCAGGGCCTACGAGGGCATTTCTTGCAAAGTGCTTTGTGTCTCTTGTCGCCCTCGCGAATGTTTCCGGGTACCCCCCTTCCGAAGCTGTCTCTCAACTCGCGATGAAAATAACCCGGAGCAACAATGAGAGAGGTACAATTGATGAGTTTACTGCATACTCAACAGACCTGGTACAGGTCCTGATTGAGCTTGGTACATTATTGAGGAAGCGGAACTTGGGCGGGCTGAAAACTGGCTCTCTGCAAATGAGGGCTATGAACCTTGCCCAACGACTACACCAGATGCTTGATCGAGGAACAGGAAATTTCGGAGACAGAGATTCCCTTCAATTATCTTCTGCTCGTCAAAATGAGTATATACGCGAAGACGAAGCATATCATCAAGCACTTTTGGTTCACATCTATCAGCGCCTACGCGGAATGCCGGCTTCTTCAGGTGAAATCCAAGCCATTGTCCGGAGGCTATTGGATCTAGTATCATCTATTAAGCTTCATGAAGGACCTTGCCCGGGAATTGTGCTTCTATTTCCCCTCTTCTCTGCCGGTGTCGGTGCAGTGCATTCAGAGGATCAACAGCGGATCCGGGATCTGCTAACAGGAATGATGGGCAAATTCGGTCTTGGCAATGTCCAGCAGAGCCTTAAGTTGTTAGATGCTCTCTGGTCACATAGGGATGCGCACGGCGAGTCAGAGATGAATGTTACATGGGAAGGGTTTATCGGTGAGTCCCAAGCGAACCGACTTCGTCACTTATAACACGATTATTGACCTTAGGATGCAGATGAGAAGACGGACCTCATTCTATATTGATCCAATAGCCAGTCAAGTATTACACTTTAATCCACATTCAGCTTTTGTCAATTATACAAGGCGATCATCCTGCGTCATTTAACGATAAGCAACTTCATATCTTCCGATATCTCCTCAAACATGGCGTCCATGTCCTGACGCAATTTCTCCTCACCAAGAGCCAGCACTTTAAAGTCTTTCATCACTAGCGCGCCGTCGATTATTGAATGCTGAACAGCTGAGCCATTGCACCCAAATACAAGATGGCTTTCTAGCATCATCTTTCGTTTCGGAGGATCCTTCAGAAGAGGCGTGAACGTCTGGTTCTTTGTAAGATCTACGACGATGAGATCGGCCTTTTTCCCGGGAGCGATGACACCAGCATCAATTCCAAGTGCTTTAGCGCCGTTGCCTGTCGCCATGCGCAAGATATTGTAGGGCTTCGCCAAGGAGGCATCTTGGTGTAAAGCTCGTTGGATCAGCGAGCCAAATTTCATCAGCTCAAACATGTCTGGACTATTTTCGCATTCGAATGCGTCAACACCCATCCCTACATTTGACGCCTTTTTCTTGAAGAGCCTGCAGCCGGACAATCCCGTTTCCAAGCTTTGCGTTGGAGCCCGGGTCGTAGGAGACTGAGGTGCCGGTCTCAGCAAGAAGATCAATGTCTCTATCGGTCAAGTGCACGCAATGCGCCGCAACAGTGTCAGGTCCCAGACATCCAGACTCATACGCAATCTCAACCGGCGTCCTTCCATATTTGGCCCGAGTGTCCTCAACCTCCTGTTGTGACTCGCACAAGTGGACGTGCAGTCCCGTGCCGAGCTTCTTTTTCATCTTTCCAACTTCGGCCATGAGCTCAAGGTTGGAGGTACACATCCACTCGTGGCCAAGCCAGACACGAACTCGATCTGACTCTTTTCCATTATGTTGTAGGTGCGACTGTTCGTTATCTTCGAGGAGGTCGAGCTTATGTTCTGGCAGGGCGACTTCGTTACTGAGAACAGCTCGGATGCCAATCTTTGCCGCGGCCTCTGCAAGCGAGCCGACAAAACGGTACATGTCGTTTACGGTGGTGGTACCGGATTTGACCGCGATGCAGTAGGAATGCAGCGCGCCGATGTATGCGCGTTCTGGGGTCAGGGCTCGGACGCTGGGATACCAGACCTCCTCGAGATATTCCTTCAGAGGCAGCTCGTCTCCAAATCCCTAAAGCGAAACATTGTTAGTGACGGCATAATCGAGAAGCCTTTAAGATCAGACTAGACGAGCTCACCTTGGCCACCGATGTATGGAAATGGAGGTCGACAAAGCCAGGCATGACGAGTTTGTCTGTACCATCAATAGCAGTGATGGATGGATCGCTCAATACTTCAGCGCTGGGATTTCCATGGTAGATCTTAGCAATGCGGTCGCCTTCAATCTCAACCGTACCGGGGTAGTAAAAAGAGTCCTCTGCGTCAAGTGTCAAAATGCTTGCGCCATAAATGATAGTTCGAGCCATGGTATACCCTGGATCCAAACTTTGTTGATGTCCTTGGTGTTGCTAATAGTGACGAACGGATCGCTATTCAGCAGAATCAAGTCTGGGCGTCTTCCAGGAGCGATGACCCCACGATCGGATAGACTGCGCAGCTCTGCTGGCAAGCTTGTCGCAGCGCGCAATGCCTCAATCTCCATCATTCCAGCCTCAACTAGGTTTTCGAGTTCCTCATGCAGCTTCAGCCCGTGTGGCATGTCAAAGAGGCCCTCGACGTACCCGACAGCATCCGTACCTGCAACAACGGGTACTCTAGCTTCGTGTAGTCTCTTGACATTCTCCCGGTAGATCGGATAGGACTGGTTTGTCTCGACGGTGCCGTGTAAGAAGTCCCTAGCGATTGGATTCTCGCTCACATACCGCATCACCGTCAGAGTCGGCACACTGAACTGGCCCTGGGCTTTCATGCGGAGCAGCCATCTTTTCGCAAGCAGGGATTCCCCGAAGATATGATGAATACTGTCCGTCTTGGACTGTATGGCTTGCTGATAGGGTATTCTCCAGCTTGCGTGAGTCGAGGATTGGATGCCGCGGCTGTGTGAGGCTTGGACAGCAGCATCCTGCATCTCTTGCGTCGGCCCGTTCTCCTCACTCACGATCTTCATAAAGTCAGACCCGTTTGTGACGGCCCAGCCAACGTACAACTCAGCCTGTGACACATCAGTGACGAGCATCGACTTCGGGATCGGGGTTGTTCTCGCGTGATCGCTGTTTGGTGCAATGATGGGCACGCCGGCAGTGAAGATCGATGTAAGGCCGACCTGAGACTTGAAGATTTCACAATTGGTGAAGTTCATGCAATTCATGTTGAAAGCAGTCGTGACTCTGTAGCGACTGAGATCCTCCATATGAGAAATCTGCTGCACGTGCGTATGACTGTCGATGAGGCCAGGAATCAAAAAGCCGTGATGACTGTCGATTATCTCGTCCGGATCTGTAGAGTCATTACGAATAATGCTCTCGTCAATCACAATGTCTCGAGGGGGCAAGATGACGTGCCCATCGAAGACTCGGACGTTCTGAATGAGGATTTTCTTCGTGGGAAGCTCCGGCACTGCCGAACGACGGAGGAGGGGATTTTCGGTAGGAGAGAGACCTGCATGAAAACCACAAGCTAAGGCACTCTGAAGCAGGCTGGCTTGGGCGAAAAGTACACCGCGGAAGGACACCATTATGCGTGTGAACCAGTGACAGAAAATGCCGAATAAACAAAAAATGAGTTCAAAACAGGTTTGTTCATGTTGAATTCCATCATGATATCGGGTTATCGAATGGCTTTTATACCTGACAGGCACATCTTGAAAAGGGACTTCAACCCGTCTCAGCCACGAAATATATCAAGCCGCGAAACAGGTTCGTTCACTAATCCTTAATGGGAAGACAGTTTGTGAATGGAAATGTTGTACCGTTATACCTTATTTCAGAGTCAATATCGTCCTCGACAATGATCATTATGCCGATCTGGTGAAAACTGGGTCGACAAGCCCTCGTTTACCATACATCTGAGTAGGTAAGTTCGGAGTTTGTGAAGACCCTCACCATCTCAACATGGGAATGTTTCATCCCATGGGCCCAAACCCCAATTGAGTGGGGACCTCGTTCAATAAACTCAAGTGAGTCCATCCTGCTGATTTGCTTCGTCAGCTTGGGGCGCAGGGCACATAATCCTTGTTGATGGAGGGAGGCTCACCATCTCCGTCAGGGGGAGATGTTGTCAGAAAATTGGCCTTGGTGATAGATTCCAACAAAAGTCATTAGCTTCGATAGTGAAGAACCAAGCACCAAGAATGTCACGAAGTTTCCATACAAAGTCTCGGAATAGCTGTGGCCGATGCAAACAGCGCCGCGTCAAGGTGAGAAAAGCCATCGAAGCCTCAAAGCCGGGAGGTTGCATACATTGGATGTAGCATACTGATAACGTATCCAGTGCAATAGACAAAGTCCAGTGTGCCGAAATTGCGCACGTCGCAACGAATTATATGATTTCAAACTACGGATAGGTGACCTAGCTCCAGAAAAAGCCGTCATTGTGGCACCTGCTGCAGCTCTATGCCGCAAGGAAAATGCACTATTAGATTATTTCTCCGGCGTAGTCGCCCCTTCGGCAGATCCAATGATAGGGATTTGGAGAAAGGACGTATTGAAATACTATCAGTCCTCACCGCCGTTGTATCACATGATCATTTCTGTATCTGTTCTTCATATGTCCAAACAGCACATGGGCCTAGATACAGGACTCGTCCGTGTAGTCCACCAGCATTTCGTGGATGCAGTGTCACTTTTCCGACGGGAAATCACCTATCTGGGTAGAGAAAACTCTCTTCCCGTTTTCTTCTTTTCTATTCTTCTTCTCATGGTTCAGTTTGCCACCTCACACGTTCGCCACGGCATATCCTTCGGACCAACTGGGGCTTTTGAACCTACGGACATATTGTGTTCCCTCCAAAAGGCTCAAAAGCTCAGTAACCAACTCGTTCCGTTCTTGGCGACCAGCTCGCTGGCAAGTATTTTCGCGCAAACTAGGCCCCCCGTTATAGGAGGAGACGTCAAGCTGGCAAGGGCCATCTTCATCGTCCAAGAGACTTTAAACTCATTGAACCTCACTGTACAAGATCCATCAGAAGAGGAAGCTATTAAACGTCTCCTTCAATGGTTGCAAACCTTGAGGTCAATGCAACCTGGCTGGCGACATATTTGCATCTGGCCTGTTTCGATTTCGCCAGGCTATATCCAGCGACTTCGAGACAAGAGTCAGACCTCGATGATTATCTATCTCTGTTGGCGCTTGATACTGGGCAGGAGCTACAAGCAGTGGATGATTACCACACACTGCCGCCAAGCGATCAGGCATGTTGTCTCAAGAATCAACTGGGTACGGGGAGATTTCCTGAGCCAACTCCTAACAGAGGTCGACCAAGAGTGACCGTTACACATCCAGTTGCAAATGTGTTGCTGTGAGGTATGATTGTTCAGTAGTCCTACGATTGAGACAAGCGGCTTGGAGGTCATCGGAGAATGGTATATGAACGTGAGAACATCTATCGTATATTACGGGAAATCGCAGCCTTGCGAACTTCACAATGGAACAACCTTCCAGCTGTTTGCATTATCGATTCGACAATAAACACGCAGCATCGTAACCACATCCGGTATGGTGTAGTGGCTAACATCGCTCGCTCTCACCGAGCAGCCCTGGGTTCGATTCCCAGTACCGGAGAGCTTTCTTTTTGGCGACCTTTAAATGAGGTTGTATTACTCGTCGTTATATTCTTCTCCATAATCAGCTATTGATTACATGAGTCTATCCCAAAAATCATATGAATGCAATCTCAGGTTCCTTCTGCTCTTCTCATTGTTGTGTTCTGTCTCTTTTTATCCGATCTACTTCCGATTTGACTGACGACGAAGGTGGCGATGCCACTTGGCTTGTCTCGACGAAAGCAGCGATTTGCGAAATAAGCAGATTGTCGATACTTTCGCAATTGCAGATGGACTTGAGCTGTGCGGTTCATTCAGACCAGAGATAGCGGTCTTTAAATAGATGAAAAGCAGCATCTTAAGGTTCATAAAAGGAGTCATACCGACGAAAGAGTTATCGCCGGGTATAGCCTTTGAATTTAAACCTTATATACGGCTGGGTACAGCTATTGTTAGTATTAAACTACGTATACGGCCGGATAAAAAGGCTGAAGTTTAATATATTATAATACTGGGTATAATGTCAAGTTATTAAATTCTTAGTATTTGGGAATTTCCTCTTTTTTTTTTCAGCAGCTGCATAGCTCTCTCACTTACTATCCGATCTACTTCCTCCACGCTGATATATTTATCCCAATGGGTCAGTTCTATATTTGGATCTGTGATAAAATGAAGCATCTCCGCGGGATTCCTCTCAGCCATCGAAGTCATGACTGAGTCAATGTCCAAAAGTGGCTGGGGCTCGGCAACACCGCAGAGAGCATCATGCTGATAGTACAAGGTAATTTTGTGCCGTAATTTCTGCTGTCCCTCGTTCAGGTTTTCCCTCAAGAAGAGAGGATAGCAATCAGATTTTACCGCTCCCATGCCGTCATCATAGGAGCTGCGTTCCTCCTGCCACTCTTCCTTGCCAGGTAGCAGCGGAAACATTTCCCAGTGAACGTAGAACTCGGGGTCTGGGTGTAGACTGTTGAAATGCACTACTAGGTCATATAGCAAGCCCATTCTAATACCAGGCTCTTGCATGGGTTGAGGGTCTCTGCCAAGTCTTGCACGAGTACGGCGACCGGCTTGAGCTTGACATCAGTCGTAGGAAAATATTCTTATTTCGTGGAGCTTGGAGGGAGGTTGCAAAGGGAACATACGCCGCCAAGACGCATCTTGACGCAGTAATTTGTGACGATGGGACTCATTTATGTACCACTCTTGTTTCCCAATAGTATCATGTAGCTGATAGAACTGATTTATATCGACCGGTCTTTTCAGAGAGAAGAACACGAGGAAAAGAGCTGCAAGCACGGGGTTGAGTTGCGGGGGCGTGCCGGCCGGAACTGGCGAAAGGAAAAGTTGTTGCTGTGTGGCGGGTGATGTTGAAATGATTAATTTGAAATTTGTGCTGATTAACTGAGAGAGGAGAAGATCCTTGACGTCTAGCTGTAGAAGAATAGCCTCTAGGATCTCGGCAGTGCCAAAAGCCTTGCGAGTGGCCGTTTGGCGCACATCACGTTGAGCCATGGCGCTTCACCTGAGTCAATATATGGCTCACAGAGGATAACGGCGAGTTCTACAAGTAATGCGAGGGAGAACTCATGAAGTTAAGGCAACCGAATGACTCATCCGATCTGACGCCAAAATTTCCACAATTAACGATGATTGAAGATCCTAATTGAAAACTCCCGCTTAGGGGCCAAAAATTACATGCTTGCAAGTAGAGCCGCTATCCCAGCTATCAACTGAACAAATCAAAGATGCTAATTGGGATAAAGCAACTGGAGGTATTGGCTTAAGGCATGGCTCTCTCGAGGCTCATCGGGGATAGGGGCAATCTGCTTCAACGACCAATTATTGCATACTGACAAAATTCAGCCCAGGCTACTCACCCATTGTAACGATGCTTGCTCTATTTTCTTTGCTTTCGATAAGAAACCTCTTACTGCCAATATGTTTGATGAAGACCCACCAAGACATAAAGGGAGGGGTGAGGCGTAGATGGTGTTTTCACATCTCGCCAAATAATCCTAAGTTGGGCCGTTTCACGCCATCAGCTTAGAATGCCTCGTGTCTGTCGGTAAGGCTCGTGAGTCAGCCCTAACACTCGTTGGCGTTGAGAATCACACCCACCAACAACCAACAAGGGCGCAATTTTGAGTCAACAGCTGCCCTATATTTATAGCGCTTCCTTCCAAGAATTTTAGCGTGACATCACCAACGTTCTTTCTCGCTTATTTCTTTTCTCAGAAACACAACAAGCAAATCTTCTCTCCCCAAACTGCCGACGACTTGTTTGTGACCATGTCAGAACCCGACTTGCTTCACCTGCATGTCCGAAGGGGATACCGCACACCCTTCATCGGGGTCACCTTCAAGGACCACTCTCCAGCCGTAAACCTGATGAAGATTCTGCGAAAAGCATGGCTCCTTCGCGTCGATGAGAAGATAACAGCAGACCCGATGCATGATGGAGTGCACAGTCTGGTTCGATATCTCGATGAGACACCAGAAGAAGAGCTACTCAAACGACGCGACAATGACAGAGACGATGCCAACAATGCCCACAGGAGGGCCATCTACGTAATGTGGAATCATCTGTTTGACAACATATCCAACTTCTTGGTCAATGTCAACTGCAGCAACGGTATATTCACGCCGCAGAGTCATGGGTCTCTCGACATCCAGTACCCTGAGGAAGGCGAAGAAGGCGAGAGGGTAAAGGTAGCCGAGTTCTCACATGATACACACCTTTTAATCCTTCCTGCTTTCGTGGATCCGGGGACTAAGGTTGAAGTGACAATTGGAGACGAAACGCCACCTCAACAGAAGGAGGAGGGAATCAACAAGACAGGGTTCGAGTTCGATGCTACCAAGACAGAATGGGAATATCTCGGAACGGATATCTATTTGGTCAAAGCCAACCAGAAGATCAGCGTCTACGTTCCTCGAGAGGCCAAAAAGGCCGGTAAACTCGCCGCTGTGCTAGTTTATGGCAAATACGATGAAAACTTTGCCGACCCTAACGATCAAGAGCACATGCGTTTGCATGAACTTTATGACCATGACACTGGCGACGAGATCCACCATCAACTCAAGAAAACAAGGTGGGCTGGGACAGGGAATGCTCCTGACGAACGTGAGCTCTGCTCTGAGGTTATGGCTATAAAGAAGTGGGTAGAGGACAGCAAAAAGCCGACGGCTGAAAAGGCCGATGAGCAAAAGGGTGAAGTGGTAGTGCTATCTTCCAGTATGCGTACTGCTGAACAGGAAAGCATCTGTAGCAAACCTCCAAGTGTTATGGCTGTGTTGTCGTACAAATAATGGGTTTGATAGCATTAAATGCAGAGAGTGAGCGAAGTGGTGCAGAATACAGGCCAAAAGTATGATAGCAAACGAGATTAGTACTGGCAAGTGGCATGGTCAGATCATTGACATCAAGTCCTATCGATAGGCTTGAAACAAGCCTGTTTTCTAAATGCTTCTGCTATGTACTCATGAGTAGAATAAGGAGAAGAGGGGGTTTACAATCTCATCCCAGAACTCGCAATACAATTCTCAAATTCCAGAGTTTAAGATTCTCGCCTCTAATCATTGAGTTCAAATACACATCGTTTTGTTTCAGAAACATAATTCATAATTTGATATAGTTCGTTAGACATAAATACAGTGCCTGCTGTACTCTAAAATCTCCAGCTCGAGACCTTGATATCAACCTCAAACACATTTGTGTTACCATCCGCATCTCCCACCATCAATAACTTCGAATCACGAGAGAATGCCAGCTCCGTGACAACTCTTCCACTGATTATTTCTTGGATGGATTGCACTTCGGTCCCCGATCTCGCGTCCGATATAACTATTCTGGTCTGGCCGTATGCTATCGAGCTGTATGCCACAAATCGGCAGTCGCCACTGACGCATGTCACTGTATTGGGTACTTGATAGACATTTGTAATGTTGCCCGACAAATCCCATACAAGCACATGACGTGTCGAGCCAACCACACTAGACAGTTTCCACTCGGGCAGTCCTGTGCGAGGGTGTGCTTCTCTGTAAACAGAGTGGCTTGGAGGGACCCAGACGGAAATGACTGTGTTCTCATGTCCAACGAGGATAGTGGGCACTGCCAAATCAATCTCCGCGTGGTGTAGAGGTCTGACGAAATGCCGCGGGATATGAGACACCTCCCTGTAATCGGAAATATCCCACGCGACGAGCATGATCTCCCGGTCTGGCGGCGGCTGCCCAGCCTTCGCGCTCTTGGGACCTATGGCGGCCACAAGCAGGTGAGAGCTCGGCACGATGGCTAGCTCGAGCTGCTGAGGCACATACGGGAACTCCGCCTTTCGTAGATCGATGATGCGGACTTTAGCATAGGGCTTCTTGCTCGGGGCGGCCGTATACACGTCAATGACGCAGGGCCTGGCCTTGTAGACGGCGAGCGGATTCCACGTGGAACTGTATGACTCGAACCGGTCTGCCGCCCACCGATCGACCTGGTCGTCGATCGTCTGAACCTTCTTCTTCTTGGCCCAGTTCCAGATCTCAAGCGTCCGCCCAAAGTTTGTTATGATGGCTGCCAGTTTCGCCGTGTCAGAGATGAGCATGTGGCCCACCTCGTAAGTATCTCTGGCTCGCTTCCCAGCGTCGATATACGTTGGGACGTCGATTGTGGTTTGGAGAGCGCCGCTCGCGATGTTCCAAAATTGGAGGCTGTAATTGGCGTGTTTAATGGCGACGACTCCTCCGCTTAGTGAGACGTCCATGGCCTTCACCTTGCACAGCCCCTTTCGCTTCCCTACTATTCCAAGCTCTTTCCAGAATATTACTTCTATATTGACTTCGGGTACCTTTCTGGGGCTAGTTGGTGGGTTTGAAGGAGCTCTATGAGAGAACATGGCTGCCGGGCGCGATGGTGAGAGTGATGTCCGGTCGGTTGGTGAGGTTGGTGAGGAATAGGTAGTTGAGGATAGTGAAGACACCTCTGACTCCATGATGGAAGGCGCAATTATTGAAGGCGCAACCTGCCGGCTCGAATGGGATCTAGACGGCGCAAGAGGAATGGACGGCAGAGGTTTCGCCGGCGGCGGGTAGAGATTTGGTTCTATTGGGCTGATGGGGCTGACATTAGACCCGACTGATGGATTCCTCCCTGGGCGCGCCGAGTACGCAGAGACGGGTGATATGGAGCCACGATTACTGCTATTCTGCGGTGATTGTGTGTCATGTTGGATGTCATCGAATGCAAACGTTTCTTTGTCCACCTCGAGTTCGGCAAGAGGCCATGCGATATTGGGCGTGTTGTGGGTGGGTATCGCAAACTGACCGCCTGTGGGAGGAGCGTTGTGATATCGGTACTCGATGGGGATGGAAACCTTGGGCCGAGCGGGGGCCCTTGACTGCGAGTATTGTTGTGAAGGGGCCTGGGGCTCGATGTGGTGATGCTCGTGGTCCCTTGCATCCTCGATCATGCGTGTTCGTGCGTCAGACCGAGGGGCACCACCGACACGGAGCCATGATAGCGACTGTAACATCCTGTAGAGCCCCCGTTAGCAATTGCTTCTTTTATCTCAAGCAGTAATGATCTGCCATATCGTGTTTGCCATCCACCTGGGGCGAACTGTCGGTATGATAGGGCGAAGGCCATGGCGGTGAGGGGAGAAAAGCAGATGCGCTACTCACGTCGCAGCGTCAATTGCCGACGAAACTGGACGGCTATCCGTCCTTCGTCTTTCATTGGGTCTGTCATCTTCGTTGGAGAATCGTGCATCGTTTTTTTTGCCGGTCGTTTTGCGTGTGCCGGACGGAGTGGAGCGGCCTTTGAGGAACTCCATGTTGATTCATCGAATATACCAGCGGCTTAAAGTCACATGCTTCAAAACTGTCATCAATTACTTGTGCCATGCATGGATGAACAGTCAGTCGCAAATATGAATCGATTTCTTCAGCATTCACAGTGATCGTCAGCAGCCTCGGAGGTGGGATGAACGGGTTCACGCTGCATTAAAGGGAAAGACAAGAGGGATGGGACAGAGATGTTCTTATTGATGCAGATCCGAGATAACGCAACGACCAGGGACAGGCACCAGCCAGCAGGTTGGCTGTGGCCCCTTGGTATCTTCCCCACCACACCCTCCCCAAACAAGTTGATAGCCCCCAGCAGGATCCCGGCGTAGGGACCTCATTGAGCAACTGCTTAACTAGTGCCTGGAGGAACAGGGGGAGGCATCTGCCAACCATTTCTCCACAAGGCAGGCTGTTAGACAGGAGGATGGGCGATCAGCATTGTTGGCGCTAATTGAGATGACTTATCCCCATGCTCTGGTCGGATCCCCAACCTGTCTTACTAAATGATATCAGAGTGACTGGGACCTGGACCTGGGTAATCGGCATGGCCGCCAGGGGATTTTTCTATTGGTGATGCGTCCTGCAGTCATATCACCAACGTTGAACGCCGAACGCAACCCTATTATCCAGCCAATTGAGACTCCAAGGTTCCACTTGCTCAGCGTCCCCGCGAGAAATAAGTCCCATATCGGCTCCAAGGCTTTCAGCTAAAGTTCAGCTCGGGTTTAGGAAAATGCGCATAAGGGGCAAAGCAGGGGTCTGACTGTGCCGCGACATGCCTAAAATTGCTTCGCGTTGCTGTCAGCTACAAGCGATTACCCTATACCTGACCATTTAGATAATTTTAACCTACCGATCTAAATCATGAACTTTATGTTAGATGTGTATAATTGGCAAATCCTCGTATTTATGTTTATACGAAGAGACCTTAAGAGTTCAAGCATCCACTCAAGATTGGTTTTCCAAAGGATGTTACGATAAAATTGGTATCTTTTCCAAACAGAGCATGTGGAAGGTGTACTTGATGAACCTAGGTTAGGCCGTAACTATTATCATGAGTGGATTCTCTGGTTTATGTATGTACTAAAGGCTGTCAATGATAGGCTGTTGATGTTGGAAAAAAAAAAAAAAAAACTCGACTCCAGGCTTTTGTACATCGGTGATTTGAGCTCGGTTTCCAGGCCAGCTCAACATATTTTCCTCTCCTGTAACGACCAACAAACTCAAGACAACCAATTCAAGGTGAGCCTAGTGCTGACCTAAGCCAAGATAGAAAGTTAGCTCTGATAACATAGATAACACTATCACGTGAGTCCCTGCTGGCCGGTCTCGGACCCGCGAAGCTCCGATTGACGACACCAGACATTAATGATTCCAGGCTCTTAAGGCGCCACAACTTCAATCGGCATTTGTCGTACTATTATTTTCCTGCCCATCATGATACTCTAGGCGATGTTTAGAAAAATGTGAAGACCTGGCGTCCCGATGAGCGAGCTTACACTTGAGCCACTGAAGGCTATCGATAGCTATATCCTATTATATTCAAGTATGAGACAAGTGTCGAAGCGAAATCAGCCAAGGGGCCAATTAGTCGAGCAAGCGTTTTTGAGCGGATCGGGACCCTTGAGGCTATATTACCTAGTTTAGAGATGATTGAGAGTTGGGAGATTAGTCGCCAGCTTTTAATGTTAGCTTGACGAAACTCCAGGCTCGCTTGATTCAGGGCGGGGGTCATCGCATACGTATTCCTGTTGGGGGGAAAATCTGTTGCAACTAAGCCGTCTCATGAATCTTGGATGCTTAGGTGATCTTATTGGTCCTCATGCAGTAGAAGATTTATCACGACAAGTGACTCAGATGCATGGTGAGATACATCTATCATAATGAAACTTGACCCGGGTACCACGGGCACAATTCTTTCGAGCCCGAAGTCCGTGAGGCTTAGATTCTGGGTCCGCTCATTATTCAAGTTCTTGGATGCTTAAAATGAGAGACGGCTTAGTATTATCTAATAAACTCGATAACGTAATCGAACACTGCCAGCGCCAACTAGAGGCGAGATCCAGAATCAAACAAGGAGGAAATAGAAATTTTAGAACAAATCTATATTGGAAATTATGCATGTATCCACAGAGACAAAGCTGAAAATGCTATATACTGTATCGCGGACATAAATAGCCAATTGGTAGGAATTGGTCAATACAAAACGTGAAGGCGCTAGAAAGTCACGGGAAGAGGAGGCGGCCTAGGACTTCGGGGATCGCGTTGAAGCAGCTGACCGTGCAATGGGACGGTCAATGTACATCTGGTACGCAAGCCTGTGAGGAGGAAACCACCGACAGCGTTGAGTTCAGGGAAAGCAGCATCATGCATGATGTCTGACAACACCTGTTTGCACCGATTATGATGAATGGTGACCCATATTAAGTATTATATGGCAGGAAACGATAGAGCTTGCGAAATGGGGTCGGAAATTGACAATATTTGGCTAGAAAAATAGCAATCCTAGATTCCTCCTGGCGCCCGAATCCATAGTTTGGCTAGCAAGAGATTGGCTAGGATTTGTCTGGCTTTGACTGGCTTGGCTAGTGACGGTCTGTGTTGCTCCGGTCGTAATCGTCCCGGTGAGGCTTACGTTATTCTCAAGGGCCTCGAAGACATTAAGAAGTTGCCTTCCGCCGCAAATGGTGTTGCTGTCGCCAGAGCACGGTATGTTACAATCGGCTTGGTTTTTCGTCCATTCGCCACCCACGAAGCTACTGCACCAGCACTGATTGCCCTCCCGGACGCCAGCAAATTTGAAATCACGGCGGTAGCAGGAGTCCTCGCATTTAGAGATAGTCAGGTCAGTGTCCCCTCCATCTGAGCTGACTTTAAACTCTAGCACTGGCAATTCACTGTTGTTGTCATCGTAGCATCCTCTCGCTTCCCACGAGGTCGGGGACGGAAGCAATGCGGTGGACGTTGAGCTCGTTGTATCCGGGATATTCTTCGAGGTCGAAGTAGCCGTTGTCAGCGTGTGCTTCGGTGGTTCCGTTTCCAGGCGCCTCTGCGTAACGATACAATATGATTGGTATTCCCACCTCCCGCAATCGAGCCCGACCGACGGATTCCATTCAAAGAACTGTTCGGGAGTGATACTGAAGTAGTCTCTGACATACTCGCATGACTCATCACCAGCGTTGTCGTACCACTCGACGCAGTCTTTTGCTGTTTCGGGGTCCCATTGAAGCATGGGCTTGGGACCGCATCGCCCCCGGTGGGCAAACAGCGCAATCAAGAACAGTAGTGAGTTCTTCATGGCTAGACGAAGGACCTAGAAAGCATTTCGATGAGGAAGACAAGGAAATCAGTTCCTGGGGTGAGCTGCGATGGAGCTCTATGTAAGCGAAAACTTCCAGCGCTACCAATCAAGAAGGGAAGGTGGAATTCTAAACGAAATTTCAAATGAACGCCAAGCTCTTGGCAAATCTGTTTCCTTATCTGTTGGTTGACTCATATCTTCAGACTTTAAGATCTTGCAATTGGACGCCAACCGAGTTTGCAAACTGGAAAGTAGGTCGAATGCATACAAGAGCGGGGCAAATGACTAGTTCTAATGCAAGGTCCATGGCTAAGCAGACCCTGTAGCTGTCTCCTTACATGCGGCAGTTTGAGCATCACACAGACCGGCACCGGAACTCCCACCATAATACCAGGGTCTTATACCGAAGCAACCTCTGAGGGACCATATGACTCCTCTCTCTCTCCCATCAAGCGGATATATACAGAATCAGTTGACAGAAGCCCATACTATTTCACCTCTAAGTCTGGAACCGGAGATATGACGGATACCCTCTACAACGGTGCAATTGGCACACTGTTAATTTCGCCTAAAGGGAACTCCTCGGATAAAGATGTAGGCGATCGTATCTATCTTCGATACTGCTACATTGATGGCGTTTACACGCGTTCCTGGTGCGGCGAACGTTACCATAACAACTACGACTTCTGGTCCGATTTACGTCTACCATCCGCTGGTGTTGGTCATATTGCTCATTCCTTTCTTCGCTACTGTTTTGGGGACATATCGCCGGCTAAGGATTGAGGGGAATAGTCTATGCCCCGGATACGACCCGGTGGAGATTGCTAGACGTGGGCCTGTCGAGGGAATCAACGACTGGAATGGAGACAATCTTGCTGGTACTGACACGGTAGATGACAGACAGGTCGGTATGCTGGCAAAGGATGATGGCGACCAGCAGAGATATGGCTTAAGTGTACTGTAGAGCAGTCTCAGAAGAACCCTCTCATACACGAGTACTACTTATTCTTTTCGTTTCCTTCTCATCCTGCAACGGCTATGGAAAGGGCTCCATCATCGGTGATGACCGAGGCAGTAACAAGGGTCTACACATGTATGCAGGCGCCAATGCGCATTCGAGGTCATTGAATAGCAAATTGTGAAGGCCGCATAGATGACGATCGAAACCCATCGATTTCGCTATGGTCTTCACTACATAACCTTACTCAATTCAAACGTACAGGGTTGCATTCTGATGACCAATGCTGCCGATCAGATTTCATATTGAACCATTTTAAATTATCATAGAAACATTCTTAAGCATCTTGTAAGGTTTTAGCCTTCTAATCCTAAACTTAATCATAAACCAGGTCATTTTAGGACTCATGAGCAGGAGAAGGATATTTTCAGAACTATAAAACTGCAAAGTATTTGTTTCAAGAATGGTCGATCTTGAATTCTACAGTTAAACCAGATCTTTTCTCCATTCACGGATTCAGGTGCTCGCGCAAGAACCTAACTAGGCGTTTGTATCCAACGCCATTATCTGCACACTTATGGTCGCCCTCCGGAATGAAGAAAAAATCGTAGTCTTTCCCTTGTTTGTTCAGCTCTGTTACAAGCTTCATTGTCGATGCAGGATTGACAACATCATCCAAACCACCCGCGATCAGTAAAAGCTTTGCGTCGTTACGGAGCTTTGCCGCATGTGTAATGTTGGAGTTGTCGATGTAAGATTCATCAACTGGATATCCCATCCACTGTTCACCCCAGGTAATTTGGTTGAGGCGATTGTCGTGACAACCTGATGATGCCACCGCAACCTTATAGAAATCACCGTAATGGAGTAGGGCTGAGACCGCATTTTGCCCTCCCGCAGAACTACCTATAATGGCGACTCGGGATAGGTCCATCCATGGCCTTGTTATCGCTGCTTCTTGAATCCATAATATCCGATCTGGGAACCCGGCGTCCTTTAAATTCTTGTGGCATACATCATGAAAAGCTTTGGATCGCCAGTTTGTCCCCATACCGTCAATCTGGACCACAACGTATCCCTCTTCTGCTAATCCGCGCATGTGATGAAGAAAGCCAAAGTCTTTGGCCACCGAAAATGTTTGAGGTCCGGAATAAATACACTCTAGAACTGGGAACGTCTTCCCATCCTCAAAATTTGGCGGACGAACGATTACCCCATATATCGGAGTTTTACCGTCACGACCGGGCGCCACAAACCTCTCCACTGGGTCCCATCCGAGTGTCAGTAAGTGCTGAGCCGTAGGTCTTTGTATATCGAGCTCGAAATCCGGCGAGTCAAAACTCCGAACAACAGTTTGAGGAGGAAGGTCAACGCGTGACCATGTATCAACAAAGTAATGTTGACTGCCTCTTGACCAAGGATAACTCCAACGGTGGTTTCCATCTCCTTTTGTTAATGACTTGCAATCGCACCCATCAAACCTCACATATATAAGGTGAAGATGATATGGGTCCTGGTCTTTCCAATAACCATATGCTGAGGCCCAAATTTCCTCGCTTTCTTCGTTGATAAATTCAACTGATCGAACATTCCAGGGCCCTCTGGTAATCTGAGATATAAGCTGTCCCGTCTTCAAATCGAATAAATAAAGATGATTGTACCCATCCCTTTCACTGGCCCAAAGCATTTTATCGGAATGAGATATACGGTGATAGTACAATTTGAATCCATCAATGAAGGTTTGACTAGTCTCTTCGATGATTATGCGTGTAGACCCAACACGGTCAATCCCGATCACCCGAACGCATTGGTGCCCACGTTGGATGAAGAGAAAATAGTATTCATCTCCGCTCTCATTCCAACCTATGTTGTAAATGCAGCGAGGATTCGAGAATAACGTGTCAACCGTCGGTACCTCGCATTTATTGGCAATGTCAAAAAGCCGGGGGCGCTCCACTTGTATCAAATCACCAGCTAAACGAATAGATTCGTTAAGGAGCTCAGGTCGAATCTGAGTATCGGGAGTATACTTTATGTTGTATAAGCTATTCCATGGAAATACGGTCGATTGCCAAGCCACAATAAGGTCTTTCTTATGCGAGTGGAATATGCTGTTTTTATTGTAAGGTTGGTCCTCAGTGCCATTTGTCGATAGCTGGTGTTTGTGTTTTGAGGTAGTCTCCAGCCATACATTGTATTTATCAACGGTAACCTTGAAGTCGACGACATCAGTATCGCTGTGTTTGTCGACCTTAGGATCATGTAAAGTTTGCTGGACACCTCCGGGGTCCTTGAGGAGACTACCGACCGGAGGATACCAGGTAGTGGACTTCGATTTATGGTTGATATAGAACATTTTATCCGCTTGCGTGACTCGCTCTTCCCACCCTGGTGGAAGAACAGCCTTCACCGAACCAATGTACTCATCCACGTTGGTCTCCTCGAGAACAACTGTATCAGCTACAACATCTGGCACGTGGTAGATGCCTTTGAGCCTCCCAAGTCCAACGAATATCCAAGTAGAGCCGACATCGACTCTTCTAACACTCATTTCACCTTGCCTTATGGAGGTTCGCAATACCGGTGGACCATTTTGGCTGGTTGAGTACATTTCCAGTGGCGACCTGGTGTTATTGGTGAATCTGACATCGATTCTGTCAGGCGGGTAGGATTGATCACGTAAAGACCCGTGTATGCTTGTCAGAACTGGATTGCCGTGCGTGAAAACGCCATCCCACGCGGATAACTGATGATTGCTGGGATCATATTGCCAGATCCGAGTTTTGAAACGGAAACGGACGAAGCCATCTTCAATTTCAATCCAACTAAAAGGCAGATATCTCTGGTCGATTTTAACCGAGGCATGCTTCCCTAGCTCTTTGGCTAGCTGCTCGTGGTCAAAAGCTGGATGAATCGTTCGTCGGATAATATCAACTAGAATGAATTCAAACCCATCGTTGATCCTGCGGCGGTACCAGAAAGACTTGCCTCCAGGATGCCACTGTGGAGAGACGAATGCTTCAGTATAAGATTTCTGCTCCAAAGCATTGCTCATTTTGCTTGGTGATACCTCGTTTCGGTTGCTGTCTGCGCGATTTTTATTCAAGATATTGACGATGAGGGGTGGAAGTTTGTCTGTCATGCAACCAACACAACGAAAAATGTACCCCTGTCCGCCAGCCACCGCACAACAATTGTGCCGATGAAAGAGCCAACCAGCCAGCCTGAGCACATCCCAACCTCGCGCTCTTAGATTATATTCTCTCGCAAGTTACTACTATTAGGCAGAAGGAAACTTAGATGCTTCTAGTTGAAAATCATTTTCTTGTTTGTTTACTTCATTTGATTGCTACGTGTTCTCAATAAGGTGGCTAGATCAGTGTGAATTTGTGACAGCATCGAGCAAGACCCGTGTATTGGAGGTTAGTAATATTTCTACTCCCTGCTACAACCTTACGTCAGATACCAGATCTTAGGGATTAATAATAGGCTAGGGAATGAGTCGTGCATCTAAGGGGACATGTTGGTCGTCTCAAAAGCTTGGCTGTTGGTCGGACTTGCTGTTGGCCGGATTAGTAAAGGCACGATGTTACTGTGCTAGGGTCTATAACTAGAATCAAAATCCACTCCATAATGAATTCTGTAGGTTGTTGGTAATACAAGTGTGCTATTTCTGGGGGTTCTCCGTGTCGAGCTCGCACCATAACTGCAGATTTGGTACACCACGGCACGACTAAAGAACTGGCTCTCATTTTGGAAAAGCGGAACAGGG
The DNA here is from genome assembly GCA_026958235.1 of Clonostachys rosea. Lineage (NCBI taxonomy): Eukaryota > Fungi > Ascomycota > Sordariomycetes > Hypocreales > Bionectriaceae > Clonostachys > Clonostachys rosea. The sequence continues at coordinate 1,652,821 of CP110205.1, forward strand.
ACGATTTACAGGAAGGCGAGAATCTATCTGATCTGCAGAATATAATTAGATTGATGATGTATTACTAGCCATGGCTGTGAAGTAAGAGGTAACTAGAACTTTGATAAACGAAGCTAATTTGTACAATATAAATCTTGCTCGTCCCTCTTTGTCCCTCCCGAATGAAGAGAACCTCATTCTCCTTTCATCATAGCAAAAGCTTTTTCAAGATTCAAAGTCAATTGAGATTTTTCTTTCTTATTTTTCTTTCTTCAATCTTCTTTCTTGGTTCTGTATTTTCATCCTCGTTATAACTGAACCGTTTCAATTTCATCATCTTGGGCACTTCATGATGCGTTTCCTACGGCAGTTACTCTGCGGGTCTGCTGCAACACTTTGGGCTCTGGGCGCTACCCCTGTTCTGTCGTTATCTTTGGATGAGGACAATGATGGCGCTGTGCTTCTACAAGCTCGAGTCAATCAGCCAGATATTAGAGCCCAAGTTAGGGATGCATATATTGCCCTGCGAAACGATGACGAATGTGCCTTCCTAGCCAAGAGAGGCACCAAATCAATTGTCAAATCAAATACCGCCCCAAAATCCAAGGCAGCTGCGAAGCCTAAGACCGCTGGCAAACCCAAGTCGGCTGGCAAACCAAAAGCAGCTGCGAAGCCCAAGGTAGCTGCGAAGCCCAAGACCGCTGGCAAACCCAAGGGAGCTGGAAAACCCAAAGCAGCTGGCAAGCCCAAAGCAGCTGTGAAGCCTAAGACCGCTGGTAAACCTAAGGGAGCTGGAAAACCCAAAACAGCTGGCAAGCCGCCTAAGGCACCTGGCAAAACAAAGGCACCTGGCAAACCGAAGGCACCTGGTAAGCCTAAAGCAGCTGGTAAGCCTAAAGCAGCTGGTAAGCCTAAGACCGCTGGCAAAATAAAGGCACCTGGTAAACCGAAGACACCTGGTAAGCCTAAGACCCCCGGCAAGCCCAAAGCAGCTGGCAAGCCCAAGGGAGCTGGAAAACCAAAAGCAGCTGGTAAGCCTAAGGCACCTGGCAAACTGAAGGTATCTGGTAAACTGAAGGCACCTGGAAAAACGAAGGCACCTGGTAAACCGAAGGCACCTGGCAAGTCCAAGACCGCCGGCAAGTCCAAAGCACCTGTTAAGTCTAAGGCAAAGTCTAAGACCGCTGGAAAACCAAAGGAAGCTGGCAAACCAACCAAGGCACCTGCCAAGCCCAAGACATTTGGAGGGCCTAAGGTGTCGATCTGTCGACGCAGCGATGGTTGTAGCAACAACGGCGACCAAAGCCAGGACGAAAACCAACCAACACGGGAAGAAATAGATCGCGCTGCCAATCCAGATGGAATGCGATATAGTCCTGAGAACGATGCGCCTCCTGCCTATCAAGCACATGATGATCCACCACCAGCTTATGAGGAGGCCGGAAGCTCAAATTCAGGGCAACATCAAGACGATGAAAAGAAACAATGAAGAAGAAGGTCTCTGGACTTTGTTTAAAATTCATGGGATCTGTTTAAAGTTTCACTTGGCTTGATGATAGTAACAGGCCTTGTGGGCAATAGTGGCGGCTACAGACAATCTACATTTGCTTTTAGAAGCACATCATAAATAATTAGGGCCTCTTCCTTTCTACTGTAATAGTACTGAGAAATACAATATTAACCATGGGCTTCCTTGAAGACCTGAGTTTAAAGGCATTTTAGCCAAACAATTCATCGATGGTTCAGTGGTTGACGCACAGTTTTTAACATATCTCGCACCATTTACTAAATCCAGCTGCCCGACATCTTCAGCGTATTTATCAGGTGTTTTCCTTGTTAAGATGTCGACTAATCCATAATTTTAAACCATCGAGCGGTTTCACAATGCCTTTGAAAATGCTTTGTGATGCACAGGGAGCTAAATTACTTAGCTATCAACGTACCCTGCCTGTTGGACATTTTAGCGATCTCCTGGCCGAGCTTAACTCCGCAAAGTCAATTCTCGGAAATGCTACAGGTGAAACACACCTCCGTAACATCACAGACTTGTATGATTTCGAGATATAAACGTCATTTCACATATGCTTTCACTCCGGGTTTTTTGACCTAGATTCCACTGCTTCGCCAGAATGATAGGTACATCAATATAGAGTGCAACGAGGGTTGATATTCGTCTAAGTCTAAGGGGCGTGAGTTCGTATTAACCTGTTCACTTTATATTTCCTTGTGCCTAGGACATTGCTATATTTATCTAACAACACATGTTGTGTCAAAGGTGTATCTATTACTGCAAGCCCTAAAGCTTGGTACTCAGGTCTGGCGATTCGGGGAAGCAACATATAATTCGCCATTAAACGAGCTTGGGAAACTCTAGATACGAGCTCGCGTGTCATTAGCATTCTCGAATTGCCAGAAACGGGTGGCATAAGCATAAAGGTCAGCCAAGTTTATGTGGATACCAACGCTGATTATGCCTGCAAGTATTGAACATTTCTATACGCCGCCAGCCACGCATCGACTGGGGGAAGATGCAGTGAGACCAACGAAATGAATTCATGCATGGGGAAATTACCGCTATACGAATATTGAATAGTGCGGCCTATGAAAACCCAACCTGTGCTGACTCTCAACACGGCCACAGCATAAATACCCTTTCACCCAGCCGGTGAGCTTTTAATATTGCTTTACCATATATGAGGAAGTGCAGTGAGAGAGCAGATAGCCTGGATTGAATACGACCAAGATGTATCTCAGTGTACTTCTGGCTACCATTCAAGTAGTGCTCGGTATTCAGACTCTGCGAACCGAGCCTGCTCCCCTATTCCTACGTACCGAAGATACTGATGTCATCGCTGATCGCTACATCATCAAATTGAGAGACACAAAATCTCGAACTTCACTGAAGAACGCCATAAATACTCTTCAAATTGCCCCTGACCACACATTTAAGCATGTTTTTAAAGGGTTCGCCAGCAAGCTCTCCCCAGAAGCTCTGAACGTCCTTCGCAACCATCCAGATGTAGGTAATGTTTCAAATAAAGCAGAAATCTTCCTTGTGTTACTTCAGTTCTGATTGTAGAATAGGTTGAGTACATTGAGCAAGACTCTAGTGTCTCGGTGGATGGCTTTGTTGAGCAATCTGATGTACAATGGGGGCTTGCGCGAATTTCCCACCGTGAACCTAATTTCTCAACTTATGCATATGATAGTAGTGCCGGAGAGGGAACCTGTGCCTACGTGCTTGATAGTGGAATTGATATTGCACATCCTGTAAGATCTCCCCGTGCGCTTCAACGATACCCTTCCGGCCTCGAATGGCTTCTCCGACCAGCGTCGTTAATACATTACTAGGACTTTGGGGGTCGAGCCAGCTGGCTTGCCAATTTCATTGATTCGTCGAATCGTGATGGGAAAGGTCATGGGACGCATGTGGCCGGTATCATCGGCTCCAACACATATGGTGTTGCAAAGAAAACAACACTCTATGCTGTGAAAGTGATTGGTAACGGTGGCATGGGAACAACATCTAGCATGATTGCTGGTCTTGAATTTGTACTTGCCGATGCCCCAGCGCGCCATTGCCCAAAGGGTGTCGTAGCCAATATGTCGTTGCGAGATAAGCCATCAGCATCACTCAACGCTGCCGCTGCCGCCCTGGTTAGCAATAACATCTTCCTCGCGGTTTCAGCGGGAAATAACAACCTCGACACGTCTAGCCAGTCTCCGGCCTCTGAACCGACTGTGTGTACCGTTGGCGCGACAAACTCCACGGATGCTCGCTGGGAATACTCGAATTATGGCCCTGGGGTAGATGTTTTTGCACCAGGAGTGTCCGTCTTGTCTACATCTCCTGGTAATTGGACCGTAAGTCATACCAACCAGCAGCAAGATGAAAAGCAAAGCTGACAATTATGTAAAGAGTGTCAAGTCCGGGACATCCCAGGCTTCGCCCCATGTAGCCGGGTTGGCTGCCTACCTCGCCGCCATGGAGGGGTTTCCAGGAGCAGATGCGCTCTGCAATCGGATTAAAGGGCTTGCCACGGACGGAATACTGTCAAATATTCCTGACGATACTGTTAACAAACTTGTCTTCAACGGAAACCCTAGCGGCTAATTCATTGTTATCCCAGCATGAGAGGTTTCATCAAGGCTGTAGCCATGATAACCTCAAGGCTCCAACCATACCATTGACCTCAATTAATGTGTTGTGATACTGGGTATGGTGTCAAGTTGTTGAATTCTTGGTGTTTGGGAATTTCCCCCTTTTTTTTCAGCAGCTATTGCATAACAGTATAGCTCTCTCACCTACTACCATTTATCTCAAAGTTGGTTTAACTAGTAATTTGATATAACAGAATAAAATTGATTTTATAAATATCAAGTCATGATATAAATTCAGCAGGACTTGGCATAGAGAGATACGTATAAAATGCACGAAAGTTCCGAGATCACCACTTCGACATTGGCGAAAAGTGAACCCCAACACTAACTTAGGGACAACGATCGGGCATTTCCACTCATCGAACGCCGTCATCATAATAACAATCCCAACAATTTCACTTTGCAAAAAGAGGCGGGCAGTAGAGCATCAGTCGAAGTGTCCTCGGAGGCTGTAGGCTGCCTTACGGAAAGTCGAGAAATGGGGACAAAGCTAGGGGAGGGGGATGATTATCATCTCTCAGTCTATCAATTTTGGTGTGGCCTCATGTGGTTTTCTTTTGTAACCCAATCCACCTATTGGATTGAACAAAATCTTCTTTACTTATCGGTTTAACTTTGTCAAGGAAATATTGCTTACTTAAATCAACTACAATAACGTAGAAGAATCGTGACCTACGCCGATGTTCCCCTTTCATCCAAGGGTCTGCTCGGGCAGTCATAGCCGATATACATGTTACGAAACTAAGGTGGCGTGACCTCCATAAATTGGAACGGAAATCCCAGAACTTGATCAAATAAGCCAACAATGGTATGGGAATAGGGGTATGATAAGTTACGGGAGCTAAGGGAAACTACGCACTCATTTCTCAGAATTGCTCCACCGATCTACCCGCGCGTCTTGTTAACGGGATCGTAGGCGAGGCCGCGGCCGCATCCGCTCAGCTGATTGCGCAAGCCGCACGCCAGGAGTCCCCTGTTTTGTGGATATCCGACTGATATTCCTCGGCTGGGATGGAAGCAATAAAAGGGGCCAAAATAGCACACGGCATCCAATGAGATGAAGCACGCGTATCTTGTCATGTTACCTTGATCGTTCGAGAACTTTACGTTGCGTGGAGCCATCAGAGGCCGTGGGCTAAGAACAGACTGCTTCTGCCCCAATCCGGCCGCACGTGGACCCTTGTGTCAGCCCCAAGCTTCGGATGGCCTTGCATTGGGCAACTTGGAGCCTCATTCCGGGATTCCCTGGGTATCGCGATGCCTCCGAACCTTGCTGACACGCCACGAATCATCTCCTGTCGTCGACATAAATCACCAGACTAACTTCATTGCTCCTCTAGTCTGAGCTGCCGACCTATCCATCTACTCAGCTCTCCACTTTGATACAGATCGTAGCCTCGACAGGCCATTTTGGAAGCAGGTAATCCATGTGCAACCTTCTTCGTTCGCGAGGATGTCCCCACTAGTGCAGAGCAAGGATGTAGTATTGAGGAATATAAATATCAAGCCATTTGCCAGTAACGATCGGCCCCGAGATAGACCAAGGTCAAAAATTGTTACAAATTTCACAATGGAGGTCACATACACTGTCTTTCGCGGAGGGCCAGAGGGTAAGATCTCCCAAGATAAAGTCACTCGAGTCCTCGAAGATCACGAAGTCTTCATCGAGACCACGCATTCCGGACTTTGTGGTACCGACGAGCATTACCTCAAGTGCGGTCAGGTGTTAGGGCACGAAGGAATAGGCATTGTTCGCCAAGTTGGCAGTTGTGTGCAATCGGTCCAGCTTGGCGATCGTGTCGGCTTTGGATACACCCATGAGATATGCGGAGCTTGCGATAATTGCGCCACAGGTATGACCTCTCTTCTACTACAATCACCCGGTCGACTCAATGTTGAATGATGTACAGGATGGGACCAGTACTGCAGGAACCAGAAACAGTACGGCTTTCACGACCTCGACAACGGGACCTTTAGCCACAACGCAGTCTGGGACGCAAAGTGCGTGTACAAGATTCCGGACGGCTACAAGTCTGTGTACGCGGCGCCGCTGATGTGCGCTGGAGCTACCGTGTGGACAGTCTTGAGCGAATATGGCGTGCTGCCAACCCAGAGAGTTGGGGTCATGGGGATCGGGGGACTTGGACACCTCGCGATCAAGCTTGCTGCTGCCATGGGATGCGAAGTTGTAGTACTATCCAGCTCGGAAGCCAAGCGCCATGAGGCTATGGACTACGGCGCCAGCGAATACCACGTCTTCCGATGTGGTGACAAGCCTCCCGTCGATTTCAAACCCCTGAAGCACTTACTATTGTGTGGCAGCGCGTCTGTCGACTATCTGAGGTAACATCACGTACTTATAATTCGATCTACAGCACTAACTTCTAGAATAGTCTCATCCCTCTGATGGACACTCACGGTAGTATTTACCCGCTGACAGTAGCGTTTGAACCTGTACCGATCCCCCTTCTTGATTTAGTATGGAAAGGTGTCAAGATCCAGGGTTCGTTAGTGGCCTCGAGACACAGCATTCGCACCTTGCTGGACTTTGCTGCTCGCAAAAACATAAAACCGACCATTATGACGTTCCCACTTGACGCATGCGGCATCGAAACTGCTATGCAACAGCTAAGGGAAGGACAAATCCGATATCGGGCCGTTCTTATCCGTGGTATAGACGAGGAACGGAGAAGAGAGTGGAAAATAACGGTGGAAGAAGTCAAAGAAACACATTGCAAGGTTGAATTAAACGGTAAGAGGAGGGTTGACATTAATGGTGTAGTAAATGACAAACAGAAGATCGCAATGAATGGTGAACAGAATGTTGAAATTAATGGCCAAGAGAAGGTTGAGGTCAATGGTCGAGGGGAGGTTGAGGTTAATGGCGGAGAGACGGAGTATAAGGTTTAGATGCGGCGGATAAATTAGATCATAATCGGTCATTACTACAAATTTAAACACATACTTCAATGAGTTAACGAAGCTGGCAGTGCTATGCATTGGAAAGAATTCCTTTGACCTTGGCATGCAACAATTAGTCACCGGAGACATTATAAATCACGTCGATTATCTGCGCAAATGTAAACAAATGTAGTACGTAAACAAGCCGTCTTATGGTGGGCACTATCTACGAAAACCATTATTAATATATCAGTCTCACCACCATGATGAAGTAAGATGATAAATTAGTTCCGATGGATGTTATAATGCTCATGGTGGGGGCTTATTTAAGAATTTGATGTCACCTTCGTGTAATTTTCTTCGCTCTTGTTAGAATTTGTTGCATTATTTGGTGTTCTGATAGATTTGTTTCCAAAGTTATAACGATGTCAAGCTCTGGCAATGGCAAAACGCCGACAGGGGGAAGGTGAGAAAACCTAAATGTCGAGGATCATCTCAACGCTAACAATTGATGAAAGTCTGGACCTAGTGGCTTTAGTTATTCAGGCTCATGGTGGAACAGACCGCTGGAACAAGGTCAGTCACATCGACGTGTCCCTCAATCTCACCGGGTCAGCGCTTGAATGGAAAGGGTATCCGGAGCGTCTTCAACCTACATGCCACCTCAATGTCCGAGACACCAAAGTTGTGTTTCAAGGGCTTGGATCTGGAAGTCAAGATGATAAATGGATCTACACTCCTAATCGCGCATGGATCGAGCGTCGAGATGGCACCGTGCTAGCCTCGAGAGACAATCCCTATGCGAATTTTCTCGACCACATCCGGACAACGCCATGGGATGATCTAGACCTCGCATGTTTCGCTGGCTATGCCTTGCATAACTACTTGACCTTTCCATTCCACCTCCTTGAGCCTGGTTTTGATTACCGAGAAATTGACTCACATGAGGAGAATGATGAGACATGGCGCGTTCTCGAGGTCACTTTCCCGGACAATCACTTGGCGCATAGCAAGATCCAACTCTTCTACTTCGATGAAGACTTGATGCTACGCAGAGTAGACTACGCGCCAACCGCATTCAAGGCACCGGCGTCACATTATTGCTTTGACTTCAAGGAGATAAGTGGCCTCAAGTTTCCCACACTCCGACGAGTTGTTTCTAGGATACCGAACGAACCTACGGTGAATGGTGTGCACGCTCTCCGGGGGAGGACGAAGTTAGCGGGACCTACTGTTTTCTTGCTTGACTACATCCGCGTAGTCGTGTACGACGAGGACTCTGTGACATCAAGAGGGGCAGAGGTTTAGAAATTCATATATTCTAGAAAGACGCACTGATGATGCTTACTAGTTTATATTCAGTCATTACCAATAAATACTCAGTTATTATCAATAACAGAAAGATTGATAAGTCAGACGAGCAAGGCACGATGTTGTTGCTCTCAACAAACGTGAAAGGAATGGTAGAGTTCAACGTTAACATACACATCCACAGCTTCCTACCCTGAGGTCTTATGCCAGACGGAGCTTGGAAATCTCATCCTCGATAATCTGCTTGGCCTTTTCCTCCCACTCGGTAAAGAATTCCATTGCATCGTTCATCCGTTTTCCAGCCACGGAATCTCTTTCAATCGCCGCGTCCAGTATCTTCCCATTCTGCGCAACATAATCCGTATCCAACGACGCTGCTGAGCCATTCTTTTTCGTTGCTGACAGCGGATCTTTCTGTGCCAGTGACTGAAGCCGCTCAGGGGTCGACAGACTGGCATAAGGGTGGCTTGGCTTTGCATGGATAATTACAGGGCGTTCATCAGGCGACGCTATCAATTGTCGAAAGTTGTCCTGCGATACTGTAACGTGCTGGCACCCGAGCTCTGCCATTGCTAACACCTCCTCCGGAGAAAGGTGGCTGAGACACTTAGCATCGTCACTCGAATCGTGGAAGATGTGACCAACCTTGCAATGACCATGATTGGCTGCTCCTCGCTGGTTTCTGTGTAAAAAGTCTTGAAGGCTTCCAACATTTGAATGATACGAGGCGACATAGGATGCTTCGATGACACTGTTAGCTTGGCACATGTTCTCAAGATTGTCATCAATATCATACCTCGAGTGCCGTATCCGCCACGTTAGGTCGCAGTGCCGGGTCAAAATGTGCTGCGATTTCTGCGACACGTCAATTTCAAGCCGTCCAAGAAGATTTGAGATAGGATTGTGAACTAAGTACCATTGAAGTATGGGCTGATCAAAAGACACCCGGATTGGCTTGCAGCAATGGCTTGCTCCAGACAAAACACCGCCGTGGCTAAAGTCCTGATTCCTTCGGCATTTAAAGTTCTGGAAGCTACGGCGCCCGAGCCAGTGAAGGGGATCTTGATCGCAAATCTATCCCTGGGAACACCGGCTTCTTCGAAAGCCGCCGCGAAGCGTCGACACTGGGTAACTATTGCCACGTCGTCATGGATGTGCCTAGGTGACGTTTGGATCAAAACGCGACCATTGATGAGAGGGACGTTATTCGCACAGATACGAACGGACTATCCCTACGTTAGGAAAGCTTCAAATGCGACGGTTCATATAAACAATGTCTTACCACTCTCTCAAAGACAGTCTCCCAGCCTTGAGAGCCGTACTTCTTGATGCAGTCATTTAGAATTTGTCTGTTCGTTGTGGAGGTTATGGCCTGCGTTATAATAGCCTGATTCGATGTTTCTTCTGCTCGTTAGCTGAGGTCCTCGATTGAATCATTGGGTAAAAAGCTTACGATTGTATGGCTTAAATGGAAGACTCTTTATGAATTCGATGTCAGCGTCGTCGACATCGACATTGCAGAGGTCATCGAGCCTGGTAAGCAGCGTGCGGCCAGCCATACTGGGTATCTAGCTTGAAGGGTTGGGATCACGTTGGAAAAATAAGCCAAATTGACATCACTAGCTCGGGAGATTCTTTCTCATCAAGGCTGATAGCCTTTATAGGTGTTTGACTACAGGATTAACAGGTCGACTAAGAGAACGTGATGGCACCTCAAAGGGTAAGACACCGCGGTGTCCAAGTTGAACGCCGCGGAATCTTGATTCTGTGGGGGCCAACCGAAAACGATCCAAACACAGACACCTTGAATGATGTTGCTATTTCCTACGAAATACAGTATCCAACCTGCCTGAACTTTTTTTCTGGTCACCAGACCTTACTCGCATAATTTGTGGGGAGATCCCTGAGCTTGAGGCAGGCTGGTCAAAAATACTCGATGAGGAAATGGTCCGTAGTTCTTCAATCCCTTCAGAGTGCATTAACATCCAGAAAATTACCTGTCAGTCTAGCCAAACGCTGGCCAACTTCGCTATTAACCATAATTGTATCTCCCTTATTTGTTCTGTCGAAGGCATTAAGTATCTGACACTCCGCATGCTTGGTGTTGAATAAAGGGACCAGCTTCTGGATCTCTGAGTGTACCACAAGACTAATCCTGCAGATAAGCATCTGTGTAGCTACCTTTTGTTATAGCTGAACGCTAACGTTATTCGAACCTCCGAAACTAGGAGAAGTGTGGACTTGGGATTCTGCTGACCAATGTACCCGGACTGCTTCGTAGTGTCAGCGATGAAAGAGAGAACCCACCTGGTATCTAATAAGCGCCAGACAAGGCGGGATTTCCTTTTTCGATATCTGCGTCTCTTAAATTCCCCGCGGGCTTTAACCCTCCGCTTGCTCCCCTTCACCTCACCAGCATCACATTTAGTCAAGCCTTCGGTAGACAGGCTATCCGCAACTCGATTGGCCACAATGCGGCGACAAGCTCAGACCAGGAAGTCCTCGCAAGGGAACTCTCAGTCCAGCCCGCAAACGTTAATGCCAGCCACAGCCTGCTACTCCTGTCGCAATGCAAGGCAAAAGTGTGATCGCCAGCAGCCCTGGTATGTGTCCAATAGGAAGCAACAAACACCCCAAACCTCCTTTTGTCTGCGTGGATAGGCCCTGGGGCTCACAAAGCTAAACAAGCTCCCGCTGTAACATTTACGGAACGGCTTGCTCGTACCCCAGTAAATCTAATCGCGGCCGCAAACCTGGAAGAGTGAAGTGAGTGATATTCGCTTGATACGATAACTGTTAAAGGTTGACATAACGATGTTTTATATTAGCAAACCGCTCGGATTAAAAGATCTCTTATCCCGTATTTCAGATCCGTTCCTGAAAGAACATCTAAAGGCTGCAATTGAAGCAGAACAGAGTCGCGAGGCGCCTGATGAAACCAGTTCGATCGATCTAGAGCCACAAATAGCGCCCTGGAGGGTCCCTACTGATCCAGATCCTTCTCGTCAAATCAGTAGCGACATAATAGGAGACCATAACGCATCGTCTTCAGCCTTGGAGAACTGCTCACAGTTGTATTTAGAGCACCCAGACTCCGATAATCCCAGGCGCGGCACCTATCCAACATCCCATCGGCACAGGGCTAGTGACCAGAGTGAACCTTTTCCGACAGTTGCCAGTGACGATTTATCCGAAACTGATCTTGCTGAATCACAATGCTCTCCGCTCTTGATATTGGCAGCAGCCGTTGGAGTTGAGAGATTTCCCCCTGGGTCAACTAGCAAAGGTTGGGCAGGGAGACCAGTGCCGCCACCTCGGTTTCCCGAGCCTCTTTCACAGTCATCGATTTCAGGCCAGTTTCAAAAGGATCGTGCTGCAATGATAGCAGATAGCAAGTTGGCAAAGTATTTTGGTCAGTACTTTACAGCTACCAAACTAAACATTTGACAGGGCTTAATGACCTACCTACGGTAAAAGACCAGCGCTAACTCTTGCCTTTCAGCCCCTAGGGAACTTGATTTGAGGGACTGGGACGTGATGACAGGAATACCTCCAGACAGCTTTTGTCGACTGGATCCCGAAGTTTGCGACCCTGTTTCTGCAGGTCTTGTCAATGAACAAGAAGTTTTGCAATACTTCAAGCTGTATTTCAAAATCCGCCACCCTTCCGTAGGCATTCTTGACCCAGATTTACACACAGCAGAATATGTGCACGGCTGCTCATTCACATTATTCTCCGTCATCTGTGCTCTGGGATGTGAGCTCTCGATAAGTCATCGAGACATTTTACTCGCACCTCTACTTTATAATATGGCCGAACGAAACATTAAGTGGTCGATCCTGAACTCAGTGAAGACTGTTGAGATTATTCAAGCCATTATTATGTTTACTTTCTGGAGCCATGCCGCTCAAAATTACGCTGATGATCCTTCTTGGCTGCGCTTCGGTCATGTAAGCCCCCTAACAAGCTACTCAGTATGTTTCAGTTTTCTAACAGCAGGACAAATATCGTTATTCCATCTAGGCCTTGTCGATTGCCCGCGAACTGAAAATCAATGACTCTTCACTCATTCAGAAAAAGGTCAACAACTTCAACGCGTCCAATAGAAACATATACGCCGGCATCCGTGATCGTCAGATCCGCAACTACGAGAGAACGTGGATCTTTGTTTTCCTCATGGACAAGAGTTTCGGCATCACCATAGGCCGCGCACCCTGTGTTTCCTGGAGAGAGATGCAGCCGGGATTGTACGCTTGGGCCCGTGCTACTGGCAGCGCAGCTGGTGATCTCGCCATTACCGGGATTGTCCAACTACGCATCAACTTGGTAGGCCTACCACGCTGCAATCTCTTATCTATGTTACTTACTGTGATATTATAGTTGCAAGCCCTGGAGCGGCTTCTCGGAATGCAGAAGACTCTCAGTTCTATTGCTGAGTGGGATAAAAGTGCATCATCAAGGCTTGAAGAGCTAAAGGATACGAGCTATTCTCGGCAAGACGGCACTCAATTGGAATCCATGTTCGCCGCTGTGTTTACCTTCGAAGTTAACCACGGCCTTTTGCTAATTCGAAACAACACATACAAGCACTTAGTAAAACTAAACGCTTCGCAGGAGAAGATCAATAACGTTCTCAATGATATCTTCAACATTAGCTGCGAGATTATTCGTCTGTTCGTACATGACGCAAGGCTTAGCTCTCTGGCATCAGGCTATCATAATACTCCATTCGTCATGATATCCCATGCAGCGACAGAAGTTATCAGGGTGAGTATCTTAAAATTCCTACCAGAGTAACACCTTGGCTAAGACAGAGAAGTCTTTCAAATGCCCTACCATCTCGCAAGAAGCGCAAGAGCAAGCCTCGGCACTGATCCGGAACCTCGCAGAGCACTTTGGCAGAATTGCAAATAAGCTGCCAAGCACTTCTTGGGCATCCCTTTATCTGGAGTACAGCTTGTTCTTAGTCCGTAAGCTGGAAAATACACCATGCGTTGCGTCTAGGGGGTCACAGGGGACTTTAGACCACCACACGGTTCAAAACTACAACAGAATAAGCATCAGTCTGGATCAAGAGCCTCAATCTTCCCCAAATGCCTGGGACTTCAATGGTGCAGCATTCTTTGAGATGGGGAACAGTTTATGGCAGGATAACTCTGCCAGTTTTCTGGGAGTTGATTCCGGGCAAGGAGGTCTATTTGGTGGAACAGGGATGTAAAAGCACTGTATACTTGCTTCTTCAGCTAGAATCTTTCTTTTTCCACTCACATTATAGGACCCAACCATACAGTTTTTCCGGAATAATAAATATCCCTAAGGTAAAATGACTTTATAGTTAAAAGGATTTCTATTGATCCTATCTCCTCTGATCCCTTCCTCTCTTCGTGTCATGCTACCCTACTTGTTCATCCCGTGTACGAATGGACCCAGGTGAAAGAGGGTAGCTTAAATAGTCATTCGAAGAGCGGCTCGTCCTGACTGCAAGTGAGTCATCGGTATGAAGGCCTACGGACTTTTCCTTCCATATGACTCTATTTTGGGCTAGTAAAGGATTTTTTTATAGAACTTTCGTATTCATTGTGTTGAGATGTCAGGTTCTGGAATCTTCTATTGTTATTTTTCAATTTACACTCAAGCTCTCCTGTATAGACATGCCTTTAGACTCAGTTGACCTCTGTTAGAAAACAAGGAGTAATGGACAAAGGTCGAAGTGGTTCCAGATGCTCGCAACATTCCATAAAATTAAAATCAAATTATATTGATGATTTAAATTGCCATGGCAGCATTAGTAAGTGAGAAAGCTATGCAGGCTGTACGGACAATACAGTCAACACATCAGAGTGTAACATTTTATCTGGCTTTGTATAACACTTAAGGCTGATAGTAACATTTTCCTGGTACGGTATTCTTTTGTTGGCATGACTCCCGTCGTGAGCCTCAAAATCCTGCCTAGTCCTAACTGAAAAGCCTGCCTCGTACTTACGAAAGATCCCAAATTCACCTCGCATTTCGCTTGCCTTCGTCATCACACACAAGCCAAGTCTCGAGCATCGACCAAGCCTGTCTCTCGCACCATCCACCGAGTCACAAGGAAAGGCAACATAAAGTCTGCCGAACTGGAACGCCATGATAACGACAGTGTAACAGAAGGATAACAGGTGTTGGTAACGTGAGGCACTATCAAGGTACCCCCATGCGACCGCCCATCGGATGGTAGGGTGGTGCCACTCCCCTCTGAGTGTAGGACAATGCCCATCCTATAGCAGTACGGTGCCTATCCCCTACCAGACTCGTGCTTATCCAGAGGCAGACCCGTGCTTGCCCAGAGGCAAACCGGTGCCTATCCAGAGGTAGTACGATACAAATGTTACTCTCGGGTACCAAGAAAAAATTGCATAAATAGGCGTACCATCTCCAGTCCTCACCATCTGAGAGAAAAGCACTTTTCAACGAGCTACACATCACAAAAAGTTCATTCAACCCAACGCTTTCAACTCTCAGAAAATCATTCAAATCATGCCCACATCATCAGACATTGAGGTGACATTCCCTGGCACTGACGTTGGTCGCTGGGAGAACTACCTACAATCCCTACCCACTGAGTTGATACGCCAAATTGCTGGATACGTCTCCGAAGACCTGGTTATTTCCACGGCACAGGATCTATTATCTCTATTGCTCACCTGCAAACGATTGAGACTCATTGTCCTGAGGTTTCTCTACGACTTCAACGCGCGAATGATGAACAGTCCTTGCGACGCCGGTCATTACTGGTGGCGCAAGAGGTTCACGTCCTCCTGCAGAACCCACCGAGGCTCCCACCGTCCTGCCCTCGGATGGGCAATCGAGCATGAGTCCCAGTGGACATTAAAGGCAATCTTCTTTTTTACACCAAAGGTATATGATTCTTTTCATGTCTGGTATGCCATCAAGTGCAAAAAATACAATATCGCATGGAGCATGTTGAGACTACAGACGGTTATCGATGAACTAAAGGCTGGGATAACGCCAAACAGCCCGATCTTTGCGGCAGTGGCATCAGGTTGCCCACCACTAATTAATGGTATCATCCGAATCCAAGGACTGGACTTCCAAAAGACCTGTTCTGATGGGATGTCAGTGCTTGACTACGCCTGCCAAATGGGTAACTGGGATCTAGCACGCTGGTTCCTGGACCAGGGGGCAAACCCTTACCTCCGTGCAGTTACATCTCTACAATACGCGATTTATTGCTCCAACGCAGAAGCCAGCTGTACCATCGTGAAAGGGATCCTAACACTGAGGCCCAACATCAGATTTATCTCGAATGCAAATTGGGCCGTTGTAAAACACGATCGTCTAGACATTCTGGAAATATTCATGGAAAGAGGCATCATCCATGAAGTTTTTGAGGGTCCACCCGGTCATATGGGTGACCTCTTCAAGCAGGCGATCCAGGATGGTGCTATAGCAATTTTTCGAAAGCTATTAAGTCTCTACCCTATCAGGCTATTGACGGAGAGATGTATCTTGGATACATTGACGGAAATACCCCTTCAAGACGACAGGGGCAAAGCCGTACAGGAGGCTCAGCTGTTGATCGATCGTGTTCGGCGGATGACCAACAATGATCTCTCATTTACTTACGAAAAGATAAAGCCGTGTCTATCTAGTTGCATCTATTACGACAATGCCATGCTTGCAGACTACATTCTTGGCTTGTCTTGTCCTATTCGAGCTGGTCAAATACCAATTTGCAGACAATGGCGGTTTGTTTGTTATAGCATCGAAATGCTCCGGGTGCTGATAAAACACGGGTTTGACGTCAACCAGATTGTCAACAGAGAGACAATGCTACAAAGATTTATCCTTGATATCATCTCTTGGAAATGGTTTCCAGAGGTCGTTAGATATCTCGCGTCCGAGGTCGAAAACATAAACCAGTACAACGAGTACAAGGCAACTGCTCTGCACACTTGGCTTTGTTCGTTCAAAGTTGCTTACAGTTGGAAGGAAACCGAAGTCTTAGATTTCACAGCTCACCTTCTTGACCAAGGTGCTAGCCTTTCAATTGGTAACGCGCGAGGGAATACGGCACTTCATGTGGCAGCTGTGAATACCCGCTATGCGTCGGTTATTCAACTTTTACTAGAACGTGGCGCAGACCTCGATGCAGGAAACAACGCTGGTGAGACGCCACTTCAATACGCTATGAGACTTCTGGGCTCGAAGAATCCTTCGAGTGAAGGGCAGAAAGTTCTTCAAATGCTTGCAGGATGGACGTGGGTTCTGGGCATTCCTTCTGTTAGGAAGTTGCTTGACAAGATGCATTATGTAACATAACAAAGCAAGCCGCCTCTATCTTCTCTTAGGATGAGCGTGCCTCATAGTGTCGAAATCTTAATTCTAGATGAGTAGCTTAAAATAACTGTTGGAAGGCCTATGAGAGGCTGGGCTGTGAAGGGGCTTTTCTGGAACCGCTTGCAAATATTTCAATTGCCATGAACTAATTAAGAGCTACTCTACTATTTTTCTCATAGACATTCCATCCTGCTTTGTGTAATTTACAATATTCTTGTTGATCCGCCCCGACTTGAACTCATAGATCCATGGCATCAATCAGACGTATTTGCTGAAACCGGTGAGCAGCGGGCCAAGAGTTTTCTACTAAAGACTTTGACTCAGTAATTATCAAATGCCATCTCTCTTACAATCTGATATGGTCGCATTTTGGCATCCGGTGTATATCTAACCTGACGACCTAGACAGGCTGAAGCATCAAGAATCACAGAACGACTTGATTTTAAATGTTGGTGACTCACAGTCCCTTCATTCGCACAAAAGCCTCTCGTTCTATCATCTTTGTGAGAGATAAAATGGTATGTGACAAAAAAAGAAGGTGTGATTCCTCCCCTGTCAGTATGTGATGCGGTGGCAGCCTCTTGGCATACCAATCAGAACGGCTTCTCGTACTATGTTCTAATCCTCTCTGGGCGGTAACTCACTCAATATCAGCCCTAAATGAGTCAACTTATCTTCTCGCATACAGATTTAGGACGGAGTCATGCGGACTTTGGTCACCCATGTAAAGTGGCAGGGTTCGGAATCTGCCTTTTGCTGCCTATTCCCACACGACAGAACGTATATTTTCCACCTTGATTTTCAGTCAGGGTTTTTGACTGTTACTTCAACTTCCCATCCGTGTCTTTAATTTATATATGGCTCCAGTCACCTAGCAAGCGCAAAACAATGGATAGAGAGCCCCGGATCTACAAAATTCTCGCCTTAGACGCATCTCACAACCCTCGAACATTATCCAGCTACGTGATTTCACTCCAACGTACCCAAATATGGATGGAAGGGTGAATATTCATAGCCACACTCGCCAGAGTCCTAGAGACCGCAACGAAGAAGGGGACAACTCCTCAACTCGGGCTGAGCCGACCGATGATGAGATCTCCGAGATACAGGCATACACAGACCCAAGATCCAGCCCACATAATAATCAAAAAGACAACCCAAGGGCACAACTCGGTCATCTTACTCCGGCTCAGCGAAGGCGCGCCATAATTGGCGACGAGCAAGGTGGTCCCTCCTCGCAACCCGAGGCGTCTATCAAGCAGATACCTCGTGCCTCTTCTCCAACATCTCTTACGCCGGATAAACTTCATCAAAATGATAGCGACGAGGGAAATGCTCCTGTTCATCCCACCACAACCGCAACTCATGAGCCCGTCTCTGAAAATGAAGCCCGTAGGAGGGCCCTTGGCTCCCATGGCCCAGTGTACCAGACCTATCACGAGTATGGCAGCCATGGACCCCAAAACGGGGCCTCGAAGTTTGGGATTCCCCTAATCTCTCTCATCCCAAATGCTCAAAACGGGGTACCCAATCATGGCGGCCAGCCTTACCAACACGATTGGGGTAGTGACCACCAGCGGGAGATTCCCTCTCACCTCGAACAAATACACACACCAGCCTTTATGGAAAGTAAAACCTGGGCCTATTCGAAATTAATTCTGCACGTACTTGCGATACTGTTGTCTATCTCCTCTCTAGGTCTGATTTTGAGCCTAATTCCTTACAGAGACGTAATTTCGTCTTCGGTAATGTTTTCGTTTCCGGTTGTACGTCTCACCTCATTTGATTTTCACCTACGATGGCATCTAACATCTACTCGGTAGCCTGCGATCGCCATAGGGTGGGGCTTTATCGAAGTCATGGCCTTCATCTTCGTGTTGAAGGGTAGACCTGGCCCTGGGGTTCTCAATGGGATCTTACCCCTTGGCCAACTCGGCCTCTCGCTCGTTCTGGCACTCGCCTGCGTCGTTGTTGCGTACTTGCAATGGACCTCCATCTCGAACATTGATCGCCGTTGCAAGCGTACGCCCAGTACAACGTTGGTCTACATGAATTGGCAAGACTTGTGCCAGTCGCAGTGGCCTGAAAAGAAGCCTTCCGCGATGGCTATAGCGATTATCAATATCGTAACCGCGGTCATCTATGCTGTTCTGTTCGTCGCGGCTTGCATAGATACCATTTACGGGAAGGAGGAGGAAGATTGAGGCAACAAGGCGGAAAGAAGCTGTGAATAAAACTGATACCATGGAGAGACATCTACCGACAGACGACACAAGTTTGTGAACTAGACCTCATCATTAAAAGAAGAAATTTAAAAAGTATATACGAAATCGAATTCTGCGTTTCCGCAGCTGAAAAGCGTCGCCTGGCCTCGCGGGACGACAGCAAACCCGGGGAACATCCTTTCAGTTCCACCCCTCCTCAACACGCTCAGACAATACCTCCTATACCCAAGCAGATTGTAAAACACGGAGTCGCTTGTCGACAATATCTTCGGCATCCTCCCGGAAGATATCCACCAAAGAAGCAGAGTGCGATCGGGAATGCGTTCGATGGGAGGGTCTCGAGCTGGCAGCTGGCGCCTCAGATGGGCGGTATAGGAAAACTCGCTTGTCCATGAATGCGCCGGAAGGAAGGACTGCGGCTTGTGGAATGGATAGAATCATGGAGGGCTGATTTAACGGAGATAGTCTTTGGGTTCTTTTCAATTGTGATGCTTTGCTCTTGTCGAGGGTGAGGCAGAAGTCCCTGGCTGTCTTGCTCGTTCTCGCTTCGAGTGTTTTTTGGTGTCGACGAGGAAGGGGAGTATAGATAGGCGGCGAAATGAAAAATTGTAGAAATCGATTTTGTGAATGGCGATAGGTGTTGGCCAAGCGAATGGATCACCTAATGCAAACGTCCGGCGGAGGTTGACGCGCAATGAGACTTTTCGAGGAATGCGACGGTCGCGTTCGTTTGCTGTGTGGTTTCAGCTTCAGTGTGAGGTCAAGGGAGAAAATAAATCCTCGAGTCCGGCTCGAGAGTTTCTTGTTGGAAAAGAAGGTATCGAAGAAGCGAATTGGAGGAAATGGCGATAGTGCACCGGGCAGGTCAGCTCAATCTGAGGAAAAGAAACAAAGGAAAAGAAAGGTCAGAGCTAAGAAGGGCAGATGATGATATCTGTGGTCCTCCAATCGCCGCTCTGGTACGGCTGACAGCACTAATTGAGCTTGAACAGGGGTAATCACACGCTGTTTTTAGTAACTCCACAGCTGCCATTTTTAGAACAGGGGCTCGATACCTGCCCTCAAAACCCTAGAATATGCTGCTATATGTGGTGAGCCAGCGCAGCATGGCATCGTCAATCTCAAGATGGGAAATTCATATTTATCTGGAGCTTGTGAGTCATATTTCCTGAACTATGTAGCCAAGAGAGGGCAAAACTTCACGCCTGAATTGGTGTCCCAATGGCTGCCTCCATGTAAGCGTACATTTCAACATATGTATCCAACTCACATCAAGGCCATAAAACAAAATAACTTGCTCCTAAAAATTCTAAAATTGTCCATTGAATCGATATCCCATCTCTTAAGAACAATCTTTAATACGAGATGCCTCTGTGATCTCTGCGTTGTTACAGAGGTTTCAAGGTATTCTGATGCAAGCCTTGTCCAGGGTAGCTTAAGAGATTGAAATTACACAAACCGAGGCGGCAGGGTGAGCCGAAGCTCTAGCCAATCATGGGCCATCCCGCGCTTGAACCAATAGAACCAACTTTACTGGGCAGAGTCATTCTTATGAAGAAAGCCTGGCCTGCTCGATGTGGCCATGGCTGAGGCTGAGTTCAGATAGTGTCGATATGACGCATGGACTATAGATACTGTTCCCTTTAATCACTACAATAGCAGAGGATTAATTGGCTTAATTATTAGTCTCATAACGATGGCTTTAGTGTCATCTCAAAGGCCGAGGAGTGTAAGCGAGCAACTGCCGCTTTTGGACAGCAACTGCCAAAGTGGGCATCCTTCCTAGCCTGTATTAGTAATTCAAAGGTGTCCCTGTCCGCCAGTTTACGAACCAGGTCAACATCATAATTCCACTCCTGCACTGCTGAGCCAACGTGGATCTTGCCCAGCACATTGTCTCACCGTTGTGTGTACGCACTTTGCAGTGAACCAGTGACCATGGAGGAGTGCGGGGCCAGCGGGTTCGATTTTATTGCCTACCAGCCCAAGGGGAAGCAACGGGATGACGTTCGGTCCAGGATTCGAAGCCATGCGATGAAGGCTACGAGCGCAAGTCGTCGAAGACAGAATCAAGTTGACGTCAAACTCCCCACTGAAGCCCCAGGTATAGACATGCGTCACTGCCTCCATCACCCCATCCCGACCTTCGCCTTAGAAGTTACGAAAATCGCGGAGTACGGGCTGGATCCTATCGACCTCTCTGCATTGACGTCGATCCATTTGGGTATTAGGTATGGCTACGTCCTCTAAATACTCTTCAATGCTTCACTGTCGATGAAAACTTCGAAGAACATTAGAGGCTAATATCGGACGGCACTAGAGCATCTACCATACTCCGAACAGAGTCAACTCTATCAAACCTATTAGTCTGCCGACAGCAGTCCTACTTCTCGTTCATCCCATCACGAGTTGGACAAACTGAGGCGCTCCATAATGCATTTCAATGTCTTCGCACCGTTGCGCATTCGACCCTCGCTCCATCTCGTAAGACAAGTGATGATCTGATCATGAAAGATTATGGGAAAGCTCTGCGTAGCCTTCAATGTGCCATAGACGACGAGATGAATAGATACACTGCAGAGACACTGTGTGCAATAGGGCTATTGGCAATCTTTGAGGTAAGAAACACACTTACCGAACAATTAACCCCTTGTCTTTCACCAACTCGCTCATTTTATGCAGGTGTTGAATCCCACCACAGGGCACATGTGGAGTCGGCATATTTCTGGAGCTTCACAGCTCATACAAGCAAGAGGGCCATCTGGATTTACTTCCGAGTTCGACAAGTCGTTGATAACCGCGTTGGTTTACCCAATAGTAAGCAGCCATCATTCACACCCACCCACGTCGAGATATTTTTATGGCAAACTAAAGCGCCATGGCTTTAGTGTATTGAAGCATTATTCACATCTCAAGAATGCTTCCTTGACAACCTTCAATGGACTAGGGTGCTCGAAAGTGCTGTTATTACACAAGATACATTCTCCGATAGGTCCCGCCTCGGCGTGACCCTCATGACCTTCATGACCAGGATCCCGGGTCTTGCGCTGATGACGTTTGAATTGTTATCAGCAGATACGTGCCTCCAGACAGCTGAACTTCAAGCTGGGGTAGCGAAATTGCGTTCCCTCCGATCTGCCATCATTGCTTGGCGCCGTAGCTTCAACACAACGCTTCTGGCCGCCGTGGACGTCCATCACACGGCAAAGGACGAGACCGGCAAGCGCTATGAACTGCTTGCAATAGCTATTGTTCTCCATATCCTCACTACTCGCATGCTACTATGCATCTCGCCCAACGAGCGAGAGTTCCTCGAGGAGGAAGTACAAAGCCAGGCCGCGGAGCTTAAAGGGATCCAGGTGTCTGTAGCTGGGAAGCATGGCCGTGCGGCGTTTTTAATCTCACAAAAGGCGATGACAGCAGATGCGACCATCACCACGCACTCTGACTTCCAAGAGTCCGTAGGTACTGGGAGACTAGTGGAACCTTGGAAATTGGCGAAATTTTTGGAACTGGCTAAGAAGAAGGAAATATGACCGTATGTTCGGGGCCATGATAGAGATTGAATCATTCAAAATGATGTAATATTAGAAATCCAGCCACTTTACGCTCCCTCTAACACGTGCTGCGCTCGGTGGAAGTATTACCGGCTATGCTTTCTAGTTGGAATGATTGTAGCGTCACCCATCCTCGATTAGGATGTTGCAGCAAATACCAATTTGGGGTAAGGGTGGGCTTGCTTACATGGAAGCATGTCTGCTCAAAGAACAACGCCTTGGTAGTCAGGTATATTTTGCATTATAAAAGGGCAGCATACACCCGAGTTGTCCATCAATTCAAACCTCTCATCATCCCAACTACCCAACAGTGTCTACCTCTTCTCTGTCCATTCATCTACCCGCGAAGTTGACCATCATCTAACTTCTTGAACAACATGGCTTCCAAGTGGGATGAGCTCCTTGAGAGAAACCGGTTCGCTCATCTTTGTCTTAATCTCCACCTCGACTTCTGCTGATCTACTATATAGAGTCTACGCGGAGACGAAGCATCAGCCGAAGACGTTCTTGGGGGAAGGCCCTGTGGCAATCCCCTCTGTCATCATATGTCCGTATCTCGCAGGCTAGTATTGATCGCATCAGCTAACACCGAGCCTCTCTAGTTGCGTGTCTCGACTTCCGCGCATCTGTTGAGGAATTTCTCGACCTGAAGCCGGATGGTAAGATCATAATATATTAAATACCATAGCGGCATCCTGATTAACTCCAGCGCTGACAACAATATTTGTGACAGAAGCTTTAGTTATTCGAAATCTGGGCGGCCGTGTCAAGAGCGGGCTTCACGCGCTTCTATTTCTTGAGGAAGTTACCAACAGCCAGGCCTTGAAAGAGGTCATCATTATTCATCATACCAGTAAGCTACTGATAGTAAACGAGCATCGAATAACATGCGCTAGATTACCATAATAACTAACCGTACTAGATTGCGGATGTTCTGTCAATACAACCGAAGATGTTTGTCAGAGTTTGAAATCCAAATACCCTCAGATGGCCGATGAAATCGACCAGTTCGACTTTGGAACCTACAAAGGCGGTGATCTGGAGAAGTAAGCCATCCCCGGAATTCGCTTGACGTGAAAGATTGCATCTAATCTTTGAACTCCAACGTAGCCATAATCGGGTAGTGCGGGAGGATATGAAGCTCTTGCAAGATTCTCCCCTTGTTAGGGAGGACTTGAAGGCCCATGTCCGTGGCTATGTGTTTGACATAAAGACTGGTAAACTGAGTCTTGTTCCTCAGTAAATCAGGGTTCCAACGCAGACATGTGCTCCGATGTATGGAAACGGCTTCTGGTTGCCATATTAGGTACAATGCTCTATAGGACCAGATTAGAAATTCCATAGCTTTCCTTTTCTGAATGGCGCTATCTCCTCTCATTTTTCTCACATGCTCACATGCGCTATTTTGCTCCCCGAGAGAGTTTGATAGAATGTTAAAACAAAAAAAGATGTCAGCGCTATTTTGCTCTTTCTGAGCCAACCATGCAGTTGCGCAGACAACGCCCTTGGCAATGGCCGTGCTTATTTTAACAAGAGACGATTTCATTAGAGCACCCTATCGACAATCATCCAGCCAGTAATCTCCGCGAAAGAAATACACATGTGGTATTTTTGAGCAGCCTCAAGTAGCCTTGAATTGAATTCTCCATGCGGAAATAATACAGCCTTGAGCCTGATATCAATCGCAACAATGCAACGAGTTGCCATGGACCATGTCGATTAAAACCATTGCGGACGCCGCAGCAGTACCCAAAGATGCCCTATCATGAAGGGGGAAATTTCCGCAATCCAAGTCTGCAAACCCTTTCTCGTCAAACCGAGTGGTTGGCCAACATCCGCAAACAGCAGTTGCCAGCCAAGCACAGCAACCAAAGTGGCATCTCTTATGAAAACAGTCCAATATGCAGCCCGCCGGCTTGCAACAGCTTTTGAGCTTTTTGTCGAGGCCAACAGCAAGCAGGCGCCCAATGTCGCCGTCTGAGTTCCGAGCATTCGCACCAGAAGCAATGATGAAGAGGGGAAAGGTCGAGGCATTGCTAATGAGAGAATCTTCTGAGGCGAATGGATAAAGATGAAGCCGCCGATTAGCTTCAAGGCGCCTTCCGTCAGCATCAGGCCCCGGATAGGGCTAACCAAACTTGTTGTCATTTCTTCGGCGCGTGGGTTGCGGTACAAGGAAATCTCAAGTAAAACTGAGACTAGCATTGAGGGAGAAGTTTTCTGTTTTGCCATGGAAAAAAAAAAGCCTCCGACGTTAGGCTGTTCATGATCTGTGAGTCGGAAGCTACTTTGCCAATGTGCCCATAACCTTGGTAGTACTCAATTATGGGCAATTCATGCTACCAAAAACAACGTATTACTAAAAACCCTCCGAAATGTTGTCTACATGAGCGGTGCATAATATTAGCCTCCCAGCTCACGTTCACGTGAGTCAAAACATTCACCCGTAGGGCAACCACCGAGTCCGAGTCTCCACAACCATTACATACTTTAGCTATTTCTACCATAATGCGTGCAGGGATAGCTAGAGACTAATCCCCGAGAAAAGGAGGAGAAGATGAAGGAGCTGTTTGCTTTGATCATTCTATGGTTGATGTGGACACTTCTATCCAAGCCTTTCATCAACTGATTCCACTTGGGCGGGCTATAGATACGCTTAGGATGCGGTCCGAGTGGTTTCTGATTAGGATAATGGGGCGTTAACGAGGTATCAGATTTTGTCTGAGGGAAGATTGCAATAATTAGACTTACTACCCATTCTGCCTATCGACGCCCGTTTTTTGTAAAGAAGCGCCACTTGCAACAAGGTCAGAGCAGCACATGAGTCTCACATTGGAGGGAGACGCTGCACCCCTAAATACCCCATAGCAGAAGGCTACATTTACTGACACTCAGTATTGGATGGGAGCTGTCATAGGATCCGGATGTATCGGATGCGGGCATACAAATCATTTGGGGGTATGCAATGAGGTAAATGCTCCGGAGAGGGCCCGCATAATTGGTGATATCGTGGAGGCAGTAGATGGTGAGACAGAGACATGGTCGATTAGTCATGCCACCGTAGATAACTTCAGTGGCGTTTACTAGATAACTTCTGACAAATCCTTTGTTCCTAGGTATTCTATGATAAATCTGTATCAAGAAATGTGAACGGGCTTGAAAATCATCTCGCCCAGCTTCAATCGATCAATCAATGCAACCGGCCAAATTCGCCGGGACCCACCAAGAATACCGGCGGTTCTGGTCTTATAAAGAGTTGGCGAACAAGATCCGGCGAGCTTGGGATGGATGGCTTACAATTACAAGTTATGATTATTGAAATTCTATGTATTTAAGACTTGCCATGCCTGCGGTTCTTATGTCTTCTTTCATCAACCTATCTCTGAAGTGCAAATTCAGGACGCCATATCATAACTTCAACTTCACTTACATCATCCACATCTTCATCCCAAGCCTCAACTTATCAACATGTCTCCAGCTACCGACAAAACCATTGCTCTTGTCACCGGAGCCAACCAAGGCATTGGAAAATGCGTTGCGACTGCGCTTGCCACCAAGCACAATTACCATGTCATCGTTGGTTCTCGCGGCGATGCTGCTGGAGCTGAACTCGCCGCGTCTCTCCGGAGCTCGGGGCACTCTGCCTCCCACGTACAGCTAGATCTGACCTCCAGGCCTTCTGTTGAAGCCGCCGTGAAAACTATCGAGGCGGGCTTTGGCCGGCTCGACATCCTCGTCAACAATGCTGGGGTGCTTCTCGACTTCAAGCAGATAGACCCGTGGGAGCTGTTTGAGCGTACCTTCCAAACCAACGTCATCGGTACTGCTATTCTCACCGAGAGCTTGCTTCCTCTTCTCAAGAAGGCAACCCAGGGCCCGCCGCGTGTGGTCTTTGTCTCCAGCAAGATGGGTAGCTTTGCCGAGACCCTGGACAAGAGCTCCAGGTGGTATCCAATTGATATCAAGGCTTATGACTCTAGCAAGGCAGCCGTCAACTTGCTCATGCTCAAATATGCACGTATTTTATCTGATGTTGGAGGCAAGGTTAATTCTGCCTGCCCTGGACTGGTCAATACGCGACTTAGCGGGAGCCCTGACGATGGTGATACTCCGGAGGTCGGTGCTACTCGCATCGTGGAGCTTGCCACTTTGGATTCTAACGGCCCAACTGCCACTTTCAGCAACCGGTTTGGAAACATCGATTGGTAGATGGGAGGTTCTCGAATGAATATGGAAGAGGGAATAGTCGTCAGGCTTCATCGGCACCTTTGAGTAGTTGAATTTATATCAGATCACTGCTCCTGATCTTTTCAGTCTACATATATAACTCAAACCCCTCCGTTGTATGTGAAAAATAACCTCACGTATTTTGCTGACGTTCAAAATCCAGCCGACGGTTGAGTCAAAGCTGCTTACGAGTACGCTGGCCCGACTATATACCACCTGTATGAAAACTGGGTGGGCATGACAACTTGAAATGGGTGCAAAGCAAATCTCGTCGCAAGCCGGTAAGCTCGTTTATTCCTGAAACTCCATGCTATGTAATATGTGATCCTACAATAAAGTACATCACCAAAATCCGTCATCTGTTCCCTTCGTGACTTCGTCAACCATGAGCCTCATGGAAAAGAGACGTCATGCAAACCTCAACCAACAATCACTTGTCCAGGGGGAGTAGATAACGAAGTCACTTAGCTGCCTTCGCAACAAGCAGAAGCCGTACAATCTCATGATCCCTATTCTCCGCAGCCTTAGTCAACGCTGCTATCCACATCTGCTGATTTATGTTCACAGCCGCCACCAATATGCGAACGATTTCAACATGCCCGTGGCAAATTGCCTGGAAAAGAGGCGTACGTTGGTAGCGACCCGGCCAATTCAGATCAAATACGCCAGAAGCCACGAGGACTCTAACGACTTCTTCGTGACCCCGAATAACCGCCTCGTTGACAGAGTTGGGATGCACTCCAGAGCAGTCATCCTGGGATAATAATAACCTGATTAGATCCGCTCTGCCATTGAACACAGCTTGCTCAAAGGCTTTATGTCCTAGGTGCATGGCAGCTTCCGAGCTGCTCTGCTTCTTGGCATCAAGTGCCATCTCAAAGGCCGTCAAGGGCCCTTCATTCTGGGCGATCCACACGAGTGCATAGCGCGGATAGGGAAGTTCATATAGTTCGCATCGCCGTATGTTGTGAGAATATAGGTAGGTGTTGAACATGCTATAGAGCTCCCTGTTGGTCTGGACAAGGGCGTTTAGGTCGGATTCTTCCCATAATAGAGTGATGATACTTTCTATCAACTCATTTGGTAGGCTTAGAAGAGGCATCCTCCAAAGAGAGCGACGGAGGTTTCAGATGTGATATTAGTTAATGATTTGATTGAAAACTTTGCGGGATTATAAATCCACCTCAAAATCGGTGTGCGTCTTTTATACACTATACCGAAAGGAAGCGCATGCGCAAGGATATCCCGATTGGGAATAACATCAGCTGATTCGTAACCTGGGTTTTTGGGAGGATAATGACCTTGCACTCAACATGGTGAGATAATTGTTCAATGCCGAACGAGCTGAAGTGAACACATGGAGTTGAGATTCTCCCTCAATCTATGTGAAGTGCTGTTTACACAGGATAATGCCATGGGTACCTAGCTCGTGAACCATCAATCATCCTGAGCCTGCTGCCAGGTACCGGATGTTTGCTGCTCGGTCAATAGGTGACTTGTTGGTGGCCGGTGTGGTCATTATATCCTCTCCGCCGATTACGTACGTCCGGTCTTCCTTCCGTGGACTATTGTTGATGTGGTCAACCGTCCAATCTCTGCACATGGTGACTGCCCATTGAGTCGCTAAGTATGGGATTTGATAGTTTGGTCAGACGACAGGTGTCTCTACCGCACATGTTTTATTATCCAATGTCACGAGGTTGCCCGTGTGCCCTCTCCAGAAAGCCCAAAGTCTAGATGTCAATATCCCTCCACTAATTGGCTTTCTTGTTGGTTCATAATAACTGCCACCACACTCATAAGTACCCCCATTTTATCCGTATTAGCTCCCCAAATCTCAAGCAGTTGGGCATACATTGGATCCTCCGGTTGCCGCTGAGCATCCAGAAGCGCTCCAAGGCTCCAAAGATCGATGTGCAGTCGTCCCATATTCTGAATAGCCATTTCTTCCTCCCACTCCTCGCGGGATCTTGCTTCCCACATTGTTTTAGCGGAGCAAAGTGCCACCTGGCGATGTGCACCAGGGGGCACGCAAGGTACGTCGGCTTTTGCCTGTATAACTTCGCGAACGGCGAAATAAAAGCAGTTAATTCTACAAACCGGTCGATTAGTGCGATGACATAGAACTTTAGAGCAATACAAGTCTTACCGTCTCCTTGATTCCGTGAATATCCACTCTTCCCAGCTGGGACTGGGATGTTTGCATTCGGGAGGGGCCAAGAAGATTCCACCACAGAGGTCTCTTGTCCGAAAGGACAAAATCTGTACGTGGTTACTATCGAGAGCATAGCCCACGTGGATGGTTGAAGTGTGTTGCTTTAACCAACCTGAAAAACTTCTAACAGTCGAGCACCCCGGGCTGACATATCTTCGGCCTCGTCTACAGCCAACATGATCAGATAGATCAATGTGGCCTGTGCCGCTGTCTGAACCACTCTTACGTCCATTTCATTGGCCTATATAGTGTTAGAAGGGTAGAAAATGCGGGACAGTGTTCGCAAAATAGGCTTAGTATGTTTGACTTTTCCATGGCTCTTACCTCATCCTTAAATCGGCTGACTTCATTATCTATAGTTCGCCATAGGAAGGGGCTGTTCTCCGATGTCCGGGTAACGAACAACTGCGCAATACTCATGCAATTAACCAGGTTCTCGGGTAGCTTTTCCGTGTGCCAATGAGGATGGATGAACGGTGGAAAGGTCTGTCGACGGAGCATCATCTGAGGGTATGAGCGGATACAATGCATTACAATGGTGGCACTGGCTTCTGCTTCCGGGCTGGGTTGTTTCAGCGCTGTCAAAGTTGCTGGCTCGTTGGCTAGCTCAGTTGACTGAGCAGGTGCAGCTTCATCAAAAGGTAAGAATTCCGAGCTCTGGAGGCTCTCAGAAGGTGCGCTCGTCGGTTCCGCTACGCTTTCTTGTCCATTCGAAATGTCAGAGGAAATCAAGGGCCAGCTGCTTTGTGGGGGTGTTAGATGGCTATTGAATTCTGGCGGCGGATCTGAACCCCCAGTCACACTCTTCGCCGGATCTCCAGCGGTTAACATTTGCTCAAGATGCAGGTTGTCCGGGTTTCCAAATGGGATTCCATTTTGCGAATCAGGATTCGGAAAGAGTCCTTCCAAAAGCTTTGCTCCATATACACATGGCAGGTCCTTTGAGCGACATCTTTGACAAGTCGGTTCATCCAGACTGCATTTAGTCTTGGCCAATGAACAACCATCGCACGGCTTAGGTCGGCCCTTCCGCTTGAACTGGGCTCTGCGGCAATACGAGAGGTGTCGCTTAAAGGAGTTATCTGAAACATCTCCGTCAATCTACCAATACGTCATCGTCGACCACATGAACATGGCACTGACCTTTCACGAATGCTTTGCGGCATATCGGACACAAGCGAAAGAATTCCCATTCATCCGCGGACTCAGAGGTCACACCAATCGGAGTCATCTTTCCGTGTGACGATGAAAAGAGACGGATCACCATTCGAGCTTGGCATAAGATGAGAGCTGAAATGACTTGGCGCTGGTGCCTCATTACTAATGCATCCAGTGAACCCTCAACTACCCTATACGCAGACTTGGAAGGGATTTGAAGGCTGGCTTTCTTTCCACAAAGTTTCCCTTCCCTCAAATTTTCTACTTTTCATAATTTTATTTATAGCTTCAATATTATGTTCGACTTATTTTCCCGCTATGATTCGGTTTAGTGTTTACGCTCCCACGAGTGAGCTTGAAGGCTGCCTTTAATCTCAATTGATACCGAAACAGCAAGTCCCCGGAACTCTTTGTTTTTAGTCCTCAAGTACCTACCTAGTCTTAGAATTACCAGCAGTCACTCAGCAAGGCTGTAGAATAAAGATGGCCAACATCACTAATTTCCGAATGCAACCTGCAAGATATTTGGCATGAAGAACAATGAAAAAACCGAGACTATCTTCCAGGAGCATGAGTAGCCCCTATTCACCATCCAATCGAGTCAACAGTTTCACAGGATTTCCATCCATTATCCCTACAAGGAGTGTACAGAAGAAAACTGTTCCGGGTGAGGGCCGCAGTTATCATCACAATTAATCCATAAATTAAATCACAGAAGCTATATTGAGAAATATCAGTGCGTCAGCGCTACCGGTAATGCACCGTCTGGAGGCTACCCAAGAACAAAGCCAAGGCTCCAAATCCGTACCATCACCAGAGACATATTGACTGTGCCCAGACCGAACACATGGGTGAAGTAAGAAGCAAGCAAGTTCAGGCAAGGCAAACAAAAATGGAGATTAGAGGTGAGCATCCCATGCCTCAACACATAAACTTCACTCTTTGATTGGACCAACGCTGAGACTTGACACAGCGCCCACTTTACCTCACATCCCGGCTTAGCACCTTGCCAAGAGTCTCGAATGCACACCGCACATCACCCCGGATCACTGCCAAGCTCGTATATGCATCCAGGAATGTGTCAAGGCTAGCTACCGACAAAACAATTAGCCTTTGTACGTTTCAAATCTGCCGCATTAGGAAACGGAACATAGTCCTCCACAACACGGGGAAACTTGGTCGGCATTTGGGCGATCTCGAACTTGAGCCAAGTCTGCATGAAGCTGGCAAGCCCTCTAATATTGTCAGTTTTTCGGTTGCTGTTTGGCTGGAACAGGCAGGCCAAGCGCGTACAAGCGTATAATTGAATGCACCGCTCAATTCTCAAACACCATGGTGACCCCGTGTCAATTGGCTGCCACGGCAGACTTGCATCCGTTCGACAGTCTTGGAGATAGTCTCGGAGTTCTACCTGGATGTTGTTTCATTTTACTTTGTCCGGAATAAAAAAGCCCCTAATACGCAGCATGACACATGCATATATAACTCTATTCGAACCACCACCACTTCCACGTCGGTTAGACAAACCTGCCTCAACACACATTCCCACTTGCATCTGATCGACGATATACTCTCTTCAGAGAAACTAAAATTACCAAAATGGTTGCCTTCAACACTATCGTCCTCGCCGCTCTCGGCATCCCCTCGGCTCTAGCCTGCGTGGCCAAGAGCAACATGCCCTCGCCCTCGTCGACAGTCAGCAGCTCCGCCCCCATCGAGGTCGCCGCGGGCAAGAGCTTCGACGGCGGAAACAAACGCTACGATCGCAAGGGGTACACTTGCAAGAACCAATCAGAAGGAGGTGCGTATATTCCCCCCCTACTCGCTGAACCGGAAACTCTGACAGTGTGACCCCCTTTTCAGGCCAGGCCGACACTGTATTCATCCTGCGAAAGGGTGCCACCCTCAAGAACGTCATCATTGGCAAGAACCAAGGCGAGGGTGTGTACTGTCTTGGAGGAGGATGCACCATCGAGAATGTCTGGTTTGAGGACGTCTGTGAGGATGCCATCTCCATTGTATGTTCTCATTCCGAAAGTCCACTATCCCGCATTGCAATAAGACTGACTCGAGATTGCTCTTTGCTTTCGCTTCTGTAGAAAGATGATGCTGCCGGTGCTGTCACCACCATCCGAGGAGGTGGCGCTTTCAAGGCTTCCGATAAGATCGTCCAGCACAATGGCTGTGGAAAGGTCCAGGTATGCAATACAAGGAAGCCCACAGCTTCAAAGCGACATTCACTGACTCCTCCAGATCTACAACTTCTATGCCGAAGACTACGGTAAAGTATACCGATCTTGCGGAACTGTAAGTCACATCTCCGACCAATTTCATAACACCAGAAGGTGCATCCGGGGATGATTCAGGTCCTAACTCGAGCCTCAATTAGTGCCAAGCCTGCAAGCGCGAAGTCTACGTCGAGGGAGTCACGGCTCGCAAGGGTGGCGAGGTCGTCGGGATCACCAAGAGCAACGGCGACACTGCGAAGCTCGTCAACGTTTGCACCGACGCCAAAACTCCCTGCCAGAACTACAGCGGACCTGGCAACAAGGATGGGGCCTGCTAATCTGGACGTGTTACACGGGCGGCTGAGGTTGGGTGATCCATTACATAGTATCTACCTCCGAATGAGGTGGAATATACCTGTGGCGGCACGTTATCCTAGACTGTCTATCCCAAGAGATTTATTCGTAGTCCTCGCTGAAGCTTTACGAACTAAGCTATACCTGCCTGCTTCCTCGTGAAATACAGCACATTAATCCATAACTTTGCGCGTTATTTTACTCTAGCACTCGGATCTTTAGCGGATTTCTTTGGTCACTGTACTCATGGAGCTTTCACTGTGTTTTTTTAAAGCTTAAAAGCATTTCTATTAATGCTATCTCCACTAACCCTTCCTCTCTCGTGATACAAGACAAGTGTGAAGCCAGGTGAAAGAGATAGCTTTAATAGTTATTCGACGAGCCGCTGTCCTGACGGCAAGTGAGTTATCCGTATGAAGGTTCATAGAATTTTCCTGCCGTATAACTATATCTTGGGCGGACTAGGAAAGGCTATATTTTTAAGCTTTTGTATTCATTATATTGAGTTATCGGGCCCTGGCAGCTTCATTGTTATTAAACTCTATTCTCTTTCTCTTCCGTATTTTCCGTACTCATGGAGACATCAGGTATGGGAAAATCCTTTTACTGTCTAGATCAAGATCATATCATCTACTGCGATTTAAAAAGCCTCCAGTAGGGGTCTTACTAGGAAAACAAGCATACCCCGAAAAAAAGATATTAACTGCATACATCTTTATTGAAAGCAGGGATCTATTAGGTACATGGTGGCCTGATTTATCTTCCTCTCAAGATTTAGCTAGTGATACCAACTTGGGTGCGTGACGGTCTTGACGTCTTGACCAAGGGTACTACTCTCATTTGGACACTTCGTAAACTATTTTCAACCCCTGAACCATTTTCCGAATTCAACTTTTCATCAAGGCAACAACGATACGAGCCCATCTGGGAATATGCTGAGGCTTAACAGAGACCCTATTGCGCATTCCAAGTATAAGCCCTTAGACGCAAGACCCTCGCACCCCAAGTAACTGATCGAAGAGATCTTATTGATACATGCGTGCTTGTTCCTTCACTAAGTCCATCGTGGGAATGTTATCTATGAACTTGACCAGCAAGTCCCGAGATTGCCCGGCATTCATGCACCGAAGCACGGCGTCATCCGAAGGTAGCTGATCAGTCTCTGCAACTTGCAAGCGGAGCTGGTTGAAAAGAGGGTCCAAGCTCGTGGAGCCAGAGCTTGGCACTGTCTCATCAAGGAACTCACGCAAGCTGTATACCTCGAGGTTGTCTGCCACAACCTCGTCTCGCTCCCCCTCCTTTGGGTTTCGCACCTTGATTTCGGATTTGCAACGGACAAAGGCATACTGGAAACCCTTGTCGGCAGGTGCTTGGAATCCCTCAGAGCCTGCATTCCGACTCAGCAAGACCGTCCACTGCCCAGGCTTGAGATTTCGCATTTCAGAGTAGCAGCCGTGAGAAAGGCTGCTGTGGTAACTGTCCTTGCCAAACCTGTAGGCTTGGGCGGGAAGAGCCCCGACCTCGCCTATATCCTTATCACCAGGAACCGAGGAGCTCAAAGCCATGCAAGCGGTCAACTCGAGTCCAGAACCGCTTGTCGATATGTACCTCTGTGAGTTCAAGGCCCGTACATAGCGCAACAAGGCATTGACGAATCGAACTGGACTGAGGAGAGCGTCCCCAAGAAAGAAGTACTCGTATGGTACCACTCGCCCGCGGACATTGGTAGCATCATTCTTATGGTAGACTAGAAGTTGTGCAATTGGAAATCCCGGAATTGCATCAGCGGCATCATTTGTGTCAGGGAGCCAGGCTCTGAGGCGAACGGCAATCGACATGACCGCAGACACGACCACCTTGTCCAACGCGAGGCCTAAGTCCGAATGTGCGAGACCGAGAACGGCTTGGGCGGTCTCATCATCATCGAACCGATCGGGTCTGTTCAGAAGGTACAGTGACTTCAAACAAGTCAAACTAGAGAGGACGGGTGGTAGCTCGGATGGTGAGAGGGAAGCCAAGGTGCCAGAGAGATTCAGTGACTTGACAGACTCGAAGGAACCAGCTTCGAAGACAGACTTTAGGTCAGCAATATCAAGGTTGGTGAAAGGTGCCCAGTCGAGGTGAGTTTCACCAGCGTAGGCGAGGCCCAGGAGCAAAACCGAATGTGGCGTTTTACCAACTTGGCCCGCCCGGCTGAGGAGCGTCTTTTTGAGGATGGCGGCGCAGTTAGGGAGCGCCTCAAGCTGATCTTTGGCTGCATTGAATTCGTCCATGTCGTTTGAGACAAGCAGTGCCTCTACAATCTTTTCCATGCTCTTGTCCACCAAGCTCTGCACAACTGGATGATGATCAGGCTGGTTTGTTACGCGCCGGACAGCATCACACAGTTCCCATTCGCCCCACGGCCATGTTTCTGCGCAAGCCAATGTCAGCTAGTGGTTGGGGAGAGGCTCAGGGGCGGTAACTTGCCTGCAAGAGTCGCAATGTTGATGAGAGGCTTCGTGTCCAGGTTCGTGGGCAAGTGGATGTGGGTTTGAGTCATAGTGTCATCTTCGGAGTAGTAATTCTTGACGTATTGCCAGCCTGTCAAGGGCTGGTACAGTAGAATGCGGGTCCCTTCTTCTTCTTCTGCATCGTAGTCATCTGTAAAGGGTTGAGAGAGATGTGGGTTAGAAAAGCGGAAGTGGCACGAGAGATGCACCGAGAGGAGGCGGGTTACTTACCCATAAAGTTGACGAAGCAGTACTTGACACTTTCCAAGTCGGTGATGTCGATGACAGTGATGCCGTCGTTGTTGTCGCCCTGGTCGAAACCCATGCCGAAGGGCTCCTCGTGGACAGCACTGGCCTGGGCTGATTCCTGGTTGAAAGAAGCACCCATCATCAGACAGGTGGTGATGAAGGGGAACGGGCAGATACTGTCCCTGTCACCCCATGAGAGCTCTGGCGGCTCCTGGGAGGGGGCTGCCTTGCCGCGGTAGTATTCTTCTGCGAAACGGAGTTCCTGCTGCAAGGCGAGGCGGTTCTCGCTGTGGCCGAAGATTTCGAGGAGCTGCAGACACTGGCGAAGTGCGCTCATGCCGTAGAGCCACTGGTGATGGACGGCGGCCAGCGAGCGATAGTACTTGCCGGCCTTGGCGATCACGAAGAGCTGGTGGCGTTGACCCATGGTGTAGATGGACTGCGAAGATCGCGCGAGGGTGGTGGGGGGAGAAGGGTGGTGATGTAGGAGAGAATTGAGAGATAGAAAGGTAGAAAGAGAGAGAGTGCAAAGTGCAAGGTGAAGGTAGGTGGAGAAGAGAAGGCGAGAGAAGAGGAGAGAAGAGGAAGAGAAGGAGAAGGTGAGAGAGAGGGGTGAGGAAGGAGTGAGTGGGAGGTGAGCTTCTCTGCGGGCAGGAACTTTGTTTGCAGCGCACAAAGCAGAGAGCCACAAGGTGGAATTCACTGTTGCACAACCCCGTTCAGTGGATGATCATTGGCTTAGTGGGCGGCTGCTGCCTAGAGTTGACCTGCAGTGTTCCGTTCCAGCGGGCTCATGCACTGTGCTCACAGGGAGCACTCCCTGGCGGGTTGTGCTCAGGTACACCCAAGAAAGCCCTACCTCACACACGACCAACCATGCACACAAGAGAGCAACAATAACACAGCAACAATCTTTGTACAGTAAGGTATCCATGGATGTAGTGCAACCTTTCGGCAGGTGAGAGGGGAACCCGCTATCGCCTCGGTTGTGATTGTTGACGCCTGAAAACGGCACTGAACATTTCACCCATACGAACAGGGACTCGATTGTTTTGAATGCACCAAGACGGTTTCTTGTCTGGCCCATTTGAGTAACATATTATCTCTCATCAAGTAGAAATATGCCCCTACGCCTTTGCAGCCTTGATGCTGTTTCTTGCGCAGATGTCCTGCACCGCCTTCCAATCGCCATCCAGCTTGGCCTCATCAAGGTCCGACCCAAACTCCTCCATCTGATCCTCAAATTCCTCGCCCTCCAGACCCGAATCGTAGTCGTCGTCCTTTATTTGGAGAGCCCCGTAGCTCTCGCAGGTTTCCGCGATGACGAACCGCCTGAACCGCCGATCAAGCTCTACGTCGAACGTCACCTCTCCTCGTTCCCATTGTTCCACAAACCGCGTCGGTAAGTCGTCGTAGTTCTCGCTGCCCCCGAATGCTGTGCTCTTGAGCACCGGGTACGGCTCGATTCTCACCTTGACGAGCTTCGGGGGCTGAGAATCTTGAATTCCCTTCAGAATCTGCTCCCAAGCATCCAAGCCCATCGTGAAACACCGACGGAGATGAATCTCCTCTAGAGACCGTTTGGCATGCTTGGCGAGAAACTGAGGCAACCCAGATTCAAAGCTCGACCACTTCAGTTCAAACTCCTTCAGGCAAGGAAGGTCCAATACCGTCCAGTCAAAACTCTCCTGTTCATCATAGTGCCCAATCGTGCCCTCCGGGTCACCAGCCAGGCGTAGGCGCTCCACGCTGGTTAGATTTCTGATCGTATGATCCACGAAATCGGCAATATACTCTTGGTGAGCACACGTCATGTTGAGTGCACCTCCACCCTCGCAGCCGGCGAGTTGCAAGTCAAATGATTTCAGACCTCGCACCAGGGCCAGCCATTTATCCATTCGAAACACTGAGTAGGACCCTTCTTGGGTGGGAATCGGAGGCAGATTATACAACTCCAGCGCCTTGAAAGCCCCCACGCTCTCACACAGGGCAACAAGGCTCCCATTCAGTAGCCTCCTGCAAGGCTCCTCTGATTCGGCCGCCAGTGCCCCTTCTGCCATTTCCCGGGTATGCATCCAGAAGTGATATGCCCCGTGAGGCCAGTTGTTGTAGTCCCACCCTCCGATATCACAACGAAAGCGAAAGGTTTCTAAGGCCGGGAATTTGTGTAGAGAGCGGAGAACCTCAACAGTAGCCTCGCTCAACTCGATCTCAGCATCATGATCGTCGGACTGCATGGGTTGAGGGTCGTGGGGGGCGTAGATAATAGTACGGACAAGACCGGCACGGGGGCTGTCCGCTATGGCCATGACGGCATCGCCCTTGGACTGCGTCTCATCGAGAGTGATTTCTTCATACAGCTTGCGCTCCACGACACCTTTGAGACGTGTGCTGGTAAGAAGCAAGGCTTGGAGATCGTCTTTGCCACAGCCATTGATAATCATGGACTTGATTTCGGATGGAAGTTCATCGAGATTTGCCAATTCGTCCATTTTGGGTATAAGCTATTAGGTTGCAATTATTCGGTCAAAGATTGTGGAAGAATTACGTTGCAGGAGTTCAACTAACCGTCGGAAGGTGTCAGGAAGAATAAAAAAATCTAGGACGCAACAAGTCCCCAGCTATTTACCAATTTTTCTTTGCCTTGGTGGGGTGTAGAAAATTGGCGCGTGTCGCGTTATGCTTCACCTTCTGCCTCATAAGAATCTCGGATTACGGGTGCTAGAGAAGCTTGGCGGCTACAGTATCACTAAGTCAGTCAAGTATTGGTCAAGTAACGAATCCTTCGCCTTGGCGTAGGCGATGGTGTTGCGGTGATATCCACCTAGCGAAGCGTGCCATTATTATCGGTCTCTCATTAATCCACGGTTATTGTAGAAAGCCTGGAAATGGCTGAAATTATCTACCGACCGTGAATTCAGTCACTTCGAGTAACCCTGTTCCTTCGGGCAATCGAATCGAATTCTTTTAGTCTGGTGGCTCTCTCAGCCCTCCGTTATTACCTAGGCAACAATAGCCGGTCTGTGCAGCAGCTTAACCTCTCGGTTCAAGACCAGATATCAGTCCTAGTGTGGTTGTTTCAATGAAAACGACATTTGACCTATACAACGCACCGTTTGATATACTTGCAGTTCTTGGTATAATTCGTTGTACTTTATTCCCGTGCCTTTAAATCTTAAACCATTATCATGAAGTCAAATAGGCGATAAAGCAGCAAATGACCCAAAGATGTGTCAGCTACTTGGAACCGACAAGTTTATATATCGGCTATTGTTGGTCCCAAAATCAAGTCAGGGGTGTCCATTCATTTCAGAATTGCATATCTGATGAGTAATAACAATCACCACTCACAAGTGAATGGCAAAAATTTCACGATTTCAACTCACTTCTCCACCTAGAAAAGCAACTTCAATCCGATTCAACCGCACATCAGTCAGATATGCACCACCTCATCCTTGTTCCTGAGATAGTTGCGGTCATCGTAAAGTCCGGCAGCCCTTACAAGGGCTTTTTGTACACTTGTCTTCTGGTCAATCGCGTCTTCTTTAGAGAATCTGCCCGGCTCTTGTGGTATGGATGCGGTGGAGGAGTTTGGAAACCGAGCGAGCTAGGCCATGCCCTAGCCGATGTCGAACATCTTGTCTCGGTGAGCCGAAAAGATCCGCTGCGAGCGCAGATGTATGCAAACTTCATCCGCATCTTGCAGTTTGGCGAATGGTTCGACGGCAGCGAGTACCGCAGCGAGTTTGAATGGCACCATGAGCTCTTGTCGCTACAATTCCCGCAACTCCAGACAGTGAGGTTCTTCAAGGATGATAGCGCTAGGGGGTTGATCACAGGGCATGCTCTGGTTCACTATGCCCAACCAAACGTGGTCGAGTTCCATGTCGCAACGGGCAGCCAGCTTTTCGACGCTTTCTTAGACACTCTTCTCAGCAAATGTCCAAGGCTAATTTACTTATGTCTGTACAACTGTGCAGACAATAAGGTGACCGGAGAGGGCCTAGTACGATTCTTGCATAGGTCCAGGTAGCTACAGGCTCTTCGTATACGCCATATTTTTGACGACTTGTGGTCAGAACATGTGTTTCGTATCATTGAGCAGCTTCCCAACTTGGATGACGTTGGCCTCCCCTTGATTGAAGAATCTTGGCTTGAGGAGATTACCGGATTCCAGGCGCTCAAATCTCTCCATACAAGTGTCTCTAATCGTGGGCTAGCACTGTTGGCCGCATCCCTGCCATATCTACTAGAAGCCCAGCTCCATTTCCAATCTCTACAGCCCTCGCTTTCCGTGGTGGCAAGCTTCACGCGATTAACGAACCTCGAATTGAACTTCTCACCAGGTTCCAGCTTTGAAGCTCAGCACCTCCTTCTAATTGCTCGCTGCTGTTCAGATTTGAGGTACGTTGCAGTAGCTGAAAGCGGCCATCGCCCTGGAGCTTTCGGTTTGAACGATGGACTCATAGAACAACTGTCTCATCACCTTCCCCGTATTTATTCCCTTTGTTTGCGGATAGCGACAAACGAATAGCCGATGACCTTCCGATCTATACAGTCGCTTTGCAGATTTTGCCCCGAGTTGGAAGACTTAATTCTCGGTCCAATTACTATTGAATGGAGTGAGATACAGGCCGACGCTGGAGGTGACGGCAGACAAACGGTGGTGTCCAATGGTCTCTGGGGTTTGCATTTTGTGTTGCACCAAGACCAGCAACCACTTCCATTCGACGAGGAGTTGGTGCAGAACCAGGCACAAAGCGACAGTATTCTTCAAATAGCCGGAAACCTTGCAAGCCTATTTCCTAGTTTGTCTGCATTTAGCCTCGAGGGCGACGGCGAGCGGGAAGGGGAGTGGCAGCTCTGGAAGGAAGTGACGAAGCGTTGTGAGAGTAGATGTTCTATTTAGCTTTTTCTACTTCTCGGACTAACTCTGCTTAGTTATTAGACTTGGCCAAGGCCAAGAGTCTCGAGATCACTGTTCCAGGTATCATAGAGATGTTGTCTGGCCGTGTCAACTTGGCTTCGGTTCAGTGTTCGCCCTGTTAGGCAAAAGAAAAGCTCATTCTGACACGGCTTACACCGGCTGCTCAAAAACGTTACCACAATTTTTTGAGGCTGCCTGCATGCGCATTTATCGGAGGAGCGTGTTGTTCCCGTAGGCCTCCTTTTCAAAACAAGGTCCCTGGGACTGCGACGCCTTTCGTAATCCATCGCTCAATTCAGTGCGTGTAGCCAAACATAAGCGGTTCTGTCTGTCTCCAATCACTGACGAAATTATTTCCTCGTTGTTGACACAACAATCTACCTCCATCCTCTCAACCTAAATCCCGGGGACCCGAGCTCATGGCTAACCCGAGCAATCGCTGCACATCGGGTGCGAAACGCCTCCTATGCCACAGGGGTATTTGTTTCGAAGACGGGCAGTAGGCCCGCCGCGACTTTTGAGTAGCAGATCTGCCAAGTAAGAGAGGAGAAGAGCGATAAGAATCCATTTCAGGTTGCCCAATATGAAGTCCAACCCAGCACTGGCGCCCCTTCTGGCATAATAGACCGAGTATCTGCTTATATCCTCCATTGCTTCCAGGGCGCGCGTCGCTCTGCTCGGCGGCCCCTCATCGTCGGAGTCGCTGCGAAGTCGCTGTCGCCGTTCAGGGTTGATGTCACACGGTCTTACGCTCGGTTTTCGCCGCACAATCGCCATTTAGGACGGTCGCTTCTGATGAAGAGTAGCCCAACGGCGGGCAGTTAGCGGGTGGTTTGATGGAATGTAGTCACTCAGGCTCAGAGGCGTGAATGGAAAACCCTGCGGGTCATTTAATTCAAAACAAGCGGATGCCTAGCGAGCCTATTTAATTGCTGCCAAGAGACACGGTTGCCGACAATGCCGAATTGGGCATCGGCCGAGTTACAGCAGCCAGCCAAATGCGAATGTCCCATTAGAATAGAAACAGCACGCGCGCGTCAGCAATAAACACAGCGTGAACAACCAATTGTGGTAAGGGGCACAGTTCCAAGAACTAGGCCACTCAGTCTACTCCTGCTGATGATGGATGGTCCTCAAACTAGGGCTCATTAGACGTACGTACCTTCACACAATATACCTCTGTGAGGTGTTTGGATTAATTTATCCCAGGTATACTCAAGGGCCGGAGTAGTTATAAGACTAGTAATACGATTCATTGTACAGGGGAGATAATCTTTATATAAAGCTTAAGCATGACCACTATAGCACCTAGTGAGCTACGTATAGAGCTACGTATAACTTGTATCTAGATATGGAGCGAGGCCATACAGAAAACGATGAGGTCGATAGCTAACCGCTCTGCTGAGTGTCCTCACTCTGCTTGTCCGAAAGCTTGAACTCTAAGTGCGGATCCTTTTCGACCCATCCTTTTCGCCTTTGTCTCTCCCTCTGGGGCTCAGGACTGATGACACTGTCGACCTTCTTGTTGAACTCATTACCGATTTTCGTAACTCCCTTTCCCCACGGAGTGTCCATGATCTTTTTGAATTTTTCTGCTTCCTGAGTCTCACTCATGACAATATCGCCTTTAGCTCCGCCCCTAATTTCGCCGATTGCTGGTTTGGTCGTCTCCTCGTTTATATCTTTAAGATGCACCGTGTTGAGCTGGGATGGGTCCTGTCCCGCCTTTTGGTAAACACCTTTCAGAAGCTCTGCCTGGCTTGCCTTATCGTAGGTTACTGCCTTATCGTCGTTCCCCTCTGCTTTGTTTTCTTCTTTGGTCTTGCCGTCCTGGTCTCGCGGTTTGTCTGCTTTGTTCTGCGCATCGGCTATCACAACCTCGCTCGCATCACCAGTCTTCAAGCCAAATTGGTTTATAATGTTTCCCGGCTGGCCGTTGAGATCATTCCGTGCGACATCCCACCTATTGAACGTCTTACCAGCATGATTTATGATCTCCTGCGTGTCTCCTGCAACATATCCGAGCTGCTTATTATTTTCATCAAAGGGTTCCTAGAAATATCAGTATCCGTATCCATTCCAGAGTAATTCATTGTAGATGATGACAGCCTGGAGAAATACTAACAATGGGTTCGGTACGAGCTGGCCTAATGGCACAACTGCCTCCATCTTCTCCCTCCCCGGATCTGCTCAAGAGACACCCTCCTCGAGAGGTTGTTTGTTTGTCTTTGCCCTGGCTTGTTGATTTGTCCTTTCCAGGTGTCGCTGATTTGCTCTCCTGTAAAGGCTTTTCTCCCTTCTTTAAATCACCTGCCTTCTTGGCGTCAACGCCTTTCTTTAATTTGCCTCCCTTCTTCGGGCTACTTGCGTTCTTCGATTTGTTTGCCTTTTTCAAGCCGCCCTTTCCTTTTCCATTCGGTTTTCCTTTGTTGGTCTTCGTGGGCTTGCCTTTTCCAGTCTTTCTGGTCTTGGATTTAGCAGGGTTTGGAGATTTCCCTTTGGCTTGTTTCGTAGACTTCGCTTTCCTAGACTTTGTAGACTTGGTCTTCCCAAGATTCGCGGGGCTACCTTTCCCAGCTTTGCCCCTCCTGGGCGCTTGAGCCTTGGATTTTCGAGCGTTGTCTAGTTTCGAAGGTTTGCCTTTGCTCCCCGCTCTAGCTTTCCCCTTTTCTGACTTGTTCTGTTTAGCTCT
Source organism: Clonostachys rosea (assembly GCA_026958235.1). Lineage (NCBI taxonomy): Eukaryota > Fungi > Ascomycota > Sordariomycetes > Hypocreales > Bionectriaceae > Clonostachys > Clonostachys rosea. The sequence goes on from CP110205.1 coordinate 1,695,838, forward strand.
GCTGGGCTTGGCCGCCTTGGATGGGGTTTTCTTGCCCTTTTTAGAAGCACCTCCCCTGCCAGCTTTCCCAATCTTGCGACCTCCAGCTTTGGTTTGCTTTCGATTTTTAGATTTGTCGACTTTCGAAAGTTTTCCATTTGCAGACTTGGAAGACTTTGCCTTCTGGTGATTTCCAGGCTTGTCTTTGCCGGCCTTTTTGCGATTGCTGGATTTCGAAGCATTGGGCTTTCTTGACTTTTGTGGCGTGTACTGTTTTCCTGCTTTTCCATTCTTTTTTGGCTTCCCTTGCTTATTCGCTTTGGTTAATTTGCCGACATTTTTAGCCTTGCCAACTTTCTTTGCTTTTCCGGGCTTCTTTGCTTTGGCGGATTTGGATGCTTTTCCAGAGCCATTGCGATTTCCGGTTTTGTTTGTCTTGGATTGCTTGCCCGGCGTCTCCCCGGTCCTGTTGGCTTTGGCACGATTCGTTGACTTGCCCACTCTGCCTTGCTGTTTTGCCTTTGAATTCTTCGTTGCCTTCGCTTGCTTGGCTGATGATTTCTTTGCTTTGGCTGACTTTGCTGATTTGTTCGAATTCGCTGTCTTGGCCGGTACTTTTGGTCTTTTCTTCGCCTTGGCCGCTGGCTTGGATTGCTTCGCTTTAGCCTGTTTACCAGCCTTTCCTGCCTTTGCTGTTGGCTTTCCTGCCTTTGCTGTTGGCTTTCCTGCCTTTGCTGTTGGCTTTCTTGCCTTTGATGCTTGCTTAGCAGGCTTATTGGTCTTGACCTGCTTGCCAGCCTTCGTCGGCTTGCCCGTTCCCTTCGCTGGCCTTCTCGCGTTGGCTGCTGCCTTGGCTGCTTTTGCGGTTTGCTTTTTTGCCTTGCTTGCCTTTGCTGCTGCTTTAGGCGACTTATTTGCTTTGCCTTGCTTTTTTGCCTTCGCGGGCGTCTTTGGCTTTCCTGCTGCTGCCTTGGCTGGCTTGCTTCCCTGTCTTGACTTGGCTTTTGTCGTCTTGTTGGTTTTAGCAGGCTTGGTCGCTTTGGCTTGCCTGCCTCCTTTTGCTGATTTGGTGGGTTTGCTTGCATTGCCTTTCTTACTAGTCTTCCCTGTTTTAGCTGCTGGCTTTCTTGTCTTTGTTGCCAGCTTGCCTGCTGCTTTGCTTGCTTTGCCTGCCTTAGCTTTTGGCCTGGCTGCTTTGCCTGCTGGTTTGGCTGGTTTGGCTGGTTTAACTTTTGGCTTGGCCGCTTTGCCGGCTGCTTTACCTGCTTTACCTGCTGGTTTAGCTGGTTTAGCTTTTGGCTTGGCTGCTTTGACAGCTGGCTTGCTTGTCTTCGCTGCTGGTTTGGCTGTTGGCTTCTGGGCCTTCTTAGCCCGTTTTCCAAGAACTACCGCCTTGCTATTATCAGGAATCCCCAGGCGCTCTTTGTTGCCCCTTTGAGGGACTTCTTTTCCGGCATTTTGATGGCGAAGACGATCAACTGTCCGTGGAATTGGTGTAATAGATATGTCTCGGCTTTGCTTTATATCTCTGTCAGTTCTGTAGATTTTAATTTATTGCTAGCAGTACCCACCAATTGGGCGTATTGAGTCTCCAATTGGACTCCAATCACCTGCCCAAGAAGTATGGCGAGGGTGATGGTCGCCCGGAAAACGGAGGACCTCATGGCGGACAGAGCGGAAGCAATCACTGTAACTATATCAGATCTGAACAAAGTTCACCCACCCGAGTCATCATAAAAGAGCGATGATACCTCTGAATATAGCGAAATCAAAAGAAAAGTTAACACCCAGTATATATGTTGTGGCATAGCAACCACACACTTTCTCTTTGTTATGTCTCCTGATCATTATATTACTACGACACGCTGAGGGGCTGAGGCACAGGTCTTAGTGTACAGAGCATGTGTGCAAAAATAGGATGTTGCTATCTGACCACCACCTTTTTAATTCTTTAACGCCAATATTTTGACTCATAGCTCTCAAATAAATTAATTTTTCACCAATTATATGATCTCCAGCTAGGACAGAGGATACGGAAGTACCTCAATTAATATGTTATGGCCTAATCAAGATTGGCCAAGAGAATCCTCCAGCCAAAGACCGCAACCCATGGCGACTATTTTTGAGAACACATTATCAGTTATGGTGTGATTATAGGACGCCCGATGCAGCCACCTTGTGCAATCAGCAACGCGCAGTCAGAAACTACCGCAGGCGTTCCTGCAGCTAACTGGCTCCTGTGTGGCGGTTATATTCATGCTTACTACGTGCTACACAGTAGTTGGTAATATCAGGTGACACAGAGGTCGTCTGCTCAGAAAATTCTGGTGCGGCCGCATCCCTCCTCCACCCACCGCCATCATACGGTATGCAGTTATTCTCTCGTTCAGCACTACCACCAGCTATGCAAACCTACGAGCCTCCCATTCTTGTGCTTCCTCGTGAGATATTGGATACTATTCTGGTCAATGCAATCCAGGCCCGATTCCAATTCTCTCCCTCACATTGCGGGCCAGGTTTCTCAAGAGCCTTGAGATTGAGACTTGTTTGCAGTAAGTCAGGTTCATATATATATATGTGTGTGTGTGCTTTCATAGTCTGATCAAGTTGTATTAGAAACATTTAATACGCTATGCAGACGAGCATTGTTCAAGACGCGGATCTTAGATGACTATGAACCTCAGGCATATGACCATCACGATATATCCTTCATAAAGCAATGGCCTATCAGGAAAAATTATGGCGCCCAACAACTTTTGCATTCGTATCTTGTTTATAGAGTGCAAAATGAATCCGACCCTTCTATATTTCGATATGTGGAAGTCAGACAAATCGCAGAGTCTATTTGCCACGAGACAGGTGCCGATATTCAAGAGACAGTTCAACAATTATGCTGGTTAGGACTTGGCGTGACATTGGGGAGGACTTGGCGGCGATCTAAAGTCGACGCGAACATGTCCAGCCCAGATGCGAGTCTCCTCAGCGCTGCAGCATTCCTGGGCCACGCGACTGTAGTAAAGCGCCTGCTTGAGAATGGCAACGATCCGACACACAATGATAAAATCTTCCCATCTGCCATTGAAGCAGCAGCACTATCTGGAAAGATCGAGATCTTACAACTTCTTCAGGAGAGTTTGCCTGACAATGTTGAGCCCACCTATAATGATACTGGATCAGAGACACGGCCATTTCTCTGCCATTACTCCTTGGGAGAAATTTACCAAAAGGGTAAAGCAGATATCCAGGGGGTTCTTGGTGCTGCTATGAATGGTGATACCGGGATTTTGGAGATGGCAATATATCCCCCCTCTCGGGCTGATCAGAGTGCTGCCTACTTTGACTATATGCCCAACGGAGATAACAGTTTGCCAAAGCACTGGAGACCCAAAGTTTTACTCGGGAAAGTGGCAGGATTCGCCAAAAACTGGGCGGTATATACCAAGTTGATCTCTCTTATCCCTGAACTACCCGATCACGTTCGTGCTATGCACTTGAGGCGCTTTGCTGAATACGGCAACCTCGATGTTGTGAAGAACCTACTTGATTCTGGGTGTCATGTTGACGGAGATTGCAAGGCAACCGAAGGCAGTGTGGGTAATGGCAATGTGGAGACCCCTCTTTACCTTGCTGCTCGTTTTGGGAATGAAGATGTGGTGAATCTACTACTTGAATACGGTGCAGATGTTGATAAGGCTCGTCTCCAAATTCACCGTCCAATGGAAGGCGCCGTCAAGTCCGGCAGTATTGCCATCGTTCAGAAACTCCTTACAAATGGTGCTGTTTGTGATTACACTATTGTCGTCCAAGCACTTCATTCTGAGTATACAGCTATGGTAGAATTGCTCTTGGACCAGTTCACAGAGGAATGCCTGCATACTGTATTTGGAAGGGATCTTGCAGAAGAAATGTTGGAACGGGGTCTGACCTCTATGTTAGACCTCTTATATCGCCGAGGGTGTTTCCGGTATAGCGATGGAAGGATCGTGGCTTATTCTCTAGTCGCGGGGGATGGACATGAATGTCCAAAATGCGGAGAATTACACAAGTGAATCTTATGAGCAGCGCGGAGGTGGAGAGCCAGGAGCTGGCTGAGGAAGCCCTCGCTGGGTGGTGGTGATTTACGCAGGCGGACGAAGTTGGTTGCATATCGTGGAAATTAGGACAAGATGTGGCCCGGTCACAGCCATTGCCAGCGCTTAATTGAAAGTCTGAAGCCGTCCTTGGTTTCCTAACCGCAACTAAAGGATGTATTATGCTCGGGTGACATCTTGTCTCCCCACTCCACCAAATATCCTACCCTGTGCGATGATACTGGTTGAGAGGAGCAACACTGGGCAGGTAGCCTTTAATAGAATAGTACGAGTATAACGCACCTTTGCATAACTTGAACAGACATATTCATTCGAATGAAATTGGATCAAAGTAGTGACAGCCATTGGGCCAACGATCACAAGATTTCTCGTCGAAAGATATCACCTTCTACGTTAAGCTGACATGGTGGCAAATGTTCACCCCCGGATCAAGTCACTATGACCAGATAATACAGTTCTTTCGACTTCTGCCGCTCCTCATTCAACATAACGGGTCATGTTTGGGCATCTGGTTTGGATGAAGGGGATCATCGCATTCCCTCGTCACCATCGACTCAGGCTTAAACGGACGGTAAGTTGCGATATTTTCTTGGTAGCGTCACTAATCAATATACGGAATCATCATGGAATTGGAACAAGCGGACCTCTATAGTGACGAATTAAGTTGTCTAGTTAGGTTTGTGGGCATTAAACCAACAGGAAGGGAAATCATATCAACTTATAAGCGTAACTGTCAATGCCAATGTATCATAAATGCAAGAATTCGTAATGCCATGCTGCTTTCTATCAACGTTCCTGTTGACCCAAGTCATAAATCAAATGAGAAAACCTCCCATATTGTCAAGCCGCTAATTTTATATCCCGTGTATATATACATAGAAGCTGGTGCTTTATTGGCTAAGTCCCTTGACGGCCCGGTTGTTCATGCTGAAAGGCATCCATCGCTTCTTGTTGGCAGGGTACCAAGCCTCAGCGTTGATCTGCTCACGGAAGTATCCAACACGGGCGTAGACGCCGGGCGAGTCAGCGCGAGCGCATCCGTATCCCCACGAGACAACACCGATGACGTTTCCGTTCTCGGCGTTGATGAGAGGACCGCCGCTGTCGCCCTGGCAAGAGTCGATGCCACCCTTGGGGGTTCCGGCACAGAACATGTCGTTGGTGACGGGGGACTTCAGCTTCTTGCGGCACTCGTCGCGGGCAACGACTGCGAAGGAAGCCTTCTGGAGCTTGACGGCCAAATCACCATCTTCCTTGGTGTGACCCCTAAAGAGAACCAGAATTAGTGATATATCCATCAGGAGAGTTTATTGTGTTGGTTTCACATACCAGCCTGCGACTGTAACATTGAGGCCGGCTTTAGGGTCGTTCTTGGGAGCAGCCAAGGTAGCATAGGTAATGTCCTTGGTCTTCTCGATAGGCTCATCCAACTCGATCAGGGCAATGTCGTTCTCGGTCGTGGTCGAGTTGTATTTGGGATGACGCCAGAAGGAGGTCACACCGACTGTGACACCGCCAGTGTTGCGAACCTATTAATCCCACTGTTAGCTCTCTATCGGACCAAAGAAGATCAAAGATGCTTACCCTGTGACCGGCGCGGACCTGGGTGCTTCCGGCGTTCTCGCCAACAAGGCAGTGGGCGGCGGTGAGGACAGTCCACTCGTTCATCAGGGTACCTCCGCAGTAGTGGCCCGCCTCGCCCTCGATTGTGCTCTCAATGCTCACAATGAAGCGGAAGTCGGATGCACCAGCGTCTTCTCCTCCGACGACCTTGATAGTTGAAACATCGTCTTCGGAAGAAAGCCCTGCTGCGAAAGCAGACAGGGAGAGTGCTGCGGCGAAGATCGAGGACTTCATTGTGACTTGTTGCAACACACTCACACAACACGGAATATTAACTGTAAAAAGGGAATAGTCCGGCACTTGGATGACAGGAGAGTGGATGATCCAGAGAATAGAGTGAACTACTGAGCGGGAGCATCAGTTACCCTTATATCGATACTCTCTGCAAGCCACATCCGAAGCTATTTTATTAATAGCAATCAACTATCGGTCGGGCTGGCTTGGGCATTGCCCTATGCATCGACATGGGATACCTGGCTCGAGTAAGCATACTAGCCTTCGTAGTCTGTCCAAGTCCGAGAGCTCGCAACAACCTAGCCAGGTCTGGAGCCCTGGCGGTGCTGACGGGCCACTACCATCACAGCCCCTCGACTAGAATGGAGCCTTGACCCCTGACTTGGCCACTCAAAAGGGGCAGCTAAATCCACTGAATTTCCTCTGGACAGGGGCCACAGTTACGCTTACCAATGCAGGGCTGAAAGATGCCACCCAGAGTGCCGACGACGTGTCAGGTCTGCAGGGTCATGCTAATGTTTTTGGAGCTATTTCTCGAGGGCAATTCTCCTTCTTGGGGGCCAAAACGGGTTTCATGCAGAGAGATTGCTGGTGCCGTGCTCCTCCCAGTGTGTGCATACCCACGCTTCCACGTGCAGTGGCGTCGAGTTGGATAGCGTGGTTGTCAGACGTGTGGGCTGTGTTTGCCCCTTTTAACCATAGTTCTAAGCCTCTATTTAAGAATAAACACAGCAACTCAAAGTCATGACAATATCACCGCGTTGAGTTTATGTCAACTAATTATTGCTTTTAGAGTCAACAGTTACATCTGCCTAAACTCCATCAGTGGCAATCCCATCTCAAAACTCATAAGCAAAGTAGGTAGTGTCGGGTAGGTAATTAATAGTGAATGGCCGGGTCCCGACGTATTCCGCCTATGGTTGCTCTCTTGTCTTGACATAGTCAGGGAAAGGGCGGAAGGAACAGAAACATCTTTCTCTACGGCAGAGCCTAGATCAGAAGCCTACAGTGAATGCTCCCAGCCGCACGGGCAGACTGGTTCGAAGCTGAATTCAGCTCTGCTCATTAGCCTCCTTCTTTTGATTGTGAAGCCCACCCACAGCAAGCTCACTGGCCCGAGCTACTCACTTGCGTCCAAGCGTGATTAACCTATTCATTAGACTATGCAATTAAGAACGCGCTACGACCAAACACGAAAAGACTGGTGCAAGCATCGTTCTCCAGGGACCTCATCCCCCACTTTACCAGGCAGAAAAAGGAGCACAGCCACCCGTTAACCTGGCTGGAAGGCTGGGCGTCTTACCTGTGCCATGACCCGGAATCGCCATCCTTGGCGACCCAGTCTTTTGCACCTAGCACGAGAAAAATCACTGGCTTTTGAGCAGCTGATCGTTACTTGCTATTAATATGCAGTTAAGCCAGGAAGCTCTGCACAGCACATATCGATTTGTGCCAGCGTACAAAAACTGGGCCGCCAAGACAGCTATGGTTTGAGATTCCCTGTCCGGCATGTCAGATCTTTCGACTCACAAAACTCCAGCACAGCTCGCTTTGGACCTCTTAGCATCCCGGTAAGGGAAGAGAAATGAGTTGTCAACGTATTCTCGGGGTTCCTTTGGCAGGAAGCTAGACACCCCATGATACACTCCAAAACTCTGACCGGCACAGAGAAGACTCAAGATGAAACGATTCTTTCGGCTTGAGTAAATTATCGAAGCGAAATTTGCTGACAACTGGCAGCTCTGACTAAGCTCTAAGAATCAGGCTACCCAGCCCGGACATAAACAAGTTGCCGGCAAGTGGAACGTATTTGGCAGCTGAAATCCTCCCCGCGTTTGTCCCTGAGCCCTGGGATGTGGCGGTGGGCTCTGCTGAGGCACTGTTAGCGGATGTTGCGGAACCAGACGTCGCAAAACCCGATGTGGCTGCTGGGGCAGAAGAGACCGCGGCGGTCGAAACGGCTGAACCTATTAATGTGGCCATCAAGCTGGCACTGGTGCATTCTTCCTCCAGTGATGGGAACACCCTTGGGTCTGTATATGTGTCAGTACGTAGGTAGTTGTTGCTGGGCCTCTCCAGTTGCACACGTAATTGGTCGTCAAGTTGACCGACTTTTCCACAAGCTTGGCGTTTTCACAAATCCAAAGCGGTCCTTTCTGCGAGCAGCTCATGCCCGCTGAGTCACATTGCAGATTCCACATGAATCATTGGCCACATGGCTTATCGTGCTGCCATTTGTAGAGACTATTCTCTGGGGAGGGGCCAGTCCGTGGTCAAGTGGTATAGTGCCTGGAGTCGCAGTTTACCCCCTGCGGCATCTGGAGCTCCTTGCTACTGCAAACGCAGCAATATTGGGAACCATAATGATCCGGACGGTCGGGGAGTTTGACACCTAAGTTGCATTTCGAGTTTTGCCTTACTCCTTTGATGCCTTTTAGGCTGCATTGCGTGTAGTTGCTGTCGCGTTGGGTAGAAAGATGAGACTGGAATTCGTCAACGAAGGAAAGATTATTGATCCAAACGAAATCTCAGAATGCTCAGACTGGCATGAGTTTGGCATTTACATCTTCCAGGACATAATGATTAATGAGAAGAAAAAGACGACGCCTTTCTTCGGTGGGGTAACATCGTAGGAGCCGACGATTTATGACACCCCGGCTCCTCGTCTGATGTGTTAGACTCTGGAGTGACACATGCACCCATAGGTCTGGTCCAACCTTTTCAACCATTTATGGACTCTCGTAGCGCGTAACTTCTTTCTCTCAGATTCGCTGAATGATTATAGCCCATGACCTGGGGTATGCTCCAGCATATCGACATGTGATCCAAACGGGCATGTGATTTTCGATGAAATTGCTTTCGTGTTACAAATAAAAGTATCCATGCACTTTCTACAATTCTTGTGATTTTCTACAGCTAGCACCAGAGTAGATGATCCTGAAGGAACGATAAGTAAATTAAAGTTGCAGATCTCGCTATGAGCGGCTATCATTAGGAGTGAAGCTACTAGGTAGATTGTTGTGATAGCCATTTCGGCATGGCTAGCTTAGACCTAGACTCTTCCGACCTGCAGACTAATAATGAAGAAGACTGGGCTTCATTCCACAAGGTTGTCCGAGACAGTTAAGGTGAACAGCCTCCCGGCTGAAACATTGAATCAGCAAACAACTCGATGATTTACAGTTTCTGAACATGAATGGAAAACTTGTACTTTTGGAACATCCATCAACTGTTGTAACTAAATGTAAGAAGCAATTTATTCGGAGTGGATGTTGCGAGTATAGCTCTACACAAGGTAGCGGAATCCCCTCCGCACACGCAAAGCCTCATCATCATTCTCCATGATCTCGACAGCAGCAGTCTGCTCAGCCACATCCGGTCTCGTCTCCCACGCCGACTCGCCTTCATCCAGCTTCTTGTTGAGCCGGACAAGGATGCACCGGAACGCAAAGCAGCCTACGATCGTGACTCCAAACATGGACAGCACAATTCCGTAGCTCTTCCTGAAGCCATTGTCGCTCAGGCCCCAGACGTACGATCCTGCGATATTGCCAAGCTGGCTGAACGCGTTGATCATCGCGATGGCAACGGCACGCTTAGCGGGCGGGCGAGGGAAAGAAGAGCTGATCCATGAGTAAAACACGATGAATCCTGCGTACGATGATGCTTGGAGGAAGAGGGCGACGTAGCGAGCGGCGACGTTTAGGGTGGACATGCTGATGACGAAGCCGACGATTCCACCAAGGATGGGGCAGGTGATGTGCCAGAACTAAGTTCAGTGTTAGCAATCTTGGGCTAGTTTCTCGACGGTTTAATCAATTCGGATGTCTGGCAAGTACCTTCTCCTGTGTGCGATCAGAGTGCCATGAGACGATGACCGAGACAATGCATGAGAACACCCAGGGTGGGGAGCTCATGAGCAGAGTCGGGACGTAGCTAAAGCCGAGAGTGTTGGTAAGGGTCGGCTGTAAGCGAGTTAGCAATCATTTTCAACAATTACACAACAAAATCAAAGATGGTGAGACTTACGAAAAAGGCGTTGAAAGAGAGGCCGACGACGTAGGCAGTGAAGGTGAACATCATGACATAGATCTTGACATCCTTGACCGCCATAATCAGACCGTCGAACATGCCCTGCTCTGCAGAGTCTGTGTCTGCCTCGCCGACATCCTCCATCATTCGCAGCTGAGCTACTCTTCGCTCATCCTCCGTGAAGCCACGAGAGTTGGTGGGGAGGTCAGGGAGGATAAAGGCGGCAGAGATGGCGATGCTCATAGTGATGGCTCCCTCGATCCAGAACAGCCAGCGCCAAGCAGCATGCCCCAACACACCCTGCATATTGGACAGAACTCCGGCGCCGATGAGGGCTGAGAAGGCATTTGAGATAAGGTTACCGCAGAAAAGGATGGCATTTCTTGTTGTGAGTTCCCGACGAGTGTACCACTTGGACAGGATAAGTAGAGCACCAGGCAGGAAAGCGGCCTCGACGAAACCGAGCAAAAACCGGGTGGCGACCATACCGCCGAAGTTGTTCACGCAGCCGGTGAGAGTGGAAATCACTCCCCACAAGAGCATGGAGCAGGCGATGTACACACTGGGTCGCTGAATGCGATTGATGAACATGTTGGAGGGGACCTGCATGAGAATGTAGCCCACGTAGAGAATACTCAAGCACGTGGCGTACTGGGTCGGGTTGAGGTTGAGGTCGGCCTCCAAGCCCTTGAGACGGGCGGCGGCAATGTTGTTTCGGTCGAGATAGTTCATGATGTAAATGAGCACGAACAGACTGCATCGTGCATCAAGTTTGCGCTTGAGGCTCTTCTCAACCTCAGCTCGACGCGCTGGGTCCATGGCTGGCACCGGGGAGTCTTTGAGCTCATCGTGGGCAGCAATGTCCTGCTTGGCGTCATCAATTACTTGGGACGACATGGCGAAACGATTTGTAGAGTTGATCGCCTTAGCAGAAGAGAATCGGAGGGCAGGGCAGATGAGTTGGACTTGGTAGCGACTGGCCGACCTTTGCCTGATATTTATTGATAACCGGGCTCACACGTTTTCTGAGCTAATCCCCACATCGGAGAACCCCAATTATCTCCAAATTGTTTCCCCGTGCTCCCCCTTCTCCATTGACAGACCCCATGGATACAATTCCCCGTGTCGTGCCGAGAATGGAAGTGTTGTTGTTGGGGAGTGGAAGCAGGCTCCGTCATAATGTGCTGAAGCCTCGTTTCGCGGCCCCCCTTTGGATGCTACGTACCACGGCAAACACGGCCTGTGAACCCTCTTAAAGAAGCGGCGGAGAATTGGCTACAGAGCTCCTGTTGTCTTGACCTGGGTTGTGGTGGGCTCGGGATCTCATTAGCTTCGCCCCCGGCAATCAATGAGGCGACATTAAGTGGTCCTCCGACATTCCGCAGCTATATCACTCGCTGATTCAGTAGAAAGCGGATTGGCCGGGTGGACTTTTGGGGAACCAGCACCGGAGAAGCACCGAGCGGCATCAACAATGTTCCCAAGATGTTGTTCACCGAATCTTCTGGGATCGTTCATAAGGCTAATAAATTTACGCTTATTTTGTACTCAGTTCGTGATACTGATTATGCTTGATCGAGAAAAATTGCGAGCTTGAAGAGCCGAAACAGCGTTAACTAGAGCCGTTTCGTGACAAACCCTCGGCACTTCCCCTGACCACCATCATCATATGCCGCTACTCTAGGCAGCAAGAATACTTTTTCTCCCGGGCCGGTAGCCAATGAGATTTCACGGGGTGCTTCGAAAATGGCAGTGTGGAACTTAGAGCCGAGAGCGAGTCCACAAGGGATGAAAACATCTTATCAAACAAAGACTGTGGGGGTCGGTATGATGACATTAATTTTTCAAGCTTGGTCGCACTCCGTCGTAACCCGAGTGTCGACGCCCTAAGGACTCAAGACGTGCCTCTGATGGCAAAAGTTTTTGACCTGCTGGGCTGTCACTTCTTTTGGCATTAGCCCCAAAGAGCAAAGATCGGAGCGTGAGTATAAGGTGAATTGTGTTTACCGTTCTCCTCGTACTATGACGATATGCACGTTTGGGGACCCAATCGGGTTTCATTCAAAGCCCGGCAGTTGTCTGAAGCAAAAGCGTTGCCAATTTCTCCTAGCGTAGAGTTTTAAGAGGGGGCATGAGAGCCGCTCAGTCATTTGGGGTGAAGAGTTTTCTCGAACCATTCCAGGAGTGGAGACCTGTAACATTGGTCGTCTAAAGGGGTGAAGTATTTGGAGAAGGCTTATTACAAAAGGATTGGTAGATTCATCAATCGTCTGCTGGTGTTCCCCAGATATTAATTATTGTAGAGGGCTTTGTTTCTTTAGCTAATAGCAAATCTTGACCTAACAAAATGATAAAACCTGCCTTATCTTGATTTTTTAAGTCAATGACGGAGTGTTGAGATTTTTTAACCGCTGCCAACTCGTTTTGACATGGCAGCAGTTTGCGGCAACATCTGCCCTCAGCGTAGGTATACATCACAAAGGTAAACAAGTTTAATCGAACAGCTGTAAGGAAAGAAAGAACAAAAACCGAGATCCCTTTTCCACGGCAAAGAGGGCAATTGACTTGAGTAGCGGCCCAAAACAAGCCGCAATGTTGATTGGCCATAGGGTAGGCGTAAGTTCAAGAGCCTCTACCACACTATTGTCGAAAGAGCCTTTCTCCCTACCATCTAAGAATAATTGTCATGAAGAAACAGCCGGATAAACAATAAGTTCATGGTTCACTTCGTGGAACAAATGAAAACGCGCAGCATTTACATACCAAAGTTTGCAAGAGGAATCGGTAAGAGTAGCACGGGTACATCCACTCTCCTAATCATGTCGGGGCGAGATAATCAGAGCCCGGAGTTTAGTATCTAAGCCTCTTGTTTGACTGTTGATAATGACATTTATTATTGTTGGGTGCGGCTTTGGAAGTGTTTCTTGCTCGTGATTTGAGCTCATATCGGAGATCTTTGCGGCCATCGTGGTGCTCACGAACCATTATCCGGATGAGGGAGATTGCAGCCGTGAAATTTTTTCTGGCACTATCATGGGCTACTGCTATCCCTAAGAAGTAGGCCTGGCGAATAAACTTGCATTTGGCCACGCTTTAATGCGGCCATTCAGATAACCCACACAGTAGTCAGCGCGATGGCTTTGGATGCGTAATCCAAGCAGACGAAGCTGAATTCCAAATTCCAGTTACGTGGCGTGTCAGTTTCCTGGATTTGGTCATCATCCGTGAAAGATGCGTTGTAAAGGGGAGCCCACCCTTGCCTGATGTAGTTACAAAGCCATTCACGTGTATCTCTGTTGATGGTCGAAAGGTTGTTCTTAATGTGTATGCTAGCCTCCAGCCATTTTAGGCTGGATGGAAACCATTGCACTGTAGAATCGCTGGACTATAGAGTTTGCAAGTTATTCTGATCCCAATGGTTTGAGGGATTTGGTTCTTTGATTTGTTAAACCAGTTCAAGTTGCTGAAATTGAACAACACATTTCACAGCCAACATCACCACAATATAAATCGGTAGCCTGCCATTTCTTGATTGGTTTTGCTAAAGCCAATGACACTCGCTTTTTTGCTTGGACAAGGCAGAGGTACATGGGTTTATAAATCTACAAACTGCTACTTTACTTGCCATGTATCGAATGAGGCGCTGGGTTGAATGCGCCGACTTTCTCAGCAGTTCAAGCGTATGCAGGGCCTTGCCACAAGTATTGCCCTAAAACAGCATCACATTCGAGGTATGCCGTACCAATCAATACTTGACTAATTGAAAAGGGCTACTAGTATCTGATGGAGCTTAGCATCTTATAGAATGCAAACAGAACATTTATTGTTGTCGGGTTTCTCGTGGGGTTTCGCCCTTTTCAAGTAGAAAAGAGAGTCAACTACCGAGGAAGACTTCAAGGGAGGGATCCGCCTCTGTGGGGCCTATACCAAATTGGTCTCCATGCCATAAAGCAGTGGTTTCTGTTGTGAAGCAACCTGAGGCCTTGCTTGTGAAGGTGGGTCAGCACTGGTCGAAGGATCGAGTATATCAAGGCGGGGAATAAGATTCCGGATTTATTGACCACGCAATACGAACGGGAACTTATCAGGGACACTTACAAGCTTCTACTTTAGTCGTAGTATTGATTATGGAGACTGAAACTGCGGAGAACTTCCACCAGCTCCCAATAAAGGGTACGCGACAAGCTGATCATATGACATAAGCCCATTTGAGATTAATTATCTTGACGTTTCCCCTCTTCCTTTACCAGCGTTTGACTCCTGACACGTCAGAATTGGCGCAAGAAAATAGTTCCACAGATACACATCAACGATAGACAACTAAACATGTCGACTGATAATACCATTACTTTCTTCGATATTCCGACTAAGGAGCCGAAGACATGCTGGTCATTCAACACTTGGAGAGGTATAGCATGCCTGAACATGTATCTAGCTCTAGGGATGCTCTAACGGTCGATTTAGTCCGGTTAATACTCAATTATAAAGGCCTAGACTACAAGACTGAATGGGTGAGCTCTTTGCGAGAGACATTGAGGAGAGATTGACGGCTGATATTGTGCAGATCGAATATCCCGATCTCAAGCCAACATTTGAGCCACAGTGAGTAAGTTCAACCGCTTGAGATCAGCCCACACTGTCTGATACGTGTTTTCAACCTTTTAGTCTACCGCCAAATGAAATGGCAGGTGGAATATATACCGCTCCAACTATCCGGCTCCCTGATGGCACTTACATCATGGACTCTAAACACATCTCAGCTCTCCTTGAGGAAAAGCATCCTGAACCCAGCATCCACCTGGATCCAGAACTTTACGCGAGGTTGATAGAGCAGCTAAAGGGGGGGATGGGAAGTTTGACAACGGTCTATGTTACTCAGGTGCCAGCTCGCCTGCTTAGCCAACGCAGTGTCGAATTCTTCAAGAAGACTCGCGAGGAAATGCTGGGTATGACGCTTGAGGAATACGCGAAGTCGATACCCCGGGACGAGGCATTTGCAAAAGCCGTCCCTTATCTGCGGAAGATCACTGAGATGTTACAAGAAAAGGAAGGCCCCTTTTTCAAAGGAGAACAAGTCAGTTACACTGACTTTGTCTGGGCCGGGGTTCTGCTCTTTTTCAAGGTCCAAGGTGATGAAACCTTCGAAGATTTTATGAAGAGCACTGGTGACCGGACAGTTCATGAAAAGTTCCTGGAAGCTTTGAGCCCGTGGACAAAGCGGCATGACTGAGGGAGCTGTTATCTTTTGGGACTATGGCTCTTTTTCTATTTGAGACTAAGTATTATAAAAGCTGATTTTGAATGTCGATATAACATGTAACCATCTAGTTCGTGACAGCCGCTTGCAACGATGGAATCTTCTCTCTTCATCTGCTTTGATTGCCGGTATCATGTGACTGGGTGATTAATCTTCTGAACAGTTGGTCGTATCGGTCGCGTTCGCTTAATGAATCAGGTTTAGACTCACCAAGCTCTGTCACCCGATTGGCTAGTGCAATGCACATTGACTTTGGGGTGCTAAGCCAGATGAAGACGGTTGAGGATAAAAGCTCGTGCAATCTCTATCCTTTCATTCAGCTCAACCAAACCACTTCTTTTCTTCTTGGTTGCCAGTCCAAACAAGGATTCTGGCTAGAATCGCGCAAAGATGTGGGCTTTATACAGCTGGTTTCGTCCTTTGTGCGTGGCTCTCTTTAACTCATCAATACCGTGGAAGTATCGCTGGAGGCTTGCGCTACTTCAGCCCATCTCACTCCTCACCTACTCTATTGGCTCATTCCCATATATTTTCTCTCGACCTTTCTATGTGGAGCACCTACCCATATTTCCAAAGCGTTCCGTCCGCGCTTTGGTCTTTAAGGCACCTGGCACTGGAAAGGGTCGTAAGCTTCGGCCTCTTCACATTGAGATACATGGCGGAGCATTCATTGGTGGCCTCCCGGAGAGCAGTGCCCGGTTCGACGAGAGGGTTGCTTTCGAAACGGGTGCCGTGGTTGTGAGCCTTACTTACAGATACGCACCAGAGCATCCTTTCCCTGTTGGCATTGATGATATTGATGCTACGATTGGATGGATCATAAAGAACTCCGAGTCTCGATGGGGAGCAGACAGTACCCTCATGACCATCGGTGGGTTCTCAGCAGGTGGAAACCTAGCCCTTGCAGCTACACAACAACCTGAACTGCAGGCTCCTTCGCCAACTGCCCTAAAAGCGAGCGTTACTTTTTATGCCTCGATTGATCTCCGGATTCCACCTTGGGAAAAGCCTAAACCAGCGAAGTTTCCCAAAACTGACCCTTTGGGGTTCTTGCTGCCGCTTTTCGATTCTTATCCAGGCCCCGTACGGGCCTCATACGTGGAAGACCCTCGAATGAGCCCCGTCATTGCCAGAGGAGAAACACTCCCGCCCCGGATGCTTATGGTGATACCCGCAATCGATATCTTAGTAGCAGAACAACAGGCGTTGGCTGAAAGGTTAAACGCTGAGCAACCTGGAAGGGTGGAAGTGTATGCAGAGCCGGAGGGTTTTCATGGCTACCTGGAAGGTAAGAAATCCAACTGGTGCTTGTTGCTTACCCAGGAGTGCTTCTAACATGGTTCTAGTACCGGATGCGGCAGTGACGAAAGAAGTCAAGGACAGAGCTTTCGATAGGGCAATCAAGTTCCTGATTGACACGTACGGCATGCATGGATGGACCTGGTAGTGGTGCTCACTGGCATCAATCTTGGGATGAAACTCCTCTTTCTCTATTGTTGGACCACACACTCTACTTTACTCCAAGACCATACGATAGCAGGGCGAATGTGTCATTGATGAAAAGACAACCAGCTATTGTTCCTCATAACCCTCAATATGTAGATGATTGCGGTTTAGGTGGACCTTTCGGGAATATCTTTGAAATTGAGAGGTTGATGCCGAGAGAGACTGTAGCATTGGAGAACTAATACAGTCGTTTTGATGAGACTTCGTGCATGGGTGTGGAAGCTGATATAATTTAGTCATCCAATGCCATCTTCCTTTTCTTCCTCCCATGTTGGGCGCTAGGTCTCTGCAATATTCGCTCGCAAGAAAGCCCAGGTGGCCACGATACCACGCACCATGAGCAGCAACCTAAGTCGTGCGCCATGTCTCCTCCGCTCTCGACTCTACACCACCATCCGCCTCTCGTACCGTGGCAAACTCGCAATCCCCCAGCTCAGTCGCGCGCTGCCATCACCCCGGCTCATTTCGACAGCGCTACCCAAGGCCCTAAAGATGACCTCTCCTTCGCTGGAGTGGCGCGAGTCATCGCCTGAGCGCACCATCCAGCGACAAATCGCCGACGGCGTCATCGAGATATGGGGCTGGGTCGTGTACCGGACAGCGTACCAGCCCGGGCTGGACGCGGCCTGGGCGACGCTGCAGCGGCTGGTGCTCGAGGACCTGCGCGAGTGTGTCGCCGAGTCTGACGCGCTCGAGATCGCGGACCGGATGGACTGGGCCTTTGTGGCGGACCCGGAGCTCGAGGGCGCGTCGTTGGATGAGCTGAAGCGCAGGTTTCGGGCCTGGGCGCGTGCTGTCGCCCCCTGCGACCTCGATGCCTACAAGTCTGGGACCAGCCGCTGCTCGCGTTACGACCTCTTCGTCCAGGCTGATGAGGAAGCTCTGCGCAGCGTTGTGCCCGACCCCGGTAGTTATAATGCCGCTCTGCTCAGCGGCGCCCATGTCAACCTAGTCAGGGCTTGGGTCGATCCGCTACCAGAAGAGAAGGCGACGGACGCAAATGGGGAGTATGTGGACAATGAGGATTGGATAAGATCCATCTGGGCGTGGTTTCGCCTCACTACTATGTCGAGCTGGGCGACGACGAGACGTGGTACGCTTACTACAGGGCGCCGCCGGATGGCCTGTGTATGCCATGATATTAATGCTAGCTCTCTCTCAAGTAATGCCTATTACTGCGCATATTGTGATGACAGATTCATATTACCGTTAAAATGAAATCGAAAGCTAAGTTTAGAGAAATGAGATGCCGAAAACCTCCAATCTGCATATGATAAATAGCGAACGAGCCATGAAGTCATTATGAACCTAACTACTTATCAAGGTAAACATTATTACAAATGGCCTCAAATGTGTTCATCTTGTGCAGAACTTTATCAGCAGCGGCCTGCTGAGAAGCCCACATATCTCTCCCAAGAAGCATGACACGTTCAGATTCTTTTCCTTTGCCATACCCTTCTCCCACAATCATTTCATACATCACTTGAGTTGCTTTTTTATGGTCACCATCCGGGGTAAATTTCTGCTTGACCGATCCAACGACTTTATCAACTATAGTACCATTGTAGTCTGACGGAAGGGGTTTGGATGTGGTTCTGACGCTGTTGCTCGCAAAAGAAGTATCGAATGCTCCAAGGTGAATGGTTAAGGTGCGGATATCAAAGAGAGCAAGCTCTTTCCCCATGACATGCATCAACGCTTCAGTAGTGTTAGTTGTTTCTGTACCGATTGATGAGTATAGAACACGGTGAAACTTACTGTCCATTGCGGCTTTACTGGCACCATATACGGCCATTGACTCTCGCCCATCCACGGCTGACCCGGTGCTGACATGGACAATCATACCTCTTCTTCTCGTCCGCATCCCGGGGACTACCGCTCTGATGAGTCGATAGGGACCAAAATACGCAGTCTCAGCCAGAGCCCTGACTTCATCTTCGTTGAAGCTTTCGGCAGGGCCCAGAATGGCAGATCCGGCACAATTTACCAGAACATCAACCTCGACTCCTTTTTCCTGGAGCTTGTAAAGGACATCGGCCGAGTCAGGAGCATTGATGTCCAGTGCCACTAGCTCACCACCTTTTGAAGATATTTCTTTTTCGATATCAGGATATGACGATGGATTTCGGGATGTGGCAATGACGCGATGACCACCCTCTAGAGCCAGCCGTGTTAGAGCCAGACCAAAGCCTGAGGATGCACCGGTGATGAGCCAGGTGAGTTTCTTTCCACCCCAAGACAAAGACATTGTTGAGATCGCGGTAGCTCGAGTGGTTTTATGTACTGATATTCAAAGTGATTGATTTCAAATGATTCAATCAGAGAAATCGATATTTGGGGTAGATGGCTGGACTTAATATTCAATTGTGGTGCGGCAATAGGCTACCCTTATGTCCGTGAGCCCCGGGGATTATTTAAGCCCGCTCTTGATGCCATCATGGTGTCGCCATCCAGACAATGAATCCTATTCTGGACATGTTTTTCAAATCAAATACGAAGCGAGTGTTCGGAAGAATCTATTGGAGGCATCGCCGAACTTTGATTCCGAAGTTACAACGAAATGACTTCTAATAGATCCAGCAGAACAGTCCAAGGCGCTGTGGGAAACGCTTCTTTAGCATAAAGGAATCAGACCCTTCATGAATGTTATAACTCTCCTTGTCACTAGAAGCTCATTGATCTTTCTGGCATCTCGGACCCAGTATCGGAGCCGGGGTGTCAAACCCATTAATGGCGCCGTGTAAGGCGTTTCTAATGATGCTGGGGGGCTCATGGTGCCTATACCACCCTCCTTTAGGTTTTGAGCACATTAAACTTGAAGATTGGGACAGTTTATCAGAAAACTAGCAACTGATTTATCATAAGACTATAACCTAGCGGTGTTACACACTCTACTCTGATGTGACAAGCCGCATCAGACGGGGATAGCGAGCGAACTTCGTGCGTATAAACACTGCTTGATCTTAGAAACAGAAGCATGCTCGAATATGATTGTTTTGAGTGGTAATGCAAAGCTAGTGACGTCTGCAAGAAAAACCGTTTAGTCTTCTTCCGAAAGCGAATCATCGCTGCTTTGCACCTCGTCCTCCCATTCCTCTTGTGTTCTGACATCTTTGTATAGAGCCTCAGTCATCTCTTTCTCCTCGTCCATAGACCGCCCGTACGCCCATTGTCCAGGCTTGTTGGTGTCGACGTCGAACGGATCTGCCTTATCTGGATGTTGTCTGTGCACTTTTGGGTGGATCATTGAGAAGACCAAGCCGCAGAGTCCACCCTCTTTACGATATCTAATATCAGCCTCTTCCCCCCTTAGTCCTAGGCGGGGAAATCTCATCCGAATGTAGTGCTTTGCTTTATAATAATTACTTGACACAGGACCGGGATGCGGGTTGATGGTCGTCATAGCCTTGAACCAGTCCTGGGCTGAGGTTGAAAGTGAGGAAATATGACACCGGCCTTCGAAGATGTCGAGGGCATACTTCTGAACATCCTCTTTCGATGTGACCCGCCATTCTTCGTTTGAGTGGTGGCCATGGCAGATGCCCTTGTGCTTGCACATGGAAACGCGACCATCTTGTCCCCTGTGAAATGTGTGAAAGGCCCGCAAGGCCACATTCCAAATATATACGTTTCGCTTGAGGCATGTGGCTTGGGCCGAGATGGGTTGTCGAGGGATGATATTCTCGCATATTTCGCACTCCTCATCGTCAACCACCCGCTTTGGGATCGGGATGTAGGCAGCTCCGATATCCAACCTGGAAAGATAAGGATGAATATCGGCACTTCCTGAAGGGTTGATATGCTCTAAAATAGCTGTCTGCAGTTCAAGAGGGATGTGCTGATGGAGAAGTGAAGACACTAAGCGAAGTGCCTCCTCAGGCATAGCCGAATTGAGTTTCTGCCGTATGTCTTGAACGAAATAATGGGAGCGTCGCAAGCACGGACCCCTGTACCCCATGCTGCTAATTATGCAGCCGTGTTGTTCAATCATGACGTTAAACAGCGGTATGGCGATGGGACCGTGCTTGGTCGATGGTCCTTTGGATGGAAGATCCCACATCGACTCCCGTCGCCGCTTCCTATTTTTGATTATGTACTTTGCTGCCTGCTTCTGGACTTCCCAGAACTCAGATGGAGAGCATGCTGACATGACAACGCGATTGTAATCGTTGGAGACGCAATCAGAGTTATCAACTTCGAGGAACGTCGAAGCCCAGGAGAGATCATCTTTTTGTCCACCCTGCTTCCATGCTCTGCGTAGCTGAACGAGAAGGGCCTCATCAAGATCTAGGCCTAGGTCAGTCTGGAGCTGGAACCTTTCTTCACCATCTGCGAGGCTCTTTGGAAGAGCTTTATTTTTGGAAATGGCGTGCTGGGTGAAGAGGATCACCCTAGCGGCGAGGAAGGGGCCATCAGGATCAAGCTTTGCCAGTGCGTCGACTGGCTCAAGCACGGCGCGCCAGCCACTGAGCAAGATCTGGTCCAGCTCAAAACCGCCCGGGATGTTCTCGAAGCCTGAACTGAAGCCACCGTCATCGCCGGCGTCTTCGTCATCATCGTCGGAGTCGGAGTCACTGTCATCTTCCGCGTCATCATTCCCACTGACCTCTTCTTCGCCACGTTCATCATCCTCTCCGTTGTTGTTCTCCTCAGCTTTTTCATCCTCGTTGTCGTCTTCCTCCGGAAATGGGGCGTAGTGCTTGCCTCGCCGGTAATCTGAAAGTCTGCATATGACGGTGTAGAGCTGCCTTAGCAAAGCCTTGAGTTCCCTGTTTTCACCACATTCGCTGTTGTTGCCTGCCAAGCGGGGTACTTGAAGCGCAATGGCATTCAGCTTAGAAATAGCTTCTGAGACAAATGCCTTCTCACTCTGGATCGTAGCCTGCCTTCTCTCGGCATCGGCGAGACTATCGGTGTGGGCCATCTTCCCGTTTATGTTTTTCGAATGCGAAACCTTCAAGGCAGCACAATGGTGGAGGGGAAGGGGGGAAAGAACAATTTTACGTCATGTTGGTCAGACGACTGCTTTTAAACAAGAGCGGTGGATGTGAGATACGTAAGTACTTGCCATATATTTAGAAAGATCCACAGCTCTAGCTCATTCAGGTGTGTTACAACCAACAGACATTGCTTTGGTCGGATGATGGACATTGTTCGTGGGTCGAGACAGCCAACGGGAAGTTGAGGGGCAGATCCGCCAACAATCATTGTTACTATCATCCAAGCCCATCAAATGGCCGTGCTACTGCATCGTATTGTAGTTGGTGACTTAGCCTTCCCACAGTATGATGTCAATAAGGTAATGCTGCACCAATTTATCATTGAAAACATACCGCATGGCGTATGAGGCGACTAAATGAGTCCGAACTTCGTCATACTCTGATTAAATTACAGCACTCTGGTCAAGTTAAGCCAACTTCGCCGACTACTTCAAATTATGAGATGCGGAAGAAAGTCAATTCTCTGCCTCAATAATCTATGTTATCTGGAACGGCATGAACACGCATGCCGTGCCTTTTATTTGACGTAAAGGAGCTGTACAGCCAGAAACGTGAAATCTACATCACTGAAGCCTATCATAATGAAATCTCAACATGATGGTTTTGAAATTGATAACAAGCCACCACTGACTCTATTTTTACCGAATGTATGCTCCCTTTTATATTCTCCCTTTTGTTTCCTCGGGCCTACAGGACACTAGACAGATCAACAGCCACAACTTTCCCAGGCTCGGTCGCTGTGCCATTGACAGGAAAAGCGCTGGCACCAGAAGTCGACGCGAAAAGCGTGTGTGAATCACCCCCCTTTCCAAAGGCTGTCGCTGTTGCTCCCCCAAGGGCGAGAGAGGTGATCTCTCCCGCAGCAGACTTGTAGGTGCTATACTCCTTGGATCCCCCGTTCTTATAGATCACCAGTACGGTGTTATTGCTTGACGCTGCTGCCCAAATGTTTCCCTTCTTATCGAAGGCAAAGTCGTCAATAATGGCGATATCAGGCAACGAGAGGAGCACTTCCACAGCAGCATTCTTCAAAGGAAAGCCCGACGAGTCAATTGCGATGCGGTAGAGCGCACGAAGAGCCGTGTTTGTAAAGTAGAGATGATCACCCCTGACGTGGACACCATTAACCCCAAAAGGACTGTCCGCTCCGGGCTTCAGCTCGGGGGCATCAAGAATTGTCTCATAGGCTCCGGTTGAGAGGTCCACGCGGCGTATGACCCCCGCGTAGGAATCCGCCACGATGAGACTTGTCTCTGCCTTGCACTTGGGTGACTTGTTGTTCTTCGTTGTGAAAGGAGTCATCCCGTTCAGAAATCCGGCTCCCTTGATGACAGTCACTTTCCGGGCAGTGAAGTCATCCTTGTGGGTGTTTGAGAAGCTAATCTCCCACACAGCTCCAGTGTCGGCAACTGGAGTCACGAATGATGAGAAGTTATGCATGTTCACCGCAAATCTATCGTTACCGAGCTCTGTAATGCCCACAAGGCCCGTGGCGTTGGGGAACTTGTAGAGCGGAACGAGCTGTGCATTTGCAGAACCGGGGGACTGGACATGGTAAAGCGTGGAATCTGGCACCATCATCGTCACCAGGAGATCTCCGTTGGGACGTACGGCAAGGTTCTCTAACCATGATCCTGCCTGGTTGACACTTGCGACTGTATGCGTTGGTAGATTTAGATCGCCATCCTGAGGGAAAGGTTTGGCCTGAACTCTAGCCAGGGCAGCCAAGCTGATCATGTGGGTGAAGGACGTGAACCGCATCTTGTTGAAATTGGTCGATTAGACTGAAGTAGATACGGAAACAGTGTTGCTGACTTAGTGACAAAAGGGAATGGAGACATTGTTCTACAATTAAAGCTTTATAGATGAAAAATTATCTTGGGCATGATTGTGGCTTGCCATAATCGTATAATATTTGTCATGTGGTGATACGTATTGTTAATGCATACTACTACATTATTGATAGGTATTTTTAATGCATGCTACTAAATTATTAAGCTGAAGGATCAAATGTAGATCTAACGGGAATTACCTAAATCATATATCCGCTGATTAGGTATGAATGTGTAAACCAACTAGTGAACAGGGTACACCCTGATTGCAAGATTTCGCACCTAAACTCTTTGAAGATAATTCCCTAAAACGGCATGTACAAGCAGAAATTTCATGAAAGTGAACATGAAGCCAAAGCGTTATGGCTCAATCGATTATCGAGATGGCCAGATATTGCTCGAATTTTCCATACTCACTCCAACGTCAGTCCACCATACAAGGAAGCTCCCGCTGAACTTGGCAAATCTAAGCTGTGGTCTAATCTTCTTCCAACTTTCACATCATTACACACTTTTGCTTCTATACTACTTTTGGCCGCCTAAGCAAAGTTCTCTTAAAAGCCGAGTCTTTGGAGACGTCGGGGCACTTACCCTGGATATCATGGACTTCATCCTAAGGGAAAGACTGAGAAAAACCCTCTTTGCCGTATCTCGTCAAATGATATTTCATCCTTGGCTAAATATGACAGCAGTAGCTTCAATTGCCTTCCGTTTGCCATCAGCGCGTACTTCCTTCTATGCTAGTAACTAATGATGTAAAATTTGGTTAGTCTCGCTTGTAGGATCATAAATTTGTTCGTCAATGCAGATACGACGAATGAGTCAACCATTAATCAGCATCAGATATTGCTATAGAGGTCTTAGTTACTCTATGAACTGCTGAAAGCTTGGAATCATTTTCTACTCGCCGTGTAAAGCTTGCTTCTCAATTTCGTGCTTTCCAAAGGCCGTAAAAAAACACTCCTCCGTTACCAAGTAGTCCCTCTTCCGGCAAAGAAAGCTCTAAAGTTTAAACATTTTTCCTTGGTACTCTGGAATTCCTCCTTAGTGATATTAGGGGGGTTGTATACCACACTGATACCATGAGGCTCAAATTCCCCGGCAAGTCTCTCCATTCGATCCCATGGATATTGATAGTCCTTATCAATGTCTGCACGAAACCAGCTCTCTGGGTAGAAATTGATCTGAATCTGCTTGAGAGAAGTCTTGCGCTCCATAGAAGATTTAGCGAACGCTCTTATCCACTCTTCTTGAGGTTGAGAAAATCCATCTAGACCCCTACAACACTGCTGATCTTCGAGTCTCATATCCCAGCGAAATATCAGCAGGTTGGGCGCAAGAAGATTGGCCACGTCACTGGTATCAATGCCTGTTAAATCGCGTGACATACACAGGGTATGCAATTGATGAAACCCAGAAAGATTAAAGTCCTCCACGCCAGACTTTGTTAGGAGCTCATGAATGTTTATATGGCTCAACGAGGCTTTTTGATGCGATAATATCGTCTTCATTATACCCAAGTCGTATCTCGTTAATGCGAAGTCACCACTGTAGTAGTCGGACATTGGCATCGAGAAATGAAATGCTTCCAACCTGACCGGCCACATCACGAGCGCTTCAAGAGCAGTTGCGCTTTGGGTGAAATGGCGCAACTTGAGCTCTGTGAATGGAGCAGTGCCCGCCTTAGCCTATACCAAAAAGAATATTAGCGTTCGCTCAGAAACACTCATCGTGCTTTCATCATTAGACAGAAAGGAGGTATGGTTCTCTCTCACCTTCAGTCGCTTCCAATCTTGTTCAGTTCCAATTTGAGACACGCCAGTGAGATCCAGAATTCGTAGACATGCGCTACTATCCAAACACTCTAGACTTCCAAATAGAGTAGGCAAGTGCATAGGCACATTTTCTTGACCTATCTGGAGATGCTTGAGACGCGTTAGGGACTTGGGGGCCTGACTATACAACACGGACAGATCCGATGGCGTTGACGTCCTGAAAGTCTCGTACCACGTGTCGTCATAAAATGACACAAGGCTGATACGAAGCTCCGCAGTATTATAGAGCCACTTGACAAAGTCCACGGCGATATAGGCCAGATTGGGGGTGGAGTCGTCCCCATCGATAGGTTCCATTGAGTCCCATGAATTCGGCCCAAACTTAATGACAAGACTCTGGCAATGTTGCCGCAATGACTGATTCGAGCGAAACGTGTGATGAAGTAGCTTGG
The DNA here is from genome assembly GCA_026958235.1 of Clonostachys rosea. NCBI lineage: Eukaryota > Fungi > Ascomycota > Sordariomycetes > Hypocreales > Bionectriaceae > Clonostachys > Clonostachys rosea. Next base: position 1,721,619 of record CP110205.1, read on the forward strand.
TTCTACGAACATCTCGATGTGGCCCGCAGGCACCATTGCATTGAATATCGATGTCGCGATAAAGAAGCGGTGTAGTAATGCGATGGAAGCGTCGGCAAACAAGGGCCAGTGGCGCTACACGATGGGCACAATCTTGAGGTACAGAGTCGTGCAGTATAGGAGCCAAAAGCTCATCTGGAAGACTCAGAATGATGGCCATTTTAACACGAAAAACTGTGATATCATTGGTTTGTCTGGTGGAGGTACAATGAATCCAGCGCTTCAATCGAGGTACCGAAGACCGCTTTTAGGCAGCCACGACGATATAATGCTATCGGGGAGGCAGATGCCTTGATATGCACGTAAGCAGAATAACTCACACCAGGCTTTACCGAATTTGCAACCCGAGTGCTGACGGAGGTTGTGCCGCCCGGTTCGGACAGTGCAACGCAAGCTCTTTAACGGCACCAATTACTGACAGGTAACTGCCAACCAGTAAACGAGTTGCATTGTCAATGTATCTAAGCAACAGATGTCTTGGGGACACAACCCCAACCAGTTAATCTTGCTTGAGGCTGTTCCGGTGATTGCCTATCTCTAGGCATTTCATGATATTTAATAAGATAGGAATGTTCCGCATACTGTTCAAGAATTCATAAATCTTCCATACTCAAAAAGAAAAAGGAGTAATATCACACCGTGATAACTGAATTACATCAGGGTATGAAGTAGACTCGATTTCTTAAAGCCCGGTATTTAAAGCCCTGTCTGGCTTTGGCTATTTGGCTCAAAGTATTTACAGTTAATTTAATACCAACGACAATGTTAATAAACTAGAGACACATTTCCTAATTATCTGAGCGTCGCTATGAGTAACTAATATGCGACAGAGCGGCTTCCGCATCCAAGACGCAATCTACAATTTGGATGCCAGATATTGACAAGGGACACGCTCAAACCTCAAAGGGAACCTCCCGCTCCTTGATCCTTAACTCAAGTGCTGGATCCATAGTCATTGCAAGGCCCACATTATGAATAGCTGTTGAAGCTCCTTCAGGCAACTCCCAGTCATAATTCATCAAGAGATGGATGAGAATAATCTTGACCTCGTTTGAAGCAAAGAAACGACCTGGACAAGCGTGTTTCCCGTGCCCCCACGCGAGGAACTTGTCGGAAGTAGCGACGAGCTGAGCGCTTGCTTGCTTGTCGGGGTCAGATCGCATGTTGTAGAAGCGATAGCCATCCCATTTGTCAGGCTCTGAGTAGATATTCTTGTCCCACAGTCTACGAGATGTGACGGCGACGGTGCTATCTTTCGAGACACGGGTACCGTCACTGAGCGTGACATCTTCGGATGCCACGCGGCGCATAACAACTACCAACTTGTGAGTCTGGGGAAAACTTGAAGGGAGATTTAAACATACCGTTTCCAATTGGCTTTATACGCTGGCTTTCCTTGATCACGCTGTCCAGCAGTTTCATATTGTAAAGTGACGTCTTGCGCCAGCCATCCTGCTTCAGAGCGGTCTGAATTTCATTCCTTAGAGGCTCCAAGATCTCGGGGTTCTGTGCCAGCCTGATCATCACTTGAGTGACCAGATCTGAGGTTGTGTGGATTGCAGCAACAGACAGGATCAGTTGAATCGACACCGGATCATATGATTCCCCGTTTGCTGCTCTCTCGACCCATTCAATAGCATCATCTGGTGCCTCATATTTGACTTGACCCTGCTGCGCTTGTTTCTTCTTCAGACGGCGATCCTCGAGAACAGGGGTGATGATCTCTTTTGCCTCGGCAACCTCGCGGCGAAGTTTCTGGCAACTTGGCATGAACCAGTGCACTAGGGGACGAAGAGGCGCCGGCCACAACCGGAGGTTTTCGGCAGCCATGAAAGCATCGACTGTGTAGCGCAGGGTGATTTCAAGCCATCTTTTGTTGCGACAGATTTCCGTACCTAAGAACACACGGGATGAGACTCGCGCAACGATATGTGCGATTGTGCTCCTAACGGTAATGGTGTGCCATTCTTCAAGAAGATATAGTAAGTAGCTGATTTCAACTTGGAGAATGGAACGTTTTACCTTTATCAGATGGGAGCACGTCTGAAACTGCCAGGGCGGTCTCCTCGGCAAGCGGTTCTGTAATTTGGTCTATTATCAATTAGCATTTAGCCTACATATCAATGACCGAGACATACTGAGAGACTTGGTAATGTCTTTAATGATGACGTTTTGCAGTATGCGAGAATCGTGACCGCCCTCACGGAAGCCTTCGAAGCCGGGTGTGTGGCCATGGAACGCCTACACTTTCGTCAGTCATGTTTCAAAGAAAGAGTTCAAAGCAGAGTGCTGCGACTCACATTGAGCGTCCATTTTGAGAAGTTGAATCTTTCGTCGTTTCGGATCTCATTGGTTAGATTTGGTGGAAGAATTGTGACTTCGCCAAAATCGGCATGGAGGCGCGCGGGCTTGTGAGGATTCGCGTTGAACCAAGAATCCACCATTGCATTTCCATTGGTGAGGAACAGCTTCTTGACTCTGTGAGCTGTAAGCTCAAACCTATTCTTCGGATTGAGGATTGGAATATCATTTCGGGACTGGCGAGCACGGCTCAACAGAACAACGAAGACAGTGGTTGCCAAGAAGAATGAGAAAGTCGAGAGGTCAAAATACGATATCAAGGCACTGCTTGCCGGAAGATAATGTGTCGAGGAATTTGAAAGAGTCATTTTTGCTTCGACCGTACATCGAGGTGTAAAAATGCCAGTTTATAGTCAATTATTGTTCTTCGGTCACTGCCTTAAGTCTTGGACATTGAAGCAATACCACATAGAATTTATATAGAAATTACAGCCCCTTTTCCAAGGGGTTTCGGCATAGATCATGAGCCCGGTCTTTCCGGACTGACTGAAACAATTTAGTTGCTACCTTACGCGCAGGCGCTCGCTACATGCAACTGGAAGTGAAGAACCCACAAGACGAAGGACAACCTCATCAATCTGCAGTGCATTGATCTGCAATGCAACTCTCGCACCGCCATCATTACACTAGTCCCCTGAACGAATGACCCATATGGCTTATTTGGGTTGGGTTACGGCTGATGCACCGAAGACTTGCATCAAGTTAGGGCCGAGCCGTACGGCAAGCATGTCACCCTTGCGCATCGATAATCCCCGAAAATACCCCAGACGGAGCACATCGTTTCTCGGGGCCGTGGTAACTTCCGGTGCTCCGACGAGTCGATCAGACTAGGTTGTAATTTGAATGCCTCAATTGGCTGGCTTATTTTTATTGTTTCGATGGCCTAATACTATGAACTCCAGTCTGCATAAATTTATAAATATGATGGGAGGATTGGAGATCCCCGTAAAAGTTCAGGTGCCAGGTAGTTTCGGCATCTTAAATGGGGACAGTCTTATCTACATTTTGCTCTATCAACGACCTGGATTGAGTTTCTAGCAATGAGTGTTAATTCCTGGACGTCGCTGATAATCTAATAACTCGAGCTCGCTCAGGAGTTGCCATAGTCGCTGTCTTGTAGGTTCCGACGCTAAAGCATCCGCGTTGGACATAAGTTTCAACTCCTCGAGGTAGGGCGCACCCATGTCTCTGATCCTCTTGACTCCCGAGAACCCTACCGACTCCAAGATGGTCCGGGGGACATGGTGGAGTATTTCGAGAACATCACTGAGAAAGAAGAAGACTAGTCAGTGTGAACTCTGGACATGCTCTGGATAGTAAGTTGTACTTGCCTAATAATTGTGCAATGGGTAAATGGTGGTTCTGCTACTGGTCCGTAAATCTCCAGGAGGTTGGATTTGATGTACAGAAAACTAATCATGATGTTGAGCATTTGCATCTCATTTCCGCGTGTTGCTCTCGGGTCTCGTGATAAGCCGCCCCTCCACCTGAGCTCAGGAGGGAGGCTATCCAATATGCTTTGTAGACGCTCAAGGCCGCGATCAATAATTTCGCGCGGGCTCCTATGCTCACTATCTGCTTTTGCGTGCCACCAAGTTAGGATGATGTCTGCGTGCGCGTTGAAGCCAGTCACGTAATCGACAGTGTCATCATGGCTTGCACATATGCCTGTGATCAGGCCTTCTGCGGTATACAGATCCTCATCAGATAAACATCGGGGTCGTAGTCGCGACTGGTCACCGCTTAGAGGGTAAAAAGAACAGCCCGGCCACCCTTTCGTATCCAGCCCTCTGCAAGGTTATGATTAGCAACAGAAAGATGAAAACGACAACAAGCAAATGGGTCACCAACATGTCCAATATTGTCAGCTGCCAATAGAGTCGCTTTAGTATTTCTTCGTCATGAACACTCTTCTGTCTGGGCTGGAAAGACAAAAGCCATTGAACGCCTGACATGGCACTTTTGAGGTTGTTAAAGACGTCAAAGCCGGTGAAGCCATGCTCGCCCATCTGTGCCCAAGACAGCAAATAATACGCCACGCACCAGTCCACGCTGCATCCCATGGTAGACTGTAGCAAGTTGTAGTGCCGGATTAGATGGAGGCTATTTGAGACTGTAATTTCGTTATACTCCGTGGCAGCCTTCCGAGGCAGGGTGGCAACAGTGGCAGCACACATGGAAATCACCAAAGCCAAGAATTCCGAGTTCGTGTGCATCTCTCTTCCTTGGAATCGTGATATAAAGTACCTTCTGTGCAATAGCGGTTGAATAGGGTAGAAGAACTCGAACCAATCATCTAGAGCTTTCTGTATGGACGAGGCAGTTCCTAGCAGTGAGAGTAGAGACTCGCTTTGGGTCTCAACTCCTTGTGATCCTTCGGGCGATGGACCCTGGTCCCGCGGGACTTTTTCTACAATCGTCCCGTGGGGAGACTGCGGCAAGCTATTCGCGTCACGGCCAGTGGTAACTGGACTAGCAGGAGCATGGCTACTTGAGACTGGTTAATCTTGATCCATGTACTGATGCTTCCAGAAAGGGCTACTACCGATTAGGCCTTCCTCTTTTCCGCGGCTTAATATCCCACGTACAACGAGCTCCCATCGATGAGCAGCTCACGCAAGTGGCATCATCATGGGCCGCCCAACGGCACTATTTGGGGCGTGAGTCAATAACGGAACGTGGCTAACCAGCAATGATTCCCTATACCTTGACCTTTCTACGGCGGCAAAGATCGCATGCTCTTGGTGTCCGCGGTTTGTCGGCTTCGGAGGGTTTAGTGTTGGACTGGACTGGGTCATCCATAGAGGCACAAAGATAGAAAATTGCCGAACAGCGGTGATTTCTCAGTTTCTTCAATCACTGACGGCCTCAGAATTTTGCGGAGGACTCTTTGGTAGTTTCGGGTTGCTCTGAATGGAGAATTTTCGGTCTTTTTCCGCATATATGTGGATAAGGGTAGGGGCATTTCCGGGTCTTTTCTTTCTGGGTATGATCTACAGCCCACCTACGATGGCTGTAACATTACATACGTAAAATACCGGTCAAAGCTGAACACTATGCTCACATGGGCGCTACGGAGCATTGGCGGCACCGAATATCCGAGCAAACCTGTTCAAGAGAGCTTTTGTTTGTACGTGTATGCAAAGTATGTATCGTTGCGATAGACCGTTCTGGACTCTAGCTAGTTAATATGTACGCTGATGTAGAGTAACAATTGTAGAGGTAAGGAGTCTTTTCTAACGACAATTGTCAACCTACCTAGACAAGTTGACACACGGTAGTGACAAACCAGTCGCGGTTTGTGCGACGGGGCCTGTAGGATTGAACGAAGCTGACTCTAGCCATTTTCTGTTTCTTTTGTCGCATGGGTCAGTTTCCAAATTCGAATCTTCCGTGTGTAAAAATTCTTTTTTGTAGTAATGCTGTTCTGAAGTCGCTTGTGGTGCCAATCGGCAATGTACATCACACTTTGGCGCATACCCTATAACCCAAGATTTTTTTTTACACGCTCTACGTTACTAACCTGACAGTGGCTAGCGTAATAGAAAGGAAGAGAAAAAGGCTAGTGGACCACGTATTTATTAACAAGTGGAGGGGAATAAAGTAGTGCCGCAGATTATCCATAACTCTGTCTCCATCAACAGCCCGGTTGTTCAGCTAACATCAATGCAACGCCCATCCTAAACGCTTTCATTTCCCAACACTCCGCCATGACTAACGGTGACGCCATTGCATACAACGTAGCAACGTTCGTGAGTACTTTGTTCCTCCTCGAATTCGGCGCGGATAAGTTCGTCGACCATACCACCATTGTCGCACGACGCACCAGAATCCCCGGCACGATAATCGCGCTTCTTACCGCCGGCGCAGAATGGGAAGAGGTTAGTTCCAACGGGCCCAAAATTGCTTTTGCTTTCCTGTTGATCAGTAGTTCGGCTGTAGCTCGTCGTCGTTATCTCCTCTCTTGCCCAAGGGCGGTCCTCGCTGGCAGTTGGCAATATTATCGGGTCCGCCATCTCGAATATCCTAGGTGCCTTCTCACTTGGCCTCCTATTCGGCGAGAGGGGGAGGCCAGCTGAGTTCGATAGGAGCTCTCGAATATACTCTCTCATCTTACTGGTTATCACCAGCTTTGTTACGCCCGTCACATATTTTCACTACAGGACGATCTGGCTGGCATGTGGTGCCATTTTGATAGCCGCTTTCACTGCCTATGTCATTTCGATAAGCTGGGCCATCAGCAAGGGCAGCCTTATTGCTCCGGAAGACTCGGATGACGACAGCTGTGATGATGACAGCAACACGGACTCGGCCAGGACATCCATCGATGAAGAAGGGTCAGAGAGTCGGGAGACTGATGCGCTGCTAAACCATGAGGGTAACTTAGCGACAGGACCTCAGTCACAGCGGCACAGCCACCACCGGCGTAGTTTGGTATACCATATTTTCTACTTAGTACTTGGCTTTTTATCCATCTGCCTAGCTGGCTATGTCTTGGCCCACGCCGCGACAAACATTGCGGACGGTATCGGCATTTCTGACGTCCTGTTTGGCGTCATTATCCTCTCCATTGCCACCACACTTCCTGAGAAGTTCGTAGCCGTTATAAGCGGCCACCGGGGACAAATCGGTATTCTCGTGGCCAATACCGTTGGAAGCAATATCTTTCTTCTCTCCCTCTGTATGGGAATTATCATGCTGGACACCTCTGGGGAATTCGATGGCCGCAATGTCAACATTACAGAACTTGCAGTGTTGTGGGGCTCAACTCTGGCTTTCACATTGACTGTCTGGTTTGGTGGCAGACTGGCCCGTTGGATTGGAGGCGCAATGCTGGCTGGCTATGCTGTGTTCATCGTGTTGGAGTTTACAGTCATTCACAATATCACTGATACACCGTAGAATTCGTAGATGGCTGAGATACATCGCTCCCGGGGCATAATCCAAGGTCCATACACAATGAAACTGAGAGGCTTATCGTGTACCACATCGAAAGGTGGTCAAGTGAAGAGGCTATTGGAAGTTGTTAATATAGTAGAGCGTTGATGAGAAATGCGGCTGTTGAGGTCAGCTGCCATATATTTAAAATAGATCTACCAGGCCCAGTCCAGAAGCGCCCAAAGTCAATCAACAGTGATCTCGGTGGATTCCTTATCCTTGTTCCGGCTTAAGAGACTTTATTTGCGAGGTAGTCTGATCGAGCTCTTTTTTCAGGCGAGATGTGAGAGGTAAAGATCATAGATGGAGCATTGAACGAGGCAGGTTCATCCAAGGCAACAAGGTCGATACGGGAGAGAGTTTGTGTAGAAAGCTAAAAGAAAAATAGAAGAAGCCAGACCAGACAACTCAACACAATGAATACGAAAGGTTAATGGAAAAAGCTTCGGTAGCCCGAGGCTGCAGTCATGCTGAAGAAAATTCTATAAACCTTCATGCCGATGACTCACTTGCCGTCAGGACGAGCTGCGCGTCGAATGACTATTAAAGCTGACCTCTTCACCTGGCTTCTTTCTACATCTTTTCCTCCTTTCTTTTCTTGTCAGTGCTAATGACTGCCCTATGTGCTCCTCTCGGTAGCGGTATTCTTCTGGAATGATCCTGCCTTGGGCACAAGGAATTAGAACCACTTCAACCAAGCGCGAGTTTAGCCTCTCTGCCGAGCAGGTCTTAGCCCTCTACAACTTTGAGCAAGACATCCTTGGGCGTGTGCCCGTCGATGAACTTGATTCCAATGTCATCTCGGCATTGAGGAGCAAGGGATTGGAGTGGTTCTAATTTCTTGTGCCCAAGGCAGTATCATTCCAGAAGAATGCCGCCACCGAGAGGAGCAAGTAGGGCAGCTAGCAGTACTGATAAGAAGAGAAGAAAAAGACTTGGAAGAAATCAGGGCTTGAAAGAGGATAGTGTTGATAAAAAAAGCTCTTTTACCTTGAAATACAATGAAAGATAACATAATGAGGGGCAACAAGGTCGATAGAGATAGAAAGCTAATGAGATACTTACCCGTCTAATGGCATTTCTTAAGCTTATAGCGTCTACCCCCTTAATGGGGTATGATGATGGGATTCAGGATTGTGACATTAATAAGAGAACTATTAAACGACCTATTTGACAGAAATCTGCCTCTAGGTACCTTACTAGCACAGCAATATTCGAATTACAACACCGCCCCTTCCCAGCTGAGACATCGCACATCACTTTTTGAACCACCAAATACTATTGATGCGGTGACAAACGAGGCCAAAGTTATACCGCGAGCGAGAGACTGGAATACGTCCTCAACTACTTTGATTTGAACGTAAAGCCTGAGGACCTCTAATTGAAATAGCTAGGAACGCCGGGTCCCTTTCTTTTTTCCGTATAGCGCCCGCTTATGTTTCTTGGTCGCAGCTCTAGAAGGCTTTTTGGGCGCGACCTTCGAGGGCTTAGGCGTGACCTTCGAAGGTTTCTTGGGAGGCGTCTTTAGACCTGCTTTCGATGGTTTGTTCGGCGCGGCCTTAGATGGTAGCTTGGACTGGGCCAACACGGTATTCGGTTGAGAGTTGAGATTCGAACATTTGGTAATCCCATCCGCAAAATTATGAGTGCAAGAATCCCTGTTTGTTTTGCACTAAATTGCCATTTTGTTAAATCAGAATACTGAGAACTTAAAACCAATCACCTTTTCTGATGTATCCAACTGACTGCTTACCTCGTGTCCTGCCGAACACGGACGATCACAGGGTTCCCAATTCCATCGTAGTGTAAGTTCGCCCTCTATCATTGCATGGCCGGTTGCTTTCCAACAGTAGATAGTACATTGATTCGAAACTTTCTTGCAGGTCTAGAATAAGGACATGTTAGAGAACCCCAAATTAAATATAAACATTGGACTAAATGAGATGCACTGATAACAGAGCAGCGTATGTCACAAATGCAAAAATACTACTTACACCTGTGCCTACTCCTTTGTTGGGATCCGTGTTTTGATAAAGAGCTGCAGTACGACCAATAAGCGCAAAACCAGGAATGAGAATAGCGGCGCTGAACTTCATGATGCGATAATAGAATCTTTTTCTGGGCTTGGCTTTTTTTCCTGTTGATTGTGTTCGAGTTGAGGTAGATTGTTAAGACCAAGTCCCATGGAAGGAATAGCGCGACCTTTTCTACTGTCCAAGACAGGCCCTCTTTAATCCATTACCTTTCATATCTATAATGATTCGTACGTAATGTCAACCTAATAATAGATATCTCTTTCTACTTGTGCGGCTGATGGAGACTTGGCTTAGAATACAACTTGCAGATCTGCGTACCCGTTGGTTCATAGACTTATGATAACGATAATTTACCCTTGATCCCAGTCTAGAAAGAACCGGCCCTACGTTTCCGATGTGATATTTATGCACAGAAAAATGGAGTATTGCCGGAAATACGGGGGATCCCTACCATGATCATACCACCTCTTCGACATAGGCGTTGTCGAGTTTCCCAAATCTTGGTACATAAAGACCCCCGAAGCACAAAAGCCACTCACATATGTGCACTTCTGGCTGAGAATCTTGCATTGTTTCTATTCTGGATATGGTTCCGGTCACAGGCAGGATGGAATGTCACCTTCACTATCAAATCCTTCGTGAAAGAACGCTGAGCCTGTGAGACGCTTGGCGCCTGCCACATGCTTATCTTCCAGCTCCGTCAAGTATCCAGTCCTTCCATTCATAACACTGCGAATTGTGGGCGTAGTTTGAAGAAATCGCCTCTCATGTAATAACCTTCACTAAAGTCACTGAATAAATGGCCAGAAATTGGTCTTCGATTTAACATGAGCGAATCAATAGTAGACATTATCTATTCAGTTGTAATGACTACTACTGTAAAGGTTTTAATAATAGAACGCTGGCTGACCAACAGCAGAAACCCATGCGCACCGTCTTACATATACATAGTAACAGTAGGTAGCCAACAGCGTTGTAGGTGGGATGATGCATGCATACATGACACTTGTTTGCAGGCGCCTAAGTACAACCATGCAGCAATCAGGTGGCTGTGCCTCGGCCCGTATTCGTGTTGTTGAAAGAACTTCATCCTCAAGACAATTCTCCACTAGGCAGTGTAGGGCAGGAAACTGCCTGGCCTTAAAGAGAGCCCTCTACAAATTCATTTCCCTCCCTCAGCCAAGCGCCAGGCACCTCGCATCAAATTCATTCACTCATTCAATTTAGCCTTGCCTATACTTGCTTTACTTGATCAACTCAAACTTAAAGATGGATTCTCCTACACCATACTCAAGCCATCTGAGAAGTCTGATTGACGATGTCGTCCAAAGGGACCAGAGCAACTCCCTTAGTGACAATGTAAAGGGCCACATCCAGGTAATTACGGAGCAGTATATGAGCAATGTTGTTCCCGCAGAGGAAATTGCCAACGGAATCCGCGATCTCTGGTATATACTTGTTCAGGCAGCCAAGAACATCACCACACATATTCACCGCCAAGACACAATTATACGCTACCTCATAGCTGTCCAAGCCCTCGGACCTTTACAACGTCCACAGCCAGTCATCTTTTCTGATGGCCATACGCTCTGGTCTGGCCTACCACTCCTCGGTTCAACTCTCGTCAATGAGTTTACAGACGAGTACTATCAGAGAAGCTATGCTGCGGAACAGAGAGAAAATATGGGGGGTTTTATCGGGCGACTATTAAGTGCTCGCATTTATAATGGCCCTGCTCTATGTGCCCTCTCGCTGTTCAGAGAGACCTTGGAGACTTCTCGACCATTAATCCAGAGCACGGACACGGAGGAAGCTTTGGAGGAACAATTGCCCCTGGAGGATTTGACCAGAGCTCTTACGGAGCTGAGCCAGAATTCTGAATATAGCCTAGCCATTTTGAGTAGTCAGCAGTCATTGGCTGTAACTGCGACTATGATCGACTATGCCGACCATCCACATTTATCCGATCTTGGAGACTTGGCTCGCCAAGCAGGGATAACCACAACGGCGCCCCAAACTGCATATAACCCTCAACGTTGGGGTTTCTGGATTCAGCGGCTCAAAGCCTTGTCAAAATGTGGAATTGAGAGTATCGAGGGGAATGCAAGGGCATGTCTAGGGCCAATGATGGCGGCCGGGAACTCAACTGGGCTACTTGTAACTGAAGCCATGGAGAAGGACGATGTGTTTCACAAGCAGTGTTGTGAGTGAAGGGGGGAATGCACTGGTACTCCGGGTGTCGTTGGACTGCAAAGGAAACTTTTTTTTTGGGCTTAGAAAAGGGGAGATAGACCTGTAGAGCGTATCTAAATCGAATTTGAGTTTCTTGAGACGCAAAGGTGGTCTTTGGTGATTGCTACCGATGGTGAGAGAAATCCGTTCTAAGCAAGGCTGTGTAATTTTCTAAGAAACAACAGCTTGAGGACCATGCTTGGGTTGTTACTTCATATACGTCTAACTGATCCTCCACTTGTTGCCAAGTGGGCGCCACGGTGCGTCTGCTTCAAAATTTCACTCTGATCCGAATTAACTATGTATTTGTCTGTGGAACTGAACCCCCGCGCCTCTAAGGTCTCAGATATAATTCGAAATAATTACATATCTATCACTCTAATCTTGGCATGTACCTTTTTGCAGAGGCACACCATGCCAGGTGTGTCTCACAGACCAACATCAGATGCCTCGCAACCTCCACTACTGAATCTGGCAGAACATCGCCAGCTGGTTGTAGGAGTTCCTCCATGCAATTCGCCACCCTTATGGCGCTCTCATTGTGCATCTTGACGACGAGAGAAATACACTTTGCAAACATTGCAGGGTCACGGTCGTAAGCGTTGGCTACCCCTTCGTTCCGTAGAAGCACAAGGACAGAGTTGAGTCCGTCGCCGTTCTCAATATCTTTTTCCAACCCGAGAAGATCATTTTGCAGTCCTGCGGTGCTACAAACCTCTTCTTGGAGCTTCTTCCATGTAGGCTTTCGACGCCAGCTCTCTGGAAGATGTACATATTTGATTACCTCGAAGAAAGGGTCAAGTGCAATGGTCCGTCTTCGGATGGACATGTACCTAGACAGATCGTGGGGAGTCTGACCATCCAGGAAGTGAAACTCAGCGATATGAGCTTTTAAAACTTCGCATATTGCCCGAAAAAATACATCACAGACACCCGCGGGAAGATGAAGCCTACTATGATCGTATAGGAGCCGGGTTAGCCTTTCAACCTCAGTGTCCGGGACCCGTCCTGTTCGATGAATTTAAGTTAGTAGGCTGTCCAGTCGTGCAACCCCCTTGCTTGTTCGACTCTGGGATTCTTACTCTTCGTGTTGATCTTGTGATTGTTTCTCAACATTCCAATGCAGCGATACAGAACAGCCTCTCCATCAGAAGGGCTAAGGCACTCTAAGATGTCGTCCATGGCGCAGACAAAGGCGAGCCATGCTGCGAAGCAGATCCGCACGCTATCCGCTAGGTTACCAGGGAAAAACCTCTCAATGACACCGACCTCAACTCTGCTCTGTTCTTCGAAGGTTTGACATGATGTAGCAGCTGGATGCATGGCCACTTTGAGTTCTAGATGAGCCTTTTGCACTGCTGAGGCATGGGTTGATGTGCCGAGGTGGGTTGAGTTGAGAACCATGGGCTCGGACCTTTGAGGAATTAGATCAACGTTGGGGACTTGTAGCTAATATATGTTACTGGTAGAACATAGGGTATATTGCAGGAAACTGATCGTCGTACCTGAAGGCATATATCGTGCTTTTTGAGAGGGATATTTACAATCTTCAACTGGCGTGGTCGAGGGAGTTGGAGTTGTTTTTGCCCTAAAAAGAACCGACTGAGGTTCATCTTCTAGAAATAAATTGATGCGAAGAATAGTAATATGTCCAACGAATGCAAAACGCTGATTTTATTGAGGAAAAGTCAGACTTAAAGATGTGCAGTGAGTATCCCTCATTTTATATTTCTGCATCGCTCCATCCCTACATCCCCTGTTGTTACTTTCTCGCCAACAGCTCATCCAAGCCAATACAGATTTCAATGGCCATCTGTGGCCCAAACACAGGCTGATAAACCGAGGAGGGTATCGAACAATCCCGTGGATGTTGAATCTTGTCCGCGATTAGGTGGGCTGTTACCCAAATTCAGTTAGTTCTATTCACTAAACCGGCTGAGCAGCTTCAATCTTCTTGGCTGACATGGAAAACATACTCCTTGTGGAAGTAACGGTGTGTCATTGGTCATCCAGCTGTTCGTTAAGCGGTCCTCTAGGGAACGGTAACCAGCCACTCAGGCGCTGTTGGATTCTTTCACCCATGCACGACGCTGTTTCAACCAATCTCATTGGCTATATGCCCAGCTGGAAACAACGAGTTACGACCCGAAAGGTAAACTATCACGGCTAACACCCGATGAGGCAGTCCGCGTACATTGCGCCAATATACAAACAATATTTTAGCCCATATCCTTTGTTTCTTTTCTCTGAATGCTACCATTCACATGCAGAAACTCCAAGGAAGAGGGACCACCCTCCACCTATCTAAGTTACCAAACACAAAGCTTTGTCCTCACGATTAGCCGATTCGCCTAGAGTGAGAAGTACCAATAGTGTCAAGTTTTTTTATCAAGCACCACGCGTGTACGTAGATGGGGCCACCCATTCGTAGAGAAATATATTGACCAGGCAGGGTAAGGCTGCCCTGGTTTTGGAACCGGTAACGGCAGCGTGGCGTATATTGGCCTCCGTTACCTTAGTTTAATTCAGCCATGGACACATCGGACGAGCCTCCAAGAGTCCAGCGGGGCCAAAACAGCCCGATGTTAGATGATTCAAGACTGATAGCCAACATATAAAAGTGCAATAATACCTTGCACAATGAGACCATTCTACGTGTTTCTTTGTCCTGGTGACTGAAGTCGCATAAGAATCTTTGGGACGACTCAGGTTTGTAGTAGAGAGTAGTACAGTCAACGCTAAACTCCTATGAGAAGAATTGACTTAGATTTAAACAGTGCCACTGTAGAAAGGGTGGGAAGCAACTCTCGTTTGCATACCCGGAGCGGCCCGGCAGGCATTTTGGGCGAGAATTCACTTCCTTTTTCTCCTACGTCAGGGTTTACTTCTTGACATCACCATGTTACTGAAACAAAAGGGATGCTGGCTTGGCAATTGTAGATCATTCGTGTTCTGTCGTACCCTGCTGGCGGCCCCAATCCACATTTACTCCAATCTTGGTTGGTGATCAAGTGATCTACCTGCTGTAGGAATGTCATCCTTGACCGCCTGTGAGTACTTACGCGTCGTTCCAAACTCTATTCAATGGTGGCTTTTTTTGCCAACTGTTTAGCAGAGCACGGCATGCGAACACGATGCAGCGAGCAGCCAGCTACTGATACAAGTGGCGAGTACGTGCCCCTCCCACGTATGTCATGTTGGTTACTTTGTCTCAGGTAAGCTTACCTTGGGCAGTAAGCCTTAGGCCTTGGGGCGAGAGACTATATGATGAAAGAACAGAAGATCAGGACAACAACAGAAGTGACATTGGAATTCGGGCGATCGGTTTGCTATCGGGATACTATTCAAACTGTTCGAGCTACCTCATTGGATTCAGCTTGCTGACAACCCTTGACCAGGATACAATGTAGCTTCATCGAGCATGGGAGGCTAACTACCGCTTTCCAATTGAATTGAATGAGAAAGTGGTTTTACAGACATGATATCATCCAAGACTTTACTCTCGAAAGGCCCATAAGCAGGAATGAATAAGTGAGCTAAGGTGGAACAAATGTCTCAAGGACTTGGGACTTCCGTACCACTATAGGTATCTTGGCTTCTGTTAGTAACCGATCTTCTTTCATATTACTGCTAATTGATTCAACTATAAAAGACAAGAGCGCTGCTGCACTTATAGAGTTCTATCTCAATCAGTCTAGTATTCACCTTCCACTTTCACAACTCCCTCAGCTCTTATCATAAACCCATTCCCAGGCATTATGAAGATTACTTTTGCTCTTGTAGCTACAATGAGTGCCTTTGGCATAGTCTCAGCCGTTGCCGTGCCTCAAGACGGGGCGGTCCCAGAAACACCTCCCGAGCTTCAGGAGCGGGCTTGTATACCGAAAACAAGTAAGATTGTCCTCCAGCCTGCAAGTGCCCGTTTTCTTCGAGGAGATCACTAATGCCTTGAATATTTTAGGAACTTGTTATCTGGTTGGCGGTGGCCGCTGTTGCAGTCCATGGGCCTGCACAAAGATTACCAGGACTCATTACGAGTGTCGCTAGGCGAAGCGTATCAGCTGATACTGAGAGGCTGCCTTCGTTTCTAGGAAGCATAAAAGCCAGTCTTTGGCTGTAGACTTAGAGAATATAAGATATAGTCTTTCAAACTTATTTTTATTTTACCTCTATAAGTAATAATAAATTTCCTATTTTTCCCTCCTTAACTAACCCCAGTATCACTAGAGGCGGAATATGCCAGTCGTAAGGCTTGCTCTCTCCGAGTCGATGGCGCTGTTTAGGTGATGTCGGAGTCGCGACGATACATGAAAATCCACCAAGAGGTCCCAAACCTAATACTGGTCATAGCCTAGCAAATGGCGTTATTCTCGCATAGCCTACCTATTACTTATAAGCCGTAATGCCCGCCTTGCCTGTCCTTTACTGCACATTACGTCGCGGAATTGGCTGATCTCACTACCCTAGACCCGCGGTATTCGACATACAACCCCAATAGAACAGCCAGACCCGAAGCGACATGAATGCGATTTGATATGAAGCACCTGCGCTCTTTCTTCCAATGAGGAATCTATCGAGACTTTGAAACAGAAACTAGGTGTTCGTCTGATTCTACTATCGTACACGTACATGCCGTAGCCTCGTTAACCAGCAGTGCCAGTCCTCGAGAGCTTGATTTTAGATTCTATCCTCCTCTGCGCACGCCTGTGTCAATGTAATACTGCAAAGAGTTTCCGTATTCTCCACCCACCTACACTAGTCTCTCCTACCTTTTACTTCATAGCTCTTGGAGGGAGCGATCAAGACACGGACTACAAGGAAGTCTAGACAGGGTCGGGCTATAGGGTAGATAAATCTCACGACGTTGTTTGATCTATTCTGCTCTATGGTTGATAGCGGTATTTAAGTTGTCTAGCCAGCCATCCTCTGACTGAAACGGTGCAACTGCTGTAGCTTGGCACCTTTACTGAATATTTCGCATGCTAGGTCCCCATGTATAAGGGTTTAGGGTGTGAGTAATGTTACATAGCGTAGAGGCGAGGTCTGACCCAAAAGACGAAGGTACAAAAGCCCGGAAAAGTAACAAGGGCGTTGGCGGCAGCTCGGTAATGCGTGGATTGCGAATGGGATCCATAGAGAAGAGGGTAAAACGCGTGCCGCGTTACTTGGCTGCTGGCTTGTGAGGGCGCTGGGTTGAGTCAACCGGCTGCTCGCGTTGCGCTTCATCTAGCCGGATGTAAAAATCCACATCGTCGAAAACCTCAAGCGGTGCCGCTAGGGCTGGGCAGGAGTTATAGGAATCTCTGCCATCGTAATTCGTATTGGGGAGGCTTCTGTTATTGCTATGCGTAGCCCGAAGTCACAGCTTGAGGGGCTTAGCAAGAGTGGGGAAATACCTAGTTGTGGCCTTCGACGCCCAGGAGATCGGATTATTAGTCAATACTCTTGATATTTTCCCCGAGCGAATCATAATTAAGCCTCGGCTCTATTTACAAGCGGCACCAGTTTGATTGAAGCTCTCAGTCACCCTAGTCATGGTGGGTATAGGTCCTTGCAAGGAATTTCCGCCCTGGTTAATAGTTCAACAGTGAACACCCCTTCGACCGCGTGATTTGTTTCTGACAACATCGATTTAGTCCGTCCCCCCATCGCAGTCACGGAGGAATTCTTACACCACTTTAGATCATGCAACCACTTGACGCGGCGGAATTGTGCATGGACTGACTCTCATGTCATCTCTACTAGGGCTGGCCAACCGCGCCTGTGACCGCTGCAGAAAGCGGAAGATCAAGGTAAGAAGAAGGACGTTGCTGTGGATGATGGTCTGCCTCTAAACAGGCCGGCTACTCGGACTAATCGCTCCCTAAGCTGGCAGCCTGGTCCTGCCTAACCCCATCCCCGTTCTTTCACAACCGCCAAGACGAGATTAATGACATGCGCCGCTTCAGTGCGACTTCGCAGATCCATGCTTCTGCTGCCGAACCTCGTCCCAGGCTTGCTCTTACGATGTGCCGATCCGTAAGAGAGGTCCTAAGGGACCGAGAGACCAACGTCGCCAGAGGAATCGCACCCCTGTGACCCCGACAGATGCGACGCTGCCTGGTGTGCCTCCGCAGTATTCTGACGGGCTGCTGCTGCTCGAAAAGCTCCGGACAGAGCTCAACGACGCCATCGCCCAAGAACAGCCCTCCGTCCCCATCAGCACTATAGCTCAACTGTGCATCTCTATACGCTGTCATCGATCCTTCCCCATCGTGCATGAGAGAAGTTTGCGGGCAGACGCGACATACTTCTTCGGTGCCGAGGGCGAATGCTTCCCTACTAGCATCGGACAGCATGGAACCAAACATGGCCTGGCTCTCATGAGGTCCTTCACAGTCTTGACAGTCCTCTGTGCTGCCCAGTCGTTCCTCTTCGCCAAGACGACTATTCAGTACGGCGAGGCCGTTGGCCCTAAGTTTCTTGCCGCCGCGCGTGCCATGTTTCACTACAACGAAGACGTTGATCGCCAAACTCCCGACGCCACATCGCTCCAGGTACGCATGCTACTGTCGACATGCATCCAGCAGCATACGGGAGAATCTGGCTTGGCATATCACCTCGTTAACGAGGCAAGTCTCATCGCCCGTCGTTTGCGGTTGTATAGAGAGAGTGTCGTAAGTCAATATCCACCTTTAGAGGCGACTCTACTTCGCAACGCATTCTGGAGCCTATATTCGGCGGATTCGTCGGCGATATGCTGTCAAAACAGAGCTGTGATACTTTACGAGCCCTTGTTTGATGCTGAGATGGACTTGCAAGGCCCCGCTCTGAATCAAGTACCACTGCTAGATTGCGAACGCGAAGGCTGCATGGGTACGTTTGAATTCGGTTTATTACAGAGTTTCCACTACCTGCGGCGTACTTGGGGCAACGCTTCACGGCTGCTGCTGTCGATTCGGCAACTTGGGCGCATGAAAAGAGAGAGATCAGACTTTGACCCAGCGCAGTTGATGAGGAATCGGGAGATGTATATCGATTTCAGCGAGTCTCTGGATGACATCCCCGCAATCCTCCAGCCTTCGAAACCATTGAGCCAGGACGCCTCGCTGAGTACAGCAGAGCGGTCGAGCTTCATCTCACTGCGCTATCGCCTGCTGAGCACATACTATTTTTCAAAGCTTATGATTATCCACGAGTGCAGAGTCCTAGGGTTCGCATTAGTTCTAGGGCTTCGTGATGACGATTATGTTCTTGCCAGCGAGGAGGTTAATGTTGCTCGTGACTACATACTTACTCTCCAGAGTGTCGAGTTCCACGTTCTACAGGAGCTCGGAGAGCCTGTGGTAAGTCTTTCTACCATGGCAGCCGCCGATTCTGAGGACTTGAACTAATTTCTCTTTACTAAAGATCGAGCTTATGCGACGTGTAGGAAGCGTCCTGCTTGCAGTGACACAGGGATCGGACGGTAGGAACAAACAGCGTGCTGTTTCGCAACTCAATGTTCTTCTTGACATTCTCGCTAGGTTGGACTCGCAGGCGTTAGAGAAGTTGACGGCTCAACTTTCCGTAGATCCAGCAATTGAGTTGAACACATCGCCGCATGACGTGGCATCAGAATAGGATGGTACAATGAGATACTGCATGCCCGAAAGCTTCAAGTACCCTACCATGTGATTGCAATGGCTTGCCATGCAGACCAGCAATGCAAAGGAGAGAAAAGGGCAAGTCATAACTACTAGCATCCTTGCCTAGTCACCAAGTGTGATCAGCATAGTACTTTCCTAAGCTTTGTCGCCCCGTACGTTGATCCCACCACCTCCCCCCATTACCCATGCAGACTTTCAGACTCCCGCCCTGCTCGGGACTGCGATGCGAGCCACCGTGTTGCAGGATGGGCAGGTCGCCGAGTGGGGAAGAGCCCTAGCGCAAGCTTCGGAGTTTGAGGGCGCTGGAAATTCCTCCGTGCCGAAATGCCTGGCGAATTTTGGTCTCAGCAGACATTGTCCAGACTTGTGTCGGGGAATCTAACCCCCTATACTTGGGAGGGGTCCGGCGGGCTATCAATTTATCGAGCTGGACGCATTCCCTAGCCACGTCATATCGATCAGGCGTCACTACTGTAGTATCAACGTCTCTGCTCGAGTACATTATCTCAAACTCCATACCACGAGGCCTGTCGCCGGCTCAATCGCAGAAATGGACGCTCAAGCCGGGGCCAGTACACAGCTCACTCGGTTTTGTAACCCTGTACGATGGGAGGACTTGCCTGATCCCGAAGTTATCCGTGTCGGCGATCGCTACTACATGAGCACCTCGACATTTCACTTCTCACCAGGAGCGCCGGTCCTCGAGTCCAACAATCTAGTTGACTGGGAATACGTTGGCCATTCAGTTCCCGAACTCCCAGGCGGCCCCTCGTTTTCTCTTGACACGGGCAACAACAAATGGCACACCGGGTATGGAAAGGGTGTGTGGGCTTCATCGTTAAAGTACCGTGAAAGTGACGGGCTCTTTTACTTTTACACTACTATTCAAGGCACAAACCAAACTTATCTTTATACGGCGAAAAATCCTGGTGATACGTGGACGCCTCATCCGCCACTGAATAAGATCTATTACGATGTCGGATTGCTCATCGACGATGATGACACTCTCTACTTAGCTTATGGCGCCAAGTCAATTGAGGTCGCTCAGCTATCAGCCGACGGCTTGACAGAGGTTGTCAGTCAGGTAAGACGAGTGCCATGACCACCGCAGCAAGCCGTCACTAACGATTGTCTCATTGAGCCCGTGTATACATCAGACGAGTACCTCGCGCCTGGGGAGTTTTTCGAGGGCGCACGCATGTATAAAATCGACGGCGTGTATTACATCTGGATTACCAAGACAGGTAACTGCCAGTATGTACTCAGGTCTTCGGACGGTCCGTTCGGGCCTTACGAGGCTCGAGACGTCATCGTAAACATGCGATCTCCGATTCCAGGATCAGGCGCTCCCCACCAAGGAGCGCTGATTGATACTCCGCAGGGCGACTGGTACTACATGGCCTTTGTTGATGCCTGGCCCGCGGGCAGAATCCCTGTTCTAGCTCCTGTCAAGTTCGATGAGGCGAAATGGCCAAGGGTCGTGGCTGATTTTTCTGATGCTCGTGGTCAATGGCTCGGCCAGTACCCCAAGCCGGCCAAAATAAGCAGCAAAGAATACTGTGGAACATGCTTCAAACGACACACTTTTGTCGAAGCTAAGCTGGACAGCTGCTGGGAGTGGAACCACAATCCAGACAACTCAAAGTGGAGGCTTCAGGATGGTATTTTGACGCTTGACACGGCTTCCGTCACGCAAAGCCTGCACTATGCGACCAACACACTCACCCATCGATCTATCGGGCCCGGCAGCAGCATAACCTTTTGCCTCGACACCTCGAAGCTTATTGATGGTGATAGAGCCGGGGTGTCACTATTCCGCGACGAGAGGACCTACATCGGCATTCACAAAGACGATAACGTGGCACGGATAGTGATACTTGATGGTGCCAAGGTAGGCCCGATGAGGATTCCCGTGGGCTGGATCAACGGCTGTCCTACGGCTCTTGACTGGAAGTGGATCGCAAATGGATCTATCACGAGTGAAACATCGTTGGACCATGATAAGATATGGCTGAGAGCCAAGGCGGACTTTAGGCCCGTGTTCTGTGACGAGTCTAAAAAGCAGACAAGACAAGCCATGTTCGAGTATAGCTACGATGGCTTAACCTTCACACAACTCGGCCCAGCTCATACCCTGACCAAGTCAATTGTTGGCTTCGTCGGCCTCCGTTTTGGACTTTTCAACTTTGCCACTAAGAAACTTGGCGGACAGCTTCTCGTTGAGGACTGCAATATCGAGCTATGGAACCCGCAGAGCGAGTAGGATATCAGGTTCCAATCACGGGGGAGAAAGAGAATAGAACAAAAGGCTACATGCTTTGAATATGTCTAAAGAAGGGGGACTGCTAATTCAAATAGATTCAACCCATTAGGGATATTGTGTGGGATAGATGACAGGTGCTTACTACATGTAACAATCACCGTGAGTGACCCTTGTCCACAATGTAGACTTCAGGGATTATATATACCTTAGGTATCAGCTTGCTCAGCATGCTATAACCCACATGACGAATGAATAGATCTGAGTTGAAATACGTGTATAAAACCTTTGTGTCTTCAAACACTTGGCATCTATCTAGGCTAGTCGATATCTACAAGACGGAGATGCATGGTAAATTCAAAGGGGCCCATGTACAGCCGGTCATGCGGGAATGGCGGCGGTCCGCATGAACCAGACCCAAGACCATGGTGGGCATGGTCCACGTAGAGTAATGTATCGTCACACTCCTGCAAAAGATGAGGGTGTGTCTTCTCTTCCAGCTCTTGTGTCGTGTGGTGTCTGGCTACGAAGCTAAACGGTCCTTGAGCCATCCGAATCTCAAGCGCAGGGCTGACAACAGAACCACCCGCGGCCTGTAACTTGAGCCAGTCCACGTCGCAGCGCCCACCGTTTTCTTGGGGGACTTCGTATGGAACATGCAAGTCTTCAACCTTTGATTCGTATAGTCCAAGACGCTGTGCCTCCTTCTTATCGCGGTAGCATTCGCCCGGGCCTCGGCCAAACCAGTTGACGGTATTATACGACCTGAGTAGTGCCATGTCGAGTCCAATGCGAGGAATTGTTGTAGGCCACGGGGAAGAACCCTTACGCTTCTCAATATCACCTGTAACCCGAACCGATACACTTTGAAGTGAGTGGGAGATGGTGTATTCGAGCCTAGCTCTGACCGCCCAGGTCAATGATGGTGGTCCGACCCTCACTTCGCTTACTACCGAGATGGCATCGTCGTTCGAGGTCCAACTGTGCTTTGTGACCCAGGACCGTGCTATTTGCAGCAGGCATCGCTTCCATTCAGCACCGTCTCCTCCAAAGCCCACGTCGTTCTGTGTCATGCCACGGTAAATGCTGAGCTCCGGGCCGCGCGTAATTGTGACGCCGGCCTCGCCGGCCCAGCGGAATCCGCCGCGAGCGAGGTCAAAAACGATGCTGGCATTGTGGCCTGGGCGTGAGATAACGAGCCGCCCACGAGCTTCTTTGACCTCTGCCTTGATGCTGCTTTCGTCGTCTGAGGTGATGTTTGGAGTCACCGCCGGACTGACTGTAAGGCAAGCGGGAGCCTTAATTTGAGCCCAGGCGACCTCATGGCCTCGAGGGGCCCATGAAACTTCTGAATGGAGAAAAAATGACAGATTCAGCCACTTATTCTCTTCGGACTGCTCTCGGAGGGGAGCCAGAATCTCCTCGGGGATCTCCACCTCGCCACTCGAAGATGGCCCAATGGGTGGCAAAGCCATGGTTACCGAAGATGTCGGCTTCTGGTCTTGCACTGTGACGCTGACCGAAGCTTCCAGATGGGCTAAGTCTGAGAAGAATAGATGGTTTCGAATCGAGACGGTTCCGGCCGCGAGGTCCAGGTTATCCACCGTCACCGGTTCAATAACCTTCTTGTATTCGATTAATCCAGGGCTAGGCCGCTCATGGTCAGACCATAGCATGCCATCCATGACAAAGTCACTGTCATTCAGCGCCTGCCTAAAGTCGCTGCCATAAGCATAGAATGGCTGTCCACTGCTAGACCTTTGCAGCAGACCGTGGCTGGCCCATTGCCAGATGAACCCGCCCTGTAGAGACTTTTCGCTTCGATAAGCGTCAATGTAGTCTTTTAAACCGCCTGGCCCGTTACCCATGGCATGGGCATATTCGCAGAGAATCAGTGGGCGGTCATTCCTATTGGCGATGTGTTCTTTCAGCTCGTCAATAGTATAATACATACGACTATACATATCAGTATCCTTCGCTTCGAGGTCAGCTTCGTAATGGACCAGTCTCGTAGGGTCCCGCTTCTTGACCCATTGAGCCATAGCTGCAATATTCTCACCGTAGAATGCCTCATTACCCATAGACCAAATGATCGAGGAGGTTGAGTTCTTGAATCTCTCTACAAGCTGCTCAGCGCGATCTAGATAGGCAGCCCTCCACTCAGGGTTGCCGGAAAGCCACTTTCCAGCTTCCACATATGTTGCCTCACGCGCCTCAACTCTTGAAAGCCCAAGGTTCTTAGCGTCCAATATAGCACGCTCGGGCTTATAAAAGCCATGACACTCTAGGTCAGCCTCATTAATGATATAGAAGCCAAGCTCATCAGCTAGATCATAAAAATGTGGATTCTGTGGCTGATGTGAAGTGCGGATTGCATTGATATTGCAACGCTTCATCAGTAAGAGATCGCGGCGAGTGGCTTCATATGGAACCGCACGGCCCATAGTTGGGTGATGTTCGTGGCGATTAACACCATAAAAGATGATCGGCTGGCCGTTGAAAAGGATATTGCCATTTCGCACCTCAACGCGACGAATTCCGACGCGCTGCGGAATCACTTGAGAACCAGAACTAGAACCAGAGCTGAGCAGCACCTTGTAGAGCGCAGGCTGCTCTGCTGACCACAGTTTCAAGTTGGCTTGAGCAATATCAATGGTGACCTGGTCGTTTCCCTCGCCCTGACTTATCACTCGTCCATCAGGAGAAATGAGCTTCAGGCCAAAGCGGAAATCTGCCGAGTCCGTATCGGTGGTTTGGACAGTAGCGGTAACCTTGGCTGACGTGAACTCATCGTCGAGGCGAGTAGTAATTGTGAAGTCCTCAATGGCGGCGACGCGTGGAAAAGCCACCAGGTATACGTCTCGAAAGATCCCACTGAGCCACCACTGGTCCTGGTCTTCAATATATGTTCCGTCACAGAATTTATAGACGCGGACAGCAATAGTATTAATACGGCGGCCTTCTAGGTTCAACTTGTCGGTAATATCGAACTCTGCTGCATTGCGACTTCCCTGGCTATATCCCACAGGTTTCCCGTTAATCCAGACGTGGTATGAGCTATCGACACCTTCAAAACGCAGGCGAATGGCTTGCTGGTCGGCGTCCCAGCTCTGAGGGAGGAGGAACTCCCGAAAGTAAGAACCAGTTTCATTCTCGAAGGGTACATTAGGCGGGTCAACAGGAAAAGGATAATTGACATTGGTGTAGTGCGGGCGGCCATATCCCTGAAGCTGCCACATACCAGGAACAACAATGTCGTTCCATGATTCTGGCTTTGCCTCGTCCCATTCAGGAGCTTCTAGAGGTGACAAGTCGTGATGGAATTTCCACCTGCCGTTGAGGCTACAGTGCAGTGAGCTCTTCTTAGCATCAAAGGTAAGAGCTGTGGCCTCATCTTCAAAGTTGTAAAAGTGGGCACGCGCTGGCAATCGGTTGCGCTGGAGTACCTGCAGGTTATTCCAATCCGGAGCCACAGTCACGCTGCTGTCGGCCATCATGTGCTATGATTGTGTCGCAGAAGCTTGGAACGAGTTGAGTCTGGCGAGACAACCCCCGAACGCGCAGGTATACATGTACCCCACGAAATACATCGTGCTGATCTGGTCTGTGAGTCATGCCACTACGCTGTAGTTGACCCCTAGGCACATCTGGTGCGATTTGGGACCGAGAATTAGGCCTTGTGATTGCCTCGGATGAGATAGTTATCCTTTCCCGCACCCATAAATTAACCGCTGCGGGCCATAGACATTGTCTAGATAATTTCACCGCGGTGAAATTAGCAACATCCCAGAGTCACGTCAGGCATTTCGCCGCCTGTTTACTAGACCGAAGGTGGACATTGCATGGAGCATCCCAATATGTCAAGGTAACCCTAGGTAAAGACTTAGACGCAGCCCGTCTCGGTATAATGGATGCCGTACAATATAAGAAACCACAGTATAAATACTTGACAGATAGAGAATCCGTTTAATTTTGTATCGGCATCTTATTGCTTTGGTATCGACTGGCTTGTATCCATAATGACGGATTCGATTCTCAAGGACCCTATTGACGTTGCGGCGACATTACGCTCGCTCACGGTCAACGAGAAGACCTCGCTGTTGGCGGGGCAAGACAACCATACAACAGTGCCAATAGAACGGCTAGGCATCCCCTCAATCACAGTGCATAAAATCGACGAGCTATGTCAGTTTTGGTCAAGAACTAACGATACCTGTAGCTGTCAGACGGACCTCATGGCGTAAGAGGAGCACGGTTTTTCAATGCGGTATGTTCTCTAATCCATCCCAAAGATGATGCTAACATGGAACGCCATTCTAGCCGAGAGGCATGATGCTGCCTGCTGCCTCTGGTATGGGAGCAACCTTTGACAAGGGTTTGATGTTGGCCGTTGGAAGGGCACTCGGACGTGAGGCAAAGGAAAGGAACGCCCATGTGCTTCTCGCTCCAACAGTCTGCCTCCAACGGTCTCCGCTCATCGGTCGAGGCTTTGAAGCATTCGGGGAAGACCCAATTCTCAGCGGATTGCTCGCGTCGAACTATATTAACGGCCTTCAAGAAAATGGCGTTGCAGCCTCCATCAAACACTTCGCAGCCCACGATCAGTCTAAGTGGGCGCTGGAGGATGCCATTCGAGTCAGCGAGAGAACCTTGCGGGAACTGCATCTACTTCCGTTTCAGATTGCCATCAAAGACTCGAACCCGTGGTCTGTCATGGCAGCCTACCATAAAATTAATGGAATTCATGCAAGTGAAGATCCTTGGTTGCTAGAAGAAGTCCTTCGAAAAGAATGGGGTTGGGATGGCCTTGTTGTGAGCGATTGGTATGGTACTTATAGTACCTCTGAAGCAATCAATGCGGGGATGGATCTCGAGATGCCCGGTCCTTCTAGATGGAGAGCTCGCCTTGCAACCTGGGCCATCAATTGCAGGAAGGTCCGTGAGGCTACGGTGGACCTTCGCGTTAGGAATATCTTAAACCTCATCAACAAGGTTCGCCCAGCTCTGAACTATCAGAAAGGCAGCGTCGAAGAAGGAGACACCGTCGACAAGCGTCAGCTATGCCGCAAGGTTGCCGCAGACTCCATCGTGCTTCTGAAGAACAAGAAGTCAGTCCTCCCTCTTGATGTAACCGCTAACCACACCTACGGCCTCATTGGACCAGCTGCACGCTACCCGACAGCCTGTGGAGGCGGTTCTGCTGAGCTTCGCCCTTACTACGTCAAAACACCCTACGATTCTATTGTAGAGGTGGTAGGCAAAGCCAACGTGAAAGAGGCAGTTGGTGCATACGGTAGGAAACATACACCCTTATACTCGCCTTGATTAACCCTTTCATTCATCCCTCTAACAGTTTTCGAGGTCACATATTTGCCCCATTGTTGCAGCAGGATATTACAGTACCCGGTACTCAAGAACCCGGGTACCTTCTTGAATGGTACTCGAAAGAGCCTACAGCAGGAACCGACTCTCCGCTGTACACAGAAGTTGGAACACAGGGTCTCATGATGTTCGCACACAGTCTCCCCAGGTGTGTTGAGGGAGGCTCATATTGGCTTCGCATCACAACGACATATAAGGCAACCAAAACTGCAACAATGCAATTTGGACTGGCCGTGCTCGGTCGAGGTCGAATGTTTATCGATGGCAAGGAGGTCATCGACTTGTTCACATCTCATCCTCCCAAGACTGCGCAAAGTCCCATGTTCAATCAGTGCAGTATGGAGGTAGTCGCCGATTTCGACGTAACCGCTGGGTCTGAATACCAGATGACGGTCACTCTTGTCAACGGAGGTATCGAGGCAAAGGCCGGTGCGGCTGCTGCCGGAGGCGCAAGAGTCAGCTGTTGCGAGAAGATTGATGCTGCCAAGGGCCTTCAAGATGCAGTCGACTTGGCTAAGAGCGTTGATGTGCCCATCGTATTTGCTGGCCTCAATCCGGACTGGGAGAGTGAGGCGATTGACCGCTCTGATTTAGATCTACCCGAGCCAATTAACAATCTCATTGAGGCTGTGATTCAAGCTAACCCTCGAACAGTAAGTCAAGAGAAGGGCCCTCAGTCTATCACGACCTTGGAACCTGACTAATAAGGCATTATAGATCATTGTCAACCAATCCGGTTGCCCTGTTGCCATGCCATGGGCAGAACAAGCGGACACGTTGCTGCAAGCTTGGTATGGTGGACAGGAAACAGGCAACGGTGTTATGGATGTGCTTTTCGGCAAGGTCAACCCCAGCGGCCGTCTGTCAATCACATTCCCCAAACGTGTCGAAGATACGCCCGCCTTCCTGAACTTTGGTAAGGGTATCCGCGAGGTCATGTATGGCGAGGGCGTCTTCCTTGGCCATCGCTATTACGAGAAGACCAAGACACCACCATTGTTTTACTTCGGCCATGGACTGTCATACTCTACATTCGAATACAGCCACCTGCAAGTTCCCGAGACTTTCCGCTTCGCAGAGCATTCAAAGTCATTTGACATCTCCGTCACGGTGCATAATACTGGAAGCGTTGCTGGAGCGGAAGTTGTCCAAGTTTATGTGCAGGATCTGGAGTGTGCCAACGATCGCCCCATTCGTGAGCTTAAAGCATTCGATAAAGTCTGGATCGAAGCGGGTAGCTCCGTCACTGCGAAGCTCTCCCTTGATAAGTACGCACTTTCATACTGGAACGAGGAGCATTTGAAGTGGATTGCCGAAAAGGGTGTATTCAGAGTAATCATTGCACGAAGCTCCGACCCTAACGACGAGGTGGCGTCGAGTGTGTTGAATTTGGAAGAAGACTTTCTCTGGACTGGCGTATAGTGCTTACATTAAATGTCCGTTTCACGTTCATAGGCATCGGACTTAGTAAGAAACCTTAGCTACAAGTTTAGGCAGATTCAAAGGCTAAGAGTGGCAGTAGTAATTAAGTCTTAAACGGTGGCCGCCAGGGCAAGTAGGTGAGAGATGAGGTAACTGCTAAACGAAGACATACTCAACATTACCGGATCCTTGAAGAGTGTTGCCATTTAACGATTGAGTGAACATGTGGCCATTTCTATACCTCCAACTGCCCTTGCCACGGCAAGGACGCCAATTTACTCCAGAATGTTAAAATCATCTTCTAGTGCTTACTCCTATGGGTATCTAACAGAAATAGATTATATGTCGTTGTTTATTCAAGGCAAGTGCCATTCACTAGAGCTATCTACGGCCTCATGCATCAATCGCCATGGGTTTGAGACTTCTCCCCTGTCCAGCGTGTCCTCAGCAGGTGGACAGCACCCTTGGGCTTCCGGTCCCGCGTGAATACGCCCTTCTTGTTCCCGTCGACCCTCACTATCCTAGGAGGGCACTGGAAGTCTGCAAAATTCCAAACATGCTCTCCTATAACACTATCAACACGGTCAAACACACGGTGGTACATCTCCAAGAAGCGGCATTGGTACTCCTCGCTCCACGGTATATCGCCGACGGCGTGCAGGCCAGCCACAGTGTCTGTGCCATACTCAGTCATGATGAGTGGCTGGCCATATTTAGCTGCCCATCCACGAAGCTCCTTCTCTAGCATGATCTCTGCAGCCTCAAGGTCTCCAGTTTGGGTATACCAGCCGTAATATCGGTTGATACCTACCACATCAAACAGATCTGCAATGCGATCCGCATCAGGGCTGGAATGGATCATGTTCGAGTAGCACATCGGCCGATGAGGATCAAGTTGTCGGGCCAAGGCTACCAAGGGCTCGAAGTACTGGCGCGCTCCCTCCTCACTAGCAGCTGGTTCGTTGGTAAGTGACCACATGACAACCGATGGATGATGTTTATCTCGCGCAATAAGCTCTCGGATGTTCTGAGCATGTGCTTCTCGAGTTCTCTCGTTGATCGTGTCGGGGGAGAAGGTAGGAGGCTGTCTACCACCAAAGATACCGCCATTGATACCCAAGTGAAGACCAACCGCAGCTGTCTCATCGATGACGACCACACCATGTCGGTCGGCATAGTCAAGTACCTCCTCCGCATAGGGGTAGTGAGAGGTGCGGAAGGAATTTGCGCCCATCCATTTCATCAGGCGATAATCATGGATCATGAATGCCGCATCATGCCCCCTTCCTCGCACGGGAGAATCCTCGTGTTTACCGAAGCCTGTGAAGTAGAAAGGCTTTTCGTTGATGTAAAATTTGTTGCCTTTAACCTTGATTGAGCGGATTCCAACACTAAGTTCGTAGACATCGATAATGTCGGCCGCAGCCTCTCCGGAAATGATTTCTGCACGCAGTCGATAGAGATAGGCCGCACCGGGTGCCCATGGTGTCACGGATTTGATGGTCAATTGACCATTCTTCCCAGTCACTTGTGCTACTACTACTTCATCCTCGTCCACTAACGAGACCCTGAATCTGTTCTCAGGTAGTGGCTGGCTTGACTCAATCTCGAAGTTGACAATGCCCGTTTCGTTTTCGACTAGCTCTGCAGTCACAGCCACGTCACTGATAGCCAGCTCGGGTGTTGAGTATAGCCAGACGGAACGAGCCAGGCCAGCGTAGTTAAAGAAATCATGCTGGTAGTTCTGCTTGCGTTTGCCGTTTTCCAAAACCTCGATTCTGCCAGGCGGTATAGTGTCCCAGGTAAGCTCGTTATTGACCAAGATTGTGAGCCGAACCTTCTCACCGGCGGAAACAAGATGAGTTATATTGGCCTCGAAGGGAGTGTATCCTCCAACGTGCTCAGTGACAAAGGTGTCGTTGATGTAAACCCGCCCCTGGTGTGTAGCGGCATCGAGACGGATAAAGATTCGAGTGCCAGCCCATCCACGAGGGACTGTCACGAAACGCTGGTACGTCACCCATCCGACATGGCCCTTGATGCCGTCATCTGAGAAGATATCATTGTAGCTGGCCGGGACAGGCACTTGTAGTTTTGATGGGATGACGTTTTCCCAGGGCGCCTCAGATTCAACATCTGCCGAGGCTACCAGTTGAAAGTTCCAAACGCCATCGAGCGATAGGAGCTCGCGAGTAGCGTTTGCTTGGGGTCGCAACATCTTCGGCGTCTGCTTTGCACACGGATGAATGGTTTCCCAGAACTCAGTTGTTTCTTTGCTCGATGCTGCGGGCACAAGACTTATATTGTGGGCTGCCAGTCATAGGGTACTGCTGGAACCTTGCATCATTTCCGCTACCGGCCTTCTCCCCGGCACATCCTCACTGTTTACAGCCAATTTTAAAGCCGGGGCCAATCCTGAGAGGTACAGTTATGCGCTAACTATGCTCTCAGGTGGGTTCTGACGAGATATACTGCTCGTACAGCTGAATTTAGCCACCTGTTGGACCGATGATTCGGAGAGTGGCTGAACGAGTGTGGAGAAGTGGTTTGGCTGGGATTGTCATCTCATTGATCAATTGGTTGGTCCCTGGTTTGCGTAGTTGCTGCTGCGTAGACTGAATCAAGGTTGCGCTCAATCTCGGCCCCTTTGGTCCTTGTCTTCTGACTGGAAAATCATACGAGCAAGCATTGCCGGGCGGCAGAATTTGTCACGTCGACGGTGATGGCTGGAATGCTGGCGAGTCATGCTCCTGGAGCGTTTTGGCCAATCAGTGACCGGGACGTTGGTGATTGAGGATGCTTTTGGAGTTCCCCGGATTGACGTGATGGGGAGCGGGGGAATTTATGACGGCCAAAAACCGCCGCCGGGGGAATTCTCGTTGCTAAACCCCAGGCCAATTCCACCGAGGTGGGCAACCTCTGGTGAAAGGACCAATCCCGATGTTAGGGGAGTTGCTGTGGAGGAGGGCAGGCCCGTCGTCCCCCCTTTTGGCTCCCCGTACACCAGACAGCCAGTAGAATTGCGAATTCGATGCTTTCCTGGGGTAAAATCGGGTGTTTGGCTCCGCCTTGGTGGCAGAAAATTTTGAAAATCGGCACGTGGGCGTTATCTCCAGGTTGTCAGCCCCGGATCCCGGATCCAGCCCCGGATGGAGGCAGCTTTTCCCCAGCCCAGATGAGCCAACTCCATTGCTCAACACCTCGTTTCGACCTGGCTGTCATATTACGCCTGCAAGTTCATATCGCAATTCGGGGTAGCACTCGCCGAATTGGACTCTATAAGTAGAGGCTGCGTGTTCTAGGCACTCTCCTCTACCCATCACTCACTATCTGCAACAACCAGCCCTTCATCTCAGACATCCATCATCCGCGTACGTTGCTGTCTACTGACCATGGCTGCCGTCAACGACACCGCGACCAAGAATGGGAAGCGAGATGTCTCTTCTTATCATGTAGAGCAAGATGCAGACGCTGACGGCGACCTGAAGCACACCGATGCTGCCATCGATGCTGCCACCAAGGGTCAGGCCCTGACTGGCTACGAGCACCTATCTCTGTGGGAAACTGCCAAGACGTTCAAGATCTGCGCTGCTTGCTGCTTTGCAGCAGCCTTCAGCGGAGGAAACGATGGTTACCAGATTGGGTAAGAGCCTCTTCTCAGGCGCGCTGTGCTGAAACAGTTTCTAACAAGCCGTCTAGCATCAACGCCAGTATCATTGTCAACAAGGGTTTCATTGAGCAGTTCGCCACAGCCGTCGATGCCAAGGGCAAGAAGTATCACACTTCGCCTATCCTGAGTGGCTGGAGCTCTATCATGTCCGTCGGTCAGGTCATTGGTACCGTCTCCATCTCGTTTGTGTTGAACCGGTTTGGCCGTAAGGCTGCCATGTACTGGATCTGGATTGTTCTCGTTGCCAGTGTGCTCGCGGAAAGCCTCTCCAGGACCTGGCAGGTCTGGCTTATTGGCAAGTTGCTCGCTGGTATTGGTGTTGGAAGCTTGCAAGCTACCCTTCCTACTTATATTGCCGAGATCTCCCCTGACCGTATCCGCGGTGCGCTTTGTATGCTCTATCAGTTCTGGTGGACTGTTGGTTCCTTCTTTGCCCAGATCGCCTTGAGGGAGATTGATGTCAAGACGCCTATGAATTGGCTTACCCCAGTCTATACGCAATGGGGCCAAATTGGTGTCATGGCCATCATTTTTCTTGTGATTCCGGAGACTCCTCAATGGTGCGTCGCAAGGGGCCGTGAAGAGCAGGCGAAGAAGTGCATCCGGACGCTACATTGGGACATCCCCAACTATGATGTGGACCGTCACTATCAGCGCCTTGTTCTATTACTCGACCATGAGAAGCAAGTGGCTGAGGAGCAACGCAGACAACACTGGTGGGCTATTTTTACTGGAACCGATGGTCGTCGCACATTCATTTCCCTGTGGCCCTCCCTAGCTCAGCAGTTCATTGGTCTCAAGCTTTTTGGTACCTTTGCTACTTACTTCTTTCAGCAGGCCGGTGTAGGAGATCCCTTTACTATCAAGTGCATTACTACATCCATCAAGATTGCTACTGTACTGGTTGCGATCTCGGCTACTGACACTATCGGCCGTCGACTGATGGCCTGCGGTGCAACTACATTATCTTGGGTCTGCTGCATTGTCGTTGGTATCCTCGGCGTGGTTCCGGATAATAGTGCCCGGACTTATGTCTTCGTTGCTTCCGCATGCTTATGGAGTAAGTACTTGGTCTAGCCTTTACTGTTTGCATCTTCTAACGACGTACCGATAGATGTCGGCATGGTTGCAGTCGGTGCGGCCAGTTCTGCCTCTCTGGGTGAAATCTCGTCACAGCGTCTTCGACCTTATACTGCGGGTTTCGCTATGGGGTCTAGCTGTGTTGTTGGCATCATCATGGATGTCCTAGTTCCTTACATGGTCAATTCAAACCAGTGGAACTGGAGCCTAAAGACCGGTTGGTTCTATGCAGGCCTTGGTCTTATTGGTACTGTGGTCATGTGGCTCATGTTTCCTGAGACTAAGGGGTACGTTGACTATTCTTCTGTGTTTGATGGAGCAATATGCTGACAAAATGACACAGACGCAGCGCTGCCGAGTTGGACGAGCTCTTCGAGAGCAAAACCAAGGCCTGGAAGTTCAAGTCCACCAAGACGGCTACTCAGCGTCTTACCCAGGAACAGGCTTAAGCTCAGTCCGCCGAATGGCAGGGTCTGTTCGCTCAGTAGCTTGGTAGCCCTTGGACTAAATCATTGATTTTATCCCACTTGCTGCTTTAGGAGGAATGACTATGGCGGAAGGGAATGGTTACAATGGCCAGTAATACTTGTGTCAAAACTTGTCTTTAGTTCAATTTTCAAGCCGTATCAATCTACTTGCAGTGTCCCTTTGACCTTTCATCTTGTGAGTGCTACGTCTACCCCACCACAGTCAAAATTCATTGCAAACAAACCGTGAATATACCCATGTAGATCCGCGGACAGCCCTATGGTTTGCATTGTGAATAACAAGTGTTAGCCGACGACGGGTCTCCTCCTGATGCCGCAGGTTCTAGTGGAAAGCATTAGTAAAGAGAGCCTGCGACAGCTGCAGGTAAGTCTGGCAGTAGAGAGGAACTCGATGAAGTTATTGGACGTTCGGCGGCGAGGGAACTGGCCGCCAAGAGGACGATCACACGCGAGCGTTGGTAGCGAACAAGGATGATTAGCATCAATAATCCCGATAGCGTGGAATGTATGTCGATTCAGGTTTGATCATCCTTGGCTCAAATGTTGAGCATTGTCCGACATTCTCAGTACACCACTGGGTAAGGATGATGGCTCAACACCATGCTGGAGGATAATAAAGCTCAGTTGCAGTCAATTAAAAGATATCTACTGGACTACCGTCGTTCGAGGGGGAGACTACGGCTTCAGCTATCATGTCCACGGTCCCAGATGGATGGGCGAGGCCTATCTAACGAGACCAGCAGCCTATGCCGACGGATTGGAATGCACCGGCATAAAAAGAAGATGCAGTGCAGTCACTCAGGTGATGGGTTTACCCAGCTAGAAGCATGCGCAGTTCAAAATTAGTTGTGGTCTCATCAGCGTCAGCGAGGTTCGGTTGCCAACAAATGAGCTTGGTGGGAGCCGCGAGCCTGGCCGAGAACTCCGAGACTCCAGGAGATAGCATAGCATCACCTCTGTTCTCAACCTCATCGTATTGAGATGATGCTGGCACGTGAACGGAGTAAATCAGGCCTCACAAATTACACCGAATTCTCGGAGAACCCATTTTCTGCCCCACTCACCGCTTAGTCTAGTGGCGAATTAGTGATTTGAGCCCGAATTCAGTTGTCCTGCGAAGCCTGCTTTGGGGGCTATGTACTTATGTAGACCTGATTATACGCGAGAGCGCTATGCCCGAGACAGAGCGGACTTTTGTTACGAACTGTACACGATTAGCGCAATTCGGCACACCTTGAGGTAGGTTTGCTAGATCGAAGCGATTGGGTTTGTGAGGGAATAACTGCACTACAGGCTTCGAAGAGGCCACCAAAGCAAGGATGCGGCGTGGGAATTAGGAGGCGCCAGCCACGACAAGGAGTGCAAGACTGCGATTCCCAGATAATCTGCAAGGCTTTACATTACAGCTCGAGGAGTATACACATTGGAGATCTAGACACTCGTTTCGGCGGCTACTGTGGTACCTGGATGTCAAACAGGTGATAAATCAAGACTCTAATGTGGAATACACCAAATTTATTAGTACAGTCGCTTGGACCTCGCATTTGTGCGCTGGCTAAGCGAGCTAACCGAGCTGCGAGTCCGAAGCCGATACGAGCTCCCGACATGTCACGATCTCGCAGCTCGGGCTATGTAAGAACGATCCGGTTTTGTATTGATGTAGAGTAGGGCTGAGGGGTAGCTGAGCCGGCCTAAGATCATTCCGAACGTCCTGAAGCTTCTGAAGAGCCCCTGGGCTCGGGCCGTGCCAATCTCCATTATGGCGGAGTAGCATATTCTCTCTACTCACTACGTGAATATTGATCCATGAATGGTTCGCTCTCTATTTGGGATTATGACAAGAGGAGAGCTAATGAGAGCGAGGACGAGCTCACAGCTACTATCACAAAGTGCATCACAAGTAGGACTCTGAGTGTTAAAGTAGATATATTACGTATGATATCCCGTAGATCCGTTACCTAGCCTGTTCTTCTGCTTCGAAATGTGAAAAGTTCGTGCAAGAGTTGTAGGAATCGCGTCCAAACCTTCATGGATTCTTTCATCCGAGCTACTCCCCCGGAAGTTGGTCGCCAGTTTCCCCACGGGGATGGTTTCCCCCTGGGGGGTGTTCCCCGCGCTTCTGTGTTAAATTACCTACCGGATTCGAACCAAATATCACGAGTTCTTATGCAGTAGCGGCCTTGGTTCTCGGTCACATTGTATTTTCCGGTCCTTGTTTTGTGGTGCAGTTGAGGCAAACTACTACTATTCTGTTCTCGTGAACCTCTACGATTTCCCCCGCGGCGGAAATATGTAATCTCCAACATGGGTGAAGGCCTTCGGCATCGCTCGATCATCGTCAACCTCAGCAAATAGAGACACTCTTTCACCTATAAGTAGACAGTTACCAGCCGCCGTTGAGACCAGAATTGCAGCCTTCAAACCAACCCACTTCCCCCCATTCCAAGGCAAGGAGCCCCTTGCACTTAAAGATGCACACTTTATCGACACTTTTCGCCTTCGCGGTTCTTGTTCCAGGAACCCTCTGTGCTGCATCCAGCCAGCCCATCCCTGTTGCTCCGTCGCCTGAGCCAATTGAGGTCATTGAACTCCCACTGCCGCCTGTGTCTCCTAGCAACGACATAGGTGCTTGCAGCAAAGAGGTCAACCCTAACGGAACTGGATGCATCTCGAAAACAACTAAGCCAGAGGAATTCCAAGCTGGTGACTTTACGCCAGATGGTCAAAATGTTATTGTTAATGTCATCTTCACTGGTGCACCAGCAGCTCCGGACCCAGCTAGTATCTACTCTGGCGAGCAGGTCATTCTGATCAAAGCCGACGGCACTACCTTTTCCAATGGCGATACGTGGAAGTGCCTTAGCTGCGGTGTCCCAGCAGAAAACGCTCAGTCACTCGATCCACAGCGAGACTACCCACATGTCTTCCGCAGCGGCGACAAGGCTCTCTGGGGTCACAACGTTCTCGATTGCGGCGGCGAGCAGCTGGCTAGTGATGAATGCACTCCCGAGAACACGCACATCTATCCTATTCACTGGACAGTCACTGCTGACGGCTCCGGGCCAGGAGGAGCCCCCCGTGAGTTACGACTTCACCCGGACGACCAGCATATCGGATTCAGTTCTTTTACAAATGTTGGTGGCCAATATGCTTATCTTGGACGCCTAATTTTCAGTGAGAACCCAACGACTGGCGAACCACGTGTACCCCGTTACGATATAGTCAACGTTAATGCACTGGTCGACCCGAAGAGTAAAGGGCGTCTTTATAGCGATGGTACAGAGCTGAAGATCGATAATGACGCTATTACTGTTGGCGAGCTCCGCGGATTCAGTGGAACTGGCGATGAAGTCACTTACATTGGCGCCACGGTCGAAGCGAATAATATCGATGTTTTTGCTACCCATCTTGAAACTGGCAAAACACGCCGCCTATCTAGCCATCCTGAATATGTTGA
This sequence comes from Clonostachys rosea, assembly GCA_026958235.1. NCBI lineage: Eukaryota > Fungi > Ascomycota > Sordariomycetes > Hypocreales > Bionectriaceae > Clonostachys > Clonostachys rosea. The sequence goes on from CP110205.1 coordinate 1,758,612, forward strand.
CCCAATGACTTTCTCTTATGATAATAAGTGGATGGTCCTTATGGATACGCGTGGTTCAGACCGACAGATGTGGATGGCTGGTATGCGTGGTATTCCACCGCTGATTGACGTTTTGACTATTGCCGCTGCGTCTACTACCCGCAACAACGGCGCGCGACGATTCTTCCAGCCTATTCTGCTTGATGGATACGGTGACCGGGATCCATACTATGGCCAGCAAATTAACGCAAAGGGTGATGGCAGCAACGGCAGCGTTAATGACCCAAACTGGAACGGTCGAGCCGATCCTGCGTTTAGCAAAGATGGCACCAAAATCGTTTTTTGGCAGACTCTCGTAGTCGCTCCAGCTTGCGGCGGTGTCAACCCGTTGCCATGCCCCCAGTCAACTGCTCAGGGTGGGCGTGAATACAGGGTTATGCTTGCAAAGCTGACCAGCCGCGAGCCAACGACGCCGCCGCCTGTCTTCAAGGTGCCTGACATGATTCCCTGGGCGGTTCAGTTCCAACCAGGAACCGAGATCCCATCCAAGTCATACTTGTCGCCTGGCGAATACACGCTCGCTGGCAAGAAGTTCGGCAGCGCTAATGTGTCCCTGCTGCCTGATGAGGCGGGCCAAATTGATACCGTCGCCGTCAACTACATGGACTATTCCGATGATGGAACGCACATTATCAATGGCTACGAGAATGTGACAAGATCTATCCTGGGGGGAAACCCTTGGAATAACCACTTGGACTGGTATTCCGACCTTGTCCAAACTGGGGCTACACAAGCCACCAAGAAGACCTCGCATGATGGGTTCCATCTTACAATCAACATAGGCCAATCCGGATTCAATGCGACGGGTGAGCTTACAACTACTATCGACGGCAAAGTTTATAGACAGCCCGCCAACTTTACGTAGTACGTAGAACGTGGGACGAGTGAGACGAGTGAGACGAGTGGGACGAGTGGGACGAGTGGGATGGACAAGGATTCGGGCAATACCGTTGGAGTGATGTAGTTGGGGTAATCGGTTCGTGGGGGGCTAGGCCGACTGGCATACGGTCAACGGACGCTGCTAGATAGTAGGAAGAAGGACCAATACACCGCCAAGATTTAAACGAGTCCCGACTCGAGCCACCTGTGATGCAAGTGCACCAATGCCTGCACCATCGAACGCTGTCAAGCGTAGGCGTGGGGTAGTGAACCTAGTCATCCGCCATCGCTGCCAGCGGGGATCGTTTCACGACTGAACTGCATTAGATGCCACTCGAATTGCTGCTATGAGATTACAAACCTTTCGTGGCCAATTCAACCGAGAAAGCGAGATTAATGGGCGACCACTGCTGCACCATGGTGGCGCCATGAGTTGATATTTCCGACTATATTGCCTTTACAAGCCACTGACATGCTACGGTGAGCAAGTGGTCCTCCAGTGCTAGACACGGAGGAATTATCCCAGCGGTAATTCCCCCGGTGTACAATGTCCCCATCGTTGAAATATCCCACCCATAGTTCGGTATTGCCACGCTTGCTTGACAGTCAACGCAACTCGAAAACGCTTGAGGAATACCAATCACCTTTCCCCCGTCGTCTGCCAACACCATGTCTGTAGCCGAAGTTCAGTTCGAGCATTACCGGGCGCCCAACACCCTGGGCGTCCAGGAAACAGCGCCCCGCCTCAGCTGGAAGATCAAAGAACAGCACTCTGTCTTCAGTCAACGTGGTTACGAAGTCAAGTTAACTGTATATGACTCCCGATTGCAAGTTTTGCACTCTTCATTGGCCACTCGTCACTCGACAATCTCGCAATTAGTCCCGTGGCCTTTCGACGACTCGCTACAGTCACGTGAGCGAGTTTCTGTCAGCATTCGGGCCTGGGATGATCAAGGGGAAAGCACTCCCTGGAGCGACCCTGCAGAGCTCGAGATTGGCCTTTTGGAACGCTCTGACTGGGTGGGTGAACGGATTGCGGCGCCGTGGGCTGGTCTCACCAAGGGACCTGACTGCGAGCAACTTTTTCGCAAGCAATTTCACATTGACCCTTGCGCCGGCAATCCCTTGGTCAAAGCACGCTTATACATCACATCACAAGGCGTTTATGAAGCAGAAATCAACGGAGTCCGTGTAGGAGATCATTTTATGGCTCCAGGCTGGACTTCATATGCTGGCAGAATTCAGTACCAAACATATGATGTGCTTACTCTCCTGGAATCCGGTCAGGACAATTGTATAGGTGTCCGTGTGGCAGAAGGGTGGTTTTCTGGCCGACTTGGATTCAGGGGTGGCCACCGTGATATATGGGGCTCGGTTAATGCGCTCCTAATGCAGTTGGAGTTGACCTTCCAGGACGGAACAGTGAAAACTGTAGCAACCGATCAATCTTGGATGGTCACCCGAGGTCCGATCAGACTCGCTGAGATTTATGACGGCGAAAAGTACGATGCCACGCTCGAAGTGCCGCTTTGGTCATCTGCGCATGCAGGACATGGATCGGATTCCAACTGGCAACAGGTAGTCACGTTATCCGCGCTGCCAGAAGCCACACAGCTCGTGGCCAGTTACAGTGAACCTGTACGGCGAACGGAAGTGATTAGACCGAAGGACAGAATTGTGACTCCAAGTGGGAATATCATAATAGACTTTGGTCAGAACCTTGTCGGATATCTACGGTTGAAAGATATCCGTGGCCCTCGAGGTCATAAAATTACCCTGCGTCACGCCGAAGTGTTAGAGAACGGGGAGCTTGGGACACGGCCGCTTCGATTTTGCGAAGCACTTGATCAGTACACTCTGAAGGGGTCTGAAGATGGACAGCCAGAGATGTATGAACCCAGATTCACATTTCACGGGTTTCGATATGCCCAAATTGATGGATGGGTTGGTGACTTGGACTTAGCCACGGCCTCGAATGCTATTGAAGCCGTGGTATGCCACACTGATATGAGATCCACTGGAGGATTTTCTTGTTCAAACAGGCTCTTAAACCAGCTTTACAAGAATGTGGTTTGGGGTATGAAAGGTAACTTTCTTTCAGTTCCGACAGATTGCCCCCAGAGAGACGAGAGGCTTGGTTGGACTGGTGATCTAGCATTGTTTGCACCGACAGCATTGCTGATATATGACTGTACCAGCATGATTAGAAACTGGCTAGTTGATGTCGAGTTCGATCAAGATGTTCTCGGAGGCGTGCCGCCTATGGTTAGCCCAAACTCGACCTTACCAGACCCTATCTGGTGTAGAAGAATTCCTTGCGCGATATGGCATGATGTAACCATCCTCGCGCCTTGGGCTTTATATAAAGAAACTGGAGATAAGCAGATTTTATCTCAACAGTATAAGAGCATGACTACCTGGATGCGTGTTTTGCCGAGGGGTAAACTAACCCTTTCTCATCTATGGGATCCAACAGTGTTCCAGCTCGGAGTCAGTGTTTCCTAAATTTCGAGCTAATATTCGGTCTCTAATATATTCACTAGGACTGGCTTGACCCTACGGCACCACCTGATCAACCTTGGAAGGGTACAACTGATGCGAGGATGGTATCTAATATGTTCCTTATACACAGCCTCGATCTTATGGTGCAAATCTCTGCTATTCTCGATAAAACTTCCGAGGAGGAGTTCTATGCAAAAGATTGTCAAGCCGCGCGAGAAGAATTTCAGGCCGAATTTGTTACAGCAAACGGCCGGTTAGTATCCGATTCACAGACATCATATGCATTAGCAATCTGCCTAGATATACTTACTCCGTCTCAGAGAAATAGAGCTGGGGAGCGGTTGGTCGAGCTCGTGCGGAAGAATGAATTCAAAATCAGCACGGGTTTCGCGGGCACACCGTATGTTTGCGCGGCCTTGGCAGCCACAGGTAATATTCAAGTCGCATATGCAATGCTCTTGGAAAAAAACTGCCCTTCCTGGCTGTACCCGGTCACTATGGGCGCTACAACAGTATGGGAAAGATGGGACAGTATGCATCCAGACGGCTCTATTAATTCTGGCAACATGACGTCTTTCAACCACTATGCATTTGGCGCCATTGCTAAATTCATGTATGAGAAGGTCGCCGGCCTGCAGCAGCTAGAGCCTGGTTGGACAAAGTTCCGCATTGCACCATCGGTAGGCGCTGATTTTGAGAGTGCCTCTGCAGTGCATGAGTCACGGTATGGGCTCATCAAGTTTTCTTGGGAAACCAAGGTCATGGACGGGGGCAAGGAGGAGATACTCTTGGAAGCAACGATTCCCAGTGGCACGCGGGCGGAAATTGTTCTTCCACAGGACGATGGAGAGCTAAGGCAGGAGGTCGGATCCGGAAGATGGAATCTTCGGTCAACATTTATCAGAAACAACGGCTGGCCTGTCACGGCCTTGCCGCCCAAGTCATGATCGTATGAGATATTATCTCTTGTTATATTGATGCGAAAACTGTTTGTATTCGAATAAATGTGATGCAGAACTATGGCGAAATCGTAGAAGCATGTTCAGAGAGTAATGAGTGTAAAAGAAAGTTGATACTAGATTATACTGGTGGGTCAATAGCATACGGCTATGGAGATTTCGGACGCCTCTCTCAGCCATTCAAACGGAGTAATGTGTAAACAAATGACGTTCTATCCATGATCCACTATGCGTTGAGTCTTCTGTTCCTTGGCCTCCATCTCCCAGGCCCCCTCAAGCTGCAAGGCTGTATAAATCGGGCAACATGACCCTCATCAGGATGAATGGCTCTGACAACGCAAGAACTCCACCAGCAACGTACATCGCCACCATGGATTCTCAACCTCACTCTCACTCTTTCTTCTCATTTCAGTATCTTTCTGGCGCATCGCTTTTTTCGCTTCACATAGTATTCCACTCATGTTACAATGGTTAACACAGCCAAGTGTGATAAGGGTTTGATCACAGCCCGGGGAATAATTCGCGAAAGGGCTCGTTTATGAGGGCATTTGAACTCATTCGAGCCGGCAACGAATATTTACCTTCAGAATGAAAACACGATGCAGCAAAGGACACCAGGGAATGACATACCGTGGTAATCTTGCATGTTGCACTCACGTAAGCTCACGTATCGTATGTGCTCTACGGCGTGGTTGCTTCTAATTTTAGAGCCTCTGGATGGGGCCTACAAGCTGTAGCGGTTCGCCAGGCCCCTGTGTCATTGTTTCAAACCTTTGAAGCCCCCCCTGTCATCATGCTCTTTCGCGTTGAGATGGCCACTTGGCAGTCTGCTGCATCTCCACGCGAAACAGGCGGCGCGAACGCTCGAGACCAGATACCACCCGGCGTTGCAGTTCATCCGAGAGCTCTCGTGACACCCGGGCATCATGCATTCGGCGGAGATATCAGTCAGCTCACAAGTCCTCAGCGAGTTCAACACTCGCGAGGCTAGCGAGCTCCATGAGGCCATGAACGAGCTCGGCGCCTGCGGCGTCGGCCGGATCGTCAACCTGCCCCAGATCATTGTCGTCGGAGGGCAGTCGTCCGGCAAGTCTTCCGTCCTCGAGGCTCTATGCCGCATCCGCTTCCCCATCAAGGACGGCCTCTGCACACGGTTTGCGACCGAGCTGGTGCTTCGGCCGTCGCTGGAAGGCAGAGTCAGGGCCACGGTTCTACCGGCGGACAAGAACAAACCGCCGCAGCATTTCCAGACAAGCGGGTTCAGGGAGGAGGATCTGCCTAGTATTATTCAGGATTCACAAGGGTACATGGAACTCTCCGGGACCGGATTCTCCAAAGATGTTCTCCGTCTTGAGATTGAAGGACCCAATCTTTATCCTCTGACGTTGATCGACCTGCCTGGTCTTTTTGAGAACGTTGCAGAATCACAGACGCTGAGCGACAAAGAAACTGTCAATGCCATTGTGTCCGAGTACATGAAGCAGCCACACAGTATTATCCTCGCCGTCATCACAGCCGATCTTGATCTCTCAAGACACGGCGCTCTCGACCGAGTCAGGGCAGTTGACCCTGATGGCTCCAGAACCATTGGCGTGATTACGAAGCCAGACCTTGCTCTTCCCGGCACGGCCAGAGAAGCGGCATACGTGAAGTTGGCTAGCAACCTAGAAGGCGCGAACAAGCTAGAACTCGGTTGGCATGCTGTACGGAACAGGACCGAGCTTGAGAAGGATGTCAACGCCCGAGACGACATCGAGGACAGGTTTTTCAAGAACCCGGAATGGGCTTCAGTGCCAAAGCAGAATCTTGGTATCTCAAATCTACGGAAGCGGTTGAGCAGAGTTTCGTATGATCACATTCGAAAGAATCTCCCTCGAGTCATCCGCGATATCGAACGCAACATGGTGGAACGTGAAAGTGAACTCGCCCAATTAGGGAACCCTAGGTCAAACCTGGACGAGATGAGAGCATACCTCATTAAAATTGCCAGCGAGTTTCAGCGTCTTACCCGCGATGGGATCCAAGGCCGATACGAGGATGCTTTTTTCGGCGGTCTGAAGGATGGAGATCTAAAGTTCCGGGCTTTGCTCAGAAATTTCAACCGAGCATTTGATCATGTTCTGAATACGAAGGGATCTACGATAAACATCGTTCCGTCATCTTCGTTATCTAACAAAGCAGCAACGGAGGAGCCAGCGTCTGAGAGCCTGAAACTGTTTTTGAGAAAATATCCCTACAGATTCCCTGATCCTGTCGTCAAAAAGGAGTCTGAGGTTTTGAGAGAGCTACAACAACAAGCCTCAATGAACCAAGGAACAGAATTCCCCGGGCAGCCCAACAAAGACCTTGCGATCCGTTTGTTTCAGGAGCAAGCAAAGCCTTGGGAACCGATCGCTCAGTTCCATGTTGACCGCGTCACTCTTGTTGCCAAAGCATTCGTCGATGCAATCTTCACACATCTCGCTGGGTCACCTGACTCTAACCGAACGACCGAAATCATCCTGTCCACATGTGTTGATCCCTTCTTCCATGCGAAGGAGAAGATTCTAAAGTCCAAGCTCCAGGAGCTCTTGAAGCCGTATGCCAACGGGTACTCGGTTGCACTCGATGCAGAGTTCCACTCGGCCTTTTCTTTCAAGTCTAATGAGAGAACGACTAACCATATTTACAACCTGCTCAAAGACAAAAGTGCTGGAGAGAAGCTCACTAGATCGATGATATCGGCTGCCGTATCGGATGACAACGACACCAAAGATGGCGAGTATGGTGCGCAGACTGTCATCGACATGATGCGAGCGTACTACGAGGTACCTTTCTTTCTTGACCCCTCTCTTGTGCTCAATGCTGAACCGGATCTACAGACCGCGCGACGAACGTTTGCAGTCAACGTGATCAACCTCGCTATTGAAAGCTGCTTGATTGCAGACATGCCTTCTATTCTCACGCCCACCGAGGTTTCCATTATGCCTGAGCATCGACTCAGAGAGCTTACCTCAGAATCCGAGGATGTGCAGGACCGCAGGAGGCACTTAAAAGAGGATGTGGATGTCCTCAGAAGAGGACTGGCTATCTGCCAAAAGTATCAGCCCAGAGGCGTGACAGGTATGTCGCTTTAGAATGATCATACCGCAGCTTGCTGATGATGCCCTGATTAGCCTTCCCATCCCACCCTCAGCCCAGAGTTCCGCTCTCCCTGAATCTCCAGCAGTCAGGCGCAGAACCAAATGGCGATCAAGCGTCCCAGGCACCACCGTCATCTTCAAGCTTTTACAGTCCCAGATCCATTAATGTTTCGATGGCAACGTCTCCCTCGCCCGTGAACACTCCAGCCCCGGCAAAACCGTCCAGGTATATGTTTGGAGGACCATCTGTCTTTGGGGGATTCGGAGGATAGAGTAGCTGAAGAAGGGCCAGGTAGTCAACCACCCAGACGCTCTGATTGTTCTTCACCTTACCCAACAAAAAATAGCTTCATTGTACGATATTCGCTTTAGACATGAGAGACATTTCATATTAGCGTATCTTTAGACGGGAAATATTCTCGAATCATTTGCCAGATTGTTATAGATGTACGACTAAGCATTAATGTTTATCCCTCTCGATGCTATTTTGAGATATATAAAGCATACAATCCTTTAACTCCCTAAATGCAACAACAAAACCCCGGCTCATATGTTTACACGTATTCGAAGAAGACGGCGAAAAAACCCAAGTAGAAAAACAGTGGTTTAACCGAGCATCATGCTCCAACCCTTTTCAATCATGACATCCAACCAGCTGATATTTTCGCCTTGATCTTTCCGGGCCCAAATCTCTGGGAGGATCTCCAACGCCGACAAATTGGTACGAAGATGGTTCATTGAATACAGCTCTCTGAAGCGTTTTATGACGATCTGCCTCTCCGTCTTGTCGGATCTAGTCAATTCAGATCCAGCAGTGAACAACGGTATGGCCTGGAGATTGATGCAAGGATTGTCTGTTGGTATAGAAGCCAAATCTTGAACAACGCTCAGAGCGCGCATCCTGACCATCGCTTCAAGAAAGTCATCAGGCTCAATCTCATCCTCATGTTCGGGATCCTGTCCCTGGTCGGTAATATCGTCGCCGCCAGGAGGAGTTTTCGGGTTCTGCCACTCCTCGATCTGCTCCTGCATCTCCGTACCCATCATGACGGACAGGTCGCGATGTTCCTGTGGTGTGTTCACATCCTGCCGCCTGTAGCAAATAGCGGCGAGGTTGATCAGCCCATGCATGCGGAAGGCGTTGCTCATGAGTCCCAATTCGGGATTTTCTAGATTTGGTTCCCAGTTCTCCAACTCTTCTTCCAGAACAGCCTCAAGGGATTCGTCCCGAACTCCTGTCTCAACGACCGATCGGCAGTAGCGTCCTACAGTGCCTAGAAGATAGAAGATGTCTGTTGTATAGCCCGAAATAGGGTGATATTCTTGGCCAACATCGAGCACGGCGGTATACATTTCACTGGTATTGAGAGGCAGCTGCTGATTGACAGGAACAAAGAATGAGGTAGCCATGTCGTAGTACACATAGGCTCCAATGACGAAGTTGAAGTACGGCGGTCGCGTGTCTCGGCTCTTGGACTCGGAAAGCATGATGTCGACCAACTCACGTGCATCCTGGAGATACTGCTGGTCGAACTCGGCAGTTGGAGGGTTCGTCCACGCAGTGGAAAGACCTGCGACCATGACGCTTACGAACCGGGGGAACAGTTCCTGATTCGAGCCAGAGGGTGATTTGGGATTCAGATAGTTTCGATGATTACCGCCAAAGCTGTGCAGGGTGTGCTTGAAACTGAGCCAGCGTCGGACATATTCGAGAATTGGGAACGGAAGATGTTTCTCCTCGAGGTCATTGACCATTAGATGAGTCGCTCGCTCCATTGAATACCGCATATGAGACATTTCGTCTGCCTTTGCACAATCCCAGCGTGGCTTGTTGGAGGCATGCCCGTAGTCTTCGTGTTGTCTGGCCCACGGCTCTCGGTGCTGCCATCTAGTTTGTCGAGCAGCATCCTGGCCTTGCTTGTGGCAATAGGTCCTCGTATGTAGGGGCTGGCCACGCCGTCGTGTGTATTCTGTGCAGCCAGAGGGGCTTCTCTTTGTGATGCTGGGAGCTGTCATTGTCTGGGACTCTGTGCTGGGCGAGTGTGGGAGTGAAGGATTACGGGGAAGAAGAGGATTCAATCCAAATACAAGACGGGAGATCATTCTGGGGGACGGCATGATATCAATCAGTCAAGCAATCACACCACACCATCTAGACGAATCTGGGAGGAATCGAGAGACCCTTCCCGACCGGATCCAATTGCCTCAATGGGGTTCGTTATCTTCCCCCGCCATAATCGTGCAATATGTCGGCAGCACTTCAGTGGCCGACGGACGCTAACCAGCGCTGGGCAGACCGGGGTCCCCCGCAAGACCGCCCTATCTAAGGCTCTCTTAGGCTATCTTCCAGCAGCCACACGCTGGAAGCCGGTGGAGGTGTCGCCATTACGTACCGCTCTAAGCACACCGGCTTCTCCGTTAAGGGGCCGGTTCTTATCACGGGGCTTATCTGGGATCTGCCACCTCTGAGATTGCGCGACTCGCACGCCAGCGATAGACGGCTCCTCTTCCGAGATTGGCCATCCAAGCAATTCCAATGCCAGTTTGGATGGAATATGAACGTTCATTTGATTTATAACTTCCATGCAACGATATAAAGCCCTTTGGAAGGGTACGATCATGTTAGGGGGAATGGGACAGCAGAGCGCGTACTGTCTGATATCTCTGTCCTCTCTTCTGTTCAACCTTACTTCCGTCTCTGAGCCACCCCCACTCTGCGGCGCATGATTTGGGCTTGTTTAGGCCATGGATAAGAATCATAAGATGGCCTAAAGAATGGCACGAGCGTTTCGCCCCCCAACCCCAAAGCTTCCTCCACAGATAACAATAGCTCCAACCCTGCCGCCGGATGCCGCTCGAGAACCTAGCCGACCATCATTACTACAAGTGCAGACCGGCATGTCACGGGAACAGAATGCGGAGAGAAAAGTGTGGCACACCATGCCTCATCTGTCCCAAACGCGAGGGCTGAGAACTCAGTTTCCATTGGCCAACATTTATCCTGGCAAGCCGAGTACCTTTGTGTAAGCTAGCCTTGCTGTTATCAAGTTCTGGTTACAAAGACCACCCGGACCAAAAACGAGGATTGTCGGTATTGCCTTCCTTGTCAGTCAACCAGTCTTGTTCCCAGTCACACAAGGTTCGAAGCTGCATCCAAGTTGAGGTTTAAGTCCCATACACCCATCAAACTCTAGGCCAACCCAGTAAAACCATATTTTCAGTCAATGCGAGGTTTTCCCTCACGACGGTGTGAACTCTGATAAGAGATACACACCTGATCTGCTTCTATCTACTGCCTCTCATACATGTTCCCCGCAACAGAAAGATAATCCCGACGTACGGAGCCCGCAGGATGCACTTCGAAATTGCGCGTGTTGAGTTTATTTGATATTCCCAACCGATCCAGAGTAACATCCCAGCCGAGGTTACTCCAGACCCTGATCAACAAGGAATACTGGGCTCGTTTGAATGTCGTAGGCGCCCGTCTCTCCATCTTAATAGTGTAATCTGTTAGGCAACTTCGGCATGAGCCATCGATTGAATGCGACGGGTCACGCGAAAGCTCCAAAATCTCTTTGGCTCCCAGCCTTATGGGAACAAATAGGTGATCGGAGGTGCCTGGTCCTGGCGTGACAATCAAATGGTGGCATATGCAAGGCTGCCAGGTGACTAGGGAATGCATCAGAGGCCAGATATTATGATGCGTAAGCTCGAATGCTACAGCTACAATCAGGTCTTTCTGGGAAACCGCGGTGAAGATTCTGGTGTTCCAGCGAAAGATTGGAGGCCGTCGTTTCTTGGACTCGTGCTCCAGAGGCAAGCCGGGATTCGAGCTCTCGAGATGCCGATCCATGGCACAGCGTCGATAATAAGAGTCGTACAGCAAGCGATAATGAATTCCCCGCATCCAGACTTTGCATGGAAGAGTATCTGGCACTGACTCAAAGACGCAATTTCGGGAGGCAGCTGCAGCAGAACGGATCCTATGTAGCCTCGAACATTTGGGGCAGGTATAGTGGGTTGGAAGAAGGTCGCGTTCAAAGCGACGAATTAGAAATTCTCTGTGTGCTTTTGGACCCTTCCCTGCCGAGGATGGCAGTGAAAGGCCGTCGTAAATTAGCAAGGACTTGCATGTTAGAGCTAGGGCAAGTCGATCAGCCAAGGGCAGAGGAGCGACTATCAGGTCAAGCAACTCTCGGGGAAGGCTCAAGAACGGACATGGCGGCTTCCTTGAACTTGAAAGTGCTGATCCGATCCGCCGGAATCGCTGGATGATCAATGACTGATCTGTTAAAAAATCCATGGTAATATGCGATGGATCAAGGAGATAAGATGCCGTCAAAGGTGGAAGATGGGCTAGGAGCGCATCCATTATATGCATGCTTGACATACGACAGGCAACGCATATGTGTTCTCGTAATTGACTCGTATTCATTGTGTTAAGATATCGGGTCTATTCCATTGTTGCTTTTTACTTTGTGCTCGATCAAACTCTCACCCGTGCTCTCGTAATTAAGCTTCATCTTCTAGATGCTCGAAATATGCTGAATACGAATAACCTCGAAGTAGCCGACCCATTATCTGTGAGCCCTTGATTGTTCATTAGGGCTTCACACCCACCGGCAATATTCAAGATAATCATATATCGGATATCGAGCGTCATTACCCTCTATTTTTAGGCAGTAAGAGTAAGTACGCAAAGAAAAGATGGGAATTTTAACTAACCATGAGACCAACGTGAGGTGATACAGGTCACCGCATAAGTAGATGAAAAGCAAAATTTTTTAACACGAGGCAACGAGGCATCAAACACTGCAGGTCATCTTTTCGAAATCCTAAGCAAGAGTTTTTCTTTTAGGTCAAGAGTTTAGATATCTTTCTATCGCTCACTTTCAATAGAAACTACCTAATTCGAGCTCAAACCACTTCAACCCTCAATTTCTATCCCCAAGTACCGCGTGTATTTAATTGTAAGGTCTTTCAGCTGTATTATGCTGATATATTTGTCTTTTTTCCTCATTCCTGTAGAAGAGTGAGCGGTGAGCAGGGATAAGACATCAACCGCTGGCGGCAAGTGGTGATTGATTCCCGCGTTTGTCGGTTCTTAACCCCGCCCATAATCTTGCCGAGGTACTAGTTTGATGTCGGCTTTTCGACGTCTTGAGAAGGCATATAGGCTATTTTGCTATTATAATCTATCATACACCTATTATTTATATACGGCTTGCGTCCTTAGCGTCTTATTCATATGGTCCAGTGCAAGAATACCGACAAACAGTCCCCGCGCCTAACTAGTTCTACTTATTCTCTATATGAGAGTTTTTCAGCGGAGTTGATTTCAACATATCATCCATCTAATACATATATTTTTGGAGGCAACTGGTCTCGTGTGTCACTATGGCATCTCCACGTATGTTAACTATGGTCTTCGTCGTCCATAACCATTTAAAGAGAAGCTGACAGACGCTGACTTGAGTAATACTAAAGAAAAGATAAGAACTCCGGTTACGGATTTATTTAAGATCAATCATCCCGTTCTTCTTGCTGGAATGAACGTTGCCGCAGGTCCTGAGCTAGCTGCTGCAGTGACCAATGCCGGTGGTCTCGGTGTTATCGGTGGTGTCCATTATACACCAGATATGCTCCGGGATCAGATTACGGAGCTAAAGAGTCATCTCATCGACAAGAGCGCTCCATTCGGGATTGATTTGCTGCTTCCACAGATTGGAGGTAGTGCCCGAAAGACAAAGTACGAAGCCTCGTCCCGGCCAAATGAGTTGATACTGATCAGATTGGTAGCTACGACTACACAAAGGGCAAATTGAACGAACTCATCGATGTGGTGGTTCAATCCGGTGCCAAGCTGTTTGTCTCTGCTGTCGGAGTTCCTCCCAAGGCTGTTGTTGATAGACTCCATGCTAACGGTATTCTGTATATGAACATGGTTGGGCACGTTAAGCATATCAAGAAGTGTCTCGATCTTGGCGTTGACATCATATGCGCACAGGGAGGAGAGGGGGGAGGCCATACTGGGGATATTCCCACCACTGTTCTCACTCCTGCGGCCGTCGAGGCGTGCAGAGGTCACACATCTCCCCTAACCGGCCAGCCGGTGCAGGTTATTGCTGCCGGTGGCATCCACAACGGCCAACTTTTAGCCGCCGCCTTGATGATGGGCGCAGCGGCAGTGTGGGTTGGCACTCGCTTCATTCTCACCACCGAGGCGGGAGCTTCCGCGGCACACAAGGAGGCCGTCCGAACCGCAGGCTATGACGATAACATTCGCACGCTGATTTACAGTGGAAGGCCTATGCGTGTTCGAAGTAGTCCTTATATCGAAGAATGGGAAACAATACGCAAAGACGAGCAGAAGACACTACTGGAGAAGGGTATAATCCCGTACGAGCATGACCTAGATAAGGCAAGTAACGACGACAACGACGCTGAGTTGGAAAGGCTGCAGGCCAGCAACCGCGTGTTGATGGGGAAGTGTGCGGCTGTTGTGAACGAGCTCAAGCCAGCCAAGGAAGTGGTTGACGAGTTTGTTAATGACGCTGTGACCTGGATGAAGAGGGGAGAAGCACTTCTTTCTAGGCTGTAGGCCAGATCTCGCATCTTGTTGTAGACTATTCAGAGCATCAAATCCTATGCGTGTGGGAACAGAATATTGCATCTGTTTAACCTCAAATTTCTCACATTTTCAATCTGATTTATCTAGCAGCTGAAGTTCCCAACATTGAAATCGCTCCCAGATTAGCCGGCCCTTAAACTTCTGAGATCTGGCAACTGAGTGCACTCTCCCTGTATTTCCTCGAGTGTCTGCCAAGTCCCATACAATCTGGTGACTAACCAAGATTTTAACAATCACCTCATCAAAGATACCATCCATCACTCGTCCTCAAAGTACGAATCCCGTATGGATAAGTTACCGTAATTAACCCACCGATGGCCCCTGCATATCATTTGATCCTTGGGGGGAACCACACAGCGTGTTGTGGATCGATTGGGGACCCAAAGATACGGGACAGACGATTGATACACTAAGGTTATATCTTAGGCCGTGGCTATCGTGACGAAGAATTTGTAGACGGCAATCTTGACCAACTTGTTTCTCCTCCACAATCCGGGAAGCCCTTACACCCCTGATCTACCCGCCTTATGAGTGTGTATATCTGGTAGATATAAATCTTCTTTGTACGCACATCTCAACAGCTTGCCACTCACCACCAATCACCTGGATAAGCTTGTTTCCGTTCTAGCCGGAACCCCGGGAAATGAATCGGGCGGGGAAGCGTGGAAAACGCCCAGCTCAAAGAGGCAGGTTCAAAAGTGCCACAGAAGGTTCCTAGCCCCAGTTGGCTTCCATTCGAAAAGTTCCAATCCTCCAGAAGATAAACATGGTCTGACAAGGAAGTTTGGTTTAGAGATGATGAATCAATGATGGAATGCGATGCCCACCGTTCGCCGACCTCGGAACTTCCCAGAGTAGTAGTACCGACTTGTTTCTTCCCTGCCAGATTTTCCCATGATATAGCCTTGGGTCGCGCCAATCTGAGTACCAAGATATCTCCAATTGGTTCTAGACAGCTTGGAGGCAGCGGAGCCTAGGTCAATACACAATGGTGAAGTTATCCTTCGGGGCGGTCGCGACTCTCATCGCTTCGGCCGCATTCCCTTCCTTAGCTGTGGCCCAGAAGCTCCGTGTGCAAGTCTCAGTGGCGGACGGCATCCTCAATGGCACTGTAGACGGCCGCCTGGTGCTCATCTTTGCGCCAGAAGGTGTCGATCCTTTGGACGACACGGATGTGACCAGCACGCCCAACCAGTTCTACGGGATCAACGTGAATCAATTCGGCGAGGGCTCTACTGTTGTTCTATCTGGGGGAAGCACTGACAACACCACCGTTGGGGTCTACGGCTATCCTGAAGTGAGCCTGGATGCGCTTGCGGCAGGGACCTACAACGTCCAGGCGTTCCTCACCAAGTATGAGAACGCAACGCGAAGCGACGGCTCGTCCATCAATATTCGCTTCCCCTGCGGCGACGGATCAGCCAACATCGATGGCTTCGGCAGCCTCAAGACCACAGCGGCAAACATGGCGGTGACCGGCGGCGAGCAGACGCTGGAGCTCACGTTCGACCAAGTCACCCCTGTCGATGCCTTCACCGGCAAGGAGATCGGGGAGTGCGCCCAGGGAAACTACGCCGACACAGAGTTCCTCAAGTACGTCAAGATCCGCAGCGAGAAGCTCAGTGCCTTCTGGGGCCGCGACATGTACGTCGGCGCCAACGTCCTCCTCCCCCACGGCTACGACGCGAGCAACAAGACGCACCGCTACCCCGTCATCTACTCGCAGGGCCACTGGCCAGGCGGCCGCGGCGCGTTCCGCTATCCCACCGCCGCCTTCTCCCAGGCGTGGGAGAGCGGCGTCATCCCGGGGGACAACCAGACGAGCGCGCGGGAGGCGCCGCGGATGATCCTCGTCACCATCCGCCACGAGGCACCGTACTACGACGACTCGTACGCCGTGAACACGGCCAACCTGGGGCCCTACGGCGACGCAATCAATGACGAGCTGATCCCCCACATCGATGCCGTCTTCAACACCATCGCCGAGCCGTACGCTCGCATCCAGGAGGGTGGCTCGACGGGCGGCTGGATCTCCATCGCCAGCGTCATCTTCCGGCCCGACCTGTTCGGCGCCTGCTTCTCGTCCTACCCGGACTCGCTGGACTTCCACAAGCACCAGGACATCCCGTTGTACACCAGCAGCAACGCGTACAGGAACGAGGACGGCAGCGAGATCGGGTCGATACGCGAGTTTGTCGACAAGAAGGAGCACGTCCTCGCCACCGTGCGCCAGGAGAATCACTGGGAGCTCGTCTTCGGCACGTCGTCCCGGTCCGCCAACCAGTGGGATGTCTGGAACGCTGTATTCGGCGTGCAAGGCTTGAATGGGTATCCCCTCGAGCCCTGGGACAAGATCACGGGCGAGATCTACCCCGAGGCGGTCGAGTACTGGAAGGAGATGGACCTGGCAAACTACATCCTCGAGAACTGGGACACCGAGCGCAACCTGGGCCAGGCGCTGCGCGAGCGCCTGTTTGTTTGGGTCGGCGAGTGGGACAACTACTACCTCAACGAGGGCGTGCAGCAGTTCCAGGACCGCATCGAGGCCAAGGGCGGCGTGGGCTGGGCCAACGTTACGATTCTGCCTGAGAAGACGCACGGCGGCAACTACCAGGCCCGCGAGATCTGGAACTACCTCGAGCTGGTGTACGGCTGGATCCAGGACCACGCCCCCGATGGGAAGACGCCGCTGTCGTCCGAGGTGACTACACCCTCCGGGCGCGGAAACATCTTCAGCGACGTCATCTCAGTGGGCGGCCGCGAAGCTGCTCTGGCCCGCCAGGCGCCTCCCTCGATCGAGGTCGAGGGATCAATCATCAAGGGGACTGTCGGACGGTGGGACCCAGGTGTAGCACTGGAAGCACAGTGGATTGTGGACGGCAAGCCCAAGTGCGGACGCTTCAAGGTCACGCCGGGCAGCGAGCTCAAGCACAAGACGAAGGCGGGCAAGAGCCGCAAGATAGAACTTTGGGTGACTGGGAGCAAGAGAGGCTACAAGACGGAGACGAGGCGAAGCAACAGCGTGACGCTGGAGTGATGCCAATAACGTACAACAATCAACATCGGGCTACGCATGGCTCAGTAATGGGCCTTGGGTTTGTGTATGTCATGCCCTCGCATCCTTGCATAATTTACTTAATGATAGTTAGTCACTAGTCTTCAATACAAATCCAATTCAAATCGCTACATTTGAACGAGCAATGTTGGCGGGATGTCCTCCTTTACGGGATGTCCTCCTCCGCTTCAGCTACACCAGCCACGGTGGCCACAGGACCGGACCTGGCTGGGGCTGAATACCCTGGCGGTCAAGAAAATGCAACTAAGGCCCTGTGAAACGTTCCCTGTCGCCGAGGAACCTTGTTGTCACAGAGTGGCTGTTGGTGGAGCGCCAAGGAGAGGTTACTCCAGCCATTCCCAACCATTTGACGTCGAGACCCAACTAGAGAGCTGTCTATGTGCTTGGCGTTTCCTCTCAGTGGCGGTCCGTCCCGATAGCTAGAGCTCCCAAAGCTCTCGTACGCTTCCAGCCCCAAGCAGCAGCTGAGGAATTAAGCCTTCAGGGGCGAGCATTGTCACTAGGAGCACACACAATGCATCGTCAAACTGACGCAAATATGTCATCTACATCATCCATTGTGCGAGACATGTCCCAATTTCACATGCCTCTTTCATCATCGAGGCGGGGTATTATGTAGCTTGGGGATTTTCAACGCCAGAGACGACCACCCGTCTTCAACACGATGCTACTTGTCTCACCAACAGCCAGCCAGGGGTATCATTGGACAGCAGCACGAGGCATCACGCACCAGTGGCCACGGAGAGGAGCTCTTACTGCTCGTCTTACCTGATGACGGCAATGAAGCTGAACAAAGATCGAGCCGACTGCCTTCAGCTATGCAACCCCGCCACTCCACCAAGGCCCAAGATATCCACAAGCTGCAGCAAACAAGCGCCGCACATGTTGCTGTCGTCAGCCACTCGGGCAAACCGGCACCGGCCTGGGCTTGGCTCTGGGTTCCAGATGGCCCAATAGTCAGACAAGGACCGCGGCCGGGCTCGAGCTACGGCACTTAGCAACGCCTCTATTGCCCGCCAGCCGGATTGATAGTGCATTGCATGAGGATTATCGCCGTCTTAAGGCTCGCTGCCCCTCTTGATGTGCACGTCTAAAACGTGTAGCGTCCACTGGAGCTTCCGTCAAGACTCAGTGCCCCTCACCTCACCTCACCCCTCCCCATCCTGTCCTTGGCTTTTGTGACGTGTCGGGGAGTCGTGCACGTCTTGTGGCCATGTGGTGTACTTGTCTGGACGCTCCCAACATGGCGCGCCAGCCCCAGCAGCAGGAGTGAGTTCGCTTGTTGGATCAGGGGATGGTGCGTCCTATGGAGGCGGTCTTGGCTGCAGCATACGCAATCATCCAGCCAAGATGAGGGGTTGCACGTCCATCCGTGGCTCTGGGATGATGTGCGAGTGAGTGCCTCGTCGGAAGTCTATATAAGGGTCGTCCTTCCCATCCTCTGCCTGCGCCTGGTCTGCTTCTCCCTGTCAAACTCCTCTGATTCTATCTCTGATCCATACATATCGCTTCACTTTCCATCCACATACACAAACAATCATGTCTTTCCACCACAATGCCTCAAACATCCGCGTCGAGGAGGGCCACATCCTCGTCGCCGACCTCGAGAACGGTGAGTCCAGAATCAACCTGGACGACTTCATTGGCAACGACAACGGCAACTTCCAGTGGGGAGGCGTCAGTGAGTAGCAACCCTCATCCCAGCAAGGCCCTATGATTCTCTTGCTAACCCACGCATCACCAGACTTCTCTGGATCCGCCGAGGACATTCGCTTTGAGCTCGAGGGCGACGGCCAGCCCATCCTCCGTGCCAGACTCGGCGACGTTGAGGGAAACCTGCACGACCGTGACATCAACCTCTCCGAGCGCATTGGCAACGACAATGGCAACCTCAGCTTCGGTATGTCTCCCCCATCAACCTATACCTTGGTATCCCACATTCTAACTTGGCATCGTGATTGTAGCTTAGAAAGCGGTCGAGACACCAATGAAATAAAGAGGCAATGGGGATTCGGGATGAGAGAGTATCAGATTAGTCCACATAGGGACCTTCTCTAAATGAAGACACCTGTTGCAAATGAACATGAACCTTCTGAACATGCATGATGTCCAAACCGATGCCCATCACGGAGTGATGTCATCGTTCCAAAATCTACCTACCTACACCCGCCCCCGAGGATCACAGCCTAGATAGACCGGCATTACAACGAGGTCGGTATGCCATCGTCCTCGGGGAGAGACCTTGATTGCAATTGCTCCCAAGCAGCTCCCCATTGCAGCCAAGTGACACGACAGCAACCCTTGGCGGAGGATGCCAAGCTGCAGTATTGCCTTGCAGGGACCGCCAATCGCGTCTAGATGCTTCGACCCCACGGCACGGAGACGATGCCTAAACCACAGACATGTCGGTCGTTACAGGAGAAGGTCCAGGCCAGCTAGTGCTTGCGGAATACACGTCTCGCATGGCGTCGGAGGGCCATTCCAACAGGCCATGGCGTACAGACGGCATCACGCCGGCGTTGACAAGCGGTTGGCGCTGCGCAAGGGTGCGGCCTTTTGGCGCGACTGCGATGCAAAAGCCAGGAGGTGCAGGTCTTGGCGTGTACGCGCGTCCCTTTTCTTGTGCTATGCCGTGCCAACTTATGCGAGGTTGTGCTGTGCAATGTTGTGCTGTTTCGGCTGCGGGGTCTTT
Organism: Clonostachys rosea; assembly: GCA_026958235.1. Taxonomy (NCBI): domain Eukaryota; kingdom Fungi; phylum Ascomycota; class Sordariomycetes; order Hypocreales; family Bionectriaceae; genus Clonostachys; species Clonostachys rosea. The sequence continues at coordinate 1,778,512 of CP110205.1, forward strand.
GTTGAGTCTCGGCCACTCGTACCTGATGCCAAGACCGTGTCATCTCCGACTTTGTTACACTGCTACGGAGAGCTTCGTTAGTGCCTTCGTGACTTGTGTGCTCGGTGTTAACATCAGCAGTTATGTCTCAACAGGCAGCTATGCCTGTAAGACATTCGAGGTTGTGTTGTGTCTGATGGTATCTGTCTCCCAGGTCTTGCGAATATTCAAAATTATCTATTCATACATGTGTTGGGAGAAGGTTCTACTCCTTCCAACTGAGGCCAAGCAGTTACCCCGCCAATGCTGCATCTCCTCACTAATCGTATACTGTGTAGCTGCTCTTCCTGGCGGCATCAGTCAGACAGCATGAAACCGGCTGACTGCCCGCATTTTATGCTGCAATAGCGGTTTATTGTAATAAACAAAACTTATTCCTTTACTGAAGATGTCTCACGTGCACAAGGTCATGCAATCCTTCATAGCTTGTCCAACTCGCCAACCCAACAGTTGACGGAGGGCCCTTCTGCTGATCAACCCTCTTACCGACAGAGATGACCAGCACAAGCCATCAGCGTCAATCCTCGTAATTAATTTAATAATAAATATTTTCACCTATTCTTTTTGCAATTGCCGAGTTATTGCTGCCCCGTCCCGTTTGATATTACTGTTAGCTAGTCGAGTTTTCGCTTGGGCGTAAGTTTGGCCGCTGAGACCGTGAATTCGAGTCAGCATTAATTTTTCGTAGGATCGAGCCTTCATCATCACATCAGCAGGTAACACTGTCACCAATCGAACATGTCTGAGCAATTGGCGGCCGGGCATTCGACGCCGTCGTCGTCTTCCAAGTACGACTTGCAGCGTACAGTCGGTCTCATGAAGCTTCCTGTCGAGCTTCAGGCTCAGATCTTCCTGCGCATGCCCAATCTCAAAACCGCAGTTGTGCTCCGCCTCTGCTCTCGGCAGCTCAACGAGGTCTACCTACAGAACGAACGCAAGATTACTGCCGCCTTGCGCGAGTTGCTCGTTGCTCCCTTCCGGGAATATTACAGCTTCCTCCAGCGCCTCAAGTTTCCCGCCGACTTGGTGAAGACACCGCCGCCACTTGGCTGGCCCGACATGACGCCCGCGGCCTGTGCCGACCTTGACAAGGCCCCATTCGCCATCGATGTGCTGAGACATCTCCCCTACATCAACGACGCCTTCAAACATAGGGACGTCACCAGCCTCGACTACAGATGCCACGCAGTCGATTACTCACGCTTAGACCCAGAGAGCCTCCCAAGGAAAGACGTCGAGGGAGCATGGGCAAATGAGTTGCGAGTTGAGCAGCGCCCAGAGGAAGATAATCGCATCTCCAACTTCAAGCATGTCGTCATGGTAGCCAACACCATCTATACCGGCGGCGTTGTCCTCCTCCTGGATACCTTCTCCGGCAAAATTTTCGAGCAGTTTGTTATATGCGGCAACGGCGCTAGGCTCCCCGTCGACGAATACTTTGCATCAAGGATGGAGAAGATCAGGAAGCTGCAGCTGATTCTCATTAATAGGTATGACCCTCACGACATGGATGACGCCGCTGTTGACTTCGAGGTCGAGTATGATCCGGGCCCGAAGGATAGCGAAGGGGAGCCAGCGTCGGATCGGGATCCTCAGGACACAAAGGAACTGGTTGAGTGGATAAGACATTTGTATCGCAAGTTTGGCTGGCCAGGAAGTGGTTATAAGAAGGAGGAATGTATGCAGGCTATTGACGACTTTACTTCGCGGTTTCCCATGTGGCGAAAGTGCATGCTGGAGGCCGATTGTATTAACTGTCGCAAGTACGAGTAGAGGTTGGCTACGAGAAATGTAGAAATAAGCACATGTTTTTCCGCAGTTGAGAAATTACGTAGGCCAATGTCAAGAGAAAGACCTAATCTAGGCATTATATTTCTTGATTTGCTCTCTACAGAGCGGGCTTTCTCCTTCTCTCATATGATCATAAGACCCCCCAAGCCCTGAGAGTTGGCCGCAACTACTACTGAGCAATTCGGTAGAGTATGGGAGCGATACATCAAGCAAACTATTAAAGGACCAGTGCTTGCGGTATAAAACGACCGCCGTCTACACAATACCCTCCATCAAGCATGCTTCTAAGCCCACAGGTACATAGCGCTGAACCATGAGAGCAGTACAAAACCTGAAACTTGGACCTTTGTGGAAGCCCCGGGCTGACTCGTTGTCGCTGCAGCCTCGGTTTCCGTCGTCGCACTCGACTCGGAAGTCGTCGAAGTGCTCTCGATGATGGATGTAGTGACCTCACCACTGCTTTCAGAGGCAAAATCCGAACTGGCACTGCTGCTTGAATCTTCCTCCGAGCTAGATGGGAATGAGGATGAGAACCCAATTGTTCTTGCAGTTGTTGTTGTCGTTGCCCTCTCAACGGACGAAGATAATGAGGTGAGATCGAGTGTAAGGGATCTTGTCGATGTGGCGAGTGAACTACTCCCCAAGTTAAATGTATACGAATAGCTCGTACCATCGGAGGAACAGAACGTCTCGCCGTCTCGGACGATGCAAGATTTCCCCTTGGGGCAGTACCCAGTTCCAGACGTGCAGCATTCCCCATCACTGGGCATACAGTAACCCTTTGACCCGCATGGAACTTCGTCGCCGGAGCAGGAGCCAGTACCGGAGCAGGTCTTCCCGATAGGACAACATCCGTCATCCGAGATGCAGTATTCCGAGATATCGCAATAACCTCCTCCGGTCTCGCAGCATGTGGCCAGCATGGGGATACAGCCGTTGTTGCAAACCTTCTTACCAAGCCCGCACTCTACGCGCTGCACGAGCCTCGCGTCTAGGTCAGAGGTGCCGAGAAGCTCATCTGACCGGGCTTGGGCAATGCCCTGGAATGACTTGCGAGGGTTGGCATTGACTACTTCCGTGCTGGCATTGGCCATTACTCCAAGCGCGAAGAAGAGTAGCTCATAGCGAAGACAGTAATAAAGTCCCATGTTTTGTTTTGATATCTGGTAAAGGTAGATTGCACTGTGGGTTCTCTTCTTGCTAGTCGCAGCTTAACAACACAAGCTTCAGCCGACAGCCTAACTGAGCAAGCAAGCAATAATAATCGCCATTCTTATAAAGAGAACTCGTGGCCAAACTTCTGAAATACGAAGTACGAGATAAGAGCTTTTGTAACTATAATTGTGCCTTGATGTAGCTGCCTTACAGCGAGGGAGGCCGGGTTGTCCATGTCAACGTAACATCATGGGGTGAGTTGCCCATCTTTGATAAGGCTGCAATTATGGAGCCAATATTCTGGTTCTTGGCATCAGCATTAATGGCCTTACAAAAAGAAGCTTAGATCTCTTGAGGAACATGAAAGAAGGGTGATTGAGAAGGAAAAAAGAAATGCGGGTTGGGAAACGAGGAAGGCGCAAGAGAGCTACACTCTCTGCTGATAATTAACGCCAGGTATTGCATACATTCCTCATTAAACTGTAACTTGATCGATGATTTATTATGAGGTTAGACATAGAAGTGCGCAAGACTGCTCAAGCAAGTGGTGGTGCTTGATGTTGCAGTCGGATCCACCTACACAGCCCTACCCTTCGGTGATAATTCCAGCATTGGGCTGCATCGTATAATATTGGATTCAGCCGCTTTTGAGATAGTAATGGCCTTATTATGATTAGGCAACTTGTTTGGGCAGCGCGACCCGTGTTTGCCTCGGTTAGCATCTGGTGAGATATTTCGAGGTGGGTGGGGTTAGAGACCGGAACAACATCCAGGAACATGCTGAATCTAAGCTAACCGAGAATTCTGAATTAAAAACGATAGAATTGAACCCTCAGATCCGTTTTTGTTGCCTAAAGACTGAAAAAGAAAAGTTCCAAACTTAGCACTAGGGGCAAGAGAGTACGAACAACCTTCCATAAGAGCTAGCATACTAAGAACCCAGTGTTTCTAAAAGAATGTAAGATCTAAAAGATAATCATCATTATCAAAGGTTTATTTCGATAGATAGGTTGTGTTCTGAAGCTTGTTTCCTGTTCGTTTCGTTTGACTTTCACTTGACTTTCAAGGAATGTCATTGAAGTCATATGCAGGACCATTCATTTGTCCCTAGATTGGATCAGATTGCAACGATTGTTTTCATCCTTTTTGTGACGCGCCGACCTAGTGCCAGACGTGATGTTTTAAAAAGTCTAAACAAGACGGGCGAAGTGAAGGTCAAGTCACGGGCCGACATATGAAAGCTCACCTGGAATGCCACGGAACAATGACGAGACGCCTGGGTATTTACAGTCTTTAAGACCAGATCGACAACTTGGGGGGTTCGAATATTCAGCGACCCGAGGCCCAGATGATATCAGATATGGCGGAAAGTAGTCACGGATAGGCAGAGAAACGGGAAGACTGTGATGCATCAGGGCCAAAGACAAAGCCCTATAATGTTTTTGTTCTTATATTAAGGAAACGCCAAGTTAGATGGCAGGATCCAAATTAAGGTATATGAGCCTCCCTTGCTATAGACCGCCTGCGGGTAGATGTAGAGTGAAGGGGGAGGGGAATAGCAAATCACGCTCAAAATCAATCAGTTCATTGACACATGTCTGCACCGGGCAGACGGGACACGACCCGAGATCCCTCTCAAGTCGAATGGCGATAGCCAGCAAACTGTTGCGTCTGCTGGCCAGAGAGCCGGGCAAAATTCCACCGGGTGATGCCGTGGTCTGCCCTCGCCAGTGTCTCTCCATCCTCGGCCACGACGACGAGCTTGAGGGACCGGCCCTCGGGCACGAGCAGGCAGTAGCCCCCGTCCGGGTGCTTGCGCACGACCCAGTACTCCCACCAGCTGAGCTTCTTAGCCGTCCCGCGCATGCCCTCCTTGCCCTCGCCGTCGTGGCCTATGTATCGCCCGCGGGCCGGGTTGAGGAAGCCGAAGTAGCCGTCGCGCTCGACGCACAGGAAGTGGCAGTCACTGCTCTCGACGTCGATGGCGTTCTTCAGCCGGATGCCCTTGTCGGTGAGGGCGATGGTCCGGCGGGTCTCGGCCTCGAGGATCATGAAGGTCTGGCCGGGCCAGGGCACCGAGTAGTAGCCGTCGACGTCATTCCAGCTGCCCTCGATGGTGGGCGTGAAGGACGTTCGCCGGGACTCGGCCGTGTAGACAGTGGTCGAGGGCTCAGTAGACGTTTCGCTGGGCGCTTCGCTGGGCTCAATCAGTGAAAATCTATCCTCTTGGACTTCGGCAAACGGGCTCCAGTGCTTGACCGAGTAGGACGGCGGCGAGCAATTGGACGTCGAGAGCGCGGATTCGCTGCGGCGATGCATGGCGGATGGAAAGGCTTGTGGCCTGGTTGATTAGAGATGGATAAGATAGTCAATCGATTCCTGGCTCGCAGGAGTCGTGATTCACCAGGAAAGAGAATGGAATGGAAATGGAAATCAGGCGGGCCAGGCGAGCCTCATAACAGGCAGCTGAGGCGTCTGTCTGCTGTTGCCGGTGGCGATAGCTACCTGACACACTTGGTATTACTGCCTGCATGTTTTGGTGGCACGCCGACAACGGACGGCCATGAGATTGCCCCGGCCACTCAGAAGCCGTTCAATCGACATGGCTCCCAGCAGGGCCCCCAATTGAGCTGGGCTGACCCTTTGGCGCACGCACCGGGCTCAGGCCTGTGTACTTTCGCAGTAGGCGTTTGCGAGGGCTGCATGTCTGTTTGGATATCTGGTATTGATACTTCCAACATTCACATGGTGGTGCTAAGACTATCCGCTGTTCTACTGCCGGCTCGAGGTAGATATGACTTGCTAGGCCAGGGGCATCTGCCAGGACGCGTAGTTACATAGGTAGGTATACAGCGATGGCCAGGGCCTCGCGCGTATACTAGATCAGTGTGATGAGGATGAGTGGCCAAAAGTAACAGCTGTATGATGGGGCTGGACGTGGACATTCTGATTTGCCCCCATTGTTGCACTGGATCTCGCAGCTTCTCTCTATCAGGCTGCAGTCAGCATGTCACTTGACTGGCGGCTGTGTTGCTGAGGGTGGCATGGCACGCCCGGCTATTCAAGCAGAAGACAAAGTCGTCCTGTTCGTCGCAGATCTGGCAGGCCGGCAGGATCCAGCTCGGATAGCGTGGGGGACAAGGCCATGGGTGTCACGTCTCTGTGGCGATGGTGAAGGGATCATTAGGTGCCATTCAATTGATCTTCGGTGTCGCTACTCAGAACCAACCACCGCCTGAGAGACGCGCTATCAAAAGGTGGCCAGAGTCACTATTCGGCTGCTACTCTAGCGCGCTTAGTGGACGGGCCAGCTGCAGTTAGGGCACGCGACAGTGGCTCACCCCCCGGAAGTCCACTCACCTGAGCCTGAGTCGAGGCAACTGCAGGGAACCGCTGGCTGGGGCGACCTCCACGCGTCTACTCCCCAGATGCCGTTTCCAGACGGAGAAAGCAACCAAGGAACTGGTAACAAAGAAGCGATCTGATGTACGATGATATGGGTGTGTTCGTATTGTAGAGACCGTCATCTAAATGAAACATTAAAGTGGCTGGGGCGAACGAAAGGCCACTCCATGAGTCGATTCACATGCACAAGCCGAAGTACATACTCTTGCACACCTTATCAACACCATGCTTATGAAACACAGGTACACAGGTACACAAAGATGGAGCAGAGATATCATAAATATGAGCCAGCTACATAAGCCCTAGAATACAACCTTGTCATTTCCCAAAGGACACAATGCTACATAAAATCGTCGCATATGAAGTGTCTATACGATAAAAGCAAAGAATATCCATATGATGGAGGCAAGGAGAGCCAGCTCAAGCTGTCTGCTCCGGCAATCCAACACGTTTCGTCAACTTAACTTTGAGTTCCTTCTTTTCCCATAGCGCAAAAATCTTCTGGTCGTTCCAATTCTCGCTTTCTGGCATCAGCTCGATGTCATATGTCCACAAAAGGCGTGCAAAGATGAGTCTCATCTCAGCATAAGCAAGACTATCCACATGATTAGATGGCTGGTTGGTTCTCCATTTCTTCGCTCTCTTATCAAGCAGGGCGGAACTCACTTTTTGCCAACACAATTCCGAGGGCCCATCGAGAACGGCTGCAAAACGGCCTTTTGGTCGCCGGAATACTCCGGATCGTCGAGCCAGCGCTCAGGGACGAAGCTGGAGGGATTTCGAAAGTTTCGTGCGCTTTGGAATGCTGCCCATTGGGGTACTCCTACCGTTGTCTGCGATGTGGAGGCCCAGGTTAATACACATCAGCGTCGTTGCAAGGCAGAGACTCACATTCTCAGGAAGCCAATAACCCTCCAGGTATTCCCCGCCTTTGGGGCAAACCCTTGGTAATATCGACGGTACCGGAGGATCTACACTGTGTCAGCACCAAGTTCTTCAAGATATCTGAGAAAACTACGCCTTACACATGCGGAAGGCCTCCTGAAGGACGGCAATCATGTACGGAAGCTGGCTGACGCTTTGGATCGTAATGTCGGCTTCAGAAGTGAAGGACGATCGTACCTCCTGAACTACCTTTTCCATCTTGTCAGGGTTCTTCATGAGGTAAAAACTGGCACCGCTGAGTAGAGTCGCGGTGGTTTCGCTGCCAGCTATGATGAGAATGTTGCTGTTCTCAATAATCTCGTCCTCCGACATGCCCTTCTCGTCATTATGGCGGAGGATGTACGACATGAAGTCCTCTCTTTCAGTGTCCTTGCTTGCGATTCGCTTCCGTGCTGTCTCCTTTGTAAGCTCAGCATGCTCTCGAGCACTCTTTGCCAAATGTGCTGGGGTTATATATGGTGCCAGCCCCTCAAACCCGAGACGCCGCGCAACCATCAGATACGTGAGTGACTTGATGTTCTCGAAGATCATCCGTACCCAAGGGTGGTAGTTCCCGCTGTCTAGACATTGAAACGACTGTCCAAATGCAATATCTCCAATGAGGTCGAACGTTGTAAAGTTGTACCAACGAACCAGATCCACGGTCTCATTTCGGTCAGACGCTTCGGAGAGTCTACCCATCAGCTTGTCAACATAGGACTGTACCACCGGCTCTTGGTTTCGAAGCGCCTTGTCCGAAAAGGCGTGCGATATAAGGCGACGCATGCGCTTGTGATCCTCGTGGTTGGCGTTAATGATGTGCGAGGCCACTTTCTTAGCCCTGTATCCCAAGGGATCCTTGTTGAATGTCTTGTCTGCATCATTCTTGTGCCCGTATATGGTCTTGAATGCATCCGCTGTCGTCAGAGACACACGGTTTATATCGAACCGAACAATAGGCCCGTATTGAGCATGAAGTTGCTTGAGGACATTGTTCCATTCTCCCTTGATTGAGTGGTAATTGAATGGAATCTGAGTAAAGATATACAGCTTCGGGCCGGGAACTCGAGACAGAGGATGGAAATAAGCGTTGTAGATTCCGATAGCCACGAAGTATACGGGAATCTAGGTCATAAAAGTTAAGTAAGTCTTGTATTGACGGAGCACATCTAACTACAGCTCTCATGATGCTAAGAGCAGTGCAAAACGGAAAAATACTCACAATCAGCACAACTAGCCAAATAAACGACATTGTGAAGAATAATGTACTGTCTGTTGATGGGTTTGACTCGAAGAATATGGAGAGAACCCGTGAACAAGTGCCTGAAACATAACGAACTTAAAGAACAATGCTGTCGGATTGTCGGGCGACGGGCTTCGCGAAACTCCCGGGCCACCGTCCGTGCCAGAGAATTATGTCTCCTTTCAGCGGATCATTCCTCCTTCTGATGCGTGAATGGTTACATGGTAGGGTGGCAGACTGCGCATAAAGAATGAAACTCAAGGATTCTGCTTGCTAAACAACCAATGGGAGGCTTGTTCGCGTAGTGGCTATCCATTTGAGAACGAAATACGTCCTTGCGGAGTTGATTAAAATCCGATCACATGCAGATGCGGTTACTTGTGACCCCGCCAGGAGGATATCAATATACGTATACGACCTCGAAGTTCCAAAACAAGCAATACCATTGGCGGAGCGGCCTTCAATTATGCATGCTCGATTCTAGTCTGTTAAACCCCATACACCTTCTCCAACCTTTGGCGGAGTTCGCGGCGGAGTTCCTAGATCGAATCGATATCCAATCCCGCCGTCGGTCGCCTCCTAACATAGAGCTGAGCTGAGGGGTCAACCTGGAGAGAGAAGGAATATCGCAGAGGCTCGGGCTCAGGGGTCGCGCCATCAGCCACTTTCCAGTCGTACTTGACGATCAAATGACAAAGAGCGACCTTGATCTCGTTGGCTGCGAAGAAGCGGCCTGGGCAAGCGTGCTGGCCGTGCCCAAAGCCTAAGCTCGCAGGTCCTGTCGAAACGAGATGTGCGGTGTTGTCCGTTTCCGTCCCGCGCTGCCTTTGAAAGCGGAAGGGGTCGAACTCGTCGGCGTTAGCATAGATACCCGAATCCCGGTGCTTGTCCGTCAAAACAGCTGTCCGAGTTCCTCTGGGAATTATGTTGCCGTTCGGGAGTTTGACATCTCCGACCGCCTTCCGGATCATGGATACTAAGACCAAGGTTAGATGGCTGACATTCTCCAACATGGTGTGAGAGACACTTACCCATGGATCCAGGTCTAAGCCTCTGAGATTCCTTGATGACACTGTCCAGAAGCTTCATGTTGTACAATGATGTTTTCTTCCACCCTTCAGCTTGAAGCACATTGGTGATTTCTTCTCTAAGCTCTTCCACGAGGCCGGGTCGTCTTGCGAGTCGGAGTAGAGTCTCAGTCAAAAGATCTGAAGTAGTCTCGATCGCAGCCATCGCGAGAGAAAGCTGAGAAACGGCAGCATCATACGTCACACCCTTGCTCTCCTCTTCTAACCATTCAATAGCATCGTTGTAGAACGTCGGCAGCTCACCTCGAGCAGCTGATTCTGCCCTCGCCTTTCTCCTCTCCTCAATCACCGGGGTGATGATATCTCTAGCCTTGGCTCCCTTCGCACGGAGTGCTTTACACCCTGGATGGAACCAGTGAACCAAGTTTCGTAGCCAGTTAGGGTACTCGCGGAGACTAGTCGCGGTAGAAAATGCCTCCAATGTATAACTCTTCGTAATATCCAGCCAATCTTGGTTGCGGCAAATGGCTGGACCAAGGAAAACCCTGGATGAGATTCGAGCGACAATATCGACGATCTCGGGATAGACGGTGACTGCTTTCCACTCTACATAACTGTTAGCTCGTCTCAGAAGTTGATGCAGCTTTTCTCTAACTCACCAGGCGACTTCCCAAAGTGAAGTTCAGTTGCGAAATTCGTTTCTTCGGACAGGGGTTCCGTCATTTTGTCTGCAAACACAGTCAGCATATACACTACAAGGTAAAGGAATGGACGTACTAAGAGATTTGGTAAGCTGCTTCCGAGCCATTGTCTGGATAAGGGCATCTGAACGAGTGCCACCCGCAAAAGCCTCGAAGCCAGGCAGATGTGAATGGAAGTCCTCCGCAATAGCTTTCATAAAATTCAGATTAGGCTCATTTCGAATATCATTGGCCAAAGCAGACGGGAAGATAGTGATTTCTCCAGACTCTGTCATCACCTTGAACATCTGGCCCTTGTACTTTGTCAGTCCCTCCTGCATAAGCTCCCCCGAGCGCCAACCGAAGTTCTTTCTTGCATCCCAGTTGGTCAGATCAAACCCTTTGGGTGGGTTGAGAAGAGGGATCTTGGAGGCCTTGATGCCCCCGAACGCGCGGATGAAAATGGCGACTCCCAGGATGAGAGCAATGCAAGTTGGGATGGCTAGCTTTGCACCTGGGTCCACGAGAGGAAAGTTGTCACTCCAGGAGAGCAGAGTTGGCTGAGCCGCTGCTGCAGAAGGCATGATTTCGGCGGTTGTACTGTGATTTGACTTGATGACGGAGGATCTGTCGTTGTGCTCATCATATCTCAAGCAGGCGGGCTTGGACGACGTATATATAACCAACCAGAATTGCAGTAACCCATCAAGCCAAGATCTCTTTTACTAGGTATCGAGTTTACATCGCATTCGGGCCAGTAGCGATCATCACGCCCGGCGAACCTACGGGATTTCGGATGCTAAAAACCCTCCGGATTTCCAGATGCAACCGCCGGAGCGCTATACGGGAGCTGCATGAGACCCCACAATGACAATGTCGATCCGCCAAGGTGGGCTGTGTTAAGATGATGATGCCAAAATTCCAAGACCTCAACACTTTTGAGGCATAAGCGAAGTTATCATCCTCGTTATCGGTTTCGTAACTGCACAGCGGAAGGCTATAACACCTCTAATCATCCCTCACGTCATGCATAGGCACGGAGATAGGAGGCTTAGCGTCGATCGATACGAAACAGGCGTTGCGTCGGGTCCATCTGCCGCTCGTCTCGTCGTTAACAAAGAAACGGCCCGTCTTTTTACTTACGTTGCTCCCGTTGATTGATCGGTAGATTCGACACTTCGGATACCCCGAACTACCGACATCCAATCAACGATATACTCCCCTCCGAGTGTCAAGCCCCGTGACCGAGCCGGAATGAGAAGGTAGGTTTTTTATCACAGAGGGTACGGAGGAAATATGTCGTCGCTTCGATGCGCGAGATCGTAAACGGACAAACCCCCTCACTTTTCAGAGCCCAGCATTTCCACGTATCTGCTCTTGGCAAAATTACGCTTCTCATTATCCTACAGGGGCTCCAAGTGCATCATGGCGACGCTCTAAATATACGAAGTAAGTTAACCGGTACACTACTCACTCCCGCTAAAACATGACAGAATCAACCCATGCGGTTCAAAATTCTACAATTATACTTTAAAACTCCCTGCCTTTCATACTAGGACATTCGCTTTCAAAATTTCGCCGCCGTACGAGGACAGTGAGACACAGATCCGTCATCATATTCTGAATTTGCTTTTTTAAGATATTCTAACTTCACGGCCTTATTCTACACGAAAACTATTTCTTACTCGTCAACCGCAGGTTATTCGGAGTTGGAATGGAAGAAATAAAGTCCGGGCTTGCTATCGATTGTTTGACGCGTCACGCTTCACTTGGAACTCGACCTCAAACTGTGAACAAATGACGTTAGGTGGATAATTATGGGGACCCTATGTTACAATATGCCCCAAATTTTATATGTCCGTCTAGTGGCTTGATAGTTCTGCATGTATTCATTCTCTCCAAGTCTCCGCAAGATCAACCGCGCAGGCATTGTACAGGACGCCGCAGTTCAATTCTTCTTGAGCAGCCTCAGGCTCCTCAGACACAAGAAAATTGTTCCACTACCATCTAAGCTATCTTCCTTCGACTGGGCCGAAACCAAATAGGCTTCGGGACTGCCCCGCCCGAGCATGAATGTGGAGATGGGGCGCAGTTCTCCCACACATGGGATCTACCTACAAACCACCTCCCATTTGACTATGTTGATACCAAACTACGGTATAATTCACTCTCTACGCAAAACATGTCACAACATCAGGAGCAAGAGAGGTAGAAGAAGTAAAACAGATCGCTTGTCCAAGGCCTCTTGGAGAACGCCGAGCTTCCATCTAAATTTGGCGGTCTAACAAAAGGGTATCAACAGATACATAAGAAGTAAAATCTATCCAAAATCCAAAATGCCAATACTTAGATAGAAGTAAGCCCAGAAATAAAAGAAGAAAATAAAGAGGAAGAAAGAAGAGAAGTAAAGAGAAGAGAAGAAGAAAGGAAAGATTTGTAAGAAGAGAAAAGTTGGTCAGAAGAGTAGAAAGGTTGGTGAGAAAAAGAAGAAAGTAGGATCAGATCTTGACGATCCACCTGGGCAGATCAGATCGCGCAGAATCGTAACCAAAAGTTTTAACCGCATCCAGCAGTCTTTTATACCCAGTATGGGTAGTTGTGGTGAGGGTTGGCAGTCTTGTTGCCCTCGCTTCGGATGAAGTCAATGAACTGGCCGACATTGGTGTACACACCGGGGTATTCGGGCAGGGCGCAGTCGAAACCCCACGACACCAGTCCGAGGAGGGTGCTGGAGGCGACATCGACGACAGGGCCGCCGCTGTCACCCTGGCAGGAATCCTTGCCAGTCGATCCGGCGCAGAACATCTGCTGGGTGATCTGGGTGTCGTTGCGGTTGTACGAGGCGTTGCACTTGGCGCGCGAGATGACGGGGACGGAGACCTTTCGCAGATCCCTGGGGATGTCCTCGGCGCTAGAGTCGAGCAGACCCCAGCCGGCAACAGTAACGGTGGTGTTTGCTGCGGGGTCGGAGCCGGCCTTGGGGAGAGAAATGTACTTGATGTTCTCGTCCTGGCGGATGGGGCGTGCCAGAGACCAGATGGCAATGTCGTTGTTCAGGGTGTCCTCGTCATACTTGGGGTGAACCTTGATGGAAGCAACGTTGACCTGCTTGCCGCCGGAAGCCCAAAGCTGTGATATGCAAGTTAGTCATAACTGCCATGAAGAAGAGGCGCCAGTTTCGGAGCAGAAGATACTTACGTTGGATCCGGCACGGACGCGGACCTGGTTGGCCGGGTAGTCGACAGAACAATGGGCAGCAGTGAGCACGGTCTTGGAATCGAGCAAGACACCACCGCAGAAGTGAGATCGGGTCTCTGCAAGCGACAGACTGACAATGTAGGGGAACTCGCCCTCGTCGGCCTTGGTTCCGCCCACAATCTTGGCGCTGAAATCCGCCGCCATGGCAGCGGCGGGCATCAGAAGAGCGGCAGCAGTTGAGAACTTCATCGTGAATGATTGAAAAGTGTGAAAAGAAAAGCGAAGAAAAGGCGAAGAAAGAAGAGAAAAGAGAACAAAAAAGACGTAAAGAAAAAGAAAAGAAGACACACAAAGAAAGGACGAAGATGTCCGACTGGCCAGATGCTTCAAGACAAGAGACTGTTGATGAAGATTCGCCACTCCAAGATTGGGCTGGACATCTCGGTATTTATCAATTGAGCTGAGCATATCAGGCGCAGGGCTGCCACAAGCGGTGCCGTGGCCCTTGTTCCGTGATACATGAAACGGACTAGGGATCACCGCACTGATGCTCATCTATTGTGGCTCTGGAGCGATCCATTTCCAAGGAAATGCCATTGGTGTCAGCGTCAACGGTCGGAGCTGCGCCTGGTCAAGCTATTCCCGGAAACTACAAGGGCTGAGTCTTGCTAGGAGAATGGTCTATTATTACTAAGTGACTGGGTGAGCCTCTCCGCATTTCGATGATCAATTCCACCTTTTAATCCTCGCTCTCCTTGCAGACTCGGCGTGGTTGAAACGACTGCCTGTCTATTGAGCCTTGCTGGGTTGGGGGATTGCCTGATTTGTGGTAGACGACGCGTGTGTGCTCACTCTGCCAGCTTTCGACTGTTGAGCTGCGTGCCATCAAGATCTCAACTGAACCTGCGACGGGATTCATCTGCCATGCAAGGAACCTGCCAACCCAGCCTCTAGATGCCACGCTGATTGGTCTGCGGAAGCAGTCCCTCGGAAGACTGCCATGTACGTGTCGTCTCCAGACGGAATAAGCTTCATTAATAAGCGGTGGCCGGAGGATAATCCCGCTTTCTATTGGTCTATGGCGACGCGAGTATAAATAACATTGGAGTGGGACTCTTATCCTGAGCCATGTGTCTTTATTTAGCACGGCAATCACGTAGCCCCCGTCGATCCCTTATCTCCGTTTCAGATTATTCGAGGGAGGTCAGCACCAGAGCTAAGAGAACGTCATATGTATAGCTGCTAAAGATTGATCATTTTCGTTCACCGTAGCTAATTCAACCGTCTCCCCAAAATCAGGTTCAAAACCCCAAACGTTTTGTTAGTTTCATATCACAAGTCGGGGATGCAATATTGCGCAGACTACGGAGTAACTTCCAAAGGATTCGGATGGGCTCATCTAAAATATACTGACCCAATGCCCCTGTAAATCAAACTTGCCTTGGCTTCCTAGCTGGGCATTTACCTTGCGAGGATAATTCAACATTCCACTTGAGTGTCCGCAGCTTCCGATTTAGATTGCTATCTTCCACCAACCAACTTTTAGCATCGGCCGCATGGCTTCCAAGGTAGACTCTGCCGTGTCGGATCCGGATAGCGAATACAACCTTAACCATGCCGTTGTACTTGCAGGTTATTTATCCCGCATAATATCAAACTAGATTCTTTTGGGGGAGTGAGTAATTGAAGAAACAAACAGCACGATATTAGGGTCCGGAGGAAAGATAACCCGATTAAACTCAGTATTTAGAATGTTAAATAGAAGAAACCAACTGAGTCTTGCCGCTCTTTTGATTGATTTTGAAATATGTAGACCTTGCTAGAACTTGATGTGTGTATATGTACCTCACCTAGCATCTTCGCTGTCCTAAAAACCGCGCCTACATCATTATGACGAATGCTACTACCAAAATGCCCAATTTCAACTGAATTAGATCATAACCGCCCCTGATTCTCCAAAGAGATCTTCCATTTGGATATTGCTACGCGTTTAACGCGCTTTATTGCCGCGCATCGGACTCATAATATTGTTCTGGCCGTTGCTATAGGGTAACCCAATCACGAACAATTACGAATACGAATTTGTTATCTTATCTTTTTCATTAAGGTAATTCGGCCGAGAAGAGCTCAGCTATTAATAACTTACGTCTATTTCTCTCCTTATTGTCTTTTTTTTTTTTTTTTTTTTTTTTTTGGGTATATCTTAAACCAGTTCAAGCCTAATTATCGTGTTTGGAATCTGCACTGACATTGGAGAATTTGGTGAACCTACAATTGATAGACGCGGTTTGAGAGACGTGGGTTAGGGTGTTTCAATCAATAAACGGTAGAACGGTACCCAATTCGCAATCCGAGAATCCAGAAAATCCCAAACCGACGTTGTACTCATCATGTGTTACATACAGCGTTTCGATGAGTCTGCGACATACTGGCAAAGTAATTGGTGGGGGCGCGTTGCTTCAATACCAACCGCGCCGCACATAGGACTTAGAGAGCGCGAACAGTATGAAAGGCGACGGACACGAACAGCACCCAATTGAAAGAGACAATTTGATTAGAGGATAGCTTCGTAACTCTAGCTGAGGGGCGAGCATTAGAAAATACCGGAATCGTATTCGACGTACACCATGCTGATATGCACGAAATTACCTTCATGAGTAATAGAGCTGTGAGTTTGAGGCGACTGGAAGAAAAAGGCCCATATAGTAGCTTGAATAAAGCACTGAATGAATCAATAGCAAAGGTACTTCTCTACAACCGAATTGGGATACCTGACATGGTATATCCAATACGGAACTGTATGCATCCGTGATCCATTTGTCAAGGCACGGGCCGGACGGGAGTGGGGACTGGCACATGAAAACCGACAGTATTAGTGTTTCTCAATGTTCACTTGCCTCACTGCTCAAACAATTCCTGGATGATGCGCCAAGGGGTTACTTTACTCTTGTTTCTTCCCTTAAATCCAGTTTTGTAATGCCGCGTGTTGCGATCATCAAGACACTATCGGATATTGAGAAATCGCAGCACTGAGATTCGCTAAATGCACCTGATCTTGGATCAACACTGACGAGTTTAAGCAACGTCACCCTCTTTTGGCTCGCTCAGTTCCTGGAACTTATGTCTTATATGAGATTCACACAATTTGAGGGCCATATTTCCACACGAACCATGCTTCCTACGGATATATTGACACTCTTTGTTCTCTATAAGCATGGGGACACATCTAGCACGATTTTCTTTAAAATGTCCCTACCATCGGGGGCTTGCGTAAAATCGCACTTGAAGAATTGTAGCGAACAGTATGCTACAAGAGCGAGAGGACTGGACCGCGACATTGCCCACAAAAACAAGGAAAGGGAAATATTGTATAGCAGTTGGGTATTATACTAGGTAGTCTAAGTCTATTTGCTTCGTTACTCCAAAAAGAGGAAAATCATTTTCCAAGATCAGTATCGTCTAAAGTTATAACCTTCTTGTCAAGCAACAGCTTTGCAATAGGATACACAGCCCTGGAAAAGTTGCTGCGCAGATCCAACACATATTGAGGGTCAATATTGTTATGAGTGACGCCGTGCCTTGCCTTGTTCCCACTGAAAGCATGCAGCAGGTATGTGCAGGAGAAATCGCGAGCCCAGCTTGGCATCAGTGACTTATCAGCGTCAAAGTCTTCTGGGATATCTTCCTCCTCCAGAGGGACTCCCTGGCGCATGCTCGAGTTTCCACCAGGAGGTATGATCGGGGCGCCTTCGTGGGTGGAGAACAGATTGTCGATGTCGTGGTCAAGCCAGCTCCCGGGGGCGAAGGCGGCTTGGTTGAGTGCGAGTAGCTCGCAGGGCTGTTCTATTGCCAGGCGATTCCCGATGCGAGTAAGGGCAGCGTTGCTGTGGGTGGTCCAGCCACCATCGTACACTCTGTTCATCTCCTCCATCCACTCAGTCAACGCCAGACTCCCCGCGACACCCATGAAGGTGCCACTGTTCAGTTCGCCTCCCTCCTGTCGTCCGCCGACGGCGGCAAAGCCGCGTTCTCGCAAGGGCTTGAGGTCGCGGAGTGGGAAGACATCGAAATCGACATAAGTGCCCCCAAAGTCGTGCACAGCCTTGACCCTGACAAAGTCCGACTTGTGTTCCAGTCCCGAGATCTCGACCCCATTTCCAGCATGGGTAGGGACCGTGATGCTGTTGATGGTGAGACTGGGGATGTTGAAGATTAGTTGATTCCACTTCCCCGTGCTACCACTCTTCGCTCGAGCGATTGGAGCGCTGTCGGTAGCGACATTTGTGTGAAGATATATCTTGTCGGGGCGCCAGAGATGGTACGCTGAGTAGATGCTTAGAAAGTGACTGAACTGGAAGGAGAAATCGCCGGACGGGTCGCGAAGAATGAATACATAGTGGGCTATGTTTGGGATGGGTTCGTGCTTGGCGGCCAGAGTCGCGTTGCAGGTGAGAGCGCTGGGCTCCTCGAGTTTGCACTTGGTATATCGACTAGGGGGGAGCAATAAGTGTCTTAAGTATGATCTTCTCTCGAAAGGTAGGTAGAATATGATGGTGGAAAGCAAAAAGAGTACGGCGATGCAAACGATGATCCTATGTTTCCGGCTGAAGATTTGGATGCGTGACACAGCCTTGGGCTCCCCCAACGGGAGATGCATGGTGAAATGTTGATCCTTGTAGTCGAAGGTGCGAGAACTCAAGGACTCAAAAACAAGAAACAGAGAGGGACAGGGAACGTAGAAGAGCCAAGACAAAGAGGACAGAGTGAGGAGGGAGGGAGTCCAGACAAGATCGGCATGTGGGTTGGGCAACGGAAGGGGCCTCCTTGGATGGGCGTATAAGGTTTTGTCAGCGAAGGTACTCCGTAAAGTGGGATAATCAGGACAGGCGAGATGGGGAAAGAACTAAATTGCAATTTGATGAAGGGATGCGAAAGGCCTTTGGGAAATTAGAGACCTTTGAGACAGATCGCTGGGTCTGCATGCCAACGAGGCCCACTGGAATGATATATATGCACTTGCCCACGGCTCTGGTACGCCACGAATGCGTCAAACATGTGTTGCCCGAAGACCTAGTAAAAGAAGGTTCAGATACACATCACGTGGCACGTAAGTAGGTTAAATTTAATCTCAAGTTGAGTTCCAATATCAATGCTGGGCTGGAACTGCGTGTTGAAGACGGCCATCTCCTGCAAAGCTCGATAGCCTCTGCGATTACAGCAACCTTGTTCACTCTAAAATTGTCCACAGCAGACTTAACAACAATTTTGACTGACATTGTGGCATGTCCGACTCCTGAGGATCGACTCGCATAAGGACCCCATCTCACGGGAGCAGGAGCTTTCAGCTGCGACAGAAGTCCCTTTGGTGGTCAATGCATGCTTAACTCGTGGATTTTTTTCTTGCATATCACACCTAATTCGTACAGCTTTCATTATGTCACGGCAGTGTGTATTGACCGCCTTGCTGGCTGTGCATCACCAGGCCATTGCCGACGGGGCTAGCCCAGGATCCTTTTCCAAAGCCCAATATATCTGCTCGCGTATAGACGGCGTGATCAATTGGCCAGCGGGAGGACTCTTGGTTTGAACTTTTGGTACAGTACCCGTGGGCGTCAGGTTTCCAATGTCAGGGTACCATGAAGCAAACCAGGATCGCCCGCGGACAGCCTGTTACGGATTTCATCACCTAAGAGCCCCGGATTTTGCCAATCAGAGGCCCGGTGCCGGGATATTGTCGGTACGCCTTAATGGGCTGTCGGAGCTGGCGACACGCTACGCATTACTTCACCGTGGGGTCCAAACAGTTTCGAAGGCCGCTGTTTCCTGAGAGGTTACGAGGGAGAACCTTGTCCCTCCCCATGGCCTTGACCCACAAGGCGTAACCAGAAACCTTTCTTATGGCCTCTCTCGGAAATAGCCTGACTCCCGATTTAGTAGTTTGGGGCGAAGCCGCTGTCTTCGTCTCACAGAATCCTTCTCCCCACCATTCAAATGTGCTCAGCCTTCTTTTCTCCCCGGTAACTTTACCATTCTTGGGTCACGCTTAGACCGAACTGCTCGGACTCCGTCTCGCGAGTTCCGTGATCATCACCAAATTTCCTGCCGGTACTCGCGCTTTGGTTCACCTAACCGGGCGTGGGATCAGCAGCTATTTAAGCGTCAATGATCGCCAACATAGTAGTCGCAAAATAGACTACTTTCAGCACGGTTTCCACTTAGCCATGCCTGAAGCACCTCGGGACAGGTACCCGCGTGGCTTATACGGCAGATGAATGGCCAAGTCAGACCTATTATGGATATTGAAGGATTCGTAAATGGTCATTTTCCAGTTCGGGGATGAAAGAGGTCAAGTTCAACAGAGTTCTCTAAGTTTTAACTCCACTCGCAGTGGATATTCTAACTCACGGTCTGACGTTGAGCTGGTGCCTGGAGGAGAAGTCAAGGAAAGAACAAATAATAAGCTAGAAGCGGCTTCATTATTCATTATTTTGAGATGTCAGGTCTGGCAACTTCTGTTGTTTTTAGCTTTATACTCAAACTCTAAATAAGCGGCTTCGTCGCCGCAAGCAGTCCCCCGACTGATCGGAGGGCTGTGTCTTTGATAAGCTCAGAGCAGAGCTGCTTTGCGTTATCTCTGATGATTCCCATCATATCTTTGACGACCTGGTCTCGAGTCCTGGCCAGACCCTGGGAGGTAGGGATGTTGACACAAGATACTGACATTTTATTGTTATTGCTTGGAAAGGTGGTTGTAATTCGTGGTGATGAGCTTCCCCTCTTAGGGGCTATGGCTAAAATATATACCTCTGGCTAGCCCTTGTTAGAGGTTTTGAGATGTTCATGCCTGTGCCTAGGCTATATATGTTAGGTTTGCCTCATCTTGGTGTGGAAAGTTTGGGTATAGACCGTAATTTTTTTTTCTCAAAAAAAAAAAAGAAAAGAGAAAAACTGCATGGTAAAGTCATGATGGTAAAGTCGTGTATGCGACCTGATTTTGGGACAACTCTCATTTACAACTAGAAAAAACAAACAGATGAGTTTACACACAATAAGCTTCCCACTCGCCGCTCAGGCGCGTAAACTGCAAGGCTGTCTTTAATTATCGCCGATCTTTGGAATACTACACTTATCACAACCATTGTTAACCTCACAGGATACCAGTAATCACAAGCTGATAGGTGCTGCTAAGGAAGTACAGTCAACCGAGATCCAGAAGAAGCCTTCAGAGCTTTAGTTTAAAGCAGCTAACTAGCCTGTTTGACTTTGGTAGTTATCTTCTTTTGTGATTACTGGTATTGCACTTAGGAAGTACTAAGATTACTAAGTCACCTAGCTGCCCATCTCTAACAATAGGCACTACCGCCGGTTTGCTCCTTGGCTTGCTCTTTGACATCTTATTGTAATCTTTGAGATGCTTATTGTATTAGTGGTTGCAAGTTTAGAGCAAGTTAGGCGAGAGCTCGGTGGGATGTTTGAGACATGAGTGTGTGCAGCGATGTGCGAGACTCGATTGACTTGACCGGCGGCGAAGGTAGCGATGTCACTTGACATGCCCATGATGTGGAGCGACGAAAGCGGCGATTTGCGAACGGATTGTCCATTCCAGGAGGACTTGAGCTGTGTAGCTCAGTCAGCCCAGGGATGGCGGCCCTCAAATAGATGAAAAGCAGCATTTTAAGGTTCATGAAAGGACTCACGCCGACGAAAGAGTTATTATGCCGGACACAGCTATTGTTGGTGTTGAACCTGATGTACGACCGGGCGTAAGACTCGAAGCTGGGAAACAAGGCTGGAATTTAATGTATTGTGATACTGGGTATAGTATCAAGTTGTTCAATTCTCGGAATTTGGGAATTTTCCCTTACTTTTTTAAGCAGCTGCCGCGTAACTTTATAGCTCTCCCACTTACTACCTCTTACTACTGTTAATCTCACGGGGTGCCTTCATTTGATTAAAATTTGTGATTATTGTTCTCTACTTTTAATATCGCTGCTGCCTATGTATTTTCCCATAGTCTCGGGGTCGTAACACTGACACCGCTTGTGATGCAATAGTGCAAGATCCCTGACTTATTTATTCTGTCAAGCAACACAAGTTCGCAACACAAGTTCAGCTCTCCTTTGAATAACCTGAAGAAACCGGCGACGAACATCATCGAGAAATAGTCATAACTGTCATTTAGAGCATAGCAACGACACCGATGGCCAATAGGACCTTGGCAGGGCCGACTGATCCTGCGCCAGCGGGGACGGCAGTAGTCTGAGCGGGAGCATTGCCCCCGGTGGGCGTCTGGTTGGGGTTTGCAGGTGAGCCAGCGCTAGTCTGAGACCCGGAGACCGCAGGCTGCTGCGTGAAACCGCTTGGGTTCGGGCCACCGGCACTGGTCTGAGATCCGGAAACCGTAGGCTGCTGTTGCTGCGAGGAACCACTTGGCGCAGGCTGCTGTTGCTGCGAGGAGCCGCTCGGCTGCGAGCCGCCGACACTGGTAGGTCGGAAGGGACCGTTGGTGGACGTGGGACCGACTGGCACGACAGGCTTGGTGGTCACGACCGTGCATGGGCAGTTGGTGATTGTGAGCGTAGTCGGCTGCGTGACAGTGTAGGTCTGGCTGTTGTAGGTCAGAGTTGTGGGGACCGGGCAGTAGGTGGTGATGGCAGTGACGACGGTGGTGGTTGTCGTGACAGTGCCGTTGGGGAAGAAGCCGCTGCTGGTCTTCACAGGAGGCGGAGGCGCCTGAGAGCAGGCGGTCGGGGTAACGAGGGTTCCGTTTCCAGCAAATGGGTTGTAGCCAAGACAGCTGGCATACTGGGCTGCGCAGGTTGAGCGGTTAGCACCGGGCTGGATACGACACTTGTTATAAGCATCGTTGCAGGTATCGACACAGCTGCTGCTGGGCTGAGCCGGGGTGCTTGTAGTAGGCTTGACGGGGATGGTAACAGTGGTTGGGCTGCAGGGGACGGTAAGAGTAGTTGGACTGGTGACAGTGATTGTTGTGTCAGTAAACGTGAGTGTTGTCGGCTCTGGACAATATGTGGTAATGGCTGTGATGACTTTGGTGGTAGTAGCCGGGGCAGGGACGGTTGTAACAGGTCGGCTGATTGTGCAGGGGCAGTTGGTAATGGTGAGAGTAGTGGCAGAGGTGACCGTGTATGTCTGATCGTTGTATGTGACGGTAGTAGGTGCTGGGCAGTATGTTGTCACGGCTGTAACAACCTCGGTGGTCCAAGTAGTAGACGGAATTACGGCTGGGATACTGGAGTTGGTCCAGAACTTGGTGGCTAGCGCCAAGTTGACGCTGCCTGCAAGCACTCCTATAATTCCGGCACGCATCTTGAAAATTATTTTGTATCGTTTATATGCTGAAGCGAGTGGCAAACTGAAACGAGGGAGGTCTTGAAGCGAGTGAAGACTTGTGTGGATTACGATGGTGGCTTGGAAAGAAAGAGCTCTTGGTCACTTTTATACCGAACCCAGAAGAATAAAATTCTTCAAGAAAACGTCATTGACCCAGATATTTACACAGGAACTTTCCTGTTGCTCGTATCTCGCCGACCTGCCAAGGTGCTAGATGCGGTGTTGTGGGTTCAAGGGTGGGGAGATCTGTGTGGCACATCGGCTCAGATATCCGGAATCGACATCTCAGGCAGGCTTTTGTCATGTTTAAAATACTATGAAATCCATTAAAATTCCATCACAATACACGAGAAGCATGTTGAACCTCGAGTCAATGATCTAGACGTCTGCTTATGATACCAGTCGTGATGAGGCTGTTCCAGCTGATGGGGTGTTCTCTCCCATCTGAATTGCTTAGAGACGTTAGAAGAACGAGGGACATTATCGCTGTTATCTTTCCACGTACAGGTCTCATTAATCTTTACAGAGCTTTCAACGACACATCAGACAAGAACCTGCTTCCGTCCTCAACCCTTGTTTATCGGCGACATGCATTTTGCAGTAGTGCAACCTCTTTACCCACTCATGACCTACATAACTCTGATTGATCATCGCCTTTGTTGTGGCATGATCCTGACGGCAGTTCTGCGGTTTTTTCTCCCAGCGTGTACCACGAGAGGCTGAAAATACGAGACTTTTAGCTTGAAGATATGTTATCGCCCCATTGCTTCTCAGCTTGCTAACCCTAATCCAGACTCTGTGTGTTGGTCTATTCTACAAACGAAAATACCCCATAAAATGCAGGTTCTGTTAGTGGCTCAGAATGAAGTGCCCCTGGACCAGATGGGGCGCCGGATACATCATCGCGATCGTACATGACATGGCAGGTCCCGATTGGATACCTCGTATCGTACCCACGTGGGAAAACATGTCTTCACCGGCTGCCGCGGAGTCTACCCGTCAGGTTTGATGGACAGAACGCTGTTGGTTATTGCTTAATGTCTATTCGCCCGCGTGGAGGAGCTGAACCATGACGTAGAACAGCCTTCTAGCAGTTTAGTGTCGACACGGTACTTTTGGGCCAGAGCTGCTAGAGGCCGAATCAGGTCTTACTAGGCCGAATGCAACGGCTCGGGAACTATCAACTGGAGGCATCCCTCTCATGGTGAAAGTCTAAAGTGAACTGGAATGCGTTTGCATCGTATTGGTTGCCGGGACTAGAGTGTGACCCAGTTTTACCGCTGAGCAGCAACATGGCAAACACACCTCGTGACGACCCTAATACGAGAGTCAACCGCCACTAGACTGGATTACAGGTGTCCAGACTTGACCGGATATGATGGATGTTCAGGGAATAAATCAATAGTATTACTATTAGTCTAACTGGAGTAGCGATTTATATTAACATTAAGCCCGGTAGCTCTACATACAGATGAAGGTTGCTTCTGTCATAAGCTGCCCCTCCTCGACAATCTCCTGATCACCGACCTTAATTCTGAGAGATGCTTTTGTGGCGTACTGCAAATGTTAGATGATGGTAAAAGAATGTTTCTAATGGGCCAACTTACTTGGTAACAATACGGCTTTAGTCCGACAGCGGTGGCTAAGATTGATTTGACGAAGGCAGGTAGTTCAGCCATGATGTCGATTCGGTCCAACCTTGTCCCCAGATCCTCTTCCAAACTTGCTTCAACTTGGTTCCCGTCATTGTCTTTACCTTTCCAGGTGAAACTGACGCGTGTCGGCTCCGGCCAGTCATTATCAGGATCTTGCTCCGTTTTCACATGGCCAACCGCATTATTAGATCCGGCGAACAGAATTGTGTCGCCCTTGGTGATCCCACCTACATTCACCACGGTAGACCCATACGAGGGTGGCGTGGTAAATTCCATCATGACCGCTGAATGACTGGGCCCCTGGAAGTAGGCAAAATTCCACTTTCCAGCGGCGTGATGTGGCTTCATGCCCTGGAGAGCATAGACGAACATGGACTGACCGTGGAAGTCAACCGGGCCTTCGTCAGCGATGGTGATGGTGCCCTCGGCAACACAACGCGGCCAATAAGCGTGTCTCATCGATCCCCATGGATTTTCAAGGTCGGTCCCATAGAGAGTTGTTCCATCCTTGCCAACATGGAAGCCGGGAGAAACCCGCGTGACGGTGAGGTCTACAGCGGTCCCTTCGCTGACGGAGGTCTTAATCCTGTAAGATTTCCCGTTCTCGGAGAGCTCTATAGAGAGCCCCTCGGCATAGATTGCAGTCTTATCCTCACTGAAGCGTATGTCATTTATTGGCAGCGAGGACCAGAAATGAGGCTTGGAGGGATCCTGGGAGTAAATCTTGATATTGAGATGGCCGCTAATTGCGATACCGCTGAAAATGAAATGTTAGGTGAAGGTAGGTTCCAATGAGTGCACAGGCATAGAATATGGGTATGCCTACATGACGTTGCTGTAGAGCATCTGCACCCAGGCAAGGCGACCGCTGTCCGCGACAAAGTAGAACGTCTGGCTCTCGACATTGGTGTAGTCGAGCTCCTTCCATGTCAAACTATCACGCGAAAGTTCGGTGTAGCCACCAGGCGCATCTTCTTCAGAGACCGGCTTGATGGCCGAAGGTCCCCAGATTGGTTCCTGGGTGCCGGCCACATTGGCCAACCTTGAACAGAGTTAGCACACAAATAATCGTGGTGCATATCATCCGAATGAGCCACTTACTGCTGCTTTGCCCACTGAAACATGATAGATGATGATGGTTCTTTGTTTTTGTGTTGTTCTAGAGAAGGAAACTCAAGGGGTAAAGTAAATTGAGGCGCACGATGATCATACGGTGCGGGTGGGGTGGGAAATTGCCGGCTGATTCTTGGTTGAGGGCTGATGACTCTTGCAAATTTGCCTTAAAGTATCCGCAACCCCTGTTCCTCCTTGGGAATCCCAGTAGAATTCTGATTCTGGCCTTTGCCTCAAAAACAATTGACCAAGCTCTTATTAGAGTTTTGGAGGCGTTGATGCCTGTGCCTAAACTGTATGTTTTACCTTTGCCGTTTATTCGTGTGAGTTAAGTTTGAGTATGGGCCATAGTTGCGTTGAAGAAAACTTTGGGAAACCCTAGCCACGTGTAGCCTGATTTTGGGATATTCCTTCCTTACGGCCAGAAGAAAACATAAACATAGACATAGACAAACAGACGGAAGACCACAGTCTGGACTCTGGAGGCGCGACATAATAAGGTGACCTCGCTTAACGTAGATGATGATCTTGGGTGGCCCACTTGTTCCGCAGCTTCCGCAGCAGGAGATCTCAGATCCTTGAGGCCTAGGTAGTCTGGTACCAAGATTAGCAAGGAGTCTGTTCATGGAGCTATCTATCTAGATGCGAGAATAGACCTGGAGCTTTCATATGTGCTACTTGATTAACGTGGTAGCCTGGATCTTCTCATGATTCTTAGCGTTTCACGAGCCGAGCCGATTGACAGGTATATCAGATGCTGTAAGATTTGAAATTTGACATATAAACTCACATGAGCCTGATTTTCATATCATCTGTGCTGGTTCTCATTTTTGGGTGGCGAGCGAGCCAATTTCAACATTTCTTCACCCTAAGAAGGTGCCGATGACCCGAATCTTTGCTACGAGTATATGAGGAGCACAGGCTGATCATATTGTGAGAATCCGATTAGCAACTTAGCAGTCTCGCCAGTTGTGCTTCCTTTGAGAAGGGACGATTAAGCCCGCATACCGCTTTTTTTAACATGGCCTATCATGGTTATTGTACAGTGTCGAAAACACAATGTGGTTTCACCTTAGATGACTAATTCTCACTGATGCCTGATGACAGCGGTCAGAAATCCTACATTATGGCACGGTATTATTATTCTGGCCGGGCTTATAGCGACATTCGGAATTTCCGAGGCCGAGAGAGAACATGTCCGGGGCGCAGTTACTGGAAACGCTGGCATAGCATGGCATGACACTGTTGCTGGTAAATTCAAACAAGCAGAATAATGCCGTATCTTATGCATATAGGGGTGCATCCCGTATTGATTATTAACCGAGACGCGGCTCACTATAGGTTGAAGGGGGAGCACCCCCGGTCAGGAGAACGGGAATTTGGACACATGGCGTTGATCAATTAAATAAGGCGTCAGATATCATACACTCACCGTGCGAGCTTAGGCATCGGGAAATGTAGGGAGGCTGCTTGGTGCTGGCATAATATGATCATGGGGTGATTCCACCATCACGCTGGTGCCAGAGTGAGCTGATGCGATTTCACCCGATGCTGTGGCATGCCCCCCCTAGGATACCAAGTAATGGTCATTAAAAGCAGATTCAGGAGTTGATTCAAAAATAACAAGTGAGGCTTTGTTGATATTTAATTCCATTCACCGTCAATCCAAACGTAACTTCTAATCATCTTGTCTTTTCGTCAAACTTTGAATACACCTCGTTGGTTTTAACAATGGTTCAGGTTCTACCAGCTCTTGGTTTCTCTGGCAAGGGTCTTCAGCGATCTGCGGGCCCAGAAGGCCCCCAGACGACTGTTGTGCACATTAAATCGCCACTTCTCCTAAACAAACACGCAAAAGGAGCTGCCCAAGCCATCGCGCGTCGTCCACGGCCTTCTCAGAGCCAGAACCAGCAGGAAAGAATCATCCAAACATGCAAACTCTTTGACCAACCGACTGAGATCATACTTCTCATCTCGAAGTTCTTGAACAATCCTTCTCGGGCCGCCTTCACGCTATCATGCAAGACAGCATACACCCTGGTAGGACCCGCTCCAGGGGAGAAGTTCCGGCTGAAGACGATGGAACGGACCGCTCTACTGCAGCTGATGGAGAGAGATCCAACGGTCGGCGATCACCTGTACTACTGCGATCGATGCATCATTCTCCACCCCTTTGAGGAGCGCTGGACGAAGCCCCCCGTGTTGATGCTGTTGGATAGGGACCTCTGCAGCACATGGAACCTTCACCCTATGGGCAGCAGCCTACGGGTTGAGTACTGTCACGCTCGACTGGTGATGAACCGGCACTTCTACGGCGCTCCTAACGGACTGCCCGTAGAGAGTCTGACCTCAAAGGTCACCAACAGCCGTAGCAGCGCAGAGCTCATCCAGTCCAGGACAGCACGCATCATCAACGATCAGCTCTACATCCGATCAGAGCACAGAGTCGTCCCCAAGACTGCCACTGTGGATCCAGACACGTTCTATCGCTGCCTCTACATCTTCAGCCTCAATATCTGCCACCACCAGGAGACAGACCATGTACATACCATCTCTCCCGAGGTTCTTCGATTCGCGGCCAAGACCAGGCCGTCGATGCTGAATCCGCTCGCCTCTTCCACCCGCCAGTCCAGCTCGCAGGGATCGTGCAAGAGATGCCCGACAGATTACGAGACAACGGTGCAACTCGAGAAGGGCGTGCATAAGTCTGGCCAGCAGACTCTCACTGCGACCGTCGTGTCGTATCAGTTACTGGGAAGATGCCGATCAACACCTGACCCATCGGCCTACAGCTTGTTCAATGTGGGAAAATCGAGGGCCATGGAGAACTTTTACTGGCGCGACTTGAAGGACTGCCCTGCTGGGTCTGTGCAAGAACGCTGGAAATCAGTGGATGATATTCAGCATGAATAAATCATACAATCAACCACCTAGTTGATTTATTGGCTGCTTTTTTCTTTTTTTCTTTTTCTTTTTTGAGATCATTATGAGCAAGCAAATTAGGCATAAAATATAGACTACAGTGGATTCAATCATAGAGGATGGACAACAGAACTTGGCGCCGGGAGTTTATTTTAAGGTTATTGATACAGGAAATAGACTACAAGGTACATAGAGTGTACGAACACACGCTGCTTTCTGCTAGATAGGTACACTGATTTAGTCATGGGATCATGGACGGAGTACTCGCCACTTAATACAATGATATTTTGGTTTAGAACCTCAGCAATTCAACTTCCCCCTGAGTACTTACGTCTAAACTTGGCTGTCTTGGACTCTTGAGTAGGAATATGGCTGATCTTCCATGAGCTCTTATCGAAAGAAAGCTTTGAACTGGCGTCCATATAGAGACAATTTACTCTTGTTTACATTCTCAAAATACAAAGTATCCCAGGCTCTAGACCTCTGGCGAGGGGAGAATATGTCGTCTGAAAACTGAAGCTGGTGAGTAACGTTTTAGGCCTGTAAAAGCTCACTCTTGGCGACCTGTTTCTCAAAAGATGACCGAAATACCCTGCAAGAGGTTTGAAACCCTATTTCAATGGATTTCTAAGCTTTGATAATGGTTTGAGGTGGCTGGTAGCTTAAATGTTCAAAGATTAGTTATGATGGCAATCCACCTTCGTATATCTTTTTGCTGACTTTACGAGGAAAGCAATCTACTTGAGTTGGTATAATTTGTGAAGGCAATATTGACACCGGAGATTATTCTCCTTAGGCAAAGTCTTTTTCCGCAACGTCTATGCGAGGGAGAGAAACCACATGCCATCTGGCCTCCCTTTGGGCACTAGTATACATAATTTAGGGAAGGAAATATCGACCAAGGGACTTTACGTCTTACATAGTAGCCTCTCGTATGGAATACATGGTCAGTTGTCAATAAGTTTGATCGCGGCTGCAATTCCATTAGCAGACCTGGAGATGGCAACTGCTATATGCAATAATGATGTGCACTTAAAGACGCCATTGATGATCGCTGGTATATACAAATAGATCAGGTTTGGTACGATGTGTTTTGAGAAGACATTGCGACTATTGGGTTATGCGTGGTTTGCGCTGTGAAAACAACCATTATATTAGGGACACCACTACTTAGACGGGAGACGATTGGAGCTACGAGCGATTCCGCAAATGACCAAAGCGCACTGCAAACCACGCGTGATACCAAGCTGTGAGGTGAAGATTGCGATATTCTTTGCCCGCCATGAAGCAGATCTAGCATGTCTGGCTATGTGAGCTGGATAAATCGAAATTGAATTAAGCCGATATTATCAAGTGTCTGCAAGATATGAACTTCTGGCCTCCAACAGCATTGGTGGCTTCAATTGGAACTTTTGCATGTACATATGCTGTTGCGATTTCATGTGCAGCACCCATGTAGCATAAAGTGAACCCAAGAATGTCTAGAGCCGTAGAACCACTTGACGTCCGGGCGTGAACGGTTGATCGGGGCTTCGGCAAGGGCTTGGCTCGGACCCAATATAAGTGTCGCCTCTGCCAAGACTCTAGAGCAAGGAGGATGAGAAGGAATCTAATCACGGATTTATTGGTATTGAATACTTGGGACGCGAGTTTGTGGCTAGAGTCTGTGATGGAGGGATGGAGGGTTCAATTGTCTTAGGCACAATTGACCAAAGAAGTGATGATCAGCAAGAAATATTGAGTGAGAGTTGGACATAAAGTTTCGGCAGAAACCACATCTGTATGAAGGACCTGTACCTGCAGATTTATGCGTTATCATGCGGATCTGCCATTTCCAAGTCGCCATCGAGGCGAGCTCCGAATCTCCCTGATCCAAGGTCCCAAATGCAATTCTGGCTTGCAGGTCTAGTGGCACCGCAATTAGAAGGTCTTGATGGCCTTACTGGTCCTTTTGTAGAGGAGTCCAACTTGGGAACTCGTTCATTAAATTTATGAAGAACCTTTGCAATGTCGATGCCTGCCTAAAGCAGAAGGTGTCACTCGCGTGCCATCTCCTTTATAAGCGGGGCCTCGCCTTCGACCAAACATCAGCATCATTCTGTTGACTGACAGCTTGCTCTGGAGCTACAGACTTCAGATCGTGCCTACAATGCCTTCCCTCCGCGTTGTTGCTGCCGCCTGGCTGGCAATTGACCTTGTCGGTTCTGCCCTGGGCCAGGAGTTCCGCCCAAACCAGTACATCATCGAGTATGCGTCTGCCGACTCTTTGACGACGCGCGACAGCCTGGCCAGCAAGGGCGGCATCCAGGTCCGCAAGGAGTTCAGTAGTAACATCTTCAATGGTGCCAGTATCGAGACGGATACCTTTGACGTCGACAGCCTGATCGCCCTGCCTGAGGTGGCCAACGTGTGGCGCAACAACATCTACAAGCTCGAGCCCGGCCAGTCCCAGATTGCTGAGACCAAGCCAACCGACTACATCGTGCATAACACCACTGGTGTTGCCAAGCTGCACGACGCCGGAATCCTCGGTGAAGGCGCTGTGGTCGGTGTTATCGACACCGGTGCTTGGTATGAGCATCCAGCTGTGAGTAGATCCCGATCTCGCAATCCCCAAGACCTGACTGACATGGCATCTCTCTAGCTGGGTGGTTGCATTGGTCCTGACTGCAAAGTCCTCGGCGGCTATGATCTTGTAGGCGATGTGCCCTGGCACCCAGGTCTGACCAAGGCGCCCGACTCCGACCCCAAGGACAACCAGGGCCACGGCACTCACGTGGCAGGCATTGTCGCTGGCGAGAACGACTACTGGAGCGGTGTCGCACCTAAGGCTAAGCTTCGCGCCTACAAGGTCTTCTCGGCCGCCGACAGCCCGGAGTCAGACGATGAGACCGTGATTGAAGCCTTCCTCATGGCCGCTGCTGACGGCTGTGACATCATCACTTGCAGCATCGGCAACTTCAACGGATGGCCTCAGAACGCATGGGCCGTCGTGGCAGACAGACTCGTCGGCGATGGTATCTTCGTCTCCGTGTCTGCTGGAAACGAGGGTGATGCTGGTCCTTACTTCGGCAGCACCGGTTCATCTGGAAAGGATGTCCTCGCCGTCGCGTCCATCTCGGCTGAGAAGCTTCCCGCCAAGTCCTGGCAGGCCAAGTACAGCCCAAGCAATGGAACCGGCTCAACTGTCACGGAGCCTTACCTCCCCGCCACCAATCTCTTCCCTACCGCTGTTAATGGCTGGGAGATTCGCCCTATGAACCTAGACACCTCCGTCCCCGATGACGCCTGTACGCCGTATCCCTCCGACACACCCAAGCTTGACAATGTCATCCCTCTTGTGAGGCGTGGAACCTGCACGTTCGTGACCAAGGTTCAGAACCTGGCTGCTATCGGCGCCAAGTACGTTCTGTTCTACAACAACGCTGGCACCATCACTACACCGGCAAGCATCCAGGGCGTTCTCGCCGCCATGCTCACGGCCGAAACCGGCGCCAAGATCATTGAGACTGTCAAGGCCGGTGGAAATGTCACGGGTGACTTCTCATCAGACTCAGAGATTCCAGCCTTTGTCGATTGGCCCGCCGCTGGTAAGGCCAGCGACTTCACTACCTGGGGAGCCCTCAATGATTTGACTGTTAAGCCTGACGTCGGTGCCCCCGGAGGTCAGATATATTCTACCTATCTGGAGAATGGATACGCCGTGCTTTCCGGCACATCTATGGCTTGCCCCTATGTTGCTGGTGTTGCTGCCCTGTGGGTTGGCAAGAATGGAGGCCGCAAGGCGCATGGCAAGGAGTGGGCTCGCGCCCTGGGCCTCCGCATCATCAGCAGTGGCCAGCCAATCCCTTGGTACCATGCCAGCGTTGAGTATCCTGAATTCATCGCTCCTGTCGAGCAGGTTGGTACAGGTCTCATTGATGGCTGGAAGGTTCTCAACTACGACACGCAGCTCGACTTCAAGACAATCGGCCTTAACGACACACATTACTTCAGCCGCTACCACGACATCACTCTTACCAACAACGGCAAGGAGAACATTGACTATACCTTCAGCCACGCCCCCGCCGCTGGCATTGAGACGTGGACCTGCCCCGATAACGACTGCCGAGTCAAGACCTGGGCCGAGCTTGAGGCCATCAAGCTTGAGGCTGATGTCAGCCTTCCTAAGGGCTTCACGCTCAAGCCTGGCGAAAGCAAGAAGGTCTCGGTCAACTTCGAGAACCCCGACAAGAAGGGCTGGAATGCTGCCGCCCTGCCCGCGTACAGTGGCAACATTCGCATCAAGGGAAGCACTGGCGAGGAACTGTCCGTGCCATACTTCGGACTCGCTGCTAACCTCAAGTCCGTCGTGTCGCCCATTTTCCGTGCCGGCTACCCGACTGCTGTCTCCGGGCCAGAGAACACGCCCATTGAGCAGCACTCGAACTTTACTTTCGACTACAGCGACGCTGTACTTGACTTCCCACGCATTGTGGCCCGACTCAAGTGGGGATCTGCCCAGATTCGGTGGGATGTATGTTCTCCCTCTGCCGTATGAGTATTTATGATATGAAGAAGTTATTAATAAAATGGCCTTTAGATCTTCGAGTCTGACTGGACCGAACGCAAGTGGTCGTGGCCCCTGACACCCGGCAAGAACGGCTACGTCGGTTCCGTACACGGCATCGACAAGTCGACCGGATCAGTCGACTACCCCAACATCACCGTCACCTTCCCCGTCCAATGGGTCAACCGTAACGCGGACACCAGCGACAACCAGCTCAACCACGAGTACTGGTGGCCAGAGGGCAAGCTCGGCGACGGCACCAAGATCAAGCCGGGTAACTACATGTGAGTATCACCTGCCGGTGCGAAAATATTATGATGTCTGTACTAATGCTGGAGACAGTATGCGTTTTGCTGCGCTCAACCCATTCGGTGTCCCCACCAATGGCGATAACTGGAGCGTGTTCAAGACACCCAAGATCCAGGTGGTTTAGACGGGTTTTGTACGAGTAACTTGATGTTTGGCTTCGCGTCCTTGGTGATAGGGAGGTCGGATGTAATCAGAGTAGTATAATTGGCTTGTATCATTACACCTAATAAAGAAAAAAGATTATATTAAAGTCGCGCTTCGTTCTTTAACGCCTTCTTCTAATAAACTATTCAGGCTAACTGAAGAAAAGATTAAGCTTAAAACTACGCATAGATTCATCATGAGTGGCATGGCTGCTGAAAATTAAATAAAGATCTATAGTCTGACGAAACCCCGGGTATAAATACTAATAAATGTCATGTCTCTGGTTGATTTAGTCGGCGTGCACGAGCCGTTCTTTTCGGTAACGTGAGCCCGTTTAATTTAAGCAGATGAATATGTTGATTCCCATCTGATTGTGACCTTGTCCCTCTCTTCCATCGTCGAGTTGTGGAAGTCGTCAATACCTTGTCTCAGCCTGATGAGTAGTAACTCAGCCTTCAACCTGGTGACTTGGTCCTTTGCCAGTGCTTTTTCGATACCCTTAAGTGAATAGCCCGGCAGGCCGAAGAACGCTGCAATCAAAGTTAGTCACATGCGAAAAATTGGTCGACAACAAACTGCCATGAAATGCTGAACTTACCAGCTCCCAAATTTGATAAAACTCCCTTGACGCCGTGGAACATCCCCTTCCCGAACCCTTTAGCCCCCTCGGTCTTGGCCCCGTTATAAGGCCTCACGACGACCCCGCTGAACGCGTCCCAGATGCCCAGCACGAACTCAGTGCCCGCTGTCTTGAACCCGCTCTTCACACCGGTAATCTCATCCCGCCGGCGCACGTCCACGGGGCCAACCAAACTGTACGACGGGACGTTGTGGAATCCGTTGGCGACATTGTAGAGGAACGCAACGGGAGCTTTCAGACCCGCCTTGCCGATATCAGCCGCGTACCGACCCGTGGCGCGTGTGATGTAGTACACGTTCCCGTGGCGCCCTTGCTCCTGAAGTTTCCAGGACGCGAGCCGCCTCTCGTACGTGGAGGGTGCACGGGGGAGCCTGGCCGTGACGGTGTCCCCGACGCTGCGGAGCGACTTGGTCGCCAGCTTGAATGCAATCGTCTCCATCTCGACGGGGGTCAGCGGCGGCCGTTCTTTCCAGACGCTGGGGGTTCGGACGGCCGTGTCGTCGTCTGTGGCCTTGTCGCCGTCGTCGTTTATGGTGTCTGACCCCGACGTCCCGATGTGGGAGTCTCCGCCGTCGCTGTCCGTCGCCTTTGAAGAGCGAGGGCGCGTCTTGAGACGTTGTGAGTAGTCCTTTGTTGCTGTGCCCACGGCTGTGAAGAACCCCGAGAAGGCAGCTGCCGCTCCGACGATGGGGTTCTCGGCGCCCTCGTCGACGTACCAGTGTTTATGGCGCAGCGGTCTGATGTGGTTGGGCTGGACAAGACCCTCGTGGACTAGGACGCAGCAGGCGAACGCGCTGAGATGGGTGCCAGTTGGCTTGTGCAGCCACACCGCCAACCTCTCCGGGCAGACGTCGCATCTGAAATCGTCCGGGTTGAGCCGGTCGTGGAAATCGGCGGCTGTCTGGGCCGCGCCGTCTTCCTGCGCCACAGCCTCGGCCATGGTCTGCGCGGCCTCGAGGACCTGGGGTTCCAGCGCGAAGAGGATGCTGTTGGCGAGGGTCTCGGCGGTCATCTTGTTGAAGGGGACGGGTGATGGGCCGGCGCCGGCTCGTGCCATCATCTGACCCCAGAAGGGTTGGTCGCCGAAGAAAGGGACGACGACGGTCGGCCGGCCGGCGGCGATTCCTGCTGCGGTCGTGCCGGCGCCGCCGTGGTGGACGACGGCAGAGACGTGGTTGAACAGCCAGTCGTGAGGGGCGTTGCCGATGAGGTAGATGTTGTCTGGGACGTCGAGCTCGCCGCCTACGCCTCCCCAGCCTTTGGAGACGATTGCCCGGACGCCTGCTAGCTTGACGGCGTCGAAGACTAAGTTGGTGAGGGCTTGCGGATCTTCAACGACGATAGATCCGAAGCCGATGTAGATTGGGGGAGGTCCTTTCTCTAGAAATGCGGTTAGGTCGGGAGGAGGGGAGTAGGTGTGTGCGAGTTTGAGAAAAGAGAACCCGTTGATTGTGATGTGTGAGCCCCAGTCGTCTGGCTTTGGTATTAGTGATGATGACCAGAGATATGAAAATGGTACTCGCATCCTGGGAAGAAGCTGATATCCCCACATCGGGCTGATGGAGTCCAGGTGCAGGATCTTCATTCGAAATTTATTAATCAAATCGCCAAGTCTATATCCTATATTGTCAGCAGATGGAGATTCATAGATGGTTCAATTCAGATCCGTACCCTTCCCAAGTCAACAACTCTACCATCATGAAGGAGAGGTAGTTGGCCATGGACCTGTCCGCATCACCGTAGCTCATCGCAGCAAGCGGATGCGAGAACTTCTCGGTCGGTGACCACGGCATGGTGAAGACCATGTGCAGCGGGATGCCCAGTTTCTCGGCGCAGTGGATATGGGCCATGGACGGCGGGTTGGCGATGATGGCGTCGGCGATGAAGAGGTCCTTTGTCGTTCTCGTCCTTGCCGCAGTGACTCGCGGCCCCATGCCGTCGCCGGACTCGATGCAGCTCCTCCACGCCCCGTTGATGATCTCCCACATCTCCTTTCGTCTCTGGCTGACATCGCCGGCCTTGAGGCTCTGGCGGCTGGGCAGCAGACCCGGGTTCTTGACCATGTAGGCCATGAGGGCCTCGGGGTCGCCGCCGATGCTGAAGAACTCGACGCCCTGCTCCTCGACGAAGTCCTTGAAGACGGGGTGGGTGCAGATCCGCACGCGATGGTTGTACGGCGGCCTGGAGAGCAGCTGGGCGATCGGGATGAAGGGCTGGACGTCGCCGCGGGACCCGACGATGTGGATGGCGATATTGAGTTGCGGGTTGCACGTCAGATCCTCGTCCAGAGGCACGGCGAAACTGCTCTGCCTGCGCGGCCGAGGACGTTCGGGCTCGCAGAGGGAGTGCTGGAAGTGCCTCGCCCACGCCGCGAGGGCCTCGGGATTGTCGTAGAACTGGACATTGACGCGGCCCTCGTCGTCGACATTGCCAGACGGGTGTTTCTTCGCGGTCGCGTCTTCGAAGGCGATGTGACCAGGGCCGTGAGACCTCGTGCGCGTCAGATTGAGCGCCATCCTTGGTGGTTGTCGCGGCGATGGAAATGTCACAGCAGTAGATATGGTATCATGATGAGTTTATTCTGTCAATTGAGTGAAGCACAATCTTTCAGTCGCCCCGTGATATCATACAGGTTTGTTATCTGTGAGGTCCGTGACAAAGTTTAATACCGCGACTTCCGGCCACGCTGGTCAAGTGATTTGGCTAGTCGCGGGCTAGTCTGTTGATGATTTTCAAATGCTAAATTTTCCTAGCCAAAGTACATCTCGCGGCATGACGAGTGCCGGAAAAGCTTTTGCTATGCCGAGGCAGGAAATAAACAGAGTCATTCAGACCCGATTTTCGGTGGGTTAAGAGGGAGCGAAACCCTTCAATGCACCGGCCGCTTTCATATTCATTCGCCGCAGCCGACTAGCACCGATCGGTCTTGCGGGTTTGTCAATCTTCCGCTCAGTCGAGATACCTACCTACGTAATAATGTAGAAGACTGGAGAAGCCGCCATCGCCGACACTCAATCTGGTGGCGATAAGATGACCTCCCATCCCGCCGCCACTCCCGCTTCACTCTCCTCTCCAGGCCGAGGCGGCTCTCTTTCTCTCATCAATTACTTACTTCTCGACGGTCCCTGGTAGCCGCAAGCGTTTAAGACATGCGGCTGTCGCTCGAATACCCCCGCGCCAGAGGTTTCAGAGCTTGTGACTGGCGTGGGTCTGAGACGGTGGAGGCCTCGCACTGGAAAACAGGGATGATCATCGCGCTCATTTCTTCACGCAAAACCACTCGCTGGATATGCCTTCACAATTTTGAAAACATCGTACTATTATTCTGTGATCGATTGAAGTGTACGAGATATATTTGGATGATGTTGCTATCCTTTTTCTCATTTTTTAACGAATGAGGGTGAGTATTCCTATCTGTAGGATGGAGGAGAGCTTCTCATTTCAGTCATTTTGAAATTCACATGCAAGTCCACTCCAACAGCCTTCATGTGATCCATGCACGACCCTGCGATTTGATAAATATGTCATATTATCTTCCTCAACATACAAATTTGTCTTGATTTTCCCTGGAATAGCTTTAAACCGGAGCCATCTGAGAGTGCGCCACAACTTCGCATAGATAAGAATGGCTGGCTGGCTGGCTGAGGCTGTAGGGTAGGTAGCTTTTGACAAAAAAAAAGCTAGGTATGAGCTAAACTATTCCATTTTAATCTACTAGGCGGGCCTATATGTATTGAATCAGCTCCTGAGCGTGATAGCGAGGGCTAGTTTCTATTTATCTTGCAAACCTGTCTTCCGTGATGAACAATAGCTTTATCTGGGCCAGTGGCTGGGGTGTGACTTTGCGGAAGATTGTGGAGGCTGCCATCAGCGCCAAGCCCCAGGCAGACAACCGAAGCTGCGGTCAGCATCGATATTTGAGGGGGTGACAGGCCAGTCTCGTCTCACTGGCAGCAACTGCGGACGAGCTGCAAGCTTACTCATTGAGAATTGCAGGCTGGAAGCCTAGATGTCACTCGCTGACAGGGTGAAATCAGGCAGCTTTCTTCCCACTTCCGCAACCCAATCAAAGTTCCATCGAGGAGAAACAAATGCCCTCCTCGTTCGCATTGTAGCAGATATCTTTTTTCCCTCAGATTGGGAGTTTTTTATGCATCATGTCCACAGACGAGCGGTCATGGGATGATGACCTCGTCGTCGTCGACCAGACTGACTTGGACGACTTTAATGAACTCGGCATTTTGCCCGTCTCGCCAGAAACAGAGGCTGAGATCCGCAGCTGGCTCAAACCGACCAAGTATAACGCCGAGAATGGCGAATTCAGAAAACACCAGCGGTCACATCTCGCGGGCACAGGCGACTGGATCCGCCAGACCGCCTCGTACACAGAGTGGCACGACAGCGATGACCAGGGAATGCTTTGGATAAAGGGAATCCCTGGCTCAGGCAAATCCGTGGTTGCCGCCAGTCTCATTGAGCGGTTGTCTCAGGAAGAGCAAGTTCCGACCTTGTTCTTCTTTTTCCGCCAGATCATCGATGCCAACCACGCCCCAGCTGCCCTACTGAGAGATTGGCTGGACCAGGTCTTGAGTTACTCTCCTCCCCTCCAGAATCGATTGAAGAAGGAGTATATCGATAAGAATCGGGGGATTGATGATGTGTCTATGAACGATATGTGGAGCGAGTTGAAGCTGGCCTTGGGCGCCTTACCCAAGGTCTTCTGCGTGGTTGACGCCCTAGACGAGATGGACAAGGGAAATGATGAGTTTCTGAAGGCTGTTGCAAATCTGGGTCGATGGCGCCCCTCCAATGTCAAGGTCATCCTTACGAGTCGCCCTGTGTCTGCAGTGGAGAGACCGCTCCAGCAGATTCCAATGCTTCATATTCGCTTGGACGAAAGCCACGTGGATGTAGACATCGCAACGTACGTGGATTATTGTCTCAAAAACTCTTTTATTCCGGAGAATCATCACGGCGCGATCAGGAAGGCAGTTCCCGGGAGGGCAAACGGATTATTTCTCTACGCCAGGCTAGCGATGGACGCCTTCCGAAAGAAGGGAGCAGATGTGGCGCAGGTCCTAGAAAGGCTTCCTCTTATCTCAATGTCATGTATACCAACTTGTTGCGCGAACATGGCAAGAACTCTGGAGTTCCCAGTCAACTACAACTCCTGATTCTGTGCTGGGTTACACACGCCTCCCGCCCACTTCGGCTCCTCGAGATGGCAGAAATGATCAACGTGACGCAACAATCGGAGTTCACCGGCGATTTTAAAGGCCTGAAGAGCCTTGTGCGAGCGGCATGTGGCCCACTCCTGGAGATATTGCCCGACGAGACCGTGTGTGTTATCCATCACTCGTTGACCGAGTTTCTGAACGGTTCGACGCGCCAGCCTGGGACGCTGCCAGCAGAGCAAGTTGGAGAAGAACACTTTCCTGTTCTCAGCGCAGGGCCAACTCATACTCAGCTTGCGCGGGTGTGTATCGACTATTTGCTGCGTTCAAAATGTCTGGAAGCTGTCGACTTGGATCTGGTGAAAGAAATGCCGCCAGCAGCCAATCATGAGATTCGGTCAGAGTTTCCATTCTTGGCTTACTGTTTGGATAATTGGCATGTGCATTGGCGAAAAGCCGAAAGAGACCTCATGATCCCGGAAGATCTCCTTTCTGCAGTCGACCGTCTTCTTTCAGACCGAAACGGCTCTGCATTGCGAACGTTGACGAACCCGAGGATGAAGGACCAATCATCGCTGCACCTTGCAGCTCGTTTCGGGCTCAGACAGTATGTCTTAGGACTGTTAAAGAAGAACAGCATTGGAATAGACTCTGTAGATGGGAGAGGGCGTACAGCCATGCTCTATGCCTCCAAAGCTGGACATGCAAGTGTTGTCAAGTTGCTGCTCGCCCATGGCGCCGAGGCTGATAAGCCCTCCGAATATGACGGCCTCAAGCCGCTTCATGTCGCGGCGAAAAATAACCACGGGGAAGTTGTGAGCATACTTCTCGCTTCTGGCGTAAGCCCCCTGACAGAGAAAACCAAGGAACATCCTGATTTTTATGGACGAGGAGATGTTGGCACTGCGGGCACGACGCCACTTGAGTACGCTGCCAAAGGAGGGCAACAAGATGCTATCAAGGCCTTTTTACCTTATATCAAGGATACTGAAACGGTGAGCAGAGCACTTGCATGGGCAGCTCATGGGGGCCACCCTGCCTGTATCAGGATGGTATTGTCTCATGAGCTAGTCGATGTGAATGCCCGTGTTCGTGGCGATACTCCGCTCTTCATAGCCGGTGAGAGAGGGGATGTTCACAGCATGATCCTGCTGCTTCAAGCTGGTGCCGATCCATCAATTCGGTCTCGGGGAAGGTACAGCAGCATGTATTATGACGAAAGCGAAGAAAATGAGGAAGTGGATCCTGTGACAGGCCTCACTCCATTGCATGCTCTGTGTGGTGTAATGGACGAGATTAGACGTAACGGATGGAAACCCACCCCCATCTTTCAACCAGATCAAGTTCGGCAACTGGTGACATTGATGGTTGAGTCTGGGGCAGACTTAAATGCAAAAACAGGGAGTGGATGGGCCGCAATCCTCGGAGCGACGAAACAGTTTCCAGAGCTGGTACGTCCGCTGCTCGAAGCCGGGGCCGATGTAACCATCACCAACAGTGCTGGAGAGAACGCACTGCATGGATGCAGGGATCCAGACATAGTGCAAATGCTTGTTGAGCTTGGAAACGCCGACATAAATCTATTTTCAACTGACGAAGGAATGACGCCTTTTC
The DNA here is from genome assembly GCA_026958235.1 of Clonostachys rosea. Lineage (NCBI taxonomy): Eukaryota > Fungi > Ascomycota > Sordariomycetes > Hypocreales > Bionectriaceae > Clonostachys > Clonostachys rosea. The sequence continues at coordinate 1,819,449 of CP110205.1, forward strand.
TCCAGGCTGTCAACAAAACCGATGGGCACTCGGCCGCGCTTATCAAGAAGTTGGTCGAGTTGGGAGCCGACGTCAGAGCTACAGACTACTATGGCCGTGGAGCTCTTCACCTTTTATTCAACAGCGGAGCTCAATTTTTATTCCCCATTTCCGGCAACAAGCACAAAAGATCAGAGGAGGGAAGATTCGAGATCGTGAAGGCTCTGTTGGACCTTGGCGTTCCCGTGAACTTGCAGGACAACCACGGACATGTCGCTATGCATGGCCTCATACACTCATTTCACTCACATCCGAAATCTTGGGATGGCACATATGACGGGATAATCCGGGCTATGCTTGCTGCGGGAGCTGACCTCAATAAACAAGATTACTTGGGCTTGACGCCGCTTACCCTCCTGGTGCAGAACGCAAGCAGGGAAGAAACCGTCCAGGCAGTGCGCCAGTTTGTTGCGCTTGGTGCCGATCCACTCATCTACGACTGCCATGGACGGAATCTCTTGCACTACTGCCCTCCTAAAGAAGAGCAACTGAAAGATTGTTTAATCGAGATGGGTTGCAGCCCGGACAACTGCGACAACGACGGAAACCCGCTGAAATGGGATACTCACCATGTCAACAAGAAGGGCCGAACACATCTTCACCTCCTGGCGTCCAGTGATAGATGGGCCTTTACAGGCTATCCTTACACACTTGTTTCTGACACACTTGTTCCGCTCTCAGAATATCCAAACATCGACTGTGAAGACAACGACGGTATCAGGCCCCTTCATCTGGTGTGTAGAAAGGACGACCGGGAGGTCATGGCTCTCCTGAACGCCGACGCCAGCCCAACCAAGCCTACCAAGGAGGGCGTGACGCCAATCCATGTCGCCGCACGGTTCAGGAAGCCAAACATAATCGGCTTGCTGCTCGAGGTCATCGAGAAACAGAGCGGAAAGGAGGCTGTTGCTCGCCACCTCAACTCGTCATGGCGGCCAGACAAACCAAGGCTGTCCCAAGGGGTTCCCTCAGCGCTCCATTTTGCGTGCTGTTCTGGCCTGCCGGAATCCGTCGCGTTGCTCTTGGAGGCGGGTGCTGATCCGAACTTGTACATTGAGCGCTTCCTTACTCCCCTCTACTACTGTACGAAATACGAGGAGGAAGAGAAGCTATGGGCGGAAGCGAGGCAAGGCGACCCATTGTTCCGCCGCGACCCCCACGAGGTGCCGTTCCGCGATCCATTTGGAATTGCATTGAATGACAAGGCTCGGGTTATTTATCGGGATGAAAAGCTAGTATCCAACCTTGATGAGGTGCTCGATCTGCTGGTTTTACATGGCGTGAGGCTGGAAACGGGGGCCAACCCGTTCTCCGGGCTGGACGGGGCAATCATTGCTAGCGAAGGGCAAGATTACACCACAGAGTGTTTGTTTAAATTGAAACAACGTCTGGAAGCAAGCACTGAAAAAACAGACATTGGTGGTGAAGATGCCAGGGCATTACCGCCGGTAGAGGAGTATGTGGAAAGTCTGATGAAGGGGTCAAGATTCGAGAAACAGTCTCTCGCCTATCCCTTGATGTCGTCCATCTACAGACGTTCAGCTACCAAAAAAGCGTTCCTTTTTGTGGAGAAGGAGAAATATGAGTCGGATGATGTTCTGCAATTGATTAGGGATCATCAGTGGGACCTGCTTCGACACATGGCTAGGCACGATCCCGGCTTCTTCAGGTACAATGCATTTGGGAAGTCTCACTTCACGGAACTTATAAGCTCAGGGCTTCACAAGCTAGTTGGAGAGATGATCACGAATGCTAGCTTCGTTGAAATGGAGGAAATCCAGGAGAAGACAGTGCAGGGTGCACTCTCTGGGAAAGGAGGAACCGAGCCCGGTCAAGTCAATACTGCTCCGGCATGCCTGTTGAGAGCTTGCCAACGATGGTTGCCGAATATGCCAATGCTCCGGCTGTTGATTGAGAAGATGGGTGCCGATATTAACGCCCAAAATGCCGTGTACGCAGGCACCCTGGAGCACCGCGTTTGGAAGAAAGGATCCAGCGCGCTCCATGAGCTGGCACGTGGTTCGAGTTGGTGGAAGTATGCTCAGGGGTTGAAGTATCTCATTGAGCGCGGGGCTGATCTTGAATTAAGAGACGCGAAAGGAAGAACCCCTCTGCACCTTGCACTAGCAAATATGATGACAGCTGCTCGGATCTTGGTTGAAGCTGGTGCGGATGTCAACGCAGTGGATGACTCGGGCAAAACCTGTCTTGCATATGCTGGCCAAAACCCTGAAGCGATCAAGCTCCTCGTGAGTCACGGTGCGGTAGTGAAAGCTGTTGACCTATTTCAGGCTACTTGGGACCCCAAAAAGGGCGGGAAAATCGACCTTGAAGCTTTCGATGCTCTTTGTGCGGAGGTAGACCCAAACATTCGGCTGTCTAAGGCGGAACTGGAGTCGTTGGAACTGCCTTGGAGTGACCGAGATTATTTGGTAGACGATGATCAGATCTACCCACTATACCTGGCAACCTCCCGCAACCCCGCCGATGCTCGAGTACGATACTCGAGTGTTGACCGGCTAGACATTACGGCGCGCTTCCTGCCTGTTATTGAGGGCCTTATTAGAAACGGTGCTGATCCTTTTGTGACGTACCAGAAACGCCGAAAAGAGGATTTGAAGGCAGAAAACCCATCAACAACAGAAGTGACCCTTTTGCACGATATATTGGAGGAGGGAGCGTTGACGGAACCCATTCTCCTTATGCCAAATCTCCTTCTCGAGCGCCGTGACGCAAAGGGGCGCACTCTACTGTTGGCAGCCTGTCGAAGCCAGATAGGACCAGACACTAGCATGGACGCAATAAACCCAAAATATCAATTTAAACCGTGGCGTTACGCTGCGGACTTGTTCAACAACAAGCCCTCGATCGTCAAGTTTCTCGTCGATAAGGGTGCCTGTCTTACGCAGACTGACAATAATGGGATGAATGCGCTTCACCACATTCTTGAAGCCAGGTCTGAGGGCGGCCATGATACTTTGAGGCTCTTGCTATCTGTTGCGCCTGAGCTAGCACAGCAGGTCGATGCTGATGGTGCATCTCCCCTGCAGTATGCGTTGCGGAGGAGCATCTCTCACCAAACCCCGGATACGCGATCGATCCGGATGCTCCTTGACGCAGGAGCTGACCATTCTCTATCAGACCCAGCTGGAAACACAGCACTGCATTTGTTGGGAATGTGGCTGGCAGACAAAGGGGAAACAGACGATGTGGCTGAGCAGCCTTGCGAGTTGTTCAAGCGTCTCATCGCGAGCGGCTTGGACGTCAATAGTCGTAATAACAAAGGAGAGACACCCTTATTTTTATTCATGCTATCTCAAGGTGTATACCGAGAGTATTCGAAGAGCAATAGAGATGTTGAGCGACAGAGTCAAGCAATCCGTACGCTCGTTGATGCTGGGAGCGATTTATTCACTACGAACAGCGCAGGTGATACTCTGCTTCATGCCGTTGCAGCCAGCAGCAAGGGCCAACAGATTAGAGAGATAGGAGAGCTCATGGTTGCGCGCTTCAAATGGCTGCTTGAGCAAGGATTGAATCCGACAATCGAGAATGTTAGGCATCAGACCTGCCTAGACGTGGCAGTAGCCAGCGAAAATGACGCGATCTTGAAGCTTTTTGAAAGAAAGCAATGATGAAGTATTCAATGTCGACGCAATTAGTTTCATTTTACATTGAACAGTATACGCGAGTATACATAAGACTGGGACTTGTGCCGACAGCTGATCAAGGAAGGCCATGGTCAAGAATGCGAAATTTGAATGTGAAAATGTGAACTATCCCTCATTTTGAGAGCTCGGAGCATGCCTGGCCAAGTAGATTGGTGGAATATGATTATATTTCTTGTGGATGAATGACCTTATTCTATTGCTACTTAGATCTAGTGAGAATGGCGTGCTGCAGACTTGTATGCAATGGCATACCGTGGAGTAGAAAAGGTAATGGTACTACCACGGTGAATGAAGAAAGTATCCCCTGGCTGCAGCTTGGCCTCATTTCCCTTCTCATCCTTGATGTGTAGCTCGCCTTGGGCAATTCTGGTTAGCAGAATTCGACTAGAGGAATTCGACCAGAGTAACCGTATGTCTGGAATATTAGATGGGGAAATACCTTTGATAACAACTCCGGTCTCGTCGTAATCATACTTTGGGGGTGGGTCGTTGTGCTCAGCATAATCGAGGAAGAACATGGAACCAGTCAGAGGGTTGGTCGCGGCCGGGGTTGACGAGGTGAAGACATCGCCTTTTGGGAGACGGTCAGCATGGATATCAACCAAGGACGGTAATAAGTCCCTGAATAGGAAGGGAATGACTTGGACTTACCGAACCAGACATTGGCTGGGCCTGGGGTCAGCTTGGGGACCCTGTGAAAGTAGGCCTCGCTCTTCCACTCAAAGACCATGGTTGCTTGGGTGTGGTGTGTGGTTTCTTGGGATGATGATCTCTATGGGATCTCTGCTTGAAATTTTGAATAAATTCTGAGTTTTGAGGCTACTTTATGGCTTGATCGAGTGGGATACCGAAGGCGAGACTCTTTATGGGGCTTCCTAAAGTTGGATCCAACCCACCAATAGGGTGTTTTTCCTGTGTGATTCAGCGGAATATTCATCCATCATGACAATGAAAGTGGCCGCGGACAATTGACTACAGAAGGTATTTGGATCATTTTGTACATAGACGCCCAGGGAAGTTCCAAGACTCAATTCAGGCGTGATTGTTTGGTTCATGATAGAAGCAGAATGAGTCGTTCGTACAACACGATGAAGGCTGCGCCGCTGCGCACAGATAAATCCTCAGCAGATTATGAAAGCCCTGCAATGGCTCCAGATCAGAATGAGCCCCCGGTCGTCGAATACCCTGATGGGGGAACGAAGGCTTGGACGGCAGTATTCGGCTGCTTCTGTGCATTCTTTGGGGCATTGTCTATGATGAACTCCATTGGCGTCTATCAAAATTGGTTATCGACCCATCAGCTTGAAGGATACAGCTCGGGAAGTATAGGATGGATATTCGGCCTCTACAATTTCTTGAGCTTCTTCACAGGAATCCTCATCGGTCCTCTTTTTGACACCAAGGGTCCAAAGCCGCTCTCAATCAGTGGTTCTATCCTACTCCTGTTGACTTATGTCCTTCTGGGGTGGTGCAGCAAGTATTGGCATTTCATGTTGTGCTTTGGTATTCTGGGAAGTTTTTCGACCTGCCTCCTCTTCACCGCAGCTATGGGAACTGTGCAGCACTGGTTCTTGAAGCGGCGTGGGCTGGCAACGGGACTTGCCATCTGCGGCGGAAGCGTCGGCGGCATCACGACACCGTTAGTTTTGAGCGCCTTGCTTCCCAGAATCGGGTTCGCATGGGCTATGAGAGCCTTGGCGCTTCTCATGGTGCCTTTTGTGGCTTGCGGTATTCTTCTCATGCGCGGGAGACACCAAGACATTTCCACCATGCCGAAGAGCATCCTCCCAGATATCACGGTTCTGTGGGAGCCGAAGAAAGGGGTACTCACCGTAGCTGCATTGTTCATCGAGCTCGGGCTTTTCATTCCCATGACTTATGTTGCCTCGTTCGCTACCAGTCACGACATGTCATCAGAGGCCGCATATCGGACAGTAACGCTTATGAACGTCGGCTCATTGATCGGAAGGTGGCTGCCAGGATGGCTAGGTGACAAGCTTGGGCGGTTCAATATGCTTAACATCGCCCTAGCACTTTGTATCGTGTCAATATTTGGCATTTGGCTGCCACCAACGGGGTCATCAACTGCTGGACTGACTGCCTTTGCAGTTATTTTTGGAATTGGTAGTGGAAGTGGGATCAGCCTCCTTCCAGTCTGTATTGGACAACTCTGCGAGACCGAGAATTACGGAAAGACATTCACAGCGGTCTACAGTGTTGGAAGCATCGGGTACGTATCTCGTTCAATGCATGCTCTCCTAAGAACTGGAAGTAAAATATGTCTAACTGCACTCAGGTCTTTGATTGGAGTGCCACTTGGCGGGCAGATTTTGGAGGCAGCCAAGGGCGACTACATGGGGTTAATCATATTTTCAGGTGCCGCGTATGTGGTCGCATTTGGAAGTCTCACTGCAGTGAGAATCATGAGTGCTGGGGCAAAGGGTTCTACCAAGTTCTAGCTTTTCTGGAGTTCTCAAAATGAGATTACATGCACATGAGCTAGTCCCAAGTTACAATAGGTATAGACCTTCTCCACTCATGTTTCGGAAACAAGGATATTGTTTCCCTCCAACCGAAAGACAATTAACGAGAGGTAGGGTCTGTCATGAGTGTTGCAGTGCCAAGAGGCGTTTGAAAGACGGCATCGGAAAAATACTGTTACTCCTGGAAATTGCGTTGGTATCATTATGAATGGATAGACATAAGATCATAAGATCGATTTTAGAGAACAGAGCAAAGTAGCAAGAGCCACTATCGCTTCATTTGTTATATACTGTCTGTTTGTGAGCTGAAATACAATATCCGTAGGATACTACGTTCCGAATGGCAGAACGACTGAAACTGGTAATGGCCGGGTGTATCTAAGTTGAAAAGTTGGCAATGAAACAAAGGCCGTAAATCCTCCATCTACTACCCATGAATACCACTTGCATAGCCTATACCGCAGTCCTCTCTGCTGGGATCGTATGAGATAACTTGGCAATGTCACTATTGGATCGAAACTGTCACAGCCATCGACCAACGTCTTACCCCGCAGCTAAGCCCCTTGTGTGAACTTTGAACCAGCGCCACGGACGGTGGAGGTGAAGCGGAAAAATAATCTCTTCGTCAATTGGCATTAACGCGAGTCCAAAAGCGGTTGCTGGCTTATCTGAGGCTTCAATCTGCCCCCATCTTAGATATGGGGTCGGAGGCATATCTCCACACACACCTTATGAAGATAACGAGAAGCTGGATTTGCCCCTTCCATGATCGGTCTGGAGGGCCAGCTCCCTTAGAAATAGGCACACTACGTCTATCTACATGGGTCACGCGGCTATCGATGCAGATTGGTTGAGTGGGTGAACCCTGTTGATGCTTTGATTGTGCGGCAATGGGCTATTTTTCCTGAGTTTCCGAATTCAACATAAAGGGAAACAGCCCTCCTACCTTCCAAACCCCTGGCATACTCCGGGCAATCATTGTAGAGATCTTTTGGAGTACATATCGAATTCTCAACACTGCTGTCATAATGGATGAGTTGGAAAAGAAACCTATATCAAAAGACCGAGAGTTGTCTGTGACAGGGGATGTCCAGCCTGAGCAGATCAAGAAGCGGTTTAATTTCTGGACTGCAGTCGGTATTTCCGTTTGTACGTCCGGCGCAGTGAGTATTTTCACACTGAATATGTTGGAATTTCGTTTATTCTAACATCAACGTTAAACAGTGGGAAGGATGGACCGCTTCCATTGCCCAGGGCTTGACGGGAGGTGGCCCGGTAGGCCTCTTCTGGGGATGGATTTTCGTATCAATTGGCATCGTCTGCATGTCTCTCGCTCTTGCTGAGTTTGTCAGGTAAGAGATATCGACCTTTGTAACTTAACTCACAGGGAACGACATTTGGCTTATGCAATTTTAGCATGTGGCCTTCTTCCGGCGGTCAATATGTATGGGCCGCAAACCTAGCGCCGCCCTCTTACTCAAGAATATTTGTATGCCAACCCTCCCACTAGGCCAGAATATTCGTGTGAGCTAACACTCTTGGAGAGCTGGTTCACTGCATGGGCTGGCTTGGCGGGCTTGTGGATAGGAACTTTGTCCTGTGCAATGGGAGTTGCTGTGCAAATACAAAGTTACGCGGTCGTCTCTGCAGGCTACGAGCCACAGACATGGCATACATTTATGGTAAGATACTTCTTCTGACTATCTCAAAGATAATCTAACTCGAATACTAGATTTGCGCTGCTTGTTGCTTCGTCTGGATTCTTATCAATGTGGTTGCCGTCAACGCATTGCATCATTTGAATACTTGGTGTGAGTACGCTTCTTGGGAGTCTTGAAACCTCAATCTCCCCTATGAATTTCCATCGACGCCTTAGCTTACTTTTCTCAAGTATTGGTTTGGCACGTCGCTGGATATATTGTTGTTATCGCAGTCCTTGCAGCCTGCACACCAACAAAACATGACGCCCAATTTGTATTCACCGATTTCCAGAACCGGACTGGCTGGGACAATGACTTCGTATCTTGGTCTGTTAGTTTGCTTGCAGCTCTGTATGCATTCTTTTCGCTAGATTCTACTAGTCATTTTAGTGAGGAGATTGAGAAGGCAAATATCATGGTCCCCCGAGCAAGTAAGTCTACCTCGGCTGATAGTGTTTTAATGTATCATGATCTGACCCGCAGAAGTGGCACTTCAAGCCGTCAGCAGCGCTCTTATGACGTTGCCATTCATCATCGCAGTTTTATTCTGCATTGGGGACATTGATGCCGTGCTTGGGTCTCCCATTGGACTTATGAGCCCTTTCACGCAGATTCTGATCAACAGTACCAACAGCATCCCAGCAGGTATCATCCTCAACATGATCGGTACCACAGTTGCTTGGTTAGCTGGTTGTGATCTCACAGGCGCTACCTCCAGAGCGATTTGGTCTATGGCCCGTGACAAGGCAATCCCCGAATATTTCGCTCATCTCCACCCAACATTGAATGTCCCCATCCGGGCGATGCTGCTGCCTATCATTCCATCTTTACTGGTCTATATGATCTACATTTGGAACACCACAGCATTTTACGGCATCATGGCTGGTGTACTGGTGGCCTTCCAACTGTCATATGTTGTACCTATTGGCCTCTACATCTTCTACTGGGCCTGGAAAAAGGATACCGTCAAAGGCCCTTTTAATTTGGGCAAGGCTTCTTACTTTTGCCACGTCCTGGCGTTCTTCTTTGGGTGTTTCATGTTTCTTTTCATGTCATTCCCCGTTTATCAGCCAGTCACAGCACAAAATATGTAAGTGCCAGTTCTAACTTTTTGTCCTTCTTAGTTTTTCTGACCAGATTCTAGGAATTATGCTTCCGTATTGGTTGGTGGAGTTCTCGTTATATCTTTGATTTCTTGGTTTTTTTACGGACGCAAGCACTATCAAGGGCCGATGGCAATTGTTGGTATTGAAGGCCAGCTTGGACCAAGTGGCTCTGAAGCTTGATGGGAAGAACAATAATGTAGAGAGACTGAAAGATGAATGGTTCTTTGGGGAGCCGTAGCTAGCTACATTTGGTACAATTTCTCACTCAAGCTCTGAAAGCAATTTCAATAAATGCGCCATTGAAGTCATATTCAAACGATTCATTTAATTCCTGCAATATCTAACATCCCATGGCGGTGATATTACAAGCAGAGAATAAGGTAGAGGCTCCTGAATGACTTGCAGGTCAAACTGCATTCACAATATAAACACACGGCATTAAAACCCGTACACTCGGGAAACCATTTTAATTCTGATTGTGCCGACTGACTTATATGAACGTCTTTTCTCTTGGCACATTCCATTTCTTCTGCGTATTGTGTTCATTTTTTGATTGTCACCGATATGGGTTGTACCAATGAATCCCCAAAGGACTTATATGGCGTTTGAGAAGTACACCATCATCGCGCCTTGATGTAAAGTCTTTGCAACTTTCTTCAGATCTCCATGAGCACTGCACTCGTTGTCGTAAAACTTCATATCCTCCTCCGATTCGAACACCGACAGTGCGGCAAGCGTGTAGCCTTGATTCCTCGCGTCGTCGTAGGTGGGACCCACGGTGGCTGAAACAATGTATGGTTTGCCGTTCTTCAGTGCTTTCGTTGGCATGTCCCGGTAGATATCAATCAGCCGTTGTTGATCCTCTTTGGAGGGGATCTTGAAGAGCGTAACTCGGTGGATTCTTGACGAAGACATGATAGAAAAGGGGTAAATTGAATGAAACAGGACTCCTTGAATCGAAGGATGAAAGGCCTGGGAATGTTTCTTTCGGAATGATCATGGAAGCCGGCTAAATCTAGATCCTAATGTAGCAAGGAACAGTTTCCCGAATAATCCTATCGGGCTTCATGAGTGGGATGTGCCCTCGACAAGGGAACATGGATCCAATCAAATAATGATCCCGCCCCCACACCATCTATCCACCACTTCGCTTTGGGTCAACAAGCGGAAAATCCGTACACAGCAGATTTTTGGTTAGGAACTTTCTAATCGTCCCTGCAATAAGGAAGCTCGTTGTATTTTATAACAGCTCAACGCTAGTCGTCGATCTACCTCAAGGCGAATATCCCCTGTCTACTGAAATCTTCTATCAAACCAAAACCTAGCAGTCACATCATTTGCAATGTCTGTCGTCGCTGTTGCAGGAGGCCTCGGTGACATGGGGCGTCTCATTACGAGCGCCCTTGTGGAAACAGGGAAGTATGAAGTCTACGTGATATCCCGTCGAGTACGTAAAGCCTGAAATTTCACAGATTACTACAGGAGAAACCTCAAACTAGCTCCCCTTGCTAACTGACATGCTTAGATTCCCAACAAAGTCAAACCCTTGAAATCCCCAATAACGGGAGCACAATATACGCCAATCATACAATCAGACTACTCGTCCGAGGCAGAGCTTGCGAAGATTCTCGAGCAATATAAAATCCATACCGTCATTTGCACATTTGCACTTGATTTCCAGGCAGCTAGCGACTCCCAAGTGACTCTCATTCGGGCCTCCGAACGTGCTTCGACAGTTAAAAGATTCATCCCATCCGAATTCAACGTCGATTACGATCTACCAGATAGTGTTCTGCCATATCCCGATAAGAAATTTCATATCATTGGTAGGCGAGAGCTTGAGAAGACTCAACTGGAGTTCACTTATATCTACCCGGGCATGTTCATGGACTATTTTGCCATGCCAAACCTGGAAACACACCTACGCGAGCTCTGTATCGTAATCGACAATACACACCGAGTTGCCTACGTTCCGGGCGATGGAGAGGCGAAAATGGCAATGACATACACCAAAGACGTGGCACGGTACACGGCCCTTGCACTCGAGATGCAAACATGGCCTCGTGTCCTGACTACGACTGCTAGTACACTAACAATCAACCAACTGGTGGCCTTGGTTGAGAAGAATCTTGGCGAAAAGATCGAGGTTACTTATGAGTCGATTGAGATGCTTGAGAAGCACGAGAATACGGTGCTTCCGAGGAATATTCCTCTTGCAGATCACTTTCCCGAAGGGCTAGAGCAGGTCAAGGCCCTGGCAGCAGACTTGGGAGCATCAATTGCGCTCGGGGCTTATGATTTTGACACTCTCAAAGATGCAACCAATCTCGTGGATGAGTTCAAGGGTAAGACGGAGCCGCCGATGACCATAGAAAGGTTACTGGAGCAGGCATTCAAAGGAAAGAAATGAAGTAGATGTTGAGTATCTTTAGTATTGGAATATTGTATAGTTTTTTACTATATTACATGAAATGAGCTGCTCAAACTAATATTTGCGACTGCCCTATCCTCTGCATCGTGTCTTGCCATCGCTCTGGATCTGCAAACCCAGAACTTACCAGGTCCCGCCTGTTCCATACTTCGTTGAGAATGCTCTGTCCATTCTTGGTGTTGTAGATGCCGAGAAGATGCATCCCCGCCCACCGTGAGTTGATGTATTCCCTCTGCTCTTCCAGGTCCAACTCAGCACCCAGCACTACGAGGCACCAGCCAAGGTTCGCCCCAGGCCCAAGAGCATCTGGCACACGGGTGAGCAGGGTCAAAGCAGTCTCCAGTGATTCCTGCGCCTCAGGTGATAGCGGCTCCATCGGGCCATGGGAAATACGGTAAACGTAGATATGGGACGCGTGTCGGAAGATCTCGGCCGTCGCAGTGGCACGACGACGCAACTCGTCCCTTTCCATCCCGACAGTCGTAGAGAACTCATGCGAGGCATCTGTGCAAGCGAGTCCCACCTTGATTTGAGAATCCTCCGGTAGCTGGGTCGATCGGATGCGTTTTTGCAAGTCATCTGCTTGGTAGCGTATGTCATCCTCGTCGACTAGGTCCTGCTTCGATGCCACGTACAACCGAGAGGCTGCTGACTAGAAAGGTACGTTAGCGGGAAAATGGCAAAGAGGGGTGGGGATTGCTTTCTCGTACCATCAACTTTGGTAGCTGCGACGAGCAACCAAAGAGAGAATCAACGGTATAGCCTTGGTTATTTGGGGCGGCGCTCATCCACTCATCAAGCTCGGGCATAGTGGAAGTGCCGAGGTTTAACGCGCTCTGGGTGTCGATGAGGCACACCCAATTCATAAGAAACGAGTCCAGATCTTTGCTGCCTTGTCGACCTCGTATCCAGCCTCGAATTGCATCGTAATGACCCTTCCAGCGCGAAGATCCAGAGAACACCTAGGCGGAGATGTTAGAGTCATGAGATCAGAGCTAACATGAAATGCGTCCATACCTCGTATGATACCAGCAGTAGCATGGAAGCCAGAGTGACAGGGCTGTTTCTTAATTTTGGATCAATGAACCTATTCCGAAGCGCCTTACAGGCTAGGCCTAGATATTTGCGTGATACATCATCGCCAGTGTGTTGCCAGCGGCTGTGATGCGACGCCGCCACGGCCAGTGCTGCGTTCAATACCGCAGGCTCCGCAAGCGCCATCGGCAGCAGTGATCGATAGCCGTTTCCCTGGTGGTCTATTGCCAGTGCAATTCTGGCGATGTTCTCTGCGGGGGCACGGATGTCAGAACCTTTCTACGACCGGTAGGGATACTGTCACATACGGAGGAAATGTTGCATGTAAAAGCTCTGCTCGGCGGGCAGGTTCAAAGCAGAGATCACGGAGGGCATCGCCCTCTTAGTAGAATGTGTAGAGCTGGTAGTGGATGATGGGGATTGGTGCGTAGACTTGGATGATGATTGTCGTCGGTGATGACTTGGTTCGGATCGCTGCCTCTTCTTGGCGATAATGTCGTCTGGCCACGATAATCTGACCTCGTAGCCAGTGCATTTAATGCCATGTTCACTGCAGACATTGCACCCTGAACGTAAGAAGTGGGTTAGATCAATCTACTACCATGCTATGATCTCGAGAGGTGAAGTTTGGTGGCCTACATGGAAGCGCGCGATCGCAAGCCCTTTGGTGCTGGAGACATGCCCAACAAGCTCCGCCGTCATTCTCCTGCTCTGGGACTCTCAAGGGTCGCTCCATAATCGTTGGGTTGATACGCCCCTTATACAACACCGTGTGACGAAGCTAGAGATGCGATGTGAAGTCGTATGATAGAGAACTGTTTCCGCTCTGCTCTTACGCGTGCAGAAATTGGATGAAGAGGATGAAGATCGATCAAATGGCCATTGGCTGAGGCGCTTCCCCAGACTACCTTCCATGCACTTATCTGGCGGCAGCGGGGAACCACCGATCTAGGAGTAGTCACACGCAGCTGAGTCGCCACGACTGTTAGGCTTGCAACCAATATTGGCACCGCTAATCTTGTTGAGGCACAGGCCCCCCTTGTCTGAGTCTAGCCCCTTGCTATCTCGGAACCCTGAGATGCTTGTAACCGGGTTCTTGCGAGCGGGGTTGTGCTAGGTTGGGGTCGTCTTTGCGCCGTTCATACGTCTTAAGTGAATATCTGGTCTAGATCAGAGAGATAGCGCGTACCAAGATGCTCTGTATTATCTCTCTATCTCTGGTTTGCGTGTCATTGTGGGCCAGTCTTATCACCAACTGGGAACAAGAGCGACGGAGAGTTCGGCATGATATCGGGCCAAAAGTCACCAAAGATTGGGTCCGAGCCCAGGACCGCGTCCAGATCAAAGTCCACACCTCCCATCGCAAGAAACTCGGCAAAAGCAGGCTGGGCTGGTGCCAGTGTCCCTGCGTCCGCCCCTATTGCTACCCCTGAAGACCACGACTCAACCGGTCCTCCAGCCTCCACCCAACTTTGCCCTACCACTGGAAACTCGGCAAACGAGTGTATCCCTGACGCCTCCTGTATTTTCTCCAAAGTTTTGGAATGTTCATGAGCTGTACCGATGCTTCCATCCTGTCCCACTACTGTCTCGCCCGATGAACCAATCAGGGAAATGGCATTTGAAGGCGATTCTCCTCGTAGCAGCCTTATCTCTTCCACCTCGATATCCTCTGAAAGGTGACCGGCGTAGCTTTGAACCCATGCTGGCTGCTGGCTCTCGTCGTTCTGTTTCTCACTGAGATCCATAACACTCCTCCCTACCGATGCATTGGGAGATGCTTGAGCCTCCTTGGCTGCTGATCCCAGAATATCGCTCTGGTCCGGACTAGGCATTAATGGTACGAAGCACGGCTCCGGGACATCGACATATCTACCAAGGTAGGAGTGGAATGCCTCACCAATTGTGCTCCTGTGGTGTGTCAATGGTGTTGAAGTATCGTGTGCACGAAAAACAATTTCCAGCTATGCGACGCCGGGTCAGATCGTCGAAAAACAAGAATAATCAGCTTGATAGACTTACCCAGCTTGCCGCCGGAGCGTAGAATCGTCGGACGGCTGCTAGTAAAGTAAAGGCAAATTTCAAGCTACCAACAACTTTACCAAGTTGTTGATGCTTGGGTTGCCTGTGCAACTGATTTAGTAGCACAAATATCGCATGTACCGAGCAATATCCTAGCAAAGCAGTATACTACAACATATCAGTCAGTAAGCCATGACATAACCTCGAATCTATGGAAGGACACTCACATGGAAGAAGCCACCGCCTTGTACAACATCTTGAGCAATACGGCAGATCGCTTCAGCGCTTGCCTCACATCGACTTCGTCTCTCTAAGATGAAGAGAGGTGGTGCCCCTGGGAACTCGACACAAGTTGAAAGAGAGCCTATCCCCTGGCCATTGTTGGGCTCTGGAATGGGTAGGAACCTGAGGTTCAGCGCAATATCACAACAATGACACACCAGTGAGCACATTGCTTCCGTTATTGTGTACTCAATATCGTCCTGGCTAGTGTCATTCTCGTCAAGAGATGGGGTGCTTGGAAAATGCACGGTATACTCCTCCATTTCCGTATGTAGCGTCCTGAAGTCCGAACCTGATTTCCAAGGCTGCACAACTTGAGCTTCGGGTTTGTGCTTATTATTATAGTTGTGGATTCGCACGAAAAACCGTAGTAGGTCGAGGAGACGCTGCTCAGACCCAACTTGAGTATAGTCACTGTTGTGAGAAGCCCATGCAACAGTTTGGCTTAGCACAGAGGACTCCAAAGCACCATGCCCTAAGGAATGTGTTGCTTCCTTCATTTGAAGATAGAACTCAATGCGCTCCAAGATGCCGATTTCATCAAGTGGAGGTTGGCCTTGGGCGCGATAAAGCTGCAGCAAGGCCTTGGATATCGCTAAGAAAGCAGTGTGAGCGTCAAGCGTCGCGGATCTTTATCATGATACTTACAGATATTGGCCCAGGCTTGTTTACCATGGCTTTTAGCTGCATCGTAGTCTATGAGAATGCAATATGTTCTCAGATAATCCAGGTGCCGATCAGTCTCTGCCCAGTCATATATCGACACCTTTGCCAGCTTTGCAAAGGTTTCATCCAGACTCGGTTGTCCTCCGGTGATAGTTGTGCGAGCCATGGGATGAGTTGAATATTGAACTGCACAAGCGCACATGGCATATATGAGGCCAGAAAAAACTGCCTTTGTTCTCACCATGTAAAAGAATACGGCCTCAGGAGGTACCACTTCTTTGACATTGCTATTGGAGCGGCGATAGAAGAGGTCAAGTAAGTGAATCACGACATTCATGTCCGGAGACAAGCTTCTCCCTGTTAGCTTGATATTGAAACTCTCAGTATTAACAAAGAGAAAGAGCGGATGCATACCTCAGATTCGTGCCAGCAACAAGAATCTGTTCTAGGCTGTTTTTCAAGTCAGAGGTGTCCAGAGCTCCGCCATCCGTGCTATCAGGCTCATCTTCAGTAGCACCAGCTACTTCCACGACTTCTTCAAGGCCTCTAGGGTTCGAAGGCGGCCCTCCAGTTGGACTTAGGCTCAACGGCCTGTCGACTGCTGAATGCGTCGATCCCCTTCTCCTGTCGTTGATGAGCACTGTGGGTTGGCCAGCGTAAGTCTCTGCCGACTTTGGAGCTGGGGCAATGTTATGGACAATCTTATCAGGCTGGCGGCGAGGCCGCGGCCCTCGCCTCCCTCGACTCTTCTCATCATACACACAAACCTCTCCATTCGCCGAGCAGAATGAGCACGGTAAGGCACCAGTGCATTTCACCTAGGTCATCATCAGCCGGGCTTGGATTATATGTGGATAGTATGGGCGAGACGCAAGCTACCCGACGTTTGCGACAGGCATCGCATGCCAAGGTGACCTTGGTTCTATTGTGGCCAACAACAGGGGGTTCATTTGTCGGTCTGGCGTCTGTGTTCCTCATCTCTTCTAAAGCCCGATGAGGGATTCTTCAACTTGATGGTAGCTAGCGTTCGCGTCATCAACTAACTGTATCAACATTCTGCAATGCGGACGCAGTGGCCTCCGGCGTCTTCAACCAGTACCTGGTTCTTGGCTGTTTCGTCTTAAAGACCCCACAGACATGCCCGCATCAGAGACTGAGATTATGGCTCCCCGATACAGCGATATTCAAGTCATGAGGCTGCATTAGCCCACCACTATTACGTATCTTGACACACTAAACTTATGAACCTTGTCTGCGGGGAGCGTTTTCCGATAACAGCCAAGTCGATCCGGAAAAATACGGCCAATCAAACCTCAGCATCATGCTCGGCGCTGACCTACAACCAGAGCTCATCACTCGGATGCTTTCTGTCACTTTCACTTTGTGCAAGAACATTGGTTTAAGACGACCGAGTGGATTGCGGGGAAAGCTCGGTGGTATCGTGGGGATATTAGATTGTTTTGGAACTTAAGGATTTAGATCACGCGGTTCAGACTTCGTCTCCGCCTTGGTAATACTGGGCATAAAATCAACCAAGTGTTACACAAAGCCAAAGCTAGCAAGGCAACGAATGATGTATATATTATGCCGGAATATGCTTCCAACTTATGTATGTACTTGACTCGTCGAATCAAAAGCATGTCTATGTATTGCTTGCGTCTTTCCTTGACCGTTTGTTGCAAGAAGAGTTACTGATAGGCAGAAGGAAGTATATAGACGCGTTTACGGGAAGGCCGGGAAAACCCAAGAATCCCCTTCCCCCTCCAACCCTACCACTACGACATGTCTACTTTGACGGTAGGGGTAGTTAATTCAGTGGGCTTTTGTGAATGGGTTAGTAGGCATTTCTTGGTAATAGATGGATGTCATTGGAAGAATCTACATGAGTAAATAGATGTGCAGCGGGGTTAAGCAATATCCCCAGACGTCTGCGCCAGTTGATCCTACTGGCTGTCCATATTTCCGAGATTCCGAGCCCGAACCTTTCCCCGTGGGGTGCCCTAAACCTCTAGGCCGGAATTCAAGGTATAAGAAACGGCCGTGTATCTCATAGGTGACGCTGACTCAGTATTGATTCAACAACAGTCATCACGATGATTCTAAATGTGTCTCTACCCGTCCTCCTATGGGCGATATTTGCCCTGCTCATTCTCCATTTAGTTCTAAACTACTTCGCTACTGGCGTTTCTAGAGTCCCAGGGCCATTTCTAGCGAAACTTAGCAATTTATACAGGCTCGTTAACGTGTCAAGGGGCGACAATCAAGTATCGTTGGAAAACCTACACCGAAAGTATGGCGACAACGTTAGATTCGGACCTCATGTGATCAGTATTAGGAACCCAAAGGATGTCAATCAAGTGTACGGAATCAAGAGCCACTATGTCAAAGTATGTTTCCTATTACCCGCATATTAACATACTTTTCAACGCAATGGTCTAACGTCGCTCCTACTCTAGAGCCCTTTTTATGCTGTGCAACAACAGATGGCCAACGGAAAGCCAACCCAGACTCTTTTCACAACACTTAACGAGGACTTTCATGCAAAGATCAAACGCCCCATTGCCAGTGCCTATTCCATGACAACGCTGCAAAGTTATGAGCCACTCGTTAATCGAACAATTCGAAGCTTGTTTGAGCAACTTGATAAACGCTTTGGCACAACCGGGGCTAGCTGTCCGCTATTTGACTGGCTCCAGTTCTACGCGTTCGATGTCATTGGGCAAGTCACCTGCAGTACTTCGCTTGGGTTCGTGGAACAGGGCCGTGATATCGAAGGTATCATGCACACTCTCGGTACTTCGATGGATTACCACGCCATCGTGGGCCAACTCCCATGGCTTGATAAACTCCTAAAGAAGAATCCAGTTTGGGCTTGGTTCGCTTCTCCCACAGGACCAGTTGCAAGTTTTGCAAGGGACAGACTTTATATTAGGCTTCAAGAGATGAAGCGAAGCGAGGGCGGAGGGGCGGCGCCTGGTAACGGAGACTTCGTGGACCGCTTCCTCCAAGCCAAGGAGACTCATCCCTCCGTGGTCGATGACCAGCAAGTCTTTTCATACATGGTGACCAATATCTTTGCAGGATCTGACACCACCGCGATTTCATTGAGAGCCATTGTGTATTACACCGTCAAGCACCCGAGAGTCTACGCGAAGCTCATGGAAGAGCTCATTCAAGCACAGGGTGAAGGTCACCTTAGCCAGCTTGCCACGTGGAGAGAGAGCCAAGCCTTGCCATACTTCGACAGCGTGGTCAAGGAATCTCTTCGGCTTCACCCAGCAGTCGGAATGATACTAGAAAGAATTGTTCCCTCCGAAGGTTTGCAACTCGAGTGCGGCACTCTTCTTCCTGCAGGCACAATTGTCGGTGCGTCGCCGTGGGTCTTACATAGAGATAAGTCAGTATATGGAGAAGACGCAGCCATCTTCCGACCAGAGAGATGGTTACCATATGTTCATGAAGGTGAAGAGACCTATGCGGCGCGCCTGAAGTCCATGAATGGAAACAATATGACCTTTGGAAAAGGACACAGGACTTGCATCGGCAAGAATATCAGCTTGCTAGAGATCTACAAGATGCTGCCTAGCTTCTTTCTCAAGTACGATGTAAGTGGAAGTGGCAATCAGATATTTCGGTTAATCCTTTTTCTGGAATATGGGACTAACGCGCAAATGACAATTGTAGGTCAGTTTGGTTGATCCGACCGCTGAATGGAAGCTGCAAGATTCTTGGTTTGTTCGACAAGAAGGCCTGGAGTTTTACTTGCGGCCTCGGAACCAGGACTTGCTCAAGTCGATGTGAAAGGTTTCATTACTAAGTCTGTGTGTCAAGTCTCAACTCTACCATCACAAAGACAATATGGAGACAAAATGGGGAAATCATTCTGTTTGAATATCAAAGTAAATAGAAATTGGTTTTAGGCTGAAACTCCTTTACCTGCATTCTGTAGCGTGTTCGTAACAGACCCAGTCAAATGAGCTGGTTTTATCGTTTAAGATACGTTGCTAGTCAAGATTCTCATCATATATTGTTGTTGTTTTTTTCATAATATACTGTTTATTTTTTTCATGATTTTTTTTCTTTTCATAATATATTGTTCTTTATATAATATATTGTTTTCTACTCTTTGATGCTTTTTGGACGAAAATCTTCAACTTCAAATTATCTTCTTTACCACTATCTAACAGAGACCAACTATAATGCGAGCGTAACTGAAGTCACTCAATCGTGGTCGGAAGCGCCAATTAAAGCTTCGATTGAGAACGGGGGTTTTGGATCCTTCCATCCGAATTGTCGCTGGCAACCTTCTGATGTTGGATCACATCCCGAGCTACTTCCATACCGCTCTGTACCCCTCCGTCAATCCATCCACGCCATCCATGAGACCAGTCTGCACTAGCGAAGTAGACATTACCGTGAGGGCGTTGTAGAGCCTCTAGATACTTTGTAGTAAGCTTGGGAGGCGCAAAAAGCCATGTCCCTTTAGCAAACTCGTCGTTGTTCCAATCATGCGCGACCTATGCCATCTGTTAGTCCTCTGATATACCGCCATGATTTCATTTTCTTCTTACAATTCTATTCACCAAGACTTCATCTCGCTTTTCCGCTGGAAGCAGGTGTTTGAAAGCAGAAATAATTCTGTCGACGTTGTTCAGTTTTATTCCCAAAGATGACTTCGGGTCTGGGCCAAACGACACGAGATGAGTATTATCTGCGGGCGTAAGTTGATCTGCAAATGCCGACACGAGCCCTTTACCCGGGCTGGCAAGAGAGCCCCAGGATAGATAATCGGGTCCCTGGACGTCAATGTGGACTTTATTGCAGAGATTCGCTGTGCCCATCTTTGAAGCCTCAACCTTTTCAACAGGAAGACTTGGCGAAAATTGAACATCGGCGAGGACGTTGAGGGGCACTGTACAAATCACAGTCCTCGCTTTCCAGGTTGTCCCGTCTCTTGCTGTAACGGTGACGAGGCCGTTTTTGTCCTGGACGCTCTTGACAGGATAGCCAAATGCATAGGAGAGGTTACCAGTGCTGGCAGCGTGCTCGAAAATTCGTCGGTGAAGTTCACTTTGTCCGCTAGCAAGGCGAGTATGGAGTGCGATTTCGTTCAGCCCAGTTCCAGTATGTGAGCCCAAAGACCACCATAGAAGAGCGTTCAAGAAGCCAATCTTATCTGGAGAGTTGCCTCCCATCTGGACGAGCTGAGCTTCGAGTGCTGCTAGCTCTTCTGGGCTCAGCTGATTTCGGATTTGATTCAGTCGATCGCTGCAGCTAAGGTTGTCCCACTCAGCAGCGAATTCAGGATCAAGCTTAGTACCAAATACGTATTTCCACTTCTCTCTGAGGTCATTGCCATCCAAGTTGCAAAAGATCCGGAAAACTCTGCCGCAAAGGTCGGCCTAATGTGTAACCGACGGATGTTAATGTTTGTTCCATAAGTTTAACAAATCTAGAAGAAATACTGACCTCCTCTTCATGAGAAATGTTCCTCTGTTGCTCTCCAGTAGTCAAAGTGCAGTAATCCTCTTTGCCTCCGGGGACTTGAGTCACAACCCAGTCGTCCTGAAGTCCATAGTGGGAGACTTCGCGATAGATATGTGGCATGTGCCAGTGGATCCAAGTTCCTCCCATCTCGTAGTTGAATCCATTGATAGTTGAATGCCACGTCCGGCCTCCAAGCCGGTCACGAGCTTCAACAAGCAGTGTCTTCTTCCCTGTTGATTGGATATTGTGAGCGGACATGGACAATTTCATGACTAACATTCGAGATACACACCTTGTGTGGCCAGGTCACGGGAGGCAACTAAGCCTGCATATCCCGCGCCAACCACGATCACATCGTAAACTTGATCCTTGGAGGATGTAAAAAATGTTGGAGGATCAACTGCTCCTATGGTTGGCAGCCCATGACGGACCCCTCCGCTTGGGGTCCAGGTGAAGCCTTCGCTGCTGTATACCATCTTGCTTTCTATTCTCTTAAATCAGAGTAAACAATTAGAAGAACTTGAACACAGAGCCACGCTTTTCGCACTCATGCTTTTCTCTATTTACTACAATTTGATTATTATTAATACAATGTCGGTCTGCTTGAGGCCTGTTCAAGTCTAGGCCAGGCGGATTAATTGGGTGGAAAATTAGAGCCAATCAGGGAGTCCGGCCCGGTCCTGGAAGAACAACGAGGCAGGTTATCATGATAGCCGGCTAATGCATTCGGTAGCTCCGCATGAAAGGGAATTAGATCTCCTGCCCTCTGGCTTTGCCCCTTTCCGCCCGGGGGGCGAATTGGCCGTCCAGCCGGCGGCAAATCACTCCTGAGACAGGTTGATGTGTCTCGGTCTGATTGCTAGAGATGCCTACCCTAGAACACCAATGGATGGAGGTCGCTGTTACCAAGCAGAGGCTGCTGTATTCAATCTAGATATCATTAATTACTGGACTCGGTTATTCAAAAGAAACCTGTTTCTTTTTTGGATGCCAATCAGCCAAGCCAATTTCATAACTTTAACAGCTAGTATCCCACTAATCACGTACGGAAAGACATTGCTTGTCTCACTTAAACCTTGATCGCCATGACATACTACAACGCGAGACTATAACATGCTTACCATGAAATGAAAGTTATTAAGCTAAAACACCTTGCGAGAGCATCTTACCAATTTATTTCATTCAATAAGGTAACTATCTATTTCTAGACTTCCACAGAAGAGGAGAGGTCTTAAATATAAGGTCTAGTTATCGACGCGCCTCGATGATTTGGCCGCTACACTCGCCAAATCCCACAAGAGCTCCCTCCTCGCCCGCAACCCCGTAAATTGTAACTGTGTCTCCATCCTCCAAGAACTTTCTCTCTTCTCCCCCGTTGAGTGTTATAACCTTCTTTCCTCCACCATTCTGCTCAAGCAAACTGCCACGAGACGAATCCGTCGTCCCGCTGATCGTCCCGCTTCCGAGAAGGTCACCGGGGCGCATCGGGCACCCTGAAAATGTGTGATGTGCGATCATTTGAGGGAATGACCAAATTAAGTTTTTGCTACTTGTCTCTGTAATGGTCGTGGTGGTACCTTTCTTGGTTGTCAGATCAACCTTGAGGCGGATGTCGTATTGGTTCAATTCCCGACTTTCCTTAAGGTAAGCAGCAAAATCCGTGTCATTGGCAATCCCGGACGTGGCAAATGGTTCAAGGGCATCGGGTAGGACCACCCATGGGCTGATGGAGGTGGCAAAATTCTTTGCATTAAATGGCCCGAGGGGAACGTACTCCCAGGTTTGGATATCTCGGGCTGACCAGTCGTTCATCAGGACGTAGCCAAAAATGCATTGCTCGGCTTCGTCAACAGGCACAGGCTCGCCAATTGAGTTTGATTTACAGATAAATGCAGCAAGTTCGAGCTCGATATCTAGGCGTCGGCAAGGGGCAACAACTGGCGCTTGAGGCGTGACACTTGGAGGCTTGGTGAGAATTTGGCCCCAAGGTCGCCGGACCGGAGTGCCAGAGACAACTACCGAAGACGCTCGGCTGTGGTAAGCAACCGGGAGATGTTTGTAGTTGGGCTGTAAAGCATTTTCAGGTCCTCGGAACAATGAGCCAACCGTGAAAGCATGGTTGATACCGGCGAAGAAGTCGGTATAATCTCCGATCTCCAGAGGTAGATGCGTGGTTGCCTCTGAAGCAAGAATAAGTACCTTGCTCCTAAGGTCACTGTTGTCTCGTAAAATCTGAGGATAAGAGCCATCTTCAGAAAACACTTGCTGGAGGTACGACCGCACTTGAGAGTGAATAGGGCGCCCCAGAGCCGCGAATGCATTCAGTCGAGGCTGCGAGAAAACACCAATGTGAGGCTTGAGTGCTTCCAGGGGCGAAAACCCGCCACCTTCAGCAAAAGCTTGAAGATCAATCACATGGGTTCCGATGATGGATGCCGGGCGAAGATTAGGTAGTGCCTTGGTGGAAATGATGCCAAAGGGGATGTTGGCTAGGGAGAAATGGGATGAACCCGCGATCGGGAGCCAGGATTTGGGAGCCATAATGATACGATTTTCAGGATACGAATGCAGTTTCCGAAGCAACATGTGACTTTCTCGAGTTCATGGTTAAGATGCTTGCTGTTCTTGTATATTACCGCATGTGGCATAACAAGCGCGGAGTCTCGCCAATGAACGATTTATCCGCCTTCAATCAGTGCCAATTTTCCCACCGGAGCACCAAGTCGGACGATGGAATCCGTTCCAGCGAGTCAAATTTAGTAGAGCCCAGCCTAACGTCAATCAGTTGGCATGATATAAGTTTTCTAAGGGTCAGAAGTTTCATTATCATAGTGCAGCCGGATTGAAGATAGCGATCCGTTATCTTCACTGAATGTTCAGGTTAGCCTTTGACCAAAACAAGTTAGACTGAATACTCTCTGCAACTGGCTTCAACAACATGCCTATCTCAAACTTTTCAACAGCCGAGAAGTACAAATATCTCAACGGCTTCCAATCTTATCATGAGTATGTCTGATAGCTGTTTCCACCTCAAGTCAACGTACTGAATGGTAGATAGATCAGAAGCAGTTCCTGATACACTACCCATTGGAGCAAACTCGCCTCAGAAGCCGAACCACGGTCTCTATGCCGAAAAGCTATCTGGAACTTCGTTTATCGCGCCACGTCATGAGAATCTACAAAGCTGGCTTTACCGCATACTCCCCTCTGCGGCTCATCTCCCATTTCAGAAGCGGGACGATTTTAACATCACGACTCCAATAAGCCAAGTTCCTACACAATTCAGATGGGATCCATTTGACCTTGATGAGAAGGCGGATTGGCTTCATGGCTTAAAGCAAGTTGGAGGTGTTGGGAGCCCGGCAACCAAAACTGGGCTTGGAATATACATCTATGCTGCCGGAGCTTCTATGTCTCCACAACACGCATTCTATTCATCTGATGGCGACTTGTTGATCGTTCCGCAACTTGGAGACATGGATATTCAAACCGAGCTGGGTCACATTCTGGTTCGACCCAATGAGATTGTTGTCATCCCTCGAGGTATCAAGTTCCGAGTGGGCCTTCCATCCGGGCAAATCCGTGGCTATATCCTCGAACTTTATGACGGCCATTTCAAACTACCAGAGCTAGGGCCCATCGGGTCCAACGGCTTGGCCAATGCGCGCGACTTTCAAGCTCCCGTTGCCGCTTTTGAGGATATCGAGGAGCCAGGGACATGGACCATCTTCACAAAATACGACAACCAGATATTCTCGGCAGAGCAACCTCATACGCCATTCGATGTGGTCGGGTGGCATGGAGTGTATTATCCATACAAGTATGACCTTGGTCGTTTCAACGTCATCGGAAGCACGAGCTTTGATCACCCAGACCCTAGCATATACACCGTCCTCTCAAATCCAACAGCCGATTTCGTCATCTTCCCTCCTCGGTGGCTTGTGCAGGAGGACACGTTCCGCCCTCCCTGGTACCACCGCAACACCATGTCCGAGTTCATGGGGCTTATCATGGGCGACTATGACGCAAAGGCTGGCGGGGGTTTCAAACCGGCCGGAGCGAGTTTGCATAATGTGATGAGCGCACACGGTCCAGATGCAGATACTCATGAGAAGGCAAGCAATGCAGAGCTAAGACCTTTCAAAGTAGGAGAGGGCAGCATGGCGTTCATGTTTGAGAGCCCGCTCATGATTGGAGTAACCGAGTGGGCAGCGGAAGAGTGTCGCAAGGTTCAGTGGCAGTACAATTCTGAATCATGGGTTCCGCTTAAACGGCACTTCAAACCCCCAGGAGCCTAAGGAGCTTGGATGGATGGTACATAGGCCAGAAAATGTTGTGCTTATTTCTTGCAGTGTTGGATATGGCGTAGGGCAACATCAGTAGCAAACCTGGCTAGATAACTAAATGATATTGAAAACAAAACAAAGCGCAATCAAAGGCCTCCTATGCAACGGTGAATTTACATGTAGCAATAAAAATGAGATGCCACCATGCTCAGCACTGCCGATGCGTTGCCACAATCAAGCACAGTCCTTTGTGCCCTCTATTTGTGCCATCCAAGAACAAGGGGAGCCCGCCTACTCTTGATTCCACGACGCAATGGCTCTGATATGGAAGACTAAGTCTTACTCCTGAAAGCATTTTAGCGAAATCAGACAGACGGTAAACTTCAACGTAGCCAATTTAACGCGTTGTATTGATCTCTTATGAGTGTTTTGCCCACAATACGAGGAAATCATAACTAGCAGCTCAAAATTCAGTCCTCAAGCAGCCCTACCATCAAATAAGTTGAGTATTTGACTTCGGAGTAGACGAATGCGTCAGAGATAACCAAAAAATAGAAAAAAAAAAGAAATCGGTTACGGGTGATATGCTCACCATTGCCAACTTTTGACAGCCTAGCATCTGACCTTGATGGACTTCCTTCCCCTCAGGGTCCAGCATCCGTTGTTGTCAAGGTTCCTAGCATTTCCAGAACAGGCACCACCAGTATAGGAGACCACTAATTATAGATATATTCGTTAGCAAACCGAGTTCGTAAACAGTACATGCGGAGACTTACGCTTGCAACTTCCCCTGCGATCAATGATGTCGACCGCTTTGGCCGCAGCGCCCAGTGGGATGCAAGCACCATTGCTATAGTCTCGCGCTGGCCCCGGAGCGGTGCAACGCTCGTTGTTGTTGAACTTGACCGTGATATCCAGTGGAGCAGCGTTAGAAACCTCCTCGGCATCCGCCATGGCCGATGGCACGAGGGCAGCGCAAGCGAGAAGGGCGTTGGCAGCAAGGCTTGTGAAGAGCATATTGAAATCTTTCTCAAAAGATAGTAGATAATGAAAAATAGCTAATTGAGATCTGTGCGATGGCTTGTGTTGTGAATGCTGCTGATGTGTTTGACTATGGAAAATAAGACGGATATCGTCGTCAATTTATACTTTATCCTGGAGGTCGAATCTCAGATCACTCCTACTTATAACTGAGTTCAATCTGGTGCGTCTCGGAAGGCAGGCCGCGTCATGAAAGACTTTAATTTTCGTATATGCCGTAAATCTCTGAGGTATAAGCGGAGCGGATTGTCAAGAAGCCCGTGAAATAGTCCTTTTGTGCGGAAATCATGACTGGTTTCGGAGCAATTCGCTTGCTGGAACTGTGATACATGCCAGTGACGCCCCATTCGCTCTTTTGATTGGGGACAACGAGTAAGTGGCTTGGATCTTTGGACATGCTGGATCATATATGGCTGAGACACGATCTTGGCTTGACATCGTGATGTGTATTCTGTTTCACCTTTCTCTCCGCCGGGGAATCTAAGCATAGTCAAACCGTCTCGTTAGGAATAAAGATCGTCACAAAATTACCCTCACGAGACTTGGCTTGCCTTGTACCAATGACTTCTACTAGACTGACAGAAATAATATTGACTTGGAGGTATCTAGAAGGGCGTAGTTCATCTACACCTAATATTCTCTGATGTGACGTCAATGGCAAGGTGCCAGAACAAATCAAAGTTATTCTCACTCATTTGTATGAAACAAGGTGCTGATTGTCTCTCCAACGCCACCGTACATGATCTGGTATATCCGAATTAAGGTACAAACAATCTGATCAGACCGTAGATGTACATACTAAGCGGGTTTCTAAGATACTCGGTGATCCGTTCAACTCTTTGGTCCAAAAAGCGACCCTGATGCGTTAAAATATGGTTAGTGATCACAATGGACCGCGGCTTTCCAGCAATTGCGTCATCTTCGCCACTAACATCCTGGGATCCCCATTCAATGAAGTGGTGGAACTCATACGAGTAAATATCATTTCGTACATACACCCCCAGAAACAATGCCCGCAGCAGCCCAAAGACTGTATCTCTCTTAGTGGAGTCTACTTGTCCACTGAGTCATATTTCGGCGCTGGCAAAAACAGCAAACAGAAATTTCCAAGATGTCTTGTCTCTGAAGACTTACACGATATCACGGCATCTATCCACACTCTTGTAAATCCCCGTAGTAGTAAGTCAGCTCAACTTGACTTTGTCACCCTGAATCTGCAACTTTTCGACAACCGGAACCTCGTAGCCACAAGGTTAGCAAGTTCATTCCACTCATGGAAAATATGGAAAAATTGTGCAAGCAAGGTTAATGAAGGTGCACTCAGATCCAATGTCCTAGTCATCTCGGCTAATGTCAAAATGCTATGTCCGTGTCGATTGGCAACGAGCCCCCTTTCGAATTCCTTCCCTGAACTATCAGACTACTAGAATGTTTGCTTCACCTTCCTTTTCAGGTATCAATTTAAGCTTCTTCCGTACAGTCAGGGATCTCGCCTCTCGGTAGGGCTGAGGGCTACCGTACCCTTATGGCTGGATTTTTGAAGAGGCCGGAGGAACATTGGCTGCTCGACCGTCAGCTCGGCCAAGCTATGTCAATAATGCAACGTCGGAGGATTGCGCTATTTATGCAACTGGGAAAACCTGGAAAAATCAGCCCAGAAATTGGCATGGGTTTCGGAATTGAGCTCCAGCCCTACCAGCAGATGCAAAAAGGCTGGGTCCAGCGCATAACACCACACATAGGAGCTTCGGAGAGGTTTTATCTCCATTTGTCTTCAACATCAATACAGCTTTCCAGTTCCAAGCCATGGCAGACGTGAAGAAGTACCATGTGCACCGCGCACACATGACTGCGGTGCATGATCACTGCCCTGATCGAGCCTACATCGAGCTGGAAGTCCCTCAAGATGCAGCAGAGGTTGTCTGCGTCACGTTCACATCCGTCTCGCGAGATCAAGGTGAAGAGGACGACCCCTTTTGTCTACTGATGATGCGCCACTAACCCCCAGGAAATAGGATGGGCTGACTCCACGGAGGCGTCGTTTACCTGGTTCATGGCTTCGGTGCGGCGCCCGCTTGGCCGATCCAGCCTGCGCACCATCGGGGTCATGGCCAATGATCCTGGTGTCCCGGAATTTCGCGAGCACACTGTTCGCTGGAGTGCCGAGTCCGGTGCGCGTCGTTGGACTTGGCTGCAGGCCCTTCGGAGCGGAGATATCATCCAGCTCATCCCTAAAGCCAAATATCTAGCCTGGACCAACATCATCAAGGAGTGCCGTATTGAGATTGAGTACAAACCAGCCGTCGAAATTGTTAGAGTTCCTTCCTTGACAACTGCTCAAGAATATCACTATAGCAAACCTTTGGACCCCGAGGCGAAGGAGATCCGCCTCTTGGTCGTGCAACCGGCAGCAAAGGTGGATGACGAGTTGGAATTGTCCTGGCTGTCTGCCAGTCTGACCGAGCATCTGAGCTTTAGTGCTCTATCCTATTGCTGGGGCGATTCTACGCAAACCGTAGACGTGAGTATCTCTGTCGCGGATGAACACGGAACTCATAAAAGGCCTTTTCGTGCTGGGAGGACGGTTGTAGCTGCGATCCGTCGATTGAGGACGAAGGAGGAGCGTCTGGTGATATGGATCGACGCCATTTGCGTCAACCAAGCGGACCCCATAGAACGATCTCAGCAGGTGGCCTTGATGAGGGAAATCTACTCCTTTGCGGACAAGGTGCACATCTGGCTGGGGGAGGACCAGAGCATTGTCAACACCGCGCTCCGCCTCGTCTGCAACATATCCAATTACAACTCGAGAGCCTGTCCCGGGGGAGATGCATGCCAATGCACCGGTACCCATCATTCGATTGAGCTCAAAGTGGTGGATGACTTGGTGGAGAGGAAGCAAAAGGCTGGAGAGTTTGTATCTTGGCAGCGCATGGATGAAGTTTTCGACACCTTCCGGCACTCCTTTTCCCCCGATGAGGTGGACTGGGCCGGCGGACAACACGGGATGCACCTGCAGATCATGATGTCAGCCCTCTTCTCTCATCCTTGGTTCACCCGTGTTTGGGTTGTGCAGGAAGCGACACTTGCTCGCCAGGCCTTCCTTTACAGCTCGGAGGAGATGGTGACTTGGGATGAAGTCGCCGAGGTGAATGGCTGGATAGGAGACCTTTCCTACCAGCTTCAGACGCAGCATATACAGTCCGAGATCCTCATGGCGCCGATATGGAAGAACCTCAGAGCTGCCATCAATGGTAGGCAAACCGCAGCGGCACTTTCTGATTATTTACCCAATGTCTTGGATGTTTTCATCGCGGGCCACGATCTTCGTTCTACTGACCCTCGAGATAAGGTCTTTGCGCTTCTGACGTTTGGAAAGGAAACGAATGAAATCCAAGATCTCGATGAACTGATCAAACCTGATTATCGGAAGTCGACGGCTCAAGTATACGCAGATTTCACGAGATGGTGGATCAAAGAAAATCGTTCGTTGGCCATCCTGTCCGCCATCCATAGCCAAACCGCACGCACCTGGCAGCGGACCAGCTGCGACACGCATGTAAACGTACCGGATCCCAACCAACCAAGCTGGGCGGTCCACGGTGAGGGACGGTCCCGCTGGGCAACCGCCTCGCTACAGAAACTGGGAAGGTTTCGCGCCGCCAGCTCGCGAGAAGTTGATGTAACACTCCTCCAATCGCCTGAACCTCTGGTTTTGGATCTCTCCGGGCGTCGAGTCTCACGTATCACTGCTCTCGGACACATACCCATGGAGCTATTCAGCCCGTACACGATGGACATGGATGAGCGGCCAGATCTTCCTTTTGTTATTGACAAGATCTTGGATCCCTGTGGATACACTGGCTTCTGGAGTCTGAAGACTGTTTTCTCCGAAAAGGAGAACACCAGAGAGCGGGGACAGAGGGAGTACGGCGACCACTTGAACAGCCACTGGAGATACCTCCCACAGCCTACTCTCCAGGCATTGTTTCCTTCGTGGGCAGGCGAGGTCCAATATGAGCCGACCCAGAGGCTCACGCCGTGCCTCGAGCCGTGCTTTTTTGTGACGGAAGATGGGCAGTGGGGTCTCTGCCCCTGGATGGCAAAAGCCGGGGACGTCGTCGTCCTTCTTGACGGAGGCGATATCCCGTATCTCCTCCGACAGAAGCCAGACGCGGGAGGTGCCAGTGCGAAATTTGAGTTTATTGGGGAGTGCTTTGTTGAAAGCATCATGCATGGTGAATATTTGACAAGACCTGGGGTGGAGGAAGAAACAGAGGTGTTCAGTATTGTCTAGATCATGGAATATCAAATGACCAACTATTCATCCGGCCACAAGTCACGGAAGTCCCTTACACTTCCAACCTACTTTGCTGCTTAAGCCACAGGCATCACACAGTGTGCAGCAGGGTAGGTGGCCCTGGGTAAATCTTTATATAGTACTTTCAACTTCAATACCACCAACAAAAGACAAAGACTGGATAGTCTAGTGGTAGGATACATGCTATGGTGCAGCATGAGACCCGTGTTCGATTCACGGTCCGGCGATGAATCTTTCTTTTTAGCTGGATGGAGCCGCATGAGTCACAACAAAAGGCTGAAGTTGAGGCTACAAGCCACTCGCGCTGCCCTCGAGAATTATTTGCCCCATCCATTTTAGAGTTTATTAAAAAAAAAATCCCGGAGTGGGCGAGGCAACATGTTCTAGCAAGATAGTTGTGTGATGCTAGATTGGCTAATGTTGACGTTGCTTGACCTTGAAGGGGATCATGAGACCAAACATTTGTTTGGGCACGTGCTGGAGCTCTGCTCCTTGCTTAATAGATAGAAGCCAAAATTGATATTGCAACAGGTATTGAGAACTGACAGCACGCTGTTAGCTTCTGATACCCTCTCTTTGGGTAGAACATTGCTTTGCGTGTCCTTATTGCTGAGAAGAATTATCCCCTCCTTGTATCATGTCACTCAAGAGTAATTGGAACTAGTTTAATTACATTTTATTAGGGTATAGGTAATGAGCTTCGCCGGGGTATCGATTGGTTAAAAACTGGGTACACGGAAGAGGTGGTTTCTTTGAATTGTATTGAGTTCCATCTAACAGCCAACCAATTCCAACTTATTATTATGCACCCAAAGCCAAAAATCGCCCGACTCCTCGTATCGCCCTGGTTGCGAGACCAACCGTGATGCCTGGTGTTCATCCAAGCGGGTATAGAGTGATATGTGCTTCACACAACATCCAACATCATGCATCTTGCCAAAGGAAAAGGAATTCGTTATCCACCATGCCGAGAGAGGGCAGAGTGTCGTCTCGTTTTGGTATCGCTTCCGTTGTCGTCTATCCAAGCGAGGGGGGGGTTGTTTACTGGCCAATCTCGCGGGCCTTCTTGCTCTTGCGTCTTCTCATGCAGCAGCAGACAATGAGGGCAACGATGATGAGGACGAAGACGGCGACACCGACCGCGATACCGATGATGGCACCCTTGGCGAGCTTCCTGGCTGTGGAGGATTTTTTATGGTTGTTGTTACTGGAGCGAGCGTCCAGGAGAGGGCTGCCAAAGGGGTCTTCGAGTGCTGGGAGGGCAAAGGCATAGGACTGGTTCACTGCGCTGAGCAGCAGGGCAGCGATGCAGATGAGGTTGGATTGGAGGGCAGCCATGTTGGTCTTGGATCGTAGGGCGTGCCTGGGACAGCAATTGAGGCGTTCTTGCTTGGAATTCGTAGTATGATTATAAAACTGAGAAGATAGCTGTATGAACAAAAAGCAAGACGAGTTGGACTGCGAGCTTGTCTGCTTTATTAACGCGGCCTCCCTTGTTATTCAGTGATCGTGATGAGATGACGACGACAAGCCAAGTCGCCAAACAGGAATAGCGGCTGAAGATGCAGCTAGAGCAGTCCAAGTGCCTTCCCCCCGGCTCATAAATGCCGTTCTCTTGGCTCTAGGCTGAGCCACGTAGGACAACAACCAATACGCACTCATCAATCAGGGCAGGGACGAGCAGCAAGGTAAGACAAGTCAGTCACGACTCACAAATGATCCCCTCGCATGCCAAGCACAAGGAAACGCCCAGCCACTGGCCAAACGCTTGGCTGATGCATGTATCCAGCAGTCAAGCCCTTTGACGCGCGTCCTTGCACCACTGGCAGCAACACTGATCATCAACACAAGTGCACTCTTTCCTTGTTGGTTTTCCCCACGTTCAATCATGGAATGTACGCATACGCAGAAGACTAAAAGTAGCCTGGAAAATGAGAAAATGGAGGCACGTCCGGCGATTGATTACATCATGGCAAGATGATGGCATGGTACCAAGTTCTGTCCTACTCGGCTGGCTGCCGAGACCTTGGCACCATCAGGTTTCTTGTTCATTTGACCAGTCCACAGGCGCTCAGGGTAAATGTTGTGATTTTCCTTTGGTTTAATTCAATTGTCTTACACTCAGCCCGGCTCCCTGCAGAGGGATGCTGCCATGACGAGGTATCAATTACTACTAGACTACTTACCGTAGCGACACGATTCGGCTCGAGCGATCAGAGCCATGATGATTGTTCTTGATCGCTGCATAAAGCAGGAAATGAAGGGGAGCGGAATGGGCTGCGTCGCAGCATGTGGCGTAACTGATTCACCCACCATCGCGTACACCGCTGGTGGGTGAGAGTCTAGACCCGCGTGTCACGCTTCAGCCCGCGCCACAGCGACAGGGGCGGTGCACCAAATTAATGAAGAGCGCTTGTTTGCTTCTTCTTGCCCTGAATTAATGCCCGTCTACGGAGTACGCGTGCGTGGGATCGCGTCGTTGCTCGTGCACCTAGACGCCTTCCAATCACCCATTAATCAATTCACCATCCCGGAGAACGCGACTGGCCAAGCCCAATCCGTGATACGACCGAAGCTGGAACTCGGTAGATCTCAGTGATGTCGTCATAAAAGCGTACCTGGACGGGTAAGGACAAACTCTGTTCCATGAAATGCTCCGTCTTACGCAGCGACAAGTTCGCGCCTCACACATCCTTGTCACGCGGGAGCATTTTGCCATGTTAAAGTTTCAGAAGTAAATATCAGTCCTGACGCAAGTTTCGGCGGGACTTATTCTTGACACAGAAATTAGGCCGAATGATCGACCTGTATTAGCTGCCAGGCACAGACGCTATGGCGCTAGCAAAATACAATAGTAATTCGCGTGGTTTTGAGGATCTTGTGTAGGTGAAGCCAGAACGTGTTGTCTACCATCAGTAAACTTCATATCAAGAATTAAATGAATATATGGTGCTCCTCTATCGGGTGTGTAATGCTCTATCAATACTCAAAGGAAAATCAATGCAAACAAGCCTCGCGACTGGGGTATTATGCTGAAAAAAATACACTCCGTGCTCCTCTTTCATCACTCTTCAATTCATGAATGCGGTCTAGGGTAGCACCTTGCGATTGGATGGCGAGCTGCGTCAGAAACCAAGAAGCACAAAGTCGTTTTTTCAAATTTGATGAAGCTTCGGCTGAGAATATATTTGTCGCAGAGGACGACGATGTTCTAGAGTCGCCTAAAAGCCTACGAAGAGGCGCTGCAACGGCTTTCTCAACACACTCTTGTCTCAGATCGTGTTTCATTTCGGCCCGTTTGTACCGTCAGCCGATGGCGTATAAGCAGGCGGAGGCTCTTGAGGCATCCCAGTGGATGCTGATGTAGGCGAATCTGGCACGGAATGAACGGTTTCTGCTCTTCGTTGGGACTGGCAACATGACTGGCGGATGCAGGTGAATATACACATAAATAGCAGAGTTCCCGAAACAATGACGACAGCAATTATGGCGCCAAGGCAAGATGAACAATCCTTGTTGGGGCTTGAGTCCCGCTTCAACAGGTCAGTAGTGGTAGAGGTGAGAGTGTGTGGAAGTGCAGAAACGGCTGAGGACTGCCATAGGAGAGGTAAGAAGAGAAGGGCTGGATGGTTCTGAAAAACCATCGTGCTTTCTAAAGGATCAATATAACAAGGTAACTTGATCGTTAGGCAGAGGAATATTCAACCCTCAATCAAGGCTCTTTCCTTGTTTTTTTAATGGCGGCAACCTGTCCCTTTAAATAAATCCCCCATTCTGCTTCGTTTGGTATTCCTGGGTTTGCTGACGCTGCCTACCAACAAAAGCCATGTCGAAGCTGCCTAGAAGTCTCCACAAAGGACCAACAGAACAAAAATCAGCCTTGAAACACCGCCAAAGTGCTTAAATGCTGAGCGTATTCCATGCTATATTCCTGTTTCGAGAGGAGTCACGCCACAGCTGCAGCCCTGCCGTCGTCAATGATGTAACGTCACGATGTCACATGGCCATCTGATATTTGCATGCTCCCTAGAGTGCCATTCTGTGGAATTCGATACGCCGGCCCGGGTTTATAGAGAGATGATCGACTAGGTTGTACAGCTGTGAGATTCGCTTAATCTTCAGCAGGAGGCACCGCAGAGAATTTGGGCTGGGGCGCTAGCAGAGAAGAAACAGAGGAGGGTGGATGAAGAATATGACCTCTCTGCACTGCGCGCGGCGTCCCAATGAGAACTACCAGCCCTCTACTAGAGTTGGAACTGCTGAAGCGATCATTTCTTCCCCTTCAACTCGTTGTAGAGTACTTATGACCTACAAGAGCTGCTTCCTTTTACCAAGTTCACGGTTGGATTATAAAAGTAATACAAGTTCTATTGAGGGTACTATTGCTTTTCTTTGAAGAGTTATCATCCATGTCCTTGTATTCCATGTTATTGCTGACTGACCAGCTCAGAATATTCGCCTCTGGCGGTTAGTGTTCATGACGATAGTAACAAGTTCAAATCACAGCTAGCTAATAGTAACTTTAGAATTTATAGGGAAAGAGAGTTATTTCTTAAACCATTTAAGAAAAATAGAAGCAGGCTTGATGCTAGTTTAAACACAATAATAGAGATATGAACTCGTTCTAGAGACTGAGGTGCTAACCAGACCCGATAAACATGGTCTGATACCTCTTGCTACTTCTCAGTAGCGAAATGCCCGCGAAATTAATTCTACAAGGCAGTAAAGGGGCCAGAAGCCCTATATTGAAATGCCATGTCGTTGTTTAATCTCCGATGCCCTTTGCATGATTACAACGTGTGCTGCGGAGTAATTCCACCCTTAAACTGAGAGTTGAGGAAGATCCATAGAAGTTAGAGGAGTGACATCGTAGAGGGACATGAGATGGCTTGCGATTCATAATCATAGCCCTACGCGCGCGGTTCGGCACCCGCGGGGCCCGAGTACTTACTTGTAGCGCGCGGAGATACAAGTGGTGGGTGAATGGATCCAGCCTTCAAAGTCCGCACGATTCTAAAGTACGTAGTATATAAATACAAGTCAAGTTGCCAATCAAAGCAAAATTTAATCTCTATTGCCAAATTTACTACTATTGAACTACCATGGGTGTCATTGCAGTAGCAGGTGGTACCGGCGACGTCGGCCGGACCATCGCTGAGCATCTGGCCGGGTCTGGAGAGCACACTGTCTATATACTATCCCGCAAGGTATTATCTACAAAGATCTATAACTCCTCTTGAAAGCGTTGTCATCTAACTGGGTTAAAGGGAGGTGATTCGCCCGTCCCTGGCGCCGAGCTTCTCGTTATCGACTATAACGACGCGGACGCTATTGCGGCAACTCTCGACGCCAAGGCAGTTGATACTGTCATCTCCGCACTGGGACCAGCTGGTGGAGAGGGGCAGCTGAAGCTAATTGCCGGGGCGAAGAAGGCTCTGAGCACCAGAAGATTCATCCCAAGCGAGTATGCAGCATATACTCCTCCCGAGTAGGTTGACCCTTGGTGCACTGTTTACAGGGAGACGCTTAAATGCTTACCTGATTCACTAGCGCTGAAGAGAACGAGTTCACCGCCGGGGTTTTACGTGCAGTAGCTGCACTCCACGAATCAGGTTTGCAGTATACACGCTTTGCTATTGGTGTCTTCATGGATTACTTTGGCACACCAAACATTCCCTCTCACCTTAGCCCCTTTGTCTGGGGTGTTAACATTGCTAAACGCCGTGCTGCAATACCTGGCTCCGGCGATGAAATCTTATCTATGACATACTCAAAGGATGTCGCTCGGTTCATCGAACGCCTGCTCGAGGACGGAGATTGGCCTGAGTATAGCATTGTCTCAGGATCTGATACGTCATTCAACCAGATCCTCGCTCTTGCTCAGGAGTATACAGGCAAGTATAGACGGGAGCTGAAAAAAGAGAACAAGAAGCTAACATCACCACAGGTGAAGATTTCAGCGTAACCCATGACAGCAAAGAGAAGCTAGAGAAGAATGAAGCTACTTTGCTCGATGATTCAAGCTATGGCGGAATGGATCCGAGGATGATGATGTCTATGATTGGATTGCAACTCATTGAGGGAGGGCTGGAGCTACCCAAGAAAGGGCGCCTCAACGATCGGTATCCTGAGGTCAAACCTACGACGATTGCTGAGTTGATGGCTAAGGCGTGGAAGAAGGGGTGAATTAGGTGGTGTAAGCATGTGGACTGAAGGCTATCAAACTTGCTCATGAATCTCATGCTCGGCAATGCGCAATCCCTTTCTCTTGAATTTTGGGATTGAAATGAGATTAGAAAGTAGTGTTCTCTCAAAGTGAGCTATGATAACATGGGTTGATTATTGTTCTTCTCCAACACAATATTCGAAATTCATTGTGGGAGTAATTAATATTTGTTATGTATATTCTTCAACTGAGCTGGATCCGAAAGAAACGGAAGTCTAAGAGCACGTGCGAAGATACGAAGTCTGCATTTGCCGCTCTTATTTGGTGACTTATGTTGCATGTCCAGTTATGATTACTCTATCTTCATCTATGTAAATGGAATTAATCTAGATAAATGATGAGGTATCAGTTGCAGAGATAACTCAATTATCTGCCGCTGGGGTTTCCATTGAAGATCAACTTGTTCGTGGTATCACTGGGGATGCCGGTCAAGATATCAGGAGTAGCAAGGTCCTTGAGGCGTGTGCAGAGAGCATCCGCGCCGGGGAAGCCTTCAAGACCGGCGAGGTAAGCAGCCAGACCGGCAGCATGGGGGGTAGCCATTGATGTGCCAGAGTTGAATCCCTGTAAGAATGGTTAGTTTTAATACGTTTTGGGAAGTGTTCTGTGAAATAAACATACAGTAGCGTTGTTGGGGAGGGTAGAAAGAATGTTAGTACCCGGGGCAAAGACATCCACGCCAGGGCCGAAGTTTGAGAATGTTGAGCGGACATCATTGATGTCGGTGGCACCGATGGTGCACACGGTGGGCTCAGCCGCAGGAGACTGGCTGGAGGTATCGCGGTTGGCATTACCGGCAGAGACAGCCAGGAAGACATTGTTAGTAACGAGGGCAGCAGCAGCTGCGTTGAGAGCTTCCGAAGGAGTATCACGCAGAGACATGTTGGCCACTGAGCCGTTGGGGCAGTCACGCGTGGCTGCGTCAGATACAACAAAGTCCAACCCAGCAATCATAGTGGCAGTGGTGCCGCCACCGTTCCTGTCGAGAACCTTGACGGCGAATAGGGAAGTCTTCTTGGCAACGCCGTATGACTTGGAGCCGATTGTTCCAGCGACGTGGGTGCCGTGGCCGAATCCGTCGGTGTCCTCATCATCTCCGAAGTTGACCAACCAAGTGGCTCTGCCTTCAAACTCCTACATATCGTTAGTCAACGTTGGAACGAGTCTTGAGACAAGGAAGGTAGTAAGCCTACAGGGTGGTTGACATCAATTCCAGTGTCGATGACATACGCGCAAGTGCCGGCTCCGGCGCTCTCATCATATACATATGTTGTAGAACCGTCATGTGCGCGGTGCGAGATGCGACCAAGACCCCATGTAGCATTCTCTTGACTGACAAAGCCATCAACAGTGACAACAGTGTCTGGCTCAATGTAGTCGACCTAAGACCCTCAATGTTAGAAACGAAACAATATTCTCAGACAGGACCAGCAATAACGTACATCGGGGTGGTTGCGAAGACTCTCTAGAGCCTCTGGCGTGAGCTCGCCAGCAAATCCCTTGAAGACATGCTCAAAGACGTGATCAGCTGATGCGGAAACAGTGCTCAAAACACTGTCCACAGAAGCACTTGCGCCAGAGTCCTTGAACTTGACGATGTACTTGTTGGGAACAACGTCTGCACCTTCACCTCTGGACAGGAGTCGGGCAGGCTCAGATCGCCCGGCGGGGGCCGACAACACCGACGGAAGGACCGCGAGGAGCAGAGAAGTACGCATCTTGGTAGGTGAAGTTGTTGACAGAGTATTGGCTTTCCAACTAACAAAGACAACAAAATGGTAGTGATGGCGGCGACTTCTCCCTTATGCTCCAATGGATATCCAAAGTCTTGGGATTGGCTATTTGATCAGGAGACGAGAGTCCTATTTGTCATCTCAACGTTTCGCTTCACGATCACTAATAGTCATTCATTCGACACTAGTAAGTTCGCTCACCTTCCTGACAGGGAAGCTGCCGTGCCGTGACCGGGGTGAAGCTTAATACGAATCACACTCACTCAATTCGGTGGGCGACAATGCAAGTGGAGGGATACTTCTCCATAGCGTGGTCAGATAAGGCGCAGCGAGGCAGGTCGGTTGGTGAAATGCGGTCAATATGCCGCCTTTTGTGAGGTTTTGATTGGCTTGTTCTCAATGGTAACAGCCCTTAGCTACTGATTGTGAACACTGTATACAAAAAGGGGCTCCCTGTTGTCAATACAACTGATTTTTGTTTAATAAACATCTGGCTTATTGCGCTGTGTATGATTCATTCAAGGCTTAGAGACCTGTCAAGCACGAGAGTGACAATCGTTTCCCATTGCGATTCCTGAACTCTGGGAAAACAGCCTTGGGCTCGCCTCGCGTGAGAAAGCTCCGTCTAGCGTCCAAGGATAAGCGTACCCATGTCACTGATCGGCGGCAGGTAGTATCCAAGTCGGCCTCTGTATACAGGGACGATGAGCACACTCTTGGCCTTCCTATGCTGACATCCTACGCTAATGTACGGTTCCAAAAGAACCTGCCTAAACCAGTGACTCTGTTGTGCGGGCCATTGAGCGATCCCAGGAGCCAAGGCCGCGGCAGTACATTGTTAAGCATGCCGGGTTGATAATAGCGGAGGATGACACGAGGCGAAGTGCATTTGCAGGGCCTATCAGATGGCTCCCCGCGCGTGATCTTCACTATGCACCCCTGCTAACCGTTACGATACGAAGACAAAAGTCGATATCACAATGCAGGAACTTCTGGTGACAGCGCCTAAGCCATCCTATTTCTGGCCTACGGCCTGCCGTCATCGTGCCTTGGCAATGGATGAATATGCTATGAGTAAAGCGAGAGCAGCGTATAGGTGCAATGGCCGGAAATTCCCTCAATAAGATCCCTGGTTGTGAGGAGAAACGAGAAGTCACCAGACACATGCATTATCCATTAGTTGATGACCTCAGCATCATCAAAGTTCTCTTCATGAACGCGAGTAGGATCTGGACGAAAAATTGAGAGAAATGTGTCTCCATTTATTAAAATTAACAGGAACTACGGAAATGGTGGAAATTTGATTGATAACATGGAACTCATTCATGCACCAGGAAATTGGGAAAATTCCAGCTTTTACTCTAACTAGTTGGCCCATCGTCGTGGTCTCTACGACTGAAGCCCTGTTAGCTGCCTAGAGATCGGGATTAATGGTCGCTAGATTCACCAGTGACAGAACAAGACATATATTTGAGGAGATAATGTAACATCAGCCCACCCCAAGGTACACTCAGCAATTAGAATGCCGATTGTGTTTCTCAAACTCGTATCATGCAATCCTGCCATTGACGGAGAGCCGGCGAACCACACCCAAAACTTTCACGAACCTGATCTTACCTGTATTGTAGGCATTTCATCGCCGACAATAGTTGAAGTATTATTTACACCTAAGATGGCAGAATATCCTGCTTGAATATAGCCCAATAAGCAAACCCCCTCTGGGTCCACGATTCGTCTATTCGGGCTTGCCCGGAACTTCTACCTGCTTGACATCGATATGGAGAATGACACGAGGGGGGTCTAGGTTACAGTAGTTCGTATAAAGACCATGGAGGACCACAGAGGAGCATACAATCCTACCATTGGGAAAGCGACCGGGGGCGTTTGTTCATTTGCATCCCAATGTCAGACAAGGCAGAAATATTACACAGAGTTTGGCACGCTGGGTTATCATCTATCCTCAGATTACGCTTCCCATCATCTATGCACAGGACTAAGTTAATTCGAGAACCATTATGACTCTGCTTGGGTCTGGGATTTAGGAAGTTATATTCGAAATGATTTAATTTCTCCATCAAAGTGGCTCCATAGACAACTCTAAATCCATCCTTGTACATTAAATTTCATGCTCGCAGCCTCAAAACTTCGATTGAGGGCCCTTTCTTTTCAATGTCTTTGGTTCATAATCGCCTCCAGCGGGAAGTGCCAGCTGCTGAATTGTTCCTTGCCTCCCATTTCTCACATCGGCTGCCAACCTCTCAAAGTACTTCTCTGACTCCTTCTCAATATCATACTCGATAACCCACTCAGGCCGAGGAAGTGCCAGAATATGCGGGTTCTCCCGGATGAAATCACCATCCCAGTCGACGTTATGATAGCCATCTCGCACTGCAATGGATGCCATATGGGTGACATGGGAGCGGTTGAATCTGATTCTTTCAAATACCCGCAGTCCCAGAGCGACGTCGCCCTGGCTGCGATCCAAGGCAACAGCCAAGGCAACACCATCTTCCATGGCTTGGGATCCGCCTTGAGCAGAAGTTGGAAGGTGACAGTGAGCGGCGTCCCCAATCAGCACAGTATGAGCTGAGGGGCTGAGCCAGGTCTCCAGAGGGTCACGCCACACGAGCTTGTAATCGACGATGTTCTTCTCGGGAGTGGCGTTTACAACCTCAACAAGACGCTTCTCAAACTCGCCCTGTGCCAAACAATCCAAGACATCTTGCTTGCGGCCTGGAAAAGACCACGATTCACCAATATCTTCCGTATCCTACAAGAACCATGTTAGTACTACTGCTTAGCAATCGTTGGCAAATCAACTCGTACCTTGTGAGTCAGAACCCATCCGAGATCCTTGCCCTTGTTCCATGTGTAAATAATCATGTGGAGATCCTTTGTGGTCCACAGCAAAGTTTTATCAACAGTTTGGTCGCAGAATTCCTTCAGTAAAGGATTTCTGGCATGCTCCTCGGTGAGGGTGAAGTAGGCGCGAAAGATGGCATAGCCGCTGTTCACCTTGGTATCCGGGAGGCCAAGAACTTGCTGTCGGGCAATAGACCGAGGTCCATCAGCAGCCACGACCACGTCGCCAGCGAAGACTTTCCCCTCGGAAGTAGTGACACTAGGCTTATCGCCATCGTGGTATTGGGTAACGCGGTAGCCAAACTGCATATTGACGCCGACCTTCTCGGCATAGTCGAGAACGACTTTATGCATCTGTCCTCGGTGGCCCGCATACTGCTTCCAGTAGTGATGGGGCTCCAAGATCCAGTCCTCTGTGTAGATCTTAGTTCCATCAGCCTTGAAGTACTCGAACTGGTCTCCCTGGTTGATGCATATTTTCATCAGGTCACGTCCGACTTGGCCGTTCTCCCAATTTTCGATGATGCGGCCACCGTTGGGGAAGAAGTCGATGATGTCGCCGTAGTTTAGACTTGTCGGATATGTCTCAACAAGGGTCACATTCATGCCGCGTAGTTTGCACTCAATGGCGGCAGTGAGGCCACCGAAACCGGCGCCAACAATGATGACATCGAGAGGGCGAGTTGGTGCCATCGCGGCGCTCAAATGAATAAGTAACTATCGTTGAGAATTTGTTTTTGGGTAACTTAGAATTCCTCAGCGTGCTGTCGATTTGAGGCGGGATATGAAGTTTCTTGATTTGGTGGACAATTCTTTGTTTTATGCACAAGTGATACCCAAGTCTATCCAGGTTCGATTACACTCTCGGTCCAACGGCGTGTAATGCCTGTTACATGGGTATTGGCCAGGCTGTGCAAGTTACTGGAAACTGCAAGGTCGTAACCAAGGCTGTAATCTTCCTCATGGTGCCTGTAGATTAGAAGTTTCCATTGCCAGGATCAACATGTAATTGGCCAGGTTTTTCCAGCAACCCACCACTTGAAACACCACCCCTCAATGGGTTTAGTCACTTATCTCTGAACTCTATATGAGAGATCCATATTGGTTGTATTTTCCATTTGAATTGGCAAACCATTTCTGAATTGCAGACGGTCTTGGAGCAGTAACTTTTATCGTCAAGTTCAACAATCACCTGCAAGCAAAATGGGCTTCGAGTGGCATGACGAGGGAAAGCTCCACAGAGTTCCAAAACTGGATCCTGGCCCACGAAATGTCTGGTTTGGTAAGAAAGCAACCATTTTGCTTATCAGGATCTAGTCTAATCTTCTTCTAGGTGACATCTACGGCACTGCCTCAAGCGATGCCTCCAATCCGTTGACATCAAGCTTTTTCTACCTCGAGAAAATCGACAAGCCGGAGCCAGCACCAACATACTCTTACGATGAAACCGGAGTCGTACTTAAAGGTAAGGAAATACTGTGTGATATCTTCTAGAATCAACTTAACAAGTCAGTGGCTAATCTTTAATACTGCAGGCGAGCTGCACATTGTAGATGAAAAGGGCAATTCCGCCAAGTTGCAGCCTGGTGATACTTTCTTTATTCACCGAGGCAGCACCATCACTTTCTCTACTCCTCGCTATGCAGTTGCATTCAAAAGTGCTGCCCGCCATAGGGATTGGGCTATCACCCCTAGTTTACTTTAAGCATAGACAATTGAAAAGAATTAGGATGAATACGATATAACCTTGTCCTTAGTGGGACGTTATACCCACCCAATATTGTGTCTATAACTCATGTGCTCGAACCTCTAGATAACATAACCGATCTACTGGGCGGGAATATTTGTTCAGTAAAGGTGGAAAGTCGAAATCGCCCCCGCGTTAACTCCTTCTTACTGAGCATACACCCAGTCTTATTGTTTTATCAATCTGCGCACATCTTGGCTGCGTCAAGATAGTTGTTCCCCACGCTAAACGTCAAAGTTTTCAGTGTGTCAATTGACCTAATCGTTCAACACAGTCTTTGCTTTTTGACCAGCCTGTTGTTCAACAAGTGTGAAGTAAGGTAGACTGTTTTTGACCAAATATTTAGCTTGCTAAACCTAATATGTTCAAAAATATAGCTATATAGAGCGTTAACAAGCAGTTACGGATTAAGATATTTATGTAGAGAGCCTGGATTCCTTAAGAAATTCCTGGATGAGTTCGTTCCCCTTCACGCAACAATCAGCAAGCTCGAGTGGCAGTTCGACAAAAGCATGCGGAGCGCCAGTGACAAATTTCACAACCGCGCGACCACCAGCAATCTGCCAATGAGCTGACATCAAAATTGTGTCATCAACAAGAGGATCCGCCGTACCGCAGAGAAAGAATGCAGTTGGTAGCCGTGAGCATAGCTTTTCCAAGCTGCGAAATAATGGGGATATGGCTGGATGTTTCGGGGGTGCGTCGTATGGCAACTCCGGCTGTGCAAGAATGCCGAATTCTTTTTCAAGTTCCTTGCACACCTCCCAGTGCTGTTCTTCATTTACAGGGAATGCGGCCTTGTAGTACCAAAGTATTTTCTTGGCATCAACGCATACTGGATTAGGAGTAGTGAACACCGTTGGGAGATATGAGAGCGAAAACACTCCGTACGTTAAAACCAACCCTTTCAGGGAGTTCCAGTCCTCATGGGCTCCCGCCAAATGGAAGAAGGTCTGCATAGTAAGATAACCACCAGCAGACTAGTTGATTTGAATTTTCGCAAAGTTAGTTGAACGAACGTCAAGAAAGAAACCACTTCGTTGACAAAGAAGAGTCATTCTCACCTCCCCCCCAATAAATTGCAAAGGACCTCCAAAACGATCGGCTGCATTTTCAAAAACATAATCTGCAGCATCAAAGCAGTCGTGTATGCAGCTGGGATATGCGTTCTCCGGAGCAAGTCTATAACCCACAGATACAACGGTGCATCGAGAGGCATTGGCAAATCGATGCAGAAGAGGGTCGACTCTACATTTGAGAAAGTTAGGCCCTCT
Organism: Clonostachys rosea; assembly: GCA_026958235.1. Classification (NCBI taxonomy): domain Eukaryota; kingdom Fungi; phylum Ascomycota; class Sordariomycetes; order Hypocreales; family Bionectriaceae; genus Clonostachys; species Clonostachys rosea. The sequence goes on from CP110205.1 coordinate 1,863,861, forward strand.
TTCACAACAGAATAGAATTTACGAAGGACACTGACTCGTCATGGCCGCCTTCACAAAGGCCTCCCCCGTGAAAATGGAGGAAAACACCAGTGACGCTGGTTCGTCCGGCCTTTGGTAGCACGACCCGGCAAGGAATGGTACGGCCGGAATCTCTTGACTGAATCTCGATATTTTCGCCTTCAAGAACAGTCTTCCCTGGCCTTGCTCTCATTCTCTCCATGTCGCCCTTCAAATGACCGGTTAGAATGTTTAAAGTCATTAACTTACTCAAACCAGATCGGATTGGATCTCTATAAATCTTGAAGATTGACGTACAAGGCTATCTTTGTTTTCTTCATCTCCTTTTCTTAGAAACGCACATGCAATCTCCGCACCTTTGCTAGCATTGTGAGGAGAAAACTGGGCGGAGTCGAGAACGTAATCGGACTTCATTGTGACCAACTTCAAACTACTCGCGACGTGGGAAATCGATATGTTGACCTTATAATTTGCAAGAGAGGGGTAAGGTAGTCTTTTAACTCGGCACAACTCGATATGATTAATAATGTCATTGAACCTCACCCGAGTCGTGTGGGTCGAAATTGGTGCAAATACCTCGCTCTCGTATTCGTTTGACAATTTGTCAACGGCTGGAAATCTACTTTGATAGAAGTAAGTGGTCTTATGTGAGGCCTTTTATCTATTTCGAGAGAGTTTAGTGCCGACTGACGGCTTATCGGGCCGATCTTGCGGAGGGTAGGCCGCAAAAGATGTTGGTGGATTTTCCCGTCCTGATTCAGAAGATCGATCTCCCTTAAGAGAGTAATCCTAGGCATTAATTCCTAAGTTGTGTCTTAAGAAGCATAATGAATAGGTAGGTTTCATTCATGACTTGACGTCGTAGTGTTTCGTATCGTCATGAGACTGGGAAGTCATGCAAAATCATGTCCCTTCGTACCAAGTTGTCAGTTTCCGATAAGGAATTTTGTTATTGACTAATATCAAAATAAGTATTCAATCTTCCACCTGCAAAGATCTGGGTAAAAGAAATCTTGCTTTGTGGTAATACAGCAAGCATCCCGTAAAGATGCCTCCGCTATAGTTTGGACGACGGAATACTATACTTCAGTGTTTTGGACACCAACCAACCATCCAGAGCCTCTTCGCCCATGTCTCGACCAAAACCGGATTGTTTAATCCCCCCGAAGGGCGCATTGGCATTGATTCCGCCCCAATAGTTAATGGTCACTTGTCCAGCTTCCAATGCTGTTCCAACACGATACGCCTTGTCGACATCTTTGGTGAAAACCGCTGAACTCAGGCCGTGTTCGTTGTCATTCGCCTTTTCGATCACCTCCTCCTCGGTTTTGAAAGTTGATATTGACTATTTTTTCGCTCATTAGTGACGGGAGGCCCAATCAGGGATCATTAACCAGAGATACGTACCGCAACAGGACCAAATATCTCTTCCTTCATGATCTGTGCATCACCAGGAACATTTAGGAACGCGGTGTTGGCAACAAAATGGCCCGTGGGAGATTGCTGAATGCTGTTGCCTTCAATCTGCTTCAAGCCCGTCTGTTTGGCCTGTTCAATGTACCTGTTGATCTTTTCCTTCTGGCCATGACTAATGACTGGCCCTTTGGTAGTCTCCGGAAGCAGAGGATCACCGTAACTAGTCTGGTTCAGCTTCGCAGCAAACGCCGATACAAATTTATCAAATATGCTCTCTTCGATGTATAATCGAGATCCAGCGGCACAAACCTGGCCATTATTTGCTGTGATGCCGATACTTGTCCAGAACACTGCGTTATCTAGGTCGGCGTCAGAAAACACGATGGACGGACTCTTTCCTCCAAGCTCGAGCGTAACTTTTTTAAGGTTGGAATCGGCAGCTGCACGGAGAATCTGACGGCCAACGGGCGAGCTTCTTGTGAATGCTAACTTTCTGACTTTTGGATGCTCAGCTAGTGCTTGGCCGGCAACTGGGCCATGACCACCGAGGATATTGATTACACCCGGGGGAAAGCCGGCCTTTTGGATCAAGCTGGCTAGCTTTTGGCCGTACAATGGCGTCAACTCGGGTGTCTTGATAATAAGCACATTGCCCGCAGCAATAGCAGGAGCCAATTTCCAGATAGTAATCATCCTGTAGCTGTCTGTCAGTCGCAATCATCAAAACTAGCATGTCTACTAGGCTATGAGACTTACAGAGGTGCATTCCAGGGTACGATGACAACACAGATTCCGATCGGGACTCGGGTTGTATAGGCATATCCTTGTGGAATGTTTAGCGACTGTCCTGTGATTTTGTCTGCCCAACCCGCAAAGTATCTCAGTGTTTTTGTGGCTTGGGTTATGTGCAACGCCTTTGAGTCGGAGAAGAGAATCCCAGCTTCCAAGGCTTCCAGGCTTGCCAAATCGTCGGCAACTCTCTCGATCAGGTCCGCCAGCTTGTTAAGCAGCGATCCTCGGGTCGATGAACGGATGCCCTTCCAAGACTTGTAAAATGCAGTCTCGGACGATGCGACAGCTGCATCAACATCCCGTTTGGTTGCTGCAGAGCATGACGCTAACATTTTGCCATTATAGGGGTTCTCAACCTCCAAGACCTCATTTCCCTCTGCTGCAATGAATTCATTGTTTATAAAGAGCCCTGTATTGACTTAGCAGCATAAAATTGGTTAGTTCTAAGCTTTATGGGGTAAATGTGTAAGATTATCGATGGAGAGTAGTTCGCGTACCTTGAATTTGTCTCCCTCCGGCGCCGGTCAATGTGATAAGGCTCATAATGTGCTGCTAAAAGTATACTTCAGTTATATTGGCATCAAAAAAGGATCAAGTTGAATGGCACCATCTTGATTTGTATTTGTGATGCACGCGATGAGCCCTCATCGTCCATCGTGGGTGTGGAATGTTCCAGCCAATAAGATAAATATCCGCCCCAATGTCCAGCAACTCGGACCACTGCAAATCTCGGAACAAGGCGAAAGTTCTACCACTTCAAGTTAACGACCAGATTCGGATACAAAGAACCTACCCTTACGTGGTAATGCATGACTGACGAAAGGAGGAACATAGGGCCGTCAGGAAAACAAGAGTGGTGTCTTTCATTATCTGATCACTCCACTACATCGCTGCCTGCTGTTATTCTACCTATATACGGATAGCTTTCGATAGAAGAAGCCCTAGCTTTTCGTGCGACCTCGCCATTCATTAACACGAGAGACCCAGTCCCGAACCAAGGCCTCAAACAGGCTAGGGTCACCTATAGGGAGACCATGTGTACCACGATCGAGAACCGCATAGGTTGATCGCGGGTAGAGCTCCAGTAATCGAAGGCTGTCACGATAGCCTACACCCGTGTCCTGCTGGCCGCAGACGATAAGTGTGGGTGCAAAGAACTTGGCCTCGTCCAGCGAAAAAGACAGTCCGTATCGAGTTGGGTCTTCACGAATCGGATCCAAAACGCTACTGTCTGCTGCCTTCATGGCGGGAGCATAGACTTCCTGGTACTTTTTCTTCAAGGCTTCAACATACTCCGGCGTCTGGATCAGAATGTTGCCAAGGCTTGCCCTTTCCTCGGCTGGGATGCTGGACAAGAATTGCTCGTCTTCAATCAACGGTCTGAAAGAATCGACATCGCGGTTGCTGTCGGCTGGCTCTATGAGCGGCACCCGCAATAGCAAGCCATCAACTTGGTCGGAATATTTCTGGGCTACAGCGCGTGCAAGATATGCGCCGCACGATGAGCCTGCGACTGCGAACCTTGAGCTGCCAAGTCGCGAATCTATGAATTCCACGAGTCGATGGTACATCTCATCCTGATCCTTGACACCGTTCGCCGGTGTCGCGCCCATGCCCGGAAGGTCCACGTAAATCCGGCGAAGGCCTGGTATGTTGCTGAAGACTGGCTCGAAATCTCGCTCTTCAACCTCTCCCCGCATCTCCCATCCGTGGACGATGAGGATTGGGAATCCCTCACCAATTTCACGTGCAGACAAAAGAGAAGCCATATTATCTATAACAGCGATTATGAGAGATAATTCTGGATTACTTGCGAGGATGAATGAAGAAAAGCAGTTGAAGGATTTCTGAATTGGTGCTGGTGGGGGTTAAGATTGTGCCATCCCAGTCACACCATTGCTCAGTGCTGACAAATTAACAGGGTTTTTGTCCATCATTTGCAGAACCAAAGAGAGAGGTTTGTGCGCGCCCTTCCTTTGACATGTGAAGCTCGAGGCCTCATACTCATGTTACAGGTAACCTTGTTTTCAGGGACCGACCCATATATAATCTCACTCGCTCGTCAAGGCAAGATTTCTCTAAAATCGCCCCCGTATCCCATCTTATCCGCTAGAGAGAAGGCTGATGGCGTAACATGTGAAACTCACGCCTCGTCTCCATGCTTAGTTGTGTCAGTTTGTCAACCACCTTCATTACGGATGTTGCTGTGCTCAACACAAAAACCACCCATTTTGTGAGGGAGCAATTCAGGATCGCTAGGTTCCCCAATCGCGTGGCTTTCTTCCATACACACGGTATACCCACTCACGCGTTGTTATTTTCGCGAGAGCTGAGGGGCTGTTTTTTTGTATGGCCTGTGACGTGGTTTCGGATGTGCTTGAGGTTATCAAAGATGGACAAGTAAAAGAGAGGGAGAAAAAAAATAGATCGAGTAAAACCACAACGGGTTTATTAAATTAAAGAAACGCTATGCATCTTAAACGGTCACTCCCGAGTCTCGGTAGTTGTTTTCCGCCCACGGCTGAGATGTTCCTTGCGAGAAACGGCTAGTAGTTGGACCGCGCGGTAAGAAGCCGCGATAGAATAACCGCTTTTCATTACCCCAACGGATTGGGGAGTCCATTCATCGCACAAACGGGGTTCCCCAGCGCCTTCCGGAAGTTGGTTTCCCAGAATACTCTGTCAATTCTCCCATATGAGACAGTATTGCCTCTTTCCCAGTGCCTCGAGTTGTTGTGTGTAAATACCTGGACATCCATAATCTTTCATTTAAATAACATATTGTCTATCCATTTCATGAATGAGAAAGTCGGTAATACCTAAAACCGACCCCCGAACATCACAGAACCTAAGGGCCATGTCATCAACAAGGTGGACAGGGCCTCTCATCAGACCAAGACAGGGAACAATGAAGGCAGGACAGTATGTTGAAATTTAAACAATCACTTTCATGCATCAACAAACTAACACGGATTAGAATAAACCCCCAGAGCTTGAAAGTTGAGGTCAATGATGTGCCTATTCCGAAACCAAACGAGAATGAGATTCTGGTTAAAATTCACTGTGCCTCTCTCTGTCACTCGGACATTATGATATTTGAGCCAAATGACGAGATGGTATACCCCGAAAAGCCAACCACCATGGGACATGAGGCTACAGGCCAAGTAATTGAGATGGGAACCAATGTGAAGGGCTTCAAGAAAGGCGACAACATCGGCTTCCTCCCAGCGACAAATGTCTGCTTTAACTGCATCCCTTGTAAGCAAGTGTATGTATCCCTCAGCCCTCTTACCATGTAACGTGGTGCTAACTCCACCTAGGCATAATATGTGGTGTGAAAAGAGCCAACCGGTGATGCAAGGTTTTGGCTCAGATGGATATTTTGCCGAATATGCAGTTGTTGATTACCGAAGCTCCATGGTCCTGCCAGAGAATCTTGACCCGGTTGCTGCAGCACCCCTGTTTTGCGCTGGAGTCACTGCGTTCCACGCCATCGATGATCTCAAGCTTCCTGCCGGTAGCTGGGTAGCTATCGTCGGCTGTGGTGGGCTCGGCGCTTTAGCAGTTCAGTACGCGCAAGCAATGAGGTACCGGGTCATTGGCCTCGACATCGCAGCTGCGGCGAGAGAAGAGGCAAAGTCACTGGGTGCTGAATACGTCTTCGACTCCGCAGCGGATAAATACCTTGAGCATGTTCTTGAGATCACTGGTGGTGGTGTTGACGCAGCAGTCAACTTCACCGCGAGCAAGAAGGCATACAGTGCCATGCCTGCCATTATTCGTCCTGGACGAGGTATTTTGATGGTCGTGGGAATCCCTGCCGAGCCCATTGAGCTCAACGCATACGACATCGCCCTGGGGAAATTCAGAGTTATGGGCTCCAACAACGGTACCGGCTACAACATGCGGGCTGCCATTGAGTTTAGCGCGAAACATAACATTTATTCTCGCCTGGAATACTTTACACTCGATGAGCTGCCACTAATGGTGAAAAAGATGCAAAATCATGAGGCAAGGGGCCGTATGGCAGTCAAGTTTGGGAATTCAACTGAGAGTGTCTCCGGGTCAAGAAATCGGTCTACTTTCAGGTTGTAGTTGAATAGTTAGGAGGCCGTGTCCATTGTTTTATACCTTGCGGCAACAATGGATGAAACTAAATGAACTTGAATGCAGCTAAATGGAAATATACCGCAGTTGATTGTTGCTTCCCATAAATTGATCGAAGTCGAGGGGTCACTCTCCACTCGAACTCACATTACAACCAGCACATTAATCACAGGCAATTCAAAGCACAATAGCTCATTATTTAGCATATCAAACAATTCATAGAATGACTAGAAACAACCAAACTCAGCGTGCGTTTCTCCGATGAAGGTGGCCGTGCGTACAATCGTTCCATATCAAGATGTCCCAACGAAGACGACAAGGACGGCAGAAAATCTATTGGAAAAAAGTATTGAATATAAGTATTGAGATCTTTGGAAGCTGGTGACTCTAGGTCAGAGACACCTACGCTGCTGTGGCACTGAAAATATCCTTTATGGCTGCCGTTACAAGGACACTCAGGGTCACTGAGAAAACCGCGGTGAAGGCAACAATGACACCCAGTCTGGCTCCCTTATCCTGGACGAAATATAGCACTAGTACTCCCAAAATGGGAATCATGCATGCTACTAGGGTCTTCGCTCCTCTTTGAATTTTAATGGCCCAGTTAACGTGTTGACGATAATCGTCTCTCCTGTGTTGCTTGTCCGTCTCATCCTGTTCGTTTAAATTATGGTTAGCGAATATATTCAACGGGCACTCATAGTCTTTCAACTAAGCATACCTGAATGAATCGGCCAATGATGCCATGGTACAGTTTGACGGCTCGAAGGGTTGAGCTAGCTGTATCGTCGCTTGTAGTCTGCTCCATTGTCGTGAGTTCATTGAGCTTGGAATCCTTCCACAGCTCACTATCGCTACCTTTCAGAAACACGTTTCCTCTTGCCGGCAGTCGCATCCAATGATTGAGACTATCTTTTAGTCCTTGGGGGGGTTTAGAAAGGTTCACGATCCGTCGGTGCAAAAGTAAAGCCCCATCTTCGCGCAGTTGCGTCAGCGAGCTCAGTACTATGTTCGCCCAGGATAAATAAGGTGCTGTTCTAAACTCAGAATAATCTTCTATTGTCTTTTGTGCTCGTAAAATCGTTCTCCATTGCCCTTTCCCATCGAAGTAGGTCTTAACAAGGTCCGGATCACTGTTGTCATCCAAGTCTAACAAGAATGCTTCGCGTAGGATTGTAGAGCTGAACTCATACGCGTTTCTGATTTCACCGGCGTGTATATCCCTATCAGCTTCCTGAAATCTTCTGAGGTCCGACTGGATGTCAGGTAGCTCGGCTTGATAGTGCAATAGGCTTTCTGTAGACAAATCAAGAAAACGAGAGAAAATAGCAACATCAGGAGTATCGCCCATAGATTTGGCTAATCGAGGATATCCCCCATAGGGATTGTCTCTCATAATATTGCCTTTCTCGCTATCCTCGGCTCTGGTGCACATTTCGGTGAGTAGCTGATATTTTATGAATCAGGGACGCACGGTTGGTAGAGACTGGCTCGACGTTGACACGGTCTTTATACCTTCGACCAGATGGTTGAAGTGGGCACTTCCAAGAAGAGGGGAACAGAGCGATTAAAACGAAACATTATCGGGTAAAATTCCGAGGCAATCTTGCTTCATCATTTCCAAGTTATCTCTGCCACCGCCACGAAGCCTTGTTATGCAGAGTTATATTACTAAGACCCAACCATCACCCTCCCCGCCTCACTCAGGATGGGATTTCTGGGTCGCATTGGTGTCATCTGAGACACTAATCTGCCTTACGAGGCAAAAAGTTGTATTTCGATGACCATTGATTGAACCACCTAAGCCGCTGAATGAGCAAAGCCAGCATAGCATGTTAGGCACCAATATGTCCTCTATCCTGCACATTTCGATTGAACGCAAGAAACATCCTCCAAATTTCAACAACTTTGAAAGAGCCACATTCTTTGCGCTTTATTCTCGGGTTCTTATCCCATGAGATCGCATTATCATTGCCTTTAACCAGGAAGGACGAAATATTATCACAGTGAAGTTTTGAGCGCCAAAGTATATCGTTCAGAGATCAACCTCTGCTACTCTATTGAGCTGCAATGATGTCTCACAACTGGTACTTCGAGGAGGGTAATAGCGAATACATGACCGAATGGGAAGAAGATGAGGGCGAATCGGACACTCAGGCGCAGCGACAAAGAGATTATCGTGATGACAGACGTCATTCCACTTCACTCATAGGCTCCAGGTCGTTCCAACCAGCTCCGAGAATTTTCGGGACGACCCAAGTCTATAATAGATTTGGCAATGGACCTCCCATCGAGTATGCGACATCACAGCCTCATTATCCATATTACGGTGATCATTCTCAATACACCATAGAGCCAGCTCCAGAACACAGAGTACCAAGGAGAAATTATCGACTCGAATTACCACTGGATGGGTACAGTCAAGTATTGGGATCTAGAAACCGCACGAGCGCCGAAAGAGGAGTAGCTGTTCCGATTAACACCGTCAGCCAAATGAACGTCCAAAATATTGACCATATGAGACCGAATCCTATTCAACACGGACCCTACCGAGGTAATCGTGGATCTAGAGAGTATGTTGATGCGTTTTCACTGGATATAGGGCCCAATCGGAGAACCCAAGACGGACAACCCATACAAGATATGGATGAGTATGAGTCTCCTTGGCAATACGAAAATGGACCATTTAGAGCTCCACCTAGCCAGCCATCATCAACACAAGAGCTCTATCGATGTAGCTCCTCCAATTCTCCATTTCAGAGGAGATGGCTCCGGCATTACCCAGGCGACCACGACCAAGAGATGAGTGATACAAGCAGCGACTGGCATGAGTCTGCCCCAACTAGACACCCTCGTCGACGGGTATTGGCAAGGAATGACTTGAGACGTTACGACTCCGACCGAGGGGGGCCCAACCCCTTCTCAAGATTAACCCCTCAGATTGCCAGGATGAACGAACCACCGCCGCCGACTTCCAATTTCAGGGCTCCAGTTTCACGAGACAGTCCTGCAATGAGAGTTGTGAATCGTAATGGCTATCACATGGAACTAAGATCTCTGCTTGACACAGGCAATAAACTGGGTCACCTCGTCAGCAAGAGCGCCATCGACGAGATGGGCTTGTGGCCCGAAGTGAATAGAAACAACATCCGGACTGGGACTACCTTGACGGGAAGACTCGAAACGCTCGGATCAATCGACCTAGACTACTATCTTGGAGACAATCATAACTGTTTCACAGACACCTTCCATATTTTTGATGATTGGTTTTACAAGAACCACGATGTTCTGTTCTCTCCTGGGACTGAAAACAACAACCTCGTTGGAATGGTAGCATTTGACAAACACGGGGAAACTGAAGGTATTTCTTCCTATTCCTCTTCCTCCTCCTCCTCCTCCTCCTCTTCTTCTTCTTCTTCTTCTTCCTCCCTCACTTCTTTCTCTATATTAAAGGCTTTTTTCGCAATCTCTGAGAAATCGGTCCCTATCATCATATTGGACCCTTCCACTCTGTGGCATTGACTTCCTAGAAGTCGCTAATTATTCATGGGCCGCTTTATCATTGCTATCAAGTCCAAGCTATGTGGCTAATCTTAATTGCATATTGATAGACGAGAGAACAATGGAATGGGAAATAGAACGGAGGAGAGAAGAAGAAAGAAGACAAGAGGCAGAGCGACTCCGGACTATGCAGCAGCAAAGTGAAGAGCAAGAGAGAAGAAATGAAGCAATGAGACGACGAGAAAGAGAGCAGGCTACAAGATCGAGAGAAGATGAAAAAAGAATAATGGGAACACTAGGGCGCGCTTCATCCAAGTGTAGCGCTCAGCACATCTAGAATGGGTTATTTATTTATCATTTTGAGAATTATTATGTAAATTACAGACAGAAAAGTGAACGTACTGATACCGCGACGATGAGTACATAAAGTGCTATCGGTCGCCTCTTGAACATATTTAATTAGAGTCGGGCAGAAAATAGTGTAGTTGAAACCAAATGGCCACATATTGACTGCTGAATTTTGTAAAAAATCCTTAGTTACTGACGTGGGAAGAGAAAAACTCCTTGATAAATGGAACAGCTCTTTCCGGCCGACCTCTCATATCCGAGTTGACTAGAAGTTCATGGCCAACCCCAGGAATATCAAGGTGAGTCGCGTCGGGGGCAGAGTTCCTCAAAATTGACATCGCCTCTTTCATGTACTCCATCGTTTTCTCCCCTTGAAGTAGCATGAGGTTCCGGCCACGGCTGTTCAAGGCTTGAAAGTTCTTTGACTCCTGTATCATCCCCTCCACGACGGCAAAGTCATAGCGAATTATGTGTGCCATATCCTTCAGTGTGCATTTTCCAAGATCCTCTCCATTTGGTCCCTTGGGGCCTTGTCCAGATCGTCCGGCCAGTGTGAATCCAACCCAAGCCAGGACGTCCATAATCCTTCTTGGGATCCACGTGGGTCCCAGCTGCACAGTGTACATGGCCGTAACCAAAGCGCTCATTTCCCCTTTTGAGGCAAGATCACGCTCATATTGGCCAATTCCGTTGATTTCAAGTGACGGATAAACATCGCTACAGACTAGAGGGGGTTCGAAAAGGATCATCCTTTGGATCTGGCTGATCCAAGGAAGAGTCTCGGCGCTGAGCAAAGAGTGAAGAACAATTAAAGCGCCGGTTGAGACACCGATCAGATACGATGCCCCGGTGCTTGCGACTAGAGACTCCAAATCAGAAATTTCCACATCTAGCAGGGATGATTTAAAGCTTGGCCGATAGGTTTCCTGGTAGCTCTTTTCACCAATGCGAATCATGTGAGAATTTTGATCTGGATCATCGCTGTCCTCGGGCTCAACAAGGGGACCGTCTTTGTCGAGAGACTCCGGATATGGATCAGATAGGCCGCGACACCTTCGAGATGGGAGATGCACAGTATAAAATGGACTAAGCTGAAGCGCGAGCTCCTGGTGGGTGAGCGCATAGCCGGCAGAGCCATGCAGAATGATGAGTCCTGGCCCATTTCCGACGCTGTAGTAACTCAACCGAGCGCCGTCCTTGGTGATGATATAGTGGGATGAAAATGAGTGTGCCATGACGCTCCTGTTATGTAGTGAGGCTGTCTGTGGGGAAAAAATGAAGGTAACGTACGAGATACTCTGTCGTCGTCTTGTCACTGAGCACAATATATGCAGCCGTAATCAGATTCGTGTTGTCAACGTGGGAGAAAGACAAATGATCAGCTGGTGGCAGGTCTCGACCACAGCTTACCGTTGAACTAAAGCAATTGGGGATAGGCTATCGGGAGAGGTAACCGGCCGGCACCATGTTGCCTGAACTATCTGCGCTAGATTAATATGAGAATTCGTACCAGATTGTTATAAAATCCAGGTTGTGGAAGAGTCCAAATGACGATGGAAAATAAGGATTGATGGCTGGATGGACAGGAACATGCATACAAACTCTCCTTATCGTTACACCTTGCGTATTGGCAGCCGGTATTGGGCTATATTCCAGGGGCCTCTTCACTGAGATCACCACTAAGTTGTAGCATGAGGAGCCCTAGAGCCGGACACGAATGGGGAGATAATGTTCATCAGTTCCAGCTGCAGAGCGACAACAGTAGCTAGGTAACTAAGTAAATATGATTCTAGGTACAATCTTTCCGTATGAATATGTGATATCTTCTTGCTCCTAGGTAGATTAATGCTCGTCAATGTTGGGGTATCAAAGTTAGGAGTGATGATAGTGGTCAAGTGTGGGGTGGCTGACTAATCACGTGACTCGCTTCTGCCCTGAGTTTGAGCTTGGAACTCGCGCTCACTTTTGCCTGACCGTCTCCAAGTCTGAGATTTTGCACCTTCAACAATCAGGCAGTCATCATCTCTGCGATGGTTACCCTGCGAATCCCATTCCAAATGAAGCAAGAAAGCTAGCCTGCAATCCACAACTTTTCTGCTCTTTACTCATTTCAGACTCGCGTAAGCTCCAAGCTACCCACTCCCCACCGCTCGCATCCATGGCGGCAAGGGTAGCTGATGAGGGGCGAGGCCTGTTGGCTAAGCTGCCGACTGAGCTCCTCTTCGGCATCTACGACGAACTCGAACCCTCTGACCATTTTGCGCTTGCCACGGCATGTAAGCTCATCTACGCTCGATCAAAGCCCATCCTTGAGATCCACCAGAATGCTCATCGAGACAACCGCGTCATCTCCGATTGCTCACTTGAGCTTCTCGTACGCGTGTATCGCAGCGCCCAGGCCTCTGTTGGTCCTAAAGCCATCGAGGCATGGCACGTCAGGAAATTCGAAATATGGGGATCTAGAGTGACATGGGACGAGTGGAAAAGCTGGGAGATTGGTACTGACGGAACTCTCTCCCTTGCCGCCCACGAAGATCCGTTACCCTCACCGTTCAGCCCCCACGAAGTGGCTGACCATGTCAAGGAGATGCAACTTATGTTTCATCCCTGCCACGATCATGAGCTCATCGCAGAAGCCTTCAAAGATGGAGAAGACGGCTACTTAAAGGCGATGATAGTTTCCATGTTACCGCGACTAAATAACCTTGTATTCGTTAACCCTGATGTTCCAAATGATACCCTGAATTGGTTAGGGCAAATGATCGAATGGAGCTTGCGTGACGTTTTCCCTTGGCCCCCTGGATTGAACTCCCTTCGCAAGGTATCTGTTGGAGTCCCCGTTCTCGATCGTCCCGAGCTTGAATCTACGTCAGACTCCACGAGCCTCTGTGCTCTGCTTCGCCTTCCCTCCATTGAGGAGATCTACTACCGGAATTTAGATACAGGTGGCCTGGAATCCGATGGGGGGTGGTTACTTCCCCTTGAAACTTCGACCGTCAGAACCCTAGTTCTTGACCGAATCAGAGAAGACAATGTCAACCTCCGAAGAGCACTGATGCAGACGTCGATTGGCCTGGATACAATAGTCATCCGTGCACAGAGCGGGGAGCAATTGTTCTCAGTGGATACATTCATCGAAGAGCTCAACTCTTCGGTTTCCCAACGGTCTCTTCGCCAGCTCCTCCTTTATCAACCAGATTGCATGTTCGGCGACAGCTGTCGTAATTACGAGCCGAGTAGTCTGTCATCATTGCGAAACATCCGCATGGTACAACTTTGTGTGGAGGACATTTTGATAGATTGCTTCTTCTGGCTCTACGGCGGTTCTCGTAATGATCCCGAGATGAACGAATTTTTCAATCAAGAGCCCATCGGTCATGATAACGACGAGAGCATTCTCCTTGCCACACCTCCACTACCCGACATGCCAGAGGTGCACGGGGAGACGACAGACGACAACTCCGCCGACGAAGCTGTAAACCATGACGACGTTGTAACTCACTTTCCTATGTGCTTACCACCAACTCTCGAAGTTTTACTTCTTTGGGGATCGGAGGATGAGGCCTGGTATCACCGAGGGGATTACGAGGAAAATGAGGCTTTAGACGATGCCATTGTGGCGCTAATCAATTCGCGGTCATTCCCAAACCTGAAGGCCATCTACCTCGAACAAGTCGAGAAGCAGGCCTCGATGCCCAGAACCAAAATATCTTTTCAAAAGACAATGACAGCTGCAAAGGGGCGGGGTGTTTATGTCCGTACATTGTCAAACCAGCACGAACCGATTCCTGAGCTTGGTTTCCCCAAAATGCCAGACAAGTATGATCTCGAGACCGGACCGTTTCCAGCCAGGGACCCGGCCTGGATTTTTGATCCCTTTACAGGGTCTTGGGCAGCCCCAGGGTGCGGCGGTTGTGGGGGTTGTGAGACATGTTTACGATATTACACGAAAGAGGCATGGGAAGAGTTTAGGCGTCAGAACTGACGGAAGCACGGTGCCTGATCGAGATGAGGTGATGGGATTTTCATGATGAAAATCTGTAAGCAAGGTGTTGCATTTGTGAATTTCAAATCACCATGCGGTTGATACCTAGTCAAAGTTAGACGAATTTCGTTTGCAAATCAGTAATACAAAATCAGTGCCAGGCTGTCGAATTCGAAAAAATGTCGCCAAGGATTAAACTGGTGGAAGAGAGATGCTCGTCATTATCGACATTCCGCAGTATCCAAAGGCGAACAGGTTGTTTGTGGGTAGGGAGTCTACACTGGATGTCTTGGTCGGCGTAGCTAAAATGAACGTCAACACAGACTCATTGAAAGTCATTGTTAAGGGCTTTAGGGTCCAAAGAGTTCTTTGTGGGCGGCTCTCGGCGCTTAGCCGGAGAGAAGAAGTGGTTGAAAATGATGTGATGGTGTTGGACCGATAGGTTTAATGTGACAGTTAGCATGAGTTTTTTAGTTTCAACGTCCATATATTAAAATCCACGCCCATTAAGTTTACTTGCCGTAGATTTTAATTGACGTCTTCCACAGTGCATGAAGTTTGAGCAGAGTCATGGCTTGTCTCAAATCAGACATAATTGATTGTCGCTATCTTTTATGATTCTCTGAAATCTTACAAGTTATGACCTATTGATACTTGGACAACTTCATAGCCCATACATTAACCTGATTAGATACACTGAAACCACTCACAAGGAGAGCTGGGGAAATCGCAAGGACTGACAACCAATTCGCATTTAGAGCTCACTAATAGATATAATGTAATATATGTAGAGTATGTGGTAAATCCTTGAACAATGATGCTCGTTATCACTTTGTTTAAACTTGACATACTCCTAACACTGAATCAGGGAGCCTCTTCAAGGTGCTTGATGACGAACAAATCAGTACCATTGAAAGTCTGACGATACACTGAGACTACAATGACGCTAATTCTTCTAACTAATACAGCTCCATAAAGTACTCCAATTGCATACCTGAAGATTGTATCCTGACAGCGAAGCATGGCGAATTTTTCATTGGAGGAATATTGTTGGCTGATTACGGCCCACATCATGTTCTCCGGGCGATGATGATGCCTGTTAATTACGTTCTCCCCCTCAACGCCAAGCTTTGAAACCCCTGACACGAGCTAATGATGAGTTCAGGCTAAACGTTAACCACGAGAACCGACGGATCGATTGGGGCAACGTGCAACTCCCTGTTACCGACAGCCTGGACCCTGAATGAATACTTTGTTACGCCATATAGATAAAATGCAGCCCGGTGCCTTGAAAACGGACGGTTTGATCTGTGATAATTCGGTTATGGACCAGAACTGTATCTGACCAAGTTCACAAGATGGTTTCCACTGCTCTCCTAGCTGTTGCAGGCATTGCAATCAGCAGTATAGCACAGGCTCGACAGGTGCCAGAGCGTCCCAACATTGTGCCCGGTCCTATTCAACCTTTCAAGCCGTTCCCAACCTCAGTTCCACGAACGAAATCATGCTTCGTGAAGCCGAGCTGCACACCCGGGCGGGACGATGCACCAAAGATTCTCGCGGCCATTGAGGAGTGCAACAACGGCGGCACGGTCGTGCTGGATGAAGAGTACACCATCTGTAGCCCACTTGACCTGCGCTTCCTTAAGCACATTGACATTGCCCTCACTGGCACAATCAAATTCTGCGAGGATATTGAGAAGTGGGTGCCAACCTTCTTCAACTTCCCATTCCAGGATCAGGGGACCTGGTGGCTGTGGGGAGGAGAGGATATTAACCTGTACGGAGCTGGCACGGGAACCATTGATGGCAATGGACAGGTTTGGTATGATGCACATGCTACTTCTAACGTCCAGCGGCCTTTGTTGTTCGTCACCGACGGGTGGGTTGGGGGATCCATCACTGGTCTGAAGCTGCGGAATTCTCCACAGGTAAGAAGGCTACCGAGCTTGAGGCGTATTAAGGTCAGGGAAGCTAATCGTGAATGAAAGTGGCACAATCTCGTCGCCAACAGCTCAGATCTCCTCATCTCCGACATTGATATCTACTCTCGGTCCACGTCTGAACACGAGGCTAAGAATCTCGACGGCTGGGACACTTATCGATCTGACAACATTGTTATCCAAAACTCGTACATTGACCACGACGATGACTGCGTCTCTTTCAAGCCCAACAGCACCAACATTGTTGTTCAAGGTCTCGTCTGCAACTCATCGCATGGCATATCAGTGGGCTCCCTCGCTCAGTACCCGGGTGTTTTTGATGTCATAGAGAATCTGTACATCTACAACAACACGCTTAGCAACGCCACAGACAGCGCACGCATCAAGATCTGGGCCGGCGAGCATGCCGTCACAAAGCCGGGGTGGATCGGCGGAGGCGGCACGGGCCATGTCCTCAATGTGACTTATGACGGATTCCACGTGAAGGGGAACGATGCAGTCCTCAAGATTGATCAGTGCTATGGAACTGTCAATGCTTCGACGTGCGAGGAGAATCCTTCCCAGATGATCATTGAAGACGTCGTTTTCAAGAATTTCTGGGGCACCACGTCGAAGAAGGGAGACCCAGTTGTGGGCTCGCTCATTTGCAGCGACGATCAGGTCAGTAGTTCAAGCAGACAAGCTTCATCACTGTTTATTTCAGGTCCACGGCTAACTATTTCCCAGAGCTGTCGCAACGTACGAGCCGAGAACGTCAATGTGTCAACTCCGAGTGGGAAGACTCCTCAATGGCAGGTTCGATTCATCGACACGGAGCTGCTGGATGTTGTCGGGGATATCGTGAATGGCTAAATACCCAATGGTTAGCCGACGAGAGCAAGCGTTGTGGACATAGGACCTCAAACAACGGAAACAAAGCCTTGATGGGTTGGAATGAAATATGCAAGCTGCCCTGTTCTAGTTCGTTTTTCATAAGGGGTCATGGTTAGAAACTTTAATCCCTCCCGTAACTTGAAGTTTACTCAACTCAACCGTATAATTGTCAAGACAGGCTCAATGGGAAAACCGTGTGGCCCTCGGACTGTAGGATTGACCATGTCCGGTAATATCTTATCTCCGCTGAACATCCCGCCTTTAGCGGTGTGGATTGAATCCTGCTGACGGTCACCCTCACACCATGTTTCTTTTTTATCCCAGTCCTACTGGTAGAAGCCCGCTAGGATAATATCGGATGTTTAGGTGCCCGAGATGAATCCACACCGTGAACATTTTCCGTTTATCAACAAAAAGACGTGACAAACGACTTGAAGCTCCAGCGTCCCGCGCAATAATGGAACTCAAAGACTTCCCAAATGAGACTCTGAATCTCATCATAAGTCATCTCTTCGAATTTGCTGATGAGTACGATGAGAGCTCCGCTGCTCAAAACCCAGAGCATCTCGCCAATGCTCGCCTTGTATGTCGGCAATGGAATGAGCTGGCCTCACGGCATCTGTTCTCCTCAATTCACCTACATCACGGGCCTGAAGGTTTCGAAAAGTGGAATACAATGCTTGACAGCGAAATAATAAGATCGAGCGTCAGGCGGGTCCATATTGACAGCAGTCCCCTTCCGTTCGAAGATCGTGGCGATGAGTGTGACTGGGATCTATGGGAAGACGAGGGGGAATACCCAGAATTCATAGATTCTCTGAATCGCATGAGTGAGCTGCGGAATCTGACATCGCTCGTCTTGCATTTCGTCAGAGAATGTCGCACCGGAGATTATGAATACGATTCGGAACGAGGCGAGCCCCTTTCCACTAGGAGGCGTACCCTCCATGCTGTCTTTGATGCCATGGCTCGGCGCACAAACGAATCTCCTGGTACTACTCCCATTCGGTCTCTTACTATCGAGAATCTTCAAAACTTGGTGTTGGACAGTTTTACTGGCTCCGATGACTTTCCGCAGGTAATGCAGGGCCAGAGGAGCCTACATGTCTTAGTAGCTGATGAGGAAAATACCTTGGACGGCGAGCGTGAGGCTGACTTGTATCGCCCTGAACGTCGATATTTCGAGCCCCATCTCCGTCAAGTCTGGCTTGATCCCATTGCCAAGCAGCTCACTTCTCTTTCGTTACTCTTCCATTGTGGCTGGGGCGTCATGCCTGGCAAATTTGACACGAGCGACCTCAGCTTTCCCAATCTCAGGACCCTGCACCTGGGGGCTTATATCATCGCTCGCCACGGCCAGCTTGATTGGGTATTGAGACAAAAGACCTTGCAGACTTTGCGTCTTGATAGGTGTGCTATTGCCTCACATCTGCGGATTGGTGGTGGCCACAGACAGCTTTGGGATGTACAGGATACGGACTGGACAAAGCATCCGAGAGGGGCGTTTGGTTTCACTAAAGAAGATGATGAGATCTACACCTTCGAGGGAACATGGGCGGACGTATTCAACGCGATTCGTGCGTCGCTTCCCAACTTGTTAGACTTTCGATTTTCACGGTACCCTCATACCTTTTTTCTTTGCCGGCCAGATCTAATGGAGAATGAGGAGCCGTATCTGGCTCGCTATTTTACCTTTGATACTGGATACTGTTCGGGTTGGATTGACGAGGAGAGCCATATGACCTTCGGCAATAACGACCCTGAGCCAATTGGTATAGACTCGGCCCCAACCTCATACAGTAAAAAGCAAATACTGGACCGAGGGGCAGAAACATATGAGGAAGATCTGCGGGCACTCGAGGATCTGGTAGCTTCAACGAGGAGGAATCGCTATTGCTAAGTGTAATAGCTCTACTTTTGCGTTGGTCTGAAGATCTAGTTGGGTGTCATTTATGCTAGCGATCAAGCAGACGTTTGAAATTTGGTTTTTACAATACCGGGACTTGTATTCATTTATTAGCTATCACGTTAACGGCTACCCCTTTAAAATATTTCCACTCTTGAGGCTATTAAGTCCGCAAGCAGCTCTGAATCCCATAACGAACCCATTCCAACGCGGCTGTATCTGTTATCATATACAGTCTCCTTCACCAGAATGAGTCCCCAATGTTGTATGAGAGGCGGTGTGTAGTATTCGCCATCAGCTAAATGAACGAACAGAATTGGTTCTGACAAGGCGAGTGCATCTCGGTCGTCATCAAACTCGATCCAGCCACATGGCTCCTCACGTCTAGAGCCGACAGCATACCCTTGTACAAGGGGTTGCCGGTATGTGGCATTTGCATTCTGTCCCATAAGGTCCTCGGTGCTATTTCGTCGCATCGGATGCAAGATGAGGTGGCTAATATCCGCCACCTTGCCCTCTATTGTCAAAACGCCACTTGTCTTACTTACTCCGAGCACTTTGCAACATTGGGAGAAATCATCCTGCCTTAGGTTGTCGAAATCTCGGAATCGAAACCACACAGCTCCGTCACAGGATGCCCATGTCCACGACGGACAACGTGTATTCTTCTTCCCGGCTCGATAAGACGCCCAAAGGATGTATTCCGGTATGTCAGCCAACCAAGTTCCGTAAAAATACTCACCGGGGTTACAACTATTATTCTTGACTTTGCTGAGCTCCTTCGCCAAGCCGTCCAACGATCGGAGACGATCCTTCTCGAAGGTAAATTCCCGCTGAGAGTGTTCCAAAATGATTTTACCCCATTCGGTACTCCAATCACGCTCAGTTAGCCGGCCGTAAACCATCTGCCCATTTTCATCTTCTGCTTTGTCTCTGCATACCCATAGCATGCCCTCTGTTAGAAAATGGACGACGCGCCGGGACAGAATCAGTTCCTGCGTACACCACCCTCTTCTCGCTAACGGGGTCCAGTGAGGATGCAAATGAGTCATGAAGGGCTCCTGTCGCCAATCGATCCCGACGGAGTAGCTGCCGAGTGTCGTCTGGCGCCCGATGTCTGACTCTGCTGTGAGAAGCGGAAGCTGAATCGATGGAAATTTGATATCAGCATATGGCCGCTCAAGAAATAAGCCGCGTGTCGAATCAATAGCATCTGAAGCGGCGAGCGTAAGAACGGCATGCTCGTACACCGTTCCCATCATCTGCGATTCCTTCTCCCATTCATCCTCATCATCTTGGACGATGCAGAGAGAGTCAATCCAAAGAAAGCGTAGCCCTAGCGATCTACAAACCGCGACGGCATCTGCAAAAGTCTTGGGCATCGATGATATAGAAATAGCCTTGAGATGCCGAGCCAAAGTCCGTCGAGTAGTCTTTAACGGATGATTCTTTGCTTTCCCCCAGCAATGACTAAGTGCGGCCCATTGCCCTACTTTCTCGCCTTGATTTTCAACAAGATGAGGATCCTGGTTGGGGCTGTCATTTCCTACGTCGATCACTCGACTTGGCAAGACATGAAGCTCGTCTTCCGGAATCACTTGGCGTGATACTGTTCGTCTACAGCATTCACCGTGGCGGGATCGGCAGCCACTGAGCCATTCCCTAATCAGAGTCATCGCGTCCGAAGATCCAGAGTTGTGTAGCGGTTGTCGTGTAGAAATGAATGGCTGTAAGGCCGAATCTGATTTTCTGTCAACATCAGCGAGACCAAAGTAAAGAGCGAAGAGACTCACTGTTGTGTGTTGTGTATATATTCAACCGAGTAAAAACGACAGCTCGAGTATCTTCTGTCAACATTGTTTTTGGTTTTTGCCAGATCACTCGAATATTTCCAAGAGCAGACTTATAACCAGCACTTTTAATATAACCGCCCATCGGATACGGTTCTACCATCAAGTAAATTGCATCATCGCTAGCCCGCAATCCTTCAATAATGTTGGTAACATCAGGCCCGCCTGGCTTACGGTTGTATTGCACCAGAATTTCTCCCAGTGGCGTTCCGGTCTTATCATATGGAAAACTGCGCGTTCGATTCGAGTCCAGTACGATGGCCAATTTGAGCAATTCGCAAAATCGACAGTTCTTAGCTGACTTCAGCAGATCTCGAGCAGCGTTATGATGCTCAAAAACATTGCTTGGTCGAGGTGTGGTTGAGTCAACGCGTTCTGGAGGGAGGAGACGATAGCCATCTGAAAGAGCAGCCATGCGGTCTTTTGCGTAATCTCGCACCGGCCACTGTAGCAATTCATCAAACGTTGGCTGTCTTATCCATGATGATAACTGCAATGAGAATGACTGGCAGACATGGCACAACTTGGTGCGGGAGGCGAGCAAGCTACATACATCATCAACTAGCGATGGTGTACTGGTGAATGGTATGCGCGCGTCTCTGATCGCCAAGGAAAGTTGCTTCTTGCCCAAACCAGATCCTGAGTTCGTGACTGTTTTAGCGTCATGGTTAGACGCTCGCAAAGTGCTGAGAACATGCATTGTAATCTCGCATGCCTTACCTCCGTCACTACCGGTTAGAATTAATGCCCCTTTTTTTTGTATAGATCAAGATGGAGGAATAAGGCCTAGGAAGTATTCGGACGGGGAAGATGCCGGAAGAACAGCGGGCAATGTATTGTTCGCACATACATGAGAAGCGAGTGATATCTGCCTTGCTGCGCCTCCACGGCACATTCACATCAGATCTACCCCGCTCAATCTGCCAGCCGTACAGACCATATCCCATGTGCAATCATGGCTCCCCCGTTTGCTCTATAACTTTGAATTCTGGGGACTTATATGATGCATCTCCTCAGCTTCTCAGCCCGTCCGCCCCTTGATCCGCCTCATGCAAAGCCTCACAATTAGGTCTTACACCTGCCGACCCTCCATGTTCGACAAATTATACCAATTTTCTAGTAGCTTTGGTTCTTATTTAGATTATTTCTTGTATATCTCTAAAAAGACATGTTCGAAAATCTACGAGCCATAGAACGATACCGCAAGCCTCATGATTCCTCGTCCCTCGCCTCCATCAAGTCGTTCGGTAGAAGACCCACGCTTATCACGCATCCCAAAGTAACGCCACCGGCAAGATACAAGACACTATTTATATCACCGTCGCCATTCCCATTCTCCGCTCGGCCGTATAAATGCTGTGCAATCAAAGGGCTCACAATCCCAGCCAGCCTTCCCCAAAAGCTCGCAACTCCACATGCTGTTCCACGCACAGCTGCCGGGAAAGCTTGCGGTGTCCATCCGTACAGCACCGCATTGAACATGGACTGGAAGAAGTACTCCATGGCAAACATGCCTTCGTTCTTAGCCACGGTGTCGACGATGGAGAATAGGAAGATGGAAACTCCCATGAGCCCAGCCGAGAACATCATGGTCCATTTACGGCCGATGGACGGTATTCGATACATGGCGGCGCCAGCGAGGACGCCGATTATGCCTGGAGAGTAGGTATAAACGTAGGCCGTGTATGTCGATCTCAAGCTGACGGATGCTGCGCCATTCTTCAGAGCCAAGATGCGAGGCAGGTAGAGACCTGGCATTTTACCAACGTTAGCCACAGCAATCACTCAATGAGTTCGAGTGCAAATCCTCACCTGCCACCGTGAACCCCCAAAAGTCCATAATATAGGTCAACCAAGTGAAGATGGTCAGACGTGTCATCCTAAAACTGCTAAACAGCATCTGGTATCGAGACTTCTCATGAGCCAAGCCTTCTTTCCACGAAGCCTTGGTCTCAATCAATCCCCTCAGCTGGGGATCACTGTCAAAAGATTCGTGACTTGTCTCGTCGTCCAGCGCAGTCAAATCCTCAAGTCTCAGCTGGGCTATTTGGCCATTCATTTTGGCCATCGCTTGGATCGTTCGGATCGCCGCGGCATCTCGACCTTGGTAAATCAGAAACTTGGGCGATTCGTGGAATTTGAAGACGAAGAATCGGATGAAGAAGACGACGATGGTGATAGCCCCGAGTGTAAACAGCAGATACCGCCAACCCATATTGCTCGATCGAGTGCAACATTTAACGTCTTCAGATGAAACTGCTACACAGGAAGGCAGCGAGCCCTCTTCCGAGAAGTTCGGAGAGCAAGAATACGTCGGGATGAAGGCGAGTGCAACAACGCTACTAATGATGACGCCGATGGGTTGGAATACCGAGAGGCAAGCAAGGAGAAATCTTCTATTCTGTACAAGAAGAGCGTTAGGTTTGTCTATTTCCCGGAAAAGGATTGAAATCAGGGGAGTTTTGTGGTACCTGAGGAAGAAATTCAAGTGTAATAGTGGTATCAATAGGCACCTAGAATTAAATGTCAGTGTCAGGTGCGGTGTCTAAGAGGAGCAGATGTACTCGCATTTCCGCCCACTCCAAAGCCTACAAAGGCTGTCAAGACGAGAAATGTGGTGTAGTTATTCGATGCACCAAGGCAAAGGCCGAACAAGGAGGAGATGAGACATGTGAGGTTGAATGCCCATCGACGTCCTAACTCCAGATAAGGTTAAAATTATCCAGTGAAAATGATGGATTCGAGCAGAAAGGATTGTTAATGTTCACCAATCACGTCCGACAAGTATCCCCAAACGAAGGCTCCTGCAGTTAATCCAGCATTGAAGCTCGTGCTGATGTTACCCGACTGGCCGTTGCCGAATCCCAACTCTTGCTGCAGAGGACTGAGAACGAGAGCGAATGCATGCGCCCATATCAAGTCGACCATGTAGCCGAATCCGCACAATCCCCAGATGTACCACTGATACTTGCCCATGCCCTGGCGGTCAATCTCCTGATTGACGAGTCTGCATTTCTTCTCCTGGATGGTGCGGCCGTTGAGCCGGAGCGACTCCAGGCTCGAGCGTTGGCTACGATTTTCAATGCCCTCTGCCTGGGACGGGGAGACCATGAGCTTTCTGTCCCCTCCAGGGTCTGGTCCGATGTGTGTCATGATTGTCTCGCTCCGACCTCCTGTGGGAGCACAACGTACAGTCGGGGTCGGGTCAACGGCTGTCACAACAGGTATGCAGCAGCGTCGTGGGGAATGAGATGACGGAGTTCAACATACAATCATTTGGGGAAATGAGCGGTTAAACGTTTGGGGGAGCAGTGGCATAATGGATGACATGTGACTTTGAGTCGTCTATGTCACCACTCGATAAGCTTTTGTTCTGATTGGTGTTGGCTGGACACAACTTTGAAAATGCGACACGTCAGTCCTTATTAGGAAATGCAACTCGCCGTAAACAACCATAAGCAAATAGAGTTCGGGTTCTGCCGTTTGCAACATTCATCTCAGACACTGAGACACCCCTGGATTTAGTGGGCGGCAGTTAGATCATGGACCATTTTCTTGATGATAACGGCTTTCTAGAAAGCTTTGATAAACGAATATGGTGGAAAAGCCCAGGTCAGCTCCTACCTTTGATCTGGAAGGTCACAGAAAGGCTGCTCAATGATGATGTTGCATCATATGACCGTGCTCGGCGATGACGTTGTAGCCACGTGTGCCCGATCACCAGCCTCCTCCCTTCTGTTATTGTTGGAAAATTGGTTACACCATGGCTGGATTCCATGGCCGCCCGAAAATGTGCAACCAGAGCCAAGCTGCCTTTATTCTCGGCATGGTGTAGAATACTCTGAAGGTCAAGCGTTGACCATGTAGGCCCCCTTTTGAATAAAACAACCGTGTAATGAATTAATTTCTCTAATGTAAGAAGCCACCAAGTGGGCCACAAAAATAAAAAATCAATTCTGTGAAAGGGCTCCTCGGTTTTGCAACAAAAATCTCGAGCAAGTCTGAGGCCACATCTTTGCATCTGGATGCATCTCATAATGCCTTCACCATACGTAGCTCATGACCGCTTTACAAAGCACATTCCTTTCAAGTTCTTTGAAGAACATTCCGACCTAAACTCTCCTCGAATGTCTTCAACCTAATTCTTTCTGTTTCTGTCCTACTAAGTGCTACACCCCGCTCTGAAGCGAAGGTAAATCCATTACTGGCACCCATCTAATTCCCTACACCGTCTCCTTCATCGACAAGCCAGAGATGATTGTAAACTCGGATTGCTTATCTTATTTACAACGTCAATTACCAAAAAATTTGTGACAGAAACATGTTGTCCGTACGATAACCACTCGCATGCCGGTATACTCACCTTACCCACTCAAGTGGTTGACAGGAGAAATGAGACACCTGATGGAAGAGTAGTTACTAATCAACTACTTTCTGCAAAGAATAGAGAAATTCAGGAGTATAAAAAGAGTTGAAGTGATAATATATTCAGTATTATCTTTGGGGTATGTATATTTAGTGCCTAATAATTTGATAATACCAGTTGCAGGCTCGACAATAAGCAGCCGAATGTTTTAAAAGGTCTCAATTTCAATGTCACCCACTTGCCACTCCATGCTATTGCACTAGACTAAGTTATCCTCTTGGCTCTCGATTTTAGCCTTGCCCAGAGCCCTTTCCGGGAGGTGGAGGCCGCCTCAGATAGGTCGTTCTCCTTTGTGCGGTGCAGTGGACACACTCGCGGTAACCTACTCCCTTGTGACTCGAAGAAGAATTTTGAAACCTCAAACTCGTGGTCGGATCCAGGACCAACACAAAGCCTCGATATCTTGGATGACTCTAACTGAGACCAACATTGGTCACACCAACTGCAGTCTGGATATTCGACGGACTTCTTGGCATGTGATGCGTACACGATCCGGCCACAGAGCTTGTTAGAACAAAAGAGGGTATTCTCCACGGAGGGCCAGTTGGTACGGAAACTCTGGTAGCCCATTTTCAGACCGTATGCAGTACTTTGCAGTCCCAAACTGGAACAAATCTCGTTACATCTGTGGCTGACAAAGAAGAATTTGATTCCTGCCATATTGCAGTTCGTAGCCGACAGCTTGAACCTCTCCGGGTCGTGGGTATGAATAGCTGGGTCGGTAAGCAAGTTGTTCACACCCTGCAAGTCACACACCAGGAATTCCCCATGTGAGCGCTCATATGTGAAATGAGAGAAAGCCTGGGAAGCCTTGAAGATGTCGTTATCTTCCAGCCCCTCAGGTAGCCATCCGTTATTGCCATTGTACTTGACATAGTGGCCCGGGATAAATGGCTCAAGAGACAGACAATCAGCATCGCTCCTCACTTTGTCTTTCCCCTCGAAGCATATTGTCACAATGAAATTCAGGCTGAACCTGTATCCCACGAGGCCATTGAACTCTAGGGCGAATGCTCGGCAGAGCGCTTGACATCGCATGTCTTCGACAAGATGGACCATCTTTGTGGAGCTCTTCAGTGGCGATTTGACTACAAACCGGTCAGTTGAAGCTTCGGTGCGAGCATAAGATGCCTGGCGAGTTGCTCCATTTGAAAATGGCTTGGACCGCCATCGAAGTGAGAGTTCTACAGGCCCCATGATGATATTATCATCAGAGGCCATCACGTCGTTAAGCGTCTGGAACCCGTGAACAATCACAGTTGGAGAGAAGCCTTCAACCTTGACCTTCTCGCCAAACCAGCTCAAAGAGTCCCATTGGGGTGGTGAGGTTTCCAGTGATATCTTGATTTCATCCGATCCTTCAAATTCCTCTTCCACCAACGTTAAACGTGGAGCTCGTAGTTTTAAAGTGGCTCTAGCCACAGGTGTCCTACGGCATGCCAGGTATGTGGCAGTGAGAGAGGCCGAACTCGTCACGCTCTGGACAATTAGATGTCGGAGAGCACTGTAAGTCGTGCCTAACTCCAATTCTTGAAACTGAATTCCCTTTTTACCGGGGGATCCAGCATTCGACGCTCCCTTGACCATGGACAACGGGTAGTAGCCATTTGACGTGTGCAGCCGGCAAACGGTTGCGGCAGGCCTGTATTCCTGCATGAAGAGATCCGCCATCTTATCAGTGTACTCTCCTGTGCGAAGTAGGGCATAATTTATACGGAGTTCCGTCAATTTCTGAATCAATGGCTTATATGTGAGCCGGTGAGGCTCGCTTCCAGGCTCGGGGTACGTATCGTCATCACAATCGTGGAAAATCCGCCCATGCGGTGGTGCATCAGCGATGTGTATCATGCAGCGTGTGTAGGCTCTCCAGCTCGCGTTGATAGCCTGCTGGATGCCGCCAAGAACATCTTCTGGAGGGTCTCCTCCGCCTTCCGCATACAGATTCTCAAGGAATGAACGCGCCGCATCAGCGTCGGGAGTGAAATCTAACCACTGAATGTTGGGCTCATCACCGTGGTCCTTGTAGCTGACGATGGAGATTCGCACCTCAGCTTCACCAAAAAAGGCCTCCCTGATCTCGCTGATGATGCTTCTGACCTGTGCCTTGGCTCCGTTCATGTAAGGATCCATGGAGGACGTTGTGTCCATGAGAAAGAGCAGGTCGGTCGAGGAAGCCTTCTTGAAGAACCCATCCGTAGCACTTCTTGATACTTTCGATCCCTCGCGATGGGCTTCAGTTTTCAATTTCTCGACACGGGCCTTGGTACGAGACGCTGCGAGCTCTGTGGCAGCGCCCTCCTTTTTGAGTCGCTCTACGACGCCTTTTCCATATGCGACATCCCGAAGGAGCTTGTCCCGCTCTAGTTCCACTTCTCGTAGTCTTTCACGGGTTTTCGATGTTGTACTTGAAGAAACAGAAGCTGTTAGGATCCTCCTTCTGGGTATGCGATGAGCGACGACTGTCACCCGCTCGACGGGAATCTCGTTTTGCGCGCCCGGTACTAGACGCTGTAGCATCACGCCGCAATCCCGAGCTCTCCGTAGGGGGCTTAGAATCATACGTTATTTGGCTAATTGATGAATCTAGCAACGTGTCGGCCAGAGATTCAAGGTCTTGCTTGGAGCCACCGCGGATGGTAGATGCAGCCGTAAATGTGTGTCTGGAAGGGCTCATCTTGGCCACCACAAATGCTACCTTTCTATCAAGTAGTTTCGCTGATTTAGAGATAATACAAATAATTCGAAGAAACGCAAAAGCGTGATTTTCAAGAATGAACGAGAAACAGTGCGGTTCCTATTTCTTGAGGTTGTTGAGAGAATTCCTTTCGATCGGGTCGTCCAGAGGCAGCCTTTTTCCCTCATTATAGACCCAAAAGAAACATAGTAACCACACATTTGTGTAAACTTGCATACTCTTCTGGCTTATAAACCAACCGTGCAAGGACACGTTACTAGTGAAGTTGCACTTTCACCTCAGCCCTAGAAATGATCGAATCATAACGATTACCGATAACCTGAAAGCCTCATTTCATACAGCGAATAATATGGTGCCACAGCCCCCGTTAGTTCCCTACCAGCTTGTTAATGGGTTGCAGTTGTCATTCGGCTTACAGTCGATATCCTGTCAACAGGGGTCTTTCTTGCAGTCTCTTCCATCCTCCAAGCTACCGCAACGGGGCCCAGACTTTCTAAAACAAGGATGATTGACAGTTCTGGATGTTGGATGTTGAAGAGTTTGCTAGCTCGGATATTGTTTAATGTTTTTTTCGGGCATCAAACTTTGTCGCTACGCAATATCATGTGTTGTGACTTTTCCAATTGCCTGCTTCCTTTGAGCTACTAAAGAGCCATAAATTGCGGGATGAACCCCTTCTCACGAGCGAAAATAGATTGACAAAAATTCAAAAAGTTGAGGATACAAACCATTCCCGTTCAAAAGTCCTGATAATAATCAATACCAAGGAAACATGTCAATCACAAGCGCCATCGTTGTTTACAGTAATGTATGATTTCATAGACTGCACAAGGAAACCATCGTCGTGATCGGCCATGAAACCCAGATTCCTCTTTGCTATCCGTTATTCAGAATGGACATCATTGACCTCAGCCACCCCCGACCGACATACGGTCTCGTATTTAATCTTCAGACACGCTGAAATAAAGAAAACGGCTACCGTTACGTGGAATAGCGCCTTCGCCACCAGTAACCACCGGCCTCGAGGCAGAAACACCACCGCAAGTAAGCACCATGCCAGTATCGACGCATCGTGCAATCTGCTGTGCAGCGGGCTATGGCTGAAGAGTGTATGCCAATGCAGGAACGAAGCCATAGACAGCGCTACCATCACACCTCGGACGATGGAGGAAGGGACTGTATATCGCGCACTAGAGAAGACGGCGATTTTATTCTCGGTCGACAGCACGCCCGCAATGCTCCAGGTTGCCATGGGCAGCTGGGAGATCAAGAAGCCGTGGACAGCCCATAATGTAGCGTCGAAGTACGGCTCGGGGAAGGACTTGGCCCAGAAAAAGAAGGCGCAGGACGGCGGAATGAAGGCAGTCGATAGGGCGCAGACGGTAAGGAAGATTGACAGTCGGTTTTTCGCGATGCGTTCGAGGAGCGTCGCCTTCTTTTCGGTCGCGGATTGCTTGTTCCCTGTGGCAGGATGTTTTGGCTCCGTAGTAGGCTAGAGTAGACTTGTTAGAATCAATCAAATGATTGATGAGCTGAAACGGGATCGCTCTGGGTAACTCACGAGCAAGGGTGTTTCCTTGGCCATGCTGAAGGAAACGATTTGGGTGAAATACGTCCAAGATTCGAGCAAGTGGGGAGTCTGAAGCTGGAATGAAGCCAAGGTTGGGTGCGCCCGCCTTTAAAAGAGAATCAGCCCAAGATTGGCTCATAAATAGTCAAACAAATAATCATGCGCTGCGCCGCAATAACATCATACTCTTGCTGAGCGATGAGATCATCCCATCACTAAAATTAGTATCTGTTCTCATAGCTTACCCTATACCAATACGATGACTCTCATAGAGGCACATGTTACGCTCATGAGTACGGGGTTCCCAAGCTTTGGAAAGTAGAAGAAAAAAACCCTAGAGTTAGATGAGCTCGTTTAGTACTTGTTAGAAAATAATCTTCTGAGAGTGTCCCGGAAGGAGACAAGATTGCAGTCTCTTTAAACATCCAGCCGATAATGAAGAGCAAATCCTTAACATTGAGTATTCAAAGGCTCCACTCTATGACTGTGTTTGATCAAAGATTATTTCAGGGGGCTTGACCATCCTTGGGGTTTCAGAGCTCAAGACCTTTGTATCAACATGATAGAAATCCTGAAGCCCCGAAATATCATCGCCTTGACGGCTTCGGCGGTTCAATGGACTGAGGATGAGAGAACTGTATTATTCAACTATAGGGTCGCTGCCTATTGAGTTTTACTCCAACCATGCTGTGTGCACACTCCCTTACAATTCACGGTTCGGCTGCATGACAGGCTGGGCTGACCATTGCTGCCACAGCCTGCCAGAAAGCCTTGGACGGCTGACAACCCCGCAATGTCGACGTGGCGTGTCCATGGCTGCATATTCCTCCTGATAAATCAATCCATCAAGTATTTTGTCTTGTGGGCGGATTCATCAACGCATAATCTCCTCAAACTGCCGCTATTGAGAAGAAGATATTTGATGAGCATCACTGAATCTGTCGCATCAACGACAAAACTACACACTTCAAGCTTAGGGCTATAGGATCTCAGAATATCAGCTCGATCATACGCTCAGGATTTTTGTGTTCTGCCACTTACAACATGCAGCGCTGGCACAAGACAGGTTGCACAAGCCCGGATGTCATAACTCTCGCAGATAAATTACCACAATGTCAAGCTTGTCACAGTAGACCTCAGATTGAACAACTGATATCGAGCAATGCATCTACCAGCTCCGTACCACTTGTGCCTCCGGACCTGCCTTCGGGCCAGATGGATCTTTGGTGGCCTCGTGCCGTCCCTTTCTCAAAATCAATGGCCACAAATTCGGAAGCAAGCTCTCAACACCTGAGTGCACCGACGGCAGCAAAAGAAAAGAGCGAGATATCTGCACTACCAGCTGCACCATATGGGACCACTCTCAAGCCAGACGAATTCCGGCTGATTTTTCTGGAGCCGTAGAAACTCCTGATAGCCCGGTGCATCTATTACTGGAGGTCTATAATCTGGACGATTGCCCTGAATATGAGGCAGTGTCCTATACTTGGGCAGGGGAGAACGGAGACAATACACCCAGCCAACCTATCTATATTGGTCCATTTTGGGACATTCTCTTGCAAACGAAGAACTGTTGGGCGATGCTCCAGTTCATGCGACCACCGCGACTACCCCGAATGATATGGGTCGATGCTATCTGCATCAACCAGGGCAATTCCCTTGAAAGGAGTATGCAAGTCGCAAATATGGGGAAAATCTACTCTGCTTGTAGCCGTGTGGTCGTGTATCTGGGTCCTGATATTGCTATGCCGTTATTCGACCGACATCCGCGTCGGAGGAAGTTGCATGAGTTTGAGACCGGGGAAATTAAACCGTGCTTTCCAAATAACTGTGGCGGCTCGCAGTTCTCACCGAATAATCTATTTGATATTCTCAGGCTCCAGTACTTTTCTCGGATCTGGGTTATTCAAGAGCTTATTTTGTCACAGCGTGTTGTCATCCGCATTGGAGACGTTGATTTCTGGGCTGACTCTACCATGGCCACTCATTTCTCGTTGAAGGTCCCTAGGTGGGATTGGGGGACCACTGCGGCGACCTGGATGCAGTTTACCTCACAAGGAGCCTCAAAAGAGATGAATCTTGGGGAACTTCTCGAGATGTCCTCGGCGTCACAGGCTACTGATCCTCGAGACCACATTTTCGGGCTACTGGGCGTTTTGCATGAGCTGAAGACTCAGAGCCCAAGCCAGAGACCCAAAATCAATGATAGCCTTTTGAACATCAAAGGGGGGATCCAGGCTGACTATTCGCTCTCGTGTCAACAAACGTTTGTTGGCCTCTTTGCCTATTGCCTACTCAATAAGAACAAACCAAATATCCTCTACCGCGCCTCATGCCTCTCGCGGAAGAAGCCCGGTTATCCTACGTGGGCGCCGAACTGGGCATCGGCGACTACTTGGATAAGTCTGTTCGAGGCACCCAAATTAACGAGCGAGGACTTGTTTAGAAGAATTATAGAGTTGCCAGAATACCTGCTTGCGAATAAGGAGGGGGACTTACTGTCTCGGTACAGAGTTGCCTTCAAAATATATGAGCTCCGGGGACCTGGTCACAGTTATATTGCAAAGGAACGTCACTGGAGGAAAGGAGCCTTTATCAATGCCTCCACTGCGAGCTTGAACATCAATCTGACGCAATATATGACCCTTTCTCGTACATTAGAACGAGTTGGGACCATCAACGAGCTGCACCTATTCTGTATGCGACACGATTTTTTTGAGCGTCTACATAGTATCTAAGGAGAGACTGGATAGAGTCCTTACGGGAAAGGGGAACGAAGAGTTGTTCGTCTTAAACATAGATGACTATTCATTCATATACCTCCTACTAAGGCGCCAGACGGACGAGCATGGAGCCGTGACATATAAGCTCATTTCGGCTTGCCCCCAGGTTCAAATTCTGGAACTCACGAAGCGAAGTGGGAACGAGGTCCAGCAATTGAGAGGATTACGGCTTGGTCCTCTGCAATTCAGATATACGATGTTCTTGAGAAGTGTAGGGAGTTTCTCGACAATCCATTCATGGCCTTTCTACGGGAACCGCGGGACAGAGATATTTTGGTTGGGATCACGGCAATACGTGACCTTGTGCCCGTCCTCAAGCAGTTGTACCAACACCGATCGCAACGAGATATGAGTATCCGTTGGCCCGAAAATGTCATAAACGCTGAAACTCCACGTTATCTATCCACGGTTGGCGAAATGACCATCCAGTGCGTTAACCAGAAATTCTCCCCTCAATTCAACGGCGTATACGTCACCATCTCCGTGTCAACTTTGTGGGAGGAGATCTGTCGCATATACCTTTTTAGGAGTAACATTTCAGACAATCAGCATGAAATCTGGAAATACAGAATCAAGGATTCTAGATCCTCATGGAGATCCTCATGGAAGTCTCCCTATATCGCACCCTCAGTTTACGACAACTTGCTGAAGTTGGGATCGGTTTAGCTTGGGAAGCCAAGAAGTCTCTTGTCGCTGGGCCTACGGTGCCTAACGTAGGTGCTGGCTTGTGCTTTTCTGTAACCTGAATTAGCTGCTAGACTGTGGGTAGGATACATGAGCCAGGAACTCATGGGCTTGGCGGCCATACTGGCTGGATCTTGGTGATAATGGAGCTAGGGAGAGAAAAAGGGAGAGAGAGGAGGAAAGGAACAATAACAAAACGTTGTGGGATCTAGGTCTGTTCTTGTTCTCGTCGCTTGTCGAGCGTGAAGGAAGGAGACGACCTGGAAGGCCACCCTTGGCTCTTGCTATCTTGACCTCGATATCAGAGTGGGTTGACAAGCGGATACGACCTTATTATGGTAAAAGCAAGCGATTGATTGAAGTAATTGAATGATGTCTGAGGAGAAAAAAGCTATCTCTTCAAACCAACGGAAGGTTCGTCTAAGTATTGACGCGATATTCAGCTTATCGATTTATCGATAAGCTGCATGACGTATTTAATAGCTTCTCAAATGTCCAAATCATGGCTGCCAATACTTCCTCGAGATTATTTATCCTTTCACTAGTCAAATTCAGATGAGAGCTTTTCAAGAAAAAGGCCCGCGACTGTTGAATTTCAATACAATATTAACACAATATCAAAACAACCGATCCGTATTAAACAGAATATCAAGCTAAATACTGCAGAATAGAAATTATTAATTTTCTTATGTTTGTATTTAGTATTATTCATAAGAAAATAAGGTCTTTGACTCGCGTGAACAGAGCTTTGGTGTGCCATGCTTTATGTCACTCGTTTGTACGAGTATTTTGTATTCCACGTTTGGCTGTGAGTTTGAGTAGCTTGAACTCACACAGTTCAATACACGACCTCTCAACAAAATGCAGACGGAGGGGCAAAGATAAGCTCCATTAGTCCAACGCTACAGCGCAAAACTCCGTAACCCTTCAGATCAATGACTCCTTCGACATGAGATCTAGAGCTTGTTAAATCCCTGTATAAACTGCCGTGCTTCGCCTACTCCTTGGCTGGCTGAAGCTCCACACCACACAACTTCCTTCATCAATCTTCTGTCCGTCGCTCACAAGGACACCAAGCTCAAAGCTTCCAGATACCAACTCAGCGAGGACGAATAGCCCCTTGACCAGAGCGCTTATACCGACGCATACTCAAGGTTCTAACCTAATCGGCGTTCTACTGCAAATATTCCAATCATAAAGAGCCTTGTGCATCCACCAACGCAGGTTTATTACCATCCATTGCAGCTCCAAGACACCAAAGCCATGGCAGAGCCAAAACGGCACGGTGGCCACAGCCACAAAACCAAGAATCCACGATGCAGGGAACCAGTGGCGAGAAAGCCCTTGACCGAATTTCATCTTTTTACTAGACTTCCCCTCGAGTTACGACTCATGATCTGGGAGATGGCTATTATTCATCATCGACCCGCGCGGATTCACTACTATTCCTTGTTCAACGTGGATCAAACAGGACATCGAAGCAGCTATCTCCCCTGGTTCGTGCATGAATATGGGCAGCGTCCAAAGTCAAAAGGGAAACGACAATCCATACTGATAACCGACCGCTCTCAATTGTCTTGGACTAAGCGCAATAGGCTGGCGTTCTACTGGAACGCAGGACTTCGGACAGCTTGTTGGGAATCACGCATTACTTTGAGCAAGTCTTGGGGGCCGATATTGAAGGACTTGCTGGAAAAGGAGCAATCTTTAGTGAAGAAAAGGCGCCGAGCGGCGAACCCGAAGCCTGGAGTAGCGAAGGAGCCTGATCCAATGAAAAAACTCACTCAGCGTCAAATTAGGAAGAGGAGGAGGGATATTGCCGCAGGGCGCACAATCGTCCCAATCAGAGAAGGTCCATCGACCATACATATGGACTATTCCCCCAGGGATATTATTTGTTTTCGATTTGCGCCAGAACACCTGGCTGCTTGCAGACTGCTCGACTGGCGGCAACTCATTACACGTCTGCCTTTTTATCAACTTCCTCAAGCTTCGGCATTGAATATAGGCTTTGAATTTGAGGATGGTTGGGAAAGGGGGCTGAACAGTCTGGAGTCGGTGCGTGAGCATCTTGGTGAAGATTCAGTCCGAGGTCTTATTTTGAGACTACACTGGGCGTGGAGTGTGGGCGAGGTTCCTCTTTGGACTCGCATCTTTTTGATTAATCCCCGGAAGGATCTTCCAGCTCGTTGCTTCTTCGGACGAGGACTTGACCATCGATATATGTATGACTTGATATATCGGGAACATTATCACTGTAGACGAAAGCCGGATCTTTCCTTCTTTGACGGCAAGGAGACATTTGTTCACAGCACTTCTTGGGATGGCTACAAGGACGATTTTGAATTCTGGGGCAACAAGGTACCTATTTGCAAGTTCATGCGAAATGTCAATAAGTTTTGTCGGCCACAGGAAGTTTTTGATTGGGAGAGAAACTTACCGCATCTTAAGCTCGACCATTGTCTGGTGATATTGCGAAATCTTTTACGAAGTTAAATATCAGAATGATGAGCAATAAAAATCGCATACTCTACTATTACGCCACTGGCTGGACAGTTTAATCAACTTGCTTCCCTACTATGGCCAAGAATGCATCCTATCACAGTTAGACAGTTGCTTCACGAGTTTCATAAATTTAGCAAACTGAAACTGAGCTGAAATTAAGCCAGCAACGTTTTGCTGATATAACGAGCCAGCTCAGACTAACCTGATATAGAAAATGGAGACGATTGTTGTTTTTAGGAATGACTACCCATAACATGTTCTAGATTCATATGATGTAGAAGAAAAAGTAATAGTTTCTGTAGGTTTAATTTCTTTATTCTCTCGCGAGACTCTTGGCCTTGGGCTGTCGCTCCGGTTCAACACGAGGCTCCACTCGCGATTCTTCTCCATAGCCTTGGACTTTGAAGGACGAATCCATCATCCATGTCGCTAGTCTGGGCGCGTGACTCGCCAAGAGCCGGCAACGTTGGCCCACTCGCCGTTGGCGTCCTGTGACATGGAGCGACTCGGGGCCTTGCTCTCTTTCCGGGTATGTAGACTACTGCCCCGGTCAGGATAGAGCCTCTCCACTCACCATTCGCGAATCTCCATCATCCACCGCGTCGCCCACAAATCCGCCCGATGCCTTCGATAAGGCATATCCCCGACAGTAAGAGGCGGTCGCGGAGAGGCTGTTTACCTTGCCGTAAACGCCGCCGCAAATGTGAGTGGTTTGAATTTAGCCGTCTCTCGTCCAAGCTTTCGCTGACCCGCCGACTTCCAATCTGCAGGCGACGAACAGAAGCCGGAATGTGGCAGTTGCACCACCAGGAACGTTGCCTGTGTCTACCCACAACCGACCTTCGTCTTCGAGAGCCAGAGGGGTAAAGGATCCGTCTCTGGCTCTACCTCCGGTCTCGAGAATGATGCTGCCCGCGTCGATTCGGCCAGCCCCGATGCGAATCTTGATATTCCAGCCCCTATGTCCGGTCGCTTCGGGCAGCTAGTGGATTTGGCTGTCCAGCAGCCCGATGTTAGGGGTCGGGAACCCTCGCCTTCGTTGCCTTTTTATGCTGCACCGATCCAGCAATTACAATTGGAGGACCGAGTCGACGGCACACGTTCTTTGACAGAGAGACCTGCCAGGCAAAAGCCAGAGACACCCGCAAGCAGCTGTCCCGCAGTCAGTACCGGTACAGCCGAGGCGGGGCTTCTCACGAGCTTCGTGGCCGAGATCGTGCCATGGATTGTCTCAACCTGTCCCGGTTCGAGATTCGCGAATTCTGTCATCGGTCTAGCCTCGCATCAACCAGTAGTCCGTAATGCTATGGTTGCGCTCGTCAGGACACGAGAGGAGGCCCTAAATTCTACAAATGGCAAGAAAGACTTTGGGGAACATGGAAGCCGCTCCGTGGATGCCGTTGAACGAGAGCTTGGCCATGTGGAAGACACCTTGGCAGTATATGTCGCTAGGACCCTCCTATCCGTCACGAGGTTATTCGGGTCGCGCCCAACATACTGGAGTAAAGTTGGGGGTAGTTACCTGCATTCAAAGGATGGTTTAGAGGAGCCTCTACGGTATCTGTTGCAGATGCAAGGAAAGATCGGTAAGTCCCTCAGACCCCCATAAGGCTTGTAACCATTGACTAACCCGGAAACTCGTCACCAGAGTTAGCATCCTGTTTGCTGACGGAAAAACCACCGTCGATGTCGCTCGTAAAATACCTCGAGCAAAGCGTCTCTGCTCCAAACTCGGCGATCAGAACATCATACCTCGCGTGCCTGTCTCAGCTTTCGCAATGCCTGCATCTGACCTATTCTTGTCTCGCGCAACTGACGGTCAGATCTGGGGAGCCCCAGGTGGGTTCACCAACAGGAGCGGATGCAGCCGGCAACGCCGCTGAGGCTTGGTCATCATGGCACACCCTCTGGGCGCGCTGCATAAACTGGTATCAAGCCCGACCGCTGGAAATGGAGCCAATCTTTGGGTTCGCCAGCGGCGAGCCGTCCGCGGATAGCTCAGCGTCCTTTCCGATTGAGATATACTCCACGCCCATTGCCCTTCAGGCCAACATGGCCATCCATCTATCGTTCATCGTCCTCATAGCTCACAAGCCACGGCTGCTCAAGCTCTCACGCTCAGAAGTCCGCCTTGGCTCGGAGAGCTGGCACGCACAGAAGATTGCGGGGATGGCCGCCTGGAACCATTTCCAGGAGCAGTTTGACCCTCTCTTCGTAGCAGCATTGCTGCTGGCGGCAGAGAGAATGACGCATGAGTCGCAGCAGGTGGCTCTCTTGAAGACCTTTCGAGACATCGAACGCAAGATGGGCATCGTTTTGGATGATCAAATTGCAAGGCTGGAAAGGGTTTGGCAGACTTTCCGTCATGGCCACGAAGTTTTATAAGGGGTTGATATCTTTGCACAGCATGGGAAATTTTGGGAGGATACATAAAAAAGTCTACTTTACTGCTTTTACAAGGACATGAATCATGGACATGAATCATGGAAGGTTGGAATGGAGGGAATTTGGGACATATTAGGTGGAAAACTCTTATTATAGCGAATCTGGTCAATGAATTTCTTAATCTTTGTGATATTTTCGATGCACTCGGGAAATTCAATGATGCAGCAGGAACGTTCGTAAGTCAGAAATCCAAAGTAAAATTCGTGATAGACTCTTTCGAGCCTCTATAAAAAATTACTTCTTGAAGTTCGTTTTACCAAAGTATCAAAATCATAAATCAAACCAGACAAGCAAGTCAAAATTAAATCATAAAGCCATTTTAGCGATTCCTACAACGGTTTGTTCGTTCCATCGCTTCTCAACCCCCCCACAGTTGGATTGATTTGATTTGAATTAACAATCAGTGCGCCTACCCTACGGTCGTGATAGAAGCTCCCTCGAGATTCGGCCAGAATTTAGCTAAATAAGGGGAGAGGGGTATATATAAACCGTGTAGATTGAATTAGTGATCAGCTATATCTTATGTTTGGTTATATCAATTTAGTAAAAATTCCAGTTTGGTCTGAGGATTGACTTCGTTGATTTGACAAGCTGGATTGATGGCAAGCAATGTTTGGTTTTTGTTACTGCCCACTGGCCGTAACGGCCGATCCCCTCAAGCCCCTGTAATTTTAGTGCCGTATTCTGCCGGTGCGCCTCGAAAGCGGTGAAAGAACAGGCACTCATCGGAGAAACGTCTGTTCCGTCACCGAAACAACATCTCGTCCTCGTCGTCTGGGGAAGGTTTTGGAAGCACCAGACCTACTAAAGTCATACCATCGACTCATTCTCCCCCGCATGAATTAGACTACAGCCGCAAGCCAAGCATCGGTAGTCGCATTGCTGAGTGCCTACGTCCCCCAGATTAGGCTAGACCTCCGCGCCAAGCTGCTCCATCTCACGTAGCCTACAGGATGCTCGAATCAGGCCCACCGAGTGGCAACACGTAGCCACCTCTATTCAACCCACCCATGCCACCGTCGACGAGCAGGAGGAACCCGAGGCCGTGGTCACCACTGTCAGATGCATATCTGGGCCGCATCATATCGATGTCCCATACGAGACTAAGATGGACGCACCAATGAGCGAGACCGACCACCTCCCCGTGGACCCCCGATTCCTCGAGCTCCACGAGGAGCTCCGGCACGTCGTGCTGTCCGGCATCGTCAGCCTCAGTCCGAGTCGGTGGCCCTCGCCGGAGCCGGTTGACTCTGCAGCACCAGCCGCGAACGCCGTCTTTGATGGCCCCAGCCTCGACTTTACCGCATTTAAGATACCGCAGTCACGGTTGATCCGGTATTTGCAAAACTGGTTGACGGAATGCGCGCCCATCCTTGACAAGTTTGACACGAATCGTCAGTTTCAGATCCAGGTGCCGCTGATCGCGCGCAGCTCACCCGCCGTGCTGTATGCCATGCTCACGTTCTCGTCACGGCAGATGGAGAGGCGAGGTGCAGCGGAGGTGACGGGGTGCTACGACAGTCCCGAACTGTATCAGGAGAGCATTAGACTCTTGACTCCTGCCCTTCAGGCCAAGGACCCTAACGTCCTCGTGGCGGTCTGTATTCTCGCCATGTTTGAACTGATGTCGTGGAACTCGACCGACTGGAGGCGGCATCTTGAAGGCTGTGCCGCAATCCTGGGGTTCTTTGGTGTGAACGGCTTCACGGGCGGGATTGCCCAGGCCATGTTCTGGTGTTATGCACGGATGGAAATATGCGGCGCCATCATCTCCGACGGGACGGAAACGGCGGTATATCAAGTATCTAAATGGATTCCCGCCGAATCTTCTACGCCCTCTGCATTGTCACCAGACGACCAGCCTGAGTTTGCGAGAGCATTGTTGCACCACTACGGACGCGAGTGGCATCCTGACATGCATGCCAACTGGGCCACGTATCTCTGCGCCAAGGTTTGTGATCTGCGCTTCAGACGCACGCAACACCTCGAGCTCGGGAAGCCTGACGCGCAGGACAGTCGCCCGTTCTCGGAAAAATGGCATCAGCTATGGAGGGAACTACGGCGCTGGGTGGAAGAGAGGCCGCCGGCCATGCTTCCGGTGCCGAACATCTTGAGTGAACATCAGCAGCAGAAAGACAGCCCCTTTCCCACCATCCTCTTCTCCCACAACTCTGCCATCTCCGGCAATCAGCTCTACCATACAGCGTGTATCCTCATGTTGGAGATACGCCCGCCGGGTTTCGCCCCAGCACAGACCTCGGCTCCCGAATCCTTCCCTGTTTGGCACGCCCGCCGCATCTGTGGCATCTCGTGTTCGAACCCGCATAACGGCAGCAGGATTGATGCCATCCAGCCTCTGTACATTGCAGGACGCTTGTTCACGCACGTCTCGGAACGCATGGAGATTGCGCGGCTACTGAGAACCATCAGTCGCAAAACAGGCTGGGGTGCCTGGTGGCGATTGCAAGATCTGGAGGCAGAGTGGGGATGTGAGTACGACGAGAGTCTCACGGCGTCGAGCCAGCCAGAGAAGCCAGCGCGAGTGTCGATGCCCCCTTCGACATAGTATCGCATTGAATCTATCAAGTATATATACTCTAATTCCTTGGCTCTCCAGGCCGGTATCTATAGTGTCTGAATAAACGACAAGAAATGGTTCCTGAACCCCTCGGCATTTACCCCAACTGCCACCCGACAATTCGGCTTCGGGGGGTCAGGCAGCTCTAACCGATCCCCAATCATCATGCCCCGACCCTTCACATCGCCCGTCACAATATCAACAGCCATGTCTCTGTACTCGCACAACTCCGGCTTCGACACACATGCCACCGCCAGGGGGTCGTGCATGGGCACCGAGGTCATCTTCGGCCTGCCGGGAAATCTCACGGCCTGGTAATCGATGTATGTTGCCGACGCCTGCCCCGCGAACTGGGCGAACTTGGACGGCGACTTCTTCAGGCTATCGGCGTCCTCCATCGTCAAACGCACCTGCAGCGTGACGTCCAGCCCGATCCAGCGCTGCGTGATGCCACTGTACAGCACCGCGCGGGCGGCCTCTGGGTCCGTGAACACGTTGAACTCGCCGGGCTTGTTGTGGCTGTACATGCTGCCGAAGAAGACACCGCCCATGATGACGAGCTCCTTGATGGCCGTCTTGATGCGCGGCTCGAGCAGGATCGCCGTGGCGATGTTGGTCAGCGGTCCGATCGCTACGACTGTGATCTCGCCTGGGTTGGCCATGATGTGTTCTACCATGGCCAGGGCCGCGTACTTGCCGGGGACTGGTGGCCGCGCCGTGTTCTTCATGGCGCTGACGTGTGCCGCTGGTATGCGGCGCTTTTCCGAGTACATCATTGGTGTTTCCGCGCCACGAACGAGAGGTGTGTCCTGGGCATTGACGTTCAAGCGATCCATGAGGACGCCGGTGAGGATGGTGGCGCTTTCAACGTCTGTGTTGCCGTTTACCGTCGTCACGAGGTCGAGTTGGATATTGGGGTCGGCGTGGGCTAGGGCCAGGGCGAAGCCGTCGTCGACGTCTGCCCCGGCGCCCATGGAGAGGTCGGTGTCTAAGATGATGCGAGTCGGTGCCATGTTGGGCTTGATGTTCATGAGGTTTTTGATGGGTTTACAGTTGAGCTGATACCAATATGGATCTGGCAGCTGAACTAGACGAGTTTTGGGATGTAGAGACTGTAGAGTAGACGAGCCCGGAGGATACAAGAACGAGGAGAGATGGCAAAAACTGGACAACAAATTTGAGAACCGCTCAGTCGGATCAATGTACTGGGAGTAGCATGCAGGATTACCTGCATTCAAAGTAGCATCCGGAAATTTTTAACGTGTCAACCACCTTTAGTCACTGGGATCCGTCATGAGATCATGTTGTCTTGTGGAACTCTCCACCACTCAACAGCAAACCTCGCATTCTAACCAGAAACAGGGGTAGTAGCCTATCGTCGGCTACCAGTTCGGCCCCCCTTCTTGCTAGTTCTTCCGTCGACACGCGATCTGGCGCTATTCCCGGGTGCCGCTGAGTCGAGAGTGTGTTAGCTCCTGATTCATGATCGATGGCACATGGAGCGGACTGGTCCATAGGGCGGTTGACTAATTGGGTCAAATTCTGTCAACCAACTGTCTGGCTATTCCAGGGAAAAAGCCGTGCGGCGGACCCTTGAACGTAACCTTACCATCCTTAGTCTGTCTAGGTCCCCATGGGGCCGGTTTTGGGGATGGGGGGGAGCGCGTCTGCAATTTGAAACGTCTGTATAAAGAGACAAGATCGTCCCTTCAGCATCAACACGTCCAGGGACATCGCCTCTTCAACCGAAGCAACTCCAGGAGCCTCATCAATCTCCCTTGCCCAACATGAGCGCTCATCCCAAGCCCGAGGACAACAAGACGGCTTCCGAGCACGTCGCCGAGCACGCCGTCGAGGAGCATGGCGGCTCCGACAACACCACCGATGCCAAGGCCATCGACCAGGCGCTCGCCGCGGGCCAGGCCGTCCAGATGCGTTCCGAGCTCGACGACTTGCCCATCACCAAGGCGTTCCGCGTCTTCTGGCGCGTTACCTCGCTGTGCATGCTTGCCGCATTCGCGTCCGCGCTCGAGGGTTACCGTATGTTGACCCAGCTAGCCCCTGATCAAATTTGGGAGGTTCGCGTTGCTAACATGAGGGTTCGCAGAGTACACTCTGACGGCATCCATCGTCGCGAACAAAGGGTTTATCCGGCAGATGGCCAACGGCGGCACCAAGCTCGCCCCCGAACATGTGTCCCTCTGGGGTGGAAGTCTCAGTCTGGGACAGTTTGTGGGAGTCTTGGGTCTGCAGGCGTGCATCGACAGACTGGGTCGCAAATGGGCCATGCACATCACATGGTTCGCATTGGTGATCTCCGTCCTCGTCGAGTCCGTCTCGAGCAACTGGATTCACTGGTTTGTCGCCAAATTGATCGCGGGTGTCGGGTTGGGCATGATGCAGGCTACATACCCCGTTTATATCTCTGAGTTATCACCTACCCAGATTCGTGCCGGTCTTACAACCGCCTATCAATTGTGAGTTTACCAACTTTGCTGCGGCCGATAACGGACAAAGGCTAATACGAGATCCTCTAGCTGGAACGTCTTGTCCCACATCTTTTCCCCGTTGGCTCTCCGACAGCTGAGCTACACCGACCCGTACAACTGGAAGACTGCAATCTACACCCAGTGGGGCATGTTGGTTGTCATGCTTGGCATCAATCTGTTTGTTCCGGAAAGTCCTTGTGAGTTTATTCTACCTACCGCGGCCGTATTTCCCTGTCCTGAGACTGACGTAAACTTCTTAGGGTGGCTCGTCCAAAAGGACAAGATCCCTCAAGCTGAAAAGGTCCTGACAATGGCGTACAAGAACGTCCAGAGCTACAACGTAAAGGAACAGCTGTCCATCATCATCGCCACCATCGAGCGTCATCGCCTCGTCAGCGTCGAGCAAAAGTCCCAGCTCAAGGAGATCTTCAGCGGCATCAACCTTTGGCGTCTGCTGATCGCCTTCTGGCCCAAGGCCATGCAGCAGCTCGTCGGACAGAGCTTGACCAACAACTACAGCACCTACTTCTTCCAGCTGGCCGGAAACTCAGACGCGTTCACCGTCACAATGATCCTCGCCCTCTGCCAGCTTGTGGGCGTCATGGCCTGTGCACTGTTCGCCGATAAGTTCGGTAAGCGGTGGTTCACGATCGGCATGTTCGGTTCTGCAGCCGTGGCTGTCCTCTGCATCGGTATTGTCGGATGCTTCGATTATACCAGTAAAGACCTGGGTAGCCTGCTGGTATGATACTTCCTTGTGACAACTTGGCATATGGGATACGTTCGCTGACGAAATTTTACTATCTAGGTCTTCTTTGGCTGCGTGTCCAACTTTGGTTGCATTGGTGGCGCCGGCATCGCATACACCTACGTCGCTGAGATTCCTACTCAGCGTCTCCGTGCTAGAACCGGCTCCGTGGCCCTGATGGGTTCTTTCCTGCTCGGTATCCTGTTCAACTACACTGTCCCCTTCATGCTCCAGGTTTGGGCCGTCAAGTCTGGATTTTTGTGAGTCAACGCCCCCCCTATCTAGACCCAACATGTATGTATAAATGA
Source organism: Clonostachys rosea (assembly GCA_026958235.1). Taxonomy (NCBI): domain Eukaryota; kingdom Fungi; phylum Ascomycota; class Sordariomycetes; order Hypocreales; family Bionectriaceae; genus Clonostachys; species Clonostachys rosea. The sequence continues at coordinate 1,907,831 of CP110205.1, forward strand.
GAGCTGTGCGACTAACAGGCCCTTCTCTACCTTAGCTTTGGCACTGTCGGTATCCTCTCGTGCGCTGTTGGGTGGTACATCCTGCCTGAGATGGCTCGCCGAACCCCGGCCGAGATCGACGAGATGTTCCAGGACAAGATCAAGCCAAGGGCTTTCAGGAAGCACGTTACCCAGGTCCAGATCTACCTCCAGGAGAAGGAGGAGAGGGAGAAGGAAGCCAGGGAAGTGAAGGGAGTGCAGGAGGTGCAGGAAAAGCTGGGATAGATTTCTGGCATGCCAAGTTAGAAATGTGCCAGCATTGCTGTCGCGACTATCTCCCCTGGGACTTATCATCGATTCGCCAGGGCTTACTAGAGCCTCGCAGCGATGATCCAGTTGCCGACGCCATGAAACGATAGTAATTCACTAATAACCATATCTCTAAAAAACCAGCCTGGAAGAGATAAGAGATAAGAAGAAGCTTAATACTGTATCATATAGCCATCCATCCAGCTCCTGGGTAGAAGAGAGAAATTTTCCCTTCTTAAATTAAGGGGTATCTTTCAACCACCACCCCTACATTCAGCCCCCTGGTCGAGATCATCACCTCAATTTGTTCTAGGGCATGCATGAAGATGTCGCAGAGCCACGTACGGCAAATCAGGCTACGATTATAGACTGTTCCCTTGCTACTCGCAGGGAAGAATCAGATAGTTACTACAAAAAAATATAAAAAACGTCTAGCTGAAAGTGGAGAACAAAAAAGTACAACATTTGCAGTGAAAAGTGCAAAAGGTAAGGTTTCAAGGTCTCAGTGGGGATCGAACCCACAATCTCCTGATTCGTAGTCAGACGCCTTGCCATTGGGCCATGAGACCGTTCAAGCTTGATGAGTGAAGGCAAAAACTGCATTCTGTATCAACGCAAAATCCATCGCTGGTAACAAGTTGGCGGCATCTAGGTAATCCCCAATAAATCGCGAAGTCTTTCGATTCCAGCAGCACACACTAGCAGTAATGACACTGCAGGTGAGAAGAAGAACATAAAACCATACTCACAAGGATAAAATTTCAGCCCTGGGCTAGCAAATTCAGGGGTTGCGCATGAATCACTTTCAACATAATTCAACTGCACTGAGAGGCACTCATAGAGAATGCTAAGAACGCTTGTTTATGGGCATATTTCACGTCAGTTCTCAGAAGCCCACATATGAATAACTTAGAGTTGAAATTATTCACAGCCTGAATCCATTTATTCATATCTACTTCTCCCTAATCCACTTTAGAACATGTCATCCTTCCCGGCAGTTGAACTCTGTTTTGACAGCATTGGCAAATATTCTAACTCCTTCGGCCAAGTCCTGTTCTTTAGCCGCCGCGAATGTGAGTCTGAAGAACAGTCCCGCTTCCTCGCCAGAATTTTTGGCAAAGAATAAGGATCCCTTGGTAACCTGAACTCCGCTGGCTAGTCCAAGGGCCAAGATACGGTCTTCAACCTGAGAGCACCACCCTTGCACTGTTCGTCCTTCAGCAGCGTACATTGGATGCATGCATATGTCGACTGATATCCAGAGAAACATGCCATGATCCGGAATCGCGAAGCTGCATATACCGGAGGGCAACAAGGAATGGCAAGCAGCGACGGTTATATCGCGTCGCTGCGTATATTTCAGCGACAGGGTTTGAAGCCAAGTTGAGAAACCTTCTTGACCCCACTGGAGGTTGAAGAGATCATGCAAAACAAACTGACTTAGGCCGCTCACCGATACGGTAGACAAGTCATGGTATGCGGCAAATTTATCAATGACTTGTTGGCTGGCGGTCACCCAGCCGGCGCGAAGCCCTGGGGCAAGGATCTTAGATGTCGAATCCAATCTAATCACACGCCCGGACTTGTCGATGGAAAGATACGAGGGAACCAATTGGCGAGAAACTGCCTCGGGGTTTCCATCTTCGCTTGCCGTGTTGGGTCCTAGCTGGATAAAGTAATAGGGGTCGTCCTCTATTATGATCAAGCCGTGACGCTCAGCAATTTCATAGATTGCCCGGCGACGCTCTTGACTTTGTGTTACGCCAGTGGGATTCTGGCCGGAGGGAATAGTATATAAAACCTTGGGCTTCGGCCGTTCGAGCGTGTTCCACTGGTCTAGAATCTGGCCAAGTTTGTGGGGACTTAAACCTTGGTCGTCGAGATCAACTGGTTGTATGTCGACTCCTGCAAGGGCTGATGATTCGATAAAGCCAGGGTATGAATATTTTTCTGCCAAGATGACATCTCCACGGTCGGTGAATGTGCGGAAGATGATGTCGAGTGCAGAAGTTGATCCGCAAGTGAGACAGACGGCCCAGTCTTGGTATGGGGGGTCGTGCATTGATTTCATGTGCTCAGTGAGGAATTGAACAAGCGACGGCGCGCCCAACGCGGTACCATAGGTCAATGCATTGGCGAGAGTGTATGTGGATGGGACTCTGGCTCTACCCTCAGGCCCACCTGGCTTGTTGAGAGATGTTGGCCAGTTCGCGTCACTGCTGGTTCATGGATAAATCTCAGCGTGTGGCCGGTCAGTGCCAAGTGGGATGAAGTTAGAGAGCAGTCTCGTTGTCTTCTTGAGGGCGGATCCTTGGAAGTTGCGGCTCTCCTCGCTGAAGTGTTGCTGTAAGCAAGTCGCCTTTGGCTTGGTGCTACCTTCGGATGAGGAAGTAGTTGATACCTCGGGGCTTTTCGCGATTGGTGAAATTTCCTTTTCATCCAACGCGTTGTGAGCCATAGTTTGAGATAGAAGCTATGCTGGGGATATGGTAAAGATAAAATTGTATAACACGCATTCCTCACTCAACTACACACAGTTTAAGTTAAGAAGGGAAGGAAAAGTTATCCTGGTGCTCCTTATATTCCTAAAGACACTGTGGGCAGACGGTTGGGTGCACAGATTCGTTCGGAGTGGAGTCCGGATCGGTGTGTTGGTATGGTATGTCGCCGTTCTCAGGTAAAGTAGTGGCATGAAACGCGATAGAATATGACCACTAGAATTGTATTCCTTGATGATCCTGTGCGATAAGGAACTTAATATCCTCAAAAAACCCAGTATAGCCGCTCGATTGCTTAGTATCGTCGTCGATGGAGGAGTAATGCTAGCGAGTAAGTCGTTTTGGCAAGCTGCATTTAACGTCACCAACTTCGAAGAAGACATGGTATGGTTTATGCGGTGAATTTCTATTATGTGGTATATGTAGTCACACGTTGTTGAAATTGAGCACACTATATTTGAATAACTTGGAATCTTAATCGCCTGATATGCCCATAACACACGGAGATGCGACAGACGCCCACGGGACTATGTCTCGAAATGAAATAAGGTCTGCAATATCCTGCCAGAAGCCAAACTCAAAGTCTAGAGTGTCTATACCAATATGGGGATCAAATTCTATGGAGTCTAGAGCAGACGATGAAAAGCCCAACTTGTCGTATAGTTGGCCCTCACCAGAATTTGGGGAGTCGAGAAAACCTCGTATAATGCGGGTCGCCTTTATGAGTAGTTTGTAGTTTGGATCACCGGTTCTGATGATTGTTCCCAATTCGATTTCAGCCACAAAAGCACTGAGGTTGCGAAGAGTGTGGGTTTGTGTAGCCCACGAGTTTGTGCCCTTTCGATGCTCTCGAATTAGTGACATGAGGAGAATTCCAATTGCAGGAAGTCTATAGCAGGTAATCTACCCAGCAGTGTTATAACAATGTGGCCTACTTATGCGACAATCTTCGGAAAGGGTCTCATCGACAAGTCCTTGCCCAACGTTTATGGTATCTTTCAGGGGAAATACGCCCCTGAAAGCTGGAACGAGTACTTCCAAACAGTCGATCTTATCCTCCATTTTGGGCCTCATCTCAGTGACACCAATTCATTTGCCTTTTCAGCTGTTCCCAGAGAAAATGTCACTATAGCCATCTCTCAACACACCGTGAGGGTAGATGGAGTGCTCTTCCGGTATCTCCCTCCCCACCGCATCATGTCTAAAATTCTCTCAAACTTGCAGCCTTTGAAGCTCGGTGCACAAGGCCCTCCGCACTACCCACTGCCCACGGCAGATCTGGATAAATCGTCGCCTCTGACACAGAAGCACTTTTATCACTACATCAATTCCATCTTTAATCAAGGAGACATAATTCTTGCCGAGACAGGCACCGCGGCTCATGGGTGTCGGCAGTTCAAGCTCCCACCCAAGAGCCGGCTTTTCACTGCTGTCACCTGGCTCTCCATCGGCTACATGATCCCAGCTGCTCTTGGGGCTGCTCTTGCACAAAGGGAACTTCTCGGATGTAGTGATAACGGCAGAGACGGAGCTTCGGGCAAAGAGCGTGTGGTTTTATTTGTTGGCGATGGCAGTCTTCAGATGACTGTGCAAGAAATCAGCACCATGATAAAGGAAGGTTTAAACATCACTATCATAGTTCTCAACAATAACGGGTATATGATTGAAAGGGCAATACATGGGAGGAAGCAGCGATATAATGATATCGCGAGTTGCAACCATGCCCATATCCTCCCCTTGTTAGGGCAGCAAAGCTCGGCTTTGGAAAGTTTTCTCCGGGCAAGAACATGAGGAGAACTAGAAGCAATTATTCAATCTGGGAAGCTCACTTCGGGTACGGGAGTTGTGATCGTTGATGTATTTTTTGATCAAGAGGATTGCGAGGGAAGCCTGCGAGAGATGGTGAGCGAACAGATACGGAAAGGTAAATGACCTTCGGCCACCTTTAACCAAGCTTGACAAGTTGGCGACAAGAGAAATGGGACACCTAATGGAAGAGAGGCTACAGATAATGGAATATGAATACTTGAGCAACACTTTGCACAGAGAGCATAATACTCAGTCCCTTCAGACGTATATGGCAGGGCAAGATTTCTGCCCCGCAGCGACAAATATTAGAATCATTTCTTATCATCCCGGTCGTTGTACTTATAAGGCAAAAGAGTCCATCCAATATCATCCAGCAACAGCGGCGTAAAACGAATATTGCGATATTTGTACACAATAACAAATAGGAACAAAAGGAAGGATTATTTATTATTCCAATCAGCAAAAACTAAGGATTAGCTTCCTTAGGGAAAGGCGTCTCTGAACCGTAATCGGAACTCTGCACTTTACATTTCATCCCCTGCGTCATACTGATCAGGCATGCCCTTTTTTTTTAAAGGTTCCGCAGGAGGTTCGAACCTTGAACCTCGTTCGTGTTTGAGGGCTCGCGGCGGTCAACAATGCAATTGCCAGTTGCGTTATTGTACCTCGCTGTACACCCCTATGGTCATTGATGTGAGGAAAAATACTGACTATAAGGCTATCATAAGGTGCCGGTCAGATCATATTGGGGATCATATTGTGGAGGCTAGTCACTGTGGCAGCGATTGGTGGGCCCTGACTGCGGGGTTTTTTAGAAGACGGAGTAATTCCGGCTAGTCAGTTGGGAAATACGGGCCAGAAACCCAGTATGTACCTTACCTCCACAAACCCTAGTAAAAACTAGGAAAGTGACTTCCCGCCATTTGCATATCTCGGGTGCATCGCCCACAGGAAAATGCAGGCGTCGGCCACAGGATGAACCGGTGATAATAATGTAGGTGGTGAGCATTCTAGCAGTGGAAGCAAGCCGCATCACTCGCCGACCAGCCCTTTCGGCATTAAACGAAGCAATATAGGCTAGACTCAAGTTCCACATGGCTAGGCCGCCATTGATTCCCGCTATATCGTGCCAGCATCCATTGCCTATGATCAAAGTTTCCCTGCCTTCACCACATATAATCAACTCCGATGAAAAGCTATATTAAGGTCTTGGTGGGCGCTAATATTCAAAGGAAAGGGGCTGGGCTGAAGTTCTACTGCAGGCTGACATTGATACCGTATTGTCTCAGAAATTTGGCCGTCTTGGCGGCCTGGTTTCTTGCAGCTTCACCACTGAGATAGTATGGTGACCGCCACAAATACCCATGAATAGAATTGACTTACATCTGCCCAATGTCCATTGCAGGAAAAGTGGAAAGAGTGGAACAACAGAATGGCCAATGTTTTGAGATAATACGCAGTAATTCAACATCTGGCGGCTCGATAGGCGCGCGCTTCCAGCCGCTCTGTGTCGTCTCAGCCGTGTTGCATAATTGGACAGGGGAAACGGTATATCTTTCCAGTAGAAGCCCAATATCGGCATCCAGGATACTCGCCCTCCATCACACTTCACTGGCTACCGAGGGAAGATGTTCTCGTGCGCTATGAGACCTCCTAGCCTTATCCTCATAGTGGTTCTGTTCCTGAGTCTGCCAGCACAATGTGGACCGACCACACAATTTGACCAGTTTTTTCCCAGCTGGGATCCCATGCTGCAGGATATTATTCACGGCCCATGCGGTGGCCAGCTTCTAGGATACAAACTCGGGACCAGCAATGCATACGGAGTCATCGACTGTGTGCTCAAAGAGCTCCCCGAGTATCGAAAAATAGAGATGGCAGCAAGTGCCGTGATCCTCGGATTGCTCCCGACCATCTTACAAAGTTTGGACAACTCGACAATCGATCTCGCGCTACTCGGTATTCGGCGGCCACTGCTCGCAATCCTTCTCTCAATAACAAACCCTACCTCGTCAATGACAAGAACTAGCGATTGGGTTCCTTCAACTATCAACCAGCGACTGGCTCCCTCCGGTACTCCAATCATACGAATATCACCACAATCGAGGCTGCCTCTTTGGCTTCTGTTTAGTGTTGCTGAGTATACAGTCGCTATCGTTGCGGTTACCAACGTTATACTGCTCACTTATACGCTTTCAGTTAATGCTGTGATCGCGTTTGCACCAAAGACCCTCGCACCTCTACCAATCTGGTTGGGCCTCGCAGTTGTCATACATATAGCTTCAACTTTAATCTTAAGTCTCAGGATCCAAATGAAACATCCAAAAAGCCAATGGTGGGCCAGTAAAGAGCTTGTGCCCTGTGTATTCCAAGCTCCTGGGGTAGTTGAGTCACGGAGCGGAAAGGGCTTTTATATTATTTTCCTCAGCCTTCGGTGGTTGTTAGATGTCGGGATTCTTATGCACACTATTCTTGGAACACTTTTGTTCTCTAGTCTGCTTTTTTTTAGTGTTGCTGATTCTATCATTATCGCTGGTAGATTTTCTGCCAGTGCTATTGCGTGTAAGACCATTATCGGAGTGGAGATGTCTACTATGATTGAGGTTGAAGACCAGGATGAAATGGATTCATACTTGATGGAAGCAAACAACGAGTCTTAATTAGAAGTTGAAAATAGGCAGTCAGAGAGGATAACTGAAGCTAGATACGAGGAGAATTCTATTATTTTAATACCAAACCATGAAATATTTTAGGGCACGACCAGCTGCTTGGGTGCTAGGTTGATGTCAGCAAGATCAGAAGCTAAGAAATAGCATTAACAGGGTAGAAAAGAGGATGGTACTATACGAAAGCGTTTCAGCCAAGCTTATCTCGTCTACAACCTCGAATGAAACGTGCAAACAAACCAATTTTCATGTTATGTAAAGAACCCAGCTCCAACCTGCTAGCATATCTCTGGTGTTGAATATTCGGTTCTCACAATAATGGAATTTCTTGTCCATGGACATCAAAAGAAGCTATCAAACGGGTGACTCAGAGGGCAGAACTGGGAAAGGTGAGCCAGCTGAAGTTGAACTCTGACCTCCGAAGTTTCGAAAGCTAATGTAAAAATCTACAAAGGCTCTATTCACTTCAAGCATTTGTCGGAAAGAACCAAACGCAAACTAAATCCCAGAACAGCAACGAGCATCAATCCAAGTATAATATCCCGTAAACAAAATGCTTGAGCAGCTAAAGCTATCAAGCAATACCCATCCGATACCAGTCACCAAAGCAAACACCATATCCTCCCTTAACTCCCTGCTTGCCAAAGTGACTGCAGTAAACACAGCTGAAATGGCAATATTTGACGTCGGGCGAGCCATGCACGTGTATGAGCCAGCTCATCTCTGGAAGTCCACCTTCCCTACGAGGACAACAGACGTCTTGCCGTTGGCGCCCTCGTTGCGGAAACTAATGTCATCGTCTATTCCAAATATTCCATATGGTGTCTTGGAGTATCCAGATACCCTCACATCTACCTGGCTATGTTCAACTGTTAGACAGGATAAAGGACTCAAGGTTCAGAGGATAGCCGACTTACTTCCAAGATGTCCATATTCTGAGCTTTCTTCTTTCAGAAGAGCGGAATCTAGCTTGTCTGTTCATTTTTGTGACAGCTGAACTCGGTGGATATGGTATATGGTGTCAAGAGAAGACCTATGAAGTATGGTTCTTGTTTGGGACCAGACAGCCTAGTAGCGGGCTTATATTTGTACGATACAGTGGCTTTTGCAACAACGATAATATTTCGCGATCAAAGGTCACTGTCATGAGAATGTCGGAGCTACAGAGCCAGTTTTATATCAAAAAAAACCTGTTTGATAACCATCCCCCCTTCCCTACTGGGCAAGACGAACGCCGCCAATGAGGTTGCCCGGGCCCCAAAGGATTATGACCTGCATGCCAATGTGGGCTCACATCACAAGAATGGCTATCTGCATGCATTCTGCTGACCCCCTATCTTGTCACATGCTGCGCCTACCAAACCGCGTAGAGTGCCTAGCCTTCTTATCACAACCATTGCGCGGATATCAGATCCGAATGGTGATCACATTGCGCAAGGGCCCCCTTTTTGTCGGAGTCGTGCCAGATACGAGCCTGGTCCAGTCAGGCGATGCCACTTGGTCACTGGATCCAGCGTCCTGCATAAAACCTGGGGTAGAGCTGAGTCACAGGCAACCAGAGCGATTCAGCTTTGTAGTCGGAATCTTGTTTCTGGGCCTTTTAGGCTGGGAAATCTTCGCGTCATACCTGATTCCATCATTTCCTCATCCGTAGCTTATTATGCTTCAGTCACTTTCTATTATACCTGTCAGACAGAACCAGCCCCCTCGTTACTGACATCAGGCAGCAGGATGCAATGTAATGTTTATTTACGCGACTCATATGCTATCTGGGTCTTCTGGCAGACGCGAACCCGCGCGATCTATTGGCGGACTGGCTGCATGAGCAGGAGTGACCACCTGATTCACGCCCCCTCACCTTTCCACCAAAGACAATGTTTCCTCGCGCCCGCTTTCTCTTTCTCCGCTTTCCTCTGCGAATCACATGTGGCTGTCCGATATCAGGATATTCTAGATAGAAGCTTCTAGAGAGTCATCTCGCCCATCTTCCCCCTTATCTCACAATGACCGCTCAGGCGCTCTCTGAAATCAGGAAAACCTGCATTTCGATAGCGCAGCCACCAAATATCTATAATCGCCTCTGATATACATAGACAAAAACCCTTGATGCTTGTACGCGCCCCCCTTTGCGCAGCTGAAACCTGCCTGGCCGCACTCATAGCGAAGTCCCATTTACGTGATCATGGCGCAGGATTACGGTGATGATAAACGAATAATATTTGGCCATCAATCAACGTGAGCTGATATTCTCCATTCCTTGAATAGATTTTCTTCTCTCGCAGTGCAGAGACATACTTGAGCACTGATTTATTGCGTTCTGGGTCCTGCTTTGGCGATCCGGTCCCACCATTACTCCTCATTTCATGCATGCTATTTCCAAGTTTGAGCCTTGAAATGATCCTTTTGCTATTTTAGTTGTCAAGTTTCAATAATTACATGAATATACTCCACTCCAAGGCTGTTGCTGCAATTCCTAAACAAACCCGGTGCCTGATATTCACTGGTTTAGAGGTAGCGACACAAGAAGCGTTACTGATCCCATCTCAGATTGCCTACGTCGCACTCTGCCCCTAGTATCAGTAAAGCTCTCTCTCTCTCATACTTCTATTTTCTCTATTTGCACAATAGTTTACTCCTATCAACCCCGCTCTTTGGTGAGCAATGTAACTGGAAGGCTACCCAAAAGGGAACCGATGGCTTATCGAGTTCTACACTTGTTCATGCCAAATGCCATATGCGTTCATGTAAATGCAAGTGAGTGACTCTAGATCCAGTCGAACAACTAAATGGTCATGTTCGCATCCAATATGCAGATATACAGAACCGGCCGAACTTCGAACCTGCGCATGGGGAACAAATCCGGACAACTATGGCTGCCATCATCCTGCCCCATCAATGCACCAGCAAGGGTAGCCCCAGTCATTGCGCGGACTATGCCTCCCCACGAGATGCATTACAGTACGGGGTTGGACGAAGATGCAGGTGGTGAGATTGCCCTTAGGCAGACGTGCGGCAGGAAGCATTCATGGAAGAAGCTGCTTCTTCATGCATGCATGCATGCATAAAACGAACGCAGAGAAATCAATAAATGGTAAAGGTCTGACGGAAGCTGAAAGCTCCCAGCTTGAAAACACTTGCAGAAGCTAGAGCCAGAGCATGACGAATGATCAGCAGTTCAAGAGTGCTCTTGGATAGATCCCGTGTCAATTTAGGGTTTCGTGTTGCCAGTGAATCATGTGTGTACCGTGAATATATGCACTCCGACAAAGGCGTTTAATGCCTTGGATACCAAAATAACGCCTTAACGGGAGACCTTGAATAAGATACGTAAGCCCTGGAAAAGAAACCTCAGTCACGTCGCCTTTATCTAGGAGGTATTGGTCGCATCATTAATTGTTGTCGTGGGTCTCTCATCTTGTTAAATTAAGGCACATCACCATAACGACTTGCTACCCTTTAGCACTCGATTCCGGCTTTCTATCCACCGAAAATGAAGCATGAGTGGAACAAGTGCCAAGAAGAATCAAAGCCACTGCATGAAGCTGGATTCCTTGTGTGATGGGGCGAACTTGTCCATCGTAGCCAAGAAATAGCTATACGAGAGACGTCTGAGGCCTCTCTAACACGGGGAATGCGCACTACAGAACAAACAGCACCAAAATGTAGGCCATACAGAAGTAAATTTATCAGCAGGGCGTTCTATCTGCCAATACGTGAAGAGTCTTACAACAATGCACGCAGTTCCTAACCAATTGGAAACGTTTCAACCCTACATCCTGAAGACAATGTTCACCGCATATTCTTTCCTAAGCTCTTATGGATCCTTGCCCCATTTAGCTCTGATCTGAATCTAGGTTGCGGGCTAGAACACGGTATGATATCATTATTTGTAGCTTGCTCCTCTCTTGGGAGCGGGAGCGCAACAACCGCGGTTCGATGCCTTTGAGACTCGGCTTTACCTGGAAATTAATCTAATCAAGATCTGATTGGCATCGTACAGACTTCGATTGTTTTATTCATCGTAGAAACTTAGATATCCTGGTCTTTCTCCTTAAAAATTAAAAAATGCGGTCAGTCTCGTCAGTAATCACAATTTGATTTGTCGTTTTCCGCAAATGCACAAGCTCGGCTTGTGACGTCAAGATTTCACATCGCATCTTGCTGAAAGAAGCATTTCGGTAGCGACGGATATCCCGATGCGTCATTCAGTACATCTCGGACACGATCAAAGACATGCTAGCCATTGAAGAGAAGTCATGGACTGCTAAGGCCCTGTTCTTGGTCGTGTTGCAGATTAGGGAAAAGAAGCGATGTTTAATCGCTCCACAGGTCTCTATTGCGATCTATGTTGCAGCTGATGTGTATCCTGAGAAGCCCAAGATGTGGTAGCCAATCCATCATAAACCGAGTTGGTTATTACCAGACCAGCTCATGATATTGTTTCCCACCGCTCAATCAGCCTTCTCATATGCCTATCCTACGCATGGCCATGCAGGAGAACACCAATACAAATCAAATGAAGCTCAAAGAGCAGCCTTCCCTCGTGACTCGAAGGGCATTAGCAGCACAAGAAGACCAGCCGCGATGAAGAGAGCACCAGACGTGTAGACTGGCGCTGCCGTCTCAAGGTTGGCGAACATGGCAATAATAGGCTAGTACCAGTGTCAGTCAAATATTCTACCTTCCAAGCAAGTATGGGAAGGGCGGCGGCATCACTCACGGCCATGATACCGAAAATACGGTTGCAGGAAGCGGTCAAGGCATTTCCAGTTCCTCTCTGCGGCGTAGGGAATAACTCGGGTCTGAAAATAAATGTCAGCATCTTGATCGCTCTTCTGTGGTCGGTTGACGATGCGGCGTTACTCACGTGTACCCATAAAGCACCGCATACATGGTGCTGCTCGAGAAATTAAAAGCGCAGTTCCAGCCGAGCAGGTCAGTGCTGTGCTTGGCCGTAGTTGAGCAGTACAGGAACACGCCGGTGAGTGCGGTGGATGCGAAAAGCGCGCCCTTGCGGCCGACGTAGGGCAGCTCGACGAGAACGCCACCCAGCAAGGCGCCGGGAATACCCAGTGTTGCAATGATGAGGTTGTTTCGGTAGGTGATGTACGTGCTTCCGTCGCCGAAATCGACGCCACGCAGGGACTGGATGTACGGGATGAAGGCATTGTAGAGCGGGTATCCGAGGCCGATGAGGGCCCATACGGCCATGATGAGACCACTGCTGAGGGCGAGGCGAGGCGTGGCGAAGAGGGCTTTGACCTGATCAGTGTTCACATCCTCCAGGTGGCGCTTGATAGTGGCCCTGACGTCCGTCTGGGCCACGTAGCCCTCGGGTTCGCAGGCCCTGAGGTCATCGAGGGTCAGATTTGATGTCTTTCCATTGCGCCTGGCCACTTCATGGACGACCTTGATGGCCTCCTCGTCCCTGCCCTTTGACATGAGGTACTTGGGCGATTCGTAGATCTTAAAGCAGAGGAACCGGATGACGAACATGATGAGGGTCAGTCCGCCCATTGTGATAACAAAGTAGCGCCATCCCATGTTCTGGCTGCGCGTGCACGTCTCCTGGTCCTGCTGGCAGGTGTAGTTGCTGAGCAGCGGCCACGCAACCAGGTTGGTGATGACCTGGGCGATGGCCCAGTCGACGGACAGGACCGTCAGAAGGTACTGGTGGCTGGCGGGGAGGAACTCGAGGAAGATGGCCGAGTCCACGGGCAGATTCCCACCGACACCGACGGACCAGAGGGCGGCGAAGCTGGCGATTCCTGCGAAGGACGGGGCTCCCGCCGCAACGAGACCCCAGAAAGCGGTCAGGCCCAAGGTGAGGTTGAAGCCCCATTTGCGACCGAAGACGTCACACCCGAAGCCCCAGAAGGCGGCTCCGACGAGGAGGCCGATGTTCTGGCTGAGGGTGAGGAATGCCGGGCGGTCTGGCTTGAACTCGTTGGCGATTGGGGTGAAGAGGAGGGAGGTGACGATGGGCCAGAGGTTGTCGCTGGCCCAGCCGAAGCCGACTACGATGAACAACTGCCACTGGTACCATCCCATGCCGATTTCTGAGATCTGGAAGAGGGTCAGCATGCGCAGGAGCTAGAGTAGGAGGAGGAAGAGGCTCACGGCGTGGTTGAGGACTCGGGCTTTGGCATCGTAGACGGGGTCCAGGACACCGGTGGGAAGAATCGCATCGTCCTTGGTGCTGACGTTGTCGCTGTCTTGCTGGATATGAGCAGGTAGAGCTGCGGTCTCCTCCTCGCCCCTTTTGGTATCGGGATCCAGATGCGATCCCATGATGCCTCTATTCTCTCTGGGGATGTCTCCGGGCCTTTCAAACTTTATCCAGGCTCGATCAGACTTTGGTGCGGGGTGCAGGATGAAGAGAAGCAAATACTGGGTCCGGAGAAAAAAGGACAGCAGCAGCCGTGTAATGTAATGCAGCACGAGCAGCTGTATGTACTGGCTCCAGCGCGAGGATGCCGATCACTGTGCTATATATGTTACATCCGCTGGGTCAGCCGTGAGAGCTAGTCTGGATTCCGTCACCAAAGAGCAGAGCCCAGCTCCAGAGAAGCTCTTCGTGCTTGACGGGATGGCAGGATGCGATGACGCGATCGATTTGCCAGGGTGGTGATTGGCCTCCGGGGCTGGATCGACAGACCGAAACGACTTAGCAGCACCTTGTGGCATGGGACGGCGACTCCGGGAGATGAACCACGGCTGGGATCAGAACCTACTTACTGCCAGAAGCACGAGCGGCAGGCAGGCAGCAGCTCTTGACCGTCTTTCCGGGGGTGAAGCTGGGCGGGATGCCCAATGTTCTGCGGGTGGTGGGGAGCGGTGCATATTAATAACGCCACTACGATCAGCCTGGATCAGCAGCTACTCGCGGGAGCAGCTCGTGGTTCTAATCTGGGAACAAATCAGTTCAGTTCCATGTCATCTCAGAAACCAGGAGGCCGCGGCTTTTAGAGTCCGGTCCACGTTTCTTTAAGGTTCCCTCGGCCTCAGCAACGCCTCCAACCAACATTCCTGTGGACGGATCTAGAAAGCTTGTTGGAGGCACTTGACGGAACTGGGCTGGCTTCTGCTCCCGCTCGGTATGGAGGTCATACTGATCCTTGTCGTTCGCCCCTTGGGGAAAATCAATTACGGGGGAGCAGCCGAGAGCCGATTGACGTGACCAGTGGCGCTTTTAGCACGTCTGGGCATCGATGTATAATATCTTAGATACTTCAATACGACAAGGTCATCATGATCGTGCTTTGTCCTTATTTCATTGATGGTGGAAGACACCTCAGTCACGGGTGTTTCACCTCCAACCCACCAACAGCGGGTTGTCCACTCACACAAGCATCAACTATCAATCAAGCAAGGCACGAGACACACCATCTCTCTAGCATGATGAATCCAGCGCCTTAGATCGTTGGCAGCAATATTTTCAATGCGTGACAAATTCGCTCAGCTTAGGACCACCGATCTCAACCGGACTTGATGGACTGGGAGAGTGAAGAGACTCGGCATATTTATAATGCCAAGACTAGCAAAAAGAAATTCGAAATGAGGTATCCAAGGATTATTGAGGGGCGGGAGAAATACCAAGCCGAACGCAGCTGGCGCCTGTCAGCAGCCAAAAGTACCTTGCTCTTGGCCCCGATTTATCCATAGCGAAAGACATTGTCGGCACCAACGTGCAGAGATAAGTCGGTCGCATCCGAAGAATTTCCCAAAGCCTTACGAGATAGATTTGCAAGATCTTTGCAAAATGCCGGACCTCTGACCACTGACTATTACTCGGCTACAGCAGTTCCAATTCCCGTAGTACTTGAAGTCCTGCGCAAGCCTTCTACTGCATCCAGAAAGGCCATGGAATCCTTAGTAATATATGCCCATCGTCTGTCAAGTTCCGACATAAATTCATGCAGATATAGCTCTCGAGTTGATGATCCATCTCTGACGCTATCGCCTTGCTGACACCCATCTCGAGTCATACTCCAGGAATACTGAATTGAGTGAGCGACATCTGCGCTGATAACGTTCCGACTATTATTTCTATTTCTCCTGTATACCGGGATACTCATATCCGAATGGGCCTAATAGCTTAGGAGGAGCAGCGTCCAAACTGCAGCCCCGTAGACCACCAGAACACGCCGTCAAGCAGTAATCGTGAATCTCTGTTTTTGCAAAAACAACCACGGTGCTACAATTTTCTCTCTTCCTTGAGATGTTCCGGCTTAGCCTCTAATAAATATTTGGGTTTTGGCCTCTCGGGCCCCTTATGAGCTAATCAACCGTCGCCAGCCGTTTCCAACAGTGGCCAAGTGTCGCCAACCGACATCACCTATATAGCTACTCCATCATTCGTCCTTATCATTGTTATCAAGAAGGTTCCAATAATTGTCAACTCCCAAATAAACAGCAAAACATGAAACGCGGAAGTCGGTGAATGAAGTCGCTCAAGTTACAGCAGTCATTAGAACGAAGGATTCGAAGTCAGTTCATCATACCATGGAACATATCACCATCCCCTTACCCATGGCTCGAATTACTTCCCAATAAATGCTTATTTGCTTCTGTCGCTCCTTGGCACTGAATTTCACAACATCTGGCAAATTAGTGGTGTAGAGGTCTACCGCTGTCAGTGTAGTACATATATATATAGCTTAGCCTGCCCAGTGCCATGGCACTATACAATCCTTTGCCCTTCCCAGTTTTAGAGTCTCCAAATTATTATGTTAATTTATTCATCTTCAGCCTTGGTATCATTCTTTCCAGGCCAGATATTTCATCCAGTCTCCCGAGACAGCATAAGGACTTCATTTAGGGCATATATGTAAGGTAACCAAGAGTGTCCATCTAGAATTTTGGTAGGATAAGAACCCATGTTTTCCTTGGCCATGGTCTCAATCTTGGGATTTTAAAAGCTCTACCTTTTACGAGCATGAGATCGATGATGTCCATATCATCTCGGAAACTTGAAAATCTATCCATCCTTCCCCGCGTCATGAAGCCGATCAGCCATCTTCACCTGCGGTTTGGATTGAATGAGTCCCTTTCTACTCAGTGTTCAAGCAATTTATCGATACAGGTTAAATTCACAACAGGGGCGCGCCGGTGGCATTACCAAACAAGCACAAGGCAACGGGGCACGCAACATTACTTGCGCAGTTCTCGCACCTTTTATCTACCATTGCGTAGCGCTTGGGCACTGAAGCATCATAGAATGGAAATGGCTAGTAGGCATGTATAAAATTGAGGTAATTGATTTGTATATCATTAAGCTAAATGGAAATCATGAAAAGTGTATCATCGGTCTATCATAAAATTGTATGCACCTCGCAAGGGAAATGCCATCTAACAAAAGAAACAGCTATCCACTAAGAAAGATAAAAATCGAGGGCAAACGCGTTCCCAAAAGTCGTCATCATAAAGGGAGGGACAGTGATGTCCCTCTGCTCCCCTCGCCCCTACGCCCAGCACTCCTTTCCATATATCCAGAACAGTTATAAAAGCAGTGGTAAGTCAACGATGAAAGAATTCAGCCTGTGCCAAAAGGGAAAGGACATAGGAAAGTAAAAGTGGCAAGGAAACAAATCGAATGCTGCGCTATTAAACGGTCTTCTTCTCACCAGCTCTCATCTTGCCCTTGGCCCACAGCAGCACCTCGGTGAAGACCATGTACACGCCGGTGACGGCCCAGAAGCTGAGGATGACGCCAAGACCGCCCATCAGACGCGCATCCACAACTCGCCGGGTGATCTCTTCGCGAAAAGCGTCATTCATCATCATCCAGCCATAGACAGGGACCAGGCTCTGTGCAGATGCAGCAAGGGTGTTGCTCGAGGTGGCGGGCTGCTCCTGGAGCTTGCCCAGCTCCCTTTCCCGCTCAGCGATAGTGTCGGCCATGCGCCAGGCGACCTTGTTGTTGATCTTGTCCCATGTGGCTTCGCAGGCGGCGGCGCGAGCAGAGATGGCCATGCGCGCTCGGAGCTGGTGGTCAGTGGCAAGCTTGAGGGCCTTGGCGACGAAGCCATCGAGGTCCTGAGGCGGGACCAGGTATCCGGTCTCGCCGTGGTTGACGATGTCGGAAGGACCGCCCTCATCGCGTGCGACGACAGGGACGCCGCTGGACATGGACTCCAGGACGACCAAGCCGAATGTCTCGGTGATGGAGCAGTGCAGGAAAACGTCGCCGCTGGCGTAGTAGGTGGCGAGCTCCTCACCAACCTTGAATCCTGTGAAGATGACCTTGCCTTGCTCCTTGAGCGGTTCAAAAAGGTCCTGGACCTCCTTCTCCATGTCTGGGTTTCGGTTACCACCCACGATGAGGAACTTGTAGGGAACGCCGCGAGTGTCGAGCTCCTTGGCTGTCTTGGCGAGGAAGTCAAAGCCCTTCTCACCAGCGATGCGGGAGACGGTGACGAAGATGATTTCGCCGTTGGGGGCAATTTCCCTCCTCAACTGCTCGCTTCTTCGACCGGGGTTGAACATCTCGGTGTTGACCCCGCGGGTCAACAACTCCATCTTCTCCTCCTGGACATTCTGGCTTGCCAAGTAGCGCTGTACGAACTTGGATGGGTAGAAGATGGTCTTGATGGAAGAGTGCCTGAAAAGGTAGCTCTGGACAGCTGCGAAGGTGTAGACTGCGATATGGCTCAACGGCGCGGGGAACAGGATGGAACAGTAGCCGGCGAGATCGGTCTGGAAGTTGCAAATGATGGGAATCTGCTTGTCGGCAGGTTGCTGGCGGAGCTGCAGCATAACCTGGAAGCCCAGACTGGCGGGCGAGGCCAGGTAGATGATGTCTGGTGGCGCATCCAGACCGAAGGTGCGCGAGTAGAGAGATGAGTTGCGTACCGGGTAGACGATGGAGAGCTCTGGGTTGAAGGGGAGAGGATAGCCCGTAACGCGAACCTCGGGCTGAGGCTTGTCGGCAGGAGACAGCGAAGGCGACGGCGGCGGCGTGAAGGTGTTGTGCTTTGTGTGGTTGTGAGGAGCGACGACGGCGACCTGGGCGCCATTTGCGCGAAGATGGTTGACCAGCATCAGCGTCGTGCGACTCACACCGTTAACGGGACCGAACGACTCGGTGCAGAGCAGGATGCGCTTGTCCTTGAGAGACGCAGGAAACTGCGACAGGTCATGGTCAGGGTATGCCGCCATGGTCGGCGACTGCTGCTGGACAGACATTGCGCGCGTTCTCAGATTTGTCGTTTTGGTACAGACTGAGGCGATAAGATGAATCAATAGGTTCAGGATCGAGACTAAGTGGACTCTCTCCGTGGCGCACACTGAGGGGCTTATTGGACAAGCAGATGAAATATGAGGGTTTGCAGACGCAGATGAGAAGGAGTATTCTTTGCCATGGTAACAAACAAACAGGCAGGCAACCGAGAGACAAAACTGCACAAAGACGAGGCAGCTGCTTTTTCAGTCATCGCCTGGTTGGATATGCAGGATGAAGGCTTGCAGCACGAGAGTCAGCCAATTACCCCACGTGCATGTGCAAGCGGTCGAGGTCGTTTGATTGATTCGATGTATCTGGCGGCAGCACAAGATGGTCTAGCCTCGCGTGGCAAGGTCACAACGGCCTAGGGAGGGGCTTGCGGCGAATGGGCGGAGGCAGCGGCAGAGACAGTCGGCTCTTTTGAATCCATCGCCCCTCCTGCTTGCCGGCTCCCAGCTACATGTACATCCATGGTGGGGGATAGAGGGATGGGTAAGGGATGTCGGATCGTCATGAGGGGCAACTTCCAGCCAGGCATCGCAGGGGGCTTAATGCCCGTTGGACAGGCATTGGATGCCACGGGGATATGAGCTTAAGGTTGCAGAACAGGAGCTGCATGTAATGGAAATGGTGCCTGTATGCCAGCCCTGGGCCTGGACCCTGTCTCGGTTCGATGAGGCAGATGAGATGGCCCTCGTTACCCCCCCACGGCGGAAGGGAGGGGTTCATGATGCTGAGAAGCGAGGGGCATTGCGCATGAGTCCCAGCTACATCGTGTCCGTCGGCCACATCAAGTTAAGTTCGCGGTAGCTTCGCGCGGGCGCTCAAAGTCTCAGTGACCTCTTCTTCCAAGTCCTCTACCAGAGCGATGTGACTTTAGCTGGCAAGGTGCATCAACCTCGTCACATATGACTGGGCGCCAGATGATCTCGGCCGGTTAGACGAATTCACAGTAGCCTCTCCTCTCAACAAGTCGCGCGACAGGACCCCGAAACATCTGGTGGCGGGACCAAAGGAAGCTGCAGAGGCGGAAAAGGCTCACAAGAGCACATGGCTTGAGGTGGGCGAGGGCCAATCAGAGGACGCGATGCAACCACATTGCAGTCTCCGAGGAAGCGATAAGCTAGCGAACCCATGGCGGCGTCCAGCCCAGATAGCCAAGGACGCTTCCTCGTGGCATCTCTGGTTGGCATTTGACGGCTGGTGTGGGGGATCCCGATGCGACTGTTGTGATCACGAGCGCGATTGATGCTGGGCCGAAGTCACAGTCGATCCTTGAAATGCGATCTCGTTCTACCAAAGAGGTATTCAGATGGCGGGCAATGCCGGAATGCGGTTTTTGTGTTCCATCTGGCAGGCGCGCTTTTAATTTTTCCTTTCTCATTTTTCACCGCCACTCGGCTATGAAATAGAAATCTCGCGTGTCAATTTCCCGGCCGTGGGTTGGTCAGCGTGTGTGTTCTCATGATGATCTTGCTAGGCTTCGCCCGCCATCGTGACCCGATTAGCCAAAATCAAGAAATCGCTGGTTGGCTGATTAATATGTGCTGTGCAGGACGGAGAAGTGGGGGAGGGGCCATCGGCCTTGTCAGGGACAGCTCTCCATGATCATCAGGGTCTTCATCGACTGGTGGGATTATGCAGCTTGGCCTGTTGGTTGTAAATTCTGTGACGTCCGTGAGCTGCCAAAATTCCCTTCGTAGGAACTTCAGTGATTGCGTGGATCTCGACTCAAACAAGCCACATCCATCAGCCACGGTTTCTGAGCCACACAAAATCTTGGCAGGCACAGGTTGTGGCAGAAGGTTGCTCCTGCCATATTCTTCTGATTACCCTGTAGCATGAAAATCTTAGAACGATCAACCCAATTCTTCTCTTTTGCTCTCAGCTGGCTTACTCGGTCAATCGCTCGGAGGAGGTACTCCTGTGAAAAGGACTTTTGTGTTCCTTGACAGGGAATAAGTCGGGCATTGTAAATTCCTTTCAGGTCTGAAAGATCGACATCTCTCAAGGAATACTCGTATTCTAGCTTCCCTGAGGTCAGCAGAAATCGTAACGGCGACGCGAGTTATTATCCATTGCAAGGCAGGCAAGGTGGTTTCTAATCCATTTGTTTTCCTTCGCTTCATCTGTATCTGCATCTCCACCGGTTTCATTTCACAAGGGAAATCCCTCACGTGTCACACAGTTGAAGAGGCCGCGTCATGGCTCAACAATGTCAAAGATTAATACTAGCAGGGAGCCCCATGCTCTCGCCTTGGCCTGAGAAAACAGCTTGGCGCTCGCTCCGTACTGATAAAGATCAATTTCGATCCCATCACGCGAGCGTTGCATACAGGTTTCGAGCGGACTTGAGCGGACGCAATTCACGGCGATTGATTTTTGCCTGTTAGATGTGCGCACTGTGGTGAGCCGGGCCGTATTCACAGAAGGCATTCTGACAATCCCATCAACTGATAACACGAGGCGGCCCAGCTGGTCCGTTCCAGGGTGCGCCCGCCCATCTGATTGGCACTGGGTGGAAATAAGCTCTCCCTGACGGCACAGTAGCTAAAACTTGTTAGACCGGTGAAGTGGCGTCTGCACCATCAGCTTCTCCATATCGACGTCACAGGAGCTGGAGTGTGGTGCAGAATATTTCCGACGCCCCGTGCCAAGAGCTGCTGGAGAAGCTGAGTTCTATCTAAACAAGTGAAACAGGGAGGAGCAGCACCGTGTGAAATTGCGAGCAGTGCTACAACCTTGGTTTCAGCAAAACAAAGCAAAGATGGGTATCAGTCAAAGTGAGCCGGCCGGTGCCTCGCATCATCTGAATCCACCCACTCTGTACAACAATGACTGCGGACCCTGGTGCTCACTCCGACGCGCGCGAACCTGGTCAGCACCTAGGTACGTTGCAATAGCGGTCACCCTTCTCGCTTTGCTCTCATTCTCTCAGCCTCGTGCTGTCACTAGATCGGGTCAGCCGCCATCGCAAACCCCAGCGGCAACACGGCTGGTGACTTGCCCCTCCGACTAGATAGGCCATCCGTCCATCCCAATGCGCAGCCTTTTTGGTCTCCGCCTAATTAGAGTGCTGTGTCTTCCGAGACTAACTCTAGCGGGCAACAATCACAGCCATTCACAAGGCCGGCTTGGGGCATGGCGGTGGTGGACAGGCCGCAGGTTGCGTGGCTTGCCGGCCCAGGATGGCCGCTAGCCAAGGCCGGTGCCCCGTCTCCCCCCAATCATCTCATCTCAGAAATGCTGCATGGTGCTACTGTATGTCGAGGTATTCTGTCGTAGGTCGGTCCAACAAGCAAACTCCGTTCCCAGGGACCAGGCGCTAGGTTCCATATCTGGTGCATCCAGTACCATGTACATACTACATCGGTATGTAGCGTTCTGGGACAAGCTCAAGTACCGCGTGGAGCGAGCAATATGGATCCGTAGAGGCACAGCTGAAGTCTGGGAGAAACCGTTGCCCCCATCCCGTCGTCCCATGATATCCTGCCTCACTCGCCCGTCCGCCTTGTCGGATATCCGTGCTGCAATGTGCTGGAGCTTGGGAAGGGGGAGAAGCCAGGGTCCAGCTGGCGACTGCTTGGCAATCAGCCGGTAGACTGTATGTAGGAGATGAACAGTGTGAGGTGTGTGCGTGTTGCCAAAGTCCACACAACCACCTTTCGCTTTTGGCCTCTTGGCTGTGTATCCCATCCGGCACCCCTTTTCCACTCGCATGGAGGCAGCACACCCCCGGCTCAGATACATGTGTTTGGTGTATACTAGTATTTTTCTTTTCAAGAGCCGCCTGGTCTGAATCATCCCCCGTGCGTGCATTGCCATTGTACTTATTTTAAGGTCTCGCCATCTCGCCGTGCTTTAGGACTTTTGCAACCCGAGAGGCGACATTCCAACCAGTAGGTGGCCCGCGTGCACTGGCTGCTACTTTCTGACTTTTGCCATCTTGCTTTATAACACGATCTATAATTGAGAGGTACAACCCCCCTGTTTGAGCGGTCTGCGATCCCTGCCGAAGCCTTGGCTAGATAAAGTCGGCCGTGCCATTCGTCATCCCCCACCATCGGCCTGTTGTTTTCTGAAGCGTCACGATTGCGCTGCTTCGGTTTCTTTTCTCTTTAATTCTATACTGTCGTTTCCGTCTGAACAAACGCTCCGCACCTCCCAAGGGACATTCTACAATGGCAGGCCTTCCTGAAGCTGTGGTGAACTCGGTCGCCAGCCTGGGGCTCAACGGCTCTACAGAACACACCAATGGCGCTCTAGAGGACGTTATGGTCAAGAACATCTGCTGTGTGGGCGCTGGCTACGTCGGTAAGTTGGCACCTTTTTGGGGCGCTGGAGCTCTCCTGCAGCGCTGCCACAGTGGCTCGCCCCAAGCCACCGGCAGGACCCCTCCATATCTTGCCTTTTGGGCGTCATTGCTTTCCCTGCGGTGCAGATCTCGCCTCTTTTCCTCCAAGACACTTCCTCAAGGGGCCAAACGCGAATCGAAGAAGCTGAAAAAAGGCAAAACGCCCCCAATGAAGCTGATTGCTGACCTTTTCTCCCAGGTGGCCCGACCGCTGCTGTCATCGCATTCCAGAACCCGCACATCAAGGTGACCGTCGTCGACCGCGACGTCACTCGAATCCGCCGCTGGAACTCGAAGCACCCTCCCATCTACGAGCCTGGCCTCCGCGACATCGTCCGTGTAGCCCGCGATGGCGGTCGCCGCATCGTCTTCGACTCTAGCGAGGGCGTCGCCGACAAGACTGAGGTTGGGGTGCGACCAGGCAACCTGTTCTTCACCACCGATGTCGGCAAGTGTATCGGCGAGGCTGACATTGTCCTCGTTTCCGTCAACACCCCTACAAAGTACCGTGGTGTCGGTGCTGGCAGCGCGACCGACATGACTGCTTTCGAGGCTGTCACCGGCGTCGTTGCTCAGTTTGCCCGTGAGGGTGCCATCATTGTTGAGAAGAGTACTGTTCCCTGCCGAACTGCCCAGCTCGTCGCTGATACTGTAAGTCCCAATCGATATATTAGTGGAAGTCCTACACAAGAGGAATTACAGGATCTAATCATCTCCCCTCTGCCCAGCTCAACATGCACCGCCCCGGCGTCCACTTCGAGATTCTGTCCAACCCCGAGTTCTTGGCTGCTGGTACCGCCGTCAACGACCTGCTCTACCCCGACCGTATCCTGATCGGTTCTGCTCCCACCCCCTCGGGAAAGAAGGCTGCTGAGGCTCTCGTCAACGTATACAATGCTTGGGTCCCCCGCGACCGCATCCTGACGACCAACGTCTGGTCGTCTGAGCTGGCCAAGCTGGTCGCCAACTCCATGCTGGCCCAGCGCATCTCCAGCATCAACTCCATCTCCGCTTTGTGCGAGCAGACTGGTGCTGATGTCGACGAGGTGGCCAAAGCTGTTGGTGTAGACCCTCGTATTGGTAACAAGTTCCTCGTCGCCGGCATTGGTTTCGGTGGCAGCTGCTTCAAGAAGGACGTCTTGAACCTCGTCTACCTGGCCGACACTATGGGTCTTCCCGAGGTCGGCGAGTACTGGCGCCAGGTTGTCAAGATGAACGAGTACGCTCGCGACCGCTTCACCAACCGCGTCATCAAGTGCCTGAACAACACCCTGGTCGGCAAGAAGGTGACCATCCTCGGCTACGCCTTTAAGAAGAACACATCCGACACCCGCGAGGCCCCCGCCCTGGAGATGGTCAAGACCCTCCTTGAGGAGCGCCCCCGCGAGATCGCCATCTTCGACCCCTGCTGCAACCCCCTCGTCATCAAGGAGGAGATCAGGCAGCTCCTCGGCGACGTCGACGAGCTCAAGAACATCGTCGTCTACGGCAACGGCTACGACGCCTGCGACAAGAGCACTGCCGTCGTCATCGCCACCGAGTTCGACGAATTCCGCAACCAGCCTCCCCCCAAGCCCGCCGTCCCCGCCCCCGACCACACCGTCAAGATGATCGGCCGCAAGCCCAACCCCAAGGCCGACCCCCGGCCGTTCGAGCGATCCGAGCCCTCCGCCAACGACGTCCTCGCCCTGCACAAGCACCTCCTCCAGCGCGACGGCGAGACCTCGAGCGACCCCCTGGGCCGCTACAACCCCGAGCCCGCGTGCCCCGAGGACTGCCCCGACTGCCTCCAGCAGGCCGCGAGCAAGGAGAGCGGCTTCGCCACCGGCATGGGCAGCTCCCAGGAGTACAAGGCCAGGGAGCGCCTCGACTGGGTCCGCATCGCCGACACCATGGCCAAGCCGCGCTGGGTGTTTGACGGCCGCGGAGTCATCGACTCGCGCGAGATGACCAAGCTCGGCGTCCGCGTCGAGAGTGTCGGTCGCCAGCACCGCTTCTAAATTACCTTTTTTGAGTGTGACATTGATACATAGACACGCAAGAATCCCCCCTTCCCTTTGGCGCTTCTCCCCCAGCTATGCAGATAGTTTGGGGGAGGTTTCCGTCCATCGAAGGGGGGATGATTGAATGAGAAAACGGCCGAAATTAGCATAAAGAGGGTATTTTTATTTTAATCAACTTCAATGTTGCGCTTTTTTTCCTAGCTCATGTTAGGGGCGGTGGGGAGTTCGCTCCCCCGTGCCCCCTCAGATAATACAGTTTCTAATTGGCATCGTCATTTGAGCTTGGCATGGAGCAGGAGTAGAGGAGGGAGTAGTGGCCACACCATCATCTTTTTGAGGTTTGGCTTGAGAGAGTATATAGATAGTAGGTAGAGTCTCGTGGAGAGATGCAAGAGAGTAGCCTATCTACCTTGTATTTCGTGGATGGGTCCAGATCAATCTGTATAGTGCAATCTTCTGGCCAAAGTCGAAGCATTTTATCCGGGATGGATGGCGATAAGTATCTCGTGACGGGTGTGATGTGTAATATGTAGATGCTTTTCCGAGTTGGTTTATCGTGTTTGCTAGATTGTCTAACCTGTAATACCGACTTTCTACGTGGAAAGACATCAACGATGAACTGGCTAGTATCATAGCAGAACTACATCAAAGCTACAATATTAAGTCGCATCTAACGTAGTTCTTATTCAATGAATGGATCACAGCATATTCACGGTTGGGAGATAGGTAGGTAGGAAACGACATCACGATCACGACTCTAGGGTAGCACCATTTGGTGGTGAGCCGACGTTTTCAGGGCACCATGCTTTCGGGGTCCTTGAACCACACAAGCACTCAAGGACCGAAAGCAAACAGGGAAAGATCTAAAGATGTCCAGCATCAATCCGCAAAGGACTTCAGACTACCGTAATAAGCATAAAGAAGGCCCGAACATTGGCTTCCACCTGGTACCGCATCCGCTAAGTTGGCAGTGCTGGCTTTTCTGCGCTCTATTCTCAATCATAGGTTTAGCAGGATGGATACTGTCCTGGCCCTCATTTGCTTCACATTC
This sequence comes from Clonostachys rosea, assembly GCA_026958235.1. Classification (NCBI taxonomy): domain Eukaryota; kingdom Fungi; phylum Ascomycota; class Sordariomycetes; order Hypocreales; family Bionectriaceae; genus Clonostachys; species Clonostachys rosea. Next base: position 1,933,724 of record CP110205.1, read on the forward strand.
CAAGCAGATACGCCTCCTTGGGGTTGTGCATACACGCCGCGTCCACGGCTGTGCAGATCCTGGAGATGAGTAGATTGTGCTATTGTCCCGGGTGAAACATAAAGCCCACGGTGCTGGACAATACCAAAACGAGCCTGCAGTATTTGGGAAGCAATCTGTGGGTTTGACTATCATTATAACGTGCTTTCTTTCTTGTGCTTTCCCATCACAACCAGATGACCGTTGCTGGTCTCCCAACTGTAGGTAAGTAGTATTATGTCCGTATTTTCTTGTACGTGGTTTCTTCCGAGACATTGGGGAGCGTAGGCGGGTTAAGTGTGGCATGTTCGGGTCCGGAGACTGGGAACCACCACACCAGGAACGTTCGACCGAACTGGCCGTCTTCTAGCAATTCCGCCATGCCATCTAGCACATACGACCATACCCATTCGAGAACACGCGATCCCGTCCGCTCTCGCCTAGTTAAACGGATGAGGGGTGGATTAGTAGTTGGGTCGGTGACGACCAGCGAATACCCGCTGTTGTATGTTCTTTTTGGCTGGACGCTTCGTATTTTACCATTTTGTGTTGTTGTGGGGACTAGGGTATATAGCTCCCACGATGGCTTCAACAACCACATACGACCATACCCATTCGAAAACACGCGATCCCGTCCGCTCTCGCCTAGTTAAACGGATGAGGGGCGGATTAGTAGTTGGGTCGGTGACGACCAGCGAATACCTGCTGTTGTATGTATGTTTTTTGCCCTTGTTGCAGCTGTTTTATTTTTGCCCTTGGAGGCGAAAGGAGGCCTGGAATTCATCTCGAAGAAGAGGCATAGCCCAGCTGGTGCCGCAATAAGTATCCCGGGTTTTGTAGAGCCGTGTTCTAGACCCAGCCTTGAAGGTGAGGACACCACATCCTCCCGTCGCCGGAGAGAGGAGGAGGAGGCAAACGATCGAGACGCGTTCAGTGTTTGCCCTTTTGCCCTTTCGAGTTTTAGGACTTCGGAAGGTGACCTTGATAAAATACACCTTCCTCGGCTCAGGTGTCTTGGGCCCTCCGTTCCATCAATTGACGATCTGTCGCTGGCCAAACAGGGTCCTGGGAAGGGAGGGGGTGCACGGATGTATTGGGTGCTTGCTTGAATCCAGTCGAGGGAAGAGCTCTGTGTATTTCCCATTCAAGATGTGTGAATAGGGATGAAATGCGATTTGTGGGGATGGAAGGGCGATGATATGGACTTTCATCCCAGTATTTGTTGTGTGATGGTCATCAGCTGGATGTCTGTTGTGGCTTGACGGATGGAAGTCAATTGAAATCACGTGCTACATTGACCAGCAACATGGTCGGTCCTGCCTGTTGACTGATCTGCCCTTCATTTCTTGCCTTAAGCCATCGACACGTACCTTAGAATAAACAAACTCGCGCATGAAATCACAAGCAACCGCTTTCATCTACCCTTCTGGACGGCATATATCGATATCGCCATACTCTCCCTCTCTCGTCCAACGCCCTCTTGCATGCGGGACGGGCTCGGCAAACGGTGCACCAACGTCCCTGCGCTACACTAGGGCACCGTTGACCAGAGACCGTGTTCAGATCATCAGAAACAGTGTACCTGAGACCCTTACCGTAACCGCTCTCATTGGCCGATCGCGCGTTTGCATGTCAACCGTGAGACACCGCAATCAGTGAGGGGAGCCATGTGGGCAACGTTGAATGCTGCTAGCGGAGACATCCCGGCCGCCCATTCCTGCTCACTGCATCGATCTGTTAATGCCCCGGGTCGATATGTTGTTGTCAAAGTGTTGCAAGCACCTCATTGACACTGCTAACGGGAGCCAAGAGGTGCATTGGTGAGAGTGTTCGCTGCATCCGCGGATCAGATCTCCTGACAAGGGCTCGAAGTGGCACCCTTCTGATGGGCCGGACTGGCCGCGCTTGTCCAATTGTATCTTCCCTTGAGATGTTCTTCATACTTACGCTCCTATAATTGTGCTCACCTATGCCGTGCTGATGTCAGCGCCCTTGATAATCTACTTGGCGGTCTTCAATGGCTGATCTGTGGGGGTGGGACATTGTGTCGCCAGAGAGCATCGCTACCGACTGGCCATCACGCAGGATTTCTCATTCAAATGGGCACAATTCTCCGATGAAGAGGGGATCAATTTCTCTTGGAATGCTTTCGTCAATGGAGATGGTTCTCGAGACTCCGGGACGGATGAAGAACAAACCCAATTTCCACATGTCTCATTCCTAGGAACAGCCTCCGAGGGAGAATCGCCCAGATCATCTTGCCCTTTTGAAGGACGCTCTAGGGAGTGCCGCCTTCAATAGCGCTGCGGAAGACCGGGAGCGGCCAGAGTTTGTGTGGCAGAGTCCAACGTCCCGCCGCGGTTATGGGTTCCTGATTCAGATCACGAGCGAGAATTCCAGGTTGATAGATTCCCTGGATTGGTAATAATCTTGACTCTGCGGCCATCGTGTTTGGCACGGCATGGCATTCTACCGCCAATGTTTAGAGGCCCTGTATATATAAGGAGTTCGCCTTGGGCCGGTCTGGAGGACCCGTTTTCTCGTTGTCAACCGCCACGACTTTTTCATTCTTTTGTTTTTGTCCTTCCCTACTGATCTCCGACAGCACGGGTATCTGGGCTGTGTGAGGATCAATATGGCGAGCTCTCGTTACAACCGTGCCTCGGCATGGGTCACGGGTGCGACGCTCGCTGCGTCGATGCTCGTGGCTCCTGTCCAGGCCGGTCCGCCGGCCGACATCGTCACTGTTGAAGAAGTAGTCACCAAGTATGTCGATGTCAACGAGTGCCTTAAGAAGTGCCCTGCCAAGACAACCACCGTTGAGGTCAAGCTTCCCCCAGTCACCATCACTCTCCCCGCATGTGAGACGCCCGGCAAGGTGCCACCACCCAAGACAGAGACTCGCCCACCATCATGCGACTACTGCCCTCCTACCGTGGTCCACTACGAGCCGACTGATGTTCCTTATGTGACTAAGACCACCATCAAGGAGCACATCAAGTACCCAACCGTGGAGACACATCGCCCCTCTAAGGGCTGCAAGAAGGACTGTGAGGGAACAGTAGTCATCTGTGAGCCTCCTCACCCAACGGAGCCTCCTATTCCACATGGCGGCCGCAAGGGCGACTACTGGGGCGACGTCAAGGACTTTGGTGATTTCGGAGACTCTGACGTCCACATTCTTCATGGTGCCCATCCCGGCGGCCCCAATATTCACCTTCCTCCGTTCAAGCATGGAGAGAAGCCTGTCGTTGTGTGCGGACCTCCTGGGTTCGAGGACAAGTTCCCCGTCGTCACTGTTCCCGGCAAGGCTCACCCCCTCACCAAGACCATTGTCCCAACAGGCCCTGGAGGGCACCCGATTCCTTACGCCACACCTGTTGTCCTTGTTGACAGGCACCAGGGACATGAAGTTCCCACTGTGACTGCTCCTTGCGGTGTTGACGGTCCTGCTGTGACCCTCCCACCATGGAAAGATGAACGCGGTCACGATGAGCGTGGCTCCGTTGTCATCTACATCGTCAAGGGAAAGAAGGAGAAGAAGGAGAAGAAGGAGGATGATAGCGCCGATGAGGGTGACGAGGCTGCCCCCGCAATGCTTGGTGGCATTCATGTTGGCAGTGGGAACCCCGGCGCTGGTCCCGGCGTCGCTCCAAGCCCCCGACCAAGTCTTGGTTCCACTGGAGTCCGCCCTGATGCTGGTCCCAATGGTGCTGGTCCTAATGGTCCCAGCGGTCCAAATGGTCCCAGCGGTCCTAATGGTCCTAACGGTCCTCGTCCTGATGGTCCAGGTCCCAATGGCCCTGGTCTAGGTCCCAATGGTCCTGGATCTAATGGTCTCAACGTTCCAGGTTCCAATGGTTCTAACAACCTTGGTCCTAATGGTCCTAATGGTCCAGGTCCCAATGGCCCCGGCTTTGGTCCCAGCGGCCCGGCTCCTAATGGTCCTGGTGTCGGTCCCAACCCCTCGTTGTCTACTGGCCGTGGTTTCCCTGGCCCCGGTATCGCCCCTTCCATCCCGACTGGCCGTCCTCCAACTCCAGGAACGGGCCCTGGAAACACGGGAACCAACCCTACTATCGATCCTGATGTGCTTACAGAAGGTCCCGATAGTGGCCCGAATGGCACCAACCCCGGCGTCGATGTCGGCCCCGATGGCCCTGACGAGGGCACACTTACAGCTTCTCCGGCCAAGTGTGTCAATACAGATGCTGATGAGGGTCTCCAGCAAGGTCTGTACCTCGTAGACCAGACCAACCAGGCTCTAAGTGAGATGGATCCTAGCCAGATTGGAGCTGCTGAGCCTGTGGCTGCCTCCATTGGTTTGGACTTGCTCACGCTTCCCAACCCTGCCGAACAGCCTCTGGCTTACCACTTGAGGGGTTTCATCTACGTCTGCGAAGATGGAGACATTACCATCTCCACTCCTGGTACCGAGGGTAGTGTCTTTATCTGGACTGGTGATAATGCTGTGTCGGACTTCAACGGTGCTAATGCTAACATTGTTTCTGTCAACTCTCCCTCTGGCCTCAGCAAGCGTGCTGGCCCTGCTACAACAACTGTTGTGAAGGGTATCGGCGGTACGTATCTACCTATTCGTATTATCTGCCTCCTTGAGGGCGGTGCCAACTGCTTGTTCCGCATGGAGGGCACTGGCAGCACAGCTCTCTACGATGAAGGTTCTGGCGCCCTCCCCAACAGCCTCTTCTCGCTGGTTCCTACCGCCCCGGGAAGTAACATCACCTTCCCCGACTTTGGCAGTGAAAACGCAACCCCCACGAACGCTGGTACTGGTTCCAGCAACCCGTTCTCTTCTTCTGGCCTTCCCGGTCTGCCTGGCGTCAATGGCCTCACTGGAGGTTCAACCCCTGGAAACTTCACCTGGAGCGTCGCCTTCGGAAACTCTAGTCTGAACTTTGGCCTTGGCACTGAGAAGCTTCCTAACGGTCTCACGGATATCAGCTTCGACTTCAACGGAAAGCTGTCTGGTCTGCTCCTCCCCGATTTACCCATTCTCTCCCTAGGCGGCCTCTTCCCCAGCTTGGGCGGCTTGGGTGGTCTGCCTGGCCTGGACGGTCTATCCGGCCTTGATGGTTTGCAAGGGCTCGGCCCTCTGCTGTACAGCCTGCTTCTGCCGGCACTGGGCGATGGTCTTGGAGGCGACCTTGGTGGTCTCCCCGGCCTCGGAGGTCTTCCAGGCCTTGGAGGTCTTCCTGGCCTTGGTGGTCTCCCTGGTCTGGGCGGTCTCCCCGGCCTTGGTGGTATTCCAGGCCTTGATGGTCTCGCACTTCCGAATCTTGCACTTCCTTACCTAGGTGGCCTCTTGAATGGATTGGTGCTGCCAAGCTTTGCTTATCTCCTTCCTGGGCTCGCCTCTTTGGGCTCAGGCTTGGGCGATTTAGGATCTGGTCTTGGACTTGGTCTTGAAGGTCTAGGATCCGGTCTGGGCGGCCTGGGATCTGGCCTCGGTGGGTTAGGCTCCGGATTGGGTGATGGTCTTGGAGGTTTGGGATCCGGTCTTGGAAACCTTGGCGGCTTCGGCTTGCCAGGCCTTGTCGACGCTTTGAACCTCAACAGCTTCTTGACTGGTCTGGCTCTGCCTGTCCTGACCTCATTGCTCCGTGCCCTTACTATCCCCAGCCTCCCTGACCTGGGCAGTTTTCTCTACAGCCTGCTGGACCCAAGCACTTTGCCCAATATCGGCCTCCTGTTGGACTCCCTGCTGCCTTCACTGAGTCTTCCTAACTTGACTGGCGTGCTTGGCGGACTGAGCACGCTCCCTGACATTGCCGACTTGCTGAACGGCCTGGCTGATCCTGACGACCAATTGAGCAACCTTTTGGGTAACCTGACCGATCCTAGTGACATTCTAAGCGGCCTCTTGGGCAACCTGCCCAACCCCGGCAACCCATTAGACGACTTGCTTGACCCTAACAATCCGCTGAACAGCCTGCCTGATCTTAGCAGCCTACTCGGAGGTCTCCCCGACCTTGGAAGTCTCCTCAGCATTCCAAATCTCGGAAACATACTTCTCCCCGATCTGAGCCTGCCTGCTCTCGATGGCCTGCTCTCTGCTTCGCTTGGTCTTCCAGATCTCCCTGACTTGAGTGCTCTCTTGTCGACACTTCTGAGCCCTAGCCTAATCCCCGACCTTGGACAGCTTCTCGGCGGCCTGAGCCTCCCTGAGCTTCAGCTGCCTGATCTGAGTGGTATCTTGAGCGGTCTTGTCGGCGGCACACCCGACCCCTCCGACATCCTTGGATCACTGGGCGACCTCCTCGGCCTCGGCAATGGATTGGACCCCCTAGGAAACTTGGGCAACACATTGGACCCCCTAGGAAACTTGGGCAACGCATTGGACCCCCTAGGAAACTTGGGCAACGTTCTTGGCAATCTGCCTGATCTTGGAATCCTCTTGAACATTACCCTGCCTGATCTGAGCATACCTGCCCTTGACATCCTGCTCCCTACCCTCGGTCTTCCAGGTCTTCCTGACTTGGACTCTCTTCTGTCCAGCCTCCAGGACCCCAACCTGTTGCCGAACCTGGGCCAGCTCCTGGGCGATCTGTCGCTTCCCGACCTTCAGCTTCCCGATCTCTCAGGTCTCTTGAGCGGCGTCGCCTCAGGTATCCCTAGCCTTGACGATCTGACCCAGCTCGGCAACCTTCTCGGAGGTGGGCTTGGAAACTTGCCTGGAGGTGGGCTTGGTGATTTGCTCGGAGGTGGGCTCGGTAACTTGCCCGGAACCGGACTCCCTTCCATTCTTTCCGACTTGGGTGATCTTCTCCCAGGCCTGCTCATCCCCGACCTGAGTCTGCCTGGTCTCGATAGCCTGCTGCCTGACCTCGGACTACCTGGCATTCCCGATCTCAGCCAGCTTCTGGGAGGTCTGGCCAACCCCAACACGCTGCCCGATCTGGGACAGCTTCTCGGTGGCCTCACAATCCCTGATCTTTCACTTCCTGATCTGAGCGGTATCCTCGACGGGTTGAATGGAGGCCTGCCCTTGGACGACTTGACCAGTCTTCTTGGAAACGCTCTTGGCGGACTTGGGAGCGGTGGCATCCCTGGCATCCCGACAATCCCCACTACACCCACTCTCCCAGGCACTCCTGGTATTCCTGACTTGAGCAACTTGTTGGGCAGCCTTCTCCCCAGCCTCAGTATTCCAGACCTTGGCAGCCTGATCCCCAACCTCGGTGACCTGTTGCCCTTCTTCTCGCTGTTCCTGGGAAGCCTCCTCTCGGGCATTCCCGACATTTCGCAAGTGCTTGGTGGTCTTGATGGCCTAACCGACGGCCTCGGTGGCCTAACTGGCGGTCTCAACGGACTTCCCGACTTGGGTAACGTCCTCGGCAATATTCCAGATCTCACTCTACCTAATTTGGGCCTGCCAGACCTTGGAGGCCTTCTCTCAGGTCTCCTCGGTGGTTTGGGCAATGTTGGAAATGTTCTTCCTGATCTCCTCGGTGGCCTGGGCAACTTGCCAAGTCTCCCAGGAAGTGGAATTCCCACGATACCAGGCACCCCAACCCTTCCAACAGGCATTCCGGGCCTGCCTGGCTTCAGCGGTCTCCCCGATCTCTTAGACCCCAACCTGGTAGACGGCCCTATCCTCGACCTTGGTATTAGCCTCAACCTTGATCTCCCCCGCCTCCTGAGAGTTCTTGGTGTCCCTAACCTCCTTAACACTCTTGGTGTTCCGCAACTCCTCACTGGTGTTGCCGGTCTTCTCGACAACCTCCTCGGAGGATTAGGTGGCTCAGCGCCCACAGTGCCAGACTCGGGTACGATCCCAACTACACCGACTCTCCCCGACCTTCCCGGCGCTCTGCCTCTTGACAACCTCGGCCTGCCCGATCTCGGAAGCCTCCTTGGGAACATTGTTCCCGGCGTTGCGGGTCAGCTCGGCAATGTCCTTGGAAATGGCCTCAACAATGTTCCCGACTTGGGCAACACCTTGGGCAACACTGTTCCAGACGTGACGAACACACTCGATGATCTTATCAACATAGGAAACGGCCTGGGCAATACTGTTCCTGATCTCGGCGACATTCTGGGCAACACCGTTGGAGGAGTTACTGGTACACTTGGCAACACGGCTGACGACCTCACAAACACTCTCGGCAACACCCTGGGATCCCTCCTGGACAATGGGCTTCCTAGCCTGGCTCTCCCCGATCTGAGCACCCTGATTCCTAGTCTGATTGACCCCGTTGGAAGTCTTGGTTCCGGCCTTGGAGACCTGCTCAACGGTCTTACGGGTGTTGTCCCCGACCCTTCCACGCTCCTCCCTAGCGTCACTATCCCTGATCTGAGTTCAGTTTTTCCTGACCTGAGCAGCGCGGTGAGCAATTTGTTGCCTGATCTGGACAGCACCCTTGGCAATGTAACACCTGATCTGGGCAGCATCCTCGGGGGTATTGTCCCAGAGTTGACCAACACATTGGACAATACCCTTGGGAACGGTCTCCCAAACCTGACCGATATTCTGGGCAATGGCAGTCCCGATCTTGGTAACACCTTGGGCAACGTGGTTCCTGACCTTGGCAACACCTTGGGCAACGGCCTCCCAGACCTGACCGATATTTTGGGTAATAGTGTTCCTGATCTTGGTAATACCTTGGGCAATGTAGTTCCTGACCTTGGTAATACCTTGGGCAACGGCCTTCCAGACCTGACCGATATTTTGGGCAATGGTGTTCCTGATCTTGGTAACACCTTGGGCAACGTGGTTCCTGACCTTGGCAACACCTTGAGCAACGGCCTCCCAGACCTGACCGACATTTTGGGCAATAGCATTCCCGATCTTGGTAATACCTTGGGCAACGTGGTTCCTGACCTTGGCAATACCTTGGGCAACGGCCTCCCAGACCTGACCGATATTCTGGGCAATAGCAGTCCCGATCTTGGTAACATCTTGGGCAACGTGGTTCCTGACCTTGGCAACACCTTGGGCAACGGCCTCCCAGACCTGACCGACATTTTGGGCAATGGCGTTCCTGATCTCAGCAACACTCTGGGTAACACCTTGGGTAATGTGGTCCCTGATCTTGGCAACACTTTGGGCAATGTTCCTGATCTCGTTGGCACGCTTGGAGGCCTTGCCCCCGGCCTTGGTGATGCCCTCAGCAACTTGGGTAATGGTATCGACACCATCATCCCCACCATTGGAAACACTATCCCCGATCTGAGCAATAGCTTGAACAACGCAGTTCCTGGCCTCGGAGATGTTATCAACAACCTGGGTAGCACCCTAACACCTGTCATCCCTGATCTGACCAATGCTCTCCCTACTTTGGGAAGTGCGCTTCTCGATCTCGCCAGCAACCCAGCAAGCAACCTGGGTCTGACCAACGCCCTTGCCAATATCCCCAACCTAAGCCTCCCTGAGCTGACCCTCCCCGATCTGACCCTGCCTTCGTTGGGTGTCCCTTCATTGAATGACATCAACATCGAACTCCAAACGCCTTCGCTTGCAGACCTCCTCGGAAACGTTGGTAGCCTCGCCAGCACTCCTAGTATTCCCACGCTACCAAACCTTCCATTGGTTTCGATCCCGGACACTACCTTGCCAAACCTCCTTCCGAGCCTCGGGCCTTCGCTTATTTCAAACATCGTTAGCAGCTTGGCTCCGTCAACTCCAAGCGTCCCCGCGAGCCCCTTGGCGGGCGCACTGGGCAACGTCGGCCAAGCCGCCGGCCAGATTGCGAGCCCACTCACTTCGGCATGCACTGGTATCCTTGGATCTCTTGCCTGCACCCTTGACGGTAAGAGCACACTGAACAACGTCGTCACCCAGACCGGCAATGCTCTGGGCACCGTCGGCAGCGCAGTTGGGGGTCTCCTCGGAAATCTTCTGAAGCCCGCTGCTACTACACCCAAGCTCTTCAGAATCTGATCAAGATGGAAATATTAAAGCATAGGAGTGAGATTTAAGGAGAACTAGGATGCCATGAGACCCTTCCTTCGACCCCTAGTGTAGCCGGCGCCCGAAATGACGCTGGCGGAGCAGGGCTAAAAGGGCTGCAGAAGTAGTGACTCTGCACAAGGTCATTCTGGGTTGGCTAGATTGAAGTATTAAGTTGTCTTTTTTCGTGTCCTGGCCTCAATACCTCCATGTAACAGTATTCCCCGTTCTTATTAGCTGGCTCTACTTTGTTTTGTTCTATATTTCTCCCTAGAACAGGTGGTGATTGAGGCTACAAGGCCTCGTTCCTTTGTTATTTAGGGAAGGGTAGTGGTAGTATTTAGAAAAGATGAGAGTAGTATCCTCATAATGTTAAGTTTGTTTTGTACACCAAACTACCTAGCTAACTCAACGTGACGACTCTTGCTCTTCTCTTCCCTCTAAGTCCAACTGGCACCTGGCATTTCTTTAATCCCTTCATTTCCAAGTTCCCTGGAAAGGCATGTTTTCTCTCTTCTGTCCACCTTAACTTCCCCTGCCACAGGACAGTATAAGCGGGAGGGGTAAGGAGATTGTTTCACGAGCGTGACAAGCAGCCGTGGTATAGCTCACCTTTATCAGGTTCGTACAGCTTCCCCAAACCGGCAGCTCAGTCAAAGCTAGTTTTAATTAAACTAAATGCCGGAGCCATGCTCGCAAGTCTGACGTAGATAAAGAACGCCTTACCCTCTGTCTCCACGTTGCAGTCGGACCACTACCTGCACCATCATGCAGGGGGTAGTCTCTGATCGACGAGAGCTGAACTGCCTTAAAACGCCTACAGGGGTGCGACCACTGCGAGTTTGTGTCATGCTGCTGGTAAAACAGGCTCTCGTGGCTGTGGTACAGACGGGACGAAGTCCATCCCGTCCGTCGTAGTTATGGATCGTTCACCCTTCTCAATTGAGTTGAAGGAGGCGGCCTCAGCGGACGGCAAGCGAGGATCCTTCAGACTCTATAGTGGACAATTGGTTACATTTCTGCCAGGCTCGACTCTAGAGGGATCCAGTTCAGCCCTGCAACAGGGGCAGAGATGGGCAATGCTCGCCGCCCGTGTTTCTCGGATTTTTCCTATCCCCACACATCCTGAAACTGCCGTGACGCCGCTAGAATCCGCGACCGTTATGCCTAATCTTCAGCTGAAAAATCGCCAAAGGGCCCGTATCGTCATCCAAACTTGAAGGATGGGCCAGCGAGCGGGTGTACCTGCATAGTGTGCCTCGTAGGAGTCCAGAGGAGTAACCATATGTGATGGGATGGTGTATATAAATGGGAGTTTGATCCCAACCTCGAAACCTCATCAACATTGACAGCTCAAGCCAACGCACCCTTCCCCAGGCTACATAGAACTCAAAGACTTGTAAAAGAATGCACTTCTCCTTTCTTCCCCTCCTCCTCCCCCTCGCCCTCGCGGCCGTCAACGAGCCCTGCTACGGCCCCTCCGGCCTCGCAGGCGTCTGCATCGCCAAGTCGGACTGCACCGCGTCCGGCGGCACGACCACCACGGGCGCCTGCCCGGCCGACGGCGACAACATCCTCTGCTGCACCAAGGCAAAATGCAAGGGCGACGCCTCGGCGTGCAACTGGACCTCGGACTGCGGCGGCACCTCGGCGGCCAACCTGTGCCCCGGCCCGGGCCAGATGAAGTGCTGCAGCAAGGCCGGGAGCGTCTTCGGCGGGTACGCGGACGCCTCGATCGTCCCGCCAGTGGGCGCGTGCCAGAAGGTGGCCGTGGACGGGGCCAGGACGGTCGTGGGCCAGTTCCCGGGGAGGGTGAGGGAGATTGGGTGCAAGAGGGACTGCGCGTGCCCGGGGGACTCGGAGCACTGCTGCGGGAAGGCGATTGACTTTATGATTTCGGATGGCGGCGGTGTAAGTCTTCACTCTTTCTCCCTTGACGACGTGTAAGCTGATGAAGTCGGAACCTGTAGCAAGCGACTCTGTCTGGGGATGACATCGCCGAATGGGTCATGAACCACGCCTCTGCCAACAATGTCAAGTATGTCATCTGGGGCCAGAAGATCTGGAACCCGTCGAGGGACAAGGTGACCGCCTGGAAGAACTGGCGCAGCATGGAGGACCGTAAGAGTATCACCCAGAACCACTGGTAGGCAGAAACCCCCTTTCCTCGATTGATATGCCGTCTTTGCTGATTCGGATTGCTCTGGATAGGGACCATGTACATGTCAGCTTCAACTAGGTTGACATTGCCGCTGCTGTTTGACTCAAAGAATGAATTGTATGAACAGACGAGCTTGGTATAAAAGAGATTTGATGGGTGAGATGAGGATAGTGTTGTGCAGAAGTACCTGTATATTACAGACAGCCAGACATGTTTGGCCTGGCTGACGACAGGTTCCGTCCGTCAGTCCTTTGAAGTTACTTATTTCACTAGCTGTTGTTTATATGTATGGCCACTCTCAATAACGGAAACGTCATACCCATTATGTCTTAGATAGCGTCATCCTCTTGCTCGGTCCAAGAAAGTAAACCACCATTATGATCCAAAAGCCTCGCTCACTAATTCGCCCTCGTCCGGCGTCACGGCCATCTCCAACAGCTCGTGCGCCGCCTCGACGATCTCGCTCTCAATACCGCTCTCCATCACCAGGTCTTCCTCGGCGAATGTCAGCCTCCCCAGTGCAATCAGATAGCGCTGGCTCCCTCCATGCGATGTAGATAGTTTCTGGCTGATGTTGACCACGTTGGCCGTATTCTGATCTGTGACGAGGGTGTGTAGCAGCATCACACATTGCGATATGATTCGAGTCAGCTGTGTTGATGATGTTGAGACTTCAACTAGGTCATCGTCATCGTTGTCAGGGGAAACGAGCGTAGAGGATATGTCCTGGTCATAGAGATCATCAATGGCACCACTAAGGCAGGCGACAATCCTCGGGATAACATTATCGTGAGACGCAAGCTGCATTGCTCCAAAGGGATAGCGCGCAAATGCAATCAGGGTCCGTAGAGCAGCAATTCGAATCTTTCGTTTATCCTCGGCGGAGATGGTGATGGATCGTGTTGATTCAACCAGCTTAATCGACACACGCTCCATGACAAAAGCAGCAACAAAGGGCGGTTCTCTCTCAGGTGTGATGGGGCCTATAGAGTCTGGAAGCGAGGATGTGGCAAGCAGGTCAAGGATAAGTATTACATCCTGCGGCAACTGCCTCGGTGTCAGGAGAACAGCCACAGTGTCCAGATTCAGATGTTGCCAAAAGTCGACAATCTTCGGCTGGAACCCACTCGCCTCCGGCATCTCCAATGTAAGAGAGGAAAGGGCGGTAATGTATAATAGCGTCAAAATCTTGGTGCTATCAATGTTCTGTGCGAGGGCCAAATATTCGTCGCTCTTGACGAGCTGCTCCTCGGGGAGCTTGTGCCGCAGCTCTGCCAGATTAAATACGCTCGGTTGTGCGCATGGCAGGAGTGCTGGGAGAATTAGGGGTGCGATATCAATCGTATGCAGCTGCAAGGTAAACTCGACGAGAGCAACGAGGTACTTGATGGGTTCCCAGAATGAGTCTTCGACGCAGGCCCTCCACAGACCCGTGATTGTCTGCACAAAGTCCACGAGGAGCTGCATTGGCTGGTGACGATTGCCCATGGTAGGTAGTTTCCGGAATATCAATGTTGCCAAGGTCGTCGACGGGTCGGTAGGGAACGTATAACGGGAGAGGACATCAAATGTAGGAGGTTCGTCATGGAAGGCCGCATGATCAAGGATCAGCTGGAGAAACTCGAACGGGGCCTGGGGTATTTGGTTCTGGTCCTGTTTAGGTTGTGCCATTGGAGGGTCTGCTGGTGCCGCCGCATTTCCTTGGTCCATGGATGCGAGTGCTTCCTCCGTGTGCGTATCCAAGGCCATGACCGGGCTATCAACCATAGGCCGTTTCCTTTTCGCCTTTGTTGGTGTCCTCTCCCCTAGGTCAATGGCAATAGAGCCTGTATGTCTGCCACGGCCCTGGCTTTTGCTAGGGCTCACCATCTCCACGTCCTCAAACCCATCGGCAAGCCCCCAGGTCTTGACAGCCTTCTTGGGCGTTGTGGCGATCCCTGCCTGCTTCCCGCGAGAGGTCACATCCTTTTGCTTGGCTCTGGAGTTGGCTTCCCTCATATCTTGCTGGAGAAACTCCAACTCGGTGCTCGCAGACTTCTCGGCAGCCAATGCAAGCTTCTCGGCGGCGAGCGCCTCCTCCACCAGGCGTGCTTGGCGGGCTGCGTGCTCATCGTTGACTTTACGAAGACGAGCCACCTCGTCATAATGCTCCTGGTCTGCTTTGTTGGCCTTGGCGCGGATTATGGCAGCCTCGCCACGAGCAGCGTTCAGCTCGGACTCCAACGCCCGGACTCGCTGCTGCAACGCGGCGAATGCGTTGCCGTTTGGCTGGCCCTGTTGGGAAGAGGTCGGGCGGTTCGGTGGCGGGATCGACGGTTTCGCGAACTGGCTCGACTGTAGCGGCCGATTGATACCGGGAGAAGGCTGCGGGAACTGAGGCCGCTGCAATGGCCCAGCACCAAGTCCAGCCTGCTGGCTGAGCCCTCCAACGCCGGGGTGCGCTTGACGCTGGGGAAGACCCGCGCCGCCCCGTCTCGAAGGGTCGATGGCATTATTCCATTGCGGACTCGGCCGGGGAGGAGCAGGGCGGCGGGCGTGCTGCCACTGCTGGAGGCTGCTCGTGATGGGGCGATGACCAACGGGCTCGCCACCGTCGTTGATCACCTCGGAATGATCAAGGTCTTCGTCTTCGTCCCAGGCATACTCGTTGGTGGTATGCTGGGGGGGTGCGGCAGGCTTCGTCAACAAGGGTTGGTCGGGCGCCCTCCGCGTCTGCGTCAACAGAAGGGCATTGTTCTCGAGTTCTTGAAGGGTGGAGTCGTTGAGATCATCCAGTATATCGTCGCCAAACTCGTCGTCGAGATCCATGCTTCATGGAGGTGGGTGTGTGCACAAATGCATGGCTTCCTACTCGATAGAAAGGAAGCAGAGGGGGTGTTGGCCGGCGTTAAAGAGAGGGAGCTGAAGGGATGTTTGTTGGTTGGCCCTTGCTTGTTTCTCTGTTGTAGTGAATTTCTGTTTACCATGTGGAGGATATTCACGGTTCATCCTGTCTCGGCGCGAAGAGAAGCCACAACCCCCACTTCGGTACTGGGGCGGTACTTTGGTACGCGATTCATGTCTGTTGTGGCGGCATGGGAGCTACCGAGTGTGGCGCAGCAGCTGGAGAAAACCAATTGCTCTTGCCGCAAATAATCAGCCAGGGCACTGACATCACAACGCTGCACTGCGCTATCGTTTGAGCCACATGCTCAGCTATACTAGTTCGATTGGTTTCGGGTCCAGCCAAGGCCCAGTCGGTGCTCTGCTTGGTCCCGGTTTCCGTCATCGTCATCCGTCGTCCCGGTGCTACCCACCACCCTCGCCCATCTGCATGATGACACAGGGCGATGGTGGGCAACTTGGGCTGCCCCTCGTACGATTAATCGATAGACAATGGCCCCGCGAGGAGGAAATGAGCAGGCCCTAATGAGCAGAGGGCCTGCTCATCCGATATGATGTGATATACACAAGCAGCGAAGACCAGCTACCCTGCACCTGAATGGGAGAGTAGATCCAAGGTACACGGAACAAGGCGTGGCTCGTGCTGGACGCTAGGCCCGATGCGGACTGCGCCTCACGCTCTGTCGTCAACCAGCGCCCAACGTCCTGCTTTGCATGTGCCTGTGCGTTTGTGTGTGTGTGTGTCTCCGCCAGCTGCTGCGGACTTCTACGTACTCCAGGTAAGCCTAAGCTTGGCTCTCTGCTGGGGACGCTTGACGACACGACACCAGCCAGAAGCACCACCTCCTCCTCGGACTTCTCTTCCATTCCATCTATCTCCCCCAGCATCCGTCCATCCCGCAGACTTAATCATCCCTGGCCGTCACGTTCTGAATTGAGCCGTCGACGCCAATTCCGCCGCTTCCTCTCCTTATATCACTTCTCCTGCATCTTCCCACCACTCCGAGAGGGGCCCAGAATCCCCCAAAAAAGACACACGCTCCTCAACTCCCCCATAAAAAAAATAGCCCCCCCGAGCCAAGATCGAACATCCACAAGCCACAAGCCAACGGGCACGCGCGCATCCCCCTACCGAGAACTCGCACCCGATACCCTCTTTCTGCGGTTTCTGTCGTCCACAAACGAGCGATCCATTCTTCAGCGAGCTTCGATCCTATCTTGGCTACCTGCGACCGCGCGCTCGCAGCTTGAGCTCCCCAAACCCCGACTCAGCTCCCCCCGTCTTCCCAGAGCCTCCCATCTACCAGAATGGCCGGTTCCAAAGGCAAGAGGGGCGTCCGCTTCCCTCACCAGAAGGCGAATGGCCAGTCCGCTGGTTCGGACGGCCGCAGATCCAGCTTCAGCGACGTCAGCGACGATGGAACTCCCACCAAGCACCAGGCCCAGCTGTCCACCGTCCAAGAGGTGAGTGAGAAATCAATCTTGTTGACCATGACACCTCCAGAGTCCCGGTTTCTAACTAGTCGCTTCGTCAACTGCAGAAACCCCCCTCTCAGAAGGAGAAGAACGCAGAGTACGAGAAGAAAAAGGCCAACTTCTGGACGCGCACAGTCTGGACCTTCATCATGATCGCCGGCTTCTTCGCTGCCTTGTTCATGGGCCACATCTACATCATCCTCGTCATTACCATTGTCCAGATCATCTCCTTCAAGGAGGTCATTGCAATCGCCAATATCCCCAGCCGAGCCCGCTCTCTCAACTCCACCAAGAACCTCAACTGGTACTGGCTCGCCACCACCATGTACTTCCTGTACGGAGAGACCGTCATCTACTACTTCAAGCACATCGTCCTGGTCGACAAGGTGCTTCTGCCTCTTGCTACCCACCATCGCTTCATTAGCTTTATTCTCTATGTCTTTGGTCAGTAAACCTACCCATTGAGATGGTCCCAGATCCCCACCCATTACCTCGACCTTGGTAGCTAACTCGAGCTCTGCAATCCAGGCTTCGTCATCTTCGTCGCATCTCTCTCGGCCGGTCACTATAAATTCCAATTCACCAATTTCGCTTGGACACACATGGCTCTGTACCTCATTGTGTGCCAGGCGCATTTCATCATGAATAACGTTTTTGAGGGAATGATATGGTTCTTCCTTCCTGCTGCGCTCGTCATCACCAACGACATCTTTGCCTACGTCTGCGGTATCACATTCGGCCGCACGCAGCTCATCAAGCTCTCCCCCAAGAAGACTGTCGAGGGCTTCGTTGGTGCTTGGATCATGACTCTGGTCTGGGCTGTCCTGCTCGTCAACCTCATGATGCGCTCCAAATACTTCATCTGCCCTGTCAACGTGAGTTTGTCCCCGTCCTCTTCCAAGCTCAAGATCTGCGCACTGCCAGACAGGTACACCCAGATAGCATAGCTCCGTCGCTAACTTTAAACAACAGGACCTTGGCGCCAACATCTTTACTGGCCTCCAGTGCGACGTCAACCCTGTCTTCCTGCCCCACACCTACGAGCTTCCCCAGCTGTTCTTCCTCCCGCCGAATACCTCCTTCTCCGTCACGCTCGCCCCCATGCAGCTCCACGCCCTCGTCCTGGCCACATTCGCCTCTCTTATTGCTCCCTTCGGCGGCTTCTTCGCCTCGGGCCTCAAGCGCTCCTTCAAGATCAAGGACTTTGGCGACTCCATCCCCGGCCATGGTGGCATGACGGACCGCATGGACTGCCAGTTCATCATGGGCTTCTTCGCCTACGTCTACTACCACTCCTTCATCGAGACGCACCAGGTCCGTCTCGGCTCCGTCCTCGAGACCGCCATCACGAGCTTGACTGTCGAGGAGCAGGTCGAGCTCGTCAAGGGCATGGGTCGTTATCTCACCAATCAGGGCCTTGTCGCCGAAGATGTAAGTTCCCACCTCCAATACCCGTCCCTGCCCGAGCCTGGGCCTCCCTATCCGGCAGCTCCAGCCTTTCTTGCACCATACCCCTTGCCATCCTTTTCCTTCTTGATCATCTCATCTCTCCCTTTGGTTGCCTCTGTTCAGCCCTTTTCCTACATAACCGACAGCCGCTAACCAAATTCCCAGTTCCTTCAATGTATCGATAACGCCTTCCCTCTAAAGCGATAGCCGCGACTTGTTCTTGTGCATTCTCATTCAGATTCAGCATAAACCGCATACAGACATGAATTTCAACTTTGGTCTTAAACTTATTTGTTTTATTTCCTCCCCTACTCTCTCTCTCTACCCTTCTCTCCTTGTCTTTTTTATTATCACTACTTGTTTTTATCGCAACGTCTTCGGGACCAACTAACCTCCCGGATCCCCGGGCCGGTTATCAAGTGGTTTGGATCCCGCTGTAAAAGGAATAACTGGTGTCTCATAATGAATGGTCTGCTGTGACAAAATAAAAGTTCCCCCAAATAACGCTCTCACCCTTCCGACCTACCCACCCCCTCCCTCTTACCCTCTCACCCTCCCCATCTCCCCATCTCTACCGCGGGTCCCGCGCTTGTCATTCTTGGCCGCTGGCTGATGTACTAAAACCAATATCAATACGTTGAGCACCTGTATGTCTGCCGATTTACTGGCGCGGGTAGCGAGCCCCCAGTTCGGATGTAACTGAAAAAAAAAACACCAAGAAAGCAGACCATAAATGGATGACTAGAGACATGAATTCTCCTCGACCTTCAACGGCAGGCTAAAAATATATTATTAATTGTTTTTCAACTTCCGAGGCAAACCTCTCCACTCAAAAAGGCGCCCATGTGTAGTAGTTTCCAGTGTCAAATTAGTACTCTCCGGCAAGAGGTACTAATCATGACAAGCTTGTGCTGTTTTCCCGGGCGTGTCGCCTAATTAATCCATTGCTTTGCTACCAACCCCCCGCCTGGTCTTTCTTTTCTTGTCTGATCGATCTGTTGTGAACCTTAACCCAAGTTGAAGCGGGTCATGGTACACAATTTTATGCCCCAAAAAGCAAACCAAAAAGAACAAACTTTGCGTGTATAATCAATAAACCAATCGCACCCCATGGCTTGCGCCCTCTCACAGTGCGAGAATCTTACAAGATGTTGGATTTCCAACCACCCTCGGATTCAAAGATCTTACCAACATCTTCGGCTACCCTGAGAAGGTGGCGATCGCGAAACCGCGGGGCCACAAGTGAAACTCCAACCGGCATGCCCGAAGGACCCTGGAAACCGGGGATGTTGACTACTGGAACATGGAGAGCCTGCGTTTACGTCAGTCATCGGTGTTACGGAGAGTGATTGTCTTTGGTCAAGCCTGGTGCGATATCACAGTAGGGGAGGATGGGGTAATGCAAGGTTTGTGACATAGCATCGCACTTACCGTCCAGTCAGCGCAAAAGACGGCGTCTCCAGTATATTCGAGGCCATAAGGAGCTTCGTCGACGGCACTTGGCGTGAGCACTGCGTCATATTGCGACGCAATGGCATCAAACTCGGGCCGCAAAGCAGCAATCCCGTCTTGCGCCGCCAGTGTTTGCTTCCTGGTGTATGCCGGCTTGTCAATAAATACGGCCAATGACTCATGAAGCTTGCTCCTTGCCACCCGGTGCTCTGGGAGGAACGTGGTAGCACCGTCTGTCTCCAGAACCGTCAAATACCAATCTGTCAATGGCTCGAAAGACGGTGGCAAGTCCAAATCCTCAACAATAGCGCCGTGAGCCTTCAACAAAGCCGCTGCCCTGGCAAGAGCCTGACGTGTGGCTTCGCTGGCCTTGTGCCAGTTGTTTGTCTTGCATAGGGCGAACTTGGCTCCCCGGATACCGTTGAAGGTGCTTGGCTCATCATCCTCAAGGCTAAAGATGTCGGCGAGAAGAACCAGGTCTGAGACGCTGCGGCCGTACCATCCCAGAGTGTCAAGTAACAGAGAATACAGTTTCTGGCCCTCGCGAGAAACGGCATTCCAGGTAGGCTTGATACAGTATATGCCATTGTAACTCGCTGGACGGATCGTCGAGCCCCCCGTCTGCGTAGCAAGGGCCACGGGGATCTGGCCGTCGGCAACGCCAGCAGCAGAGCCGGACGAAGAGCCTCCGGGGGATCGAATCTCGTGTGGGGAGTGTGGATTCATTGTCTTTGGGCCAATAGTGATGGCAGCAAACTCGGTAGTAACCGTCTTGCCTTTCAGAACAACCCTATTAGTAAAAAGCGTCCACCACGCCTGTCAGAGGAACCACCTACCAAAAATGAGAGCGCCAGCGTCACGGAGAATCATTATTGACGCAGAGTCGACCTGGGGGAAGCTCCCCTTGTAAATCTCAGAGTTGTGCTCCGTCGGCATATCTAAACCAGAGTTATCAGCACCAAAGAGATCATCACACGTCCGTGAGGCATCACCAGGACTCAAGTCCAGAGAAACCTACCCTTAGTGTAGATTGCGTCCTTCACTCCAATGGGGAGTCCATGTAAGGGGCCTCTCTCCTTTGCAGGAACTCTGTCCAAGGCTCTGGCCTGCTCCAAAACAAACGCTGGGTCAAGGTAGGCCCAGGCTTTGACCGCAGCATCATGAGCCTGGATGCGGTTGAGCAGAGCTCGTGCATACGCCTCCACGGTAAGGCTGCCTTCACGGATGCGCCGCAACGCCTCGCTGCCTGTGAGAACGTGGAGGGGTTCATGGCTACCATTGCCGTTGGTGGTTCCGTTGGCATGTTTTTCCACCTTGCCATTTAGATGGGCTAAGGGGACAACTGAAGGGACGGTCATGGTTTCGGTACAGGTCACCCCTCGGGGAATCGACTCTTGAGGAAAGGTAGGGAGAAATGGGTTGTTGCTGTTGTTGCTCGGAGAGGAAAAAACCGGAGGTCTGTAAACCGCTCCTTAATAATATTTCTTTCCGTATTCTCAACGATAAAAGCAGGGAATAAATGGCCAGATGAAAACCCCTCAGATACCTAGAACTTAATGGACCCTTGGAACCGGGGGGAAGGGTGTCGGTGGATTCTCCCATGTGGACGTGGCAATACACGCTCTAAATACTCCGTAATCATGGCATTCGGGGACTGCATTACTGTGTTTGCAATGTAGGTATCGGTATCGCGCACGTTCGTTTGACACGAGGATTCCCGGGGGACCCTGGTCTTGCCCTCGACCCCTGCTGCATGTGCGAGGCACGTATGTACTCCGTACAGTTGATGCATGCCCTTTGCCGGGCATTAGTGGCAGCCAGGTCCTGCCCACACACCATCGTCGCTAGTAGAGGGAGGTAGCAATTGGTAGCGGCTGTAAGAGCAGTAGGGCGGGCTCAAGCGGGGGTTGCGCGATAATAGATCCCATTATGCTCCAGTCATTTTGCGAGAAAGTATATGCATGTCCATGTACCTATTATAGGTGCGAGGTCTAGAAACCAACCGCCTTTCTGGGTGACCACTTTGCTTGCCTTATTCGTCGCTTTCGCTCCCGGCGTCTTACGTTGGGTCATAGTCAAGTCAGTATGCATCTGTCATGCAGTTTCGTGAAACCAGGCATTGATCAAACTCCCAGGCTGTCCCTGATGCGATTGGCCAATAGCCAGCTTAGTCCAGTATGTGAGATGGAAATATCTACTGCACAACGTCTCACCCAAGAGTGGATGAAGGATAGTATCTGGCATGGGCGCGGGCGGCACGGGACGATGGCTAGTCGGCTAGAATAGGTTGGATTGATACCTCTAGAGATCGATCTAGCGGTGAGAAGCGCCACGCAAAGGAAACATGATCCATCTTGCGCGGCTGGAACATTTGGATGCGGGCTACTTGATCGGCGCATCCTGGGCATATGTGGCGGCATCGAGCTACGTACATGGTGCCCACGTCGGGCACATGTTTAGATGCATACTTGGTGGATATGGCTTTCCGGGCAGAGCCCGTACCTTGGTCTCGGGGCGTGTGAAGGGGTTTAGCGTCTCCATTGGTCACCTAGCAGACATAGTGATTCTGTCACGGGACGGGGTCGGCCAGGGGGGAGGGCTCTTTTGCCTATGTCCGAGCTGAAAAGATCTCCGCCGCCCACTGACACTCGCAAAGGCCGATCAAAGACTGCCAAGGCGAGCCAGGCGAGTTGGCAGCCTTTTAGGCATCATAGGATATGTTGGTGCAAATGTTTGGCCGAGATAGGCGACAAATAAAATAGCCGGAACGATGCCGCAGAAGCAACTTGTGTGTAGCGCGGCTGCCAAATTCGTCCAACTGCATCTCGGGGAAGACTTCCAGGAGGCGGTATGATAATCCAATGATGAATGCGCGCGCGGAAGGGGCTATGGGTGGTCGATCCGGAGTATTTGATATCACTGGGATGGATGAGTGACATCAAGTCACCGTAGTGGGAAAAAGAAAGCACACGAAAAAGAAAAACCACGATGGTTTCTCAAGAGGCCAACTTCTAGACCCGCAAACAACTCCAGGCCCATCAATCAAAGGCCAAGGCCTGACATCAGAGAAGCAGTTTTGGGCATCAGCGTGATGCAACGGCATAATTCGATTGACGCGCAGTCATCGTGATTCGGTCAAAAAATGCGAAGTCGATTGGAGGAGGTGTGGATTTTGAGTGGCCAGCCAAGTTCCAGCCCAGTACCCTGCTTGCCTGCCAGGCCAGGAAGCACAAGGTTTAGTAGTCCGGGGCACTAAAGACCAAGAACAAACGCCTTTATGGCGGTGTGAAGAAGCAGCCTGCCGGCTCCTCGACCTGTCGTACCGGCTATAGCATACCAGATATTGTAAGCCGGAAGGACCATTCTCAATGACTGGGAAGGGAAGCGGGTTGACGTGATGAAGCATCGTAGGGTGGCTCCCGTGGCTGCATAAACCGTGGACGACCGGTGAGAAAGAAAGGAGATGACTGCACTCACCAAGTCGTCATCCCGACGTGGCCGCAGGAGTGGTTGCCTCCATCTCTAAGCCATCAATATATCATGCGGGCGAAGTTGAGCCGGCGGTATACGCGCATGTGGGCCATAGTCCTCGTTGTACAGAAAAGTTGGAAGGGACGGAAAAGTTGGACAGATGTTGCCGCCAAGAGCGCGAAAATAGACGGCATGGGAGGAAATTCTCATGAGCATCGTCACCCCCAAACGAGCGGTGGGCGGACCATCTTCCATCATGCGGTCGAAAGTATCGATACATAACTACCTGGCCCAACAAAAGCCGACCTCGTCGACCGGTGAATCTGGCTTGGGTAGGAATCGTGTGCAACAGCATGCACGTGAGCGCGCGAGAGCGTTGGATCGTACATCTGATTGGGGGAGCATGGTCACATCGGCCACTGCTTGCTCAGCCGCTCGACGCATCAGAGAGGAGAGTTTCAAATGGCGATGGTGGCGTCTGGGCTCCTTGGAAAACGCTGATCTCCAGCCGGCAGGCATGCGATAAATCCCAGGTTAGGGAAGCGGGCACTCGGTCAAGATGCAGGACGAGCCGAGACTTTGAGGGCGGAAATGGCTTCATGCATGGGCACATCAGATTGGGCGCGCATTCGTGCATTTTCGTTGCAGGCCGTGGCGAGATGGGCGTGCCGCGTGCTCGCGAGTGTGAGGGGTCGAGAAAGGACAGAAATCTAGATCATGACACCAATATCTGAAGTGGCACTGGGGAGAGACATGGAAGGAGCCAATTACGACAGAGGTGCGACGACAGCTACGGTTGTGAGTGATGTAGCAAGAACTCGGGCAGTCCTGCGCGACTCCTTCTCTGTTTCTGAGCTGGACATACCCGACCAGCAAGTGCAACAGCCCAAACATAGAAAGCGTAGCCCAAGTGCCCAGGGTAGGTAAGTTACCGGGTGCGCATGACGGGGTGTCTGATTGCTGAGTAGGTTGGCATCGTGCTAATCATGGCTTGATGGATGTGCAATATCGTCCAAGTTCTAGTTCGCTCTCATGATGGTGTCGGACTCCCAACATTCATTACCTACCTACCTAGGTAAGTATCGAGCTGGAGGGCAATGACGCAGGGTGGGGATCTAGGGTAGGTAGGGAGACATCAGAATGAGGCCAGCCCGGAATTTTCTCGGCTCCAGAAATCCACCCCGCTCCATCCAGCCCCAGCGACTGCCGAGCTGCCTTGAACGTCACTCTCCCCTGGAAAATTTTTTGAGAGCTGCCACCAAGCTGCCCTGACCTTGAAGCTGTCACCACTTCGAGCCCACTCCGCTCCCTTGTCTTCCCAGCATCAATTGAAGCTGCCAGAGTAAGTTGCAAAAACATTGGAACCCCCCTTCCTCTTTCTCCAGCTCGACCTGCATTACCAGCCAAGCTCATCCCCCTCCCAACGCCCCACTTGCCGTCACACAGCATTCGGGACGCTGCTGTAATTTTACGGTTGCTCACTGCTTGTTGGCGCTGACCACTGACCATTGCCCGCTGACCAGCCACTGACTGGAGCTGCCGCTAGGGCCTGTGTCGTTTCCGCTTCCGCTTTTGCAGATTTACCCCTCTATTTCGAGCTTGCTCCACGCGGTTGCTTCCCGCATCTAGATTATCCCCTCCTTTTGGACGTCTAGATGCATCCCTTGTCTCCTCTCCGACCAGGATCATCAGCATCGCTATCCTCCCTGCGTTCTGTGTTAAAGCACGCCTCAAGACAGTACGCTCCTCTCCGTGCATCACCAATTACAAGATTTCGACAGCCGTCTATTTCCCTCCCGGCCGCGCGACTCTACTGCTCCTCGAACAAGCCTCCCAACTCGTCTGCTGCCAGCTTCCAATCCACCGACTGCTCCCTGCCCAGCACCCAGCGAACCCACACCATGGATCATCAGGAAGTCATCAAGTACCTCCAGCAGAGCCACGACCGCATCTTTGAGAACAACAAGAAATGGGCCGAGCAGAAGCAGAAGAGCGACCCCGAGTACTTTTCTCGTCTCGCCTCGGGCCAGACTCCAGAGTACCTCTGGATTGGCTGCAGCGACTCGCGAATCCCCGCCGAGCAGATTACCGGTCTTGAGCCCGGCGAGACATTCGTCCACCGCAACATTGCCAACCTCGTCGTCAACACCGACCTCAATGTCATGAGCGTCATCAACTACGCCGTGCGCCACCTCGGCGTCAAGCACATTGTGGTGTGCGGCCACTACGGCTGCGGCGGCGTCAAGGCCGCCATGACACCCAAGGACCTCGGCCTCCTCAACCCCTGGCTGCGAAACATTCGTGATGTTTATCGACTTCACGAGGACGAGCTCGACGCCATCCCGGATGAGAACAAGAGGTACGACCGCCTCGTCGAGCTCAACGTCCTCGAGCAGTGCCGCAACATCATCAAGACGGCCGCCGTCCAGCAGTCCTTTGCCAAGAACGAGTTCCCCGTTGTCCACGGCTGGGTGTTCAACTTCCATGACGGTCTCCTCAAGGACCTGAAGATCGATTTTGAGGAGATGCTGCATAAGATCCAGAAGATCTACAACCTCACTGAATAGGGTGATGCCCTCGATCAAAGCCAATTGAGTGGCGGCGTATAAGGAAAGAGGTGGAACACGGGGCGTTAGATGGAGGAACTTGAATATAGTAAAAAAATAATGTTTCGCGGGTTGAGCACCCTGATGGATTGAACCTGCTCGTGAAAACCCCACCAGTGCCATGCTCTTCTCTCCCCGTAGATTTGATTCTCTTTTGCCCGCCAACCTGCCAAGCCGCCGTCGTCCTCCGTTAGTAGCATTGGCCTTGCCCGTCCTGTTCCTGCATCGAGCCATGGAACCCTGCGCCAATCAACAACCCCAGGCGAGCACACGGAGGTTGCGCCAGATGACCATGTTGCTGCAGGTACAACTTTCATGCAAGCTGCCTGGGATCTCCCGGTCAGATTGAGCCTGCCCGGTGCGGGGGTGGGTTCGAGAACACACCGACCCTTGCCAGATCTGTTCCCGCGAGGCATCAAAGCTTTCATGCCACGAGCAATGCTAGTCTCTTTCTTGGCCGCGCTTCCTTCCCGCTGCCGCTGTTTTATCCCTATTCTTATTTTCTCCGCCCCCCGTACTCGTTCGTGTGATCGGTCGGGGAGGGCGACCGGTGGACCGATCGGGTTCCGAAATGGCCCCTTGGCCGCCGCATCCAACCACATGATTCACCTTTGTTCGTTCTGTTAGAAAAAAATCATAAAAATCACGCCTTTTGAAATAATGGAATATAGGTAGTTACAGCCTTCTCTGATTACATCGCGGAACGTCGTCTTCATTGGATGCCCAGATGCTGTGGGCCTTCCTCCCGATCTACTGTATGTCCAATGCAAGTGGGTGACATCGAAATGAAGACACTCAAATACAAAGCTGCCTATTTTCAAGCCTGCAAGCAGAATTATCAAATTATTGAGTACTAATAATACTACTTGAGAGACAATGCAGCATATATTATTACGCTATTTCTTTCTATACTAACGTATTTCTTTATTCGTCGCGGAAAGTAATCTGTTTATAACCACTCTTCCATTAAGTGTCTCATTTCCCCAGTCGCCCACTTGCGGTGCTCTGCTCCCAGCCTACATTTATACCCCGGAAAGCCAAGAGAGATGCATGCTCCAATAGCGGAAGCAAGGTGGTAATGCGATTGAGAAAATAGAGGGCGGAATTCTCTAGACATGTAGAAGATTGGAGCTCTCCCTTCTCACTTTAATGCGCTCCTACCTCCGAGGGGATGAGGGAGCTGCTTGCACCAATGCCGTGAATAATTTTTACCAGCCTGCCTCCTTGCTGAGTTCTGCAAGGTCTCATCACACCTGTACATGATACTTGATACTTCCTGTAAAGTATCATTCCATAAGTCACCGTGGTGGTGTGAAGATGCGATGGATCCCGGACGATTTGATGCTCCCTGCTGATCGTTACAGCCCTGGCCCAGAAGATCTCGCCAAATGTGATAGATCTCGATTGATATTCAGGCACATCACGGTTTATCCCGCCAAACTTAGAGGTCTTCGGCTTTACACCCCTCGGGTGTCGAATTTGGACTACGATGGCAGAGTTGCAATCCCGTGTAAACGCAGCACCGCTCATTAATTACAACTCTGGGACTGTGTGAAATAAAGACAGAACAAGCTAACCCCTACGCTCTCTTTCAATACTTTTTTCTATACTATTGGGCGTGATCAAATATACCTTTGCCAATACCGAGTCTAGGGTACAAGAATCCCCTCCGTGCCTTGACATTTGAGAGCTCCACGAGCACAGACAATTGTTATCGCATTGCCTTCGCCTATCGACAATATCCAAGCCATTGACATGCCGTATTGGGGAATAAAGGCTTCAACGGTGACCGCCGAGCCGCCCGTGAGCGTCTCCTGAACAGACCCTTGGCTCTCCGACCCCGGCGATGCAAAAGTTCAGATGAAAGGCGAGGCGCATGGCCCCAGACCAGGGGGTGACCTCGTCAAACGAGGAGGTGTGGCACTCCATCGCGACCCCCAGGTCCGTTGCGCCTGCGGGCAACCCGTTTAGTACGTCTACATGCTACGTAAACCTGACAAGGCGTCGGGCAATTTGACCTGTCAACTGCTCAAGGCTGGCGCATAAGGAAATTTATGACCACCGCCACCCCCCTCCCCTGACGTTAAGGCCTAGCTTGCTTCCCTGGTCTGGCGCATGTATCTCCATGTATCGTTTCGTACCGTTCCCACCGTCGAGTGGGAGCGTTGCAATCTGAGATGCTTCCTGCAGGGTCGATGGCTTGCATATTGGGGAAGGGGGTCCTGCCGATCCAAGGAAAAAGCAACTACACGCTCAATCAGAGCGTCGAGATTGGAAAATATTTTGCCCTCTCCCCACGAGGAGCAAACAGCGGTCTGCAACTTCATCTTGATCCGGTCTGTCTGGCGGTAGGCGAGACCTTGGCCGCAGCAAGTATGGCACCGCTTTCGTTTCCTTGGCACACTTGTTCATACATCATTTGCTCCAAAAACCCGACGATAATTGGGCAGGCTGTGGAGCCCTTCCAATATAATACAAGTGAACCCAAAGCTGAGTCCCTCTGTAAGCCAAGGGGGGCCCACTGCGGTGAAAACCGTTGAATCTCGATGGGACAGCTCACGAGTTGGAATCCTGTCCTGGAGGAAGGGGTACGACTCGGGTCGCAAGGGCTTGTTGGGTGGAATGGCATGCCCACACCCTGGTCGGGATTCACGTCTTCTGGGATGCAAAGCCATGAGCACCGAGCAGAGGCTGGCCTTTGATGGACGCTCGGTCCTCTAGATAGTTTGAGACACGGCATCTCACTTACACGCATCTCCAGACCTGAACAAGGATAACGATCTTCTCAAATTATCCAAAGGTGCCTTGTCCCGTGTGCCTGTCACTAAACTGGGCAGTCTTTCGGCCGCTAGGTACGGGTAGATTGGCGAAGTCGTTGACCTCATCGCTCCATAGCATGCCTGTCTCGCAACCCCAACCTACCAATACGGCAGCAATGTTCAGTCTGTGGATAGGGAAATGTGACGGTGGAGAGCCTTGGCGCTGATGCAAGCTCCGTGATTGATCACACGGCGTGGCATTTCTCCGTCTTGGACGCTACGCAACTTGATGCTGGACACGGTGGGACCGACCTCCTCGGATGGTGTGGGCGGGGCCGGAGGAGAGAAGACCGGCCGGACGGAGAGATGCTCTGGAGAGTGCGGCTGATCCAATAAGAAGCGCTCCCTATGCCATGGACGGAGGTAGCTGGCTTGCCCATATACTATTAGTATATTACTGACTCTTATCGCACGCTGAGAAGCTGCCAACGGGAGGCAATCGAATTTCAATGGGGACCCGGTCGCAATGAGGGATCTTCTCTCGTTGGTCGTGCTGACTGCGCACACGGATGACACGGGATTTGACCTGTCGCATCGCATCACATGCAGTGTTCCTCATGCATTCAATTGACTCTGTTGGTGCTGGGTTGGTGCTGTGTGCGTGGTATTGCATCTGATCCCAGGGCCAGCTGAGTGGATGCAACCCCTTCCCTTCTAGTCGATCGATATGGTCTGGCCATATTACTCGCAGTATCAGGCTGGGCTATCTCTAGGTGAGAAGAGAACGCCTTGGGATGTGGATGTCCCGCAAATAAATCAATAGTGTCGCGAGTCTGGACGGTTCTAGGTTGGTCTCTATGCCTAATGCGAGCCTGGGCGGGTGGCTTCGAGACTCAGGTGCAGCGTGGCGCATGCATTGTATAAACGAGACGAGGTGTCATATTGTCTTGGCTGGCGCTCTCTGGTCTTTCTCGCCATCGCATTGTCGTCAAGGGAAAAGAAAAACTGATCGATCGCGGCCCGATGTCGAGCCTGTTCAAGAAAGCCAAGAGCGGGGTCAAGGTTGCGTACAAGGAGGCCTACAAGGAGGTCAACGGCGTCGTGCAGCAGGGCCAGCAGAAATGGGCCCAGCACCAGCAGCAGCAGCAACCACAGGCGCAACCGCAGGCACAACAACAGCAGCAGCCAGGCGGCCAGTACGGCAACACCCAGTCCGATGATCAGTACAGCCAATATGGCCAGTACCAACAGCCGGCAGGTGCCCAGCAGCAGCAGTACGACCCCTACGGCCAGCCGCCAGACCCGGATGCGACCTTCCAGCAGCAGCAACCACAAGCTACCCCGCCATCCGCCCAGTATTACCATCCCGACCAGCCTCAGCAAGAGCTCGAGGACTATGCGCCACCGCCCGGTCCGCCGCCTTCCCATCCCTCCTTTGCCCAGCAGGACCAGTACTCTACCTACCAGGCACCGCCTGAACCACCGCAACAGCAGCAGACCTACCAAACCCTTCCCTCGCCGTCGGCTCCTGCTCCGCTCAACACCTTTGCGCCGCAATCCCCTCCTCCGGTTGAGCCCCTCCAGCCTTCACCTATTCCGCCCGCTCAACAAGATCCGCTCGCGTCTAAGCTAGAGTCGCTTACCCTCCAGCAACCTCCCATCCATCAGTCTCCAGCGCTTGAGAAACAACTACCTACTTCCCCGACTTTCTCTCCCGAACCCACGCCGTCTGCGCAGCCCGCCCAGTCCCCGACCACATCCCGATCCCACGAGCTCCCACCACCGACATTGTCAAAACCGAGCCATGGCTGTCTGGCGTTGCTCGCCGTGATGGTGGAGGCCAATCCTCCCTATGTCCTCCACCCACAGACGCGCGCCCAACTCGGCATCGAAGAGCTCGACCTCGCCGTTTGCGCCAACTGCTTCGCTGCCCATGTTGCGCCATATCCCAGCCTGGCTCCCTACTTCGTCCTCTACCAGTCGCCCCCCCGTGATCCGAACAGCCGCGCGCGGATGAGTTACTCCAGATACAATTGCGATCTTGGCATCCCTCGCGGTCTACAGACTGTACGTCAATGCGCGGCCCAGAACAATATCCAGCCCTTGCTAGGGTTGCCTCAGGTGCTGTCAAAGTTCCAGGACTGTATGGGTGTGTTGAAGCCCTCTACGGAAGGCATGTGGACGGTCCAGGAGGACAATGAGTGCGGCTTATGCCACGCATGCTACGAGCTGCACGTCCGTTCCACCCCATTCGAGCGACACTTTTACTTCAAGAATGGCACCAGTACGGAGACAGAGTCGCAATGGGCTTGTGACCTCGGCCTTGGTGGTGCGGTTGGCCGCATGCTTACAAAGGAACTCCTGTCTCCTTCCCCCGACTATCGTCGCTGGGTGTCCATCTCCATTGCGCGCCACTCCTTGCCATTCTCATGTCCTGGAGAAGGCATTGCGCTCACCGAGACCCAGAGCGATCTCGTGTATGCCGCTAAGGCTCCTGATATTGGTATTTTCTGTCGCTCTTGCTATTACGACCATGTCTTGGGCACGCCTCTGGAGAGCGTCTGCCACGAGATCCAGCTTCCTCCCGAACAGTTAGCTACTACTGCCTGTAATTTAGCCAGTAGCTTCTCTCAGTTCGCCATGAGAATTGCAGTCAGGCGAGGTGACTTCTCTGTCTGGACCAAGGCCGTCGAGATTCAGCCCAAAGTACCTGCCTGTGTCGGGCTTATTGGTGTCGACGAGGCAGAGCTGCGCTCTCCTCAGGAATTTCACTGGTACAAGTTGCGCGCCCACCCAAACATCGAAATCTGCCCGTCTTGCTACCACATATGCATCCAAGTGTTTGGTATGGATAACCTCTTTGAGCGTCTAGACAGGCCACTTGTCGATGGGCTTGTCCGTCAGTGTTTCCTGACGCTCGTTGTTGAAGACGATGATCACAGCGTGGACGACATCAACAGCTTCACCAGCACGGTCTCATGGCGTGGTAAGGTCCTCCGGGACGGCATCGCTTTCAATAGCGTATCACATGGTGACATCCGTCCCTTCAATGCCTACGCCGAACTGATCGCTGCGATGCCGCCCCCTTGCTTCATGAACTCTCGGGTATGCCTGCCTGCGAACAACAGACAGTACCTGGGCCACTCGGCCAACCCAGACGACCCCGACGATTTCCACTTCGCCGTGTGTGCCGAGTGCTTCGCCAACCACGTCAAAGGCACCGACCTCGAGTACATGATGACGGATAAGACTGCCGCCGTCAATGCCCTTCCAGAAGGCTTCGTCTGCCAGTCTCATACCCTGCGGGTACGGCGCGTCCTCAGCGAAGCCATGACCCGAGGGGACTGGGAGCACTTTGCCCAGTACTGGCGGAAGAGGCAGGAGGTATTCCAGAGGTTCCTGGCTGCCAAGGCACGCTACGACGCCCAGATGCAGAAGCAGCTGGCCATGAAGGCGCAGGCAGATATGCAGGGCCAGATGATGGCCATCAACCTGATGCAAAGCCTCAATGCTAACCAGAATGCCATCATCTCTGGCATCGGCGGATCTGTGGCCGAGGCTGCCGCGAGTGAAAATGGCCAGCGGTTTGGAAACTCATCGGTAAGTTTATCCAGCTCATGTTTTTTCCGCGATATGAGCGTCCGCCTCTTTCTTAGGGCATCGGACATGCACTGTATATTAGTGAATTATTTGCTAACGGACTGTGAATAGGTCGGTCACGGATATCTGACAGCCAATGGTGCAAGGGCTGCAATGGACCAGCAGCAGGCACTCCAGTTTGCGGCTCAGATGCCGGCCAAGGACATTAATCTATACCAGGATAGCGGGAACACGATATCGGACAGCTATGTCATCCAGGCTATTTGGGATGAGGTGAAGAAGGAATGGGAAGCCATCCAGTAAATAATACGTGTAACTTAGTTCTCTGTGTGCGATGCTGCTATTAGATATGACGGTCTATGATGAGGAATGTAATGAAGTTATTTGCATGAAGTTGATGCATCCTTTTGTTTTATTGGAAATATAAGAATGATCTATGACGGAGGATGAGTTAAGTACCCGCCCCATCTCCTTCACTCCGTTCTGACGAGAATCTCTGGAACGTGGCCGAGGGTCAAACGGCATATACACCCAACGATCATAGCCAGCCCTTGCGTGACATCTCCTTCTCAACGCCAAACCAGGAATCCAAGGGAAGTTCAAGTCTCACGTATGATGTCTGAACCTGCTCATATGCTCTCAGGTACAAGTTAGGTCGTAGTCATTGATTGAGCACCACGTATCATCGCACAAGGTAGTATCTACATCCAGCCCTGCCCCAGCATCCCGGTTGTTAGTTTGCTCAGCGTGAAGACTTGATTGATCATCACATGTCAAGTGGGTGACAGGAGAAATGAGACATCTAATGGAACAGTTAGTTATAAACAGGCTACTTTCTACAATAGGTGGAGGAATCCAGTAGGACATACAAAATAAAATAAAGGGACAATATCCGCTATATTATCTGAGGTATGCATTATTAGCACTCAATAGTCTGACAATACCGGTCGCAGACTCGAAAATAAGCAGCTTAATGTCTGAGTATCTCAATTCCACCGTCGCCCACTTGTTGTGTATTGTAGATATCTCAAGTGACATTGCCCTGGAGTTGTAGTTTCACATTTCAATGTGGATAACGGCATAAATACAGACAATCCCACTTCAAGAACGGTCCAAGAAGCGAGATATTCCACAACAACGTCACCAAGCCCGAGGGTGCACAGCCCTTCTCCTAGGAGGTGGCCATCCAAGCCCGCGACTTCTGGAACAGCATCAACTTCTGCACAAGCCGCAGCTTTCTGAGCAAGCCCGAACCATCGATGCAAACAGCATGACAAATTCGCGGATGGAACTTCCCATTACTGTTTAGAGCCTGCCCCGGGAAAAGCTGTCGAGAGAAGGGACGCAACTGTTTCCTCGGCCACTCTACGAAACCGACTGTTCGGAGTAGTACAGCATCCCCATCATCAACAGTTGCCGTAGTACCAAACAAACACTAGGTTTGTTGAGATATAACCCTTTCAATTCATGCCAGCCTCCTCTGTTTCCTCGATCCCATATCCCTATCTAACTTCTAACTTGGCATCCACTTGGGACCAAGTTGAGATATCGTGAATGTGCAGTCTGACTCGGAACTCCCCTCCGCCAAGCACACGGCGCGAGTACGCCGAGACGGAGAAGACGGAGAGGCAGGTCTGCACCTGGATGACCGCCCACGAACGCCTGGGGAATCATCTCCCCCGGTTCCCCACAAGACCTCGACGCAACGCCGGAGCATCGCCAAGACACACACCATGGGTGCAGGGAGGCTCGAGATGTGGCGAGGTGGAGGCTCTGCCGCCGCAGATCCAGCCCATTAACGGGATGTGCTCCGGCCGGCTCGGTGTCTTTTGAGCGGAGGAGGCCCGCACATGAGATGAGATGGACGGCGTTCGCCAAATAAGCGACCAACCCCTACTGCCATCTGCATGTACAGCCTCGGGCTGCCCGACACGGGATCCGAAGCGGAGTTGGTGTTGATGCAGGCATGGAATGTCATCGGCGTCACTCGTTACTCTTACTTCGTGGCTTGCGGTTGGGTTGGGGGAGCCGCAACACTACCTTAGTGGAAGGTTTCTAGAACAAACCTTAGGTAATCTGGTTCGAAGGCTATCTCAGCGCTAAACGAGCTAAGAAAGCTAAGTTAGAGGCACACGAGGTGGCGGAGCTTGACTCGACAATGTCGTTCATTTGCAAGGTAGGCCATTCGAGGCTACCCTACATCAAACATCAGGTCTACTCTGGAAATGCGTCTCGCAAAGACAGTCATCCTGGAACCCAAACAAAACATTCTTATCTGGCCGATGTAGAATCAGGTCGGGAGATTAGTTGAAGGTTTAGATCTAGATTGTTGACGTGGGTCTGCTATTAGATATCACACAATATGGTGCGCCTTGGCAACCATATCGGGAGCTTGGTGTAGGTAAGACGCGACTGAGGTCCGAGCCAGCCACGTTGTATCTATCATATCAAGCTAAAAGTCAATTGATACGATACTCACCGTATAGTCGTGGTGCCCAACACGAGGAGAAAGACCTGCATCTATGGCGTGCCGCAGTCGGATCTCGACTTATCTTGATGTCGTCACCTACCTCGGCTGGGTCATGGTCCACGATGGGATTCACTTATCTGGCTCGAGTCAGCACCTGGATGCCTGCTCACCGCCAAGACCCAAACCTGGATATATATCATATCACAAAAGCTAGAGTCAGCCCGACCGGGTCCGTTTGCCTCCCAAAAAGACGACAGCCAGGTCCGGTCGGCGGCGCGTGGCGTTTTCCGATCGCGAGCACTGGAGCGAGCGCGAAGGCCGTATCTGTGTCCCGGTCCATCTGGAATGTAAGACTGACATTGCCTGCCGCCCCCGGAACTCTCGCAAGCTGCGCCACGGCGATGAGTCCGGCCGGGGAGGTACGTGACTGGTCAGCTGACCAGAGGCTGGGCACGTGATAGCGCGTGCACGGACTGAATTGGGGGACAGCCAAGAACACTGGAGAGGAACTAGCAGGGGGTTCAAACCGTCCATTGGTTACAGGGGACAAGAAAGGTGGGGTCATAGTGCTCTGTTTTCTGTCATGGAGACGGGGACAATGGGCTTCTTTCGTTTTCGTTTGCATGCCGGCAAAGGTTGGGCTGCTATTGGCGCAGGCCGGTGGACTTATCTCTGGCACCTACCTAGGCTCTGTATTGGAAGGAGCCGAAATCCTAACCGGGCGTATACGTAAGTCGATCCGCTATATCGGCAGGATCTAAGTAGTTACGTCGTGTCGAGTATCAGTAGCACGTATGCGTAATGTAGGCAGTCTGGCGTGATTGGGGTTCCCCAGCCGGGTGTTTCTCGGTGTCTGCCACCCTTCTGACCTCATGGCTCACGGCTCGCGTCGAAGATCAGAGGAGGCGAGACGAAAGGGACAAAAGATAGGCGCGTGGGCAGCAATTTTTTCCTGCATCCTCCGCTGTTTTCCCTATTCTATCGCAGTGCATATGCAGCGCAGACGCCCAAGATAGGATCGCAGGCCGGCGATTGGCAGCGCCGGGCCCCCATGGAAAGCCCAAGGTTGCACTGATGCACACATTATTACTATGACTAATGGGCCCGGTCTAGTCGCGAGTAGCGGCTTTTACAACCCCCGGAGGCAAGCATGAAGGTGGTAGCGATATGATGTAGGGCCATGATTGGGCGACTGCGTTTAAGCTTAGGCGGTTTAACCTTAAAAAATGATGCCTTCGATTTTCCCTCCAGGCTTCCCCTCACTTCGCGCTGCACCAGGACAGGAGGGGAAAGGACGCAGAAAAAAAGAAACAACAAGAGGAGTCATTCTGAGACACGCGCATGCAGACGAATTCTTCCCTGCCGGTGAGCGGCCGCGACGGGGGAAAACGGAAGCAGGAGAGAAGTTGGAATGGGCGACAGCGCTGGATGGGCCGCTCATTTGCTGAGGGCTTGCGCGCGTGCAGAGTTTTTGTTTGGGTCGTCATCAATGCGTTTCTGAAGCTTAGAGAGAACCCATCGCCAAGACACTGACAAGCCTTGGCGTCGTATTTCCCACCACCACTAAATCCTCACCAGGGCACAGTGCGCCCCGTACTGGCTGGTTGAGCCTCAGTGGAGAGCTGGAGCGCGTGGGAGCAGAGACAAGAGCCAGAGACAAGAGCAGCGATCAGGTCCAGGTCCAGGCCCCAGGCACTGGCCAATGTCCAAGACAGAATCCCAGGCCCCCAAAAGACGTTGTAGCACGCACAGGAGTTCCCGAGCCATCGCCAAGGCAGAGTGCATGATAGCATGCCAGGGGAGATGAAGCTGTGCCGGCCAAGAAGTGTCAAGCCGGCTCCCATTCTGGTCATTCGGATGCGCACCGGCAACAGGGAGATGGAGAAGAAAAAAATTTCAATGGAGTTGAAGTCCGGATCTGGCCTTCGTCATCAGCAGGGGCCAGGCCGAAATTTTTCTGCCGCCTTTGTTGATGTGTCCCGTGCCGTAGTGTAGCATTGTGAGACATGAGGAAAGAGACAAGGACGCATGGCAGTCTGCCGCATCCTCCCCATACCCGCGTTCGGAGAAGAGGCGAGCCCGAGTCACTGGGCACATGACGGGCGCATCTCGACTTCGTGGAGGTAAACGGGATTGGCGATAACAATGTGAAACAGGGTGACAAGGGGGACAATGGAATGACATAGAGTTGAAGGCATCCCCAGGTAGTCCATCTTAGATTAATTGGGCTAGCTATGCAGACATGGTACGATCTCCACGAGCCAAGCGATCGCCCGGTTGCGAGGTCGATAAGGTCGGCAGGCAGAATGATGTCGATTGGATGCAGCTTTGTGGGAGAATGGAAGAGCGACTATTGAGTGATAGCCAGTTATCCAACCATCCACCCTCCCATCCCATGCCGTAATCTACCAAAGCTTCCCTCGTGTGTCAACACTCGCGTCAACGGTGGGGGGAATATGTGGTGCCATGCTATAGCAGAAAGCTGCTGCGTATAGCTCAATTGCGCACATCAATGATACTCAAGGGTTGCAATTGGGATGGAGAAAGCCACAGACGTAGCACAGGCAGAGGGGAGAGGGGAGATGATGTCATGTTGGCTGGCCGCGATGTGGTGCATGGCCTGGAGCCTGCTGAGGCCGGTGGAGAGACGCTGCTTGCAGTGGAGGGAGGCTGGACGCAACCCCTGCGGAACGCTGGAGGAGCGCTGAGCCGTCCCAAGATACAGGGCAGGGCAGGTGGGGGACAGTGCGACTAAGGCCAGCAGCCATGGAACTGGCCTGGGGCACGTTCTGAACTCCAGGCGTTCCCAGCACTGCCAAGCCCCCGCCCCAGCGCTACAGCCACTGGACAGCGGCGCACCTGGGCAGTTCTCACCACACGCACCCACTAACTGCTAGGGGTGCCCTAGGCCTGTAGGCTCGCAGCTTGGGGGATGGATCGCTAGAACAAGGTGTGGAGGGGTCGCCACTCTTGTGGGAAGATCCCTGCCACTGGCGCTAATAAGTGGCTCAGTGGGGCTGGGCTAAAGGGCTTGGCGCAGGGTGCTATTGTGACAGCCAAACCCGCTGCGTAGACGGACTGTTTTCTGTCCCCTCTGTTGGGTGTAATTCCAAAGGCAAATAGAGGGATCAATCGCTGCCATGCACTGCGTCGGCAAGGGCCCCATGTGCGAGCCCGAAGCCGGTCCAGCGTCGTCATTGTCACCATGGACAAGCTCCGTGGGCGACGGCAGGCGCACCTGCCAAGTACTTATACCTGCCCTTTCCCCCACAACCGGTCCAGACCTGTTTCTTGATCTTCTCTCTTCTCCAACAAGGTTCAATCCACTCTCTTTCTTCTAAGGTGCCAAGCTTACATCTTGGTCCTCGAAGTCTTGCCTGTACGACCGTTTCAGGAAGAACCGCATTGCCCGGTTCTCCTCCCGGACCTCCTCCAGGCCCGTATATATTCGTCTATGAAGCACTCAATCATCAGCATTGCCAACGCTTCTCCCTCCATTGAAATTCAGCAGCGAACCCCCTACTACCGCCATCATGCCGAAGTCTCAGACGGTGATAACGGCTGAGTACCCCAAGCATCCCTTCTTGCTCACTGTCGAGGAGACCGCGCAGGCCCTCAACACCGACATCGACAAGGGTCTGACGACAGCTCAAGTCAATGAGCTGCACTCCAAATACCCTCCCAATGAGCTCGATGTAGGGGGCACTGTGCCCTGGTATAAGATTTTTGCGAAGCAGCTCTTCAATGCTATGATTCTGGTAAGCTTCCGCCACTCCAACTTACGTCCGGGTCGGCGCTGTCATCCGACTGCGCCTCCCGGCACATGTACGCCATAAAGGACGTTTGAGCTAATACGGAGATGTCTCACAGGTTCTTGTCTTTGCCATGGGTCTTAGTTTTGGTATCAAGGATTACATTGAGGGTGGTGTGCTTGTTTTCGTCATCGTCCTCAATGTGACCATTGGTTTCTGGCAAGAGTACCGCGCTGAGAAGCGCATGGATGCTCTCCGCGCCCTCTCCTCTCCCAGTGCTATGGTCTTGCGCGATGGCAAGACTCAAGTTATTTCTAAGTAAGTGTTACCGATCAAGGCAATTGACACCTAAGACTGTTTATTTGCCTACTGCTGTTGACGAATTGCGACTAATCCATCTTCCGTTTATAGCCCCGAAGTTGTTCCCGGAGATATCGTTCTGCTGAAGATGGGTGACACCGTCCCCGCAGATATGCGCATGTTCGAAGCTATGAACCTTGCCTGCGAGGAAGGCCAACTGACCGGCGAGTCGATCCCCGTCGAGAAGGTAACGGACAATAGCATTCTCGTCCCTGGCTCCGAGAACCTTGCTACTGAGGAAGGGGAAGTCGGTATTGGTGATCGAGTCAACATGGCATATGCCACCACTGTTGTCCGAAAGGGCCGTGGCCGTGGTATTGTTACCTTCACCGGCATGTCCACGGAGGTCGGCAAGATCGCCGCTTCAACCTCCAAGAAAACCCGCAAGGCTGGCCGCTCTATGAACTATAAGAAGTATGGTAAGCGCCAGCCCGTCATTGGTTTGTCCAAGCGTATTTACGATGCTGTTGGCAAGTTCCTTGGTCTCACTGAGGGCACTCCTCTCCAGCGTAAGCTTGCAGCCCTTGCCTATGTCCTTTTTGGCTGCGCCTGTCTTCTCGCCATTGTCGTATTTGGTGTGAATAAGTTCAACATGCGCAATGAAGTCATCATTTATGCGACTTCTCTGGGTATCGCCATCATTCCTGAATCGCTTGTTGCCGTCCTGACCATTACCATGGTCGTTGCTGTTACGGTCATGCGCAAGGCCAACGTCGTTGTCCGTGACTTGTCTGCTCTCGAGGCTCTCGGCGGTGTTACCAACATTTGCTCCGACAAGACAGGCACTCTCACCGAAGGCGCTATGATTGTCCGCCAGACATGGATTCCTGGTAATCATCTGTACACTGTTCATGACTCTCAGAGCCCCAACGACCCCACCAAGGGACGTGTCACGTACTCTCAGGCTAAGAACGAACCTGTTGCCCCCAAGGAAGAGGAGAAGCGCGACTATGACCAAGAGCGTAGCGCCGCTGTCCTGAAATTCGATGTTCCCGACGAGAAGCTCAACCCCTCGAGGAAGCCCGAGCCTGAACCTGAGATGGCTGTCGAAATGACCGATGCTCTCCGTGCCTTCCTTTTATCGTCTGCTCTGTGCAACCTGGCTACCGTCAGATTCGACGAGGAAGAAGAGAGGTGGCAAACAACTGGCGAGCCCACTGAAATCGCGCTCCAGGTCTTCACCCATCGCTTCAAATCTGGCAAGAAGACCCTCGAGGGCAAGGGCTGGTCTCAGGTTGCCGAGTTCCCCTTCGACAGCGGCATTAAGCGCATGTCTGTCATCTACAATGCCCCCGAGGGAG
Organism: Clonostachys rosea; assembly: GCA_026958235.1. Classification (NCBI taxonomy): domain Eukaryota; kingdom Fungi; phylum Ascomycota; class Sordariomycetes; order Hypocreales; family Bionectriaceae; genus Clonostachys; species Clonostachys rosea. The sequence continues at coordinate 1,973,392 of CP110205.1, forward strand.
AGAGCGGTTCCATCATTGAACAGAACAACAGCATGGTGTTCACAAAAGGTGCTGTTGAGCGTGTACTTGACCTTTGCGACTACATGGGCACCGGCGAGGCTCAACAGCCTGTGACTGACGATCTCAAGGAGACCGTCCTCAGACAAATGAATGCTCTTGCTTCACAGGGGCAGCGTGTTCTTGCCATTGCCTACCGCCCTTGGGACGGCCGATATGAGGCTAAGCCCACATCCTCTGCCTCTGAGGAGGAGAAGATCCGTGGCGATGTTGAGAAGGGCCTAATTCTTCTTGGTCTTGCTGGAATTTACGATCCCCCCCGCCGAGAGACGAAGCCCTCCATTGCTGAGTGTTCCAACGCTGGTATCAAAGTTCACATGCTTACTGGTGATCACCCGGAGACTGCCAAGGCCATTGCCAAGGAAGTCGGTATCATCCCTAAGAACCTTGGTGTTCTCCCTGCCCAGGTTGCTGAGTCCATTGTCCAAAAGGCTACCGAGTTTGACAAGATGTCTGATGATGAGATTGATGCCCTTGAAGAACTTCCTCTTGTCATTGCTCGATGCGCTCCCGACACTAAGACCCGCATGATCGAGGCTCTCCGTCGTCGCGGTGCTTTCATGGCTATGACTGGCGATGGTGTCAACGATGCCCCCTCTCTGTCTCGTGCTGATGTGGGTATTGCTATGGGTTCCGGTTCCGATGTCGCCAAATCTGCTGCCAAGATCGTGCTCACTGACGATAAGTTCAACTCGATTGTTGCTGCTATTCGTGAGGGTCGCCGCATGTTCGACAACATCCAGAAATTCGTCTTGCATCTGCTGACCTCCAACGTCGGTGAGGTTATTCTGCTTGTTGCTGGCCTTGGCTTCACTGACCGCGATGGCTTCTCTGTGTTTCCCGTCTCTCCTCTCCAGATTATTTGGATCAACATGGCTACATCTTCCTTCCCTGCCTTTGGTCTTGGTCGTGAGCAGGCCGCCCGTGATGTCATGCGCAAGCCCCCTCAGGATAAGAAGCGTGGTGTCTTCACTAACCAAATCATCGTTGATATGATTGTTTATGGTGTCATCATGGGTGCTTGCACCATGGTTACATTCTGCATTATCATTTACGGTGCCAATGGTGGCAACCTGGGTACTGGCTGCAACCAAAAGTACAACGACTCTTGTGACGCTGTCTTCCGCGCCCGTGCTGCCACTTTTGCCGAGCTTACCTGGTTGATTCTCATCTCTGCCTGGGAGTTCAAGTCTCTGCGACGATCAATGTTCCGTCTCCACCCCGATGATGACAGCACCTTCCCCTTCTTCAAGGACATCTACGAGAACCGCTTCCTGTTCTGGTCCGTCATTGTTGGTGGCCTCTCCGTCTTCCCTGTCGTTTACATCCCCTACCTCAACACCGACTTCTTCAAGCACAAGGGCATCACTTGGGAGTGGGCTCTTGCTGTTGGTTTCACTCTTGTCTTCGTCGCCGGTATCGAGGCCTGGAAGTTCGTCAAGCGCCAGTTCCATATCCTGGAGGACCTCCCTGTCAACCGTGGCCACTGGGGCCAGGGCAGCAACGCCGACGACGAGACGGGCACCAAGTTCCGCAAGACCATGTCCATGTCCAGCTTCAAGACGTGGGCCTCCTTCTCCCGCAGGGACACTGGAGAGTCATTCGGACGTGCAAGCACCAAGGTGGGAAGAACAAGCACCAACCACGTCAGCACTGGCGGTATTGTGGGCGGTGCGCAGGCTATTGCCCAGCAACAGCAGAAAGAGGAGGTTTAATCTGGCGGCATGTTTTTGGATATATCCGAGAGGATTTTTTGTTGAGATTTATTAATGATTTTTACGGCCGTATTTTTTGCTCATGATATTAGAAACAGAAAACAACATGATCTGGTTAGTAAAACCAGATCTGGCGTCTCAGAGATGCGAATATACGATACCACTGTAGTGTTAGGTTCTTGATGAGGTTGGATAAGTCCATCAAGTTGGTGAGAACGGCATAGTGGAAGAAATCAAAAGTTATTACAAAACCAAGATGGGACCGCGTGAGACTGATAAACCGTAATAATCGCCAACTGCTTCATCGAGCCTTGGTGGCCTTAATTAATATGAATGAAACCGTACTATTGCCACGATGTACATCTGCAAACATAGATAGCATCACAAGTTACATTTCCTCTGTTCCTAAGATACAACCAGTTACTTTATCCTGAACTCCACGCCTAAATCTCACTAGATCCCGTATATATCATCAAACATATTTAATGAAGCCAGGTCGCAAACAGTCATCACAAAGCCAACATCAAAACGGCAAAGCAGCCTGCAGCAACCGCGGCCAGACCGCCATGTCTGGACCGAGACGCCGCAGCAGACTCGTCACTCTGTGGATCAAGGCCGGTGGCGCTCGACCCGAGATACCACGAACCAATATCAGTCAGCTGGCCGGCCTTGTTGAGGAACACGGCGTTGGGGCCCACGTTGGACTTGTCGGAGCGGAAGGCGCCGAAGTAGGTGTACCGGCCGATGTAGTCCTCCGAGTCGAAGAACGCGACGGACTTGTTGTAGAAGGACTGGGTGGCGGCGAGGTCTTTATTCGCGTATGCGTACTCGGTGATCCAGATCTCGGCATCGGGCCAGCTATGCCAGTGTTAGCACAATTTTATGATTTTCGGATAAACTGATGATCTGGTTTTGACGACTTACGTAGCTCTGCGCTCGGCAATGTGCGACGACAGCCCCTCGAAGTTGTCGTACCAATGCACGGGGAGGAAGTCCCACGTGCAGTTCTTCGTTGCGCCGCCGGTGCTGACGAGCTGGGAGCAGTTACCGAGGAACTGCTTGAGCCAGGGGAGACCGTCCCAGCCGCCGGTGCACGCGGGGAGGCCGAGCTTGACTCCCAGCTCGGCGAGAGGCTCGAAATTGGCGACCCAGGCCTTGGCGGCGTCCTCGGGGACGATATTGCTGCCGCCTGAGCCGGCCGTGCCGTCGGGCTCGTTGAAGCCGAGGACGTGGGTGATGTTGGTGCCGCCGTCGATGAGGGCGCGGACCTCGTCGAGGAATCTCGTGTCGTTGAGGTTGTTGGCGTCGACGCCCCACATCATGGGGACGAACTCGAACTGCTCCTGGGAGAGGTTCGAGTAGGCGGGCGAGGGGCGCGAGTCGTAGTTGTAGTACCAGCTGAGGGACGTGCCGGCCCTGACCCAGATCTTGTTGTCTTCGGGGTGGTTTGGTTCGGGGACGAAGCAGAGGCCGCGCTTGTCGGAGCTGGCGGCTTGGGCGGCGGCGAGCAGGCCCAGCACGACGAAGAGGGAATTGGCCATGTCGGCTTGGTGTCGTTGACGGTATTGGGATTGCGCTTCGTGGTTTTGGGACGGCTTGCCTGCCTTCCTTCGTTCTCTTGGTCAATACCAAAGTCCCGCAGTCAGTTCATGTCCTGGACTCCTGGGCGCCAAGACTTCCTCAGGAAAGGAGCGACAATGGATGCGGAAAATACGTCAATGGAAACAAACACAGTCAAGCATGGCACGGGGAGAGTTGGAAAGACACAATCACCATCGAAGGGAACGAAATTGCGAAATGCAGGCGGCGCGGAACGAAAGCAGCCGCCCGCAGATTCCGCTGAATCCTTTATCAAGAAGGCACATCGAACACGAAGTTTTTCTTGGCTTTGGATGTAACCGTGGACAGGGATATATAATCTCACTGGCGGTTAGGATGGCGGGCATCCCCACAGGTTGACAGGCACACATGGCCAGACTCCTCGTAGATTGAACAAAGAGCCGTTGTAGTCGCACCGCCAAGTGACCATCAATGCTTGTCGGTTCGTTCATGCTCTATTGGATGGGGCAGTTTGGGTAATGGACCTGTTGTTTGTTTAATGGAGAGGACTGGAGCCGATGATGGAGCATTTAATGGGTCCAAGCAGGGCGGTGGAAAGAGGTGGGACGGGGATGTTGAGCAGAGTGCTCCAGTTCGTCAAAGTCAATTGAACTCATCTCATGGCTGGGTTCAGACGATTGGCCCATTAATAGGCAGTAAGCATCCATGAAGTGGCCATGACTGATGGATGGTGCTTGTCTGAGGTGAAGTTGCAGCTTCTAGAAGATCTCCATCTAGATCTTGGTGGACCATGATTACATAATGGGCAGACCGGATCAAACAGATGCCGATCTCCGAAAATGCCTCGGCACGTCGTCGGCCTCGGCCCGACCCCACAAAGTCAGGGACGGAGTGCATAGAGCCCCGGTTAGCAGAGGCAGTGACATCGGAGACAGCCTTTAAGCTACTCCGACACCTCATCTTCAGCCGGACCTCCATTTCCTGATCATCTCCCGATTCTCTACACCACACACAACCTCCTCCTCCCAAACAGGAAGACACCATGGCTGCCGAGCGTATCTCTTCCATCGTCCGCCACCTTACCCCTGGCACTCCCCTGAGCAACATGTAAGCTTCCAAGCCACCGCGGAGTAGCTTCCTCGTTGCTGCATCCAAAGTCAAAAACATGCCATTCTGACCGTATAAACTCATACAGCCAGGCTAAGAATGCTGATGACATCGTCATTACTCTTGCCATCCGTACCCCGCTCACCAAGGCGAAGAAGGGCGGGTTCAAGGATACGAGCCTCGAGTACCTCGTGTACGCCCTCCTAAGCCAGGTCCGGGAGCGATCTGGCCTCGACCCCGCGCTTGTCGAGGACATTTGTTTGGGGAATGTAAGTTTCCATAACACGATCCTCCTTTCCTCTCTCGGAAGAGTCCACAACTGTAAAGAAGACAAACTCACGATTTGCAGGTCTCAGATGGCAAGGCTGCGTATAAGCTCCGCGCCGCCGCATTAGCCGCAGGCTTCCCCAATACGGCCGGCGCCTCGTCGCTGAACCGCTTCTGCTCGAGTGGGCTGAAGGCCATCGCGGACATCGCCCACTCCATCAGCTCCGGGTCCATCGAGGTGGGCATCGCGGCCGGCGCCGAGCTCATGTCCGTCGGCGGGGATCGCCTGGAGGCGCCCTTCGACGAGGCCGTCCTGGCCAAGAGCCAGGAGGCGGCCGACTGCATGGAGCCCATGGGCTGGACCAGCGAGAACGTGAGCCGCGACTTTGGCATCACCCGCGAGGAGATGGACAAGTTCGCCGCCGAGAGTTTCCGCAGGGCGGAGCATGCCCAAAAGGAAGGCTGGTCTGTGGACGAGATCGCCCCAATCAAGACCAAGGTCAAGGGCGCCGATGGAGAGTGGACTGAGGTGACGGTCACCAAGGATGACGGCATCAGGCCAGGTACCACCGCCGAGGGCCTGGGCAAGATCCGGGCTGCGTTCCCCCAATGGGGACCTACCACCACCGGTGGCAATGCGAGCCAGGTCACTGACGGAGGTGAGTTACTGCAATCTGGCTTCTATTGTTTGAGAGAAGAAACATCAACGTGTTTTCTTCTCATCGAGATTGAGTTTTGTTTTTGTTTACGGCCCAACCCCCGCCTTACTCTAAATCACGGATCGAGAAGCTTATTTACTAACTATGGAATCTTAAACCAGCTGCTGCTGTGCTCCTCATGAAGCGATCTACTGCCATCAAGCTTGGCCAGCCAATCATGGCAAAGTACGTCGGATCGACGGTGGCTGGTCTCGCGCCCCGTATTATGGGAATTGGCCCTAGCATCGCGATCCCCAAGCTCCTGTCTCAGCGCGGCATCACTCTGGAGGATATTGACGTGCTCGAGGTCAACGAGGCATTCGCGTCAATGGCCGTGTACTGCCGCAACAAGCTCGCCCTTGATTGGGACAAGATGAACCCGCGAGGCGGGGCCATCGCGCTGGGCCACCCCCTGGGTGCTACGGGAGCGAGACAGGTTGTCACGGGTCTGAGCGAGCTGCGCCGGACGAAGAAGAAGATGCTCCTGACCAGTATGTGTATTGGTACGGGACAGGGAATGGCAGGCTTGTTCGTGAATGAGCAGCTGTAAGGGGCTTGGAAGGGTACAGCTCCCCTGGACGTGTCGATTTGCTCAAGCAGCCCTCCTCCCAGGGGATCAGTATATTGTATGATCATGGTATAGCGATCAAGTTGAATAGTACATCATGTTTTTCTCTGTGAATACACCAGAGGTCGACGCGCCAACCAAACCTAGTTGTCGTGCAAGGTTAAACTCCCGAGATACGCTATAGGAAACTCTGAGCTGTTACGAGCCTGCAGGAACATCTCGATCTCCCCCTCGACGTGCGGTAATTATCACGATCCCGCATATACGAAGAAAGGTCAATGGCGCAAGAAATTGATGGGCCGCAACCCCTCCTGCCACTGACGAGTTCTCGGGTATAAAGCTGGCCCTTGTTTCCCTCTAGTCGGCGGAAACAACAGCAGCATCCCCAGTCGTGAAGACATCAAACAGCAGCAGACTAGCTCAGATCTCACTGCTACTCCAACATGCGCTACTCAGTGGCTCTCCTTGCGGCGGCCGCTGCCGTTGCGGCCCATCCTATCCAGCAGGAGTACGCATTTACCCCAATGATGGACTTCGATCCTAAACCCCTCAAACCTAAAGATGATGATCGCGACCGCCTTATGTTGAGTGTGAGCTAACAGGCCTTTCCATAGATATGCGCAGGGCATGATTGCCCGCGACCCCGAAGCGGGAGATGACATTACCAATGGTCCCCTCATGGTTCGTTCACGGCATAAATACAAACAAGGCTGGCCAGTTTTGACGCTAACAAAGAAAACTTCACATACAGGCCCGAGACGACGCTTGCCCTATACCTGAGAAAAGCGAGTTTACCGTGCCTGAAGCCCGCGATCATCATGAAGACGACGAGGGTAAGCCAATCAGAGCCGCCACAAAGGAGGAGAAGGCTGCAATCAAGCAGAAGAAGAAGGATGAGACCCAGCCGAAGCAGAGCATCGAGGAGGTCAAGACTACGCTCAACGACCTCTCCGTCGAGGACGAGGACGAGGAGATTGCTCTCCGGAACAAGCTGACGGCCGAGTCCGAGGCCGAGAAGAAGGAAAAAGAGAAGAACGAGCTCAGGAAGAAGCTGACGGACGAGGCTGAGGCCGACGTCAAGGAGAAGGAGAAGCATTCCCAGGCTTCCAAGGACAATGCTGCCAAGGCCAAGGCCAAGGCTGACAGGGCCAAGGCCAGGCTTGACAAGAAGAGGCAGAAGAAGAAGGAGAAGAAGGAGCCCAAGAAACTCACCCAAGAAGAGCTAGATAAAATCTTGGAAAAGAGGGAGCCTGAGCCCGCCAAGAAGGACAAGAAGAAGAAGACCAAGGCTGAGGAAAGGGAGGAGAAGCACCAGGCCAAGGTTGAAGCGGCTGCCAAGGAAGCTGCCAAGGACGCTGCCAAGGACGCTGCCAAGGACGTTGCCAAGAAGGGCAAGGACGACAAGTCTGAGAGGAAGTCGGAGAAGAAGACCACGGTGAAGTCCGAGGAGAAGATTGATGAGAAGAGTATCACCAAGGACAAGAGGGCCCTTTCCAAGAAGGACAAGAAGAAGAAGAAGGGGAAGAAGGGGTCTGCCAAGGAGAAGGAGACTTCCAAGGTCAAGGAGACTTCCGAGGAGAAGGTGAAGGAGAAGAAAGACAAAGACTCTGCCAAGGACAAGGAAGCCGATGACAAAAAAGACAAGGCTGAGGAGAAGGAGACTTCCAAGCTGAAGGAGACTTCTAAGGAGAAGGAGAAGAAGTCTTCCGAGGAGAAGGAAGCCGATTCCAAGAAAGACAAGAGGGAATTAGCTGCCAAGAAGAAGAAGAAGGATGATAAGGAGTCTTCCAAGGAGAAGGAGTCCGAGAAGGAGTCCGAGAAGGAGTCTGAGGATGAAGACGATGATGAGGACGAGGACGAGGACGAGGACGGCGATGACAATGAGGAGGTCGAGGAGAAGGAGAAGGAGACTGTCAAGAAGGAGAAGTCCAAAAAGAAGAAGGGCAAGTCCGATGAGAAGGAGGACGATGACGATCTTGGCACGTTGAAGGTAAAATATCCTCCTCGCGACTTCATCTACGCCCATGAGAATCATCCTGACATGGGACACAAGTTTGTTCGTGCCGACCCTCTGAGCAACGACCATTTGCCATACGACGCCAAGGTAAGATACCCTCCTCGCAACTCTATCTGCGCCTGTAAGAACCGTTCTGACAAGAGACACAAGGTTGTCCGCGAGGATCCTCCCGACAAGGGCCGCAAGTTCATCCGCGAGGACCCTCCTGATAAGGGACGCAAATTCATCCGCGAGGACCCTCCTGACAAGGGACGCAAGTTCATCCGTGAGGATCCCCCCGATAAGGGCCGCAAGTTTATCCGCGAGGATCCCCCCGACAAGGGCCGCAAGTTCATTCGTGAAGATCCTCCTGACAAGGGCCGCAAGTTCATCCGCGAGGACCCTCCTGACAAGGGACGCAGGTTCATCCGTGAAGATCCCCCCGACAAGGGACGTAAATACGTCCGTGAGGATCCTCCTGACAAGGGCCGCAGGGTGATTCGTTCCTTTTAACTTGTGACACGATGCGAAGAAGGGGTACCCAACCCCCAGAGGGCTGGAGCCAGACAATCCTCTGGGGGTTGACCATTGAGTGAGTGTGAGAAATAGCAGCCATTTAGTTTCAACATTGCTAATATTCTTAGTCTCACCCCCGTCTCAACTCATGGCGCAGCAAGGCAAGAAAAAGCGGATGAACAGATTATCGTTGGCCGGGTGTCATAACCGAGGCGATAGATTCTGACAAATTGGGCAGCGAGGGGGACCTGGAACCTGCAGACGAGGAAGAAGAAAAACCGATGGTGTTCAAAGCGATAGAATCTATCAAGGCCATTGACCGAGGGCCAGCCGATGTCTGTGAATTTCATCAAAGGGGTTGACAGTGCGGCTATAGCCGTCTAGTGGATGTGTTCTGGAAGTAGTTGAATATGTTGAGTTCTTAATTGCCTGCATTACATGGTTTGACGTTTCACTTGGTGATGCCCTATCTTCTTTGTCTTGCCTACCAACCAAGCAGTGAGTACAGCTCGGCTCGATGACCAGTAGAACCTAAGAGCTCCAGCTGGCTGGGACTGCATCTCTTCATTGCTCCCGTTTGATCATAGACTGGGCAAACCAATGGAAGCAACAGAGCTACTCACGGGTTGGCACGCATTTTCCACCCTCACGAGGCGAACCTCATAGCCGACTGAGCATTGGATAGATGTAATTGATGCCTCGACTTGGGCAAACACTTGGACAAGTACAAAAAGTGGGTTCACAGCATCGTGACGAGAATGATGGCAACAAGAATATATGATCCTATACATCTCTTATTCACTAGTTTATTATCTCTATCTCTAGACTTATAGTTATTTCTTTTTTGTCTGCGAATATCTCTATTAATAAAAATGATCTATAGCCTTCTGTATTTTTGCTTTTTAAAACCTATTCAAGATTATACAAGGATAATAGTTTCCCAACTAAAACCATCCACAGGTATGACCTCTCGGTTCATCATACCGTGGACATAGCATTCACCAAGATATCGCCACTGATCCTGCCCGACTCGTCGTATCACATACGGAACAGGGCAGCCACTGAGCTGGCGCACGGGAACAATCCAATATAGCCTTTCGCCGTAATGCCAAACCTCCGACCGCTCATTGCAGCTTGAAAAGCCGAGAGGGCATTGCCATATGTGGTGCCTATGCTTTTCTCCCTGAGATGGGCTGGCGTCAGCCTTCCCCTTCCTTCCGGCAGTTGCTGCCGCTTCGTGTATGACTGGCCTGGTAAGGACGGCGTTCTTCCAGTAGTAGCATCAAAGAGAATGCTAAAAACCTCTGCAAAAGTGTGCGGAGCTGGTGCGTCTCCTGTCTCATCGACGCCAGCAACGGTCGTGAGCCAGAAGGTATCGAAAACGGTACATGAACCGGGATACTTCTTCAACCGGGCTGATAGATCGAGACAGGATAGCAAATCTCGATTTGATGAAGCAGCTTCCTGGTAAGATAGAGACGGGGAGAGGAAAACATTGCTTATATCGGCTATCGAGTCAACTTCATATGCCTGGATATGCAACTGGCTGTTGTCAGCTGGATTTAGCTCAAAGTTAGGTTCGCTATCCCCGGACGCGCAGAACCTGTATCCTGTGTACGTGCGGCCTCCACCAAATGGTCGGGACAGACGACGCCGGTCTGGTCGCCAATCCGGAACCCAAGACGGCAGAGGCAAAGGCATTGTCATCTCGAGCTGTGAAGCTTCGACCGCTGACAGAAGTGAGTGGATTGAGCCCTCGTATTTCTGAATGCGCCTGGTCTCATCTATTGCCACATCTAAATAGAGATTTGAGAAGGTATAACCGCTGCTGTAATATACCCGGAAAGTTCTCTCCTCCTTTTGGCTGGCCATTGCAAGCATGCCGTAGATTTTGTCACGTGGGTCACTACATAAAGCATGCTGAGTCATTTTCAGGAGAGTGAATATTCTCGCACGAATACCGGTAGGTGCCAGGTACGATGTAGAGTCCTGTTGGCTCATGAGTTGACGGAGTGCTTGGCACGTGTTCGCTGCTTCGGGTCCGTCCTCAATGAGACTCCCTAACCAGCCGATGATTCCAGCATCAACCAGTCGCCCACATCCATTAGAAACGACATCCCAGTGCAGGACATGTGGGCCACATTTTATCCACAGATTCTCAGAAAGGACGACTTCCTGGATGATCCTTAGTCTGCTAAACCATGGGCGACAAAGGAGGCTGATCAAGTCTGTCCAGAGGGAAGAATCACTGGGGGTTAGTTGAGCTTCTGTCAAACCTCCAGGGCAGCGGATTCTGTATGAGTATTGCAATCGGACGCCAAGCTCGCCCAAAATGTCAAATGAACCAGGTGTCTTGCTGTCGGCTTCCCCAAGCCACGCTACCGTGCTCATGGCGAGTCCATAGATTTTCCCCATCAGCAAGACTTGTTGTGTCTTCTCTCCCTCGTCACCCTGGTTAATGCATATTTGATCTACCCATATTAATATCGAGTCCTGGGGATGACGAAAATGCCTGAGTGCCACTTCAAGTGTCTTTGTGATGGCTTTAGTATGTCCATCACAGTCAATCGTCCCGTCGTAGACGAGTTTTCCCCACGCGTAGCTTATTGCCGTATATTCCATGGGCCTCTTCTTCCAGTACCTACGACCTGGGGTCTCATACCCAATCTCGCTTTCCATCGAGCAGTGATGGAGAGAAGCACAAAGTCCATCGTCCCAATTGCCAGGCTTCAGCTCCATGACCCGGATCTCATCTGCCCCGTTGAGGCTTTGATAAAGCTCGGCATGGGAACGCGGAGAGGCGTTCTTGAGCGTCTCATTCGGCCTCGCAAATTGTACTTTCTCCTCCGGTGCATACCAGCCTGGTAGAAAATTCCGGACCCATGTGTTATCCTCAACGGCACTCATCTGGCTGCGATGGTTTTTATTGCCACAATGTTATTTCTACCAAGATTGTAGAGATGCTAGAAGACAACCCGGGGTTGTTTTTGAGAACACCAACGAAAGGATCTTATCTGTCGATGCGCCGAAATGCGAGCCGTGGACTTGAATTGCAGGAGTGATAAATGCTTGTAGTCTGACCAGCAAGTCATATTATCGAAACCGGTCAGATGAGGGGCATCTATATATCGCTGCGTTGGTATGCTGTCGATTGCATTGACTCTTGGCGCTGTGCCATAGTAAGATTGCCGCCATGTTGTCATCATCTTGGTATAATATATTTATTCACCCACGGCCAAAGGTACAAAAGAGCCTCCAAGGAATATTAACAGTTTCATTAAAAAAGGATTCGGCACCGATGGCCTTGTCGTTAGGATCAACAGCTAGCTAGGGATATATAGTATGCATTTGACAGTCCACAGTCACATACGACCATACCCATTCGAGAACACGCGATCCCGTCCGCTCTCGCCTAGTTAAACGGATGAGGGGTGGATTAGTAGTTGGGTCGGTGACGACCAGCGAATACCCGCTGTTGTATGTTTTTTTTTTTCTTATTTTTATTTTTGAATGTTGTTGAATTTTGCTGCTTGATATTTGTGAGTATTTTCTCTGCTCTGAGGGTGTTGTGAAACTAGTTCTGCATGACCCTTGTCGTTGGGACCAACAGCGCTGAGGGGTATCAGCAGGCGCACCGCTGATGTCATTGGGTCATTTTGGATGCCGGGTGAGGTAATTGCTTTCGTATTGGTGGTATTGCTCCAGAAGCAGGTCGTCAATTTCAAAGCAACACACACCGCCGACTACGGACCTCCACAGCTGGGCCATCTGAAGCCTGTGCATGGGTAGGACAGTCGGTCAGTTGGTGCTAAGGCATACACCCTCGAACCGTGATGGGGCTTCTCCATCCAGTCGCTAGCTGCGTCACGGGTCAGGAAGCTGGACCCTGATGAGGTCAGAAAGAAACGAGAGTGCGTATGATTGTAATTGAGTTAAGGCATCGTATTGACCATCGCGCTTTTCCCTCTCCTTGCCCTCAGCTTTTGGCGACATGTTTAGCCTCCATCTCAAACGCGTCCAGCCCAATTACGTCGTAGGCAGGGTGCTAAGCTAGCGTGGAGCAGCTGTTCGCTACATCCTAGCGCAAGCTGTTATTCCCGGCTACTCGGTGAGGACTGCGGCGTGCAGCGACTGTCAGAGCAAAGGCTGGCCAGAAACATGAGATAGATGGCTTTATAGGATGAGGAGAAGGCAGGAGACACAATGATGAATACGTAACTTAAGAAATAGTAAATATCTTGAGATGCTTTGGTGATTTTGGCTGCCATTGTGCATAGCGCTTGGTTGCGGCTTCCTTTCTTTGTGCATGAGGGTACGTACCTCCTGCCTCCAGGTGACCAATGAGCCATCCTGGATGGAACGTGGGGAAGCAACGGCCCAGGGACGACCCTTCCATTCTTTCTGCTCTTCCAGCGCCGTAAATGGCCAGCCGAGACCTCTCCATCTTTTTCTTCCTCCTCCTCCTCAGCTTGTCTTGTCTCACGCCCGTCGGCTGCAAGATACAAACCCAACAAGCCACCTCAATTCGTTCCATCTTCGAATCTCCAATGAGCATGCCTTGAGCACAGAGCACCTCCAGTCCTCAGCGCGCAATTCCATCACCTCTGCCATGTTATAGGCCTCGTCGCTGACCTGCCTTGCTCTCTATGCCTTTGGGCTGTCGTCATCTGATCCCGACCGGTCCCATCATTGCATCCTCTTGCCGCGCGACCAACTGAGCCTTCCTCGACCCGACCGACTCGGTACTTGTCCGTTCGTTTGCCTCCCTCCCGCCGCCGAGATCACACACTTGTCGAATCCGTTGTCGATACAGCGCATCCCGCGTAACCATGACTGGACGTCCTGACCACCAGCGGTCGAGTTCTTACAACGGAGACTATCGTCCAAGCCAACCCAGTGGCCTCCGTCAGTCTCACCGCGTGCCTAGCATTAGCAACCAACTTTCCGAGGGTGCTGCGTCTGCCCAGGCTAGCGAGTCCACTCCGTTGATCCAGGGCCAGATCATTGAACCTTCCCACCGTCGACCAAGCATCCACCCTGCCCACGAAGGACTCTGCACTCACGGAACCTTCAGCCCAAGGGCTGAGAGTCCAACCGAGGCCTTCTTCGGAAATTGGGATGATGAGGGACCGACATCCGACCCCAATAACAAAAACTCGGATTCAGACTCGTCTCTGCCCAATTTCACCCCATCCGACGATTGGCACAGATGGCTGAGGAGGCGGATCAAGACGAGGAAGATGGGCCAGAGTAGTGAGCTGGCTCAGCAAGCTGGGATTCGAGATACCCCTCTCATGTACGTGTGTTCCTCGTCGGCCTAAGCCTAAGGATACCTTCATGGTACCCAAGCATAGCGGGAAAGAAAAGCATCATCATTATTCTAACAGAGCGCGCAGGTATCTGTCCTACTATGTCCCTTTCTTAACATGGATTCAGCAATACAACTGGTCGTTTTTGAAAGGCGACCTCGTCTCCGCATTGACCATGGCGTCTTTCTATTTGCCCATGGCACTCTCCTACGCCTCTAACCTAGCTCATGTTCCTCCCATCCACGGTCTCTACGCCTTCGTGTTCAATCCCTTCATATACGCCGTCTTCGGTTCCTGTCCACAGATGGTTGTTGGGCCTGAAGCCGCCGGGTCACTGCTAGTAGGCGCCGCAGTAAAGCAGAATCTTTCAGATGGTGGGGAGGATGATGACGTCCTTCACGCCCAGATTTGCGGCGTAATCACCGGACTGGCAGGTGCCATGGTCCTGATTGCTGGGCTGGTGAGGCTTGGCTTTTTGGATAGTGTGCTTAGCCGTCCCTTTCTCCGCGGCTTCATCAGCGCCATCGGTTTTGTCATCGCTGTAGACCAACTCATTCCTGAGCTTGGACTCTCCGACCTCACTGCCGGGACAGGTGTTAGCCACGGGAGCAGTGTGGACAAAATCAGATTCATTGTCGGCCATGTAGACAAGACTCATATGCCTACATTTGCTGTGGCCGCCACAAGCTTCATCATCATCATGGTCTGCCGGTATGTACACGTTGAACCCTGTTATTACGAATCAACATCGAGCCCAGTGTCCAGCTTCCATGAATTGTCCAGCTAATCAATCTCTTCTCCATCTACAGCGAAGGCAAGAAGTATCTTCAGCCCCGTTATCCTTCTGTCGTGTTCTTCCCTGACCGGTTTATCGTTGTCGTTGTGTCTGCGGTGCTCTGTTGGAGATATCAATGGCATGATCATGGGGTTGAAATTCTCGGTGAAATCAAGACTGCCAGCGGAGGCTTGTTTGCTTTCCAGTGGCCATTCCAGCCAGCGCTAATGGGCCATATTCGCGCAGGAATGACCAACTCTTTTCTCATTGCTCTCCTCGGCTTCTTCGAATCTTCCGTGGCTGCCAAGAGCTTGGGTGGAAGCAAAACTATTCAAGGCATGCAGCTCAGTGCGAATCGTGAACTGATTGCTCTCGGAGTTGCCAACTTTGTGGGCGGATGCTTTTCCAGCATTCCGGCATTTGGAGGTTACGGCAGGAGCAAGGTGAACCAACAGACTGGCGGCAAGAGCCCGATGAGCTCCGTGTTCCTCAGTATCATCACGCTTTTATGCATCTTGTTCTTGCTACCTTACTTCTATTATCTTCCTGTTCGTACCATCCAATTCTTTCCTTTCTCCTTCCCTCGCCGTTTCTTTTACCCCAGTCTCGAAGCCACAAGTTACTAACAAGCCCATAGAAACCTGTCCTTTCTGCTATGATTTCGGTTGTGGCATTCTCTCTCGTAGAAGAAGCGCCACACGATATTGCCTTCTTCGTCCGCATTCGTGGGTGGGCAGAACTAGGGTTGATGGCTATGATCTTCCTTGCCACAATATTCTATTCGTTGACATTCGGTATGGCTCTCGGAGTCGGTGTGTCGCTTCTCATGGTGATCAGACACAGCACGCGTCCCAGGATACAGATCTTGGGCCGCATTCCCGGGACCCATCGCTTTGAAAACGCCGAGTCGGCAAACGCAAACGTGGAGTTTGTCGAAGGCTCCCTGATTGTCAAGATCCCCGAGCCACTGACGTTTGCCAATACTGGCGAACTGAAGGCACGATTACGGAGGCTGGAGATGTATGGGACTTCTTCGGCGCACCCAGCCCTCCCCGCCTTACGCAACACGGACGCAAACAGGAACATCATCTTTGACATCCATGGTGTGACGTCGATCGACGGCTCTGGGACTCAGGTTCTAACCGAGATCGTCTCCGACTACAGGGCACGAGGCGTGCGAGTATTCTTCTCGAGAGGGCCAGCACCTGGAGGGAACAGCCCGGTGTGGAGGCTAATGGAAAACAGCGGGATTGTCGAGATGTGTGGCGGCCCGAGCCACTTTGTCAACGACGTGGAGGAGGCCCTGAGGCGGACAGAGTATGAAGAGAGCATCTTAACGACTGAGTAGATATGTGCACATTCGTTAATGATCAAACGATATAGCAATCACAATCATGACGAAGAGAAGGGAGAAATAGGGTGAGCAGTCATTCTCTTTTCCAGCTCTAGGTTTACCGCACGGACGGGCCACATTGCAACCTGTCAGGGGGATTTGACGATAGAACATACTGCATTTAGAGCTGATTCAGGTTGATATTTAGCGGCTTCCTAAGCATTTTGAATAAAGAATAAGTCTTTGAGCATAGAGATCACATCCAGAAGAATAGGATGGCAGGACGCCGTGCAGGGTTGGAAGCTTGGGTAACAAAGGGGTCGGGATCTCTATTCTACCTACCTGCCTCAGCAAGCGTCCTGCATCCAGCCACCAACCGCCATCTTGTTTTGCCTTCCGAAGTCTTGCTGTCTGTATACGATATCTATCCTGTCGGCGTGCGCTGTGAACCCAATGGCCTGCTCGCCAAGACGGTATCGGCTTCCCAAGGACGAGAATGATCTCCCACGTACCGACCTACTCACTTGCTCATCTGCAAGACCTGGAGGGAAAGCTTCCTACCATTTCCCGCTACAATCGCGTCCGTGGCCGGCCGGCCGCAGACAGAACGGCGATGGCCTTTGTGATGATGTTCATAATGCCGAGACACTACAGAGTCTAGTCCCTGGCGATATGTCGGCGCAATCCTATATGATGAATGGCGTAGTAGCGGCCAGTGAGGTGAGGCGTCATGGACTATGCAACCTGTCAAAATGTTATGGGTTAGGATGGGAGACATGGGTGACTGACTGGCTGGCCTGGTGGAGGGGGCTGGTTAGGGGTGAAGGGGGCTTCATGTTCGAACGCCTTGGGAGCAATCGGTTCGCAGCGGCGGATCGGCCATTGCCAGGTTCGCCCGAGACATGCCGTTTGGGCACGTATGCTATCACGGCCGCCTCAGGCAAGAGCAAGAGTTCTCGCCCGGGACGTGACAGATGGACTGACACGGGTGGGTGCTCAGCCGGGGCCTGGCCAAGGCTGCACGCACCCGGGGGGGCGGGCTGCGGGAGGATGCTAGGGGTGGGCGCATGGAGAGATGATGATGAGCTTCTCTTGCTCGTTCCTTTGCTCCTTGCAAGCCCGGGATGTGATGGTTCTGGGGGGGGGGCCTTGGGCCTGCCTGTCAAAGATCCCCCATGTCTTAGCAAGGGGGTGAGTGACGGACGGGCAAGACAAGGCCAGTACATTAGGGTGTGTAGAGAGCAGGCAGACGAAGCCTGCCTGCTGCGTAGGTAGATGTACGTAAGTCCTCGCCCGGGTCACCCTTGCTCGCCCTCTTCCGGACCGTACCCTGTCCAGAGGGCCGTAGGGGACTTTTTTTATTTATTTTAAAATTGTTCTTTTTCTCCGTCGCGTCCTGTCAACCGGGGTGCTGATCCGCGCTGCGAACATGCCTGATGATGTTGGATGAACCACCCTCGCGGGCGAACCATTGCATCCATCTCGGTCTAGTGCGTGCATATCAGATGTACACAACGTAGATGAAGGAGTTGTTCATGTTTCAACGAGACGCTGCTGGCCTTCTTCTTTCTTAAATGGCTGCCTAGTGTACCTTTGCTTTTTTTTCTTGGCCGTTTTTTCTACACATCACCCTCCCACCTCTCGGCGATAAAGTAGATCAACACAACGCGCACGCACACACATACGGATCAGGGAAAACTTGGTTTCTGCTCCTACTCGCGCCCCCCCCTCCCTTTCCTTTTGCTTTCCTCTCCTCCCCCCCTTCACTCCCGCCAAGAGATCCGCTGTAGACGTACCTTGTTCCTTCTCTCTTGCTTCCACCGCCGTCTCAGTCCACGTCTCCCACGCCCCTCCTCCATCACCCTTAGTCTAATCCACGGGGGAAAATCAACATCGGCGGTTGTCGTCCTTACCGGCGATTTGGGGGCGACGTGGCCCGACATCTGAGGAGAGTCAACTCCTGTGCCCTCGGAGGATCTCTGGTTATCGGGTTGGGGGAAGGAAAAAAAAGGTACATACGTCTGGAAGGGCGGTCGGTCCACGGGTGCTGCACCGCACCGGCTACTTTTTTTTTTTTTTTTTCTGTCTGTGAGAAATATGCAGTATCACATCAAAATACCCGCCTTCCTGCCGTACCAGCACCGAGGGCCCTCCCCCCAACAACATCCAACGCAGTTCCTCTGAAATGTACCCTTACCTTCTGGGGGGAGGATGATCCCATGTGCCGTCCTTGTTTCCTCCACCGTTCTCCCCCCCGGCCAAGCAATCATTTACCTCTCTGCCTAGAGCAGAGCTACGCGCTTCCCTGCCACTAGTAGATCGACCCCGGGGCCCCCTCCCCTGCATTGTTGGGTGGGACAAGGCTGGCTGCAATGTACTGTACGGCGGTCAGGCCCCCCTCCCAAGCCTCTCTACTGAAGCAGCTAGGGCAAAGTCCTTTTCAGCACAACAAGGGGGGGTGGGTGCTTTGCATGATGCGGCTAGTGCTCCTCCGTTCCGTTTGGTGGAGGCGCTGGGCGGCGCGGTCTATTTGGCCATGGATCTCGTTTTCTGCTGCGTGCCGTGTGTGGACTTTTTGATTTCCCGTTTCGCGAAAGCATCGAGAAAAGGTGGCGTTTCTTAAAGCCTCTTGGCTGTTTGGGGCGCGAGGGTGACGGACCAACCAGAGCGAGAGGGGAGGATGGTCATCTGGATGGCTTTGCTTTTCCCTGCCGTTCTGCGAGAAAGGCTGGCGGCTCCGTGACCATCTCATAGGTAGAGATGATGGGGAATGGGCGTTGGGCGTTTGGGAAATAGGCTGAGCTGAGAAGATCATACGATATGGGCTGGGGAAACATGATAAACTAGAGCTCGCGTGAGAGAAGACGACGGTGGTAACTTTTGAGCCAGGGTGGCTCATTGGTTTGTGAGGTTTGTCTATTCCGATATAGGTATATCCCTAGGAAGCCACACAGTTCTAGCTGAAAGTACTGCGGAAACAAACTGGTCAGGAAGATGTCGGTCAAGCCTTGTTCGTCGGTGAAATTGACAGATGGGTTCCCACACGCTACTGCGAATTATATGGCTGACAGTTGCTTCTCAATCTGGCTGCTCGTGATTCCAGGATAGGCCTGGCCGCCTTTCATGGCTGGTTTAACGAAGCGGCGTGATATCAATCACAGAGGGGAGGCTCAAGACCTGGAGACTTACTCTTCGTGTGTGTGGATCTACATCAGCTCCTCCAGGCTTCATCAAATCATGGGCCAACTCGGGGTATGTCGAGACAGTGGGAATGCCCGAGTCACAGTGGGCGGCAGATGTATCACTCCAGTCCAGCCGAGGTGGCCAGGGCTAGACATTTCCTCTTCACATCAACGATGCCCGGGTGACACTCTCAGCATGGCCGGGCTTGCTGGATCAGCGCCCCCGCCTTACGTTTTTGCGCCATAAAACACGCGTGCGACCAAGTCTCATGATTGTCGGTTTGGGCTTGCGTCGTCAATCAGAAGGTGAAGACCGCCCTGCCACTCCGCGCTCATGACGGATCTCTGCCCGTCAAGACCTCTTCCGACAGCTATGCCCACCGTAGATCACTACAGGTCACCAATTGGCAATTGAAAAGTGTGATGCTGCTGGGCCTTTTGTCCCCGATCACACTGGAACGGTGAGTCAAGAAGGTCCGCCTGGTAGCTACGCCGTGCTCAACCCTGGCCCTGCAGAAGGTTGGTTAGATGAGCTTGAATCGAGTCGATTTGCGTGCTTGGACCGATCAAAGGCTTTCTTCCCCGACCGGGGCTCCTGCACGCGCGGGATTGGGGATGTATCAGTAACTTGTCCATTCCTGCTTTGCTTACCGAGAACTCCGGCATGGATGGTCGGGAAGCCCCAATGCAGCGCCAGTGCCGCCAAACGATATCCGCAGAGAGCCAGCGGTTCAAAGGATCAACAAGGAATCATCGAGGCAAGTTCTGCTGCACAACAATACACGGCCTGCGTGCCGCAAGTGGGCACGGCATATCTGGCCCACAGAGGTGTTATGTTCATGCCAGCGTAATCATTTGTACCATACCCAGATCCGCGACTCCGGTCGCTTGCTTTTGGGGTTGCGCATGCAGGATTGCTGCGTTCTCAGCAGAATCTCGGAGTAAGCACTGCATCCATATCGGCCAGGTCCCCAGCCGTTGCATAGGCTCACGACAGCCAATTTCGTGGTAGGCTTCTCTCGTCCTAGGGCAATGATAATTGAGTCTCTGTAACCAATGGGGGGGCTGTTAGTCACCTTTTCATGAGGCCTTTGGGTGATATGTGACACAAATGATGTGGGCGCATTCCAGAAGCGTCAATGAATTACGATCTTCCTTTCTCGAGTAGATGGTAATAGATCAACGTGTTGGCATAATGCCTTCAGGTGAGGAAAAAAAAAAAGCACATATAATTGAATGTTTGGCCATGAAGCAGTCTTGTGTGAGACTGATAAGGGATATCCGCATACAACTGACCTGGTAAAAAAGCAGTCAATGACTGTTTCAAGCGCGTGTCGCGTCTTATCGCGTACTCAGTGCTCAATCCGCTGGCTCCGGAAAGACAATTTTCCCAAAATGTAGATGAAACACCAGCCGTGTACACCGTACACTGTTAACGATAGCAGAAGCCTACTCCAAAGCGCATGGAAGCCCTAATAACTCACATAACGTTAACTGGGTGGAATATTGAGCTTTACTTGCCCAGAAAGCATAAGCCCTAGATAAGGACATATTGGCGTGAACGGGAAACATACCAGGGACTGGAGAGCAATGGCACACTCACATGTAATCGCAGGACGGTCTTAATCTGACACGGCTCAGCTACTTTGCTTCAAGTCGAAGCATCGGAAGCGGGAACCGGCTCCATCAATGCACGAATGAGCAAGCCATTTATTTAAGCGCTGCGTCAGTGCAGATCCGATCCAGGGCTCCCCTAACTCTCTCCTAGCACCCATGAGCTTGGTTCTGCAGGGGTTGTGCTTTGATCTCGCGCCTGGGCCTCCTAGATCTTGGGGGCGAGGGCATTTGAAGATGAACCAGTGCTAGCAGGTGGGTGGGACTAATCAATCTCGCTTGATAAATGATGTACTGCGTGCCGATGCTTTCTTTTTTTCCCCTCCACCGTTCATTATTTGACGTATTTGAAGCTATGGGCAACTAGTTGGCCAAGCCCAAATTGCAAACCGGGGCAAAGCAGGTCCCTTGGCCAGGTTGCTTGAGGCGGCGCAAGCGAGAGGCAGCCTCGTGGTCGGTCAACGTGGGCCTAAGCGACTGCTTCGTACAGCAACGCCGAACTCGATACACGCCTGTGAGGTTATTTTGGTCGACGCCTCTTCCAGAAAGATACAGGCGTGCATGCTCACGGACCCATCGCTTTGACCGCACGTGGCTTTGCTTTTTCCCCTTCCCTTCTCCCTCCCTCAGGCCTTTTTGCGCTTGTGCGACCAACATTGTTTGCCGAGGGGCAAGGGGCGGGAGAGTAGAACTGGGGTCGAGCGGATCTAACACCTGCCCTGGAATGTCTGAGATCTCGGTCCTCTGCCGACTGTTGGACATCAGCAACCAATGGGTGCCAGGTTCACGGGGTACTGTATTTGTCGCGCGTGTGCTGTAACTGTGTCACTGAGTGCTTTATCTGTGGATGATGATGAGATGACCACGGTATCCGAAATTCCGGTCCATTGGCCTGAAGAGGTCCGGGCGATAGCGTCCAATTGCCCCGGCATGCCCGTCGATAGCCCATATCCGAATGCAGGACGGACTGCTACGGAAGATGTTGATGCAGGACGCACACCCTCTGCGTATCAGCCAAGGCCGCCGCCATTGGGTGGAGAGAGAGGTGACGTCGCAGCCAATACCCCTTCCAGGTGATCGTTGGAGGTACAGCAGCCACTGCATAGACGCGGTCTCGCCTAGCACGACCTCCTATGGGCTGCTCGTGAGGCGCTCGTTATTAACCGAACTCGCAGCTCACAGAAAAGCAACTTGTCGTAACTGCAAGGGCCCCGGTCGCTGCAGGAAGCCCATTCTGGTGGTTGACTTGATGCTGAATGGGAGAAGTGGGGGTTTGGCACTGGTCGAAATCGCACCGCCAGCGAAAGAACCCCGGATGGCGTTCAAAACAAAATGAAGACATTCTGTGGTAGTAGCCGCTCGGTTCGATTGAATGGAGCACGGCGTTGAATGCGATGTCTTAGATCTTCTGTGTGTAGTTTTGTCCGAGTAATGCTGAACGAGGTGGACACCAGTCGCGTGATGCTCTGGCGGTTACTGCCCAAGGTTCATCGAGGAAGAGTCATGACGCAGGACCTGTGCAGGCAGAAAAAAGAAACGAAAAGACGAATGTTTACGATGGGAAATAATATCTCTCGTCAATGAGCAGGTTAATGGATTGTATCTCCCTGGTATAGCTGCGAGCTGTAGAAAAGAATATATTGCGAACAAGCCCATAGGGTAGGTGCATTGAATGAAGCAGGAGCCCGGCTGAGATGGAGCACGATGAGGTTCAAGAGCAGGGTGAGACTTGTCTCCCCTGCTAGCGGCACCTTGAACAGTGGGCAGTATCCGCAGTGTAGCCAGGTACACCCAGCTGGAATCTGGGTACCTATTCTATGGCCATGGCCTGGTCTGATGATGCGTCGGCCAAGATCAACCAAACTGGAGGCAATCTGGGAGTCGTGCCTTCCTGCCTCCAGAACCTTTGCGCGCCAAGAGTCAGGTGCAGGCAGGAAGGGCCCCGCGGCTGCTTCCCTGGCGCTGGGCTTAGGCCAAAGCGGGCAGTGACCTGCGGGCAGGTACCGACCTACTGCCGTCGTGCGTCCTGCTGAGGCACACCACCACCGCACCACCGCACCGCACATGCAGCATCATCAACTCCCAACCACCATTGGTTCCCTACCGACGCATCCTGGACGGACCAGAGCAGGCCATTGGCAAGCCGCCTGGGCACTGACCGACGGGATTCCAATCAAGCACCCATGTGCGCCGACACCGCAGGCCCGCGGCCATCTGGACGAGGAGGAAAGCTGGTTTGAGTTTCCGTTGCGACTCATCACATCGCATCTGGATCGAGGTCCATAGCACTCTGCTGCACAGACCTCCCTGGCTCGAATCGTTGTGAGACCGATACAGCCTCGATGCCTGTGCGAGTGCGCTGTTACGCTGCGCATCGTTCCGGTGTTTCCAAGTTTCTGTCTGTCCATGTCCCTCACCCCAGCTGGATGGGTGAGGCGCGGGGCTCTGGGGAGACAAATGATGCACTGTTTTGCACCGGCCTGTTGCATTCACAGCTTGGGCCACACCACATGCGTCCCGTCCCAGGTCGCTGGGTGCAACCCGGGAGCCAGACGCTGTCCCACACCCTTGGGATCAGCGGGAAGACGCAGTCAGCTAGCCACCACCAAGGAGCCGAACGCGACACAGATCCTTCTGCCTCCAAGGCTTGGCGCGAGTTTAATAGATCATCGCCGTAAAGCATCAGAGTAACCGTCAATGGGCAGCTGCATACTAACAGGTGTTTTCTCACGGAAGATGCCTATCGTATGTTTGCGAGCAGAATATACATTCATCTGAGTTGGGTTCCAAGACCTACGAACGAACTGATTTACCCACGGTGCTTGTCGCTACTTTCTCCGGGCTGCCAGAGCTGCTGGCGACTGTGCCCCCAATGCCAAACCAGATCACCTGCAGCCGATATCATTCCGCGGATCCAGCTTTCCCCACCGTATCCATCGCAGCCGGCTATTGGTATATGTTATACTTGTCCCACGGGAGAGAGGGCTGATGGAAATCCAACAAATTGAGTTAATCAGGCATGATATGCGACGCGCTTGTGGCCGACCGCGAGCTCAACTTGTGGCTGCTCGTGGCTGCCATTTCCATCTTTCGTCGCCCCTTTCGTTCCGCTACCTTCTGTGAGCCCAGTGAGAAGCGTTGTGTGGTCAGCTACATATGTACGGCTCCATGGTCGATCTGACGAGAGCCAATCATTGGTGAATGAGCCTCCCCTCGTCCTCCCTTCGACAGGTTGCTTTCTCCCACACGTCATCGACCACGGTTGCTCTGTTTCCCATTGCAAGCCGGATGATTAGTGAGTAGTCGGTACACTACAGAAGATGCGAAGAAACTGCAGATGGGGCTTCTGGCTTGCGGCTCTACCAGCTGATGTTTGCCATCCAACTCCCCCTGGTTAGAACGGCACAAGGACGGCTATTGTATGGAGTTACATACATGCTTTTACCTCTAGTCTATTGGACGAATCGAAGCGAATGTACGCCAATTAAATCGCTTTGCTTTGGTTGCACTACATCGACCTTGTCCGACCACCTGTGCGGTGGTGTTCACCCCTAAAATTCCCCCCAAGCACCCTCCCTTCTTAAGTCCTTGACGATATGCATATCCCGAGATGAGATGTACAGTGCCATTGATAGGCTACCCACAACAAACAAGTACGCCAAGAAGGATTTCATTCTGTCTTGCCGAGGACTGCCCGACTTCCTGCGAGATTGAAGCGCTGCTGCAGGATGATGTGAACGAAAAGCCGATGGGGCCAATGTCACCACCACCTTGTTTGGGTAGATTAGCTGCAGCTCCGGCGCTGATCTTTCAGTTGGCCCTAATACCGGCAACGGGACCTGACGACCCTTGCGCCCGGCCCCGTTCTGCTAAGGAATAGTGGCCGTCCATCACAATTAGGTAGCTTATTGCTGGGCATCCAGCATCCAGCCTCCTCTAGGGCTATGGATATTACGCAGGTATGAGCGTTACTGTGTTCATACGGCACGCGCTTCATGCATCTGCCTTTACAGCGGCCGGCCCGGGTACTGTTTGACTGGTCGGCTGGCGACCTCTGCCCCAGCAAATATGGCGAAATCCCTGCTGTCTAACCATGCTCGACATGACAAGCGACTTCCGGCCGACGACACCATGCCATCGCAGCCAATTCCTAATTTGCGATCATTGTGCAGCGGCAGGACCTTGTGTGATTAGACTTCGAGTTCGGCACTTGGACTTGGGCGCAACCCTTTTCTGGCCAAAGGCAGAGGTATCACAAAGAGAACCAAATTCTTGGGCCCGAGGTTGGCGTGGTGCTCTCCAGACCTTGCTGTACCGCCTACCCCGACGTACCATGCCGCTTCACCATAGCCTCATGTCTCTGATACCTGTACTCTACCTGGAATATGGACCGTGTAGCTGGCCCGGTGCACAGAAAGGTCAATGTTGGCATACAATTACTTGCGGCAACATAGCCATGTCACAGAGCCTGGCAGCCAGATTTCTTTACAATATAAGATATCTGGCATTCCCACAAGGCCTCTTCGCACCCTTTCCTGTACATTCTGACACTGGTATCCAGTATCAACCACATCTTTCATCTGGGTGGTCCAAATACTGCAGTTCTCGCTCGTGCAGTCCACGTATGCCTGGACTGGAATACGACCCTACGACCCCACGGCTTTAGCAAAGAGTCTACGGTACCTTGGCTCTCGTCCGATCCTTCTTGAACGATATCCGTGCCCACAGACCACCGCTGACTGTCAGAACTGTGACAGAAACGAAAAAAGGTGAGACAGGGCCGATGACCAGGATAGCCTAGCCCCGTTACTGACAGCTGCAATTCATAGCCAAGCTAGTCTAAACCGTCGGGCACGAAAGTACACTAGAGCTCTGTGCTTTGTTGGTATGTGTTTCCCCCTGCCTGCGTTGGGGAGAAGAGCCTGCCTACTGCTTTCCCTCTTGTATTGCCCCACCCTCGCTCGGTCCTCCCGTCTTATGAGCTTTCGACTTTCAGCTGGCTTGTGAGTCGTCGTCATACCTATTTGGAGTTTTCATCTACCAAATCCCAGAGTGCACGGGCAATTTAATCATCAGCCAGGAACGGCTTGGGAGCCTCAGACTTCTTTGGGATGGTTCATAGCCGGGGTAACTCATCATTTCCCATCAGGCCAGGCAAAAAGCCCTTAGGTCCCCAAGATGCCCCAGCCTTGTACTCAATGCCCCCGCTCCCCACACCCTACTTCAAATTGTCCTGAAGACCTCACGACTCACTCGTAAGAGCGGTCTGGAGGCAGTTGCAGGACACAGCCGATCCATTCCGGGCTGTAGGGGGGAAAGGCCGAGTGTCTCTGCCCATTTGTGATTAGCAAGCCATCAGTCGAAGGCCACGAAAGTGATACGTTCGTTTTTCGGGATGGCCAGCCAGCCAGCCAGCGAGGGAAATTTCTTGCAGGATGCCCAAGAGAGGAAAAAGCAAAACAGCGGCTGACTTGACAGGGAGCGACTGTACAGGGACCCACGGACGATACTATTGGGCCTCTACGGTGACGGCAGGCTTGGCTCGAAGGAGCCTACACTCTGTCCGCAAAGGCGAGCGAATCGCCCAGCCTTTTACGCCCAGACGGTGTATACGTGTGAGGGTTGTCGAGGTAAGCGACCAGTCAAACCCAGCCTGTCCCATCAGGGTCGGTCATCTGCCATCATAGGCTGGTCACTCTGTCTGTACATGAGAGCAGCCCAAAACGATCGGCGGCAGTGCATCTGCAACGCGGGCGGCCATTTTAGACCACAGGCATCACCATCAACACCACCAAAAGCACCTGCAGATACCTAGATACCTCGTTGACCGACATTCTTGCGTCTTCGAAAAAAAAATCCCATCCACGTGTTGCGCTCCGGTTTCTCCCATCGGGCATTTGTTGTGAGTATTTTGCATTTAGCTCTCGCCTATCTTGCATTTCCTGACGCGCTTATTGGAACAATCCCATGCTCGCTGGTTGTTGTCTGTTCCATTCTACCTTTTTCATCCCCAACAATCCGTGCACAGCAAAGTAGTGGTGAACACAGCCGGCAGTCACATTCCCCTCTTCATCATCAATTATCCCTTGCCTATTGAGGTGGTGCGTACCCGTTGTACATCACACACGTTGAGAAATGACACACGTTGGGCCCTCTCCGCTCGAATCAGACGAGCGGGAAAGTTTAGGGCGGCCGGGGCCGTTGTCCCAGTCTCAGAGCTTGTCGAGCCTGTCGGCGATAATAAGCACGTCGAGAGCGAGCCTTCTCTCTCGTCCCTATCACGTCAGTCCGCCTTTGGGTGGAGAGGACGACAAGCCAGACATAGCATGCAGGCCCCAGAGAGAAAGACAGTGAGATGGATGAAATGTTTCCCCGCAGATCGAGCCTTGGACGGACTGATGCGCAGATCTTCAGCCCGCAGGGTCGATGACTGCCGACGGGACCAGGCCCCGTTGATACACCTGAACTAAACAAATTCCCTTGTCCCCCCGTCCGTCTCCACCTGCATCTTGTCCCGCACCCTGACGCAGCTGCTCGCACCCCTGTTTAACGTGTACATACACCTTGCACGGCTCCATAGGCCAATCATTCGCTAATGGATACAGCCACTCCCGGCGTCTGCGTCCAAGTCCCGTCAGTAGACAGGCAGTCAGTTGCAGCTTGCCCAGCGCCCTTGCAAGTGAAGTGGGCTGGCCCCAAGCAATCAACCAGAGCTTTCGGCTGCCGAGATTGGGCTTTGTATTTGTTGAAGGCCTATGCGGCACTTTTCAACCCAAAGGATACGAAGCTGGGTGTTGGGGGAGATCAAGAGGGGACCAGTCACTTATCAGTAACGCCAAGGTAAGGGATGTTTTGTTCTACGGCCTTTCTGGCTGTATTCATTTGGTTTCTGACCACCCCCGCCCTCTCTCTCTCTTTCTGCGGTGTACTTGATACTCAGGGTACATTTGAATATGTTTATCTGGCCGACTGCCCTTGCACCGACCAACCGATTTGAGCACTCCAGTCTTGCAATATGGACTAGTTCGGTTGCCCCCCCCCCCTCCCGATGGAGCAGTCGGTTTGTGCCCGTTACTCGAAAGAATTGACTGCCTCCATCCTGGCCCCCTTACCTTTCCTTCCATTCTGCTGCATCTTGCCGAACAGTGTCGGTGGGGTGTGTGTATCTGGCACAGACAGCCGTGCCAGAAGCCCAGATGCCACTGGGCCAGACTACGTGATCTTGCCTAGCCCATATCCACCGCCCATCCATCCATCCACCTCCCCTGTCTGCGCGCCACTTTTGACTTAACCTTGGCTCAACTTGGCCTCCAGATACCGGCTGGATGAGGACCCGAAGCCAGCTCTCCCGCCTCTACAATCTCATCACACTCGGCGGTATTCGCGTCGCTGGCGGGTAGCCTCATGTTGTTCATTCACCTCCGTTTGGCGGCTGTCTCGCCCCCTCCCACCCCCTGCCTCACATCAACGTCCACTCTAGTAGCGGCCACCTTGTATATTTCCCACTGCATCATCTCGTTCTATCCTTGCAGCAGACTGCCGAACCTCCAACTCGACGATGTGGATCTGGCATACTGCTAGCATTAGTATGGATGAGCAAGGATACATCCGGTTGGAGGTTTTGTTTTGCAGCTGCCATTCGTCATCAGTGTTTACTCAGATCCCATCCCTACCCTCCCCGGATGCACATCGCTTTGCCACGCCCCCTGGTTGTATGCACAGTACATGGCTTATGTGCTAGGATGGCGGCAGCTATCTTCGAGCCCGTCCATCGGTTTGTACGACGGGCGGGGCATCTGTCAACATTACCCTGCTACCTACTTACGGGCATACGAGACCAGAGCGACGACCCTGCTGACCGGGGTCGGTAGCTATCAAAGTTCTTTCCATGGGGGAAAAGAAACTATGTCCTGACGTCCCAACCCTCCCATGCTGTCCACCCCATTTACATGCTCATAACGTGCTTTCGCTCCGATCCTGGACCCCACACTCGGACTCTCTTAAGGCTAGTTGCCTCTCCTCCTTTCCTGTTTCCTGCCCCTCGCAGCACTGGGTAGATACTCGATATCGACCCAGACTTTCTTTTGGCTGTGACGTTGGACTTGCAAACCATTTTGAGCCCGCAAAAAGCAATGCTGCCATATGTCTCTGATCCCTTTTGCACATCCACCATCCCCTGACATTGAACCGAGACCTTTCATGCTCTGAAGTGGTTCTGTCCTACTGGATCCACGGCATCCCTTCTGATTGATTCAGGTACCCCATTTTCAGCACACTTGTTGAGATAATACCTGCCAAAGGCTGGATCCTGCAGGCTTGCCCGAGCTGGCTGACCCGTTGACTGCCTAGACCGCGTCACTTACATTCCCAAAAGTCAACTTGGTTCCGCTGTCTTGTGCAAAGGCGGGCGTCATCTTGTACTGCTGCAACAGCGATTTGCTACACAATCAACACTGCCACGACCCTGCAGTTACTTGGTAGGTCTGACCGCATCCCCCTTATTGCGTCCCAACAGGTTAGAGCAGATCCAGATCAGGATGGGCGTGTGTGTCCCTCCCCCTTTGCATCGATGTCTCTGATGCCAAAAGGAGCTGCGCTGGGATCCGATACTTCCCCAAAATGTACACGGGCTAAGTGATACCTCGCTCTCTAG
The DNA here is from genome assembly GCA_026958235.1 of Clonostachys rosea. Classification (NCBI taxonomy): domain Eukaryota; kingdom Fungi; phylum Ascomycota; class Sordariomycetes; order Hypocreales; family Bionectriaceae; genus Clonostachys; species Clonostachys rosea. Next base: position 2,002,742 of record CP110205.1, read on the forward strand.
GTCTTCCCGCGGAAGAGAGCGAAAGAAGCAAAAAAAAGAGAGCTCTCATAAAGCCTCATCTGCGCTCAGGCCGCTTCAATTTCAGGAACTGCTGCCTTCCGTTCGCCGGCAAGGGAGCCTGCCTTGCACCATTATAACACTCTCCTCCCCTTGGAATGGGACTGTCTCTATTGAGTATTAAAAGTCTTGGACGCCACTCGGTGCTTCTCAGTTTCGCCAGTAAGATCCCTCGATGACCCCATCCTGTCTCACCCCGAGTATCTCCCCAACCAGAAATGACCAAGTGGATGTGGTTCTAACGCCAGGGAAGACATTTGTCAAGCAGATCGGTCTGTAGATACCAGCATATCAAATCTCCGGGAACGAGGCCTTAACAACTGGAATTCTCCTATATTGACTGATCCAGCTGGAAGGGCCCGCGACGAGACTGGTTTAAACAGCAGAGGCAACCGCTTTTCTTGTTCGAGACAGTGGTTTGCATTTCTTACCTTTGTTCTTCCCTTCAAGAAGAAAAATCACCACTTTCCCCAGAATAACTCCTCCCACAAGCAGCTTGATGTCTGCTCCCAAGTTCCAGTCCGCGTCTTACAAGCTTTTCGAGGTGAGTCGCCCCCTCAGACCTTGTTCCATCAACTGGCATACCACTATCTGGCCTTGATTTCCCCCTCTTTCCAAGGCAATAGACTCTCTCACGAGCCTGCCAGACAAGAGAAGAATCTCGTCTCTAGATCAGTTGCGTAGTAGTTGCTGAACCAGAAGAACCTCCTTTGTTTTGTTTCGGAAAGTCCATTTCCTTTGCTGACTTGAACCGGCTGTGCAGCCTGACTACCACCCTCAGAAGCCAATTATTGTTGGCTTGGACGACAGGCTCGAATCGCCGGAGACGCTCACCCTCAGATACGAAGAAGCTGCCCGCGCAGCAAGCGGGGGAGACCCAAGGGGGGACTCCCCGCCTAGAATTCTAGATATGGCAGCCTACGGAAAGCAGGCACCGCCGCTACCTTCGATGCATGGTACGTTTAGTTGAGAAGACATCCACAAGACTCTCTCCTCCATGATGGGAGACTTGTGATGCTTGGAGCCACGGCACGTGGCTTCGTGGAGATTAAAGGCTAAGGGGGACGAATGAGTAGGTTACGAGAGCACACGATATCAGCCGGCATCCTACGACGCCTACTCAACGCAGGCGTTTCCTCCATCCACAGAGAAATTTGCGCAGTTGAACCAGCAGGCATTCTCGTCGAACAATGCCGTGAACACAGGGGTCTCCCCATACATGCCCGCGGGACCGGCTGTTCTTTCGTGGCAACCACAATCTGGAGTCTATGGAACCAAGGTCTTCCTCAAGTTTTCAGCCCAGTATGATCTTTTTGGGCTCCCCTCTGCGATCCCCTACTTTTACCTGCAGTTTGGTTCAGAGAAATGCCCGATGCACGACGTGACCAGGGACAACCAGGATACAAATGGGTTTGTCTACTCGTGCAGTGCCGACGCACCTCAGTTCCTGGTCACAGGTAGCGAAAACAATAACGTGCCACTGGTACTGCTGATTGAAGGCGCGGCAGGAGAGGAGATCTCGAGGACAGCAGTCGGCACTTTTCAATATGTCCCTGGGTCGGGGGATGACATCACGCGCCCAGGTAAAGGTTCGAATGATGGCGCTGCAGGTGGACCGCAGACTCACGAGAGCGTGTCACCGAAGACTGAGCCGCCCTTGTCGGCAGCGGGAGACGCAAGTACAAATAATTACGAGGACCCTTCGCCGCAAGGGCCATACCCAAATGCGACGTTCCCGCAAGGAGCCCCAGATATGATCAGCACATACAGAAGTTCGAGCTTTGCCGACCCCCCTTATCATAGGCGGTCGGCCCACGGTTGGAGCGGCTTTGCCGGAACTCTGGCGAGCACAGGAAGGAGTCCTATTTTAGGCCAGCCAGGTATTACGGGACGAAGCGCTCTCAGTTCGTTGCCTATGCCCGCCTCTGGGTCCGGGACGCCACAGCTTGTTCGCACAAGCACGATCTCCAACCCCGGCGGCAGTGGCCACTATCACCATGTCTCTCTATATTCGGCTAAGGCCGTTCTCAAGATCAACGGTAGACTGGAGACCATGACGGAGAATTGGACCCCAGAGGAGTGGTCTGCTCGTCGTCGTATCGTCATGTTCCGTCGCTCCCAGCAGGGATCGACACTTACAGCCACTTTCCGGTCTGTTGCTGTAAACGAGCGACCACCCAACAGCATCTGCATTTCATGTATCTACTGGGCCGAGCGTGACTCATACTTTGTTACCTCCGTCGACACTATCTACCTCCTGGAACAGCTTGTTGCAGCACCAAGCCGGTTTAGCGTTGAGGAGAAGAACCGCATTCGACGTAACCTCGAGGGTTTCCACCCACAAACCGTTTCCAAGGTCAAGGCCGATAGTGAGGAGTTCTTCAAGCTCATCATGGGCTTCCCTAACCCAAAGCCCCGCAACATCGAGAAGGATGTCAAGGTCTTCCCTTGGAAGACGCTCGAGGCTGCGCTCAAGAAGATTATTGGAAAATACAGTGCCAACCCCAGCACGCCTGCCATGATGACACCCACACCATACACTCTCCCAACACCCCCTGGACCTGGCCAGAGCCTGTCGTCCCAGGCGAGTGATCACCACAGCCAATATTCTGTACACACCAGTCACCATGACGCGATGCCATCGCCAAGATCTCTCTCAGGGTCACAGCCAGCATGGACACCCTACACAGCTGCCCCGGCTTATACAGCTGCGCCAAGCCGCACGCTTAGTCCTAACATGCGGCTACCGAGTCCGCAACATCCTCCCTCCCTTCGTGTTGGCGCCAGTCCTCTACCCGCGGTAACAACATACGATACGCGCACGGTGACCACGGCTGGTTACGCACCGTCGGGCCTGCATGCACCGATAACCCATCACCATGCCTCTACCACGCCTCCTCGCTGGGATGCACCCACCCCGAGCTACAGCGACAGTTATCCCAGCCTGGCATCTCACCACACCCAGGGTGGACATGCCGTGTATACGAATGCTACCGCCTCGTACAATGACGCCGGCATGCCGCGCGCATAAGTTCGAGGCTGGGTAGATGCTACCAAGAGCACCCAAGCCCCAGAGGCGACGCCATCTCGTCGTCATCTCACATGGCTCTTGTTAGCGGGGGAGGAGAACCCTGTATCCGATGCAGGGTGAGGGTGACTTGCAGCCGTGCGCAAAGTGCCCATCGGCAGGCTAAGGAAAGCAGCTGTGGTCAATCATGGGCAACAACATTGGACAGCCTCGTGAGAACTGACGGCACATGTTTGGGGCAGGCAAAGGGGGGGGGGAGGTTGCCATCCGTTTGGAGGGTCGCGCGGGCAGGTCACCTGGTGCATCGAGCCCCAATCATGTGGTCGGCCAGACCACCACCAATGCGACCTTGTTAGGTCTCCACCACGGCAGCCTGCGGGAAGCGTAACCCCATGATGCGAGGCGGGATCGCCATGTTCGCGCGTGTCTCACTCTTGCCGTCTATTGGGAGGAATTTGCCTGCTGCCCTTGGAGCGTGGGTCCTGGGCTGCTGGAGGGTTCGCTCGCTCTCTTTTGGTTATGCCTCGCATACTTGATGCAACCACCACCACATACTACCCGCCTGTCTCCTATGCGCACCCGGGGGTATCTCCTCATGGCTTTTTTTTTTTAAAACCCCCTGTCTTTGACACTCGCGGGTTGCAGCGTGGTGGGGGTTCAGCGATGCGCGGTATCATGGGATTGCATGATTGTGTTGGTATCTCTAACCCAGTCTGCATCCCGCCTAATATTCCTATGTCCTGATACCTTCTGCCGCAACCCCTGGCTTCTTCTCTGCCTTTCTCCCTTTATGATCGACTCGCCATGGGGACCCTTAGAGCTGCCGGTGGGTCGCTAGTCTGTCGCTGCGCATGACTTCTCTAATACTACGACATGCATCCTGTCTGGCAGGAGGCCTTGACCAATATCAGCGACCCCCTTTGGAGCAACTTTGATTATGTGGTTGTGGCATTGCTACCACACCTTATCCCCACTCCATGAACTGGTCGAGGCATAGCGGTTTGCGTTTTGCTCCAATATTGTGGCAAGGGTAAGGGGGACTGATAGACTTGGCGCTCGCATTTCATTTTCTGTTGATTTTTCCTTTGAAGACTAAATTGAGGATCCTGCTAGATGGGGATTTTGGAATACAATATATCATAGACGGTAGGGATGGACATGTTATGGAATGGATACAGGGAACATGGGGGAAACTGGATTGAGTTTTTGGATATTTTTCTGATTTTGTCACTGGGACCATTCTTGGTTTTTCCAGACTTGTTTTTTCTTTACTGTTATTTTCTTCAAATCATCTCGAAGCCCCTTCTTTTTTACCCCATCAATCATTTCACATTCGCTTGTCCCTCCCGTGGTTGCGGGACAGGATTATCATCAATCGCCTTATTTAGTGTGTGCAGGCTCTCCTGCAAAGTGGCATATACCCTTTTTGAGCATTATTCATTATTCATTCTGATCGTTGGGATCTTACCATCTTTTCATGTCAATCCCAGGAGTGCCTCGGGGAAGGGTTTTCTTTCGTTATGGCTGGCACTGGATTTGGAAGGGAAAAAAAATAAGGGAAAGCTCACGGAAACTTTTCCAACTCACCATCCTGGTTGGGTTTTGGATGGGATGGGAACGAGAGGATGTAGCATTTGGTTGGTTTAGGTTTCAAATGGCTCATTGGCGGAATGGTATGAGTTTGGGTTTATAGAGTATCGCACAGTTTCATAATGATAATCGCATTACACTGAAGATTTTTGAATCTCGCGCTCCGTTTATGATGTGAAAGCTACTTGCTAGAATACCAAAAACGTGGGATGGAGGCATGTGAGGTTATCCACCACATGGATTTGAGCAAGACTCGGTCTCTGTTGGACTGTTGTTCAATGGAATCACCGTTGCACCTCATTGATTGTTTGTATTGTCATCATCATTACTAGGTAGAGCTAATGAATACTTAGAAATGGTACAAAACGCCAACTGATTATGTATAGTCGCAGAACCAAGCGCAACTTCTTTTCCCAATTGTCATTAACGCCGGCGTGAAAAATCACCAGACATGCTCGTTCACTCCCCCTCTCTTTACTCAATTGTGACCGTCCTTCAGACCTCGGATGGCCACCATGGCGCCCCAAGCACCAGGGTCGGGGGGAAGCTCAGAGTTGTCGCTTGATCCGCCTACATAAGTCGCGCGGCCCAGGCGAGGGGTCATGGTCTTGGTGGCTTCAGCGCCCTTGATAGCCGCGTCGACACCCTCGGCGAAACCGGCCTTCTCCATCGCCTCGGCGAAGGGGATCAGGGTGTCCATGACGGTCCGGTCGCCGACCTTGGCGGGGGTGTAGCGCCTCAGACTGGACAGGGCGGAGGACAGGGCGGCGCCCCAGAGAGCGACGGGGCCCTTGGAGGACGCGAGGGAGATGTTGGACTCGACGGCAGCGCGGAGGGAGACGAAGAAGATGCCGAGGATGCCGCCGAGGGTGCCGCCCATCTTCGACTCGACAATCTCCTCGAGCTCTAGGAGGACCTTGACGGCGGAGCCGGGCTTGGCGAGGCCGGCGTCGAGGGCGGAGAGGAGGGCGGTCGCGCCGGTCTTGAGGGTCTCGCCGCAGTCGCCGTCGCCCATGATGGTGTCCCAGCGGGTGAGGTCGGGCTCGGAGTCGACGACGGCGGCGCAGGCGCGGCGGAGCATGGCCTCGAGGAGGGCAGGGTCGACCTTGAGGTCGCGGGCGTCGTCGACGGGTCTGGGCTGCTCCTTGGGAGCGGAGACGATCTGGTCCCTGCGGCGGCGGCGGGTGGACTGAGAGCCTGTCATGGACTCCCAGTAGGTGGTTGTGCGGACATCGAAGAAGGCCTTGATCTGATCGAGGGAGTAGGAACAATTTCTTGCGGCGGCGGAGGCATTGACGACGGAGACGGATAAGGCAGGAGCGTTGAGGGAGGTCTCGAGGAAGCCGCAGACGACGCGGACGGGCTCAATGGACCAGGTGGTCTCGAGCTGCTCGAGGAGCTCGTCGACGAGGGCACCCATCTCGAGGTGGGACATGCCGCCGAAGTTGCTGACGAGGAGGAAGGTCTCGTCGCCGGGGGCGAAGTGAACGTAGCCTCGCTCGGGGTCGGACTCGTCGAGGCAGTTCTTGAGGATCTTGGCGACCAGCTCAGAGGGAGAGGGGGGAGGGGAAAGCTTCAGGAAGCCGGGCTCGTTGTGGGGGCCGGTGCCGAGCTCGACCTCGTCTTCTTTCAGGGTCGCGTGCTCGGTACGGCCGGGGACGTGGCAGTGGTCGAGGGTGGCGGCGATGGAGACGATCTGCTGGGAGAAGGCGACACCGAGGTCGTAGACTTCGTCGAGGGAGCCGCCCGCGCCGGCAGCACCGCCCATGACCTTGAGCACACCGATCTGGCCGGCGAGGCCACGGCGACCGACCATGGAGCCACGGCCCTTGCCGACGGAGACATCGTCGCCGCAGATGATGATACGGCAGTTGTGGCCGCGGGCGTTGGCCTTCTCGTTGGCGAGGCCAAAGTGTAGGCAGTCGCCGGTGTAATTTGTGACGACGAGAATAGTGCCCTTGTCGCTGGGGACGGCCTCGACGGCGGCAACGATCTGCTTGGTGCTGGGACTGGCGAAGATGTCGCCGGGGACAGAGGCGGCCAGCATGTTCTCGCCGACGTAGCCGGTCCAGGCGGGCTCGTGGCCGGAGCCGCCACCGGAGATGAGGGAGACGTTGGCGCGGTTATATGCAGTATCGTAGACGATGCGGTTGCCCTCGTCGAGGGAGAGGGACGGGTTGTAGGTGATGATGCCACGGAGGGCCTTGTTGACGAGGCCGTCGGGCGACTCGAAGAGGTGGCGCTTGGACATGGTGGGAGATGTGAGGATGGGTATTAAGAGGGTTACACAAAGAAAGAAACACAGAGAAAGCACTCGCTAGAGACAAGATGCTACAGAGATGATGCGTGATGTATATCGATGGAAGGAGGGGAGGAATGGAGGAAGAGAGGGGAGACGAGACACAGGCGAGAGGAGAGAAGAGGGGGTTGTGCGACAGATCGGCTCGAGTGCCTTGTCGTTCCAATTGGGAGCTATGTAAGAATTATGTATGCAGAGCAGGCCACTTGTTTACGTAGTAGCAGAACACAGAAGCTCAAGCTCTAGCTCCGATCCGAACTCGGCTTGCCTGGAAGAGGGCGAAAGCTTCTGCTGTCCTCGTGGCCAGAGCCCAGCATCCATTGAGGGTCCGGGGAGTGGGTTCGGCCGTCTGCATTCGACACGGCGAGGTGATGCTTGATTCCAGGGAAGAGCTGCGAGCGTGTGTGTCTGGGTCGATCGCGGGTTGGGAAGAAGCCCCTCTTTGGCCCCTCCTTTGCGGATCTCGACGATTTTGACGGATGTTGGAGAAGCAGGGGTTTGGCAGCCAATGACAGGCCGCTCGATGGATCTGGGACAATAAACTTCTGGAGTCTCGACACGAAGAGAGGCGCGAGAAGGACATCGGATGTCCGAATCTGGAAACCCGGCCCCCAGAACGGCTCACTCTCCGCCTCTCGCCTCGCCTCCCCTGGCCTTTAGCCTGCCAGCTCTCGTCCGTGTTCCATTGTGGTTCCGCCGATGTGGGTGACGCAGAGTCTAGAGCATCATGGAGGGGCGACAGCTCTCCTGGCTGACATCGGGATGCTGTTTCGGAGGCGCGCCGTGCCCCTGGTGGAGATTGTTAAGCTGTAGCAGCATGTTTCTTTTCGGTCAATGGCACTCGGCGGTTGATTGATGGCTGGGAACGAGCGCTTGTTGGATCCTTGTTGGATTCTGGATCAGCTGTGAGCGGCGGATGGACATTGGGAGTAAACCGTGTAAGTGACGGATGGGGTTTCGTTAATTTCTCGATACTGCCACCTCCATCCTGTCCGTCTCGTTTCTCTTGTGAGAGCTGTTCATCACCACCGCTACTCTACTCACTTGTTTCTCTTCACGAATAATACAATACAATACATACACAATGGCACCTCAATGGAGAATCGTCATGGGCTGCGATGTAAGCACTCAACCATCCACGCACTCACCATCTTCAACTACTGACAAGACGCTTGCAGGAGGCCGGCCTCTCGTACAAGAACAAGATCAAGGCCGACTTCGAGGCCGACCCGCGAGTCATCTCAGTGGTCGACGTCGGCTCAGGCGCACCCGACGACAAGACGCCCTACCCAACCCGCGCTGCCGCCGCCGCCCGCATCGTGGCCAAGGGCGAGGCGGACCGGGCGCTCCTCGTGTGCGGCACCGGGCTGGGCGTGGCCATCGCGGCCAACAAGGTCAAGGGGATCCGCGCGGTGACGGCCCACGACAGCTTCAGCGTGGAGCGCAGCGTCAAGAGCAACAACGCGCAGGTGCTGTGCTTCGGCGAGCGCGTCGTCGGCATCGAGCTGGCGAGGAAGCTGGCTAAGGAGTGGCTGGACCACGAGTTCGACCCGGCCAGCGCGAGCGCCAAGAAGGTGGAGGAGATTTGCCAGCTGGAGGAGGAGGCTTGATTGGATGATTACGATGGCTGTAGAAAATAGAATAATGGCGCTAGCATCTGTTGTACCTGCTACGCCCGTGTTTGTCTGCCTGTTTGGAGAGGCTGCTCGTGATGCTGGTGACGATGTTCTGGTTCCTGGTCGGAGGTTTCGCCGATGGATGTCGCTGGACATTCTGGGCTGCTCCTGCCGTATTTTGGCTTGCACCACCCACTATGATGATAGATACCAGTTAAGTCATAGTAATTCACACACAACTGAAGGTACCGTCAAACTAGCCATGAGACCTTGCTGAATCAGGCTAGACACAAATACGGCAGAGCTTCCCACCTTGAATAAAAGTGCCGATTTCGAGATGCCAAACAAGCTTCATTTCATGGCAAGTCTCCGAGATGGATCGATGCTCGCTGGATCGCCGAGTCTCGACAAATCCTCCGATGCCGAGCGTTATGCACCATCCTCGCAGTCAGCCGCTGACTTCATTCATGACGTTCGCTGGTTTCCCGATGACGATGCATGGAAACGACAAGAATAAAGGCGTGAATTGGTGCGAAGCAGGGTCCAGCCAAACTGAGCTAATGACATCAAGGATGGACTGGCTGAATTAGCCCCGCCTTTGCATGCGTCTGCCCCTGACTACAGAATGTCCGTGAAGAGTAGTTTGGTAACACGCGGGTGGGAATACAGACTCTCGGTTCGGTATGGACAGAGGCAAGAAGGTTCTTGAGGCCATGTGACGCGAAGAGACTGCTTCCCCGTCTCTCGGGTCCAGAGAGCCGGTCTTTGGAGGCTGTTCGGCATCCCTGATCAGGATTACGGGCTCCATCAGCAATCCCCAGCAGAAAGAGCGGAGCATCGATGGAGATGGAGGGGTAGCTTAAGCTCGGCGAGCTCTTCTCGAGCTCTGGGTTGGTGTTTGGCGGGGCAATTGGTGATTCACGATCAGTCGATGAAACCTGCCAGCAACAACTCCAAGCAGCACATCACCATTGTTGGCGAGCGTCTTTCGATCATTTTCTAAGGCTCATTTCCCGTGATCAACGCTTATTCGTCATCTCATCACACTTAGCGAGACAGGTCGCTCTCAATTGATCGCACATCACATCTCACTTGAGCTCACCAGCTACGTCTCATCTACGGACTCACCAACACAGGGAGGCAGGCCGCACATTCTCCAACCTCACAAAATGGCCGCTCCCCAGCCTGAGCGCCGGCGCATCGTCGGCCTCTCAACCAAGATGTACTTCTCCCTCGCCCGCCAGGCCGAATTCACCTCCGCCGCCCTCACCAGCCTCGCCGCCGTCTCCCCCGCCTCCCTCTCAGCCGTCGACGTCTTCATCATCCCCGACTTCCTCAACATCCGCTCCACGGCCGACTCCCTCGCCGCCGCCGGCGCCTCCCACATCTGGGTCGGTGCCCAGGACTGCCACTGGGAGGACTACGGCGCCTTCACCGGCGAGGTCAGCCCGGCCGCCCTGGCCGACAGCGGCGTGCGCATCGTCGAGGTAGGGCACGCTGAGCGACGTAGGCTATTTAGCGAAGACGACGCCGTCACGGCCAAGAAGGCCGCCGCCGTCGCGCGCAACGGCATGATCCCTCTCGTGTGCATCGGTGAGAAGACCAAGGGGGACGTGGCCGTGGCCGTCGAGGAGTGCCGGGTCCAGGTCGACGCCGTCATGGCCGGGCTGCCGTCCGAGGATGCTGAGGTGGTGCTCGCGTACGAGCCCGTGTGGGCGATTGGCGCGGCGCAACCGGCGGGCGAGGAGCATGTGCTGGCCGTGGTGGCGGGGATCCGGGACCTGGAGAGCGTCAAGGGGAGGAGGGGACTTACGAGAGTGGTGTATGGCGGCAGTGCTGGTCCAGGGCTGTACGAGAAGCTCAAGTCTGGCTTGGATGGTCTGTTCTTGGGGAGATTTGGGCATGATCCTCAGCAGTTTGCCAAAACGGTCCAGGAGGTGGCCGAGGCGTGAGAAAGAGCATCGAGATCGGACATATTTAGAGTAAAACTGGGCAGTTTGTTTCGTAATTATTTAATGGAAGTAGATCATGAAGCTCTATGCAGCCTGTTTATATCTCCTATGGCGTGATTGATGCTCAATTGGCACCCGATAGCCTGCAATGACACTGACAGCCTGTTGATCAATCTCGATGCCATTGATACCCCATAATCTGACACATTCCTGACACATCGATGGAAAGTCAATTCGGCTATCGCATCGCCGGCTATGTCCGGGTTACGGCCCGCGGAGAGGGTCACCCTCGGCCACCCCAATAGAAGCCATCCCGAAGCCAGCCGAAGTCGACCATCTTCCCTACCACACACTAAGCAAGGAGATGTGACGTGGCAGTTGCGGTTGCGTCAATTGTCAATCATCGAACGCTCATCGGTCCAGTTACCCCTCTTCCCCGCCAAGAGGCCTGGATATATAAGCTCGAGACTGGGCAACTTGGGACATTGCAATTCACTTCAACGTGACACACCAATCGTGAACGCACTTCTAAAACTTGCAAATCAAGCAAACCACCAAGCTTCAAAAAACTTGAACTTGAAGAAAAGTTTGTATATAACATGGCCATCTTGAGATGGATGAGCAGGACTGACGATTATCACTGACCAGCTGTACCTACTCTGGTAAACTTCTGCCACCCATGAACCTCTCAACAAGAGGAGCAGCCGCCGTCATGGCACCTTTCAGCGGGAATATATTATCCATCAACGATTGTTGTATCACAGGTAAAGTTCAAATGCGTGAGCCGGTGCCCGCACCTCCGGGCCATTGATGAAAGGGGTCAGTGATGGTTCATAATCGTCATCCCTCTCATCGATGGCTAGGGGGAGTGTGGCTGAGAATATACGGCCAAGGAACTTGATCTGGATAATACCAGCGAAAGAATCATGCTCTCACCCCTTCCATCAAAACCTCACCTCGCCAGCAGACCAAACTGACACCGTCCCCCAGATCCAAGATGAGTCCCCCCGCCGCCATCTCTCCCACCCTCGCAACGGCCACCCCCGTGGCAGCAGCCAAGCAGGCCAGCCATGACGACGGCGCCGTCCAGAAGCATGAGGTCTCCGTCGCCGACATGCACGGCAACTGGGACGCCTTCCGCTTCGCCCCCATCCGCGAGAGCCAGGTCTCCCGCGCCATGACGCGCCGCTACTTCGCCGACCTCGACGCCCACGCCGAGTCCGACGTCGTCATCGTCGGCGCGGGCTCCTGCGGCCTCAGCACCGCCTACGTCCTCGCCCGCCGCCGCCCGGACCTGCGCATCGCCATCGTCGAGGCCTCCGTCTCCCCCGGCGGCGGCGCCTGGCTCGGCGGGCAGCTCTTCTCCGCCATGGTCATGCGCAAGCCCGCCGACGCCTTCCTGCGCGAGGTGGGCGTGCCCTACGAGGACGAAGGGGCTTACGTCGTCGTCAAGCACGCCGCGCTTTTTACTTCGACGCTGCTGTCCAAGGTGCTCCTCATGCCAAACGTGAAGCTGTTCAACGCCACGTGCGTCGAGGACCTCATCACGCGGCCCGGCGAGGACAGCGATGAAGAGGGGATCCGCGTCGCGGGCGTGGTGACCAACTGGACGCTCGTGTCGATGCATCATGATGACCAGTCGTGCATGGACCCCAACACCATCAACGCGCCCGTCGTCATCTCCACGACGGGCCACGACGGGCCGATGGGCGCCTTCTGCGTGAAGCGGCTCGTGAGCATGCAGCGCATCGAGAAGCTGGGCGGCATGCGCGGGCTGGACATGAATGCCGCCGAGGACGCCATCGTCAAGAACACCCGGGAGATTGTGCCCGGGCTGATTGTCGGGGGTATGGAGCTGTCCGAGGTTGACGGCGCGAACCGTATGGGTATGTTCTGACTGTTTTCCTTATGATGATATTGAATGATGAGCTGACGGTTGTGATGCAGGCCCGACTTTTGGTGCCATGGCTCTGAGTGGTGTTAAGGCTGCCGAGGAGGCTCTCAAGGTCTTTGACCTTCGTAAGAAGCAGAATGAGTTCTAAACAGGCATGGTCAAAGTGTTGACGGTACACGACTCGGTTGGTCTGCAGTCATGGATCAAATTGTTTTATCCATTCGTTTTGAGAGTCATGTTCGCTCCTTTCCGACGCTGTTGCGACGGCTTGTGTGTTGATGAAGAAACATTGTATTAGCATACAATCGTTGCTTACTTGAATGTGTCCTTCCTGGCACGAGAGAGAATAAACGCCTCGTCGTCGTCATGAGCACTGTATCGGAGTGATTCGTATTTGCAAACGCCAGCGACCCATTTCCCACCCCGTAGAGAAAGCTCAAGAAAGTTTCAAGTTTGGAGATCATAAATACTAGCCATCGTTCCCAGACGATTTGCGGCGGGAGCAGCCGAAAGCAGCCCTGATCCGCCGCCTGGGTTCCGAAAAAAAAGGGTCCAGCGCCGCGTATAGAAAGAATCTAGAACGGCGCAACGGAGCAGATGGGGGGGAATGCTGACTGATGGAATGTCACTGGATGGAGGCCCCGTCTCAGGTTCGACACGAGCTTTGGCCAGGACACATGAGGCTTTGGCCTTGTCGGCATCGTGTCGACCAATGCCGTCGGGACGCTGCAGGGCTTTGCCATCGTTTGGTCCAGGACGGCAATCTTTCTGAGCTAAGCGAACAAACGCATGGCACCCTTGCCTGGCCCTCGACGTGGGAGAAGGGGATATGTTAAGCTGATGAGTCTATGGGGAGCAAGCAGCCCGTTCGCGTATAAGGGAGGAGGGTCTGGTACAGGCTACGGCATGCGACATAGTTAAAATCAGCTTACCCACCGCGGGCTAACTAGAACCGATGGATGTTCCAGATTCTTGGTGCCAGATTGGGAAGCCCAGAGAGAGATCTCAGCTACAATTTTGATGGAGTTGGAATAGAGGACCGAGTCACAGGCGGCCTCCAAGAACATCGGCATACAAAGCAGAAGGCGGGCAAGCGGAGCGAAATCATCGTCCGGTGCCAAGAGTAATAAGACCAAATGATTAATACCAGAGTCCCTTCGACCAACAGCTGAAGTTTGTTGGTGATTGATTGTGCGTCGTGTTAGACGGGCAGATCCTTGTTGGCTGCCTCCCGCTCCACCCTGGTCTGAGCAAAAAAACAGCCTTAAACCCTCAGTCATGCACACAAAGAGTCTGGACTCTGGCCGCTGGGCTCGATTGGACTGCAGTACGACTCTCCCATAGGGCCAGCATTGGATTATGGCGTACAGCATCAGCATCTGCATCCTGGCCACCCCTTTCAGCTGGATGGGTAGAGAGAATGTCGTATTAAGATAATTGCAATCACACGAGGATGCAGTTGGCACCGGAAAGTGGGGAGGACGTAGCATTTGTTCATTCAAGGGAAATTGTATTTGTAAAGGATATCAAGAGTGGGAAAACACTCCTTTATTCTACCCGAGGGTGGGCAGATCGTATGCAAGCCAAGCCCATTCGTTTCAACCCCTCCATAGGTATCTCATTTTCATTCCAGCGATTGAAGCCATGAAGTGAACACATTTTCCCAAGGCCCTGATCCTTCTCGCCTATCGGTCGTGACGGCCCAAAATCCACGGGGCACAGTGAACAGCAGTATTGGTGATGGGAGGTAGTAACAGTAAGAATTAGAATTATCGGGGAATCCGGACATTGTTTTATTCAAATAACAGAAGAAATCGCTCGTTTAGATCATAATGTGCAGTAAGATGGTGAAATTCCGCGGCGTGTTGGACGCGCCTCCGGGCTCTGTGCAACTGTTCAGAGTCACGGGGCAGTAATGCGGATGGCGATCTTAGGTTGCGGCCTGGGCCGCGGTGACTCTGCCAGCCGCCGCAGGTCGTCGTCGTAGCCGTGGAAGTCCTGCTCGCCCTTCTCCTCGTCCTGGTCCAGGAATGCCCGCCTCTCCTCCATGCCTCGCTCGCACCGGTCCAGGCACACCTCCCGCGTGGCGCGCTCCGGGCTCCAGGTGAAGTGGAGGAAGAGGGACACGGCGCCGAAGAGCCCGAACAGCAGGATGACGAGGGCGATGCTGATGTACAGGTGCATTGCGCCGTTGGGGTCGCCCTGGTCCACGCCGGCTTCGTCGATGTTGAGTGAAGTCATGTCGGTGAGGGAGGAGAAGCGGCGGGGGAAGAGTATGCGAGGCATCTCCTTTGCTGCTAAGGCACCGTCCATCCTGGATTCTGTCGTGTCCTTGTGTATGTTACAGAAGCCGCTTTGTATGTAAACCAGATATTGGCGAGTAGTAAATAGTTCAGATGCGTGAATAGTTGGTTCTGGAGGAAGGAGGAATGGTGTAGACGGGAGTGTGGTTTATTAATGAGCGTCTGGCGGGATGCCTTAGTGTCGGTAGGTATTAATAGATGTTACTGAAGTGATGAAAGGGAGATGACAAAACGAGAGAGGTCATGCAACGCCGGGAGGTTTCACACAGCCGGCCTGGGGAACAGTCGACTCTTAATACATGACAGGGAGGAGAGGCGACAAGGCGAGCCGACTGGTTATATGACCCCAAAGAAAGGAACCGCCCAGCTTCTCGGCCATCCGATCCGGCCCCAGCCAAGTGCCTACGGCGCTAGACCAGGGACACAGGGGGGATTCGAGCACGACAGGGCTGGACGACGGTGTGTCTGCTTGCGTGTGGAGGCGATCCCACCAACACACGAGGACTAGAGCCGATCAGGACTTTTGTTGGTTGCTTAGAGTTCAGGGCCGAGACTAACCCAAGCCGAGAGAAGACGCTGGGTTCTAGTAAATCAAAGAGCTTGCCGCATACGATCAATGCTGCGTGGATGCTCCCGGGCGTACACAGACACATACATACGTACGTCCACAGGCGCCACATACCGATGCTTCAGGGGTGTCCCCAGCCCGGAGCCCAAGGAAAAGAAGCTTGTGTGTGCCTGCATGTGTAGATCGGCTCTGATTTGATTGGCCTAGGCGTAGCAGGCGGCCTCCCTGCGTACGAGAGAGTCTGGAGAGGTCTACAGCCTGTGGTAGGTCTGGTATGTGTGCGGGACACCAAACTACATCATCTCCCATCTTCCCTTGGTCTCAAGCATGCCGGAGAGGGCACTGAGGGGCAGCAGAAGCCCAGGCCACGCAGTAAGCACACAAGTGCTCACGCCGCGCCCATGCATTCAATGCTGGCTTGGATTCCGTCTGATGCTGCGGCTGGCCTTATTGTCTCCAGTCTTGGGCATGCAAGCCGGATGCCTGCCCCTGTCCCGTTCCTGTTAATACTGCAGCAGTTGATCAATCCTCGACGAAGTATGACCAAGCCGATGCCATATCGACAGGGAAATTGCATTCCTCCCTCCTCAAACTCTAAGTACTAAGCACATCTTTAAGCGCAGACTCGGCCCCCATTCCCTACCTTAATATATTAATTAGGCAAAAATCAACTTTAGTATTAAGCATAGAGATCACCCCTTTTGCTCCTTTCGTGGGGCCGGCAATCCGGTTCGCTACAGCAGGAACCGACGCGGCAAATAGCACGCGGGCAATGACAGCCAGAGTGGATGATGTTTGGTGCGCGACTTGGACCAACGGGCAGTCAGGCCACAGTCAATTAAACGCAGAGGAGCCAGCCAGCGCTTGGCAAGAATGTCATGCAGGCAGTACATCGAAAGAGAAGGAGGAATTGGCACGATCAAGGCGCCCAACATGGCGCTGGCCAATACCAGCATCACATCATCGCTCCAGGCACGCACGTGGTCAGAGGCCACCGCGGCCTGCACGTCGTCTTTGGCCTAGCCAATCCCTCCGGTGCGTTCTTGTCCTTGCCTCTTTTCATCTGCGAGATGGCCATAGGGGTCTTAGCACACCTCGTTAGCCCAAGCGGCGATTGATGGTGGATGGCGATCGCACGCATACAGATGTCTCTCTCCCACTACTGCCGGATACCCGGCCATTGTCTCGAGGTCTAGGACGTGGCATTCAAGCCATCGACTTCGTCATGTCTTGCGTCGCCACTTGGATCAATGGATGATGGTAGCAACTAGGAATTCGTTGGTGGCCGCCACAGCGTCTTTGCCGGAGCTGGCCATCCCTGCGGCCAGGCCGTTTCAATCTCTGCTTGCCAATATATTGGCTCCTGATCCACTGGGAGATGAGATATTCCCGAACATTAATATGAACCCACTTGCCAGCTCTCCCCCCACAAGAACCCGTTATCCGGTTGGGCTGGTGATTGGTCCCGGCCGGCCTCTGCTCCCATTTTCACGATTGGGCTATTGATTCCAACGGGCCTGAACTAGTACAATGCTGGCGTGTTTTCCAGGCCGATCTTCAAGTGTCATTGGGACCGCATGAGAGCCCTCTGTGGCCGGAATGCGATTGGCCTGGGGAGCCAGCATGAAGCTACCATCGGAGCCAGCATTCCAATTTTGCCTCTGATTGTTTTACGGAGCACTAATTTGGGTATGGACGGACCAAATGGACATGAATAGCCCGGATGGGCCCTCTAGCTTTGGGTGGCTTTGATTAAGTTGCCTATACGCGATATTTCCATTAAGCTTCTTTCCCATCAAGTCTCCCATTGCGCTCAAGCTGCTAGCTATCACATATCACCTCAATAGCTTCACTGTCTCATGGAAGTGGTCACGTAGACATCGATACGGCAGGGCGCTAGAGGCCTCGTGTGCGGTGAGGGCGTCGGAGTGAACACACTCGAATCAGAGATGGACTCATTTACCAGCCCAGCCCAGCCCATCTCACGGGGGACTGGGAGGCTACGGGGGATAAGGAGAGGCGTCCAAGTGAGGCCGCCCGCTGAGCCAGAGGTGTCTTACTGGGGAGGGGCTCTGAATAGCTTCGTCCTGTCGCCTCTCTACCTCGCTGCCAGCTCGCGCGACCCATGTCCTCTGTAGCCGTCAGCTGAGTACACTTGCAGGCATTCGCGATCGGAGAAGGTCCGTAAGGCACCATCAGTCTGAGACATCGGGCTGGGCTGAACGTTGGTTCATTGAGATCGTCACCTTGCCTTAGCTGATGGAGTAGCGCACGCCACATTTGCCGATCGCTGTGATGAGATATCGTTGTTGAATGGCGCGCTCGGCTAATCTGTAGGAAGACAGGCTATTGTTCCTTCCCAACGGTGCAGAGGAATGTGCATCCTCTCGAGGGTGACCTCAAGGTGATTTTGTATGTGAGTGATGGCTCGTGAATGATGTCTTCTCACAAGCCCACTCCCATACAGGAACAGTCTGTTAGCCGCATGCGTGCATTCACTGCATGATCTTATCCAGGGAAGTATTGCGTACGAATATTGGAAGAGCTTCTTTCTCTGCTGGAGACGGTTAATATCGGGCCCCATTGGGTCAATGTGAGGGTTTCTTGCCGGCTGAAGCTCGATGAGAACTATCGCTTGACTAGCTCAATCTTGATGGGATAACCAACAAAGCTTAAGGTCGACTCTATTCCCCTTGGGTCCTGCCTTGGAGAGCAATTTTGATCAGTGATAGGCAACCATCTGGTTAGTGATGCTCATGGTGAGTTGCTGTGCCTCGAGTCAGATGGCTTTGGCACGAGCGCACGTCGAGCTTTAAGACATACGGGCCACCGCTGAGCTTCCCCTGAGAGGCATCCGGAAGACTCGTTCCGAGTTTCTTCGGGTACTGATCACCACTCACGTTATCATGTCTGGACCCCATTCACACCCATTCCTCAGGAATGGTCTCATGTTGTAATAATATAATCCAAAGGCAACGTGAATGTCTTGTAATTCTCCGACAAAGGCATGTGCCATATTTTCTTTGCAACTCTAACTCCTTCCCTACGTTACCACTTCACATGCATGTGGCATGTCAAGATCAACACCTATCTCTCTGAGCAACTCTGGGAGGGCAAGGATCTGCTAATCAACCAGAGAACGACCAGGTTGACCTCGACAAGGTAGTGTATGAAAAACCCAAGCTCGATTCAACTTTGTTCTTGGAAATGCCGAAGACTTGTAGGGTAGAATAGCTGCAACATGGGGATGGCGCCCTCGGATGGATCGTCCAAGATGAACACGCTCGACCAGTGAACAAACACGACACCTCGACTTATCCTCGGCGGTCTTAATGACAGGATTCAGGAAGAGAACACCGACAGTCGCCACGGGATGCGTCTTCGGAGCATCTTGAAGGGTGAAACAAGTCCATTCTTTGAGTGGTCACCCTGAGCAGCACCGCTGAATGGGCTGTTGAGTTTTTTTCGCCGCGCTTTTCACAATTTACCTCCGGTTCTCCTTTACCACCATCGTTATGCCGGGTGCCAAGGACATGACTGTGGATCTCTCTTGGTAACGGCAAAGAAAAGGAAAGGAACGAGACCAATGACGGAAGAAAAGGAAGACCGCCTACTGCTTCTATGCTCCTTGGTAACAAATCTCCAAATCATCAGACACCGGCGGGCGAAGAAAAGCACCCCATGCCGACCTGTGCTCCAAGCCAGATACAGTTTGCCAGTGGAATAAGGTGTCCAGCAGCTTCGGTATCTTCCCCGCCATCTACATCAACGACATCGCACATAGACTCGGACTTGAGCTGACCTGGGCTGAGAATATAGGCCATGAACCGGAAACCGTCCGCTAGTCAACCTCGATACGCACACAGCGATGAATTATGGAGAGCACTGTTCACCCCGGAGGAGGCCCACGCTTTACACGCAAGGGTTCACTGATTACCAGAGCCTGTGAAACTAGATGCATGATTACAGAGTTGGTTTTTCGGTCGGAGCAATACCACATGGCTTATGACGCACCTGGCAAACACCCTGAAGTTGCAGGCATTGAACATCTCGACGCCTTGGAGAACCTTGTGAGCCCTACCATAGCTTGCGCCTCGCCTTGTGAACAAGCAACAGTAGGTCCAGGGTGATACATCCTGGAGCTTGCGGCTCCCGCGGAATCCGGCCCACAGGCCAGGACCCTTTCCTCTCGCCCAGGAGATCATCCTGAAACTGGCCGCCTAGGAGGGTACGACAACAAGGATTGAAAAGATATTCCCCTCCTCTATGGACAAACGAAGGGTCCTCCTCGAGCATGACGCAGAAGAGAAGAAAAGGAACGGCGCTAGGTTGCACCAGTTGCTCCATACCCGTAAGACGATGGAGTGAGTGGTGGGAAGCTACCAAGCTAATGGACAATTGAGGTTGATCTACAACAAGTGATCAATCTACCGGTTTGTCTTTGATCGTGCGTCACGATGAACGACCATCAAGAGGCAAATGGCACATGTCCCCCTAGGAAATGGACTCAGATTCGATCCGCGACTGAAGTATTCATTATTTTGGTTTCGCTTCCCATAATGAAACGCCATCTACATCAATACAACTCCAACAACTCCGATCCCTTGATTAATAAAAGACAAAGAAACAAAAACGAACGCTCAGTTCCACCAGAGGCATAACAGGTAAGAAGAGTAATGTATCACCCTCTCCTTCACCTCACATCTTCAACAGCACGTCATTCTCAACAATCTTATCCTTCCAACCCTCCGCCGCCAACCTTACCATCGCCCTCCCCAGCTGCAGCGTCCCGATCCCATGGGACAGCGGCCCAAACAGCCTCTTGGGAGCCCTGCTGCTGGCCTTCGTCGGGCCCGTCGTCGTCGTCGTCAGCCCGCCCGGCCGCGCGATGAGCACCTCGAACCGGCCGGCGCCGTACGCCTCCTCGAGGTCGCACAGCGCCCTCTCGACGGCGCCCCTCCTGGTCCTGCGCGAGTCGTACAGGAACAGCAGCGGCTTCCTCTGGTGCTCCCGGTTGGCCCTACTGCCCCCGCCGCTGCACAGGACGAAGCGGAACTTGCGACCGGCCGGGGTCCTGGGCGCGAGGCGGGTGCACATGACCTTGGCGCCCGTGAGGGTCAGGTCGATGTCGGCCTTGAGGCTCTTGTATATGTCATCCGTGGGCTCGTCAGACTGGCCGCCAACTGCCCTATAGACGGTATTAGTATTGCAGCAGGTATTCCGACATCTACCAAAACGCGAAATCGTAATATGCAATCTCGTTTATATCAAGATGAGATACTACTGACGAGAAAAGAACGGCAATGGTATGGTAAAACTCACCATAGACAAGCCTCGGCTCCCACGAGCCTCTCCATCAACTCGTCCGGGTAGTGCGAGAAGTCGTGATGCATGATGACCTCGGTCTTGGGGTGGCTCTCCACCTCGCCCGCCACGGCCCTGCGGGCGAGGATGACGACCTTTGTGATCCGCGGGTCGGCGAGGCAGGCCTTGATGATGCCCCGGCCGGCGGTGCCCGTGGCGCCTGTGACGATGACCTTCATTTCCGCTTAGTCCTCACGCGGCTGTAGAGGAGCGAGCCAGACATCCAGAGAGGTCAGTGAGTCAAACGTATATATCAGCCAGGTGACTGATATTGGCGGTAGTGATAGTTGATATTGGGTTTTTTAAATCCCCGGTGATTTTCTTCAGAGGAGGCTTGATTTGATATGTAAGTTGATATGCGGTGCGTGACTGGCAGCGCTCGGCACAAAGATGCCGATCGACTCGGGTCGTGGGGGGAAGCAGTGCCGCCCAGGTGAAACCTAATAGCTGCACCTTCTTTGTCCTCCGGGCGGTATAATTGCACTTTGGTTTGCAGCGAGAACAGAGTGAAGGTGCTCATTCACTGGCTACAGGTTTGCCAAATGGCGGCGTGGTGGGCAAAGGGATCAAGATTCTCTCTATACATATACAACTAACATAGTATGCTCTATGCACAACCAGCGACGATGCCTTCGGTGATGCGACGACAGGGTATAGCGCTAGAGTAACAGTTTTTTCCTATCCACGGCATTGATTACCGCTCTCTGGTTTCTGAAACTTTGGGCATCAGATGGCAGACAGAGTCCGCATGGGCCTCTGAGGCCGTGCAGGGCGAGCCGCATATCCGGGCCGAGTGGAGCTCGCGCTCATCTCTTTCGTAAGTGATTTGCGGCGCTTGGCTCGATGGGAAATTCGAGACAGATCGAGCACACAGGTCAATTTGAGATGTCAGTGTTGAGTTATGCGCCGGTGCCTTGCAGCTGACTCAGGACTGAGACTCCCGAGGCCATCATTGACCTCAAGCTATGCCCACGAGAGCCGGTGATGGGATTGACCAAAACCTTGGAGTGTCTGCTCCGTGTCACGAGCATGCACAAGTGTAGTGCCAGACCCAGATAATCCAACCAGTCATCCATTGTGGCAGCGCGGGTACAGCCGAACCCAGCAACCAGTCTGTTCGTTCGGCTCACAACATCCGGGTGGATGCACTAAAACCGCCGTCCGCACATCACCACTGCAACTCTTCTGGTGCTGCCTATTCTGTGTTTGTAGTTGATTGTCCTGGTGCCAGCCTTTCCTTTGTGCTGTCAGTTGCACACGACGTATCATCACCGCATCATGCAGCAACGCATACCATACTCCAACTCCTTAAAAGCAACATCTTCCCAGCATAGCCCAGCACAGATCCCCTCGCACCGGGCAAATCGGCACGTCCCCCACACCTTCATTCGATGCCGTTTGTTCCAGCGGAGAACTCTTGCCCCCGACATTCCGCCCATTCGTTCCACGAAAGAGGCCGTAATTAGACCCTAGATTGTCACACGACTGGGCCAGAAGTCGCCCCCATCCACATCATCTCTGTCGCGTCCATTGTTCGTCTTCGTATGCGTAGCACAGACCTCTGGTTGCCTAGTCTGCCAGCGGCACTTCTTCTGAGTCCCGCTCAAGTGAGGGATCAAGAGACGCTGCGCCACTGGAATATTCGAATATTTTATCAATCTTCTCGTGTGGTCCAAGGTATTTTAACCCTGTTTTCTCCTTCGTGACTTGTTTTGTGATTTGAATGCCGCAAGGCTTGACGCCAGTGCAACGATCGACATTGGTGTTTCATGCACTGCATCCCAACAGACTTTGCGCTGGCAGTACTGTTACTGCACTTGCAACCAGTCTCTGCCCAAAGGGAGGGGTTGGCATGTTGTAGTAAATGAATCCCTCTGCGCGCGAGTCAACCGAGTCAAGTTAGTGACGCCAAGATGATGCATTGCCGTGTTCCGCGAGGTTGCACATTTGGTATCATCGGGCGACAAGTCATCAGAATGTAAATTTTTTTTCTCCCTTCTCCCCTGTTCAACCGAAGAGCATGGGCGCTTGGTCGCCACGGACGCGGTCCCCGAGCCTGGTGACAAATAGCCAGGCTGCCTGGGATAACTTCTCGGTCAGCTCGCCCTGCTGGACGACCTTGAGCCGGCTCTGGCCCAGCACGAACCCGCCACATGATATCTGCTCTACACGGACAGAAGGGTGGAACATGTTGAGGGCCAGGTGGTGGTCGATGTAGGTGGCTAACGCCTCGAGAAAGGGCTGGCTCTGGGCCCCCTCTTCGGATCTCCAAGCCCACCCGTTGTCGTTGTTGGGTCCTGCGAGCCGTCGGCGTTCGCGAGGGTCCTTCTCCCATGCTGCGTCTGTCTTCTTCTTTTCGAGTGTTTTCCCCACACGGACGAGTCTTTGTAGATCTTTCGGTTGAATCATAATGTCCATCGTTCTAAGCCCCGATTGCGTCGATGTTTTCTTGCCCTCGTCCTCCTCTTCGTCGCTCGGATCTGGGTCTGGGAGAGGTGCATTGAAGCCCAGCGTTATGACAAAGTCCGGACCTCGTGGTGAGAGCCCAACCGTTTGAATCCAATCCTCCCACACTGCCGTGATCGTCCTGGTCCCCAGAGCAAGCCTGCTCACCCGACAGTCAAACGTCGTCGCCAGCCACTCGCCGATCACGTTCTTGAGAGCAGCAGGCATGCGCAGCAGCAACAGAGGCAGCCGGAGAAAGTTGCCATTATCGAGCTTCTTGCCCGTCTGCTCCTGACCCGGGTACATCTCCCAAGAAGACTTGCCCAATTCTCCTTGTCCAGCCGATCCCGGCATCAAGATCGCAATGTAGGCCGCATTCTCGTGCCGTATCTGGATCCACAGCCCTCGCTTCTCCTCGTCCGACAGCTCCTCCCACGCACTTCCCTCGCCTTGGAAATCAGTCGCGCTCCCCAGGACTGCCTTGGCGTCGAACCACTGCAGCTTGACCGACCGCAGAGGCCCGACCTGGCCGCCAGGCGTCTGAGATGATTCCAGCCCGATCTGGATCCCGCGCACCACGTCCCCTACTAGAACATCGCGCAGGCGGCGGCTGAGAAGCTCGAGGCGAACTGGGGTCAGGCCGCCGGGCCCAACGTAGAGCGGCGAGACGGAGTGAGTGGAGAAGGTGGTGTTGAAGAAGGGCGGCGCGGCGTCGGCGTCGGTGTCGGCGGCGTTGGAGCTTTGGAAGGCGCTAGAGGCTTGCGAGACGCTCGATATTCGGGCGCTACGTCGGGACATGGCTGTTCATGGGCATTATGGAGCCCTCGATGTATACTTTGGGGATTTCTGGTATTTTGGTAGGGGTTGGAATTTGCGGTGTTGGAAAGAGTAGATTTGGAGGTGGATGTAGCTTGGTGGGGGAGACGCGCCTAAACGCGACTGTTGGTGTGCTCTAGCACTTAGCTTTCAGAGCAGGACAGACATGGTCAAGTCACCACAAAGCCTAAGTTTCCATTAAGTTAAAGAAAATTGATCATTAAGCCCTTGATTACGGAGCTTAATCTTCCCCTCTGCATTGAGCACTTAATAATTGATTTCAATGGTAGTTTTTTCCCCATCACTAGTAAAAGTGCAATATCATTCAACGGATGACAATATCATCCAATTGATGATGACTAAGCCAGACTTGAGACAGTTAATCTCAACGTTGGAAGATGTTCTGGGCCTGCATCCTACCCTGTCGAAACTTCATTGGGTGCTATCCTCCTAGCGAGCAGCATTTCTAAGCCGAGGATCTTGTGAGCTTGATTTGTCAACTAGATGCCAAGATTCAAAGTCTGCTGACACTTCATTCTGACATCAGATCAGCCTACCCATACCATAGAATGGCAACTATGGGAGATTATATGTTACAGCTCATCATTACTTGTCGTTGGGGTCTTTACTGTCAACCAAATGATGCTAATTCCGTGACTCAAGGTTCTTTAGAGAGGCTGAGCGCGCCACACTACAGTCTATATCACCCGTCCACGTTCTAGTTCGATGACACTTAATCCTTTCATAAACTTGGATATCATGGGCCGTGGGTAAAGATGAAGGAATAGAGGGGCAAGAGGGGTTGCGTTCGGCCAACTTGGCCGTGGTGGGTACATACTTACCCACTATCCCAACAGCTGTCATGAATATGGGGATTGGCATCAGTTCTCGAGTTATAAATAGGGAGTCGTTCTCATGACCGGCATGAGAAATTTCGACCCAGTTGAAGAACAACATCCATCCCAAGTATTATCATGGCACCAACCGCAGTTAGCTGGAGCACTTCCTCCCAGGTGAGTGACCTTTCTGGCCTCGTTCTGCAAAATGAACGACCTACCCCCGAACTGGGAGACAAGGACGTCCTGGTGGAGCTTCGGGCTGCCTCTCTCAACTACCGTGACCTCGTTGTTGCAAAGGTGAGTCTTGAGTTTCCCATTTCTACGTTGAGTGTTGCATTTCATTCTTTTGACTCACAATTGCCCCAGGGCAAAGGCGGTTTAGTCGCACCGCCAGGTGCCATTCCAGGTTCCGATGGCGCGGGAGTCGTGGTCAAAGTAGGAAGCCAAGTTCAAAACCTCCGACCAAATGACAGAGTTGTCACGCACATGGTCCCGGAGAGGTTTCCAAACGATTCGATCCCTCCCTTGGGGGATGACGAGCTCCCGGGGTGGAGCCACATCTGTGCTGGCTTGGGCCAGGAAATGAATGGCACATTGACTACATATGGCGTGTTCCCCGAGAGTTGCCTGGTCAAGTTTGGGGACGGGATGAGCTTCGAAGAGGCTTCTACTCTTAGCTGCTCCGGAATCACAGCGTGGAACTCACTTATGGGTCTCGAAGGGAAACAAGTTAAGAAGGGAGATTGGGTTTTGGTTCAGGGGAGCGGTGGCGTGAGCGTCGCCGCGTTGCAATTTGCCGTTGCGGTTGGCGCTACTGTAGTTGCTACCACAAGCAGTGACGAGAAAGGCTCGAGGCTCAAGGCTCTGGGTGCGAGCCACATTGTCAACTATCGCCAGACGCCATTGTGGGGTGCTGTTGCCAAAGAACTGACTCCTTCTGGCCGCGGGTTTGACACCATTGTGGACGTGGGTGGGAATGCCACCCTGTCCCAATCGATGGCTGCTGTACGACGAAACGGTGTGATAACCGTCATTGGTATGATTGGCGACGCAGATGTTGAGCCAACCCCGATGATGGCCGTGCTCTTCGTCGCTTGCGTTGTCAGGGGCATCTTGCTAGGGTCGAGGGCAATGATGAGAAGCATGGTCAAATTTGTCGAGGACAACAAAATCAAACTAGCACTCGACGACGAGGTCTTTGCGCTTGCAAACCTGAAAGACGCTTTCAAAAGGCTAGAGGAACAGAAGCACTTTTCTAAGGTGGTAATACAGATCCCAGGTAAGGTACAGAGTGAAGAAGTATAAAGACGACGGCAGCTCAGTCGTCTAGGGCCGAGGGAGCGCGTGGAATATGCCATTGTCAGTCTTGAGAAGAAAAATACAAGATATTACTGACCATGCGTAACAACCTGTTGTCTCCCATGATCCAAATGTCGCTGTAAATCTCAAAATAGCAATGATCTGGTATCTTGATAGGATAATAAAACGCCAAATAACATCTCGACTGGGTCAAGTTTCCCGAGTCATCCGACTCATTATGCACCAACGCTGAATCCAAAAGAACCGTCAAAGACATCCAGTTTCGAGACGTCCGTGTTCTTCTCGCCACGAAGAGCACGAAGAATGTCAAAGTCGGGGACCTTGTTGGCCGGGTAGAAGAGAAGGAGGTTGTCCATATCATCTTTGGTTAATTCGCACATCTCTTCCCAGTTGTATGTGTCGCTCACTTTCGACATCCTAGTCACAGTCAGTTTCGCCTTGATTGACTAGAAACCATATTTCCACCCACCATGTCATCCGCTTCGGGCCATCCTCCGAGGTCGGCGCGATCTTCCTCAACTTGACCCTTAGCTCGCCAATATTCTCGATTGCATTTCCAGCATTCTCGGGCAACGACTTGGCGATGAACTTGCGGATTAGAGCAGCGATTCTCGGCCCTTTGCCGTTGGTGCTGACCATGATCTGGAGTGGTCCATCCCGGTGCACGCTTCCGAAGTAGAAGTCACACTCAGGGGGCACATCCGCAATGTTGGCCGGGATCTTCTTCTCCTTGCATAGCTTCCATATAGCGGTCGAGGCAGCGGGATCGTCGACGGCGACCAGGACCATCTCTGCACCATCGAGGTCAGAAGGCTCAAAGACACGGTCCACGTGAGTAACCTGCTTCTCAGCTATTCTGTGGCGAACTTCGTCGTTGAGACCCGCCGAGGGCGCCACGACGGTGACAGCGGCGTCCGCATTGAGGCAGTTGAGGATTCTTCCAGCAGCGACCTGTTACAGACCAACGGATCCCAGAGTCAGTATCCACGACGTTTTTTCTTTGTCCTGTTGCAGCTTGGGTCTCACTCACCTCACCACCTCCAACAACCAGAACCTTCTTACCCTTGATCTGCCACGCCAAGATCAGGCTGCCACCGGGCTGGACTTGGGGGAACTTCTTTGCCATGATGGAGACCTGAGAGGGATCACGCGTCATTGCGTTCCACGGGGTTCAGTTGGGTTGAGACAACTGATAAATGATGGCGGACCGACCCTTGCACCTTGCACTTGTAGTGACGCTACCTGACGATAAGATAAGCCCAGCCAGCGTAAGCCTAAAACGTCAGCTGTGGCGGCCCGGTAAGGCGGTACCTGCTCCCCCGCTGCAAACAGTCCGAACTCGCATGTTCCCCCCTATCGCCTGCCTCAAGCACAGGCCGGGAAACCATCCCATCTGAACCCCGTTCCCGTCGACCTCCATCCAATTATAACCAACCCCCTGCTGCGTCTGCCTTGATTCAAAACCCCGGAGGAACATGCCTGCAGCCCTCCAGCGGCTACGACACAAAACCTCCAGTGCAGCACCGCCTACCTGCCCACCAGTTCCCGCCCAGACGAACAGGTAAAAGACAGCTCGAGGGGGGCGCAGTCCGGCCAGCTGACGATCGCTCTACTCTGTTCAATTTCAACTCGCCCCCAGCTTCACCGCCGCTGCCGCAACACTGGTGCTGATGCTCCTCCAACTTTCCCCGTCCCTTCGTGCTTCCCGATCGCAACGAGATGTCCGGACGCAAACTCGGTGGCGGCCGCATCTTGGGCAGCGGTAAGGGCCTCGCTCCTCCGACCCCTCCGTCTGGCGCCCCTCGTTCGCTCAGCCCTCTTGCGCCCTCCGAGAGCACCGTTTCCCTGGGCTCTTCCTCGATTTCCCCGCCTGGCTCGGCGGCTCTCACAGATCTTGGGCAGGACATTGGCTCGAGCATCAGCCTGGGCGCGCAGTCCAAGCGGTCAGCAGCAAATGGATCAGCCTTGGTCTGCCCCATTTGCAATGAAGAGATGGTATGTCCTGAGGATACTACTCGTTGGGCCATCGTGAGCTCTTCCACTAACCGCCGCAGTTGACGCTTCTACAACTCAATCGACACATCGACGACAACCACCAAGAACTTCCCGAGGAGGAGCAGGACGAGGTGAAGACATGGTTCGACAAGCAGGTTCTCAAGGCGAAGCGATTCCAGCCACTGTCCCTCATCAACCAGAAACTCCGCGGCCTGGACGTCTTCGAATCGAACGAGTCCACGCCAAGCCCCCCACCCGTATCCGCATCGGCCGCCAAGTTCCCCGTTGAGGCTGCCCCGATCGACCCAGACGACCTGATCACACGGAAACACTGGCAGCGAACCACGCATGATGACTACTGTACGGACCCAGCCTGCGGGCGGAGCTTGGGTGCGATTGTGGGAAGCGTGAACTGTCGCCATTGCGGCCGTCTCTTTTGCGAGGAGCATACCATGTACCAGATGAAACTGAGTCGGAGCGCCAACCATGAGCCAGTTAGAGGATACTGGGCAAGAGTATGTGAGACATGCTACAAGTCGAGAGATGGGTACAAGGATCACAGCGGACTGGTAATAGATCACACTGCCACGTTTGCCGACATGAGGAGGAAGCGACTAGAACGACACAACCTGGAAGTCTCGAGGCTGGAGAAGCGATTGGCCAAATTGGTACGGCTACTAGAAAGCACGCCAGAGAAGGTATCCGCGAACGCTGGATTATTATCGCCCACGTTGTCTGGGCAAAAGAACCAAAGAAAGCTCCTGGAGCAGTCGGTTGTCACATGGGAGGATGACAATACAGTGCCGAAGTGCCCGTTTTGCCAACAGGACTTTGGGTCGTGGACTTTTAGGAGGCACCACTGCCGAATATGCGGAAGGGTTGTCTGCGCTGATCTGCAGACCGGGTGCTCCTCCGAGGTAGCCATCGATTCAGCTGGCCGTACGTCTTTTCTCCCCAGTGGACATATTTCCTTGGCAAAACTAACAGTCGCAACAGTTTCCACAGAGAAGCCCATAGCTGTCGCAGCGCCGGGGAAACTAAGCATAGACGTGCGCATGTGCAGGGAATGCAAACACACCATCTTCTCCGGGCGCGAGTTCAGCGACTCGATCCATTCAAAACCACCCGATCAGCGGGCCTACGAAACACTCCGCCAATTCGAGCGCGGAATCCGCCAGCTTCTCCCCTCCTTCCACCGCACACTCCTCGCCCTCCACCCGGAGAAGTCCGAGACTGGCGAGGTAGACCTGAGCAAGCCCCCGGCCACACACGCGCAGATCCAGGAGGCTGCCAAGATCCGCAAACGGCTGGTGGACAGCTTTGGAAAGTACGGACTGGCGGCCAAGAGGATGAGGGATCTGCCGAGCGACAGCCTGTCGCAGAGGAAGCTGCAGATGGCTGTGTATACATACGCGAGCGGGTTCCTCCACACCAACATGCTTCCCCTGAAGAGCCTGCCGCAGGTCCTCCGCTCGCGATCATCCCTATCTACACAATCAACCATTTCACGAATATCCCAGCCTAATCCTTCCGGCCTCCGCCACTCAGAACTCGTCGACTCAGAAACCGTCTCCCAGGGAGGCACGACGGATGACGGGGCAAGCACTGTGGTAAGCCTTCTCGAAACAGAGGAGAAGGACTTGCGGGAGAGGCTGGTCGTGCTGGAAGAGCAGCGATTCATGGTCGACGAGATGCTCAAGTCCGCCACGAAATCCCGTCGGTTCGAGGAGGTCACGGCTCTCAGCAGGAACAAAGACGAGCTGGCAGGGGAAATCGACGATCTGAGGAAGAAGGTCGGGGGCGTCGAAGCGCGCTGGGAAGGCATATACCAGAATGGTGCGACGGCAACGTAATGCTCCGAAAATTTTCATGTTTTTTTTTTTCGCCTATTCTTTCATCACTTTGGTTTCGGTTGGGGTTCTTATTTTTCGCCCCCAACGTTTCTTGCAGAAACACACCTTTTTTACAAGGAAAGCAAATTGCTCGGGGGAAAGGGGGGGTTACGTGGAAGGCGGCGGTATCACAATGAACTACTAATCCTAGCATATGTATCCAAGGGTTCTTGCATGGCATGGCGTTTTGAGTTTACAGGGTGGTGGGAAGGGAAAGAGAGAGAGAGAGCTCTTTGAATTTGTTTCCTTTTCAACAACACTTATCTGGGTCGTGAGCTTTTGAGCAATTTGTTGGAGTTAAAGCAGATGCATAGCTAGAATTCGTAGGAGATGAAGCGGACCGTGATGGAAACCGGTCACCTCGAGAGCGTTGAATTAACAGAGTCCTCTGAAGAGACAGCCTGGTGTAGGCAATATATCACACCTAATTGGATATCGGAACGCATGGCACTAAGAGTATCAATCAAACTAGAGCGAAAAGTTCTCTGCACGTCGAAATCTTGAAACTGCAGTTCAAGTCGTTTCATACATTACTATTTGAATCCGCCCAAATAACACGGGCAGCGAGACGTTGGGTATTTACCGCCCGAGGATCAAAGAATGAAAACAACACCATATGTCCCAGAAAAACGCCCAAAAAAGCATACGATCCCAATCCACCTCCCCTTGCCCTGAGCCAGTTGTAGAGGGGCTCTAGCCGGTATGACCATGTCTCGAAACATCTAGCCGTGTGTCCATCAATCCCACATGTTCAGATGGTGTATATACAGGGCTTCGAAACCTAATGAAGAAGAATAACAGGTAATGCAAAGCCAAGGATGCCGGAAGGTAAAAAATACACAGCGAGTTCAATCGTCGTGGCATTAC
The DNA here is from genome assembly GCA_026958235.1 of Clonostachys rosea. NCBI lineage: Eukaryota > Fungi > Ascomycota > Sordariomycetes > Hypocreales > Bionectriaceae > Clonostachys > Clonostachys rosea. The sequence goes on from CP110205.1 coordinate 2,033,587, forward strand.
TAATGCACGACGCCCTCGACGCCACCGAGGAAGCGTCTTACTCTGGTCGGGTCCAGCTCGTCGCTCTCGCTCTCAGCAGCCTTCAGCAGGCCGTCCACTGCGGCGTCAACCTCGTCCTCAGCCACGCCTGTGCAAACTGAGATGACTCGTCGATACTTGAACTCAATGTCTCGACTTCGCCCTTTCAGCTTTTGAACCATTTTCCTCGTGGCGTCAGCGCGACTCTCTAGAGCCTTGATGCGAGTGCGCAGGACAATGGAAGATGGGAGGAACCCTATAGAGGCCTCGGCCGGAGATTCCAGAACGGTGGAGAGTTCTGTTTCCCATGATCCGAGGGGGTTGGATCCAGCTTGTTCTTGCATGAGGCGAATCTTGTCATCCTGGCGAGTACTGGCCAAGTTGGTGATGATCTGGCGGGCAACCTGCTGCTTTTTCAGGGTGGCAGAGAGCTGCTCGACAGTCTTTCTGGCCTCACCTAACTGTGTCGAAGTCGTTCGCAGTGTTGAGTGAATGGAATCCACAGATTGTTGTTTAGCTTTGATTTCCTGCTGGAATGAGGTGCTTGTCTCTGTCAACAGGTGGGTAATGGCTGTTTTGAAGTTAGTCATAAGGTCTCCTACAATAGGCAGCAGAAGAAAGTACTTACAAGTGATGATCTCATCGCTGCTCTCCTTATTTCGCTGGCTGGAACCGACTGCGCCGTTCGTATCAGACTGCTCCACTACTGTCTTCTCCTCTGGGTTCTCGCCACCGATGCCGAAGTCAAGCGGTCGCAGGCCAGCTCGGTTGGCAATCTCGGGATCTGCGCCCACTTCGAGCAGTTGTGACACTATGCTGCGATTGCCTATCCTCGCTGAGATGTTCAGAGCGGTGTCGCCAGCGCTATCCTGGGCGTTAACTATTTCGCTCATGAACCGCGCGATGCCCATCTTGGGGGTGGCTGTTTGCGAGCTTGAGGGGACGTTGCCGTTGGCTTGGCTGTTCGGCACACTGCCCTGGCGCACAACCCACTCGAGCAGACTCTCCAGGTAGTACCTGCTTGCCGAACTGCGCCCCTTGACTGCGCTGGTTACAGCAATGTGGTGAAGAACTGTGCGTCCCTTGTGATCGCGGGACTCTACGGTACCACCTAAAACCTCGAGCAGGTCGGGGAAGGACCCATGATCCATGGAATTAGTGACTAGGCAGGCCCGCATTAGCGCTGTCTCGCCCGAGGTATTCACTCGATATGCAGAAGCTCCGCATGAGATGAGGGCGCGTAAAAGGGGCATGCGGGACAAGGTGGCAGCCCAATGCAAGGCTGTGTGGCAATGCGCATCGATTGGCATATCGAGTTCCTGGGGGGTAAAAGTTTGGAGAACCTCATATCGAGTGATATCTGGCGCACCGTCGTCCATGAACAAGTCCATAAGAAGGCTGCGCTTGTGTGTGGTTTCGGGCGTGTGGTCCATGGGCAAGGGAGCGAGAGGACCGCCAAGATCCTCGTTGGGACTCTGGTTGATACCGTTATATACGAATGATTCGTTGGGCTCGGTGGGAGACCCGGGGAATGCGCTTGCGTTGGCGTACATATCGAGAGTCGGCCCGTAACTAGCAATACCACCAAAACTTTCACTAGGTGTCATGGCTGTGCGTTGGCGCTTTCGAGGCGGTTCAGGTTCGGTAAGGGCGCCTTGAGAAGAGGGTTGTTGCTGTGCCGAAAAACTCAAGTCTGGTTGCTGACCGTAATCAGAAGCGTAGCTCTGCTGCGAATTCCCGGGGAAATCATCGTGCCCTGATGCTTGACGGTTGAAGCTTGGAGCTCTCGTAGGCCCATTTCGGCTCCTGGGGCCGGGAGAGTCGAATCTGGCCTTGCTGATGGCAGCAACTGCGTGAGACGCGGTGGTAGAAATGCTCTTGAAGAAAGTGCCCGAGAGTCCACTGGCTCGGCCATCAGCGTTCGAATTGTAGAGTCGCTTGCGTTGAGCAGCCATGGCCTGCTCCTTGGTCGGCGTGTTGAGGTCGCCTCGACCGGCCACACCACCGTCCTGCCCCATATCGTAGGTCAAAAGCGGCCGTAATAGCTCCTCGACTCCATACTGGCGGCAAACTTCGACTCCTCGATCAAATTTGATCCAAGTGCCCTGGTATTTGCCGTAGCCGCCCTGAACTTTTTCGTGCTCGCCCGTCTGGATCTCCTTTTCGAGGATTTTTGTGCGCTTGCCCTTATCTACACCGGCGACTTTCAGAATCTGCGTCGCATTGAGCCATGAGTCGTTTCTCCTGCGCATGACAGCGATGCCATTGACCTCCATTTCGTATACGTCGACGCCCGAGTATGAGGCCTAGAGAGGAGAAAAGATCTGGTTAGCCTGACTGGAGAAGTCTCTTCCTATCGCGAAGCTGTGACATACTGAATAGATGGGCGAATCCATTACGGCGCTACCGCCAAATCCGCGGTGGAAGGAGCCCTGCAGCCCCTGTTGGGATTGCTGGCTCATGGTGAAGGATTGTTGGGAAGATTGCGAAGCTGATGGCATGCTGAAGTCGCAATTAGGATTCGAGTCGCAAGACGACCTGCGCGGGAAGTTGGTGGAATCTGAATCGTCAAGGGCCGCCAAGGGCCAGCGAGATGTCTGTCACACCCGCCAGGATGGATGGTTGCCAAGGGCGAGGTTGCCAGCCGGATACCTTTGTTGGATGCTCAGGGTCGGATTTTCCAAGCAGGAGCGGGAATCCGGGATAGGCAAAAGCGAATGTGGAAAACACGGTGGTCGAGGGAGAGTTGTGAAGGCCCGGAGGGGAGGGAAGAGGGAATGATGGGGGAATGGACAAGTTGAGAGTGGTGCGTGGAACTAATTAATTATTGTACTAGGCGCGCGGAAATGGGTTGCAGCAGTAGCGACCGGGTGGTGTGAGAGGTGTTGGTGGTAGTGGAGCGGCGTCGAGGTGGTAACAGAAAGTGGGATAAAAGTATGCAGGTGATTGATTGATTTTAATCGAGAGTCGTGGGCTCTGCTGCTTGTTGGATCCCAGTCAGTCGTGGAACAGGGAATAAGGTACTTGAACAATTCGGAGATGGAGTAGTGCAAGTGAGGTAAGGTAGTAGAGCCGAGGGGAATAGAGCAGTCTCCGCTTCTGCAGCCAAGTAATTAACCTGAGCGAACACCTGCCTTTGTTCCTGAAGCCGTGTCTCAAACCCCCTCAGGTGAACGAAAGAAAAAGAAATCCTTTGATTACACCTGAAAAGAAGCCAGTTGCAAGTCCAGGCTGTGAGTGTATGCAAGAAGAGCTGGGGCAAGGTGAAGGAATCAGCTGGACGGGAAGACGGAGGGAACTCGAAACTACCTGGTAAAGAGAACTTACGATCGTGCGGTACAACGTTCATATCACAGCCCTCCAGCCTCAAGCGTGAACGCACCACACCTTCCCTTCCATGGCGGCGGATCTGAGGATGAGCTGCATTAGTGAGCCCGAGGCCTGATACGCGTCCCGACACGGGTCTCGGTGAGGCGGCCAATTTAATTGTTGCAGGGCGACGTGTCTTTTTCGTGATTTTCGTGACGTGACGCGTGACCCGCGATGAGGCCCTAATTCACGGTCGCCATGAGACCTTAGGCGTCTCACTGCACAATGCGCTGTGGTGGCCGCTTATGTCAGCAATGCCTCACCAACCAAGTGGGTGACAGGAGAAATGAGACACCTAGTGAAAGGGTGGTTATCAATCGACTGCTTTCTGTAATAAATAGAGGAATTCAGTCGTGTAAAATAAAATAAAGTGACAATATATACAATATTATCTCTGGAGTAGGTATTATTAGGACTCAATAATCTGATAATACCGGTCGCAGACTTGAGAATTAGCAGCTTAATGTTTGAGTGTCTCAATTTCAATGTCACCCACTTGCCAACCTACAACAAAGATGTGCCATGTCACCAACAGATCGGTGCATAGAACGGATCGAATCAGGTGCATATCCGAATTAGGATATGCTTGCATGATTGTAGAATGTATAATCTTTATCCCAAGCTTGCAGCCGAGGTACCACCCACCTTTATGCGTGCACTTCCAGGCCGCATGGAACTGATGATAGGTACCTGTCGGTACGTACCGCAACCAGTGCCAAAATTTCCCTCCAACTTCAATGCATCTGCGTACAGCCCAAGGCCATTTCATATCGCCCAGTCTTCCGCAAAACAAGTGCAGGGTCTTCTACTTGTTTCAGAGCTCTATTTTAGCCGTGTCTCAAGTGCTTGTACCTGACCCTCGTTTCCTCCTTTGTTCTGTAATACAATGCCTGCGGCTCCGCCACTCACGCCCACCAACATCAAACCACTCCATCTCTATCGACAGCTCCTCCGTGAAGTTTCCTACCTGCCCCCGGCCTTTTCCGACTCTATCCGAACTATAATTGCCCATCGATTCCGCCTCGATAGAACGAAGAAAGACCTCGACGTTCCGGAGCGTCTTGCCCGAGGCAGGAACGCCTTGCGCCGACTACGGGACGCCAACCATGGCGGCTCTGGCCCCATGCTCGGGCTGTTGCTGAGAGGATTTGCCAGGTCGGGCGCATCGCGGATCAGCTTACTCTCGAAGCTCTCAGCAAAGGACGCCCCCAGTGACTCTGAAGCGCTTGCGAAAGCTATGGATGAGCTACAACCCACAGGCGATGGCGGTGGCGGTGGCGGTGGTTCTACTCTGTCGAAGACGAAGACAATCAAGTACGGCTGGATGGACAAGCTGGATAAAAAGAAGCTATCTAGATTCGCGACGTCCCAGAGACGTCAGCAGGAACGGATTGGCCCCAGCACACTCTCAGATTTCTCCGGTGTAAAGGCACCTCAAGAAAATCAGCATGTGCCGAAATTGAATACATGGGGAAAACCTCCTTCGGAGTACGTTGTGAGGGCCAACCAGGCCAAGGTCTGGAAGAAGACACTCGGCATGATACTGCCTCCTCTGCCAAAGCCGCAATGGGAACTGCTCCGAGACTTGGCCAATGGTGCTCAGGAGACAGCTCAGTGGAAGTTGCCTACCCGCAGGGCAAAGGCGAAACCTCTATCTGGCCCTACCGAAGACTCTGAATGGGATTGGAAGGCATACGCCCTGAAACCAACTACTACAATCGAAAATCGTTCCAGTCTCCGGGAGTCACGCTTCTCTCTCTCCCGAGACGAGGGGAATCCCTTCACTCTACGAAAGAGGGCTTCGGCAACCAGGTCAGATCGATGGTTCCGCCGCGCATACGACACAATATGGAGGAACAGCGCTGTCATGGAGCAAGACCCTCAAACATTGAACTACGATATCACCTGGGGAGGTGAGGCCGACAAATACCCCCGCCCAACCCAACGTCAACTTCAATTCCTTGATTCGGCTCTGCCCCAACCCGAACCAAAGACGACATCACGACGGCGATGAATGATTCTGTAATTCTATTTCTCTATATGCCTCTAAACCTTTTTTTTTCTACCCAAGAAAGTGTACGAGCCGCCTACTCCACTCAGTCTAATGAATGGGCCAGCTTGTTCAAGCCCTCTCCATCAACACGCATACCCACCCAGTCGTTCATAGCAACTGCTCCGATGCTCTCATAGAACTTGATACTTGGCTCGTTCCACTTGAGCACAACCCACTCCAGTCTCCCACCCTCCATGACCAGCACCTGCCTGCTCAGCTCTACCAATAGCCGCTTGCCATATCCCTTGCCGCGATACTGGGGCCGGACGAACAGATCCTCGAGGTAGATGCCAGCCTTGGACCGCCAGGTGCTGTAGTTGTAGAAATAGAGCGCCATGCCTGCGGCTTCGCCCTCCGGCGTGAACAGCAGAAGGCAGCGCGAAGGCCGGGTGGGCGATGTGGGTTCCGTTACAGGCACCGAGGGACTGTCACTGGTGGCGTCGTCTGGAGCGAAGGCGACTGTGTCCTGGATCGTCTGAACCGTTGCCTTGACGGCGTCGGACTCACGCTCGTAGTCGGCCAGCTCCTGGATCATATCAAGGATGATTTGCGCTTCTGTTGTGTGGCAGGTCAGCTCCGATCTTCGGCGACTGAGCTTTCAGGACCCCTCACCTTCGCGGCGCGCATGTCGGACGACAGCTTGGTTGGCGGTCATGATGAGACTACGCTATTTCTGTGAATTGGGGGTTCTGTACGAGGAGATTGACAATATTTCAATTTGGCGACGAGTAGAAAACGAAGTTATCCAGTCTCAATTTATGTAATTCCATCGTGGGGTAGCATCTGCAGAGTCGCAACGGAGGGCGTCGCAGACATTTTGGTGGGGCGATGCACTACACCGAACTGTGCGGCGGTTATTACTCCGATGCACGATCTCTCCGACCGACCGACTTTTCACAGTCAAGGATCTTGAACGTGGGCGAAGAACATAAACAAGGTTCAAGCACAGCAGCCTTGACCACAGGGCGTCTTCAAACAAATCTATAAACCAGAATAGAACAATGAAGTGGCAAAAGGAACGTTTGCCGACAACTCATAAATAAACAACCTGAGGGTTAAAGTTCTGAGCTCCTCAAAACCTACTCGCGCCTTCTAGGATAGTATGCACCTTGAAGAGCACAACATCAATTGCGTGCTTGCTGAAATTGCTAAGACCGCAATCGGCATATTTCCAAGAGCACCCAAAAAATAAATATGAAATAAAGTTATTCGTCCCGTGCCAGTGGCACTTGCTAGTGACTGTCCGATGCTGTCATATCCCGATATGCTCTGGTCTGAACACTCCTCCATCAAATTCCCAACTTAGAAGCACAGATTACTTGACGCCCAGGGTAGTGTCTATCACCTCAACCATGAACATTCCCTGTCATCAGTCTGTGCTATTTGGTCTTAATTTGGCAATGTACTCCGGCCACACTGAGCAGACCTCAGTCACTTGCCTCGCGTCGTTATTGAGCACAGCAACATGAATATTAATCATTTATTTAACCATGAATCGATTGGTGGTTATCTTGACGGTTGTCTTGCGGTGATTGAATTGTAATATTCCCACTCTCTGTAGCTACAGCTTTGATCCTATTCTCATCTCCCCATCCCTCACATGGGCACGAGCTCAGCCATTCAAGATATCTGGGGAAAGGAGTAAGTAAATCAATATCATTTTGCTCAGCTGCCAACAATTATTGCTTCAAGTACACCAATACCCCCGTCGACTCCTCAAGCAACATCGCGGGCTACCTATTCCATCATCCGTTACAGTTCTCTACTCAAGAATCCATGCCTGGAGTCACATCGCCGCTAAAATATTTGCACACGAAATGCTCAATTGAACCCCTATCTGAAAGGGTATTGTATTACTAGGTATAGTATTTGAGGGCTACGGAAAAACACTCCATAATGCGATCCCCAAAATGCTTGAGAAAGGAAGATGTTAAATAATTGACATGTTTGTTTCCTCAGAATGGCAGTCTATCAGATCGGACACGCAAACCAAAAAGGGAGATAATCCCATCAAAACGATAAATTAGAGACTGGCAACTTAGATGCCACCCCGCCCGTCTTTCCACCATAAGCTAACAAATCGAAGCGTTCATTGCTCGACAGGGATATATAAGAGAAAAAGGCGTGGTTCTTGTTTTCGGTCATAAACGCCCAGGGCTCACTGGAAAGCCGAGACGCGTGAGAGGGCCATCGAGCCGGGTCGTTGGCGGAGAGAGATGAGAAGAGTACGTGTATCGGCAAGGCGTTTACAGGAAGAACACGGGGACGAGCAGGACAAGCCCGGCGATGATGGATGGGACCGCGAGAGTGCCGGCAGCATTGCAGTCGTCATCGTCGCCGCCACCGCTGCTGTGGCTGCTGCCGCCACCCTTCTTGCGCTTGCACAGGTTAGAATTGCCAATGCTGGTTGACAGCGCAGTGCTGGTAGTCGAGGAGGAAGAGCTGGTGCGGGTGGACGCAGCGAGGAGGGTCGCCGAAGCAGAAGTTGTGGCGAAGGCAGTCGCGCGGGCGGAGGTGGAAGACGAAGACCCAGAGGAGCCGGTGCGGCAGCGTCCATCGGACGTGCAGGTCTGGCCGGCGTTGCAGTATGTGCCGGCGCCGTCGCCGCAGCAGATACCAGTGCTGGGGATACAGAAGTCGCCGCACTTCTTCTTTCCAGTGTCGCAGGTGGCGGTTCCAGTGCAGGTCTTGCCGACGGGGCAGCAGCCCTCGGACTGGCAGACGTAGCCGGCTTTGCAGGAGGCGCCGTTTCCGTCGCCGCAGCAGGTGTTGGTGATGGAGATGCAGTAGTTGGTGTCACATGTCTTCTCGCCAACCTCACAGCTGGACTGGCGGTTCTCTAGAAGAGGAGGGAAGTTTGCGACGCCTCGGGGCAGGAGGTCTTCTTGGACGCCAGCGGGGATATTCTTGCCCTCGAAATCGAAGGCGAGAGCAAACCCAGCCAGGGCAAGGGCGTGAATAAGACGGACCATGGTGTAAGCGGTTGGTAAGAAGGAAGACCAAGTTGCAATATTAAGTCGAAGGGTGAAGAGAAAGAAGGAATGAATAGCAACCCCGTGCTCAAGAAGAGAGGAAGGAAAGAGGATGATGGGGATATCGACAGAAGAGGTCCCGGGACGAGGTGGGGGATACCGAGCTCTTCATATATGCAGTCCCAGCTGCATGTCACCGAGCCAAACGAAGTCAATCAGAAGCCAGGCCCGTTCTGCCTGCCTGTCAGTGAACCACAACAACCGACGAAGAAGAGTCTGCCTTGTGCTAGCGTGGCTACAGGGAACCTGGACCAAAGCGCTCAGAGGAGCGTCCATGGGCTGCCCTACCATTCTGCATTAGCCTGTGGTTTGAGACTGCAGTAGCGCAATGAGAATTTCCCGAAGAAGGAGATGAGCAGTCATCCCTGCAAGGCCGTGTTGCTCGTGTCTGCCCTCCCATGCTTTCATCTAACTCCTGCACCAGGAGCGGGCAAGACTCATCAATATGCCAAGACAGTGACAGTGAAAGAGCTCAGAACATGTCAGCCTCGAAGGCAAACTTGACACTCAAGAGGAGTGAGAAATCAGGGGTGATGGGGTTGACACCAGAGTGAGTGACCGACACCAAGCGATGGAATCAGTCACCGTGGAGGGTGGAGCCTCATCTCTCAGCTGTGAGCGCTCTGTGGGTGCGTGAGTGAGTTGTTTGCAGTGGTGGGTCATGACTAAAGGAATCAGAGACCTCTAGCAGGCTACACATCGGCAAGCTGGCTGGGGCGAGAGCCATGGGGCTTGGCTTCTGTCGCATTGATGGTTGTGCGTCTGGACAGCAGAGAGCGGAGGGCGACGGAAGTGAAGCTCATGCTGATGCCTGTCTGGCCTCTTCCCTCGAGAGTTGTCCCTGGGTGCAGGTCTGGTGGGTGTAGACTCCCAATTTCAGGCAGCGATGGTGATCGTCAACCACTAGACCAACAGCAGGTCGGCGCATCAAAGAAGCATCACATTACCTCACAAAAATTAGTCCCGGGTGTCGCATGGCCGTTGGGATGGATGGTGGAGGACTGAAGGGCTCGGGATGTGGGTGGCGGGCAGTGCAGCCCAGAAATGCAGCCAAGGGGCCTCTGATCGCCAGGCGGCACCTCACTACCCAATAGGCGGGTTTGGCTGCAACTGCCCCCTGAAGCTGGCCCTGGCAGCACTCCACAGGGCTGAAAAGCTAATGCAACCCTGCTAAACCCCGCCTGGATGGTTAAATTTACTCTTCACCACTCAAAATTAATTCCTCGAGTCTCTGGTGCTTCGGTTGAACCAGGGTTCCAGCGCTATGCCTGTTTGCCGCAGTGCGCTGCCCATCCATCGTATCTCTCGTGTCTGTAGCTGAGTGAAGAATTTTGAAATTACCACACAAAGGACCTCTGCGCTGGCCATTTTTCTCACCACCCTTTTGGTAATACGAGCAATTAGCCATATCAAAATATGAGCAATGCCCCTATCATGAACCCACAGCCTCAGCCGCCAAGACCTGCTATTAAACCATGGCAGGATGATCATCGTCAATCATACGGCAATGCGTGGAAACCGGCCAGATCCAATTGAGAGCGTAGCCCTATGACCTTGGCATACCTACCACATACCATGTCTTCTGGCACAGTCAGACAATGCACTGGTATGGCAGCAGAGAGAGTGAAAGCAATCAGAATATGCAATGTATCCGCCACTGTGGTCCTCGAACTGATAACCATATCCAGAAGAGGGACAACCCTATTTCTCCATGCCTGCTCCATGCTCTGTTAGGAACCCCCCTCCTCCCCGTCCTCATGCCGCAGGTGTCATGGATGTCGGTGTAGCGGGATCGACAATCAATGGCCCGCCCAAATGCCATGATGAAGAAAAGACGTACAAACGCGCTGGTTACGCGTGACCCACACCCAAGATCTAGGCCACGGTCGACTGGAAATGTTCTTTTTTTGGCAGCAGAGTGCAGCCATCACCGCCTACTTTTCGTTCGGCTTTAGCTCACTACCTAAGGCAGATTATGACCCGCGGAGGAATAGGATGTGCAGCAACCTGCCAGATCGGGAACACGCTGCCAGATTGATTCTCCCTCCCGCCAACCCAGCTGCCCATCTTTACATCCTCACGAGAAGGAATCATCCAGGAGAGTGCTCTGGCTCTCGTGAGTTGCACTCTCCCTTCACCTACAACCCAATTTCACGAGCCAGGACCAAAAGTGACGCCAAAGATTCTCACCGACCCGACGCCTCCCCGTTCGGGTGGTCCTTTCTCCCGCATGTTTAATGACAGGGAGCGCGGTGGCTGACACAGCGATGGCCGGTGTGCTAGTACTAGCTGCATCGACTCCAGAAAGGCTTGGCCGCTTCTGGAATTCTGTGCGACAGCTCACGGCCGTGCGTCTGCAGCCGTAGCGCAGAGGCCAACCCGATGGATGGCACATGGTAATGAGAATTTCATGCCGCGAGCGTGAGCGTGCTTCAAGATGAAGACTATGGAGTTGGAATGAGATGGAGACGTTACAGCCACCACACCTGGGTACTGCTTCCCTGCGTGCATCTGATCAGCCACGTTGTAGTGCATAGAGATTATCAGCCAATCCAACAACTCTAAATTAGTGTTTTTGTTCCAGATGTGAGGGAGTCAGCAGTGATTTTTACACCAATTGGGGGCCCTCCTTGTCCAATATTCAGCTACTGGCAAGGATCTTCTCACCAATATTATTCCATGCAGCATCAAGGATGAGCCAATTGGTCTGGGATTACACCCGATGAGACATCAACTGGCGTGGTGGCAGAGTGGTCTAATGCGCAAGACTAGAAATCTTGTTCCTTCGGGAGCGTCTGTTCGAATCAGGCCCACGTCGACACTTTCTTTTTGGCATTCCGGCATTGATAATGATCAATCAATCAGTAAATCAATCCTTAAATTAATACACGGGAAAGAGATTCCCGTCGTAAATGCTGTAGGTTGTATCCCTACATGCATGTTGTTGTAATTCTCACCTCACATACGCCTACCCTACACCAGGCGGATGACGATAACTTCAAGTCTTCCAGTGAAGAGTAGCATACCTAGGCCGCGAGAACCCAGAAGAACAATAGGTACAAACAGTGCTTTTTTTACGTATCTTATAAAAAGAGCAAGCCTTTCACTACATGGGCCTTTTCCAGAGTCAAAGCCGTAGTAATTGCATAATCACATTTCTTGCAAATAATTTGTTTAATGCACAAATTTTATAGAGCATCGTCTGACTTCTCCCTCAGGATCAATCCTTCATGTCAGCTTGCCAATTACAACTCTCTTCACTTTTGATGCACACCTTTCGTCATTTTAGAGAATAATAGGTACCTCCGATGGTTCTAAATCATGTAATAAGAGGGAAGCATATTTCCTAGAACAGGAACATTGAATCTACACGTAGCCATCAGCATTACGAACCGCCAATGTCGCAGATTCTAGAAGACCGAACAAGCCTATGTCGGCAATGGAGAAAAAACAGCCAGGTAGAGAGTTGTCCAAATCCATGAGTGCTATACGAACTCCGTATCTCTTTACGGCGCGATTCTGTCATCTCGCCGGTTGGCTTTTAAGTGTCGAGGCAGAAGAGGATCCGATGCATGGCTATAAAACTCCGTTTCTGAAGGTCGCTTGTCTTGTGTTGGAACTTTTTGATGTCACCTGCCCCTATATGAATCTATTTTTCATTCTTATAGATGCTATTAAGTCATTCTGGAGATTTTACGGCATGATGGCCATATACTAATGCTGAAGTGTGACCCTCCTGTTTCCATAAACACTAAGAAATCGACAACTTGATGCTAAACCTAGTATCACAGCACGGCCAACACATCAAAGTTTAGTCTTTTTGCTCGGCTATGTATAACATTTAACGCCACCGATGACCTGTGCTTACATGATGACTTTGTTTTTGTTTTTGTCTCGCTGCCAACATCATTCTTTAAAGTATTGAAGATCACAAGACCCAACTGCGTCTCTGGCTCATTACCTTTTCTGATAGTTCCACAGCGACTTTCATCGACCTCCTGTCCTGAGGATCCTTCGGGTACCTCGATCGTATCCTTTCTTCTTCTATACAAAAAAAAAGCCCGGAGTTATTAGATCGAGTTTTCGATAGCGTAACTAGAGTTGCAACAAGCTTGATCATGCCTACATGTACTCTATCTGATCGCGCCTACGGCTCCAACTCCAACCACACTCTTTATTTTGGCACCCTCGCTTGCTTCTCAAAGTCAGCGTTGATATCGACATCCTCTAGAACAACGTTGCTGTTCTTGGCTGCATTGATTCGCATCTTCCTCAGATGCCAGGTCTGCCGCTCGGTGTGTCTCGTGAGCCACCAAGTCCACATAGTAGCAAGGATGCAAACCCCGCTCATCCCCATTGCCACGGCGAACGAGACTGTATATTTGGGAGCGTACTTGGACTGGAAGATCTGCGGCCCGACGATCGTACCAATCTGACCGAGGGAGTTTGAAAAGGCAATGGCAAAGGCCGAACCAGTGGCCTTGGATGTAGTTTGGAGGCGCCACGGCCACATAGTTGAGAACCAGGCCAAAGACGCCGAAGCCGCAATGGTCGTGGCGGCATATACGCCTCCGAGGTTTGGATAGGTGACCATCACCGCGTAACATGCCAACGTAGCGACCATGTAGATAATTGCGATGAGAGGATACGGCACACCCTTCCGGCCGGTCAAGTACGCGCTGAGGCCAATGAGGAACATGGGTATAACCGCAGAAGGGATAGTGAGCAATTGACTTTCGGCGATGGAGCTGTGGGAAGAATGTTAGATGTGTTTTCGGCATGAAAATCTTGAAAAGTGAGAAGTGGCTTACACAAGCCCCAGATCGGCTACGATGGTGGGCAGGTAGAATGAGAGACCTGAGCCTCCAATTGTCTTTGTCGCCCAGATCAGAGTGAACCACCAGAGACGCTGGTCCTTGAGACTCTCCCAAATTTCGCTCATGTTAAAGTCGGACTCATTTGATCGAGGAGCGTTTGCAGGGAGTCGCGCTTGGAGGAACCTCTTCTCCTTGTCGGTAAGCCATTTTGCCTGTTCAGGGACTGTATCAAGATGTAAGCCTTCATTATCCTCATGAACTGGGTGAGCCTTCTTACAATCAGGGAAAATCCACCAAAGTGAAATACCGAAGAGAATCGTAAATATTCCCTCAACAAGGAAGAACCTATGAGTGTGAACGAATAAATTAGTCGAGGATTGCGGGTACATAAGATGGGTATACTTACCATTGCCAACCGGACAAACCACCTCGTCCAGATATACCGTTGAAGCCAAAAGCCAGGACAGCACTGACGATATTGGCGAAGAACTCGAAGGAGTCTGTTGTAGAGACATGAATCAATTGTTTTGTTATATTGAGAGGGTAGGAGTAGATGATGACGCACAGAAAATCAGAAGCCGGCTCGTCATTTCATCAGCCCGGTACCAGTATGTTAATTGCAGAATGATGCCGGGGAACATTCCAGCTTCGGTCTGCATGCAATTAGCATTGTATTGATGCTACTACTGAAGTAATTCACTTACAAGGCCAAGGAAGAATCGAGCTGCCAGAAGTCCCGCTTTGGACGTGACTGCAGCATGACATGCCAGTGTGATTCCCCAAGTCACCTTACCAGGTCAGTTTTCATGTACAATATCAGCTGAAGAGAACCTATAGACAGACCATAATTCGTGACTGGAACCTTGAAGGGAGCATTTTCTTCATGATCAAGTTCGATGGTATCTCGAACACAATAAAGGGGATCTGTATTCGCCATGTCAGTTCTAAACTTTGGGATATCGGCCGATGAGAAATCATACGAAGTATATTGTGCTGACCCAGTTGTAGTCATTAGCAGTCATTTTGAGCTGTGTCATAATGTTTCGGTCGGTTCCACGGTTCATGATACGAGCATGCGCAGCCTTCAGAATTAGCTGGGCTCCTATGGACTGTGTGCTCCATGTTCTGGACAGCACCAAGGTCACTCGGACTCACATTGTTCGCATCGACATTCTTGACCATGAAAATGACGGCACACAATATCATGAGGCGAATATCTACACGACGCAGCAGCTTCTTCTCCTCTTCGTAGGAGAGAAGACCTCGGTCCTTCATGCATTCATGGTCATAGCCAGTGATCTCGGCTGCATATTCTCCATCGACATCCGCGTCTCTGGGTTGGATGTGCAATTTTCCTTCAGCGGAGGTCTCTTCGCTCCTCGTGATCGGGTCTGTCTTGTCAGCGACGTGGGACGCCATAATGGAGACAAGAAGTGGTTGAAATGGATCTCTAGAGAAGAGACGTCTGAGTTCACACGAGCCAACAAACGAAGTCACTGAGAGACATGCGCTTATAAACTGTTTAGTTCCTGAGGGGCAAGCATGCCAAGCCGGATTTGAGGCTGTTTTATGCAGCCCTGCTTGGTGCTCTTGCAACCGAGAGCATGAATTTTTATCTGATGAGATGTTACCCAATGATTGGCCGGAGATGGATACCATATTAGGGTTTTAATCAAAGTATTATCAACCTTGTAAGCACAGCAATGTTTGATGGGAGGAACGGGGAGTGGACATAACCGCCATCGTGGGGGTTGGCGGCACACTATCCCTGTTGGCTTCTCACACGTCTCGTAGCTGAGCTCGGAGTCCGAGCACCCTGGCTTTTGCCCCTGCCACTCACTTATTAGAACAACTCCAATTATGTGCATTGGGAAGGTTAGATGGGAACTTTTAGAACGTCAATGAGAGTAAGATCAACGCCTGGTGTCTTGAAGTGTTGCAGATCCTCGTCGTGGGAGGCGAAGTTCTTGTGTTCCTTACCTGGAGGTTGCTTGGTTCACGTCACAGTAGCGTGGGTTGTTGTACATAACTTGGGCCAGAAATCTGTGAAAAGAAAGCTACACTGCCCTAGCCGAGAGCTAGAGGTTATCAATCTTGACAAGGTAGGGGGGAGTACAACGGCCCCTTCTATTGGACTTAGACTGCATGCCGCTCGCCCGCTTGTTGTTAGACGCCCACAATGCGGAGGAGTGGGCAAGGATACTGCCGTTACGGGATATTTGCTTTAGTCACGAGGACGGAGGAACTAATCAGATCTTTCAGGGGCGAACGTGACTTGGACGGGGTTCACTAATGCTACACCTCTTCGCGTATTTCCACCTACCATGAACTGGGTGTGTTGAACGCCTCTCGGGATTGACCGGTGTCAACCGCACGCAGCCCTGTTTCCTATTTATGGTGGGTTTCTGATGGCAATCTCAACCCCATGTGGCTTTGTTCATCACCTGCTAGGAGGAGTCGATGGTGTCGGTGTTTTTGCAGCCGATATCCGTCAGACTTAATTCATCGAATTCCACCACTTCCGTGCCACTTAAACAGCACAAAGAAGTCTAAACAAGTAAATATTACTTAGTTTTAACTAAGCAAGGTCACGGCCGGTTTTGTCATGTTCATGGACCCATCCATTCGTCCGTCCATCCTCCGGCCCATCAGCGACTGACGGAACTCATTGACTGCCCTTGGTAGCGCTCAAGGCCCTCCTGGTCCTTGTAGTCCTCTACTTTCGGGGTAATCTGTTGAATGGCCCGAATACCACCGTGTGTATTGTCTGCGTTATAGCCCTTGGCTCGCAGGACGCTCGTGGCGACGCGAGCAGAGTCGCCATCGTAGCACATTATTAGCGAGTGTTTGTCCCGAAGTTGTGAGCAAATATCTTCGTCGTTGGACTCGAGCCTTGCCTCGAATTCTTTCCAAAGCCACGCCATTACCTTGGGGTCGGAAAACGGACTGGCAGTGCTGTCCTCGACCAACGGGAAATTGAGAGATCCAGGTAGGCTGAAGCGCTCGTAGTCCTCGGCCTGTCGCAGGTCAATGATGACTGTGTCTGAGCAAGGAGATAAGATTTGCTCCCAGCCTTGGCGTTCGCTCGCGCGCCTTTTGGACATAAATAGCAGAATATCCCTGTCTAGCACGTTGTTGACACGATAAAACTCGGCAAGAGCAGTCAGTGGTTCCTTTTCCCAGGCCGAGTCGTACCGGTACAAGTCAACATCTGCTAGTTCCTGTGAAGCATCAAATTAGCCTAAAGACTCCAGCTGCCTTGAAAATGCAGACTCACAGAGTTGCTGATGGTGGGGAAGTGCTCGGATCCCAACTTGGCAAAATACTCGTCGATGTACTGGTAAGGAAGATCGCAACAGAGGAAAGCACAGTGGATCTGACTATCATCGCCTGCCAGCTCAGCCAAGGTTCCCTCATTCTTTCTCTTATCGAGGAATTGAAATAAGCCTTGGAGGTTGAAGCCGGACGATGGACCGCTGACGATGCCGTTACGGCAGAGCTGCAGCGAGAGAGAGAACGAATGATGGGATCCCACTTCTTCGATGTGGTCGACGGACGACTTCCAAGGGAAGTTGACTGGGCCAAGTAGAGCCAAAGATCGAGGCCCTGGTACCCGGTCACCTGCAGCAGTGCACACACTATGATGGCACCTGGTTAGACTAATATTCGGAACTGAGCTACGAGAAAACATACCCTAATCGGAAGACAGATGGTTTCTGTTCCTTAAAGAAGCTTCCAAGGCCTGACATGGTCCCTGAGTATCGAAGAAAGATTAACACTGGTAATGCAAAATCACAGAGTGTTGTCCAGGCTGGGGCATACCTGAAGTGCCCATTCCCGCGCAGATCAAGTTGATTTCGGGCAATTGTTCCAGGATCTGAGGGCCTGTCCATCGGATGTGGGATTGCCAATTCTTGATTGTTTGATTAGTAATTTCTAATAACTATGATACTTATTGACTCTAGAACTCACAAGATCGTTGTCATACTGATCAGGATTGCACACGGACTCGGAATTTTGTGCCAAGCGGTACGCGGCGCGGATACCTCCACGTTCATCTTTCGGTTCTGGCTGAGAAGGGCCGCCAAACAGAGTACTGCCGCGAAAGATGTTAGTAAACGCGGAGCTCTTCTGATATTGTTCTCCAACCAGGTGCTCTTCAACTTACATGTTTAGACCAAAGAACTGCATCAGTCTCAGTTTTGCGGCGGTGGTCTTGTTGCTCAAAAAGGCATGCACATCGTCCAAGCCGTGGAAAACCCGTGAGATCATCGCCATGGAGATGACGGTCGACCCGGAGCTGTATTCCACGATTGTCTTGGTTTTTCCGGGAGCAACGCCATGCTCGAGAAGATTCAATGCTGTGTTGATTGTTTAGTACAACACATATTTCAGGCCTTGTAGCCAAATGGTTGGATAACAATGGGTGACCTACCTGGCATGGCCTTGACGTTGTTTGCGGGATGCATCGTCATCATCTTGGCATAGATGCGTACTCCATCTTTATGGTATGGATTTAGGGACTTGGGAATTTCTACCAGAGGCAGTGGTGGTGCAATATCAGGATTGAAGTACTCCTTGAGGGCATCAGGGCCCTTGTAAACGTTGAGATTATTCCTCGTTTGCATCGTTGAAACTCTATCAAATAACGAGTATCGGAATGTTATTCGAAAAGATATGGTATAAGTGTTGATGAGATGGGACAAGGAAGTAGAACGTTAGGTGAGAATAATGGATTTGCGGTTGTATTGATGATATCTTATCAAATCACTACCAGATTTTCAGACAGAGGCAGGAGGTGGGCTCTGATATTATTCCCAGTTTTTGCTCTAATGACGCCGAGGTATCTAGAAGGCTCAACACCCGGATCATCAACGCAGCCAGTCAGCCACCTATTCAGCAGAGTTACATCATGGACGGATTAGACCCATTGTTCGATGTCACCATATGGCCATGAAGGTCCTTGCCTGGTCAAGTAAGAAGCTAGCAATTGCCGCTTCTAGGATTGTAGTTTCTCGGATCACTCTTCGTAATCCGAGAAAACCTCTTTATCATGGTTTAAAGTATCAAGCTTGGATTTAGTCATGCATAAATGAGAGGATGATGACATTTAAGCTGCCAAACTCGACATGGCGTACATGTCGTGGGCCAGCTAAATCCACACGCCTAGCCCTGTGTGTGTGAAATTGTAACGTAATTCACGAGCCATGGTTATTCTACCGTATTGAGACATATGTTGATCCTAAGCGAAGGGCGTTTGACCATGAATCTAATTAGACTTGTTTCCACATGTAACATGACGAGATCAGAGGTACATTCAAATTATGTGGGCTGGGTTGCCATAAAGGTTCTTCGGCAGTCTAAAAAGATTTCCAAGGAGATTTCTTCACGTCATTATCAGGATATCGGGGGAAATTGGTCTCCGTTTCTCGGAGCCTGCCATACTATAATTAGATGACAAATTTCATACCCAGTTTCTGTTGCTAGAATCCCACAGACACCTGAGTAACCTGCTTGTTTTGCTAAAAACAGAGTAGTATCTGCAGCTCTGCCTAGTTTCATCCATCAGCAATGAGCCAGCTCATTAGTGACGAGAACCGAGAGCCTCAGGCAATGGCTTCTGCGGACCCTCAGAAGTCGGATGCTTCGACAGAATCACCGACGGCCATAGACACAAAAGGAGAGGCACAGGTGTTCAACGAGCAGACCAACTACGTTTCCAAAAGCAAAATCATCACGGTAGAGTGCCACACAACCCCTTTCAATACACTAGGGTACCGGTCATCCTAACTACTGCAACTAGATCTTTCTGGCATGT
This sequence comes from Clonostachys rosea, assembly GCA_026958235.1. Lineage (NCBI taxonomy): Eukaryota > Fungi > Ascomycota > Sordariomycetes > Hypocreales > Bionectriaceae > Clonostachys > Clonostachys rosea. Next base: position 2,052,694 of record CP110205.1, read on the forward strand.
GCCACAGTCGATCTGGTGGCACTCATGGACCAGACCACCCTGGCTGCTAGTTTGACCATCATCGGCAATGCGCTGCAGGCGGGACAGCAGCTGTCTTGGCTAGCCAATGGCTACTTCATGTATATTCACTGAGCTCCGAGGCGACTCCCGCGCGTCTAACACGTTTGTAGAACATCCACGGTCGGGCAACTCTTGTACGGCCGCCTCTCGGACATATGGTCCCGCAAGGTCATCCTCATGATCGGGTTAGCCATCTTCGGCATTGGGTCACTGGCGTCATCACTGGCCCAGACAGCCACCCAACTCATCATCTTCCGCTGCTTGACCGGTTTTGGAGGCGGCGGGCTCATGACGGTTGCGCAGATGATTGTCAGTGACGTGGTGCCGTTGCGAGAGCGAGGCAAATACCAGGGTATCCTGGTAAGTTCCCCGCGATTCCTGCACCTCTCCCACCGCCGGATTATCAGATCCATCAGATTAGATTAGGCGAGACGCCGTTGGTTCTACATCATCCACCCCCCAAGCTAATGCCCGTGCCTCGTTCATATAGGGAGCGGTCACTGCGCTGGCCAATGGAATCGGCCCCGTGATCGGTGGTGCCCTCTCGTCTCGCGGAGGTGACTCCTGGCGTTGGATCTTCCGGCTCAACCTGCCGTTGACGGCACTGTCCGCAGTATGCGCGCTATTCTTCATGCCACTAAAGCGAGTGTCGGCCGAATGGAGGGTGTAAGTGCTGCGTCCAAATGTGTTCAAGTTTGCATATGTTGACGGCCCAATGTAGTAAGCTGCAGGCCATTGACTTCACCGGAATCCTGTTAGCGTTGGCCGGCACCACCAGTCTCATGCTCGGCTTGACTTGGGGCGGCGGCGAGTACCCCTGGAACTCTGCAGCTGTTCTCGCAAGCCTGCTCGTTGGTCTGGCCGTCTGCGTTGCCTTTGTTCTCTGGCAGTGGAAAGGGGCGAGTTACCCGCTCATGCCCGGTACGTCCCGTTCGGCACCTTTCCTCCTTTCTAATTCCTGCAGACGGCTTACTCCGGTCCCTGTCGAGGGGTTATAGTGGACATCTTCCGTTCTCGAATGACGGCAGGGGCATGTATCACCATGTTCATCAACGGCTGGAACTTCGTCGTGCAGGTCTACTACATCCCCACCTTCTACCAGCTCGTCTACAGCTACGGGGCTACCAAGGCCGGCGTCATGCTGCTGCCCATCACGCTCGTGCAAACCGCAAGTAGTACCCTCTCCGGGCTGATAGTTCACTGGGTGGGAAGGTACCGTGAATGCATCCTTTTCGGCTGGGCTTGCTGGTCTGTTGGCCTGGCCCTCATGTCCACCTTGGATGAGACATCAGGCTTGGGCAAGCAGATCGGATATTCCCTGCTTATTGGTATAGGGGTCGGAAACACGCTCCAGCCGTAAGTATCTGGGTCTGATCGGCTGTGTCCAGCCCCCTTTGGCTGATTTGGTGATTCTAGAGCCCTGATTGCGATCCAGGCAGGAGTGCCACGAAAGGACATGGCCGTTGTTACATCATTCCGCAAGTAAGTCTTCTAGTAACCCCTGGCAATAAAATGACCACATCTCACCTTTTGTCATAGCTTTGTCAGGAATTTAGGGGCCACTTTTGGCCTTGCCATCTGCGAGACCATCTTGTAAGTCAGTCCATGAAATTTATGAAAGTATCTGGTTGTGCTAAGTGATATTCGAGGAACAACGTCGTCCGAGATTCGGTAGACAGCCTGGATTTGGAAGCTGAACCTCGCAATGACCTACTACGTAATCCGCAGCAATATCTATCGAAGCTGTCTGATGTAGATGCCGAGCACATCGGCGCCGCTCTTGCGCCAGCCTACCGGATGTCATTCAAAATCATCTTTCAACTTGGCGCTGGCCTCGCAGCTTTTGCTTTCTTTGTGGCTGTCTTTCTAATGCCACATATTGACTTAGCTTGTCCAGACGATGCCAAACTGAAGGAAGAAGGTCGCCAACCACGCGTCAAGGAGAAATCCGAAGCATCTGCATGAACTGGGAGGAAAAGAAATGATCTGCAGTTTCGTTGTCAATACATGGTTGGCTTGGGTCCTAAACTCAGCAAGGTTCTTGGGCTGAAAAGATGATGCCATTTACGCTACAATAGATTGAACAAATAGCCAGACTTAGCACTTTTAGAATGCATTGATCACTCCTTACTTTTCAACTAAACTTGGCAATAAGCGTGATGATCAAAAATTCCTTACTCCACACATGCACCTTGTTGTTCTTCGTAGTGAGCTGAACTACCCTGACGGTAACCATGATTGAGTCGCCTAGGTCGTAAAGTAGGAATGAGTTGTTATGCTTGATGCTCAGCGGCTAAGACTAATAACTGGTTGTCAGTAGTTGTCACCAATCCACATCGCGTATGCATCTCGTAAACCGAGCCGCAGATCCCTGACGCTAAATGGCAAGCTGAATTTCACGCAACAGGCATTGGTTGGTCCTGGGATTTCTCACCTGGGGTTTTGTCCATTGCGACCATCAAGGTGTCACCATCAAGGTCTTCCTCCCGGCCGTTTTGACGTATGGGGCATCAACCTTGGCCAAGCTACCCCTGTCTTTACATATGCAACCCTATGCAGCCTTGCCTACACTTACACCCCGTCCCCATGTACCTAAACCAACCCACATGTACCTCGGAGACTCGGCACAGGTACTTGGCATTGGGAACCTGAGTGGGTGGGAAACGTCTGCATCGGCTGTCGTTTCCTTGATAATCAATCTTTAAAATTCAAAATCAGGTTGAGAAACATCTCGTGTCCGCCTCTTAATCACTCAGTAGCATTGGACCTCGAAGTTAAAGCGTTCGGAGGAATAATTGTGGATTAGTAGCTGTTCACGTAGGTTCATCTGCTGTGACGTTGTCTGTTGCCTCATCATCATGAGTGACCTGAAGCGGAAAAGAGAGCTTCGAAGGTTGGGTTGTATGTAAAGCAGGAGGAGATTGGAATCACTACTGGGAACACTAGTCGCCGATTAAGCTCCGAGAGAGAATTGGTAAATCCCAGCTCATGAGTTCCCAGGTCTTAGAGGTCATCGTCATTAAGAGGCGTGGCCTGCTACGTTTCCCAAGACTGCATTGGTCTATGAACTGTATTCTCAAACATCTCCCAACATGCTTCGTGCAACATCCTTAGCCGTCTTGGCCGCTTCATGGGTCGTCCCGTGCCTGGGAACTGCTGATCCTCAAAGGCCTTTACTAAAAGACTTTAACGCTCTCGGAGCTTGGTACAAGGACGTGGCCTCCATCAATGCAACGACATCCCTTCAAGATGTCGAGAAAGCGAAGAACACATCCATTGCCATTGTTGGCGCCGGTATCACTGGCTTAGCCACTGCCCTGTTCCTAGACAGCGTCGGTGTCCGCAACTGGGAGATACTGGAGGCCAGTCATCAGGTTGGCGGACGTCTGCGGACGCTCTACGTCGGCGATACTCAGGAATGGGCAGAGATGGGACCCATGCGGCTCCCGTATCGGATCAAGTACAAGAGTGACAACGCTACACTCGAGTACTCGGACCATGCCATGACTTTCCAGTTGGCAGACTGGGTCAATGAGCTGAATCAAGGCAGCCATGATGACCTCAAGGTCACCTTCATCCCTTGGATCCAACACTCGCCAAACGAGTTGCTTGGTCTCGGCACTGGCCGGCATCCCGATGGCAGCATTCCTACACGAGCAGAGATTGCCGCAAACTCCAGCCTGGGCAAACCAGCTCCGTTAGACACGGAAGAGTACAAGTCCACCAAGACAAAGATGAACGAGATCCTCCTCAATGAAGCGACCCTCAGACAGATCCAGAGAGATCCGTGGGGCGTTCATGGCCGCGTCATGAAGCAGGGCCTGGACGACATAAGCCAGCAAAGCATGATGCGCAACTTTTGGAACGCGAGCGCCGCGGTGGTAGATGCCGTACATGGCGCGACTGATTATGATGTCTTTTGGGACGAGATGCACCACAACTCAAACCTCGCCCAGGACGGCAGCAAGAGCACGCTTGGTGAGACGGAGTGGCGATGTGTCGACGGAGGCTTCAGCCGCCTCTCGAATGCCATTCTCCCTCATGTCCAAGACCGCCTAATCCTGAACCGCCAAATCCGCAAGATTGAAGCCGTGAAAGACGAGCAAGGCAAAACCACGACGGGCACCAAGCTTTCCTGGGTCGATGTTGATGCCAACAGAATTCAGACGAAGCCCCAGCCCCAGCAAAGCAAAAGCTACGACTACACCATGCTCACAGCCCCCTTCACCATGACGCGACTGATGAGTCTTCCGCAGTTCTCGCCGACCCTCTCGCGGGCCATGGCTGAGCGCGGTCTCCGCTTCAAGGATGCTTGCAAGGTCGCGCTGCTTTTCAGCGAGCGCTTCTGGGAAAAGGGCGAGCGCCCCATCTTTGGCGGCTATTCGACGCCGCCAGATGCCGCCGTTGGTGCTCTCTACTACCCAGTCTACGGGCTCAACGAGACGGGCCGCCCGGGCCTGATAATGCACTACCGCGGCGGCGACTGGAGCAGCCGCTTCGCAAGTCTCAGCGAGGAGCAGCATGTGGGCATGGTCCTTGACGCCATCGCCTCACTGCATGGCGAGGAAGTCCGTGAGCTGTACACAGGCGAGTATGAGCGTTTGTGCTGGCTCGACGAGCCCTTCATCGCCACGGCATGGACGCGTCCAGACGTGGCACAGCACGCTTTGTACATCCCGGCGTACCACAGGACCGAGTCCAATGTCATCGTTCTTGGAGAGCATACGGCGCCTACCCACGCCTGGATCAGCTCCTCGCTCTACTCGGCCGTTCGTGGTGCAGTTCAGCTCCTTCTAGAGATTGGGCTAATTGACGAGGCCAAGGAACTTAATCAGCGATGGATGGGCCGATGGGTAAAGACGGAGTAGATAGTTGGTCACGTACCAGACGTGTGAATATCGTCATTAAGATGTATATCTGTTTGGCGTAGCCCTTTGCCTATCGGAGTCTTGGAGCAGGAGAAGTACCGGTAGGGGGGATTATTGACCGAGCTAGGGCAATAAATGAAAAGGTACAATAGCATTTTATCAAGTGAGCAAATTGATCTGACCAAAATTGGTGAAAAAGAATGATAGCATATTCATGTACCTAAGAAGTTACTATATCAAACTCCATCTTTCATTGTTCAATAGCATTTCTACTAGGTCTTCTCTAAAAAAGAATTGGTCCACCACTCATGCTGCCACCAACTTGCGGAATCTTCAGGATACCTTCATCCACCAGATCCATCGCCAGCCGAGCGAGTAGTCCGTCACAGCCCTTTGCAGCTAGAATACCCACTGCAACAGGCAGCTTTTCATCATGATTAGTCAAATTACTGAACTTCGACACTTCTCCTACGGGAAATATAAAATCTGGGCAGCCCGAGAAGACGGACATGCGGGCTGCTGAGAAACCCGTGAACGGCAAGGGAGGTGCGATATCATACCGGTTTCTCGGAGACTGTGTGCCTGTCTTGCCGGGATATAGGATGAGGGAAGAGGAGCATTGAAGGGGGTCACTGGCTGGAGGCAGAATTTGACCATTGAACCAGTCTGCAAACATGGTCTTGTTATGCAATGCTTCATCCCACGAGTAGTTGGCAGCCCATGCCCAGCGCGCGAGTGGGGATGGGTTGACGAATGGTCGACGGCCATCATGAAGACTTGCGTAGTCGGCGAAGAACTGATTGGTTAAGTTGTCTTGGCCCTTGCCTGTAAGTACTGGGTAGGTGATGTTGAACGACTCGGTAAAGTTGAGATTGGCAAAGGGGTCCGTCTTGCTTCTGGTCCAGGCACTGGCTACATCCAAAGTACTCACATTGCCGCCTAGGAACTTGGCCAGCGTCACTGCAAAATTGTTGAGAAGCCTGCCTGCCTCGTTGCTGGAGTCTGGGTACGCCACTGTCATGATGTTGACAGGGTACTTTGGCTGCAAGCTGGCCAAGGAGGTGTAATTGGACCCGTACATGACGGTCTGCAGCTTCTCCCATAGTGCGGGATCCCGAACAAGGAAGCCGGCAGTATCCAAGGGCTCGGAGAGGGGCATGACATGGTCTAAGCTGACAAGACCATGTGAGGCTCTGTTTCCAAAGACGCCACTGACGCCTGCAGGACTTCGTATGCTGCCGCCCGTGTCTGTGCCCACGGCGGCGTCGAGCCAGTCGTACGATGCCACAGACGCACCGGCGCCGGAGCTCGACGAGGACGGATCCTGGTAGCCGTCGCCTCGGGGGTTGAAGGGTGAGTGGTAATCGACCCAATCAACCGTAGCGACCTCGCTTGTCGCGAACTGAGACAGCTTCTGCGTGCCCACAATGACAGCCCCCGCCTCGATGAGCCTGGAGATGGCAAATGCAGTGACGCTGCTTGGCGGGTATAAATGGTACCATGCCCTGTTGCCGTTGGACCGTTTGACGCCCGCAAGCGAGAATATGTCTTTGACGGCAATGCGGACGCCAGCAAGTGGCTTCTCCTTTGACGGCTTGTAGTACAATCGCGAGGGCACACCGATGGACGATGTGGCTGAGCCGGCAACCTTGGCCGACAAGACTTGGAAAGTGCCGTCATTGTTATCCAGCAATGCCTCAGTAAAGGCTCCGGCAAAATCGTCGTAGAGTCGGTAGGCCTGGTGTAGATTGCCGGTTGTCTTATCTAAAAAGTACGGCCCCTCGGACACTCTGGATTCTGCCATATAGCTGGCCACTGTCGAAGTGCCTTGGCCAGTGACTTCCACTTTTTGTGTGGTTGAGTTATTCAAGCTCTGTGTTTCGTTGAGCATCAGCTGTGAAAATCCGGGCTGGAACACATCATCGGTAGCGTTCCAGGATGTAAAGACCCTGGAGATGTCATCTGGCTGTGTTCCTGGAGGCAGAACGGAGACCGGAGCGAAACCAAAGACGCAGTCGATGCTGTCAAGCGCATGGATCTCAAGGGCGATACTGCCTACGGAGTGAGGGCTTATGTAGTATGGAACATTATTCAAGACAATAGTTGAGCCTGTTGAGGTGATTGAGGCCGCGCAGACTGGCAAGAAGACGAGTAAGGAGAGACGCATCTTGTGCAAGCTCGCAATACTAGAGTTGAACAATGCGGTTCCTGATTGAGCTACAGCATTACATCCTTCATAAACAATTTGACCCGCCTGCTATGAGTTTTTTGAGGCCACCAAAACCATGCTCATCTAAGATGAATGCAAATGAAAACCACCGATCCCGGTGGATGAACCATGCCAATCCACAGAAAGATGAGGCGGATCAACGAGTCGCCCAGGGCAAGGTAGCTAGCTAGATTATACCTTGAGGACCGACCCAGAGGTGACATGGGAGGCTACTTTATCAATCTCGAAAGTACATACGTTGCTTGAAACTCCTATAACGACACCCCCTAGCCCCATATGCCCATCTAGCCCCCCTGCAGGTCTCGGTAATCAACTCGGAAGTCGGAACAAACATGAATCATAGCTCGTACGGGCTGGAATGGCCCTGCCCTTGCAAATCCCTGGGTCCTGCAGGTCCCTCCTCCAGCCCATTTCCCCTCGCTTTGTCCTCTCGCCATCGCCAGTGAGGGTACATGTACGAAGTACTCTGGGACCCGTGTTCGAAAATGTCGACAGCATGCTACGTTAGCCTCGGAGTTAGTCGCCGAAACGAAAAGAGAGACGTGATGTGTATGGACAGCCAAACCTTTCCAAGGACAGGGAGAAATTTGGCTCCATGTCCGCTCCCACCCGTGCACACGAACAAGGACTGATCGTCATATGACGGGACGTAATCAATCTAGGGGATCCGGTAAGAGTCGGTGCTTCTTTGGATTGGGGCGCTTGGTCGATGGATTGGGGGAAGCTTACCAGGAACGAATTGTCAAGGGAGTCCGTGTACCAGCAGAAATTTGTGGAATTGAATGGTCTGTTGGCAAATTCAGGCAGGAAGATGGACACGAACTGGCGAATAGCTTCAGTGGCAGGCTCGGGGAGCGACTTGGACTGGGCATATGGGAGTGGAATTGACCACTTGCCATCCTGTGTGAAAGCCGTCCCCGGAGGCGCGGGCACAAAATTCGTAAACTACCAAGATGCTGCGTTGAGTGCAATGCTACCTCTTGGTTGATGCCAATGAAGGGAGCCACTTACCTTGATGCCTCGGTAACCAATCTTGATGAGCCCATTCTCAGTCCTAGGGAACACATAGACGCTACCTGTATCTTTTCCATTTCGATCTCGAGGTGCGCTCTTCCACGTCAGCACGGGGAATCTGTCTGGAGCATACTTGTTCCACAAATCAGTTTCCGTCTCGTTAATCTTGAAGGTCGCTACACTGCCAGCGGAGGACTCGAGGTGGTATGATAGGTCTGGCAGAATCTGAGTTGAGAATGACCCGGCTAGTTGCACATATTTAGTTAGTTTGACGCCTACATGCCGTTCCATTGGAATAGGGCAACCTTACTAGCAATGATGACAGTGTCGCTGTGGTGGACGACTCCATCGCCTGTCTTGATGCCCACGACCTTCCTCCCATTTCTACCAGTACCACTCGACCCTCCCTCGACAACCAAGGATTCACAGCTTCCAGCGTCTGCTCCGACCACGAACTTCACTCCCTGAGAAAGAGCCTTGCCCAGAAGGTAGGCGCAGGCTTCACTACACTTGACAAAGCCAGAAAGGGAATCGAGCACCGCTTCGAAGTGACAGCCAGCATCCTCGCCCGGGATGTTGAAATCCAATAGTTTATCCTGCCAGCCACGTTCGGCAGCTCGCTGGCGGTCATCAGCAATACTCTTCACGAACTGGGTGTCGCGAAGTCCATCTCTCTCCATGTTGGCCAGGGTTTCCTTCTCCAGCGCCCCCAGATGGGCAGACGGCTGGGCGCGGAGCATGCCACACCTAACAAACAATTCGCTGCCGCTATCTTTGTTCATCTTCAGCCACTCTTCGCGACTTTCGAGTGCTAATCTTTGGTAGTGTATTTTGGTCCCATACGATGGCCGCAGCTTCACACAAAGATGGTTAGACAGCGATTCATCGGCGCAGGATTGCAGCCTACAATTTTGTTGTGATCAACCGACGCTACTTGGCCATGAGGGTGGTGCTCGGGGTCGTATCTCGACTGGATGTAATCATGTTGGTCAAATATTGTGACGCTATGCCCTGGTATTCCTATGAGCTTCTATTATCCATGAAGCAACTCGGTCATCAACGTTACCTTTAGATCGCAAAGCCAGAGACGCAGAAAGCCCAAATATTCCAGCTATTATAGTGGTTAGTATTTGAGACGTGTTAAGGACGAGGTGGTGAAATGTTGGATACACACCGCCGACAATGATAACCGTGCGATTTTGCGACATTGTAGGTCAATAAAACAGAAATAGGATAGATTTCAGCCTTTGATGTGCCAGGTGAAAGAGAAGCTCAGGTAGGTAGATACCTAAATTCGTAACGTGCAAGATATGGGCTTAATTAGTAAGTAACTATTTGTTAGGTGATACTATAAAAATATATAGTGCTATATTATAAAAATAGTATATATAATATATTAGCAAGAATTTATATAATTCTATAAAAAGTATTTTCCTAGCTATTTATAAAGAATAGCTATATTTAAATTTCTGATTTATTTAAGCTAGAATAGCTCTTAAAAACCTACTTTATATAATAATCAAAAATAATATATATACTAGATTAGTTTATCTACTAGTGGAATATATTATAGTTAATATAAAACTCAGAGATTAATAATATAATATTAAATAAGAGAGAGTAATTAAGATTTACATTATGTCTCTCTGAATATGACTTAAAAAAACCTATCGTACCTAACAACAAGTGCCTTTTTCCCTAAGAAGGAAGGGGTTTAACTATAAGGTAAGGTAGTAGTCGATAGATAAACCCTCGGGAGGTCCAGAAAGAGGGCAGATAGAGAGGCAAATAAGTCATCTTTTCCATCCCTTCAATTGACGGGTTCAACAGTTCTTGAAGCTTCTTGCTGCGGCACCTTCCACCTAAGCCTATCGCCAGAGCTTGCCAGATACTTGTAATATATGAAATGTCAAAGAGGCGCCCAGAAAAAAGCCTAAATTGAAGCCCTGTAGAAGTGACAAGGCAATAAAAGTACACCAATCATTGCCATGCTACATAGTGCTATGTGCCTCATATCAAGGATACCTCGTCCTACATCGAGGATACCTCGTCCTGTACCAAGGATAATTCGTCCTATAGAAATGATAATTCTAGTCGGTACCCGAATGAGTATGTTATCGTGTTCCCTAAATGGGGTTTGACTGCTAATGTCACGGCCTGATATGTCCTGCTCAGGGTTTCCCTCGACATTGATGTTTAGACCCTCGACAATCGGCTCACTTGATGTTCTCGGATTCTGGAAAGCATAACGAGAACCCCCCAAGAAATCTCTTAGGGGTCTTGCGTGGCGCAACATTCCGATTTCAGAGCCACATATCAGGTGCCCTCTTCACACATCAGTGTGGGCTATCTGTACGTGGAGAACAACGATCAGCTTACAAAATCCAAGTTATATTGATGCCGGAATTGGTGGCCCAAGGAGGCTATGTGATTGATTCGCCTTCTGACCTTGCTGGTAAAGAAAATCTCGTGCGGGGAGCGCGGCATTATGCAGGAAGCTGTTCAGCTGGCCAATAATAAGGAATCAACAAGAATGATGATATCACTGAGGAATTTCTTTCAGTCAGCTAAGAATCCTACCTGAATACCTAGCCTTACTTGCTTTCGTCAATCAAACCACAACTTGCGTACTCTTCTACGTGACCTAGATACCACACTCGAGGTCAATAAAACGGACTGTTGCCAAGTATCCATCAATCAACATGGCTGAGGCATTCGCGATCATTGGTCTCACATCGAGCATACTCAAATTTATCGAGTTCGGCCTCACAATAACCTCTGCTTCTCGCACCATCTATCGAACAGAAGATGGTAAGGTGCCTGAAATTCAGGAGCTGGAGAGAGACCTAGATGAGATTGATAGAAGGAATCAGGAAGTCTTGAATCGCAACACGACTAGCCCGCTGTCCAAAGCGGAACGCCAAATAGTTTCTACCATTAAGGACACGGATAAGATATCTGACAATTTAAGAAAACTGGTTGCAAGGCTGGCCAAAAGACCAGCTGCAAAATCTAAAGCCTGGGAATCTAGTCGGATCGCGATTCAAGCCGCCATGAGTCGAAACGAGCTAGAAACATTGAGGCAACGCTTACAAAAACAAGACAAGAAGATACGAGAGGACTTGCGATCTCTTCTAGAGAGGTGAGAATGTGCTCGCATTGGCTAATACCCTAGGGGACACTATTTAAGATCTCCTTGTTCTTTGATTTTCACCATCCTCGACCTCTATATCATGCATCATAGGTGGTAGCTGCTAACGTAATTAACCCAGAGACCGCCATTCGGAACTAATGGAACAGTTGTACTCTATCCAGCGAGCCCATATTGACCATTATATCAATCATGATATGAAATTTGAAAACCTTCAACGACAGATTCTTGAAATAACCGGCAGCATAGAAGGAACTCTGGACAACTTAGTGGCTCAGGTGACGAGTCTCCGAACTAAGATTGAAAGCCTCAACAGTGAGGCGGAGCTATGCAGGAAGCAAGCCAGGGTGATTAAAAGCCTCCACTTCGCTGAAATCCATCGACGATGGGATAAAATTGATGACGCTGCCGAGAATACCAATGCTTGGCTCTTTCATCCATCGGAGGTTTCTTTCCCTTCCTGGTTGGGATCAGACAGCAGGAGCATGTATTGCATTACCGGTTTGGTGAGCTATCTTGATTTTCACATTCCAATGCCTCAAAATACACCCAACTAATAAGTGCTTGTGCGGGCAGCCTGGGAGTGGAAAGTCTACGTTAATGAAATATGCATATGACCATCCATATACGATGCTTGGGCTTGAAAAATGGGCAGGCTCATCAAGGCTTTGTCTAGCAGCATTCTCCTTCTGGAACCAAGGATTTGAAATGCAAAAGTCCCAGGCTGGGCTCCTACAGTCACTCCTCTATCAGATCATGAGACAAATTCCTAGCCTCGTGTCACTTGTTGAGGAAAGCAAGCAGCTCCACGAGATTTGGCATTTCAGCGAACTGAAATCACTGTTCGCTCAGATCATGTCGGAGACTGCACTCACGACCAAGTTCTGTTTCTTCATAGATGGACTCGATGAGTATGATGGGAATGAGGAAGATATAGCCAAACTGCTTTGTTTGATCAGCGAATCACCTCACATCAAGATATGTGCTTCCAGCCACCCTCGCACTGTGTTTGACAAGACACTTAGGTCTGGACAGTACTTTCTTGCTATGCAAGACTTCACGAAGAATGATATGAGAAACTACGTGCGGACGAAACTTCGAGAAAACTCTGAGTTCAAAGCCCTTGAAAAGTTAGACCCGGACTGCACAACTGTGATGGACAAAATCGACGAGGAAGCAAATGGTGTGTGGCTCTGGGTCTACTTGGTTACAAGAGACATTATACGTGCCGCCAACCGGAATGAAGGGCCGCGGAAATTCCACGAGATCGTCGCAGGGTTTCCTCGCAAATTAGAGGAATATTTTGCGCTTATAATAAGCCGAGTCAATCCCGTTAATCGCAAGGAGATGGCCAGAGCATTCCTTGTCACCATTTACGAGGTACAACCTTTACCACTTTATGCATTCTATCTTCTCAATAAAGAGGAGGAAAATGCAGAATATGCGAGTGAAGAACAAGTCTGTAGTCTTTCTGAATCCGAGGTCTGAAAGATCGGTCAGACTTGGAAAGCAAGGACCCATAATAGATGCAGTGACCTTCTTGTTGTGGACGAAGGAGAGCATCCTGTCTTCTTGATCCAGCCGGTAGACTTTCTCCACCGGACAGTTCGTGATTTCTTCGAGATTGGTTCCAAGACAAACTCGAAGAAGAGCTAAAAGAATCCTTCATCCCCCCAATTTCTCTTTGTCGGATAATGCTCTTCTTCCTGAAGAAGCAGCCGCGGGGCCATCTTTCATCTCTGAGGCACTATAATCGCATGATTGCGCTCATTAATAAACTCCTTTATTACGCCCGAGAGGCTAAAAAGCATCCCTACTGTCGACATTCCGAAGTATCACCAGTAGAAGATATCTTGGATACCGCCGACCGGGTAAATAGTTCCTTGATGCAGAAGGTCATAAAAAATCACTAGACCCATATGAGAGATCCCCCCAGATCTCGAGGGCTAGATAAGTACCACGAGAGAGGTAACTGCAACTTTCTTGCCCTGGCCATCCAAGCACGCCTCTTCAAGTACATCAGATCAAAGCTTAAAGCTGACCCTCGCCGGCTGGCGAAGCCAGGGCGGCCACTTTTGGACTATACCCTCCGTCCCCGGCGGGTAACGCCGCTGGCACTGCCCTATTACTCGCGCAGGGATGAGCCTAACATTGAGCCGGAAATCATTTCCTTGCTTCTCAGCCTTGGTGCCAAACCCAATCAGGTGGTGCACTCTCACGAAGATCGCACCGTTTGGGCATTATTCTTGATCTCTTGTTGGGAGTCCGCTAAACGTGGTGAGGCCACAGAGGTATCAAAAAAGACATGGTATGAAGTTAGCGAGATGATGATAAAGCATGGATCAAGCCGCGATTGCTTCAATAGCATCGAGGGACAGGAATTAAGCATCGATGATGTTCTCAACACAATTTTCGGTGAGGACCAGGCATCAAACTTGCTGGAACAGATTAACGACCAGATGCTCCACAAAGGCAATACTTGGAGCGGTTGGATTTCGTCTTTTTTCTGACGCATAGTACTTCTTGAATAGATTTAAATATATGTTCAATTCAAGAAGGATTTATATTTAGGATATACTTCTAATGTTAACGAAGGCGAGAAGAGAGATGGTTACCCTCGCCAACGGCCATTCTCACCCCCCTTGGGCTCCTCGTACATATACTATCTACTGGCTTGCGAAGGCACACCTCTATCAAATGGTCTCAAAATATTACAGTGAGTCCTATTTAATGAGCTTACCTACGCAATACTGGCAAGTCTTGCTGGAAGGGAATTGGGACAAATTATGATGTCACTGCTCTAGTTCCAAGGAATGGTTGTGTGAAGCGGCAGCATCAGGTTTCACTAAGTATTATTCTATCAAATCTAGGTGTGTAGTACTAACCAGTATGCTCATAGTCCTCTTGTACTTTCTAACTTCCTATAATTCGCTTTACTCTTAAAACAAACTATTCCGGATAAAAAAAGAAAATAAAAAAGAAACACCTTGGTTTACCTATGTAGCTTAAAGGAATTCTCCTATCTACACTCTAACTTGCTTGACTATACTCTAAATTTATTGACTATACTCTAAATTTCTTTATTTTCTCGCCTGTTATAGGACTGAATAAATTTCTAGATTACATTTTACCGCGATCAATATCAGTGGTATGTGTCTATAGGTACCTTATTCATTGTGTGGAGATGCTGGGAAGCATCGAGGCTGAGGGTCATTGTTTTGCTTCGCGGGGGAGGACTTTTCTAATTCAAGGTCGAGATTATCTGGGAAATCCGGCTCCTAATATGAAGTACAAGTCGCTGGCTCGATTCCTCTGAATAATCATACCTATGCCATTGGGAAATCAATGAAACACATACCTCCATTGCAAGAAAGAAGGCAAGTACGTACTCCTGTACGCGACTGCCTTCTACCTGCCCGTCACGTGAACTCGCCTGGCAGCCTTCGTTGTGCCTGCATTTGTTTACTTTGTTGCCTCAGGCTCCTACTTCTCTTCTTCTCTGCCCTCACGTTGGAAAATCTAGGAGCAGCAGTCCATTCTTCTTCCTGCGTCATCGCTCGCTACACCTTTCCAAGTTGCCTTCTTTTGATCAAATCCTCGAGTTCTCTCCTCAGTCATGGCCCCAAGCGGAGGACAGGAGGAGACAACGCGAGGACTCCCACTTCTTCCTACCCTCGTGCTGCATCGAATCTGCACCTTTCTTTGCACCCACTGCGAGCCGGCGCTTCCTGAACTCGAAGGGTGCCAAGACGAATGTCAAGGCCAGACCACGTTGAGAAATCTTTGCCATGCCTCTCGACTCCTCCGATTTGTTGCCGAGCCGATCCTCTATCATCGCGCACAGTTCAAATATCTAGCAATGCCTGGGGTTCCCGATCACTTCGCCAGCTCCTCACTCCGCTTTATCCAAGAAATTCACGACCGCCCACAACTTCGAAATTATGTCAAGGTTTTAGATGTGCGGGACAGCGCTCGTCGACACCGTAATTCCGACATCGATTTCAAATATTATTCTCGCCACGAGTGGTCAAATCGGCGACCGGTGACAAGTCGCAACTTGGATCAAATCAACCATCTTGCTGCTCCTTTCGGAATCACGTGCGTCGCTGATAATTTCGTTCCGGATCGCCTGGTGGAAACGTTTGTTTAACTGATGCTAGTCTTCCTCCCTGGTTTGACTGAGCTAAAGTTGACGGCAGAAGGATGCTGGAAATTCCGCCTATTGTCAGATGCTCTCCAGAGAAACAACACAAAAATACCGGATGCAGTTCTTTCCAAAGTTCGCAAACTTCGTCTTCACTTTGAAGTCCCGTCATGCCCATGCTATGAGTGCCATGGATCAGATGTAAGATTATTCGAAAGAGGTGCCGAGAAGCTCCTGCTTCAAGCTACCATGAGAAATCTACAAACCCTCGTCTGCTCCGCTGCAGCCCTTAAAAACGCGCCTGATTCACCTCTCCTGGAGTCGTTGAGAGTAGACATAACGGGCGACTGGCCTTTTCACAACACATTCCTGGCCCAACTCAAGTGCCTACGCCAGTTTTATTGCACCTTTTCCAGCAAGGATGGTCCTGTGCCAGATGCTGTTATGAAAGCGATTACACCTACAGCCCAATCCCTCGAAATGTTGAAAGTTTGCTTTACGGCCCCGTGGTTCCGTGAGCCTTCTGGGTGGCATAGTCCCGAGTGGGAACCTGTCGGATCGGAAACTCTCGAGGATCGTCTTGATCTCATGCTTATATCCCTTGGAGATTTCACCCAACTCAAATGTCTTTCTATCGCGGCCGAGATGATCTTCTCCCACACAACAGACAGACTTTATACACATTTGGTACGTCGACTTGAAGGGCTTGCCGGTTGGCTCCCAAACTCTCTAGAAGTTCTCGATATCAGCACGACCGGATTTGGGGGAGATGTAGATGGGATTCTAGACGGACTGATGGATGCGTTGAGCAGAAATGCTCCCCGCAGCCTGCACAAGATCTTAATCTCCTCTAATTGGGTAAGGTTCAAAATACTCCGCCTAGAGGGATCGCGAGGTTCACCTCAATGGTCAGTTAGTAGAACTTTTGGACCGCGTGCTGGTATTCCGGAATAGAATACGACCTAAAATCCGGATGAGGGTGAATTTAATTGGTAGAAGATTGCTTGATGGATGGTTAGTGTGGAATGATAATGATGTACGTATGTTAGAGACAGAATGAATCACATGGAAATGAAAAATCTAGAACGCTTTTCACATCAAATACGACCTTTCTTGCGCCATTTGACATGTCTGTATCTGAACCGGTTGGAGGGCAGAGAGCTTCGGACGCTCTACCGGTGCCAGTAATATTTTCACCATATCAGTTGCACCAAAAACGTCAGAGACCATGAGCCTTTGCATTAGAACCCACGTTTTCTAGCTCTCAAGGTTGGCATCGTGGCATTCTACCGTCCAGCAGTTCATCGCTGTGTGTCTTCACCAAGGACAACGTGAAACGCTGTAGCTTCGCTTAGCGTCCCCTGTGCTCTCTACGTTCTGGAGCAATGAATCTTGATCGACCAGGACCCGCGACAGACGGAGGTTGTGAATCGCGTCGCTGTGGGAGTGGATGATGTCCTTTTGTAGTTGGTCATACCTGACCTGTATATGGACAGCTTTCTCCCGGGATGCTACCATATCGTCAAGGTAAAATCGCATGTGCAGTGGCATGTGAGGAAGGCTTCGCGTTCTTTACTACCTCGGCTACACTCTTGCTTGTGATGAATTGAGCCCATTCCAGAGCACCAGATCCTCTAGCTTGAGCATCCTCAGCGCGTCCTGACTGGCAGCTTGGTAGTGAGCTCTATCCGATATCCATTGAAGCATCAGCGCCATATCCAGACGCTACAGCGCGCCAGTCAGACCATAGGTGCCCAGGCGTCAATGATGGAACATACCGCCCTGTTACAATGATGCCATGGCTCGAAGATGGAATTCTGTAGCCGAGGGAGACTACCTTATGGTTATGCGCCATACTCCGAGCAATAGTACCCAAGACAATAAGCCGATGATCATTTGTAGATTTCTAAAATCCTTGGTTTCCTTAGGCGAGACGCAGCTTAATTACAGGGAAGGAGCATGGCCTGTACTAATTTCCGTGTGGGGTAAATCACAATTCCCCAACTTCACCGGTTTGTCATCATTTGCCATCTTTGCATCATCACTATGCACCGTCTCCGGTAGGCCATCTATCCAGAGGAAGGGCCGTACTGTTTCTTCCAGCCACGATTCCATCAATTAATCATTCCAGGGGGCCAAAGGTATTGATTGGGTCTTGATCTCCCCCTCGCCATGCATCCCGATGACGGGTCGCGGCCGACCGGCATGCTCAGCCTCTCCGTCGAACTTTTAGACCAGATTTTTCGGTGCTTCGACCACTCTTTCGTTGACCGAGGCGGGATCGACCTAGATCTCATTCATGAACAGTCGGCAGAAGATCGCCGAACAATCCAACACCTTCGGCTAGTGTGCCGTCTTTTCCACAATGTGGCATCACCAATATTGTTCACGGTGATGAGAATCTCTCTCGACAAGCAATCCCTGGATCGTGCTCAATGTATTGTACAGCATCCCATCTTCGGAGCAAGTGTCAGGGGCATCCAAGTCTACCTAGAATATCGCCCGGCGTCGCTGGCCTCGGAGATGAGGGAGTATGTTGAGTTCCAGAAACGAGCGCTGGGCGACTACGTCAATTATCGGACGCCATCTGACGTTCGGAGTGGACACGTCCGGTCGTCCGACGGGCGTTTTATCAAGGTTGATGCAGAACAAGAAAAAAGAGATGAAGATGATAACTTTGACATCTGGGCTCCAGGAGATGAAACCAAGGCATTTCTAAACTTTCGAGCCTTCATCGCAGCCTGCGACCGATTCATTAAACACCAGGGGAACATTTCTGGATCCGGGAGGTTGTTTGCTGTCAATGAAGGGCTGGTTGATCTGTACATACAGCTGATCTTGCGATCCTTTTCTGAATACTCCAAACGTTACGACGAGCAGATGGAGCTCATCATAAGCAAGTCTTTTGTCGACACTGTCGCCCAGATAGTATCCCGCTTGGGACGTCCCATCACGCTGCAAGTTGATGATGGTGAACAATCCCACCAGAAGCTGCCCGTACGCGGCCGTCTTGCGATATGCCTCGACGACGAAGCGCTTTTTCGCTTCTTGGTGGCGCCGCACAAATGGACAGATGCCGATAAAGCTGGAGGACCCAAGCTAATTACCCCAGCGCGGGTCGTCCCTGACTTGTCTGTTGCTATCAATAAAGCTCGAGGTGTGGTCTCCCGATATGAGCTCTCGTGCTTGCCCGACCCTCATCATTTCGATACGGAATCCTCCAAAGAATCAGATATGAGTGATCGTGACGCATGGGGTAATCTCCGGGAATCTTTTCGGGGGCTTAAGGTTCTTAGACTGAAGGGGATGGCATTAAAGGCGCTCAGACTCAAGGGGACATCTTTTATTCAACTTCTTGTCCAACGTCGACCACCGCTGGCACGGGACAAGAGATACCTGGAGAAGTATTTGCAGACGATCCTATCCGGTCAATTTCTGGAAGAAGTTGTATTAGACTTCTCACTACTCACCGGGCTTACATATGAGAATGGGGCAATCATCTGGTGTCCACTGGGGACCATCCTCCAAACCAGCCGCCCACAAGCCATCAAGATTACGATACGATGCATGTCCCTATCACAGATAGAATTGGAAGACTTCTTCCAATCAATGGATCCAAAGACGGAAAGTCTTTGTTTGCAGGGTCTCAATCTGGTAGACGGAAGCTGGATACGTCCGCTGGCTATCTTGAAAGAGAAGGTAGCGCCAAGATGTGTGCAGGGGACATTCTCTTTGGTCCTTAAAGACTTGACCGGTGCTGAACTAGGGCCGATGAAAAGAATGACAACAGGAGCGCCTCCTTTGAAGATTAACGAACGCGAGGATGTTGGCATACTGGAGGTAGTCACTCGATATGTCCGAGGTGATGGAGTTACAGAGAATCCCCTACAAGCCGAAGCAGATCTTTCGGACTGAATCGAAGATTTGATGATTGATTAGGTATATGAGATTATGATGGAACTATTAAGATAACCTTTTGTGGTCAGCAGACTTGTATGCGGAAGTGCATCTGTTTGGCTTTTCCGGAGTGGTGAGTTAACCCAGGATTCTCTTGAACTCTGCATCCAAGCCCTGCCATACTTTGTCTACGGCACCCGCATTCCGGTATTTGGCAAGACCACTGAACGAATTAGAGCACACCTCACTTCTTTCATCGACAATGTAGACACCACTTCCCTGCACCCCGTCGCTCCCCTTTGCCACTCCAAGCTGTCCCTCAAGGGTCACCCCGAGCGCACCATCCCCATATTTGGGAGGAAACTGCGCGCTCACACATAGAAAAGTATGTCTCTCACCCGTCTCCTCAGGACTGATCCACGAGTTTCGGTATCTCCACTGGAAGATATACTTGAGGGGTCGCAGCATCAGTCCAGATTCCTTTCTGATCAGGTTCGTCATCACCGGACCGGGGAAGCTATGCACGAACGACACCTCGGGCGCTTGTCTCGCCAGTCCTTCAAGGCCGAGCGTCATGGTGGTGGCGGCATGCTCTCGCCCGTGGGCGGGGTTGACCCTACGAGCTGGAATATCATCGAGATACAGCTTTCCCTCTTTGCCACCTGCCATCACGGATACGACCCGACGGAGGGATTGACCTTTGCGGAGGAGAGGCAAGAGGTTCTGCGCCATCCGCAATCGTCCCATAATGCCCACTGCCGTAACGTGTGGGAGGCCCTCCTCAGTGGCTGTAGGACATGCGCGGTCAGCATTTATCTCATTCTGTAGGTTTCGTACACACTGGCATACGAAATCATGGCCACCTACTAGCAAGTTTCAACGCACCCTGGCTCATGAGTAGAATATTGATGCTCTCCTCCTGCTGCTTAATTTTCTCGCAGGCCTGATCCACGTTCTTGATGGAGCTGAGGTCGGCTTGGACGAAAATGTACTCCCCTTCTGCATTTTTCTCCTTCAGCTGGTTTGTCAATAAATCCGCTTGCTCCTGTGAGCGACCGAGAAAGTAAATCTTGGGTCGGATGGCGTGCTCGGCGAAGTGAAGAAGGGTGAAGCTTCCGATACCTGCTGTCGCTCCCGCAAAGACGGCGACAAGGTTAGGAATGACCAGCTTGGAATTGGTGCTCTTCACATCATCGAGAGAAACCATGGTCAATTGATGTCTTCACTTTGACCTCTTGAACGAGAAAGAGAATATGTCCTAAGACGGATTACATTGCAATGCGGGAAGCAGCAGTATGGCATCATCATACTTGTTCATATTTATACCTGTTTTTACGCTCTCGCGGGGATATCTATCTCGCCGACATCAACATACCCTGGCATCTTCTTTGTGTTAACCGCAGTAGGGGTCAGTTCTGGGATGTCCGCGCAGGTATTGCGGACTGGCTGAGCGGAGGGGTTGCGGAGTTTCGACTACAGCAGCCACCAATTCGGCTTGATCCGTAGCCGACACGGAGAAGACGCCTACCGACCTCCGATGAGCCAGCTGGCCGGGCTGAATTGAGCTATTATCTTGGCCGTATGCTGGCAAAAGCTTCTGAAGCAAACAAGCCTCAGCTCCGTTTTCCCAGCAACCCGCGGTTATCCTCACGGACCCAACGTAGCCTCATGAGACTGCGCCCACACATTTACTAACATCATGGCTGCCACACGTATGCTAGGATGAGGAACATCTTGCATGAAACGAATATTCGTGGAATCCTACCATTGCTCAGATGCGATTGCACGAGATGATCATTTTCCAAGGAACTGGGGCAGATCAAATGAGGGAAGGAGACCTGATTTAAATGCACACTATTAATCACAGTTGTCACAAGCCTTGAATAAAGAGCGGAAGAAAAGAATCAGATTAGAACCTCACACCATCTCCAAACAAATTTTCTCGTACAAGATATCAGCGCAAATAGCTGACCCCTGATTAAAGGGTAACCTTGGTGCCCTTGATCTCAACAGTACCGCTGAACGTGATCCGTGATGCCTTGCTACTGCCCTGGCGCCCGTGGAAGACGACATTCTTGCCATTAGGATCAATGTCGAAGCCTCCAGGGCCGATAGCCTTGTACTTCTCGTTGTTCTTGCTGCCCGTGGCAATCAACACGCCTCCCCATTTGAACGGCCCCGTCACAGCATCGGCGTAGGCGTACTCGGTATGGTACTTGCTGTTGGCGTAGCAGTGCGAGCTGTAGAAGAGGAAGAACTTGCCCTCCTTCGACTTGTACAGTGCCGGGTTCTCCGTGACGCCGTCGTCGTCGTAGGTCTCGCCGCTGGCGAACTTCTTGGGCGCGTTGGGGTTGTTGTCGCGGTTGTCCCAGATGGTCGTGGGCGAGCCGACCACGGACAGCCCGTCGGCCGTCATCTTCTGGACCTTGAGGGGGGTCGGCTTGTACTTGGGGCCGGTGGGCGCGGAGCCGCCCTTGCAGGTCGTCGCGCCGCCGAGGCCGTTGCCGTCGACTTTCCACGTGAGCCAGCGGTCCTTGCCGTCGAAGAAGCCGGCAGCATCGATGACGCCGCCGTTGTCGTGGTCGCACACGAGGGCCTTGTCGTAGGGCTCGAAGCCCCCGGCGGAGGTTTTCGAGGTGGCGGCTCCGATGCAGCGCTTGCCATCCTTGTGCACGCCGCTGAAGTACAGGACGTATGAGCCGTCCGACTGTCGAGCTTGGTCAGTTCACAAGGCCAGTGAGAGTCGCTCAGGGGGTTAACGTACAAGCTTGACTACGTCAGGCGCCCAAAGGCCTGCTGTCGTGGCCCACGAAGGTCGCTTCTTTAGTGCGTCGCCCACGTATGTGAAGTTGAAGCCATCTTGGGCAGTGGCGTAGGGGATGTTGTGTCCGTTGCTTGTGCCATAAGCTTTCCAGGAGCCCTCGCCGTAGATGAGGGTGGGGTCGGCAAAGCTCTTTCCTTCCATCTTGCCGAGGACAGCGCGAGTAGAGAGTTTGGCATCGGTAAAGATCGGAGTGATGTTGGACAGAGACACCTCGACGGTGTCGATGTTGGCCTCAGCGGTAGGAAGAGCAAAGCTTGCCCCTACAAGGAGCGAGCTGATGTAAACGCCCTTCATGATAAAGAGGAAGAGCAAAAAGAATAGAAATATACTTGAATAAAGAGATATCCGAAATCGAGAAAAGAAAATAAAAGAGCGTCAGGTGTGTCAACAAAGCTGATGAGAACCAAGTCATGCCAAATCATTTTGAGGGGTGTGGAAGCCCTTTATGCAGGTACGGAATGAGCAATTATCGCAAAGGGATAGCTATAATTGGGATGGTAATAGCTTAGCGATCATTGCTAAGTTCCAAAATAGCTCACATCTCATTCGGCAATGCCCTTAATGGTATTGCAGTGTTTCGTTTAGAGTGGAAGGGAACCCTGCCAGATGGACTGACATGAGTTCGGCAATGTCCCTGTTCGGAAAGCGCTAGGCCTGCTTTTGTAGTTGTCGCGTGCATTGCCTGATCCGGGGCAAGGGGAAGGACTTTGGTGTTGGAGAGGGCGGCGATCAACGTAATATAAGATTAGTTGCTCGCCATGCCAGCGTGGTGGAATTGGAAAATGGCAACAATAGACTACTATGCTGTGAGAAGCCTACGATAATCCTATGGTATTGAGTCAAATCTAGGCAGTTTATTCTAAAAAGAGGTGTGGAAGTGACGGCTTCATATTGTGTCTTTTACTTATTCCCCTCCCGGTGTACCTGAAGAGACAGCCTTGACATAGAGCGCTATTCATATGATCGAACCAAGCTGAAAGTTTCATCTTCGCATATTATTCCTACCCATAATATATCATCAATGACACTGTTTGCTTTGAAGTGATAGAAATGTCCAGATTTAGAAGAACTAGACTTCCTACCGAATTCACTCGTGTTCAAAGTGAACTCGTGACGATATAATCCTCAGCCTGCCTACCTTAGAAGCAGGGTAGGAATTTGGCCAACTCTGCCACATGTGAGCTCTAGCAAATGCCTACTCTAACCGGTGAGAACTATCCAAACTCAGATGCAGAAAGCTACTTAGAGTAGCCCATGACATAGCTCGAACATTTCACTTGAGTAACTCGGTCAGACTGATTAGGTCCGAAAGTATTTTCATATTCTTCTAGAACTACAATCATCATCAAAACCAAAAGTTTAGGTTCCCAACCTTTGAAATAACCAGACGCCTAAACGTGAAAACATCACTGGGGAATCTCGTGCTGACCGCTCCGAATACAATTGTAGGACATCCAGAGCCACTGATCCCGATTCCTCTTTATAGCGACAAAACAAAGTCATTGACCGGTTCCCAAAAAAAAATTCATAATACCGTTAAAACCTGTGGTGCCGCCGCGAGCTGAGATAAAGCTTCAATTAACGCGCTCCCCCATGCTGATAATAATAATCTCCTGGAAGTTCCATTGGCGGAGGAGCCCATCTTTGTTGTTGTTGTTGCTCGTTTGGGCCAGGAATCGACGCCGTGTACTGCTGGTTGAATTGGTTGTAATAGTCCGGGCCTGTCGGATACTGCCGAGGTGTTGCTTGTTGGTTCATTACCGGGGCTTGTGCATACATCGGATGTGGTTGATAATCAGGCGGATACTGCGGTGGCTCGGGTATCATGGACATTCGTTGCTGTGCAGGACTCTGCGATACTGGGCGATTCTTCTGCGACAGATCATTGGGGTTGAGCGTCTTGAGCCGGCCGTCTGGGGCCATCATTGCCTTTAACGCTCCGGAGTCAAGCAGCTCGGCCTTCCGAATAATTCTGTCCACCATGTCCTTGGAAGCTGCTTTCGCTTGCGCTTTGACGAAGCTCACGATACTGATGTTGCACCGAATCTCGATATCTTCGCGGAGATAGAGCCCATCCGCCGGGATGTCAAGCGAGTCGAACCCAAGCTCACGATGCTCTGGCGGTTCTACACCAGGCTGGTTCCCGGCGATGCGATAGCGAACCCGCATGTCTATGCCGAACGGGGCGTAGATGTGCGTCTGTAGCCCCCACGGCATGTCGTGGAAGCAGCCGTTGAACGTGATCTCCTTGGCCCCGACCTTGCCGGTGCCGGGGATGACCTGTACCCGCTCGTGGATGGCATACCAGGTGCTGTGCATCTCGTCCGGGGACGCATTGTCGGGAGGGCTGATCTTGGTGTGGCCCAGAACCAGCGGGTTGAGGGTGATGACTTCGGAGTGCGAGTGGAGGATGTCGAGGGCCAAACGCCGGGGGATATAGCTGGGGATTGGCGTCACCACCGTGAAGACCTCCTTCTTTTTGAGTAGCTTGGACATTTTCGCTCCTCTCTCTCTAAGGTGTTGGATCTCAGGCCAGATATGTGTGCGCGCTGTGGACCGCCGCGACGGGTCGATAGGTGGTAGAATCTGGGGGGAAGCGAGGGGTATTGAACGATCAATGTATGATGGAGAGGAGGGAGATGACGGTAAACGTCATTTATGGGTGATCATGTAAGACTAAGCAGAGGCCGTTGGTTTAGGACACGAGGAGCAGCGGGTATCGAAACCAATCTTGCAGGCCATCATTGCTATTTCCAGCAGGCTAAGCAGCCTGTGCTTACTGGCGCCTGCTGACCGTCCAATCAGTATATTCACCGAGTCCAAGATGACGTTCTAGTTTCGCTCGGCTGCTGCTCAACCGGCGCTTACATCTCTAACCTGAAACGGTTCGGTCGATCACCGCCTCACTGCTGCGGACGAAACACTGCCCCCAAATCCATCCTGTCGACAATAATGCATATAATTAGACCGGATAGGTCTGCTCGCCGTCAAGACTGCGGACAACTCAAAGACATCCGCTGTTGTATAACTGGGGATTCGCTGGAGATACCGCCAGTTCTTGGCTTCGCTTGTCTGGCCGACCTTCAGGATCTGCCGCGAGACCCAGATGAGCCCGGGAGAGTTCCGTACCACGCCCAGCCACTTGCGCTGGTCTTCTGGCATTTGCTTCATGGCACTGGCCCAGAGAAAATCCCACCGATCCAACGCGCGGAAGAGAGCGGCGGAATGACTGTCTGGAAACTTCGAGGAGTGAAGATTAAAAATGATTGGCATGAAAGCTATTCGAAAGTTAGTAAAAACCTGACCGAGGCTCGCCGTGGGAAGTAAATCACTTACCGCAGCACATCGCGTGTAAGTGATCTGGGCTGATTTGGCTGCAAATCAAATGTTGAGGTTCCGCCCAGTCATCGCTCATCAATTCAGACATTTGGTCGACCAGACAATGGGAGTATGCCACGCCGTCTGCTTTCCGTTTGATGAAATCCTCTTCTGTTTCAGCATCCCAAATTCTCGCGCTGCATGGCGGCTGCCCGCGCATTTCTGAGAGCAGCTGCAGAGGGGGATGGTTGATGGCCAATGTCGCCAGGCAGTCGACGTAGAACGACCACGATGCGAGGCGGATCTTCAGCTCCTTCCGAATAAAGGATGGCCATGATTCATTATCATCGTGTCTGATCTGGGCTAGATGATGATCCCTTATGACCCTGATGAGCTTAGGACTAAACTTGCAAATAAAAATGCGTCTAATCTCCTGATCTTTCACCCATGTGCCGATGCCAATCATCAATAGTGCTGCCTGGCAGTACTCCAGCAAGTCCTCAGACTCAGAATCGGCATCTATTTGCTTTTGCAATTTGCTGAAAATATAGGGGGCGGAAATGCTGTGGAAGGCTCTTGCTTGGACGGCTGGATCAGGTTCAACGCCAGGCGTGTGCGAATACGCCGCGCCCATCATCGCAACCGAAAGAAGCAAAGGCAGGGGAGCCTTGAGAATGTCGAATGTTGGCCAATGGATGATGGGGAGCTGATAATGCCTCTTGCGCGAGAAAGCTATCACGAACCCTCGCACATTCTCACTTGTGAATAGACTCTGAAAGGACTCGCGCTGGAAGGAGCCACTCAGCTTCGGTTTCCTCAAGGAATATGTTTCCAATTCATAAGAAAGGAGGTCTAGACGACGCTCGAGAGTGTCGCCCGACATGATTGGCGCAGGTGATCCAGGGGCTCCAGGACCAGAGTCATCGTACACGCCATCCAGTTTCAAGTAGGTGTCCAAGAACGGGTCAATGTAGCTGGATAGGAGGAGCGCCGGGTCAATGAAAGCCATAGGTTCTCCTGTATTGCTCTCGGGTGACAATCTGGTGGAAGGGCCGCCGACGCTGCTTTCTGGCTGCCGGGCAGCATCCCTCTCATTTACAAACTGCGTCGTCGAATCAAGGTTCCTAAGCAGGAAAGGCAATCTAAGGTCTAAATCTCTTCCGGAAGCTGGCTTCTTGGAATCCACGGGTTCGATCAGTGACTGACGATGAGATGGATCGCTGCAAAGCCAGTTGTATGAACAACCCATGCTCCTTGAGCTACAGCGCGCACAAGGCTTCTTTCCATCGCACTGGACTTTCACCCGGGAGCACTGGGTGCATGCCCGAAGCTTCCGGCCTCGTCTGGCAAGTGGCGGCAGGGGTTGGTTTCCCTTCTGGGGGCAAGTTTTTGCATGCCTTCGGGCTCCGTCTACTCTACCAAACGACTTCTGGCAGAATGGACATTGATGCTGCCGTGTTCCCGGCCTGTGACTCTGGCCAGTGTTGTCTGTGAAAGGTAGCTGGCAGATAGGGCATTCCGAGGTAGCAAGGTAATTTGATGCGGAGGAGACCATCTCTCTACTTGCATACAGCTTCCAACTTACTCAGCTATATCGGGCTATCGGCTGTACAGGTAAAACGTAACCACGGACGCGTAGAGAGGAAGAGAATGAAACATGAGTGAATTTCCCGAGGCTCGTCGTGCCAAAACGAAGTACGAAGTGGATCCCGGTGCCGTGGTGGTGGGTCAAACTGGTGGGATATTCCCGATGCCGGGTCCTCCTATAAAGAAGAATCACTGCTCTCTTTCCCGGTCCATTCCATTGGCCAATTGCGCTCGATCTCTACCTGCCAGAATCCCTCAAGGATGGCTCTTGCTGGTCGATTGAAAAGTATGCCGAGTTGTACTGGATCCTACTACCATTGACACCAAGCACTAACACTTAATATCTAGCAAGCCTCAGGGCTCCTGCCCTTTGCCTTCGTGCTATGGCTGGCAAAAGAACTGCCCTCATAGCTCCCTCTTCGATATCTTTTCAACGCCAATTTACCCAATCGTCCTCGTCCTCTCGACCTTCGCCGAACATGGCCCTCTCCACCGAGCAACGACCTACGAGTATAATCGAGCATGTGCTGTAAGCCACTGCCATCCGGGATCGAGAAACAAAGGACAGAAACTGATTGATGCTAGGACAACACTGGATCAGATCGTTGCCTGGGCTCGAAACGGCTCCATGTGGCCCTTAAGTTTCGGCCTCGCCTGCTGCGGTATTGAAATGATGCACGCCTCCATGCCCCGATACGACCAGGATCGGCTCGGTATCATCTTTCGAGCGTCCCCGAGACAGGCCGACGTCATGATCGTTGCCGGGACCGTGACAAACAAGATGGCGACAGCTGTTCGACAGTGCTATGATCAGATGCCGGAACCCCGGTGGGTCATCAGCATGGGGACCTGTGCCAATGGAGGAGGATACTACCACTACAGCTATAGTGTTGTGAGGGGTGTTGATCGCATCTTGCCTGTGGATATCTATGTTCCAGGATGTCCACCTACGGGAGAGGCGCTTCTATACGGGGTCTTCCAATTGCAAAGAAAGATCCGCAAGACGAAGACTACCCGGATGTGGTACAGACGTTGACGGCAGCGTACTAATGTTGACCGGTTATTCAAATAGAGCAATGTATCAAGATCGTTATCAGATTGTGCTTGATGAAAATAGATAGAAGAACAGCTATGAACATCTTAGTCCCTTATAAAAAAGGTGTTTAAATATAAAAGCAAGTTCGCTCATCCTTACACAGGTCAGCGTGCTCTGTGATGTTTAGGGTAGGGAAACATTATACTTCGGCAATTGCCGGGAGTGATGAGATATCCGAAGGCGGGCCGCAACAGGGCACATCAAGGTTGTTTAGCCATATGCATCTCCTCCTTGTCATAATTCTTCGTGTTGGTGGATAATGCGGAAAGGCAACGAGCAGCACGTCCGATTACGAAACCGCGGACAACACTGAGGGCTGTCTTCATTGGTCGAGGCGGAGTTCGGATTTAACCAACTGATTAATCAGCCATTGTGGAGATAAGGCTACTTGACCAATGACAACATTCCGCAACGATCTATTTCTAGATCACTGGAATATCTCTAGAAAGCTAGACTATACTGGGTCTAGTGTCATGCAACCTGCTCACATACAATCTAGACCTAGTTTGGTGATGGCTTCATGCTCAGGTGTTAATCAAGAACAAGAAGGCTGAATTCAAACTGTATTCGCTTGTTGGCTGGTTGATTAGATTCGGAGTTAGGAGAACGAAACAGGCAGTTGATTTACGCTCAATGAAATCCCAGAATACATATATAAGGGGGGGGCCAGTCTCCCTCTACCCTTAGCAGAACCATCAAAACCACCCATCTAAACCAGGCACACACTATTGCTGCCAAGATGACATTTCACCCAGACTCTCTTCCCAGCCTCTCAGGCAAGGTCTATATCGTCACCGGTGGTACCGCTGGCATGTGAGCAACTGACTTCAGACATCCATTTCCGCCATCAATAGCTAACTAGATCCTAGAGGCTACTACACAGTCGCTCGTCTCGCACAACGTGGCGCCCATGTATACCTTTGCGCGCGCTCAGAAGCCAAGGGTCAAAAGGCAATTGAAGGGATACAGTCACTCTACCCCAACTCTAACCTCAGCGTACTGGTTATGGATCACATGTCCTTGCCCACTGTCGTGGCTGCAGCCAAACTTTTCATGACCAAGGAAACAGTGCTGCACGGTCTGGTCAACAACGCAGGCATTATGGCCACACCTTTCGAACTCACGGAGCACGGCTACGAGGCTCACTGGCAGATCAACTATATCGCACACTGGCTGTTTACCTCGCATCTGCTTCCTCTGCTCCTCGAAACCTCCAAGACTCTTCCTGCCGGTAGTGTACGCATCGTCAACCTCACATCCGGGGGTCATATGTCTGCGCCAAAACCCGGGATTGACTTTGAAGATACTTCGCTGGCGAAAGCAGCCCCGATAACCCGATATGGCCAATCCAAGCTGGCCAACATTCTGCACGCCAAAACGCTCAACAAACGCTACGGGCCTGGGTCAAGCAGCGCCAAAAATGGAAAGGGGGAGATTTGGACCTCTTCAGTACATCCCGGAATTGTAGAGTCGGAGCTGGATGACCGGGCCCTTGAGATGCCCTGGTTTATGACCATCGCCTCCGGCATCGCCCAAGCCATCGGGGCAAGATGGCCGACTGACAAGGGCGCGTGGACCCCCGTGTTTTGCGCGGCGAGCCCTGAGATGAAGCCAGAACAGAGCGGAGAGTACTTCGAGAGAATCGCCAAGACGGGAGGCATGCTGCAGAGCGCGAAGTCCAAGGATATGGAACTAGCTGAGAAGCTGGAACGTTGGGTTGAGGCGGAGATGAAGAAGCAGGGATATATCTAAGATGGGTGCGCTCTTGGTCACCAATCCATGATTTCGGACAGTTTCTTCTTGATGTTAATGTATTCATTTCCCATCATAATTATTTCTTATTCTCCTCGCTAGCTCACTTGTCATTTATAAAGGATTTCTTTTTCTTTTTTGAAATATACATTTCACAGCTGCTTGATCATCAGTATGTCCCTTGCGTAGCGAATGCGGGAGAGGTATTGTTCACCATTAAGGAATACCTAATTGTCAATGCTTTCTAATTGTATTCCATGTAAACCTGAAAGTGGATTCTGGCCTCATTTAATAATCGCAGTATTTCGAAGTGTGTGAAGTGCTATGTTCTCAAATAAGAGTGAAAATCGGATGAAGCTGCGATTTCTCAACGAGGACTTTAGAAAACAGTCGCTTTAAGGCAGTCCTATTAGGTGCAAAAAGTATTCAAGGATCGTCGTTTTCAACGGAGAAGGCGGCCGTGATATTATTACACAGGGAGGCAAGCCTGTTAGGGGAGGGCAAGTGATGAATTACGAGCCCTTGGATGCCACCGTCCTTGTCACATAGCAGGCTGTGGACGGCGAAGCAGAAAGATGTGAGGCAATGTCTACAAGGTCGGATTTCGTGACTTCGAGGGGTAGTACACTTCGCGGTATTGCCGATAATCAACAACCACCTTTTGGCTCTTCCTATTTTAAGCCGACGACCGAGATAGCTTAGACAAACCGGAAAAGAATAGCCATGCCCGCAATTCAAGCCCATGTGTTTCAAGTCGTCCTTCAGAATTATGTTTCACTTGAACTAACACCACCCGGGAGGAGTTCTAGCTGGAACAAGCGTTGCCTCGCCAGTCTAACGAGCTGCATGCTGAGATAATTCCAAGATCAACTTCCAATCAAATGCTCGCATTCCCTTGATCCCTTTTGGGTAGCCTGTCCAATTTGGTCAAGATGTGTAAGTGCAGATCCGAAAACTGTTGCAGCAATGTCTGTACAAAGTATAGCTTCTTTCCCACGATGGAATTTCATTTCAAGCCTAGAGATGTCATTCATTAACCGGCATTTATAGGCGGCAGGCAGAAACCATCTCGGCGTATGCCAGCTGCCTATGCTGTGTTGCAAGAAGGCAATGATTCTAAAGGACCTCCTCTCTCTGAGAAAAGCCTAGTATACCCGATATGACATGTCTGAGTAAGGCATATGAAACTGTTCCGGTATAATTAGTTCTCTTTTCTCGAAACTGGTTGAAGTCGCGGATACCACGCAACGGTGGCGGAATTGAGGATCATCTGAGCGTAACGGTACGCAGCTGCTCGTAAACCCAAGGTGCTCGGCACCATTATTCCCTTACAAGGCCTGACGAACTGTGCCGTGATACATGCCGTCACGGTGGGGTCATTCCCTAGTATCGCAATGTGTACCCCCGTAGCATTACTGGCAACCAAGATGATTTAATCGTAAGCTTGGCATGGAATTGGGACGACGACTCCCTCAGAGGAGGCCTCTCGGGATAACAGCTTCGCTCAAATCCTATCCACATCTTAGATAATATTCGATCCAAAAGCTATTGAACGATGATATGAAGGCTGAGATAAATGGATGAATCCAAACTTGAAAGACATCCATATCCCACTCATAAGCCAAGGAAAACGAGGTGGCCTTAGTCGCTATATTATAGGTAGTTCAAGGTCATCGTGTTGAATTCAAGTATCCTTTATATCGACACGAACTTCGGACCAAGTTTCGACAGCTGCACCGAACAATAACTGTTCTGTGTCTGCTCACGAGAGATCTTTATGAGACCCATATTACCTGCATATCTCTCCATAAAATTAAAAAGCGGAGAGTTTATGAGCTTAATCAGTTATGCAGCAGGAATGGCCCTTCTTTCGTCCGTACTCTGATAATAAAGACATTAGTCAGGCCTCATTATCCACCTATCTAAGTTGCTATGACCATGCATTTTCTGACACAATATTGTCAAATTCAGCAACTAGGTGTCCTGAGGTTACCCTTTAAAAACCTTGATTCCTCGGGACTCGCATGAAAACCCTAGTTTGACATGCGAGGAAAGCTACTATCTCGCAATAAGCCTGGGGTCGGCACAACCCCGATCCCGTCGATACCGAGAAACTGGGTGTGATTGCACCTGAAGTGCCTGTATCGGCTGACTTGATTACCCGTGTCAAGTAAACTACTACCTGGATTGTCAGCCTGCCCCCTGAAGGGATCGCCACTGTTAACATCCTTATGGGTAATAGGGTGTGATTTAAAGTCTCCTACTTGGCGATCCCCTAGTTAAGAATATGCACGATTGATTGGTTAGCGCTGTAGTATCAATCCATGCTGACGGTGAACAGATGTGTGCATTGCTTATGATTTGAGGAGAGAAATGGCAAAGTGCATACACAGTTGCCTCCAATCTGGGGGTGCCCCAACGAATTACTATCAGGCTATTGGGTCTAGTAAATATGAATACCACTGCTCCTATACCCGGTTGTCCCCCCTTTCCTTCTTCTGGGATGCGCCACAAAGGTTATTCAATGTGATACAGTAGGCTAATCTTCTTAGTCAATTGCATCTTGAATTACAATCCGTCATACGCCCGGCTACACCTTCCAGAATCCGTCTGAGACTGAACCGGTATAGTGTAACCACACCTGAAGGAGTAACAGGAGTGATTCCTTGGACGGAAACTGAAGGCCGGTGTCTGGGGATATTGGTTGGGAGCCTACCCACCAAGTAAGTGTTGATCTCCCCCACCGAGCACTTGGTCAACAGGAGGCAATACACATTTCCTTCTTTCATTTTACCGTGGTGAAGGTCCCTAACGCGACTCATGTTCCAGACCATAACTTCAATTAACCATTTTAGCAAGCGAGAAACCAACGCTTGCCAGACCAACTCTCATTATCTTGAAAGTCGCTAGAAGAGAACCTCTGTTGAGATACAACCATCAAAAAAACATGGCTGGAACCACTGAGAGAATGCCAATTGCTATATGTGGAGCGGGCATACGATCCACTGGCGCCATTGCATTGTTCAAAAAATCCACGAGTTCACTTGCGGATAATGTGAATCAGACAGAGGCAGCCGGGCGTCATAGCGTCACCGGTGAGACTTGTGAAACCAAAGGTGAGTCCACCGACGATAATGCCGGCGGCTATTTTGACCTCTTCTTAAACCAGGGCTCTAATGTCGATTGAGTAGAAGCTGCAGGCCTCCATATCCTTTCTGACGTGGTACAGGAATGCCTAGAGGATGCGTGTGAGACAGCTTTCACTGATGACGATGCTTATGTTGGTATTTTTCTGGGAAATTCGGGTGCCGAAGGACAAGGTGACTCTGAAAATGAGGCCCAAATCGCTGGGAGCCTGGGGGATAGCATTGGTCTACACGGCCCCTGGTAAGCTTCTCCAACCGCCGGATGATGGCCGTACTCTAACGTGATATCAGTGTGACCATTGGCTCTGGTCCATCGGCGGCGTTCATTGCTTTGCACGAAGCGTGCTATGCAATTGCATCTGGAATGGCAGACTCTGCTGTGGTCGTTTGCATTGAACCCTCATCGAATGCAACGGCAGGCCAGGGACAGTTCGCAGCCGTCTATGTCAAACCACTGGATGCTGCTCGGAGGGACGGCAATCCTGTACGAGCACTCATACGGGCCATCGAGACGGATTACTACAGTTCTGCTCACGAAGATGAAGTCAGTCCGGAACTGGCGTATGGTTCAATTATCCGCAGAGCATATCAGAAAGCAGGCTTGAATCCAATTGATACAACTGCAGTGGAGGTGCGTCATCAATCCTTCACCATCTCCCTTTTTCGTGTTCTTTGGCGGGAACTACTGATCTCTTATTTTTCATTTTCACTAATGAGTTGTAGACTACTGGATACATGCGTCCATTTGTCAATGAAGCCGAAAGAATATCAATCAACAACGTATTCGACGTGCAACGCGCCAATATCAATTCGATCAAGCCGCAAATTGGTAGTGGACAAAATGCGGCAGGAATGGCGAATTTGCTCAACACCATGCTTTGGGTGGAAGACAAGGAATCTCCCTCGTCCGCAGATCCAAGTTTTCAAGATCAAAATGGAAGGGTCAGCATCAACTGTTTCCATGCCCGAGGGTCCAATGTTCATGTATGCAATTGCCCAACCTCACAATTCGTTTATTTTACTCATACATGAAAGATGATTATCGATCCGCCTCCCGTAGCCCACCAGGAACCACAGAGACTGACGGATCCGCAACTAATCCTCTTCTCTGGAACATCGTCCCGTTTAGTGGCAAGGCAGATCGAATCGTATGAGAACTACTGTCTGGCTCACAGCAATCGGGCGGTCGACATCGCTTACACAAGAGCAATGTGCCGACAAGCGTTGGATCACAGGGCATTCTCTGTTGTCTCCCAAGGAAAATTCATCAGCATTTCAAACCATGTCAAGTTGCCTTCCTGCCCTCCCCAGGTCACTCTTATATTCACCGGCCAAGGAGCACAATGGGCTGGCATGGGCGTTGAACTTATTGAAGCATACCAGAATATCAAGGAGGATCTTGAGATGATGGATAATATTTTGGGTGGGCTAGTACAGCCTCCATCCTGGAGCATTTTAGGTGAGTTAAGAGTCCATTCTTCGGCATAGAGACACAGAGTTGGCTGATGACAGTTAATCTCACTAGATGAAATCACAAGGAGCCCCAGTGACCCCCAAAATCGCGTCAATCACCCTGAACTGGCTCCAACGTTATGTACGGCCTTACAGATTGCTTTATTGCGGCAAATCGAGCGACTGGAGATTCCGGTGGAAGCTGTCATCGGCCACTCGAGTGGTGAGGTTGCTGCTGCCTATGCCGCTGGCTACTTGAGTCTACATGATGCCATTGTTGTGGCTTATCACTACGGGAAAATGGCTACAGGCCGTACTAAACGCGGCGGTATGGCAACTGTAAGCTTAGATGTTGAGGCAACCCGCCCTTTTCTTCGTGAGGGCGTTGTCGTCGGTTGTGAGAACAGCCCTGGGAGTTCAACCCTTTCGGGTGATCAAGAAACCTTGAAGAAGGTTCTGGCTACAATCAAAAACGCAAGGCCTGATGCAACTACTCGCATGGTGAAGACGGAGATGGCTTATCACTCTGGTACGTATATGTCTTACTCTTGATAATAGCTCTACGAAACCGCCTTTCTAATTCTATTTTAGATCAGATGCATGAGGTAGCTGGAACATTCTTGCAGGGAATGCTTGAAGACAATGTTAAGTCTTCCCGGCCAAAGAAGCAGCAAAAAGCGGCATATTACTCATCTACGTACGGAAGAAGGCTGGGTGAAGATGAGGACCTTGGGCCGGAGTACTGGGTCAAGAACTTGACCAAGCCAGTTCTTTTCAGCTCCGCTGTTGCATGTCTCCTTGAGATGTCGTCTAGAAAGCAGTTCTTTCTTGAAGTTGGACCTCATTCAACTCTTGCTGTGCCTCTTCGACAGATCTGTGACGCGAAGCACGTGAGCTTCAGCTATATCTCGTCACAGACAAGGAGCAAAGACAACATAGCGCGGTTCCTGATCTCACTCGGAAGACTATGGCAGAAAGGTGTACCATTCGACTTGCGGTCCGTGTTTCTTGGTGGGAAGCCCATTGGAGGTCTCCCAGTCAACCCCCAAGATGACGACGAGATCGCCGGGGAGCCAGTGGAAAATGTCGACTCTTCCCCCGATGTTTCGATTCTCAATTCAACGACACTTTCAGCCAAAGAGAAGAGAGATCTTATTGTGTCCAACTCCCTACGAGCGACTCATTCACTACCAGACGAGGAGGTTCCGACGACAGAAATCGAGGTTATACTTAGGGCAATCTGGACCAAGGTTCTTCAAGGGATAGCCTCCATAAGCCCACACAAGATTGGCAAGGGCGACAGTTTCTTCTTGCTAGGAGGTGACTCCCTCGTGATTATCGAGATGGTCAAGGTCGCCTATGAAATTGGACTTCGAATTGCACCGGCGGAGGCAGTGCAACACCCCAGGCTTTCAGATATGGCTGGCATTGCTACGATCGACGATGATGGCACTAAACTGGTGAGCGAGCGCTTTAGCATGGTTGCTCCACTAGTGGAAGACACATCGAGTATCATAGAAAAAGCCACTCAAGCTTGCTCTCTCTCTGATCAGCGATGTATCGAAGACATATATCCTTGTACTGCTCTACAAGAGGGATTCATGGCTCTAGCAGTAACTCAACCGGGCTCTTACGTCCATCGTTGGGTATACAAGCTTTCTGAATCCGTTGAGGTTGCACGCTTCCAAGCTGCATGGAACTTGGTAATACAGAGGTGTACGACCTTGCGCTCCAGAATATGCAGCATAGATGACAAGGCCCTCCAAGTTGTGGTTCAAGACGACACCTCCTGGGAGCAGCCACCTTCGGGCCTAGATGTACATGCTTATGTTAATCATGCTCGCTCTATCCGAATGGCCTATGGCGATCGTCTGAGCCGATATGCTCTCGTGCATCAAGACGACGGCGCTGTCTACTTTGTTTGGATCCTCCACCATGCTGCTTTTGATGGCCTCACGATGAAACTGGCTTTGGACGGGCTCTACATGGCTTATTACGATAGCGAAAATATTGGGCTCACGTTGCCATACGCCAACTTCATTCAATACGTTCAGTTTTTGGATGCAGAATCAGCGAGAGACTACTGGCGTGGACAACTTGAGGGCGCAAAACCAGCATTATTCCCTACTGCTCGGCCAACCACCAATTCCAAAATGTCAGGGCGGGTGAAGAAACTAACCATGCCCTTCCACAATACCACCAGGCCGGCTTTCACGACAGCTACGATCCTCCGTGCTGCCTGGGCTTTGGTCCTGGCAAGATACTGTGACACAGATGATGTGTGTTTTGGCACCACCGTTTCTGGTAGACAAGCTCCGGTTCCAGGATTAGGAGACATCCCTGGCCCGATGATCGCTACGGTCCCAGTTCGTGTTCGGCTTGTGGAAGACCAGAAGATTTCGAGCTTCCTCCAGGATATCCAAACTCAAGCCACTGAGATGGTTCCATTTGAACAGCTTGGCCTTCAGAACATTGCAAAGCTAAGCCAAGACGCCAAGGAAGCTTGTAATTTCTCAAACTTGTTCGTTATACAGCCCCTGAACCACCTGTCATCTGCTGCACTAGAAGCTACCGATGCTATTCTTTACCAAGGTAAAGAGGAGATGAGTCTTTCCGAAGAGGCTATGAATAATTATTTCACCTATCCACTAGTCATCCAGCCACGTATTGGCAAGGGCTACATAGAAATAGAATTCACTTACTACGCTGATATCGTTCCGGAGAAGCAACTTGAAGCGGTGTACCATCATCTTAAACACGTTATTGATCAGCTGCTCGTTCCCGAAGACAGGCCCTTACACGACATCTCCGTGTCAGGACCATGGGACATTGCCTATTCACGTGAAGCTAATGTTGGGGATGTTCGCATCGTTGATGAATGCTTTCACCATCTTGTTGAGAGACAGGCAAAGCTCCGAAGTGCAGAGCCTGCCATAGATGCATGGGACTTGAAGCTGACATATGGAGAGCTGAATGATGCAGCAAACAGGCTGTCGCGACACCTTGTGAAGAGCTTGGGTGTCAGATCGAACGATTTGGTTCATGTGTGCTTTGAGAAATCTGCATGGTACTACGTCGCTATTCTCGCGGTGAACAAAGCCGGCGCAGCCTGGGTTCCTCTCGACCCATCACATCCCGTTCAACGCCTACAACAGGTTGTGTCTCAGACACAGGCTAGGTTAATTCTATCATCCCATGAAACCAAGCCTCTCTGCTCTTTGCTCCTGGACAAAGTTCTGGAGGTGGGTCATAGCCTCCTCGATGACCTCAAGAACAGGGAGTCAAACGAGGATGGAGTTGTGGATGTAGCCCCCGAACAGGCCGCTTATATCTTGTTCACATCGGGAAGCACAGGCATCCCAAAAGGTTTCGTTATGGAACACAAGGCTCTGTGCACCAGTCAGACGGAGGGTTTGACAAGGCTGGGAATGACTTCAAAAACCAGAATGCTACAATTTGCAGCCTATGGGTTTGACTTATCGATTGGAGAGATTGTTGCGCCTCTCATTGTTGGTGGTTGCCTATGTGTGCCTTCTGAACATGATCGAACGAATCGTTTAGCTGAGTTTGTGGGTGAAAAGTCAGCCAATTGGATGTATTCGACTCCTGCGTTTCTCCGAACACTAATTCCACAAGACGTCCCGGGCCTGGAGTTGATAATGCTTGGTGGAGAGCCTGTTGGGCAGGATATACTCGACACTTGGGTTGGGAGGGTGAGACTGCTCAATGCATGGGGCCCTGGTGAGACTTGTGTCTTCAACACATTTCATGAATGGGCTTCTACCAGAGAGTCCCCGATGTGCATTGGCCGCGCCATGGCAGCCAATATTTGGATTGTCGATCCCCAAGATCCAACGAAGCTGGCCCCAATCGGGACTTCTGGCGAGGTTGTGATCCAAGGACCAACACTCCTCAGGGAGTATCTTGCGGATAGAACCAAGACGGAATCAACCATCGTTCGCACATTGCCCACTTGGGCGACACATCAGGGACTACCTGGTTGGGGTAGAATGTACAAGACTGGAGACCTTTGTTCCTATGACTTCAACGGGACGATAGAATTCATAAGCCGAAAAGACACACAGGTCAAGATTCGAGGCATGAGAGTTGAACTTGAAGAAATCGAAAACCACATCCGGGCACAATTGCCTGGTGTCTATCAGGTTGTCGTCAATGTTCTCAAGTCTGATGCAAGCACTGTTCTGGTTGCATATTTGTGCTTCAGTGATGCAAGAAGAACTGGGAATGTTGTTCCAGAGGAAGTCTTTCATCCGCCTTCAGCAGAGGACCAAATTCGCATGGCCGCTTTATTAGGCCAGTTAGGCTCCAAGCTACCACGATACATGATCCCTACTCACATTCTCCATTGCCGGTTTATGCCTTCCACTAGCTCAACAAAGCTGGACAGGAGAAAGTTGGGGCAACTGACTGCCACGCTGGCCAGTGACACACTTAATGCGTATTCTCGTCTAAGCTCTGAGAAACGCGCCCCCGAGACGGAAATGGAAACTCGCCTCCACTCGATCTGGGCCGAGGTTCTGCAACTGCCACCGGAATCTATTGGAAGAGACGATAGCTTTCTGCGGATAGGCGGTGACTCGATCTCCGTCATCAAGCTAATCAGTGTCTGTCGCAAAAACGGCATTGTTCTGACTACGAAGGACGTCTTCGATAACCCGACTCTCCTATCGGTGGCTGCCAAAGCAGTTGAATCCAATGAAGTTGTGGCCAATCAAGGAACTGAATCTCAATGCAGCCTCCTTAGCCAGAGTATAATCAAGCAGCTGCGGGATCAGGGCAGAAGAGGGCGCCTGGGTCTATCCAGCGAGCAGGCTATCGAAGATGCCTTCCCATGCTCTTCGATGCAAGAAGGGCTGATGGCACTTACGGCCAAGCTGCCGGGATCCTATGTTTGCAAGTACGTTTACCGGATACCCGAGTATACTGACATTGAAAAAGTGAAATATGCATGGGACAAGGCGATTCAGATATGTAGTAACTTCCGTTCCCGATTCGTCCTGATTGATGGCCAGACCATCCAGCTCGTCATCAAGGAGCGTACCCTCTGGGAGCATACCAGCGCTCCCGATCCTGCGACATACATTCGCCAGAAAGACTACTCCGACTTTGGGTACGGAGCCTCGCTTTCGCGATATACAATTCTGTCGTGTGGTGGTGATAAATACTTTGTGTGGACTGCCCATCACGCACTCTATGACGGCTGGTCACTGCGTGTAATTACCGATATCTTCGAGAGGATATACACAGAACAGGCTCTGGAAGATCTAACCCCATACTCGACCTTCATCAAGTACATCGTGGACCTTGATTCCGACAAATGCAGGGAATACTGGGCCAGTAAGCTGGCTGGGAGCAAGAAAATGTCATTTCCTCCTCTTCCATACAACCCTACAGCGAACAAGGAAAGATTACCCCAGTACTTTCGTCATGATATGAGCCTCAAGGGGAATGAGCACTCTTCAATCACGAGCGCTACAATAATCCGTGCTGCTTGGGCTGTTGTTCTTGCAAGCTACAGCAACTCTGATGATGTCTGCTTTGGAGTCACCGTGTCGGGACGACAGGCACCAGTTCCTGGAATCGAAAACATGTCAGGACCTGGAATTGCTACTGTCCCCGTCCGCCTCCGTTTGGATCGTAACTCGAGTGTGGCTCAATTCCTTCAGACAGCCCAGGAGGATGCTGTTGAAACTATTCCATTCGAACAGTTTGGCCTACAGAAGATCTCAAGAGCCAGCGATGATACGAGAGTGGCAGTTGACTTCTCCACTCTGCTTGTTATTCAACCTACCATCAAGAATAGTGACAAAGAATCTGGCGGCCACTCCATCCTTATTGCAGGCAGCACTGAACAAGAGATTGTGCAAGAGACATTGGGCGACTATTTCAACTATCCTTTGGTGCTTGTCAGCAATGTTTATGAGGACCATTTCTATCAACGCTTATTCTATGATGGTAACATCATCTCGAAAGATCAAGTAGTGGCAATGTCCAACCACCTTGAACATGTCGTTCAGCAGCTGTTGGTCAAGGTGGAAGAGCCACTTGGGAGTGTGTCCCTGGTCGGTCAGTGGGACTTACAGCATGCCATCAACTCTCAGCGCCTCTGCTCACCA
Source organism: Clonostachys rosea (assembly GCA_026958235.1). Taxonomy (NCBI): domain Eukaryota; kingdom Fungi; phylum Ascomycota; class Sordariomycetes; order Hypocreales; family Bionectriaceae; genus Clonostachys; species Clonostachys rosea. The sequence goes on from CP110205.1 coordinate 2,093,370, forward strand.
GTCAACTCATGCACACACTGGCTTATACAAGATCAGATCAAGAACCATCCGGATGACATAGCTGTTGCTGCTTGGGACCAGGATTTGACATATGGCGAGCTTGGAGTCTATGCTTCTCGGTTGGCACTGAAGCTACAAGAACTTGGCGTTGGGTCTGAGACTCTGGTTCCTTTCTGTTATCCTAAATCGGCGTGGGCTGTTGTCACAATGGTGGCGATCCAGATGGCGGGCGGTGCCTTTGTCCCACTTGATCCAGCTGCGCCAACTGCAAGGCTCCAGTCCATTATCGACGGAACCAATGCCAAACTGGTTATTACATCGCCGACACTGGAGGGGAAGTTGAGTGATCTACAGACAAGTACGTTGATTATCGATGAGGCATTCTTGAGAGACCTCCCCGATGCCGTCCGACCAGTTTCATCTTCCACCAAACCAAATAATGCCAGTTTTGTCATCTTTACATCCGGCTCAACAGGGAAGCCAAAGGGCATCCTCATCCAACATGATCAAATCTGCACTGGATTCATGAACTCGTATGGTCATGAACTGAACCTAGGGCGTCATAGTCGTGTTTTCAACTTTTGCGCGTTCACATTCGACCTCGGCATCTTTGATGTGATAGGAACCTTGAGCAGAGGCGGATGTGTCTGCATGCCATCCGAAGAAGCAAGACTCAACGACTTGGCCGCTGCAATAAGGGCATCCAAAGCAAACTGGCTGTTCTGCACCCCGACAGTCCTGAACCTACTGCGTCCAGAAGACGTGCCGCTGATAAAGACTATTGGACTGGGTGGCGAGGCCATTACGAAGACGATTTCAGACCGCTGGAAGGACCATGTACAGCTCAACGGGCTATACGGTCCTGCTGAAGGTTCTTCGTGTGCTCGTAATCCCGACGTCGGGAGAGACGATAAGCCAACTAACATCGGAGTTCCAATGTCCAGCGCATTCTGGGTGGTCAACCCAGACAATATGAAGGAGCTTGTGCCGGTTGGTGGCATAGGAGAGCTTCTAATCCAAGGACCTATGCTGGCCCGAGGGTATATTAATGTCTCGCCCGAGCAGAATGCAGTCTGGATAGACGAAATTGACTGGCTACCTGGTGAAGCATCACGCCGCAGAGGATATCTCACTGGTGATCTGGTACGTCGAAATGCTGATGGCACTTGCGAGTATTTGGGCCGCAAAGACACGCAAGTGAAGATCCACGGCCAGAGAGTGGAACTTGGGGAAATCGAGGCGCAAATCCATCAGTACTTGCCAAATGAGATGAGTACAGTCGTCGATATTGTGAAGAATGAGCAAGCGTCCACAGAGAATTTGACCGCCTTGATGTGGTACAATGAATACTCCGATGAGATCGCTCAAGGCCCGTTCAGGTTGCTTGAACACGTTACTGATGGAGTAAAGTCTCTCATATCCTTGCTAAACGAGTCGCTGCAATCAGTCTTGCCATCATATATGATTCCCTCAATCTATCTGGTATTCCAGGGCAAACCGGATATTTCTACATCTGGGAAAGTTGATAGAAAGGTTCTTCTGTCGCACGTAATGACTATATCAGCGCAGGATCGGCTTCGCTTCGACCTGGAGACTTACGACAAAAGGCCACCCACAACCCATATGGAACTCAAGCTGAGGCACCTATGGGCCCAGATTCTGACCATTGAAGTCTCGGAAATTGGAAAATACGATAGCTTCCTGAGGCTGGGTGGTGATTCCATCAGTGCGATCCAGCTAGTCACTCTGGCTCGCGAACACAACATTGGCCTGAGCGTTGCTCTGATTTTCAGCAAGCCGCAGCTCTCTTCAATGGCAGAAGGGGCCGAGTACGGTTTGGACGACTCAAAACTTGACACAACCCCTTTTAGGATGATTTCCGAGGCCCAGAAGAGCCGCATTCTTTCCATATGCCGAGATGAGCACAGACTCGACAGCAGTGCCATTGAGGATGCCTACCCAAGTACAAAGCTACAAGAGGGACTTATGGCTCTCTCTGTAAAACAACCAGGCTCGTACGTTGCTACCCAAATGTACCGACTATCACCTGATGTTGATGTTGAACGTCTGCAACACGCTATAGAAAGGACTGTTGACTTTTGCTCCAACTTGCGAACGAGAATCATCGATGCCGATGGACAAGCCTTCCAAGTTGTAGTGAAGGATGAGCTTTCGTGGGAAGTGTTGTCTGAGGATATAGAGCCTCAGGGATTATTAGCCACGTCAAAAAGTATCGGTATGACATATGGCTCTCAGCTCAACCATTTCACGGTCTTCAATAATACGGAAGGGATCAAATACCTGATGTGGCGAAGCCATCACGCGACCTTTGACGGCTGGACCATCGGAATCATCCTCGATTGCATCGCCAGTATTTACCATGACAAGAAGCCACCAAATGTCATCCCTTATTCTGCGTTCGTGTCCTACACCCTAGACGTCGATACCGCCGCTGCTGAGGCCTTTTGGGCTGAGCAGTTACGCGGTGCCCACAAGACACCTTTTCCTTCACCACAACTTGCAGCATCCGGGGAAACTAAGATGTTTGCCAAATTCGTCACATTGCCAAAATCAGGAGGCTCGCCCATCACCCAAGCCACTATCATCCGGGCAGCGTGGGCCGTTCTCCTTGCCAGGTACAGCGGGACTGATGATGTATGTTATGGTGCTGCTGTGTCAGGTCGCAACGCTGCGATCCAAGGTGTTGAAGACATTTCTGGTGTCATGGTTGCCACTGTCCCGGTCCACATCTTGATTGATGGATCTAAAGCGGTTGGAAAGTTCTTAGAAGAAATCCAGCTCCAAGCGTCTAATATGATTGAGCATGAGCAGTTCGGCTTACAGAATATTGCCGCAATCAATGGCGAGTGTAAAGAGGCATGCGACATATCCAGCTTAGTCGCCGTCCAAACAAGCAAGCAGTCTGGAATATTCTCCGGCAATGACCTATTGACCCCAATGGGCCTAAAAGATGATGTTGTTGAGAGGTCTCTTCAAGGATATTTGACTTACACCCTCGTTATGGAGGGTACCCTGGTAGACGGTGGCATTGAGCTAGTATTTATCCATGACACCGGTGTTCTGAAGCCAATCCAAATCGAAGCCATGGCTCACCAGCTCGAGAAACTTATCTTGGAACTGCGAACCGATAGCTCCAAGCTCCTCAAGGACGTCTCCATGACCTCTAATTGGGATGTCGAAGTCGCTTTAGCCCGAAACCCTCTGCCTCGTGCTATTGATACTTGTGTCCAACACATTTTTGAAGAAAAAGTGAACATTCACCCAAACGCTCCAGCAGTTTATTCCTGGGACGGAGAGCTGTCATATAAGGAGCTCAACACTCTGGCGAACAACCTCGCTTCACATCTCATAGATGAACTGAGGGTCAAAGTGGGAGACATTATACATGTTTGTTTTGACAAGTCGGCTTGGTATTGTGTTGTTATTTTAGCTATTCACAAAGCTGGTGCTTCCTTCTCTCCCATCGACCCAGCTCACCCTGCCAAAAGGAAACAGGAAATAATAAGACAGACAAAGGCGAAACTCATGCTAGTCTCGCCGAATCATTTGCCAATTTCCCAGGGCCTGGTGGAAGACGTTGTGCCAATATACAAACAGTTTTTGCTCGGCTTGAAACATAACCCCGAGAATCCGCAGACCACTGTTAGCCCTAACAATATCGCATACATCATGTTCACCTCAGGCAGTACTGGAACACCTAAAGGTTATGTGATAGAGCATAGGGCTCTCGCATCGGGGCAACAAGATCTCGCCAAGCGCCTGAGCGTTGGATCCGAGGCTCGTATACTCCAATTTGGTAACTTCATCTTTGACTTCTCCGTCGGCGAGATCTGGCAGGCATGGGTGAACGGCGGTTGTATCTGTCTCCCATCCGAGGAAATGAGGCTTAATAACATGCAGGAGTTCATGAACATGGCCCGGGTCAACGGGGCCTTGTTCACTCCTACCTTCGCCGGCACGATTAAACCGGAAGAAGTGCCATCTCTTGAATGGCTTCTAATCGGAGGAGAGACCGTTCAAAGAGATGTGTATGAGAGCTGGTTCGGAAAGGTGCGATTGATAGGAGCATGGGGACCGAGTGAGACCTGCTTTATCAGCTCAACACACGAGTACATGTCTCTGGAAGACTCTCCTTCGACCATAGGAGACCCCGTTGCTGCTTACAATTGGCTTGTTACCCCCGAAGACCCAGGAGTTCTAGCACCTATCGGTACAGTTGGTGAAATCCTGGTTCAGGGCCCAACTGTGTTTCGCGAGTACCTCGGAGATCCAGAGAGAACACAGGCATGCAGGGTTGAGAATGTGCCTCCGTGGGCATTCGAACGCGATGGCGTCTCATTCAGTCGTTCCTATAGGAGTGGAGATCTTGCGTTCTATAACGCCCAGGGCAAGATGGAATTCGTGAGTCGGAAAGACACCCAAGTCAAGATTCGTGGCCTGCGTGTGGAATTGTCTGAGATCGAGCATCATATAATGTCGCTGCTGGAGGAAGCAGAGCAAGTCGCTGTTGACGTGTACAGGCCCGAGGGAGCTGTCCATCTTGTTGCCTATTTTACCTTTTCTGACGAGACAAAGTTCATTAGTGCCGACGGTACATTTGCATCCGACATGTTTTTGCCAGTCGCGCCAGAACTTGAACACAAGATTTTGGAATTAGTTGGAAAGCTCAAGACTATTCTCCCGGGATACATGGTCCCCTCTATTTTTATCCCCTGTGGGTATATGCCTATGGGAGGCACTTCAAAGCTCGACCGTAAAGCTCTCCAAGGATCTCTCTCGTCTCTTACACAAGATCAGTTGGCGCATTACTCACTTGTCAATTCCACGAAACGAGCCCCCCGGACTCCCATAGAAAGCCGCATGCAAGAGCTTTGGGCCTCCCTTCTCAAGGTTTCCACCGATTCCATTGGAATTGATGACAGCTTCTTGCAAATTGGTGGAGACTCTATTAGGGCAATCCAGCTGGTTGCTAAGGCTCGAAGGCTTGGGCTCGGACTTACTGTGAAAGACATCTTTGATGACCCTCGTCTCCATGCAGTAGCTTCTTGTACCATTGAACTCGGATCAACACACAAACAAAGCAATGAAATAATTCAGCCATTTAGTCTGCTGTCCCAGAGATTGCGTGGCGTTGATTGGGAGAGTGAAGCCAGAGATTTGTGTGGTCTTGGTCCCGACCAACACATCGAAAACGCTATGCCCGTGACTGCATTTCAGGAGGGATTAATGGCACTTACTGTCAAGCAGCCAGGTTCACATATCGGAAAGTTTCTTTACAAGTTAGACCCCAACGTGGATATGAATCGATTCCGAAACGCTTGGGGAAGAACGGTTTGCTTGTGTCGAAACTTACGTACCCGCATTGTCAACACCTCTCAGCAGACACTACAGCTAGTTGTGGCAAACGATGGCTCTTGGGAGGATACTACAAATATCAGTTTGAAAGATTATATGAGACAAAAGCTCAATATGTCTTATGGTTCCCGTTTGAACAGATGGGCAATGTTTGAGGAGTCCAGCGGCGAGAAGTTCTTCAGTTTTACTGCGCATCACGCAATTTACGATGGCTGGTCAGTTCAGCTTGTGCTTCAAACCTTAGCTGAATCATACAACCAAACAAACCACCATGAGGTCAAACCGTTTGATGCTTTCATCAACTACACTGAAAGCTTAGACAAAGAGGCTGCACGGCAGTTTTGGCTCAAGGAGCTTAAAGACGCTTCAGCTGCAAGTTTTCCACCTCGAAGACAAAATTTCGAGAACGCTGAAACAAAAGTTTTGAACCACGAATTTAAGTTACCTATGTGTTCGCACGCTTCCATAACTCAAGCCACGATTATACGAGCTGCATGGGCCTTGCTTCTGGCCCAATACTGTGGCACAGAGAGCGTCTGTTTCGGAACATCTGTTTCTGGCCGTCAAGCACCTGTTGCTGGAATTGGTGAGCTGGCGGGCCCTGTTGTAACAACCATGCCCGTCCACATTCTCATCCCCCATACTTCCACCATTGAATTCCTGCAATCGGTACAAGCACAAGCTACCGAAACTATCGCATATGAACAGTTTGGATTGCATAATATTCTCAAGCTTGGGGACTCAATTCGTGACGCCTGCAGCTTTTCCAGCCTGTTGGTTGTTCAACCACGTGAGAAAATGGCTGAGACTGGCCGTGAAGCGGAGAAGATACTTGTACCTGTGTTAAACGATGAGAATAACGACCCAAACATCCAAGGATACTTCAACTATCCATTAATCGTACAGGCTTTTGTTTCTTCCTCGGAGGTTCAGCTAGATGTCACCTATTATTCTCAAGACATCAGCACCTTCCAAGTTGAGGGTCTCATGAGCCAACTCCAGCATATTATCAAAACACTTTCCGTCGAGGGCAGCAAGCCGATTCGACAGCTAGGAACGGCGAGCCCTTGGGATCTTCAGCATGCTCAGAGCCTCAACACCGAAATCCCGGAGATGATTGACGCCACATTCCATGAGTTGGTTGAGAAGCAGGCAAGGGCAAGGTCTGATGCCATCGCTATACAAGCCTGGGACGCTACTCTAACATATGGCGAATTTAACATGTATGCCGATTATCTGGCGCGGTACTTGATTGTTGAGCTCGGTGTACAAAGAGGAGATCTTGTTCACGTCTGCTTTGAGAAGTCAGCATTCCATTTGATCTCCATTTTGGCCATCAACAAGGCCGGTGCCGGATGGGTGCCTCTTGACCCATCCCATCCCTTTCAAAGACTGCAGCAGCTCGTATCTCAGACCAAAGCAAAGCTTATCCTCACATCAGCTAAACAGGCTGAGCTAAGTAATGCACTATTATTAGAGGTTCTCCAAGTTACACGTGCTCTTGTAGACAAACTGGTCGAAGAATACACAACCACTGAGCCAATGGCCAGTCTGATAGACAATAAGGTTGCGCCTTCCGACGTTTGCTACGTTCTTTTCACATCTGGAAGTACAGGCACACCGAAAGGGTTGGTGATGGAACATCGCGCCCTATGCACAAGCCAGACTGCTGCTGTGCGAAGACTAGGCTTCAATCCAAACGTCAGGATGCTCCAATTCGCTTCCTATGTATTTGATATGTCTGTTGGTGAGATTGTCGGGCCCTTGATTTCTGGCGCTACACTCTGCGTGCCATCTGATGATGTCCGTCTTGGTGGCGTAGCCGATTTCATTCGCGACAACAACGTTACGTGGGCCTTTTTCACGCCATCGTTTGTCCGTACCTTGACTCCTGTGTCTGTGCCCTCGCTTGAGCTCCTGCTCCTAGCAGGAGAGGCAATACCAAGAGATGTTTTTGAGAAATGGATCGTGACCAATGTCCGCTTCATGAATGCTTGGGGCCCTGCGGAAACATGTGTCTTTAGCACTTTACATGAATTCAAATCTATCGAAGAATCTCCACAGACCTTGGGTAGGCCAGTTGGTGGTTTCTCTTGGGTGGTACAGCCCGACGATCCTTACAAGCTTGCGCCGGTAGGGACCTTGGGCGAAGTTGTTGTCCAAGGCCCGACACTTCTGCGTGAATATCTGGCAGATCCGGAGCGTACAGAGAGGTCGACAGTTCAAAATGTTCCTCAATGGGATCATCGTGCGGAACCATGGAGTCGCGGATTTCGTACCGGCGATCTTTGCTTCATTAATGGAAACGGGCTCCTTGAATTCGCTAACCGTAAGGACACTCAGGTCAAAGTCCGTGGAGCTCGAGTCGAACTGGGAGAGGTTGAAAATGCGATTCAATCACATCTCTCTAGCCTGCGTCGAGTAGCAGTTGACATTGTTCCTACTCCTGCTGGGGCGACTCTTACCGCCTTCCTGTGCTTCACCGATGATGACAACGCAGTAAAATTGCCAAATGATGGTCGGTTCCTACCAATGAGTAAGGACATCGGTGACCAGGTGGCGGATATGCTTGCCAAACTGAAGGTAACCCTTCCACTCTACATGGTGCCTAGGTTGTTTATTCCTTGCAGCCACATGCCTTTTATCACATCCTCGAAACTAGATAGGAAGACACTCATTGCTGAGACCTCAAGCCTACATCAAGATCAAATCGTTGCATATTCTCTTCAAAATGCAGAAAAGCGACCGCCTGTCACAGACATGGAGATCAAACTGCAGGAACTCTGGGCAGAGGTGCTTCACATCTCTACTAATGCAATTGGTCGCGACGACAGTTTCTTTGCAATTGGTGGTGATTCAATCGCCGCTATTCATCTCATGACTGCGTCTCGAAAAGAAGGTGTCACCATCCGCGCTGACGATGTTTTCCGCCACCCTCAGCTCTTCCAGCTCGCCCTTCGAGCAAGCAAAGTGGATGGTTCGGAATCAACTGACCTTCATCTCGAACCATTCGAGCTTCTAACGATTCTTGAGCGAGATCTGGTGCTAGGGGATGCACACTCTGAGCTTGGCTTACCGAAAGAATGCTCTGTTGAGGATGCTTTCCCCTGTTCTCCTCTCCAGGAGGGATTAATCTCTCTCTCCGTGAAACAAGCCGGATCCTACATTGCAAAGTATTTCCTTGAGATTCCAGACCACATCGACATCGAAAGGTTTAGATCTGCTTGGAAGCAAACCGTGGAGCTGAATGGGAATTTGAGGACCAGAATCATAGATTCAGGCAACCGCCCTATTCAAGTATTGCTGGAGGAAGACTTGCGCTGGGAGCCTACGCAGGGACTGAGCCTTGAAGACTTCGTCAATGTCACTCAGAGTTATGCCATGACTTTTGGAACTTCACTCAATCGCTACGCGATCGTATCAGATGCCCCATCTGGTAAAACCTTCTTTGTGTGGATATCGCATCATTCCATCTCGGATGGGTGGGCACTACAGTTGGCCTTTAGAACACTGTTTGAGTGCTACTGGGGAAAAGCGCCCAGCCAATTATACCCGTATGCCAATTTCGTAAAGCACACTCTTGATCTCGACTGGGATGCGGCTGCCGGCTTCTGGGACAAGCAGCTTGAAGGTGCAACCAGTATGCCTTTCCCACCACCCAGTCTCAAAAACACGAAGCCTGTCTTCAAGTTTGCTCATCACAAGGTGCAAATGCCAGCGAGATTAGGTACTTCTGCAACCCTCGCAACGGTTCTAAGAGCAGCATGGGCCATAGTCTTAGCCAGGCATTGCAATACCAGCGATGTGTGTTTTGGTGCAACAGTTTCCGGCCGGAACGCCTCCCTCACCGGGCTGCAGGACATGCCTGGTCCTACAATTGCTACCATACCAATTCGAATCCGGCTCGATAGTTCTACTAATGTGGAAAGCCTCCTCCAAGCTGTGCAAAACCACGCCACTGAGATGACAACGTATGAACAGTTCGGCATCCAGAACATCGCAAAAGTAAGCAATGATGCACGAAATGCATGCCAGTTCTCTAGTCTTTTGGTCATTCGGCCGCAATCCCATATTCAGGGGAATAGTGAGCATGATTCGGTCCTCAAGTTCGTCGAAGGGAATGAGATGACTGAGAAAGAGAGTGTCAACTATTTCACCTATCCCCTTAGTTTTGGCCTGGATTTATTCCCCGACCATATCGGGATAAGTTTAAGTTATGACAGCAATGTTCTATCCACAGACCTTGTCAACGCAATCATTCACCAGTGGGAGTTTGTTGTTCAGCAGCTTTTCACGAAACCCTCAGAGACTGTTGGCAACATCTCTCTTACCAGCCCTTGGGATATTGAACATGCCCTTCTCTACCAGAATATGCACTCTCCGATTGAAATGTGTATTCACGACTTAATTCGCGAACAGATAGAGCTGAGACCTAATTCACAGGCTTTGGTATCTTGGGATGGCGAAATGTCCTACAAGGAAATGGGCTACTTTGCTGAGAAGCTGGCGAACAAGTTGCGTCATCTGGGTATTCAGCCTGGATTCTTCATCCCAGTGTGCTTCCCTAAGTCTATCTGGGCTGTCATATCGATGATTGCGATCAATATGGCTGGTGGTGCATTTGTGCCGCTCGATTACAAGTCGCCAGCATCTCGCTTGAAAGAAATCATCGATGACACCAACGCGACACTTGTACTTGCTGATCCATCCTGTCTTGACCTAGTTGGGCAGCTTGGAATTGATTTCGTTATTGTCAACAAAGATTTCATCCTCGAATCGTCAGAGGTAGCTGAGATTGATGCTTCCTCGATTCCTCTTGTGAAGCCGTCCGACCCCAGTATTGTCTTGTATACTTCTGGGTCTACGGGAAAGCCGAAGGGTATCATTTTTGAGCACCGCAATACTTGCTCGACGGCGAAATGGCATGCAGATACCCTAGGCTGGAGCCCAGACACACGTGTCTTTACATATTCCGCATACACGTTTGATATGGGAATATATGACATACTGATGTCTCTCTCTCGCGGCGCATGCCTTTGTATTCCGTCAGAATGGCAGCGATACAATGACATCCACGGAGCTATCAACTCCACCCGAGCGAACTGGGCTTTCTTCACCCCGACCCTGGCTGGACTCCTAAATCCAAGTGAGTTACCGACCGTAAAGGGAGTTGGACTTGGCGGGGAGAGAGTGACGCAGAAAGCTATCGACCATTGGAAAGACCACGCCAAAATCTACACCATGTACGGACCAGCAGAGGCCTCCAACTGTAGCGAGATGAGAGAAATCGGAGTTCTCCCACGGCCCAATAATATTGGTGGCCCCTCGTCAGGTGCCTGGTGGGCTGTGAATCCCGATAACTACAGGGAGCTTGTCCCGGTCGGGTGTATTGGTGAGCTAATGATCCAAGGGCCGATGATGGCACGAGGGTATATCAGTGCCAGCGAATTGGCGAACAAGGCCTGGCTCTATGACGTTGACTGGCTTCCTGGAAGCGGTTTCCCTAGGAAGGCTTACCTTACAGGTGACCTTGTACGCCGACTTGAAGATGGATCCTTCTATTATCTTGGGCGCAAAGATACACAAATTAAACTCCATGGACAGCGTGTCGAACTCAGTGAGATCGAAATTCGCGTGGAACAGAAATTGCCTTCAGATATGAGCTGTGTTGTCGATTGTATTATCAATGAGGAGACTGCGACAGATACCTTGGCGGTTCTACTGTGGTACACGGGTGGACCTTATGCTCAAGATGCTAGCTTCAGGTTGATCGACGAGATACCAAAGGTGATATATGACTTGATCGCAGGGTTTGACTCTTCATTGGGAGCAGAACTACCCGCCTATATGGTCCCTGGGATGTACCTTGTGTTTCAGGGCACCCCGGAGAGGAACAGATCCGGCAAAGTTGACAGGAGAAAGCTTCGCGAAATCGCAAACGCTGCTCCAGCTACTCAACGACTCAAGTTTTCGAGCAGTGCTCAAAGCTCAGAAAAACCGCAGACCGAACTCGAGATCACACTATCTCAGCTCTGGGCTCAAGTATTACCCATTGACGCCAACGATATTGGCCGACATGAGAGTTTCCTAAGAGCTGGCGGGGACTCCATCAGTGCGATCAGATTGAGCGCCCTGGCGCGTGAACAACGTCTTTCACTTGACGTTGCAACAATTTTCCGAGACCCGCGGCTTTCTGCGATGGCGAGCGCAGCGGCGCCAATTGTGGACGATACCAATAGTGCTCCCGGCGCTTTCAAATTGATTTCGGATCTTCCCCAGAATGAAACCATTCATGAAGTGGCGAGCAAATGTAGATTCCACGATATCAGTCAAATAGAGGACGTCCTCCCTTGCACCCCCCTGCAATCTGGTCTTATGGCTTTGACAGTGAAGCAGCCAAGATCATATATTGCCCAGAACGCCTTGCAGCTTTCAAGCACGGTAGATCTCGCTGTCTTCAAGCATGCTTGGGCCCGAACTGCCGATATGTGTCCCAATTTACGAACAAGAATCGTCCAGGTCCAGGACAAGGCACTCCAGGCAGTTTTCAAGGATGACTTCACTTGGGAAGAGCTGTCTGCCGATACAAACATACTTGAACACTTGGCTGGTGTAACCATGTCGTACGGAGATCGTCTCAATCGATTTTTCCTCTACAAGGATGAAACAGGGACTTTCAATTTCGTATGGCTAGCGCACCACACAGTATTCGATGGGTGGACAGTACATCTGATTATGAGAGTGTTCAACCACGTCTACCATAACACGGAAGTACCGCGATTGACTCCTTACTCGACATTCATCGCATATTCAATGACAATTAGCGAATCCGCAAATAAAGCCTTCTGGGAGGAGGAGCTTCGCGGTGCTCAAAGGGCTCCTTTCCCACCAGCCTCCAAGAGGCTTTCGTCCATCACCGAGGTCCTTCAGAAAACGTTGTCATTCCCCGGACTGAAGAGCAGGTCGGTCACAAGCGCTACAATACTGCGTGCTGCCTGGGCTCTGCTGCTCGCTCGGTACTGTGGATCTGAGGACATCACTTTCGCAGCTACTGTGTCTGGCCGCAACGCGCCAGTTGCCGGGATAGATCAGATTCCCGGAACAATGATCGCAACCATCCCCGTTCGCATTAAGCTTGACAAACAGAAAACTGTTCACGCCTTCTTAGAGGATGTGCAGACCCAGGCGTTTGGCATGGCTGCATATGAGCAGTATGGTATCCAAAACATCGCCAAAGTCAGCAATGATGCCAAGCAAGCTTGTGAGTTTTCCAGTCTCACAGTGATTCAACCTTCGCAGCAATACGAGTACCAGAAAAATGAGTCGATCCTTCTTCCCTCAAAAGGTGATGAGAATTCAGTTCAATCCTCACTAGCCGGATATTTCACCTATCCGCTTGTCATGCAATGCCTGCTGGCCGGCGACGAAGTTGAGCTATATTTGATTTACGACGCTGGGGTTCTAAAGAGACCCCAGATCGAGGCGATGTCATATCAATTCGAAAAGCTTGTTTCAGAACTACTTTCCGATGATCGCGACAAACAACTGGAAAATGTCTCAATGGTGTCTTCTTGGGACGTTGAGACAGCCATCAGCAGGAATCCCATACCTAAAGTCATTGAGGTCCCCATGCCTAATGTGATAACCAACTTTGCAAAGATCCAGCCCGGCGCGGCAGCGGTTCATGCCTGGGATGGAGACTTTACGTACTCTGAGCTTAACGATGCCGCAAACCGACTTGCGGGAATCTTGGTAGGACAATACCATGTTGGAGTTGGTGACGTCGTTCACGTCTGCATGAATAAATCCAAATGGTATCCAGTCTCAATACTGGCAATCAATAAAGCCCGCGCCGCCTTCTCGCCCGTGGACCCGGAGTACCCCTTTGAGCGGAAGCAAAATATTGTACAACAGACAGGTTCACGACTCGTGTTGATCTCCCCGGACCAATCCGAATGCTTTTCGAAACTAGTCGAGGATACAGTCGAAGTTACTGATACCTTCTTCTCCGGTATCGAAGGATCAATTGATAGGCCCCAACTCGAAATAAAACCAGAAGATGTAGCGTACGTTCTCTTCACTTCGGGAAGTACAGGCACCCCGAAAGGCTTCATCATGGAACACGGTTCTTTGTCCTCGGCCCAGCATGGGATCTCAGAACGTATCTGTTTTAAGCCTGGGGATCGGGTGCTTCAATTCGCCAATTTCGCCTTCGACTTCTCGATCGGCGAGCTCTTCCAAGCGCTATACAGCGGAGCATGCATCTGTATTCCTTCCGACGAAATGAGACTCAACAACGTTCAAAAATTCATACGAGACGCCGGGGTGAATTGTGCTCTCGTCAGCCCAGCATTTGCTCGTACCATACGACCAGAGCAAGTCCCTTCCCTTAAGACTCTCGGTCTGGGCGGCGAAACTGTGCCGCAGGATCTTCTGGATCAATGGCACGGACGGGTACGCCTGATAAACTTTTGGGGGCCCGGAGAAACGTGTTTCGCCAGCAGTATCCACGAGTATCAGAGTTCTGATGAAGCGCCAGCAACGATTGGCTATCCGGTTGCTTCCCGCTGCTGGATTGTTGACCCTACCAACCCGAGAGAACTGGCTCCCATCGGCACTGTAGGTGAGGTTTTGATCCAAGGCCCTACCATCATTCGTGAATACCTCAACGATGTCGAAAAAACGACAGCTTCGGTTGTTGAAGACCTACCTTCTTGGGCAATGGCGGGTCAAGGGTCCCATTTCAAGCGCGCTTTCCTGTCTGGCGACTTGGCCTCATATAATCCAGACGGCACAATGCATTTTGTTAGCCGAAAGGATACCCAGGTCAAGATCAGAGGTCTCCGCGTTGAGCTGGGAGAAATAGAATACCACATACTATCTGATCTCGGTGGGGTTTCACAGGTCGCTGTTGATGTACTGCGGAGCGCAGAAGCGACAAACATAGTAGCTTACTTCTCCTTTTCTGACGCAAGACGGACTGGCACAAGTGATCTGGAATCTATGTTCCAGACAATTTCACCCGACCTCAAACTTCAACTGTTAGAATTGCTGGGCAAGCTCAGGCTTCATCTTCCCGCCTACATGGTCCCCTCAATCTTCATACCATGCGATTTCATGCCGATCAGCGCCTCATCAAAGCTTAATCGAAAGGCGCTACAAGAACAAACCACCAAGTTGTCTGTAGAGCAGCTACATCACTACTCGCTAACCAACACCGAGAAGCGAGCACCTGAAACCCCCATGGAGACTCGTATCCAGGCTCTGTGGGCATCAATCCTGGGCTTATCTGCAGAGTCAATTGGCCGTGACGACAATTTCTTGCAGCTCGGGGGCGATTCAATCACAGCAATACACCTTGTCGCGGCAGCTCGCGAAGTCGCGATCGAACTCACAGTCATACAAATTTTCGAAGATCCTAGGCTTTCCACTGTAGCGTCTCGGGCAATCGAGAGACTTACAAACGAAGACGACGATGAAGAACGACAATTAGAACCGTTTGATTTGGTTCCCGCTGATCTGCAGGACCTAGACTGGGATGTGGAAGTTGGTGATATTTGCGACCTTTCAGGGAGTCAAGTAATCGAGAACGCGATGCCTGCAACATCCACTCAAGAGCATGTAATGTTACTGTCCAACGAAAACCCCGAACCTTTCATCTCCAGGCGGATATACAGGTTATCCGAGGAGGTGAACATCAAAAGGTTCCGTAATGCATGGGTGAAGACTGTAGGGTCCTGCCCCATCCTGCGAACGCGCATCGTCGAAGTCTCTGGAACTATGATGCAAGTTATTGTGGCTTTTGATGTTGCTTGGGAAGCTACCAAAAACATGGATTTGGAGGATTATATCAGCCAAGCTGATGATATGGAAATGTCTTATGGTTCAAGATTGAATCGCTGGGCGTTGATACAGCAGCCTTCCGGGGAATCACTCTTCGTTCTGACTTCCCACCAGGCCATCCATGATGAGTGGACGATACGTCTCATACTGAGAACGCTTTCCCATCATTATGATCGAGCTAAAGTCCCAAGCGTCCGCGATTTTGGATACTTCATTCAATACCTTGAGACTCAAGACCGTGGGGCTACCCGAAAATACTGGCAGAACCAGCTAAAAGGCGCCAAAACCGCTGCGTTCCCATCTCCAATTCAGGGCTTGTCGAAGCGCGTTGGCAAAATAACCAGATCTGTTGAACTCCCCAAGTCGCATCAAACTTCAAAATTCCCCTCGACATTGGCAAGATCTTCGTGGGCACTGCTGCTTGCTCACCACTGCGGCACGGATGACATCTGTTTTGGTACATCTTTCACTGGACGAGATGTTCCTGTTTCAGACATTCGTGATATTGCCGGGCCAGTGTCTACTATTTTGCCACTTCGCTTACGCATTGATCGCAGCACGTCCGTTGGTACGTTCCTTGAACTCGTGCACAAGCAAACTACGGAGATGATCCCGTATCAGCACTTTGGCCTCCCAGATATATTGAAGCTTGGAGGTAATAGCCAGGATGCTGCTACATTCTCATGCATATTCAAAGTTGAGTCATCCAGAGAGCTTGCGGATGTATATGATGAATCGGACGTAATGTCGTCTGTCACCGAAGGGGATGGCCCCTCTGAGATACACAAATTATTCGGCCAGCCATTGGTAATTGAATGCCTCGTTTCTTCCTCAATCATTCGCTTTACCATGCATTTTAACTCAACTCATTTGAGCTCCACACAAGAAGAGGAGCTTGCAAGTCAGCTTGAACATGCCATTCGCTTTATGGCTACCGATGCTTCTAAGACATTAGGCCAATTCGCAGCAAGCCCACTAGAGCGACTCTTGGAGAACCAGACGGGCATCATCGCAATGGAGACATCTAACTGTGTGCCATAAAGACAATCTAATCATAAAGTGTTTGATTACTAGGAGATCGATGTCGTATGGCTGCGGTAATACAAATGGAAGAGGCGGAGAGAATGAGAAGGGGGAATTGCATGTACTTTTTTGTTATTTGACTAATTGAATATTCACACTCTACGATTGGTTTAGAGTGGGAAATTAAATTATCTTGTCTTGTTTCTTATGTTGATCTATCTAACTTGTAAGACACGACTTTTCTCTATATTTAGATAGAATGCTAAGAATCAATCTTAGAGCAAAGTGTTCAGAGAACTAATTAGCTTTGAGCTGTACCTCGAGTAATCCCATACTGCTGCCTTCTGCGTATGCATTGATAATCTCGTATCTTTGGTCAGCCTCTTTCAATAGCGCGGCGAATTCAGCCCTGGTTCTTTGCTTTGCACCCAGTCCAATCATCATAAGCAGATCCATCTGCCTAAGCGCTCGCTCTTCATGAAGAGGGATAGACCCCGGCTCCGGGATGATGGTGTCATTTATCAGAAAAGGGACGCCGGGACCAGACGCCTCAAGACCTGGAACGATTCCCTTGAAAATGCGAACGACATCTCGGTCGCACCAGTTGTGGGTGCACTGGCGCATGAAAAATGCCGCCGCGTTCTTCACAGGCTGAGCCTCGAAGAAGTCGTGCTTCATATACGAGATTCGCTCAGCCACATCGGGGCTGGTGGAAACGTGCTTGGCCGCGTCGAGCATATCCTGGGAGTTGTCTTGGACCACGAAATTCAAGTGCGGAAAATTCTTTTTACCCATTAGATTCAAATGCTTCTCATAACTTCTCCATGCTTTTTCCAGGACAGCGAAGAGTTAAATAGAGAGGGCTGACTTACTTGGGCCAGAGAAACCGAAACATGTCCGCTGCCACCGCCAACATCAACCACAGTTCCTTTCAGAGTGTTCCAATCATACGAGTCGCGCAACTCGGAAATCTGGCGGTCCACTGACGTAGCACCGGCCATGGCCTTGGCGAATCTCTTTGCATGCCCAGGGTTCTTGGCGTAGAACTGAAACATGGGCAAGCCGTTTGCAGTGTTGAAGCCACAGTGCTCACTATCAGACTCAAACGGCGCAGCCTTGAGCGCAGCCGCGGCGCCCGTTGCTGCCTTCAGCATTTCGTCCACACTTACGGCGGATTATTTGTTAGCGGGAACACGAAGACTGGCTGCTTTATACACGAGAGGGATGCTTACCTATAGTGACCAGCAGCATACGAATCCGGACTCCTCTGGTAGAGGGAGGAGAGCGAGGTGTGAACAAAGTAGCCTGGCCTTGGTTCCTTGAAAACATGATGTGTGGCTAGCATGCGCATAACGCGCCCTGTGCGATCGACATCAAGTCCTGCCTTTTCGGCAAGCTCAGTCAGCTCCATGCCGGAGTCCAGAGGAACGATGTTGAAGAACTCAAATTCGAAGGCGATGTGGAAAGCGGCTAGATCATTTCCTTGGCATATGAAAGACCGCAGTGTTGGGTAAGGCCCGTCTGTCAGGCGACGGAGCTCATCAAGCGAGGCTACAAGGCTTCTGTGTATCGTTCGATACTCAGAAGTCGCTGGAGGAGCGGGAGCATCCTGGTCAAATGTGGGCTCAGGCAGATTGTTCGCTTCAAGGTAGGCTGTGATCTTTGCTGTCTGCTTCATAATGTTGGAAGCAAGATCCAGCAAGCTTACTTGGCTATCATTTTGAGCAGTGGTTGCACTCATGGTGACGATGAGATGAAGGAACAGAAGAGATCGGTCTTTTCCGTGGAGGTTAGGTTTATTTCCTCAATTAGGCAGGCTTTGTGATCTGTATTATTTCATGGAAGTCTCGGATATTTGTTGCCTGTATATCACTCTCTCCACACCCTTCGGGCCTGAAGGGGAAACTGTTGGCTCTCTCTTAGGGGGCCCCAAATATGTCAGCTTCATGCATTCTAAGCACTTACGTAGCGCAAGAGGAAGGCCCCCACCCGAGCTTGATACCCAAAGTGGCAGAATCATGCGAATCTCGCACCTCTACGCGCCTGGCAAATATACGGATCCCCTGAAAGTGACACCCTGCAAGACCTGCGGGGTTGTAGGATCTGGCCCCCCCCTCACATGTCATCGATGTACGTACAAGCAAAAGGGCCGTCTCGGCATTTCCCAGACCCACCTTTCAAGACAGTGCGAGAGAACGAGGCTGTGTCCAGCTGAAGCATCGACAGGCGGGGTGTGACAGCTGAAGCATCACCAGGCGGGGTGAAGCTGGGGTCTGTTTCCGATGACAGGCTAGCTCCGAAGATTAAAATAACGACCGCTAGGGCAATGAGCAATTGGGAAGGAGAAGTGATAGTTTTCGAATCTGTTGTTGATGGGTGTGGGAACATTAATTAGGAAGGTGGCCCAATTGAGTGATTCAGTACTCCGTAGTTATCTACACTATGTCTACAAGCCTGCGGCCACGCTGTGAGCGACGCGGTCCGCAATTGCCATGGTCGTGATCATTGGATTGACACCACCAGCCGAAGGAAAGATGCTCGAATCTGCCAAATACAGATTCTCAGCCTCCCAAGCCTTTCCAGTCTGGTCTACGACCCCCGCCTCAGCTGTTGCCCCCATGCGGCATGAACCCATCTGGTGAGCGGACTGGAACATAGAATCTCTTGGATGGACCCCTGTAGTCTCAAGCTGCTTCAGCCATTGGACAAACTCGGTATCGGACAGACTCCGTTCTGCAGCCGGTATCTGGCTTCTGAATGGCGGGACTCCAGCTACATCTGGAGCCAACTCGATTGCCCCTCTCAGATAGCACAGCTTAGCGGTGGCGATGAGCCCTATAAGAATGTGCTTGCAGTCGGCAGGTGATGGTGTATAGTTAATGACTGGGCTCCCGTCTGTGGGCTCTGGCGTGATGCTTCCAGAGCTATAGTCTCGAGTGATGGCAACATATCCAACGAGATGTGGATATTTTAATGCATCCACCTTGTATTGTGTGCCATTTTTCCATGGGAGCTGAAGCATGCCTACCAATGTCTAGTTTCTTTTGGTTAGCGGATGATAATATTGACAATTTCGTCTCCTTTCCATATGTACTTACATGCATTGCTGTACTATAGACCCTAGGGCCATATCCCTTTTTGTCCTCATTATCAAATTCTGTGAGGACCACGGTGGCAATTGGGCCTAAAGAATTGAAAGAATTGGGTAAGTAAAATTCCATGCCATTACTTTCAAGCCATCAAACTTACCTTCCCATGGCTTGACCTCTTCTTTAAATGCAGCCGTGAAGCATGCGCATGGATGTAGTTTCAGGTGTTTCCCGATGTTCGGATTCTGTTAGATCAGATAGGTGTATCAGCAATCTTTCGTCTGAAGAGAAGGGATATGATCAAAATAACAAACCTTCAATCCACTCTTTTGAAGTAGTACCGGAGAGTTGACTGCGCCTCCCGCTACAATGACTCTCTTTGCCTTGATTTGTACAGATTGCTTAGTTCGCCCCTCCCGTGAAAATGGAGTCCCCGAGGCGTCGCGAGAGGTCCAGGTCCCCTCTATCCCGATAGCTTTCTTGAGGCCATTGCTGTCATCAAAGGTGATCTTTGAGACGTCAAAGCCTTCAATAAACCTTGCGCCAGATTTTGCAGCAAGGGGCAGCCAAGACACGGCTGGGCCCTGCTTCTTCCCTTCCCGACAGCCCATGCCGCAACTGGCACCACAAGAATGTTCTTCGTGGTCAGCTGTGTTCTGGGGACAGACTTTGAATCTCCACCCAAGGCTTTCTGCGCCTTCTTTGATTAGCTTGTTGGCAAAATTGAAATTATTGTGCTTGTCGTTGACTCCCATCACAGCACACACTCTATCCAGGGATTCTTGATATTCCGTGCTGGTGAAGATTGGAAGGCCATCCTTTGCCCATTCTTGCCGGATCTCATCTGGTGTTTGGAGACTGACCGACCAGTTGATAGACCCGCCACCTCCCCATGAGCTGCCAGCAATAACCATGGTAGATCCATCTACTGTGGTCAGCCCACCGCCTGCCTGCAACACTTGATCTACAAGAGCCGCTTTCATTGGAAGGCTCTCGGGCTGGAAGTAGTACCCGCGGTCAACAACGAGGACTCGATGTCCAGCTTCGGCCAGTAATTTGGCGCATACGCCCCCACCACACCCTGATCCAACAATGACAACGTCGGTCTCTACCACAGCAGGCTCGGATGCGTTGAATTGCATGAAATTAAAGTTGTGAGGGGAACCTGTTTGGACTTTCGGGCTTTGAATGGCACTCTGATAATGTGTTAATTCCTCCAACAACGGAGTCGAACGAGCCCAACAGGCCTTGGCCATGATGAGGAATGTCCTTGCCAGCATCGGCCACAAGGAAAACCAGGAGGTGGTCCATGACTGCAAGATGGCTTCACGAGTGTGGGCCGGCTGCTTGTCAAACGGAACAAAATAACCGGTGGAGATTAAACCTCCGAGTCGCGATCTAGATGACTTTCGGGTCAGCCTTTTCCATGTTTCGTTGTTTCTCATTCAGTGGGAGTAGCTTGGCTAACCCCATGGCCCCCAGTATGAAGCGCAATTGGCCACACACACTCGGAGACAGCCCGTCAATCATGTCCTTGACGGTCTTGACGAAATCACCATTCTGCGAGGCCCTGGCAGCGAGATATTCCCGGAATGCCTCGACGCTGGGGGGGTCTTTCACATCCGACTGCAAGTCATTGTACAGCTTGGCAAACTCGGCTTCCGAGATGGTTATGGCACTCGAATGACTGTCTGGTGAGTCTGCCCCAACAACAACGACGGGCGGAACGACGGCATCCAGAAGCTTGAACAGAACATCCCAGTGCGTGTCATTGAATGATGATGCGGGGCTTGAGCTAGCCACGGAAGACGCCATTGAGATGTGGGAATCAGTATATTACGTGATAAATGAGATACTGTGGTTTTCGGTAGTGCTTTGCCGGTATCAAAATTGTTTCGTGGGATAACCGTCCATCTAAAGCAAACGTCCAAAGGAGAAGGTTGTGGCAGCGGCCGCGCCGACTTATGAAACCGACACGGCACCAGAGGGCAACCAACAAGCTCACCAGTGGTCATGCCATATTGACGCTGATGCATATGCATGGGGAAATTAATGCGTGTGTGGCCCCCAGAGTGACACTGCACTGTGCTATACGCGACGCGGTGATACGGTGCGGCACCCATCAGCCTGCATCCATCCATCCATCCATCCGCTCCACACACCACAGGCGGTGTCAGATGCAACCCTCCCTGCGGTTGGCTGGAAGCTGCCATTGGACGGTCTAAATAGGTACATAAGATGATAGACGCCGAAAGGATTCTGGCTAGATGGCTGTGGCGAGCCGCCAGACCCATCAGGAATGTGACATTGGCCCGGCAGTGTCTGTATTAGAATGCGAGATAGAGTGCGAGGAAAGGAACAAATAGGAAGGCTGGTTATCAGGCAGTCGGAAATCCATGAACAAGTCGTCGTGACAATCTTCACCTCTTCCAATTGCCTCGACATTGAAGCTGGTGCAAGGTGGACGGACATCCATCTCCCAGGAATTGAACATGGCATTTTCCCCCGACCAAGTCCATCTTCTCCCGCTGGAACAACAGGAGGCCTTTTTCAATGGCCCAGCATTGGCGCCGCCCGAGGGCATCATCCCCAACCTGGAGCATCCGCCTAATCAGAATGCGCTCACTCATGCCGTAACGACGCTTCTGTTTATTCTGTCAACCGGATTCGCTGCCTTGCATGCATTTACTTGTATCGCGAGAAAGAAACAGGCAAAATGGACAGATTGTGAGTGGCACTGACACTTGAGCGGTCAAAGAGCATTAGTTGGACTGACTCGTTGAACAGACGTCGCACTGCTGGCTTATGTATGCCCTTTTTGTTCCCATCTCGCTTTCGAGGTCGGCAGACTCAACTGACAATTGGCAATAGCTATTTTTCGTTGGGTACATCATTGTGACCTACTGGCTCATCGTCACCCAAGGCTACTTCGTTCACCAATGGGACATGTCTGTTAGGACATTCCTGGATCTGCTGCTGGTGCGCTTCTCTCTCAAATCATGCATCTTGCAGAGCTAACCTTCAAAAGATTGTTCACATCGCGTCTCACTTCTACAGCATCGTAATGGCCGCAATGAAGACGGTGATTCTGGTGGAATGGATCCAGATTTTTGTCCCTAGGGGCACGCGCAACGGCTTCGTCTACACGTCGTGGGTGGCCATCGCAGTGAACCTCACGTTCTACATCATTGCCATCATCTTATTGAACGTGTCCGCCAGGCCATATCGCAGAAGTAAGATCCTGCCTGCTCCCTGGCCCGCAAGAGCCGGGGCAATCGATCGTCTTGCTGACTGGCGTGATTTGTAGATTTCAACTTTACCGTCCCAGGTGTAACGCACTTCAATTCGAGCACGACGATCGTGGCTGGCGCGGCTATCAATGTCGTGCTTGATCTGGTTATTCTCGTGATTCCGCAGAGAATTATTTGGAGATTGAAGATGAAGAAAGCAAAGAAGATTGGAGTGTCGCTCATCTTTCTTATTGGTATTCTGTAAGCGTCCCTCCGCGCCGATCGCAATTACTCTCCCATTCATTTTAGTATTTTAATGCGCCCCGGCTAACATATGTTGCTCAAGTGGATGCATAGCAGGAATCTGCAGGCTTGCGTATTCGATTGTTTTCTTCCAAAGCTCAGACGTCAGCTACGCGATCCCCCCAATGTCCTTGTGGTGCATCGCCGAGATGACCTGCGCCATCATCATCTACTGCGCACCCTCGGTGCCCAGAGCGCTCAAGTGGAATCAAAAGGGAGGAACGACGCCCTCCAAGGCTTCAGCGAACAACCAAGGTTACTCATGGTCCAATCCAGAGGCCTCCTCCACACCCGGGACCGGCCGCAAGTACACCAGGATTGATGAAATTGGGGTACATCTTGGCGATATTTCCAGCCAAACGCGGTTAGGCCAAGGCCCATGAATGGGAAAATACCTCGACCTGGATACATAGTCAGCGGGACTAATCAAGAGCTTCATGTATATACACTATTGCTAGTAATATGTATCTAAAGAGTTGTACGGATAGGTCACGGTTCTCACGCATAGCATTTGGAGCAGGAGCAGGCATGAAACTTTCAAGTTTCACAGGTGAGACGTCGGTTATTAACATATTTGCACGAGTGACTCACTGTGACATTCATCCGGGCTTGACCGCTCAATCCTTTGGAAGAAGACAAATCACTGATACGGCAACAAATCCAACCATATAATGACATAATTTACTCTCGGGAATGGATTTGACTCTTTCCTAATTTGGCCCCCACTGACTTCATTGCTCTCGCGATCTGTTAGGTCCCATACATTCATGCATGGGTGAATGTGAACACGGCACAACCAAAGATCAGCCTGATTCCTTCGCTAAGTAGGGCAATATCTTGCGTAACTATGGAACCCTCACACCCTGAGTAAGCCCGATGTGGAGTTCATCTTTCACCGTTACATTTATGCAGGAGTGGAAATGCATACGACACACACCAAAGATCATCCTGATCCTGCCATGCTACTTTGACACCCACCCACATTCCCCTCAAGCCCTGCGTCAGCCTCGGCATTGCCACGCTCGCGTTGCCAAGATACGTCTAGTGATGCTAGCCAAGATCCTCCATACTAGTTTCCTGAATTAGTTAAACCACCGATCACAAGAATCTGGCATCGTCCAAGATCCCAATTATCTAGCCAATCGCTCTAGCTACAACCCTGCTTGAAAGACCAAGCTCCCTTGCTCTCGTAGCATGTGGCGCCGATTCGTTGGCTGGCCAAGCGCGTTCAATCCATCGTCCAGACTGGTGGAGGTCAGGCCCCGTAATGACATATCAAGATGTAGCCAAAAGTGGACGACGTGTTAATGGTGTGATTCGTACGTTCTCGGCCTAGGTTAGGTAAAGGGAGATAACCCACAGATTCCTGACTTACAGGGAATCAGCCGTCAATGCCTAATGTTTTTCAAGATCGCCAAGTATTAGAACTCCGAGGGCCGTTATCAGAGAGCCCCGGTCAGGCATGGCGTAGAGATATCGATCTGTCCGCGCCAGCCACCACGCTGCCTGTCCCACCACGTTAGCACCTGCATACCTGGCGACATTTTTGACAAAGATATACCGTTTCATGTCCACCTACTCAGCCATTCTCTCTACACAAACCCAAAACTTGACCAATGAACGGATTACGTAACGGAGACGCCTGTACGGCGGCGAGGAGTTCCGGAGAGCTGGTGGCCATTGTCGGGATGGGTATGTCTCTGTTCCACCTATCAGCTTACCATTTTAGTCCATCGAGTCTGTATCCGCGCTGACTACTAGAGCAGGATGTCGCTGGTCTGGAGATGTAAGTGACAGCCACAAGCTATGGGAGCTCCTCAACAACCGGAGGTCCTCGTACAAGGACTTCGGCGACCATCGGTTCGGCCTCGAAGGATTCTACAGCCGGAAAGAGAACCGACCAGGCACGTTTTCGACCAAGGGGGCCCATCTGCTCAACGAAGATCCTCGTCTGTTTGACTACGGGTTCTTCTCTATCCCTGCGGCTGAAGTGGAGACCATGGACCCCTCACAAAGAAAGCTTCTCGAGGCCGTGTACGAGGCCTTTGAGAATGCGGGAGTGCCTTGGGAAAGCTTCTCCGGGTCTCAGACGGGCGTTTTCGTTGGCAACTTTTCGACAGATCATGCCGTCATTCAGGGGCGGGATGAGTACGTGCGGCCGTACACCAGTACTGGTACCGCTTTTGCCATTCTTAGCAATCGGGTGAGCTATACCTTCAACTTGAAAGGCCCCAGGTACGTTGGCTAGGAGATGATTGTCAAAAACGACAGCAACTAACAGTTTCAAGTGTCACTTTAGATACAGCCTGCTCGTCGGGGATGTATGCTCTGCATATGGCCGTCGCAGCAATCAGAAATGGTGACTGTGACTCGGCAATTGTTTCAGGTTGCAACTGTATTCTTGATCCAAATATCCATATTAGTCTCCAGAACCTGGGAGTTCTCTCCTCGACCTCGTGTTGCCATACATTTGACGCTTCTGCCGACGGTTACTGCAGAGGAGAAGGCTACGCAGCCTTATATATAACCAAGCTATCGATTGCTGTTACTGAAGGACTCCCAATTAGAGCAGTGATTCGCGGAACAGCCATCAATGCCAATGGAAAGACTGGAGGCCTCTCCCGACCAAGTGAGACTGGTCAAGAGGCTGTCATTCGTAAGGCATACGAGAATGCTGGCGATCTTCGCATAGAAGACACAACATATATTGAAAGTCACGGGACTGGAACCTCAGTAGGAGATCCGATCGAGATTAATGGATTAGGAGCCGCTCTAAAGCCGGAACGACAGAAGAGTCCCCTCCTGATTGGATCGAATAAACCCAATCTGGGCCATACTGAGGCCGCCAGCGCCATTGCCAGTATTATGAAGGTAGTTTTGGCGCTGGAGAATGGCATCATTCCTCCAACCATTGGAGTGACGAACCTAAATCCTGACATCGATCTTCGGGGTGGTGCCATTAAGATCGTGACAGAACCTACCCCCTGGCCGCATGGAAGGCTACGAAGAGCCGGAATTAACAACTTCGGGTTTGGAGGCGCCAATTCTCACTGCATCCTAGACCACGTTGAGAATGTTCTCCCCGGGTATGTGAAGCCAGGTGTTTTCAAAGGCAACGACGTTGGGCTGAGAGGAATGTCCAATGGATATCATAAGACAAACGGACATGGAAGTGACCAGTCGCATAACCATAGCGAGCAGGAGAAACATGCAGTTGTCCAGAATATAGATGACAGAGGGGCCAGCCGGGAGCTTAACGTCACTGTTCCTCTTCTCCAAAAAGCAGATTCAAACACACGCCAGTACCTGATTCTGCCATTCTCAGCTCATCACGACACGTCTCTCAAACTCAACATTGAAGCTTCGCAATCTGATGTCAACAAATGCTCGGTGGCTGATTTAGCATTCACCTTGTCTAACCGAAGAACCAAATTCCCTCGTCGAACTTTCCGCATCGCTGATAAAGACGACCTAATTGCCGGCCTCAAGTCTGAAGAGCTCGTTTCCGTGGCCAACACGGATGCTCAGAGTGTAGCCTACATATTCACAGGCCAGGGCGCCCAGTGGAATGGGATGGGTCGCCATCTCTTCCAGTACCATGTTTTCAAGAGAACCATTCTTCATATGAATGACATTCTTCAACAACTGCCCAACCCCCCTTCCTGGACTCTGCAGGCTGTTCTCGATCGCGAATATAGAGAGCATGATATTAATATCCCTATCATTACACAGACTGTTTGTACTGCGGTCCAGATTGGACTTGTCGACCTTCTGACATCATGGGACATCATGCCAGCTGCTGTAGCGGGCCACTCATCTGGGGAGATCGCAGCAGCCTACGCCGCCGGCCGTATCACTGCTGCAGAGGCTATTACAGCAGCATATCTCCGTGGCTGTGCTATCTCTACCAATCAGAAACAAGGAGCGATGTTGGCTGTTGGGCTAGGCAGAGAGGAGGTAGCTGATCATTTGGAAGGCTTTGATGGTCGGGTTACCATCGCTGCTGTCAACTCGCCACAGAGCGTCACGTTATCTGGAGACTCTGAGCCCATTACACAGATATCGCAGGCTTTGGATGATTTGGGGATCTTTAATCGAAAGCTCAGGACGGGAGACAACGCCTATCATTCTCATCACATGCTTTCCATCGGGCAGGCTTACGAAGATCAGCTCGCTCGTGCTTTAGAGGAGCTGCCAAGAAAGGATGCTTCCCGTTTCAACCTTCGACCTGCAGTGTCTTGGGTATCCTCGGTCTTTCCTTTCAAGGATACGACAAACTTACCAATCGATGCTTCGTATTGGCGGGCAAACCTCGAATCACCTGTTCAGTTCTCAGCCGCTGTCTCCAGACTACTCAAAACGACGGATATTCCTGTCGGCGTGTTGGTAGAGATTGGGCCTCACGCGGCTCTGAAAGGCCCCCTGCAACAGATAATGAATGGAGTGTCCAAGAAATTACCATATGTCTCTTGTTTGATCAGGGCGCAGAATGACCAACTGGCTTTACTGAGAATGGCTGGAACATTATTTTCCGTCAACGCCCGCATAGACATGGCCAGGGTAAACGCTACTGATTGTCTTGATAGCGAAGGGAATCTCTCATACGCTGTAGGGTGCACCGCGACCCAGTTGACCCCATACAGGTATACCTATGGCCCGATTCTATACAGCGAAAGCTCCCTCAGTAAAGAGTTTCGTGGGCGCACAGTCCAGCGACACGACCTGCTAGGATCCAAAGTTCCTGGAACTTCCAAGCTAACGCCCCAATGGCGCAACATCCTACGTGTGAAGGATCTCCCATGGCTATCTGATCACAAGTTAATACCACATGTTGTCTTCCCTGCATCTGCCTTTATGACAACTGCGATGGCGGCTGTAGAGCAGTGGTATCACGAGCGGCCAAATCCCAGCGTCATAGCAGGGATCTCACTTCGGAATGTGGACTTCATCACTGCAATGCGGGTTCCTGAGGATGATGTAGGAGTCGAAATGGTTACGAGTGTGGAACCGGGCGAGCTTCGAAGTGAAGAGTCACCATCGTGGATAAAGTTCTCGATAGCTTCTCTAGACAGAGAAACCGCCGCATGGACTGTTCATTGCACTGGATCCGCCAAAATAGAAACCAGCGACGAGGCTGGCCATGCCCTTGTCAAATTGTCGAAGGAAATGGACCCTAGACATGCAGACAAGGCCGCCTGGTACCGAAGGTTTAAAGAAATCGGATTCAATTACGGGCCGTCATTTCAGGGGGTCTCTGATATCAGGGCTGACCCAACGGAGTCATTAGCCGTTGCGAAGCTCAACTTGAAAACCACGACGGAGGAGTATCAATCTACATACCCCATTCATCCGGCTTCGCTTGATGCACTTCAACAAATGTCAGCCTTTGCTTGGAATGGAGGTCAGCCAGCAAAAGCCACGTGTGCATTTGTGCCTGTTCACGTTGACAGGGCTTTTTACAAGTTTGGCAACACAGAGGATTGGGGTGTCGCCATTGCGAAAGGAGAAAGAGTCGGTTTGCGCGGGGCATATGGCCGCTTGCAACTTCACAATCAATCCGGCGAGGTGGTTGTGGACATTGACAGATTGCGCTGTGTGTCTCACTTTGAGATAAAGGCGGAGAGAGAGTACAGGGCGCCATACAGCAATCCTTTCTGGAGACTTGCCTGGAGACCCGACATACGCACATTGGAAGCATCCCAAGCTCGGGACTATTTGGCAGCTTCTCAGGCTGTGCGGGGCTATGAGGGTGTTCTGAACGCCTTGGACCGCCTCGCTTCACTCATCTTGGCTGATATATCCAGCAATATGACAAATGGAGTGGATTTGAGCAAGACTACAGAGAGTGCCAAGCAATACATTCACTGGATCAAAACGCAACCCTCGGAAACGTCTGATTTAATGACAGAAGCTAAGAGGCTTGATGGAACCCAACGAGCCGAAGCCATGAAGAAGTTGGTTGATGAGCATGGCCAAAGTCATGAAATTATGGCTGCCCACACTCTATTTCAACACATGAATGACATATTGAGCGGTCAAATTACAGGCATCGATGTTCTCTCTAAGAACGGCCTCGCTGACATTGGCCAAAGTGATATCTTTGTCGCCAGCCTCTATCCTCAACTAGCTCGCTACTTTGACTCACTGGGCTTCGCAGACCCCTCCTTAACGCTACTTGAAGTTGGCGGAGGTCGCGGCAACGCTACAAAGGTAATTCTGGATTCTCTCTCGTCCAAGAACATGGTCAAGAGATACAGAAACTTCACCTTCACGGATGTTTCGGAGGACGCTGTAAACAAGGCCAGAGACACTCTCAACTCGTACGCAGCTTTGAAATTTGCAGTACTGGACATCGAAAAGGATGTCTTGGAGCAACAGTTCACACAGAAATACGATGTAGTATTTGTGTCACAGCGCTTCTATACCGCCAAGCGCATGTCTGTTGCGCTTGAAAACTGCCGCAAGCTTTTGAAGCCAGGCGGTAAATTACTGTTGCTTCAGAATATCGAGCAGACTGTTGGGCAAAAGTTCATCTTGGGAGCATTGCCGGATTACTGCGCTGGTGCCGAAGACGACTCCTGCTTAAACCTCGACACTTGGGAGAAAAGCCTGACCAAAGCTGGGTTTTCTGATGTGGACATTCTCCTGCACGACCTTGCAACTCCACAAAGTCGTGCGGTAGTTATGGTAGCCACGGCAAAACACTCCGTTGTTGAGAGCTATCTAGATGGGCACGAAAAGAGCAATGTCGGTATTAATATAATGTATGGCTCTGAGAAACCAGCTCTTGTGGATAGGGTCACGGAAGAGTTGGGAAGACGCCAAATTCCCCACAGCACGACTCAACTAGCAGCAGTGACAGCCGACACGTTCGAAGCCGGTTGCCGACTCCTTGTATTCCTTGAGCCGAAGGATGCGGTGATTGATATTAATGAGAGTATCTTGAAATCCATTCGAGAAGCAGTTACTGCAGCATCTACTGTGCTGTGGATTACTGCATCCGGAATATTGAAAGCCAAAAGGCCAGAAGGGGCTCTCATCACTGGCTTGCTACGCACGCTTGGCACAGAGATTCCTACATCAAGGTTTAGGTCTATCGACTACGATCCAGAGGAGAGGTTGGAAGATGGGGCATTGGTCAAGGTAATTCTTGACCAAGAGTCGCAGTTACAGGTTCCTATTGATGAAGAAAACGAGGATCGTGACTTCGCTTGGCAAGATGGTCGCCTATGGATCAGCAGACTTGTCCCCGACGTAGCACTTCATGAAAACGCCATCCTGGCCGATATGCCTTCCGATCTTGCTGTCTCACTTCCGTTCCATGGACAAGAGCCCATTCGTGCTGACTTTGAGGTTCCCGGTGTGCTTTCTTCCTTGTTTTTCAAGCCGTTCGAGGAAGCAACTCAGGAGTTACCCGAGGACTGGATTCAAGTCAAGGTTCTCGCGAGTGGGTTGAACTGGAAAGATATTGCCTCCTGCTCTGGTCGAATTGACCAAAACGCTCTGTCTGGCGAGTACTGTGGTGTCGTGGAGCAAGTAGGATTAGATGTCCGAAACGTTTCCGTTGGTGACAATGTGTATGCATTTGGTAAGGGATATCTGGGCAATGTGGTCAGAGCCCCCGCCATCTGGGCTCAACGTCTCAAGCCCGAGGATGACCTAGTACAAGTCGCATCCATGCCCTTGGTGTACATGACAGTGTTGTACGCTTTTGAGCACATCACTCGCATTAAACAAGGAGACAAGGTCTTGATCCAATCTGCCACAGGGGGCTTGGGGCTTGCTGCATTGCGATTTGCGAAAAGCATGGGTGCAGAAGTATTTGCAACTGTTGGGACCGCAGAGAAACGCAATTATCTGGTCGAGGTGACGGGAATGGACGAGTCTAGGATCTTCTCTTCCCGTGGCACCGTGAAAGTTGCCGAGATGATCCGCGCCAGCGGTGGCAAGGGTTTCGATATCATCCTTGGTACATCTCAAGCAGATACGATGCAAGAGTCTATTCGAGCACTTGCGCCACTGGGACGTTACATCGATGTTGGGCGTGTCGACGTGCAAAACTCCAAAACACTGGAACTCGAGCTGTTCAAAAAGAGTGTGTCATTTTGTTCGTTTGATCTGGGCGTGGTACTCGATGCAGTACCAGCCATGGGGCAGACCTTGATGGAGTCTCTGGAAGCTCATTACCGAGCCGGCCGGATTGGCCCAATTCCACAGATCACCACCTACGACATCTCAGAGTTGGCTGCGGCCTTGCTCCAATTCTCCAAGGGCAAGCATGTTGGGAAAATAGTCATGACCTATCAAAACCCTGCGTCTCATGTAAAAATGATTCCCTCGCCCCTTCGTGCCAAGTTTTCACGAGAGAAGGTGGCGATCATAGTTGGTGGTTTCGGTGGGCTGGGAAGAAGTATTATTCGTTGGATGGCAGGACGAGGATGTCGCCATTTGTTGGTCCTCACGCGAAGTGGTGCCCAAAGTCCAGAGGCTACGAGTCTAATTTCAGACTTGGCCTCTCAGGGAATCAGTGTAGAGTCTGTATCATGTGATGTGGGCAATGTTGCAGATGTGTCGAGGATTGTTGCCGAAGCCTCGTCAGTACGGCCTATTCAGGGCATCGTTCACGCGGCAGTATCCTACCAAGTAAGTAAACTTTGAAAAGCAAAGCCTTTTAACCATCAATAGCTAACACCAGATGTTTCTTTTAGGACTTGTCATTTCACAAGTTAACAGCAGACCAGTGGAACTTGGGCCTGCAAGCGAAAGTACAAGGAACCAAAAACTTGCATGAAGCAACCAAGTGTTTGACCCTTGACTTTTTCGTTTTGGTAACTTCAACCGAGCCATATCTGGGACTGGCCACACAAAGCGCATACACGGCTGCAAATAACTTCCAAGAATTGTTTGCTAGATACCGGCGCAGTCAGGGATTAGTGGCTTCCACTGTAGCCTTTGGCTTTGTCTCAGATCTTGGCCACCTCAGTACCAACATTGTCACAGCGAATATGGGATTCCGTAACAAACTGCAGACTCTCACGGAATATCAGTTCCTTCGCCTCTTGGAGCCTGCTTTTTTCCGTCAACCCGGCGGTCAAGGTATAGCTGAATGGTCTGGTCAGGCCGATGATCCACTATCAACAACTGGATACGTCACCTCATTTGACCCGGCTGTTCTGGCGGCTGATGAGGCCGCACGTACAGATGCAAAGGGTCTCCGGCCAAGATGGTATTCCGATGCACGTGTTTCGCTCGTGATGCGGAGTATGGAAGATGCCATCTTGTACGACCCTTCAAGGGAAGGTCGAGATGACGCGGCCGACGAATCATCCGCAACGCGTATACGGCGGCAATTCCAGGATTCGCTTCAGTCAAACGATGGGTTAGTTGCAGCGGAAAATCTTGCCGCTGCAGCCATTGCTAGTACAGTGGCTCAGATGGTGTTTATCGACGCGGCACAAGTCAGCCCATCCCGATCTGTATCTGACTATGGCGTGGATAGTCTTATTGCGGCAGAGCTAAGACATTGGTTCAGTCTGGCTTTTGGGAGTGATATAAGTATGCTTGAACTTCTTGACACAAAGAGGAGCATCAAGTCTATAGCAAAGACTCTGGTGGAAAAAAGACAAGGGGAACTTCATAAGGACCACTGAGCCCTATTTCGTGGCCGTATGGCTATGTATGTTATGTTAATGTTAATCTATTATCTATTCTTTCCATCACCGATTTTCTCCTCATTTTTATAGTTACATTAATGCTAGGTGGGATATTATAGCTTACAAACAAAGAAAGGAATTAATCTAATATAAATTAATAAGTTAATATGATACCTAGTATAACTCCTTCAGTATTAAAACATCCTTTATAAGCCATCAAAAATCTTATCCTTCTTCCTATTTGAAAGCTTTCATCCCTGGTCTAGCCCGCCATAAACATACCTGGCTAAAGCATATATTCCCATCTTCTATAAGCTCGGGGCTTTGGAGAAGAAAGCTGGGAGCCTGCATACGTTTTTCAACCCGGAAGTATTTCGATTCTCTTTGCGAGCCGAGGGTAGCTCATTGGTCGCTTGTAAGAAACAGGATGACCCAGATGAAACGCCCACCTTGGTGCATGAATCTTCTGGGGAGGATTATTCCTCGTTCCTAGTCTTTGGGCCCGCTCAGTTGCATGCCTGTGCGAAAGCGAACGGATTCGGCCCAATAACGCCATTAAAGATTCAGCTACCTGATGGAGTAATTGCTTTCTTAAAGCTCATGAGCTTCAGGTAATAAGAATATCCCTAAAAGCCCTCTTATGTTGAATGGGCTACTAGTATTTTCATGAGGTCTGAACTGAGGGTAGGGCGAGTGACGGCCGAAACAGCTAACAAGAGATAGCGAAGTAAATGTAGTTTTTTACTATTCTTGTCACAATAACGTTAAATTACGTGGTACTGTAGTTGAACACGAACGCGGATGATGCTATCCGTATCCCTGTATCGGGACCGAAGACTAATACTGAAGGCACATGAAATGGACAAATGCCGATGTGGTAGCTAAGAAACCCTTTTCTGCGGCACTCCTGTTGGAAGTCGCGCACAGGGCAAGTAAGTATTCACAACATTGATATCTGGCTGTACTGTTATGCTGATGCTTCGAAGAAATCATAGCCGACTTCACGGGCATTGTTATGGTGGGGCATTCAAACGCGAGATTGCGGGTGAATGCCGAGGCACGACGGACAGCTTCTGGGTGGAGACTTCAGCGTTTTTCAGCGCGCCGTCCCAGGATCGTCATAAGTAAACAACCTACCCTACACTACCACACCTAAGCCTTGCTCGGTGTTATACTTTGACATCTGGGATGACAATCACCGCTGGAAAGCCGTTGCAATAATAAATTTAGTGTATATTCCCAGTGGCACTATGAATTGGCCGTTCGAGGCGAGGAAGTGAGTACGACTGGTGGTTGAGACCAACAGTCACCTCACTGAGACTTTGACACCCACCCGAACATCAAGCATTCCAAAATTATCACAATAAATTATACAACAACACCAGTTTGAAGAACTAAAGGGAAATGATGTTCGTCGAATAAATGTATATAGTATTTAGTATGCATCAAGATAAGATCTTGAGGACGTCATGAAGAGAGTTAAATTTACTCGAGAAAAAGCATGAGGATCGATTGACTGCCCAAATCACATCAGCCAAGGCCGAGTGACAGCACCGAGGAGCTACCTTACTATCCTGCCTGTCCTCACTCAGACTCTATGGATCATACTTTACGGCTCGACGGTTCTGTCAAGTTCTTCGTGCTCATGATTGAGGATGTCGTGTGCCGCGCGGCAGTCCGATATAGAGACTTCGGTAGATAGATGCC
Source organism: Clonostachys rosea (assembly GCA_026958235.1). Classification (NCBI taxonomy): domain Eukaryota; kingdom Fungi; phylum Ascomycota; class Sordariomycetes; order Hypocreales; family Bionectriaceae; genus Clonostachys; species Clonostachys rosea. The sequence goes on from CP110205.1 coordinate 2,127,594, forward strand.
CGTGTGTTGGTGCTCTGTTGATCCTTCTACGCTGTGGAGCCTCGACGCGTGAACTGGTGTTTTATTACCACAGGGATTCATCCGGGCGCGCTAGGACGTCAGCGTGTAGAGAAGGAAGAGATCAGCACCAACGACTGGTGAGTTGTTGTGAGGAATACACTGTCGTTGCAATGATACGAACCATGAAACGATGGACAAGAATATGCCTGTAGATTTCTGAAAGCAACTTGTGAGATGACTGGATCTGGGAAAAGCCTCCGCGAAACCGATTCCAAATTTTATTAATAGCGTCGCTATCTGGGGTCTGATTCCTCTAGTGTGTGAGGATGGATCCAGCCTCCACAGTGGCCCAGAGCAACCCCTGAGCAAGAGGATGCCACTCAGTATTGGTGTTGGTCTACTTGTCAACAGGTGAGCCGTCTCATTCGCCATGGTCCGATTCCTCACCGTGACCGTGAAAGAACGGACTAGCTGGCCAACAGCAACAGGGGCCGGAGCAACAGATCTCTGGCCCTACGCAATCTCCAACTGCCATTGGAACCACATCGTATTTCCAAGGAAGGATTTACGAGCTCCGTGACGATGCCGGGGTAGCAGCCTTGAGCAAAGTATATCAAGGCGGCCTTCCGTCCACGTTCTCTTCTCAGAGTCATTCTCAACAACATCATTCAGCCTTTTCTTCTTTTCTCTTTTCTTTTTCTTCTCAATTCGCTTCTTCACCCCTTTGAGCTGGTCTCATAGGATTTGTTTTTCCATCAACCTTTTGCCAACCTTGTCTTTCTCGTATATTTATTTGGTTGGTTTCAATCCGCAATCATGGTTGCTATTAAGAATCTCACGGCCATCCTCTTGGGTGTCGCCAGCGTGGCAATCGCCCTGCCCGTTTCTAGCCTGGTCGAGGCTCGTGACATCGCCCTCAACGATCAAGACCTGGACGTTCGCGGCCCTCCCCAGCCTGGCCACCTCCACCGTGCTAAGTCTCTTAGCCACCACCGCCGTGATGAGCTTGAGGAGCGCGCTCCTCCCGCACCCGGCCATCTCCAGAGGGCCAAGTCTCTTAGCCACCACCGCCGTGAAGAACTTGAGGAGCGTGCTCCTCCCGCACCTGGCCACCTTCAGCGTGCTAAGTCTCTTAGCCACCACCGCCGTGATGAGCTTGAGGAGCGCGCTCCTCCCGCACCCGGTCATCTCCAGAGGGCCAAGTCTCTGAGCCACCATCGCCGTGAAGAACTCGAGGAGCGCGCTCCTCCCGGACCTGGTCATCTCCAGAGGGCCAAGTCTCTCAGTCACCACCGCCGTGCTCCTCCCGCACCTGGCCACCTTCAGCGTGCTAAGTCTCTTAGTCACCACCGCCGTGATGAGCTTGAGGAGCGCGCTCCTCCCGCACCCGGCCATCTCCAGAGGGCCAAGTCTCTCAGTCACCACCGCCGTGCTCCTCCCGCACCTGGCCACCTTCAGCGTGCTAAGTCTCTGAGCCACCACCGCCGTGCTCCTCCTGCACCTGGCCACCTGCAGCGTGCCAAGTCTCTCAGCCACCACCGTCGTGCTCCTCCCGCCCCTGGCCATCTCCAGAGGGCCAAGTCCCTGAGCCACCATCGCCGTGAAGAAGAGTCCTTTGAGGACTTCTTCTAAGCGCCTCACGAGAAAAAGCTGCTGTCTTGAGGCGTGTTATGATGTTACCGAACGAGAGCGATGTTCAATTTTCTCTTTAAGTGAGAATTCTTTTAGCTTTATGATAGTTTTTTGATGGATACCAATTTAATTTACGACGCAATGGCTTGGCTGTTGTACTGAAAATTTCTTTTTAACACTGCGGCTTCTAATTGTAACCTTTTTGTGAACTCCTTGCGCGAGCGTAACAAAATTTCCCAAGTATACTCCTGCGACGTGTGTTCTTTTCATAGTCTTGGTTATGAAGATGCCTCGCACTTGGATGTGGCGAGAAGCTGGCCTTGTGTTTTCATCAGTCACCGTGCGTCATCTACTCGCTTCATGATCTTTAGCCAGGCTTAAACAGAAAGACAGACTTAACACAGTCTTGTATGCTACGTGTAAGCTGCCATAGGTTTTTTACTATGGGGTTGGGCTTAATCTTCCCATATCCTGTTTCATATGCATAGCGTATGACATTCTATACAAGGCTAGCTCAGTATTCACGCCGTGGTTGAAGAAATTTGATAATAAGCTCTTGACTAAAGAAACATGTTGTAATCCCTATGTCTTCTAGCACATATGTATAAACCGGTAGCCCGAAGGGTTCTGTATAATCTGTATTACATGATGGAAATTAGCTTTCATGACATGAGTTTAGCTGATTTCAGAGGAGTCTGGGTCATGACTCAACCCCGGGATTAATAAACTGGTACTTGTATCGTCACTTCTATGATTTGATTCTCATTTTATCGTGCTAAGCCGAAATCTGCAGTCTTTGCTAGATCTATGAAGCAGCTGTTTGATAGTATGTACTCGAACTAACTCATCTAACAGGGAAGATGAACCTGGCTTGTTATGATTTATCTCGCATATTGCGGCCGACTTCCCTCAGACCTAATTTATTGGAAGATGATATTCTGGGTTACATTTGACAACTCGCTGAAAGTGGCACCTAGGCTGGGGTTCTTTCAAGAGGAGGCATCTTGAGGCCTCTCAAGCGATCTTAGAAGCTGCATAGAGAATTTTAGTATCTTAACCGCTAAACTATCTAGTTTGGTAGACGCAAGATTATTCTTAGGTCTCAAAAGATTGATGTCGGTTTTGTTTCGCTTTTGATCGCCATCCATTAGCGCTGTGTTCAGAGGGTGTCATATTAGATATTTACGGAGGCCTAGCATCGCTTGACTAGCTGTTGTGTTCAACCCTTTGCCTCTAACATGTTGACAAGGTGGAGGTGTTCAGTATTGCAGAACCTTGAAACATACACTGGAGCCATTCCATAATCCAGACGAAAGTCGTATCTCTGTCCATAGGAATGCACGCATCAGCTACGTGCATTGATCAACATGGATCCTGGGTCCTCGTGTAAGCCCGCTGTTTCAGACAGGGTACTTAACGGGCTCATTCGCCAAGAGCTTGTGCTGTTTTTTTAAATGCTAAAAGACCCGCCAGCTTTGTGAACGAGACGTCTCGCCCATATTCCGCCACCTACAGGAAGGGCTGCTGCGGCTAGTTACCATGGCTCGCTACACATTTGCCGCCGCGATCGGCTTCTTGGCCTGCACGGGTGTGCACTCGCAGCAAACAACCACCCAGGCAATCGCGAGCGTGTACCTCCCCAATGCTGACCAGTTCGCTTACGGGGTCATGGGGTCCATCGTCTCTGCCGACGCGAACAAGACGGCTCTGAAGCTCGCGTGCCCGCCCGGGACCACGCTCTGCGGCCAGTACATGTACGGCAGCACCGTCACTTACGGGCCAACGACCTTCATTTACGACGACCCGCTGCGTACACTTACCCAGCCAGACGTGAAGTCGGTGGTTCAATGGTAAGCCTGGTTTCCCCAGCTCCCTGTATCGGCATATACCTAATTGAGATTTTTGGCTAGGGCGAGCCATCGAGAGTGCTCCCTTGATGATGAGGGCGACGTCGCCGTATGCACAGACGTTGTGCTCTTGAACCAACCGACGACCGAATCGATACGCACCACGACGACGGTCACGGAGAGCGGTCTCAGTGAGCGGCGCACTCCCGTGACCGTCACGGCGGGTTTCGAGAATCTGGAACCATCACCGGGTTCTTCCATCGGGACTTCGGTTGCGCAATCTACGACACGGCAGAGCGACTCCGAGTCAACTTCCGGCTCGGCAACTGCGACTTCTGAGTCGACGCCCACGACGTCTGGATCGTCATCCGACGCTTCTGTAGCAGCTGCCGCGACTTCGACATCGGCAGAGACAAATACAAATGGGGTGATGGGAAGATGCAGTAATCTGTCTTTTGGTGCCGCTATTGCGAGCGTGGTTGGGTGGTATTTTATCATTTAGATTACCTAGCAAAAGAGAGTACCATATCGCTATCCGCTACAAATAGACTCGAAGTTCTTCCAAACGGGAGCTGATCATTTGCCAAGTCAACTACGTCACTTTTAATGCCGAAGGAGACGCTGTATCTTGTCACTGCCTAAAGTTGCCACAGCCAGTCCTGCGCCGATCCCAGCAACTAGCTGGACGGGTGAAATGGAGGTGGCTATGCTGCCTAGCCTGGGCTTGCCCCATGGTTTACCTCCTGTGGCTCTGCCTGCTCTTTATTCTGGAGTGATGCGGGGGATTATCGAAACTGATTAATCGTCTAATCACAATAACAGAAAGATTGCCCTCTAAATATAGCCAGTTTGATTTGATTGTGAGATCATGCTCTAACATGGCCCTGGCGCATCTTGTCGCACATAATCAGGGAAATTTCTAGGCAACGCTGTTGAAGGCGAATTTCCTTTGTGGGTGTCTTGGCGGCGTTTGGTCATTTCAGCCCATTTCCTGCTGCGCCTCTAGTACCGACAAGGGCCTATCGCAGCCTTATAACGCTCAGGTGGGTGGCTGCAGGCTGGCTGCCTAGCCTATATACATATGTATTTCGTTCACTCTCCCCTGCTGGGCTTCTCTAAGTCAGGATGGACGAGCAGCGGAGGTCTAGAAACACCCTTGATGGCAACCGCTATCTTTAACGGCTCATGCCGTTGAAATTCTGAAATTTCTCCGATCGCCGCCTCTTCACTAGTCAGAGCACTGGAAACTAAGGCGTTAAGAATAGAATCCCTCTCAAATTTGGTGGTGTATGGGTGGAAACGCCAAGCGCCACGACTGGCTTGGCGAAGCGTCTGGACAAGGATGAGTCGGGCTATATGTAACGCCGCCAGCCCAGATTAATTTAAGGGCCCGGGCGATTGATGATGTTCCCCAGATATTGACTTCTTCTACTCGTCAAAGATGATGTATCCAAAGGGGCTTGTTGTGGCCTCGCTGGCTGCGCTCCAGCTCTCTGGTGCCCGCGCCCAGAACCAGAATGAGGTCAATCCTTGCCGGGCCATCATGGACGAGCAGAAACAGAACCTCAGGAGCGCGAATGTAACGTACGCAACCGACATGAAGTACCTGGTAAACTTTGATGCGGAAAAGGCCTACGAGTGCATCACGTCCGTCCCGCTGGTCGCTGAGGAAGCCAGCACGATGATCGATGTTTTCAAGAATTATTTCTCGCTTCAAAGCTCGCTTGCGTACCTCAAAGACCCTCCTAAATCCTATCAGCGGTTACCAGTGGATGTTATGGGGCGCTTCGATGCGATCAAGACCAAGCTCGAGTCGGGAGAGTACAAGAACCAGTACGAGTTCGACCTGGCTGTTCAAAGCATCATTCGCGATGTCAACGACTACCACTTCTACGTATATTCTGGAGTTCTGGGACTATTCCACTGGACTTTGCCGGATTCACTCACCGCAATCTCGTCGGACGGACAGAGCCTCCCCCAGCTCTTCGCCTGGTCCGACATCACGAATAATGTGCAGAATGCGTCTGCGGTCGTGGAGCTGGAGGGCCAGTCCGCCTTCGCCTACCTCCGAGGCTACCTGGAGCGGACGTATTTTCTCGGTTTCAACGATCCAAACGCCGACTGGAACTCGCTGATGGAGAACCCGGCCGCCGATTTCAGCACCACCGGCCGGGGCAAGCAGAGTTTGCACTACAGCGCATTCCAGACGACCCAGATCTACAACGGCGCGTCGCTCAAGGGCCGTTATGCTAACGGAACTGAATTTGAGTGGCCATACAAGGCCGGATCGACGAGGGACTTGACTAGATATAGATACAACAACGGCTCAGCTATATACGGAACCGAAGTCAAGAACCGGAATTCGACTTACAGCAGCAATTTCGCCTCGAGGGCTAATCTAGAGAAGGAATACGAACTACACGTCGACTCTCGAGAACTGGAGGCGGCGGCAGACTGGGACCGGGCCGTCCTCGCTCCCAGAAGCGCCATCAGCTCCGTCCCTTACTTCGGCTATCCCAGCGACCCCGACCTGGTGCAGTCCGACTTTGGCGAGGGCGGCATGATCTCGGGGTACTTCCTTAGGGACGAGAAGATCGGCGTCCTGAGCGTGCCCAGCTTCCAGACATCCAGCGACGCGAGCCCCGCGACCTTCAGCTCGGCCGTCAGGAAGTTCATCAGGGAGGCCCAGAGCGCCGGCATGGAGAAGATCGTCATCGACGTCATGGGCAACCGCGGCGGCTCGCTGCTGCTAGCGTACGACATGTTCCGCCTCTTCTTCCCCAGCGCGCTGCCCAACACCCTGTTCCGTGCGCGCGCCTCGTCGGACTTGAAGACGCTGGGTAACATTGTGACGAACGTGATCAATAGCAGCAGGTCCTTCGACTCGTTTGATGCTGGCGACATTACGGTGCTGGGCGCCGCTGGTGAGTTGAACACCGGTGTGCTGCTGAAGGCCGATAACTCGAGCTGGGATTCCTACGATGACTATTTCGGACCCGTTCAGAACCACGGGGATAACTTCACCAAGAATGCCCAGTATAACCTGGACAGCAGGTCGATTGCGAGGTCGCTGGGCTTCTATGTCGCCGGCTACGGGAACAACCTCCCCATCTACAACGAGACCTGGAAGGCGGAGAACGTCATTCTTCTGAGCGACGGGCTCTGCGGAAGCACTTGTGCCGTGCTGCACGCCCTGATGAAGAACGATGCGGGCGTTAAGAGCGTCGTCGTGGGCGGAGTTCCGGGATACGGGCCCATGCAGGTCGCAGGGGGCACTCGAGGCCACAACGTGCGCACTCTCGACGCCCTCAGCGACGTGAAGACGACTGTCCAGTACATGATCAGCCTGGCCAGGAACCCCAGACAGGTGCTCTCGATTCTGGGCGTGACGGCCGAGGATGTGAACAATCTGCCGATGACGTTCGCCGAGACGCCTTGGAGGGTGGGCGGTGGAGGGATTAATGCTCTCGACACGGTCATCCGGGCGAAAGACGACGTGCCGCGACAGTTTGTCTACGAGGGCGCCAACTGCCGACTCTTCTGGACGGGCGAAAGGGTGCGCGACATCTCCAAGCTGTGGCGGGCGGCGGTCACGTACGCCAGCGGCAACTCGACCATCTGCGTTCCCGGCTCCGTGGACGGACCTGGATCGAAGGCGAATGCCACCGTCACGGACGATGTTGGGGTGTCGTACAACAAGACGTGGGACAAGGTGAACTCGACGGATGTCCCCAAGACGACCAACACCGGGAGCGATAAGCAACAAGAGAACGACGATTCGGCGGCATCGACTTATGGGGTGGGCATGACAGGTTTAATGACGATTATGTTTGTATGGGCTTTATGGCTGTGAGGGTTGAGGTGAAAATAGAACTACAGGTTTGCATTCCATAGAGTAGAATAGGCTCTTGGGTATATATTTTCGGATGAAGATATTATGATACCACTGCAGATTGACCGAGATGTGTCAATTAAATTCCGATCTTGTTCCTAGTAGACTTATTCTCCGCGGACGATGACCCTCATGCCTCCCACTCAATTGCCTGTCGCTCCCGCCGTCTTCGAAGCTTCGGCCTCTGGAGCGTGTTGGTGTTCTTCTTGGCCGGCAAGATCGCCTTGGTCGTCTTCTTGATGCCCGACTTGACCGCGTGCTGCAGCTGCTTGCGCCCGACCGTGAACCTGTCCTTGATCGTCTTGTCGCCGGCCTTGTAGTTCTTATTGACGATCGCCTGCATCTCCTCCACCATCTTGGTCGCCTCGGGACGCGTCTTGGCCAGGGCGATGTTGCTGATCTGCACGGTGTTGTGGTCGCCCGGGTTGGCCTGGTACTTGTTGTTGGACCAGGCCTTCATCCTGGCCATGGCCTGGCTGGCCTTGTCGTCGGGCATCTGGAGGCTCTTGGTCGTGCGCGAGGGCTTCTTGACCTGGTCGGGCTTGGTCGGGTCTGCGAATCGGCCGAGGAAGACGACGCGGGAGGCGAAGGCCTGGCTGACGAGGAGGAGCAGGCCGAAGACCAGTGCCTTGAGACTGGCCATTATGGAACTGCACTTGCAGCGCACCAGGCGCTGGAGATCAGATTCAGATTAGAAAAAAATAAAGCAAATGCCTGCCAGCGGCAACTTGCACGGACTGGAAGAAGCGAAGTGGAGGAGGAGAACCGAAGAGTAAGATCAACCACAGCCTCAATCGATGGCGAGGTCAGACGGACCCTTATATTTTTATTCTTCTCCGTTCTGCCTGGCTTTGCTGCAAGTAAGACGAGTTTGTAAGGCGATGCCAAGCCAGACCAGCACAAATGCCCAACCAACGACGTGAGCTCTTCCAATCAGCCGTGTTTCATCATGCTTCAGCGCCGTTCTGGGTCGGCTTTCGGGCCATAGCCCCGGATCAGCACCACCATTGTGCATGAATATTTGCCCCCCGCACTCAAGGCATTTAGAAAGTCACGCTCCCAGACTTGTTTCATTGATTTGCTGTTGTGCTTGGAGTCTTTCATCTGCTCACAATCTGCGACCGCCAAAAAAAAAAACCCTCATCCTACCCACCAACATAACACGCTGACAATGGCGCCGGAAAATCACGCCAGCTTCCATCACTTCTCCCTTCTTCCGCCTGAGATCCGCGACCAGATCTGGCACGATGCGCTGCCTGACGCGACTCGCCCGGCGCTGTTCCTCTACCAAAAAGGCTGCTGGCGGCCGCGTCGCCTCACGCCAGGCGACGACGACTTCGATCCCGTCAACGAGGATTGTAATCTCAACATGGAGTTTGACTATAAACTGCTCACGCCGGCCCAGTATGACATTCCATTAGCATTTGTCAATCGCGAAGCTCGCCGCCATGCCCTTGGATGGATCCGCGCCCAGGGCTTGGACATCCGTCATAATGAGAACCGGCGACCGAGCTTCATTCGCTACTTCGACCCTGATCGGGATGCACTCTACGTTCCCACCGAGAAATGGTGGGAGTTCATCCGGGAGCCAATTAATCGCCAGCTGCAGCCCGACCTGGAAGGCGAGACCATCATGCTCAAGACCTTTGTCAAGCACCTCGCCGTGTCGGATTCGCTGTTGCAGATGAAAACCTCGCTCGGGGGTGTTTTCGAGTACTACTTCAAACTTGACGCATTGTACGTCTTCAAAGAGAAGGCGCTGGCGGCCGAGTTCAGCCGTGGCAGCTTGAAGAGACACCAGGTCTATGAGTATCATCCCCTGCGGAGGGGAATGTTCGTCTGGGATGTTGGCCGAAGCAAATTCCACTACGAAGAACACAAATCGGACAGGGAGGAGCCGACGCATCGTCTCATCAAGAAGGCAGCTGAGCGACTGCGGAAAGAGCTCGCCATTGAGGCGTATGATGGGTTTCAAATTCAGCGGGCCAAGGTGCATGCCAGGGTGTAGGCTTCCGTAGCGCTTGGAACGAAAGAGGACGCCTGGAGCTTCTCTTGGTAATAATTGTACAGAGGTCTTGCTTCCTGGGCGTGCTGTGCCTGGATATCGATAGACCTCATAGGAGGATGTCTACTATATTCTGAACATGGTGCTTTTCACTTTTCGGCGTAAGGGGCAGGCCTTGGCAGGACACATTGAATGTAACGCAATGTAGAGCGGCCTCATAATAAAACTCGACTGTCATAGTAATTAATATAAGTCCAATTAAAGTGTAACAACTCATCCACTATTGATATCATCGGGATCATTAACCAGATTGATGACAGAATAGGTATCGCCGATGCCATAGAATTAGTGACGTACACATCAAAGTGAAGGGTGTTACTTTCCGGGGCGGGTAATAATCAGCTATGTATGCTATTGGCAATATTACTGCATGGCAGCAATAGACTACCATTAAGTGTCCCGTTAGAGATGGGAGGCAAATGTATTTTCTTCTACTTCATCGGAACCGGTTTCTACTTTTCTAGCGACTTTTAATCCAATTAGGTCTATTATAACCCAGTTCATGAGCCTCGTGCGCCTTGATCAGAGGCTATTGAGGCCTCGGTATCAGCCATGGCATATAGGGAAAAGCATATGCCTTATCAAGAAACTAGACACACTTTTCACAATTGCCGCGATTAATGAAAAATGTCAACTGAACTACACCATATCAAATAGGTGGCCAGGGGTAAGAGGGCCTAGACTGGCCTTAACGCCTCTTTGTTTTCAGCTCCTGCCGATGAAGTTAGGAGGAAACACCATGAGGAGATCAAAGCCAATCAGATTTAGTGATATCGGCCGTAGCACTGCCAACTCATCAACTCGCCTGCAGCTGTTGTAAGCCTATGCAGCGTGATCATTTTGGGGTCCACGCAAGCGTCAGACCATTGGCCCTCGATCAGTCGTAACTAGCTAGATAGAATGTAGAGCTGGCAGTATTCGCTTCCTTACTCTCATCAAACATCTCGTCTGCGTGACTTTTTACATATCACAAAGTTGTCATGTGAGTTCGTCTGTACTAGGAGAAGAATGGGTTGATATTCAGGTATCGATCGTTTGTATCTCAACTTCACTTGCGCGACTTCTTCTACCAGGCTGTGCTATGTCATTCGGCAATGACAACAGAAGTATCAAGTTACAAGCCTAATAAGACGGAAGCTAAATAATCCTGATTTCAAAATACAATCTCCCCCCTTCATTTGAGGCACATTTGAGACAGCTCGCTTCTCAGCTTCACTCCCCAGTTGCTGACTAGCTGCACCATTTCTCACTTAGTACCCTCCCTCGCCCAAGTTCGAGGTGGTCGAATTTGGCTGTCCGTCGTCGTTCATGATTGCTGATGAAAGTAGGGATTGATTGTCCAAAGGTCCTGTCCTCGATCATTTAGTCTTGCTCTTTTGGGGGCCTCATTCTGCACTTACCTTTCGGAAAGAGATATTTCTGATAATGATGCTTTATGAGAGGGAAGGCAGATGATGGTTGGAACAAAAGTCTGTCAAGTTACCGCCTGCTACATGCCTTATTTATACCTATCAAGTTTCGGTTGTCGGCGCCGTTTGTTCACTCCTCGGCTCCGCCTACCCCTCGCGATATCGTTAGTGGGAGTCTTATCCATCACGCGACTCCAAGATCTTTGATCTGATAGGTGCCATTGTTCCAGGGCACATACGCGAGCAATAGAGATAACAGAAGAAGTCTTGGCATGCATACTCTGCAAGGTGGCGCAAGTCACGCAGATGTGATGGATTCAGCTCCCGCCGACCTAGGTTAGATTGTTGGAACCCAGGGAGACTAAACGGCCAGTACTCTGTATTGCCTCTTGGAAGCTCAGGTTATTTCTTGTACTACGTGCTCTGTGTGCTGGGGCACCGAGATCATCTTTTTGCGCCATATCAACTGTAGGTTTCAGACATAGTTGAGGATGTCTGGTTGAAATGGTGACTCTGCCACATCGACTCTTTCTTCATATTTTCTTCATAGACCAAAGGGGGCAGTGAGGCTTTTATAGGCTGTGTATCAATGAAAGGGTTGTGCCAGCTAAGCCTGTCACTCCCCATCTATCGGTCAGCTGGGCATCCATCAGGCATGTACGCTCCCCGTCGAGTTTTGGCTCGCCTGCTTTGCTTCGGCGTACCCCCGCCACGTTGCTGGATGAATTACACTTCCCCTTTCCAGATACCTGAAATTTCATGGCTTTGAACTGAAGGTAATAGAATAATGAGTTTCCATGATTCCTACCCCTCCGACCCTACGCCATTGCCTGGTTTACCCTTCCCGCAAGAGAGCCCGTGAATGGGAGTCGAAGGATAAATAAAGTGCTGTTCGTTACCGGGCGTGTGTGAGTTGCCCTGCTCTTCATGTACTTGTTCGCAGTCTGCTGAAAGCTTGGGATAAATTCTACCAACTAGCTGCATCAAGTAGCTGAGAATTAATATGGTTATTCGGCTAGGGTACAACATACCTAATTCAATGTGCTGGGCAATTGCTTAGTCGCGCCGGTCGTTTAATAAGCCTTTCCTACAATTACTTTGGTGATTAAAGCAATTTGGAGGCGAGCTCAGTCTTGACAAAACGCAGGGTTATATCTTAAAATCTCACCTTTCATACGTATTACCTTACGTATCTAGAGGTATTGATTTGGCTTGCTTTAATTTAGGCGTTCCTGGCCATGGCCATGAACTAACACTGAAAATACACACTGAGTACAGACTGTAGCCCTTGCTAAGCGTGGTATTTCTACCCTGTCACTGTAGTGATGTCTATTTCTCTACACGCTGCGTGGACTGACCGTGTCGCTAAAAAGTGCGGACAATTTTAGCTTAGTTGAGTATGTAGGGGAGGACCTGCGACGACACAGCTCGTTAGGGAGAGCCGTTTAACCGTCGTCAACCAAGGTATGCAAGTATGCGTGCGGGCAAGCTTCCGAACTAGGAATATCAAACGGCTCTCACTGCAATGACCAGCTGGTGGTTTCTAACCAACGCTTAGCAAGGGTCGTGGCAATCTCATTTGGTTGTCCCGAGATCTAATTTGGGTCGCCCGGCAATTGGATCCCTTCGCTTCTTAACCAATCATGTGGACATTGTGACCATGTTTCAGGGGGTCAGACGATGACATACCAACTCTTGTGCGGCGCAGTACAAACCTCATTCGGTCCCAATGAAATCGGGGCTGAGAGGGTTGCTTTCGTGCCCAGGTAGTTGATGGTGTGATTTTGTTGATAGGTAAGAAAGGCTAATGATCTTCATGCCAACAGTGTACACGAAATCATCAAACGTGGATCGTGAAAGCGCAAAGCTACCTCACTACGATATGTAAACATGCCATGCTTAACTTGAAAAAACATATGCGCTAAAACACGAGTTAATTGGATGAAATATTCGCTCTGTAATTTGTGAGGGATATGAAGTAGAAGCGCCAGAGAAGACATAATGTCATCTACCGAGGAGTGACAATGGTGACGGCGTAGGGCGCAGTATCAACGAGGTGTGAACGGTAATGAGGTTACTATATTAGCACATCTTATTGCAAGACAAAATATCTGTCCCAAGTATTGACGGAAAAATAGTAAGAAAAATTGCTTGGCGAGTTAGAGACCAAGTCGTTGGATGAATGCTAGAAGGGACTGGGAGCAATGATTTTGGTTCAACATCACCACGCCCAGATGAGTAGATAGCCTCATAATACATCGACAACAATGATATTGTGTTGAATTTCGCTGCATTGTACATTTGATGTCTATCCGAGGTCCTCCGTTTACTCGAGGCCCGCATAATATCTAATATGAATCTCAAAATCATGTTTCTAAAGAAGAAATAGTGATACGAATTGAATAACAATGTGTTTCTGACGTCCGACCAACGACTGTTTAATCAACTCCTAGTGCAACCGGCCATCACCTGGATCCCAAGGAAAAAGTCCCTATGTGTATGCCTAATAAGCTTCCTCCTCATAGTTGAAGCCTCGCTTGCCCTTGCCACTGCTCGGGGGCCTAGGAGCAGAAGGTTGGTATCCAGAAAAGCCGTTGCTCGTAGTCCCAGAACCGTGCCCTGCGTGGCTGCCACGAGGGCCTGCACCGCCACCTCCCTTACGAATTTCGAGACTGCGTTTGCCTTTGCCACTGCTAGAGGGTCTTGCGGGAGAAGGTTGGTAACCAGCAAAACCATTGCTTGTTGTCCCAGAGGCATGTCCGCCCTTACTGCCACGAGGTCCGGCGCCACCGCCTCCCTTGCGGAGCTCAAGGCTTCGCTTGCCTTTACCACTGCTAGGGGGTCTAGGAGCAGAAGGCTGATAGCCAGAAAAGCCATTGCTGGTGGTTCCGGAACCATGCCCAGCATGGCTACCGCGAGGCCCAGCACCACCACCTCCTTTACGAATCTCAAGGCTGCGCTTGCCCTTACCGCTGCTAGAGGGTCTAGGAGCTGAGGGTTGGTAACCGGCGAAGCCATTGCTGGTGGTTCCCGAACCATGTCCAGCGTGGCTGCCGCGAGGTCCTGCACCACCACCTCCTTTACGGATCTGAAGACTTCGCTTGCCCTTGCCGCTGCTCGAGGGTCTAGGAGCAGAAGGTTGATAACCGGCGAAGCCATTACTAGTGGTTCCGGAACCGTGCCCAGCATGGCTGCCTCGAGGGCCTGCACCGCCACCTCCCTTGCGAATTTCGAGATCTCGCTCCTCCACAGTTGTGTCACAGACAGCATTCTGAGCGAGGCTGAGTAGAAGGGTTGCCCCTAGAGAGAGTTGCTTAATTCCAACCATTTTGAGATGTGGTGTTGATAAGAAGAATTTTGAAAAGTAAAACGTAAAAAAAAGAGAAGCGAAATGCTGTCGAGCAAGATAGAAAATGGTAGCTAATTTGGCTTAATTGTTGTATGAAAACAGAGGGAGAAATGAAGAATGATGATGAGAATAACCAAGATATTATTTCAGAGTAGCGATGAGTCCTTTTATATTTTCAAGAGCAGGCTTTAAATAGCGACTCTTGCTAACTGATTTTCTAACAATAGAAGGTTGTCCTTAGGACGCCATGTGTTTTGACCCCTACGCTAACAAACAGTTACGAAGGAGGGTGTTTGCGTAATGGGTAGCTATCCAAACGTCATTTGCATTCGGTGATAACGACCCAAAGAAGGATGCAATTCTAGGAGCAAGACTAAAATCACGGGAAAAGTCCCTCTCCGGGTTTTTGCTCCTACTCAAATAAATCTAGAAAGTGATTGCCATATTAGATCCCATATTTCCGTCGCTAAAATTACATTGTATCTTGTATGCCGGCGTTCATTGGCCGATGTACGGTAAGGATTCTCTCAAACAACAGATCTCACTCACCTTACCGAAATCGACGAAGGATGCTGGCTTGTGGGGCCTGGGTGGGAGCCATGTTGGAGGCCCCTTAAGCTTTGCTCGTCTTCGATCAATGCCTTAGCATCGCGGAGCTGCGCCGCTTAATTTATCATCGGCATTGTTTCGCCATCTTTTCCGAAGGAGGATGAGAAACTCCCGAGTACGACCCCTGTTGTCTCTACTACCAGCACGAATAAGTCATCTCCCAACCTATGTCGGCAAACATTCGAAAGCAAAGGGTAGTCTATTATTTCTGTTTATGACGCACCGTCGTCTTTAATGCTTCAAACAGGAGCTGGACCAACATGAATTCGATCACCGGAAAAAAACCCTCCGGTGCCCGGATCCGACGAAATAGCCTCTGGTACCTTTTGTGTAGAAAGAATTATTAGCTCATTGATTGGAAGTGACTCTCCTGGCTTCCTGGAATCGATGAAAGAGGAAACTGAAATGTTGTAGCGCAAAATATGATGAATTAATTCATAATGCTGCTCAGGATGAGCAGAAGGCACTCCTAGAAACGGAACAAGAGTTCACTCCTAAGGAGGCTGTCGAAGTATCTAGATCTTCTATACATTCTATTAGTAGTTGCTTCGTGTGAGAGACTACCGTAGCCTCGAGAAAGAAAACGCCATTTACAGGGGCTAAAGAGTCTCTGCAGCAGTTAAAATCCCAACGCTATGCCTTTTGAGATGAACGTATGAACCAAGGCAGCACTTTTCTACACGAATAGTGTGCTAAACAAAGCACGCACAAGGAGGAGCACCAGAAAGATAAGTTGGCCTATCCTTTTCAAAAAGATTGGAGGAGGAAGCAACAACTAATCTAACTTGAATCACGCCAACTGTCTGGCCTCGTGATCTCTGGAGGGCTCATAATGACCATTTTCACTGGGGTTGGTATCCCACCTTGTCTACCTCAAATTAAGTGGAAGAAACCGGTAACTGGTAGCTTCTAAACATTGAGTTCGGGCGAAGCAAGCTGGGTATAGAACAAGCGCGGTGATAAAAAAGCCGACTGGCCATGTCCCGTACCGGTTTGTAATATTGTTCTGCAGGCGATTCCAACGAAAGTGGTCCTTACCATTTATAACTTTTCTTTCATAGGAGAAAGTAATCAGTGTTATTATATTTAAGCTTAGCCATTGTAGTATACCCACCTGCTCGGTTAATATCGCTTTCTGTGCTTTCAATGAGATTTTCTCTCAATTGGAGCCGCGGCTTTTTCGACTAACGAAACATAGGTGAGATTGTTAGGGAGCTTTCGAGAGTGACTCGAAGCATGATACATGCCTTATATAAGTTTCAATGCATATTTTGATTCTATTCATAATCATACTAAATGATATAATGAAAGAAAATAAGAAGGCACTTTGCCAATATAAAAGAAACACAGATGAGATAACTCAGTTATTCACATGTATAAACCCCCGCAACAGTATGCCGCCCAGGAATGATGGCATCTAGGCACGGTTCACAAGGCCAGAATATTATTCAGCGAGGCCACAAGGTATATTGCTGATGATTTCTCTCAAAAAAATCAAATCCCATGCTAAAAGAACAAAGTTATCCGACTGTCAACCCTGCCCTTCCTTCCACAATATTCGACACGCGAAGTAACAACTACCTAAGATGCTGGCTAAGCTCCTATTGAGACTGAAATAGTACGAAAAAATTGATGCAATGTCAAAATGTTCCAAGATCTAGGCCACCAGTGGGTCATAGAATGGTGTTCGGTTTGATGAGGAGGGGTTGCCAGCTAGCGCTCAAATTGCATTTCCTGATCTGAGTTGAGCTTATACAAATTTGGGGCATCTCAGTACTCAAGCTAGCGCCTTGAAATCACATGAAGACCCTTCCAATTGTTTGTGACTGCCCCGGGCCGATAAGTAGGTATTTTCTTTATCAGTCCAAGGAGAAGACTTGAGGGCGTTCGAAGCCAATCGAGATGCAATGTAACCTTCATCGGTAGCCAAGAGATGGGAATAAACCTCACTTTCTAGATGTCATGATGGTAGACGGCCCAGGAACAGAGCCTTTTGAACTCTTAAGAACATCTCCCCAATAACATGTTCAAAACCTTTAAGATGAAGTCAATGCTGTTTTAACTGATGCACTCTCGCACTGCCATGCCATGAAACTACCCTCTGCTTATATCATTTCTGCTTATGTCATTGTTTGGCTCACGATGCAGCTAGGGATCCCCGAAGTAGCCAGGAAAGACAGAAGGTTCCCGACTCGAGGTCGAGGCGCATCGACGCCTGGCGCCAAGATCTAGATTGCCTTGGCGGAGCCTAGCACACTGCCCAAGTTGGCTAGAACACTGCTGGTTAGAACAGCTGGCTTGACGGTGATTAGTTCCTTTCTTTTTATGCATAGTCACTAGCCTAACAATAAGTCAGCCTGCAGGCTCCACTGAGCTGAAAGTATTAGTGCTCTCCTGAAGATACGGGCCGTTCCAATTCGTTTATAAAGCCTGACCTGGTCCCAGAGCGAATTGATCTCATTTTGCCCATTTCAAGGTACTCGTCTTCTGCTTAAAGTGGCCAGCAGTATGCGTTCTCTATCCCTTCTCCCAGTGACACTATTCTTGGCCATAGTGCAAGTTGTCTCAGCCACTACCGCCACTTCGGCACCCACGACGCGAGCTCGATCAACTTACGTCACCACCTCATTCTACTCGCTCGCGACGACAGAAATTCCTCATGATGAGCTGAGTATCGGAATGGGTCAGAATGGGACCAAAGCCAACTACTGTATGGCTCCGGTATCTCGTACACAACAGCGCCTCGTGCTAAATCCTCCTTCTTAGATTGGCTGGCTTGCATCAACGAGCCTTTCACCACGCGAGGTGAATATGGTGGCTGTGGCTCTGATGACTTATATACTCGTTGTTCAGGAAAGACCGCGCTTGGAATTGACGGCAAGGGAATCCTTTGGTAGGTTCTCTCTACCATATTGAAAGACCATGGCTAACAAAAGGGCTTGCCTTAAGTGACGTTGGATGTGTAACACATAGAGTTTATCAGGATCTTGATGTCACGACGTTCACCCCCTTCGTTGGATGCGGTAGGGGCACAAGTACTATGAACCTATTACGCACGTCAACATCGTCAGGCGCCCCAGGTACGTTACTTCGGCGACCATTGTAGACGATTTATCGAGAAATCTAACCGTAAAGTTTTAGCCACTACTTCGAATCCCAGTACCGCGACCAATGCTATCCAAATGGGTGACGGAAATAACAGTGGCGTAATTCTAGGCAGGAGTTCCTTATCCAGCCTGATGTTTGTGTTAGCGACTTTTATAGTTTGGATCTGAAATAGTGATTGAGATGATTTCATGTATAGCGTTGTGTTCTAGATTTAATTTTATGACTTTGTGTTTCCCACCTTAGCTTTTTTTTGACCTCGATAGAAAGCTGACATGAAGATGAGAACTATTGACTAATTTTCTGCAGAATGTATGTTATATCTCCTTGTGTAGAGATGTCGGGTGTGTGATATTGATTTTTGTTGTAATAAAACCTTTTAAGTCTCCTTGACCCCCATCGCAATCCCTTATTTGAGATGCTATAGAAACAAGTCATCTCAAAGAGCACACAGGTGTCTTTGACGTCACCAACCTCCCCGAAGCATAGCCATCAAGTCAAGTCCGTAAAAGCCTACTGGCAATGCCCCATATCAGCCTGTTGACGTGGCTGTGTAAGACGATCCCAAAGCAAGTGCTCTATGTACCCTAGTTCAATCTTCGGTTAGATTTGTGCCTTGTAAGTAAATTGAGCGCCGATCAGAGAGCATGAGTGGCAAGTTGTAGGCGGCCGTCCAAGACGCTAGTCGCAGCTTGGAGATGTACGTGACTGTGAAAAATCACAAATCTGGCACAATAGGTCAAAGCTGATGTTATTCAAACATTGAAATATTCCACCTCATATTCACCAATCACCAACACTATCTCAAAATAAAGAATAGTAGGGCAAGCTGTTGAGATTTTCTTCCTTAACCTGATTCTTCTGCCATTGCCTCTGTCAAAAAGCTCTTTCGTATGAGTATTCGTAGCTCTTCTCCCCAACAACATGGCTAATGGCGCGGAAAGGTTGAATCAACCTTGAAATTAGAGTAAATTCGGCTATGAATCGGATGTACGCCTCACTTCAATTCTTGAGAATCTTTTGGCCCGCATGTCTATTCTTTCCTACCTGGATCTCTCCCAGCAACTTCATTTAAGACTATGGCAGCGGCGAGTCAAAGTGCATCTGCCGCTTCATTAATGCAAAAATAGCTCATCATTGGCTTCAAAGTTGTTGGTCGCAAAGAAATGATTGCGTGACTTTCTTAGGGTGGTATATCAACGCCCGTCCTAGCAGGGCTTGCCTTGGGATGACATGATATTAAAACTACTTTGTCACAGTGTGTCTCGCTGGAAAAGGTAGTACAACATTCCCATCATCACCTCCTAATGTCGGACTATGCGATGCATATTTGGGTCATTATATTCAAGATGGCTGCTTATTATCTGCGCTGATATTTCGCGTTTCCAGGCTATTCATGCTGCTGCCCTTGTGTCGTTTGGGTTTTGATCGGGTGTGTTGGAGCTTGCTGATGCGTTCGAATTCGAGCAAAGCCGAGTTCCTGCCAAGTGGACATTTGAGCTATAATAAACGTGAAATCTGCCTGCCAAAACTGTACTATTCAGTTGGCGGCTCAGCTTGCGCTGCCAGGCGAGCAATGTACCTGTAACGTGGACCCTCCCAATCAACCAAGCCGGAGTGGGCAGTGACTCTGTTGTCCCACACAACAACGGAGCGAGGGCTCCATTTGACACGACACTGAAGATCCTGGCTGTAGGCGATGTGTTGGTAGAGAAACTTTAGCAGTGCCTCACTCTCTTCCTGCTTATAGCCGACTATCGAGCGGGCAAACTGAGGCTGGATGTAAAGTGCCTTCTCGCCAGTTGCCGGGTGAGTCCGGACCAGAGGGTGCACAGAAGTGATTGGGTCCCTTCTCAACTGCCCACCGTTCCTGAGAGCCGCATCGGCCTGCTCATGGGCGGAGTGCACGACCTTGAGCCCAGTCAGACGCTCTCGGAATGCCGGAGAGAGCCTTTCATATGCTTTTACCTGGTTCACAAATAGAGTGTCCCCTCCGCTTTCAGGAACTTCAATGGCGAACAGAAATGTGGTCCCAGGAGGCTGTAATTCATAGCTCACATCGCTGTGCCATGAGACGGAGGTAGTCCTGGATTCAAGCATCTTATCGTGATTGACATCTTTGGGTCCGCGGTAGACCATGTGGAGCTGAGGAAAACCGGGAACGGCGCCGCTGCGAGTAGCAGAGTCAGCCCACGAAGGCAAAGTCTCGACCAGAAGTGGCCTTAATGGATACGAGACAAAGATCTCTCACCTGGCGGGATGTACATGCAGCCTGCCGAAGTAGCTTGCGAAATCGACGGCCTGCTGAATCGGTATGGTGACAAAGTCTTGATCGTGGAAAACAAAAACCTTGAGATCGTCAGGGGTCCAGTATTTCGTGGTAGCCTCACATTGACATACCTTTTTATGCGCTACTAGGCGAGCAAGTTCGTCCTTTGCCTTGTCGTTTAGCTGAGAGAGCTGGAGGCCAGTGACCTCGGCACCAATCGATTTAGTAATGTCTGAGATCTTGACCCCTTCTTTGAGCAACGATCCGAAGTTTGGATCCGCATCTTTTCCATGCTCGTAGTGCTCAAAGGGCTCGAGGGGGGGCATTCTGTGGCCACATACTTGTTATTTTTGTTCCCAATCGAGATAGGTACGGAAGAGAAAGAGAATAGAGTTTAACAACAATGAAGCTGCCAGGGCCCGTCAACTCAACACAATAAATACGAAAGCTTAAGAATATAGCCTTTCCTAGTCCGCCCAAGATGTAGTCATACGGCAGGAAAATTCTATGAACCTTCGTACGGATGACTCACTTGCCGTCAGGACAGCGGCTCGTCGAATGACTATTAAAGCCATCTCTTATCGAGATAGGTACAGGAGATGGTGTTCAAACTTTTGTCCATTTTCGTTACCCCAATAGGGCAGTCCATATCTGCAAAGGCCATGTTGTTAGATTTGTGTTGTTCATCATGCTGCCATGAATCCTTCATCTCTTGCACATACAGTTCAATAGGCGAAGGGGAAGTCTTCTCACCCGGCAGCGACTGCACAGGTTGTTCAATGGCGGTGGTAGTAGTCGCCATTTTATTAAATAAAAGACTCAGTACCGTTTGTGATAATTTCGCAGAGTTGCCCAAAATTCCGGAGAGATTGCTTCCTTCTGTACGTGATGAACACGATTTTCTGTCGAAGCAAACTGGATATTTGAGGCAGATGGATGTGTCCCGGGGCCCTATATCTAATGCTAAAACTCAAGAGTATCCGAGTAGTCCATGGCGATACTCCTCAACTCTACACTGTGGGGTTCAATGCTCTCTTGACCCCTTAGCATAGCTTCTTAATAGATCCATTCCCTAATTTAGAAAGAAAAACGTCATATGATTATACGCCACCCTAGCCCTCTCATCGGCAATGCTCCCCGATGCCTCGTTGCCAACATCGCGTTGTATATGGATCCACTTCGGCCTCCCTCCACGATGTGGATCGATCCTCGCATTTAATGTGGCCTGCCCTCTCCTCTTTTGGCATAAAAGTCCGCTGTGTAAGTCAGATATGCCGATGGCGTCACCTCTCCAAAACCCTGGGTTATCCATCCCGACCCTGAACAATCTACGAAGATGGCACCGCCTAATATTGAACCGCCCAAGAGCTTCCTTGGCCGCCATCGACTTCTGGCTCCAACTGCAGGGGTCTTCGTCAGCCCGATATGTCTGGGCACGATGAATTTTGGGGGTGTCATGGATGACTCGCTGGGCGAGGGCACCAAGGAGACGGCGTTTGAGATACTTGACTACTTCTTTCTACGAGAAAGGGGGCAATTTCCTCGATACGTAAGTGGTGGAATAATCCCTCCCCCCGCTCTGTTTTTCCCTTCAGCTTTACACTCCACCGCCCATTATGAAAGCTCTGACATGGTACGTAGTGCGTCGAGTTACCAAACAGAGGAGTCTGAGAAGTGGCTGGGAGAATGGTTGTCCAAGACCGGAAGACGTGACGAGTTCGTCCTGGCGATACAGTACACGGACAACTTCAAGGCCAGGTCGGAATCGTACCGGCAGCAGTCCAACTTTGGCGGAAACGGCACCAAGAGCCTCCACCTGTCCGTCGAAGCCAGCCTCAAAAAGCTCCAGACCACTTGCATAGATCTCCTTTACCTCCATTTCTGGGATCTGACTTCAGACATACCCGAGATCATGCAGTCGCTGAACCACCTAGTTGCTTCGAGAAAGATCCTGTATCTGGGGACCTCGGATACGCCCGTTTGGATCGTGGTCAAGTGCAACGAGTACGCGACGCAGCACGGACTCAGACAGTTCTCGGTGTACCAGGGCCGGTGGTCCGCGGCCGACCGGGATTTCGAACGTGACATTATCCCAATGTGCCGAGCTGAGGGCATGGGCCTGGCACCCTGGGGCACGCTTGGCCGTGGTCTCTTCAAGCCAAGGGACCAGGTCAAACTGGGTGGCCGAAACATGCCGTCGATGAACAACGGTCGTGAGCAACTGGTCTCCGAACAGCTCCAAAAGATTGCTGATCGCAAGCACGTCCCCATCGGCCAAGTGTACAAGAGTTCCAACTCTTGGCGCACATAGTATATGTTAAGCCTTCTCCAACAATTGATTACAAGTTGTGACTGTCAAGGGTTTGATCGTCACACTTGAACCCTGATTTTGCCCTTGCTCTTAGACTCTAGAAGGAACAAGTACAATGTCGACGCCAGAGGTCCCTCCCAAGAAGCAGATCTTGCTCAATGCTTTCGACATGTCAACTGTCGGACATCTGTCCGTTGGACAGTGGAAAGTGAGTGGATGGAATGTTACACGAGAATCGAGGGTTCAAGAAAAGGAGAAGAGAAGGCGAGAACGGGAAGGAGTGCTGATGCTTTGACAGAATCCGACAGACAGATCAGCAACAAAGCGCAAACTGGCATACTGGCAAAGCTTCTTGAAAGAGGCGGTATCAGCGGGCTATTTCTTGCAGACACAAATGGCGGGTTCGACATTTATGGCGGAGATGTAGAAGAGAGCATCAGAAGGGCAGTTCAGTGGCCAGTGACTGATCCATCTATTGTACGCCAAATATCAATTAAACAATTTCCCCTTATCTGGTTGCTAATGGCTCATTATAGCCAATCACAGCAATGGCGGCCGTGACAAAGAATCTTACCTTTGGCATCACAGCCTCGACGTCTTTCGAATCGCCTTTTGTTTTGGCAAAGCGATTTTCGACCTTGGACCATATGACTGACGGACGTATTGGCTGGAATATTGTCACATCGTGGAAGAAATCTGCCTTCAATGCCATTGGCATAGATCCTATTGATCATGACCAGCGATATGCGCAAGCTGACGAGTATATGAGGGTTTTGTACAAGTTGGTCTCACCCTCTGAAAACCGGTCGGTCATGACAATCTGTTTGCTAACCAAAGAGTTGACTAGACTCTGGGAAGGCTCATGGGCCGATGATGCGCTGCAGCCGGATGTGGACACAGACATATATATTGATCCATCCAAAGTCCGCCATATCAATCATCATGGTAAGCATTACAAATTGTCCACTCGCCATATCGTGGATCCCTCTCCTCAGCGAACGCCTTTCCTGTTCCAGGCAGGCGCGTCGGCCGAGGGTATCGATTTTGCAGCCACCCATGCAGAGGGCATCTTCGTGTCGTCACTCTCACCCGAGATCCTTCGGGGGCAGATTGAAAAGAACCGCAAGATTGCAGCTGAAAAGGGGCGTGACCCACGTTCATTGAAGTTCTACCTCTCCTTTACCCCCATCCTTGGAAAAACGGACGAAGAGGCCCGAGAGAAGTTTGAGGCGCTCAAGAAGAACGCGAGTGTCGTTGGCGGCCTGGTACTCTTCAGCGGGTGGACTCGTATCGACATGTCAAAACTCCCCCTCGATGAGGACATCACCACGGTGGACTCTGACGAGGCCAGGAAACTACGTAACATTTTCAAGCCGACGGCCCAGACGCCCATCTGGACTGCTCGTCTAATTGGCGAAAAGGCTGCTATGAGTGACATATCCCCCTCTGCCGTCGGGTCTCCAGCAACTGTAGCTGATGTAATGGAAAACTGGATCAACCTTGCTGACTTAGACGGCTTCAATCTCGGCTATGTCACGTCGCCAGGTTCTTTTGAGGATGTAGTAGAATTACTTGTGCCCGGGCTTCGGAGACGGGGCATATATCCTGAGGCTGTTGAGCCTGGATTGACGGCACGTGAGAGGGTTTATGGGAAGGGCCAGACTCGGTTGAGAGACGACCATACCGGGAGCA
Source organism: Clonostachys rosea (assembly GCA_026958235.1). Classification (NCBI taxonomy): domain Eukaryota; kingdom Fungi; phylum Ascomycota; class Sordariomycetes; order Hypocreales; family Bionectriaceae; genus Clonostachys; species Clonostachys rosea. The sequence continues at coordinate 2,151,774 of CP110205.1, forward strand.
AATACAAGTATGAGGTTTATCTAGATGAGGAACCTTACGCTACGTAGCGTATGTACAGATAGATACTAGGAGCATCAACAACTCCGCTTGACTCCGTCACACGACCTTTAAAGGTCGCAGCAGAGTATATGATCCACCCCATGCACCATAATGGAGATAAGAGTGAAACTACCCAACATCTGACTACTTGGAGGGACGCCAACAATCGGAAAGGAGTGACCTGGTGTGTCATACTACTTTTACTTGATCTCCACGTAAACTAGCTTAAGTGCGTCTTTATGCGTCTTACTCGAGTTATTTAAGATGGAACCCAAGCCCACCCTTATGTATCAGAACCCAGCCCTTTCTTCCCACCTACAAATTTGACCCTTTTAGCTACACATTGACCAAACCATCATCTACCTCTCTCAACCCTCTACACTAACACTCGGAGAACCTGCTTTTTGAGAGCACTATTTTCCATAAGAAAGAAAGATCACTTCCCCCTACCCAAGTCCAAGCTCTAGAAAAATCGACCATGCCTGCATCCACCATTATCTCCAAGTCGAACACCAAGACACATCAGGTCACAGAAACCTTCACTGGCCAGGTGCTTTCCAATATTATGCATCTTGACAAAGTTGCTGGGATTGCCAGTGTCACATTCACGCCATGCGCCCGGACTCACTGGCACACTCACCTCGAAGGGCAGATGATCCATGTTCTCTCGGGCAGCGGATGGATCTGCGACAAAGGGAGCAAAGCTAGGCGGATCAGGGCCGGTGACACCATTTGGGCGTCTCCTGGCGTCACCCACTGGCACGGGGCGGATGGTGAGTCTGTCTTGACTCATCTTGTCATGGTGACTGGAGGAACCAATTGGCATGAGCCTGTCACCGAGGCAGAGTATGCGCAACGGGAGGAGTAAAAGAATTTTCCCGAAAATCAAATCATAACTTAATGAATGACCTATGTCCTCCTACTACAATATGATAAGCATATAAATTCATCGTGTCTGGTATCTTCCATTTCCGTTTTTTACATTACACTCGAACCCTCATCCGTATAATAAGCATTTAACATAAAATATAAACACTTTCTGGGGTATTTTAGCTGGGAATAATATATCACGTTAAGGCTGTTCGAAAAAAGAGACCGGGGTAAGCTTCTCCGAATTTCTCCTCAAGTAGGCAATCTGTTCAGAATGGGGATAGGCAAAACCAATCCAGCGGAACTTAAATTCAATCACCCAAGATTAGGCATAGGGGAGTTATTGTATCAAGGAATTATGGAACACCGACGATAATAAGAAAGCTCATTGAAATACCTTCAGGGTCTACGATAGTTTACTCGGCTTGTTTTTAGACGATCACAAAAGTTAGGAATTGGAGTTGAGAGTAGTTTCACGCCAAACATCGGTGTCTACATGGGCGAGAGAATACCCGACAGGTCTTCGTACAACATAATTGCAACATTCATGAACTATGAGGTTTCTCTTCGGTCGAAGACTTCCGGTTGGCTCCAGGTCCTCAGTAAAGAAGCAAAGCTGGAATATCATTCAAAATGAGCTAGTGCGTCAATATTCGCCCAAAACTACGTAATTACAACGGGGTATCGACTTACTCCTCTATATTCCCTATGTGCATTTTCAGGTGCACTTACACCTTATAATGGAGACAGAAGCGCGACTTCTCACAATCCTTGTTCTGAACTACATCCTTTACCTTATATTTGTGCTGATGTATCATGGGTTTTAAAATAATTTATTACGGGAGCAACCTTTACGTTGCGACTAAAACGCAGCTATTAGAGTTCGATAAGATGAACCTGGGCTTGGATCCGAACTTCCAATATTTATTAGCGTCCAAGGTACCTTCAGAATCAAGCCGTAGGCGGTGGTCCGTTTTGATACCCAGGAATCTCGTCCCGCTATGCATTATTATTAGGATGATCTTATTTGTCAAACAAGATGGCCCACCCACAGCCACGGGGTTCCACCTCGCACAATTTCCATGAGTAATCAACCCAGAATCGGGGCCAAAGCGACGTTGGAGTGCGTCGCTCCAGGAGGCGAGGAAGAGGCAGCAATGATTGGTGATGCGCGTATTGTCATAGCCGCCATGGCGTGTAACAATGATATTCGGAGCCACCCGTCAGCTGACGGATGGTGCCAAATACCCCGCTCGACTCATTCCCTAAGGCGAATTCTGGCAGATACCTGGTCCTATTCTTCTCGTCTTTCTTATACACATCCACCTGCGTTTCAACAGCTTCTTTTGCGGTATCTGATTTTGCCCTGCTTGATACATGCTGGCCGCTTGATTTGTTCGAAATCGCTGCACCACCATTTGACGAAATACGATTGAGCTCCCTGTCCGATTTCGTCCTCCCGACTTGACTTGTCCCATGCAACCGCAATCACCTTAGACGATGGCGAAGAGAGAATCCGAGCTTGGGAATAATCAAGAAGCTATACTGGGGCCAGAGAAGAGGAGGATCACAGACTACGATGATCGGACACCACTGGCCAATACTCCTAAGCGGACTTTGAGCGTCAACGATTACACAGTCGGTTGGATCTGCGCTACAAGTACGGAATACATTGCCGCAAAAGCATTTCTCGATGAACAACACGAAGGTCCAGAATATTTATCACCGGACGATTACAACAATTACATACTGGGTAGAATCCACAATCACAATGTCGTTATCGCCGTCTTATCCCAAGGCGAGTATGGCATCTCGTCTGCAGCAGGCAGCATAAGCAATCTACTACGCAGCTTCCCTTATATTAGAATGGGTCTAATGGTCGGCATCGGCGGTGGTGCGCCCAGCCGAAATTATGATATCCGTCTTGGTGACATCGTGGTTAGTACTGACCATACAACAGGTGGAGTACTACAATACGACTTTGGCAAATCAATACAAGATCAGGCATTCCATTTTACAGGGTTCACGAACGCATCACCATTACTTCTACGGACAGCAATCGCTGCCCTTAGAGCCCAATATGAAAGTGAGAGTCACCAGCTCCATGATGTTATCAATTGCATTCTCGAGGAGAATCCAAGACTACAGAGGAAGTACAAGCGACCGGACCTCAGCAGCGACAGGCTATATCAAAGCAGCATCATCCATCCTCCAACCGGGAAAGCAAGCTGTTCGGCGGTCTGTGGCGATGATCCATCGAACTTGATATTGCGACAGACACGAGGTGAGGACGACGATAATCCGGCCATACATTACGGCCGGATTGCTTCAGGAAACCAGTTGATAAAGGATGCTTCAGTTCGGGATAAACTGGCAGCACAAAGGGGCATTCTGTGTTTTGAAATGGAGGCAGCAGGGTTAATGACCAATTTCCCCTGTCTGGTTATTCGCGGTATTTGCGACTACGCAGATTCACATAAGAATGATGAATGGCAAGGGTACGCAGCCATGGCGGCCGCTGCTTATTCAAAGGATCTCCTCTCTTGTATCCTCCCAGCCGCGGTTGAGGCGGAAAGGAAAATTCGCGACGTCCTTCGTGATAGTAAGTTAGCTTACCCCTTCATAGAACATCAAAGGCTGACCCTTCTCGATGAACAGTGGAGGATGTAATTGGTCATCATATTGCGCAGAAGCGACGGGACGATGTACCACGTCTGACTATAACAGACGATCATCTGGCAGTAGCTTCAACAGACCTGTTTGATGGCGAAGAACCCGAGTCAAGCACCCTATCCCGAGTCAGATTTGAAGCACCAATCCAAGATGATGTCGACTCTGTCCAAGAAGATGACGAAAGGTCGGAAAAGGACTCTGACTCGTCTTCCGATCGAGGTAGCGACTTCTCTGTAGACAGAGCATCTACTGCGCCGACGGAGGCCGAGATTGACGTGACAAATATCGACGACATCGTGAGAACATTCTTGGGTCTCATCTTCGAGAACAAAGGTTCGTTACAGGCCATTCGTCTGTCTCTTGGAAGAAGATCGGAATACTTAGTTGAGAAACAAGTTCGCCTTTTACTGAAGCGATTTGTCGCAAGCTTGCGAACTGAGTCTGACACTGCGGATAAGAACATTGTCTCTCTCTTTAGTGGAAGATCCATGGCTATTTCGCGCAAGATTATCGAAGAAGTTGGGTCAAGCCTTGAAATGACACCGGAGACTTCGAACATGGCGACGCATGATGCCACAAGTGCAACTAAAGATGAGGACGAAGAAGCTGATCTGAAAACTGAAGGAGGAGACGATGAGACTGATGGTGAAGGAGGAGGCGATGAAACTGATGGTGAAGAGGATAATATTCTTACTGCTGAAATCGATGTCCTGGGGTTTCAACGGTTCATATCATCGAGCGCAGCCTTTCAACTATTTTTGGACGACATATATCAACTAGCCTTTCCCTCATTCAAGAAGAGCCTGAAATCACGGCTGAAGAGGTGGAGGCGGAAGGCCCTAGGCATCCAGGTTGAGAAGATCATTTCTGAACTCTTGTACTCCCAACCCAAGGTAATCACGGTGACGGAAGAGCAGCCAACATGGTCTGACCGCATTAAGGAGCTGGTCGAAACATCTGCTGGCGAGCCGTGGAGTTGGTGGCCGTTGCGGCCCAGGTTCGCACCTCTTCAACAGGGTCAAGTCCGGATTACATGGCTTTGTGTAAGTCATAGGTTCCATTGAAGTGCTGACAGAAGGTAGATGCTGACAATGGTGTAGAAATGCGGTGAGACAAGATCAGAAGTGGTTCCGCGCGAAGTTGGAAAGTCACTGAGGAAAATGTCTCTCGGGGTGGCTGCATCCAGTCCTAAGCCTGCAAACATTTCTGGGCCTTCTGCACCAGAGCAGCTCCATCTTAGGCCACTTTCTAGATCTTCAACCTATATGCCGGCAAACGTGCCGGCATTACCACATCAAGGTTCATATAGACGAACCACAGGGCCACATCTCCGTACCCGACGAGCATACGCAACGCAGACACAGGAAGTTGACCTAAATTCTCTAGCTATATACTTCATGGTCGACAATAGTAGCTTGTTCCCATGGAAGGCAGGACTGCAGAGAAGCCTCATCACCTCGACGGACCTGTGTGATGAGGTTTTCTACTGGAAAATGAGACAGGAGTATTGGAAACATCGTGGGTGGTGGAGGCAATGGTTTAGTCTTTATACATTTGTTGGCTGCGACTTTTATCAGGTGAGAATTGGACCAGCCCCCCTCCCCCCAACCTACCCAACACGAAGCAAAAGAAGAAAAATTTCTAATATGTACGTATAGTTCAAACGTTATCGAGCAGATCGGTTCCGGGAAAGCCAGCCGGGGCTGCCTAACCAGATCAAAGACAACTACGAATACGATGATGAAGATCCTCCGCCACAAGTAAGCTGGGAGGAATTCAAGGACGGATACTGGTACAACAATACCAACTGCGTCTCCGCCTCTCAATGTTCAGGGATGGAGGCGCTCAGAAGGATACCGCAGAAGATTATTAAGACGGCCGAAGACGGGAAGCATGATGTTTTCTGGGGGATAGTGGCCCGACAACAAAAGTCCTTTGCTATGGTGCTGATATACAATACCATAGCAGGGCTGCCTATCCTCCCATCGATCTGGTTCTTTTTCTGGTGGTTGAACCCAGGAGAGCTGACAGATGAAATCCGGCTCGCGAATCGCCGAGACAACCTTTCGAATGCGTTTATACCTCTGGGTATAGCTATTGCGCTTCAAATGGGAGTTTTGACGTGTGTGAGATAGACAATCGTGGTTTGAATATACAATGTTGACGGGTACAAAACGTATAACAATTGGTACATCTCTTGGTACTCTTGTTAAAGGCCTGGTGACCAAAGGGTTATTAAAACTTCCCTACATGCATATGACGTAACTTCCCGAAAAGTACGCTCCCCGAAAGGTACACTCTCCTATCCTCGAGGTTGCGCGCACACGAAATGACTGATTTGGTCGATGAGGGGCATTGATTTACGTTTCTTTGTTCCCTATATACTAATCCCTTTATCTTATATCTCTTATATATTATAGTTTTAAAAATGTTCTACTACAAAAGAAATATTAGCTATTATAATTAAAAGATAAGTTTCAGAGTTTGATATGGTTAGGACCTCGGCTTGGACCTGAACTTAGAGTTACGGTTGTACCGGATTTGTAGTATCTCCGCTCAGCTCTATCATATGTGAATTCACGCATCCATTTAAAAGTGCTTAGCAGGGACAGGGTGGGTAATTACTCGGGCTAACTTTACTCCCGATAACCGCTTACTCTCGGATACAAAGAGACGACCTACCCTCTATTTAATGCCATTTAATGACTCTTCGGAATATCCGGCGATTGACGCCCTCATTACAACAGCAACGTGATTAGGAAAACTCATTTAACATTCAAAATGGCGTCAGAAGCAGCTCGTAAGCTATAAAGTTTCACTCTTGATAAATCGATAGCTAACCCTCACCCAGACCCAAAGATCTTTGGCCTTCTCGTGTACCCTGGCTTCGAAGCCTTGGATGCCTTTGGTCCCATGGAGGTAGTGAATGACATATCCTTGTCGCATAACATCACCCTATCGACAATTGCTGAAACCATGGACCCGGTTTCGACTATCAAGAAGGGCAAACACTCTGCTGGACAAAGTGTTCTCCCTACGCACACCTTTGAAGATGCCCCCGCACTTGACGTGCTGATCATCCCTGGAGGATACGGTGGATTCGAGACTACACCCAAACTGAGACAATGGATCAGCGATACTGTGCCAAAACTTGGCACATTGATTACTGTCTGCAATGGGGCTTCGCTGGCGGCTCAGGCTGGCGTGCTGGATGGCAGAAGTGCCACGACGAACAAGGCGCTCTGGAAAGAGTGTGTCGCTTACGGCCCCAAGGTCAATTGGGTTGCCAAGGCGCGGTGGGTTCGAGATGGGAACATTTGGACCTCGTCTGGCGTCAGTGCTGGCATTGACGCGACGCTGGCCTGGGTTGCGTCTGAGTATGGTGAAGAGTTCGCAAACAACATCGCCAACGGGATGGAGTTTACGAGGGCCAGCTCTTCGACAGACGACCCTTTCTCAACCTTGTTTAAGTGCGCGGATGTTCCTCCCCAAGCTTAAAGTAATCTACTGGGTGGATTATACATTACGCATGCCTTCAATTTCAGAACAAATCCCAACTCATTGAGATGCTTAAGCTACACCAGGCAGTATACCTTAAGTACCTAGTAAATAAGCGTGTTTTTACAATTTATTGCCCTTAGCCATTCTTGGGGAGACAACGGGTATATCTATTACTTTGCAGTCGATGGTAATAATTACGACCTACTTATGCCCGCTACAGGGTAGGTGATTGTCCCTGAGCACTGACCATAATGACATGCAGACGCGATTTGTCTCAGACGCGATTTGGTTCGCCACAAATAAACAAAACCTCCCCGCTTCGTTTCACGATATTGCAGGCAACTCTACGTCATACATACACAGCTCCGTATCTCAAGCGTTGGGTAAACATTGCAAATGAAGAAAACGCAAATCCCGTTCCCTGTTGACCTGCCTCCTCTGGGGGAACGGAGTCCCAATATTCGCAGAGGGGGAACGTCCACAAATGATGGAAGGATTACTTTCAAGAATTTCCTGGGCGCCATGGACGAAGACTTGATCAAAAGGGTCTTGTTCCCAGATGATGAGGAGAAAATCGACGATGACGATCCGCGTTTATTGTCATATAGTGACACGCCTGGCGAAGTCCGGACAAAGATTCGCACATGGATTCAGTCTGGCGCCCAGACGGAAGCCGACTTCCAAAAGACCGTCGGAGTAGATCCTGAAGAGTATGGGCTATACATGGGTTACTTTATTCATTATGTTGAGTTGTTGGGTCTGACTTCTTCTTTTGTTTTAACTTTCGATCAAAACTCTCTCCGGTATACATGGGTTACTTAACCTCCCTTTCTGACCAAACGGGCGATGTTCACAAGAAGGCCTCGTTGTTTTTTCCACAAACGAGAGTTGCAAGGCCTGCCCATCGAAATCCCAGAGAGAAACGTGATAAAGCCAGAAGCTAGCAAAAAGAAGAAGCCGACCAAGAGTGCCGCCAAAGGTAGATCCGATTCCATGGAGCGTCTTCTTGACACGGTCGACTACATTCTTCCTGGAGAGATAGAAGGCGATGTCGTCATCTTTGAGACGCCCAGGGAAGTGCGACGAAAAGTGCGAGCTCTCCTGGCCAAGGGGGTGACGCAGGCAGCCTTTGCGCGGGCCCTGATTAAGATGCTCCCAGAGGGTTCTGGCACTCTCAACCCACAGACAATGAAGGCATTCTTAGCACAGAAAGGTGTGATGGATGGAAATACCAGTAAAGCATTCTACTGCGGGTATGTGTTCTTCGAGAAGCAACGGCTTCGAGAAAACAAGCGCATGAGTAAGCACAGGGAGACCATGGAAGAACTTCATCCTACGGGGGTTGATACTATCAATAACCCGAAGACCACTCGCTATTGTGTTTCTGCGTCAATTCGAGGTCCCGGCCACGATCAGTATGGTGCCATGCGCTCTTATTATTAGTAGCTCCCTTATTTTCTTGCTGTATGTATTATTACATATGATCAATGCAATTTTCACCAGTATCTTCCAAATTCACGTTGTAAAGGTTGAATTGTGCCGATTTTTATTTTTGAAAAGTGATTGTCTCAATTGTATATGATTTCAACACGTTCAGTAGTGACATCAACTTACCATTACCTTTACCTGTAATGGACAATAAGTCTACCTGTATCAACATATGAAAGGGAGGGAAGCGGGGTTGCTATTCTCTCTGTTTCCTCTGTTCATTGACTTGGACAGTGTCCAGAGTGATAGGCAAGTTTGTCAACGGGACTTGAAATTTATGTCTTCCGGCCCAGAGATAATAGACAAGTCCAAACATGGACCACCCAGCGACAAAGACGATGGAGTAGTTCATGTTTTGCGCCGTCACCGGCAGAGTAAGCGGAAACGTGCTAAAAAACATGACGACGATCATTCATACCGAGCTGATAATGTTCGCAACGATGCCCAAAGCTCTTGGCATTCGAAATGGTCCGAAATCTTCAAGACGTAGCTGGGAGCGGCCGAAGATTACCATGAAAATGATTGGCGAGAGATATGAAAGGTATAAACCGATAATAGCCATGGAGAGAACCGCGTTGAACGCCGTCGCATTCCCCAGATAGATGAGACCGAGAAGAACTTGCAGCAAGATGACGAGGATCACAGATCTGAGGGGCACCTGAAGACTTTTGTCGACAATACGTAGGTACACGTCAAAGGGAATGGCTTTATCACGAGCAAAAGCCCATAGCGTACGAGAAGTTGATGCTACCCCAGCAACGGTGGTTGCCTTAGCAACAATAATCAGGGTGAGGGACATGACTGTCGCACCGGCCTTCGATTGAGTGGCATCAAGATATATTTGCATGAAGGGATACCCCGTTGGAGTCTACAATAGTGATTCGAGTGAGCTGGTGGAGTAGAGGAGAACGATGCAATAGACAAGGCCTATAAGGCCATTGACAACGACGCCGCCAACGAGAGCCAGCGGGACGTTACGACTCGCGTGCGGCAGCTCTTCTGCAAGATGGCACGCTGCGTCGTAACTTGCGATAGTTGGTCAGTATGCCTTGCTCATCGAATATTTGGAATTTAGTAACATACCCAAGGAATGGATAAACGGTGCTTTGCATCTCCACAAGCCATGAAACCCCATCACTGCCCCAGCCGCTTTTGTTCTCGAATTCGGTAAACACAAAACTAGAGGTGTTCTTAGGTGCCACGACTCCAAGAGCGATGATGATACCAACGAAGGCGCCAATATGGATCACCCCTAATTCAGTATTAGCACTAGATTCACAGCTTGATGCGCGAATACTCACCCGAAACCAGATTGAAATGAGGCATCAGTTTGCTTCCCCATACATTTAAGAGCCCAGCATATAGTAGTATCGCCCAGTAGAAGAGCATCCCTTGCCATCGAGAGGGAATGTAGGTTTCATCGTTCAATGTGATTAACGCTTGGGTTTGGAGCCCAGCGGCAAAGGCAGAGGAGGCAGTCAGTAGGATTTGCCCACCAACTGAGACCCAGCCAGTGGCCCAAGCCGCTGCAGCTTTTCTCGGGGCCGGGCAAACTGCTGCCACCCAATGATATTGGCCTGTGATAAAAAGGCATCAATATTGCAGGACTATAATGAGGTTTCTATCACATAACCCCAGCCGTAGGATAGATTGAGGTAATCTCTGCAAGGGAAACGGCGATACATATAGTGCAGGCAAACGACAGAACACTGAGCACTCAACTATTAGTCCATTCTGAGCTCCCATCATTGATCGAATGCACGAACATACTAATTGTAAAATAAACACGGGGGACCACCACTGATCAAAGCGGGGGCGATTACTGTAGAGAGCGCCTCCCATGTCGCCATTAAGCAGAGACATAGTGCGCCGAGAGCTGGGAGAGAGAACGTTCGGCGAAGCTCCTGTTGATGTCCAAGCTGGCCTAGACGTTCTTCATCCGAGAGATTCTGCCGGATTGATCCATTCCCAACTTCAGAGCGAGAGGCATTTTTGAGACCATCGCCCTTCATGATTGAGGAGTCGTCATTCATTGCTAATGTTTGTTTGTATTGTTTTCACGGATTCGAAGATATTGACGGGGGCTGGACTCATTTATAAAATCCCAGATGTTGGACATCTCTCTTAGACTTATGTCCTATCTCCTTGATTAACGACATTGATTCTACCCATGTCGTCGATATCAGCAAATGGTTGATTTCTACAGGACAGTAACATACCACAAGGTATCCAGGGCCATACACATCAACTGGTGTTTGGTTACTATCGGGATTACCCAAAGAACCTACACTAAGTATGTATTAGCCCGCTGATAGATTGAGGGCAGTTGCACCGATCGTGTGAGCGGAGGTTTGTGAAGAGAAACACTAATCTTATTCCGGGCAGAAAGTGCGAGGTGGAGATGCAAGTCATGATGCATCCACACAACCACACTCCTGCGCTGGTGCCTTTTTGGGAGGAAGAGATCGAGGTGGAGTATGAGGGTTTTGGCTTGCGGCCCAATTTTGATTATTCTAAACTTCTTGGGGAGATTTACCGCGAGTCTGATGGATTGACTGTTGGGCGTTCTCTGACTCTAAGCAGGGACACTACCGAATTGTGTGTTGACAATTGTTCATACATGAGTAGATAAACATTGGGCGCTCGTGGACAATAAAGATGGACAACTCTCAACATCACTTTCTTGATATCTGTCAGCTCCAGCCAGAACGAAAATACTATTATACTTACTTCATCCGGAGCTATCATTTCTTCTTTTCAACATGAGCGCAAGTGCGGGAACTCCAGGCTTTGTTCCAGTTTCAGACTGGCCGACTCTGGAGGAGCTTGCCGTTGGGTATGGCGAGCACCGCATGGAGAAATCCAATAAACTGGCTGGAAAATCATTCGAACATGCATTTGATAACGGCTATCGAATCTCCCACTCATTCTCCGACGAAAAGAATCTTAGATAGACTGAAGATGTTGGACCGCTACGTTGGGCTGGACTCGGTAGATCGCGGAATAAAGATCATAGAGCATGTATGGCTAAAAGCTGACACGTTGGCCAAGCGGAAACAACGGACCACAGTTCAGAATATCACGATGGTTCACTGGGTGGATATTATGTGGGACATGAATTTGGAAACTCTTCTTGAATAGTGGTGGAATTCATTATTGAAATATTGATATCGCTCTTTGGAGCGAGTCGTTGATATGACAAGTATTCATAGTTGAGTGGTGATCTTACTTCATCCTAGTCGTCTCTAGGCGGAGAGGCCATCTTTGATCCCATACACACTGGCCCAGTCTTGATCCTTAACCCAATCTTTTACCGAACGCAAGGTCAGAGAAACTCCCAGTTCCGTTGGTTTAACGACAGTCTTGTCCACTTTGCCGCCATCATACCCAAATTCGACACCGAACATCAGCATCTCCAAGTTGTCCTGCATTCTTTCTACGTCTCCCCCCATGTCAAATACCGGGTTCTCATTCACGAATTCGACCTTCTTTCCCATAGCCTCACCAATCAACACTGCTAAGTCCTTCAAGTTCAACCATTCGTTGACGCCGATCACTCTGTTGCTTGGTGGAGCGCGGATTAGAGCTTCGACTAGTGGGCCTGTATCGTTGACAGCAGAGTAGTAAGGAAAGGGAGCCGAGGCCACAGTGTCATCCATGTATAGAACAAGACCTTCTTCGGTCTTGAATAGATAAATTAGTGTTAGACAACCGCTTTCATGAATAATTGTTCGGAAGGATCAATGCACATACCAGCTTCGGTCGCATCATCTCACCGACCGCTCTAACGAGATTCTCCAAGTAAAACCCACAAAAGATCACATTCGTCTTCTCCCAAAGCTTCGGGTGGTCTGACCGGAGGTACTCTTCGGCGATGGCCTTGCCGTCGAAATGGTGGCAGTTGGAAATTTTACCACCGCTGACCTTCTTAGTGTAGGCTTGGCTGCTCATGACGAGCCTCTGGAGCGTGCTGACCTTGGCAGCCGCGTCGATGATGTTCTTGTTCTCGAAGGTATCATTCTCTTTGCTCAGAATCATGAGAGACTTGCCAGCAGCTTTGGCCTTCTCTTTGCTCGCTGGGTCCTCATAGAATACCCAGAAATCATTGGTACCATAAATGTAGGACGCGCAAGCGAAAGCAGCATCGAGTGAGGCGGGATCAGCGAAGTTGGCCGCCACCATCTCCACCCCTTTCGAGGCCAGAGCGAGGGATTTCGGCGAGGATGGGTTACGGGTGAGGCCACGGATTTTGTATGGGGATGGTGACTTGGAGAGGAAGTGGGAGACGACTGAACCTCCCTGGGTACCAGTGGCACCACACACCACGAGAAGAGGCTTTTCCGAGGACATATTGGTAAGAGTGAGTTGTCACGAGATGTGAGCGAGTTCAGATAGAGATAGAAATGGAAACGTGACGATGGCTTGTGTTAAAGACTTCTGAGTTGTGAGGCGTGTACTTGCTTTTATATTCCCAGGAGACCAACTGATCATATATCTGTTGCCCAGACATAGTGGGAGTTACTGCGTATCGGGAAGCTTACAAACCCAAGTCGGACTATGGGGCCTAGTCAGTGACGGACATGAGGCAAATGGCGGGCCTGATGAGTGTCTTGAAGTGTATCGAGCCAACATCCATCTGCTGCATACGCCCAAAGCAGACTAGACCCCGCTGGGTCTGAGGTGACACTCGACTGTCAGATCACGGGTTCATCGCCGGATCTCCCCATCACTTCCACGCCGAGCTTAGCTCCCGCAAGCTGCGTCTATGCCCCTGATCGTTTATACCCGTTATGACTGATTGCGAGCATTATCATGAATATATCGCCGCAAAATCCAGGGTCGGAACCCACATGGCTCTCCGCAAATTCATGGACAGAGCTCAGCCTCTCGCCAACCTCAGGGCCTGTTCTCGCACCCGCCGCCGCGATCCATGCCTGAGCCGAGCTCGCCATCCACAGGCCAGGGCGTTGGTCGAACGGAAGAGATTCTAGGAAGAGCCAATTCGTACAATACCCGAGCCTGAAGTTATCTAACAGCATAAAGAAGGCGTACGACGACAAAATGGTACGTCGTACGCTTTCACAGAAGAGCCAATGCTGCCATGGAGACCGGCCGTTTGGCTGGGAGGTCAGCGCACTAGTATAGAGATTATCTGTCCACTTGGAGAGCACATCAAGTGATTCTTCCGCCCCTTTACGTTCCGACTCTTTAGAAGAGAAAATGTACATCGCCAGATATATAATTAACGCTTGGCAGGCAGTCAAGGCTTCTTGAATGGGTATGGTGGTGATATCAATCTGAGTTAGGCGCGTGAAGTCTTGGAAGGTCACATCGTCCACACCAGATCTTATGAAACCAGCCAGATGCTTCGCGTGAGTGCTATGTAACTGCAACTTTGGGTGAATGAAGATGGCGGGCTTTTTCTCTTTGATGATCTCCGGGATAGATGCGTAGCCCAGCCGAATGTAGTCATAGGGCTCCTTCTTCCCGGGATATCCGATATGAGGATCTATGCTTGGGCCACATGACTGCGACATTCTCAGCAGGCAGTGGCCAAGTCTGTCGTGGTCTTTGAGCTGGAGCCAGAAGTCGGACGTCTTCCCTGTATGGTGACTGGTTGTATTTAGATGGTCGAGATCATATACACAGTCGAGTCCTTTTTGAACACAGCGATGGCAACTCGGCAGTTGGACGTTACACTTCCTTTTAGAGTGGTTGCAGTTGCGGCAGGCTTTACGAATGACGGTCATGTTGCAGCAGCTAGACCGGTTGCCGAGCATTGGTTGCAAGAAGATTGACGTGTATGAGATCGAGTGAGAGCGGAATGGAGCAAAATGCAAGGGAAGCGGATGGGTGTCATGTTCTGTTGGAACTGCAGTTGATGAATTGAACTCATGACACAGAAATCGAATCTTCCGATTTTGGCTATAAAAAGCCCGCTGGATTAGTCCACTTCTAGCTTAGCTCCCGTGGGTTTTTTTGCCCTTTGATTGGCTGCTTTGTGCTGTCAGCACCAACCATGCCCAAGTCCCTGCGTTTTAGCATTCGATACATGTTTCCCAGGAACTTCTCAAGAATCAGCCGATCTTTTTCAGGGTCCAAGTCCAAGTTTTTATATGTCAGCACGCCTCACTTCCTCATCATTTCGCCGGATTGGCTAGACTGGCGGTGAGCTAATGCTGCCGGCTTATCCGTCAGGCGAATACTCCCACTGAGTTATTGACACCCTTGCTAATCGACCCAATGATGAATTGGAGGCTTGATCTACATCTGGAGCCAGTATTCGCCGCTTGGGACCTTGGAATATCTCAGTCTCTGTATTTGCTTCGATTCTATTCCGACGGGGAATCTTCGGTATGCCTGGATGCGTGTAGAACGACATGCAGCACACATGTGCAGTAACCTTCCAAGAATTCAAGGACGCGCCTCCGTTCCCTAGTCCTAGTTCCTAGACCTCTGAAGCCCATCAGATGAATTTTGAATGCAAAGAACTTCGTCAGATGTCGTTGCAATTGCTACAAGATGACCGGAGGTGGAAACCAAGGGCTCATTGGTCCGGTGTGACCTTTTTATGCGATAGTTTGGAGGAAAATTTAGTAGAAACTTGGAGCCCATTAGGAGCCAGTCGCCACTTCCACGTGCATATATGATGCCATCACCACTTGTATTTATGTCCATGACGTGAGGCGTAGAGTGGTCCAGCAATTCATTAATCAGTGGTGCATCACTTCGTTGATTACACACGCATATGTCGATAGTACGCCACTGGTAAGAAAATGTCCGACGAGGCTGAAACCCAAATACAAATCTTGGGCAAGAGCAATCCTGAGAAGGAATCCTTGTCTCTTGTATCAAGTGTCCTGGTTGGACGGATGAAGGTAGGGAAATATCAAACAGAATCTGACTCCTAGAAAGATCCTGAACAATTATCCGAGTTGCCCACGAGGATAGTACAATAAGAACTTCGCCATTCTTACTTAATTTTGCTGTATGTGGTTCTTTAGTCTTTAATTCACGTCCTCTTCGTATCCACCTTCCATCGAAGTGACGCAGACGCTGGCCTTCCAGGCACCTGAGGTTTGTCCGAGATAAATCATCTAATCTTTTGTATCGGCTAAATATTCCAGGTTGCCAAAAAGGAGACTGTAATTTTGAAAGGTTTCGAGATGTCTTATTCCGAAGCCAGAACTTTCATCGTAAGGGAAGAGATAATCTGGATCAAGACTAAAGACCCTAGGCACTATATTTAGCCGCCTGTACTCCTCGTCATAGACTGTTTCAATTTCACGAGACTCTTCTAGGTCCACCTGCCATTGCATCATGCACTTGCCTGTGTCAACTTTCCAGACTTTTATCTCCTTTCTGCCACAGCAGGCCAGTATCTGCGACTCTGGAGAGAATGCTAAAAAGCGAATTGTGCTTGGGCGTACGCTTAAAGTTTGCCTATGAACTCCGGTAACTGTGTTCCAGAGTTCAACCTCTTCATCACTGGTTCCTATGGCGAGAACCGAGGAGTCTGGCGAAAGTTCTAAGCAGTTGATAGGTTTTAGGCGCCGTTTAATCTGTGTTCGATCACTCAACCTCGCTTGAGAGATGGATGATATCTGCACTGAACCATACCGTGCTACCGCCAATTTGCCCGAGTCATGAGAAAATGCAGCAGATGTGACTCCTCGATGGCTGAGGTTCATTACACATGTCCCGCCAGCGCTGGGCCTAACCTCTATAGTCCCTTTCCCTGAGTCTCTTGCGATAAGTTGTGAGTCCGACGAAAAAATAAGAGTTCTCTGGGTAATTTCGTCGCCTTCAAAAGTCTGGATAAGTTTCCCATTTGTGGCGCAACAGATTTCGACTTTATAGGCCAAGAGAGATCCGGGTGTGATGAAAGCGATCAACTGAGAGTTGGGGGATAGCATAACTTTCGCATACTTGTTTCTAAAAAAAGATTTGGGGCTGGAAATGGAGCCCAAGCATGTCGGTTGTGTTGAGCCATCTTCAGGAACATTCGAGTGCGTGGTGAAGCGCCATAGCGTGACTTGGTAGTCTTGATATGCTGAAGCGATTGTTAATCCATCCTGATAGACGTTCATCCAAGAAATGGAGATTCCAGAAGCACTGAAGACCTTCACTGGTAGAAAAGGAGACTTATGAGCGCCTAAAATGACCTTCCAAAGTGTGATATCACCGTCGCCGGAAGTAGTAGCGAGCAGTGGCGCGTCTTGGGCAAATCCCCAGCATCCGGAACTTTCGATTGTCTGCACGACCTCTCCAGTCGCCCTTCTATATATTTCAATCTCTCTCTCTGAAGACGCTGCTAAAAAGTCCGATGTATGAGAAAACTCTATCCTCGTTTTGTCAAGCGCTTGCAGTGCGAGGTGTCTTTGTCCAGACATAACATTCCAGACCTGAATCTCCCCAGATAAAGAAATAGCAGCCAGGAATGTATTGTCATGAGACCGTGAAAGCGCTTGGATCGTGCCATATGCCCGATCGTAGTCAAATGTCATAAGCAGCGGATCCCAATCTGAATTAAGTTTCGATTTGATACTGACACAGCCCGGCATTTCGAAGGTGAAACTGTTTCGCACTATACTGTTGGTAGGTGCGAAGAGAAGCATTGAAGAATACACTTGGAGCGGGTATTTTCGAATCATGCCCAAATTCGTGCTGACAATCCGAAAAGTATCTTCGAGAAAGCTTTTAATAGTCTGTGCATTAGGTGACTTTGAAATTCGACTTAGCAACCTCGCAAATGGGAAATGTATGCCGCATCATCACTTACCTCCACTAAGTCAATAAGTCCCTGTATCATTGATAATAAACTAGATGTGTTGGCAAGGATGCAATAAGCTTCAATCCAGTGAAGTAGATGAGTTCTCAGGAAACAATGAACTGGGTGTTCATCTCTCAAAGGCTCTTTGGCTTCAATAAGGTGGTCTACCCAATAGAGACAGGAATATTCAAGCTCGATGGGCACCGTACGTTCTTTCTGAAAGTCGTTAAGATCAGCACGGCTCTCATTGCGGCCAGTCTCACAAATGTCCCGCTGTAATAGGCGGTCCATCCCAGACATCGTTCCGCAATCTGAAAATGTGTTACTTGTTGGTTTAGCCAGAATATGCTTTGGTCCTTCCGAGATGGGTCGACCAGGAAGTCTCGAAAGGATAAGTGAAGAACGCGGACGGGAAGTTCAGGTTCCGAGGGAACGTTAAGGCAAGAATGGAGAAGGTCAAGCCGGCTCTCTACTTTCCGTTCCGGCATTTGCAGGATATTGGCTAGCCCTCTGGCTGATAACGGAGTATATGCAAGAATAATAGTTCCAACGATAGAGCGAAAGTCAGAGAGTGCTATCTCATGTTCAGCAACCGAAAGCCCGACTAAGGTCTGACGCAGGATTGGCAAATAAATGCCTTCCAATTTCGACACTTCATTTCCGCTTGAATAATTCACAATGTTGGCCAATTGTTCACCTGGGCTGCCAATTCTTCGATCTGAGATGAATCGACAAACGGTGGCAGCTGCAATGAATAATGGTGAAGCCATGTCCGTAATATGTTCAATGCTTGCCTGGCCGGGCCAGTCGAGGGGCAATTGTCGATGCTGAGGGACAGTGAGGTTATAATCGAATCTCATATTCGCCAGTTCATCACGTAGGAAGACTGAGATATCCCTTTCTATAATATAACTGGGAATCTCATGAAGGATAAGATCTTGAAATGTACCACGAACAGCACCAAATCCAAGGCGGATGGGCAATTCGGGTCGGCTGGTGAGGAAGGTTCTTAGACGCCAAGAACCGTTAGATGACACTTCTGTGCCCGATAGAAGATGGATAATCATGCGAATATCATTATCGTCAGCGCATTCATCCAAAGCATCAACAACGAGAATAAATAGTGCCGGATTTTGCGTGTGTTTGGGTACCAAGGATAGCGGTTCAACCAGGAGCTGGTTAAACTGATCCTGCAACGATTTATTCATCAAGCTTGGGTTTCCATCCAGCATTTCTTTGAGGACTTGTCCATATCCTGGTACGCTTGATACAAGCTGAAAGGCGAGAGTGCTGAAGAATAGGCCGCCGTCACCTCGGTTGCTCTCACCTCTCTTGAAGAAGAAACTAGCAGCAAGAGAACCTGTTTGAGCGAGAGATCTAGCGACTGTCCGAGATATAGTGGACTTTCCAGTCCCCGCCATGCCGTTGAGCCAGAATATGCTCTTTGCATGAGGGTCATCAATCCACTTATGGATATCAGATAGAATGCCAGAGCGGGTTTGAGGGTGGCAAGTAGGATTCCGATCCTCCACTCGCGAGTTGTACGCCGCATCTGGTGCATGTGGAATACGATCAAGAATCGACCTTCTGTCGATGTCGAGCAGTAAGGACCTGGGAAGAAGTTAAGTCAGTTGCTCCTTGGCTTCATGCTGAGCCGGGCGACCTACGCTTGATCCACTTGCAGCGACTGGGAGAGCATCTGAAAACAGTCCTGAAGATCGGAAGCGATTTTCCCCACGTCTTGACTCTTGAATGGCCACTTCAGTGAACGAATCCCAAACATCCTCATTGGCTGCCGCACGCCTCGAATGTCCAGAGCATCATAAAGCTCCTGCAGCTTTTTCTCAGTGTCGAAGACACCTTGCCTCAGTAACTCGATCGTTGGGATATTTCTGGAATCTACCTGACGATCGAGGAAGGTCTGTACTGAATGCGCAATCTTTTGTAGGCCGAGGACTTTATCGCGGAGTCTGTTGATGTCATCCCGAGCGTTTGCTGCATCTTTGCCATAGTCATAGAGCTTCGAAGCGACCTTCACAGTGAGATCGATGACAGTCAAACAATTGACAGCGAGCCCCAATACTTCTGCCATGATATGGGTAACAGAGCATGTGCCAAGAGAAAGGCTTCAGTTCAAATTAAACGAAGACGAGGTGAGGGGGTCGGGCACCATAAATGAGGCGGGGTTGGAGCACCTGAGTCTGACAGCCACGTCAGAAACAACACTGGGCGAATTTCATAAATGCACATCTATTACTGTCTATTTGCATACATACATAACCAATCATAATGCCGGTTAGAGAAGGGTTAAGCGGCCGCCCCTCGTGATGGTGAAGGCCGTGATATCTTGGAATTGGGCCCAGTATACTTGGATGTTTATCCCCGGAATCCTTTATATAGCCTACCGAGTTACTCGCTCTTTTAGCCAGATTTGTTCTGCATATTCCCTCCCCCATCGTAGATTTTGGCTCAATAGACAGATGTGAGTTTTGCTCGAGAAGGTCTGAGTCTGCGCGTCAAAGTTCGATAGTTGATGGCCTTGCGGCTCATAAATATGTCAGAGATGACTATAGAATCACTTCAACTGATTCTGGTGGCATAAAATCGAAGATTCTGGCCGACTTTTGTACTTATCCGAACTACAGGATGGCTTTCTGCATGCAGAATATTGCGCCATTGCATCACACTGGGCTTACATCAACCACTTCACACCATAGGCAACTGGCTGTCCTATGTATGAAGAACGCCATTGGCCGCAGTAGACAGCCACTTGTAACCTGCAGGATGGCTGTGTACACGAGATAATGTGGAGATCCTTTTGAATAGAGTAAAATCTAGAAATCATTATATCGCCTTCCAACTAGTATAATATCATTTTTTTCTCATACCTTCCCAAATCGCTTTACTCCCATTTCAATAGTTAATTCACTTGCTAAAGAAGCTAGGTGACTTGTATTCTCCATATACAGTCAAGGAGAGTTTTCTCCATGAGCCCGCCTTCAATGGCATCGACGTCACGATCCGACGTGGTTCGACCTCTACAGTTACGCTAACATTGATCAGCGGGATGACCTCGGTTGAGCATGCCTTCTGGATGCGCGTATCGAAATGAACCTTGGGGTTTTGACTTATTGATAGATCACGCCCGATGAACGAGGAGCCCACCTACAGAGATGTGAAGCCACTGACTAAGGGCTGGCTAAGCTTTGTAAAACGTGGAAGAATCACCGTCTACCCACATGCCAGTTCCATCTACATATTTCAAATTTGTCTCCGCTCAGAGCTGCTGAAGAGCATGAAATAATACTCAGGGTTCTATGCATTATGGAAGCGGACAAACATCTTACGGGCCTGCAGTCCCTACCTGTTGAGATATTGCGCTGCGTCATCCGCCTCGTAGACCCAATTGGCGTCATGTCACTTGCGCAGGCGAACTCCTATCTCCGAAGGATCATCGACCCAGGCAAGATAGAGCTTGGAGAACGACTGCTCCAATTGGAAACTATACCTGAATACGGGGGTAGATTGTTCTCGCCTGGCGCCGGATTCAGGCCTCAGACTGCCACCCGAGCAGCAACCTCTGTGCGGGATATTGACCTAGTAGGCATGCGATGGGCTTGCGTGGGATGTATGAGGCTTCTCTCACACATCCATTTTGATAATCACTCCCTGCTTAGGCTCAGGTTCCGCAAGCCCATCCCTGGGACTCCTGCTCATAACCCCATCACATCATGGGACTTGCCCCGATACCCCTCACGGGCCGGGCCTCGTGGACCAAAATCTAACAAGGGCCGCGATGATCAGACACCCACCGACACGTCAGAGCTCAATCCAGACGCTGTTGATAATTTTATTAGCTGGGAAGGTGACCTGCAGGAAGCGATTGGAGTTCTCAATCTATTCCAAGACTTCCAGAAGAAGCGAGAGCTGATGCGTTGGGGCACGAAGCGCCATCTGCGCCGATGTAACGAGTGCCGCTTTCAAATAGGCCACACTGGCCGTCGGCGAAACCCGCTCACCGAATCCATGACCATTCCGATACAAATGAGCCGGAGAGTTCTGTTCGCCGATGCCATTGAGCGATATTTCCCAGGCTACCTAGACTCGTTGGGCAAGGAAAGGCCACTTCCCGCGCCGCCCGTGCTGCGATGGTTAAATCCCTCTCGGACTGACTATAGCTGGACCATGTGCATGCTCCGATGCCCCGGCTGTGGACTGTGGCAAGAATGGCGGGACTTCATCTTTGCCAACGGCGTCCTGAACTTGCCTGGCATAGATTACCCACTGAACCTACCAGAGGTTCATGGCCAACTTTCTTCAGAGCACGCCCTCTGCAATCATTGTACGGCGGAGAGGCAGGGCCGAGACATGCTGGGACGGCGGCTCATCACGGGCTTGCGCTTTCACCTTTCTCAGAAAATCATCTACATGGTCCATAAAATTGAACGCGGGTTTTTCTTGATGCGCATGTCTCTCAGCAATGGACAGCCTTACCGCACTCTCACGGGAGAGGATAAAGATGAGTTGCAAAATTGTTTGAAGGGCGTATTCCGTGGAGGAGGTGCACCTCTACGGTCCGACGCGGAGAGGATGGGACTTTTGAGAGAGCGATTCACTCAGTTAACAGAGTTCTTTCATCGACTGCTCGCTAAGTATGATCTTGAGGCGCAACTCAGCGACTTCAGTATGTGGCATGAGCTCCAACTGTGGATGGAGCATTACCACAACTATGAGAGAATGTTGTCCTGGGCTCAGGATATTCTAGACGGTGACATGTTGAACTCTGATAACATCGTTGGCTGGGCCTTAGCTCGAGATGGGGTTTCTCTGAATTGAAGGTCCATTCGTGTGGGCGCAAGGGACTGTCAGTCATCAGCTATATTGAATCTCGCTAGTTAGGTAAAAAAAAAAAAAGTATAGGTCAAGAAGGTACCAGTTCCGATAGATCCAGGCTCTGGTTTCATTAGTCAATATTAATATACATTATTACTCGAAATGGTATCTACTTTTCTGGCACAGCTTCTTTTGTTTCCAAGGTCTCCTTATTGTGAACATCAGTATGGGCTGCTTTCTCAACATCACTGCTCTGGTCAACCTTTAGAGTCGTCTTTGCGTCACTTTCTGAGCCAGTTTGAGTTGTGACTGGCTTCTGGCGAATAAAGAACCCAGCGATGAGCAATAATCCGGTAACGCCCGTGTAAAAAGCCCACATGATGTGCAGCGCATTCACATACTCATCCTTGTCTATCCCACCCTGACCTCCACTGGTGACGAAGCTCCCCGACTTCATGCTTCTCTGCATCAGCACCGTGCCAATGACGATAGACATGGACGTGAACAGGTTGCGGAGGAAGCTGTACGCTGCCATGGCCATTGCCGTGTCGCGCTGCCGCAGGTAGTTCTGCAGCGCGATCATGGGGCTCTGGAACATGCCGCCTGCACCTAGACCTGCGACGATCTGGAAGAGAATGACTTTGGGCCAGTTGACGGTGGGACCTAGGAGGATGAAGAGGCCATTTCCGAGACACATGATGGCTGAGCCCCCGACAATGAGGAACTTGTAGTAGCCCGTCTTCCTGATGATGACGCTTCCCGACATGGTGGCCGCCGAGAGGGGAAAGATGAGGGCGAACAGGGTGACGGCAGAGATGATTGGCTTGAATTCCAGAATCATCTGGAAGTAGAGTGGAAGGAAGAAGTCAAACGAGATGAAGACAAATGAATGGAGGCATGCGACAGCGTATGCGGCAATGTTGTTCCGTTCTTGGAAAACGCGGAACGGGATTATGGGGACTTTGGCCATGGTGGCTTCCCACACCAGGAAGAGAGCGAGCAGGATGAAGCCGAAGAGGATGAGGCAGATGACTTTGGCAGAGCCCCAGGGGGACAGGTTGCTCGCGCCGACCTCAAGACCGTACAAGAAGCAGATGGTGCCGCCAATAACGAGGACGAAACCAGTCCAGTCCAGGCTGCGGATGCCCTCGACGAAGGGAATCTTCTTGATGTCGACCTTGAGGAAAAAGAAGATGAACACCAAGGCAATTCCATCTACTGGCAGGTTGATGTAAACTAAACACAGGTTTGTTAGCCAAATTGTAAATAGAGGCATGCTGAGAAGACTTACAACACCATCTCCATCCCGCCGCTTGGGCGAAGACACCGCCGAGAATAGGACCAATGGCAGCGGCGATACCCCAGACCATCCCCGTCATGCCATAATACTTGGCGCGTTCCTCAAGCGGAAAGATGTCGCTGATGATAACCGTCGTGAGCACGAACGACCCTCCTCCACCCAGCCCCTGGATAACCCGGCCACCAATAAGCATTGTGCTCGAGACAGACCTCGCGCACACTACACTACCCACTATGAAGAACGAAGCAGCCGCCATGATGATGGGCTTCCGGCCAAAGATGTCCGACACCTTGGGCCACACCAGCATCGACGCCGTGTTGGCCAGGTTGTACCCGCTCCCTACCCAGGCATACTGCTGCGCGTCGATATGCAGCTCCCTTGCGACGGTGGGCAGCGCGGTGGAAATGATGGTGATGTCCAGCGCGCCGAGGAACAGGGTGAGGCACAGAGAGAGCATGACCAGGCGCCGCCGCCACGGCTTCATCTGCATGCCCGTGTAGTTGGCCGCGTCGGTACTCACGACTAACTGCAGGCCCGGACCGGCAGTAGCGCCGTCGGCAGGTTCCTCTTCCTCCTTGTTGGCAGCGGCCGTGGTGGTAGTGCTGACGGGATCAGCCTTCTTGTCATGGTCCCTTATGGTGCTGCCATTCGCCTGACCCTCGGGCGGGCTCGGCATGGCTGTGTGAGGGGAAGGGGGGGGATGCTGCGAAGAGAAGCACCACAAAGTCACAGACCAATTACAAGGTTTGGCATTGAGATCGAAATTCTGTCAATTGAAATTTGCTGCGAGAAATCTATGGGACAACCACGAAGCTCGGAAACATACGATTCCCGAAGGCCGAGGCCCAGTGGAGAGAAGGATGAAGTCCGTGATTGGTGGTTGTGGACATGGGTCTGCCTTTCGATCTTCTACCGAACTTTTCGATGAACAACACTTTTAGAGAATGATGTGTAAGATAACCCTCTTTGTACATCAGTCTTTTCGAGTGCTCTACTGCTTCGGGATGCTGTAGGCCACGGACTTCTCCACATCTTGGAGCCTGACGTAGTCCACCTGAGTGGTTGCACCTCCCCTGAACACATATCCGAACCAAGTCCTGGTCCTTGGGGAGCCGGAGCTGATGCCTGTAAGAGCCATCACAACAGGCTGATTAGCTGGATGTCGTCCTTGTTTCGGAAGAAGGCCATTCCTGGTACCCACCTGAGAATGACAGAGAGGATGTACACTCTGCAAAGGTCTTGCATTTGTCCTGCACAAATTTCTCCCAAGCCTCGGCGGTGTAATCGCACAGATCGCCATTGTAGCCGGCAATCACGTTGCTTGGGAACAAGCGAGCGCCGGCAATCCAGTTAAGGGGCTCCTCCAGGGTTACTTTAACATAAGTATGCGTATTCTGAGTTTGCTGGTTGTTCGAGGATTCCGCGGGGGCTGCGATGGCTCCTAGTCCGAGCAGGGCAGCGGGAAGGGCGATTTGCAGCTTCATATTGGCGCGGTAGATTCACAGAAAGATATCAAAGAAAGATGTGGTGAGTTGGTTAAGGAATGAGATGGACTCCAGAGATCTGAAGCGGATGAAAGGGGATGTCCCAGGCATTTTAACCTGGCCTCGAGCTGAGATGATCGACTCACTTTCGTCGTCATCAGCCTCATTATGTTTCCCCACAGAAGCGGAGGAATATTCAAGAAACCTTGTATTCTCGTGGTTGAACTTAGAAGCCCACCGTGAAACAAACACAGGCACGTCTCAGAGAAACGGGAGGCTGACACTCTCCTTTCAGAGAGTGATCGATCGCATCTGGCCAACTTTGACGCGTGGGAGAGTTCGAGCACACAATGAAAAACAACACTAGAGGATGTTGGACCCAACCTCTGAAGATCAACAACGCGGATGAGAAAGTTTAACTACAGTAAAAAACGGTACTAGAAGATGTTGGACCCAACCTCTCAAAATAAACAACGCGGGTGAAAGAGTTTAACTACGCAGGGGAAAAAACCAGCAATGGAAGAGGCCAGACCCGACATCTCAACACAATCCATACAAAAGACAAAAAATAAGCTCCGCTAAGTGAAGCCTACAGCTATGCAGAAGGAAAATTCTGTAAACCTTCATGCCAATAACTCCCTTTCCGTCGGGACCAGCCGCGCGTCAGGTCCATATCCAAGCTCCCTCTTTCATCCACGTACCTGACTATCAGCCACACAACGTCACACTCATTTTTATTCAATGCACGCTCCAAATACCAAACTGAAAGCAACCTAGTGGGTATCAGTAGGCCCTTGGCCAGAGCACTTGCATGACACAGGCGCAGCGTTGACTGTTTGTCCTGACGACAAGGGCCATGGAGAACCAGTTTGACAACAACCTAAGAGAGAAGAAGATAGGCAGGTATCACCAAAATTCAAATATGATATAAAAAAACATACAACAGCCGGTATTCGCTGGTCGTCACCGACCCAACTACTAATCGGCCCCTTATCCGTTTAACTAGGCGAGAGCGGACGGGATCCCTGGGATTCCGGTAGCAACGCCGTTTTCAGGGTAATCCACGGGGCAACCGCTTCCCCACTGGGCAAGCTAACCACCGTTCATCGGCTGACCGGGGCCGGGACCGTTTGACGCCTGCTAAGCGCCGGGGCTTAGGCTGGCCACCCCCCCCCCCCCTCCCCTTTCGTGAATTGCGACTTCCTAGAATTGATATTTCATTCCCTCAAAAGGAGGGTTGCGTCGGGATTGACCTTTGGTGCAATATTACGTAGATGCAGGTAAGCGACAGCTCACTCATAAGCTTGGGCGCCCCCCTCCCGCGACCCCTACGAGTCTACGACCCTTCGTCCTCCGTGCTCCGTGCCTATCTTCCAATTTCCAATATCGATGACCCTGACGTTTGATACAGAGAGGGCCAAGGCCCATATCCAGCGTTTCAATAACGAGAGTGTGGTTTATGAGCCTTCTCCGAAGACGAAAGCCAGATACGACCGCATCTGGAATGCTTGGGAACAGTATATGCCCCTGATTAGCCTGCTGCTTTTCTTCGCTGATCAGTGTTAGATGGGCCACGCAAATGGGCGTGGCGGTAGAACAGACTTGGGTAGATCTCGCATCCCAGACTGAAGTAGCAATGAATCACTGTCAAGCGTTTCTGGCTTCGTATTTTGAGGCATACACGAAGGAGGTTGTCATCCATGGACCCAGAGAGACAGAGGTTGTGCGGAGGGTGAATTCAGCAAAGACCATGCGGGATTACTGGCTGGCTCTGGTCAGAGTTGCTGACTTAAAGTTCATGTTGCCTAAGAGAAGGGAGTTCCCTCAACAGGCTGGCTTCTGGACGCTGACATATGACCCTAGAAGAGAGGGTGATGGCATCTTTAATAGGCCGGCCCGCCAAATTTCAAATGTAAGTCAGGGATGCCTTTCCTTATACAGCTTCTTAACTGATTTCATCAAGTGGTTGCCGACCCTAGCTATAGAGCTTGAGGCCAAGCTCGAGCAAATGTTTGTGAAGCGCGCGGCAACCGCGAACGACATGATGCTTGTTGTCACAACCGTATGGAGCAGATCAAGTGATATTATCTGCAATCCGAGACACCGAGTCGATTTTCATCAAGCTGTACTTTTGGCAGGGATTGGCGGTTGGCGGCCTGAAGAGGTTCTCAGCATTCCTTATGAAAGGGTTGAAATAGGATGGCTGCGAAATGCAAGTGACCCGTTGAAACCTTGGCCCGTGTGCAACATTACCATAAAACACGTCGAGAAGGGTAAGAGCAAAGACAGGATCCATACAGAGCAACTGAAATAGTGAGTAAAATAACATATGAAAGGCTGTCTGTATCTCGCTGATCGTTACAGTGTTACCTTCTGGTTGACGGTCGTGCCGAACTGCCTGATCTGCCCTCTCAGATTGCTAATTCTACAAGCACTTGCAGATCAAGCATTTGAGGAGGGCTACACCAGCCTGGATCAAATTCTGCAGAAAACATGGGACTCTGATCCAGGAGTTGGATTTGTTCCGTTGGCTTGGAAGAAGTCTGTCATAGGACAAGGCATCTTCAGGTTAGCATACTCCGGATACTGGGAAATTTGGCGAAGAACCTGTCTAGTAGCTGGCCTGAGTGATGAAGACGAAATCAGGCCATATTCTCTTCGAGTCGGCGCCGGCGATCGGCTCTCGGGTATGTTGACACGTCCACCCCTGGTTCCGGTTGGTGCTGATGGCTTGTCTAGGCTGCTTGGTGGCACCTTTGCGAAACTTCATATTAGGTCATACTGACAAGGTTTTTGAGCGAAGTTATTTGCCTCGTGATATCAACGCAAACCTGCTGCATATCACGTTTCAGGGTTTAGCAAGCAGTACCCAAGCCATATTGGAAGCGACACGAACAGCATTCCTGAGGAGGGATGAGAAAGCACCGGTCTATATCACTCAATCAGAATGGGACGCCCTTGAAGAGAGAGCAGATATAAAAGAACTGCGATGCAAGCTTGACCAGATACCAAGAAAGTCATCTGTGGAAGCGAAGAGACTGTCCGGCAGGATTAGGACCATAAAATTGACCGCTGAAGGTTCCATCCTCAAGTCTACCCGCCGAAAGTATTTCGATGACGCAAAAAAGCTACGGGAAAAGGGTCTCCCGACAGATCATCTTGTCACCCAAGCCATCAGCCCGCACAGGTCATGGCTTCGGGCCTCATGTAATGCGGCCTCCACAGTTGGTGCTCAGCTCATTGCCAACCCTGAAGACCCTGGCGTCTCTGACATCATGCTCGCATATCTGCAAAAGCGTCTGGGTCATTGTACCAAGGGCGAGGATACCGATGATAATGAGGATGAGGAGAAATTCAATGAACCCGACGAACTGGAGAAGGACCAGCGGCTGTGGAAGGTCAAACCGAGATGCCTACTAGGGTGTGGCGACTTCACTACGAAATACACGCTTACAAAACATGTGAAGCAGCAGCACGCGGGCTCATTCACCATGGCATTTCCATGCCCAGAATGCAAGAGGCTTGGGAGCAAGGTCCAGGTTCCCTCGGGTCTGGAGGCTTGGTGCAGTCATATTGCACGATATCACAGTAGCATACACACACCCTTAGCGACCAATGGAGCATCGACTTGCTTTCTATGCGGCGAATGCGGCCTGACTGAAAGGGGACTCACGTCACACACGTCATTGAGGCACAAGCGAGCTGGCCATTTCGACCAACCCTTCGCTTGTCCGGAGTGTAAGCGGATTCAAGGGGTCAATCACATGGTATCAGGACTAACAGAATGGGAGGACCATGTTACTGAAATACACCTGGGGGTGAGCACAAAGAAGAGGCGTCTTTCGGAGGATGTCACTTCCATTCCAAAGAGGTTTAAGGTAGACTCGGACGAAGAAAGCTTCAGGGATGTAAGCAGTGTAGAGGCCAGCCCGGACCCTCATGCCGAGGAGGAGTTTTGGGTGACAGGGAGGGACTCTGACTATGATTAAAGAAGGCAATAATGGCTCGATTCATGCATTGATACTACCCATCTTGAGAGAAACTTGATCCTTGCAGTTGCAGCCTGTGGCGTTTGGGCCAATGGCTTGCGAGAAGCAGTTGGGCCAAGACTGCCGTTACAGGTTTGCAGGGGGCTATGGATGCACGATGAGGATCCCATGACCTCTCAAAGTAGAAGATGGCTGTTCCATAAATGGCTTATGATCGTTGCCTGTTGGCCGCCGTAGCTGAACTAAAGATAATGAAAAGCTATAAAAGGAGGCCTCTCCCCCCAACCTAGAGCGCTCCAACTTAAACCTTTCATCTACACTTGCCACCTCCACTACCTCCTCCATAGTCTCTATTGAGGCTGCTTCAACCCTTCATACACGCTTACTGATCATATCCTTCGTTCAAACCACATCTCTCCACCAATTTTACATCATCTTTACGCCGAAAACGAGCTATGACGTCGATTCAAGGCAATATGAGTGCCGAGACATCGAGAATTCTTCCAACCCGCCTTAGGCCCAGGAAAACTCCAGCTACAGACTGGAAAACGCTTCGAGCTTATGGCTGTCTTCTCGTGACATATACAGAAGAAGCCGAGCAAATTCGCCGCACGTTGTCCAAGCCTATGCCTCCCGCTATCCTGTTCCCTTGGACTTTGAAATACCAGACATGGGTTTGGGATATCGAGCCCGAGTACGACGTATCCGAATTCCGCCGCGCCAAAATGGTGGATGGGGTGCCGAAGATTTTGACAACCTGGCGTCCCACAGAAGTGAACGTGAACCAGCTGCCGGAAGCCTTTGCGAAAAGGTTGCAAGTTCTGTGCACTGATGATGAGTGGGACAATTTCGGAAAGAACTCTCGTCTGTGGCATGGAGAGAAATATGCTTTTCGGCCTCATCGTGTCATTGTGGGGGCGGAAGGAGTTAAAGTCGCGGGCTTCTGGAAAAAATCATATGTGGGGATTGAAGAAGTTTCGGATGAGCTCTTGAATAAGGCATGTGCAATTATTTTGAGAGATTTGGGGGAGCCGGGATGGGAACAGTGTGTTCGCATTTGGACGAAGACATTTGGTACCTCTCATTCCATGAGCGCCGTGTTGCGCGCAAATCTGGAGAGAGAACCAGAAGAGAACATGGAAGAGATGGGAATAGAGGAGGAAGAGGCAGAAAAAATGCTGGAAGAGGTGATGATGATAGAGGAGAAGGTAATGTTGGAGGCAGAGATGGACTGCGAAGATGATGAGATCTTGTCTGATTTTTAAGTTGAGTATTATTTTCGATTAATTTCATATTTCCGTCCAGCCCTTGAATGAGTGAGTTTTTGATCTCAATGCATTGCAATTCGCTGCGACGACAGCGGGTGAGGGCTTTGAGCTCAAGCCCCTTCATTGGGATGGCGAGGTAGTACGGTGGCCATGGTGCACGGAAACGGATCGTACGTGCTGTCCAGTGCCAAACCTTCCAATCGCCCTGTCCCTCTTACGCGCTACATTTACCTGATTCTACCACGCATCCGCGGAGAGCCGGAGAAGCTTAGTAGAGCTGAGCTATCCCGCCGAACATCAGCTAGAACCGGCTATGGCAGTTGTGCCGGCTACCAGGAGAGGTTTAACTGTCTGAGTAGCAACAGCGGCAGGAAGACCCTGGGGTATATCTCTTCAGTCCTAGGCTACTGAGGAGGCTAATTTGTCAGTGCTCTGGTGCTGTACATACTACTATAGCAAAGGGAACTACTGAAGACCACTCTGAATGTCTATCTAGATCTGGTTCTCTTTGTAAATAGTAAGTATTGGTGGATAAGCACCCTTGGGGATGCATACGAGATCCTTGTCTATCTATTGCTTTCCTGTTAACGGCAAGTGAGTCAAAAGATTTACTGTTCTGTAAGCCCTATCGACATAACCCACTCGCCGGCTTGGCGCCGTCCTTGGAGCTTTTTCCGCCTCTGCCCATGGTTATTACCCTTTCCCTTTTCCTTGTCAGGGCATACATCAGTTCCAACGTGAGTCCTCTCAGCATTCTTTTGATTCTTTCCATTGTGTAGGGCCAGGTACTATGGCTATTAGCAGTTGATATTTTAGGTCAAATAAATACAGCCATACCTGGCTCATCAACTCATCTTCAAGACTTTCAGAGTGGGTAAAAAGGCTTTGAACCATATTCAGTAAGTCTAGTACTGCCCAGGAGTCAATATCGTCGTTGGTGAATCTGGTTCTGAGACTCTGAAATTCAGAGTGCATAAGCACAAGCTCGGAGCTACTTAATCGTGAGGAATCCATGCTGGAGGTGAATTCTTCGTTTTAGCCGGTTGGTTAATGGGCCTCGTTTTTATACAGGCTTTTCTTTAAATTCAAATTTAACAAATCATCCGTGACGTAGATTGAATTTTCGCCGCGTAACCGCTATTAATAGACTGGCTGCGCATCAAAATACATTCAGCAAGAGCCGGCAATCTAAAAGAAAATAAAAATGTCGGAATACGATGCCATGATTATCCAGTCTTATGAAATCCCTATCCTGTATTGCGCCCTTGCTGGTCTTTGCAATTGGCTTTTTCTGGCTGGCTTTATTGTATTCCCTGGCGCATTTAGTTCTCTGCAGGATGCCAACATCTTGGCGCAGTCAGACGCTGGCGTCACGCTGCAACGGGCCATTCAACATTCCCTGCCACTCTACATGGGCGGCTTCACCTGTATCACTAGCTTCCTCGGACTCCTTTATGTATTTTGGAGGGTGAGGGAGAATTATGTTTGGCTGCTTAACCGAGTATTCATGTACGTCACCACCACAGATTAATGTTATTCTATTAATCATAACAGGCCTGGGATGGCGAATGCGCTGGTAGGAGTACTGACAAGTATTGTCAACATCTACACAGCCCAAGACGGGCACTGGTCTCGGACGGCAAAGGTGACCGTGTCCGTTGCCGGAGCCTATGGGGCAATGATGCTATTCTTATTTGGGCTGTATTCATTTTACCTACATAAATTGATGTGATAACACCTGCAGTGCTGCATACGCCTGAATATTCCGGCTGATTGGTGCCCCGTACTGCATTGGTCACAAGCTGTTGGTGATCTTCATGAATGGCCTGACCACGCGCACCAACAAGAGCACCAACAAGAGATCGCTTTGAGTATTGACTTCGCCATGTAGCCGACCCTCCTCGGTTACCTAACTTCAGCCGGAGCCTTGTATCCTCTTTTGGCCTGGCTGCTCCGGCATAGCACAGGCCTTTTTTTATTTAACATAAACGCAGAGCACCGTTTGGAGGAAAGCCTGTCTAACCACGGCTAAGCATGAGTATTCGCGATTCCATCCCTATGCCTTGTGGCAGCTGCGGCAAAGGGGTCCAAGAGGGCCGCCAGTGGCGCATTTTTGATTCCCCCTTAGTATGTTTGTTTGCCTGTTCCAAAACAACTGCTAATATAGAGATAGATTCTCTGCCGGAAGTGCAGCGAGCGGAAAATTTTGGATCAACAAAAGGTGGTACTCCATACCAGCCCACTTCACGTATGCGGCGCTTGTTCTAGAAAATCGGCGATGGTGTTAACGACTTGTACGCCCATCATTGAGGGTGCGTTACAAGGCCATTCCTTGTGTGCTGACTGCTTTTTGTCAATGTTGTCTGTCCGCCCTGGCTCGACAAAGATCAGCTGTCTCGTCTGCAAAAACCAAATCATTAAAGTGACCGAGACACGGCCCGGCGCGGTCTTCTCTCGCATTCAGAATCAACTAAACCCATTTACTGACTGCGACCCAACTTTGCTCCTTGGAGTGAGCATACTCACGCGGTCTACGAACCTGTACTTCGGCGAGGATACTGAAGCACGGACAAAAATACCTCGAGAATGGTTAGTGACCCCTCCAGAGATATGAACCCCTCTAAAGCCGCAGTAGTTTGATCACCTACGGTGTGCTTCGTTCACGATGCCCTTGGATTTATGAGACTTGGGAGCCAAAGCCTGGTTTGAGCTTCACACAGCTGAAGACGGAAATCTTCCAAGACGAAACAGATGCATTGGCTATTCACTTCAAATCTGATCAAAATATCAGTATTGTAGATCATGTGCAGGATGATTTTGAATTTGAGGCAGTAAAACGGAATTTGAATACTTTGATACAGAGGTTGTTGGTGGAACGGTCACATCCACGTATTCATGTTACGCTGGAGAGGGCTAAAATACAGAACAGGCATGTGTGGATTTTCTGATTGTTACTGGTATGATTGGTGGATCTGGCAGCGAGGGACGGGACTTACCAGTGAAGCTATCTACTAGTATGGTAGCCTAGAGCTTTACCAGCAAATATGCATACCAGTATGATCTACGGCATGTTTACTGGTAGCGGAATATACTGGTCAGCCAGAAGGGCCGTTAACTGGTAACGTTGGCCTGACTTTTACTGGTAAGGGCAGATACTAGTAAGTGGGCTCCAATCGTTACCGGTAAGTGAGCCACAGCTATCCGGGCAAAGATCGGATACCAGTAAATGGGCTCCGACTGCTACTGGTAAGTGAACCACAGCAATCCGGGCAAAGATCGGATACCAGTAAATGGGCTCCGACTGCTACTGGTAAGTGAGCCACAGCAGCGCGCAGAGCGAGACGCGCCTTAACTGTGCACAGCATAGCTTACCAGTATAAGGTTGGCGAGAAAGGATTAGATACTGGTAATTGGGCTCCAACGGTTACTGGCAAGTGTGTCTCAGCGACCCGGGAAAAGATCGGGTACTGGTAAATGGATTCCGACTGCTACTGGTAAGTGTGTGCCAGCAGTGCACAGAGCAGACGCGCTCTAATTACGCACAACGAGGATTACGTATGTGGGGAAAGCATCACATACTGGTAATGCCCTCTACGCTCAAGGCGTTTTAGGTTAGTGCTAGGCAGGCTGAATCTCACACGCGCTTACCAGCCCTAGCGCTTGGCCAGTGCTACCATGTACTGACAGGGTTTATATGGATTGCAACGTTAAGTAGATACACTGATAAGTTACATCGTTCGCATTGAGATTATGTCACGTGGTTGTCTCCGACATCAACCCCCAGAATCTGGCCAAGCATCCCTTCCATGAACGTCTTCAGGCTTTGTTTGAGATTTTCAACTGCTTCACGAAAATCGATACCCATGGTAAGAAGCTTTGGCAGCGCCATGCCCAAAGAAGAACTGAGGTTGTTAATCTCGGCATTTGAAGCCGAGACCTTCGCTTCCAGTTCATTCAATCGGAAGAGAATCTGATGCAACAAACTGCACAGGGTCAGAACGCATCATCAAGCAATAAGGTAGCATGATTACCTTTCATCCACGCATGGGGTATGTTTGTTCGGTTCCTCCGGATGCTGCGACTGAAAAGAGAAAGGATCGGCTGATATGAAGTCCTGTAGCTCTTGCGTGTTCAACTCCCAACCTGGTGACTGCGGACCAACAAAAGTGGAGTCAACAGGATTGGGAGATTCGTGATGAGAAGACAGGGTAGAGCTGTCAAAATCGAGGGGTGGTAGTGTTAGAGCATCCGAATCTAGTGTGTCTGCAATCTCAGTGCTGATGTCGCCAAAAAGATTCTCATCGAAGTCCATGATCACTGTAGAGGTGCTTGAGACTGTGCCAAGGGGAGATGAAGAGCCCATTTCTTGGTAGACATCGGATGAATATATATACTTTACGTAGGTCTAAAAATACACATCTTAGCCGCTGTACTAAATTTCAGTATTAAAATGTGAAAGATTAAGTTAAGTAGCCAACGCAGTATATAGACGCCGGCTCACCCAACCACCACCTAAGGTCATCAATGCATGCAATCATGTTGACGATTCGCGCCCTCTACCTTGTCGCCTTTCTCATGGGTGCAACAGCGCTTCATCCAGAGCTCTGTATGACAGAGCCCATTCTGAAGGTCGTCGCAGGCGAGTCCTCACAATCAATCATGTATGCAGGTCCCCGGTTACCCATCCGAATCCACTAACCCTGGCTTAGGGTCAATTCTTTGGTTAGCAGGTGTGATGCCTGGATGTATTTTGATGACCCTGCTTTTTTGCCAATTCGATACTCGTTTAAACAGGTTCGATGTGATGGTTGGCGACTCCACCGCTTCGATGTGCCTAAGGATGTACCAAATGGGCAGGTCGATATTGTTTGGTATGCATCCCGAGTGTTGGTTGTGGCCGAACCATGCTAAGTAGTTGTTGTAGGCATTGCGCCGGTCTAGATCCCTCGTGTAGCCGCGCCATAGTTTCCAATGGGTTGGCCAATGAGGCTATGGAATTGGACTACGAGGGGTCTGTTGAGTGTGCCACTAGTGCTCCGTCCACGCTAGTGACGTCGACCGTATCACCAACAGTCTCTATTGTCTCGACAAAAATGACCATTCCTGGATTCACAGGTACGAACTCGTCACCAACGCAAAGTATCAGTTCATTTGCGAGTACTCCAGGCTCGTCCTCAGGTACTTCAGGTTCAAGCGCCCCATCTACAAGCACCACCACTCAGCCTAGTACCATCAGTCACTCTTCAAGTATTGCTGGCTCGTTTACAACTACCACGACTTCTCCCACGAGTACCGATTTTACGCGCGCTATTGACACTACCGTTACATCGCAAACAGCTGATTTTAGCACGAAGGCAAACGATGGGGTGTTCACTAGCTCAGGGCCTCGAACCACCGTGCCTCTCAGCTCGGTTCTTACTGCGACCATCATATCTACTTTGAGAATCATCGAAACCATAAGCGCTGAGTGTACCCCCAGATTGTGATTCAACTTGCATCTGGACCGGCTAAGACGGGAAGATTGGGCGTGGCTAGGAATAGGAATCTATTTTTGATTTTGTAATTATCTCTTTGTCCAAGTATAAATCATTCAGAATGCCTCAGATAATTGATTGCATTCGATCATATCTAATCCCAATGGCCTCACTTGGTTTCACTCCACCTTCTCTGCGCTCCTCTTCTACCAACTCAATGGAAGATCCCCGACGTCAGTGGACTCCGCGCCCACGCTTTGTCCTTCATGAAGGGCCCCAAGTACGCACGCAAGATGAGCAGAAACCAATTATGTCGTTCTGGTACCAAGGGATTGACATCTTGGCCGGTATACTCAATACAGCAAAAGAAATTGTATGTATTCATCGCTTGGCATTAATTGCTGCTACTAACTATGTGATAGAAGGATATTCTGGTATCAGCGGTCGAGGAGATCCATAGATTTAGGCAAGATGTTGCTAACATGGTAGGTAAATCTCGCCGTCGTTTGGTAATTTCCACTAAAGTTAGCCAGAATGCGCGGGAAAACATTCCAATACTATTCTCTACAGATGCATTCAGTACATCTTCTACCCCCGAAGGGTTTAACCCTCCAACTCCGCCCGCATTTGATCCTCCGACTCCAGAGCCAATGGAGCTTCCATGCTCGATTGACCAGTAGCGTCTCTCTTTACTGGGCCTAAAAAGTGTGGCAGGGGAAACATCGTTTGCTACTTCTGTCAGGAGGAGCGCATAGGAGACCACCAAGGAGTATCTTACAAGTTTTTCTTGAGGAGGAGGGCAAAAACCATCAGAGTATTCCCATATCTGGTTCGTCTCGCGGTGATATAGCATTACATAAACCTCTATATCACAATCTTGGTGTAACTTGTCGGCATTTCTCAAGAAAGTTTTGCGTCGTTTCCATAGCTTTGTTGTTCTTCTCTTTCTCTCTTTCCTATTGCTTGATGTCATGGTTCTTCTAGTTTGGATTGCGGTACCGAATAATACGTAAATGAGATTATTGGAAGATGAATGCGTTTA
Organism: Clonostachys rosea; assembly: GCA_026958235.1. NCBI lineage: Eukaryota > Fungi > Ascomycota > Sordariomycetes > Hypocreales > Bionectriaceae > Clonostachys > Clonostachys rosea. Next base: position 2,188,508 of record CP110205.1, read on the forward strand.
AATCATGCGGCCTGATTGTCGAATTGCGAATAAAGACGGCTGCCCATGTCATGGCGGCTAATCCCTAAAAATGATAATTCAAACCTAGCAACAGACCCAGCCAGCCTAGTCTGGCCAATAAATACGATTCAAGTAACGAATCATTCAAAGTCAGTAATAATCATGGCGCCTATCACATGTAAAATCGTCAATTCTGAAAGATCTGGCATTTGCGGTGTAAAGGTGATACTAGAATGCAAAGATCACAACGACCGACCATACAATAAATTTGGGTCATGCTCGGATGAGCGTGGGGATGTGAACTCTTGGTTTAGTTTCCCTCCAGTGGGCACAGCTGGGGACCTCTGCCCCCATGTTATACATATGACTCGAGCCACCCGGGTATCAATCTGTTTCATCTTGGACATTGACGACTGCCCAAGAGTTGGCCTTCAACAACAAATTCATCTTTCCGACTTGACTCGGACACACTTCACACTTCTGATCGACAGTAGGGATCGCCATCCCACGCTTCACTTTCAACACGGTTCACACCCCTTTACTGCTTAGGAAATCCAATATGAGGGTGCCGGTGCACAGGATAAATTGGCCAAGATAGCACATGGTGGCGGACATCAGTTATTCTATTGCAACTTTATTTGTAACTATTCTCATTGATATGCGATATCGGTTCATTTCCTAAATACTGGTGCTTAAAGAATACAGGTATATGAAGCGAGCTAGCTTAGCTCGCCATTCTACATCAACGCCAGCTATGTACGTGAAACAGGCGTGACCACCAATGAAGCTTTCTTGGGTGGAAATCAGCAGCCCAGTAGATAATCTCTTTCCCATCTCCAACTACAAAACGATTCATGTTGGTATACTGGGCCTGGGGGAACCACTGAAAATTCATGTAACGAACCCCTTCGCGTATGGCGTGCGGATGCCGTAGACAGATGGAGGCACCATCGAGCACACTTGAAACATATCTAGAGTCCTTCAGAGGCCCATATATATTGATCGAATAGTCGTTTAGTCCAACCTGAACAACAGAGAAGTAGAATCCTTCTATCCCCAGACCCTTCAGTGTCGTTGTAATGAGGGGATGAGTTAAAATATCGCTGCCAAGTTTTGTTGTTTGAGGGATGTTCAACTACTCTTCATTAGCATGTTGACATTTGGGAACAGGGGCTATCCATACACATCCATAGCAGACAAGTTCATCAGTCATTTCGATAATTGAGGGTTGCAGTCATATTTGGAGGTCACTCCCAAAATGTATACTCCATCAACTGTTAAATTTCGTTCTTAGTTGTGGGGGGTACCTTAAAATTCAAAATTAATAAAAAAAATTTAAAGAATGAAAACCAAAAAAAATAGACTACAAATACTCCTAGTCCTGGTCGCCGACGCAGCTTTGATAAACAAGCTGTTGTTCGATTTACGTGGATGCAATGGCGGTCGAGGAACTAAGCCTATCACTGCTTCGATCGGACGCCGAACAAATATGTGTGAATGAGTTTGAGACAGTCCGGCAATGGTGGTCAGAAATACGTGAATTATCAACCGTCGGCGACATTCCCGACCAGGATAGCGAGATCGCTCGATCGTTTAGCACCCTAGATGCCATCATCAATGACAAGATGCAGCCACCTCAGCTGAAGCGCCTTTGCTACGTAGCTATTGCAAACGTTTTTGAGAAAATTAAAGAGAAAGTCGGGATTAGTCGAAGGCAGGGACGAATAAAATCAAGGCCTGGTGCTACAAATGCAAGTTATGCTCTACAATTATACCTACAAGCAGGGAGTACAGATCGCAATCTCGAACATGCAAAATGTCAGTTATACAGACACCTGCGTATTACAAAGAGATGGCGTGAATTAGGGGGGAAGTTTCCAATCATGCTGGTCACTTATAGTAGTGCGGCAGAGAAAATTATGTAGGTGAGCTACACCACCGTCATCAAATATTATGCCAACAATTTAGCAACAATCGATCAGTTACAAAGCCTATGCTGCGAGGAGTTAGCGATACAATGATGCAAATTAGCTTACAGCAAGTGGTGGAGTTCTGTCGGGTGCTGCAAGAAGAAGAATGCGTTGCTATGGATATCTCTAGCTAGGCGAGGGAGGGTAATATCTTGGTGGGAAAATTGCCCTAGAGGTAGAGTCTGGCTCAAACTCAGAGGACCGGGGTATGTTACAATAGTCTTCATGTTCGCTCTCTGACCTTTGTGTGCCCTCTGAATCTTCATTGGTGAACCCCTCACTTTTGCTCTTCAACGGTTGGGATCTGGGGTTTGAGCTTTCCCCAAGAAGGGGGCTCTCGGCAGTTTCTTTGGAATTCGGGATAGGCTCCTCTTCACTGGCCTGCTTCCTCTTCCTCTCCTGCCGCCGGGTTGACTCAGTGATAACCTCCTCTTCGCTGACCTGCTCCCTCTTTCTCTTATGCGGCTGGGCTGGATGTGAAATGGAGCTCTGCTCGACAGTCACTGGTTCCTTATCATGTGGGTGAGCCATGGTTGAGCTAGATCCCTGCTCTACTGTCCTCATTGGTTCCTTCTCATGTCGCCGGGCTGGCGTGGGGTCATAACCCCCTTCGCTGCTCAGTTCCATGTCTGTACCATTAGCGTGATATGTTCCTTTATGCTTCTGGGCTACCCTCGATCTGGAACCCGAATCACTGCTCAGTTCCATGTCTGTACCATTAGCATGATATGTTCCTTTATGCTTCTGGACTATCCTCGGGTTGGAGCCCGAATCACTGCTCAATTCCATGTCTGTACCATTACCGTGGTATGTTCCCCTATGCTCCTGGGCTTTATTCGTGCTAGGGCCCTGCTGAGCGGCCCTCTCTGGCTCCTTCTCGTGCTGTCGAGCTGGTGTCGAGCTGGAAGCTTGCTCGCCACTCTGCCCCTTCACTAGTTCCTCCTCATGCGGTCGGGAATTTTGCGTGTCTGTATCCATGTGTGGTAACAGTTCTATGCGGCTTAGATTCTCCGCTTGACTTGTCAAGTCATCCGATCCTCGTACTGATACCCACTCTTCCGAGGTTGCCGCCGAAACTGTTGCATCTGATGGTATATATTCGGATTCATCTGCGTCGCCGCCCTCATCAATTGAATCTGGATCATCTGGCAAGTCTATAACAGCTTGGTCCAACTCGGGATCTGAACCCGAGCTACTATCTGTCTCAGGTATATAATCTGAATCATCCGAATCTGTATGCTGGCCCGACCTCTCACTCTCCCAGTCGACTGTTGTAGATACTTGAGGGCCAGGCTCTGAAGTCAACTGGTCCGGTGATGACAAATTCGGAAGTTCTTCGGCTGTAGGTCCTCCTTCCGTATCTGGAGGCAGGTGCTCCTGTATTGGCACGCCTGTTGCGGTTTCCACAGTAGCAGGGGCTGTTGGGATCATACCTGTCTGTTGTGCGGATACTTCTGTCTGGGTTTCTTCTATTGTGTAGCTAGCTGGAGTGCTACCCAAATTATTTCGTGGTCCATTTTTACGCCGAGTCCGAGAGTACGGGTATTGAGCTATTTCTCTCGCAGAACTAGGTCCTTCACTAACTGCTCGTCGCGCTCTATATCGGTTTAGCCATGTTGAGAATGTATTCAGTTGAGGCGATGACGGAGTTAAGCTGCCCTGGACCGCTGTAGCCTCAGATATCGCTAGGAAGGATTCAGGGTCTTGTTGGACAGCTGGTATGGATCCTGACAGAACATCCTCTGGCTGAACTACCCCATCCTTGGGGTGATGAGGCGCTTCGGGTAGAGGTAGAGGCTGTGAAATACTGCTCAATCCTTCTGACCGTGGCTGATATGTTCCGTCATCTTCAATAGTTGGAAGAGGAGGATTAGGATATTCCTCCTGCGTCATAATACTGGCACCTGGATGTATTCTTCTAGAAGAATGAAGCACTCTAGATTCATTAGATACAGTATGCCGTTCCTCTGGCGTAGACTGACGCGAGTCTTGCGGAGGTACTCCTGGTTGAATTGCACCATCTTCAACAGTTGGAAGAGGAGGATCAAGATGTGCTTCCTGTGTGACTATACTACTACCCGAATAGATCCTGGGAGAATGAAGCACTCTAGATCCAGATATTTCAGGTAAGGTATGCTGTTCCTCTGGCGTGGACTGACGTAAGTCTTGTGGAGGTACTCCCGGCTGAATCCCACCATCTTCAACAGTAGCTGGGAGAGAAGTACTAAGGCCTTCCTCCAGTGGAGGTATACTACCTAATTGGGTTTCTTCAGAAGAATGAAGCACTCCAAGTGTTTCAAGAGTGGTTGTTTGTGGATCACGCCATTCACCTGGAGTAGACGGGTGTGATTCCAGCACTCCCGGTTGAATATTATCATCTCCAACCATAGCGGGGAGAGAAGGATTGAATTGATCCCCGAGCGGTGGCATAATATCTGATCGGATTCCATCGCCGACCTCAGCAGGGTTATGTTGCTCCCCCAGATCACGATCAGGAACGAATCTCCTTCTTACTCTTTGTCGTCTTCTCCGTCGTTCTTTCGTCTTTGCATTGGTCTGAGCCTGACGATTTCTTGTTGATTGTTCTTGTTGACCTTCATCCTGCGCTGCATCATTGTTTTCATCCATAGTCACATCCTCGTCATCTTTCTCTGTGTTAGGTTCATCCATCATAGTGTCTGATCGGCTACCATGCCCAGGGTCTAGATAGAACCCGCCCTGATCATTTATGTCGATCTCACCCAGACGTCCAAAAAAAGCTTCCACGAACTCCTTTTGAAGCAAGGGGAGCTCTGGGTGCTTGAACTGTGTTGGTTTATACTTTGCGAGCTTATACAGGAAGAAATGGCCCCGCAGCGACCAAAATTGCGAAATTGATGGTCTCCCACCTCTCCAAGATATTACATCAAGCTCTTCTCCGGGTTCAAGGCGCATGTATGGCACAGAAATTCCTTGTGCTATTTTCTCATTGCTGTAGCCATAAGCCTCGGCAACCTTGCATAGCCATCCCGTTCGTATTTGATCTGTGTGTATCTTCATGTCATCTCCTTTTATATCTTGGAGAGGCCTCACTGTTGACTGAAGGAAAGGGAACTCCCTTAGAGCTAATAAGACCAGAGATGTAAAGGCAAGTCTGTGGCATGATTTGTCCATAAATCCAAACAGCCCGTCATCGATCTCCATCACGGCATTGTCCTTCCAACTTGCTCTTAGGTTTGACTCCAAGCTCTCCCGTCCAAGGGTCGGAACATAATCATAGGATCTTTTCTTCGGCTTGACTTCAATCTGTTTTTCCAATATCTTGACACCAATCGCGAGGTATTGCATATCCTCATCGAATGTTAGAATACTGATAACGATAGCATCCAACTTGAGGAGGTTGTCGAGTAATCTGGCTCTATCCGATGGCATCGAGATGTTTATAAAGAGCTTGTTATTTATCATCCTCTTGGAGATATAATCACGATCTGCAGCACTCCAGGCAGGTGCACGGCGCTGTAGCTCCCGAACGGTTGCTGGATCCAGCGACGACTTTAATGATTCCACGCCTGAGAATATCTTGCACCACACATAATTCATATGATTCCAATAGTTGATAATGAGATCGTCGCAATGTGCAGCGAAATACTTTGCGAAATTACCCAGCCTCAAGTCCTCCCAAAGACCGGTAAAAGGAATCATAGCGTCCATAGCCTTGACAAGATCTCCTCGGCCGAAGATCATCTTTAAATGCCTTTGTTTAGGGCCTTGGCTCTGAAGCTTTTGGCCCCATTGGTTTGCTTGATCAATATCGTTCCTTTGGACGCATTCGCTAGCCATTCGGTATATGAATCCATCGTTGCATACTGATGAATTAGTAATATGCCTCTCAATTGATATATTATGTCTCACCTGAAGGAATGTAGTATAGTCTCACAACACAATTGAAATCCGGGCCTAGGACTTCTTTTGCTTGGTCAATGAACCCTTGTCCGAGCAAAGCGCAGATTTTGACTTTGACTATAGGCAAGGGTCCTCCATCCTGTTTCAAAGTGTCTCTGAGCTTTGTAAGGCCTATTTGTTTCGCGACGGCGCGGTACGTTTGTTGGTCAATTATTCCAAGAAGCTGCCTTCTTGGGTCGCTGAGAAAGCGGGGTACTGACTCAGGGCAACCATTGACCTCGTTGGAGTAGAGGTATTGAAGAGGGACTTGCACAATGCCCCGTAAATGATCTGAAAGAATACTAGCCATTTGCGAATTCTGATGATGTGTTAGGTGGTCTAAGCTGCGCCCTTTTAGATGTTGCGCCGGGCTTATTATTGAGAACTTAAATGTGAAATTTAGTGCTGCCCCGCCCCCAGGCCATCCATATATAATAATGGGGCACTAGCAACTAAGCAGTGCTAAGACGAGCACTAAAGCAAATTGCACAATGCAACACTCGCCGCAAAGTCTGTTAGAAATTCGCGCCAACGTGGCTGGTTTGCCTGGACCATACCTAGAGGAGGACTTAGCAGCGTATCAGCAGTTTGACGATATTAGACAGTGCCCCTTGATTATTCTTTCTTTTGACTGTCCGGAGGATTTCCGTTTCTCAAATATTTATCCAAGTAATGGTAATAGATCAGGTATCCGGATAAGTCGACAAGGGGACATGCTTTGGTTTGACTGCAAGCTACACAATATTTCAGCTCCCTCGCGAATCAAAGGCGGACCTCAGCCTATAAACATTGCGCGACACCTCATACCACCGTCCATTACGTTGAGATCATTCGCGTGGAAGATCTATAGTAATGTGCTTTGTTGCTTCAGCGACGCTCTCCTCTTTTTTATTCCCGAGCATGAAGGCGCTTCAGCAGCCATTGACATGCTCTGTTGTTGGGTAGCGACACTGTCCCTGCAGAGTATCTATCGGCCGCTCCGTATCATTTTAGTCCACGCGAAAGAGAAGCCAAACCAAGAGAAGTTCGAGTTTGATCTCATAGCGACACTGATTATGGCTCTTCGGTCTTCAAATCCAAGCCATTGCCCGACCTTTCGAAGTATGAGGTTGACACTTCGTCGACTATTCCGAATTATTCATGTCAAACTATCCGATCCCAATACTTGTCGTCTCATAAGATTGGAGATGAACAAAGGGAACAGTGAAAGACAAAATGCGGGACTAGGATATTCACCGATGCACACAAAGATCCTTCTGCATGCAGGGATTTCTTGGTTTTCGAAAGAATTGAAAGGCTTTGATCCTTTTCAGGCATCACGATCTAAGGTTCCGACGCCAGAAAATATCGGTTTCTATGTTGATATGCTTCTTGGAACTCATATCAAGGACTATGGGGCTAAAGAAACAGCAGCTTTGGTGGCCTCTGCCCTATCCATCGACGCGTATCCTCCAAGAATTCATAGTACGTATATCTTCTCAACCCGAACATCCAGACCTAGACTAAGAAGGCAGGGTTTTCGCCGAGTTATACATTCGAAAAATTGTACCAGACACAAATCGAAATATGTGCAATTAAAGCTAGCCTGCCTGGATTATCTCAGATGATTAGACAAGAGTTTATAGACCAGAATAGCGATCCCTCTCATCTAACGCTGGACCCTTACACCGCCCATACAATTCGACTACGACACTCCAAACCCAGAGAAATTTTCGCCGGTTGTTCCATCTGCCTGATAAAGGATCCCGTTTATCATCTCGGTTGCCACCAAATATGTGGCGACTGTGGTAGCCGTTGTGCTGCGGCTTATAGCATCCAGAGCTGCCCATTTTGCGGCTCCCAAGGTTTCCGAGGAATTGTCATACAGCCACCAACTGCAGGAGCAAGGTTTTTGAGTCTTCATGGTGATAGACCGCACGATATCTTCAAATTCTTGAACTACTTGCAGAAATCCACCTCTACCCCTCTTGAATATCTTTTCGACAATATAATCGGCACAGGGATGGGTATGAGCCCAACAGCCAATGTCTCTAATGACGAACTAATGATCGTTTTGATAGGCGTATTCTTTGCAATTGCATTATTCCTTGAGGGTTGGTCTCTTGATGACTGCAGGCATCATCTAGGTCGGCTACGAAACATACGAATAAGCAGAGGTGTGAATCTCAGGAGCGTCAGTACACTTCGACAAGATATCCAATTTCAAACAATAAGCTTTGGGAAAGGCCTGCGATGGAAATTCCAAGACATTGAATCATTCGGTAACACCAGTATCAAATCTAACGGTTTCTGCGATTCGACAATAAGAATTCAGTGAGTGTCCTATCATCATTAAGAGGGGCAGACTCTGACGTTGTCACAAGACGAAAACAAAGTTACCCAAGAGCCCCAAACTTGAGAATAGATTACAGCGAACTCCCAGGTCCAGATGAATTACGATTTAGTTCAGAAACCTTGTTAACAAACCTTTTTTATGTTCAAGCTCAGACTGTTCCAAGCTTTTATACTAGCCCAGATTCTTTCACAATAAGTATATTGTGTCGGATCCCGTCTGGCCAGTATTTGGCTCGAATAATATCACGTCTATATCGCCAAAAGGCTCATGTGTTCTATAGGAAGACAGAGGAAGAGTACACCAAAGTGCTACTTTGCAGCAAGGTTGAATTAGATACTGTCATGTCACACGGACGATTCCAAAGAGATCTCACTGTTCGACTGTTGTCGCCAGACACATTACTTGACTTCCAGATCTCTACGTCAAATTTCATGCATAGAATCAGTGGATCACCAATAACCTTAAGAGACCTAGCTGATTTACAGGGCATAACTTGTGTATTTAGATAAAAATGGCAAGGAATGTTATAAGGCTTTCGATTCTCTCTCGTTCAAACTTCCATTGATGAGTAACTAATGTGAACTACATACATTTCGAGACACTGAAAACCTAGGAGAAGCATTCATCGAGTAATGACATGAGGGCCTTCTTTTTTGTGGATGACAATTGCCTTGCTTTTTTGATTGGTGATGCTGAAATCTCGATCATGCCCGATGGAACGGTTCCATGATCTAGTGTGTGGGAGCGTGTAGGTGTCAGCCTTGTTGTTTTTGTTGATGCTGCGGTCGGTGTATCTTTTGGCGCCGCTACACCTCCCGTTGTAGTCGTCATCTCCTCAGAATATTCCGATGATGATGAGGATGTTTCTCGAGACATTCGGTCGCAGACGCGATCAAATTGATCGGGACCCCACAGGGTATTATCAGGGCACCGTGATGATATCTCGCGGTACAATCCTCTATGGGATTCATACCCATAGGACTGGCCATCCTCGTCTTGAATGAAAACAAGGACTCTGCCATGATAAAATCGAAAGTATTCGTGTGCCTTCTTGCCGAGCCCTTGTCGGCGATTCCGCATGCCGGCGGCAGGGTTTCTGTTTTGTTCTTGTCGTCGTCGGGTCATGTTGTTCCTCTGTCGGTTTGCTGATGATGTGTGTAGAGCAGCATGGCCTATGCCGGTTCTTTATAACAGTACTATAACCCCTTCCATTGCTCAGTTGGCGCTTATTTCAGGTGTGCTACGATTTGGCGCTTAGTCTCTAATTTGGGCGACAGCCCCCAGATCGGCGCTTACAATCTAATTATAACCAGCTGCACACGCGCGCGCTTGGATCGTACAGGGGCTATTATGTCTTTAATTAGCTTTTCAAATTTAATAATTCGAAATCAGGGTGCCTCTTAAAGAGCTCCTAAGCCATTTCCTTGAGATCACTATACACCGTAGGAATGGAATTAGATAGTCTGTTCTGGTGCCTGATAGCACTCGCGTGCCTTTTTGTGGTCCTTGGTATCCTTGCCATTATATCATACTTCAATGGCAACTTGAAAGGGCTTTTTGTTCGCAAGATCAGCCAGCCAATTCTCATTCAAAGACGGCGTTGGGATAGCGTTACACGCCTTGACGCCATCCTTTTGCTATTCTATTTGTCGTTGAACGTATTGTTCCTTCTGGTTCCGTTTACTGAGCTGTCTGAATGGCGAAAAATAGAGAAGAAGAGTGCACTTCTCTCTGCTATTCAGATCTTTCTTCTTTGTACGGGCATGCGCTTAGGCCCGGTTCAAATTCTCAATTTTCATAGAACATCATATCATATATTCCACCATTGGACCGGACGCTTCGCCATACTTCAGGCAATCTGCCACTCAATTATAGTCATATCGCAACGGCCTGAGGCAGAAACGCCCGGAGCAAAGCGGAGGGTTTACACAGGATATGGTGTACGTTTCCTCATCTGATTCCAAGCGGCTGCTAACACACATCAAGCTCTTTGGGGGACTCCTTGTAATTCTTGCAACCTCATTGGTGTGGCTAAGGACTGCTCAGGGTAGATGGTTCAGCTTGTGTCACCAGGTATTGGCCGTCGTGGCTCTTGCGGTTCTTTTTTGGCATGTTCTTTGCACGTCAAGCATTATAGGGAAGGTAATTATCGGGTTATCTTGCTTCTGCTCTTCAGTTTCCCTTGGTTACAAGGGCTGGAAACTTCTCTTTCCGCTTTCCGCAACCATTTTTCAGGCCAGGAGTTATGATGAATCGAACATCGTCACAATTGAAGCAGAGTTGAAACAAAAAGGATCGCTTCATGTGACTCCAGGTAGCTACTTCTTAATTTCGGTCCGACATCACATACCTTCTGTTGCCGCTGTTGCTGTTCTCTGCGGCTCGGAGACCAATAGGACCACGAGCGCCCTCAAATTTATTTTCTCGGAGAGCAGCTGGAATCGAAGGTTGATTGCACTCAAGCCAAACGATAAGATCTCTCTCGATGGACCATATGGTAAAGACTACGGGCTTGAAAATTACGAAAATGTTATGCTTCTCGCCAAAGGCATCGGAATCGTCGGCCTTCTGCCCCTTGCTGTTGATCTTGCAGAACGCAAATACCACGATAGCGATATCCAAAATCAGATCTTGAAGCATGAAGCTCAACGAAACGAACTGTTTAGAAATCGTTTCGAGGAATGGGAAGAGACAAGGCGGGACCTGGAGAGAAAGAGATGCTTCTTAGACGCCACCAAAAAGGTTGTCATTTTATGGTGTCTAGAGGATTATTCCCAGATGAAGCCACTGGCAGATGAACTGTTAAAATTGAAGAAACTAGACTCTGCTCATGTAAGCCTTTTATTCGCTTCTTATTCCAATTTATTTCTCCTTCTGACATTCTCAAACGTTTCTAGAAGCTTCTAGTAGTCTGGTGTCGATATAAAGCCCCGGCTAAAACGCCAACTGAAACATCGGAAACAGGGGTCGGTAAGCTAGAGAAATACTCTCCACCGTTCTATGTTCCCAAAGATAATTGGTTTTGGAAATGTATGAGTCACTCTTGTCACGCCTTTGAACGGATGATGGCTACCAAAGTAGCTGACGAGCGAAGGCGGGAGAAGGGTAAAATGGTCGTAGCAGGTACGTGCTCTACATCTGTCTAGTTTCAGTTAATTTAACAGGTTCTAGTCTGCGGCGACCCAAATTTCACGAAGAATATGCGGGAGGCTACAATTTCTGGGTCGTCATATATGCCAATAGATTTCATTGAGATTGAGTATCGCCCAAGAGCAGGATATTAGTATTCACGAAGCGGGAGTTTGTAAGAATGGGAGCATGTAATTGAATATCAAGAGAAATGGCTTAGATCTAGTCAACTTAGGGAATTTCATTATTATAAGAAAATGCTATTCGTGTCAGATAAGCAATAGAAGCGAGGATAACGATCTCTTGGGTTCAGGAAGTACCGAATTTAAAGGGCATGACTGGAGTACTCCTCCCATTTAACTCCAACTCTACTCTGAGTACTACGTGCTATGTGCCTGGCGCAGTCTTGCCGCTTCGTCTATATAGTTCGTCCCATCCCACTCGTCCCTAATTATTCTCCCCAATCTCTTAGAAGGCGAATCCACCAAGGGACGTGTTCCTCCCATCCCACAAGCCCGTCCCGAATAGCTGTAGGCCGCGAAGTATTGGTGCGGTGCCTGCATTTAGTTCTAAATGCGATTTTTAGCATATTAAACTTAACACTAGCTAAAATGTATATTTAAATCAGACGGGAACATATCCTTAGCCTTCTTCTCCTGGCTCACCTTTCATCACTGTCCCGTTCTAATCCCAATGGCTACCCGTATTGGATGCGCTGGTAGTCTAGATAAATCACAGTCCCAGATCAAGAGGGCTGTGAACTACAATATTGATGGTGCAAAATATACCGACGATCTTGATTTCCAAATTCTTATTACCAAAGATGGTACGGACACCAAAAAGACTCGAGATGCTCTAAAGCGGAAAGTGGACATCGTGAACATACAATACCTCCACGACTGTGAAAAACAGCGTAAACTTGTGGAGATCGAAAATCAGCATCGGGTTTTGGTCGAGGGCGGGCGCGATACAAGTGGGGGGACTGGGACGCCAAAAACGGCTGAAGAGGAAGCGGCAGCGGCGAAAAAGGCCGGGGAAGATGCAGCGACAGCGGCATCGTCAGCCAAGAAAGCGGAAGAGCTTGCGGCAGAGGCGGCAGTAACAGTGGAAAAGGTCAATGAAGCATTGACAGCAGCAGAGTGGGCATCAGCCGCGACAGCAAAGAACACTAAAGATGAGGCGGTGATCAAGAAGGTGAAAGAGAAAGCGGCGGAGGTGGTGGCAGCAAGAGAAAAAGCAGTGAAGGCCAAAGAAGAAGCGGCGGCAGCAGCGGCGGCGGCAACAAAGGCTGAAGGGGAAGCAACGGCGGCGGCGGCGGCGGCGGAAAAGGACGCTGAAGATGATGCGATGGTTAAAAAGGCTAGGAATGATATGGCGGCGGCGGCGGCGGCGGCGAAGAAGGCTGAAGAGCTTGCGGCAGCAGCGGCGACAACGGCAAAGAAGGCTGAAATTGAGGCCACCGCAGCGGCGGCGGCAGCGAAGAATATTCAGCAAACAACTGGCGATGATGAGAAGAAAATAACGAAAAATATTGAAGAGGCAGCGTCAACGGTATCAGAGAGTGCAAAAAGTGTGGAAGCAGCGAAAATGGAAGCCCAGAGGAAGGCAGAAGAGGTAAAAGAAGCCGTTGCTGCGATGGAGGCGGCGAAGCTTTCAGCAACCTCAGAACCGGACCAAGCAGCCAAGGAGAAGTTCATGGAAGCAGCAACTGAGGCAGCACAGCGGGCCGAATCTAAAGCGAAGGAAGCCACGGAAGCCGCCAATAATGGTAAGGCGGCGTTCGAGAAAATCCTCGAGAAAATGCAAGAACTCTTGCTTTGGGCAAAAAAACTAGAAGAATCTGAGACAGATGATGCGACAAAACAAGCTGCGAGGGCTTTTATATCAACAGCAAATGAAGCAAAAATCAAAGCACAGTCGGCTCTGGATGATGCAGAAGCGGCAGTAGCTGCCGCTACAGAAGCGAAAATGAAAGCTCAAGTACCAGAAAAGAGGAGCATTGATGAAATACACGCCACTATAACACCAGAAGAACTTCAAAATATTCTACAGAGGTTGCGAACGCTGGAAAATGAATTGAGTTCGGCCGGGATCAGCTACGGCTGGGTTAAATCCATGATTCCCTGGACGAACAAACCAGACGAATTTGACAATCTTGACAACGTAAAGCCAATGCCACCCTTCAAGTATGAGGGATGCAATGTTTCAATTGTGGCTATTCTGAGATTCAGATCATACGCTTTATGCATAGAAAATAGCGATCATCTACCTGAGAGTGAAAGACCTCGTTTTCCACGATCTTGGCTTGTGACAGGAGCAAATATGCTTGGGCAAGTTGAAAAATTTATGGAGCCAGTAAGCAAAGGGGGCTGTAATGGAGCATACAAACTCCCTAGCCAGAAGGTATCCAATATCAAGTCGAAGAAACACAATGAATTCATGGTTCTTACAGTTGCAACCACGGAAGATGGCGCGTATGCCATGGTGGTTGGGAAAAATTCGGTGGACGAAAAGTGGCGGGTTTACTCAAAATCCACGATTTTATCGAAGTTCAGGAGCAGAGGGGAGAGACTGCTTGATAATATCAGAGATGCATCTGGCCAGCCCAGGCTTGGTGACGGAGGCGAGACGGCTCAGGCCGATTATGAAGAGTTTGACAGAGCGCTCGGCTCGTTTGTAAAGACAGAGGGAGTGGATGATAAGATGATGCTGTCTTGAAGGCTAATTCCCTTTAGTTCTAGTTTTGTCCTTTCTGGCTGGTTACAGCGTAATTTAGCGCCGTTGCTTTGCTCTTGCCCCTTATGCCCTGTGTGCAGCTCTGCCCGTGCCCTGTAGCTTTGCCCCATGCCCCGTGCCCCGTAGCTTTGCCCCGTGCCCTGTGCCCCGTGCCCCGTGCCCTGTGCCCTGTGCCCCGTGCCCCGTGCCCTGTGTCCCGTGTCCCGTGCCCCGTGCCCTGTGTACAGCTTTGCCCGTGCCCTGTAGCTTTGCCCGTGCCCTGTAGCTTTGCCCGTGCCCTGTAGCTTTGCCCGTGCCCTGTAGCTTTGCCCGTGCCCTGTAGCTTTGCCCGTGCCCTGTAGCTTTGCCCGTGCCCTGTAGCTTTGCCCGTGCCCTGTAGCTTTGCCCCCCATGCCCCCCGTGCCCCCTGTGCCCCCCGTGCGCCGCCTAACCCATCGTAGCGTGATACCGTCCATGTAAACGCGGCCGTCGCCTTCGATTTTTAATTTTGGGGATATCGAATTAAGCGCCGCGCTTAACCCCCATTTCACATTCCGCCAAGCCGCTCATCCAAAATGGCGCACTTTTATTAATAGCCTAGACAATGCATTCCATTTCGCTCCACACTCTCCTGCTTTGTACATGTACACATCATGAAGCATTATCTCGCGACCTTGAAGCACCTTGACTCCCTTCAAGTACAGATATGGACTCATCTTGACCTTCTGCAGAGTGAAAACTCTGCCGGCCCACTGCAACAGCTCTATGAGCAAATTGTACTTTTGCAAAATCATATCAATATGACGCGAGGGCAGCTTGTTAGAGACCGCTTGCGCCTAATGGTTGCGGAAAAGAATGTGCGTCGACCCTAGAACCCCTCAATCCGTCCCGCTACTGATGAAGCCTCCAGATTGTCCCCACCGCCCCCACCACGTCGATAAGATCCCGTGCTTGGCCAGAATCCCCAAGTGGGAAATCAGGTTAATAATTATGCGCTTTAATTGGCATATGGGACGGATGGGACGTGCTTTTGTGAAATCTTAAATTTCGTTTTTCGTGCACGATAGTTAATACAACTGATCTACTCCCTAAACCCAATATGTTAAATAACCATCTGGCTTATTTTCTCCCGAGTGGCAATCAGCCTCAACATAAGTTTCAACATGCAGGACCTTGCCACCATGTCCCTCGGCGATGCATTACAGTATGTCAATGCATTGCCCGAGGGTGCATCCAAACAGCACTACTATGACGTTAGAATCAATCCTATTTCATATTTTCAGAGGGCATTCTCGCACGCTCTTCTGCTCCTAGTGGCAATGTTTGACACAGGATGCGTTTTAAGCGGTTCCCGTGGCCTGGACTTCATTGTGCCCGGCTCTACAAGCCCTCTGTCTGATTGGGACTTTTATGTTCCAGGATACAAGCAATCTGTCCTTACTATGATCAAGACGTTGTGTATTTGTGGTGTTACGTGGTCATTGGAAAGCGACCGCATCCGAGCCGGGCTTCAATCGCATGGTTTTGTACATGTCAAGACTACTGTCCTAAGGAAGCTTGCTTCATGGGTCGGATATCTCCCAGCTGAAATCGCAGTTGATGTCATCGGAAAAGAAGCATATAATACCGTTCGGGCCTTTCAATCAGCTGAGAAGGATATTCATGTACAGATATATCGAGTATTCTTCGGCCCAGACGGCACTATTCAAGTTACCCCAGACAGTGAGCCACCGTCATACGATCAATCTGGCAAACCGCCCGTCTATGAAGAATCAATGGAGAGGGAGCCATACGAAGATTCACAGGGCAACCATTTCAGCATCCTTCATGGGCAGATCAAAACCCCAAATGGAATCCAAAATGTCCAGCTCATTATCGGACAATCCTTTTCTGGGGTTTCAGGATGTATGAGTTTCATCAAGTCATTTTACGCCAGCCACGTTCAATGCTTCGTTGGTGGATGGTGTGCCGGGCATATGTATTACTCTCTCACTCATTCAAAGCGAGGTATTATTTGGAATAATCAACGCACCGCCCAAATCGAAAGCGCACTCGAAAAATATGAGTCGAGAGGCTACATTTTTGAACCCGCCAGGAATGAAGATGAATCTTATGTTCGCACATTCATGGATGATGATTCCATATTCGTGGACTATGGCCACATATACCGCCATTATATACCAATTACCGGGCATCGTTTACTTTCATCTTGGCTCGATAAGAGACGGAAAAACATTCAACTAATGTCCTGGAATCACATTCACAAGTGTGTGGATTTATCTAACCCTATGGGAAAATTCCACAATTTGCAAAACAGGAAGGGCCTCGCGCCATTACCTCGAGGGGAGATGTGCCTGGGTGAGCTCACTAGACAAGAGTTCGGCAACAACCTGATCGAAGAAAATCAAGAATGGATAGTAGCGCGATCTGGTACAGTGTGGAATACTCTACCCACTGCCACATTGTGGGCATGGATATTATAGATCACATAGAGAAAATCCAAATGGTACAGGGAATTATCATAATTCTTATGAGCACGGTAGGGAATCCCATACGCCGTGGGGCAAAAAACAATCTTGAAGCTAGGTTTCCGTCTTTCGATACATACGTATCCAATAGTCGTATCCAATAGTGTATATATTCCAGTCTCCTTCCCGTTGCAGTTGTTCTTCCAGAACGCGGCCCTCGGCCTCTTCACGACGGCGTTGCTCCTCTTCACGTAGGCGTTGCTCTTCACGGAGCTGCTTTCGCAGCTTTTCGAGTTCGTCCATAGAAGCTGACAAATTTCTGTACAACGAGTATGGATTAAAATGTGTCAGTAATCGGTTTGTTATGAGAAAACCCAACCGAAGAAACGGGAACAAAGCATTAGCGGGAAAACATCGGCAGTCGCCCGGCCAGCCATGGTGTCACACAGTTATGTGGGTCATCCAAATACAACGCTTGTAAAACTCCGAGTCGGGAATGAAAAGCTATTTTCCATACCATTAGTAAGCACAACGCACTGATCCCATACGTGCGGTCACAAAGCGGAAGGATCTGCAAACAGCTTGCCAGTGGGCATCTGCGAAGTCGCTGGCGTAAATGCAAATACTTCCTCAACAAAGTTAATACTATTTTAAACCTAATATTTTCTTACAGCTTAATATGCATTTTAATTTAGCCCCCTTGAACTAGAAATAAAGGCAACGCATAGGTATTATTCTACTAAACCCACTTCAGTGATTTATCTCGGGCACATGCTTCCTCCTATAAAATTTCCATAAATATAAACCCACTACATTCCTCGCCAGCTCAACACATTACTCGCCGCCCAACCTCATGTATTAGAAAAGTATGTCCCTCCTCTTAGATGCCCTCATCCTACCTAACCAGATACCAGACAGACCATAGTCAGCCTATACATCTCGCGATTATCATACCAATTTGCTGCATCTATAACTAAATACTTGGTCTAACAAAGCATGCAGCGTGAAAGGTTTGTCTAGCCACTCCATCGGCCTCATCAGGTCTGTAATGCTAACTTCATGGCGGTAGCCATACTTTCCTCGCTCGGCTTTGTGAACAGGCTGAGCGTTACGACGATATGGTCCCCCATCTGAAGGAAGTCATCAGCGCGGGTGGTGAGCTCAGTATTAATGAGCGGGACCTTCTTGCTATTGCTTATACGAAAATGGTCTGCACCCGCCGTTCTAGCTGGCGCAATGTCTTATCGATCGAACAAAAGAAACAGGCAAGGGGTGAGGAGAGGCATGTTGCTACTATCCGTGGATACCGCAAGAAGGTTGAAAACGAGCTCGAGAGGGTCTGCAGGGACGTCTTAGATCTGCTAGACGGGAGCCTGATTCCCAATGCTGGTACTACCGAGTCGAAAGCTTTCTATTACAAGATGTATGTCTACTTTACTGGTTGTTCCTTATTTGAAGCACTTGGGCTGACTTGTTCTGTTTTTAGGAAGGGTGACTACAGTCGTTACTTGGCCGAGCCCGCGTCGGGTGAAAAGCGCAGGGCTGCAGTCACTTCTGCCAACAATGCCTACAAGGTGGGTTCCAAGCCTATTGCCTCGGTTTTGACTCAGATAAGGGTATTGATTGGATATTTCATCTTACTTCAAAGATTGCCACCGACATGGTTCAGCCCGAGTTTACAGCCTCTCACCGGTTGCGGCTAAGCTTGGCCCTCAACGTCTCGGTCTTCTACTACGAAATTCTAAATTTACACGATCATGCCCGACATCTTGCAAAGTGTGCCTTTGATGACGCTATTGCTGAACTCGACGCGCTTGCCAAAGAGCCTAATGACGAGAGCATCGCTATCATACACCTCCTCCGTGACAACCTGGTCCTCTGGACGTCTTCTTACAATGGTCAGCAGGGGGTCTCTTCAAATCAATGAAATTCATGGAGAAAATTTCTGTAACGTGTTAAAATGACTGAAAGCAAATAAGTTGTTATCCGTCGCACGTGATACCCTTACGCGTGTCAAGCTCTGCCGACGTGGGCACGTGAGTGCGTGACATGTCGCATATTGTGCACATTCCGTATCTTCTACCAACTAAAGACAGGAGCCAAGCTTCGTTCCTCAATGCACTTTTTGGGTAAACCGCAGAATTTGCAGAAAAAGTTATTGCTGCCTCTATAGATACAGAAAAAGCTAAGAAGAGAAGGAGGAGGGAAAAAAAGGGGCGGTGGAGGTTGTGTTCCTAAGAACGACAGGCTCTCGAAGAATAAGCCAGAATATTTTATTTTTAATTAAGTTCGCTGGAACTTCCCCGATTTGGCGAAACTCTCAACATTCCCACCCCAAACGCGCATAATTTCCTTACTCGGGATATGTTTTTACATTGTTTTTAAGCGAGCCAATGACCGCTTACGTTTCTTTGTATAGAGCTGTTCCGAAGATGTCTTGCGCTTGGAAGCTGTGATCTAGTTCCGAGAGCGATCCAAAAAGCGGGGGATTTATCGACAAACAACCCCACAAGTTGCCTCCGCAACTCCTCGATGTCATCCAATGAGCCTAATGACTTGGGCAAAAGAGGGCGGATGGTCAGTGTCGGTCCTAGACTTCAATGTAGCGCCTAAAGTAAGGACTCGAGACCTAAAACTTGGTCAGTGGTCTCCACAATAGAGTTAGCTAGAACCTTCCGAACCAGGTGAAACTCTTTACATTCCCACGGCACAATTTCCTTCTTTGGGAAAAAATCTTATGTTTTCTGTAATTGAGCTTATCAACGCTTAATTTTATGGCTTATCTTGAGGCTGTGCCGAATGACATAGAGGAGATCTCTGCCCTCAGCCACAGCTACAGGGTAAGTCTAGCTTATTGGCATTCAGCGTCGTTCCTTTATCTCCTCTCTACCATACGTTATTTTGTTTGCAAAAAAAAAAAAACGGTAGCGTATTCTATTATAATAATGCAAAATGTATCTGTAGAATACTGACCTAACTCTTGTAGTGTAACTTACGAGGTTAAGGCAAGGCAGTACACTTATCATATCGACACTCAGGACTACTGAATGCGGCAATCTGGCTCCCTGGGGGCGGTTAACGTAACCCAACAACTAGCCATCTTGCTTTGCCACTTCCCCCCTTCCCCTTCAATTTTATAGTAGAGGAGTCATAGTGTAAATTGTAGTCTTATCTACTAGGTCAGATGATGGGCATCTTACAGCGGTCCCCGTCTATCTGATGAATGAGTAGCAGAACTCCTACGGGCGTGGGCCATGAACAGTTGACAAGCTACATCAACTGCGCCAACTCGACGCACCAAAGTGACTCCCACGGCTCAATCGTCGACTGGTATGGTCCTGGGAGGTCCTTGGCCCTAATACGTCTTAGGGGTGCTTCTCTGCTTGGGAGGCTAACCTTGAACATTCGTTGCATTACACGTAAGAGACTCCTACACGTTGCAGCGTCTGGGGACGTGGTACGCTTCCAGGAGCTGACGGCTGCGGGGTTGGATCCGATGATGGAGAACAACATGCAGCAGACGGCGATTGATATAGCAGCGGCTGCCTGCAATAATACTGTCCTTGAGATATTAGAGAAGAAGACAACAAGGTAGGATTGCATGATCTGCAAGGCCCACCTGGCACCTGTGGTGAGCCACGAGGCGTCGGTTCTGCTGCGACAAGCCCATACTAAAAGGCTGAAACAATGACATTTGACGTCCTGGACTCTTTCATTGAGGATCGTTCGACAGCCGGGTTCAGGTACTACACGATGATTACACCACAGGACCGAGTCGCGGAGATCAGCCTTGCACTCATATCCCTTGGGGCACTTCTTTGTGTTGATGACGAAGCCACCACAGGATTTGAATTCCTTGTTCCAGACGCAATGACCAGCGCATTTGCGGAGGTTGTTGCAGTTGGGCATTGTCGGGACTAAACGGCCTTAGCTTCTGCTCTTAGACTTTGGGATGGTGTCATATCTCCCGTGTGGTTGGTGGTTGGTGTGGGGAGAGATGGAGGGCCCCCAGAGGGGGGTAGAGGAGGGAACGGATCAAGCGGAGCAACCATCCCCTTTCGTCTTTAGAGGTTGCCGGGCTTGGCTCAATGCAGCACAAGGCCGTTTCCAAGGTTTGCATTATTGGAAAAGAGGCATCCCATTTGCGAGATGTTCTCATCGCATCACTTATCTGACCGGGGTGTTCTCTCCGACGGATGAAGAGATGCATTGCGTTTGAGGAAAGGTGGTCATGGGGGAAGCGAAATAAAAAGTAGGTTTCCTCTGTCTCGTCTTCGAGAGCTAATACATATCAGACAGAGCTATCCCCTCAATAATCATATCTTAAATCATTTTCTGCCATCGTTCTACTTCTACTTCTACTTCCTCTTCATTCACCGTCACACACAAAGAAAATATACCCATCCACTCAATGCCAACCCCAACGATGGAAAAGCCGCAACGCGCACCGGTGGAGTTTCAAGAGAATATCGGCAACAGCAACCCTGGATCCGTCGAGGAGACCAATGCTTTCCATAAAAAGAAGACCCGCAAGAGCAAGAAGTCAGGCATGGCTCTCGATAGAGTTGGCGGCGTCGGTGGTGTGCAGAACCTCGCAGACGACGCTCTCGGCAGTGTCACCAACACTCTAGGGTCCGTCGGCAGCCAGGCTCTGGAACAAAATCAGCAACGCGGCGGTAAGAGTGATGCTCTCAGGCTACGACTTGATTTGAATCTGGATGTTGAAATCCAGCTCAAGGCACGGATCCACGGTGATATAGAACTTGCTCTTCTGTACGTAACCAGGCCCTTCCCCCACCAGCATTATCTTCACTTGTTTCTCCTTTATTTCCCCTACCCCAGCCCAATGTTCCTTCGGCGTTTCATCCGTCTACATATCACCAAAGAGAGTGAGCCTCATGGGGCTTATCGACATATATTGTCTTATGTGAACCTATTATCACAGCACTGGATAAAACTACCTACCATCAATAAATCAAATGTTTCGAGACACTGCAAAAAGAGCCAATTGGCTAATTTATTTCTTTGTTCTTTTCTATCGGTCTTCAGGAACTGAGACAAGGCTATCAATTCTGTTATTTTGTTATACACATTTGCTGATGCTTTTGATGTTTTTTTTGCAAAGGGATACGGCTTGAAAGGAGTTAAACCTTACACCTTCAAAAAAAATAAAAATTCATGGCTTTGGCTACGGATTGAATGATTGTATCATGGTGGACTTGTGTATTTTTTTACTACTACAACCCAAAACGATGCGACCGATTTGCGATGCAGCCGAAGATACGAAATGAGGTTTAGTTTCCCGTCCGTCCAGCGGTGAAGTGTTCGTCGTTGACTGTCAGCCCTGCAAATACTCGAACCGACGAACTAGACTGACATAACTTCAAGTGGGTTTCACCCGGCATATTTGCACGCCTTCGCCCGGAAGGTTATCTTCCTGAACAGCCCCTAAAAGCCTGCCTCAGGAGAGCTTCCCGGCATTCTCAACCCAAGCCAGTCTTAAGAACTCGGGCCATGATCGATTCCTTTCCCTCTTAAGCACTCCAATAAATTGACCCTTCTCCCTTGCTCAGTGTTAAAACTCGTATCCAGCTTGACCCAATTACCTACAGCAACGCCCTTTCTAAGAGTGCACGGCAAATAGTTTCGTCAGAAGGGCCAGGGGCTCTTCTGACTGGGCTAGGCCCGACCATTGCAGGCTACTGGTTCCAGGGGGCCTTCGAATTTGGCGGTTGCGAGTACTTCAAAGCCCGCGCAGTCGACTATCTCGGACGCTCAACTGCTTCCAATAACCGGGATGTCGTATACCTAACCTCGGCGCCTTGGGGATATCGCACTCTGCCCATTCGAGTCTGCTCGAATACGGCTTGTATCTCAGCCTAGCTACGCGACTGGTTGCGTGGGCGCTCTCGCTAAGCTGGCAAGAGAGGAGGGTGTCTGTGGCAAGTACTCTGGCCTGAGCTCTATCCTCCTCAAACAGTGCGTGCGGCCAGGCGGTCAAACTCGTCCTCCACGCTTAATTTCTATATGTGCTAATGTAGACATTGTCACAGGATTCCCACGATGGCGACGTTTTTGGTCCATGAGAGGGCTACCCAGGCGGCATATGGCGTTATAGACCAGAGGGGGCTCTCTTCGATGGGAGTTACGGGCATCAACCTTAGTGCTGGGCTCGTCTCTGGTTTGGCCGCCGCTGTCGTTTCTCAACCAGCCGATACCATCCTAAGTAGAATCAATAAGGAAAAGGCAGGCAGAGGCGAAAGTGCAACCCGCCGCTTGATTCGCATCTCGTTCGAGCTTGGGCTACGTGGCGCCTACACAGGCATGCAAGCACGCGCTATCATGGTTAGCGGCATGACAGCAGCTCAATTTGGCATTTATGGTGACATAAAGAAGGTGCGTTTGAATATTTATCTCTAGCTCCGCCATGACCGTCTATTAAGACCTCTGCTGACCATACTTTGCTTCAGCTCTTCGGACCAACCAATGGAGTGGAGTTGAGCCAAAGCTACCTTGCTGTCGACTGTTGTTCAGAGGAGCTGCCATAAACGGCCGTTTATCTATAGATAATTGCTCATGATGCTTTTTGGAACCTAATATCTGTCGAAAAGAATTGATTTAGCATCTGCATGAGAAAATGTAAGGCTTCGCTCGTGCTTGGGATATAGTTCGAGGATTAAAATTCAATTAAAAAAAAAGTCACTCCCAATCTATTTTAAGGTGATAGTCATTCTGGGCATACCCCAACACCCAGCTTGATAACTTTAGCGCGCCTGCCTATCCATCCACAACCTCTCTGCTATTAATCTCTACCCATACCACCGACTAGTGGCTCTCTCGATTCGGATCGTCTGCATTGCTGAGGGCTGGTGGAACTGCCTCGATGGCATTTATTTTCAACGTTATGCGGGAAGGGAGTAGACCCCGCGACAACTCGCAGCAGGAACATTCCGTACACCAGGAATCCATCTACTGTAGAACATTGTATCTATTTGCGTGTGCGTATAATAGCCTGGATCTGTCGTCTACCAATCAACTAACTAAAACGAATGCAAGTACACAATAAACAGCTAGGAATCCGATTCTATTTCCCAGGGCCACCAGAAAGTAAAACTTTGCTATAGCTTAGCCGCTAACTTGTCCAAGTTCCTCCCTAAGACAGCACAGACTAGCTGCCTCGATATGGCCTAAATCATCAGGACCTGCAAGCCTGATGATCCAGTACTGTGTGGCCTTAGAGGCTGGTGCGGGAAGTAAAAGCTGCCGGCTGATATATAGTGCCGGCTCCGTGAGACAAACTAGTCGCGAGTTTTGGCTGAAAAGCACACAATGAAGTGCCTGAATCATTCGTGCCAGTATCTCTACATAGAGATCCTTGTTTCCTTTTCCTTGTAATACATCACTGAAGTACTCAAGGATGTCCTCTTTGACGTACTCCTCCCTTGAAGGGCGCATATCCTTTGGTCCCAATGCCCACATTTCATACGCCCATAGCGCCAGCAGGTGCAATGGTAACATTTCGTGAAGTTTCGGCATTTCCCAGCTCTGCGGGATAGAGAGTTTTTCTCGACTCCACTGAAGTAGACGTGGGTTTTCCGCTAGATGCGATCTAACTGGTGGTGGTAATTTGCGGTTAAAGTAGATAGAGAAGATTGACAATAAGAGAGTCTTCTCTTGGCGCAGCTCTATATTGGAGAGGCGTAGCATTCGTCTCCAGAGAACAAAATCAGTTATTTGAGTTATAGAAAGGTTCCAGGCTAAGTTAGACTCCGTCTGAGGAATGAGTATTTCAGTGCCATTTAAAGAGTGCCTCACCTCCTTGTCGATCTCTGTTATGTTTTGTCCACGAAAGATGCGGCTCGATGCAAGTTTCAAGTGGAACGTCCTGGCATTAAGTCGCTCTGGGTGATCACAGACCAGGACTCCAAAACTCTCTGCAAGAAGATACAAATTCTGTAGTGGTGTTCGATTGCGAGAAGGCTGCACATGGCTCCGCACGGAAGGCCACAAAACTCGGCGCAGGAGGGCAATTACCTGAAGGCCATCCTCTGCAGCACTGTAATAAGGAAGAGACTGCGCTATTTGTTTGATAACTCCGTTGTGATCGAAGTTTTGTAAGAGTGATTCAGAATCACTATCTCCCGCGACGTACAACCCCAGGAACACTGCCCTGCGAGCAGCCTCTGCAACGACATTAGGGGGCATGGCATAAAGCTCATGAGCTAGGATTGGGCTTTCAACCCAAGCAGCAGGCTGGGGAAGCTGCTTATGATACAAATCCCCAAGATGAGGATGTCGCGCGATCTCAGTGGCGGCGTGCTCCATATGTTGAACATTCGTTATTTCTGTGAGCGGCGTTCCAGCAGATAATGAGGGTTCGTACTGTTGCCCGAGCTGTAGCACATCACCACAGAGCGAAGCTGAGCCGATTTCGGTGGTAGATTGAGAGCTCGCCATCTCGGTGGGGAGGGTCATGGCGATAGGTACCAAGAATGGATCTAGATGGCGACTATAACTGCCATAGTGGGATGGGATATCTCGTGCTGGCGCAGAGGCGGCTGCCTGTGAAGGGGCACCATCTGACTCTCGTCCTTTATGTTTTATATACTCGTTCAACAACGGTAATGGTTGAGGAGCTGGCAGTCCTGGGGCTGTGGAGTCATGGTATGGTAGTGATACTTCCGCAGACCCTTGCTGACATCCCGACGCCCCAAGGGCAGGTTGAACAGGCAAGAGTTGGAAGCCGTCAGACCTTTGATAGATTGGTGAGGAAGACATGTCTGGTGATTGGTATCGGATGCCGTTGCCAGAAGAATTGTCTCAGTCAAAAACTCGTGTAGTGAGACAGGCAAAATTTTTACTTTGCTGGGCGCATGAGTGTTCTCTTATAGATTGGACAGAACAGGGGCAGATGACAAAAATAGCTCCAGCTGGCGTCACATGTCTTCAGCTGAAGGCTGGATTCAGGGGTTTGAGTAAAAGGAACTTGGTCATGTTTTGTGAAGTCACATTTTTATGCCCTACTTACACCATAATGCCATAGCGAAACTATCGATAGCCGAACAAGGATCCTCAGGCTGCGAAGCAACCTCACTGGCTAGAGGGTGAGGCTTTATCCAAGCCCCTTTACCTCTTTGCCTGCCTTTGTTATTCCATCGTATTTTCCTGTTTCGTCTTAAGTTATTAGGACACCACTCCTTGACAACCTTAGCATATCTACATTAAGGGGCGTGGACAAAATTGAAAACATGCCATCAACTGTAGTATTCGAGCGGCTTGGTCTAAACGAAGAACCTATTCGGGACCCCATAACAATGTTCCAAGAATAAGTTGACGAGGACCAGGTATAGCCCACCATTCATCACCTGGTTATGTCATTTCGATAGAATGGATATGTCTCCGGCATAGTTTCTTTGCGTATGCAGTCACTACACTTCGTTGGCACGTCTGGATTCTCCGGATCCCCTGGCTCTTCGACCGAATCGTGATCTGCAGCTTTGCATCCCTAAAATGCTTCCGGACAGTATTTAATCGTAAACAATCCGATATGTCTACAATCCCATTCTCATTTGCCTGAATACACATCAGACTAAATGAATCGCGTGAAAAATCGGCATTTGAATAAGCAACCTTCAGCGGTATGGTTCAAGGAATAGAACTCACCTCAGCGTGATTGTTTCTTGAGGTCGTCCGGTCGCTCTTTCCCCATATTTATTCTCCACGCTGTGGCGTAGTGTCCGTTCAAACGAAGAAGTTCCTCGTGTTTACCATCCTCTAGAATCTTGCAACCGTCGCCGAAGTAAACAATACGATCCATCTTGACCGCATTTGACAGCCGATGGCTATAGTGATAAGAAGCTATACGTCAACTCATATTCTCAAAAAGGCGATAAGATCGGATACGCCTACGTAATAACAATCAACGTGCTGGAGAATTCTGCCATGTGAGCCCGCAAGCAGGCTTCGGTGATAGAGTCGATGGCGCTAGTACCTTCGTCTATACACATAATGGCTGGTTTCTTTAAGAACACACAGGCAAGCCCGATGCGTTGGAGCTCACCTCCCGAACAAGTGCTAGTAATTGCGGTTAATGGGTGTTTCTTGTCAGGGTGGCCAGCACTTACTCCTTCCTGATCTTTGTACTAAGCCCATCCGTCCAACTCATAATAAGCTCGTCAATGCAAGCCTTGCGACAGGCTTCGAGGATTTCGCTGTCTGTCGCATGCGGCTTTCCGTATGCTATTATTTCCCTCGCAGAACGCTCAAAGTATACAGGCGTCTGTTCCATTAGACCGAGGGAATAATATAGGCTAGAAGTAGTTAATACTGAGGCTTCGAAGTATGAATGACCAAAACTTACGATTCCTTAGAGACTTTGGTAATGTCTTTCCCATCAACTTTAACCACCCCATTCGATAATTCTCCCTCGCGGAACAAGACGTTGACCACGGTCGATTTTCCGATGCCACTCGGTCCAAGAAGTGCAACGTGTGAACCACCAGCAATAGTGAGATTTAAACCATCGATGACCTTTTTCTCGCGACCTGGATATGAGAAACTCACATTCTCATACACAACTTCCCCCTCTGTCACTTTCAGCGTGTCCCCCTCATCCTTCTCAATTCTGAGTTCCATGATCTTTCTTAGCGGGTTAGCGTCGAAAAGAGTGCGGACAACTGTCCTAGGGTACGAAGCAAAGAAACTGGTGTTGCCCAACAACGTGAACAAGAGCCCTCTGAATGCAATAAAGTGGTCCATTTGGTTAGAGTCCTTTAATACGCCACACATGATCGTATAATACGCGAAAAGCAACAAGCAATGATTCATGGTGTTTTGCAGGCATTCGAACATGGATGTGGTAGAGTAATAACTCTCGAGCAATTCAGACCACGTATGCATTTCCTTTTGGTACTGCTTGACCTCATCATCCTTTCGTGAAAAGTTGGTGACAGTTCTCCATCCTTGTAGACCATTACGTTGCTGGGACTCCTGTATATAATATTGGCGATTGGCTTTCTCAGCCTTCGGCACAGCTGATGAGAACGATCTATGTTCCAGCACCATGCTAAGGAGAAACCCACAGAACATAAGTAGCCTCACCCAGGGGCTATACATCGAGTATAGCCTGGTGGAAGCAAACGCTAAGGTGATTGATCGTGGTATTAGATCGAGGAGCAGGGAGTTAAACAACGTGACAAGACCTAATGCGTTGTCTACTGCGTCCTTGAATTGCCCTGAACTGATATGAGAATGATATTTTCGATCCAGTTGCATGATATGCTTGTAAGCCGCTGACCGCAGATTTTGTCTGCGATCTCCGTCAAGTTTTGATTGCTCCAAGGAACATGAATATCGGGTTATAGGTAACACCAATATGAGAACGCCGTAGTAGGTTAAAACCTTGAAAGCTGGTTTTCCTATCGTAAGCCCTGAGCCCTTGACATTTTGGAGAATACCAAATAGTTCGCCCAGCTTCATTTGTGATAAATATTCCAAGTAGCTGGCAACAACAGCTACCAGAGTGACAAAGACGAGCTTGTTCTGCGCATTCTTTTCAGCCGGCCACATAAATTTCCAGAATATAGAGAACGTTTTAATCCAAGGCCAGTAGCCTCCCATCTGTTGAATCTCTTCAATAGCATCTTTTTCAATATCGATCATCTGCTGATCGGTGCTTGATTTGCTTTCTCTTGGTTGAGTAGATTTCTGTTCTCCTAGGCGGAGGAAGGTCATTGCTACCAGTATGCCGTATATAAAAAGCTTTGAGGTTGCAATACTAATGTGCAGAACTGAAAGCAAGGTTGATGGATGGATCGAAAACACGGCCCATGTCTCGATTGTTCCAGAGGCCATCCAAAAGATAACATGGCTCAACATGTTTGGTTTGTCCGTCGTGTAGATAAAGGAACGCCAATTGAGTATATCCGCAATGAAATATCCCATATCAATACAAACATCAAGCAAACCTGCGCCTTGTACATAGTGTTCAAACAAATGCACAAGCCCTTTTGCCAAAGAGAGGGTGACCTGGCCAATCAAGAGATAGAGGAAATGAGTAGTCTGTGGAGTGGTGCTAATTCGGAAAATCATTCCAAATATGCCAAGAAAAACAAGTATGAGCCCGTAGATCAGGCGGAAAATAGAAAGTGAGATCATGGTGCTAAGGCATGGAGTAAGGAAGCTGGTGAGGTGCGATGGACTAAGTTGTAAAGAAGGAGAGGGGTTATATATAACAGATTGACAAGGGAGCAAGACAGTTCTGTCCACCAAGAATATGGTTAGCGGCCTAGTCAACGAGGTGAATAATTTGACTCCTACACCTTGCTAAGCCGGTGGGTCGCTGATGCAATATCGTCTCACTGTATATTGTGTTTGATGTGCGATCCTTCAACCACTTCGCGAGTCCCTTCAATACCTACTTTTTCCGATTACGCCTTCAATATCACTATAATAATACTTGTTACAATGAAGCCGAGAGAACAGGTGAGGAGCAGGTCTATGTGCGGTAGCAAAGAATTGGGTATTTGCATTATATGCAGAGGGCAGCTTGGTGATTTAGGAAAAGCCACTTTACTGGTACCATGAGCTGCGGGCCATTTGGTGTTAGTCTTGTTGCCCTGCCTCCGGTTTGGATACTGATACTCCTTCTTAAGTATTATCCCATCATCCACCTCGATCAGAAGAAGATTCTGACTACCTACATGTTTCTTTTAACATTGAGCACTCGTTCTTACTTGCTTCACGTCTTGTATCTACCTTCTTAGCTCCATGGATCTGAAAGTGCTTGCCGACGATATCATCAGCTGGCTAGCCAGGCTTGATAACCTCAACTACCAGATCGAGATAGGTCAGGCTGAGCTGGCTGCCAGTGCTTCCAAAGACAAGATTGCTCAGACCGAGCCTTCATATTGTCAAAACCAAATATCGACCGACTCACCCAAGTCCGAAGAGGGAATTCTCTCAGCAGCTGCCCTTGAGAGCATACCCGACGAAACTATCTCTGAAAATGCTCCTCCAAATGGCAATGTGTACTACGACGTCGATGCACAGAATTTCTTTTCTGAGTTTGTTGGCTGGATCTCAGAGAATGGGAACCAGATTCGAAAGGCCTCCAAAATCACCCCGGTGTTTGATAAGCTGGGCGCATCTCACGACCCGAAGGCGATATCATTGATCAATGATAGGAATCAACACATCCAAATGTCAATCTCAGGATCTGGGCTTATCCCTGGACGCAACAACTATACCCCAGAGGTATACAATAAGCTCGCGAACAGCCTCATGTCTATGCATAGCGCTGCCGAACGTAGCGCTACCCAGCTCTTGAAATCTGGCAATTGTAAAGATGAGATTAAGGAGATACAGAAGCATTTGTATGAGGTGCAAGGAATAGCTTTGAAGGAGATTGAGCGAAGAGACAAAGAAAAGATTGGAGAGTGAAACCAGGTAGAAAATAGTTATGCCCATAGCTAAGGTCCGGTAAATGAACGTGTTAGCCTTGGTGCCCTTATTGTAGAAACCAACCTGGCGGGGGTTGAGATTCACATGATAATAGTTGCGTATGTATAATAGACGATGCCAGTTGGAGAATGACGGCATTGGAGTCGGGGGCTTATATATCTCAAGCTTCTTGAAAATGCAATGTGACTCAATTAACGAGAGAGAGGACATGTATGCACTGTCTCTGTCCTCTCCAAAGTATAAGCATATAGCTTTAAAAGCAGCACTAACTTGAAAGCTGCCTGTATCCCTCACAAGTCGGCACATCTTCAGATCATGATCAGCAATCTCACATAGTGGCAAACGGGCACACTCACCTGATCTAAATCCATTGGAGGAATAATAAGAATGCTATTAGTCGGCATATGGGTGACAGCTGCTGTAGGCAAGCCGCCGAAGACCGGAAGAAAGTGCGAGGTGATGAATGCCATGTCATTGAGCTTGGAAAGCTCTTTCTGTTCTTTATTCTTTGCGATGCAGACCCCTACGATCTCGCGCCATTGTTCAAGGCACGCAAGGGGCTGCCATTGACGCTGTTCGTGGGATAACGAGCGAAACAACCTAGTCATGGTCCATTGTAAAGTGAAGGAGGCAGCCGGATCTTGGATAGCCACGTCAAACCACCCCTCAAGCACGTCGCTAGCCTGAGTGACAGCCTGGTCCAGTCGAATACGGTGTTTTGTCCCTCGAGCCTTCTCATCCCGTAGAAATGTGACTGTAATTCCACCGCCGCCTGACAGGATCCGCGGGGCCTCCGTGGTGCGATTCATGTTATTCATGGTGTTGAGTGAAAGAGGAAGTAAAATCGATCAACAGACCAACAGTTCAGCTCCTTATATAGGCCACCCAAAATCTCGTGCAGTAACCCCTCCACCACCCGGTTCGGACAGTGGCCGCATGAGCTATGCATGCATGACTTGCCACCTCGCCTGGGAGGGTGCAGGGTCTGTCATACCGTCTGAGGGTTGCTCACAGTACACGCCCCAACGGACTCAATAGACCTTTGGTGTAAAGCCAATGTTCATCACAAAGCTCCCATCAGATAAAACATAGGAAAGCACACGCGCCAGGGCCAGAGCCAGATTTCTAGAGCTCATCAACACTCTCAAAATTATTCAAAAATTCCTTCCCATGGCCCCAGCTGTCCTCCGTCAAGCCTTTGTTCACTTCGACTTCGACATCGTCTCTTCACAACTACTCCTGCATTTCTGTCCCCAACATCCAATATGAAACGATTGCACACTCGCAGTGAGTTTGCTTCAAATGGTCCCCGCGGCTGAATCCGGCTTGTGATAAACCCTTGCAATTTCGTTGAGGATATCCACAAGGTTTGCCCAACGAAACAGCATGACTCGTTCAGTTTCCTCGCCTACATCCAAATTTTGAGCATGTCGCCTGGATACCGTCTGGGATATGTAAGCGTGTAACAGCTCCTCGGCAGCTTTCGAATCGAGATCCGCTCCATAGATTGCGCGCGCGAGGGAAATGACGGAACACACAGTAATCACTGGCTCTTTATTGTGACGGACACACCGGACGCGAAGCAAAGATTCACAAGTGTCACGCCCCCTTCTCCCTCTAGCAACCGTGATCGAGTCGTTCGTGAATGCGAAAAGAGCATATCTCTCCGTTTCCGTTCCCCAGTCCTTCACCACGCGGTTAAGATCCTCTGCCAAGTCTTCTAGTCGCTGGTCATGATATGCTGCTTCTGGTTCATGGAACTCTCTTCTTTTTGTCGCGGTAGATGAGGGAGGCCGTGGTCTTTTGTTTGAATTGGTGTGTCTTTTCTTTGGTGGCTTGACACAGACCACCGCCTCAATTCGGTCAATGGAGGTCGCTACCTCAAGCTGCCTTCTAGCTTCATTCTCCCTCTCCACTGCTGTTGCCAGGTCTGCCTCTGCCTTTTTTGCTCGTGCTTCTGCTTGGGTTATCGATGAAATCATATATGCCAGGTTTCTTTCCAACTCCTTAGCTCGTCCCTCGGCCAAGGCTTTGGCTTGCTCGGCTTGCTCAGCGCGCTTCTCTGCCTCCTTTTTAGCCTTCTCTTCCTCCCCAGCCCGCCTTTCTGCATTGTCTCTGGCGTTGACTGCTGAGTTCCTTTCTTCCTGGAGTTGTTGCGCTCGATGATGCGAGGCAGCTTCGGACTGGTTGGCCACGGCAAGTTTTTGCAGAGCCGCCTCCTCTGCCTGAAGTGCCTTCTCAGCTTTTTCATTGGCCAGTGCTTCTGAAATAGCCGCAGTGTGCTGTGTCTCGTTCATTACAGAAATTGCCAGTGCCCTTCCATTCTCGAGCTTGGTGTTTTCTTCTGCTGCTGATTGTAGCGCCTTCAGATTCTGCTGGATTTCTTCATCCTTCTCCATGATGGCGTCTTCTAACACCTCGTACCTGACTTCGGTTTCGTGTAGGCACTGAAGCACTTCCGCTTTTTCCGACTCCAAATCCTGGAGTCGCTCCTCTACCAACCTTGTCTCTTGTTTCGCACGCTCGACGTCCCATTTCGAGGTCTCAAGGAGCTGATTAATGGCCGTCGCCAGTTGTTGCGCGTAATTATTAACTTTGGATACGGCCTCCATATGATCCGGTATGCCGGGACATCGACTTGACTGATGGTCTACACTAGTAGCTAGCGTGCTTGGTGTGCTAGT
Source organism: Clonostachys rosea (assembly GCA_026958235.1). Classification (NCBI taxonomy): domain Eukaryota; kingdom Fungi; phylum Ascomycota; class Sordariomycetes; order Hypocreales; family Bionectriaceae; genus Clonostachys; species Clonostachys rosea. The sequence continues at coordinate 2,221,191 of CP110205.1, forward strand.
CCTCGGACTCTCCATCATAATGGGTGTACGATATTGAGTTTGGATAAGCAAACACAGTGTATAGGCCGGTAATGAAGGCGGAAAGAATTGTGAAGTTCGTCTACTTCGGACGGTGAGGATCACTGCTGGTATCTGAGTTGACTCCCCCAAGGCGAGTAGAGAGTAGAGGAGTTGGTCGCGGGAAAATGTGAAGGAGAAAGAATATGAGCTGAAATGAAGGGGGGTGAAACTGGGGTGAAAGAGTTGCATGTGGGGTTGCCAGGTCTAACGCTGGCTCAAGTAGCAAATCGGACAATTGAGAGAACAGTGGCTAGTGAATAGTATTATCGAATCACATATATGTACATATGTATCATGTATCTATTTAGAAAGGAGATCAAAATGCCGTGGGTCTGAGTCATTTGCCGTCAGACCCCTGGGCACCTTCTGCGTCTCCCAAGGGGTGTACAGGGAAATAACCGTCCAATAGGGCTATCCGATGATAAGGTCCGATGGTAAAGTCTGATGGAGTATTCTATGCACTATGCCGAATTCAAATCAGCCGGAGCATCTCACAAGCCTGTGTGTGTCCGTCTTTCCATAGCAGGCGATGAGATATCTGGCTTGAGGCAAAGTAGCCAGTCAAATATTGATTTCAACTGAATATCCAAGAGGCCAACGACAAGGTCCAGAGCTTGGAAGCTGATATGCAGATCCCGGGGAAAGAGTTACGATGGCAAGGAATGTTGTTTACATCTCATAGCGCATTTAAAAATATTGCTAAGAATTCTGCGAAGTTCTACCTAGCAGCCATCAATTCTCGGTGACATAAAAAAACACTCCTCTGTTGAAGAGGAAGTAATACTATAATTGCCGACGGCGTGATCCCAACCCTGAATGGAAAGCAAGATGGCCGGGAGAGCAGTTGAAGCTAAGCATGATCAGGAAACTAGTGGGTAAAGATTTCACACTAGGAGGGAGGAAATTCAGGCCAAAACATCAACCAATCTATCCACAGCCCAGAACTCTCCCGATTTAGCAGCATTCCACATCGCACTAGTGTACAGAGGGGGGACCTCCTTCTCATTGAAAGCATCGATCCCGTCTTCTGTCGTGTCGTGGTAGTGAGCAACTGTTCCTCCACTTGTCGGGCGGGTTTTGGTGACATGACCATCGGTACACTCGGGAAAGCCTGCATCTGGTTCCGCGGCAGCACCATTTCCCCAGCCGGACTCGAGCATCCCACTGCCCTGTTGGAGGTTGATTACCTCTGTTGGCACTCGGAATAGCACTCGCATACCTGGCACGACGTATTCTCCTCCAGTGACACAGCTCTTATCCTTCAGCGAAACAATATCCGCTATGCCCGCAGAGTGCACGTAGGTAGAGAAGTTTTGCGCGAATGAAATCCATTTTTCTGACGAGATATCAGTAGCAATTCGCTTACGTGCAGATTCTCTATCCTGAAGACCATATTCATATGCGATGAGGGCACCGTCGGAGGAGGCCATCCACAAAAGCGGGATCAAGAAGGGATTGATCGATTGTGGACAACTGACTGCTTTTGCAACGTCGACATGGATGCCGGGGAGACCTTCAGATCCGGCGATATATAGCGTTCTATGCACCAAGGCTTCACCCTCATGAAGGGTGAAGTGCCGATGTAGGAGATGTACCTCGACGAGATGGTCGACGCCGTGCGTAACAAGTAGCTTGAACAGAGAAGGGAGGTGTTTCTGCTTCAGTTCGACAAGCTCTGCTCTCTCGGTTGCCTCGTGGTCAACAATCAGGCTATTGTAGACCTTGGCGGGCAGAATCGAGTTGACGAAATAGGACATGGTTGGAGGGATGAGATCCTTGATAAGATGAGACCGCTTTTAGTGTGATGACTTGATGTGATTGCTGCGAGCTCATAATCTTCAAGACCATGGAAGAAGCCTACCATTTATACTACCAGTCTACAGAGGGCCAGGGGTACTGCGAAGTAAGAAGCGGGGTTGCCTTCACGCATCAATGGACTGATAATTACTTCGTTCGGGTCCTGCAACAGACAGCAGGAGGGGAAACGAGGAGCCAACCATAGCCACAGCAGAAGCGTCGTACCAGAAGGGAAATGCAAAAACAAAATGATTGATATTGGCTACATTACTGGTATTTATCCAGGATATCCTCAACAACCCGAATATTTTCCCGCCAGAATTCCTGAGCTTGGTTTTCTGGGAGGTCCTTTGGTCGCCACTCAGGCTTCATGAACAAGCCAAATCTAAACCACTCGAGGAATACTTGAGTTGTTTCGCTCTCCATCCACCGCTTCCAGTCAGGAATAGTTTCCCAGAATGCCTCGCGAAGCTCACTGGCGCGATCGTACTCGGGCCCAAACCCATTTGGGGCTGGTTTGCGGAAAAACATCTCGATGATCCGGTGAAGCGATGCGAAGGGCGCACTGGCAACGAATTCCCAGTCAATAACGGCCTCGACATCGATGTGCGTACGGCTGGATACGATGATGTTATGGGGCCCCATGTCAGAGTGCATAGCGATAATAGGGATGTCCTCAACAATGGCTGGAATATTGTGCAAACGGTTGTGAACGAAGTCTCTAATTCTCTCAAGATATCTCTCCTTATATTCCTCGATACCTTGCTGCTTCTCGAGAGCGATAAGTGAAGACCTGATATATGCCCGTAGATACTCGCGCACAGAAGAAAAGGGCCCCCCCAGACCGTGGTGTCGATCAGGTTTAATGCTGAACATGACTTTATCGCCAACACTGGTGGCGATAAGCTCGCCAATTAGACGAGGCTCCGGAAGCGGTATGCTCCAGCAGGCCTGGAATGCCAGGGCCATTCTTCGTACAAAAACAAGCTTCTCTTCGTGAGATAGGCGAGGGTATGTCATTGAGGCTATAACACCCGGGATCAGCAACGTTATCTGCCTTCCCAGACCCGTGACCTCTTGCCGTCGCTTTTCTCCGGGTATTGGATACACCCGAGGCACGGGTAAGAGATGTGAGTCGATTGTCTTTGAAATGAAAGTCATCAGCGAGTCCATAGAGGCGACGTTGGCATGGTGGCGTAGCTGGACCACGTAGGCAACATCCGAATTCCCTTGTACAGTGACCTTATACGAGACACTCAGTGCGCCGTCGATGAACCTAGTGGATGAGGCAAGAATCTGACCTGTGGCCGAGAAAATCACCTCGGACAGCTCTGCATCTGAAAGTGTAATAGGCTCTGGAGGCGATATTTTCTTCGACCGCCTATCGATCTTGATCCAGTACCGATCAATAGGTACAGCCGGTCGATCGATATCCTCTAATGCCGCCGACCAGGAGAAACTCGTAGGTGTCGCTTCAATCAGTGCGTACCCAACACCTTTCCCATTCGGAGGACCGATGGCGCCAGAGTAGACAAAACCCAAGAGCGCTGAAGCGGCTTCGTCCTGCGTCATGAGCCCTTCAGACATGATGAGGATTGAAGTTTGATTGAAGTGTATGGGAGGATGGTAGCTCTGGCAACTTGTGAGGATACTTAACACAATGGGTGTTGCCAAACCTTCAGGAACAACCGTCGCAACGAACCCACCTCCCTTAAATAGAAAGTCTGCTTGGTAAGTGCTGGCCCACTGTTTACCCGATCTCACGTGGCCATCCCATAAAATGGGCCCGCTTATCGATAAGGACCTCAGCTCGATCTTCCCTCGCTACGTCCCACATGATTCGAGGTATGCATTACATATACATCATCAATGGGTGACAGCTGTCACAGGCAAGCTGCCGAAGACCGGAAGAAGGTGCGAGGTGATGAAGGCTATATCATTGAGCTCGGAAAGCTTTTTCCGTCCCTTATCCTTTGCGATATAGGCCCCCATGATATTGCGCCATTGTCCAAGACACGCAAGGGGCTGCTATTGACACCATCTGTGGGATAACGAGCGACTCAGTATAGCGAGGGTCCATTGTAAAGTGAAGGAGACGGCCGGATCTTGGATAGCCACGTCAAGCCATCCTTCAAGCACGTTGCTTGCCTGAGCGACAGGCCGGTCCAGGCGAATGCGATGTTGTGTCTCGAGCCTTCTCATCCCGTAGAAACGTGATAGTAATCCCACCGCCGCCTGATAGAATCCGCGGGGCCTCCATAGTGAAATTCATATTACTCATGGTGTTAAGTGAAAGAGGAAGTAAAATCGATTAACAGACCGACAGTTCAGCGCCTTATATAGGCCCCCGAAGCCTCGTGCAGCAACCCAACCGCTCCATCACCACCCGGTCCGGACAGTGGCCGCATGAGCCATGCATGCATGAGTTGCCAACTCGCCTGGGAGAGTGCAGGGTCTGTCTTACCGCCTGAGGCTTGCCTTCTCACAGCCCCAACGGGCTCAATAGAGCTTCGGTGTAAAGAAGCCCGTATTCATCACAAAGCTCCCATTAGATACAGCAAAAAAAAGCACACATGCGAGGTCGAGAGCCAGATTGCGAGAACTCGTCAACACTCTCAAAATCTTCCAAAAGCTCCTTCACATGACCCCAACTATCATCCATCAAGCCTATATCCATCGTCTCTTCACAACTAATCCTCCATTTTCGTCCCAGTCGTAGCCGATATCTCCGGTAGACCTCCACCACTTTGTTAATCGAATGACGCCGCGCCCCGGCTCCTTTCATATTACCGAGAACCCATTGAGCAGCTGGATGGCAGTGCCCGACACGCCCGAGTGAGGACACCATCCGTAACAGTGCGTCTCGCGGGATTTTGACTGGGTAACCATGAAAATGCTCAAGGAACTTGGGCAAATCCCAACCACATGCAACCTTTGCACCCTGCGTGATAGTCTCGAGGAGTCTCTCGTAGTAAAAAACGGCTGAAAACAAAGCCTCGACGTCTTTCACCCTTCGGTACTCGAGAGCGTGCGCGAGGTCCGCTGGCAAAGCTTGGTATAGCCTCGGCGAATACCCAAGTGGCACATACATGTGCATCCCTTGAAGCCAATCCAGCATCTGCCCTGTGACTTGTAATTGCTGTTGCCACAAGAGAACATCCATTACCTCCCCACTCCAAAGTGAACCAATCGTCAGGGGCTTGACAAAGTCAAGCTGAAAGAGATCGCCAAGAATTGCCATGTTGTCATTGGTTGACAGCTTCGTGTTGAACGCATGCTGTAGGTCATCCGTTGCTCCACCAGCGAACTCACACAACCCCCGGAGCAGTGACACTTGGTGCATCTCTGCCTTTGGGTCCTCGGCCGGCTCTGCCGTCTTAATCGTGTACAATTGTTGGAAGAGCTTGTGCCATATATCCGGCTTCCTCTCGATCGAGGCTGTCGCTGAAAAATTACTTAAGTTACCCTCCATGTGCAGGCAAAGGAACTGAACCGATACCAAGAACCGATGGCAGGTTTCTGCATCCAATTCCTATCATAGGTCAGTCACCCACTGGAATTATCAACACAGGAGACTCACAAGTATATCAGTAATTAAAATTGCCCAGTGGATGGCTGTTTGCATCCCCTCATCTAGCGTGGTTCGCTGGTACAGCCGACCCAAGCCTCTGCCGCACCGTGAGTTAATGCCCCTCCCCGCATTCCGGATGAATTGCCGTCGATACTTCTGCCTCGCTTCACGTATGCCATGGGCCATAAAATCTGCGGTGCTGAATTCATCTCCGTGATACTCGACATCGGCCTCAGGCACAAGCTTGAGTCTGACTCCATATTTGCGAATATGTTGGATGCAGGAGTCAGCAAGCGCTACCACGAAGAACTCATCATCTGGTGTCTTTCGAACAACATGGATGAGAGGCAAGTGCTTAATCTGTGTCCAACTAGACCCCTCCCATTGGTTAGCCGGGACAAGGTAGCACTGCCATTCCTCTTTGTCTGGTGGCCTTGCTAGCAGATCATCAACGTCCCAATGTATTCGCTCGACCGTCTAATATGCATGAGCAAAAGCATGTAACATTGTTATAGGCTTCTTACTTGGTTGATCAAATTCTCACAAAAGATTTGACCAGCTTGGGGGGCGTCATCGACTGACGATGCCTCTATATCTGGAGACGGTGGCGGCGGGACGGGGGGAGTGGAAGACTCAGGATCATTTTCCGTTACGGGGGAGGGCGGCCGTCTCAGTCTGCCGAACGTTTCCCCAGAGAGGGACAGGTGAACTGTCATCAGTATGATGAATAAGTTGGAGCTAGTGGTGGCTGGGAGACCGTCAGAACCATGTACCTACGCTAGGTTTTTGCAGAAAGGCAGACAAGGCAACCAGATACAGCCGCAAAGTGCAAGTCATGGAGCGGGCTACGTAGATATTTGTACCTACCTGTAGACTCTTACAACCCAACTTGGTTTGTGAAAAGAGCATGGATCATATGAGTGTATCCGTCATGCATACGGGGACATCAGGGACTACGGATCGATAGCTCGAACGGTATACAAACGCTCGTCCCGGTTTTTACACTGCCCCCCAGAAGGCGCACAGGGGGGTCTAAACATGCAGCTTCCTATCCTACCAGGATAACTCCAAAGGTTCATACCCCTGGGGACCCTCTACGTAGGTCCCCAGGGGTATGAGTAATATGGCAAATGACTCAGACCCACAAAAGGTTCATACCCCTGGGGACCTTCTACGTAGAAGGTCCCCAGGGGTACGAGTTATTTATGGGTCTACCACTATTTCTAGGCGCTCACCACTCCTGTTCTCTTTGCTAGGATCTGGCTCTCTATCACGGGTCATGATGATAGTCTCTCACCCCGATCCAGATCCCTCGACAGGTTCACTACGGCTGATTCTTTCGAATAGAGACCACAGGGAGGCCATAGATATATGTTTGAAATTTTTCAATCTGACCGAGTATGGCGACCAGTATCGTGTATGCCACATTACCAGCTCGCCGTGCTGCCCTTCTGGCCTTGATATCACCACAGTCAAGCAAGGTGTAAGACAAACGTGCGACGAGATATTTGGAGCTGGGTATTGGGTCTTCGGCCCGTGCGTGCAAATTATTCACCACAAGATTGACCCACGCTAATGCTGTTATAGGCACGAACGCGGCTCTCCAGCAAAACCGAATGGTTGTTCATGTGCCGACTGGAATGGCGAGGGCCGATGGCAAGAACAAACTAGTCTTCCAAAACGCATAACGATCGAGCAACAAGAGCCCATTGAGGCTAACAAGGGCAAACGGGGCTCTAGCAGTCGGGCAAAGCGGAGGCGCATCGCCAGCAATTCCAGCAATGGCGCAAGCCGAGCCAAGCGGATGCACATCGACAACAATACCGAACTCAATAACGAGAGCGAGAGCGACGAGAGCGACGAGAGCTCAAGCAGTCGGGCCAACTCAGAGGCTAGAAGCGAGAGTGAGACCAACAACGAAGGAGACGGCGAGAGCAATCCTGGAGAGACTCATAATAAGGTCCCAGTTCCTGATCCCCTCAACGCTTTTGTCGAGCTGTTCGTCAAGAAAGTCGAGAGTGGCTTGAAGAAGCTGAAGAAACGACAGTACGAAAAAACAAGGAAAAACGCGAATATTGGCCGTCAACTTGTTGAACAGCTGGAGAAAGTGAAGGATGATGGTTTGGAGCTTGAGTCCATTCTTCACACTTTTCAAACGCAACAGAAGTCGGTAACGTGGCTAGCTGAGCTTTATCATTGCCATGTCTCGTTTAGACGACGTCGAATCAATCCAGCACATTCCGAGACGGGTGATTGCGATCGGGAAACGCTTATTAAAAGGAAAGAGACTTTTTGTGAGCTTTTGAGCTTGGTAATTAATGGTCTTGAGCCGAAATGGGGAGTGTGTGCCAGTTTGGTATATAACGCGCTCGAAGGTACGGAGGCAGTCTTACTCTATCGTCAAGGTACTAACGGTCGCAGAAACAAAGTTCAAAGCATCAGGGCTATACAAATCCGTGCGGAAAGCCGGCTGTGTTAACGCTGCAAAACTAATAGTGGAACGACTATTAAATAAAAAGCAGATTCCGCAGATTCTTATACCAAAAGATACACTTGTACTAAACCCAGCATTCTTCATCATATGTGTTATGGATATTTCGTGAGTCGCTTCATAATAAATAATCATGGTTTAATAACTGATAACGCTTAGACCGATCGAAGCCTTCGCAGATCTTAACATCGCCGATCTTGGACAATACGATATCCTGGAAGAAGTACGGAAGCGCCGGACAAATTTGAGAGAGCTTGGCCTAGAGTGTGGAAAAATACCGTTGTCTGCACTCTTGAGGCTTCAGTCCAACCTGAAACCAGACATATTACAGAATAACTGTTTTACAATTTGTTTGTTAGTTTATGTCAATAGGCACCGTGGGGACAACAATTCTGACTAGTAAACAGCGATGAAACCTCCAGTCCAGAGGAGGGTCAGTTCCCTTCCATCAACTGCACGGCGGGCCGTCTGAACCAGGCAAGGGAAGAAAGCTTAGTTTTTGCGACAAGCGGCGCCAACACCAACAGTGGTCTTGAGGCACAACCCACTTCGGCCGAGGCGGAGACTTTGTTGAATAACAACAACATCCCTCAATTCAATGCTACTCAGACTACCAACTACGGGCTCACAAACCAAAGTGCAGACGAGGTTAGTCCTGCGAGAGACTCGGGCTCACCACACGATCAGATTAGCCCGCTATTTACTGCATCGAGTTCCGTTGGTACCAATGCCGATGCCGAAAGGGGCCCAGAGGCGTCTTCGAGACTTCCGTCCGACGAGATGAGCGTACAAAATGCAATCGAGCATTCCTTCCCCAGCCACGAGGACACGGCCACTCAGACTGGCAGCAGCGGGGAGACTGGCCGGGGAATGGATTATGTCCCCTTTCAAGGCATTACGACAAACTTCGATGACTCTACAACGGAAGTTGATAACTCAAGTAGTCTTGTTACCTCGGATTGCCCTGACGCGGCGGACAGCCATAAGCAGCGAGGATTCTTGCCCCCCATTAAGCAGTTACTTCATATCGCGGACAACCAGGGTCAAGAACCACCTAATCTGCTTTTCTCTGGGCTACGAGTCGAAAATGTATTTGAGAATGAAATGCTAGGTATCCCCACCGAGAATTCTAGAGCACCATGCCCGCCGAGAAGTGTTGCTGTGGTGCCTACAGCAGCGCCAGTGCTGAATTCTACTGAAAGCCTTGAAGCAGTTGGAGCGATCAGTCCTGGTGAAGTATCTCTCTTTTTGGCTGATATGTGCACTGCCACTCAGGAGGGCGAATTTATCTGGGACATGTCTGACCCAAGATTATACGACGACGAACTCCCGATAAATTTTTTTGACACTACTTAGGAAGTGGATTCAACCGGTATCATTGTGAAGTAATACCGAAACCTGTTCTCGCCTTCCTCCGTATTGCCTTCTTTCGCCTCCTCAAATACCACCGTTGTCCCTCCCATAACTAGTAAACCCGAGCCGGTGTGCCAGTCTAATGTCTGTATATTTCCCTCGGATTTGATTGAAATGCGAGTTGTGTTCGAGAGGAGAAAGGCTAGCCCAATAAAGCCCAATTTCGTAAAGAAGCCACCACGGTCTAATCCGTATACATACGGCCTAGATAATAAGCCCTTATTAGGTTTCAGCTGTGCATCAGCTAAGATTTGCTTCATATAATCGGCCTTGATTTAATCAGCCTGGGAGAAATGGTATTCCTTCTGTAGTACTGACCTTTTTTTGGGCAAACACCATTGAAAACTTTGCGCATGATTCTGGGCAGCCATATTTGTATATAGATGCCACTTCGTTGGTTTCTTTCGTCGGTGAAATACTTTTGATATCTTTCTGAAGCTCGCCAAACGGTCCCGCGGCCTCAGCAGGCAGGTCCAGGAATATATATGAGGCATTTGACATTGCGGAGTGGGTATGCAGGGAGAGCAAACATGAGATATGTCCGGGTCAAGGCAAGGGTAGTCCACGCGTATTTATAAGAAACAAAATGATATTGGGGAAAGTAGCCCCCAGTAAGCTGTGAAGTAGAGATGTGACGTGTTCTACCAGACGTGGTTCCGATAAACCGTGCATCAGCCCAAGTGGGGGAAGAAAATCCACGGGGGCCGATTATGTAATGCACCACCGCACAAATCGGAGGCTCGACCCGGAACGTCACTCCAACTCTTACTTTATGCTAGTCGAAGGCTCTAGGCTATTTGCAAGCGGGAGAGGGGGCCCGTAAATATGCCGACACACATGCCCGCGATAGTTGTGCGTGAACGGCGCCGTCGCCTATCTTGTTGATCCCTCTTTGGAGAGTAATTAGCCAATCCTCAGTCCAGTAAGAGGGAGGAGCTCGAAGCAACACAGCCGAATTGAACAGCTGCAGCTGGGGGATCAAACACTAGGTGAGAAGGCGATATTGAGTTGAAAAGATCACGGAGGCTGGGACCGGTTCTATCTCTGCTTTAAAATTATTTACCACAACATGGATTAAACGGTTTTTGAGATGAATCATTCTTCAATTTTAATTCCATGTCGACTATTCAAAAGTAGTGTATGCAAAGGGAGTGGGGAGAAATATTCACTCAGTTCCTCTTGAATCATGTCCGAATTTGGCTTCTTTGTTCTGTGGTAATGGCTCAGAAACAGAAAGCATATCAACTTCTCTTGGCTGGGTGATATTGTCTTCTGCAGGTTGTGGCTGCTGTGAAGGCGGCTGGGAAGGAGCCTCTTCTACGTTGGGTTGCTCAGGCATATTGAGTGAGGTGAGTCTAGATATTGTTCGAATAATTTTGCTCTCGCAAAGAGTGACTATAACTATTCCGACCACTTCTGTCTAGTAATACAACTTGAATCCAGCAGAGGTGTTAGCAGAAGAAAAAACGACAACGCATCCAGTCACGAACCTAAACTTAACAGCTCCTCCTTATCACTTTTGATCAAGCCTGTTGGGCTCGTTGTAAGGTCACCGACGTGTACCGTGATCGTTGTACAGAGGGTACCTGTGAGAGCCAAGCTGAAACGGCACAATGGGACCGGGATTTCTCAACGCAGAATGTAGACAATTTTCGAGCAGGATGGTCAGTTGCGGTCTATTTCCCTAACTTGGATACTTTCGGGCAGGCAAAAAGGGGACCATTGCTCTCCTTATAAGGGGCGGGCTCATCTTCTATACTCCCATTAGCCACTTCTGCCCACGCATGTTGTGGTTGCAACCTCGTTTCTTCTAGCTCGGCCTGCATCTCGATATGGACTAAATAAAAATTGTCTCGTTAGGGGTAGTGATTCCACGAGCTTCTGGCGTGTCTAACGAGCCTATTCTTCCATACGGGAACTTCTTCCCGGTAAATGGGCGTTTGGTGGTGGTAGAGGTCTGCTAAGAGGCCTGTTGGTAGGTCCGCGAGCAGATAGAGACTGGTAACTGTTGTGCCGTCGGCCTGTCAATCGCCGAAAATACTGGTGCCAAGTAGCCGGAATAGCTGGCCTCCCATGAGAATCAGCGGGCCGCAAGACGATCGTCAAGCTCAGTATAAAGAGTCCGCATTGCACGTATAGTAACCTATCTAACAATCGAGCAAGTGACAATCCAAGCACAAGCAAGGATATCACGCTAAAAACAATACCCGTTGTGAGTAAATAGTCAGCTAAGTGCTTGGTCGGACGCTCCGGGAGACCTTTAGATGCCTGCAGTATTGCGATGAAAGCCAGGGTCTGCGAGGTGAAGGGCACGATGTACGCGAGTTCAAGGGGAGCTCGGTTTTGTAGGCATAGAGCGCACACAGTAACGGCTAAAGCCTCGACGCATTCCAGAATCACAGCCCATTTCCACCATTCCCTTTTGACGTACGGAACTGCAAAGGGGTAGGTGATTGCGATGATCTGATCATGTTCTCAGAAGAATACTAGAGGAAGTACAAGATTGGGACTCACTTGAATGTTGGCAACTCCACACATAGATAGAGTTGCCAAAGTAAGGCGTATGGAGTTTCTCAATATTTGCGGAAGGTTCGTTCTGCCGCTGTCATGCGTGATACAGAGGACGAGGGCGGTGATTTCCAGAAGTGTCCATCCTGCCACCAGGAATCGAAACCATCTTTGCTCTAGCCAACGATCGCAGGACTTCAAGTAGACGAAGGTAGCAACAAAGGTAATAGAGAGGCCAGATGTCACATAGACATCGCCAGGTTGATATGTAGAAGTAATGTCCATGGTAGTCTCAAGAGAAAACGCGTAGACTGGTCATAACTTATGCAGGTGTGAGGCGATCAGCGCATACTTATGCTCTAGCCAGAGCTGGGTCCGGAGAGAGGTTCGGCGACGAGCATTCCGCAGGCTCCGTTAAACAAAAGGACCAACGCAGCTTTGTGTGGAACCACGATGATGGGGGGACACCAGTTCTACGTATGCTTGCAAATGGGCTCGCACCAAGAATGACTCCACAACATCAAACAGCGCGTGATTAATGAGACAAGAGGGCTAACACGAAGACGGTTGTGTGCCTCCACTCCCTCATGGGTTGTCAATCTCAGGGGTTGGGAGGATCATGACCGACGGCGGACGAAGGCTGCGTTGTCCAGGGACGTTCTACGCCCATATGATCAAGTGGATTAAATGGCACCTTGAATGCAGGAGCCTCGTGTGAAGATTTGCCAAATGATGCTATCGAGATGGCCCGCAGGGGAATTGCAGAGTAATGAATGTAGTTTTGCTTAATCTTCATGATGGCAGACTAGATACGGTAAGGACTGACAGGCGCACTCTTGGCTATTTCTTAACCCTCTTATTCTAATTACGTTCACTCCCACAGCCGTCTTTCAACGCCTCTTTCCCGGCCTCCTTTTCTTGAGGAGATCGTCCGCCCATTGAACGCCAAAATTAGAATATAGGAAGGAAAAGAAAAGAACTGTGTTTAGTTCCCTCTGATGAAGTTGAGCCCGTACTTGGCTTCTTCGCTTGGTGGCAATGGCTCAGAAATAGTGCTCATATCAATTACCCCTCGCTGCTCTGGATTGTCTGCCTTAGTTGTCGTTAGGTTCGAAGTCAATAATTGTAGGATTGCCAGACTCGCCTTGGCCCAAATCGATCCCAGCAGGGGTGCTTGGGGGAGTTTGGGGAGGCTGCTGCTGGTCTCTCTCTTCTCCTCCTGGGAGGTTTGTGGCATTGTTGTTCCTTTCAATTTCTCCTGGCTGCCCAGGGATGTCTTCCATAGAAGTGGTATTCTCCATCTCAAATGGATAATCGGAGTGTGCCAATCTACCCACGTCTATATGGCCTGAGGAATATTGAGGGCGAGAGGAATTATCGGTGCCGTTGGTTTCCTTGTCATTGTTCTCCGTATCCTGAGATAGTTTTATGATTAGCTTGAGCCACCTAGGATGCATACAACCATACTTCGAACGAATGAATTGTTGTTGCGCCGCCTCTGAACTCTACATCAGTCAAGAGTTGACTTACAGTAGTTCCGTTGTCATCGTGAGCTGGAGAGAATCCTGAAATGGGCGATGGTACCATGTCGGGCTGTCCTGGGATGTCGTCCATAGACGTTGTTCTATCCATCTCAGCTTGTGGCGGCTGGGATAGCGGCTGGGGAGGAGGCTCTTCTTTATTAAGTCGCCCAGGCATATTGAGTGAGTCTAGTATCGACGAGGTTTGAACAATGCTGAGCTCGCGTAGAATGGCTGTGACTACTTCTGACTACCGCTGTTTAGTAACCAGCAACTTGAACACGGAAAGGCATTCGTGGAGAGAACAAGGGTATACACTTACGAATCTAAACTCAACAGTCCATTCCTTGTTATTAATGTTCTTTGATCAGGTCTGCACGGCTCGTCGTAAGGTCACTTGGGTGTATTGAGATCGTTGTAGGACAGTCAGGATGGCTTGTAAGATCTGAGCTAAAGCAGCACAATGGGAGAGGAATATGTCAATTTTCAATGGTGCAGACAACTTGCAAGATGGCCAATTGTGGTCAATTTCCCTGACCTGGGGAGACAAAGGGGAATTGTTGCTCTTCTTATATGTCACGGCCCGCTCGTCTAGTACTCAATCGTCCGAGGCAAATCTGCCCATGCATAGGATGGCTGCAACCTCTTTTCTTCCAGTTTGAGCTGCATCTTGATATGGACAAGATCGAACGTGTCTCGTCAGGGGTAGTGGTTCCACGAACGAACTTCTGACGTGGTCAGCATTGAGCTAAGGCAACTCACGGCCGCGGCCACCCTACTGCATGCATGTTGGCTGTATCCTTGTCGAAGGGAAGGTACAAGTAAGCTTCCCAATATGTGTGTTACTACCAAAGGCATGGCCTTCCCACTCGGGGCAAGCCATTGATTGAATATATTGGCCAATTCAGCGCCGGATATCCCACCCCAATTCCCGCCAAGCTGCCTATACGACCGTTCGGTAGATTCTCGCGTTTTCTATCCGAGGCTTAAAATACAAGTGTCAAGCCAGATCTGAATAAGCCAGGTTTGACACTGGCGAAGTCTTATCCAAAGATTGTCCCTGTGCCGTTCCTTCCCTCGAATGCATACTAGTTGGCTGTATCCTTGTCTCCTTGGTGTTGACATGCAGCCACACGAGCCAGCTCGGACTCACCACTTGTTGATATATCTCCGAGAAGGGCAATTGTATCTAAACTACTGTTGGTTAACCCAATTGTTCTCTATTTGGAAAGAGTCAGACTTACCCCTTTCGAGGATAAGCTATCGATTGAGCAAATAGATCAACTCGGCTCAGAGAGACCCAGTTAACGACAGGAATCATCACACGGCTAAACGCATGTTCACGCTAGACAAGGCCGCGGCCCCAGTCTCGTAATTGAGGACTGCACACCCGTGCCAAATTCGTTCCTTCCAGCTTGGCTTGCATCTTGATATGGAATAGATCGAAATTGTCTTGTCAGGGCGGTGTTTCTACGAATGAACTTGACGTGGCCAGTGCGCTAACGCAGAAAATGCATGGCCGCAGCCTCCTTCATTGATTGCATGCATATTGGTTGTATCCTTGTTTTCGAACTCGAAGCAGGAGTATACTTATCGAGATCTGATACTTGAAGAAGCATCCCAAGTCTGGCCAGACCGCATATATTATGACCGTCCAGTAGTTTTTAACGTGTACCGAGAGTCACACTTCGTCAGGGTGCTGGGCCCAGAAGAAAACTCGATGATCGCCATATTGGCACTGGGGCTTTCTGCTACTAAATCGCGGTTCATCGAAGTACGGCAACTCTGCAAGCCACTGGAGCTACAGCAACCAGAATGGGTGGGCTTGCCAGTTTCGAAGAAGACCAGTACGGATCCTGCAAGTCTGCATTTACCCGGCTAGCTGATAGCTGGATGTAGATACGTTTGACTGCATCGCATTGCACACACCAGACGAAATTCAAGCCCACTACTGCTAATGTGGTCCCCAGTGTGTGGGAAGGGTACATCTCATGCAACCCACGAGTGGACCACCAGGCCGAGTACCCTGCTACGAAGGCAGTCCTAGATATAGGACTGTGTCTTGCATATGTGCAGTCCCATTTACTGACTCAATTTATCCACGCAACTTGCCAAGTCTGACTTACTTAGTCCCAGATTGAGGACTAAGATATGCCCAGTCCGTCCGTAAGCAGTCTCGTTGTAGTCAAAGATGAGATTGACTGATGACCGGTCCCAGTTGTGAGACTGGCTGTGCACATGGCCGAGCTGCATTAGCGTTCTGCGCTACGTAAGGTGCATTGCTAGTGATTTGCACATGAAGGCTACCAAACATCCTATCTCGAGAATTGTGCGGGGTTCCTCACACACAAACTCACGCCACTCGGTCAGAAAAGATGGCATCGGATATTCTGCCTGATGAAGCAAAGAAGCAAATTTACCAAGATGGATTCTTCATGTTGGGGGATCCGAAAGTAGGGTCAAGTATCGAAGAAATGAAGGCGAAGCAAAAGTCTTTCGATTTCTCTGGGGAAGCAGGCTTCGAATTTTGTCGTGACCGTGTTTTGTTGAATTCTGTCAGTTTCCCGTTCCCAGAGTGCGAGTCAATCTGACCGAGACAGTCTGTTCAAAGCATCATCAGTGCACTGGAATCCGACACAAATCTGCGCTACGTACTCGCTTATCGTGGGTCGTTACCCCCCGACGCCGGACACATCTGCACACTCAGGAACGGCGGAGAGGATCTCGGTATCTTGATCGTCCAAGTTTGGCCAAAAGGTTCATCTGCTATATTCTATTCTGGATCACACATGGTCCCTCTACAAAGAGCTCGGGCAGCGAATAGGATATGGGAGGTAGCGCCAAAGCAATTGAAAGACAGTGGTTGCAAAGCGGAAAATTTCCAGGATTCATTCCGGGACACGGGAGGAATGTAGGTATCACCTGCACTTGCCAGCGAGCTATTTCTCATGGTTTCCAGAGTTGTATTCGATGCCAGAATCTCCTTTGAGCGGCAGAAGGAACGAAGCTACTTCTACACTTATGTCGCTACACCTCTCCTGGAGCGCTGGCGGAAAGCGGGCCAAACAAACACATGGGGATTACGACCACCCCCGTCCCAGGATCCTCAATACGTGGAGACATTAGGTGTCTACATGCGGCAGGAGGACCTGCAGCAGGAATAAAGGAAAGGTGCTCTGGCAAGCGAATTTGAATATTATTGCCTCGTCCCACACGAATGCCTTAGAATGAATGGATAAATTTCTCGGTAGCATACCACCCGCTATTGCTCAAGAGGTTTATGTGGCATTTGGGGTGCGGAAAAGTCGCCAGTGGGAATGGATGCGAAGAACATGCCGCTGTCGTCGTCATCAGTAGCCGCGATAAGTCGTGCGACATTATTGCTCTCTGTAATATAAAACTGCCCAATGGTGTCATCGAAAAATTCTGCAGTATTGCTACTGTTGACTGCTGCGAAGAAGCCCCCAATGTCGGTACTGTCGTGATATTGATGTGCAGGAGTAGTCTCGTCTGCTAAGATAATTGATCTCGTATCGTCGTGCATAGTCATAGGCGGCATGTCTTCAGTCGCGGCGGGGCCACTGTGATCGTACGAATTGGTAGATATTCGAGAGGCATTTAGACGAGGCCGAGCTCTCTTGGCGTGGGAATCGAGGTCATTGATGCGCAATCTTTTCGTCGACATCGCCGGCACCGTACTACATAAATTGATAGCGCGCTTGTATTCATCGCTGGCCTTTTGTCGGATAATTTTCTTCCGGTGCTGAAGCCTGGTACTTGTTTCAACGCAATGATGACGTAACAGCGTATCGCAGAATCGGAAACTCTCTAAGCATTCTGGACAGATCTCGAAGCATTCCACGTCTGCTATGATTAGTTGCTGCCGTCATCGGTGAGGAATGGATTGACTAACGTGCTTGGAAGTGCCTTTTTAGATTAGAAGCGTCATTGCAGGTCTGGTTGCAGTTCTCCCATGGGCATTCTTTAGAACTCGTGCGACCATAGGCAATTTTGAGAGCAGGAATATGTAATCGCGTTCGCGTAAGTCTCGACAGGAGCAATAGGTCAAGCGACTGCGACGTTAGCGAAGCAGATACTCAGAAAGGCGTACTAACCCTAAATTTCTCAATATGCCGCTCTAGATCACAATTTGTCTCGAAGGGCTGGTCACATCTTTCACACACATGCAACGCGCCATGCACGTAAGTCTTCTCACAGTTGTCCAGAGCATGTCTTCGGGATCGAGCATACTCCTCATCAAGGGACCGTTCTTGAGACTATCTCGTAAGCCATTAGTTGAGAGGAAAGACATTTATCGTTGAGCCAACTGACTTCGAAAAAATTTATATGCTCTCGCAAAGCTTCGCGAGACTCGAATTGTTCATGGCAAACTTGGCAAGACAAGGACATGATGATGTTAGGAGAAAACGCGCTGTGACGCTAGGTCGGTAGAGGGCGGGGCATTACGGACTGAGCGACTAAGTGGCAGGTGGTCAGCCGATTTGTACTAAACGGGCTAGCGCCTCTGTGCAATTTAGCTTGTGACATGATGCTCAGAAAATATAAAGCCAAGTGCGCAGCCACTCTCGAGAAAAGACGGATTTCGATCAGCAATTTTTTTGGTTGCATGTTTGCGATGCCCATGCAATGCCCACCTGTGACGAATGCAATGGCTCCGGCTTGAAGGGCAACGGAATCTGCTCAGGATGTAGCGGACATGGAACCGTCGATGCTGTTCCAGCCTTGTATACGGTGAGTCACCTTGCATCCCACTATCAATCCCTTCAGTCGCAGTTGGATTTTACTTACGACCAACAGCAAGCGCTGTGCTCTTTCTGGCTCCAATATGGACTTGACAGAAGGCAAATCAATCGCAGGTTCAGGTGCTGTGGTACCCACAATAATAGATGGGGTCCTACAGTGCCTGCTCTGGTGCATACGCAGACTGGCTTAAGAGAGGAAACATCCATTGCTATACCTCTTCCCATTATGACAGAGGCTGCAGGAAAATGGCAGCAATGGCTTGGCCTAGAGGAAATTAGATGCGATTGCTTGTTGGAGGACAAGGACTGATGCAATAAGGCGGTTCAATGCGATGAACTCAAAAAGCACATCATTCCTGGTATAGTTGACCTAGATTAGCGTCCACGAACACCCATCAATGCTAGGAGGTATGCCCCTATTGCGAACATTTAACAGTCATAATTGAATGCTCTTCGGATTCATCACTGTTGTTCCTTCCTCCCAGCCATCGGCCTTGGCTGCCTGCTTCTCCTTCCTCCACGGCCTGGATTGGAAGGGTTAACGCTCTGAAAGGTGACAGACTATTCCGTAGCGTGTCGATCGTCCGGAGCAACAAGGAACACTTGAGGCTGTCATTTTCGTCGGTGTAGAACATCGCAAAAAGTGTCTCTGGGAAAGACTATCGAGCATATGCTAAAGCCGATAGGCCGCGGCAAGTGTCGTTGTATTGGAGATGGTTATCGACTAAAATGTATGATCACAAATGTTTCAAGATCGTATCCTGCGTTTCTGTTAGCAACGCTGAGAGCATGTGGGGTCATGCGGCAAAATAGTTTTCTGTTACGTAACCAGTCGCGTTCGTTCTTGTTTACGTTCCCATTCGCAGTCGAACATATATTCTTATTTCACTTTTCCCGAAGAGCAGCTACGCAAATGCAAAAAATGACTTTAAGCAGGGAGCAAGCAAAAGTCGTCGAGCGCTATCCGCTCAAAGATTTGCTAGGTCGCTTTCCAGCCATATTACGCGATTTGACGGCATCCGATGAGTCCTGGCGTACCAACATTACAAGTGTTCTATCAGCTCTACTTGACTCCAACACAGCACTTAATCTTTCCACTTCAAACGGCGATGGCGATGTGGCCGGACAGCTCTTTGCGATACGACAGGAAATTCGGAAAGGTAAACTCCATTTCGCATACTTCCGCCCGCTTGTGGACATTGTCGTCGCCAACTCTCCCGACATCGACATCTGGTCGACAGTCTTCGATCTCATCACTGCTGTCAGCCCTTCCACGCCCCTATCCTCAAGTATCGCCCCGACTTTCAAAGGGACACCCATCAAAACCAGCTCGAACCGAATAGCCGACAGCGAAACGCGCGAGATCGTCGAAAGGGAGCTCTTCTACGAGATCAAGGACTGCACCTTCCGCAATGTCAGGGGTTTCTGCGACAAGTTCTTCAATCCCCAGAGCTGGCGCATGGAACAGAAAGAGATGCTGGAGGCGCTGATGGCAGAACACGACGGAAAGAAGTGGATGAGGTTCCCGGTCATTCCCGATGAACAGCCTGTCTGGGCTTGGCTTCGCTCACTCGAAGAGCTCGCTTTGGCCAACGCACCACACAAGCTCTATACCACCAAGACAGCCCACCAGTTCAAGGAACGGAAAGGCCAGATGGACATCTTCTTCCAGACCGCAGCTACGAAAACGAGCGGTAAATTCGAGCACAAGGACGTTCTTGTAGTCGGCGAGCAGAAGAAGTCGTACGACAGCAGTCGATTTAAGGCGGACCTCCTCCAGCTTACGCGTTACATACGAAACATTTTTTATGACCAGCCGACACGCCGATTCGTCCATGCGTTCACACTCTGCGCTTCCATGATGGAGCTCTGGGTCTTCGATCGGTCTGGGGCATACAGCTCGGGGCCGTTCGATATTCACGACAAACCCGATACATTTGCGCGCGCTCTCGTCGGCTACGCCACGATGGACAATGAGCCTATGGGATTGGATTTGTTCATCGAGCGGGAGACGGATGCAGAGAGCAAGGAGTATCGCCACGTCACACTGGATGACGCAAACGACAATGCAACAAGAGTCAGGCTGGTGGAGGCAATGGTGAGGCAGAAGGCTGTCGTGTGTCGCGGGACGACGTGCTTTAGGACCGGAAGCGACCATGTCGCCAAGTTCTCCTGGGCATCGGACAAGCGGAAGCTGGAGGTGGAACAACTGAAGCTGGCAGAAAAGAGGGGCGTCAAGGGGGTGGCGAGGGTCGTGGCGCATCGTCAGATTACCACCATTGCTGACCTGCGGGCGGGCCTTGACTTCCGAAAGCGACACAAGTTCCGGAATGAAGAAGTCAGCTTTGAAGATCTGTCGTCGGCCGCGAAGAGCACAAGCAGGTCGAGTCAAAAGCGGAAGTCATCGTCTGATCACACATCCGACGCGTCCGAATCCAAGAGGCAGCGGTCCAACAGTCCGAAGAAGCTGGTCCAGAAGCTGAATAACGGATTATCGATTGGCAAGGTGAAGCCTAGCCTGTACGACCGCGGCGAGGACCTATGGGATAATAGAATCTATTCCTGCCTCGTCATCTCACCAGCCGGCCGGGTGATCAGCGATTTCAAATCAATTAAGGAACTACTAGAGGCAATGCGAGATGCGATTCAGGCACATCAGTCACTTTACAAGGCGGGCAACATTCTCCACCGCGACATCTCGTCAAATAACATTATTATTACAGAACCGGATACAGCAGATGGTTTCAGGGGTATGCTCATCGACCTTGACCTGGCGAAGGTTAGGGACAGCAGCCCAAGCGGAGCACGGCACCAGACAGGCACAATGCAGTTCATGGCTGTGGAGGTGCTGCGTACGGCTGACCACACCTACCGGCACGATTTGGAGTCGTTCTTCTACGTGTTACTCTGGATGTGCGCCCGCCAGTCATGGAGTAATGGATTTGCTAGCAAAGAGAACCGACCTAAGGAGAGTCTTCTTCGGAGATGGGAAATCGGCAGCTTTAAGTATATTGCAGCTGCTAAAGAAGGCGATATGACCGTAAACGGCCTCGAGAGGATCATGGGTGAATTTCCAGATGCGTTGGATGTTGTAAAGCCGCTATGCCTAAAGATTAGGAAGGTTCTCTTCCCCCTGGACAACGAGGAGAGGATCAATTTCGGAACACCTGCGGGAGACCCGGACCAACTATATACACCCATTATAGCAACTTATGATGAGGCAATCCGCAATTTGTAGGAATCCGTGTAGTTTTCCAGCCAAACATGATCTCGTGAAATGCCTCATGAAACCTAGAGTACCGAAAACACAGACAGTCTCTCCATAGGGAATGGCTGGTAGTGGCTAAGCCAAATGTTTTACTGTACCCCGGTGCCCGGCAAGAAGTTGCATTCATACGCCATCAAAGTTAGTGACCCCGATCTTGACGCCATTATCGGCTTATCACAAGATATCACGTTCATATAGTCGTCGCTTTTACGATAATCGTTCGATCGATTACAGATTTTCCCGGCGTCTGAACATGAAAGTCTTGCAAGGTCGAGGCCTCGCATCGTGCTACCCTGTTCAAGCCCCAGCAGCCGCTGAGACGGAAATAGCAAACCATTCAAAACAGCAAAATATAGGATAATACTCGTAGTTCAGGTTAATGCATTTCAAATGTGGGAAGTAACGCAGATGCTAGCAGGCAGGCCCGCAGAAGAGGTGTCAGTGGATTTACCTGCGTTCACGAAGCGTACACTGGATGTAGGCTGTACGGTCTCAGCCACATGTACAAGCGCAACGGAGAAGATCCATAGCACTTGCGTTATGCTCGCCCGTCGCGCCATCATTAGAAAAGTACTTGGCCGTTGGCGACCTGTACCTGGGATCGCGTTAACGCGAGTACGTCTGTTTATTTGTTGTTGCTCTATTAAGCGTTGCGTTTTGGTCACGGGAACTGTTGCATGTTGATTAGACAGTGCTACGCTGATTGGCTGAAGTGTGTGATTTGCTGCGTATTTCCCGTATTTCGTCGCGATGTCTTCCCCGCTGTTCCCCCTAGAAACAAGCCGACAATCTCGTTACATCGTGTCCTTCAAATCGCATGACATACCTTCGCTTGTTTAGCTGTCCGTCTGCGTTTATCAATCCCCACCTCCTTCCCCGCTCGATGACGACAGCCGAACATGTCAGACCCCCTGGTCTACACCGTGGGCTGGATCTGTGCTATCGCCACCGAGTCTGTCGCAGCTCGAGCCTTCCTCGACGAAGAGCACGACGGACCTAGCCACGTCGCTCTGCACGACAACAACAGCTATGTTCTCGGCAAAATCGGCAGGCACAACATCGTCATCGCCGTCCTGCCGGATGGAGAGTACGGCACTACCTCAGCGGCGGTGGTAGCGCAGGGTCTCATTCACAGCTTTCCAAACGTGCGCATCGGGCTGATGGTGGGCATCGGGGGCGGCGCACCCAGCTCGAAGCATGATATACGTCTCGGCGATGTGGTTGTCAGCAGCCCTCATGGTGGCAAGGGCGGCGTATTCCAGTATGACTTTGGCAAGACCATTCAGAACGCTGCGTTCCAAGAAACGGGGTTCTTGGACCAACCCCCGATGGTATTACGGACGGCTGTGAGCTCCCTCAAGAGCACCTACGAGCTACGGGGCCACCATCTTGCAGACGAGGTGGAACGGGCCTTGAAGTGCATCAAACGGCGAAAGAAGTACGCACGACCTGCTCCAGCACGCGACAGATTGTATAAGCCCGACGCTGTTCACCCGACAACATCCGACAGTTGCGACAATACATGCGATGCAGCTTACCTGGTGGCTCGTGGCGACCGAGACGAGGAGGATGACGATCCTGCCATACACTACGGTCTGATCGCCAGCGGAAACCAGTTGATGAAAGATGCACGGATCAGGGACAAGCTGGCAATGGACAAAGGAGTCCTCTGCTTCGAGATGGAGGCAGCCGGCCTGATGACCCACTTTCCGTGTCTGGTAATCCGTGGCATATGCGACTATTCCGACTCGCACAAAAACAAGGAGTGGCAGGGGTTCTCTGCCATGATGGCGGCAGCATATGCGCGGGACCTTCTGCGGCAGATCCCGCCGAACAAGGTCGAGGCGGAAAGACCGATTTCCGAGGCCCTCCATGCTCGTCAGTTTGCAAGTCCTTTGTATTCGCTCTATCTAACTCGGCGTAGTTGAACACAAAATCAACAGGCTGCAGCAGACCACAGCGGCAACGAGCGCTGACCGACGTACCGATAAGATCGAGCGATGGCTTCGCCCCCCCGATCCGTCCACAAACGCCAACCATGCGAGGAAGCTTCGCCATGGGGGAACGGGCGCGTGGCTTTTGGAACACCCAGTCTTCCAGGATTGGTACTCAGGGTCGCGTCAACATTTATGGCTGCACGGGCTCGCGGGATGTGGCAAGACCGTCCTTAGTACAACTGTGCTGGATCATCTCGCAAAGGGAAGCGGCCGTCTTATCCTCAGCTTTTTCTTCGACTTTGGCGACGAGGCAAAGAAAACTGTGGACGGCATGCTGCGGTCGCTTGTCTTCCAGCTTTTTCGAGGGGAGACTGATTCTGCGCGTGTCCTCGACGCCTCATTCCAAGCACATCAAGATGGCCGCGACCAGCCTTCGACAAAAGCGCTCTGGGATGCTTTGCTCACGATGCTCGCAGCCCAAGAGCAGGTTGTTATCGTTCTGGACGCCTTAGACGAGTCGACATCGAGGGATGAGCTTCTCCGCTGGATCAAGGACACAGTGTCCAGGCAAGGCCTCAGCCACGTCCAACTGCTATGTACCAGTCGGCCTGAACGCGAATTCCAGTTTGATATGCCCTCCTTAATGGGCGAAGAGAACAGCTTGGCACTCGATAAGCAATCTATCAACGTCGATATCCGATCGTACGTTGCAGCACAGCTTTTAGAGCGGCGCGATTTTCGGGACAAGCGCTTGTCCCCAGAAATCCGCGACGAGATACAGAGAAAGGTCGGAGACGGGGCCGACGGCATGTAAGACAGCACTGCTTCAATCAATGTGTTGATACCTTTCTGACGGCGTGTTTAGGTTCAGGTGGGCATTTTGTCAATTGGACAGCCTGGCTCGGTGTCGTCACGAGGCAGCGATTGTGGACGCTCTCGCATCTTTGCCACCGGACCTCGCAGTCACATACCGGCGTATGATTGAAAGCATACCGACAGAGCTCAAGATCGACGCGATGCGGCTCCTGCAATTTCTAGTGCATATGGAGCGACCACTCACCCTGGCGGAGGCTAAGGAAGTGATAGCCACACAGATCGAAAACGAGCCGCGAGGGTTTGACGTCAAGCGTCGACTATATCGCGACGCCGACGTGTTGGACTACTTTCCCAGCTTAGTGACAGTTGTTCACGCCACCGATGATGAACTACATCTTGCCCACTTTTCCGTCAAGGAGTACTTGCTCAGGGAGAACAAGTTCAACGTTATAAGTGCGAGTAGCTCTATTACGAGCACGTGCCTGACGTATCTTACGGATATCAAGGGCAGCCATCGGGGGATCAAGCAGGATTTTCCAATGGCAAGATGTGCGGCAGAAAACTGGACACGTTATGCTGCCTTTACTCAAGCGTCGAAAGATGTAGCTCGAGCGATAGTCAATTTCCTCGAAAATGAAGAGACTTTCCAGCGATGGGCTTGTTTATATCAACCTGATAGGGCTTGGGACCGTGATCCAGGCTTACCACGAGGTTCTCAGCTTTACTATGTCTGCTTCGAAGGGCTCGTGGAGCCTGCGCGAGGTCTTATCGCCCAGGGAGCTGACGTCGACGCGTGGGGTGGCAAGTACGGTAACGCCCTCCAAGCCGCCTCATCGGAAGGCCATCAAGAGATCGTGGTACTGCTGTTGAATAAGGGGGCTGATGTGAATGCGCAGGGCGGCGAATATGGCAACGCCCTCCAGGCCGCCTCATGGGGAGGTAATCAAGAGATTGTGGCGCTGCTGTTGAACAAGGGGGCCGATGTGAATGCGCAGGGCAGCCTGTATGGCAACGCCCTACAGGCCGCCTCATCGGAAGGCAATCAAGATATTGTGGTACTGCTGTTGGACAAGGGAGCTGATGTGAATGCGCAGGGCGGCCTGTATGGCAACGCCCTACAGGCCGCCTCATCGGAAGGCCATCAAGAGATTGTGGCACTACTGTTGAACAAGGGAGCTGATGTGAATGCGCAGGGCGGCCTGTATGATAACGCCCTACAGGCCGCCTCATGGGAAGGTCATCAAGAGGTTGCCGTACTATTGTTAAACAAGGGGGCCGATGTGAATACGCAGGGCGGCAAATATGGCAACCCCCTCCAGGCCGCCTCATCGAAAGGCCATCAAGAGATTGTCAGGCTCCTGTTGAACAAGGGGGCCGATGTGAATGCGCAGGGCGGCAAATATGGCAACGCTCTTCAAGCCGCCTCATCGAAAGGCAATCAAGAGATTGTGGCACTGCTGTTGAACAAGGGGGCTGATGTGAATGCGCAGGGCGGCAAATATGGCAACGCTCTTCAAGCCGCCTCATCGGAAGGCCATCAAGAGATTGTGGCACTGCTGTTGAATAAGGGGGCCGATGTGAATGCGCAGGGTGGCAAATATGGCAACGCCCTCCAGGCCGCCTCATCGGAAGGCCATCAAGAGATTGTGGTACTACTGTTGAATAAGGGGGCTAATGTGAATGCGCAGGGCGGCGAATATGGCAACGCCCTCCAGGCCGCCTCATGGGGAGGCAATCAAGAGATTGTCAGGCTCCTATTGAACAAGGGGGCCGATATGAATGCGCAGGGCGGCAAATATGGCAACGCTCTTCAAGCCGCCTCATCGAAAGGCCATCAAGAGATTGTGGCACTGCTGTTGAACAAGGGAGCTGATGTGAATGCGCAGGGCGGCGAATATGGCAACGCCCTCCAGGCCGCCTCATGGGGAGGTAATCAAGAGATTGTCAAGCTCCTGTTGAACAAGGGGGCCGATATGAATGCGCAGGGCGGCAAATATGGCAACGCTCTTCAAGCCGCCTCATCGGAAGGCCACCAAGAGATCGTGGTACTGCTGTTGAATAAGGGGGCTGATGTGAATGCGCAGGGCGGCCTGTATGGCAATGCCCTCCAAGACGCCTCACGGAAAGGCCATCAAGAGATTGTGGTACTACTGTTGAATAAGGGGGCCGATGTGAATGCGCAGGGCAGCCTGTATGGCAACGCCCTACAGGCCGCCTCATCGGAAGGCCATCAAGAGATTGTCAGGCTCCTGTTGAACAAGGGAGCTGATGTGAATGCGCAGGGCGGCCGCTATGGCAACGCCCTACAGGCCGCCTCATCGGAAGGTCATCAAGAGATTGTCAGGCTCCTGTTGAACAAGGGGGCCGATATGAATGCGCAGGGCGGCCTGTATGACAACGCCCTACAGGCCGCTTCATCGAAAGGCCATCAAGAGATTGTGGTACTACTGTTGAACAAGGGGGCCGATATGAATGCGCAGGGCAGCCTGTATGGCAACGCCCTACAGGCCGCCTCATCGGAATGTCATCAAGAGATTGTCAGGCTCCTGTTGAATAAGGGGGCTGATGTGGATACGCAGGGCGGCAAATATGGCAACGCCCTACAGGCCGCCTCATCGAAAGGCCATCAAGAGATTGTGGCACTGCTGTTGAATAAGGGGGCTAATGTGAATGCGCAGGGCGGCCTGTATGGCAACGCCCTCCAGGCCGCCTCATCGGGGGGTCATCAAGAGATTGCGGTACTACTGTTGAATAAGGGGGCCAATGAGAATGCGCAGGGCGGCCTGCATGACAACGCCCTACAGGCCGCCTTATCGAATGGCCATCAAGAGATCGCGGCACTGCTCCAAAAAAACTCTGGCGCGATTACATCGTCGAAGCGGCCCGGTTCTAGGGCTCTGAGCAAATTAGTGAAGAAACCACGTCTTTCCAATCCTAAGCCTGCTGAATAAACTTAATCATTCATTTAGTTATCTCTACTCTAGGGTTCATCTTTGCCCAGCTTTAGGCCCCATCAATTTTGTTTGGCGTAGTCGCAAATTATGACAGGAAAACAAGAGGACTACTTTACATTTGATTGTGACGAATAAAAAGGAGACTTCGACATCAACACGGTGAACCATCGTCCACGTGTTCATCTCGTTATTGACCTAAACAGTGAGAGGAGCCGACAGACGAGACAAAGGGTTGGAAACTCTGCTCGATCGCGTCATAAGAAACAGCATCGACCCCGCCGCCAAACCCAGCTGATGCACCAACACCCCGACGCCCTCGACCGCCGTAAGCTCTTACTAGTCCAGTTTGTCGGGCGGTGTACCCACCAGCCCACGGTGATCCTTGGGGTTAGCGTGTCCCGGGTATGTAGTACCATACTTCATATAACGTAGTCCAAAGTTATCGTGGCTGGGGTCACGATATGGTTTACAGTAAATTTGTTTCTGTGGTCGTAAGCTGTAGGTCTAGACGGAAATGCGCAAGCAAGTATACGGCTCCAGAGGATATTGATTGATTATACTTGCGTCGGCCTCCAATTTGTTGCAGTAAGGGTGGTTCCCGTAAAGTAGACCTAGGCTGGCACAAAATGGGGGACGGGTTGTACCAGTGACCGTCCGCCTAGTCCGCGATCCGGGACGTCAATGTGCGAGAGTCCAAGAGTCCTAACCATTTAAGATGGCAAGGACCGGCATGGATTGGCAGGCAACTTTTTCCTCCCGGGCAGCGGAAAGACGCGTGAGATTATTCCGGCTGGTTATTTCAAACTCATCATCTGATAAAGGGTACGGGTTGGATGGAGCGATGCCGCCCTCCACCTTGCGGTTTGAGGATGGTGACGGGAGATCAGCTCTGCCGGTTCTCCTCGGTGGCCTATCCTTTCTACCCCGCGGCCCGTAATATCTGTCGCCCTCGCCCGGGTCCCAGTACCACGTTCGGCCGCCTTGAACGACCCTGGCCCGAGACCCGCGATGCCGAGGCCTCTGATCGTCCCGTCCGCAGACCGCCAGAGGGCTATGAGCCCATCCATATCGACGCATACTCCGATACTTCTTTGCTCGCCGGGGACGGTGACGAGCTTGACGGCGAGGATGGAGGGACCGACGACTCTTCGCTTTCCGGGAACGAGCGCGAAGATAAGACTCTGGACCCGGAAATAGGTGGTGGAAATCGTCTGAATGGCTTCAGCCCGAGGAGTCGGGCGGGGGGAATCAGGCGGGGAATCAGGCGGGGGAATGCACTACGCCAGCCTTAAGCTGATTTCACCCCAGCCCTCAATTATAATAACAGTCTGCCATTCACGTCTATCCGCAAGGCTTTTCCGAAAATGTCGCAACAGAGCCTCCTTGACTTGCCCAATGAACTATCCTCAGGATGCTTGACATCCAAAGCATCTTTCCGATCATGCGGTCCTGCAAAAGACTCTCCAACCTCCTCGAACCCTCTCTTATATCCTTCATAATTCAAACGCATTCACTTAATTCCAGTGAACTTTATTCAATTTTTTTAACCCTAGCAAAGATTCTTTCTTTTATCTACTCAAACACCCGTGATATCATTCCAATTCTCAAAACAGCAAGCCAGAAATTCAAGGAGCTTGGGCTACAAGAGCTTATTATCCCAATTACTTTATATCTGGTATTAGATACAAAGGACTCTCAGAGCCTTGAGGAGGAAAGAGAGACTATAACACTACTCAAGTGGACACTGACGCAAATTTATCCCATCGGACGAAAAATCACTCAACAAGAGTATTCGGCTTCGGGCTAGGTCCTCACCGCAAAGCATAGCCAGGCTTCACCAGACTAACAAATTACCTGATATAATACTTACACAAGGCACCAAATTACCATGCACGCTTTCACCAGTCTTGGATAAGTTGCAGCAGCTTTCTAGCGACTCTGAAAAGTATAAAAGATGCAAGCGCCTTCTTCAATCGCGCCTATGCATGGTCCAGCTCGACAACTCTGGGATTACCTTTCATCATACCACGAGTACCATCGGGGAGTTCAAGTATAATATGCAAGTATGAGACTGGCTTCTCCTTTTTGCTATTTGCCAACCGCCTATAGATTTCAAACCAGCAGAGGGACACAATGGAAAGCAGCGCGGAATTACTACATATGAGCAACAAACTATGAGAAATACGGCAGATCTTCACATGGAGGTTGGAGAAAGACTTAATCATTATTCTAATCATAGAGCATGAAAATAACAAGGATGATTGTCGTCGTATAAAACTGCTCCGCTGACATGCTCATCGACCGGGAACGAGAATCGTGGTCGTAAGTGTCGGTGGCGTTGTGTCTTGGTACGTCGGTCGAACTCTTCCAATGCCTTGTGAATAAGATGGATCTTGGACAACCTGTCGTAGAACTCCGGCGGGGGTTTCCAGTTCACCCAGTTGTCGTATTCGATTTCACTTCTCGTCTTGCTCTTCTTCACCGGTCTTGTGTTTCCCGAATGATCCATCGTCTGGGCGCTGCCTTTTCTTGTTCT
Organism: Clonostachys rosea; assembly: GCA_026958235.1. NCBI lineage: Eukaryota > Fungi > Ascomycota > Sordariomycetes > Hypocreales > Bionectriaceae > Clonostachys > Clonostachys rosea. Next base: position 2,250,825 of record CP110205.1, read on the forward strand.
GCAGTCTCGCCATAAGAGATATCTGTGGTTGATTGAAGTATGTCAGAGGAAGGACGGAGCAAGAACGGTGGCCAATGATCATGGAGGTCGAAAATCATTATCATTTCCTGTAGCCAACGTGACCGTAACAAAATCAATCCCTATCACCTTTCACATATGAGATGAAGTTCCTCTTAGCCACCGGGCTCTGTATAGTAGTTACATGATTGCACGTAATTCCTAGCGCTCGTATATCTAGAGCAACCGCCAAAGTACCTTCTCAACTGGAACAATCGAAGCCAATTAGTGCAACAATACTCTCTCTCAAGAAGAAGAATAAATACAACCACCAGTCCATCAACCGACACTCTACCGAGACTTGAGTGGCCGAAACCTCCCAGTTCGATGCATACTGTCGAGGTGGTTGATCAAATCAAGCCCTGAAGCCCATTGTGCCGTATCCGACAGGCAGAATGGGCAAAAATAGATGGATCTACCACCCACAAGCCTAAGACCCTCGATGCCCGGGGTTCGATTGTGCATCCGCACAAACCCATCCAGGTAGTCCCTCAGCGGTCCACGAGGGAACATGGGCCAGTTCTTCTGGAGGGCCTGTTCCTCCTCCGACTTCGAGACTGATTGCGCCGCCGGGTTCACCGCTTGGTTGACGTTGTTGAACGGGAGGGCGGTCTGCTTGGGCGGACCCAGAAGTTGGCGGACATCTTCGGGGCTTGGGAGGCCACCCATGGCGGGCGTGGTGGGTGAGGTGGAAGATGCCGAGAATGGAGGGGTGATGTAGGGGCTGGGCGCGGGGGCCGAGAGTACCACAGGGCTTGCTTGACCCCCATTTGTCGGCGTGGAAATGGGTGGCCCTGCGCCACTCATTGGAGATGTTTGAGGTCGAGCTTGGGTTTGTCTTGATTGAACAGGCCGAAGCTGGATGTTGGGAGTCCGACGAGCACGGGGTGGAACCACCGGATGCGAATTGGATCTGGGGACAGCGGTTGTTGGGGATGGCGTCCAAGCTTGGGATTGAGGCTGGATCTGCGGCCGAGTCTGTGTCTGCACACTGGCTCCAGATGAAACATGAAGACTTTGCAGAGGCTGAGGTGGTCCCTGAGGAGGTGGTCCCTGAGGCTGAGGTAGTCCCTGGGGTCGAGGTAGTCCCTGGGGTCGAGGTAGTCCCTGAGGTCGAGGTAGTCCCTGAGGTTGAGCTAGCACTGGACAGAAAGACTGGACTAGACTATGGGAGTGAATCTGGGACTGCGGTCCCGCCAATTTCTGAGTTTGAATGGGAGACTGTAGTGGTTTCTGAGGACTAGGATAGATTTGTGTCGGAAAACGGGGTTGTAGCTGAGGTTGAGGCTGAGTATGGTGCTGGGCTGACATATCTAGCCAAGGTTGACTATGAGCTTGGAATTGTATCCCAGATTGGGGATGAGATTGGTCTCGAAATTGAGAGTTTGGGTGAATATTATTTTGCATCTGAGGGATGGTTAGTACATGAAGGTCAGGTCTTATCCTGGGCTGAGAAGCTGTAAGAGGTGGGTGCTGTATCTCCGGTCGATAAGATCCAGCCTGCGGCTGATATTGCATCTGGGCCTGATGAAAACTGTGTCCAGCTTGCAGGGTGCAAAATGTCGGTGTTTCAAACCGTGCTCGAGATGGAACTTGACCCTGGAGTTGACGCCCTCGATTGTTACTGGGCCCTGTTGGGGGATGGCTTGTCATTTCTTGGGGCATGGCTCCATAGACACGAAGCTTGCCGATCTGGTGGCTTTGCGTGTGGGAGATTTGGCTGCTGGTGGCGAGCGTGGGAGATGAGCTCCCGACCGGTGAGGTTGTTAAGTCTATGAACTGGGTCTCAGCTGTGGTTGCCGAGCTATTCTTAGGAGGCGTCATCACCTTTCCCGGTCGAGTAGATGGCCAAGAACCATTAATAAGCTGCTGTGGCCCCTCTAAATTTCCCACTGCATGCCTGGCATACTGACTTCCAACAGATGAGGTGTCAGGAACTGCATAGCAAAGCTCCATTTCTTGCTGATGAGGGACTCCTCTTGCTGTGGATACGTTTTGGCTCCCAGATTTTTTGCCTGGGGCCGAGGAAGTAGGAATAGGCCGTCTTTCTGCATTGGTTGAAAGTCGCCCTGGGCCAAGTTCATCAGACGCAGCTTGGTTCTCTAAAGGATTTCCAGGGCCATCGCTGTTGACGCCCATCGTATCTCTTGCCAATGCCCCCGGATTGCCGTGGGATACATCTTTCACCAGCTGTTCGCCCTCATCACTTGAATCGGATGAGATGGTCTGGATTGAGACTGTTCTCATGATGATGGGTGATGGACTCTGGCTTCTTTTCTCGGTTGAGGGCATTACTATTGGTCCATCTCCAGATTCCGCATGGCTTAAGTACGATTCACAGGCGGTCGCCCCAGTCGGGACTGTAGTAGCACCGTTTAGGGACGAGCCTTGGAATTTTTTATCGTCAGAAAGTACGAGTGTGTTTTTGGACGTCGATTGTTGACTTGGACTATGCCATTCCGACGGTCCGGGGGAGCGATCCATGCTCGCCTCAATTCCTTCTTGAGGCTCACTCAATCGATTATCATCTTGACGTATACTAGGTGAACTCATGCCACTTGTCCCCGAAAGGCCATTGTTTTGGACCTTTTCAGCATCCGAAGTTAGGGGGTCATCGTCTTGATTCTCTCCTCGATCTGTTTGGCTATAGAGGCCATCGTCTGGTCTTTCTTCGACATCACCCCCTTGCTTGGATATGTTATCGGGTTCAGTGTCTTTGCCATCAGCTCTAGGACTCGCGCAAATTTCGGTGTCAGTTCCATCTCTGATATTTCCCGAGCTGCTGGGACGTCGGCTGCCTGGCTCTGTTACAACATTCGCCAAGATGGCTGATCTGTTCACATCGGCCTGCTGTATGAGGCGCAATAATGGCTGGTAATACTCCTGCTTCATGATAACAGGGTCCATCAGATCAAAATTTCCCAGGTTTGTTCCTTTTACCCACGCTGGAGGACACGTCTCCAGGGTGTTGTGAGTTAAGCATAGACCAGGGTGCGCTCGAGACGATTCGAACGCTCCACCATCCTCATATCCCTTTTTCCACCTGTATTTTCCCGTGGCCAGGTCATAGATACAGCAGTCAGGCATAAACTGGACCAGATTCAGCGTCTTGAGGTCGCCATTGATTCCAATTTCAAGCATATTGTCAAAAGGAAGGACGAGAACTGGGATATACTCTCCCCCAAGATAGACGAGGCATATGTCGCCAGGTTGACGACGTACATACAATCTTTCGTTGCCTTCATTAGTATCGTCGTACTTTGACGTTTTAGACCCTCTGTCGTCGTAGACGTCATCTTCTGTGTCCTGACTACTCCGAGATGTTTCGGCTTTGTCGCTCATCAAGGCTGCCTTTCGGCTTCCAAAAGCCTGTCCGCCCCTTTTGTCTTCGTCTTTGCCACCTGTGGTCCGATCCATCGACGTTGGTGAGTTCTTCTGAACAGCTTCTTTCGTGAAAGCGTTATTGTTTTGCTCTGCACGGCTCGCCGTACAGTACTTGACTCGTATGCCCATCTGATCGATAACATCCTTATAGGCTTTTGAGTATTTATCGTGCTGGAGACTGCCCAAGTGAAATGCGGCATCCATGAGTGGATTGCTACCTCCAAATTTAAGTCCGTGTTCCTCGCACCGAATTATATACCATAGACCCTTATTGGAAGGATACTGAACAATGGTCTCCTTGTGTCCAGCAATAGTATTATCATATACCTCTCTATAGCGGATAGTTCTCTCCTTGCTCTGGTTTTTGGTGGGTGGCTTCTTCCACCGGCAAGGCTTCTTTCGTGGTTGGAGACGGCTCGCATTAGAGAGCTTTCTTTTTCTCTATCAGCGTATTAGCATGTGAATGGTCCTTCTCATGAACGACAGATATCTTACCCCTTGGACAAGAAATTCTTCGTCTACCGTCACACCTAGGGTGGATTGATCGTCAACCTCTTCGGAATCATCATCCGCGTCAGGCTCAAACTCGGAGTCTATATCGATAGCGCTCCTTTCGCTGCCCTCAGCCTCCATTAAAGAGTGATGAGTAGTCTCTGCATCAATTTCATTCATGCGGCTGCTAGGGAGAGCATCAGGGAGGACCTCATTCGACTCTGCCATTGCGTTGTGGCCGATTTGGCCCGGCGCTTCATCACAAGGTTCTTCATCGTGAATCCCTCTGTTAACACCCTCAGCCGATGAACCTCCGTCAATTGCGACGTCAATAACTGTCTCAAACTCCCTTTGTGTCTCTTGAGCTGTGTGTTGAATAACTTCATCGGGCTGCTGCGCCTCAAGCCCTGTGCCTCCCTGAACATTCTCCGCTCCGTGGAGCATCATCCCATCCCAACTACCAGCAGGGAAAGAATGGAAAAGAGCTATCTGGAGCGGCCTCAGCAGCTCCATTTGTCGTTTCTCACACGCTTCCTCCTCCTCTACCTGGTTGGCCTCGTGCTCAGCCCGAAAACTCCATCGCTGCGACAGTAGAGACTGCAATTTCTCTTCAATGCTTTGTCTTTCCCCTGGACTTGAATTTTTGTCGAACGAGTCCATGACATTACAAATCGAGCGACTCATCTCCTCGTCCATCTCTTGGTATTGCTCTTGCAGAGTTTTGAACCCGTTGAGGGTCTGCCTCTCAAACTCGTTCAAGTACGCCTTCATCATGCCAAAGACTCGACGGACGGTGGGTTGCGGCGGTACTTGTCCGCTACCACCCTCTTCCGCTGCCATGATTTGGGCTGATAAATTCCAAGTGTATTCGCTCAAATATCAAACGAGGCGGTTTTGGCTGGGTTAAGTTCGGGCACAGAAGCAGAGCGGAAGCTGAGTTGGCCAGGCCTTGTGTTGCACAGGGGAATAAAGGGCTAATGTTTTTTTTTCTTCTCCCGCTCGACAGAAAGCCGAAAGCATGGGAGGACAGAGCGGCGAGGGCATGGCCAGATATTCGAAAGTCTTCCATTGGTAATGTTGGTTGTAGAGTGTTGGTCGTGAATATGCAGTTGGTCCTTATGTCGAACTCTTTGGTACTAGGCGGGTGGAGTATCGTCATCATGCCTGCATGAATGGGCTGGTTCGCAGCACCGACATGTCCCGTGAGTAATATGACTGATTTTGGGTGGGGATGGGGGAGCCGATCCCCTGCAAACCATCCATTCCAGTATCTGGGAAGGGCATCCGCCGAGCCGGCCAGTCTTCTTAGTTATGTTTGGTGAGCGGCGGTTCGCCGCTGCAGAATAGATAGGAACTAAAACTCTCACCTGCCACTTAGTGTAGGGCCCGCAGTCGTATTCCATCCACGAATATACCCTCCTGTATGAGCAGCTCTACCAACTCAAAATGGTATCATGTAACGGAAGAAGCCCACATAGACTCAGCATTTAGGCGATGGCCTAACAAGAATGCCATGACATTCTCGGATAAGATTGGTTAAGCAATAACTCAAGAGGTTAGCTGTATGTTATTCGTTGTTGATTGTGGTCGGTGGCCACGGGGTGCCTTGCGCTTTCACTCTCACTACTGGCAATATTATTACTGGCGGCCAAGGCCCAAGTGCCGAGATCGTGGCCGAAAACTGGCGACTACAAGGATGAGGATGAGGGGGAAGATAAGGACTAATGTAGGCAGGCTGATTGAAACTAGCATTGAGATTTCTACTTTTATAGGCACGTTGGTTTCTTTTCTTCTTCCTCGGTGTGTCCTGTGAGTATGCGACTATCTCTTATACACTGGCTCGGTAGTACGCTAATAACGTAGATGAAATTAGCCACTGAATGAAAGCACAGAGCGAAAACGAAAAGAGAAGGAGAAGGAACGAGCATACTCCAAGAAACAACGGCCGACAGCGGGCGTCGTGATTGTTTTTAAGCCCTTGAATCTCCTCGAGTATCACGCGCATTTCTTTGCAGCTTCGCTCAACGGTGGCAGGCTTTCCCCCCTCATGCTGCCAGCGGCGAACGTCATGCCACATCTTATCGTAACGGCCAAGCTTCCTTTGTATGTGGCAGCACACTGTACAAATTGTAGGTTGTTCTTCGGTCTCATAGACCAGCATGAGGCCACAAGTCTGGCCTATGCGGTATTCCCTGTTGCACTGCTCACCGAAATGGCCCCATCGCCAATAGCCACATTCCCAACGGATTTGGTGATAGTAACACATACTTACACGTACAGGATGGGGATTGGGACAGTGAGCCTGCAGGCCTAGTAAACTCGGTACTAATACGGGGAAAAAGAACAAAAACTAGGAAAACGAACATTAGGAAGGGATGAAAAGGCCCTTTTTATAGAGGCGAGCCAACAAAACTGTTGGCTGTAAAGCATGTCCACGACCAACAACCCATTCTCAGCCTGGTGTGTGTGTGGATTCTCTCAAAGTTGTGCCACATGTTGCACCACTGGTGGAGGGGTAGAGAGCAAAGATTTCTGAGCCCCAAGAATGTAAATTGGATGCCACTGCGTAACGTCACTTGCTTTGTTTCATGTATTCACTTGTTACCGTTATCAGCCGGTGGCCTCGACAGCAGGTTACGCGATACCATCGCAGTGTGGAGCATGGGCATTTCCCTTTTACACTACTGGCTGGCCAGCCGAAACAACACGTTGAGTGAGACTTCTTTCATGAGTACTTTGTATTCTAACAATTAGGAAGTCATTTTGAAGCATCTAGATGAATGGCTTGTGGGCCAAGCACATATCAGAGGTGTCTAGGTAGCTATAGGGTACCTACCTAATGGTCTTGTGGGATCGTACTCCGACCGTTGGCGCGGTTGGACCGTGAGAACAGTCGGACGCTTGTCTGTCCCTGGTGCTGGGCTTGTTGCAGGGAGTGGGGAGGATCGGCCACCGCTGGGGTAATCACACTGTGTTTTTGACTAACAGCGGAGCCACCGCACTCACGCTGGTGGGTTTCTGCATGGAGCGCGCGCCAGCACGAAAACGTGACCTGGGTTCTCGATGAGACTCCACTCGTGAGGCTGTCCAAGGGTGTTGTGGCGGCAACAGCTGGTGGCAGTGCCTGCACGAGGTCGACTGCTGGACCGTCTGTAGCAGCCTTATGCGTGCGTCGAGTTTTCCCCTCATTTCCGTCAACGTCCAAGAGCGTCCCTTCCTTTCCTCTCAACAATGTTCCGAGTCTCCCATTCCGCGACACCCATTTCGACCAACAATTACGCATCGAAGAAATAAGCATTTGTAGTATACAACCAGGTGGACACTTCGCTTTGTGGGCGGAGACGACTTTGACGCCAAAACCATACCGAGATGATGGCCTTTCCCCATCAAAAAGGGCGGGTAACCCCAGACGACGGCCTAGAGAGTGGGTCACCTGCTTCGCACGACCAGTATACAATCGCCTGGATCTGTGCGCTACCCATAGAGATGGCCGCGGCTCGCGCCATGCTCGACGACGTACACCAAGACCTGCCCAGGCATACGAACGACACCAACACCTACACGCTCGGCAACATCCAGCGCCACAATGTTGTCGTTGCGTGTTTGCCGACGGCCCAGTACGGAACGAACAACGCGGCGAACGTGCTAACCCACCTCATACGCACCTTCCCATCGATCCGCCTTGGTTTGATGGTGGGAATCGGAGGTGGAGTGCCGAGCAGGGTCGATATGCGTTTGGGCGACGTCGTTGTCGGGACGAATGTGATACAGTACGATCTAGGGAAGATCATCGGAGACGGACAGATTCAACGCACTGCGAACCCGAAGAGCCCGCATCACCTACTCGGCACGGCCGTATCGTCCCTACAAGCAAGGCATGAGCGCGACGGTAGCCGAATCCCACTTATATTAGAAAGGAAGTTCGACGGAGACTCCAAGTACGGCCGCCCAATCACGGCAGACCGCCTCTTTCTCTCGACGTACGATCATACTACAGGACCTAGCTGCGATGAATGCGACCATTCGAAGCTGGTACCTCGAAGCAAGCGGAGCACGGATAACCCGATGATACATTACGGCACGATCGCCTCGGGCAACCAAGTCATGAGGAACGGCGCCCAGAGAGACAACATCGCTCAGCAACTGGATGCCATCTGTTTCGAGATGGAGGCTGCCGGTCTGATGGATATTCTCCCCTGCCTGCCTATCCGGGGGATTTGCGATTATTCTGATTCTCACAAGAACAAGGAATGGCAGAGATATGCCGCAGCCACCGCGGCTGCGTATGCGAGGGAGTTGTTAGGGGTGCTCCCCGTCGCTGAAGCGCAAACGAAGGTTGCTCCGGCGCCGAATTCTCGTAAGTCAAGTCCAGTGTTTCCGGACCATGCTCTCGTTACGGATCACGCCTAGCGTGGCACAGATATCGAGCGCATCCCAGAAATAGACAACGAGAATAAAACCTCCGTCTTATCTCCAATACAATCCACCACGTTGTCATGCGGCCTCAAAATGCTGACGTCAATGTCTTGTAGTGCAGACTTCCTTCCAAGTCGCCTTTGGCCTACAAGGCGTGCCCGTATCAGACAAGTTTGTCGATAGACCAACCGACAGGGCTGCGCTCGAGCAGTGTCTTTTGCCACAGCAGCCCCCTACCGAACGACGGAAGGTATGCGTTTTGCATGGGCTTGGCGGCATCGGCAAGACGCAGCTGGCTATCGACTTCGCCCGTCGTTACAAGGCCACCTTTAGTGCGATCTTCTGGCTAGATGGGCGGTCTGAGGATCAATTGAAGCAGAGCTTCTCCAGATGCCTTGGCAGAATCCCTGAACTTCGGACCGCTAGCCGCAACGACTTGAACCTTAAAAGCAAGGAGGGTCTCGACGTTGCGGTGATGAAAGTGATTGAGTGGCTCGCTAGACCGAGCAATACTCAATGGCTGCTGATTTTTGACAATGTCGATCAAGATCAGCAGCAAGGTGGTGCAACGGGGACATATGACATCCAGCAATATTTCCCTGGAGACCATGGTTCAGTCCTGATAACGACACGATTATTACGCTTGCAGCAGCTGGGTAGCTCAAAGCATTTGACCCACGTCGACCCAGACCAGAGCAGGGCCATTCTACAGACGTGGTATGGAAAAGAACTGCGTGGGTTACAACTCCCGGTCACGCTTCAGTCCTTGCCACGGCGCTAACGTTGGTTCTAGATTGGCGCCCAGATTACGACACCCTTCTCGAGTTGTTACAAGGTCTACCACTTGCTTTGGCGCAAGCTGCGTCATACTTGCGTGAGACAGGCATGGGTGTTGCAACCTACATCCAGATCCATAACCAACAATGGCGAAAGCTCATGGAATCTGATGATCCTCTGACGGATTACCACCAAGGAAGTATTGCCACTACATGGGCAGTATCTCTCGACGCGATCGAACGTAAGAGTACGGATGCCACGAATGTATTACGGCTGTGGGCGTGCCTCGACAATAAACAGTTCTGGCATGGTTTACTCGAAGTAGCCAAATCTGCGGACTCTGAAGAGCAGTGGCCACCTTGGCTGTTTCGTATGGCAAACGATGTGACCTGTTTTGCAGATGCGATGGGGCTTCTGCTCCGTTATTCGATGATCCAGGCCCAAGCAGAACCCAGTGGAAGTTACGCCATGCACCCAGTAGTGCATCGATGGGTACTGCATCTGGACAGCAACGAGAAGAATAGGGATTTTGCGCGCCTGGCACTTGTATTGGTCGGTCATTTAGTACCATTCCGAGAGACGAAAGAGTATTGGATTCTGCAGCAGAGGATCCTTCCCCATGCAGAGCAATGTTCAAGGTGGATACAAGAGGACTTCTTACGATCGGATGAGACAGCTACTAGTGATAAGGCTGTGATAGACTCGGTTCACTGCCTTGGGATTCTCTACGGGGACCAAGGCAAGTTCAGCGAAGCTGAGGCAATGTACAATCGAGCACTGGAAGGGTACGAGAAGGTACTTGGATGTGACCATACATCGACCCTCAATACCATCAACAACCTAGGTGTTCTCTATAGGGACCAAGGCAAGTTTAGCGAAGCTGAGGCAATGTACAATCGAGCACTGGAAGGCAGGGAGAAGGTACTTGGATGTGACCATACATCGACCCTCGGTACCGTCAACAACCTAGGGCTCGTCTACTGGAACCAAGGCAAGTTTAGCGAAGCTGAGGCGATGTACAATCGAGCACTGGAAGGCAGGGAGAAGGCACTTGGGCGTGATCATACGTCGACCCTCGATACCATCAACAACCTAGGGATCGTCTACGGGGACCAAGGCAAGTTCAGCGAAGCTGAGGCAATGTACAATCGAGCACTGGAAGGCACGGAGAAGGCACTTGGGCGTGACCATACATCGACTCTCGAAACCATCAATAATCTAGGTGTTCTCTATAGGGACCAAGGCAAGTTCAGCGAAGCTGAGGCGATGTACAATCGAGCACTGGAAGGCAAAGAGAAGGCACTTGGGCGTGACCATACGTCGGCCCTCGGTACCGTCAACAACCTAGGGGTCGTCTACTGGAACCAAGGCAAGTTCAGCGAAGCTGAGGCAATGTACAATCGAGCACTGGAAGGCAGGGAGAAGGCACTTGGGCGCGACCATACATCGACTCTCAACACCGTCTACAACCTAGGGGTCGTCTACAGGGATCAAGGCAAGCTTGGAGAGGCAGAGACGACGTTTGACAGAGCACTGGAAGGGTACGAGAAGGTACTTGGATGCAGCCATACATGGACTCTTGATACCGTCCACAAGCTGGGGGTTCTTTACAAGGACCAGGGTAAGTTTGAAGAGGCCAAGACAATGTTTAACCGAGCACTGGAAGGATTCCAGTCCACCCTTGGACAAAGCCACCAAAAGACGCAGACTATTACGCATGACTTGCAGCTTCTGCACTCCAGCCAAGGTAAGGGCCACCGAACTATAATTCTGTGTGCACGTCGCCTGATCGAAATAGATACATACCCGAGCAGACCTGTAAGGATTGAATCGGCAAGTGGGACGATGTTTCTCAAAAAGCTTGCGGACAAATTTCGCAATAACGTCCAGTTTCGCAAACACCGGAAACGGTAAGAAAGTACAATTGGCATAGGCATCTTCTCTAGGCAAGATGAATTCGCTATCTGTACCTGCTAAAAATTGCTTAAATTGAACACAAACCAACCCTGCATAGAGACCTCTCATTGTCACATCGAATTGGGTAGGTGTTTGAGTTTAGTCGAGTACCGGCTTGGATCGTACCCTAAGAGTGATGTAGAGGCGCACGGTGGATTTCATCCCAAGAGCGGCCGGCCTGTCTCATCGTGCGCACTATACTTTCCTCCTTCGCTGTCTACTTCCAGCGGGATGGCGTCGCCCTATAAAGCAAAGCCGGGGACGATCCTCTGTCTTCGGGATGCGGAACGGATGTCTGAGCATGTAGCTGATCCGACTCAGGGGTCCATTCAAGCTGTAGTTGAAACGTCGTCCTGCTAACCTCGGTAATGCGCTTCAGACAAACGTTGCTGAGTGGCCATTCCTCGAATCGAGCAACGCATGTGCCAAAATCGGACGGGGACTGCACCTGTTCGCGGTATTGCTGGGCTGTGTGATGTTCGACACCTCCTAGGAGACCGCGCAGGCCTTTTTGTAGACCGTATCTGACAAGAGCTCAGAGCGCCGAGAGGCGAGGGGTAAGGGGATAAAGGTACTTTCCGACGCTGGCGACGATTCAATTCTTCGTCTTCGTGATCGTCTTCAGATTCGTATCTCTGAACATCCGGTAACGAAGGACAACAATCCTCGTCACGACCGTGTTGTGGAACGTGAAGACCATCTTCGCTATCAGAATATTCGGTATGTGTATCCCCCCATCCATATCTTGCACCATCTGGCGTGTGCGGAGGGATGTGTGACGAGAACGGTGTTGAGAGAGCCCCCTCACAGGACAGAGCGCGTTTGGGTTCCGAGTAGCGATCCAGGTTCGGCCTCCAAGGAGCCAGATTCAGTGTTACTGGATGAGCAGCTCCTGCGGTCATGGTTGTGGCCTTGATCCGGTGGCAATTCAGGCGACAGCGCCAGTGATAGGGATGGATTGTGAGCAATGGTGGTATGATCTTGCTCGGCGCTTAGGCACGGCGTCTGAGCCCTCACCTCGGGACTGGCAGTCATGGGACTGTATGTGCCACCTTGAGGGGGTAACGGGACTGTTTGCAAACCATTGCCAGATTTTTCGCCAGACCCGTCATCAGCAGTCATTGCCACAGGTTCGCCGGATGCCGGGATGACCCCGGTGATAGGCTGCTCGTCTAACACAGTCTGACATTGCTGATTTTTCGCGTTGGTAGGGGGGCTGCCAATGTCGACATCGCCAGCAGACGTGAAGTTCGTCTGGCAAAGAGTTTGCACATTTGGCTCAGGATCAGCAGATGGGTCCAAATGTGAGCCGTACACCCGGATGGAGTCGCCTTCCACTCCAACCTAGGACTCTGTTGGCGTAGTTTCCATAGTGATTGCGGCACGCGCCTCTGTTGAGCTGTGTTTGGTGCCCATGCTGTCTACGTGCTGACTGTCAGGGCTTGCCCCGGGAAAGTCCCAAAATGAAGAATTTACTAAAATGGGGTGCGATGCTGGTTGCAGTTGTTGTGTATGACTGCGGACTGGGAATCTTCTCCCCCGTAGCCCTCGTCTTCTGCATCACTGTCCTCAGGTATCACAATGGCGGTGTACTGGGATGCTCCAGGACCCGAGAGTGCTTTTCCATCGCACGGCGGTGGAGTGTCAGCGTGTAGGATAGGGGGGCACAACTCTGCCGCAACCATTGCTGGTCGGCGTCGGACGCCGTCGAGGCCATGTTGGAGTTATGGAGTGTGTAGGCTAAGGAAGAAGGTTGGTGTCTTGGCAGTGCGTTGAAGCAGAAGATGGATGGGAAGTTTGCACCTTGTATGCTCGCGATTGAGTTACACGGATCGCACAGCCGGCAGGAGCCCTCCCCGGTGTTATTCTGCTGCCTCTGTGCACCACCAAAAACAAAGCGAGCCGGGTGGAAGAGACTGAAATGTAGCCGCTCCCGCTTTGTGCCAACCAACCCACCCCGCCGGGCCACACCGATGCAGCCATCCTGGGCAGATGATCCCCCCTCGTCCTAGCTTCGCTGCAAATCACCGTGGGTCAAGCTGCTCGTTGGCAAGGCAGAGTTCTCGGACGTGCCAGATGAGGTAAGTCATGGGGGCAATTGGAGTGTCAACGCATGACGTGTGACCACTCCCAACTGGTCAGACAGCATCGGGATGAAACTTTCCGGCAGTAGCAGCCCTCCCGTCTGACCGTGATGGAGCCCGACTCCGCGCCCGCATGTTTGATCGTCCCCAACCAGGGATTCGTTGGGCCAACGAGAGGGCTCGAAAGCTCTGTAGGCCGCCATAAGCGCTTCATAATCCTACAAATGTGTGGCAACCAGGGTTGGCATGCATCCAACACGCCAACAACTCGCCGGAGTACGCCCGTCTCCGTCCTCTCCGCTTCACCCAATCACCCCTGGCGGCATGTCAGCTTCCCTTCCTGCGAAGTTGCTGAGCCATCATGAGTTGCACAGAGACGGGCGAAACGAGGGCCAGCAAGCAGTACTCGAGAGAACGTCCCCGCAAGCGGTAGGTGGTCTCGGCAACCCCTAAACAAGGTAATGGTGACTCGGCCTCCGTCGGGCGAGCCGTCGCACACTTTGGCCAGTCTGAGGACCAACCGGGCGAGCAATTTTATGCCGGGAGCCCTCGTATCAGCTTGTGCTCGTTTTGGAAAGGAAGCCAAAAATGGCACCATCCCCGTGATGCATGGGAGGAGATCAGCCACTGCGGCATTTCCGCTATTGGCTGACCATCTGTCGGAGGCCTCATGAGAATATGTGTCGTCACGCGATGTTCAGCTGTTGCGTAAACCTTGCCGCATTGCAGCGTTGCAAAGCGATCCTCTGCCTAGGGTGCGCCTCTGAACTATTAAGCTTCGCATATCTTGTGAGATGAAGATCCCAAGAGAATCCGTACGAGAAGAAAGGTAGAACTGCAAGCAACACCAGGGGGAATGATGATCATGAGTAGTATAGCGTTTCTCATGATCCTCGAAATACGGCATTGCGACGGTCGGTCAATCTAGCAGAAGTAGAGCTTGATTCTAAACGAGAATAATGACGTGGCGAGAGTAGACAAGGGGGTCAGGGTGAGGCTGGCTATGTTTGCAAAGGAGGGAGAATCTAGTGCAGGCTGAGGTGGAGGAGGAGGATGGGAGGAAGTAGATGTCAAAGACACATGTTCACGGGGTTGGATGTGGTCGACGTCTCTTATACGAAGGGTCACGTGATACACGGTCGAGCTGCCATGCGACGGGCGCACCTTGCCCGAATGGGCGTGGCCGCTAAACTGGAGGCAGCAGCAGCGAGTCACGGTTACTAAATGCAAGCTTGTCCCAGATGTTTTCTTGTTCCATTGCGAACTCGGTCCAAAGGGTGATATGTCGTGGGTAGATCCCGCTGGTGGGGTCTGTCACGTCTCCTTGTGTCGTCAAGGAACAGTCAGTCACGGCCTTCACAGCTAGGCTGAGCGAATGGCATGTTTCGAGGTATTGCTGGAGTGGCAGCGGTTGAGATGCGCTTGCGCGTTCCTCAGCTTCTCGACGTCGCTGTTGCTCTTCTTCGCGTTGTTGACGTTCGTGCTGGGCATTACGCTCCGCGGCTTCTCGTCGACTCCTTTCCTGCAGTAGTTGGGCCCGCAGTTATTCAATGTTAATGCCGTCCATGGGCCTTGTCGTGTGGTGGGGCTGACGCTTAGTGTTGATAATCGGCCGTGGGATGCGCAAAGAGATCGAGCGCCACAGCCGGCACAGCCACATCTATTAACAGTAGCCAAACACGTGATGTGGCTTCATAAGCGGCTACGCCATGACTAATATTCTACTCGCTCGTGACAAACATCGACACCACGCTCAATTTCGAGCGCACCCAGCAACACCATCATCCGAGAATGTGGAGTCTGACATTGACTGACATAATAATGCTAGCAGATGACAAATTTGTTGGTCAGCCGTAATATCGCCATCTTTATCAATGCCCACTGTTGATTGGACTGCCTAAATAGCGCACACACCCCTAATGCGGATCAACCCCCTGCTCTGAGTTCAAGCTATTTCAGGCAGTAGCTGTTTCACCGGAAAGTGAGCGTTTATTACGTTCACCGTTTTCTTATTTAGGAAGGTGGTCTAAAGTGTATTAAAAATCATTCTTCGTAAATGAAAATATCTAAGAGCAACGGTTGCTTTAAAGAGATACGTCAGGTTCCAAAGATGGAGGCCAAGGGATGACCTTTTAGACACCAATGCTCCCAGAATGCGAGGACATGACGGGATCGCGTGTTCTCGAATAGGTATGGTCGTATGTGGCAGTCTATATTTCAAATTCAAACTATATTTCGAGCTGGTGCTGTGTTTCAGTCACCAGCATAACATGCAATTTCATCAAAAAGTAAATCGGGCAAAATCATCCATTGCTAACTGCAATGGTCAAGACTTAGTTTAGCTTTATCTGCTATATTTAGACAAGTCTTTTTTGGCAACTCTTCTATATAGATACCTAGCTAAAGTGATAACCAAAATCTTTATTTCACTGACGAAAGTTATCTTGTAAATGGTAGGAAAAGGTAGGTGGCATATTAAGCATTGCAAAGCCAAACGCAGCAAAGCTGTAGATATCTTGAGACTTTTTTTTTTGCATAAGGCTGTATGTAGTCAGTGTTCCCGTGTCCAAATGTCCTTACATCTTCAGAGACTATGCTAGCTAATGTGATGTGTGCCTTTTGAGGTTGACAGAGAGCTATAGGGTAGGCTAATCCTACTGACATCACTGAGTCATAACACGTGACTCCCTCCAGGTTATCCAGTCACCACTATATCCCCAGCTGGTCAGTGACATCTCACGTTCCAACTTGCAATCAAGGTACCTCTCACAATTCTTGCTGTACGTTTGAACCTCAGTACGAGATGGCAACTCAGGACAACCCCGCACCATCTCGTGCAGGCGCACAACTCAAGACCCCCAAGGGAACGCGCGACTGGGTTGGTCAAGATTTGCTGTTGCGCGACTACATCTTGTAAGCGATCCTCTTCTTTACGTGAACACTGGTTGGAACATCACTAATTTCCATTTCCCTCGTAGTCAAACGATCACCGACGTCCTGAAACGTCACGGCGGCATCCCCCTCGATACTCCTGTATTCGAACTTCGAGATATTCTTTCCGAGAAGTACGGCGAAGACTCCCGATTGATATATAATCTCGAGGATCAGGGCGGTGAGCTTTGTTCGCTCAGATATGATCTTACCGTCCCATTTGCTCGATGGCTTGCCATGCACAGCAATGTGAAGCAGATAAAACGGTATCAGATCGCTAAGGTTTACCGCCGTGACCAACCTGCTATTGCCCGCGGTAGATATCGCGAGTTTTACCAATGTGATTTTGATATTGCGGGGATTTATGACCCTATGATCCCTGATGCTGAGATTCTCTGTATTATCAGCGAAGTTTTTGAAGCATTCAATTTTGATATGACCATCAAATTGAACCACAGGCGCATCTTGGATGGTCTATTCACTGCTGCAGGTGTCCCCGAGGATAAGATACGGCCTGTCAGCTCTTCAGTTGATAAGCTGGACAAACTTCCATGGGCAGATGTGAAGCAGGAGATGGTGGAAACCAAATCAATCCCTGACGATGTTGCGGATCGTATTGGAAAGTACGTTATGCGAAACGGGTCTTTGCGCGAGATGATCGACACCCTTCGTGCGGATGAATCGCTCTCCGACCAGAAGGATATCAAAGTCGGAGTTGACGACATGGAGCTCTTATTGTCGTATCTTGAGGCTATGGGTGTTGCGGACAAGGTGTCTTTCGACCTGTCACTCGCTCGTGGCCTGGACTACTATTCCGGGCTAATCTTTGAGGTTATTCCAAAGGCCTCGACCCAGGTCGGTAGCATCGCCGCCGGAGGCCGGTATGACGGCCTCGTCGGCATGTACGGAAAGCAGCCAGTGCCCTGTGTTGGCATCTCGTTTGGCGTTGATCGAATCTTCACCCTCTTGGCTGCCCAGCGGAAAAAGAGCACATCTGAGCTTGAGCACGAGACGGATGTCTTCATCATGGCCTTTGGAAGCAAGGAGTCTGGCGGCTATATTTTGGAACGTATGAAGATTGCTCGGGAGCTGTGGGCCGCTGGCATTCGTGCTGAATTCTCTGCTAAAGTCAAGCCCCGGGTGCAGGCGCAATTCAACGCGTCCAGTCGGGCCCGCCTCACGGTTATCTTGGGCCAGGAGGAGATGGAAAACGGGCAAGTAAGGCTGCGCTCTGCATTGGAGAGTGACAAGGATCAGAAGGACAGAGGAGAGCTCATTTCGAGGGAGAAAGTGGTAGAAGAGGTACAAAAGCAGCTGTCAGCACTTTCAGTTACGTCTGAATAGACTAGCATAGACAAATCATGAGTAGCCGCTTGCCATCCTGGAGCTAGAAAGGCTTGGTGACAGTAAGCTCAATTTAGTATTTAGGTTGGCGCACCTGCGTCAAATTACTAGCCGATTCGCTTAGCTCTACACTTTCCTGCTTACTATTAGAACCTAGACTTTGTTTAAACAGACACTCGTTCCCTAGAGGAGCGGACATTCAACCCTTGGTTATCCATCTTGAAGGCATTGACTCATATTGAGCAACTTTTCCAGAAGGCTCCTGCTTATGCCCCCCAGGCTGGCTACAGCATTGAACAGGCAACTCACCGGCCGTTCCAGGTGTTGAAACCCTGTTTCAGGAGGCTCTGGAAATTTCTCTTGGAGAAGCGAAATATTTCATTTGCTTTAAAAGGTTGGGTTCTCCGCGTTTTGGAGGTCCGCTTTTGCCTTATGAATGGAAACCTCAAACAGTTTCCCGGTCAGCTCGAGGTCAAGTCGTGGATAGAATACAGTGAGGCGGATTCTGACCTTGAAAGTAGGATCAATGCGGAGAATGATACTTGTGATGGTAGTGCGTTGCAAGCCGATCTTGTTTCGCTTTGCCAAAAACATCAGAATTATATAAATCTATTATAAAAATATAGAAAGTAATTCTAAAGGAATTCCTACTAAAATTAGTGTATTTAATACCTAGCTGCTTTACTTATATTACAGCTGCTAGTAGAAGATATATATCCGGATCGCCACAAGGTTGGGTGGCATCGCCTCCTCATCGCCGCCGGTGTGCTGCCACCCTCAGCCATCTTCAGATTCAATTATGTTATTTTCCTTAGCCAATTGACCCGTATTTTTGCCTAATCCCGGCACCATAGCGATGGACCACTATTACCGGAATAGTTGCAACTGCCACAATTGTAGCCTGCGTCCCGAAGCTCGCATCCGCACCGACTCTCTCTGACCACGGCTGCTGGAAATATCCCACCGCGAACCCGCCGACGGTCCTCGCAAAGTTCAGCCATCCACTAAGTTCCGCCGGAACTGTTGGGTATGAGTCCAGCGCGTACGCCGTGATAGCCACGGAATTGATCATGACACCGGTCGTAAAGATGCCCAGGCCGAAGATGACAGCGACGAGCGGTAGAGTTTTCTCCAAAGACTGGCCAATGAGTATAAGCGCGGGAATCATCAATGCTACGGAGACGTAGACAGTCCACAGGCGGACCTCGGATTCGAAAACGCCATTATGGCGCTTTACGTAGCGGCGCGCCATGTAGTCATTGAAGAAGTGGCCGAAAATTTCACCGATGAATACACCGCCTATATTGACAAAGTAGACGTAGCCAATCGTGGTGGTAGATAGACCATAGCCGCCAGCTTCTTGAGGTGTTGCTAGCAGGAGGTTCGTTGAGATATTGATGCCAATTGCCCAGGCGAAGCAGAGGAAGCTAAGAAAACAGTCAGCAGATAATCATAGAAGTCGTGACTAGCTAGACTCCTACTATGACAAGCATATCAGAAAGAAAGCGGGCTTCGTGATTGTCGAGAAAAAACGTTTACAAACGGAGGCAGTCGAAGGGAAGTAACCACTATGGTGCCGGACTCCCCAGACGCCAGTCAGTCTCCATAATCGTCCCAGGCCTCCAGGTCGTGCGGGCTGTTGCGAATCAGGCACATCGCGATTGTACCATGTCTCGTCCGCGAAGGCTAGTACGAGTAGAAGCTGGATGCCAGCGCATCCAGAGCACATCCAGTAGACATGTGGCCAGTGGTGCGTCGCCGCAATGATGAAATTAGCGAGACAGGGTCCAAGATAGGGGGAGGCAATGTAGAGCACTGCCCAGAGGCCGATCTTGCGAGCTCGTTCGTGGAAGAAGAAAATGTCTTTGAGAAAAGCAATAGATATGACTTGACCACTAGTGAGAAACAATGCCGAGACGACTCGCATAGCGTAGTAGGTTTCGTATTCGGTCGAGCACGCGCTGCCAATCTGGAAGCCGAAGCCGAAGACGGTTGTCCAGAAGAGTACCGGTCCGCGGCCCCAGATGGAGCTCACTGGCACCCAGATCAGACCACCGATACCACTATCAGAGTTGTAAGCGTACTTCTTTGAATAATCACTGCTCGAATTGTTTTACTTGAGAAGGACCGCTATGGCGTTGGGATCATTTGCTCGACCAGGAGTGATGTGCCACTGCGCAGCCTGCGGGAAGATAATGGCCGACCCAGCTGCCGCGGTGACATCAGCTGTCAATGCGGCCCATGCAACTGTAAAAAGAACTAGATGCTTTTTTGTCCAAGACCAATTCAAAGGATCGAAGGTGTTATCGGTGGGTTGAGGGAGGAGCACGGTCTATATCAGATAAGAGTTAGAGATGACATCCTTAGATCGCCAAGAGGAGCTAGCCTACATGTCCGTTAGAAGCAAACTTGATAGAAACTTGTTCATCTTGCCTCTCGAGACCCTCGGCATCCAGCAACAAACCACCATCTCTCCGAAGAGTGTCGGGGAGCGCCGTCACAAAGCCATCAGACTTTTGGGACTCGCGATGTGAGATCTCGGGTTTTTCGCTCATAGCTGCCGGCTGTTCTCTAGAATGGCGTTTGTAATTGAATTGCTCTCCAGCAAATGAACCGTGAAGGCAAGGGTATCGCCTCTTATAAACTTTCTTGTTGCGCGATTCTACCTACATACACAAGAGCGACCCCACGGGGGACAAATCCGGGGTAATGAGGAGGTGGATGCGCCTACAAGGACCCGCCGGATCTGATTCCGTTACCTGGACTGCGTTATGGTGCCCAGCAGCCATCTACCGGTAGTGGCCTGTGCCCGTATCTTCGGAACACAACGGCGCATGAGCTTACATATCTTCCTCATTAACAGCTGTCGCCAAACCCCCGCTCCGTTGAGCGACATGTCATGATAGCCAAGCTCTTGGCCCCCCGTGGCCCAGAGCGATGCTTGGATCCCGCTCAAGATCTTGCTTCCGAGCAATCCTTCACCTGTGAATATGATCATGCAACTGCTTCCATGACAAAAGCTACTGAAATCTGGACTTCCGAAGCAAGCTTGAATCTATTGTCTTTGCTATCTTGTCTTTGCTATCTTGCCGCTGATGGGCTTGACGCTCCGCTGCACTCTCGAATAGCTCGTCATAGTGAGCGCGTATTGCTTGCTAAATTACAATGAAACCTCGAGTATATACTCTTATGATGCTCAAAAAACATCATCGTTAGAACAGTTTGTGGCCCTAGACGCATGAAACTTGGAAACCATCCTTTGAATATCCAACCAGGTCCTTCTCTCAACGTAGAGGCCCGTAGAACATTCCAAGCCCCCTGCGGACCCGACGAGCTCATAACACGCGTCTTTACAACGTCCACGGGAGAACATATTGTTGTTGCGATCATGCCCGCCACAGCTGAAGAGACGAGTTGATTTGCCGTACTATCTCCCATGCCGGAATTCCGGCGGACGTACGATTTGCATATGTCATAGGATGCTAGTTGCGATGAATTCATCAGAGCTGCCCGTGTTGCATTGGCACCAACGCCTCGAAAGAGGCCGCTGAGAGGGCCTTCTTTCCTTATTATTTGCACCAAGCCATCGAAGACGTGTCTATATCTTGTCTGGTCCCGGAGAAGCTTAGCTTTGTCTGATTGCATCCTCACATTTACAATATCGGCTGGATTACCAACAACACCGGCGATGAAGCCTGAGAACGCAGAAAGAGGGAGCAGCATGGAACCCAAGTCCTTCTCGCCCGGTCTACCGGCTCTCAGTCGGATCTTCAAATCCTCATACACTCCAAATCGAACGGTCGAGTATGTCATTTGACGAAGTAGCGCCGCACTGAGGCCCGAATAAAGACCAGTGAACCCCTCGGTGAGTAGAATGCGTTGCATTGTACCAGACGTACATGCCTGTTGCGCGTTTGGGGTTGCTTGTAAGCGCACCTTGACTATGCAACTCATTAGATCACTTTGGCGTCTTGGACGAGCTCAACTCACCAAGATCCAAGGGATGTGTGAACAATGTCGCCATGGAGCTTGCACTCCCGCCGAACCAGAACGGATATTCCATTGTAAGCAAATGTGAGGGAATTTAGGCATTAATAGAATGAGTCAGGCCACAATCCACGTTCAGGATAGAGGCGTGTCCATAGTGATCGAGTCACAATGCAAGTATTTACTATTGCTATCTGTCAACAGTCGTCATAGGTTAGAGCTGCCACTTTATCATTTGAGTCAAATTGAATCAATTCAACATCGCTCTTGCCGTTGCTCAAACCCTGCCGGACTTCGGCTAAGTGTTTAGTTTTTGTCGCGATTGTCCGTGGTTGGTCCGTAAATGCGGTGCATGCAGTACATCCTGACAAGTGCGGTATAGAATCCTTCAAGGCAAGTTTGTGATGTTCGCACGCTGCTTACCTACGAGGAACCAGATCCGACCGAAGGCAGTACAAGTCCGGATCGTTTTCCTTAGTCTTCTGGATATGTAACCGCAGTGCGCAAGGCATCGCATCTTTCTACGGTGGCCACCGGAGCCTACCCCGAAACCTCGGAAAGGGTCCGCCACCCACCCGCAAGGCCATAGTTATAGGCATTTCATGAATCATAGCGGCAATCTCAGTGTTCAAACAGTGACCTCTTCGGAGTAGCCTTTCTTGTGATTCATTCATTGACCATGTCCGCACAAGCCTGGAAAAGACTGATCCGGTTTGCGGATGACAATGGAGAGGAGATGTTTGGGGAGCCTTGTATACAGTCGGATCATGAGCTCGAGCAGCTGCTGGCTAATGGCACTCTTCATGCGATTGAATACAAAGGTGTAGGCCCTTTTAGCCTTACGACGCGCGGAGAGAAAGTTCATGTCAAGGCTCTGCGAAACATCTTGCATCCATCCGATGTCCCGATTATTCGATGCATCGGACTCAATTATATCAAGCATAGTGAGCGTGGAAGTGATTCCGTCGAAGGCTGAACCACATTTCTGACCATTTTTTTAGTCGAGGAGGGAGGGCGCACGCCACCGCCATATCCTTCTCTATTCATCAAGCCATCAACATGTATTGCAGGCTTCGAGGACAATATACCTATTCCAAAAGTTGCGCAGGATGGCACGATAGATTACGAAGGCGAGCTGGTAAGATTCGAAAGGAGGCAGAAGCTTAAACTATGAGGTATTCGTACTGAGAGTTCCAGGCCATTATCATCGGCAAGACCGGGAAGAACATTTCCAAGAGTTCCGCGCTAGAATTCGTTGCCGGGTTTTGCGTATCTAACGATGTGTCATGCCGTGGGTGGCAGCGTGATCCCAAAAAAGCCGGCGGTGTACCTCAATGGTGCTTCAGTAAGGGCTTCGATCGATTTGCACCTTTAGGCCCAATGATGGTGTCTCCAAATATCCTTGGCAACGCCTCTGATCTTCATCTTCGAACGCTAGTCAATAATGTAGAACGCCAGAGTTCTAGCACAGGTGACTTACTCTTCGGGGTAGAAGAGATTATAAGTTTTCTAAGTCAAGGAACAACCCTCGAAACTGGTACAGTTATTTTGACAGGAACGCCATCAGGGGTAGCTATGGGAATGAAGGAGCCAAGATATCTGGGTGATGGAGATATCGTAGAGGTTAGAATTACTGGGCTTGGTTGCGTCAGGAACACAATGGTATTTGAATAACAATTCTGATGTGGACATTATGAGCACCGAGTGTTTTTCGTATCTGCAAATAGGTCAAGGCATTATGTCCAAGTCTATGTACTCAGTATAGAGAATGTATGGCTTTTCTAAAGGTCATAGTGCCGCTTCCTACCGCTTAATCAGTGACTTATTATGACTTGGGCTTCTGGATGAGAAACTGAATGCTATAATTGTACAGGACGTTGAGATGGATTAGTTAATGGTAACATGTCCATTAAATAGCTCAAGGATCGAATTGCCCTATGTAGGAGAACTTTTATCTGACTGCCAGAACGTTGTTTATATCCTAAAATTCCTTTATGTGGTACACAAGACAAGTAATATAGGTAGGCAGGAAATGCCTCAGTCAATTCAACAGTTTGAGGGGCTTCAAAGACCAAAGGTCTGAGCCGCAGCATTTTGATTACAGTCCTTTTCCATCACTCCACTACAGAATTTGCTTTCTTTCCTTCAGCCGGACGTAGAATTCTCTTTGTCGTACGAACCAAGCATTATGCGTTTTCCAAGATGCTTCAGGGTGAGCCAACTCGAGCTTGAAGTCCAAAATGAATCAGCTGTATTCTTCCTGTTCATAAACGGTGTAAACATGACTCACCTCGAATTTCCGTAGGATCGCAGGGACAAGCTTGTATAATTCTAGAAGGGAGATGTTCTTGCCAATACAAGTTCTTGCTCCCGCACCGAACGAAAACAAAGTATTGTTCATCTTCCGCCGCTGTTCCGGAGTTGCTTCGAGCCATCGTTCCGGGCGAAAATCGGCTGCATCCTTGCCGTACACATCTGTATCTTGATGAAGCACCCAAGCGGAGCAGCCAGCAATTGTTCCTCCGGGCAAAAAGTAGCCTGCTAGTTTGACACCATTGGCCGGCACCATTCTTTCCATTGTGAGGCCTACTGCTGGATGACAGCGTAAGGATTCATTGATCACGGCGCCTAGGTATGGCATGTCCCTGACTTCTTCCCACTGCGGAAGGCCGTCCTCTCGAGAGAACCCCCCAGCCTTGCTCTTTTCAGATATCTCCGCCAAGAGACTATCCATCGTGGAGGGATTTTTCAACAGAAAGTAGAAAACGGCTCGCATGGTGATGCCGGTGGTGTCGGACCCTGCAAACATATTGGCGACGGTGAGCGCTAGAACGAGCTGCTCCGTAATGAAGTCGGGATATTTTGCTCTAGCTTCCCTGAATCTGTTGAGGAAATCCCTTCTTTTAGACTTTTCCTCGCCCAAAGACTCATCATGCTGGCGCTCAGTGATGTGCTTTCTCGCAAATTGCGCGACAGGTGCACTCGTATTGATGAGGCCGCTCTGAGCTGCCCACAGTTTGAGAGGGTTCTTAATGAGGAGGTTGTCTAAAAAGGGGATTTGTCCGACCTTCAGGTGATTCATCGAGTTAGCATAAGCCTTGGCAGCTGTGAGTGAATTTCGAATCTGACGGAGCTTACCCAAGAAACGTAGTCGAGGAAGCTTTCCAAATCGCGAATGATGTTGTCGACGTCAGCCCCTTTCTCTACGAATCCCAGCCTCTTCGAGAATGTCAACTCTCCGATAACATCAAAGGCATAGAATTGTAGCCAAGCACCGAAATCACATATGCCATCTTCGCCGGGCTTGTCCACAAATCTCGTCTTAAGCTGCTTGAGGAACTCAATTGAGGTTGAGTCGACGAATGGCTCAAAAGCCACCAATGTGCTCATAGCATATGCATTAGACACAGATCGACGCAGCTTTGCATGATACCTGTCGTTTGCCGTGTTGAACATGGTCTCAAGCCTTTTGCCCTTCGCAAGAGCTTGCTGCACCGGATAGAATTGAGACTAGATAATGATCAGTATTTTACTCCACAACCTTGGATGGACGATTCGTGAATTACTTTTGACCATCCAGCACTAGGGCTGTAGATGATCTTGATTGCATCAGGATCGGCAATGGACACCGCTCGGGGACCGAGTCTCACTATAGGTCCATACTTTTGGTGCAGCGCGATGTGCTCTTCCTGCGCGTGACGGCGGCGAACGAGAAACAGCCTCCACAAGTCTGAAAAGCCTGCTATCCATGGCCCGGGGATATTGTGCAATCCACGACCATACTTGTTGAGGATTCCACGGAATAGGAGACCAGCTAGCAGCGCAAGTCCAACAATCTTCAGCGAGCCAAAACCGAGGTGTTCCAGGATCATGATCGCGGCGAACCAGTTGATGGTAGGCAGTCCTAGACGAGAGTGTTTCAATTTCACGAAGTTATAGCCAAAAAAGTCTGGAGTAAAATGACAAACACTTGCACGTATTTTGAGCTATGGCTCGAGATATCGCTTTTACTGAAGCGGTTCGATCGGCCCACAACTCCCCGCGGACTCATTTACTCGTTTACCCCAGACTTCATCGTCGGAACCACACCGGGGCGACCCCCGCGAATTCCGGGACCTACACGGAAACCCCCCCAAGCTGCTGTCTCTTCCGGCTCGACTCGCAATCCGACAGCACCATCAGAGTCGATCGAACATGTGACAACATTCGACGTGTGTCGAAGCCTGCATTGTCTGGGTCGTAGCTTTCCCCTAGAGTAAGCAAACACAGCGCGTAGCTTGAGGTGCAACTTAACAAAATATTCTGTCCTGGTGCCAAACTTCACGATCTGCCCAGGGCATACTTTTGGACGTTGTCAGGAGGACAAATACAGTTCATCTCGCCTGATATATATATATATATATTTCGGTCTTCGCTTGCCATCGACATAGCTGAGACTAGGACGCTCGCGGTAGTATAACACAACATTATCTTGCTCGCATCTTTTGGCCAGACATAGCCCGCACCATTTGTTCTGCTTTACACTTTCCGGGTGCGGAAATATCATAATGGCTGGCGACTCAATTTGTGCCGACCAAGCCAAACCAGGTCCTCGACCAGTCAGACGGTACATCACTGGGCATGATCCTAGCACTGGACAGAGCATCTATCTCGATGTGCCAGAACTGAAATATTCTCCAGTACCGGGCTTTGGAGAGGCATCAAGGTCGTTCGCAACAACGCAACTACCAGCCAATCTCGACGGGGATTCGGATCTCAAAGCATATCTGTCGAAAGACACCACGGCCAGCTCAACACGTGGTGAGATCATAGTACCCGCTGAAGATGCTGTTCGGTATCCTGAGACGGCGTTGGGGGGCGCAAATGTAGTCAACTTATCTATTGATCCAGGCGCAATTGGGCACATGCACAGAACTATATCTCTCGACATCTCGACATGCATTGAGGGAGAGGTGATCCACGAGCTTGATAGCGGCCAGAGAGTCTTGCTCAAGTCAGGTGTAAGTAGCTTCGACCTTTTACGAGCAAATGTCAACCGCATGCTTCTCTTGTGCAACGCTGAGCTAAGAATCACTTCTTCACTTTCAGGATCACATCATTCAACGAGCTACCATGCATCGATGGATCAACGCGTCTGATACCGTTAGAGCCCGGGTCTTAGCTGTGGTCTTGCCTTGCAGCACGTTCCAGGTTCAGGGGAAACCTCTTCAAGAAGAGCATAGGTCCTAGATGGCATATGGTTAAACATGTAACATGTGACAAGATAAAGCTCAATTTGATGGCCCAACTGCGGCAATAATGAAATATGGCTGAGCGACGGTAACTTTCGTGAAAGCCCTCAATCAATTTGATTCCAAGCGGTAGTGCTTCCCACGGTAGCGACATACTTTCTATGATACAGGCTTAGTACTTGCGCGAATGTGAAGAGGATTACTTCGATTCTTTGTTTCACGTAGATGAATGGAGTTCAAATAGCCATGAGTTTTCGGAGAAGGGAAATGGTAGAGTAACTTGTACTCTGGCTCAAAGTATAGAGAGTCGAATATTGTTAAGAATCCTGCTGCGGGGCATTTGTCGTGCTGTGGTTACTGAAGTGTCTAGCTTCGCCCACGAGCTGTTAAAAGCTGGATGGTCCTTGAACACACAGGCAACGTCTTTTGTTGCTCGAGACTAAAATGCAACAATCCACATAGCTACATTAGTATCCCATTCATTTTCGTCCCGATTTAGTTCATCTATAAAATAGAGGGGAGTTGAAATCGCATTTGATTGAAGAGTATGGCTCGTGATAGTTCATCTTAACCGAGATCTCCAAGCTCCAAAATGACTGGTTGTCGGATTCCATACACTTCATGAAGTTAGTCTACTTCCAGTTGTCAACCCTTTGTATAAAAGTAAGTTTATATTTTAAAGCAAGATTCACAAGCATAAATTCCACTATCTAAGCGCACTGCACGATGCCATTCTCAAAGCCAACCCGCTCATGAGGCTTTGCAATATCGGTAGCTTCCGCCACCTGGGGAAGGTCACTTTGCCCATTGATCAGGACATTGGACTCAGTGCTCTTCAACACTCCAGCCACACCGGCCTTCTTGGGGCGGGAGAGAACCGCATCGCGGGGATTCACAGCCCGGCCCCCATTCTGAGTCGCAGAGGCCGTCAACCTGCTATCGTCGGCAACAGGTACTGAGGGCAAAACACCCGCATTCTCGAAAGCGCGGAAAGTCTGGACATAGGTCTCAAAGCTGTCGTCGCTCCGCTGCCATCCAAACTTCCGCGCTTTCCCAACGGAGGAAATGGTAGACCAGGCTTTGCCCAGGCCCCATTCGACAAAGTCCCACGTTCCCCAATCAAATGCTTGGGCGCTGCCGCCATACTTGGCCACAACTCGCTCCCATACAGGCTTCTTGTCTTTGGCCCAATCTCGCATGGAGAAGTTATTGGCCAACTGCTCGTTGTCGCCCAAGGCAGCCCATTCCGTTTGCTCCGGGATCTGAGGGTATCACGGATACTTATTAGCATGATTCCACGTGATCTTTTGTGCGTTGCTGTAAAAAGGAGCAATACAAAGAGCATACTTACATCCATACCAAAGTACTGACCAAGCTGGGACCAGAAATACTTCCACAAAAAGACATCGCCGTTGGTGTGGTTGAATGCCTCGTTGCTGGTGTGCTCATTGGTCGAAGCCCAGACGCTCATGTCGGCAATGCTAGGGGCATACGAGCAGTCATCGGCCGTTTGAAAGAAGAGCTTGTTCCCCGGGAAGATGGGCGCTTCGCCAGTCTCGCGGCAACAAAGCAAGTATATGGCCAGCGTGAGTGCCATGGACATGCCGTTTCCTGCAAATGAATTGATTTAGCTCAGCATTCAACGTTGAGATTATCCGCTGTTTTAGTTGGATTATCTACCTGATGGAGTGAATCCAATGATAGCATCAGGCCTGATGATATTCCAGGTCCAATTACGCTTTGACGCCAAGTCGAACATGAAGTCTTCTTGGTCGTAGTAAAAATTCTCCCCGTGGTCCTCATAGCGCGGCATCGTTTCCACAAGAGGTACCCTTGTCGGCCCGAGATGAGCGCCGTAATGCTGAAAAATACTGTAAGCTGCGTAGTCTACAACGAAAGCCGAGGAACGGGATACTTGGAAACATACCTTGCCGCCTGTATGTAGGCAAACTCTCTGTAGCGACTCTTTGGCAACGATATCAATTGCCGTTAGGAAGTTTGTAAACAACGGTACATTGTACTGTTTCAGCTTGGTGAAGTCTGCTTCATGAACATATGATGCAAAAAAAGCATGGGTCACATCGTGGCAAAGGGGCTTCATAACCTCGATCAACTCATCGACAGATTTCAAGAAGTCAATGGCGACGAAGTGGATACGAGAGTCCTGCCAATAGGCTTGGCTAACGCAGCGTCTGGACGTGATGACAATCTTGGACCTGTTGCAGGGAACACATTAGTACAGTGTCATCTTCAGATCTGGTGTCATAGATGAGAGAGATATCACCATTCTGACGTGGGCTGCCGAATCAGATGTTCCACAATGGCGTTTCCTGTAATGCCATTGACGCCCGTGATAAAGGCAACTTTTCCACGTTGAAGAGGCATCTTTGCTGACAGTCGTTCGATAGCACTAGTATGTAAATTGTAATTGAAGATCTCTAAAGTCGTCTTTTCCCGCTCGTATCTATCAACCGAAGTAAAGCTGATGCGGCAAGTGATCTACTATATGCGTAAACTTGTTATTTCTAAGAATGCTTTCCGTTGGTCATTGTGCTGTGGGGTGGCCAGCCCGGAAAGCAAGAGGTTCTTCGGAATGCAGATGACAAGAGCCCGGGCTCATACCCCGGATTCCCGAACACTGCGGGGTTCAAGGAGGGAAGAACCGTTACTTAGCGTGAGTGAGAGCATCGCCTACACGCTGTCCCTGTCCGAGAAGCTAGGATGGAGTCAATCCGGTGGCCTCAACATCTCACTACGTGGATCATGTGGGCGATTTTGACGGGGCCCAGCTCAGTTAGAGGTAGAATATGGAGTTTCTGGAAAGATAAACTGAATTTAGCAAAATATTCAACGCCTGCCTGCGCCCTCGCAAAACATAGACTACTCTTAACATATCTGAATCGGTTCATTTAGGCTACAGAATCACAGTATTAAGAAGACCACTGAACAATTACCCGAGCCCGCCAAGATTCATCATGGGCGAATTGTCGAAGAGATCCATCAAAGATGGGTCATTCGCTACTTCCAGGTCGGCGACATTGCTCAAACCCAGTGCTCCCAATTTGAACTGCCCAAAGTCTCCGTCCACACTGGCATTTCTTAGTTCAAAGCCACCAAGAGACTGATCAGCAAGCAGTCCTGAGGATCGGAAATCAGCCCCGTAGCGTTCATTACCATCAAATATGGCTCTGAAGTCCAAATCGGAAATTGCCCGGTCCGTTCGCTCATCCACGCTAGACCTGCCCATCCATGACGTTGAGAAGCGATGTTGATCACCCTCTTCAGTAGTATATCGTCTCTCCGCAACATGAGCTGTCGGGATACGGGGCTTAGCCGAATGACCATCCAGATTCCACTCCCTCACGTGCTCCATCCCATCATCTGTGATGCTTGGTGGTCGCATTGAGGAATCAAGTACTTGGGGCGGGTGGCACCCCTCTTGATCTTCAGAGTGTGGCGTTAATTGCTGGTGCATGTTCCCACCAACAGAATCTTGTCGTTCACTAGCATCACCACCTGTCTTCTTGTTGCTCAATGTCCTCTGAACTAGTCTTGTCAGCTTCGACACTAGCCTCATCATCTTCCCAGAGACCCAAACTTCATGACAATACATATTCAGACTCCTAGCGGCGGCGAGTAAGAGTTCCCCGTATCTTCTCTTAAATCCTGGTTCTCGAGAGACTAGGCCAAGCATTATCATCGTGCAGCTAGTGACATAATGGCTCAGAGCAAAGCTGTACTTGATACCGTTATCGTTCAACTTTTGGTGTGCTGTGAGAACGCTGGCTGCCAAGCTAGCGCAGGCGGTTGCCGACTCTAGTTCGTCGTCCTCGCCTCGTTCTGCAGATCGGGACATTGGTATAAAGGGTTTTTGAATCAGAACGCGGACATATGTGCAGCACTTTAGAAGGAAGTCAGTCACTGGAGATGGAGGCGTCCACAGTTGGCACTTACTGTGAAGAGAAGCATTGTCTGCTTAATCTGCCACCGCAATCTATTGCTAAACTGAGGTTCGCATGGCAGGTCTGGATCGTATCTCAAACAGTCGGGAACTGCAGCTAGAAGCTTTTCCAGGACAGTGTCAACATAGTCTACCATCGCGGAAGCAGACATGCTAGAAGCTTTGACGCCGTAGAGAATTTCCCACGCCTTCGCGGCCGCTCGAGAGTATCGGATTAGAGCGATCATGTATGGGACTGCTGATTGGGATGGGTTTTCTGCCACTTGGGTCAAGATATCAGACTGGAGATCCGCTACTGTGTCTGGCCGAGTCTGGTACCGCGATAGCCAGTCATCGGTCAGATCCAACGGGAAGGCCGTGTCGACGTTTCTGTCCTGAATGAGATACGGCTTGCCGGATTCGAGCGCTATTCTGCGGTCCAGCGCGTAGATAACCCACCAGACACGACAGTGAAGCTGGTTGTAGAATGCGGGCATAGGATCAAGTGTGCTCTGGCGGTGCAGTCCAGTAGCATGCGCGATAGAGACCAAGAGTGCCAGAACTTGCGAGGCTTGCTGGTTTGCGTCCAGGCGGAACAGGTATATGACCTAAATGCCGAATGGTTAGCTCACAAGACTGGGCAAGGCTAGACATTTGCTGCCGGCTTACTCTTAGTATCAAGACCTGCAGTGTTGGCAGCGATCTGGTTTTGACGTCTCCCAGCTCCATGATGTTTTGCAGGAGAGCCATCCCGACGCTATACATGCCGAATCCAGAAGAGTACACACCACTTTCATCTCTCATCCGTGAAGACACGCTACATCGCCCCAAGGCAATACAAAAGAAGACGAGGGCTAATGAAATGTGCTTCTCACGTCGCTCAGTCGTGTCCGTTATAGACCAGAGAGCAGAGTATTCCCACATCTCGTCAAAGGTTTCCCATACGGTAGGAGGGTGAAGAAACGCGTAGAGAGGATGCACCTCTTCCATGTATACGGCAAGGTCGCGCCTCCATTTCTGTTCGTCGGGGGGGATTCCGTGTTGAATGAGTATCTTCTCCAGCCACCCCCTTATCTTTCTAGACCCTGTTTCGCTCAGAGCAGGATCCAGGGCACGTACAAAAGATCTGGGCGAAGAATCATCTCCGTGGTGGCTTGGACCATCGTTGTGACTCTGTTCGAGATTCGGCGTGATGGACAGTTCCCCAGCGAATGTCTGTCCTTCCACCTCGAGGGCCTTCTGGAACTCTGTCGTCGGCTTACGCGCTTCATCCGCCTCGTCAGAGGAGCCGCGCCGCCCCAGAAGCTCATGGCTATTCCGAGTGTCAACTTCGATCCCTGCACGACTCAGTATGCGCAGTTGACGCTCCGCACTAGCGAGGCGGTCGAGAATTTCTCTGCTCAGAGAGCTATTCGGATCGCCGCCAATCTCCCAGTCATTTCGCGCTTCGTATTTTCTGGGTACGCTCACGCAAGTACGTTTCTTCGCGACACATTGTCCACATGGCTCACTGCCATCGCACTGTATGGAGGCGATTGAATGTTAACGTGTGCTCAACAAAGAGTCGGCGGACTGGGCCTTCACTGACCTTGATCTTCCGCTGCTGGCAAGATGTGCTGTGAAGTGGGTAAGATGGAGATCTTTTCGATCATGTATGCAGCCGACAGCTTACCAGGCTCTAGTTATGTATTTTGCTCTCTTGACCTTCTTGGTCGGTCGCTCCCCAGCACCTGTTGCCGCCTCGCAGGTCTCTTTTGATCGATTGTTGCCACCCGTGGGACTTTCTGCTTGGGTAGTTGAGGCGGCACCGTGACCACTCTGGGCGTCGTTCTGGTCCTGGCTGTTGCTGACGTTGTCTTGGTTGACGGTGTTGGAAGACATGATGTTTTCGGATCGCCTCCCCGACAACTGCGCTGCTTAAGAACACAAGGTGAGGGCCGGGCAACAGATCAAAGCACTATCGCAGCCGATAGCCTCAAATCTACACTGAATATGGCTACTAGTACTCCATTTCCAAGGGTTTCTTGCTGAGAGTGAGGCAGAATCGAGGCGCTCTTCGCGGATCAACTGGAGGATTAGAACAGATTCAGCTCGATCCACCTCCGCAACATCCCCAGCTTCTGTACCCCGCAAAGCTTCTCCGCCATTGCCAATTTCTCTAGATTAGCGTTCTATGTTTGTGGTTTAGCGGCAAGAACGCTGCTTCCCCGGCTGTGCCGGTTAACACTATTGCTGCCCTTGCCCCCGTTTGGGTTGCAATGGTTTGGTCATGTCTCGGCGTCCTCCGCTGCTGACGGAATTTTAACGGAATTTCCGGGATTGTGGTTGCCCGCCTGACCAGTCGGCCATGTTGGCTAGCATCACTTACAAGCCTTATGTCAATGTGTCTACAGGGTAGTCTACTCGAGTTGGACAGCATGCAACAAATACCACTCCAATGGAATCCTCAGTCGACGACTAAAACAAGGCCACTTATGGGCTGATGATTTAGTATCTAGCTACCGTAACATTCTATCTGGGACAGTGCATCGAGTGTAACAAAAAATGCAACTAGAGCCTCGCTTACGTCTAACTACCAATCGCTTCCAGGCCAAGATGAGGAAGGAGTCTCTCTCGCACATAGTCCTCGGCTGTATGTAGCTTGACTCCAAGTTCTGCAACTTCTGGAGACGGAATCTGCACGCTGGGGTACATTCCCACATCGTTGTAGAGCTGGAGCATGATGTCGCGGTCGGCGATCCCACAGGTCGGCTTGACCCTATACACGACCTTCTTTCCAGACACTAAAGTCGCCTATGTTAGAAGCCATTTCTTTCGTCTTCACTTGATATGTACGCCATACGCACCTTTTTCAATGATTGCATTGATGTCCCGCATGGTCTCACGAGCCCCGCAAGCCAAGAAATACTTCCCGTCTAAGCTGCTCTTCTTCGTTTCCCATTGATCAAATATGGCTTTGCAGACCGCTGATAGATCTTTCTCGACATAAAGTGTGGTCACTATTGTCAGGTTGGCACCTTAGATTCTCCAAGTAAAAGGTGCCGCCAAGGGGAGGGGGGGTTTCCACAAACGTTCAGCATCTGGCCCAATGATGGGGCGTGTCATAGTGATAGTATCGCTTTCCCTGTCATAGGCAGCGTATTTGCGAAGGATCAAGTTTTCATAGAAGTTGCCCGTGCGGATGAAGCAACCCTTGAGGCCAGCCGAGCGGATCACTGCATCAACGGATTGCTTGCCTATCGTCTGCAAATCAGCATGTGTTGCACAAATGGGATCAAGAGCCTCAGTACCCTCGTATAGTCGCGTCATGAATTTCCCTCCAGAAATCTCTCTGGAGCTTGGCAGCGTGCTCCATAAGAAGCACTCCACTCCAGCCTTGGACGCTGCTTCCACGATGTGCTGCCCTTGCTTCTCCTCGCTCATTGGGTCATCAAGAACTGTCTGCGAGAATGTTGTCAATATGGTATCCTAGAAGAGACTGTTGCTCGAGCTGCTGCCCGCCCACGTACCGTGTCGTAGAAGTCTGTGACTGCAAAGACCCCCCA
This sequence comes from Clonostachys rosea, assembly GCA_026958235.1. NCBI lineage: Eukaryota > Fungi > Ascomycota > Sordariomycetes > Hypocreales > Bionectriaceae > Clonostachys > Clonostachys rosea. Next base: position 2,284,969 of record CP110205.1, read on the forward strand.
GATACCCCGGAAAGCGTCTGCCAAGGTAGAGGGAACCGTTAAGTCGGCCTTGACCAGGACCCCTCCCTGAGCGGCAAGCGCCTTCGCTTTGTCCGAGTCCGGGTTACGAGTCAGGCAATGGACAACGTACTGTTCGGGATGCTGTAGGAGCAGCTTCGCAATGGATCCGCCTGAGACCATTAGACCACGCTGCATGGCAAGAAGCTTGGAAGGGCATATCTATCTCACCTTGCGTGCCGGTGGCACCGAGAACTAGGACGGTTTTCGCCATGATGAAGTAGGGGAAATTCGATGCCCTTGATAGGAAGACCTTGCAGCTTAAAAATTGATATTTGATGAGTCCTATATTTTATTGTTGGACATGAATATCTGGACGTGCGGTGAGAGCCTTTTGAGCATATCGGATCTCTGGGGGAGGACTCGTTGTTCCGGGCTCAACGCTCTACGTTCCGTGGATTGTCGGTGGTGTCTCCGGCAATGTGAAGGCGGGACACTGTACACCACCCACGGGGGCCACTGTAAAAGCTCCCAGTGCCTCTCTTCGCTTCACTTGGCATCTACGGCTTTGGTATTACACTCGATCCACTGCATTCACCTCACGCCAGCAATATGGCCGATAGATACCTAGCGGACCTAAAAGTCCGTCGAACTTGCTACTCACTAAAATCTGAATCTCCAGTCGACGACAGTCGTATTGTCGAGATATCTCACGAGGTAGCCAAACACACTCCAAGCTCTTTTAATTGCCAGTCCACTAGATTGGTCATCCTACTACGGGATGAGCATGTCGAGTTCTGGAATCTGGCTAGGGAGTGCTTCGCAGCCACACTACAGCCAGCTGTCTACCTAGAGTACGAGAAAAAGTTGATCCAGCGTCAGCAAGCATACGGCACCGTATGTGAATATCCTATCGGGCTACATGAACCGTATTAATGTTTTGGCAGATACTTTTGTTCGAAGACTTGGACGTGGTACGAGAATATCAGTCTCGGCAGCCCCGTTTTGCCTGGCACCTCCCGGTCTTCTCGGAACACAACAATGCGATGGTAGCGTTCAATCTCTGGACGGCGTTGAGTCTCGAAGGCTTCGGATGCAACCTTCAGCATATCAACCCTACAATCGACCAGAGAATTGTTGGCCGCTGGAACATATCTCCACAGTGGTCATTGAAAGCTCAATTGGTATTCGGAACGCCTGTAGGCGAACCTCCCCACGAAAAGGCCTTCAAGCCAACGGAGGATAGGGTATTTGTCCACTCTGACAGTTGAAATTACTATCGTAGGGTAGATAGAACGCTGGATTCACTATTTTCGATATCACTACTCCACAAAGTTTACTGCTGTGCTTATTCGTGCATATTGTGAGAAGCTTCATAAACGGCACGCGAATCGTAGCATCAGTACAGCCGTAGACCATACAAATAAGTATTGAATGATACGTATTTGAATTTGGTACAACACTTTCATCGACAAAGACAGACTTCATTTGCGACTGATGCTTCTGTTAGAAGTCGAGACTGAAGATATGAATTGACCAGTCTTTCGCTAATTGTGAAGATAACCTTGACCTTCTTCATGGCTCTTACTAATCCCCAGGAGTGGAGTTGTTGTTCCTTGCACCATATATGGAAGTACTAGTTGCGACGGACGTAGTTCCGATGGAGCTCGGGGACGACTGGGAATTCCGAGCTCTGGTGGCACCGTGATCGATGAACAGGACTTGTCCACAGATCACAAAGCCATGGGAGTTTTGAACCGCTTGATGTTTTTATTATTATCATGATTATGTTTGTATCCTTTTTTTGGCTTTTGTTTCTTTCGATTTAGTCACATAAGCAACCTTCAGTGCACCAAGGGCGCTTCCCTCCATTCAATTTGACAATATGTCTGATTGGAGCAAGGATTCATTCATGTCCGATTGGGACGAAAAGTATGTGTCGACGAATGTCAAACCTGGTAGCCGGCCATATGAAAAAAATCTTTTCATCTCCTTAAACTCCAATTTGGTGGCTTCTCACCCTGAGCTCGGTGGTTTTAGTCATGCTATCATTGTGAGTAGTTCTCATCGGCCTGTAAAGGATGTCTCACACTTTCTGTAGCTAATTCGAATGCAACAGGCCGCAGCATGTTGCGCTCTAGGTCGCGCCGACGTCGTGGGGAGATTCTTTGACGACATTACGAGTGAGGCCAGTCCTGAAGATTCAAGAGCCATCTTTCTCTGTCTGAGGGAAGCCATCACAATCATCTTTCCGTACGTGGGTATGCCAACCTGCATTCCAGCCTGCTATGGCATGATTGGTGTCGTTCAGAGAAAAGGGCCCGCCTACGCCTCTACGGAGGTTCTGCGTAAGCCAACAATTGACGAAAACGACGTGGAAAATGGACGGGCGCTGCGAGCTGAGATATACCGCGGCGTGGGGAATTCGGATATCTTCAGTCTAATGCACAAGTACTTCACTGATCTCTGTAGGTGAGCCGCATGATCCTCAGACCTAGCTGAGAACTGACCACCTCGAAACAGTTACTTGCTCGACTTCAGTCACCTGGGGTTACCTCATTTCCAAAGCAAACGAGCAAGTATTCCAGCCAAACCAGTCACATTTGATCGTCGCATCTGCCATTGCAGCCCTTGGGGCCACTCGGCAGACCAAGAGCCACATCAAGGCAACACTAGGCATTGGCAATTCCGTAGATTGTGTCAAGAGTGTTCTAGCCACCATAACGCAACTCGCGGGTTGGGCGGACCGTTCCATCGCGAATTTTGACGTGGAAGCACTTTCATTGGAGATTCGGGCTGCTTTAGAGAAGTAAATTTTAAATCTTCGCCAATTAGAGGTACATTTGAATCGTCTTATACGCCCGTGTCATGTCATATCGACGCAGAAAGTTCGTAAATGGTTCACGAAGACATCAGATAAAAGTTCTTAATTTTCCATGGACTTGTATTACGCAAACGCTCCAAAGGTGCCCAGACCAACGATTCCAAACCATTGCTGTAGCATCTCAAGCCACTACGCCCTCTTCCTTCAGAACTGCAATCTCTTCCTTATTAAGCCCTACCATTTGCTCCAAAACGTGGTCCGTATGGCGGCCTAAAGTTGGAGGTGCCTCTCTGATTCCAGGGCTCGACTCGGAAAATTTCACTGGTGTGTTGATCAATTTTATAGATCCACAAGTCTCATGCTGAATCTCAGTCACCATGTTCCGAGCCAAAACTTATTTGCATTAGCACACTGGAATCTTATCTCTCTCAGAGACAAAGAAGAACCTACCGTGCTCATGTTCCAGCGTACTCTTCACATCGTTAATAGCAGCATAAGCCATGCCGCTATTCTCTAGGATATCAAGCCACTCCTTTGTTGTTTTTGTCATGGTCACTTCCTCAATCAGAGGCTCCAGCACGGCTCTGTTAGCAACACGACTGCTATTGGAAGCAAACCGCGAGTCAGTGGCCCATTCGGGAAACCCTAGCCGTTCACAAAGTATCCCGAATAGACGGTCGTTTCCTCCTCCAAGCATCAGATCTCCGTCCAACGTCCGAAAACCTCGGTATGGCACAATTGAAGCTGCGAGGGGCAGGTTTATTATATGATCCTAGAGCGTGGAATATTGAAAACTTACGATGCGCTGTCCCCCATCTTCCAGAATCTTTGTGGCCACTGATCAAAACTGAGCTTCCAATATTTGCAAGTGTAGCAACTTGACAGTCGGACAGGGCGACGTCAATGTGCTGCCCCTTCCCCGTTCTTTGTCTCAGAAACAAAGCCGCAAGAATTGAATGGGTAGCATATAACCCAGTGGTCAGGTCCGTTACCGCGACACCAACCTTGACAGGTGGCCCGTCCCTCGACCCGGTGATGTGCATCAATCCCATCTCGGCTTCTACCATGACATCGTAGCCCGCACGGTTACGGTAAGGGCCCGTCTGGCCGTACCCAGTGATGCTGGTGTAGACCAGCCTCGGATTGATCTTGTTTATGCTTTTGAAGTCGAGACCATACTGCTTGAGGGAGCCGGGGATGTAGTTTTCAACCAACACATCGCATTCTGAAGCCAGCTTGTGCAAGATCTGTACGCCCCTGGGGTCCTTGAACGAAAGGCCCACAGACAGCTTATTCCTGTTTACCTGAGTCCCTGTCAGTAAGAATCTGCTCGTCTTGCGCTGCTGGTGCACGCACCGCTAGAAAGTACGCGCTTTCTCCTTGGACATGCGTGCCCACGCGAGCGCTTTTTGCATACGGTGGCCCCCAAGCCCTGGTGTCATCTCCCCGGGTAGGATGCTCGATTTTTATGACCTCCGCGCTGCAGCCGGGGAGCAAAAATTAGCAGGAAAGTCGAGGATGATGACGAAGTGTCTAATGTATGCGGAAGAAGTCAATGAATTCACCCTAGATCGGCAAGAATTTGCGTGCAATATGGCTGGTGGAATCTCATCAGCTTTCTTCTTCATAGTAGACTACGTCTCAGCATGCATACCCCGGCAAGGACTCTTGTCATATCTAAGACGCGGATTCCTGCTAATGGGAGAAGTCCATCGGGTTGGCGTGAATTTGTCGACAGTGAGCGTCTACACTGATTTATCATGGAGGAATATCTGAATCTTGCCATTTTTTCCCAATATTCGAGAACAACTGCTAGAGCAATGCGGTTTTCTATGCGAGTAACAACCTTGAGTAATTCAAGTCTCCCTTTCAAATCGGCGAAGAATGTTCAAGACCTGAACGTTTCTACATGTAAGGTACCTTCAGCACACGATCAAATTTAGCGCATGTCCATGTTCCAGCGTTCCAGTAGCTTTCCGTGAGCCCCGTTAGCGCTAATTAAATGTCCGGGAGTGACGGGAGTTCATTCCAGAGTAAGCGGAACCGTTGAATAACATTCGACTACACAGATTCCGCGATAATTTCATTTCCATTAATGACGAAACTGTCAAAGTACGGTATTGGAGATGGCAGTGTCACACGGTGCATTAAGCGGATGATGATATGAAATATTGGATGAACATTTCTGTTTCAGCCTCCATATTCTAGCTCTATGATGGAGTTGTGCGATGGAGAAGTTACTATTCGGAGCTCACTTTCTATCACTACATCGATTCCTTGCCCTGTAAAAGAATTCTTTGAAGAAGTGGCCTGCGCAGCCAAAAGGCGGAGGGCTGCTAATGAAATGCTTGTAAACCAGTGATGCCGCGACCTATGATCAAGGCTGGATGCCGTTAGCTTATACTTCTGATGTAGTTATATCTCACTCACAGTGGATATCAGATTGTCCTTCATACGTCTGAACGACAAAAAGGTTGGCTACGTGGCGGCCTGGAACGTGTTAGCTTTCCAGAATAACCATCGCCAAGCAGGATAATTGATCGTACCAATGTGATACTCGTCTGACGCCGCGTTCCTAATCATATGTTAATTTATATTCGTTGAATCAATCTTTTGGTCAGCCTCACCCGCCAAAGACCTCTTGGAGCCTGCACTTAGTTAGCATCGATCAGACCAGCAAGAAGGTAATTGTCCACTTACGCCCGTGCCCCAGCCAGAGCTCTGTCGCAATTTTGCCTCTTTATCATGGATATCATCTCCGGTGCCATTTCTCCATCATCCTTCAGTCTTCCAACGTGAATGGCCGCCAATGTCCCGTAAGCTGCATCCGTTAGCGCATCAGCCAGTTTCTTCTGAATCAACTGATAGCTCGCCAGCGGCTTCTTGAACTGATTTCTATCAAGCGCGTACGTCCTAGCCCGATTAATGCAATCTTCCAATGCGCCCATGGTGCCAAATGCGATTCCGTAGCGGGCGGAATTGAGGCAACTGAACGGCCCCTTGAGGCCCTCTACTTGAAGCATGTTCTCGGCGGGGACCGGGCAGTTGTCGAGCTGGATCATGCCGGTTATGGAAGCCCGCAGACCGTTTTTGTGCTTGAGAGAGGGAGTTTCTAGAGTGCCCGGCGGACATTCTCCTCGCTCTATCAGAAAGCCACGGATCTTGCCCGTGGTCTCTAGCTTGGCCCAGACAATGAGTAGATCGGCAATGGGGGAGTTGGTGATCCAGGTTTTGGCACCAGATAACGAGAAGTACCCTTTCTTTGTGGGGTGTTCTCTGGCAATAGTCTCCATGGATCCGGGATCCGACCCGTGGTTTGGCTCAGTGAGGCCAAAGCACCCAATCATTGTCCCATCTCGGAGCTGAGGGAGAAAACGATCCTTTTGCTCCGCTGTGCCATGTTCAGAAATAGGGCCCATGACAAGCGAGCTCTGCACAGACATGCCTGACCGATATCCTGAATCGACTCGCTCGACTTCCTTGGCGATCAGACCCGACGCAACGCTGCTAACACCAGCGCAGCCGTGAGTGTGTATTGTTGCACCGAGAAGTCCCAAGCTCCCCATCTCTTTCAAGATCTCGGAGTCGTAGTCTTCGTCGCGATACGCATCTGAATACGGAAAAGATCAGATCCCAGAGTTTGATTGTGAAGAGAAGCCAGGCACAACTTACCGAGAACACGGGGAAGTAGTCGCTCTTGGCAATATGCCCTGGCGGTCTCTTGGATGTCCAGCTCTTCGGGGGTGAGTGCATTCTTAACGGACAAGGAATCCTCCCAATTGAAGCGCGCCATCGAAGATAGCTTCTGACAGCTAGGCAAAGCAAGCTTGCGTGGACTAAGCCGCAGTATCTGCCGACTCAACATGGTAGCCATTGGATGATTTCGTTGCCCTGGTCCTCGAAGTAGTCTGTGTAAGCTGAGGTATCCCAACAGCCCAGCCAAGCAGAGAGCAACCCGCTGAGTACTTATTATCTTGCGAGGTCATCACATCGGATATCAACTTTCTCCTAGCATCCAGATTACGGAAAATCGCGGCTACGGATCGGAAGTTGTTTCCGTCAAAACCTAACCCATGAATCAGGGCACTCGATCGTCGGTTTCATTCACTAAGCAACTACATGGCTCTCTGTTCTAACGCACAAGACTTCGATTAAACTACTTTATACCTAGCACGCGCTTGAGTGCAGAGCGCAATACCTCCGTGGGGTTCTCTGGACGGTCATGCGACCGCAGAGCAATGTGTCGGTCAGGCCGAACCAGAAGAGCCCCTCTGTCACTAATCTCTCGTCTCTGCCTCCACTCGCACAACACATCGTCATATGGACACCGTAACCCTACGTAGTGCACCGGAAGCTTGATATCAAGGTCCCGACTGACCTCCTCAGCAGCGACTTCCCAAGGCTTTCCACCAATACCTACGACGAGTCCGAACTGTCCGTGCTCGAAAATATCCAGAACCGAGATCCGCTGTTGATTATACTCTATCCACGCGTGGGGAACGTAAGCGCCAGGGTGAGTCGTAGGCTCGTAGTAGAGGACTGGATCACGCTGATACGCTGGAAATGGCGTTCCGTCGTATACGATCGCACCCGAATCCTGGTAGCGTTGACCGAGCTGGACGCCGAGTGCGTTGGAACGGCGGTTTCCTAGCTGGACCTGCTCCTCTAAGTACAAACGACGCTCCTCGGCTCCTTCGGCATCTGAGAACAGATTCTGCAACTGGGCAAAGCCAAGCTCGCGCGACTGGCCACGCTGGAAACCTAGAGCCTTTGGGAGGGCGGCCATCTGGTGCAAGGTCTCAATGGCGTGGTCCACAACTTGCTTCCCAACGGGCTGTCTCTCCTGGCTGTACGTATCCAACAGGCTGTCGTCAGCTTTCCCCTTGAGAACCAAGGCCAGCTTCCAGGCAAGATTAAAGGCATCCTGCACGCAGGTGTTGCTGCCCAGACCACTGGATGGAGGGTGACGATGCGCCGCATCACCGGCCAAAAATATGCGTCCATGGCGATATTCAGTCGCCACAACGTGATTGACCTGCCATTTTGCTTTATGCTTCACCCGTATAGGTAAAGAGTCTGGCAAGCCAAGCACATTACGCGCATGGGCGATGATGGCCTCGTCCGAAGTATCAGGCTCGCCATCCTCGGCGTTGTACTGCCTATTCAGAACCCATTCCGTCCAAGGCTTCATGACCACGCAGGTGCCAGATCCCACCCAGAACTCATCACCGGGCTGCAGCATCCAGTAAATGCAGGCAGGGCGATGAGCCACATACTGGGTTAGATCCATTTCCACCCATGAGCTGGTCATGGACATCAGACCGGGCTCGCCCTCAAAGCCGAACCCGGACCTGGTCGCAACCGTTGATCGCGCTCCATCTGCACCAACGAGATATTTCGCACGGACCACGTATTCACCTTGGCTCGTCCGTTCCCTAATTCGTGCAGTAACCTCTGTAGTTGACTGCTCGACATCGACCAGCTCGTGATAGAATCTGATGCTTGCACCTTTCTCCCGAGCTCTCGCGAGCAGCACCGGCTCAAGCATGTACTGTGAGATGTTATGCATTGAACATGGACTTGACTTGGCGAAGTCCGTGAGCTGGTTGTCACCGCCGCCGTAGCAGCTGTATCTCATAATCTCCTGGCCAGTGAGGCTTGTGGCCATTACAAGACTGCCAGCGCCGACTAGAGAGAAGCCGACTGCTTTTGCCTCGGCCTCGATGCCCATGTCCCGAAAAACCTCCATTGTCCTTTGGTTCGTGACATGGGCGCGTGGGGACGGTGCCGTCCCGTTGTGTTTGGCAACTACTGAGACACGGATGCCCTGCTCGGCTAGGAGGATGGCCGTGGATAGACCAGCGACGCCAGCACCGACCACGAGCACGTCGGTGTCGTATTCTTGCATCTCGAACTTTGTGGATAAAGGGTCTCTAGTAAGACAATCAGCAATGATCTTTGGAATGCTAGAGGCTTAATGTCTTTACCTCTGAATTTAGTTTGATGAGTAGCGTGGATCAAGGTCAATCACCACTTAGTGGAAGTAGAAGTAGAAGATCTCCTTTATCAACACAACCGGTCTTTGAAATCCTAGGCTCTACGTGCGGAACGAGAAGATTACATCGGGCAGTTGGAGCTTAGCTCCGACCTTGATGACTGAGAGGGTCTGATCAAAACGCCCACAGACATCAACGGAGGCCGCTGGGTTTACTTACACGGAACCAGCCCGGAGATGATTCCGGATACACCGAGCAGCAACATGGGGGTGCGGGTCTCTGTAGGTAACCACACGGATTGCAACATGCTATGCCCATTCGCTTGCTTGGAACCGATAATTCTTGGCACACTCGCAACTACTCTATTCTTTCAGCAGCCGTAATTGACATCGTCAGTGGCCGTAACGACAGCTGCTACGTTGTTGACCTTTGATCCGTGCTCAACTGGCGCAGTAGTGTGCTGCTCTGCATTTGGAGTGTTTCACGAGTATTGTCTTATAGAAGGAGCATTTTCACATATAATTTGCGCTTTCCATCTGGGAAAATAAAATTAACAGTGTTCAGTTCGATTGATCACAGCGAGTAGTGGCTTGATTGCATTGAAAATCGGGAGATCAGCTAGCCATGGTGCACTACTCCTCTTATATTCTTCAGTGATTCGTAGTAATCCTTTGATTATGTTCGGGCAATCCAAAACAAAGTTCAGAGTATCAAAGCTCACGCATCCAATACTTGCTTCAAGAGCGCCTTGCCATAGTCATTCCCGTTTGGGGTCCTCACCAGAGTGTGAATATGAAAAGGCAAGGGGACCTTGTTGTTCAGAAAGACTCCACTATGATGATCAAACTCGATCATGACAACTGGAGAATGGACCTTGTAGTAAAATGCATCACCTCTACCGCATCCCCCAATCCAGCAAAAATACGTGTCCTCCCAATGTGCTGAGATCTCTTGCATCTTGGCTGATAGTGCCTTTTCCGGGAGGTAGTTGAGGCAAAGAACAAGGATCTGTCTCACCAGATCTTGTTGGGCTGCCGGAAATGTTGTGACTTTGACGCCCTCGTATGGAATCACCCTGTTGTCTTGGAAGGCTCCCCCAAGATGTCGCTGATCCGCACGGTGAAATCGCCACTCTGGGTACTCCGGACCACTCAATTCATTGAATATACGCACGCCCTCTATGTTCTCCGAGTCGATAAACTGCATGAGACTCATACCCACTCGTTCTTGGTCGGTGAACAGCTCGGTGCCATTCTTGGGCCCATCATCGATGACATTAGGTTCAGCACCCATGAACACTGGCGAAATGACCATTTGAGACCCTACGCAGAAGACGTTCAAATCGAGATGGTGACCAAACAGTTGCCATCCCCAAGGCTCTTCAAGCGATGGTACACCAAAAATGACAAAGTTGTACGAGTTTCTATTTAGGACACCCTTGCCGTTGACGACGTCCCCAAGAAACTCGTTGACATCCATACAACCGGACGCCTTTGCATAGCCAGCTGGCGACAGGCTTTCTCTCATCAAACCATGGACAGCAGCGACGAGCTCCTCCGAGACCTCCTCCAGTCGAATACCGTGTCTGAAGACGTAAATCTCCGGGTTTGCCCATTTTCGCCATTCGGGTGCGTCAACAGCCCTGCACATCCGTTCCTTTTCGTCTGCGGTGGCAGTCTGAAGTATCCGCTCCGCGGCGGTCACCATGGCGGCCACGGGAGCTCCGTGGTGCTCGGAGCCATTGGCCAGTCTATACAGACCCGATATGACGTTTCCGTCGGTGGTGATACCCTTGTATGGCTCGTCGCACAGCTCGTCCCATTTGCGCTTCCAGTTGATCATAAAGGGCTCGGCGCAACGGATTTTGGCCCACTCGTAGGTGTCGCATCGGGCGAGATCGACGCTTCTTTGGACATCCTGGGGAGGAATATACTGTCGAAAGGCAGCCATTTCCTTCTTCTCGGTCATGTCGTGTTTGGAGCCTAACGGCGCTGTGCCTGAGATTTTGGCGGCGTTCAAAGACCTCTCGTCAAGAAGATACGACAATCGAAAGTATTGCTAAGGAACATTTAGCCCGATATTGCTACATAAGTGCAGAGATCTAGCATCTTCAATCAGAGTCTAAGATTCAAGATGCATTATAAAATGTATGATATGGATAAGCTGTTCTCTTAGTAATCGTAATATGGTTTCCGAGAGAATAGCCTTGGATGAGGTGACGTTCGGAGCCCATTCCGGGCAGTTCCTTTTGTCTCCGCAGCCGTCGGACCCCTTCCATACAGGTACTATGTATAATTTAACCATGGTTTTTTTTTTCTTTCTTTTTTAACCGCAAGTAATTTATGAACTAGTCTGCATTTAGCCACGGAACAAGAGAAAAAATTACCTATTGCCAATTGCGGCAGTTCAAGTGTAGCTCTTGGTTATTCATGAGCTTCATAAATCACCCAGTTTCCAATACCTAGACCTTCGGTCTATCCATGTATTTCAAAAGACTTACATCCGGGGTGCTTTTGCTAAAAGGTTCACATCATCATCGTCATCATCATACTGGGAATTAATTGATGAATAGGTATCTCTATGTGACGAACCGTACACTCTCGGGCTACAGGGTAGGCTAGGAGTGAAACATCTTGGTTTAATGACGGTTGTACTAGAGCGAGGCAATAGAGTTGTTACTAAGAAGCCAGGTATTGAATTGGAAAGTCAGGTTAGACTTGCAGTGGTATATATAAACTGATAGGTTTATTAATAGCTGACTGAGGGAGTGGGCGTTTAGCTAAGTGAAATGGATATGTATATATCTACATACTTGAGTGCTCGGAATTTCTTGCGGATGCTCAGTGCTGAGTACCATTCTTGGCTGCTGAGAGTATTATACAATCTAGGCGCGAGGCCGGCATATGACCAGGATGTAATAAAACATTTCTTAGTTATTGTAATATAAGAATATTTAAGATTAATTCAATCTTTGTAGCTATAGATGCTTTTCATCTCTGGATCTAGTTATCTTATAGTAATTGTAATAAAATCTATAATATTTCTATACATTTAAGCTTCATTTGATAAGCTGTAGAGATTTAAGAATATACAATAGCGAATGAGAAGCGTAGCGGTGTCACTGGCAGAGCCTCTGGACCCAGGGCAAGACTGTCGACCCAGGAGACCATACCCGGGAAAACGTGCAGAACAGAATAAGAGAAAATACCAGAAGAATAAAAGCCTCGAGACAGTTGATAGTTGACGCATTGGCGATAGTTGAAATGAATGCCATCCACGTTAGTACCCAAGCTTGAAACCTCCCCAGTTCAGCTTCGTGAAAGTGAGATCAGGATCGTAGAGGTCCCTAATCTTGCGCATCTTCTGAATGTTGCGATCTCCATAGGTCGAGATTGAATCTTGCCATTCACCAGAATCACCCATGTAAAGGAAGTCGGAAGCCAAACCCTTCTGCTTGTTCATCTCGTGCAAGCGTTTGAGGTGGTGCTGATGCCAAGCTGTAACTCGCAGGTCGTCTTCTTCGTTCGCCCAAGAGGTTGTGAACTGCCACCCTGTAATTTCGCATCAGCTTAAATGACCAAATTTAAGGTTTTGAAAGGATCAGTCTTACAGATATATGATTGCTTATCATCAAGACCAAAAGTATTTCCAACACCATTGCGCTTGGCTACTGCAGCGCCGGACTTGGGTGCGAAGTTAAGAATGAACGTTGGCCAAATGCCTGGAATCTCCGCAACTTCTTCGATGGCGGCTATCCACTGGTCGTAGATGTAAATAAGCTGCTCGGCATCGGGCTTGATCGTGTGATGGCCGAATTGTACTCTGGAAATTTGATCAGGAACGAATAAATCGTAGACACCAACTGGGAAAAAACCTCTAGGCCAAGCCTACCTGAACATCTGATTGGGAGTCTCCATCTGAGAGTGCCAATCAACCGGTCGCATGACAGCATTCCTGCGGCTCATAGCTGGAAGAGAGCTAAATGAGTTAAAACGAGGTGGCGGGGATGTTGTTGACTCTTCGAGGCCAAAAACCTGAGGGGTAGCCTTCTTTGTAGTCACGTTATAGTTGATGTTGATCACGGCACCAGCACCGACTGCACCGTCTTCCGAAAGAAGCATGGAGCAGGCAGCTCGGATAAAGTCGTGGGCTTGTGAGTCGTCGAAGATCTGATAGGTGCTGCTGACTTGTGGGATGTGATACGTTTTGAAGACAAACTTGGTGACAATACCGAAGTTGCTGCCGCCACCCTTCAAGGCCCAGAATAGACCGGGGTTAGATGTCTCATTAGCCACCAGCTGCGTTCCGTTGCCCAGGACCACATCGTAGCTCACGACGTTGTCCATCGTGAAGCCGTACTTGTTCAAGAAGTAGCCGACACCGCCGATCAAGCTCAGGCCAGGTACTCCAATGGTCTTGAGCCTGCCACCAATGGTGTAGTGTCCAGACGGAGCGAGAGCCTCATAAACATCGACCCATTTGTTCCCGGGACCAACTTCGATGCGACTTTGGTTTGTGTTGACTTTGATGTCGGTGAGACCATTTAGGCCAACGAGTACTCCGCCGTCAACACTATTTGAACCAGGGTACTAGGGAAGTTAGTTAGTTCAAAAGACTGAAGCTTCAATGTTTCCCGGTAACAAGCTCACATTCATATGCCCACCTCCGCGGACAGCGAACTGGGCTTTTTCTTTATGAAATATGGCGACTCCATCAGCCACCGCGTCTGCCGTCTCAGGAAGAAAGATACAGGCGGGGTCTAGGTTCGACCTCTTGTCCCAGAAGTTGATTCTTTCCTCCTCGTATGCCGTCGAGTTGGGCATCAGGAGAGCCTCGGGATATGCAGATCGCAACTGATCACAAGCATTTTTGACACTGTCCCTAATCTCAAAGCCAAGCACGGAAAGAGGCGAAAGGATACTTGCTAAGATAGCAATGCCTGCTGCGCCTGATTGAAACCTCATACTTTAGAAATAGGAAAAGAGGGAGGTTAGTGGCAATGTATGTATGTTTTGACCTGTCTTGGGATCAGCTCTTTTGACAAGCAGACGCTCTCTCATATATACTTAACTGAGACACAGTGATTAGACACGTAATTCTGTAATAATCCAGTCCTTGTGGCCCGTGAGTCGTACGTATGGTAGTTCTGCCGTGTACGTAAGTTGAGGCCGCAGCCTTGCCGCATTGCCGTGGACTTGGCAAACTAAGCTGTTCCTGCAAACCGCAGCATAATAATGACATCGTTGGGGTCCTTGATCTCAACCCCTTTGACACATGCAAGATGAGATGGGTCCCGCCAGGCACCTTCATGTACCGAATGAGCCGGCAACTGCTAGCCTCGTGTAAGGGAACCAAATGAGACTCTGAACGTGGGCTCTCCACTTGGTAAGCCATGTAACCGTAGTATGTTCAAGCGGTACCCATCCCTAGCCGTCGGTTTCGGTCCCGTTTGGCCAGTGACATTGCTCTGACTGAAAAGTAATTGATGTGCGGCAGCCAAACTTGACTGACTGCCGATCCCTACTGCCGATCTCTCCAAAATGCCGGGGTTGTGGATGCATCTCGGTACCGGTATCGCCTTCGGTTTCGGCCTCAATCAACCTTGACTTAGGTTGTTTTATTATGATACGGTGTGAAGCTATGACTACACATGGGGTCAATTTCCCACATCATCGAGGCATGTTTTTATGCATAAACTGTGATCCACATTGGCATGCTTATCTTTCGAATTACATCTCTTCCCCGGAGTAAGGCTCAAGAGAATGGGCTGGTCGCCAACTGCAACGATGTCGGTGATTTGAGAAGGCTTTGGCAGAACGAGCAAAACCATTCACAACATTCAATCTGACCAGAGACGAGAGAGATTTGGGTATAAAGTTTAAAACACCAATGAAAGATGCTGGGGCCGACATCTCAACATAATAAGCAGTCCGGTAGGATAAACTACGACCCAGCACGTTCACTGTCCACAGACTCCGAGCAGAGCTATACTGTCTCTCATTCGCCGCATATGTTACACAGTGGAAGCAGAAACAAACACGTGTTTCTCAACCCTGAAAGTTTGAAGATTACAGTAACAGTCATACGCCATTATGAAGACCGGTTGAGTTGCGCATTCGGTTCTGGATCATGCCATCATTAGTTTGATTCTCTGAAACGACCAAGCTTTGGAGACCTTTCGATATCCGGAAGGTGCGGTACAGCGTAGTCATAATTGCCTTGATCTCCAATTATCCGGTTTCAAGGGTATGAAGTATGGACACTCCTTGGCACATTGAGAAACTAATCTAAGTGTATCCGCTGCCTGACCGCTCAGTCTTGTAAGTATATAGATAGCAAGCATTTCGTGCGAGGTAAAAGACACCTCACGACCATCAGAAGATATAACACTGTCAAAAACTATCAATTGTCGTTCACTTCGTGGAGTTCGAATGTCTCTTCAAGCCTCTGTTCTAGGCCTCGCTGCCTTGGTGACCATCGTGTCATCCACTGCCGTCAACGACGGTTGCAATGCGTTGGCCTCCAGCCACCCTGACAAGACCTTCTTCCCCGGCTCGGAGCGATACAAGTTTGAGAATGAATGTAAGCATTGACCTGCCGCGAGCACGATCCAAACATGAGCTCACAGAATGGGTGTATAGACTCCTGGACCTCAACGACCTACCTCGGGCCATCTTGTATTTTCGCTCCGCAAGGCGCGGAAGATGTGCAGTTCGCGCTTCGCACTTTCCAGGAGCACCAAGTACAATTTGTAATTCGCTGCGGAGGTGCCATGCCCATCGACAACGCCGCCAACATTGGGACAGAGGGGATCATGATGGCTATGACGAATCTCACCAGCATGGCTATCTCAGATGATACCGAGACTGTCACGATCGGGTCTGGTGTGACGTGGCCGCCACTGTACGCGTACTTGGATGAATTTGGCGTCACGGCGAACGGCATTCGCTCGGGCAATGGTGGAGTTGTCGGTGCCATTCCAGGAGGGGGACCCTTCGGCTTCATGGCCTATGAGTACGGAATGTCGAACGCTGTCAGATCTCTTGAGGTAATTACTGCGACCCTGCCTACCATATGTGAAGCCCAACATGCCAATATACACTGCTCACAAACTTAGTGCGTTCTGGCTGATGGCACGCTGGTGACGGCGAGCGCTAAGGAGCATCCAGACCTGTTCTGGGCTCTCTTTGGAGGCGGCAACAACTACTGCATTGTCACTAAGGCTGTTCTCAATACTATCCCGATATCCTCCGCTCTAATCGGAACAGTCTCCTAGGGGCCTGGTGTGGCAGAGCAGTATATCAAGAGTGTGGAGCAGTTTGCACTCCACGGCGCAGAACATCCCAAGGCTTCCTTCGAGGGCCAGACCCGCTGGGTGCCGTCCCGCAGCCTTGATATCTCATTCGACGGATACCTTTGGTACAGCGGTGAAGGGGATGTACCTATTGGGCTGGAGAACTTTACTGCACCTATCTTACCCATCACACGAGGAAACATCTCGCGAACGACCATAGGCCAATGGTCTAATGAGTTCAACTATGCCCCTCCTCTCGAAACAAGAGCTATATTCCACTGGCTGACTAGCGATGCCAATGCTACAGCTGCTAGGATCGCTTTCGACACCTACTACGACAGTATCGCATCTTTGGCGGACGTCGAAGATTTCTCCACCGCTTTCAGTATGCTCCCAATCACACCCATTATGACTGCAGCACCACGCGGAAACGCCATGAGTCTCGGCCAAGATGACAGCCCGGCGATCTGGTACGTCGAAAGCCCTCTATGGTCGGAACCCCGAAGATGACGAGCGCGTGCTCCGCGTACACGCCGAGGCCAACGAGAAGATCCGGGCGAAACTTTCTGCCGCTGGGCTGGGGCCGCATCCGTTCATGTACCTCAGTGACATACAGAAATCTCAGATGCCCGAGACCTTCTCGGCGTATGGGGCAAGGAACCTACGAAAGATGAAAGCTGTCAGAGCCAAGTATGATCCTGACCGTGTTTTCACTGAACTTGTGCCAGGAGGCGCCAAGGTTGCCTTGGCTTAGCTAAGTGGATGAAGTCAAGTTAGGGAATAGAGCTGGTATGGGATCGAGTATGTACGCCATTGTGAGTATATATAACGGTACATATGGATCATAGCTACGAGCGAAGCTCCTTCTTGTGTTCCTAACTTAGTACAATATGAGGGTATTCATTATGTTGAGATGACAGGTTTGGCCTCTTCCATTGTTGTTTTCTACTACGTAAGTTAAGCTACTCCAACTCTCACGCCGGCGTTCCGGCATGCTAGGGCTTTCTCATAACCGTCACGAACTTTGACCTTCCAATCGTCAGTCTACAGCTCTAATCTCTTAGATGGGACTCATAAACTGCTGCTGAACAATATGTATCCAATTTTGACCCACAGCGCATCTAAGACAACATTTTAATTGACTACCCATACTCAACACTTCATACGTATTCTTGACGCTCGCTTGAGGGACGAGACATATCTCACTCATGGCCTCCTTTTTGGTAATCAAGATATGCCCGCCCGACAAATTTGCGACCTTCATTATCCCCCCGGATCCATTCTTCAGCAGAAAACAAGTCAAACATGCCCACCTTGCTCAAAAGAGGTATAGATGCCTTCATCGCAGGCTCAAGCTGCGCCATTGACGCCGTATCTTGTGTCGCGTGAGCTTGGTTGTATGCTTTGATATTCACCAAAAGCGCCCTGTTCAACATTATATCTTAGCGCGCGGTTGATCGAGACGTTTTCTTGAGCTCTTGAGTTACCCGACGGTTCCCGTTTGAACCTTGCTGCCATCAGGCAAGGTAATCTCGGGCATAGACACGCCCAGAGTGGCCGAGTTGATATTCTGAAGGCTAGACATGACCAATACCAATATGAGTAGTTGGCTACAAAACAAGAAATTTCTCTTTTGCAGTGAGATTATGCCTGCTATTTATAATCTGTCAGTCTTCGTTGCGTATGTTCCAACGTCAGCACGGCTGCGTCGGCATTCTAGCGCATCCAACATCCGGCAGTAGTGCTATCCAACCAGCCATTTTCTCGCTATGAAGAAAGGATCTTTTCATAAACCACTTTGCGGTATTCGAGCCCCACATAAGTGCACATCATCATGGACTTTATTGAGTACAACCTTGCGTGGTTTCCAGCCTTCCTAAACACATACTTGGGTGGTATGTTCAAGACCTGGCTATGGTTTCTCCCCGGCTGTAAGCGCCATGTTTGAGCTCTAAACAGTGTCCGTTAGCTGATGGTTCTGAATCACCAAAGATTGGCCCTAAGATCTTGTAAATTTTTCTTATGCCCATATGCTCATAGCTAATCCATCGATCGACCTTATTCTAATTGTGTTATGCCATATCTAAACTAATCCAGGTTCTATCAATGCTCATCTGACATCATGCTCAAACACCCATAATGTTGGTAATAATAGAGTTCTCCCACTTTCTAAGAGTTAAGAAACCCCAAGACTCACGTCTCTCCTGACAATTGCCCACAAAATGTCGGCTCGTCCAAAATTGATGGAACTTCTCACTCTCAGATAGGAGGTGCACCGTTTTCTTTCACATAGCGTTTTCTTGTTCCTGTTCATGCCTTTTTTATTTTGAATTTCGGTCAAGTAATCGGCAATGCCTGAGCTGAAGGTTCGTTCGAAGGCTTCTCGGCAAAAGCTGGGTGCCCTGGAAGTGAATCATAAAGTTCCCGGGCAGGCACCACACAATCTTCATGAAGTTCGGGTCTAAGTGCCTGTCCTTTTCACTTTTGTTGAACTCGGCCCTCTTCACGCTTACGCTTTCTCGGTTTCGAGGATTTGCATCGCCGACGCCGGAGGAATAAGGCCCCCAATCAGACGCAGTATCAGGACGAGGACTCGAACAACGGCCTCTAATATCAAAGGATCTATATAGAATAAGTTATAGCCCTTGGGGTGGGAAGGTTTTGGGGGAAACAAACAACCACTGGACTTCTGGCAAATATTACGGAAGCATCTCCTTTTATTTGCAAACGCATCAGGACTGGAGACGGGTCTGCGTTCTGATACCTCAATATCCATGTAAAATAATCGCAGCAGGCATTGTGTTGGATTGGAATATCTGTCATTATGAAAGCCGAACGTGCTACTGCGCTGGACGGCTCTTGTATCGGACCCAAAATAGTGAAACTAGGATCAGTGGTATTTGCGTCGGGCTGTCTGATCAGGAGCAATCAAATGAGCACCCTGTGTGGTCAAAGCAGCTCGTTTCCCGAAGTTCTTGCCCATTCAACGATTCCGACCAGTTCGGCATGAGCACGGAAATACACGAGAAACTAGCTTTCTCACTGGAAAGTGTTTAGTTCTCCAGTGTTATCACTGCCTCGTATTTCTTGTTGCGTATTCCCTTGTCATTCGCCTTGGACTGCGGTGTAGAGGCGGGTAACTCTTGAGCCGACGGTTCGTTGGAAGGTTTTTCGGCAACAGCTGGATGCTCTGGAAGCGAGCCGTAAAGTTCCTGGGAAGGAAGAATGCTGTCTTCGTGTAGTTCGGGCACGGATGCTTGTTCTGGTGGCTTCTGCTCAGTCAGGCCCTTTTCGTCATTACTGGTCGTCGATTTGGTCGATCTTCGGCTACGGCGCCCGAGGAGGAAGGCTCCTACAAGGAGAAGGATGAAAGCAATTGGTCCAATCACGGCCCCTGCAATCCAAGCTTCTTTATTTTATCAGTTAGGTGAGAGTCATCTAGCATTTATGAGGTTGCCAACAGGAAACCCACTATTGCCAGAGTGCTCGTCAGGAGATGAAGGACTTGTCGTCTGTTGTCCAACGTTCTGTGATTGGGTCGTAGTCAAAGCATTATCGATGGTTTGCGATGTCAAGCTTGATGATACTGCGACGCCTGATGTAGGTCTGGCCAATGAGCCAGTATCAATAGCAAGACTATTGTCGACTAAGCCTACGGCGGTTGATGCTATTATAGGCCCAAAAGGGGCAGTGGCCGTATCCACTTGTGGCGACATGTCCAGGTTTACAGATAGGGTTGAAAGACTAAAACGTTGCTAACGGTAGACGCTGATCTGAGTATTGAAGGTGGAGATGGGGAGAGGAGAGGAGGGAGCTGTTGAACGGAGAGAGCGACTTTTCCGTGGGTTATGTTTCAGAGGCCCAAGAGGAGTCCTACACAGGCATTCAGTGAACAGTGCACTAGTGCTCAGTACGTACCCTTACGGTACTTCTGAAAGAGGCGTAGATGAGGGATTTTGAAGTTGGGTGCCATTTGCTACCCTACTGGCCTATAAAAAACAAGGCCTAATGTAAAGGACAGGTGTGGCGTAGACGATGAAGTAATCCCTCTCCTACTATGGGCAGGAAGATACTTGCTGCGGGTTCCAAAAGATCATTGCGACCTGAAACACATTACGCCTCCTTTTAAAATCATCCAATGGAAAGACGGATCAAGATTATTGTAGTCGAGGCCATCCATCAGCTTGCAAGAGTACCGTTATTGGCTGCGCGCACAGGAGAGCCTAAAAAAGCAAGGTCCCGATTTTATTTAATGCTCAGACTGAATGAAGAAAACTGCTTGGCATAATTCCCTAGCAGTTACTTGACGGGTATGCTTCTTCCGACCTCCCTAACAACGCCAAGGAATCTAACCTGTACGGGAATCTAATAACATTAGTTTGGGCGAGGGATTTGCTTATATATTCTGTCTCTAGTTTTTTGATGGGATATGTATGATACCTATATACAGCCACTTTATCATTAGGCGGGAAGAAATCTCATCTGACATGGCTGACAGTCTCCCAGATTCTGAGGTTATACTAATCCCTAATCATCAATAAAGCATATATACCTGGCAGTCTTTCTGTATGTGCTATAAGGCGAAAGTAAAGAAGCCCAGGTCTAGAAATTAGGAACACAACTTTCGAAAACCGTTAAGAGTCAAAGATCTAATTAGTACCTAGTAACTAAGTTCATTTTTTCGGCCAGTATCTTATTCCCACGTATAGATCTAGCTTGTATGCTCGGCGACCAGAGGATTGGCATCCGTCTCCTTGAGGATGTAGCTACGGATTTCCCCAAAAGTAACGTCATATGTAGGAATATCATTTGCTCCGAAGCACTCACCCTTCGGGTACTCCAAGGATACCTCTTTGAGCTTTCGGAAACCCCGTAGCACCTCCACAGCTTCTGACCAACGGCCACTCAGAAGCCACCCATAGTCCCATTTCAAATTCGTGATAGTATCCCCCTGTAGAGCAACAAGCGTCCGCAACTCCTCGATTTTGGCGGGCTGGTAACTGAGAATCAGAGTATCCAGCTTTTGCCAAGGGCTGTCCAAGGGTAGGAGATCAGATAAGCCGGCCTCGGGCGGTCGATAGCCGGACGTATAATTGACAAAATCCACTTCTAAGGTTTCCAGGTTAGGAGCCGTAAAGAAGGGCTTAGTAAAGGAGCAAAGGCCGAGGTAGCCATCCCAGGGCCACTCATTACCCTCCAAGCCTTCTACGCCTAGCCTAGCATGGCTGACTTTGGACATGAGAAGTTTGAGGCCTGCCTGCTGCTCCCTTGATAAGGTGAGGCGCCAAAGATCCGCAGGTGTGGTCATCCCCACCCAAACTGATCGAGGTCTGATCCCGCTCTGACCGAGCCGGGCGCAGAGCTCTCCCAACATCTCAACCTGTGGGAGAATGAAATGCCTCGTGGTATACGAGCCGGACCACCGCGAAGGCGAGAGTATGCAGTCGAAATGTTCCAACATCCTTCGATCAAAGCCGAGATCCGGGAAATCAGAAGCTTGCAACTCCTTGTCCACTATAAGGTATGGGTCGTCGAAGCGCAGGTTACAAAGGTTTGGAAGCTTGGTCAACGCAGAACAAATTCGGTCAACGTGTTTGTTCTCGCGGCGAACCCTCTCCTGATCTTGGCATTGCTCCCTGTATCTGGTATAGAGTCGCATGGCTACCTGCTGGAACGGAGTAGCTTCTTTCTCATCGAAACCCTCTTCCGATATCTTCAGGAGCACAGGATTGAAGTACATCAGTCCCCAAAGTTGCTGTTCAATCTCTCTCTGGAGAGCGTCCTCCCTGCTCTTATCCTGGAAGCTGAATGGCGGCACTCTCTTGCGGCACCTGCTAGCGATCATGCGGCGCCATTTGTAGGCCCCCATGCGTTCGCGCATCTCCATATTCCGTAGTAAGCGCCCGGTGCAATCCTGCATGAAGAGAGATCGATCCATGGCCAGGCTGACATCATACTGGGAGAGAATGATGGTGACGTTAGTGATGGATTTGGAAAATATGTTATGGTTGCAGAGCTCCTCGAGCCGTGATAAAGATATGGAGGTTACGCGGACTTGCGCCTCGTCTATAAGATACGGAGCAGCTGCGTTGTTAAAGGCTCGAGAAACAAGGCGAGATTGCTTGATGGATTCCTTGTCGCCCAAATGGGAGAATACGCAATCGAGCACCTCCATTGGGAGGGATTGGATGTTCTGTTTGAGCGCCATTTTGATGAAGAGGTGGTTGGTTTAACAGGCGTGCTATATCGGTGGATGGAATGTATGAAAGAAAGAGAACGCTCTAAGATGACACGAATCGTGAGTTGTTGATAAAGCTCGCTTCTTCCTTGTCAGATACAACGTGGCTTAGTTGTCTCAGCCCCGCTTGAAAGCATCAGTAGTAATAAGCGAGCGGTGGGGGTACGATTTATGGTGCTGACACGAGACTTGGCCTCGAGAGGTTTCAGCCACATGCGCTGGAGTAAAAACATAATTAGAAGATCGAAAATCCAAGCGGCAAGAAAAGTGGTGCAGTGGCGAAGAAACGGGACTTGATAGATCTCGGTGTCAACTGGTGAACAACTCGTGCTATCTAGTTGAATTATGCTACGTTGATTCGATGTCCTCTCATCAGGATTGAATATGATACCTCATATGCGAGAAGGGGAAAAAAGTAAACATTATGTTGAGATGCCGGATCTGGTCCTTTTCCGTTCCTTTTTTTTTTTTTGGTTTATATTTGAACTCCCATCAGGATACTACGTTGATTCATGATGTGCACATGTCACAAGTTAATCTGAGAACATTTCAAAGTAATGCCGAGATATTTATATGGCATTTCTAATGATACAATCTGGTAATACCCATA
This sequence comes from Clonostachys rosea, assembly GCA_026958235.1. Lineage (NCBI taxonomy): Eukaryota > Fungi > Ascomycota > Sordariomycetes > Hypocreales > Bionectriaceae > Clonostachys > Clonostachys rosea. The sequence continues at coordinate 2,307,928 of CP110205.1, forward strand.
TTAACCTCAACAGGCCATGACAAAGGAAATGCAATAACGACAAAGTGTCAGAGTGCCTCCCAAAATGACAAACGAAACGAAATACTCAGAAGGGGTATCAAGTATCAAAACGGATTCCGGCTTCCATCGCTAGGCAATCGAAACCAGGGCAAAAAACAAAAGAGAGTAGGCAGAGAAAACACTCGAAAATAGAAGGTAGAGCGTAGCAGACAGTCATCTGAGAAATCAAATCATGGGAACCTCAAGAGTGGACTTATTGGGGCACTGACTTGCCCTCCTTGGCGACGGCGTCAGTGCCGGCAGCCATGCGTCCAAACTGCCACTCGGGCAGGGAGATGCCAGTCTGGTCGTGGATGGTGGTCATCAGAGGGGGCAGCATCTGGTAGACGCCGCGCATGGTCTCGGCAGGATCCTGCTGACCGCTGCCGCCAGCGCCGCCATTGGCGCCCGTGTTCCAGACGCTGATCTTGGGAGCCATGCCACGGATGGCATCGGCGTTGGCCTTGGCCAGGTCGACATAGGTGCCGTTCTCGACCATGACCCACTTGAGCAGACCCTCGGGGCCGCCAAAGGCAGTCGCCATCTGGCCGTAGGCCTGGGCGAGGGCGGCGATACCCTCGGCCTCCTTGGAACGGCGGATGCAGTCGGCCTCTGCCTGCTTCTGGGCAGCGTAGGCCTCGGCCTCGGCTCTGGCGCGGATGGCGTAGGCTTCACCATCGGCCTGCTTCTGGTTACCCTCCGCCGCGGCCTTGGCTGCTGCCTCGACCTCGTATGCGGCTGCGTCGGCGGCCTGCTGCTTGCTCTCACGCTCAATGGTGGCGCGGACGACGTCCTTGGCACGGAGACGCTCGGTCTCGGCGATGGCACGGCGGATCTCGACATCCTTGCGGAGGTCTTCGTCCTTGGCCTCGAGGGCACGCTTGGCGGCGGTGCGCTCGAGGTCGACGTCACGGTTGAACCGGACCTGGTGGGTTTGGAGGTGGGCCTCGGCCTTTGCGCGCTCGACATCACGCTCGGTCTTCTGGACGGCCGTCTCGGCGTGGATCTTGGCGATCTCTCGGTCCTGCTCACCCTTGCGCTTGGCCTCTCCGACGTTACCGCGCAGCTGGGCGTCGGCTACATCGATTCGGGCCTGGTTGGTGGCACCTTCGTGGGCCTTGCGGGCCAGCGATTCGAAGTACACGGAGTTGGGAGCGTCCTTGAGCTCTTTGACCTATACATTTAATCACGTTAGAATACTATCTCCCGGGGTCAGAAAATTGGTGGAATGGAATGGGTCTTACGTTGGCGTTGTAGATCTTGAGACCGAACTGGTCGAGTTCACCCTGAATGTTTCGGAAAATGCGTTTCTTGAAAACCTCTCGCTCCGTGAAGATCTCCTCCATCGTCATGCTGGAGACGAGGACACGGGTCTCACCCTCAATGATGCCCTTGACGATGTTCCCCACGTGCACCTGTTGCTGGGGGTTCTTCGAACTGGTGTCTGAATCGGCCAGGAGCATGGCATACTTCATAAGTGCGTCCCCCCGATCCTCACGACGGCCAGCGCCGCCCTCGGATCCCTCCTCTGACGCGGCCTCATAATGTTGGGTGTTTGCCCCCCGCTGGTTGACATCTGGACCGACTGTGAAGACGACGGGCAGAGAGAATTGAAGCTTCTCCTTGGTCATGGCCTGCAGGTCCATGGCATAGTCATGAGGTTGCACGCTGGGAATGGATGTTAAACGAAGTGACACATGGTGAGGATTCAAAGTGTGGTGACGTACCTGAAGCGCATGCATCTCTGGAAGGGCCAAATCCATGCTGCTTTGGTGATCTTGACGGTCTCGACGCCCATGCCAGTGATGGCAAGGTATTCGTCGGGAGCCGAGATTCTGTAGGACATGGTTGCGGTTGTTGAGCTAAGCTAGGTTGGTAGTGACTGACTGGAAGGAGAGTGAACTGTATCTGATGATGATCACAAGTGTGAGTTGATCTCTTGATATTCGATATTATAAAGTTGGATGGGGGAGATCATGTAGAGGGGCGGGTGGCAGCGTGTCTTTAAATAAACAATCATGCAGGCTGCAGGCTTCGAATCAGAGGCTGCCTGCCAAGAGAAACACTCAAGGCACAAACAATCCCAAGCCACCCTCCTAGTTTAGGCTCTGCCCTATGATGTGCATGGAGTATGGGGCAGGGCGTCTTGAACAAACCTTGGGGCTGTCATGTGATGGCCTGCCGCTTATCCGCGCCGCACGATAAGGAACTTTAGGTGAAGCAAATATGTTCTTCAACAGGTACTCGCCGCAAAAGCGACGATTGATCCTTGTTAGCAGACATTCATGGTGTGTGTAATGAGCATACTAGAGCGAGGCTGTGCTGGATAATGGTAAAGCGGTAATTCAAGCAGCCATGGCCAGCACATGGAGCAGCTAAAAGACCCTGTTTGCTGACCCTGCAGGTCCCCGGTACCGTCACTTCTGGAAATCTTCTAGCTCTCCCTTCAGTGCCTGTGCCTCGCTGGAGCCAAGCGCTAGGCGTACATCCTTTCCCTGTGCATGGTGGCGGACTTGCTTGTGTCTTAGCGTGCTTGGGGGCCTGGAAGAGGCACACAAACCGGGCGAGAGCTTGTGGGTCCCGATTCCGGCATAGTTACGGGCATACAGGCATGGTGAGTAATCGCTTGCCAGAGGAGACAACAGCAACAATTGGCCTGGTTTGATGAATGGGATGGTACCATCCGACGGACACGGGTGGCCCCTTCGCTTAGCCTGTGTGCTTGCGCTTCGTATGAGCACGCGCTGGCAAGACCAAGCGAGGAATGCGCGCTACATGCGCTGTTTCATTTACTGGTTCCAGTTACCTGCAGAGGATATGTTCAGCCGCACCGCAATCAATGGAAGCAAAGGGGGCTGTGTAGGTGTAGTGCCTGTTCACCGTAGCTTCACCTTTCTGAGTGCAGCACCAACGGGGCGCCAGGGCCCTTGATCTACAAGGGAGCGGCGATAATCAGTGCCTCAATCACCCGATGCAATTGTTTCCGGATCGCCCTTATTGGGTCTGCGCCCGGATATGTAGCATCACGGCCGGCCGAGTCGCATTGTCGGTGCCCAACCACTGTGAGTCCTGGGCGCAAGGCACGCTGGCAGTGGGGCGTAGGGACAGCTGACAGGGGACGTGGGCTCTAAAGCGCGACGCTGGGCCTTGGCCGGGGCAGTCTTCAATGTCACATGGCCGCCTGGAAATTAGTTCTCTCACCATCCAGCCTCGTGCATGCCTTGGCTGCTGTGAACATCCTAGGCACACGTCACATTAAACTTCCATCTCCGGTCGCGCCAAATCACGGAGTCGCGTCCAGAAGATAAGCGCGAGGCTTCTTGATCAAAGCTTTGATCTCGTGTCTGAGGCTGCCTTCCTTACCTAACTAGTACCTACCTACATCTCGGTCCGCAAGGGATTGCTGCATGTCTCGAACTGCCCCGCCACAAACCTTCCAGCCATCCCACCAAAACACGCATTTCCCCAACTTCTGGCAAATCACTTCCCCATAACGCCTCTTTGAACCACCTACATCATGGACAAATACCATCTCTCAAGACATCTCCCTGATGACGATGATCTCCCTCCACCATACTCGCCCTCCGCCTCTGACGACCTCGGTGCTAAGTCCGACCGCAAAGACTACGACTGCAAATCCCCCGCCAGGGAACTCGGCACGGACGGCCAGATCCTCACCGAGATCCTCGACAATGTGAGGTCACTCCTCTCCTCGGTCGAAAAGATGTCACCTCCGCCGATTCTGCTCGAGTCCACCTTTGTGCCTGCCGCGGCGCTCGGGCCTGAATGGGTCCCCAGCGACCCGGGCGAGAAGTCGAGGCGGGAAGTCAAGAGGATGTTCAGAATCGGGGAGCAAATAGACTACAGCGACAAGAAAAAGAGCTCTTCATATGGCAACGACTCCCGGAGTGACTACGCATCATATTCAGACCGATCGAGAGGCAAGGGCACGGGATTCGCAGACTGGGGGCGGTTCGACGATGACCCCACCGACGATGATGCGGGAGGGTCTGCGCTTTGGTGGTCGGACGAATACATGGCAGAGCGTCTCGCCAACGAGCTGCAGCCTCCGGTCGCAAATCCTGCAAAGTCTGCCTCGAGCCGTCCGCCTCCGCGAAAGGACAGCACTAATATGGTTCGTGCATTTCTGCAGAGCTTCTCTGATCCGTCGCGAGTTTGGCCGCCGCGGCATCCACCCTCGACCGGATCGACCTCGCGGGCCGTTCCAATAGATGAAGGCATCCCTATAATGACGGCGCGGGCGGAGGAGACGACGTTTCGACGGGAGAACGAGATGGGACTATGGGAGAGTAAGACGGGCTGGGCTATAGTTGTGCGCATTCGGTCTCGATTTTAGTAGCGGCGTTGTATATAACACGAGTCTTTGGATACTTTGTAATTTCTAAGTCAATGTGCAATCTTTTGACATGCTATTTGCTTTATGTAATCATACGTCGTATAAGTAAATCATCAGGGGTGGTTTTGGGTGTGGGGATGATGCTCCCTTCGAAGACCAGATAGTCGGCGGTCTTATGTCTCAACACATGGACTGTTGTGGAAAGTCTGGTTTCCAACCGCACTCTTCTTGCTCCAGCGGCCAATGGGAAATCTTTTAGTAGACGGTACAACGAAATTATAGTATGATCTTGTATGGGCATAATACATTTCGCGTAGTTTGCCTTTAGGTATAGGGCACGCTCTCCCTTGGCAACCAAGCTTAGTGCGGTGTTGCGAACCAGGATAACCTTATCTCGCCTTGATTTGTATAAATGAAATCAACCACAAGTTGTCATATTAAACGACTTCATTCTCCCTCTTCTTTGGGGCTTTCCTTATCATCCGGGGCGCCTTCTACCACCGTAAATAGGAAGAAAACCATGAGTTCACTTCGGTGACTTAACTTTTGTGATTATGGGAAGGCTATATCGAGCCGGGCCGACATCCTCCCACCACCAAAGGTTCTTCCCGTCGCTTTAGATCAGGGATGCTTGCATGCTGCATCGGTGGTGAAGCACCCTTGCCTGCACCCCGGTGATACAGCAGTGCCACTCGCCAGGCGGCCTTGGTTGGTGCCCGACCGTGGCAGGGATTCGCTGACAGCCCAGTGCCTGAAGGTGATCTCTTGGCGCGGATTCATTAAACCTCGCGCTGGCGATTGAGAGATGAGGTGGTACGATCCAAGCGGGCAGTGCAATATCAGCCCCTGTAGCCATGGAGCGGACTTCGGGTCGGATGGTGGGTCGGCCGAGTCTGATCGGACACGGACGAGCGGTCGGAATTCGACCCATTACCGGCCGGATGAGCTGGTGCACGAAGCAGCTTCCTGGATGGCATTTTACGACTAGGGAACTTATTCGGATAGATATGTGAAGATCGAACGACAAGTCATCCAGCAAGGCAGACTTGAATCTGCTAATTAGCAAATATTGAATTCAAACGTGCAAGTGTCATGCGGTATTTCTCCACGGCCGAAACCAGCCCGCGACCCTTGCATACACAGCCCCGAAGTGGGGAGCACTGAGCATTGTGATGGACAGCTCGGGCAAGTCGGGGTACTTGAATACCTACCTGGTTGAAGATGAGGGAGCGCATTTCTCATCAGCGGAGTGGATGTCCCATATCCCATTGGACACTTGCATGGTGAACGAAGCATATTGTGTATAGCTACATCTGCGTATTTTGTAGCACTACTAAAGGATTTTTCAACAGCTAGGGCAAGAGCGCTTCAAATGTACATGTAGGTAATTCATCGATAATCAATACTGAGGTCTTCTTCGACCTCGAGACCGACTTCTCTCGTTTGTCCTGCTGTGGCTCTCTGCCAAACGCCCTCTACCAGCCTCTCTCTCCCGATATCTAGTCCTCCCCCCATTAGGGCTTCTCCCTGGCGGCTTCTCTGCGTTATTGACGGCTCTTAAAAGGTATTCCGACCCAGAAGCCCCGGCCTCTAATGGGCTCTCACCCCTATCATCCTTTAGATTATCATCGGCACCCGCATTCCTCAGTAAGGTGACAACATCATCATAGCCGTAGAGACAGGCCCAAACAGTGGAGTTCTTCCTCTGTAGTCCTGCACATCAATTTCCACCTCCTTCCGCCACAGAAGGACATTTACAACATCGAAAAATCCCCGAAAGGCAGCCAAGCATAAAGGCGTCATGCCGCTTTTGAAGTCCCTGACGTTTGGTAGCGTATCATCTAGAAGTAGGTCCCTTACTCTCCACGGGTGTCTGTTGATGACTTCATGACTGAGTTTTGCCACGTTGTACCATTGTTTCTTGGGTTGGAAGAACCCATCATCGCCGCAAAGGTGGTCGAGGGCACAGCGATTGTCCACAGACGCCGCCATCAAACACACTTCTTCCGTGATGGTAGCCTCCACATCGGCCCGTCTCTTCTGGATAAGAAGTTCCAGCAAGGAAATGTCTTCTGTAGGACTCGTGAACTCTCTGGTTTTGGAGTTGTATTCCTCGCCAAATATCGTATGTTCTGCTGCCGCAACTTGAAGCAACCTGTCGAAGACTTTGAACCTGTTTCCAAACACGCGAAGTAGGGATGGCGGACTTGGGCTTCCCCAACCAAGCCACGCCTTCGACGACTTCCTCGCTGAGCAACATTTCCGATTCGTATTTCTTCAATGAAAGAGACACCGTAGTGTCAGAGTGCTCAACATTTGAAAAAGTGGAGGTGATTGAGTTATGAGTGACTTTGATTTCGCCGTGCCATCATGTCCGTAGTTCCTGCAGGTGCTACGCGCTCCGCCAATTTTCCCGAATTTCTTTTCCCAGTGTGGCTCTAGTATAACTGACCGTGCGATCTCAACCGTCTTTTGATTGAGTATTGCACTTTCGGCACTGCGTCCATAATCACGATATCGTCGCCCCTTTTCTTGGCCAGAACCTCGGGAGGTTTCTCGTCCTTAAGCTAGGCTAAAGATCGAGGAAAGTCCTCATAACAAAGAATCCCATGGCCGAATTTGTTGAGAAAGCACCTGAAACCTGATGCGCCATTCAACAATATCCCGGTCATGATTGAACCGGAGATTTCAATGTCCCAATGGAATCACAATCCTCCTGAATAGAAGGCGTGTCTTCGATTTCCGAGAGTGATAACGACCGACGGCCGTGGACAGCCCACAGAAGGAGATTCTTTTGGCTCTCGCCATGTCTGGTCAGGATGTCTGAAACAATACCTTGATATAGTTTTATGAGGTCGGAGGGACTTGTTTTGATGATTCGCTCAATATCTGCCAAGGATGGCAGACCCTCAGCCTTGAGCATTTTGACAATCAACGACATCCATAAGAATGTCTGCTCTGCATGGGCCAAGAGGAGTACAACAGCATCATTGTGCAATTGTGGATCAAGGCCGAGTGTTCCTATCTCGTGATTGACGAACAATTGTAAATCCTGGGGTTTGGAGACTAAATGGAAACTGAGAGATCCAGAAAGTTGCTGCTCAATATCGACGGTAGGGCGGCTCGTAAATATTGTCCTGACGACCGGAGAGTTATTCTTGGCTCCATTTGGCTGAGCGAGACTATTGAATAGCTGAATAAGGCGGAGCCTTGATGCGGCATTTTGGCATTCGTCCAGTCCATCAATGACACACAGTACCTCTTGAAGAGCAGGAGCTTTTAATAGATGTTCAAGGATCTCCCAAAGCGCGTCCTCAGGCACGTCCGCCGTGTTGTCTAAGTCGACTAGCTCTGCGATGGCCTCAAATGTGTCGACATTGCGGGAATCCAGAAGCTGTCTGATCAGTGATCTGAGAGCATAGCCAACTGTAGAAAGCATGTCACTTTGGCTGTAAAAGAAGTAGTAAATTACTTTAGTTTTTGGGCTGGCTCTGGATTCCTTCTCTAAATGGGTTAAAAGAAACTTGGAGAGTGTCGTCTTGCCTTGACCAGCTGATCCTTTGATCCAAAGTACCGATGGCTCTTCAGACGTTCTCCAATTCGTAAAAGAGTCTTGGTCCAGAATCCAGGTCAGAGTTCCTGGGGTGGGATCGTCGACCATGTCGTTCCGATATGCAGCGTAGTTGGGGACGTTAAGAGATTGGATAACCTGTGTCTCCAACCGAGATAGCTCTATGATGATAAAAAATTAGATCCTGACAACACTGGAATGCTCGTTCTGGTGATCTTACTCCGGCGGTACTTAGCGAACCGCGCTTGAACAATATTTGGCCCCTTTTCTACCAGTTGGGTGATTCTCGATGCGATAATAAGATATTCCGGATTTGATTGATCGTCAAACTTGACAATATCGAAATGGTCTGCATCGATTGATATTTGATCATATGTCATCTCGCTAGGTCCGGCATAGGTGGCAGACGCGTGTTCCACCATCATACATGCTGGCCCAGTCCTTTGCCATGAGCCTGTTTCAGAGGACCACTTGATTTGAAAAAATCAGAATCCTTCGTGCTTTGAAGCGAATAGAGATTACTTACTTGAAATGCTCGCGTAAGCTTGGTTTCATATACGCTAATGATGGTTGAATTTTCGAGAATGAAAGTTTTGTTGAATAAACGATGGAGAAGGCTTAGGTATCGAGATGACGCCGATAGATCCCTCACCAGCCACTCATTCGGTTGTCCGCGAGCCATTTCCAGTAAGCTAGAGTTTTGAAGACCCCGATTTGGGACACCGAAAAACAAAAGACCGAAGCAAGACCGGAACACGGTTCTGTCTTCATCGCTGCCCTCGGAAGCCTCAACTAATGCCTAGAAGAAGGGAAATGTTAACTCGGGTAAGTATATTTCCAAATGCGAGATGGAGATGCCCTGACCTGTTTGATAATTAGCCCTCCAAGATCATGTCCGATAAATATCAAAGGCCTGGTCCGCTTCTGGGCGTTAGTTGTGGTATATGGGACGAGAACATTCTTCTAGTCTACGTACTGCCTTTTCTCCACGAGCAGACTTGGTGGATTCGAGCAGTCTTCTGGAAAAATCGGTGATTGAAGCCTCCGACTTGCTGCCGGGAAGCTTCGTATCATATCCAAAAGTCAAGATACGTGCCCTGGGGACAGAGTCAGGAAGGAAATCTTGCAACCACATGGCCGGCTGCTCTCTGGCCATCCATGATCCAAACGCGTGTCCGCAGAGACCGGGAACAGCAATGATGCTTGGGAATTACGTATAAGTAAGCCACAATCTCTAAAAGAAAAAGTAGGGGGAAAACCCTTGCAGGCTCTGCGTTGAAAAAAATTGGTAGAGCTTACTCGACACTTGGATTTTCCGGTGGGGAGTAGATTTGTGTGATGCCAAAGAAGTCACTGTCAGCCCTGAGCCGACCTGCTTCGATGCAGAATTCGCCCTTTAGAGTGTTTTCTAAAATTCCAACATCCGGGCTATTCACGAAAGTAACACATGCCACGCGAAATCGGTCTGCGAGTTCAGCTGCTGCAGCGGGCTCGAACGTGAAAGCCGAGATTTTGGAACGGGAGCTCCCTTGAGTATCGTCCCCCAACAGCTTGTTCAGAGCTTCACGGAACTTTACTTTGGATACTGATTGAGGTATATTGGAGATGCGAAAAGTCTGGAACCTTTTCTGAGTGACCAAGCTGTGCTTTGGCTTCTGTTTGGGTTGGGATTTTGGCAGATTCAATTGCACACCAAATGCGCAGAAGAGTAGTAGCTGGGCGACGACAAAGGTCACAACCCCTATAACCCACGTTGAAGATTGCACGATCATCATTCCGCCATTCAAATTCTTCCGGATGCAATCCGAAAAGTTGAGTTTTGGGTGTAGTTCAATGACTGTCGAGGAGCGATTAAAAGGTGATCAAACCCCGCATGAGCTGTATTTCTTCCAATAAGCGCCAAAGGTGGACAGGGATCAAAGCCCCCACGTGTCAGTGGTAGTCTGACGTCGTATAGAATTATCTATGTCATCGAAATGAGTTAGACTTCATGTGAAACGTTCGTGTATAGATATTGTTTTCGATGATGTTGTCTAAGTCTTTGATTAGGGTGAGAGAGACACGCTATACATTTTCCACTATCGAAGGTGGTCGGTCATGGTCGGTCTTAATATGGAAGGCTTCGAGATGCGGATGAAGAGCTATAAGACGTCTGCAGATCACATTTCATATGGAATCGTACTAGGAACAAATAGGTATCACAATAAGAAATTAGTTGCTAAGAAGGATATTAGGTCAGCTACTACTTACAAAGTTGGATTAATATGCCCGTCGCAACAAATAGTTCTGTACGGTTTAGCTCTCTGAATGCCTATACCGCCCTTCTCTCCCACTGGGCGTAAAGAGACTCATAGCAAAAGCAAAAATACAGGGACGGCCCTTTTGAAGTAGGTAAATCAAAATATAGCTACCCTTCGCCCATATGCTCTCACCCGGTAGCCCTTGGAATTTATGACCCACGTCAGCCCCGGAACTTGGGAGGAAACATTGTTTATCATCGGTCTCTGTGTGCGTGCTACGAGTTTAGTTCACGTGGAACCTCGGAATATAGATTAAAGTGGCAAATAACAAGATCCAGAGGTCAAATGCGAGATGATCATGATCCAGGAGATTCAAGAAAGCCACTCCCAGTGCTAGAAAATCCAGTAGTCTTATTTACAACATACTCACTTATTGTAGTTTCTAGTCCCCGTGAAGTTCTCTGAAAAGTTACTTAGAGCTTATTTCTGCTAAATGGTCAATTTTGAACAAGGCGTTTCGTCGATACGGGCACTCGGGCCACGGATGGACCATCTACCACCGGTACTAGCTGAGTACCCTTTATTATAGGTACTACAGCTGCCGGCTTCTGTTTCTTCTTCCCTATTTTGTAGGTTGTGTTCTTTGACTGAGTGTAGACAGATCGGGCGAGAGCTCGGTGGGATGTTTGATTGGAGCGATGAAGGCAGCGATGTGCGATCGATTGATCCGACTGATGGCGAAGGTAGCGATGAGTGGTTCTGGCAAGGAGTCGACTGATTTGACTGACGATGAAGGTGGCGATGTGTGGTACTTGGCTTGTCTTGGAGCGATAAAAGCAGTGATTTGCGAGCAGATTGTTGATACTTTTCCAAATGCAGATAGACTTGAGCTATACGGTTTATTCAGGACCAGGCCAGAGATAGCGGTCTTTAAATAGATAAAAAGCAGTATCTTAAGGTTTATAAAAGGAGTTATACTGATGAAAGAGTTATTACTGGGTATAGCCTTTAAATTTAAATCTTATATATAGCTGGATATAGTTATTATTAGTATTAAATCTTATATATAGCTGGGTGAAAAGACTGAAGTTTAATATATTATAATACTGGGTATAATATTAAGTTATTAAATTCTTAGTATTTAGGAATTTCCCCCTTTTTTTAAATAGCTGTATAGCTCTCTCACTTACTATTACTACTACTACCGGCACTATAGCCGGCAGTAATTTTTCTTTTTGGCAATATTTGCAAAGCCCCTTTTGTCTCGAACAGAAATTCGTGAAGAGTTCATTTTTAATTGATCCCTCTCAATACAAGTTGGTTTGGATACACGTTGGCTGCTGAGACTTACCATATTGTCATATAGAGAAAACAACTAGGTATAAAACGATGCTTGCTAAGAGAGAGCTATTCGCTGCGCAATGTTGCGCTTCACTTGATTAAATCGCCGCTGACGTCAAAAGGTACGTCTGATGTTCTTATCTTTGAGGTTGCTGAGGCTAAGGTAGGATGATGGATAATTCTGCTCTAGGTGCTTCTACAAAAGGCTGATATTTGGCTCGGCCTGAAACTCTGATTAGGCACTTGAAGAAAAGGAGCGTGCGTGTCATTATACGCTCCACACGTTGTGCTGACTGGGTGACATCCCAGTTGCAGCGTGCCAGGTTTTGCCGGCAGAATGATGGGATCTTTGGCTTTGCGAAGGATTTATATCCTGCCTTCCAGGAGAAATGGGAAATAATTAAATCGTTACCGAATGGAGGGATCGCATTTTGGCATGAAGAGAAGCCCAAAGCGTGCTAGCCTCCTTTCGAGACATCATCATATTCCGAATAGCCGGACCTCCCGTCAGCACTAGACGCACTTAGCAAGGTTGTCTGGCTCCTGTTTGGATTGTAGGTTTATCTTATGAAGATGACGAGGCCTCCGTTCGTGGGACACTAACTTTCCCATTCCATCTTTCGAAATACCAACTCGATGCTCCGTGTCCGCGGCACAATGGACAAGTTTAAGGTTGCCGTCATAGGGGCAGGTATGTGCCTCGAGTCCCACGATGATGAATGAATATCGGTATCTAACATTTTCGAACTAGGTCCTACGGGCCTTTCCATGCTCAAAACCTTGAAGGAAGATGGGTTTTCTGCTACGCTGTACGAGCGTCGCAGCCAGGTCGGTGGGCTCTGGGCGTATACAGAAAATACGGCGTGGACGACAGCCTTGAAATGCAAGTTTCACTGACAAAACGTGTGATATGTGGCATGGAACTTCTAAACTGACCAAAATACCCTTCTAGCTACGCAAGCGAATATCAGCAAATATACGTGCGGTTTCTCAGACTTTCCAATGCCAGACAGTGAGTTTTCCCCTTGGATGGGCCAAGCCTGCATTTATTAAAAGCCGCTAGAATACCCGCATCATATGAACGTGTATGAGTTTCAGGAGTATATGGAAGACTACGCCCGGAATTTCGACGGGCTCAAAGACTGCGTGTTGAACACGTCGGTGAAGGAAATCCGTCGCAATGCTGATGACACTCGCTGGGTACTGGAGCTCGAGCAGGACGGCACTACCTCCTCCGTCGAGTACGACAAGGTCGCTGTATGCAACGGATACCAGACTACGGCCAAGGTCCCAAAATTTGAAGGGCAGGAGCTTTTCGAAGGCAAGATCATACATGTACAGCAATTTAGAGAGTAAGGTCTTTTAACACGTGGAAATTCTCCTTCAAACTAACTTTCATCTTAAGTCCCGAGCCGTTCAAAGATAAGAATGTCGTCGTCGTGGGGCTATGTAGCTCTTCAGGCGACATCATTCCTACTTTGATGCCTGTGGCCTCGAAAGTCTACGTCTCACATCGCCGTGGTGCCGTCTTCGTCCGGCGTTTCCTTAACGGCACGCCCGCACATCTCCCCCTTACTTGGCGTCGCCGTAACATTGGCATGTCGTTGCAGAGGTACCTTCCGAACCTTATGCGTGTCTGTGGCGATATCGGGGTCAAGTATATAAGCAGGAGGATGCTTGGCGGCAAGCCAGACCCGTCGTGGGGGTTCGAGCCGTTCCCATCGCCCAGCTTGACGCTGCCGGGTGTGTGGGAGCGGGTACTGCCATTTCTGCAGGACGGAAGCTTGACATCTTTAAAGGGGATCAACCGATTCACGGGGCCAAAGAGCATCGAATTTGCCGATGGGAACGTGGTTGACGATGTAGATGCGGTGATCCTGGCCACAGGTTACCAAGCGGACTTCTCGCTCCTCGGACCCGACATTGTTGAGCGAAGCAAACCTGGCTTAGATTGGTATCACGGCCCTGAGATGTATCGGCTGTGGATGAACCTGTTCCCTCCAAAGTACGCCGACTCGCTCGCCGTCATAAATTACAGCGCCTTTGGCAAGGCCAACGGATTCAGCTTCGCCGAAGTGACGGGCTTGGCGATCTGCAATGCGTGGCGAGGGGTCGAACCCTTTCCATCGCTAGAGGCTATGAACAAGCACGTCGACGAGCACCAGCGATGGGTGGCCGCGCGCTGGCGCATCGAGCCGAATACTGACACGAGCGCTGTCAAGGTCTGGGAGTTCCAGGGCTGGCTTCATCAGGCTGCTGGCACGGGCATGGAAAACCTGGGCTGGGGTTGGAAAGGCTGGAAGTTTTGGTGGCAGGACCCCGAGATGTATAGACTGATGAATGATGGTGTTGAGACGGCGCATATGTACCGGTATTTCGAGACGGGCAAACGTAAGGCCTGGGAGGGTGCCAGAGAGGCCATCATCCATGTCAATGATGTGGTGAAAACAACCTTCCCTCTCGAGGAGAAGAAATAACTTACTGCTGGTATGAACTATTATTACTTTGATATTTATTTTGGCTTTTTTCCGTTTGTGTTCTTACTGTAAGACATAGAGAGGAAATGTAAGCGACAGCGGCCAGATGCGGAGCCGGCTGCCAAACGGCGAGCATGGCTAAGTCATCGTACCCGGATCTCGACCCTTCTCAGGAAAGCCGAAAATGCAAAGGCAAATCTAGGACTGGCACCGAATGTCTTTGCGTTGGCAATCATGAACGCTCAGGCCCTAAAAGAAGATGCTTCCCCTGGAAGAGCCCACGAGATCGAGAATGGGGAGGAAATCGAAACACCGCCGGCAGTGGAGGAGAATTCCACATCTGTTACAGTAACGGAAACGCAATTGATGAACCCGCCTCGCACCTCCGTAGTTGCGAAAATGCGACAAATATACGCCGGTCGTTGCCGATGTCACTACCAGAAGCAGCCCTGGCGCATCCGCAGTCCGACGTGGGCCTCATCACTGGTTGGCGGATTCGAGGTCAGAGGTTGGTTTGGTACGGTGTCTAGCTCCTCTCTAGCTTCAGGATGTGCATGCTCACGAAATAAGCGCGTGTGCGTGGATGATGGGCAGTCCCATTATTCATTGACAGCTAAATTCTTCTGGGGGGGGGGGGGGGGGGGGTCGTTCTATACTCTAGAATTTGCCATGCGCCCAGTAAACACAAGGCGGTTCGATTCATCTCATTGGACCCTTTTGGATAGGAGCAAGGATAGCTTACAAACGAGCATGAGCCAGAATGGGGTGTCATATTTTCCCGATGATGAACAAAAGGACGGGACTACTATAGTACCGGTAAGCGATGGAATGACGTTTCTATTTCATAAGAGTCTCTGACTAAATTGGCGTCGAGCTTAGATCATCATTGAGTTGAAGGCGTATGATGCTCTGGAACTGCTGCTCAATGAATGGGAGGGCGTGCTATCTCGAACTTGTTTTCCCCGGTACGATCCATTCTCTAAGTGGACACTATTCTTTCGATGAGAAATTGACCTCAAACCCAACAGACAAGTCGGATATGCTGTGCGAAGTGAACAAATGGCGATGATACAATCCGGGGAACAAGATGAGCGAAAGGCGGTAATGCTTGAGAAAGTGGCTTCATATGTGGGGGATGAGGAAACAGAACCAGAAGCCACGCCTTTCCACGAAGCCGCGATTGACGGTGATGCTTTGGAGATGCAGCTCGCCTTGGACAAGCTGGGGACTGCTTCCATCAAGATTATTGACGAGTTGGATAAAACAGGATGCTCAGCCCTTCACCACGCTTCACGTCTTGGCAATCGAGAGGCTGTTCAGGCTCTGGTGAGAGCGGGCGCCAACATCAACATCCAAGACGGCATGGATGGGATGACACCTCTGATGTTTGCCGCATTGAAGGGGCAGGTCGAATGCATGCGAGCCCTGTTGGAGCCAGGCGGAGGTAAACGAAACGACGTCAATCAAAGAAGCAATCTCGGTTACACTGCGATAGATTGCGCCGTGATTGGCAGAAATACCACTCCCGGGGCGTCCGCCTGCTAATCGAACATGGAGCAACAGCTTCATCCCGTGACCTAGACGGCTCAACGATTCTACATCATCTCGCAAGCACCCCGTGCCCAGAACAGGATGCTCGGGAGATCTTTCCCTCTATTCTCGAACTCGGTGAGCTGAGCATCGATGTTCAAGATCATCTAGGCCATTCCCCTCTTCTAAGGGCTGTAAAACTGAACAACTTGCCAATGCTTCGCTGTTTGATGGAAAATGGAGCTTCCACGACCGTTCAGAACGATTACTCAAATAACTTGATGCATTATACTGCTAAAAAGTCGAATTTGAAGATATTGGAATATCTTATGACCCAGGACTTGTCTGAACTCAACATGAAGCATACTAACTACTGTATTGGGGGGAAAACGAACAACACCGCAGCTGTTAGCGAGCTTGAAATGCAGACTGCCAACCATACCAAAATCTAACAACCTTCCACAACAGCTATAAAAAGGAGGTTTTGAGTTGTGTGTGTATTCTCATTTGATCAAATGGTTCACGTTTACAGCTAGTCAATTGACCTATCGTAGCCGCCGTAGCGTTGCAAAAAGACGCATCTTTCATAAGAAGGGATTTTCAAAAGTGAAAATAAGAAGGGGTAAAAAGGATGTCTTTTTCTACGGATGCCGAAAAATAGCTAATTTATCTAACCCGGCCAAATTGACAAGTGGGCCCCGACTCACTACTACGACAAAACTCCGCTGGACTGTCTGATCGAGGCCATCTACTCAGAGCCATGGCAGCTTGGGGCACTCGAGCGACAACCCAGTACGGAGGAAGTAGCAGCATTTACACAACTTCACCAAGCCATCGAGTGTGCGAACAAGGAGAAAGACATCTCTCTCCTACAGCATGCCCTCAACTCTCTACCCATGGAAAGCCCCGATACCACCACAGCTTGCTTCCACCTCGCCGAGTTGAGTCAGACGAAGAAGGAGAACCCAAACCCAGGTGACTATGCATTTTATCGCGCGATTGAGAACGATGTACGAGCCTGGCCAAGCGGCAAATCTTTGGCAGATATCAGGAACGTCATACAGGAAGACTTGGACGAGCTGAAAAACTCATTAAGCGAGCCGAGAGACTCGGTAGAAGAGCTCATAAACTCGTTCATGAATGTATGAGATGCAGGACCAACATTGATATACCTCAAACCGAAGGGTTCGCACGGCATGCATGATTACTTTGGTCATGAGATACTTCGACAATACTTCTCCCAGCTGCGATATAGAATATACAAGGGTGTGATTATTAGATCCTCTATAATCTATCAAAATCTAGTCTCAATGAAATAATAAAACCAGGCGGGCGTACTGTACTGATATTGAGATAAGGTATGCGATTGGTCTAGCGAACGCTGACAAATTCAAATGATGCTAATGACAAGTCCGTGTAAGATTTATGAGATAATGTTTATCTCCAGCTTTTAACCCCGCCCGCTACCGAGTAAAGTTCCATTCCTGATGATTCATGACAAATCGAGCTTTTACAAAACCTAGGCCAGTCGATGATATAACGCCAAAGAAAGTTTCCTCTTCGTTTATTCCAGCTCAAAAACCACTACACGTTTACAATGGCAACCATTGCTAAGACTGTTATTGCGACTGGCGTATCGTCGGGATTGGTAAGTTTACACATCTGCAAGGGCTCTACGAGAGATGGAGTCTTCAACCTCGTCGCGATTAAGACCTGACGCGTTACGCAGGGGTTTGAGGCTATCAAGCAACTTCTCCAACAGGCGCAGCCTTACAAGGTGATCCTCGGTGCCAGGAATATCGAAGCCACGGAAAATGCTTACAGCTCGCTCTCGTTTGACCGAAGCAAACATTCGTTGAGCGTGCTCCCGCTTGAACTCAATAATCTCAAAGATGTCAAATCATTTGCGCGTCAGGCCCTCGGAAAGATAGGGGAGAATCGCGTCGACTACTTGCTGTTGAACGCCGCAATCAGTGACCCTGCCCAGGGTCCCGGGCCGCATGGGTCGAAATGGTCCGAAATCCTGATTGTCAATCATACTTGTTAGTATACCTTGTATCAGTTCTGCTTATTATAAGCTAACTAAATTCCCTCCTCAAAGCTCAGCACTATCTAGTACATTTACTTCGAGAAAAGCTTGCCGCGTCTAAGGCCCGCCTGGTCTTTGTCTCGTCTGGAGCAGTGCGCAATGTCCCTGATCCAAGCGTCCTAGATGAAGACCTCCTGGCAGTGTCCGGCAAGGATAGCATGACTAGCTACCCGCAGTCCAAGTTCGTTGCACTTCTCGCCGCCCATTGGTGGCGAAGGCAGTTGGCTGGCCAGTGCAATGTCGTGGCGGTCTCTCCAGGTCTCATTCCAACCACGGGGCTGCAGAGGGGATCCAAACTTTCATTCCCAGATGCTATAATGAAGGATGCCAAATCCGTTCCAGAGGGTAGGTCGATTTGCTCCGCGACATTTCATCGAGCGTGTTTGTGGCTAATCATCGCACATTAGGCGCGAAAAGCATCTTGGAAGCCTTCACCCGAAACGACATCCCAGAAGATCCTCAGCAGATTTTCCTTACTAGCTGGGGCGAATGGTGGCCAAAGGATGTTTATGCGCTCTCGCTTGATGAAGCGCTCCAGAACAAGTGGTGCCAGAGTCAAGAGGAAATTGAGACTGAGATGGGAATTACCGCATAATTCCAAAATACGATGGTTTTTGAACGGGCGGTACATCAGGAGTCGTCTTAAATTACCTTAACCTAGGTACCAAAATGAATATCCAACGTGGCTAAATCACAATTCTCCCCGCCTACCCTATTGCTAGATCAAGTAGTTCCATCAGAACAAAATGCACAGCTCGCCCTTCGTACGAGCCAATATATATCACGGTTTATTTTTAGTTTCACCCAATTAATTATCTGGTCTTAAATTCCATCTGAATACCTCCATCAGAGAAGGAGATGAAGTAAGTTGTAAGTCTCTTGTGTAAATTCTTGAAAGCAAGCATTAACACTGTTGACGTCGGGACTCAATGTTCAGAAGACGGACTCTTGTTATATCACATTGCAGTCTTGTCAGTGCAATGCTGGCGTTTCTTAACTTTAGTTTTGGTTTATTTCTCTATCTGATGGTTGCGGATTGAGTCTCCGTTTAAGCACGGGAGTGGTAACTCTTAGCTCTCCTAGACTGGGGGGGGTTAGGCTACAGGGTAATTTAAATGTAAAGGGGCTCAAAAAGTATCTAGACCTGATCTCTCCTTTTCAGAATGCCGAGCAAAACTCGCGCCCTGGACCAAGCACGAAGTCCAAGATGGAATCAGACATCAATATACAGCCACAGGAACTTCTTTACTACAATAAAAAGTATCAAATAATCATATGCACATCCTGCCAGTACGCAATCCAGCCGACTGCCCTTGACCGACATCTGAAGGAAATTCATGCTCTTCACCGGCATCGTCGGCAACCTTACACAGACTATGCCGCCAGGCTACCATTGAAACAGCCCTCAGAGCTCCTTGGTACAAGTATTATTCTCGGTGAGGGCGAGGACTTTCCTGTGCCCGGATTACCAGTCATCAGCGGCCTCCAGTGTCTGGATCCCAGCTGTGGACATCTTTGCGTGAGCGTCAAACGGATGCAGAGCCACTGGAAAGCGGAGCACCACATGTCTGGTTGTGCAGCGTTAGACTGGCAGTCGGTGCCTCTCCAGACTTTCTTTCGAGGGAATCTACTGCGGTACTTCACTCACCCGGCATTGTCAGTCGTGAAATTACCAGACACATCTACTGTATGTATGATGCCCCAGAATTCAAATATTGCCAAGTTTTTTGAAGGTAACAATCTTTTTCAGGAGAGGGTGGATGACCAGATTCGAGCTACATATGATGCCTGGGCATCTCATGCGGACATGACAGAATTTAACACGAGTCTTCTCGCTCATTATCTACAATCAACACATCTCTCTCTTGCAAATAGGCACGGCAACGTCCGTTTATGGCAGATATCTGTCCCTCGCATTGCAGCGTCGAACTCTTTCCTGCGCCATGGCATCCTCGCCCTCTCGGCTCAGCACCTTCTCAACACGGAGCAAGGTCAGAGCACTGATCGCCAACGATTAATGGGAACGGCTTCTGAGCATCATGACAAGGCGATGGCAGCAATTCAGGTCACGGTTGATGCAAAGCCGTCTTCAGCACTCGAATGTCACGGCATTATTGCTTTCATACATGTTAATACGCTGCTATACTTTTCATATTATGGAAAGGATTCGTCTTCTGGGATTGAGGACCTGTTTCTCGCAGATGCCAGCCGACCTGATCTTGGTTATTCATCGCCTTGGCTACACTATGTACGGCATGGCTGTCACCTCGTGTGCGGCTTCTGGGACAAGATTGGTAACGGGCCGCTAGCATCTCTCGCTGCGTCGTGGGACATACCCATCATGATGGAGGATGAACGGTCATCCCGGATAGCTACCATTTTGCTATCCGCTCTGGACCACGATTGCTTTGATGGATACCAAATATCTGATCAAATCCAAAATGTTTATGTTCAAGCTTCAAGTGAGTTGGCGCTTGCGATCAATGCAGCTCAAAAGTTTGGGTCTGCTCTGACAATCTGGGACGCAATTCGGTTATGGCCTTTGACTCTCTCACTAGACTTCGTTAATGAAGTCAGGAAAGAGACGCCTCGTGCTATGATCTTGCTGGCCTGCTACTATATCATTTTAGAGAAGTTAGACGATGCTTGGTTCGCAGAGGGGCTATCTAAAAGGTTGCTTTCCCGCATCCGTACGAAACTCCAGAATGGTCAAAGGGAGCTTTTACAGGAGGTTACACAGCGCATTGCGTCTATCCTCAGATAATCTATAACAGAGCCTTCAAAATACAAAACGTCCCCAGAGTCTCATTCTCCCCTATGTCTCAGCTGGGTTAAGCGTTCAAGAATTCCAACAGCGCAGAGCTCACACCTTCCCGATCCTCATGCATCATCCAGTGCCCTGCATCAACGGCCTTCTCTGTGTACCCTGCAGCCGCCCAGGGCTCAGTCTGGGCCCGAATCTGATCTGCCCTGGTCACTGTATCCTGCGTGCCACCAATTGTAAGCACTGGCACCTTAATCGTGCGGTGCTTGTCCGTCAAACAAGATTCGTCCTTGGCCTGAACACCGCGAAGCAGAGCCTTGTAGTAATTCATGGACGCCTGGACTGCACCCTTGCGACTATAAGCCTTCATCCAGGCCTCCTTATCTTGCTCGGTTAGATAGCTAGCAAGAGGTGTTGTGGTGTTAGCCTCTAGCCAGGCACGGGCTGTGCCGAGTCCAGCAAGACTCTCTGCCCATTTGGAGTTGTCGGTCGGAAAAGCGAGGCTAAAGAAAGAGTCAAGCTGCACGAGATATCAGCATCTCTGTAGAAGCAAGGGACGGAAGATAGGATGTCAGATATGGGTCTTATTATTGCTTACCTTGGAGGCGGCAAGATCTGCGCCGTTGTACGAGTTGAAAAAGTAGAAATAACCAAATTGCATGTACCCTAGCTGGCTCAGGCTCATGGCATTCAACAGGTCGATATCTGCGAAAACCCCCGGTGCACTATACCCTAGCGACAGAAAGGCTAGCTTCTCAAACCGGTCAGGATGCCACACATATGTTCTCGACAGAAGGTTTGTGCCCCAGTCGTGGCCCACGCCAACGACTGTCTGCAGATCCTCATTGTCGAGTATTTCCATTAAGTGCCCACCCAGCCGTTTCAAATTGTATGCTTCGACTTCGAGTGGCATATCGCTGTCACCGTAGCCCAGACAGTCGGGAGCGAGGACGCCATAACCAGCTGCAGACAGCTCGGAGACCTGGTGGCGCCAGTCGTGGCGACTGGAAGGGTAGCCGTGGAGGAGGAGTACTGTGGTGCTGTTGGCCTCACCACTGGCAGGGATATAGTCGTAGACATAAGTACTACCATCGCGTGTGGTAAGGCTTTTGGTCTGTAGGGAGGCCACTGCAAAGGTGCCTAGCAGCGCGGTTGCTGCTAGGAGGTGTGGAATCATATTTTTGGCTCTGGAGAACTGCGTAATTGCGTAGATGATGAGGAAGGTGTGAGTTGGTCGGAGCAGCGAACAATGTCAGCCTCCGTCTGGTCTGTATTTATACTCCATTTTGCCTTGGAGATACATCGGATCCGTCTGACACTTTGCCTTCAAAAGTCGGCGGTGGCATTTTGGATCCAACGACCCAGAGACAGCATGGGAGGTTGACATTGTTAACCCAATTGAGTTCATGGGACGGAAATAAGATATGGCTTCGTAATCTCACCGTCGTGGATCTCATAGACGGTGCCGTTCCAAGGGGTGATTGGCTCGAAAACTCCCAGGGACAGGGTTCTGCCCAGAAATCCTGAGTAGCTTGACCTCCAGGGAGAAATAGGCCGCTTGGCACCAAATCCCTACTAGCCCACTGTTCGGCGATGAGGTAGTTCAGTAGATGATAGGACAAGTCTGATTAGTCTCACCATCATGCTGGCTAAAGATACTGAACATGAAACATGTCTAGCCCAACCTTATGAACAGCTCTTGCATGGGTGGCTGATCATGGCAGAACCAACTAAAGAATTTCGTCAACCCTATGCATCCTCTCAGCCTCCATCCTAGCGTCATACTCTTCCTTGATCCTTGATTTTTATGCTCTGTCAACTACTAACCGTCTTTGATCCTCTGTTCCTCCATCTTCTTCTGTTTGTTACTGAGCTGAACGCTCGGCGTATTGTCGGGCTTTCGCTGCCTGTCTCTGGAGCTCATCTTGGCAAAGAACCACTTCACGCGCCTCATCCAGCTCAGGCTAAGAAAGGGATCAGGCTTCTTCAACCACGGCGCAATGCATTCGACGCTGTCTTCAATTTTTACTTGGGCGTTGGGCGATTATCTCTTGGATTATTTGAATAGCTGCTTAATAATATGCTTCAAGTTCTTGAGGCTGTTCTTTGGTTGATGGAGAACCAAAATATCACCTTCAATCAACAACTACGGTGGTTAAATCGCCAGCAATGTTCAGCATCTAACCTATCAGTTTAAAGCCAAGAGCTATGAGACCGGTAAGAGCCGATGGCCCGATATAAGGCTCGTGAGCTCTGCCATTACAAAGCGCTGCGAACATCTCGATTAAGAGTCAATGGAAAGCTAGATGAAGAAAATGCTTATTGGATAGAAGCAAGTCGCCTTATGAATGTGTATTAATTTTTCTTCTATGATGTAAGTCACACGTAGCTATCTGTGTTAGATATGCGAGTGTACACACGGCAAGGTGACTAAATAGCTTCAAGAAATGATGCTTTGGACGCTCCCCGTGCTCGGCTCCAATTCCTAGGATTTATCTTCACTGTCAAAGCCGAACCTAATGCCTTTGAATAATCTGCTATGCCACAAAGAGCATTGGAATTCCCAGGGCACCTCGTGCTCTTGACAAGTTACGCCCAAGCAAAACTTTCGTGTTGGAATTTCTGTGCTGTGAACATGGAGGTTATGCCACCACAATGGGCCAAGGGAAGATGGCCGGATGGCTGCATCTCGTCCAAAGCTCTGGGGCAGTAAGCTCAGAGAAATAGATGCCTTCATTATAATTGAAGCTATTATGAATCTGCGGCTTTTTTGTACGGCCACTGTGGAGATAAGCCGCGGAAGTTAAGACCATAAACAGAAGGCTAAACCGGAACTCACCTCGGGCTCCGCGGAATTCGACCTAACAAGCTAATATAGGCGGGTTGGGCCGCCTAGAAACTCGCCCTGCTTTTCGTTCAAATAATGACTATACATAGGTCTGGGATGAACTGGTCATAGCTGTGGGACTCGGTATCCATCTCATGGTGGCTTCCAGTGTTTGCGCAAAAACAAACAAGGGTAAACATCTTGATCAGCTGAAGTATCAAATGAGGCAGGGAAGAACATGGAGGCTTCAAAAATCACTAGCTCATGACAAATCTTACTTAAATGCACCTATCAATTGCCTGAGCAACAGGAAAAAGAAAAGAACGCCTGCATCCCAAGCGCCAACTGATATCTGACTCAGCGTTCCACGCCAATGATCTCCTTGAGCAATCTAAACCCCTCATCATCCTCATCTTTGCAATACAATAAACGCGTAATCAAGAACATATATTACCAAACCTAGTCGCACGATGTCCTTCTTACTGGAAATACCTCTGGAGATCAGACTGGTTGTCTTCCGCTGGGTTATTTGCTCCCTGAATATGCCTCCCTCGGGTCCCTTAGAAGACCGAGCAGACCGAAAGATACTGCAAGATACTGAGGCGGACGGCGAGTGCACTTATGTTGGAGTTTGGTATCTCGTGCCAACCAATCCTGCTCTCCCTCTCCTCCTAGTCAATAGGCAGATTCACAATGAAGTCAAGGGACTCCTCCCTAGCTTATCTACGGACTGTCACGTCGACGTCATGTACGTCAAAGAGTCTGGGGCTTGGCCTACCTGGTCCATCTCCGCTCTGCCTCAGACACGGTACACGGGCTCTCTTTACGCTACAGTTAGAACGTTTGACCCTCCTGATATGTTGGAGAACATGTATCGCCACAGAATTATAGTGGATGGTGATCATCGATCCTCGACTGTCCTACATTGGTCATTCTACTGGATACTTGCGAAATTTCTCGACTACGGACCCGGACTTCTACGTCCCAGCCCTTCCGAACATAGCCGGCCTACAATATCTTCACGATATGTTGTCAACGAAGTCATCATTGATGTCGTGGCACCTAGTGGTGGATCGGGCCACAAGAGCATACTAGTCGACGATAGGCGCTATGAGGTGACAAAGAAGGGACTGGAAAGGTTTCCAATCCACGATAATGCCTCGCTACCGATCGAAGAGCGTCTGGCGATATATTTATCTGGCTATTTGGACAGAATTCTCTCCTTTGACATCAATATGGTGGAGAGGGGTTTAATCCTCTACGAGCAGGTGCTAGACAGAATCATTGTGACAGTGAATGGGAAAGAGTTCGGAGTATTTGAACTCGAGGCTCGTCTGAGGAAGGAGGAAGCCCGTTGGAGAAAGGAGATACCGGACTCCAGCGAGAAACTGAAATCGTTCCTGGAGAAATGGACACTGTGGGTGGATGAGAGACGGCAGAAAATGAGAGAAGGGTCCGAGATTAATGATGCTGAAAAGCCCGTTTCACACCTCCCCTCATTCTAGTTTTTTTCTTTCTTTTTTTTCTTTCTTTTTTTTTGCGTGTAGGGCCGCGCAACCCGTTTTGACTCGGCTTTAGCGATGACACTTGAATTTAGTCGTGATAATATATTCGGGATACCAATGAAGTTGAATCTGATAGTAATATTGTACCCAATCATATTGCTTTTATATTGCTTTTTATCTTCGAATACGCACACTACCATGGAAAATAAAGTGCCTGGTCATTATTGAAATACAATGTCATTTGCCGTCCCATCCCAAACACTTAATCCTTACCAATCAAGCAAGCCAATTTTTGATGGCCAATCACAATGCCCTCCATATCATTCCACTCGCTACTCAACATTGCACGGCAAGTCGAGCACAACCGTAAATCCCTCTCTTCTCCCCTCTCTCCTCTCCGTCAGGGATGATAAACGCTCAGACTAGGGACGGGGCGAGTTTGTGGCCGCCCGGCCAAATGTGCTTAAAATACGGCCAATCAGGCCAAAGTCACATATGCAGTCAAAACCGAAGTGAGAAATACCTCCCCCTGACTTAGGTAATTCTAGCCCAGGAACCGTCACTGTTCCCGCAGTAAGCGCTCGTCATGCAGCCACGCCTCAGAGGTCCCACAGCGTCTGGTGCTTGGCTGCGAATCACCACCCACCCTCATCTACCGAAGTTCCCGACACCACTTGGTGATTCATAGCCGTCCAAAAGACGCTAAGTAGAACATGGAAACTGCTGGCTCTGGCTTGCATTCGCCCGTTCTCAATATAGCCAGTTGGAACAAGACTAGCAACCAACTGCATAACATGTACGCAGTGGCCTCAGCCGTATTCAAGGTTCGCCCAGTATACACTAGAACTTACCCCCCATCAAATCAACTTTCACTCGCTTTCTCCTCTTACTTTCCTCTGTCCCATTTAGTTTCGAAGCCTGGCATCTCTCAATAACATTTTATCCAAATTATAATTGATACTCGCAAGTTTCGAGCCCCCCCCCCCTCCCCCCCTTGTGTTTTAATTTTTTAAGCACCAATTCTGAACATAATTTACCACCTGTCAAGATGGCCAGCAGACAGGAGGCGAAAGAGATGGTTGCGAAAGCTAACAAATACGGGTATCTCGATGACGACATCCTCAGCCACCTTGATACAGAACGTCGTCAGAGGCTAGAGCGGGAATGGGCGATTTTGGAGTCAGTAGCAGGGCATTCCGTCCAGACGTTAGTATCCATTCAGCCGCTGCCACCCTCCAATGAACATGCTGACTAGAATTCATAGTCTTGCCAAGCAAATATATGGAAGTGATGCTAGATTTGTATTTGAGCTGCTCCAGAACGCCGATGACAACTCTTTCGAACAGGCGACGAAGAACGGTGATGACCCGTACATATCCTTCGAGGTTCACCCGGATCGTATTATTGTTGAATGTAACGAGGATGGGTTCGGTGAAAAGGATCTGGGCGCAATTTGCTCGGTTGGGCGAAGCACCAAAGCTGGATATTATGGCTATATCGGCGCTAAAGGCATCGGTTTCAAGTCGGTCTTTGGTGCCGCCTGGAAGGTTTACATACAATCCCGAAACTTCTCTTTCTATTTTCGTCATGAGAAGGGAGATTCAGGTCTGGGAATGGTTAAACCTATTTGGAAAGAGCCAGAGGAGGATGGCCCTCTTCCATTTACGCGCATGACTCTCTACATCCACGAGAAAATGGAGCCTGGGGAGCTCCAGCATTTGAAGTCAATCATTGACAGGCAATTTGAGGATTTGCAAGAGACTTGCCTACTTTTCTTAAAGAATATCCAGAATATCAACGTGTCGAGGTACAACAATGATGGTAGTCTCAAATACTCCAAGAGCTTCAAAGCCGCGGATGCTGGTACAAACAGAGTTTCTCTGGAGACTGTATCTGTAACCGAGGGACAGCACATAAGAGAGCGGCGATACTATCACATCACGAAGCATACAGCAACAAACATTGCCAGAAGCAACAACCGAGATCCTCCCAAGACGGAGGAGGCACGTCGAGTATCAACTACTGCTGAGGTCGTCTTGGCATTCCCGCTCACCGAAAAATCTGAACCGTTACTAGAGAAGCAAGAATTGTTTGCCTTTCTTCCTGTTAGGGAGTCGGAATACAAGGTATTGAGACCTTTCGCTGTTCTACGTTCAAACATAAAGCTAACACAGGTCTCTCACCTGCTTAGTTTATCATTCAATCCGATTTCGATACCAGCGCCAATCGACAGGACATTGTCACCTCATCAAGGAGGAACATGAGCCTTCAAGATGGGATTGCTTCTGCTTTTGTGAAAGCAGTTTTGCAGTTCTTTCACGATCCTGTGTTATGCTATCAATGGCCGCGATTTCTACCGTCAACAGAAGACAGCAGTAATAGCTTTTGGTCAAGTCTCAACGAGAAGATCAAGGATCAGATTTTAAGCACCGCTATCATGCGGTCACGACATCGAATGCAGCCTCGTTTCATAACTAAGGTTTATCAACTCAGTAGTGCTTCCAGCGACGAAAATGGTGACTGTTTGTACGACGATACCAGCGAAGATCCATATATATCTAAAATGTACGAACAAAACGATATATCGATACTGCATAGCTATGGACTGAGGTTGGAGACGAGGCGTGCGGCTCTCAAGTTACTAAAGTATGATCTCGATGCATCGAACTCCAGAATGAAAGACTTCTCTAGGAGCCAGTCGTGGCATTCGCGTGCTGCCATTCCGCTGGCAGACTGGGCCATAGGTCCTAAATTCCAGATAATTACGGACGTCATACAAACACTGCCTCTTATCCCATTGCAGAATGGCGACTGGACTTCTATTAGCAGCGGCCTGGTGTATCTGCCTACAACTCATTCCGTTCCAATACCGTTGGATTTGGGGCTCAGGCTACTTGATCCAAGAGCTCTTGTTAACCCGGACCGTGAGAAGCTATTCAAGCACATTGGCGTGGTTGAGGCACAAGTTGAACAGATTCAAACTTCGATTGAAGTGCGCTATAAAACATCGCGACAAACCATCACCCTGGAGCAGTCTGTCACCCACCTCCACTACTTGTACCTCACGCATCATGATGGCAACAGGAGCTCAAAAGTTGACAACCTTGTCATTCATACAGAAGACAGAGTTCTCAGAGACCCAAAGAGAAAGTATGTCTATATTGCAAATGACCATCCTTGCGGACCGAAGTCGCTATTGGAACCAACAGAAACTGCGCCGGGCTACCGGGTTAATTATCTACATTCTTGTTATTTTGAAAACCCCCCAGACAATGAGTCAAGTCTGCTTTCGTGGGAAGATTGGCTGTATACCTTCGTCAACATCCAGAAGCGCCTGCCAATTACTCACGGTAGAGATAGGCTGTCAGAACCGTTCAGGTACATTGCTAGGCATCGCCCTGACAAATTTCTTGACAGTCTAGAGTTTCTTTGGAAAAATCAAAGTTCTTCAGTGAGGGGAAATGAAAAGATTAAGAAGTTAATCCAAGGCCTGTGGAACGACGAATATTGCGAGGCTGGGCCACTTTTATGTCGGGGACTAAAGTGTGATGAGCCCTGGCTTCCAGTCCCTCATCTTAAGAAGTATGTCGCCAAGTATGCTAATGGTAGTGTATTCTTTCCGTTTCTTCGGATTGACGGCTTTAATACCAAGGATGTTGATGGCAAGTGGGCGTTTCTCCACAAAGACTTCAACGTTGGCAAAAACGACGACCTCAGGTTCTACCTTGCAACTTTATATCGCTTGGCAGCGGTAGGGGAGGGGATAGCGACGGTAAGTAATATATTTGAAATTTATCAGACAATTGAAGCGAAAATTACGATCGCGAACAACCGAGCAACGGCATTGGCAGAAGTCAGGTTAGTGTATCCCAGCTTTGCTTCGCATACCAAAGTCACCAATAATAATGATATCAAAGGAACCGCATGTTCAAGGAACGTCTTATACTATCACCAAAGTTTCAAAGTGCATCTGGGAAATTTATCGATGGGGATTTTGTGGGTGACGGCGACAATATCCGATGGGAAGGCCCCCCAGACCTGGAATCCATGTTTTGTGTCGCCCAGCGGTATAGGCAATTCCTAGATGTTGGTCATATGCAGAAGCTGGCCGTGTTTTTCCACCATGTTCTGGATATCCAAGATGTCTCATGGGAGGACATTATCAAGGAGCTTGGATGGCTCAGAGAGAGAAATGAGGAAGATGGGGGCCAGGTCGATGTTGATCGGGTCAAGGGGCTCTATGAGTTCATGGACCGTTCCAAAGCACCTAAGGCTGAATTAAAGTATGTCCAAATCCTTTACACTCGATTTCAGTCAATTGACACTAAAACACGGACAATAGGAGGGTTTTCATGGAGGATCGGCTCATCTATGTCACTAGACACGGAGTTGCTGGTTGGTACAGGTCGTCTGATTCTTTGTGGTCAAGCACATCGGAGATACGTGGAAAGGTCACACTAAATGACGACTACGACAGCCTCGAGGCATTTTTCACGGAGACCTTGGATGTTCAATCCCTCACACTTCAGATGATATACGATGAGCTTCGGTATAGCGGCGGCCGGAAGTCCGTCGATGATATCAAAAACGACACTTGGTCGCTCAATGCGCTCCTACAGACCGATCGAACGCACATTGACCCAGCTCCTTTACTAAGAGAATCTATTTTCCCCATAAAGTACCCTAACGGGGGCTT
The DNA here is from genome assembly GCA_026958235.1 of Clonostachys rosea. Classification (NCBI taxonomy): domain Eukaryota; kingdom Fungi; phylum Ascomycota; class Sordariomycetes; order Hypocreales; family Bionectriaceae; genus Clonostachys; species Clonostachys rosea. Next base: position 2,337,364 of record CP110205.1, read on the forward strand.
AGCTCTAAGAAACATCGACGCAGTATTTGCTATCGGTGATGATCGACAGCTCTGTGGTCGCTTACAAGCCTACATCAACCTGCTCGACTACGATTTTGAAGAGATTCGACTGCTAAAGCCCTTTATTTGCTGGGCGAAATTAGAGGAAAGATATCTTTCTCAATCTGTCAGGGAGTTTACAAGCGTTTCTCCCCTAGCAACGAGGCGACCTATCACAGAAGACAAGTATGAGATTAATCGCAAAGCGTACGCGATTCTACGGCAAGTGCTCATCATTTCATAGCTGTAGTAGCCAATTCTGACGTAAAAACAGTCTCGCCAAAACTTTTCAGAGTCCCAAGTATGGTGAAGATGACCCTGGCTCTCTCTATAAAGTCCTCCGCGAGGCCGAGGTCATCGAATCTGACGCTATCTCTTCTGTTATCTCAATATCTCAAGATGGAAAGCCTATTCCACTTGAGGAGACTGCAGGATTGTGCCATATTGATGATTCGCAGAAGAAACTCAAGATCTATGTGCCGCTAAGCAAGAAGCAACGAAACCTCTCCTTCAGTTCTGTCCTACCGAACAAGTTGGGTGACTGGCTCATGAGCGAATGGGATTCAAACATACCTGACAGGAAAGATGAAGATGGGATCCACGTTCTCAGAACGATCTTATCCTGCGATTTGGCTATTGTTGACGAGATCCTAAACCACAATAGCGTCTTCGAGGTGGGGATAGAGAATCAAGACCCTCAATATGACCAAGAAAGCGACGGCGACGACAACACTCGCGATGAAGAGGATTCTGGAGCTTCTTCAGTTCAACTGACCCCGTCTAGATCCTCTAGGACAAACACGACTGACTTATATGGTGCAACCCCCATCAGGGAGGTAGGTGCTCTCTCCCCAAGGGCTCACCTCCGTGGCTCTTCCGAGCATGGAACAACAAATGATGGTGATAACCACCTTGTCGTCGAGAGGATCCAGGCAGTTTCCCGTGAAGAAAGTCGCAATGCGCGTGCGTCAATTTGGAATCAAGATCAACCAACTCCACAAGGGACGTCACAAACCCAAGACGCTGCATACTTGAGGCTTCTTTATCGTGTCATAGCAGCGTCTCGAAGTGCCGTATTTCCCTCTCTGGGAGCCTTTGACATGACTGGGCTGATTAATGAGCTGCCTAATGTTGGGAACCTGTACGAATCATTTGATGGCTTAGACGTGGCTACAAGATTCCGGTCCACTAGCCAACTTGAGAGAGATAAGATGGTCGGAGCCGCTGGAGAGCTTTATGTAAGTCTGATACTATGAAAAGATAGGAATACTCAGTTACTAACTACAGGTGTAGGTATTTGAGCTTTTCTCCGCTCTTCAGCTCCCAGGGTGGAGTCGTGGCAACTGGCAGAGCACCATCCGGAAGTATGTCACCGGACATCCAGACTACCATGATATGAGACCATGGTCTCAGCGAGAAACGGCCGATATCGTGTACCCGGACGTACAAGGAGAGTTCACTACCCTACTGATTGACAACGGTTATCTCGGTGAGGAGTGGCGGGCCGCTCGTCCTAAGTACCTCCTTGAGGTCAAGACTAGCACCGGACCGCTTGCCACTCCTTTTTACATGAGCAAGAACCAGTACCACCTTGTGAGTTATTTTTTAGGCAAACTTCATCCACTGCGCAATCACGACTGACCTCGACAAGATGCAAAATATTCACAACATTCACGATCGTTCTGAAGTTTACATGATACTCCGCGTCTTCTGGCTTGATAGTAACAACATTGGGATGAGAGTGTATCTGGACCCTGAACAGATGAGACAAGAGGGGGGTTTGATTTTCACTGGGGAAAGTTGGTCAATTATTCCAGGCGTTCGTAGGGGGAATTGATCGATGGCCTGTCCAAAGCCCAATGGACTTTTGACCTTGCTTCATAATCCATTCCCAGGTAGATTCCGATGGTCTCATGCCTTAGAGATGATGGTAACTTAACACCGATCTCACCTTTTCAAGAGAACCTTTTTCGGCCCTCAGGGGTCGCCAAGTGTATACGAGTATCAGTAGCTCCCCAATGACAGCACAGAGACCCTCACTAATGGATGGTGGAGTATTGCGATGGTTTGTCCATTGACGCTGTAACCAGTAAATGATTGCCTGCTGGCCTTTAACTTAACCAGTACGAGGACCTCCTGATCATTCGTGAAGCTCTGACACAATTCTGCCATCTCATACAGCCTCACCCTCGGGTCGAATAATCAATTCTCAGTCTGATTTTCGAAAAATTTGATCCATATGGCTCACATTCATTCACACAATACAAAGAGCCAACTTAGGCTAGAATCGCCCGTTTGTGCTTCTGTCAACCTAGCATGCATCCGTAGTAACTTAAGGAAAAGTTGACAGATGAGTCATAATTCAAAGAGTAGCCCACCTACCGGATTTTGGAAACATGAAGGAATATTTACATGATGTTAGTGAGGCGTCTTCTGTAGTCATTGCGAGACAGCTGGGCTGCGAGCTCCTCGCACCAAGGTGAAAGCCATAGCTGTGAGGTAAGACTCGGGCTGCTGAGTTTTCGTTTTATTATATTTTTGACAATAGCGGCCAGGTAGGTACGGAGTTGCGAGGTCCTAAATTATTGCGTCGAATACAGATCGATTAGTGTTTCCAAGAAGAGAACATTTAGCCCGGCTTCGGCATAGAGCTGAATGGGGGCCTCCTGTAGCGCTTATTAATCCCTAATCGGCGCATTTCTTACCGGCAAAAATCAGTCCACGAGGAAGCCAATGGTTGGCCTCGCACGTAGCCCGTGTCATCCTCTGTTCGGGGTTGCGGCGTGGCATTAAGTGGAACAGGAAGGGTTACGAATCACGATGGACGCCCGATGCAAGCAAGCAAGGCTGGCATGGGTTCATGAACTATGTGCATGGAGATAATGGATACCAAATGATGTTCCTTGGCCAAGAGAGCACGCCCGCGATGCTAGAGGAGTCTGTCTGATCCCTGCTTGACACCCCACGGACTTGGAGCAGTATCCTTGGATTCAGCTGATTCCCGGCCTGCCTAAGCTCTCTCCCTGAGCCCCGATAGAAGCTGAATCTTCGCTGGCCTACCAAGCAAATGCCACCTAAGTATTCAATGACCACTGCATGGCGTGTAAGCCTACCTAACCCCAGCTCCGACTTTTGTACACACGCCCATCACAAACAGCGAACGCGGCGGGCGGGAATGCCAGATGTCATGCCGCGCCGCGTAAATTGAAATAGAATCACAATTTGCCTCTGTGCCCCAGTGTTCGGCCTGTCTACCGACCGGATGATAATCGCCACAAAGAGCCATGAATAGATTTTAAGTTGCCTAGGAGGCAAAGTGCCTCATTGATTAGTGTGCCCCAGATCTCGAATGCGTGATGTTACGGGCAGTGGCGAGAAATGCAACTCTCAAAACATAGATAGCTACAGCGGACCAAGGCTTGCTAAATTTGTCCACGCATGTGTGCAGCGAGATGAAGAACGCCGCTACAGAAGGTACGGGCCGAAAAATCTAGTAGCAAAAATTATTTTACAGAGATTATTTTACAAATACTATTTTACAGGGATCATTTTACAGAGATCATTCGACAGAAATGATTCGACAGAAATGATCTCACAGGGGTGATCGTACAGAAATGACCTTGAAGAGATGATTTAATAGAGATGATTTGTCAGAGGTGATTTGACAGAGATGATTTGACAGAGATGATCTCACAACAGGACACCGTGAAGAGCGGCCCAACGTAGGCAGAATCCCTCCGGTTGCCCAAATTAGTAGCCTTAAAGACCAAAGTTCTATGTTACCAACGCATCTGAGTGACGTCTGACGTAGGTCTCAGCGCCGGTGACTCTTCGAGGGCACACTCCAGGGACAGGTAAGCCGCCGCGCGGTCGCCAGAGTCCAGAGAACTTCAGGCAGTGAACCCGGAGGTCACATGGTGGACCTGCGACAAGTCCCGAAGCACCTTCTTGTGATAATTCAGGCCCAATTTGCCATGGTATTAGGTGAATACTTGAGCTACCCCATCCCAGAGGCGCAGCCAGTGTCCTTTGATCGCTGTCTTTCCCGCGTTTGTGCGAGTTGAGCGAGGTATTTTGAGGGGCTGCTGGGCCCTGTACCATAACCATGTCCCCCAGCAGCCCCTGTAACATAACCATGTCCCCCGTCCAAGCTGTCAGAGTAGCGGGGTACCTTGACATTTCTGTTCTTCCAGAATGCAACTCAAGCAAGCTCTCATTTGAGCGATGATGGCTCGCTTTGGTTCGCTCTAGTTCGCCCTGTGCCGGCTGCCTCGCATCACCAGCCGCCCCAGCGGGACCGTCCCATGCACATGCTTTCTCGCACCGCCCTCCGTCGGTGAGAGAGGCAAGGGTACAGTTAATACTACCCATTACCCTTGTCTCCTATTGGAATGTGGCTCTGTGACGATTACCACCCACGGGATGTCCCGCGGCATACTAGGTAGCCCCCGATCTAGGCGAATACGGCATCTATGCCAACTCCATCTGTATTAGAACTATTTAAGTACAGCGTTTGCCCCTGGTTGACTGAGCGATTCATGTCCAAAGGATGAGCCAGCAAGTCCCCTTCTTGCCAGTATTTCTTTCCTGTCTCAAGTCGCACAATCATTCTCCTCCGCCTGCTTCCATATCTGCCATGAGTTCCATCGCCACCAACAAATCACCTAGGTCAACACGTCGCCAGGCTAGACCATTAAGCCACTACTCAGCTCCTAATTCATTTGGTAAATCTCTTTCGCTCCAACGATTTGAATCTCAGAAAAGCCTCGGGGTTTGAATGTTTCTTGGTGCTAACAGTACTCGGTCAGACTCTCCCCCTTATTCAATTGCGTCGACTACCATGGTCACTCTTGATGCAGCGGACGAAACTCATGCATTACCTTCATCGCCTTCTTTTGCCTGCCCTTTTTACAAATTCAACCCCCAGGTATACGACGAATGCAAAAAGCACCGGTTTCCCAGGATATCAGACATCAAACAACACCTTATTCGACGACACTCGCTTCCACCCTATTTTTGCTCAGCATGCTGGATCTCTTTCATGGATGAACAATCCAGAATTCACCATCCTTGCCGAGGCGAGGGCCAGTACGAATTAAGGCCAGAAGGGCTCTCTCCTGAGGAGATACAAGTTGTCCGCCTGATTCGAGGTGGGAGTAGCGAAGCTCAGTGGTTTGCTATCTGGCGCCGCTTGTTCCCTGGTTACACCGTGCCTCAGTCCCCCTATATTCAACCTAACAATATCGAGGAAGTTGTTTCCCTTCTATCACCTTACGTAGAGGCAGTTTTCCATGCCTCCTTACCCTCTCTTCCTAGCTCATTGCTAGGAATAAGCAGTTCTTTTGTGACGAGGACTCTCACCGACGCTTGCCAAATTTACTTCCAAAGCCTTCCAGCCTCGCGGCACGATTCCCCTCCTCTACCGCCAGGCTATCCCATCCTCGCTCGCGAGGGTAGAGATCTGTTCAATGGGATGTCACTAAATGACGGGAATGAAATTCCAATTTCGCATGCCTATTCGACTCATATAACGGCCATCCCAAGGGGGAACTCCAGGCCGCCACCCGCAAATGCGATCACCAACCCTGCTTATTGGCTATTCAGCACCTCCGAACCTACACAACCTTTATCGCAAGACGAGTGAGGAAACTCACTTAAAAGGCACGATTTCAAACACCTCACGTTCATCTTGAGGCACTCTCCGCCGTGTTGATGCTACCACTCAGAGTTTTAATTTTCTACATCTTCCAATTTTACCACCTTCTTTGTTATTATTCTTATACTACATATTTTTTTCCTTCGTTATTTATTTATTGGAATTCATGTGAGCAAGCAAATGATTTGACGATCTAAACGGTCTGGTGAATCTATACGACGCATGGGTCAATGGGAGGAAAATCAAGCGATATTTAGGTTCAGGGGGGAAATATGGCGAGTCCGGATCAATGAAATATCACGACTTTCTTTTAGCATATATCTATTTTACAATGATACAATCAACTCACTCTAGGTAGTGTTTTCAGCAGGGCATGTACGTAAATCTACTCTTTGTAAAGACGAACCGATAGGGAAATCTCCACAAGATTGCCACAAATCCGAGGCCTTGGCCGAAATGAGGGCAACCAAATGCTCCAAGGCAGCCATTCCTCTATAACCTGATCTCATGAGACCTTAATAATGATGTCAGCCAGTCTAAAAGCAAGGGGTCACCTTAGCCGCTGTTCGCCAAGCAACAGCATGGATGGTATCAGGTTCAGTAGGCGAATAATTAACGAGACTGACTCAGCATAAGTGACGGCAAGAGAGCCACACTTTGTCGATGTGCTGACGACCACCCATATCAAATCTTTTTGCAGCGGAACACCAATTTGGGCCACAGAGGGGGGATCAATCAACCAAATTCATTCTTCTTTCCGAGAGAGCTGCAATAGCCAACCGATTCAGGGCGCTAACTGCTGGTTTCTGTGGCATCTTACATCCATCCGTGAGCCTTTGGGCCTGGTGCACCCTACAATTAAGGTTAGCATTGCAACGCTATTCATCACCTCTCGTGTCCGGATACGAGGACATTAGGAGTATTCTCTCTCTCTGTTGCCGACTTCATGACACGCTTTTTTATCTTGGTATCCGATTATTCGTATCTGCAGACTTTCGGTTCTCTCGTATCCGTATATATGTCTTAAATATATATATCGGCCATCTACCCTTCCACAATACTGAATGGACGAGTCAGATGTAGTGCGAAAGTGGAAAATCGAATAACAATATGATGATCTCAAAGTGAAATGCCTAGCTCGCGGTAGTAAATACAAATGGTAGACATAAATGTAAATAACCAGAGTCTAATCTACATGCTGTATGTTTCATGTTTCGTGAGGAGACTTATTAGGATATGGAAAGAGCTTGGTGTGTAGGTACCAAAGCCTCTTCGCTGAATAGGTATAGATGGATAGCTGCGAGGCGATAATGGTGACCGCAGAGGAGGTCTGTCTCCGGATTTTGGATCATCACTTCCGAGTATAGGTTAATTTATGGTTCTTATTTCATCCTTTCAAAAAGCTATATATCATCTAGAATGCAAGACTTGTAACGGGACGGCATGCCTCTATCACACACTTATCTAGCTTCACAACCATGGAAACTCAATAAACAGGTTTTACTTCCGGCAAACCACCACAATAGCCTCCATCGGCAGCCCGAATCCAGGCTCGCCACTCAGCATCGTGTACTCTTTCGCCTCCAGCTCAAGTTTCTCCGCTACCGCCTTCCTAAAGGCGTCTTTGTCGGCCTCCGGCCAGTCCGCTGTCAACATTTTCCCAGCCATATCCATCATAAAATCCAACAGCATCTCCTTCTTCTTGGCGCCATACTGCACCGGTAAAGTCGACACCTCAATCGCATCGTCTTTGAAGCCGGCCTCAGAGAGAACCTTGCGGACGTGCTCTGGGTCATGCCACACCTCTGGCAATGGGAACTTTACGGGCTCGTCGTCTGGACGCACGGCCACGTGAGCCGGCCTGAACACCAAGTCAAGATGGCCCAGCTTCGACCAGGATGTGACGACAGCTGTGCCGCCGGGGCGGAGCGTGCGGTAAATCTCCGCAGCGCCTTGGCCGGGGTTGGTGAAGAACATGATGTCCATGTTGGTGAAGCTGTGGGAGAATTTGCCGTCGGGGAACTCCAGCTTCTCGCCGGGCATCACGCCGAACTCAACGGGGGCGGAGGTGGCTTTATCCTTGAGGTTCTGCTTCGCGATGCCGACCATGCTCGTGGCGGCGTCAACGGCGTGGATGGTGGCGGCAGGGTACTTCTTCAGGATTTCATCAGCGACAACGCCTGAGCCACATGCGTTATCAAGAATGACGGCAGAGGAGTCGCCCAGAGATGGGGTAACAAGTGATACGAGGTGGACTGCAACCATGCGTGTGGCCCCGCCAGTGCTCGCTTCATAGCTGGCGGCAAGAGCCTCGAAGTGCTCAACCGCCGTCGTCTTTAACTGGGACATTTCGATATCGTGTGATGGGAGAAGCGATAGGTCATCAAGTTAGTGGGAAGGTTTATCACTACGTGTTAGGACTTTATAACCACCGACCGGTTGTTTCGGACTAAGGATAAAGGCCGATGAACCTAAAAGAAGCATGAGGTCAGAGGAGGATTATATGCGAGAACCCTGATGGGTTTAGCTCATAAATACCAGGTATGTCTCCGAGTTCATAAAAGTCTCCGAGTGTTGAGACGCTAGTGTGCTTATGACTGGGGATCATTCCCTGCCAAAGTCAAATAACCTGGTCGACTGATGGGGCTAGATGATCAACAACTTTATTAATAGCACCGAGACACAGTAGGGCTGACGATAAATCTCAATAGTAAAGAAGAAGTTACATTGCTTGCTAAGTAGAGTTAAAACAGAATACGTAAAGTTGAGACAAAGTCTATCCCCTTGAGCCTTAATGCCTTGTCATGCCTTGAAACGACGCACAACCATGAACTTGGCAACTACCAAGTATATCACTGTGATAGCAACTTCATGAGTGACAATTACAAGGACTCCATCTGACACATTTCCATCCACGGCGAGATTCTATCCCAGAGTAAGTAGCCAAACCACTAGACCGAACAAGTTCATGCGTATCTGTGAGATGGTCCACGACGACAGCCAAGTCATCCCACGTACTGCGGGGCCATACCGCTTTTCATGCTGACAAGTTACCGCAACTTGCAAGTTTACTGGTCCCAGCACGGACAAGTCGGGGCTGTGCTGTTCTCTCGGCTCTAGCGTTGGCTGGTTTTCAGCCCAGAGCTGGCAGATAGAGGCCCAAACCGAACGCGGTCGCCCTTGGCATCATCTCTCCTACCGCACCAGAAAAAGTTTTTATAGCCAATGTCGTGGGAGCTTTGGGTTGCTGAAAGCAAGAAACGCTCGGGCTGCCCACCTAAGGAATTTCCGGCATTTGATGAGGCAATCTGACTTTCGTATTGATCTGTCCTCACCAGCCTCGCTGGTCCCTTTTTCAATCCATGAGAGATGCGTTAATCTAACCTAGCTAATCTCAGAGGCAGTAGGGAATAAGCGAATCCGGAACGGAATGGTGCTCGAGCATTGGTCTGTAGTCATCTTCATAGGTCGAAAGAAGCGTCATGATTTGGGTTGCGATGGTAGAATAACTCCACTACTACATCATCCACTCCAGACCTAAGGATAGACAGAGGGCTCCGGCCTTCTTTGTCTAAAGCCTCCATGTCGGCGCCATGGCGAACGAGAAGCTGGATAATGTCAGACCACTTGGCGCCGTGGACCGGTGTGAGTAGGTGCAGTGCGGTTTGTCCGTCCTCATCAACAGCATGAACATTTGCTCCGTGGTTCAGGAGAAAGTCTACCGCCTTTAGGGAATGTCCCACCACAGCCTCCATGAGTGGTGTGCGCCCATGTTCGTCAGGCTCGTGAGTCGAGGCTCCATGCTGGATCATTATCTCCATCAGCTTGAGGTGTCCGAACAACGCGCAATAATGCATGGCGCTTCTTCCCTGCTCGTTGAACTTTCCAAGATCTGCTCCAAAGCGTAGAAGGAGATCAGTCTGATCCGCGGAGCGCCGTGAAATTGCCATCTGTATCATAGACAGCCCACTATTGGGCAGGCAGTTGGGGTCTGCTCCGTGCTCTAGCAGAACCTCCATCGCTTTTAGCGAGGAGCATCTTACTGCGAGGAACAGGGGTGTCTGTCCCTGGATATCCTTCAACTTAATATCCGCGCCACGCTCGATGAGCATCTCCACGAGTGAAGCTCGACTTGGATCGGAGGAAGCAAGGTGCAGGAGCGTCTCTCGCCTCAGATTCAAGTCATTGATATCGGCTCCATGTGCAAGAAAGACCTCGACCAGGTCTGAGGAAACTTTCGCATAATGGAGCGGAGTATTGCCTTCGAGATCTCTGGTCATTTCAACTCCCTGTGCGAACAGGAACTCGGCCACTTGTGCCGGCTCCCTCGTCTTTAGTGACATGTAAAGCGAGTTACGGCCATGAAAGTTCGTCGCGTTAACATGAGCACCTGCGCGAACGAGTAATTGCGTCATCTCAAGTGTCCCGCATTCGAGGCTGGCAGTTTGTAAAGGGGTGTGTCCCCGTCGGTCTCGAGTGTTCACGTCCGCGCCATTCGCAGCAAGCAGCTCGACTACATCACAATAACCATAGCGGACGGCCGAATGAAACGGAGTGAAGTTGTTCATTTCTCTGAAGCGAACATCTGCTCCGTACTCAACAATGACTCGTACAGTCTCGACGTAAGCCTCTCGGCTTGCCGTCGGCCGGGCCCTCGAGAAGTAGTGGTCTGGTGCGCAGGCATATCCTAGTGGCGTGCGTCCAAATTTATCCATCGCCATAAGATTAGCCCCGTAGTCCAAGAGCAGTCTGACCAGCCGCGGATTTCCATAGCTCGCTGCAATGTGTAGTGGCGTCCTGTCGTAGCGGCTCCACGCTTCAACCCCGATTCTGCCTGTGTCCAGAAGTATCTTGACAGTATCGTACTGCGCGGCTTTTGCTGCGACATACAAAGGGCACCGGTCGTCCTCATCAGTTTCCATGCTCTCAAAGCCGCCGTGTTTCAATTTGCCCTCCAGCAGGGTATTGAGAAGATCCGCTTGGCCAAGCTCCGCCGCGAGCGTAACATGACGCAGCTGCACAAGGTCAACGCCCACGCTGAGTGCTCTCCGGATTGTTTCTGGCCGCCCGGCTTCGATGGCCCATGTCACAGCCGAGCCATGGTGGTGGAAATGATTGTGAGCATAGAGGTGCGAAATGACCATGCTGAACAGCGACCAACTCGCCCGGCTGAGAGAACTGATGTCCCTTTCGCCATCGAGATGTTCAACAATGCCCTGCAGTAGCTCGACTGGTAATTCGAGGAGATGCATCTTGACGACGATGATGATGCGGTGGAAGAGGCCCGACCGATCTGGCACAGAAAAAAACAGTGCCTTATTAGGTATCAACAGCAGCCAACCACAAGCCCGCAGGTCCGCTTTTCGGAGGGTGTTTGCTTACCCTATGCTGCTGTGGTAAGATTCCTAAGTGTGACCATGGCGAAAAGCTTACAGTCGGCAAATGTGACATGTCATAGAATGAAAGGGCCCGATATGATACCGCAACAAGAGAAATAAATATTTCTAACATCTGCAAAGCCATGGTTGAGGCGCGAACCTTCTTTAAGCTTTCGGGATGAACGTTAGGCTTTTTTATACACAGTGCCAAATGGTAAAATTACTAGAGGTTGTGAAAATCTTTCTCTTTTTGGATGAAAATGAAGATTATCAGCGAAGATGTTTTAAAGCAACAGGCGCAACTCACACTAAAACAAAAATTCTTGGGAAGTCGAGGTCGCTATCGAGGCACAGGAAGAGTGTGCACAGTCTCTGTACCCCGAGGAGAATAGAGCCTAAGGAGGAAGCAGTTGGCTCTTCTAACGGCATTTGATCCTAAGTCTGTAAGAAGGGAAATAATGGACGGATACTCGGATTCCTATCACAAAAATGATGGTCGCTTGTGGTGTTCATTTTTCTACTTCATTTTTCACTTCCAGTTGAACTTCATGCATCTTCTCAGGGAAACTCCGGAGACAGAGAGAGCCGTCGATCTAAAGAACAACTCCCATGGGAATTAATAGGTTGATCTTCAAAAATGGATGCCAAAGCTTCAACGGAGGGTCAAAGCTCCAAGGAGGGAGAGGGGGACAAAGGAAGAATCAGGGGGTGACTACGAGAAGGATAGATCCAGCAAGGCTCCATTGACTCTAATGACAGTGTATGGAAAACTAGAGCCAAAATCAATGCTCATATATAATTTTTACTCCATTTCTTACACAATATCTGGGCACACATTACGTCGGCTATGCTTGCTCTCAGATGTCCTCCACTATCATGGTGAGCCACTGGGCTTGCTCAGCAGATGTCTCCAAGGATGTCTACCTGCAAAGGTGATTGGGTCATCTGGGTCATCTGGGTCATCTGAGGTATTAGTGGCCCTGGTCTTTAAGTAGTAGATTTAGAAAGGAGAGATATTGACAAATCGATTGCCTAACCAAGAAGTGATGTTTCTGTCCCCGCTCAGTGCAGCTAAAGACTGCCCAGCGCATCTCTCGGACATCAATCAGCACCCTGGCCAGGGGTCTTCGGCGGTCAAGACTGCAGGAAGTCAAATGAATCCGCGTGGTAGAGCAAACCATTAATTATTAATATGGGTCTTTGGTAACGTCATGCGGCATTAATTTCTATAAAGAGGCAAGAAGTGAACACTTGGCAACTGCATAATAGCAGGGTAGGCCTCTTACTGGGATGCCTGCGGGCACAAAGGTTTAACATATAGAAATTATCATCTCTTCAACGGATCCTTGTAAATATTGTGCGATCTATGAGAACAACTACAGCGGAGTTTAAAACAAGGTACAGAAGGGAAGCTGTAGCGAAAAGGGATTTATTGAGGAGATGGAGTGATTTACGGAGGGATATTTTTTCCTGCCTGCGGTGATGCACATCATTACAGCAAGAAGGATATTCAAGAACCGTGCCGTAAGGCTATTCTAGCAAATGGTGGAGCTCTTCAAATTTACTATGACTCGCGTCTCTCGTCACCGCCTGGGCTTATACAAAAGACTAAATTCGGCGTGAGTACTACTTCTTTACAAGTTAGTTTAGATACTTTCAGCCATAAATCTCTTCACAGTACATACAGGCACCTAAGCTAAATCGAGAGAAGACATAACACAGGAATACGAACTTCGCTTGTAGGATCACTCGTCTTAGCACTTTGTGGATATCCCTTCAATGAGATTGTACTAAGGGGTTGAAATCACTTCGACTCTCCACAAATGGGTTTTTGATGTCAATGTATCAAGTCTTGTTGAATGAAAATTAGTTGTTTAGTCCTCATGTCCCCCAATCTTCTTTTATAAGATACAAAGATATAGACATATAAACGATATCAAACTCGTCTCATTAAAAGACAACCCGGATCGTGGTAAGTGGAGAGTCTCTACTCGCCGGCTCCATCGTGAGCAGAATACGTTGCTGCTCCTCTAGTGAAGGGCACTACCAAAGGCGGTAATTTTCAACGATGTAGTCAGTAGGGATATTTTAGGCCCCGAGCTAACAGAAGCCAGGATGGGCCACTGCGTAGTCTCGTGGAACTACCAAGAACAGGCATCATTACCCGAGGGCTAATCCAGGTCCAGGACAAGCCCTTGGGCCGGGGTGGGGCCACAAACCACGCTTCGCCTCTCCAAGAGCTTGCTCCAAGCATTCCCAGACACCTGATACCTACCCCATGCGGGGCATGACTTGGTGATGACTGATCCCCAAGGACACGGGGGTGGAGCCAAGGTTACGGCGAATATTGTCCAATTTGGTAGTATGCACTACCCCATACCCCGGATTCTCTGACTTAGCACTCATGTGCACAATTCTCTCCAGGACTTGACTTTCCTAAATTCAACTTCCTCTTTGATCTGAATCTGTATATATTCTCGGCCATGATTGCTTTTTTGGATTTGGTCTTCTGCAGAACCAATTCTTTCCACGTTCGGATCTAAGTTTATTCAACACTGCATTCTGCTTTCCTTTTTGAAGACAAAACGGCAACTGACAGCCTTTGTCAACCATGGCAGACCACGCGAAGCATATCGTTGGTGGGGATCAGAAGCCAGACGCAGAACATCTGGACAGTGCTTCTTCTATCCATAACGTCGACCATGACCCCGTCGTTCTTGACGACGTGTCCTACGGACCGACAGGTGTTCGTGGGCTTTTCATCTCTCCTTATGTCTCCGGAGCCGCCTTCCTCGCTTCCCTCGGAGGCTTCTCCTTCGGCTATGACCAAGGTGTCATCTCTATCATCAATGTGATGCCCCAGTTTCACACCGTCTTCCCACAAACGGAGACGGCTTTTGGTACCAGCTTTATGACTGGTATGCTTCTCCTTGGCGCCTTCATCGGTTGCATCTTCATGCCGTACGTGGCTGATAGGATTTCCCGAAAATGGGCATTGACCCTTGTTGTCGTCATCTTCAACATCGGCGCTATTCTACAGACAGCGGCTGTCAACTACACCATGTTAGTTGTTGGTAGAACCATCGGTGGCATTGGCGTGGGAACTCTTGCCATGGTACGCAAATGCTTCTTGACTCTCTTTTTGTTTGCTGGGGTTTATCTAATTTAATCACCGCTAACACGAATAAACAGGGAGCGCCGCTCTACATTTCTGAGATCTCGCCGCCCAACCTACGAGGTACACTCCTTGTTCTTGAGTCAATCTCAATCGTTTCCGGTTGTGTGATCTCGTACTGGATCACATATGGCACCCGGTATATGTCCGGTGAAGCATCCTTTCGACTTCCCTTGGGACTTCAGATGGTTGGTGCAACTGGGCTAGGTCTTGGCATCCACTTCTTCCCCTACTCACCTCGATGGCTAGCCCTCGTGGGCAAGAATACGGAGGCACTTGCCAGCCTCTGCAAGCTTCGCTGCCTCCCCGAAACAGATGATAGGGTTAGGAGCGAGTACCAGTCAATTGTTGCTGAGGTTGAGTTTCAGAGACTTATGGAGGATGCCAAACACCCAGGCGTTCAGGGGCTAAAACTCGAAATCCTTCAGTGGCTTGATCTCTTTGACCGAAAGAAGTGGCGGCGCGTAGCCGTTGGTTGCGGTGTCTGCTTCTTCCAGCAGTTTTCTGGGATCAACGCGTTCATCTACTACGCCCCAACCCTTTTCCGCTCCATCGGTCAGTCTTACGAGATGTCTTTGATCCTTTCTGGAATCTTCAACATTCTTCAACTTGTCGCTGTTGCTGTGTGTCTTGTCATTATTGATAAAGTCGGTCGACGACCCTTAGCCATTGTTGGTGGTTTCGGCACAGCCGGTTGCTACATCATTATCGCGGTCCTCGCCGGTCTGTATTCAAAGGACTGGGAGTCCAATTCTTCCGCAGGCTGGGCTTGCGTCGCTATGGCCTTCCTCTTCATCCTCATCTTCGGAGCCTCTTACTCGCCTCTGGGCTGGGCTCTTCCCCCCGAGGTATTCTCCACTAGCTCCCGAGCCAAGGGTGTAGCCCTCGCTACATGTGTCAATTGGCTGTCCAACTTCACCGTGGGCGTTGCTACTCCACCCATGCTTGAGGCTATTGGTTTCGGTGCCTACGTCTTCTTCGCCGTATTCTGTGGCCTCGCGGGCGTCTGGGCGTGGCTTTTGGTTCCCGAGACAATGGGTAAGACTCTTGAGCAGATGGATGAGATCTTTGGTGATGCAAGCGGGCAGGAGGAGCAAGATATCATGAGACGGGCGGTGCGTGCTGCTGAGATGACACATCGCCAGCACGCCTAGCCAGCTCGAAATGGAATTCCAAGCCTTCTGGAGGGGTCTCCAGAACTGGATTGATTCTGCCTAATCGTCCGGCTCTGTGGCAAATGAAGGAAGAGGTTTAAAAAGCTCCAGTTTGAGGTCATTTTTTTCATATAATATTATGATGGGTCAATTATCTCTGGCTTCTCTCTTGGATAATGTAGTTAGCCTAGTTATATCAACAAGTTCTCGCAAGCTTGATACTATTGGCGGCGGCAATGATATTACAGCGTCATTGTTCGGATTAGTTGAATGTTTTATTCGAAAAGGCCGAAGGCTGCTCTTAGATCGAATGGCATATTCAGCTGACAACTGTGGATTGCCAAGACCGAAGAGAGCTTGATGCGGTAGAATCTAATGCAGCAGATGATAGCTAGGCATCATTGACTCAAAAGCTTAATTGACTGGAATATATCAATTGTAACCAGTACCATGGATCCCACTTAGCAAACGTCAAAGTCAGTTCAGTTCTATACTATTGAACAAACCAAACAACTCTCTATAACTTCACTGAGACTGCCCATTAGTGACCTACAGTGTTAGTGACCCACAGTGAGATTTAACTCAAATGGGAGTCGATGATTTATCTATGATTTGTTCAATTCAGTTACAGACCGGGCACTCGCCCATGTGTGTTATTATTTTACCCTGGCTACATACATTATGGGGCAGTGAAAAAGCCCACTGGAAGGGCCTAAAGGGTACTAATCTACTCAGGGACAATGTGAGGTAAAGCATGTATTCAGTACAGATACATGTCTCACCGTGGCAACTGATTTAAAGAAGATAGGACATGAATAGTTTTACCCAACTTTGACCACTACGTGCCCCAGCACGTGAAGGCTATCATGTGCAAGGTAACTGCGCATAATTAATCCCTCGAGACGAAGCGGCCTATCACGGAGGGTTTGAGCGGTCAGCACGTGCCATCAATGCACGTAATGTCCGACCATGCTTGAAGTAAAATTAAAATGCTCCTTCACAAATTCACGGTCTGCCAGTTTATCGCAACATCACGAGTGACAGCAAAACAACATGGAGTTCCCCGAGGAAATCTGGACGCGGATATTCTCCCAATTGATCCCCCAGAATGATCCTCATAGCGAGGGGAAATACTATCCATACCGGCCTCTCCGCACACTATGCCTCGTCAGTCGCAAGTTTCGCCGCCTTGCTCAGCCAGTTCTCTACCACACGGTCTTTATGGTGGAAGACCGGCCACGAAAACAGCGCGGGATAAAGCTCCTAAGAACCCTGCATCAGTCCCCTTCTCTGGCCCGCGCTGTTCGCAGCCTGTCCTTGGCTAGCTTCTACATATCGGTCGAGGATCAAAAATTTCCAGACAAGGCGAAGCTCTTGGACGACGTGCTTCGATCTCTAGACATCCCGTCTCTCCTCAGGGACCAGCTTGACATTAAGCCCTTTTCTCAAGAAGGCGTGGACGGGGTACCCGTGATCCTCGCACTCACCACAGCGGTCCAGCATGTTGACATCACCATCACCGAATTGGACTGGCATATGCACATTTCCCACCAGCTCGCAGGCTCAATGCAACCAGATGAACCAAACCCGCCTCGTAACTACGCAAATTACGGATTGCCGAATCTCAAACACATCTCCATCAACGCCGAGTATAGCCCAATGAACACCAGCATTTCCTACGTGGAGCCTGCGCTACTACGCTCAGATCTAGCCAGCCTACGTCTCGCACACGTGAATTGGCACTCAGCCTGGGTAGAACCCGTCGCGAGACCCAGCCACACTTCCAATCTGTATTCTCTCATCCTTGATGACTGCATTGTGGATGAGGTTATTCTCAAACACATCTTAACGCGGTATCCCAAACTTCGGCGTCTGTCTCTCAAGTGCGCAGATGGCGACTCAGCCGTTGACCCCGATGACTTCGACGGGGGCGACGAAGCCCCTTGGACCTGGCGCAGTAGGCCCTTTGGAGATGTGTTGAGGGAGTATGGCAAGCACCTGGAAGAGTTTGCTCTTTTGACAGATCATCACCGTGAGCGCTCCTATGCATTCAGTACCCCTGAGGATGAGACTGTCTTGGGCTCTTTTCATGATTTCCCATCACTTCGTAAGATAGAGGTTAGCTTCAGAGAATTGTTCGGGCAAGGAGATAGAAATGGGACGGTGAATATGGACATGGGCCTGTTGCCTCCAAACTTGGAGGAGATTGTCATCCCAAGTAACCATGGTGCCCACTTTGGCGAGGCGATAACTCTGATACAGAGCCATTCATTACCCAAGCTCCGCCGGGTCACCCTGCGATTTACGTGTGGCTGTCTTTGGAACTTGATGGCTATTTCGGAGAAAGAGATTCCCGGGTGGACGTACTTGGAACGGAAGTTGCTTGATAAGATGCCTATCAAGATTCGCTATCTGAATTTTGTCAAACTACCGATTGAGCGGAATCTGCTCTAGATATGTCCAAAGATAGGTCATATCATGCCTATCGTTCAGCCTCCTTTGTTCTTATCAAGAGACTTAATGAAACCAGAAAGGCGTTTCCTCCACCCTGTCTTCTTCACTCCGCCGCTGCCAGTCTGGGAAGCCCCTTTTGTCTGAGCTTCAACTTTTGCTGCCTCCGCAGCCTTCTGCTCTTGCTCTGCCGTATGCTCCCGGTACAATCTAATCAGGTTGTGAAAGGTCTCATCAATGTTGTGAGCGGTTTTCGCCGAGGTCTCAATGAAGGTACAGTTCAACTCTTTGGCCAGCGCCTCCGCTTCCTCGGTAGGTACCTCGCGGTCAGTAGATGATAGATCGCATTTATTTCCCACCAATATGAATGGCACTTTGGATTTTTTGATGTTTTGGATCTGCTGGTAATATTTTCTGACACTTGCGAACGAGTTCCTGGATGTAATGCTGAAGACGAGGAGGAAAGCATCGCCTTCCCGGATCCATTGGTCTCTCAAGGCTACGTACTCGTCCTGACCAGCTGTGTCCAGGACCTCTACCATGCACGGTGTGCCGTCTACGATAGTCTGCTTCCTGTAACCTTCATCACCAGTGGGGTCATACTGTGCAAACGTCAGCGGCTTTCATCTCTCAGCTCATACCACAACGGTGAGCCTACAGTTTCGACGTAATACTGTACGACGAATTGATTTGTGATGGCAGTCTTGCCAACACCACCGTTGCCAAGTATCACGACCTTGTGTAGAAGCATTCTTCCTTGCCTCAAATGGTTGGGGGATGACATCTTGCTGGGCGCATGCAACAATGAGCTTGTACATGTAGAAAAGAGAATGAGGGGAAAGGAAGACGTACGATTTTATTTCAGAAGAGGGGGATCAGCGTACAGGGACTACCCTGGTCCTCAGACAGACGCCAATGCTACATTGAAGGAACCAAGATAGAAGCAGTCAGCACTACAGCACAGTTGGGAATTTAAGCAGCCAACGGGGAACATCTCCCTGTGAAGCCGTGTTTCAGCTAGCACCAAGATCTGCGGCACAAACTCCATGATGAAGTGGCCCGATTACGAAAAGCGTGGATTATTCTCTATCATGCACAGTAACCTCCGTCCACAAGAATACCTGAACCAGTCGTGAAGGAACCAGCATCACTAGCCAGACACGCGTATATTGCCTTCAGTTCTTTGCGCCACATCGGTGTTATGTACCTCCATGTTTGCTTCGTCTTTGTAATCGGAAAGTCCCATTTCGATAGATCCAGGCGACACAGAGTTTGCGCGGGCGAAGTTCTATCATTCGTTTGCCAGATCAATATTTGGCAAGTTGGATGCAACCCGCCTCAGCGACATGTAGCAGATTTTCTCTTGAGGAAGATTGGCGATATGTCCCGAAATGGACAACGTGATGATGAACTATCCAGATCCTCGACTCTTGAATTGAGTCCTGGCGACCTTTCAGCAATAAAATGTTCCAGTAAGACCAGCCTCAATGAACTCCTCCCAGCTCTCTACAGATTCATTCCCAAAGTCGGTAGCCTGACCTGCATTGGCGACAAAAAGGTCAAGTTGGCCAAAGTCGCTCAATACATCATCAACGGCCTTTTGAACTGAGCTCCAGCTGCGAATATCACTGGTAAGCCTTAGCTTTGACACCATATGATTCTGCCAGCTCGCTGGCATTTCTGATAGCTTTCTTCTCGCGAAAAGTACGTAAGGGCGACATCGGCACCCACCTCAAAGCAGGCTCGGGCAGATTTCAAGCCGATATCCATAGGTAGGCCCAGATGCGCTAGAGACAACCACAACTTTGCCTTCGAAGGTAAAAGGACAAATTAGAATGTGCGTATGGGATTCACGAAGTCTCCCTTAGGCCGTTTATTTTAAATACCTATAGCCTAACAATGGATGGACATAAATAGAAATGTCACATTCGCCATCGATATGACTCCACCGCTCAAGGTGGCTTTTCTAGCCATAGATCCCACGATCATCAATTCTATGTGTGAACTCCACTAGACAAGCTTGCCGAGGACTAAACTGTGCCAAACTAAATAGCATCTTAGTTCTTAGCGGATGCATCGGCTACGATTCCATTTCTGGTAATTTATGCGTCTCCATAATTTCACTCCACAAGCTACCCAGTTCGATGATGCTGTCACGACATGTGATGGCATGGTGATGGCACTCTACGACCTCCTTCCCTTCCCCGCACTTAAAAGGGGCAAATTTTAAGATCTTGCGGGGAAAATACGCCTGCTCTTCTTCGCATACCATAAAGTCTGCTCATGGCTACTACCGGTGGTTAGTATTGGTTACCATTTCTCCTTGTTCCCTGATACCTCATATTAAATCTTCGATTCGAAAACTCCAAGTCGACTATATTGGATTTCGGTCCTTTAGGAGAAAATGGTATCAGAAACCTCGGGTCTCATTCCAAAATTGGAGAATGTCGGGATTCATATCGATCTCGAACAAAAGCTCTACCTTAGCGCAGCCTCCCCTACCTTGGAAGAGGTCTTGAACGGGTCCAGCCTCAAGCCTGGCGAGGTCACCGTATCGATCAAGTCTACCGGTATTTGCGGGTGAGAACTTACTAGCAACAGATTGACGACTCTTTTCGCTCAAATCTCCACAGTATTTCAGTGCTGATTCAAGGTTGTGGTTCGTAGTTCTGATATACATTTCTGGAAGCATGGAGGTATCGGATCGTGGAAAGTGACTGGACCTCATATTCTCGGCCATGAATCCGCCGGTGTAGTGATAGCAGTCCACCCCGACGTCAAAAATCTGGCAGTTGGAGACCGGGTTGCTATTGAGCCTCACATCATCTGCGGTATCTGTGAACCTTGCCTCACGGGCCGCTACAACGGCTGCAAAGACCTCATTTTCCGATCCTCGCCTCCCTCACACGGTCTTCTCCGGCGATATGTCAATCATCCGGCCATGTGGTGCCACAAGATTGGGGATCTTTCATACGACGAAGGCGCCCTTCTCGAACCCCTCAGCGTCGCGCTCACTGCGGTCACAAGGTCTGGGGTTAAGATCGGTGACCCTGTCCTCATTTGCGGAGCTGGCCCAATTGGTCTTATCACCTTGGATGTCTGCCGAGCAGCCGGGGCCTGGCCAATCGCTATAACAGACATCGATCCGAAGCGTCTGGAGTTTGCCAAGACAAGTATGCCTGATGTGCGAACTCACCTGGTGGAGAAAGGCCAATCCCCCGAGGAGGTTGCAGCGAAGATTCATCAAGCCATGGGAGATGGCGTCGAAATTGCTGTTGCTCTCGAATGCACTGGTGTTGAGAGTTCAGTCAGTAATGCTATCCAGTCTGTCAAGTTCGGGGGTAAAGTATTCATTATCGGGGTTGGTAAGGAGAAGATGGAGATTCCATTTATGCGTTGCAGTGCACAAGAAGTTCAGGTGGAGTTTCAACAACGTTATGTCAACATGTGGCCACGGGCAATCCGAGTTCTCTCGAGCGGGATGGTTAACCTGAAGAGACTCGTGACACATGAGTTCACACTCGCGACCGGAGTGGAAGCCTTTAAGACAGCTTCAGATCCCGAAAGCGGTTCTATTAAAGTGTTGATCCGCTCAGATTAGAAGAGTGCAGAATAGGACAGTGGCTCCTGCTAGTTTCGAGCAATTGAAATAAAGATGTTTTAATCGTCAAATTTGTGGAAGGTGTTTCTCGGTCCATGTAAGCTTCAGATTTTTGCTTGTAAGTAGGGAGTAACCCGACATCTCAACACAGCGATCAGTCACATGAACATAACAATGAACTTAACATATGGCTGAAATCAAGACATTTCTAGGAGGATTTGCTTATTTTAATTACCTAAGGGCTTGTTCTTCTCACACTTTTCCGTAGTATCGCTGAGTTCTTTCTTCTTGTTGTACGAGAGAGGCCGGGCGTAGGTTCTCATTTGGTTTGCCCACATCCACAAACCGCATCGTGTTGGCTAATGAGGCTCATGTAATATTTGTTTGTCCCCGAATTGTAATTCACCGAAGGAACCAAGAACAATACACAGTTGAGTCGTTATGCACTGGATCATTGAATTATCCTAAGCACAATAACCCGAGTCCTCATACATGCGCATGGTTCAACGCACATTACGATAACTTCAGTAGCCTAAAACACTAAACTTTATAGGCGATAATAACATACTCAATTGGCAAGTGGTCGCCACTAATTATCCCTGCTTCGCCTCTCTGCAACTGCAAACCAAGTCAAATTTTAGCTTTGGAATACTAACAGTCTTGCGACAGAATTACGCAGAACCCAAAACTCAGATGACATCCCATGATTCAGATGGTAACACTTTTATCAGAAACTAACTTGGACTCTCATTAACTCTCACAGAAACAAGAGGGGATCACTACTTAAACCAGAAGATATTCAAGTGATTTAACAAAGCACCATCAACCCCAAATCATCCGGTATCCTGTCTGCGCCAACACATCTTTCCCGTTGAACGAAGAACGAAATGGCAACCATCATGGCTCAAAAATCTGCCTTCGACCCTTTCGATGAAACAGAAGAGGCTTTAGAGGCCCACAGAGACTATGTTGTTGAAATCCACCAAATCACCCTCCTTAGTGAGAGAGGAACGATGCGATACGCTTTCATGACTTTCGATGAGACCGCTCGGAATGGAGAGACAGGTCTAGTGTTGCACAGAAAGCTCGCAACCGGCCATCATGGAATTCCATACCATGCTAGTAGCAGTACCTTCTACATGGGTAGTAGGGAGGGCGTAAATTTTGTGATTCAGGAGGGGTTCCAAGTCGGAGAAAGAGGGCCAGACCCATGTCATTGCAGAAGTACCCCAAAGCCCTCGGATGCGACCTTGGTTGCTAAGTTTCACGCAAGCCACGAATTACAACTGTTCTCGAGCGTGAAATATTTCAGCGAAGATGAGGGAAACTTGATGTTGGATGATGCTGAATGGGCGGATGGGGTGATTGATTTAATAATGGAAAAGACTTCTCTGGATCCTTATCAGGCTCCTGACGAAGATGAGCCAGTACTTCTTGGACTGGTCTCAGAATTGATGTAGAAATCCAGTATGAAGGATAATACTTAGAGAGAACACTGTAGTCAGTATTTTTCCACAATGAAAGCCTGAGAGCCTTCAACAATCGCTCATTGTTGTCATTCCCTCTGTTTCACGCCCAACAGAATCCGCGTGAAAGTAATGTTCTTCGTCGCAGTCGCCAGCAGTCTTATACAGACACAAAGCCCACCAACATAAAGAGACTCCTTAGATGCATGCTTCCTTTAACATACTTATACATACTAACCTACAGATCTGGTAGAATGGGCGTATTTTGCTACATTTCACGTGTGTACACCTCATGGGAGAAAGTCCTCCCGGGATGCTTGAGTCTCCCCATTTAGTGTATCTAGGCGAGCATTACCTAGGAAGATTCTTCAAGAATGGGTCCAAGGAGAAAGTTTTTAAATAAGGCAGGCTGTCTTTGTTTTTCAAAGGTTGGCACGCATTCAGAAATTCAAAAGACAAACCCAGCGAATTGAACGCAGGTGGGTGTTGTCCAAATAAGACATTATTAAGCTAGAGGCAGTTTAGTAAGTGACAGGAAAGCAACATTTTACATTTTACGATGAGGTAATGTTTAATAACAAGCATTTAAACACTGTGGCAATGTCATGTCGCTCTGTCCGTCTGAACGTCCCCATTGGATGTCATCACCTTAAACCGTTTCCTCAGATAGCAATCAAGACAGAAGCAGGTTTGTGTTGGGTGAGATGGACAGGATCCTTCTACACGGACTTTCAAAAGAAATAGCTTCTTAGCCCTACGATCCTCGTTTTAATGAAAGTCACGTTCTTAGTCCAATTAGTGTCTCAATCAGTTTTTAGGTGCAACTGGGAGCCCCTCTAGAAGGCTTCAATACTCCCAGCTATCCACGTAAGCCAGGGTTCAAGTTAAATCCTAGTAGATGTAACCTCACGAGGGCTCGGGGAGTTGTCCGAAAATTATTTCTTGACCCTAGCCAAGTTAGACACAATGAATGAGTTCCTAGGTAACGAACACAAGTACGATGGTAGCGGCAATGGTGATCAGATCGCCCTCATGGATGTACCACAAGGTTCATCTCTGCGAAGACTCGGCATATAGTAATCCCTGGTGATATCTTCTGCAGAAGTAGTGGAACGAAGGGGGTTTCGGGTTTCGGTTTTCGATCGGCGTTGGGCGGAAGAACAGTTCTATGCAATCACCACACACACATGGGGGAATACCGCCACAAATAATGTAGAGGGCTGAATTTCCGAGTGTCAGCTCGTATAATCTCGTTTATTAGGTAAGGATTTCTTGATGGTGCGAAATGGGAGACCTAAGCTTTGATGGGAAGTTGAGGTCCAGCCTTTGCATCTTGTTGCGGTATTGGCTGCGTAGTCGCAAGAATCAGCAATCCCAGGCACGGATCACTCAAGTGCGGAGTGTCGGCTCCCAAATTGGTCAATATTATGAAATCTTGAGAGTAGGAGAAAGTTGCGATTCAAAAGAATGAATCCTCCAAATAGCGATATTAGCCTTGTCAAAGCAGTTTGTGTGTGTGGCTGCTTTGAGCGTTTTTCCTTGTGGCTTGCGAAGGAAGATATACAACAGAGAATACGGCAGCAACAATGCAGGTCGGAATCTTTAGGGCCTCGGGGACCAATTTTACTCTCCGTGTGCATAGAGTAAGCATAGCATAGAGGGGTCTTGAGTATTATGAAGATACCGACAGCCGCCGACAGATAATCTCGGTTGGCGGACTTGTAACGTTACATTAACTGTTGTTTTCGGAAAATGATACCTAGATTAATGGTACTGGGATTTTTGCACATGAATGCATTGGTTTGTAAGGGCGAACGCAACCCCAACATCCATTATTAGGTTTCTCCGAAGGTGATCAAGTCTCCAATAGTAACGGTTGGTTTTTGTGCCTTCTGTCTGGCCATTGCTTTTCAAAACACAAAAATACTCATTCTCAAGAACTGAACTTCATAAAATAACAGTCCGGCAACCCATGGAAGATACATTTCGACTCTGCAGTGCGTACGTGTACATTGAGGCTTGTCAAACAATGAGTCACTCCACCAAATACACACCTAAAATAACTGGCCCTGGCCACGACCCATGTCTGTCTACCTTACTTATACGCCCTAAAAACCGCGGCCAGCCCACAGGAGGTGGCTGTGAAGAGACCGTGTCGCTTCTCAAGGAAGCAGTAATTGCAGGAACTTGCTCCGCACCAGATTTGCCGTCACACTATGGATGTCCGGGATACTTTGCGGTTAATGGGTGAAAAGATCAGGCGCAACACACAGCACCCCCAGCAGAGCTAGATCAATTACTACGAATGCAGGATGAATCGGCAACCAGGCCCTAGACAATTAAGGATAATAGACAGGAAAAGGCAGAAACAGTAGCCTAAGAAGCGAAAGCTCGTGAATGGTAACAGTCTATAACAAAGGAAACGTCAGAGTCATGAGGAAGGAAATCGTAAAAATACATGATTCCCATTACCTCAGAGAACCTGCCCCATCAAGTCACTTTCAGTGATCTCGAGTTCCTTCTCTAGCATGGCGTGTTGCTGGTTGACCAAGTTTTCGGCAAGTTCCGGGGATTGATGGTCGATTCCCCTCGCAGGGCGAAAATCCAGACCCTTGGCTCCCATCGCCATCTTCAACATGTAAAACTCAGTAGGGTTCCTCAGGTTGAGGCTCCATAATTCGTTCAGAACAAACTTGAAGTGGTCAGAGATCTCGAAATAGCGGGCTTGTTGGATATCCAACAGTCCGTAAGCCTTTGTTCGGTCCTCATCGCTCACCATCTCAAGGCCCATGGTGAATACAATGGAGATGAAAGACGCGACCAGAATTCCGGCTTTTCCAGCCATTGCGCCGATACAATCAAGTGTATCTATCGCATATTGGTGTAGACAATCATCTGGCAGAGCTGGAATGTCGCATTCAAGAGTACTCCACTGTTCGTTCCGAAGCTGCTGAGATATTCCGATCAGAATCCAGAAACTATATGGTGCCAGCATGTTGTAATGCGCCTCTGACAGAGCAGATAGATTCATATACGATTGAAGGATTTTCGTTTGCAAGGAAGATGCCGCGCAAATCAACTCGATTCCTTCAATTTTCTTCTCCGGGCTGAGAATTGGATTGAACTGGGCGTCAACGGACCAAATAATCATTCTATATGAGATGTTTAGTAAGAAGAAATACAAAAATACGAACAACAGTCTACACACCTTTGCTGTAAAACAGCCCAATGCCACAATGCTGATAAGATGTAGTCCGCATCCTTGTTCAGTAGCGGGGTTGGGCCATATAAAATCTTCCCCGTCGGAAATTCAGTCTTGAGCCTCGCATCGACAAAGTCAAAACCTGCAGGGTTCTGGGCCCGCGAAATCGAGTTGACAACGTCAATGAGTTGGGCAAGACGTATGAGATCTTTATCAAAGGATGGCAGATCGGACATGTTCGACGTGGTGCGTTCGATGTAGTCGGAGGCATCTGTCATCCACGGCATGCAAGGATCGATATTCCCAAACAGCATCATCTGCATCTCAGTTAGTAAAATTGTGGGGAAATATCATGGAACCTTCGTGAGTCACCTCAATCGCGACCAGCATAAGGGCGCAAGCCAGAGGCGCGTTCGACCATATCACTGAACGACTCTGCATCTGTTGACAACAAGCAGCCCTCTGCTTTGCTGCCAGTTCTTGGAACGCCTCTCTCCTTTCCAAAAACCTGGGGTAGTCGTTTGTTCGGCACATGTAGATTTCGCCGATGGTTGAAACCACCTGGCTGATACCCGCATCTTTCTGGCTTAAGGAAATCATCTCCTCGCCCTGGAGGACAGAAAACTGCATGAGGGAACCGAAGGCTTCTTCGAAGCAGGCCGTCGTGTATCTCCAGTTATCAAGGACAATAGCCTTGCGAGGGGCAAACTGGACCACTCTCAGAGTGTCCTGCTTCGGGCTCCCGGAGGCGTACGAGCATTTCATCAGTCGCTCTGTGCAGTATGAGCAAGCTTTGCCAGCACCACCATCGCACTATAGTCAATCAGCACCACGAACTACAATCTACCGATCTGGGAGAGACGTGTGGTAGGGGCAAGAAATCCACAAACCTTCTTGTGAGCTCTCCGGCAGGCCATGCAGCGATGGCCTCCGCGACGCCTGTCAAACTTGCCGCACAGCATAATGTTACTCGGGGGAAATAGATGCAGGATATTCGAGCTCCTTGGACACGCGACGAGAAAGAGGGTAATATATGCCGAGATAGAGTGACATTCATCCAAATGCCGGACCCAAAACTGGAGATTGTAAGATGGAAGATATATAAGCGGGTACGCGGGCTCGTGCTCCTCTGACAAGCCAAGGGGAGACTTCTTTCCATTGTGAGTTACGGCCGTTTCGAATCCTGCTGTCGTACGCGCTGGATATTCGGACGCATTGGGACGCCAGTCTTTTTGGAGCGAGCCGCTTGACCGTCTCTGGCAACATTCGCGCGATCCCTGTTCTCAGGCGGAGTTGCCACGGCGAGAGAACCAATCGGGCTGTTCCGTTTTGCCAGGGCATATCAGGCTTAGCTCGGGTCAAACTACCTGAATCGAGTTTTATAGATCAAAGTTGATTACTAAATAAGAGCGGCCGCAACTGAGACAACACGCAGGAATCGATATATCGTCACAGGGCCGTATGTCTCAGCCCTGGCTGACTCTAAATTTCCTCTTTTGCTTTACGCGTCCCGATAAGCTGGCGAACAGGCCCTTCGGCATTTGATATCTAGACACAAAAAGGTATTATGACCCGAGATCGCCGACAATGCCAGGTTGATCTCAAAATAAGCTCTAAACTCCGCAACTCCGATGGAATTGATTAATCTGGCGTTGTTGCATAGTTGATTCTAGCCGGTTAATGCATTTGAGACAGTCTTGCATGGGGTTGAGGCCCCTTCGATTCGATTCTATGTCACAGCCAAAGGAGGGTTTAGGGTAGCTGAGAATGGTAGAGGGGTTAACGATCCCTGTGCTGACATAAGCACTGATTGCATCATCCTGCTCCGGCCAATAGATCTGCACCCCGCAGGCACATTTGCCCTCTTTACGCGCTCAAGCATCCGCCCGGATGAGACTTGTGCACGCGACAGAGACGCAACATGTCTTCCCATGCAAGTGACGAGCACATGGAACACCTGGAACAGCAGCAAGGAGAACAATTCTACGCACTGGGGACAAAGAACGGAGGGCACGCGTCAAGCTCAGGGGATGTCGGCCCTCGGACAGCCTGCTTCAACTGCCGTGCCGTACGACAGAAATGTGATCGTAGAATTCCCTGGTAGGTTCTTTCCTTGGCTGCTGCTCCTCCTTTCCACAGGGTCGAATCTCAGGGCTGATAACTGGGGCAAGTTCTCGCTGTGTTTCACAAGCGAGGTCGTGTCGATATCCGAACACCTCCCACCGTGGCCGGAAACAAGGAAGCACCAAGTGAGCGCCCGCATTCATTACCGGGGTATGTTTGATGACAGACTGACACCAGCAAAGCAAACCAGAAACCGCTGAGAAACTGCTGGCGCGTATCAAGGAAAGCGCAGTTCGCGACGAGGTTATTGCCGGTCTGCTGGG
This sequence comes from Clonostachys rosea, assembly GCA_026958235.1. Lineage (NCBI taxonomy): Eukaryota > Fungi > Ascomycota > Sordariomycetes > Hypocreales > Bionectriaceae > Clonostachys > Clonostachys rosea. The sequence continues at coordinate 2,365,873 of CP110205.1, forward strand.
CTCACAGTGGGCTCGCTCACAAGCTCCCCTCTCGCCGCGTGTCCCGTCGCCACCACTATTGGAATCCAACTCTTTCAACGGAACTCACGGTATCAGCGCGTCGACAGCAACGGCATCGGTTGTCTTTGAGCCCTCCCCAGGGCAGCATAGCCGCCCCGATTTGAAGGATTCCCTCGTCTCACCTTTGCATATCTTGGCTGCCGCTGTGGCCGCCGACCCAGACCCCACATGCCACGGCCTCGGCTCTCGCTTGTCCACGACGTACCGTAGCAAGATTGGACGTAAGGACATGGTTGACCCTAAGGATGAAAGACTGGCCAGTTATTTTGGTAACTTACCTAAACCCCCTCCGCCTTAATTTATGGGTGCATGAAACTAAATTATTGCTGCAGCCCCCCAAACATTACACAAAAGAGACTGGCAGGTACTGGCCACCCAGTCGATCGATATGCCGTTAAAGCTCGAACCAACAACTTGTGACCCTATTACCGCAAACCTCATTGACCTCGATGATGTTGCGTACTACTTCAAATTGTATGTATACTCCGCATCAAACGAAAGAATCTACGGCTCGTCCGGGGCCAAATATTGTATACAGGCTAAACATGACCCCTGACGCAGGTTCTACGATGTTCGCAACCCACTCGTTGGGTTGTTGGATCCGGGTCTCCACACCCCCGAGTTCGTCTATGAAGCATCATTCACCCTATTCTCGGTTGTCTGTGCTCTGGGGTGTGCTATTTCATCGCGGCCCCGAGACCGGGTCTTGTACCCTGCTCTGATCAACATTGCCGAGGGGACTATGAAATGGTCCATTGCCACCTCTGTCAAAACCGTGGAAACCATCCAAGCGATTATAAACCTCCAATACTGGGCACCTATACGCGCCAGACAATCAGATGACCCGTATTGGCTCTACTTAAGCCATGTGAGCCTGAACTCAGCCGCCCCGATCCTGCAAGAATAATCCTCCTGACATGCTTCAATTTGCTAGGCCACGCAACTTGCGAGGGAGATTGGGATAAACAACCTCAGCACTGTTGCAGAACTAGTCAATGCCGTTTCTCCAAACGGGAGCCCCGAGTTTCGAGAGCAGTTGTCCCGCAACTTTGAGAGAACATGGTTGTATACATTTATCGCCGACAAGAGCTTCGGCTTGTCGACTGGGCGTTCCCCAGGTGTACATTGGAGGGAGTTGCCAGCTGCTGCTCCCGAGTGGTGGAGGAAGCCGATGACCACCAACTTGGACCAGATGGTGAGCGGTATTGCGTTGGCACGAGAACTTCTGGTGAGTCTTCATCCCGACTTTATTTACTTTCTGCATTGACACTTCTCTTAGTTGGAAGCCCTGGAACAGCGCAACCGGATCGACCGAACTGCACCGGCTATCCTCCATTGGCACACGCACGCCTTCGAAGCTTTAGAGTCCTCTAGAAGCAGCCGATGTACACCAAGCGATCCGTTGTCTGCTACATTCCACTCAGTTTTGGCCTTTTATATGGACCACAACCTTCTTGTGCTGAATGCGCAAGCTCTGAGAGACTTATCGGCAATTGACGACTCAGTAAGATCTGCCGAGTTCTCAACTATAACTCACAGAACTGTTGCTGTTGCGAACAGAGTTTTGGACCTTGTTTTACTGGACAAGACGTTCCGCGAGATGGCTCTCGGATTTCACAACAACCAATTCATCATGATCTGTCATGCGTCTACAGAGATAATCCACGTAAGTTTGTGATTTGACAACTCGTGTTTACTCAAGCTAGGCAATATCGAAACTGACTTTAATCTCCAACAGGCTGTCAGGCGAGGATGCCTAACATCAGCCGAAGCCGCAGAAGCCGCAGCTCGGGTTCGAGCCATCCCGCTCCATCTGGAGAAGACAGCACGAAACTTCCACGCCTGCTCCGTCTCACACCTCTACATATTCCTGTCGCGCTTTTTCGCCTGCCAGCTCGACAAGCTCCTCGAAGGCGACACCGGCGAGAACGAACTGGGCCGCTCCGCAGATCAAGACTTCCCATTCGCGGAGTGGTGGGGCCTGGGCGACAACGTCTCTCTTGACACGGCAGCCTGGCTCGATATGGGATTCCTTGGCTCTCAGCAGCCGCTCTCCGGGGTTGATGACTCTCATACCGCGGGGCCTCGGCTGGATGACTTTATGATTAATTAGGCTTGGATGTTGTAGTATACCCCTGTAGAATTCCTCTTCGAGTTCATATTCGAGCACACTGCGCTACTTGGAGGGGAAGCTGTTTCGATTATTTTCTAACTGTTTCCTAATTTTAATAAGATCCCAGGGTTGAGGTGATGACTTCATGGCCTAGATCCACTGCTGTAGCTTACTGGAGTTCCGGAGATCTGGGCGTGAACAATCTATCGGACTTTCGGGATGATCCTTGTTCTGATTTCAATTTTTTTTTTTTTTTTTTTTTTCAAGAGTTTCTCATCTTATCAACTGTATCAAGGCGGCTGTATCATATGACGCCAGAATGTTTCCTCACAGCTGCTTGCTTTGACCAAGGCTTTTCCAAAAGCTTTTTCTTCTTTAGGAATAATCCAGCACGGACCCTCGAATAATGATACTGGATTTGGACCTCCTTTACTCAAAAGAAGCTTACCGCCTCGGAAGGAACTTACCGAGGAGGATTCCCAGCACATCCATGACCCATGCTAGATAACTCATTTTCCAAATGCGTCAAATTCAGTGAATATCCTATGTAACGTAACGTGTACCTAAAACTCTAACGCGCTAATTCTTGAAAACCATTGCTCATGTCGTATTCTGTTCGAGTATATAATGCATGCAGTATGCTAGAGATGCAAAAACGCTAAGATGAATCGAAAAGATGCTGTTATCTCCAACTTTTTTTTTTCCTTTCTAAAATTTGAATGGCCGGGCCTAGGTTGCCGTTGTTCCCGCAATGTCGAGGGGCCATGTGTCTATCAACGCTTGAGACGAATCATGCTCTCCTTATCTAAATGTCGGGGAGTTGAGGTAGAGGGTAGGCAGGTCAAAGGGCGTAGCTTGACACCCGGTCCGACCCCTGGTAGAATTGCTACCACTTTTACATGCAGTTTCCATGAGAAGTGGCCTTGGATCAGTAGGGGTAAAGTATTCTAACGGGGGTTTGGTCTTCAGGAGAGGATCCGTCTCCCCGCCCCGGCTTAGGTCTCGGATGCATCAACCTCCCAAGACCTCCAGAGATCTTGCGAAAGTTCACGGTGCCGTTCGTACGTCTGAGGGGGCAATTTTCCTGTCTTGTAAACTTCGTTGCGGAACGGGCCATGGTCTTGATAATGGCTCATATTAGAAAGTTGTGGTGGTGCCTGGGATAAGGTGAGGCATGACTTACTTTGATCAGGAAACGGCCCGTTCCCGACTGTGTATCCATGAACCCAGTAACCTCGTGGCGTAGCACCTTCCTTGGCGGGAATCTCCCTCCAACATTTGACGCCTCCGAATTCGGACCACCTGGGTCGCGATCTTTCCTTCCCCTGGATTGCGACAAGCTGGTAGTCGACGGCTGCAAATCTCTCCCAGGGGCTCAGCGAAAATGTCACTTCTGTGCTCGGCGGCACAATTCTGCATACCAGCGCGTCAACTGTTGGTAGGAATCGGTGAATCAGCCTGCTGGAAAGTTCCTCTCTGTTCTCATATGGCCAAACAAGCCCCGTCATGTCGTCGTGTGCCCCATATGTCGGTCTGGCTAATGTAATTCTCAGAAATGCAAGGGCAGGGAAGATGGGCGGCCCTGGCTGTTGATCGTCGCCTGCGCCGGACTTCCGGCCATGATCGGTGAGGAAGTCCGCCAGGGCCAGTTGGTGCGGATCCCACTCGAAGTGAAGCGACGCCATGTCCGACAACCTGGGTGTCGGGATCAAGTTGTGGAGGCTATGCATAAGCGTTGCTGATTTGATGTATATCGTGTTGGTGCCAAATAATATGTGCGTGCCCTCGTTATAACTAGTAATAAAATGACCCTGGTTAGATATTCATGACTTACGCGGCAGTCTATGGGACTAAGTAGAGGCTCTGTGAACTCACGCTTTCCTGCACGTCAGAAGCCAGCCCAAGATGCCTATCTGGCACTTCTTGCCCGGTACCTTTCCCGGCCAGGCGTAGCAATTTGCACACCCCATGAGGCAGTAGTCCATGTCGGCGTCAGAGTACTGTTCCCACGGGTAGTGGCACCATCTGCCAAAGGGGAGGGGGATGGCTTTCGGCGAGTTGCGATGGCAGACGCAGCCAAACCACCTCCATTCCTCCTCCTGGGATGTGTCGTACCGGCTGCCCTGGGCGGGGTTTTCTGCGTGTATCCTGGCATGAGAACTTGTGTGCTTACAATGGCCATCACGGAGGATAAGGGGATATCGGTAGCTGAGGTCCATGTGGACTGTCCGCTCGCCAAAGGCGATGACCTGGATCATCCGGCGGATCTCCCAGGGAAGCTGGGTGAAAAACAGGTTGGCCTTGGGGTCCGCGCACTCCCCGGGCGCGCTGGCGGTTGAAGACGCTCGTGAGACAGGCCGCCGCTTCCTGTGCTGCCTCCTGCGCTTACGCACCATGTTCTGGCTGGTGTTGTAGCGACGCTTGAGGCTGCAGCGCGCGGCGCGCCAGGCGACTTCGGTCAGGGTTGCGGCCTGTCTGAGCTTCTCCATTGCGCGGTTGGGGATGTGGCTAATGATGGCAGTGCAGGCCATGTCTGGTCAGCTCGCAGTGGATGAGGCCGGCGAGAGTGTCTGTCCTGGGGGCATCTCCGTGGCGTGACGTGGCCGGTCAGTCCATCTCAGGCGGCAGTCACTGGTAGAGCGTGTCTGTCTGCCAGGAGGAGGGGGTCAAAGGAGCGGTCTTGGTGGCGGATCGCGAGGGATGACAGGCACAATGGACGGGCGAGTGATTACTGACGGGTGAAGCGACGTTGAATGTGATGTGGCTGAATGATTGAATATTGCCCCGCTGACAATTGAATAGAGGCTCAGCCATGAACATGACACATGCTGGAATTCACAGAGCACGTGCCACGGATCCCACCACAGCCGTCTGCTAATTAAAGGCTCCAGCCATTATTGGGTGCTGACTCGCTGTGCCTCGAGTCGTGTGAGCCCTGGACTTTGCCACTATTGTCTAACTGAGACGCCTTAATGCTTACCGAATCCGTGGACATGGTTAAATGCAACCTTTTTACGGGGGATTTATCCTTTGATCGCTACGACACGCTACTGACGGTGTGCCGAGAGAACTGACTCATGCTTGCTTGCTTGGTCTCGGCATCTCCCATCTGTATTTCAATCGGGCTTTAATTCTTGGGATAACTTGACCACCCACCACTTGAATCCACTTTGTGGCTAGGATGAGGCGCAGTAGCCGATATCGCAAATTTGTCCGAGACTTCCTCCAGTGGCAGACAGTGAGGTCAGGTCCGCAGCGATGACTTGTCTCAATAACAGACGGTTAGGGCGGGGTACACCGTTATGTTGTTTGATATTCCTCTCGCGCTTCATCAACTAACAGATATATTCCGTAACCTCTCAAAGTACAGAAAAAGCATACCTATCCTCTCTCCGAGACGGACGAGGGAGCCCGTAATGTCCAATATGCGTTATGCATTCTTTCTGTTTGGCCTAGGGTAAATTCTGTCCAGCTGTGTCCCTAGTGAGCGATGGCTGTTCTCCGATTTCATGAGCTTGAAACTTACCATCCTTCCTAAATACTGTTAGTTTAATTATTCGATAGAAATATTTCTTCTCGTACTCTGAACGCGATTGAAGAGATTCAAAGTGCCTCCAAGAGTATAGTAGAAGGAAGAAGACTTACACCGGCGTAATCCATGTAGTTTGCAATTGGATCTAGTCCTGGCTGATCAGGACAGGAATCCCGGCCGACTGGGCACACGTTCAGTTCCCAGACAGCCTCTTGAGGAGTATCGTCAATATAATCCTAGCCAGAGATTAGTTCTTGCCACTTCCTACTCAGCCACCGAAGCTAGCTTCACTTACTCCAGGACCAGTGCAGTCATCCCCGTCAAAGGTGTGAAGCAGAGAAAACCAGTGCCCGACTTCGTGGACCGTGATTTCTCCTTTATAGTTCTTTCCGCCAGACACGCCGCCCGGGACGGTATAGGCATTCAGTGTACATCCGTCAAGCATAGTCACCAGAGGGCCCCCAGACGCATCGCCTGGTAGGGTGCAGGAACCACTCCCCCACGTCTGATCGTCCATGTTCGTCACGTAGAACAGATTGAGGCTTCCATAATCGCCTTTACGCTGTGCAGCCTTGAAAGAGTTCCAGCCGTTGTAGTCAAAGCCCTTGGAATTGTCGTCATCAACCATGCGGTTCGTGCTCTTCAGCGTAAAGGTGATGTTGTACGGAGCAAAGCGGTCGGAGAGTACGTCAAACTGCGACTTGAGCACTATTTCGCTCAGCATCTCCTCCGAGTCCGTCGTGTTGACAACTGCGGTGATGTACACGGGGACATTTATCGTAGAACTGGAATTTCCACTCTGGCGACGAAGAAGAGAAACGCCGGAGGTTTCTGCAACGCGCAACGCTTGGATTGCATCTCGGTGCGCTGAGGTTGGTGGTTTGTTACCACACCAATTGCTCGGCAGGGCCAGGGCCGTGCTAATCAGAAGACCTAAAATCAACATGTGAGCAAATGGGTGCTACTAGGCTTTAGGTATGCATAGAGGCTTCCTTCCAGTATCGTTTGAAGAACGGAACGGGGATGGGTTCATATATTGCGCAAACGTACGACGCCCCATTGTAGTACCTATCAGCCATCATTCGACCTTCTCGACTTGGAGTGTGTATCAAGACACGTTTTGCAATTGTGGATCGTAATTTCACGCTCTGTTTACAGCTCGGCGATCCTACGGATTAGCTTGGAGAGCAAGGATTGTAATAATGAGCTTCTACAATAGGCCAAAGTGAAACATGAGAACTTACTTTTGGCTGACCTTGTCTAGTAACTGATGGTCCAAGCTTCCTACCTAAACTCCAAAGAGCTTTAAACCTGGGCTTCATCAATGGAAATAGCATGTTACTGTGGATGAAGTTTATCCAACCGGAGCTCAGGTCTGGCTTCTACCTTCGGTAGATATATATCCAGACTATATCAAGGCTTTATTATCCACCAAACAGCTATAAGATATCTTAAGATATCTAATAGAATCTCAACCTAGGATATCTAGCAGTATTACTAATAGATATCTCTTCTAAATTAACATTGGTTATAGAGGTGGGCAAATAGCTCCTGGCAATAGTAGTGAAGCTGCCTAACTGTCTCTTATTATGACGAGCGATTGTTGCAGACCTGACCTAGCTGTCTCTTATCTTGGCAAGCAGTCAGCTGCGTGGAGTTCATCAGACAGCCCAGGCAGTATTCTAAGTTGACTTCACAAGTTATGATAGGCGAACCTAAGATTCTTCAACAAGTAGCGATAGCGTTCCTATTCATATCTAATTAAAATCATCAGGTGGTATTCATGTCTTTGGTCATCAGTTTTGGTAGTCTAGATACTTTGGTGCTCGGAACCTGTATCTGTTGCACTATTCCAACGAGAAGAGGAAAGATTTCATACAACTTGGATCCGGCTTTCTGGCTTCTCTAGGACTTCCCGATGTTGGAGTGCTTCTCCAGCCATGATTCCGTACACAAAAGTCTCCCCAACCAACTTGAACTGGTCCACAGAAACAGATCGCAAAATATATGGTGTTTTCCCGCCATCCAATACTGCCACCACATCACCCTCTTTTGCATTCCATGGCGCCAACCCAATATATCCCTTCCTTGTCACAAAGAGCGCCCGATGGGCACAAGCCCTTTGGATACGTTTCACATAGGCCCCATAGTGCTTTACAATTAAATTTTCCTCGTCACTCCGGAGATAGCTGGAAAATTTGTTCGAAGGATATTCAGTGTTATCGCGGAGACGCAAGCTTTCGAATTCATTCAGCATGTCCTGCTCGTGGAGGGTGAGTGTGACTTCTTCCATAGCTCCCTCCCAAAACCCCATATTAGTGATATCAGGTACCTCTCTCGCCCAACCATTCCGATCATACCACACTTCAATGTAGTGCTTATCACTCTCTGGCGCGGCGTGAGCACCCGCCCAGTCGGCAATCATTGTGCGCCACAGAGCTTCTTCGCGGCTAGAGTCTTTGTACGGACAATCCTGTACCGGTTGCAAAGCTTGTCCTTCCCACGCAATCAAAACTTCGTTTCCTTTTCTGGAAAGAGCAGGTATTTCACTTTTCGGATGCCACGCCGGCGCAATAGACTCGATTTCATCAAAGACGAATCCACTCAATGATAACACGCATGCCGATTGTCCCACAGAAACATGCGGCATCTCATCACCCGATGCCCAATAGAGAGGGTGGCTGAAGGTGAAGTCCAAGAGTGGTTCAGGATCCCAGGCGGTTGGAGTATACCAGTTAGGAACCCATGAGGGAAGCTGGGCTAAGTCGGCCAGTAATTTTGTTATCTTCTCTTCTGGTTTCGCGGCATGTTTCTCTCCTTCTAGTCCGTATGATACTGTGGCTCGTCCCAAATTGTCCCATTTCTTTTGCCAATTTGTCGGCAGCTCTCGCCGTTCCATGATCATTGCAGCCCGGGATAACGATCCGGCCAAGGGACTCTTTCGAAACGTCTCATTTGTCTTGTAGTTGTGGAACTTTGGAACCTTCCCCGGTATTCTTTCCCACCCATCAGGGAGTCTAGCCCATGACTGCCTCGGCTTCTTTCCTGGGCCGTCGTCGATCTGTGCCTTCACATCATGATACTTCGATTGCTCGAGCAGAGAATACACCTGCTCTTTTGAATGTCTCCCTGGTGCCCCTTGCCAATCCCTAGCGTAGTTTAGAGTATCCAACGATTGGCTTCCTCGAATGAACTTGTACGCAAACTCTCGGTACACATCAGAGACGAAGGCTGTGCTATCAGGAACAACACCCATCGCTTGGGTAGATGGCGCGATTCCTAGAAATCCAAAGATCTTATCTTGCGGCTCGGAGCATTCAAGCGCTCTGCATCGATATAATATCTCAAGGAGATTGATTCCCGAGGCGGAATCATGCCACTTTTGTCGATACTCCGAAATGAAGCGAAATAATCCGTCCGGGAAAGTAGTCTCATCAAGCACGATTCCCATAGCCTCGAAGTTCGGTCGACTTATGCGCCGCCCTTCAATAAGCTTCTTTATCATATCCCAACTCACTAATTCCTCTCCACACATGACAACAAGTTTCTGGGCAAGGACAGCTTCTTGCACAACCCACGTCCGCCTCCACCATGGTCGATCCAGGAGTTCTCTGATTTCGCCGACCAGTTGGTCATCCGTGTACGTCAGCCTATCCAACGCGGTAGCCATGTTTGTTGTATAGGATGGCCTGACATTGTCACCGTGCACTTCAAGCCATAGCTGGCGGAGGCTCACATTTATGAGCTTCCCCTGCAGGTATCTTATCCCGAGGATCCCCTGCTCCGTAGGCTCTCCTAGCCATATGATGACCTGTGAGGCTTGCCCAAAGATGTGCTGCATCACCGTGATTTGCCGGTCGCGCTCAGGAACCTCCTCTTGGTTGATGCAGACGGCATCGATCCACACGCGGCGAGAGCCCTTGCGCCGTCGCAGGCGACGCAGTGCCGCCGCTGCATTTTCTCGAACCTTGAATGTGGCATCATTCAAGACGATCTGGACGGACGGGTGCTCATCTCCCCAAGTATATGATATAGCCTCAAACTGCGGATTATCACGCAACTTGACGCGCTCGAGGTCACAGACAATAGGGGCCTCTTTGTCCGTGGCAGGGTGCAGAGTGAGAAGACGGATCTCGCCATCCGCTGTGTCGACTGGAGAATACAAGAATGGGGCCATCTCATCTTGCATTTCGGGGGCCTGGAGGTTTTGAACTCTCACGTTCGACTTTTGTGGCTTGGAACTTTGGGATCAATGTTGGTTGTCCTACTCTCGCATCGGCAAAACGAAGCTTCCGGCCCCAGTCAGCTGAACACGCTAGAGGACAGGGGTCTTGATGCGATTAAAGGCTGCATGGTGCATGTCAGCACGAGATCTCGTGATTCCGGGGCTGACTATTGAGGTTCTATGAGTTGCTGAAATAGTTGTTATATCGTGGGGTGTTGTCTTCATGTTGTCTAGCTTGTACTGGAATTGTTCCATGCCGGAAACCTACAGAATCAGTTCGCTATTTCATGATCATCCCCTTGAATACAACCTGAAACGGTATGCGGGCCTTGCTTATACTAAGTGCGGAATTCAGGTTGTTGGTTCATATATTTAAAGCTAGTATAGTGGCCGGGAGAGATGGATAGACATTTCCTTGCGGGTGAGAATCATAAGCAACGTTGGGAAGTCAAATGATCAGCACATATGCTCAGATCCACATTCAAGTATCATCCATTACAGGCCGGGTCATCCAATGACGCATGAGAGAGTTCGAGTACAAAATAAAAAACAGCAATCAAGATGCCAGTCCCGACATCTCAACACAATGAATACGCAAGGTTAAGAACCAAGGCTGCAGTCATGCGGAAGGAAAAGTCTGTAAACTTCCGATGACTCACTTGCCGTCAGGGCGAGCCGCTCGTCGAGTGACTATTTAAACTACCCTCATCCCCCTGGCTTCCTTCATTCGTCTTGTGTCCTTCGTCGACAAGGGCAGGAATTAGCTGAGTCATTCATCATTATTGGTGCCGGCACTTACGCACCAAGCCAAAAACTTCAACCAAGCTTGAGGCAACCCAGTGAGTATCAGTAGCCCCTTGACCAGAGCACTTACACTGACACGTGCGTAGCTTTCGACACAAATCATGTCCAACACAATAAACTTGCCGCCTTCTCTCGAAGGCCGCAAGATGATCTAAAGGCCAATGAATCACAGTGATTTAGATGCTTAGACTTCCTGTTGCCGCTTTATGAGTCAAGTAGTTTAATATCTATCCGGCCAAAGTTATACTTTCAAAGCCGGAATCAGCAAGTTGTGAGCAGCCACTCCGCACGGTGCATTATACCCTGTCTCCCTTCTCCGATACTTTCTCTTCAATGGTAGCGCCTGGAGCTGGTAACTTCGCTTCTAAAAAGGAAGGCGGATCTCCGAAGGTTCCGAAATAGTCCAGATCATCAACAGCAAGCTTCTCGGGCATGGGCCAGAAATAATCCAGAGCCATGTAAACGATACCTGAAACCAAGCATCCCAGAAACCACGATAGTTGATAAAGTCTAGTCCACCCGGCCCAGAACCCAGTGGGTTCCACGGCACGCTGGGCGAGGCCAGGCATGAGAAACCAGACGCCCATGGGCCAGGCGACGGCAGCGCGCCAATTCCAGCCCTTGGTATACCAGTAAATGCTCTCCGGTGAGTTCGAGAAGAGTTCTGTAAGCTTGATGGTGGTCTTGCGCAGAAGGAAGTAGTCGGCAAACATAATGCCCATGAGAGGCCCCAAGAAGATGTTGAAGCTTCCAACGACAGTCAGGAAGTTGGTCGCACTGTTCAATAACGACCACGGCTGCATGACAAAGACGAAAACGATTGTGAAATAGCCACCCCGCCGAATAGTGAACCATCGAGGGAACAGAGCAGCCAAGTCAATACCAGCAACGACGCAGTTGGATGCTACCACCATGCCGAATTGGGAGAACATGAATGCAATGCTCGCGAACGCGACACCAGCCCTAGCACCACTATTACCTTCGTACTTTCGAATGGCATCAAGGAAGGCATACGGTTGCCAGAGCAGCTTTTTCTCCTCGGGGTAAAGAGTCGCTGCACATGAGGTGCACACGATACCAATGCATGCCACGATGATAGTGCCAAGCGGTACCATGACAAGCTGAGCCAGGATCTGGTCACCTGGTTTGCGAGCATATCGTGTGTAGTCGGACTGAGACCACATGTGTGTGGCAATGCCTCCAATATTGGCAGTGATGGCAGCAACAAACGCCCAGCCTAAATCACCGCCTTTGGCTGGCTTCACGCCGCTGATGGTAGTGTCTGCCAGAAGGGCTCCTCCACCATCAACGCGAACGGTGGCCCAGATCAACAGCGCGAAGACAGTCGTCGCGACGGTCACTGATGAGACGAGGAATGGCTTCTTGTATGTCTCGGGGCTGAACCAGATCAACGGGAGGCAAAGAATGAAGTATACGATGAATGAGACGAAGTCGTATGCTTTCATGGCTCCGTTTGCTAATGGGGTGTCAAGTTTGAGGAATGCTGGCGACATGCAGCTCAGAAGGACCTTGAGGCATTGGCTACCATACCATGTATTGGTGGCTGTCCAAACAAATGAAAGGAAGACGCGAATAGCCTAATACGGTAGCATAATGTCAGTACACTTCTTCCGTAGAGAGAAATTGCGAGTCGGATTTACCATTGGGAACCAATATCCCCAGATACCCCAGTTCTGCTTCATCCATAAGGGAAATCCAATGTGCCACTTCGCACCAGGGTGACCGCCCGCAATGCAAACAAATCCGACAAAGGTGTGTGCAATGATAATAGCAAGCATTGATTGCTATATCCCCTGTCAGATACGGTATACCAAAACCTGAATAATCGAACAATACGTACCCAGACATTCAGCCCAAGTGAAATGAGTGAAGAGCCAGTCGTCCATCCACCGACGTTGAACGATCCAGTGACCATCCAGAGACCGACAAACTCCCAGGGTCCATAAAGTCGACGGGACGGAGGCAATGGACGAGTGTCCTTGTTAACGTAGATGTCCACGTCGGCATCCGTGTCCCTCTGGACTTCCAGTCGCCGAAGCAGGCGGCTGGTGAAGGTTGATGTTGAAGCCTCCGCCATGGTGACTATTGTAATGTTGCCAGAGCAGAATGATGAATATCAGATGGTCAATCCATTTTTAGGGAGTGCAGTCGTCTGATTTTATGCCTCTCCGGCGTTTGGAGAACGGATCAAGAGACTTGACATTGAGGCGGGATGCCAATCTGGAGTCGCCAGATTAGCGTACCAAGTCTTTGAAGTGATAAGAACCGGCAATCTGGTGTGCTGGGCCCAATCCAGATAAGCATCCCAGATAGAACCTTGGCTCGATGATATGCATTTTGCAAACCAATTCTGCGTGTGCTGATTTGGCAGTGAGTTGCGGGGTTATGCGGGAATGGGCAGTTTAGCAGTTTACCAGTCCAGTTTATCAGTTTTTAGTCACAGTTGTGATAAGCTACGCTCTCTTATCAAGGGTCTAAACCATCCACACACCTCTTGCTCGGCGAATCACGAAACGGTATGCCAAGTGATTCTAAGATTACCAGTTCTGCCGTTTAATCGATAAGATATTCTACTTGTGGCTACGCATCCGATGCGTTGAAAGTAGGTTGATAAATACTCTTACTCCGTACGTATGCTCATGCTCTATGGCTAGTATCCAAACTGGATCAACGATTCCTGGTAAGAAATACCTTCTCACAAACAGCCAATACAATCTCGCCAAACTCCACAAGATGTCTCAGACTACCGTTGATACGAAGGCAGACACCAAAGTCCGGACAGTGAAGCTGCAGAATGGCGATGTTTTCAGCTTCAACTCAAACATTTCCACGGAGCTGGAGAAGATTCCTGTAATCGATGCTTCACGCATTTGGAGTGACAAACTAGAAGACAGAAAGGCTGTGGCGGAAGAGATCCGGGATGCATCACGGAATATCGGGTTTTTCTACCTCGTCAATCATGTAAGCCCTTTGTTCTATGCGCCACAGCAACATCCCAGCTAACAAAGTAACCTGATAGGGTATCGACCAAGACTATGCCACTGAGGTTATCGGTCAAGCCAAGAGATTCTTTGCTTTACCAGAGGAGAAGAAGATGGAGGTATTCACCGGTCTAGTGCCAAACGAGTATGTAGGCTTCCACCCGATGGAGTGCTATAACCGAAACGGCTGGAAACACCAAGGCATGTCTTGACCTTCAATCTCTTCCATAACTTGCATTATTTTCACGCAAACGGCATCTAATGTGCGATATAGATCTTAGCGAGGCGTTTAACTGGGCCTACGATGCTTCAGAAGATCCCGAGGCAGTCGACAAGACGGAGCCATCAGTGAGCATTTGGCCATCTGACCTACCGGGCTTCCGTGAAGGTCTTTACGCATATCACACCAAGCTACTCGAGCTCTCGCGCCGCCTGACTAGAATCTTCGCCCTTTCCCTTCACCTCCCAGAGGAGTACTTTGACGCATATGTCCGCCGTCCCGAAGCTGGGATGAGAATACTTCACTATCCAGAGCAGAAACACTCGGTCGATGACCAGAACGGCATCGGTGCCCACACAGATGTTGAGTGCTTCACCATTGTCACTCAAGACCTGTCTGGAGGTCTAGAGGTGCTGAGCAAATCTGGTAACTGGATCAAGGCGGAGCCGATCGAGGGATCCTTCGTGGTCAACATCGCAGATGCCTTCATGAGACAGACCAACAACTTTTTCGTCTCTACCATCCACCGGGTCATTAATAAGAGTGGATATGAAAGGTACTCGGCACCTTTCTTCTTTGGATTCGACCGGAAGAAGCTGCTCGAGCCCGTTCCAACTTGTGTGAGTGAGGAGAACCCGATGAAGTATCCGATCATGACGGGAGGGGAGTACTATGCTTGGCGGACAAATAAGCAGAAGAACACGAATACTTGTAACGATAAAATGGGAGTAAAGTCATGAGAGTACAGTGGAATCAGATTGTACTTGAACTGTTTTAAGGTTGTGGTTCGTCTTCATCTCGCGGCTCAAACGGCCATGCGAGGCTTCTTTCCAGGTGCATAGAGAAAAAAAGTCGATCGGCACTCATTTCTTCCACCAAGTTCTGCATGTGATCCGGCCACGCAAGGTCATCGTAGGTAGCGCCGTCATCCATTGCATGAGTTTCAGCGCTAGCCAATGACCAATTCCTGTCTGCCTCGCGTAGGTGGGCTGCCAGTCTCAATTCCTCCGTTGCCGCGGTGCTGTTGTGAGCTTTCAGCTGCGACAGAAACTGTATCATTGATGTGAGGACCAGTCTGAACTGTTCGCGATCTGCGTGCGAAAACCGGTGTCTGCTCGCGACGCCCGCCAGCATGTGGCCCACGCCCGCCAACTGTTGCAAGAGGGGAGATCCAATAGCCCGGATGTACTCGATCGGGATCGTGCTCACGCTTGCTACCATGTCGTGTGCAGTCTGGCATGCCGAATGGAAATTGCTCTCTCCCGATATTGATATCATTCTCGCCAAATGGATCGTGCAGAGAATGTTGGACGCCTGAAACCCACATCTGTTTCTGCCACTATCGGAGGACCGTGATGAGGCAGACCCAAAATGAGGTAGAACTTCCTCTTGGATCTTTGTCAGCTTCTCATTCACGGACACTGCTGGCGCCTTCGCGTGGTTTGCTCCGAGGATGGATGATTGAGGCCGTCGGCGAGATCTGAAATCAGTAATGACGTGCTCCAATACACGATAGAGATCGGTAGTCGCATTCCATCCCTTGAACCAGTCTTCAAAATTTCCATCCCGCCCTGGAATGAATGGAGGGTGATGAAGGCCAGCAGGGTAGCCAACAAAGCACTGGGCTTCGGAGCAGCGCACGACGCTTCCATGAACGCATGCGGTGTGCACCTCGAGACGGTACATGATCCACCAGAGACGTCTCCGGACCTCGACTTCGCACTCGCTGATGCCTGCTGGCCATTGTGGCTCGTCGTGCAGGTTGTAGTGCGCGCACATACCGTGGTAGAGGCCGAGGTACTTGTGCGCCATGCCGTAATTCCCTGTCTGGGCTCCAAGAAGCGACAGATATCCATAGGAGCGGATTTGGTTGATGCAGGGGCCTTTGAAATCCAGCGGGACGAGCCGAACGGCCTCAGCAAGGTAGTCCTGGGCGAGAAGAGAGCTCTCTACGGTCGGGACATCGTCGCTGAAAAGGGCGCCGCTCCCGACGTGCTGAGCGCTGAGAGCGCACATGCACATGAGGCTCATGTAATCAGAGGCGTCGGCGGGAAACGTGCCGTCTCTCCAACCAACCCATATCTCGCGCTCGCAGAAGAATGGGAATCTATGGTGCAAAATGTTACTAGGTATGGGCATGCGAGGTTGGCATGGGATGACCGATCTTACATGGGGTGGATGCTGTCAAGGTAGGCGTCCAGCAGAGCAGTTATGATCTTTCGACTTCCAATTGATGAATTGGAAGCGACGCTGACTGCAGGCGGGTCAAGGATCTTGAAGGGACCGTTCCCAGCGCGGACGGAGGCATCATCTTGTTGCTGCGCCTGAGTAGCGATTCGGGACTTGGTGCCTCGCTTCTTCGGCTGTCTATTCCATGTGCATTCTTGTCTGTACTGTCGTTTGAAACAGTGAGCAGGATTCACGGAGACTTGACGGAGAGGGCAGGCAAACCTCAGCACAGGTCAGACAGGAGTGAGTTCCACCATTGGCTGGGCTCTCAGCTGCAGCGCGACATTTGAGACCACGTCGATGACAAAAGTCACAAGCGCGCGTGATACGTCTGAATCTAGTTGCAGTCCCCAGATTGGAAGCAGGAGCCATGGGTGGCCATTGTGACAATACCAAAGGAGCTTTATCACGGCGCAACTTGAGGTGCTTGAAATTGAATGAATTGAATGTACTGGTCCAAGATAAGGGTGGTTAGATTGGCCCAGGAATTTCAATTGGTTAATGAAAGGTGGAGTCCTGTCTTAATCAAAATGTTACCTAATCATTCCGCGCTCAGAGCCTACTTACCCTAAACAAATACCACCGGCATCATAGTATCTTCTCATTTCTCCTAGGTTATTTAAGAATATCTGTACTTGACTTATATTTCGAACCTTCCTACCGTCTATACTGTTGGGAAAAGGATGGCGTTCGTCCAATTTTCAACGAAGTGGACAAATTGTTATCAAGCCTCCATGAATTGGCTGTTGCTACAGATGACTGATGAGTCCGGTGAGTAACGATCGCTCGTCTTGACGCAAGACAAAGAGGCCAGGTCTGTACGAAAAGTTTGTCGTTACAGCCGACTGCTAGACCCCTCTTACCCCTCTGGAGTCGCTGCCTACGTCTCCAGGCTTTGCCCGGGGCTCTTAGCAGTCAGTTGATTCAGGTGAGATAGGTAAATGTAGTTGTATTACTAGCTAAGAGGGTCAAAAGGCCCCTATTTAACCTGTTCGTAGATCACGTACTGGCCTATATACAATCCACCACAGGGATATATATTCATTTGCGCCTTTGAGTACCTGGTCGTATCGGCGTAATTGGCAGACTCCATGTTTGCTTGAGGCGGGCTGATTTTTAACGAAGGTTTTGAAGCTCGCGAATCAGAAAATAGGGCTAAAATGACATTCAATCTGTCCAAGAGACCGGGAAATCGGACAATCATCCCTCGGCGGCGGCGACATAACCCGTTGGACCACCGCCTTTTCCTTCGGTATCCG
The DNA here is from genome assembly GCA_026958235.1 of Clonostachys rosea. NCBI lineage: Eukaryota > Fungi > Ascomycota > Sordariomycetes > Hypocreales > Bionectriaceae > Clonostachys > Clonostachys rosea. The sequence continues at coordinate 2,383,317 of CP110205.1, forward strand.
GAGCACCCAGCTCAACAGAGTGTGATGCCAAGGGCATTGTGTTCGTGCCCGCGGGCTCCTGATCATATCTGGCCTGGGCTCCATTCTCCAAGAGTGTAGGATGCATCCCCCGGGCGGTCGCCAAGGCCCAGGAAATCATGTTCCCGTAATGGGATTCGATGATCTGTCATGGACTCCACAAGTAACGAGAGTCCAGCGTTTCGAGCAGGTCAGCCAACTCCAGGGGCCAATCTGCACGGCTCTTCATTTCTGTCGGCAACACCGCGGCGACTTGTCGAGCCCATGCAATGATGACGCGTTTGCGCCCCGGCGTGCTGGGACCCTCGGCAGGGGCAATACAAACCTGTCCGAGCACGGGCTGACAAAGGCGGGAAAGTCCTCGTGTGAGAACGATATCGCCATCATGAAGACGTCAAAAAAGCGTTTCCAGGCTGACAGAGGGTTTAGTTTCGTGTCTGGCACGCAGTTTCCGGGGGAACTTGCCTTCAATGCCAGGGATCTCCACCGCATCGATGCAGCGAATGAGTACGCCGGCATAATTTCCTTCGTTCTCATTTGCAGCCAGCGGCCACAGTGTGAGAGCAGAGGATCTGAAGCCATTAATGGTACTTTGGCCCTTTGGCTGTTCTTGGACCATCAAGCTCAGTATTTCATAATGCTCCTCTTGATGGGCACGAGAAAGTGAAGTGGTGATTTTTTCTTGATAGGTGAGTTGGCAATTAGGCTCCCGCCTCTCGACATGGGGAGGTAATCGGCCATACTATCGAGGTCACATCAGGCAGGAGGCTTGATTGCGACACCAAGCAGAGAACAGCCGCCAGCAGAGCATCTGTGTAATCCAGTCCTGGTGTGGTCTGACCCCCGGGTAATATGGGCGGCTCTTCATGTAAGGAACAGGATTAATGGAATAGAGTGAGTGAGTGGAGTGTCCGGCTTCTGACAATCTAACTCCACCTCAACCTACTAAGTGGCTAAAATAAAACATGGCACACCAATGTCTCCATACAGCCTCATATTTCGATATAGTATCACAATAATTCATCCAGTTATTGCTATTATATCAAGCTAAATAATATAGAATAATCTATTATTTTTCTGTTATTGTTTGAAATATTAATGATAGGAGACGAGGTTTCTAGCTTGCATGAAAAGAGCTCTGGTGTGCCATGTTTAATTTCGGCCGCTTCCTACGTTAGCAACTGTTTCCTTCTGCCTAGGTAGGATGAGGATCCTTGATCGGTAGTGATATACCGTAATATCTCGATGGATTGGCCGCCCACTTTTCCTCGCTTATTTACCAGAGAGCAGTATGGCGGTTGCCACAAATCCCTATAAAAAGATATTTATCCAGTCTCTCTCGCAGAAAAAGTGGAAAGGCGGGTTGCCAAGACTGCGAATCCATGGAGATACGGTAGATGAAATGGGGAGCGATCCGTGCGTTAATATTATTAACGGCATTTAAGTCAGCGAACTAATGAGCAGCAGGTTGCCTAAGAGAGCAAAGAGAAGCGAGCCAGCTGTTTAGGCTAACGCAGGCACAGTAGTGGACATCCAGGCACTCCTCTTTACTCATAGAGGTAACCGCTCAGATAGCAGCTAAAAGAATCACGCGTATACTACAGAAGCAGTCCCCTGGATATCAGCAGCGTTAAACTTCTCCTATGAAATCTTAGCTAAAAAATTAGCTGTTATATCCTTAATGCTAGCAATGCCATAGTAGTTGATGCCTTCCGCTGGTATCCTAGCTAGCCCTACAGGGTGAAAAATTTACCCCGGCAGTATCTGTTTCCTAGCTTCCTAGTTGTGGATTCAGAAGCCAGTATCCTGGAAGGGATAAGATACTAGTAGTATTAGATTAGAATGATCTATTATTGGAAGAGAATCAGCTTGGTGGAAATATAGATAAATAGACTCCTTTCGCATTTCTTTCTCATTTGCAACTCATTCTCAAAGCATCATCAATTCTTCCAGTAATTACTTCAATCCTCCCAACCGCATTTTTATCTTTATTCTCTTCTCCCATCTCTTTCAAACTACCAATATGCATTTCACAAAGACTATCTTCTCCCTCTTTGCCTTCTCCGCTCTGGCTGCCAGTGAGCTCTTCGAGCGCGAGCTCTACGAGCGCGAGCTTTCTGGCGAAGACCCTGCTATGATCGTCCGAGAGCTCCGCGAGGACTACCTTGAGGCTCGTGACACCTTCATGGAGGCACGCGACCTATTTCTTCGCGTAAGTAAAAATTTTGAATGCCGGTTTCCATTCAGGCGTGGCTGACATATAGCAACAGGCCCCCTCTTTGGGAACCTGCCGTAGTGCCGGTAAGCATACTACTGCCCTGCAGTGCAGAGTCAGCACCGATAACTGCGGTCCTTGCAAGGCGGGGCAGAAGGTTGGCGACGGGTGCTTCTGCAGGGCGGACTATCAGCGTAACCAGGGTGGAAAACTCCCTTCGTATGTTTACCTCCCCTCCCACATTCCTCATCATACTAACGTCGCGGGGCACAGGGTGAAGTCGGTGGTCGGTAAGAAGACCAAGCAATAATTTTAACGGCTTGAAGCATATCGCCGGTTGTAAGCAGGTCAGCCTTTCAACTCGGATTGCGGCGCGACAGTGGATGAGTACCGTATTGGGAGGGTGTGGTTTCTGGACAAGGTCTGGGACAGCAAGTGCAGCGCGGACATCTGCCACCGCTGGTGGGCCTGTTGAGAGGTTCAAATTCCTGGACATGGTGCCAATTTACACCAGATATTACAGCCAGACAGGAGTTTAATAATTTTAGATATCTATCAGGATAGATATTTAGTTCGATAAATCATACAGTAGCTATAAGGTCTTATAATTGCAATAGCAATTATATTACAAGCTATTTTTATGGAACTCAGAACCCCAACAGCTGTTATGTTGACCTAGCTATCTGCCTGTAAATCCGACCTGTCTATTGCTGTAGACCCGACCAACCTGTCTGCTGTTAAGACGAGTGATCGCTACGGGCATGTCCTATCTGTCTCTCTTTACGATAGCTAGGCCAGAGCTCCAGCTACAACGACATCCGGAATAGCAAAAGGATTATGCCTCAGCGTGTAGCATCAAGGCCCTCCAGTGGAATGTCTTGCTCACGAGCTATCCACTCATCATATCTGAGAGGAGGTTTAGTGCTGCTTTGGAAGAAGAGATATCGCTTGACAAAATACGGAAGTATCTCGGATAGCTGATACTTGGCGAACTTGCTCTTCGGTTGATTATAGACCTCGTCCAATTCCTCGAGACTGAACATTCGAGTCTCCTCAACGATGAAGAAAACGAGGATGAGCGCAACGAAGTTCATTCCAGCGAAGAATCCGAGCAAGCCGGGTGTTTTGAATGCCTGCTTCATCGCGGGGATGATGATCGTGAGAATTCCGGCGAAGAATAGATTAGTTGCTATTGCTGCTGATGCGCCGGCCTCTCTATGAGAAAGAGGGAAACTAGATAGTTGTCGTGTCAGTTATATGGTAGAGACAATGCGAGTGGCTTTGACTAACCTTTCAGATGCCAAGGTGAATGGTATAGGACCTGTAGTGGACCTTGGGTTAAAATAGACCTCTCAGGGATTTAAAATTTGCATACCTAATCCAGGAGAATACACAGCAACAAAAACTGTTATCCGTAAGTTTAATCGAGTAACATAAAATATCTTAGGAAAGACTCACTTAATATTAATGATATTCCTGCAGCCACACGCGGCGAAACCACAGTGCTATCATCAAGTGGGAAGGCTCCGGCAGCTCCGGCTAGAAGTATACCCATGATTGGTAAAGTGGCAAGCAACCATGTTCTCCGACCAAACGTATCTATTGTACGCATCGCCGGAAGGCAGAACAAGAAGTTTATTGCTCCTGTGTAGCCACACGATGTCAGAGAAAGTGCTTAAGGTTGGGGGATCACCGCCAGACATACCAAAGCCAAAGCTATAGAGCATAGGCTTATCGATCGTCGAATCTGTCCCATTGAAAACCACATCTAATTATCAAGTTAATTTCTGAATTTAATTCTGAGAATAGAAGCCTTACTGGAGTAAAAGGCAAATACGTTGACTAATTCACAGTCAGAAGTTGTACAATACGTTCATTTAGGGGCGGATGGTACACTGACTTCCGCAAAGTTGTTGGGCCAATGCAACCGTTGAAGTACTCCAAACAGCGTTTCTTAGCCTCCGTGTCTTGAAAAGCGTGCGGTACTGATTTAATGATAAACGGAGGACTACTCGGAGCTGGGAGGCGTATGTCAGCCCTTGTTCTGGGCTACAAGATTCACCGGCCGATCCGTTGGACTCGGATAATCTCTTCAACTTTTCCGACCAGCGAATGAGAATTATATCTCTCAAGGCTTGAAGCTACTGATGTCTTAGTTTGACGTCCTCTCTTAATGGCGTCCAATATAATGAAAGCTTTCTCACTTTGGACTTTCTGATTCTTAATAAGATTTTTAGAGCCTGGTTTGGATCAAAGTTCGGTGATTCTTGTCTCATATAAAATCGCGAACTTTCGTAGCAGAAATACACTGAGATGAGAAGAGCCACACTTGCGACCAAAGGAGCGCCGAGGATGAGTTGAAGGGCCAGCCAGTGGTTGCTGTCGCTCGTTTCAATATCGTTCTGCTTGAGAAAGAGGACGTTCGTCGCTTTTCCGATCACTAAGTTGGCCACGAAGCCTATCATGATACCGCAGGCGACCCTGTGAGTGAACAAAGGTTAGCGCTCTCAGTGTTGCTAAATCAGAGGCACGAAATCATCTTGAAACGAACCACAACTGCCAGGTTATCAATATCGATCCCCTCCAATATCCCGTCGCAGTTTCCGCAGCTAGGATAGGTGCGCTGACGGCTTTAATCCCCATGCCTAACGACTTCGGTTAATGAGGAGTTTCACCTAAGTAGAGATAAATGTAATAATTCAAGAGAAGGAGAAGTTAGCTTACCCACTCCGCCAATAATTCTAACACCAAGAAGCTGAATCCAGTCCTGACAAAAGGCCGACGATACAGAGCTCGCAATGATCAGCAAGGCGGATACAATCAACGCGCCGCGTCTGCCAATGTAGTAGTTCGTTGGAAGTGATATTGGGGCCCCGATAATCGCAGCAGCCAGGAAAGGGCTGGCATTCATTCCCCCAATTTCCCAGTCTTTCTTCCGAGTTCCAATCTCATTTTCATCGCTGCCAGCGTCTAGCTTCAGGAGCGATTCAAAAAGCGACCCGGCGTTGATGGACGATTGCACATGCCCTTGAAGAAAGGCCGCCAGAGCAACCGTAAGGATGACGGGGAGGATTCCAGATTGAAAGAATACTTGCTCCTGCTCGGCTTTCAAACTGTCCAACTCTTCCTGCGTGAAGCGACCTAGTGGGGGAGATCGAGAACCCAATTTGGCAAGAATGATCGCTTTGTCCCATTCTTCCTGATTGATCTCGGAGCTTTGCGAGATAGGAAACAGCTGTTTCATGTCATCTCGAATGTCCGGATTCGATACACCACCTGGGAATAGTCAACCTGACTGTGGTCAATGAAAAAGAAATAGAAGACCTTGCTGCTTACGTAGGGGGTCCGCGATGTCAATTCGGTCCAGATTCGTGCGATTTGCCGTAAACGAGCGTGCTAAATCTCCGAAAGTCTTTCTTTGGTGCGGAGTATTTTCTGAACTCTGATCCTCCATGTTTGTTGCTGTACTGTTTGCTGTATAGGCTGGAGAGGTTGGTCGGGATGTATCGCGTGACGCAGCAGTGAAGGCCTCACACGACTTAGGTGCCTGACCTGCAGCTTCAAATGTATATATAAGTATATTCTTTAGGCTGCCATAATATTGGCTAATGGAAACACCACCACGGGGGGTACTTGTCAGCCGTACGCCTCCATTATATGGTTACACCCAGGCAACTGTCCACCTGCATCATCCCACACCTCCCTTGCCGCCACCACTCGGTGTGACTGGCTACCCTCGTCTAGTACGCATGAAATTGTAATTACACAGCGGCCATTCTCCCGTCATCAGGTCATTATGTGGCGTTCAATAATTCCAGTAGCTAAAACGAATTTCATCTGCAGAGCCTCGTCTCATCCCGCCAGGGGCAAGGTCTCACTGGTGGTCTTAGACATTTCCGCAGGAACCACACCCCAGCCTGGACACTTACCCCGCGGGGGCCTAATGTACTCGATCCATGTATTGAACGATCCGATGCGGTCTTGAATGTTCAAGGTCTCGTGTATTTACTCTTCCCGAAGTTGGTGGGGTGGATTGAAAACCACAATTTTCGAGCGTAAAAGGGCGTAGGTTCAATTTCCCAAAGCCTGAATTCAGTAACACGCCGATGCTGTGTTTTGGTACTATGTGTGACCGCCCAATTTGAGTTTCCGAAAGTTCTATTATGATTACAGGCAGCTCCTTCAGCCGCTCCCTTGCGTCTAACCCCTGTCCAAACCTCCGCAAGCTGAATGCGAGCCTTACGGATAAGTGTTCTGATTGGGTCCGAACACTTTCGGCCATCAGCACGCCTCACTACGACGTTGGTTTATTGAGGTCTAATGACCCCTCCTTTGTTATTATTACACAAAAGTGCGTTTGCTGAGGCTGTCGTCACCAACCCTCCCTCAGGCCATGTGCTACCAACCCCTCCCCGATAACTCCCATCTGGCTGCCTCTGAGTCAATCTGCTGGAAGGTCTTTCCGTTCCTCTCCCATCGATAATCAGTGCTCTACTCCACATTGCACGTGGGGAAAGCACTTCCTTCCTCCATCCACCCACATCTCACCTCCTCTATTCATGCGGTTTGTCTGTTCGAAGCCCTGTTCCAAGTACTCGCACACTTTCTCAAACGAATGGTCATATTGAAGGTATGATCACTCTATCATACTGAGCCATAGGGTGCAATCCAGAAGCCCGCGCAAGGTGCCTCCGAAGCAATGTCGGGTATTGGGGAACTTGCCAATGCGATACAGCTCATCACTGGCGCGGTCCACACCATCCGACTAGTATACAAGGCCTACGAGGCTATCAAAGATGTCGATCAACAAATATACCATCTAATATCGGTCTGCAGTCTGGTAGAGAAAAACCTGAGTGAGACTCTGAGTCTGCTCCGCCAGCGACAAAAATCTCCAAATCAGGATGAAAGACGAATGGAGTACTACAGCTCAATTGCTCGAGTCGTAAGAACAGTAGACAATGATCTTGAGGATGTAAGAAGGAGTATCCCGCACCCAGACAAATTGCCAAAGCCCAAAATGCTTGCAAGAGTATTTCGGTCAAGACCCTACAAGGCCACTGATCTCGCCCTGAACTTGAATAAGAATGCCATGAAGCGAATCGAAACTGCATCTCTCCATTTACAAATAGCAACTTCTCATTTGTAGGCGGAATCCCTCCCTCACCACGCTCCTTCCTATCTGTAGGGTTGCCTACTAACCGTAAGATCCAGGTGGAGGTATGAGAGCGAAAGCCCTGGTGCTGTCGACCAGGATTACTTCACCGGGCTTCGGAATCTAAGCCAAAAGTTTAGCAGCCGTGCATCGACTTTCAGTTCAGATTTCGAGGCCATGACACCTAGCTTGGATGGTTCCGATCCAAACTCCAAGGACAGAGCAGAGGAATATCTGAGAGATATTCGACAATTTAATGACTCAGCATTTAAGATGTTCAACGACGTTATTATTCGAACCTTGCATTCGGGGATCCAAACCCCCGCTGAGAGTTGGGACCTATCTCCCGTCAGCGAGCAGCACGCCCTTCTCGAAGCCCCTCCGCCAGAAACACACGTCAGTCTAGAAGAGCTGGGACTCAGGTTCAGCGAGGCCAAAAAAATGGCAGAGCTAGCTTTGGCCCAGGAGTTCCCAGATGCAGCAGCAAACTACCATGCTGAAGCCATTAAGTGCTATGAGGAGCGCGCCAAGGCTGGTGAGCCTAGTATTTCCGTCAAGACTAAGCTCGAGTCGGATCATATTGGTATTCTGATCAAATGTCATCAAACTGGCCGACGTGAGAAGGGAATAGAGCGCTTAAAGGAACTTGCAGAGGAGGCAAAGAGATTGGAAGCTGCTGATCCGCCCGAACTTGACGCTTCTGATCTTCACCGGCTGCGCCGAGATATCGGTGACCTTTATTTCAAATTGCAGATGTGGGCTCATGCGGAACACTTCCTTCGTCTTGCAATTTTTGAGCCAGCATTTTCGCAAAACTATCCAAGCAATAAAGAAGAGGCAAAGTCTATTGCTTGGGGCATCATTCAGGCGTACAAGCACAGCTCGCGTCTTATCGAGGTGGGGGCTTTCAGAGAAATGCTTGTTCGCCATTTGAAAGAGGACCCGACAGTAGAGCCCCAAGAATACCGTGATACCATTGCTTGGTGTCGGAAGAACAACTTCGAGGTTGATGAAATGAGCACACCACCTTGCTTGAACAAGAAAGACGCAGATGGAGATTTTCCTCTCCATAAAGCTGTCTGTGATCCAGATGTCAGCCCAGAAGTGTTGAGGCAACTGGCATCTGATAGGAATGTGATCAATGCCAGAGGGAAGAATCAGATGACCCCATTATTGATGGCAGTAGAAAAGGGGCGGCTTTTAGCTGTACAAGTGCTGCTTGAAGAAGGTGCCAGCCTCGACCTCCGAACGCCCGAAACAGACATGTTCGAAACTGTGCTTCACGTCTGCAAGGACGTACGGATTATGAGGCTTCTTCTGGAGAAAATCCAATCGCGAAGGTCCAGTGTGGCACCGTCGATAATCCGACAACAGAATGAGAGTACAGAAGACCCACAGCGCATCGATATCAACTCGCAGAGCCCGTATATTGGGACAGCACTTCATCACGCATGTGAGAGAGATGACTGGCCGATCGTGGAGGTTCTTCTTGCCTATGGTGCCGATCCAAATGCGGAGAACTACAATCGCGAGACTCCGCTGATATTGACATGTTTCAACAAAGGGACACGAATTTCAACAAAGCGAATTGTGAGAGCATTGCGGAATCATGGCGCCAACGTCGATCATAGAGATGATTATCAAAGGCATGCTCAAGATGGCCTTGAACAGAAACGGTTTAGTCCATCAGATATTCGTAATCTATTACAACCTACGGGCTTAAGAAGCGGGAGCTCAAGTCTTCGGAGGGGGACTGAAACGGATTCAATGACATCTGCGACTCATTTTTCTATCGACTCTCTCGGTTTGTTTTCTGAAGTTTCTCGTGATGGAAGTATTGTCTAGAGAGTGATATATTCACTATTAACGCGTGAGAAAGCAATCCAAAAAGCAAGGAAAGTTTCGCATATTATCATTTCTTGGATCATTTGGGGGAGGTGACTTAGTCGTCGGTAAGCCGGACACGACAGTGCAAGACTACAAGCCCAATTCAGCCCTCAGCTCTCGCCCATATTATTCAAAAGATAGAGAATTATAAGAAACTACTGAGATTAGGAAATTAACAGTATCATATTCCGTCGATTCCTCACTCACCCATACCTAAACGGCAAGCAATATTCATTGAAGCACATACTTCATGACACTTCGCTCTCCCGCCATCCAATGCTCGATAGCTTTCCCATTCATGTACCTAGTAATGTAAACATCACCCACAAACCGATAAGTGCTACGGACCGCATCAGGCCTCAATAGAATGGGAGTTGAACAGCCTAGGGGCACGACGACCTTATCACCAGGCTGCATAAATCCTGAGCCCATTGCAATCCGGCCATGTTCGGTAATACACAAGCTTCGCCCCATCACCTTATCACCGAAGACTTTTTGCAAGTATTCCCTTCTATGCTTCGGTTCGATATCAACGGGAGCTTCGAGGTATTTCATCAAAGTTGGATCCAAAGAAAAGTATGGTAGCCGTTCATGAAGAAGGCAAGCAAAAATGCTGTAGCATACGGGTAGCCACTGCGAAGGCGTGTATTTAGATGGAGTCTGTTCCAAGTATATTGCCATTGAAAATCTTCCTCCGCCCCTTGGATATATTGATCCTCCTCATCAGCAAATCGACTGAGGAGCAGAGCTCTCCAGTATAGAAAAGCCATGAGATAGTCTCCTAAGTTGCAAAGAGTGCTAACACGTTCCAAAACGACATAGTCCGATCCTTCAATCATCCTAGCATGATTATGCTGGTTGCTCTGCCCAAACGCTTCCCGTGTCCGGTGATAGTCATGTTGCCCGCGACCCTTCTCTCCGGGGTCTCCCGATCGATGCACTTGCTCAAGGGCCTGATCCCGTCGGCTAATGTTGGGAGGAGATGGAGCCCCCCATTCGTTGCTCCTGATGGACTCCCCTGACTCCCTTTCATAACCATGCTCACGGTTGGGGATAATCGCACTGGGCTCGGCAGCATCTCCGAAAGATCTCGATCTCCTTCGGACGTTGACTGGGCTCGCTCGAACTCGAGGCTTCATTGACGTAGCTACTGGCGGACTCCTAGAATACTTATCGTCTTCCAGATAATAATCGTTCTTGTTCAAAAGAAGGTCCCGGGTTGGTACCGCAAGATACTCCGGTCCTGGAGCCCTGGGGGGAGTGTGGGAATGCCTAAATCTTTGTTCGGTTATCACGAGTAGAGCCTCGCAGAAAGAGTTGAAGGAATTTCATATGTAAACCAGGGGAAAATATACCTCTGCCACCATTAACGTCTTGTGTTTCAGAGGTGTGCGTGAGGCGTTCGGAGACCGAGTCATTCGGGAAAACATAATAGCTCAATATCGCATGATCGAGAACCAGGCTCTGTGCGGGGAAAAGAAATACAGAAATCAAAACAACCCTAATGCAACCCAAAGTGCTCCTTAGTAATGTGGTAAGCTCATGTTGTCTTTGGTAAGGTAGGGTCGTAGTAGTTCTGTCCATCACATGCCTGAACCGGTGATATTTAAAGGGCCACACTTTCATTACCCAACATTAAGTGAACCAACTACAATAGGGTTACGATTCCTGGGTCAGCACAGCCACGGGACAAGGTCAAAGAGAGGTCCAAAGAATCTATTGCTATCTTTGCCAGGCTCCGAATCTAGACATCTTCTAGGAAACTCTAGAACCTGCATAGGCAGATATGTGTCTCTAGTGTCATATAATCAAACACTCCACTTTTGCTGTAACTTCTTCGAGGCACTTCTATTGGTACAGCAAATTCACATTGCTCACAATCATATACGTTTGTGGTGATTTTGGGGTAGCTTCAGGGCTTGCTTTGCATCTGTGTAAAACGCAGCCCAGTTATAATAATGGATAAGGATAAAGGTTAAATTTTTGCGATTGATCCGTCATTACATAGAGAGCAGACCAATATCCCGACTTGCCTAGTTTCCTAAGTCCTAAATTGTATAACAACTAGCCCACTTACTGGTACTCTGTTAGTTTTTAGACACTTTCTCATCTCAGCACACTGTAAGGTCAGTCTTTCTGCTGTTGTTCTTGTTCTCGTATTTTCGAAATGCATCAGGCACTTCTTACAGTGGTAGCCATTACGGTTCTGCCATTCGTGGCAGGTATGTGATACCTTCCTTTCAAAGTCCACGTTCTTGCAGGCTCCTTAACCTTCTACCTACGACATTGACACTGACAAATGAGCAGCGGAAATCAGTTGGGACGAGGCCTATACTAAAGCAAGGGCAGCCGTTGCCAAAATCTCCATCTCAGACCAAGTTGGCCTTGCTACCGGAGAGGGACGAGGCACATGCGTAGGCAATAACTACCCTGTCGACTCTATCGGTTATCGTTCCCTGTGCTTGAATGATGGGCCCCTGGGCGTGAGCCGTGCCACGGCGGCGACAGCTTTCACACCAAGTATCCACGCCGCCTCGACCTGGGACAAGGAGCTCGTCCGTCAGCGCTCCCAATTCCACGGCGAGGAGGCCAAAGCCCTGGGCGTCCAGGTCCTGCTCGATCCTGTGGCTGGCCCGATCGGCAAGATACCAGAGGCAGGTCGCAAGTGGGAGGCGTGGGGCTCTGATCCCTATCTCAATGGCGTCTATTCTGCCATCGCTATCCAAGAAATGCAACGGACTGGCGTCCAGGCCTGTATCAAGCACTACATTGGAAACGAACAGGAACTCAACCGCACTACGATGTCCAGTAACATCGACGACCGAACCATGCATGAGATCTATCTTTGGCCATACTATGATGCCGTTCGTGCCGGAGCTACCTCCGTTATGTGCAGCTATAATAAGCTCGATGGAGTATGGGCATGCGAGAATGACCATATCCTCAACAAACTCCTCAAGACAGAGCTGGGGTTCCCGGGATATGTCATGTCTGACTGGGTCGCGCACCATACCACTGTGCTGAGCGCCAAGTCTGGTCTTGACATGTCCATGCCCGGATCCGCTTACAATAGCTCGAGCACCCTATGGGATACGAACTTGGAGCGCGCAATCCGCTGTGGAAAAGTCAAGAAGGAGCGTGTGGCGGATATGGCGCTCCGCATCCTGGCTGGATACTACAAAACGGGGCAAGATGGGGGATACCCTTCGGTTGACTTTACCCGCGATGTCCAAAGTAACCACGGCGAGAACGTTCGCAAGACAGCCCGCGATGGCACTGTCTTACTCAAGAATGAAGGCGGCATCCTCCCTTTGAAGTCACCAAAGAGTATCGCTGTGGTTGGCTCCGGAGCCACCACCGATGGCGCGGTTGGAATGGGCGGGGGCTCTGGAGCAGCCCGATATCCATACTTCATTGCCCCAATCGATGCCATCAGAGAAAAGGCGGCGACTTTCGGGGGCGAGGTGACGCAGAGCGAGACTGACGACCCGGAAGCGGGCGCCATCGCAGCAAAAGACAATGATGTGGTCTTTGTCTTTCTCACAAGCTTCGGAACAGAAGGCCGTGATCGATCTAGTACGTTAGCACCGGATGACAATGGATACGACCTCGCCCAAGCGGTGGCAGAGGCCAGCGAGAATGTCATCGTCGTGGTACATGCCGTCGGGCCTGTCATTCTCGCACCCATATTAAAGCTTCCCTCGGTCAAGGCGATCGTCTGGGGTGGGCTCCCTTCGCAGGAAAGTGGCAACGCGCTAGTTGATATTGTCTGGAGTGATGTGAATCCTAGCGGCAAGCTGGTATATACTATTGCCAAGGATGCAGCCGACTATAACACGAGATCCCTGCCTACAGACGATGACTTTACTGAGGGTCTATATATTGACTACCGTCACTTTGATAGGGAGGGAATTGAGCCAGAGTACGAATTTGGGTTTGGACTATGTATGTGTTGGCCATCAACTGTAAATGGGATTTCTTAGGCTAACTTCTCACCCACTAGCATACACCAAGTTCGAGTACTCCGACATTGAGATCAGCCCTCAAGCAAGGAGCGGTCCTGCCAGCGGTGAAATCGCCCCCGGAGGTCAAAGGGATCTTTGGGACGAGGTTGCCAAAGTCACTGCGAAGGTTACCAACGCCGGAAAGGTCGCCGGCGCAGAAGCCGTCCAATTATATATCACCCTTCCGGAATCAACTGATACGCCTCGACAGCTACGTGGCTTTGACAAGGTATTTCTTGGCCCCGATGCCTCGGAGACCGTGGCGTTTTCTCTCTTTCGTAGGGATCTTAGTTTATGGGACGTGGAAAATCATGGACCATCCCCAGGGGTATGATTGTAGTGAATGTCGGAGCAAGCAGCAGGGATCTGAGGCTCGAGGGTGTTATTGAGATCGCTTAGAAGAGATTTTAATCAATTGGATGGGAGTCATGGATACGCAATTTGGTATTTCTGAGTAACAAACACTCCCATCCTACATCAGTCATGTCGCGGCCTGCCTCGGCGCGCCGAGACGCGTTGATTCACTTACGGGTGGTGACGTTTGCCGGCTTTCAGAGGAATTATCATAAACTCATGATAAGAGATCATACGTCTAGTGTTATTTCATATGACATCAGGTTGTCTAGACTTGAAGTTTTGTCGAGTTTTTAGACCACACAGTCTGTAAGTTCAATTTGATGTTAAGATGGGTAACGGCGATCATTGTTGCGTATCGTTTCAACACCAAAATTTTAGAACGGAACGTGTCTGTGTAACCAACAAGACAAATCAGGTTTAAAGACTGAGTGGGCCAAGTACGGCCGTAGCGTGCATCATGTTTTCGTTTCGGCGGTGAAGTTTGTCCATCCACATATTGACTCTACTATATCAGACTTCAGTGCAGAGTTCACAGTCTCACGGGCTGTTTTTGTAGGATGGACAAACTGGTCAGGCAGTTGGGGTAGAGTCATGGGTGGAAACAAGCTGAATGGGCAAACAACTTCTCGGAACTCGGAACTACGGGCCAAAAAGCCATCCGGTTTCTAGTGAGAGAGTCCAAACTATAAATCGATTACTCACCGCCAATAAGACCAGACCGGACGGGGCGCTAAGCATGGCCACCACGTTGCGGGAAAGGTCAGTAGCGGTTGGCAGGCCTGTCGCGGATCTCTACCAGGAGCTTAGCCGGCTTCCAGAGAAGAGGCTCTGCAATCGAACAAGCTAAGATCCCTCGAGAGACCAGAATTAGATCTTGAAAAGAGAAGACAGCAAGGATCGTCTACCTCTCCTTGCATCGGATCCGATCTTGATGTGGTCGGACAAGCGTCATAGTCGTCCAAGCCCAGAATGGAGGTGACGCATGACTCGATGACCAGGAAGAATTGGAGAAAATTGGAGAAATAAGCTAGTGGATATTGGATTTCGCCAGATTCCAGGCGCCATGAGGCTCGTTTCTTCCACGGCTCGTCTCATTTCAATGTTAAGGCCGGAGACCGGAGATGATCGGAGGCCCATTCACAGTGGCAAGTCGGTGGGGGAAGCATGTTGTGTTTAATTAAGTGTCCGATGGTCGGCCAATCTCTCCACTTTGACAGAAAAATTCTTCCTTGCCCTTGTTAGGGGCGTTTAGGGATGGGTTGAGACGAGGCGGCGCGGGTTGAGACCGTGCTAGGGATAGAGTCTGGCGATGTTTAGGAAGGTGGGATATGCCAAGTGTGCCACAACCAGCTGGACTCGTGTCGCCGCCTGGAGAAGGCAAGATGACATGAGGAGAGCGTCGGGGAGCTGGCAGAAGCCGAGGAGCGTCTGAGGGCATCGGGCAGGGTTGTGAGGAGATTGCGGGGTTTAGCGCGGGGCGCCAGCAGGGCCCCTCCCGGTTCCAGCGCGCCATCCGCTGGGCCAGCGCCTGTGAGTGGCTGCTCCAGCGGGACTACTGCCAATTCTCCAGCAGCTGCTTCAGCGCAGGACAAGCCACATGACGGACCGGTTCGTCGCGCTGAGCAAAGCCGAATGAATAAGCATTGGAATAGAAGAAAAAAAAAGTTCCATGGGCGAGGCCTCTCCTGGTCTAGCGGCTCGCGCTCCTCGGCCCGTCTTGGCATCTTCTGCTTTCACTATGCTCCAGACTCGAGTCAAGAAGCTGTCAGCGAGGGAGGGATCATCCACGGCCCACGGCAAACAAGGTTCCCAGCTCGTCCCCCGGCATCTGTTGCCCCAGCATGAGTATGATTGGTGCCCCCGATTCCGGCTTGGACGGACTTGCGGAGCCAGTGAGTAATAGTGGCAGCGTTATTTGGCTGGTCGGCCCATGTAGCACGCAGGTGAGAGTGTAAATCTTTCTGCTCTGGGACCAGTCCAGCCGACGAGCAGGAGGTATAAAGGGTGTCATCGGCCTCGGGCAGTAATCTGCTAGTTCCCCGGATTTTCTCTGCGACATTCTCTTCCTCCTCGCAACCCCTCCAGCCCCCCTCTGGCGTCTCTCGTGCCCGAGGCGTGTTTATCGGCCGTCTGTTTGTTTGCTCGCCATCATGTCTACCTTCCCCAACGAGAAGTCGTCCGGCGATGTCCAGTCGGAGGAGGCTGTCGGCGCGACTGTCGCTGCTCCCGTCGCCGAGGTCCAATGCCCGCCGCACACCACCGAGCGCCGCCTCATGACCAAGATCGATCTCCACGTCGTGCCTTACCTATGTATCATGTACCTGCTGGCCTTTCTGGGTGAGTGTCTATGCGCGTTCTTTATACCGTCGGGACGAAGTCGTCGGGAGCATGTGTAATACTGACAGTCTCCAAAAGATCGTGTCAACATCTCCAACGCCAATGTCTTTGGCCTGTCGGCTGAGCTCGGGCTCGAGAAGACGCAATTCAACACCGCGCTGGTCATCTTTTTCGTGCCATACATTCTTTTCGAGATCCCTTCCAACCTGCTGTTGAAGAAGCTGCGCCCAAAGTAAGCCGAACACCAAACTCTCCATCCAATTGCTTACCGCCCCGAGCAAATCGCTAACCGATAAACCAAAATAGTGTCTGGCTCTCCCTCAACATGTTCGGCTTCGGCCTCGTCACCCTGCTGCAGGGCCTCGTCAAGAACTACAGCGGCCTGCTCGCCACGCGTTTCTTCCTCGGCGTCTTCGAGACCGGCATGTTCCCAGGAGGTACGTCGAGCAGCGATTGGCAAACCGGGTCGCCTCCACTGACAGAGTCGCAGCATTCTACCTGATCGGAATGTGGTACAAGCGCAGCGAGGCCCAGAGACGCTACTCCTTCTTCTTCAACAGTACCACCCTGGCCGGTGCCTTCGGTGGCCTGCTGGCAGCCGCGATCGGTAAAATGGACGGTCTCCGGGGATACAAGGGATGGAGGTGGATCTTCATCATCGAGGGCGGTCTCACTGTCGTTGTCGCCGTCGCTCTGTACTTCCTCCTGCCCTGCTTCCCCGAGGAGACCAAGTGGCTCAACCCTGAGGAGAAGGAATTCGTCACCACCCGTCTCCGGATCGACCAGGGCCAGTCCTCTTCTGGACGCGATCGAAGCGTCGGGTGGAAGGACGTCGGAAATGTCTTCAAGGACTACAAGATCATTCTGGGTGGCTTCATGTACTTTGGCCTGATTGTCCCTGCTGTAAGTTCAATTAGCCCTTCACGCGAAGAACCAGAACCTTCGGCATCCAAGACTAACATACCTCCGCAGTACAGCTATGCGTACTTCGCCCCGGGCATCATCCAAGGCTACGGATACGACTCCATCCAGACGCAGCTGCACAGCGTGCCCCCCTGGGCCGTGGCCTTTGCCTTCTCCATGACCATCGCCGTCTGCTCCGACAAGCTGCGCCACCGCTTCGGCTTCGCCATCTTCGCCATCTGCATCGCCATCGCCGGCTTCGCCATCCTCATCGCCGTCCACAACAACACCTCAGTCCAGTACGCCGCCCTCTTCCTCGTCGCGATGGGCGCCTACACGGCCATGCCCATCATCGTGTGCTGGTTCAACATGAACCTCGGCGGCCACCACCGCCGCTCCATCGGCTCCGCCTGGCAGGTCGGCTTCGGCAACATCGGCGGCATCATCGCCAGCTTCAGCTTCACCGACGCCGCCAAGCCCAAGTACATCCCCGGCTACAGCATCTGCATCTCCTTCACCGTGCTCAGCATGATCGCGGTGGTGGCGTACGCTGCCGCGTGCATGCTGCAGAACAAGCAGAAGAGCCGGTCGGGCGACGACGGGCTCACGCAGGAGGAGAAGGAGGACCTTGGGGATCTGGCGCCGGGATACCGCTACCTCCTGTAATGTAGTTAGTATAGACGTACATTAAAAAACAGGTCAATTTTTGTAAAGCATGGCATTACTTACGAGTCAGATATGTGTGAATAAGAGGGGTTGTGTGAGTCAATCGTAGGGTCGCATTGTTCTGTCTCCGCACTTGGTGACGACCTCAATCCTTCAATGCGCGCGAACCGTGTATAATTGTCGTAGGGGCTCGGAATCGCAGCCACAACGCGCCGTTTCTGCAGCTCAAACGGCTTCAGGACCAAGACAGGTTGCGTAAGAAGTAAAAGGCGAGAAGGAATTGCTGGGTTGGACAGAAACTGGGGGGCCGTGGAGTTAAATTGCATCGATCTCGGCATAGGCGGCAAGGTACGGCTAGCAAAGGCCCAGCAAACGTCTCTCCACCATGGGAACGTCGAATTGAATACAAGGAAATCCTGATCCCGGGAATAATCCTTGACTGAAGATCTAATTCTCAGGGAAAATCCCTCATTTCTGCGTTGGGCTTTGTGCTGTTGTGTTCATGTTGCGATGATCGTCGAGATTGGGGTCTCCCGAGCACTCTCCTTGTCTCCTTAGATTGCAGGGCGAGAAGAAAGGCGATTGTGTGTTGGGATAATGCATAATTTCCCTAATCAGGCCTACGTAAGCTGAAACGTGCCTAATCAGCGAATGTGATCAAGCAAGTGCTGAACTGTGTGATACATCACTTCACTCCACGGCCGTGCGTGCGCCATGATCGACCTGAACAAGCGCGTTTGTACATTATTTTCGTGCTATAATTGTAAATGAGCGGTAGGCAGCAGTATGCGCCGAGGTTTGAGGGCCCGGGATGCTTGTGTTGCAAGAGGAGTGACGATATCAAATGTCTGTTCTCTTCAGGGCAGCCAGTAGAATACAAGGTAACGCCTGTTCAAGCACGACTTTCTTTGTATATCGGTAATCAAGGGGCGTCCTTTCAGACCAGAAATAGTGCTGGGGAAATTACGTGAATTTGTTCAAGCCAATGGCGAGGGGCGAAGGCTCGGCCAATCCAACGCGTGCAGCGCGCGGAGGCAGCCACCGATTTCGTAACTGACCTAGAATTTGTTTGCTTTTTCTGGCGTTGCACAATCGAAAACAAAGATGAGAAACGGGAAATGAAATGAACAAGAGCATTCCATTACGCAAGAATAAGACGCGTAGTTCGCTTGATTCCCAAGATGTACCAGCAACCATGTCACTTTTTTATATCACCTTGTTCTTTGGACAGTTTTTGCGTTTTCCGTTCGATAGTTTATTGCTTGTCTAAAAAAAGAAGACCCTCACTGGGGCTTTCATCCGCCGTTAACTACAAAGTCGCAGAGGCACGAACACGACTCCAACTTGCCAGAACTGCCGCGTTACTACGCCACAATGCGTTCTCGTCGGCTGAGAGTCGTCTGGCAACACGAGCTCCAACCTAGATGAATAGTTACTCCATATTCTAGCATTTAATCTCTTTGTGGGCACCTGTTTAGATCTATTTTGGCCACTTGTGGCATCCATGACATTGCACCTGCAGACCCACGATACTCAATGAAAGCCTGTCTCCAAGCACATTTCTCTCGTAGGTAGTCGGTTGCACTACGACTGAACAATAGAATCATATGTTGTTTCTAAATTTACTTCTTCACATTACAGTCGCGGTTGAGTGCGTTGCCTCGGTGTTGAGGAGGTTACTGTGACTAAACTACCTTCTTAGAGCTCTTCTTAGAGCCTCAGACTTTGTTTGCTCTCGCTTACATTGGCAGTTCTTGAACCGAAAGGTGAAGTGCAATTCTCTACACTGTCCTTCTCAAGAGCTCTCTTCAAACTATAAATTCCAACTTGAATCCTCGTCCCAACTCTTCAATTTTTCCGACCTAACTCTTCACTCGTTCATCCCAAGTCATCACTCGTTCATCACAAGTTGTCACCTGTATTCACCTTTCTGCCAAGCCTCTACCTATCATCGAGGCTATCGATCGTTTACTTTCTTCATTCTCGTTCACAGAAAGCAAAGCCCTTACCGAGTAGTGGAGTAAGGCCTCAGCTGTCATGGAACGTCCAATCGCCGGACCAGGCCAGTACCCTTACGGATCACCACACTACAGTCTTGAGCCACACACACAAGAGCAGACCACGCAGTCGACATACATTAACCAGCTCGATGCTAATGACCACGAACTTGTCATCAAAACCTACAGTTACATGCCTAACCAGCAACTGGGGAACGGACGGAGCCTACCTCAAAACATCTACCAGCACCAACCAAGCTACATGACCGGTCCTTTCAATGTGCCAATCACACCCTCGTTCCCTGTCGAACAATCATTTTACAATGGATTTATCAACGAACCTCCAGCTCCACAGGCAACGCAGTATTGCTTTGTTCCGCTTGCTCCAAACGCCAACCTTGGTCCACCTTCAGCACCTTTGCAATCTGCGCAGAACCCGGACCTCAATCTAGACCCGGCATTGCAACATCCATCCTACGAATATGCCCCCGCTATCCCGCCGCCAACGTCAAATGCAGGCTACTTGAGTCTCGGTGACCAAGCATCACCAAGCGACTTCTATCACGACGTTACGCAGCCAAATCCTCTGCAAGCACAGAGCGGCTTTTATCACGGTATTCCCCAGCCAGGTCCTCTGCCAGCACAGAGTGACTTTTGCCATGGCGTTGCTCAACCAAGTGCTCTGCAAGCACAAAACAACGCCTATGACAGCGCTGATCAACCAAGCCCTCGGCGAGCGCGAAAGCGTTGCCGAACTGGATTACCAGAGCATGACACCGCCCCCTCTGGAAACTCGTCCTTGCAACCGAACGCAGCACAGGTCGGGGGCGGTGGACTCTATTACGAACATGCTCGAGCCGATGAAAGCGGCCGCGATCCGACAACGGCAGGTGTACCTGCGAGATGGCAAAAGTTCGACAGTAAAATCAAGGAAACACTGTCGAACCCGAATAAGCCGCCGACCAGTCGAGACAACAAGCCCCCCATCAACGCGCCGGAGGATTTCGATGACCCCCAGCTGGTCGACGACTGCAAATCCCAGAAGCTAGCAGTACCTGGCGGGTTGAAGTATTCGGGCCCAGGAGAGGCTCGTTTCATGGCGGGGGAATCCAAGAGATTGTTCCATAAAAAGCCCGAAAGGTGCACCTATCCAAACAACGATGAGACGTTCCCACGCACTGATGCGGAGTGGTGGTTCTGTGCCGTGCTGATCTACAACGCCATGGTCAACTGGGACTCGTACCAGGAATGGAGGAAATGCTTGCCTGAGAAGCTTCGCAACAAAAAGCAGCAACTCCTCATTGAAGAGTACAGAAGGCGCAGGGAGCGACGTGTTGAGATCTTGCAAGCCAGACAGTCCAACAATGCCTCCAGCTCAGATGGCGGATCAATCCGAGCCGACGAGGCGGACCACGAAGAAGTCAATAGGCCAATTCCCGAGCTGGCCGACCTGCTGCCCACCCCTGAGGAGGTCGAGGATATGCCATCTCTTGCAGATCAGCAAAAAAAAGTCCTAGGGAGAACTCTGAACACGGAGACAGCTAGCGAAGAATCTTGGCGGCTTCTCAAGTGTGCTTTTGAGGCTCAACAGGGTCGTTCGGGTGCGCGTCCAGGGACCGGGAAGGATGGCTCCTGGGAGTCGTATCCAAGCTTCCTGGATCGCATCCTTGCTATAGTTAACGTTCTTAGAACGACGAAGCAAGTCGTCAAAGATCTTCTGACTCTGGGAGATGGAGGGTCGCAACGCCTTGCCAACAGCCCCTATGCGGCACAGGCCAGCAAGGGCGAAAATTTGAAGAACAACGTGGGGAAGAAATTCCCCAAGTCGAAGCTGAAAGCCGAAGCCACCGAGAAGGCCGAGGGGCCGGGAAAGAAGGCGAACACGCCTGAGCCCAAAGGCTCAACCTCCAACTTTCAACATCTAGGGGAAGGGGAAGCCGGAGAAAGCGGCCTCTCTTTTGTGGACGCTGACGACTCTCGTGCGGACCCAAGTCTAGAGAATGAGGGTGAACCCAGCCGCGATCTGCTGACTGCGGGTGATCATACCCAATTAGAAGGTTACTCTAAAGACAACGCGGAGGCTGCAGTTCTAGAATACTTAAGACAGCCGTAAGAGGAGATGATTGGAGGCAAAGCGTTCGGACGGCGAAGGTTGTTTGAATCGTTCACACGATTAGTCGGAGTCGAGGAGTTTGTTAGAAAAGGAATCGGAGAGTTCTAGGAATACTGTTATGTACGAGAGAATGTCTGCTGATATATGGCGACTGCTGCTAGTCTAGTAACTGTGCGGATCGCACTGAAGAGTTGGCTGATACAGAATTGCGTTGAGAAGTGTTAAGTCAACCAAGTCCTCCAACTGTGCTCAATTGTGATACGTCCTAAGTTCGTTACAACCCTCCAACTTTCCAGCCGGCGGTCGTCGAATGATTTGATAAGCCCGAGCCTAGATCTGGCTGCGGTGAGTAAACGCCTCCGTTCTCCACGGTGTGCCTACTTCCAGTACTAGAGGCGCTGATGTTCCTCCTGTTTTTGTACAGCTCTTTGGAGTCCTTGAGATAGAGAGCTGAAACCAACTCCAGCCTAGGAGAAGACACCACATCTTCTACCCAATCAATATTGCCCGCTTAGAGTAGCCGTGTCGTGTTCATGGGAGATAATTTAAGTACGAAGTCTCTTATTCTAAGATTTTATTATTCCGACCTGGTTAAATTGAACAGTTAGAGCGCCCGCATGACAATGTTATCTACAAGTTCTACCTAGTTTAGGCTTTTGAAGTAATGATTCCTGATGTCTCATTTTTCACTCCTGCCAGAAGGTCTTATGCTATCTTTGAATTTTAGGGATTGAAATGTCGTTGTAGGCTCCAGGAGCGCTGAGAGAAGCTTGGCATGAAGCGGAAGACAGATGCAATGTCGTCGCAGGCACAGACATCATCGTCGTGAGAACCAGTTCCCCAGATAACAACTCGGCCCCATCAAGGCTGGCAGCAACGCTGACGACTGTGCAAGAGCCACAAACCTACTATTGGGATCCCTAGCGAGGGCTCGATAACTTCATAAAAGGTGGGCTCTACCAATAGCAAAAATGACCACATCCAGCGAGTTGACCGAGCACCTCCCACATCACGACCTGCAAGTACTCATAGACATTCTCCACAACATATTGATTTTCTAAATATTAAGATCTCCATCTGCCACCAACTGCTCGGCTCCGTATAATATTCGTACAAACAGGTTCTTCTCCAAGACTGGTTTTCCATCTCCACCTCAAATAACCACGACCGCCTAAGTTCTATCCTTCAGAGGCCAAGCCTCAAACTTCCTCCATACAGAGTACTTTCAGATGCCCTTATTGACGAGATAACCTTATGCTCCCTACGTGCAGCAACTACTCGGACGGCCGAGAAAACTGCAAGTAGGAGTGATTGAACTAGGTTGGCCAGGAAGAGCGGGAGGGCGATGCTCCTTCCGGCAGGTACAGGGACCCCTCTAGAAATCGTACTCGTAGTAGTCGCGTGCTTCAAGATAGTCCAGATAGTCATCCAGTGAACGACGACGACGACCTGTGGGAGGAGGGGGAGGTGGACGAGTGGGAGGAGGTGGGGGAGGAGGAGTGTGAGGTCGAGGAGCTGGCTTCTTTCGTGGGGGTGGAGCATTTGGGTCAACCTTGCGAAGATATATGGCCCGACGCTCCAGGTAGTCCTCCAGATCACGACGACGACGACCTGTAGGGGGAGGGGGAGGTGGACGAGTAGGGGGAGGAGGAGGGGGGGGAGTGTGAGGTCGAGGAGCTGGCTTCTTTCGTGGGGGTGGAGCATTTGGGTCAACCTTGCGGCTATACAGCCCACGAGGCCTTGGAGGAGGGGGAGGTGGCCGAGTTGGAGGAGATGGAGGCCGAGGTAGCGGAGCCGGTGGGGGAGTCTTTGGCTTCTTTCGTGGGGGGGGAGCGTTCGGGTCATTCTTGCGGCTATACAGCCCACGAGGCCTTGGAGGAGGGGGAGGTGGCCGAGTTGGAGGAGATGGAGGCCGAGGTAGCGGAGCCGGGGGGGGAGTCTTTGGCTTCTTTCGTGGGGGGGGAGCATTTGGGTCGTTTTTGCGGACATAGAGCTCCTCCTCGATGTCACGGGCATCTAACTCCTCATCTTCTCCTCTTTTCTCAGCACCAACATCGACACCTCGGGCAAGAATCTGCTCATAATTATTGTCTCGTGGAGCAAGGTCGTCGGATGTAGTATCCAACTGGGCAAGTCCGCTATTGACAAGGCCGAGAAATAGGACAGCAGTTGCCCCAAAGTGCTTAAGGGCAACCATTCTGAGACTTTGAGATCAACTCTCAGCCAAAGAAGAAGAAAATGGAAAGTGAAAAGGAAAACAGCAAAGGAAAGATAAAGAGTGATTGTTGTTTTGTCTAAAGACTGTTGTATTTAGATCAGATTAAGTGTTAAAGATGGAGTAGGAGCTGTATTAAATAGTTTTCCCTACTACGAATCTTCATCTAACACTATCATCCAACGCTATCTGAGTCAGATTTTTTGAATCCTTCACATGGGTTCTAAAATGAAGCTCGTCCATAGTTTACAATGGGAATCCAAAACATGGCATCCTAGCGCGGCATTCTGGCTCGGCATTCTGACTCGGCATTCTAGCACGGCAGTGGTATGCAGCATTAATAAGCGGGATAAGCAGGCGTCTTTCATTATACTTCCTCTTCTGGCCCTCTACACAGGTGATGTAAGACGAAACCATTTCCTTGAAGCTTCGAAATCTATAGCAAGGTATTTTCTCCACTTGCTTATGCTGTACAAGGGATGCTGGAATAGACCAAATGAAGCCCTAGAATATCGTATTCCAGGTGCAATTCTAGCGAGTGGCGAAGACTGCCCTAGTAAACTATTCATCAATAATACATCAACCTCCACGTTAGATAGGCTATACACAAAGTACCACTTGGCTTGGTTTTACTGAGCGTTTCACAATCAAACTCCGAATATGGCATCCTAGCACGTCATTAAGCAGCGCAGGCACGCAGGCAGGGAGTTCGGCTATCTCTGATCAGCAGACGATTTTATTATTAGCACGCGAAGGTTTCTTTGCACAAAGCTGCAGCGATGCTCATCCTCAAGGCACGTTGCCCTTGAAGATCCCACTTCCCAAGACCTCCAACTTGCACCCATTTCTCTCCTGGGAACAACCAAGACACCAAACCGGTATTATTTCCACTTGTATACCGATTGTAGCAGAAACATTTATGTACTTCGCAGGTGATTTAAGACTCGAGTTTCATATGCGATTATCAGTTGGGTGAGGTTGATCTAGGCATCATCGCCACTTCTTGCGTTAGTATGTCCTAACCCACTTTGTAAGTATTTATTAACGGGCGATTATCACACCGATCTTTACCTTCTAATGTACAAGTAGGTGCCTTGGCTGTTCCCATGAGATGATACGTGGCCTTGACTTGAAGACCTGCTAAGCCGGACCATGGTTCGAACCCCTGGGGCTTCTAACATATGAGTAGGCTGTCTTATGGAAAGATGACTTGTGGCATGGCGCCGAACGCGACCAAAGCTTAGGATTGACAGCATTTAGAAGTCGCCCAGTAGACTCTCGCGGTGCTGCCGGTGCGGCAACAGGTTTGCACGGATCGCTTAAAGCAGCCCGGCGTTATGCGTCGGAATACTCTCATGTCTACAACAGACGCTAGCTGGGGGGTTTGAGTCCATTCCCAATGGTTGGCTTAGACGGTTAAGTAGGTACGTGAGCGAGCGATGCAAAGTTGTGGGTTTGCAGAATCATGCAGCAAAACCTCCTTTTCGTATTTTCCTAGATGTGATGCCTCAGCATCAGACAGAGTGAGAAATTAGGCGGTCACAGGGTGTCAAGCACCAAATTTGTTGCATCCCTAAGCCTGTCCCTGCTTGTGTGAGGAATGCATTCCTTTACGGTGCTGGGATCTAGCAGTAGGGTGGTATACAGCAAAGATCACTGCCAACTCGTCATTTTTCGATTAGCCATGGGTCAATGGGATGAACGGGGGGTCAGTGCAGTCAGATTGACCCCCGGTCTATCAGTTTCACACCAGTTCGTGCTATGTTTTCGGACAGGTCATCGCCACCAACATTCAATACAGTCAGCCTGCCAAGAAAGGTACTTCTCAGTACAATCTTCAACAATGAACTGACCAACACGTCTGCCGTTGAGACAAGTGATCGCTGTATGGCTGAACAGGCTGCCTACCGTCAAGACAAGTGACCACTGTACAGCTGACCTCCGCGTCTGCCGTCAAGACGAGTAATCACTGTAAAGCCGACCTAGCTGTCCGCTATCGCGATGAGTGATTGCTGTGAAGGTGTTCTAGCTGTCTTCTGTCAAGAGGAGTAATTGTTGTTGTTGTTGCGACCATGTGACCTACGCGTGACGCGTCTACTATTCAGACAAGCGATGGCTGTGCCCCTGACTGGCCTATCTACTGACGAAACGAACAATCCCTGCAGCCTGGCCGGCCTGTCTTCTGCCGCGACGAGCGGTTGCTGAAGCCCTAACGGACCTGTCTGCTGTCAAGCTAAGCGATCGATGCGTAGATGATCTAGCTGTCAATTGGCTTCTGACGTATTGCATATATTGTATGTACTAGAAGCCTTCCGGATGATCGGACTGTAAATACCTAATCTTGGTGGGGTAAATTAGTTTGAATCAAATATGATTCTCACAGGTCCGGGGTTAATTTGATATACTGGGAATGAACAAGGATAAGCTTACATCTTGGCCTACCCTATAGTAAACAGCAAAATCTATGAAATTAGTAGGAAAGATAAGAATAAAAAATAAATGTTTTTAAAAGTATTATACAGTATATAATAATATAAAATAATAAATTATGTTTTTTTTATAATTTTATTATATTTATTCAAAGTATTTTATATGATTTTTGAAGCGGTGAATACCTAATATGCAAAATGAACCGTTCAAGTACACCGCTCGCTTAGGGGAATGAATAAATTGATGGTCAATAGACTCGCTGACGTATATGTGAAATCTAGGCTAAGTTTTTAGAAGCGTGTTTAATCTTCTAACGAATGACTGTTATGCAGCGTGTGATCATCACCAGCCTGTACCTTCTTTCGTTGTATGTAGCTGTCGAGGACTACCCAATAACATGCACATACTCCGAGGAGGCTTCTCACGCGATGATTGATGGGATCTTATGAAAATTGACTCGAAATTATTGCACATATGGCTTGGGCGTGAAGTTGGAAATCAGATATCAAGAGTCAGAAACAGGCAAGAATTGGATACCAGGCCATGGTCGGACATGAGAATACTGCGTGAGAGACTTAGGCCTTACCGAAATAATCCTATCAGGTTTAACCCTCACCATACTTTGAAGGTCATGCTAGCTATATGCAGTGGCTTCCATGGCGGTTCCTTGCCACTCACACTCGCTATTTTTTAAAGTACTCCACAGGACTAAAACATTGCCGTACGATCCCGTTAACACTACCTTAGTTGATGATGCTACAAGCAACGATAGGCACTGCCTCTACTGAGCCTGGTGGCTGCAAATATAGCGGAAAGGAGATATAAATAGAGCACAAAGGAATTATAAATAGAGCAGTAAGAAATCCTCGAAAGATAATATATATATAAAGAAAGCAAAGAATATATAAGGAGTATAGAAGGAATGTGCAACGATAAGCGCAGAAAGTAAGCATAAAGAAGAATAAACATAGAGCACTAAAGAGTTGTAGGTATATATCACAGTACAGAAACCATGTGGAATCGCTGATACTGCAACATCTGCAATCCCCCCCACACAATAAAACAGAGAGCTGCACGCTAATCCACCCATCGCTATAAGCTCCTCTAGTTCTAACGGCATGTTACTGGTGTCCCAAGCTTGCCCATATTTGATTGCCGACTGCGCCACTAGCGCAAGGTCATTACAGGTATTGGTAAGCTTAGAAGGGGCAACATACTCGATGTGGGATACTATCATTCCCAGAGTTAGCATACCGAAGCCCGATGATCTATCTCTGTGAGAAAAATTATCCTCGATCAGTCGCTAGAACGTATTGTACGCACGCGAGCGACTCGGCCGCGTTTGAATAGAGAATGAGAGTATGAGAAAGAATGGCGGTTCTACTGCAAGCTCCCTCAGACGCCTGGCAAATCGTATAAGCTCATAGAGCACGCCTATCGGCATTAGCTGATCTTTTGCTCTTATGTAGATTTTCATGACAATGTTCGAAACGCCATAGTCACGCTTCAACTGGACCTGCCCTTGTCGACAGTCCGAGTCAACGACTTGCTTGACAGTCTCCAACAAGTATAGCAGCTGAATAGCAGCAGGTTTTCACACTATTACTGAATTCGCTTGGCCATACATGATATTAATTAGGTATATAAAGGCCGTAACAACCCAGGGATCCGAACTAGTGATATTCTCGGGCAGTATCGTCACACCAAGTATAGAAAGCCAACTTAGTAGCGCCATCTCGCAATACCTGACAAGATTTCAAGAGATCGCGTCTGGTTAATCTACAAGAAGTAACAAGCCCTCACCGCTGTTGAAAGCATCAATCGGATCTAGCCTGTTTGATGCTCGCGGTCCTGATCGGTCCAATTGATCGTGCTCGCCATGCCCGCGAAATGGAAGCTTACCATTATGTTCGTGAGAAGGCTGCGGCACACGTGAAACAGGATTGGCTCCAGTAATTGCAAACAAAGGTTGCCCTTTCGGTACCTCTTGACGATAGATAACAGCTCAGCTGCTGGCACCAACATTTACTTTTGCCAACCATGTAAACATCTTCAATTATAATAGTATAAATAATTTATATGTAGTTCAGGGTTCTGGAATAATTATTTCCGATATTTCATCTTGACTGTTGCCAAAAGGGCTTATGCTATGTTTCGATTTTGGGAATTGAAATGTCGTTCCAAGCTTTGGTAAGTTAACACAACGGTAGCGGCGAGAAACACATCAGATTTATTAATTATTGTTACATCTAGGGAATCCATTGAAGAAAGACACAGCCAGTCGGTACACGTCATGTTGCCCAAGGTGAATTGGCGCCATAGCTACAGACAGTCTGCGGTTCCCAGGCGAGGAATGTCTCTTGCTGTAGCAATTCAATGGATCGTTCGGACAGACTGTCGAGCTCAACAGAGCACTTGGTGCAATTTGAGCGCTTCTAGGGACCTGCGTTAGTGCCCCCACCCGCTAATCCACCCGCCAAATGAACTGCAATTGAATCATCGCAGAGCCGCATTGGCTTGGTGTTTAACGCCAGAGTAGAAAGTTTCCATCCCACCGCGCAAGACTGTCCTGTCTTGGATCTAGAAGACCACTCAATTTCTCATTCTTCGTTTCAAGGATACGATCGTATGCTGACGGCCAGATGATTAACCTCCCGACCGCATAAATCAGATGTTTTTGCTGCCTGGGAGCGCAATACTCATTACGTACTGAAGCCCACTTGGCCTCGCCGCCTGGCCAAACCCTCGGCATGACGTGCTTTTAGACTTGCAGCACGCCTTCGGGAACCAGCGCCTCCGGCCGGCAGCTCAGCCGGACGCTCCGACACCCGCTACCATCACATCCGGTGACCGAGATTTTAATATTGTCAGATATTAATCAACATGTATTAATGGAATATTCTATGAAACAGATATTCTCTATACAGACAGGCTCTCCCTCTCTATCCATAGAAACTAAACTCCTCGTCCCCTCCATCTCTTCAATTAGGTAACCTTACTCCACCAGCGGCTTGCGCACAAACACCCTCCTCTCCCACCCGTCGATGTCGTCCACCACCATCTCCTGCTCCAGCCTGTACTTGCCAAAGTACGGCATGAGCTTGGTCCAGATGACCCAGTAGACGCCGCCGAGGCCGATGACGCCCCAGGCGACCACGTTGTGGGTCCAGTACGGCATGCTCTTGTAGATGTTCTGGCCGTCCTCGGGCGGTGCGTAGGGGGCGAAGACGAGGAACAGGTTACTGATGAGGAAGAAGGCCACGACGGGGAGCGTGGCGCTGACGGGCGGGTTCCAGCCCCATTTGGCGCGGTTGACGTAGAGGTAGATGAGGCCGATGGCGACGAAGGTGTTGACGATGGCGAGGGGGTAGGAGATGAGGCTAGACTCTGTTAGTTACATGTTCTGAAAACAATGACACGCAACAGTGACAACTTACTTGATAACGAAATTGTAAGCATCACCGGTAGGAGGGGCAATGATGGTGATGACGGTGACGAGCCAGTGCTCCATCAGGCCAGGCAGAGGGGCGTTGAAGGGACGGTTGCTGGCCCAGAACCGAGAAAAGGGGAGGACGCCCTCGCGGCCGAGCTCCTGGATGAGACGGCCCTGGGAGAAGATGACACTGAGGACGTTTCCGAAAGCAGAGAGAGCGACAAAGACACAGAGGGCACGCTCGGCCGACTCGCCAAACATGTTGCGGAAGAGAGAGGCGGCGACAAGGCGCTCGCTGGTCAGGATCTCCTCCTTGGGGACGCCGACGAAGTAAGAGATGTTGGCGAGGATGTACAGAATTCCAACACCCAGGATGGCGAGCGGGGCCGAGATCTTGAGGGTGCGGATGGGGTTCTTCATCTCGCTCAGGGCGTAGTTGGCGTTGCTGTAGCCGACATAGCTCCAGATGACGTTGTTGAGGGAGGTGACGATTCCGTACGCGCTTCCGGTGGTGCCCTCAAAGGCCTTGTGTCTTGACAGGGTGTCGGTTGTCTTGTCCAGGCGAACGAGAGGAGCGATGATGATGATGAGCAGAATGATGATCTTGATGGATCCGAGGAGGTTCTGGAGACGGATTCCCCATTTCAGGGCCGTTCCGTGGATCAGGAAGGCGGCGGTAACGACACCCAGACCGATGCCTCGCTGGTTCCAGGTGGTGGGCTCAACGCGGGCAGCGAGAAGGATGTATTCTCCAAAGACGATACTGTTGCCGGCGCACCAACCCAGCAAGACGCAGTAACTTCCGTAGAGACAGGTAGTGAGAAACTTGGGCTTGCGGAAGACGTATTCGAGGATGTTCTTTTCACCACCGTTACGAGGGATACCTGTATGAAGATTCGTTAGGCCTGCAGAGAATGGCATCATCTCCATGGGACATACCAGTTCCGAATTCAATGTACACGGCAGTACCCGCTGCGGCAACAATGGTGCCGATCAACCACATGATCATGGACAGACCAGCCGAGCCGCTCAGGGAGAAAATGGCACTGGGCGTAGCGAAAATACCCGTGCCCACCATGCGGTTCAGGATGAGGAAGCTTGCGCCGGCGATGCCAATTGTGCGCTTGTTCTCACGGGCCTGCTCCAGGTGGCCTAGATAGCAATCGTTAGAAATGTCAACCAACTCGATGGCCTGGATTCAATAGCTACCCTCTTCGGAGTCGAAGCCGGCCTGGCGAGGGCCAGGCGAGTCCTCTTTGTCATCCTTCTTGGACTGGAATACTCTCTCGACGAGACTCATGGTGGATACCTGCTAAGGGAAGCAAACCACTTGACGATTAAACAATGACAGTCTTCCCCTCGTAGGCAAGAGTGGATGAGCAGATCCCACCTGGAGACGGTGGAGGAAGTGTCGAAGCTTTATACATAATGACAGCTGTTTTGCCCCTCGCCCGTGCTTGACTGGCGTGACTGATTCAAATCAAAGTTCCCGCGGTGGAGCAGGCTCTTCGCGACTAACAGAAACTTCCTCCACGGGCTGGTGGCGTGGGTCTCTGGGTCCCGGCTCGTCGACGGAAAGATTCGTGCATGCGTAGAAGGGCCGTGGAAGCTCGGCCAGGGCGCCAGTGTGTGTGAGCAGGGCGGGTCCAGCCGACGCCAAGTGGATGGTGACATGCCTCAGGGTTGTTTTTGGCAGATTTTTTACGTTTCTTTTTGCTCCTTCGCCCCTGTAATGAGGCAGCTTCTGTAGGTACAATACCGTCAATACGTGGCGGCTTATTGCTATTGATTTGAATAGGGGAGATGATATGCCTCAGGTTCAAGAGGAGCGAAGACACTGGAATGCAGTCGCGGTTTGTCTTGCTAGATGACTGAGTTTTCATGTTCCTCGCCGGGTCACCATGCCGTATGCCGTCTGAGCTGGTCCCCGTCAGCAGAAATCAGACGACGAAATCGCGTTTACCAGAATTGAGTGCTTTCAGTCCAGGCGCCGAAGGTAAGCGCTTCAAACCAGCTGTTCAAATCCAGGGATCCGTGGCAGAGGATCGAGAGTCTATGTGTCATGCTTTGCGGTTTGTGGACGACCGGGACGATGACGCGATCGGCTTCCATCGAGGTGGAAATCCAATGAGAATCCACCGACATGGTAACACTGCGGGTCTTTCTTAGCGGACATCTGCGAACACCCTCGAGATTGGCTGTTGCTTGACCTCGATCACTTGCAAAAGGGCCGCCCATCCCTGTACGCAGACGGCGAAGAGGATGAGAAGCGTGATTGCGGCTCGTTCGGGCGTATTATGGCCTCCTGATGGATGAGCGAGATACCAAGAAGAGCTGGTCTTTCGATTCCGTCTATTGGACCCGGCGAGGCCCATCGTCCGAGGCGTAATTAATTGACACCTTCGTTGCTATAAGACCTGAGTTTCGGCCCAAGCCATCGATTGATAATAGCTTTCTTCCTGCAGGACCAACTAGCACAAGTCCTCCCGCATTTGAAACAATACATGATTTTCTGTGGCTTAGTGGCGGAGTAAGCGACCAAAATGATCAGCGCTATGCGGTTGCGCCATAGTTACCCGTATTCGCGATATCGACTTGAGAGTGCACAGATACATAACTGAATTTTCCAAAACACCCTATGGAAAGAAGATTGAGGTGTCTCATCCCCGTGAGCATGTCCATAACACATGTTTTTTGCATGGGGTCTCACACCTCGCTCATACCCGGCAGGAGTATTAGCCTTCTTGGGGGCCCAGCACCGATGCATCGGCTGGGAAGAGCTTGACTCGGATCATTATGCCACTCTTCATCGTGCATATGTAACATGTGTTTGCCTCGATATCCGGATTCCCCGGCTCTTGCCGTGTGTGCCCACGATGAGCACACCACCCTTGCCTGCGAGATCTCCCGCCCTCCCCCAATGATCCAGGTCGACGGGAAGGCTTTACAGCAAGGTGGTGTTACCAATGACCTTATTGAGTGACCTTGGGAAAAATTCTTCGGTCTACTGACCCCTTCAGCCGCAGGCGAGAGCTGCAGCCCATCACGCGTTTCTCACCTACCGTATGATATGTTGGAGGTTACTGGTAAAGCCAAGATGCCCTAGGCACCTCACCAATGGAAAAAGGTCTATATCACTTACTAAACTTCGGGCTTGTTTTCTCCTTTTGAGAAAGCCTTGGCATTGGCGCAAAGACAAAA
Source organism: Clonostachys rosea (assembly GCA_026958235.1). NCBI lineage: Eukaryota > Fungi > Ascomycota > Sordariomycetes > Hypocreales > Bionectriaceae > Clonostachys > Clonostachys rosea. Next base: position 2,416,248 of record CP110205.1, read on the forward strand.
GTTCGTCTTAGCACAGGCGCCCTGGCCTCGGAAGGCAGGACACTCATACTGCCAAGCGATGACGAGATTTTGTGCCCGGTATTTTCTTTCAAGGCTTTCAAAAAAAATTAGCAATGTCCTTTGTTGGTGTTAATTATGTCCCAGCCAAGCCTTCAAGCCTTCCCCAAGTCGTGAGGCGGCCGCCTACAACATGTTTGCTTGACCAAAGCGACATGGGTGACTTCCAGGAGTTTGGTGTTGGGCTTGGCTATTACACGTGGCATTTGACTAGCCTTCAAGCGTCTCCTTCCGTGATTTGCAAGGACGACTTACTTTCGGTGTACAAAGACGTGCTTTAAGTCATCTTCCCATCCGCAGCAGCCACATCTTGAATTCTTGCTAGCAGATCTGATAATACGTCTCGTCTGTTTCTACATAATCTACATAGATCTATATATATCTACTACTACGGCTCCTACTAGTAAGAAGAGTGGCTATATTACAAGCAATAATACAAGGATGTGGTGGTGACAACAATGCTACCATGCCACAAATCGGATATCCGCACCCCAATACCTGTATTACTCTCTATACAGGTAGCATTCATGTGACTTGAAATTGAGCAAGGACAGCAATACCTGTCGCTCAATCGGAAGGATCGGATTTTACCTTCTCGGTACATGAAAGCCTCAGTTGCACTAACTAGCCACAGTTACTTGTTTCTACAAGGCAAAAGGTGAACCTTTCTAGTTGAATTACTGATAAACTCAGACTATAATCAAACGCCCGTACTATCTCCCATCAACCGGACCTAATCGGCATCTTAACATGATGTCGGCGCCGATATGAAGTCGAGGAGTTACTCCACCTCCCCCTGGCGCCGACTCCGGCATCGGCGCCGACCAAACCACCCTGGTTACCCATCAAGGCAGTAAATTCACGTTTTACGACACATGTCCCGATAACCCACCCCGTGGTCCTTTTCCATAAGACACTAGATGTTGAGCCGGTTTTTGGGTCCGTATTGCGGCCCCCGGTGGTACGGTACGTTAACGGAATCACACGTGGTTGTTGATCACACCCTGTCACGGTTACGAGCCGGGAGTGAGAATTAGCGACGGGTGTTCTGCCATATTTCTTGAATTTTAACTTGTTTATGAGTTTCCTGCTGGAACGAATGCCGAGTCCCCTCAGACTACCGCTACCCATAAGCATCTAAGCCATTCCTCTCGGCCCATCTCCACGCGACATAAACCGAGATACACAGCCCGTCACCGGCGTCGTCACCTACGACAACACTCTCGTCGAGCCGGATATCTGGTTAATCGACGCCGTCCCATTCACCTTGGCACACGACACATTCCGCGTAGAGTACAGCTCGCCATCCTTCCAGTCCGGGTTCTGCCAGGTCTCATCGGAGCAGGTCAAGTTGAAGGTAGTGCCACCCCTCGCCGTGAACTTGCCGCCGCCGTCCCCGCAGACCCACGTCTGGTTGACGAGCACCTCCCCCGTGGCGCGGTTGAAGCTGAAGGAGGCCACGTCGCGCGGGGCGCTGGGGGGCAGCTGGCAGTCGTAGACGACGTTGCCGTAGAAGAAGTCCTGGAGCTGGCTGGAGGACGCGGCGCAGACGGGCCTGTACTCGAGGGCGGCGTTCTCGAGGGTGAAGTTGACGTAGCCGCCGGCGATCTGGTGGGACGGCGTCGAGAAGGTGTAGGAGGAGTGGAAGTCGAAGTCGATGATGTTCCAGCTCAGGATGGAGCGGGATGCGTTTCTGCAGGAGAGCTCTTCGGCGGTGAGCTCGACGGAGGCAGGAGCGGCGAGCGCGGAGCCAAGAAAGAGGAGAGAGCCTAGAATGGCGTTCATATTAACTCGTTTTTCTTCAGACTCAGTGGTCCAAGTTCCAAAGACGGCAGTTGTTTTGGCGAGTGAGCGGTGTTCGAATGCGAAGATAGGCAAGTAGTCGAATGGCAACCAACTGGAAATGGGGTGAGTTGAAAGGAAGATGTTGTGGACCGAAGCACCAGGTAAATTGGTTGAGTGTCAGTTCTTTGTCTTGCTAGTAACGTCTGGCTGTTGTTCATCAAATGTGGGCTACGAGGCGAGTCTTATATAGGGAGCCTCTCGTCTTCACTTAGGGAGCTATGACTAAATTACCCCCGTCAGCTCATCTGAATCACAAATGTCTTGGATCTTGTTGATGTATGACGTATCACAAATGCTGTGCGGTCTGGCGAGACAATTGGACGCGTTGAAGGGGATTAGAGCGTGAAGAGGGAGAGGCGAGCAGTCCTTCGACTAATTTCTCTGCGGCTCGTACATGGTGATGAAACACGTCGTCTCAAGTGCTGGGGTGCGTGCAGGCGGCAGTCAATGCCGCATGACTCGGTCTGCACGGTCATGTTACTGGGTAATGCTTTGGAGGAGGCAAACAGGGGCCATGAGATTTGCATGTCGGTGTAATTGAGCGCTACGCAGTGGCGAAGATGTCCTTGTACTCTGATATGACGACGTGATGTCCTCGCCGAGTCGCCCGGTGCGTCCCAACAAAATATCAAGAAAATGGTTATTCAGGCCAAGGTCTTCTGGAAAGAAATGCGGCAGTGCGTGCATGATGCTGCATTGTTACAGTGGTCGCAGCTTGATCGTTTCACCACAATCTTGAAACTCGATCACAAACAACCAGCCCTGTGTGATGGTCTAAGCCCATCAGGATGAAAAGCAAGCTGTGCCTGCATTGATGCCAATATACTCACCATTTCAAGCTGCCACAACTAACGTTTGTGAAGACTATGTGCAGGAACTGAAGAATTTCTGTGCGTGTTCAACAACGCGCGGCAATGTCACTAGACAGGGTCTGAATCCTGCGTTCCTTTATGTTAATTAGGACCGTAAATGAGGAGAGACCGCGCGGGTCGGACAAGATCTAGCACGTGCTTCTCTGGTATAAACGTCTCATCTCTTCAACCATTCTGATGGTAGCCATACTTGAGTACTGATCTTGATAACATTGAATGATAGCTATCACTAGACCTCCTGACTCTTCAGTCATCTCACCACTTTACTTCCACCCCTAACTTTAAAGGCATTCTTCCTTCAAACTTCATCTTAAAACGGACCATTGGAAACAAACTCTTTTCTGAACTACGATTTTCCCTACGACGCTAGCATTAGATACATATCATGCGTCAAAAAAGATTAGGGGAAACTGCATCGCGCAGGGACGCTCTGCATGAAATGAATTCTCAGTGCGTAAGAATTGAGGGAAGAGATTGAAGATCCACCTACGGTGTGGTGAGTTTCTACGGTTTGAGGGTGAAAGTTCTATGGCGGATGTGGTGTTTTTATTTGTATAGAAAAGTTGTTGTTTCCCACGCGTTTGATGAGTCTCGAAATGGGATTGATTCCACAGAAACTTCATCATTTGACAGCCCCGATCAGCTAGAAGACAAAGAGGACTTCTCTCCGTCTGCGACTTGAGCTTTATTGCCCTGATCATTTTTGTTTCTGGGCTTGACTACCAGCATAGAGTTGAAGAGCCAACCAGAGAATAAGAATGCTACAAGAAGGAAGAAGTAAGATTTGTTTGCCTTTGCTGAGAACATAATCAAATATGTGACCAAAGAAATGTTGAAAATGTGCCGCAACATCCGGGAAAGCCATATCATAGTGACCGCTTCTCTAGGATCCTTTGTTCAGTCAGCCAGAGTTAGGATCATAGGAGAGACGGTAAAACCTACATCAGACAGAAAGATTGGTTTGCCCGTAATACCCCCAGTGACAGAGCAAGTTTCCATCATGAATATCCCGCTAGAAAGAATTAAATGAATCACCGCGCCACCACTCGCCCATCATTGGTATGTCTGTATTTCCTGCTCGCTCTCGAGTTGGCCCTTCCGAACATCAGGAAAATAGCGCCACACCTCAACCGCCCGATAAATCATCCAGGCATAGACTGACACCTGAGATATGATAGACATTAGAATATCCAACACCGACATCGCACTTATGCCAAATATCCCACGCTTTGCCAGCAGATCTTTGTATCGCGGCCTGACATCATTCCACTTGCTATCAAAATCATCGAGCAGAAGGATCAAGTGCGTCGGATCGAGACTCATCATGTGTAAATACACCGTGTGCTTCAGAATCCTGCCATCAGTATAGCGAACCAAGTCGCCAATACATTGTATTACCCCCAAGCCGCCATAGGAGCTTTTGACAAGACGGCGCTTGAACATGTGATCCAAAAAACGGAAAGCGCAGAATACTGGAATCCACCTAACTCGGGAAGATTTTGGGACGAAGTCTTGATCCTCTAGACTCATGGTTAAGAGAAAACCTGCGAATGAAAGACTAACGGTGGACAATGTAAGAATTGCTGCGAGCCGAAGAGGAGGGGAGAGGTCTTGCTGTAGATATGTTGAGACTTTGTCGAGGAACCGGATCGGGGAAATTTTTGAGGAGAACCCAGAGATGAATCGCCCGAAGGCTGCTCTGTCGGAGAGTGTTTCCTTGGATTTAGACATCAGGGGGGAGGTTCACCGTCGAATGACGCAAGGAAGGGAAGTACACGGAAGAAAGAAAAGGTGAGCCCCTGATGTAGAGTTGCGGTAAGTTTATTGTGAGTACGGCAGGCCGCTGCGCCACGATCCAAGGGAACTTTAATATCGGAAATGCCTAATTTTGGCTAATTCCGACACTACAACGGTTCAAATAAAGTGCTAACACGAGGGCTAGGTCTAGGAGGGCCTGATGTACCTAGATTAAATAGCAAAGGATCATAAAGAGATACTGTTCCTAGACTAAGGAGAGATATAAAGTATATATAGAAGAAATTCTTAGCTATCGCCAGAACAACCCCATTAGTCTCAACCAAAAGATTACATTAAACATCCAAGTCTGCCATCCTTTCCCTAATGGCTAGATTAACATTGATACGAACTGACTGCTGTAATGATTTGTAGGCAACCCAGACTAGACATCGCTGGCCACGATATGTGGAATGCAAGTCTACTTTAGATCTCTTTCCGAATTCCAAACCGACATCCGTCTTCAAGATGACCCTGTTTATGACACTTCGAGCACCATGCATCAGCATCGGAGTGGGCAAACCCACATTGTGTCCCCTTGGGACAGTAGGGGTAATCGCGGCACCGGGAAGTCTTCCACTTCGTGAAATTCTGGTTCGGGAATTTTCGAAACAGTTTCTCCTCCTCGTTAGTATGGCGATTGCCACATTCAGCTGCTTTCCTGCAGTGCAGGCCATAGGGGCATGCTTGCGTTCGTTCCATAGCGCGACGATGGGCTCGCCTTGGACCGTTTCGAGAACCGACTGTTTCCCAGTCGTCGAATGCTCCCCTATCAATATCCTCATTCCCGCTTTGCTCGATTGATGGTTTGGGAAGATTCCACCCTGGCCAAGGCTTAGCTTGGACATCCACGGATTTAGCTTGTTCAGTGACAAGAGGAGAATTGATCTTGACGTCATGCTCGTCCAATGGGCAAAACATGGTTCCTTTTTCGCGAGTAATCAATGTCTTCTTGTTAAGACGAGATGCATGCTCAGGCCACGATTCTACTGTCCAGTCGTCTTTGAATAGCTCTCGTACATCAAAGATGATGCGCTCAACATTCTTGAGATTTGGAAACTCGACAAAGAGTTCCGTGTCTGTTGGCGACCGGGTAATGTAGAATATAAAACGGCAGTTTCCTAGGAGGCAATCAGAGACAGAACCTTCGAGAAAATCCATACTATTGTCCTTGTCATTAGAGTCGCAAAGGACAACAGTCTTGTCCGCCTCGATTTTCTTGTTCTTTCGTGTGGAGCTGGTGTTCGTAAAACATACTCGATCGGCTATCTGGTTCAGGAGATACACCCGCAGTTTGTCACCGTCTCTTTTCTTATGCTCATTGGAGATGCCTGACTCCCAGGCCCAGACCTCTACGGGGATGCCACATTTTATCGCTGCATTGATTGGCGGGAGCATGTCGCGATCTCCGGAGATCACGATAAATGTCATGTTGTCCAGTTCCTCTTTGATCTTCTCGTTATATAGAGCGCCAACTTCGAGCCTGGTTGCTTGGCGGCTAATATCCGTTGCCATAGAGTTGTCCACCTGTTTCTCCTTTCCATTATTGGCGCGGTTATACACATTGACTTTGAATCCGAACCTCTCATAGGAGTTCCATACTGCGTCGTTGGGCGGCGGGCGCGAGGCGTAAAGGAATGCACCTTCCACCGAGCGACCATTCGAGATAGTGCTGACAAGCTCGCCGATGTTGACTCTACAGCGCGGATCCTGGTCGCAGTCTTCGAGCTTGGGTAAGCGGCTTTTACCCGAAGCAGCGAACTTTTGGGCTTCGATCCAGACATTTGAGTCATCCACGAAGATCATGCAGGTTTCGTTCATGTCTTTACTCATGTTGCTACAAGTTCAGGTGAAATCGTACCTAGTTGGGTCGAGGAGAAGCGGGCAAATAGTTCTCAAGGCGAAAAAGTGATGATGAAAGAGGAGACGAACAGGTATCTCATGGATGAAGCGGCCAAGCAGAGGTAAGATACGGTCCTTAGGCTGCCCTCTTTATAACCAAGGCATAGAAACCCAAGGCAACAACGTTGGGCATCTTTGCGTTGGTGGCGGAGGTCTAGATGAGAGCCAATCAATGATTCGCTGTTGACATACTTTGGATGTGTCATCCTGGTATTGGTTCTGTTTAGTCCTTCTTTGGTGAGGCGAACAATGAGGCAATCGAACGAAATCACGTTAAAACCAATCATTCCATAGAGCCTTATATTGTTGGTAGAGTGTGCAGCCGGTTGGCCATGAGGCACGCGCAGGCTTTCGCTGTGGCTGGTCGAGTACTTATAAGGCCTGATCTTATTCTTTTGAATATTATATATATACAAGTTTAAACACCTTGTCATAAAGACTTAAATCACAAGATCGTGGCTCAGCCATGCTCATTTTGTTTTTTTTTTTTCGATAAAAAGGCAGTGCTAAAATAATCCATTCATAACAAGGATCGCGCTGGCTTCTATTAACTTAGCTTTATTACTTGATTGTTATAGAAGCATGCCTATAATCCTAAGTAATAGAGCTTTCTAGGATCTCGTACAGAAAGAGCAGAAAAAACTACCTAATCACCTTATTCCTTGATGTTGACGCCCAGGCATAGTCTCTACGACGCAATGCGAGCTTCATAGGCATTCCAACCTTCCCTCTGATACTGCTTAGCAGTGTCGACACGATTCTCTGATGTGTAGATACCTCGACCAACAATGATAAAATCAGAACCTCCCTTAATAGCTGCCTCTGGGGTTTGATATTGCTGTCCCAGGATGTTCCCAGATTGACAGCTGTTAACACCAGTAGTGAATATAATAAAATCCTCTTGTGCAGATGTGTTTAAATCAGGAGTAGCAGTGCCAAGTGCTCCGGTAGCCACGAAGCCAATAACATCGCCACTCTGTTTTGCAATGTCAATACATTTTTGAGTGTATTGACCAGTAGCAAGGCTGCCAGCAGTGGTCATCTCGGCAAGCAAAAGAACGGCTCTCTCATCGCGGTATGGGAATGTCTCATTGGAAATGACTTGTTCCAACGCCTCCACGACGCCCCCACCTCCAAGAGGACTCACATTCACAATATCTGCCCACTCAGATATCCGGAGCGCGCCGCCATGGTACTGCTTCTGGACTGTCGATCCAATATCCACAAACTTCCGATCCTCGAAAATCATGAAATTATGTTTCGCCGCAAGCTTCTTCAATTCGACTACTGTCTTCTCGCCGAAGTCGTGGATAATGTCGACGTGGGTCTTGAACACAGCAATATAAGGTCCGAGTTCTGTTTGAGGGACAAGGTGTTAAATAAGTAAGTTCTTGACCAGGTAGTGAATTACACATTCATGCTTACCGTCGGCACATTCCAGAAGGCTCTCTGTGTCAGAGAAATCTGCAGAAATGATCAAATTCGACTTTTTCTGTTCTGCAATACGAAACAGCTTCTGGGCAACAGGATGTTGATGAGAAGCAGCCCGAGTATGATACGGGAGGGTGGATTTAGACGCCATTGTAAGAAGAAGTTTTTTGTTTCTTTATCAAGGAATCAAATCAAGCATAAGATGCCGGGGCTATGTTTTCATTTATAAAGGTTATACCTGGAGGTTCGGGTGGCGCAAAATCTTATTCACCAGCTAAATAATCTAGAACCAAAATACGAGGTGGCTGAGCTGCATAACTTTTTTTTCGAGAGTTTAATTGACTCTTGTGACTTTTCGTTTAGAACCAGCCAAAGTATCCGTTGACCAACTCTATTATTTGTGTGAGTGTGAGCAAGATGTGCCCAGTCTTCACATCACTGCGTGACGCATAATTGCTCGGCTCAAAGTAGAAGACGAGGATCATGTCATAAGCTAGCAACTACCTGAGACAATATCTCATTCCAAGAATACCACGTTGAAGCTCCAGAGCATAGAAAAGACGGGAGACCTGCAGCGGTTGGAATAATTACAAATAAAGTAAAAATATGAAGCTAGTATCCGTCATTGTGACGGCTTCATTGTTGTCAAGATCTGGCATGGTAAAACGCCATACAGCATCTTAAACCCAACCAACACAATCCTGACCTCCCTCCACCCAAGCTCAAGGAGAACAGCCTTATGGTCCTTAAAATGCCCGTACAGGTCTATCATCACTATCCGACCGCCTGGCTTACAGACTCGAGCCATCTCCTTGATGGCAACGGTTTGCCCTTCACGATTGACGTTGTGTATTGCCAGGTTTGATGTAACAAGGGAAAAGACTCCATCGGCGAACGGAAGCTGTTCAGTAAAGCTCGCTCTGTGCAGCACAGTGTTTGCAGAAACTCCCATGGCTGTCGCGTTCTGATATGTTGCAAGCGGCGAGTTTCCCGTCTGGTCCGCCTTGCTGAATATATCGATACCATAGACTGGACATATGCATCTATCTGAAGCACTACGGGCGAGCTTCTGTTTGCGTTTAGCCACTTTGAGAAGCACGAGCCCGCGGCCACACCCAACATCTAGCGCAGGGCCATGGAACACCTCGTCGGGTATTGTAGCTAAGACATCGTCCCAGACCTGGAATTTCCCCTTGAGGGACGCATAGAGATACAAAGGGGCAGCGAAAGACGATAAGCATAAGCCAAATATGGAGTCCAGTCCAAAGCTTGGCTCCGATAGTAACTTTGGTGGGGGATTAGAGGTAGCGAATTCTTGAATGAGGTCTTTCGGTGGTGAGGTTTGATTATTCTGGCGATAGATCGCCATCACGAGCTTGATGGGTCTGAAAACGAACAGGATTGTCTCTTAAGAGCGGCAAACTCTCATTAGCAGTCAATTTCAACCAACTCTACCGAAACGTTTGGAAGTTGATGTTGGACGCCTCACGGCACCATCATCCGACCGTCTTACATAGTCCAATGAAAAACAGCATCTCGGATTGGCTAGGCGAAAACAAGGTAAGCCTCGTCCAGGACCGATCGCCGGATCGCGTTTAGTCAACCTGAGGGGAAGACACTACGAATAGCAGCCTGTGATAAAATAAATGCGAGACACTCTGCTCTTCCTTCATCTACTGATAAATGGACTATGAAGGAGACATGATGTTTATCCACCTACTTCAGAGTAAATTGCCAAGTCGGCGCCAGAATAACAGGGACTACGAGGTGTCTCAATCCCAACTTTCCAACACAGGTCACGATATTGACAGACAATAGTGAATGGTAATTATAATAAATTATTTAGCAGTTTCATCTGCCTACTATTACACAATAGGAAGCATTATTATGCGACTGAATGTCAGAATAATCTTGTCAAGGTGACTCTGTCGTCCTTGTTTTTCTGACAGCCTCCCGATTGCCTCTCCTCTTCCTCTGATCCACATCTAAAAACGCGTTCTCAGGTGACCTCTCACGTAGCAGTCTACCCTATAGCTCAATGACAGAGCAAAGGAGAAGAGCAAAAACAAGATCTGAGCAATTTAGACTCATTGTAGAATCAAATTTTCTCGAACACTAAAGCTGTGCATCTCCCTTAGCCATGTAGTCATGAAATCGTACTGTTTCATAAAAGTGCTCTTGATTAGTGGCAAAGACCTGATCAGCAACTCGAAAGCTGATGAACGCAGTCTCAACATTTAGACAAAGGATAACAGACAAGCATAACCTTGCCTCGCACATTTTAACATTAACCGACATAGAATTATTGGCAATCTGAGCAAACATTGTAGTGGCACACAAGATGGGAATGTTATTGCTGAGATTATGGTATCTTATTATGTTATTATATGCTATAAAAGTTGGATGTCGTGGTTGATCATTTCAAGTCGTTTGATTATGTGCATTTGGCTTTTTCTGGCCGTTCTACTACGTGTAGATTGGCCACTCCTGCTGCGAACGTCGTTTCGCTGAGTGGTCTTAGCTCACACTCGGACGCATTGCCTTCCAAGTAATGGCGCGAAGAGACTGATGCCTTGCGGATAGGTCGAGTGTTTGCAAGAGATCGCGTGGACAAAGGTCTCATTATAGTCACAGATCGTTCATGCTGTGAGATCGTGAACTTGACTCTCGATGCAAGAAGGTCAATACTGAATGAGTTAGCTCTTGTCATGCACATCCACCTCATCGGCAACTGAGGGCTTACTATATCATCATTGGGAATAAACACTCAAAAGTGTAGATAAACCTATCAACCTGGCTGACTGTGTTCGTTGACTGCTGCATCGAAGGTTGGAAGGAATAGGTGACTGCTCGTGTCGTCCCGATGACCGCCAACGTGGTCATTCGGACTTCGGTACTCTGGAAAAGGTACCGGAAAAACTTTGAATTCAGTGAAGCTTCCCGGGAGACTTTCTTCGCGGATGCGAATTTCTGCAGCAGGAAAAAGGAGCAAAGAATCTCAATAGATGCGATGCAAACAAAATAAGCAATATGCGCTCTGTTGATGACGGATTGCAGGTTATCTCTTTCGAGAATGGTTACTTTGACCCTCATCACAAGAATGGCAAGTCTTGCACCGATAATTAGGACGAGGATGCCCCAAAAGAGGATGAGGAAAACGCGCCTCGACCTTCGGATGAGGACGCGCGTGAGAATGATGTAGCTGTAAAAAGACAGGCTGGCTTCTTGAACCTATTCCAGCGACCAGCGTCAATCCGAGAGCTCGCTACGACCTTGGGAAATTGCGTGATCAAATAAAGTTATGAACAGCGACTTACCATCCACATCACGTCTGCAAAGGCAGATGCAACCGCAGTGTTGACCGGTGGGTGAGTCTGATAGTAGGCGTAGTAGCAGAGGGCGTTTGCCAAGCAACCCGCGACCGAGGAGATGATTGGGACCGACGCAGCAGCGCTCCATCCCGTAATGCCGATGATCAGGAATCCAAAGAGCAAGCACGCGATCCCGATGGAGCTGAGCACGCCCCAGCTGAGTTCGAGGAAGAGCGCCTCCGCCATGGCTGCGATGACGCTTCAGCAATTGACGCTGCAAATCCGCTCATTTGGCGATAAGACTGGCAAAAGCTTGCGGAACACGATGGCATGGCGATAACCGGGTCTGCCATTGTTAAATCCCCACCCGAGTCGAAAGATTTCTGTGCCACAATGACCAGGGAAGTCACCAGGGAAAGGCTGACATGGGATCTAGGGCATTCTTGTGGTTACGCAGGGGTGATCAATCTGGGGATTGCGGAGAGGGCAACAGCGGTGTGGACCAGTACAATTGGCCCAGCGGAAGAAGCAGACACACTTGGGAGGCAATGGTAGCATTGCGAAATGACGGCCAGGGCGGGATTGGTCAGCCTGAAGGCGCTGCATAGACGAGTGGTCTGCTCCGGAGTAACTGAGAGGGGGTTGGCCAAGGGGGTTAAGGGGTTCCCCAGACCCTGCTGAAATGAGCCAGCAGCCGTCTCGTAAGCTTCGCCAAGCCCAGCGGAGTCGGCTTTACCAATTCGAGGCCGGTCTCCTGGTTAGGACAGGGTATGGAAATATGCAGAGGAGATAATGTGGCAGGAGGGCTGAAAATCGCTTCCCTGAAGAAGATCGCACGGCTAGAGTGTGCCGCGAGTCAGAAATGGGGATGGCGAAATGGGTTTGAAACCATCGCATGTGAGCAAATGCGTTGCGGAAGACCACAATGTCACGCTTTGAGGATTGATCCCCCACAGGAGCTTGCTCAAGTGATCAGCAGAGGAAAGAGGGTGTGATCCAGAGAAGCGAACACTTGGGGTTGGGCCGGCTATGAAACTGAGGGGGCGAGACCTGGAAATGAGGGGGGATGGGGAACGCTGAGCTAGCAAAGATTATTAGGAGGGATGCAAGGGGGCCGGCCAAGGAGAACTGAGGAGGAGGAGATCAGATGAAGCCAGCTGACGTTGCAATTTAAAGGGTCTCCCCTCCCCCGCACGATTCACGTTTGCGGTAATTGCCGGTTCGCCAGAGGTAACACAAGCTGTGATGCATGCTTGAGATGGCAAGACTGCCATCATGTTTTCAAGACCTGCAGATAGATTAGAGATGGCATCAGACTGATCTTCCGAATCCATTTTGTATGCTTTACCAGCGAAAACAGTCTCAGCTTGACTCAGGGGCATCTTTGCGACCAGACTGGAGTGAATCATTGTCAGGAAGTGAGTGTACTTACTGCTCATGTGGTCTTTAACAAGTGAGGAACCAACTACTGCCGATTCCGCGGGAGACGTGAGAATCGGAACCGTAGATCGGAAAGAGTCATGGCAGTTGATCCCAAAGCGGCTGCTGGTTGGTAAAAAGGCAGCAAATCTTGTATGTTTTGACTCCTGTATGGAGGCTAGTTACGTGTTCCATAATGAATCCTTGCGAGCCAACTTACTCGATGTGACGGGCGCTAACATAGCCTGAACCTGGGGGGCCAATCCTAAGACCGATCAATGTGACAAACTCGGGGCAGGTGTAAACTATGTTGCTCTTGTAATGTTTCGGGAGTGGTGGCTAACCATTTGAAGCTTCGAGCTCTCAACACCTCCCATGGATAGCTTACAATGAGCGGGGAAGACGGGGCTGTTGGCGTGAGCAGCCCATCCTGCGCGAGGGAACCGCACCAGTCAGATGAATGGCGGCTAAAAGCCATCCTTGCCAGCTTACCTGACTATAAGCCAATGGGCAACCACGAAAATGCCCGAGGTGAGCATTCTATAGGGAGTAATGTTCGCGAAAACGTCCATGCAGCGATAGTCTTCCATGCATGGTAGATCTACCATGCTCCAGGACCTTGAAGGTTTGCCAAGGACCATTGACGCCGGGCAACTGATATTGTGGAGGATCTGTTACGGTTCCGGTGGGCTGCAGGTAGATGCAACTGTTTCTAGAAGCCTTCTTCGATGACGATCAGACCTGACCTTGATCCACCCATCTGAGTTAATTTAAGTTGGGCACGGTAGGGGATGGTGCGGCAAGCATAAGAAACCACTATCTGCAAATCTCCTCTTGTTGGAACCTGGTTTGGACTCTGTCTTTTCTTCTGCCAGCTCGTCGACCTTAGCGATTGCTATTGACCTATTGCGTTCCCTGTTGGACAAGATGTCGACACCCTCCAGCCTGTCAATGACCTCTCACAGCACGCCCAATGGCAACCGTACCAGAGTACTCTGGGCCAGGGTTGGCGTTCCTAAGCCAAAAGGGAGAAGATCTCGTGCTGGTAAGTGGAAGAGATTCATGCCATTTAATAAAAATAAGGGGGTTCAAGCTAATTTGCCAGTGAAGGATGTATTGCATGGTATGTTTACCTGTTCCATTGTGAAATGCCCGAACTAATTGCCGATTGCTGGGATATAGTAAAGAAGCCGTAAGTAATCTCTGATGCTTTACACAATCTGGATGCTGACTAGTGTTAAATAAAGAGGAAGAAATGCTGCGAGACGAAACCAACATGCGACCGATGCGTCAAGCGACAATTGGAGTGTGTTTATCAGACAACAGCCTCGAGCAACCAGAACGGATCAATGTCAGCCAATGGCGATTCTCGGTTGAACACCCTGAGAATGAATGACGCATATGACAGTCCAGCGGCCCATGACTTGGGCATGGTGACACCCGAGTCTGAGGTGTACTCGACTGACATGTGGGCATCATCTGGCAACGAAGGCGACTTGGATACCATCTGGAACGATAATGATCTGTTCCAGTACATGTCAGGTCAAGTAGATCAGCTTGAAGCTGATTCTCCCTCGCTTCAGTATGCCAACCCGTGGCAAGATCTCACGCCGCCGTGTGATTGGCGGCCATCGTGGAGCACAAGTCATCAAGAGTTGCTACATCATTACTCCGAGGTGCTATCGCATCTGATCGTCTTGAGCGAGGAACCAATCAACCCTTTCCGAAATTGTATCATGCCAATCATATACGAATCTCAGGACTCGCCTGTCTTATATGCTGTTTTAGCTTTCTCTGCTGCTCACCTCGAGAATACCGGGAAACACCTTGAGGAGAGTTCTGTTGATTTCTACAACCGAAGCTTGGAGGGGATATCTCACTCGATGTCTAATGAAGTGAGCCCCCAAGAAACCCTAATTGCTATCATCCTACTCGTGTACTTCGAGGCAGTAAGTTGAAGTGAAAACATTGATTAGAATTATTGGACGATACTGACTTCAGCCCTTAGCTCGTCCGGTGCGAGTCATCTCCAAATATGAAGGCGCATCTGCAAGACTCCTCGCGCTTACTTCGAAAGATCGAAGCATCCAAACAGTTTGAATATAATTTTCTGCATAAAGTATGATCGCTAATTGTATGTGATCAAGAATTAAACTAATACTATCTTACATAGGCACTGGGATTCTATGATGTGATACATTCCTTATCGACGAGAGCCAAGCCACTACTTACCCCACCAGGCGACATTGACAATAATAGGGGTTACCCAAAAGGCAATTCACATTCTGGTGTAATTGATCCTTTACTCGGGTTATCAGAGACACTGTGGCCCTTACTATATCGCCTTGGCGTCCTCCTCTCTCGTCTTGAGGAGTGGAAGATGGCGGTAGAGGCCGGTGATGCTTTTGATTCCGACATCCTTTATATTGCCATCCAGACCTCGGCAGCTACCCTGAAAGAAACACTTGAGACCTGGGTGCCTGTTATCCCTCAAGGCTACGTCCTATCTGACGGCAATATTAGCCGTCAAGATGGCCAAATCACGCCTGACTGCCTCACCATTCGCGCCATGTTCCACAATGCTCTCGCCTACCGTTATGCTGCTCTCTTGCAGCTTCACAAAGCTGCTTACGGACGACCTCGCCACCACCCCTGCATCCAAGAGAACGTGCACCTTACGCTGAGCCACTGTATGGAGGTAACCTCTTCAAATGGCCCAGTCAGTGCACTGCTCTGGCCTCTTTTCATTGCGGCAAGTGAGGCTGTGACGAAAGAGGATAGATTGATGGCCACACAGGTATTTAGTTGCCTTCGGCAGCGACAGGGAATGGTCAATATTGATCACGCCTCGGAAATCATACTAAAGACGTGGAGCGATCCGTTTAGGTCTTGGGAGATGGTAGAGCAGGAGATGGGCTTTACCATTGTTTTTGGTTAGCTGCCAGCCGTGTAATAAAGAGCTGGAATATAATATGTCCTTAAATCCTTAAAATTCAATTAATACTGAAGAGTGGCATGGAAGATAGGCATACCTATGTGAAGATTCATTTTATTTATGAAGTAAATTCCAAGAATAGTTTCAATGCTGGAAGGGTTTACATTGGGGTAACATCGAGACGGCATCGGCCTCAAAATGAAACACATCAACTGAAATACTAAGCAGGAACAACAAGAAAGAAAGATACACGCGAGAATCTTATTCAAGTTTATAGCAATTCTCTCTTACGACCACATGTTATTTGTCACTTAATTACTATTTTTATAAGTGCTTGAGGTAGTATCACCAAAAGTGATGGTGACGTTCCAGTTGGTGAGGCCCGGAGACTTGGCAGCACCGAATAAGCTAAACAGACCAGCCGAAACAACGCCGTTGCCTTTAGGAATGTCGGAAGGGAAAGTCACGGTCTTGGTTAAAACAGTTGACCCTAAGTTGGATTCGCCTGCTGCTGGTTAAATATTGATTGTCTCTACAATGATTACTGGACCATAACGTGCTGGGCCCGAGATAGAAAGAACCAAGATTGGTTCCAAGTGCACCGGCGTAGCCGTTTCCTGTGGCATATCCAAAGGCGATAGCAATATCATCGACGGTCATCATATTGGTTGCGCTAATGAGCCTGAGGTTGACTGTATCTCCAGGCTTGATAGTCTCGGGCACAGAGATGGCTTGTATATATGCCTGAGACGTGGCAATTAAAGCCGCAAGAACAGAAGTTGTGGCGAGGCGCATCTTGCATAGTTTCTGGAAGACGACTGAATTCCTGGTTTTTTCTTGCTGCAGGTATTCTATTCAGTCAGACATACTTACCATTTTATAATATCAACAGTGCGCGTGTCACTGATCTTGTGAATGAGCGGTAATACTCGTCATATTCATGGTTTGGATGTCGAAACCTCGTATTCAAAAGAGGCTTGCATTCTTTATACATTAGCGTTTGTAGATCCTTCAGCCCCAAATGCAAGCATGACGTTCCGGATAATCGGCTAGGGAATCTCCTCGATTTGACTGGGCCGTTCCGCGAATTTTATGCCTTTGTTAGCGTAACAGCTTGGCAGAGCTGCAGTCTGGGTTGACTGCACTTCAATGAATCGCGGCTGACTGGATCACACAGACGTAGTCGGGTAAGCGGCACTGTTGTATTTTATTTATGACCCAAGCGGTATCCTGATGAGATACGAATCGCTCTTTCAAGCAAATGGCAAACATGAAAATTACGAGCTCACGTATGCCTAGAGGTCACGAGGCAGACTGCGGGAGCGTCGGGAGGGACAGATCATGTGAATGAGTGGAAGACTATCAACCTTTACAGCAAGAAAAAACGAGATTTGAGACTGTGACAACTGATCTCAGGAATAGCGTGAGTGGGAGAGTAACCAAGAGCGTATGCAGCCACGAAATGCCAGGGGGTCGTAACGGTAGGTAATATCGATACGGGAAATCTTGTTTTGATTATCTCCTTCTCTTTCAGTTTAACAGTACGCTGCCCCCCAGAATGGTAGGTGAGCATGGAAAAATGGTGAGATTTCTTTCTCTAAGGGAGTTGGAGAATGAGGAATTCTGAGGCCCCCATCTCCGTGAAATGTTCCAAAGGTAGACTCGGAATATCGTCCGCTTCCGTGAGCAGAGGAGAGGCCTTTTCGGGCCAGTTCCCTGGGTCAAGCTGTATCTGACCAACATTAGGAAATCGGACTCAACCCTCGAAGTACTAACCGAGCTTGGGTAATTAAAATAAGAAGAGAGAATTAGACGAGGGAATTTAAGCTATCTGGAGGCCCGTCTTGATGTGTAGGTATTCTTGTATAGGAAGATGACACAAGAGGCGATCTCACATCTCCACTCTCCCATTTTGCTCTCTTCTTGAAGTACTAACGACTCAAGAGGGCTGGCGATCAACCCAATCGCTTTGATGAATTTGTATTTCTACCCTTGAATGACAAAAATTGAGGTTAACAAAGCCGTGCCCTTGTTCAAGCAATCGGATGAAAGTAATTCGTAAATAGAAATGGAAACTTGCGCCACAGCACTGAAAGGCCGGCAAGACCCCAAGTTGTGAATCAACCGCCACTGGAGGCTAATTGCCCACATGGCTTATTGGGCAGAGACGTTAAATTGGCAGACGAACCTGAGATGAGACAAACTTTAGAAAAAAAGCACAACGACAACAGTTGATCTTGTATAAAAGACTTCAATAAAAAATCCGAATCAGGTTTAGCCGGACGACAGAACAATACATGACTGCTTCGCATAAACTTTTTGAGGATTGATCGATGTGAGTCTCACTGCTACCATTGATTGTTTCTCATGTTCGGTTGTATTTATTATTCATGAATTACGGCTGGTTGATACATTATTCGGCCCCATAGCTCATTAACATTGACTTTCCACCAAATCCTTTACACATTCTGTTTCACCATTGCATCTACTCCAAAGGAGCCAAGGGCTTGATGCGCTGCATAATGCTCTGAGTGCTTCTACTGCTCGGGGCCGTATAGTCGACGATGTAGATGGAAATGGAAACAGCACCGTTCTCAACGACATACGTCTCTCCCTCGAGCGAGCAGTCGCCATTCACACAGGTGTTGACACCCGCGGCATACGGCTTGATGTTGGCCCAATCAAAGGTTCCCTTCTCAGCGTCCAGCACAGCTTCGTTGACGTGAGCATTGCCCGTCATGCGCGTCTGGACGTACTTGAGATCAGAATGGTTGCCCTTCAGCTCAGGGATGTTAACATTGAGGCCGTATCCGAGTGGCAAAAGAGGCCCGCCCTTGGGTGCACTGTTGATGACGGTGTTGACGACCTTGACGCCCACCTCGGCGGCCCAGGTGGCGGGGTTAGTCTCGTTGTGAATGTCAAAGTACGGCGTGGCCTTGTTGCTTGCTGAGAGGGCAATGGCAGGGATGCTGCGGTGGGTCGCGGCATATCTGTCTCTCTGGTTAAATTACAGAGCAGTATGGGGAGAGGGGGCGAATTATGCACTCACGCAGCGCCAGCTGTTCCGGAAAGAGTCCAGACAAAAGGACCGAGGTTTGTTCCATAGTTGGGGCCGGTGACCACAAGATCGGGCACCTTGAAGTCGGCGAAGCGTGGGAGAACGTAGTCTAGGGCAACAAAGGTGCAGGCAGCGGGTGTTCCGTTGTAGTACCAGATATGGCTATCAATCGGATCCGGGCCAACCTTGAACGAAGCCATTGGTTTAGTAAGATTGTTCTGCTTGAGTCATGCTTGGCTGCCAGATTCACTCACCGATGGTTCTCCCGCGGGAATAATGTTATACTGAGATGGGCCTGTGAGGTTGGCATACTGGGTAAACTCTGACCGGCCTCCCTGTCCGCTCTGGGGCAGAGCTGGGGCGACAATCCACACTGCCAAAAGACGCAGTTAGCAATGAGCAAGGAAGCATGGCAAACCAAAGCAATGGATTGGTCTCCTTACCATCATGGCCATCCTTCTTCAGAAGTCGGTAGACCTCGCGCAGATTTGCTGAGCCAAAGCCATCATCGTTATTCAACAGGATGTTCAGAGCCTGCGAGGAGGTGGCAAAGGCGAGAGTGGCACCGGCGATGAGGCTGCTCAGACGCATGATGGGCGGATTGGAACTGGGGATAGTTGAGGGAGGTGAACAACAAATGCTAACATGACAGGCGAGCCACCAGGAATTTAAGCATCTTTACAAGGCTACGAGCCAAGAAAAATCGTTCCGTGCGATCCAAACCTCTTTCCTGGTTCGGTTGGGCTGTTTGCTTGGTTATCGCAGATCCACAAGATCCTTTGCAAGCGCAGCCGAATAGGGCAAGTGGTCGCGTGCGGACTGCGCCGATGCTGACGGCAATCGATGATAAGAGATAGCAAGAGGCCGGGGAGAGAAATGAAATCTTTCAATTGATCCCTCGGTCGACGAGAGAGCAGAGCGGCACCGGAGGACAGGGGCAGGGATGCACTGTCTTCACTCTATTCCTTGCTGGCCACGTTTTCTTGGCACCTTTAATGTCGATGCCACCTCATGTCGTAATGATCGATCTCATATGTAAAGACAGCTGACTACGAGCGGCACCGAGCTTGAAACTGTAGAAGTGAAATATCCTAAGGGTCGTCAACAACTGGGGTAGACTTGAATATTAGGAGATTCTACCTATAAATAAGCTTCTTTAATAGTATAGCCCACGACATCACCCCAATGGATGCGAGCATGGAGTTTGTGAAAGTGAGCAGCAGGTTAGAACGTGTGTTGTGTTTGCCAACTCATAGATGCGCGTGTTCACACGCGTTTGATTCCGTTCGACGCGACAGTTTGCTTTTGACTGGGCACTCTTTGAGGTCATCCGCCTAAAAACTCCCAGTAAGTGAATGCAAAGTCAGAGAAGCCTTTTCTTCTTTTCTCCATCAACACACTTCTCTCCACACATTTTTCACTCCACACGATCACACCAATATCTCCCAACTTCCTCTGCCCTAGGTAGTTGCTCCAAACACTGTAGCTATTTGAGCCAAGCACTTCATCAACCTTTCATCGCACTACCCGACTGAGAATCTGCGAGCTTGTCTGACCCAGACAAAAATCCCGTGACTGCTCACCTGAGCCAAGCAAAGCTTCAAGTAAGATCCCCAAACTAGCCCGTCTGCCTTTGAACGTATCGATAACAATTCAGGCCACATCATTAACGACGTTTCGAACACAGCCCTCGACAACGACGCTGTGGCCTTCTGCAAGGCGCTCGACCTTGACTGCCAGTCTGACAACAAATCCAACAACGGATCGATGGATGTTTGCGAGGCAGAATGGTCAAGCGATGGTTCCAACGGTTCCGACTGTTCTCTGGACAGCAGGCTTGTTGAGCTCGACTTCGACGCAACTCGACCCAAACCTTTGGGATCACCCTACGGCCAGTGTGAGCATTGCAAGAATCGAGAAGCCTCATTTCTATGCTTCTTTTGCGGTACCGGCGAATTCTGCTCACCCGGGTGTTGCGAGCTGAGCATGGAGAAGGGCAAGCACAAGTGCGTGCGGACCGAAATCACGACAGCCCAAAACCTCGTCGACGCCGTTAACCGAGAACTGCTCCCCAATGATCGCAAGACTTTAGACGACTACTACCTTACACCCCTTGTTGCCTCTGACGACCATGGGGATCTCAAAATGCTCATCGGCATTTACCGCGACCTCGTGGCAAAGTTCTACATCTCCAGCCCCCAGCTTCACCAGTGGAAGGAGGTGGGGCAAGTCTTCAACAACATCGTCCGGTTGCACAACCGGTATCCTAAACGGGCACCTGAGATTCACGGCTCTTGGCTCAAAGATCATAGCCACGTCTTCCTTGAGGAGGACAAGTCGGAAGTTGTTGACTTTGATGCCTACTTCGAGGCTAACGAAATGACCTTCGATCAGTTCCGTGCAACTTCCATGCGCCGCATGTGAAGCCACGAACCTTGCACACAAAGTTTGATAGAGAGTAGTTGCAATGCACCGCGGTGTATTCCTAATCTCTCTCTCTTTCTTTTGGTGTGGAGAATACTGCCAACAGGGCTTGGATTGACGGACGGATGACTTTCGCTGTGATTTCACTACTCGCAAGTACTAACCTGAAACCACGGGTGGAAATGGTGGGAGGCGCATGAGTGACCTCGCTAGGACAAACCGTACGGGCTAAAGTTGCACAAGCAGGAGGTTGGGATGGATGCGCACGCGACTTCAATTTGGCATTGAGCATTGAGGAAGATCCATACCCTCTTTTTTTACTGAGTAGACTTGCTTAGCTAGGTAATCAAAGATACCACATGTTTTTTATTCGCCATCCCATGAAATCCTCGCAAGGGATCCACGCCTAACTGTATCGAAATGGAGACTTGGAGTGATGTATAATGCTACGGAATGCTGCACATGCTGGCTTGGAGGTCTGATGAGCTGGCGGGTTGACTCGCGCGTCTTCTCAGAGCAAACTCGCAGCCACATTAATGATGATATCCAAGGTAATAGCATCAAGGAGTTCCTTGGCATGCTCAATCCTCGAAATGGTGGTGCTCACTGTGGTCCGTGGTTTTAGGCTGTGATGTCAACATCTCGTCTCCCGTACTGTATGCTCCGGCAAAATCAACTCGGTGTTCGGTTAGATTACCAAGGTACCGACCACATATAGAAGAAGTCTCACTGCCTCCGTGACCCCGTTCGGTTCCTGAGAAGCGTATGACAGGCATTGGGGACATTCGAGTCTGTTCTGCGATGAACAATCACGGCTCCTATCATCCAAAAGTTCGGGGCAATTCTGTTCTGCCATCCGGAAAGAGCGCCGGAGGACTGACGCGAGCAAAGCTTCGCTTTAGCTTTCGTGCCCTTTTGGTCTCTTCCCACGCTCATCTTTATGCAGGGAGGCAGGGGAAATTGCCATGACTCTGAGGGTCGTTTTGGTACTATAACACTTGAGAAGCAGTTCAATCTGCGTCTGTCTTTCGTTCAAATGGATTGGGAAACTTGAACGATACCCGTGCAATGAGTTGCTGAACATTGGCGAAGAGGGGCCACTGCGACACCTCGCCGCTTGGGGCTCCCGCGGGAGTGCCCCATTCATGAACCCTTCTTCCACCCGGCCCCAGATGATACGCATCCGATTCTCTGGTGGTATAGTCGTTGAATGGCAGGACAAGAAGGACGTTCTCAGGAGACTCCGCTCCGCCGTCGCCAATTGATTGGCTAGGCGAGGAATGGCTATCTGCGGATGACCTAGACGACCTAGACGACCCAGACGACCGGGACGTGTGATGATAGTGGAACGCTCCCGATGCTTTCTGGTCCTGTCGAGTCCAGTCCAATGGGAGGCCTTTCTCTATCGGAGACACCACAATCGAGGCTGCACCACGCTTATGCGTCGGTGTAACGCAAGGGGAGACCACTGATACGGGTGGGCCACCACGTGAAGAGACCGAGCGTGGTGGGCGAAAGTAGAATCTTGAAGGGATGGGAGTGTCGTTGTGAGGAGACTGAGCTCCAGGCCCCCGCTCCTCTCCTTCACGGCCAGGCACATCCAACAGTACACCTTGAGATGTTGGAGAAAGGTTCGTTCTTGCTGTTTGCCGTCTTCCAAGCTGCCGGAGGTTGTAAACATCGGCCTTGGGACCGTTCCACCTCCTGGCAAGTAGCTTGACAAGACCCATCGCAGACGGGACGAAGAAGCCTCCAAGTAGCATCCCGGCGTGCAGAACCAGAATCGCGCGCCCGATAGTTGTTTTGGTAGCCATGTTCGAAGCACCAGGCAGAAAGGCGACCATGAGCCCCGTGGCAATGAGTCTAACAACAGCCCCGATGGTGACGACAGATCCAAGGGGATATGACTTGAACAGGTAGATACAACCTAGTAAAATTACTTCGCAAGTGCAAAGAACCACCAGTTGTGCAGCGCCCCATTTCTGAAGGCCGCCAATCACCATTCCTCTGATGAATAACAGTGTGAAAAGCACCAGAACGAAGACGTCATCAGATGGGGTTGGCGCCGGGGCATCGCCTGGGAGCAGGCTCTCGTAACGGGTAGGTTTATTCAAGAGGAGACGCCCAAGACTCCGGGGCGGGACCTGGTACAGAAGCCAGGAAAACAGCGCAGCCATGTAGACGATCAGGAAGACGGCGTAGACGGTGTGAGTCCGAGGAAGCCACATGGCGTTGGCAAGCTGATAGAACGACATGGCTATCAGCGGCATGGTGAAGTACGAGAAAACCACGCGAAGCAGAGAGGCAAATCGATGGCGGAGGCTGCTGCGAACATTAGGTGTCGTCTGATTCAGCGACGTGCGCTGCGGTTTGCGGAGAAGGCAAAGGCATTCCAGGATGACGCCGGCGCATACGGTGATGATGAGGATGGTGACCAGCATATTGAACCAGGTATCAATCGTTCCAGGCGTGGCAGCGATCTGATGCATTATCTCAAGCCCGTAGGTGCCGCCATACGTGCCGTTGACCTCGTAGATGCCATCGCGAACACCGTTATAGGCGAGTCTGTGTGTGATCGGTCCGCTATGGAATAAAGAGAACCAACTCAGTTTGCTAACAGCAGGGCGATAGAAGCCGGGGTAGGAGATGCTGAGGCATCCAGAGAGGAAGACAAACTGCAGATAGTGCAGACAATCGCCAAACGGGGGAAGTATTGGTCGAGTCTCTGTCTGCAGCAGTCTCACGCCGTCTATGATGTGTTCGGTCGGCTCGTGATCGTATAACGAGTCAATCGCTCCGTACACGAAGACAAATATAAGGATCGCGCAGGGCACCCATCGTAGGACGCGAGATATGACGAGGTCGATCTCCGGCGCTATTTCGACCTGGGCACAGGCAAACTCGCCCGCGGTTTTGCTACTGGCTATTTCGATGCGCGTATGGAAGGTCGAGAGGGGGGTTCGTTCGATGTTCTGGGAAACATTCGTTCGGAGGAGACGCATGCCGTCTCTTGCCCACGGCACAGATTCGCAAGTCGTGTTTGTCGTCAATTGATCCGAGACTCTCCAGCCGAGGCCCTCGGTGGTCAGATTCACCGTGACAGCTGCCAGTCCATCGCATTCAGCCACCCTGACCAAGCTTGAGCCTTCGATGCTGAGTGTCTGTCCGTGTATAAGGGGCCTCAGTGCCGCGGTGACGCTGGTCGACAGGCTTTTCTTGCTGCGTATATGGGCGCATGGTCGGGATTCAACGTAGGCGCCCAGGCTGTGGGAAACGGCTATCGCGTGGAGGAGCAGCCATAGTAGCTGGCCATGGTGCATAGTGAATGATACGGAACGACCACGAGAAAGGGGACAATCGCTGCTGCTAGATGGAATGGCGCAAGGAAAGGAGGGTTTTCGACCGACCTCACATTTTCAAGGCGACGGACGATCATTGCGCAAGTCGGTGGAATGGGCAGATCTGGACTGGACTCAGCCTCTTCAAGCGCACTTAACCCCTGCCCTATTCTAGTGCTCCGATGCCCCATTATAATCAGGGGTTTCCTTGGCGTGGCCCCGTCAAACGGGTGACAGGCGTTGAAGCGTTACATAGTTTTGAGAGCCAATAGCACATATGGTGTACAAATAACTGTCAATATGTATCATTTGATAGGCATGCCTCTTTCTTCTTTTCATTCTCAAGACTGCTTTTCATCTTTGGCGTTAACTTCTTCTCTCGCAATATTTTGTTACTCTGACTCGCCGTCTGGAAAATTTCGAGGCACACCAGTCTCTTAGGCGAAACACTAGGCATTCCGATTATGGGGTGGCATGACGTCGCTTCAAGACGATGCGCAAAATCTTCTCGCTTCGGACTTACTCTGGAATAAATAGACTACATGGCTGTGTAGAGAACTAAGAATTAAGAAAGGATCTTAGGAACCTTTTGCATTATAACAAGATCACTTCGTTGCAATTGGGTAGTTGTTTCCATCCCCAACCCGGAGAGCTGAAGAGCCAGCTTAACACATCACAATTTTGGTAGCATTCCAACCTCGGTATGGGTGGATGAATGTTCTTGGCCAAGTTCTGGGACAGAGAAGCCAAAAAAAAATGATAAATTCATCTTCCAGGGCTCACTCGATAACCAGGAAACGCTTAGAATAGAAAGAGAACAGGATGTTGAGATAAAAGAGGGTGGTTCAACCTCAGTTGGAAGTACTGATTCCACTTCCATGGATTATTCGCAGCACTACTACATAACTCAAAGTCATTGAGATTTTAAGTTAATCTATTGATTTTTCTAGCTCTGACCTATGTTGTTCATATCAATTACCTAGGTATTGTAACAATAGAGTCCAAATTCTGGTCTCAATAACTTGTCAAGTCTGAGGTAGCTCGCTGTTTCAATGATAAAATTACTCGAAGTTGCCTTGCGCAGAATATTATCTGGACTGGACCTCGTATGCTTACATCTTCTCTAATAAACATCAAAACAAGAGAAAGCCCTCCAATTGAAGATCTGAATGCGGCTCGCCCGTGAATACCGGATCGCCCTTATATAGTTCTCCAAACATCAAGCCCTCCACGAATGCCTCACCCACCAGACGATACCGATCCCCGGACGGCCGAAGAATAAAAGGCACATCAGCTCCCGCAATAACTACGACCACGTCCCCCGGCAGCGTATTGACCGTCCCAAGGCCAATCCAGTCATTTGTTGTTCTGAAGACACACCGTCCGGAAAGTGCAACTACCATGGCATTCTGCGCCACCCTGTCCTCGTCCACCGTTGTCTCCTTTTCCACCGACTCATCATGCCTTCCTGATTGATGAGATGCGTACTTTAGAACAGCTCTAGAACAGGATTCGGGCGCTGGGACCCCTTCTTCCATCCACGGCAAATAGGCAAAGTGGTCGGCAATCATCGTTCTCCAAATGGCCTCTTTGAGTGGTTTACCTTCGATACAAGGCACTATAGGTGTAATTTCATGATCTTTGTCTGTCGATTCAACAAATTTCCAGTCCCATTCTGCAGGATTTCCTTGATAACTAACAGATACGTAAGCTGTTGGCCAGTCCGTGGAGCTGAGTCAAGAGCTGGCTCATAGATACACCCAGAGCATACCAAAGAATCGTCATTTGGTATCGCATGCCCATTTTCCGTATAACACTCGTCTGATTCCAAGCCTGCTTGCTCTAGAAGCAACAATGACTTGGTCTTTTCCAGTCGCACCCAGCTTGATGTTTGATTATGGGGTGTTGGCCGGTTCGCTGAACCTGACTGCGGTACTGCTTGCTGGGAATATGCCGGCGTTGCTGACTCGACCTCGCCAACAAAGAGACCAAATACGTATAACTCGTTCTTGTCTCTTTTCATAACTGGAGGAAGTCCCAATGACGCGTTGTATATACTTCCGCGCCCCCTCTGCTCTTGAGCAAAAAGCTTTAGGAAACTAGGCTCCCCGCATCGGTCAAAGTTGGGAAGCCAAGACGGCCACGCTGTGTCCGGGTCAGTATGGAACTGCAACCCAGCTTTTGACAAGGTCTGGAAGCCTTGAAGCCCTTCCACCGATAATTCAAATGCCTCAGCATAGACCTGCTGGATAGGCTTGTTGTAGTCGACCTCGATTCGCTTTCTCGATTCATCGTCTGCCAGCGCCAAGAAGCCATAGATCTTGTCCCTCGGTTCGGAGCAAAGACAAAGTGCCGTGTCCTCGAGCAAGGGCATGAACGGAATACCACCGATGATACCCTTCCAGTGATGATAATGTTCTCTGATGTGGTATGTGACATTAGGCGTGCGCGGATTCAAGCCATCAGCGCCCTGAATCTTAGTGCGCAGATTCTGTGGCATGACTCGTCCTTTGCCTTCGTCCTCATCGACGAAGAACTGATGAAGATACCCCAAGGCCTCGATAAATTGGTCCCATTGGAGGACACTATTGCCACAGATCACCAGTGGTGAAGTGGTAGGTAAAGCAACTTCTTGCAGAATCCATGTTCTCCGAAACCAGGATCGATTGCTGACGTCCACAAATCCCTGAGCAACCGTTTCAATGTCAACCTCGGCTGTTTCAGCAATTGTTCGTATGTCATCTTGGCTTTGCAGAAACTTTGGCAGATGCTCGACCTGCTCTGAGATTTTCTCCAAAGCCTGGAAAGTCTTATCAATAAGCTCATTCCCATCCCCAAGCCATATAATGACCAGACGTGCGGTGGAGTAGACGTCCTTCATCATGGGTACTACCAAGTTCTTTTCATTTGTATCGTCCTGGTTGATAGAGATTGCATCAGCCCAAACTGATATCGGTGCAGAGGTACAGAAATGGCGTTTCAGTCTCCTCAGTCCATCCCACAAGTTTTCCGTGATCTCACATGGGTGAGAATTCAGGTAAATTGTGTGGGGGACCTGGGATGGTGAGGTGTTGCCCCAGGTGTATGACAATGCGACATAGTCGTTGAATGTTTTGAGGGATTCTGTGAATAGTTCGGCTTTGAGTTCACCATTTTCTGGTCCAGGGTATATACGTATGAAGCGTGTTTCCATATCCTCGGCACGGATCAAGGTGGTCTTGTAGACCTGATGAAATTGATGGTTGGTGTCGGCAGCCATTTCAAGTTTCTAATAGACAGTTTGCAATGGACGAACCAGCTCCCTCTTAATTAAATATGATATAAGTTATATGGGCTGAGATATTCGCATGCCTGGAGGCTTGGGGAATCTCGAGTTATACATCTCATGGTGACATGAACTAGATTGAGAGTGGTATTAGATATGAGGGGATATTACTTTCTGCCCCGCACATCTTATCCTCCTCTCTTACCCTGGAGCTTCTTTAATAAGAGGCACAACATGATAAAGACCCCAGTCGATCTAGACAATCATTCAGCGATGCATTACATCTTTATTACTTTAAACTACTCCGGAATAAGAATACTATAGAATTATATAGACTACAAGAATTAAAAAAAACACTCACGCGAATCCTTTACTCTACCGAGATCGGTAGTTGTTCCAGTCCCAGCCGAAAGGGCCTAATACTTTAACTGAGTAGAACTATGATTATTCCAGGGCAAGGGACTAGTTACCCCTCAGGATTGTTTACCGTAGTAAGGCTTATTGCAAAACCTATAGGTTATAGTTCATGAGCCTTAGAGAGCAGAAGTTTGGGTTCATTAAGCTATCTTATTGGGATTAACACTCAAGTCTAAAAGTCAGTAAGACGCAATGATCACAGAAAGATTGATATCCCAAACAAGAGATTGAACAAGAAGGCAGGGAAGATAGTAGAAACATCAACATGCTATATTTCGCAATTGAGCTCCAGCTAGCTACCAATAAAAGCCGAGCAAATAAGCATGTAAGTCGAACCCAAAAATCAACCATAACCCTTAAAGGTTTCAAAAAGGCTTGTCTTTGACACTTCATGACAACAACTAAACCCCACACCATGCACTAGTTCGTAGCCCTATTCTTCTTGGATCCCCCAATTCCCGACAGCATCCCCATAGGGGACAGTATCTCAAGCCTACTGTTCCCGTCTTCCACCAATGGTATCCAACTCGGTTTTCTATCCTAGATAGAAGATGAGGAAACTCTGTTCGTCCGCCATGTCAACATGAATACGAACAATTCGCTTGCCGTTGAACTTGCGGCTTATTCGTTCAACTGATTGCCCCCATACAGAATCTTTCATATCCTGATAAAGTTTTGGGTTGCTTGTGTCGCTGAGATCGAACTTGGTTATTCGTGGGGGTCTTGGCCGACTTTTCGCAATCTTTCCCGCATTCCTGTTGGCCCTATCCCTTTCCTCTTTTTTCTTCTTGATCCAGGCAGCGTCTGACATGCCTTTTTCGCGTTGAGGGTTGACTATATTTTTTTCGGGGTTTTGCAGCTCAGGATTCATTGCCTTTTCAACCTCTCTCATCCTGTTTGCGGTGTCCCCTTCCTTAATATGCTGAATGCGAATGACTTGCAGTTTTGCAGGATCAACTTTTTGTACGGAATTATACTTATAGCTGGCCAGGAGGAGTTCTGCAAGAGAAGCCTTTTTCTTATTGATTGTCTGATCAGCCTTGTTCTCCGCCGATTTGATGACAAGTTTGGCGCCTTCGTCAGCAAACCCAAACTGGTCAACAGATGGTTTGTTCTTATCGAACCCAGATGACTTGGTAATATCAAACATATGATAATCTACCCCATCATACTTTGACATTTTATTTATCTCGGGTTGCTTCAACGTATAAGGATAATCGGGATCTTGAGAATTGAATGGATTCTGTATATATTTGTGTTAGTTTCTAATCCAATCAGTAATGGCTGGGAAGATTGGTAATGCTTACGAAGTCCAATGGCTTAGAGTCCCAATCCCGTCTCTTGCCGCTGGATGCCGCTGATGTTCCGCCTGCTGGCTTTCCATCTGAAGTTGGCGGTTTCCCAGCTGGAGTCGGCGGTTTCCCAGCCGGTGCTGCCGGTTTCCCAGCTGATGGTGCTGGCTTTCCGGCTGAAGTAGGTGGTTTTCCGGCTGGAGTAGAGGGTTTGCCGCTTGATGGCTTACTGCTCAACTGATTTTGTTTCTGATCTTTGTCCCCACGTGCTTTGATGCGAGCAACTCCTGGAGCTCTCTCATCAACGTAATATGCGACTGTAGAAGTCCCATATTCATTGCCCTTTAACCGGTTTAAAAGGTCAGTTGCATATTGGCTTCATATATGTTTGGATGGCATGCTTACACGTTGGATAGAATACCGGCCTATGGGAGCCCCGACCGTTTGTTGAAGCCCAGAAAAAGAGAGAATTATAGCCGTCTGAATATAAGAGAGCCGCATTTTAGTGAAGTGGTTTGGTGCGTGGAGGGATAATTTGTATGGCTGAAAGTGGAAGATTGCTTGATGTAGATGCTGATTTATCTGGATCGGAACTTGGCTTGAGAGCTTTTCTTCGAGAATTTATATTCCACACCAAGCGGCCAGTTACGGAGTTGTATGCAAACTTCGGCGTGAAGCGATGAACATACGTGATTCTCAATCAACCGCATATGACCTTTAAAATAGAATACTGTTACATTCCTTAAGTTGGTGGTCGCTCTATTTTAGCAACTGCCTTGTGTTGGCGGTGCGCTGATATTAAAAAAGGGATTCTCTAGTCCCGGACCGCTCTTTTCTCAACAACTGTGTTGCATTGGGGGTCCTCTCAAGCTCAGGAAGTCTTTCTTTTGTTGGTGGACGCCTCGGATTCCGACAAACTCCTCGTACCCTGGGTGGCTATAGGACCAACATTACCGCACGTTGGCGGGAAACACCTGCGGGCCGGGCCTAAAAAAAACCATCTTTCCATTTTTAATGCTCCTTCAAGAAGTTTGACCAACAAAGTATCCATCTAGCTGTACGAGGCAGCTCGGTTGACGAGCGACGCTGCAGAGCGTGGCCCCCAACAGTGGAGAGCTTAGA
Organism: Clonostachys rosea; assembly: GCA_026958235.1. Taxonomy (NCBI): domain Eukaryota; kingdom Fungi; phylum Ascomycota; class Sordariomycetes; order Hypocreales; family Bionectriaceae; genus Clonostachys; species Clonostachys rosea. The sequence continues at coordinate 2,446,730 of CP110205.1, forward strand.
CATGTTAAAAATAATACACAAAGCCTGGGACCTGGGTAGGTAATATACCTAGCGATGCTGACGTGGCCAAAATTGAATTGTCACCACCAACAAATATACCCGGCCCTCCCTCGTTTGTTTACATTTGTTCCCCTCACACATCTTCCACCCATGCTTGTTCATTGAGACACAATGGAAGATTATTACCTACCCAATTTCATCTTCGAATTCCCTAGTGAGATCTTGCAAAGGATTTTATTTTTCTCCATTATCTCACGCTTGAAATATGACGAGAAGGATTCTGTACGTGGGACCTCCAGAGTCCTGAACCTCCGACTTGTTTGCAGTAAGATACGCCGACTCTTTCTGGGAAAACAAGGAAGAAGAAATTCGCTCATGTTTCATAGAGAGGTTTGATGAGTTGTTTCAAAGCGCGCTCTTCGAGACAAGACTTCTGGATGACATACGACCATATGGCAGCCCTATTTCAATGTCAGGCACTTTGGAGTACTGGCCTTTAAACCGAAAGCCAGCCGCTCACAAACTATGGCATTCATACCTCGTGTATAGGGTGCTTAACGAAGTTGACCCCAACGTGAAGCGGTATGTTGAGGTTCGGGACATAGCAAATGCCATTTGCTCCGAGACTGGAGGGGACCTTCTTCAAACAATCAAAGATCTCTGTTGGCTCGGTCTTGCGCATCAATTAGGGAACGCTTGGCCGGTCCCACCCGTGCGAGGTTGGTACGGGCCAGATGCACTCACACCAAGACCAAGCCCGTTGAAGAACAATAGTCCTGATGTGAGCCTACTCAGCGCTGCCGCATATCTTGGTTGTACATCCTTGACAAAACTCCTGCTCGAACGTGGCAACGATCCAACAGAGCATGACACGCTCTTCCCGTGTCCCATGGAGGCCGCCGCTCTGGCGGGACAAGCTGCTACGCTGCAGCTTTGCCAAGCCAACGTTCCCTTGAGACAGGACAAGTATCTTTTTCATCACCCGTTGTTGGAGAAGGTCCCTCGTATCAAGGGGACATTTCCTTTCGCAATCGCTGGCGCTGCCTCAAGAGGGGACATGGACATTCTAGATATAGCGCTACGTCTCGATAGCACTGCAGAGGATGTGCCAGCCCATAGAGGAGTCTCATTTGAGGTCTTGCGCTTCGCTAAGACATGGGAAGTTTTCTTGAAACTTTTGTCTTTCTTGCCTCCTGATTTCCTTGAGAGGAGAGAAAAGTCTACCGAGCCCCACAGCAGTGAACTTCTATTGCATTTTGCCGACGTCGGAAATTTTGAGATTGTCAAGGGTCTCCTTGATGCTGGTGCTCATACTCGGGGCCATGAATGGCAATTGGGTATACACCCGCTCTGGATTGCTGCCAGGCACGGATACGAGGACATAGTAGACCTCCTGCTAGAATACGGAGCAGATGTCAACCGGTCTACCGTCCTCTACTGCAGTACGGTGGGTGCTGCGGTACGCTCGGGCAATACCAGCCTTGTGAAGAACCTGCTGAGCAAAGGAGGAAATTTCAAAGAAGAGGCACCCTGTGGTGCGCTCGTAGTGGAGAACGTCCCTATGTTGGAACTTCTGCTGGATCACTTGGATGCCGGGGAAAATATTTCTATGGTTCTAATCCGAGAACTACTTGATTTGGCGTCAGAAAGGCACTTGTTTTACATGTATTGGTTTGTCATTGAGTATACAATGGACCATGTGGACGTTGAATTTGTATTCAGTGATTCCGAAGATGAAGATCCCTGAGTGGGATACATTTTGGTCCTGCTCAGTGTCGGGTCCATAGTCAGCATTGAATAAAGGATTTTTTGACGACCATTGGGGCTCGCTGTCACGAAATTCACTCTTGAACACAATCTCTGTTAAATCTAAGCACCAATGTCTTCTTTTCATAGTAGAGATCATTTGTATTGTCGCTGACTTATAAGTACGGCTGCAAGCTTTCCTCCAGGAAATCCTCGTATTTGCACCCTCAAAAGTGCCCCTGAGGGAATGCTCCCTTTATAAAATTTGTAACATCGTCCCAGAGCTACTCCGGTCGCTCCAGAGCAGCGAAATGGCCGCTACCCGAATGAGCTCTATAAAACGTTAAGTTTCCAAGATCTCTAGCCCAACGTTCCGGCACCCCAGTATTGTCATACGGGAATCTGCTGTATCCCATCGGCTTGCTAATATATGGGGACGGGGTAAAAACGGGCGTGATCGTGTTGGAGGTCTCGCGGTACGAATAGAAGCTCCGTGAGATTGTTTGCGTGAGGTGGTACATGGACACGAACTGGAGGATCTGGTCTAGCCCGATAGGATGAGACGGGTCAGTCCATGCCATGAACTTCTCGCCGGTCCAGGCAAGAAGACCAACTGGGTTATTATGAAGGGCGAAACCCAGAGTGGAGGGTTTGGTCCCTTGAAGAATGGCATATGCCTGTTGCGTTTCGAAAAATTCTTGGGACCGAGCAAGAACCTCACGGTCTTGTGGGGTGATGGTGCTATCATTGGTGACTGGCGGAGCGGAATCTGGCTTGATGCTTGGGATCATGTTCAAGTGAATCCCTGTCGCTTGTTAGCAATCTTCCAGGCGTGAGTTTCTACAAGATATCTCACCTTTGCAGCTCTCCGAGGTCATCGCCAATGTTCGGGCAACAAACGAACCGATATCACCGCCCTGTGCGATGTAGCCACTTTTGAACCCAAGCCCCAAGAGCAAGTCATCCATCAAAGCAGACGTATTTGCAGTTCCCCAGCTGCTCTCCGGGAATGGCGCTGAAGATAAAGTGAAGCCAGGTAGTGATGGCACAATGATATGATACGGACTGGACGAGGCGTTAAACTGTGTTTTAATCACATCGAGAAGGTCGATGAACTCGAGGAAAGCTCCAGGCCAGCCATGGAAAAATGCGACTGGGATTGCCTCAGCCTTCTGCGAGAAAAGCCCCATGAAATGCACTCCAATCGAATCGCCGGCCGGAGTAGTCAAATTTGCAATGAAATTGGGATGTTTGTTCATCCGTTCTTGAAACTTTGGCCAGTCAAACGACTCTCGCCAGTAGGCGGTGGAGTGTGCGACCCAACTTGCATTAACACCATATCGCAAGTCCGTTTGGGTATTCTCGTAAGTTAGAGGGAAATTCGGCACTCGTGAGAGATCCTGCTGTAAAGATCGAAGGGATTCAGGAGGGATTGTTACTTGGATTTCTTCGACAGGGATTGTGGCAGACGAGGGGAGAGTGGCCCAAGAGCCTGCTGCGGCGTCTATAGCTGACGCCAAGAATATAACTTGCCTAATTGTAGACAGTCTCATCCTGGGCTTAGATTATGTTTTATCAAGATGTAAATGTTTCTCTTCTTCTCGAGTATCATCATGATGACTACTTACCTATGATGATATATATCTAATTAATTGTCGCCGAAAAGTCGCCGTCACTTACCACATCGTCCGGGGACAATTTTAACATGCTGATCCTTCTAATAGAAGAGGGAGAATTTATTGGCTAGGTTACGAACATCAAGTTTCCGGAAACTTTGATCTTCACAATTCAATCCGAGCCTGAAATATGATGTCACTGGCTCACTGCCATTCACTGAGAAACGCGCCCTTCCCTACGCAATAGCCACCTGCGGCCCTAACATTGAAATTTTCGTGCAGTTTTCAACCCTCTACCCACCGAAGGATTCACTGGACCAGTACTTAGTCACTCGTAGTAAACCATCCCTAGGCATGGCGCCCGTCAAGATAGACCTATTGTATCATGGAGGGGGTGACTGCGAGGATTTGACCAGGTATGAGCGCCACGAATTACATCTCATTATCCCCGGTGACTCGCTTTCTAGGCTGTCTTTTCGTATGAGTAAAATATCCAAAGAGCCAAGATCTCATATCGCGCAAAAATCGGATGGGGAGGCTTCTAAATCGTCTAACATGCCTATAGCATCGAGTAAGAGTATATATACGTAGGCCTTAGCAACTTCGCTTGATAGTGAGAGTTTGCGGAAACCTTGGTGTTCCGCAGGAGATGAGTGGCTTTGAAAGCTTGGACTGGAATCGGAGAACCTCTTGAGTAACGCATGAGAATCTTGAAAACACCCCAACACAAGGCCAAGGCAAGCCCGGCTCTAAAAATATTTAACTGCAAGACTCTTTCACGATTGCAGGCCCAATTGGATACCATGAAACTCTCATACAGAAGTCATTATAGCGGTCTACAGTGTCCCATGTTCTGAGAGACCTTCTTGCTTTTATACTCCAGGTCCATTAGCCTTAAAATGGCTGGATACCTCCCCTGTTGACGACCTTGCCAACTTCAGCATCTCTATCGCCTTCAATAACAGTCACAAGGAGCTTCCCACCACTCGATGGATGTCCAGCGCCACTCCTGGATTTTGCCGCTCTCTCTCCTCCAAGCCTCGTCGCGAGGAAACCTGGTTCCACACACCACACCTTGACCCCGTCCTCCTTCAAAATCCAGTGCCACGATAGCATCGCCATATTCAGAGCGGTCTTGCTGGACCGGTAAGAGCTTGGGAGGTGTGCACCTTTCTTCGGCCAGCCGGCCGGAATAGGCGGGGGTGCCGGATAATGCGCCTCGCTCATCCGCCCAAGACTGGCCAACCCGCTACTGACAAAGATCAGTCGAGGGTCAGAGGATTTGAGCAGGAGAGGAGCAAAAGTATGGGTTAGGATATTTGGTCCAGACACATTAACGTCATAGGACTTGTTCCAGGCCTCACGCATAGTGATGTCGCCAAACACAAGTTCAGCATCCAACGCGATTCCTTGTCTACTCTTAGCGAAATTCCAGACCCAGGATGCGATATTACCAGTTGTGAACTAACCTACATTGTTCAATAACACATCGATGTGTCCATGAGTAGCTTGAACCAAATCGAAAGCCTTCGATATCGAATTATCACTCGAGACATCAATCTGGAGCAACTCAGTCGTGCTCTTGGTGTTGGAAATGATATCCTTCAGTGAGATCAATGCCTCTTCCCCCTTCTGTAGATCTCGGGCCCCCATAAGAACATGGTAGGAGCGATCTGACTGAAGGAGAGCCTTCACGGTCTCCCAGCCGATGCCGGTATTAGCCCCTGTGATGAGAACAATCGTCTGGTTGGTTTCAGCCATTTTTTTGTGAGGCGATGGTAGCAGTTTTGCCAAGATCAAGGTAAGGAGGAGAATTAATCAAATGAGATGTCGAGATGTTAGCTAGGCTTTGCGGCGAGGGTGAAATACTTATAGGATGGCAAGAAGCAAGGTCATGGGTGCAGGAGTCACGTCTGAAATCCCTCACACCAGCCCCTATGACCTCGGTCATTTTTTACCCCTCTTCTTAACAGACAAGGCATGTCCAATTAGAACTGACGTTACTCGAAGGAATGAACCGCAAGTAAAATTGGGTGGTTTTTCTAATTAGTTCTAGTAAGGGGCATGGATGACTATAGCATTTTGGTACTTTGGCTAAACAGGAAGTTGAGGGAGGGACTAAGCGGACTATCTGACGTGTTCAATCTTTGCATCCCTGGCATTGTGTCAGGCGCCATGAATTGACAAGTCTCATTGGAAATCATCTATACGAGTTTGCACTCAATGGAGCAATCAGCTGAAAAAGCAGGCAAGCGGTCGCTTGTAGGGTTATGATTTCTGACAGGCTAAGGCATACCAAATTCATCAAAAACTTGAACAACGAACGAAAATCAACATGTTCCGAAATTTAAAAAAAGGCCGGTATTCGTTGGGCTCTTCTTTGTTTAGAAGGAAACTCACGGGTATGAGGGAGTACCTTGTGGGTTTCTGGATACCCGATTGAGGGCGCGAGCTTGACTCACAGCCAGACAATCCAGGAGCCTTGGTGGCACTGCTCGTAGTCCCCATAGAAGATGGATTCCCCACTGACATCGGCCGGGGTTTCAAAGATGAAGCTGTATCAAAAGTACTCGGGGCATATGACACTGTAGTGAGTGGCTGACTAGGCACGTTCGACAGAATCTCCTCTTCAGCCTCTGGTGTGGCCAAGCCCGTAGCAGAAAAGGTTCTCTCATGAGTGTAAGCCTCTGTGGGCTTTAAGCACTCACATCCTTGTGGGATGCACCTTTGACACTGCCCACGAGGCGTGCGGTAACCAAATTTATGCTGAAGCCGTATAGTCAGTTATCGGCACATTTGGAACATGTTATTGCAAAGATGACTTACTGGTTTCTTATTTTTGCTGCATAATGAGCTTTTAAGCGAATTTTTCTTCATTCTTTTGCTGCCAGACAAATCAACAACGATGCACTCTAGTATCTCGGTGCTAGAACTCTCTAGGCTTCTTTTGCCCCCGCTCGTGCTGTTGCCGGACTGTTGACTTCGTAAGCATTTTGAAAACCCGAAACTGGGGGCCAGCATACCATGATTAGATTAAGAGAATATACCGATCTGGATAAATTTGATGGGATGTTTGGAAGAATGTGTGTGGTCTTTACCAGCAGGTTTATATCTTTCGTATACTTGTCTTGAACATATTACTCATTCGTAAATATGGACTAATAAAATACGTTAGCTAATTGTACAAGGGCTAAATGTACAATCTCAAAGACCTTAGGCTAAAGTTTAAACATAAAGTTTAACACTTTGTTTTGTTATAGTGAAATGTGACTGTTGTCTTGATTTCCTGTGATCTCATGATTTTCTCGTATGTTAATGAGCTAGTTAGAAATAGCAATAGCTCAATACGTACATTCTAGCAAATATGGTCTGTATTGGGCTGTTCAGATCGGATTGCTGACACCTGGTATCTCGTATCGTAAAGCTATATATTCACGGGAAGTGAGTCACGGCCGCGAGGTAGCTTTGTGACTGAAGTTTGAGGCGCGAACTTTCGATTAAGGTTTTGAAATGAGTCTTGATCTTCTTATTATAACTGTGCTAGGTGGCTTAGTATCACGTGCTACGAAAAGTGGTTTTTATAGCTCTTTGGGTAATCCTCGCTTTTCTCCTTGCCTCACATGCTCATGGGATAATGCACATTACTGGTGCCCCCCGTAGCTATAGCTGTCTTCTTATAAGCCTTCCAGCCCTATTGTGCTCTGTTACCTAGAGATATATTGTCAAGTAATCTGAAAATTAAGGGGGGCTTATAACTGGGCGAAGGGCTGTCGGAAAAGTAGGCTCCAGTAGGCACCTACACGGCGAAGAACTCTAGCATGAGTCTTAGATCATACAGAATAATTCTTGTTCTCGAAACAATGAAGATACCTTTTCAACAAGGCGATCCAGTATCAATAGCAATTGTCCAACATTTCAAGCCATTCCTTTTACATAAGATAGTCCTGATTGGCAAGTCGAGACATCCGAAAAAACAAATACCCAAAGAACGTCATTCCCTCATTTATCTGTAAAGATTCTCCTGGCAAGCGATCTGCTTACCTGAGGAAGTCGACCCAACCTCAACGTCTGTAACGACATCAGTCTCCTTTGACCTCCGCGGCAAGTTGTGCTGAACATCCAACATCCCCGCCTTGTTCCCTCTCAATTTCGCCTCGTCATTATCTATGCTTCGCAGCACAATTGCATCCGCGCTCTCTGACGAAAAGGGCGCGGCCGGCCTCTTGTGGTGGTCCGACTGCCGAATATAATCCTGCCGCAGCCCACGAGATTGGTTGGAGCTGCCTTGGGCCCCCAAGGCCCTGATGTATTTCTTAACGAAGGCGCTCAGCACGGGAGTGGAGGCAATGATGATGCTGCCTGTGCACTCGACAACGTTGAGGAAGAAGATGGGTATTTCTCCCCAGAAGTCGCGGGGTTGGAAGATGAGCAACGCTCTTGCGCACGCAATGCCACAAATACTGAGGGGACTCAAGGTCAGCAAGGAATCCTCCCGCCTGGACTGTTGGGTTCTTTGATACTTACAATAGACCGCCACTAAATAGCAAGAGGGTAGAAATCTTCTTCGCTCTGGGGAGACGCAGTGGCGCAAATATGATCACGGCGAGTATTACAATGGCAATGTCCACGGCCGCATTCCCGAAGCCAAATAAAATGAAGAAGGCGCGCCGTGGGCCACACTTGGTTCCCTCAGGTAAGGGTTCTTTGAATACAGCACTGACGGGGACACAGCCTAGTATTCCGCCACCCACGTTAAGAGCCGTGTAGATGGCCGTGAAGCCTATGATGGCAGTCGTTGCTATGTGAACGCCATAGCTCGGCGTGAGTCGTCTGTACACCAGAAGGAGCGAGATCTTTGGGCCGGTTGTCGCCGCTGTCGAGAAGAACATGCCAGTAGTTTGGAACTAGAAATAAATACGGGATCATCATGTCAGGTTTGACCTGCCAGACACATTTGGAAGACAAGCTTACCCGTTGATAATCGTTGAAGTCTGATCTCGGGACTTGCCAACGACGATGTCCGAATCCGTAAGAAGTTCCTGTCTCACAGACTTGTTTAGAACAAAGGCATATCAGTCTGAAGTGGAGCAAGGGTTTCAATAACTCACCAACCGCGATGAAGCAAAACCAAACTATGCAACCAATCATAGCAACAATGATCCAAACTAGATCTTTAGGTTAGAAATTGCGCCTTCTTCACTTCCTGGTGAATTATTTCCGTCTCTTACAGTCATCACCCTGGAAGGGCTGTCTCTGCTCACGGAGCTTCGTGTAGGTGCGGATCACGACAGCTGCAAGAGCGATGGCGTTGGTGATGATACCAGCAGCCAGGATATTTGGGACCATTGTGAAGGTATCAGCGAACCGATCTTCTCCCGCAGGAGGCTCTACCAGGTCTGTTCATTGCCATTTGATGATTAGCCAATGGGTTTTCGATAGTCCTGATAGTTCTAGTGTCGGGTTTGGCGAGACAAAGGGGATCAAACTCACATATGATGCCTGTCATGTTCTCTGGCGACGGTATGGTGATCTACATTTCGAAAGACCTTCGGGGATCAAACAGCTGGAGACGCGGGGATCCACTGCAAGGTATATATACCAACATGAGATGGCTTGGTGGTCAGCATTCCTCCTTGTTTAATCTCTTTCCGCTTTGATTGGGTTTGGGCTCAAGATGTCCGCTAGGGGCAGACAGGGCCATGGGGTTGACCGTAATTCTCACCAGAGTGCGGGCGCTCTTTGGACAGAAATTGGAGCGTCGTACTAGGTTAACGACAGGATCCTGGAACTTTAACCGAGAAATGACTACCATCTTGCCATTAGAATCAGATCATAGATCCTCTATTTCTGCGACAGTCTTCTGGGGCCCTCCTTGGGAAAAGGGGACTGCTAGGATATGCATGCCCCAGCTCATGGGAAGGGGCAATGATCCCCGGTTCCCCATGACTCGGAGATCATCCTCCGGTTTTAGGAATAAGCGAGCCGTTTGCACGGAACTCGCTTCACAATCTGTTTCGTCCGCTGATGAGTTGCTACTCCACCAGCTGGGTTACACAAAAGCATATTTCAAACAAGCGATCAAGGGTAATATTAACCATGGCAGATAGTATATCTTTCAATCTGCAGCTGTTCGGAGTCTGGACTATTTGTTTGCTTACAATATACCCCTGCCCCTCCCTCCTGGCCAGTAGAGCTAGCTGATGTAAGGAGAAAGAACCGTCTCACCAAGTAGCTAGTCAAGAGACATGGGCGAGCTCAAGGAAATATACATGTAGTCACGGGTAATGCATCATGCAGTCAAGTTTCATCCCAAGGCACCAAGGAAAGAGATCCTTTGAATGACTGTTCTCTACAGAGACTTGATTAATATTTGGGAAAAGCTTATTTGATGGATGCCTCATATACAAGTGCCGGTAAATGCCCTTGCAAGGCGCACTGCTTGTTCCTGAATAGGCAGTTTCAGCTGGTGGTGAGGCTGAATCGTTCGAACCAAGTCTAAATTTCCCTCCTCACTAGTCGAGCTAATTTTCATTTCCTCACCCCATCTCTAGGCGAACCACCAGCTCCAGAATGGACGACGTAAGTGATGATCCCCCGGTGTTTCGTACTTTATTATCTAACGATCAAACGTGCCGTCGCAGGATTGGGATATTCCCACGGTCAGCGAGGCCTGGGCCACCCGCCACGACAAGCGCGGGATACGGATCCTACTTCTTGTCCTGCTCAGCCGTGTGGTCTGGCTGATCATCAAAATCATGCTCTTCACCGGCAGGCCCCTCGCCCATGTCTGGGGCCGCCTACCGTGGTCCTGGGACAATCGTAGAGCTCGAGCCTGTAAGCGCTACAACAAACAACGCGAGGACTCCTTTGCCAAGCTCGTCCACCGATCAGCATCAGCCGGCCCCATTCGCATGTGCAAGACAGGCGCAGGTGCATCTAATGCCGATCGTTTCTTCGGTCGCTTCCCAGCCGAGATCCGTCGCTGTATTCTGGAGCACGCCTTTGGCCAGCGCACGCTGCACATGGACCTTGCATTCGTGCGGCCGCATCTTGTCTTGGATGAGCTACAGAGCGGCCGGGAAACAGGACATGCAAAGATTAATAGAAGGCGTTCGACTGATCTTGACTTTCGCCAGGTTGATTGGAGGTGGCTCGGCTGTGTTTGCCATCGTTCCAAGCCAGAGGAGCAGCCACTCTCCCTGGGCAGACTTCGAAGCGATCCCGGGAGCTGCGCCAGGGAGGGCTATAGAGAGGGCTGCATGGTAGGCGAAGGCGAATGTGCTCATTGGCCGGGTGAGTGGCCTGCGAAATGCCAGGTCGGAGCTCTAGGCTGGCTGTTGAGCTGCCGTCAAGCGTAAGTTATTGCTTCCCTTGTAGCCATACATCTCTTCTCATGTTACTTTTCTCACATTTTATGCTCCCACAAAGATATATAGAAGGAATGGAGGTACTTTACAAGACCAACACTATTCAAATTTCATCCGAAGTTCTCCTTCGCGGCCTGCACGAAGTGCTTACACCCACAGTGCTCTCGAGCATCACCTCACTCGAACTCGTCTGGAACCCGAGACTGCTGCACATTGTCAAAGTTTTCGACGGCCTCGAGCCTGAAAAACAGCCAACACGCCAAATGCCGCCAATCTTCCCCTCGTTGACTCACCTTCACATATGTCTGACGAGCCTGGAATATGTAACCATTGGTGTGGGCCAAGGTGATGGGATGCAGATCCGAACCATGGAAGATTTGGCGGAAAACATGCCGCTAAGTATAGATACGCTGGTTCTCAGAGCTGCACCAGCTACAGCAAATGTCACTGTTACTTATGCTGAAGATTACCTGTGGTTCGAAACGGTGAGGTCGAATCACATAAGGAGTCGGGGAATCAAGGCAATTCGAGATCGGGAATCCCAATTTGAAGGGCCCGAGTTTTGGCGTGAGATACCTGCTCCCAGCTCCAGCACGCAGGAAGATACTTCGCCTAATAGCCTGGAACTTGATGAAGGGATCAAAGCGGGCCGAGGATACTGGATACATTATACTACATATGGTCATGGGAAGTACACTACTGATGAAGGCTGGACTCCCTCATAGATAGAGCAAACACATGCATGCTTGGTTATTTGCCCCCTTGGTCATCTGAGCCTTCGTCCTCGCCATCCGAATCCTCTAGCGCCGTCACACTCTTTTGGTTCTACGAAGACGCTATGGCTATGGAAGTAATCTCTGTCGCCTGCAACTGCAGGGGAGATCGTGATCTCCACGAGCAGGCGGCTGAGCTGAGCTTGTTACCACTAATCTCCAAGTAATCACCCAGCATAATAAGTCCTCAGGACCTTGATCTGAATGTCAACGACGCGTGTGATGAACGCACGGCGAATTATTTCAACAGGCCCGTTGATCTTTTCATGGTCATAGCTACTTCACGGGTTGGCGGGAAATTATCTGAGCAACTTTCGAGATAGGTCAATGTCCTTGCACAGACTCTTCCGAGCCCAAAAGAAACTAGATCAAAGGTACACAATAAATCATGTTATAAAATTTGTGCAAGTAATTTATTCACTATTAGTTTATCCGTTGTGAATTCTATGTTGAACTTCATGCGGTGGTCTTGATGTACCACGCGCTTTGTCTAACCCGCTTGCCGAATCCAGGAAAATCGCTGTCATGAACAAACGCCACGCGGTGGTCTCTCTATCCAATCATCCCGTACCGCATTGAATTCTTGCTGTAGCGACATGGCGTTGAAGATGTTTCATTATGATACCGCTCTGTTTACCCTTCCCACGCTCCATCAGATGATGCCCATCATTCCGCTGGGTCGTTTCTTGTGTACTTGGAGAGCTGTCGTAGCTTTTGACCGTATATCATGATGACGACAGGTATCGGCGCCAGGGCGGCGCTGACCAGCGATATAACAGAGAATGCCCTCCCAAACCCATAATTTTCCACCAGCGGCGTCGTCGACAACGGCAACAACGACCCCATGAGACATCTGAGCACGATGAGCCCAGTCATGGCCGAGGCGGCGTACGGCCCAAAGGCGTCAACGACGTATGCCGACAAGGGGAGGAAGGCCATTAGGAGTATCATCCCCATGGAAGAAAATGAGAACAAAAAGACCCATAGAGGCAGGCCGAACTCAGCACTCCACCCATAGAGGAGCAGGCCAAACGGGGCCAAGACTGCAGCCAGTATCATAAGTGGCAGACGGTACTCGGGCTGCCCAACCCCACCGTTTGCTTTGGTCAGATGGACGTATATTCTGTCCACGGACCTGTTACAAATGAACAGGCCGATGAAAGATCCAATGGCTGCGGCGATTGTTAGAAAGATCTACATGCTATCGAAGGAAACCACACTCACAAAAGCTCAACATCGACATGCCCGTCTGTGATGACTTTAAGCCGTACACATCTTCCAGAATATCTGGCAGGGTTGTGGTCATGTTGAAATAGTGAGAAAATGTGAGGGACCCGAAGAGGGAGATCGCAACAAGGACAATCGAGCTCTTGAAGATGAGGAAGGGTCGGATGATGGACTCCAAAGCCGCCTCGGCCCCACGAGACTTGGAGTTGTTCTGGGCTGCGCTTTCGGGACTCGCTGAGCCGCTCAGTTTCCTCAGTCGGAGCACCTTGCGTGCAAGAATGGTCGGCCCGTAGGTTTCCCGGAAACAGAGCAGGACCAGAATTTGGCACGTAGCGCACAGCAAGACGCTCATCCAAACAACCCACCTCCAGCTCAAGGCATCGGCCACATATCCTCCAATAGCAGGCCCAACCGCGCCGCCGATGTTCGGCGCAAGCATCACGAAGCTCATGGCGGATCCTCGCATGTCGGGCTCGAAGATGTCGCCGACAATCGCGGGTCCGAGGACGTTTGACGTGACGAACAGGCCGGATAGGACTCGGGAAAGGATAAACTGCGGCGTGGTCTGTGCCGTCGCAGCCAATACGGCCGCGGCGGTGAAGAAGACGCTGCAGACATTGAGGACGGGATACCGACCAAAGGTCTCGGAGAGGGGGGCGATGAGGAGGGGGCCGGCTGCCTCGCCCAGCTCCCAGATGGTCACGAGCAGCACGCTGGCGTACTTGTTTTTCTCGCCGTTGGAGAGGTCCTGGACTATCCTCCCCGCGATGGGGACTGGAGAAATACAGGTAAACGTGCTACAAGAGAGTGGTCAGCGAGGTGAATCAATGAAAGCGAAGTCATCTGGAGAAGGGAGTGCGAGCGTGCACGCGCACAGGGCAAATTGCAATTAGGTGCTTACACCGTGGCACCCATAAAGAACAAGATGCTAATGAAAAGCCATTTGAATTTCAGTGGCCATTCCAAAGGATTTTCAGGGTCGCCCTTGGCAAACTCGCGCTCCTCAATAGTGCGGGGATCGGTGGTGATAACCTCACCCCCCAGCAAAGGCGCCGTTTCTTCAACCGTCCGAGGATCCATGGGTTCGTTCGCTTGCCAATTCTCTTAGGGAGTCGTGGAATTGGTAGTCAGAACTCTGCCCTTATTATCAGCAGGATGGAGAATAAAATGGGAAAGTTTTTGAGCCATTTTAGATGTGGGGAGCGAGGTTGCAGTGCAGTAGCTTCATCTTGCGTGCTCTGCAAATTAGTCAGCGTAGAACTGCACCGGAGGTTTCCCAGAACAGAACAGTGCTAGAAGTGCATGGGATGGCTGCAAGAGAATGGGAAAGCTTGAGTTTTTTGTAGATGGGTTATTTCCTTGTTACAAATCTTCTCTTCAGACGAAACAGGGGACTGTCTATGTCCGTCAATCTAGCGTTGCATCCATATGTAACATGCACACATTGTGTATGTAACCTGCGACCCTTGCGCCCTTCGCGCCCTTCGAAAGACTATGGCTTGAGAGCTCAGTGTTCATTAACATGGAGCCGAAATACGAAATGACTCATGGTGCTATCGGGTGATCTATACCCGCGCCCTTTCCTCGACTATAATCATTCATTCGAGGAACGTGCATATTTGAAGCAAGTCAGCAAAATTTACCCTCGTATCTTTATTCCTAGGTAGGTACATCAACGGATATATATTCAACGTAGCAGTGAATCTGAGCTTTGAACCCTATACATCGGTAGAACATCTTGTATTATCATTAATCTCGGTACGTTTCCAGATAACGTGCCACGAATAAGAACCAGTAAACCGCCATTAGGTGTAAGATATCTCTAAACCCATTACAGGAATTGAAGTTATTCGTGAAGATTCCACATCAGGTGGTATCTACGGATGGTGATACCATATGAATACCCGGCGTAGTCGACGCCAAGCTCATCGGTGTAGCCGCTTCCTCCCACGTACATTGAAAAGTTCTCCCTGTTTCCATTCCTGCTCCTCCCCTGTTGCTTTCAGGTAGAGGGGTGGAGGCGTGTAGAAGTCGCGATAAGACATATAAGAAGACATGGTTACTTCCTCTCCATCCTCCAACACATGAGCAGGAACAGAAGCAGGAACAAATTTGATTGTTTCCCCATCCCTACGCTTCCAATCTTTCGCCTCCAGTTCCTTCACATCCAGCACGCGACCGTGAAGTTGCCACTCAAAAAAGAGGTCGTAGTCGCCCCAGCCTGCCCCCACAAACTTTGGCCGATCGTATTCGTGGATATGGCCACGCGAGGTAGCCGATGCAAGGTTCTTTCCAGACTCGGAGGGGAGCATGAAGACTGTTGTTTTGGAGATCGGAGCCTCGGCGTTCGGGTTGGTTCCCAGCAGTTGCCCTGGGTGCCAATCGAGGCCATCGCATATGGTCGAGATCTGTATGCCCTCTGGGAAAAGGAGCGCTGTTTCTTTGAGGCTTTTGGATACTGGGTGTGACTCTGTGAGCACAGGAAGACGGCCTCGAAGATCTCTGTCGGTGGGTATCTCGGTTGGTCTCCAAGGAGCCTCCCATAGCTTCCAGCCATCAGCTTTGTATGTGTCAAAAGAAGCGAGATCAATTCTCTCGAGAGGCAGTATCTTCTTTCCTTCTTTCTTCTGCACGTATACGATTTTCTTGTTGGTGTCAATGCCTTTGTGTGAAGGCGAAGGTACTTGTATCGGAACGAGCCAAGATTCGCCTTGGACCAGCGGAGCCTGAAGAACTCCCTTGATCTTATAGTCCTGTTGCATCCTATTCAGGTGAGAAACGTAGGCCCGTTTCCATCTTGTGTCATCTTTGTCTCTGGGTTTCCATGAGTCTGGATACCTTCCGGGTTTGACGGGGTATAACTCCCTTTCAGATGCCGAGAGATTCATCGTTCGACGTTGTCTGGAAAATACCGTCACTGGTGAATTTCAATCACTCTAGAGAGATAATTAGATGAGGAAAACATAGATTGCGTGTGTATGAGCTGAAATACCTGACAGGGGGCGGACTTGACGAGACGGGGAAACAAGGCACCCTAGTATTGTTGGCTCCTTGAGCAAGCTCTGTGTATCTAGAATTCGAGGATCTAGCTGTGAATATGAGTAAAGACTAAGTCATTAGCCAGAATTCATGAATTAGCAAAGAAATGAAGGATGAAACACTAACCTCAGAGTGACAAGGCTGTCAACAGAGAAACCAGCTGTGGAGGAGAGATGAGCAGGAGTAAGTTAAGCATAACAGAGAATGGGTAAATGTTCCTTATCAAAGTAGTGCGCAGAGGAAACGCGGTGCAAAATGGATTGTTGTGCCTGATATATGCGGCACTGAAAGGGTTATTGTGCCAAACGCGCCTTTGGCCCGCTGCCTCTCCACCACGTGCACCTCGCTTCTCCTGTGTTCAGGCACAACTCACATTTTCTTCACCCACCACATCTCAATTTTGAACCACAAATCGCAGCTTTAGTTTCAGGAACACTGTCACATTCTATTCCCACTTCCACTTCCAGCACAAAAGCCATCAACAGCCCACAGTACATCATGGACGACCTTCAGCGGAACCAAACAACAGCACAGCAGGCTGAGAGTCTGGAGGACTCGAGAGTCAATCCTCTGCGTCCCCACGAATCTCATTCTTCCAAATATTTTCAAATCCTCAAATCACGCCGAAAGCTCCCTGTCTCCTTGAGACGCCAGGAGTTCCTGAACATCTATCATAACTCGCAGGTGAGTAACCCTCGGAGCCCTCCAGACGCCCTAGAGTGATTCCAAAACTAAACATGGACAGATAATTTTAGTATCCGGTGAGACCGGATCTGGAAAGACGACTCAAATCCCGCAGTTCATCCTCTTCGACGAATGGGCAAGTGGGAAAAAGGTAGCATGCACGCAGCCTCGCAGACTTGCTACAACAGCTGTGGCTACTCGCACAGCCGCTGAGCTCGATGTACCACTTGGAGAGGAAGTGGGATATAGCGTCCGCTTTGACAAGAAAACGAACGAAATGACACGATTACAGTACATGACTGACGGGCTCCTTCTGAGTGAGGCCTCGGCGGACCGCAATTTTTCAGCATACGTATGTTTCCCACAGATCGCTGCCCTTGGCTCTCTTATTTCCTTTATTTTCCTCACTCCTCTAGATCCCATTTGGTCTTTTCCGAATCGTACTAAACAGGGTTGACTAGAGCTGCGTCATAATCGATGAAGCCCACGAAAGAACCTTGAACACGGATCTCCTGATGGCTCTGCTGAAAATAGCAACTTCGCATCGGACATGCTTAAAGGTCGTCATCATGTCCGCTACGCTCAACGTAGAGAAGATCCAAAGTTACTTTCCGGGCGCCACAACTTTCGAAATAACTGGAAAAGTTCACCCAGTCCAAATCCACTACCTTTCACACTCGACACCTCGATATTGCTACTGTGCAGTCACCGTGGTCAAGCACATCCACGAGAATATGGACGAGGGGGATATTCTGCTATTCTTACCTACTTCAGGCGATATTGAGATGGTTTGCTCCATACTTCGGGACGAGTACGAAAATCTTACGGTTCTGCCTCTGTACTCTGCACTCTCACGAGCAAGACAGCAGGAAATATTCGATGACTCGGAACATCGAAAATGCATTGTTGCCACAAATGTGGCAGAAACCAGCATCACTATCGATGGAATTGTTTACGTTATCGGTAAGGATCTTCATCCGAGTTCCCTTGAGTGGGTGAGTGGGAAGAACTGACGAACTTGCAACAGATTCGGGTCTGGAGATCCGTCCCGTTTACAACCCCCGCCTCAGGATGTCCACAGTACTCACCTCCCCCATATCCAAAGCGTCTGCCAAGCAGAGAGCTGGTCGCGCTGGGCGAACCCAACCTGGAATCTGCTTCCGTCTGTACACAGAGCAAACTCACGATTTTTGTTTCATTCCTTCTGCCCCTCCCGGTATTTTGGAAGACGAGCTCGCGTCACAAATCCTTCTCTTGAAGGTGATGGGTTTCGAATCAGTCGGCACCTTTGACTTTGTCGATCCGCCGCACCCAGAAGTCTATCTCCGCGGTTTGCAAGATCTTCGCGCGATGTAAGAGCCCAGATGCCTCAGAGACTAATCTGTTCCTTCTCTTCTTGCAAATCCATGGACACTGACATAGAACAGGAAATACATTGACGACAAAGGCACGATTACGCTGTGTGGCCGCATCGCATCACAATTCTCCGTCCATCCCAAATGGTTCAATGCCTTTGTGGAAGGATTGAACAACGGCTGCCTCCGGGAAATGATTGACCTGGCGGCCATTGCTAGCACACAGCACCCAATCTTCTCACGGCCTCCTCCGGCACGATTCGCGGCCGATATCGCTCACCAGCGGTTCACTTGTCCACGGTCCGACCACATCAGCCAGTTAAACGCCCTACACGCCTACGAGTCCGCCATGAAGACGGAGAACCGACTATCGATCAACCAATGGTGCTTCGACGCTTTTCTCAACCGTCGTGCCCTGAGCGAGGTCGTCAGGATCAGAGACCAATTGGTCAATAAGATGCAGAGCCAGTTGGCCACTACGAAAGTACTTTGCAAATACGAGGATGTAGAATATGATACAAATATCCGGAAGACGCTCGCCCGGAGTTTCTTCTACCAGTGCGCTCTCAAAAGTCCAGATTCGTTTTACACGACGGTGCACGACGGCCACACAGCGGGCATCCACCCAGAGAGTGTGCTCTCCAGCGGGAGGGAGCAGTGGGTAATGTACAGCGAGTTTGTCTCCAGCGGCACTC
The DNA here is from genome assembly GCA_026958235.1 of Clonostachys rosea. Lineage (NCBI taxonomy): Eukaryota > Fungi > Ascomycota > Sordariomycetes > Hypocreales > Bionectriaceae > Clonostachys > Clonostachys rosea. The sequence goes on from CP110205.1 coordinate 2,465,232, forward strand.
CATATCTGCAGACCGTAACGGCCGTGGACCCGGCCTGGTTGATTGTAAGTGTCTTTTGCTAGTTGAGACGATACATGTCCTCGATTACTGACAAATCTCGTGTCAAACCAGGATCTGGATTTCTTTCAGGACGGTAGCCTGCCCAAGAAGGCAGATGGAGGTTTCAAACAGCCCCTTGTCAAGAAGTCTCTGGACAATGCTCGGAGCAAGAAAGACAAGGTGGAGGAGGATCTGATCTCCTTTGAAAAGCTGGATTTGAAGACAACCTAGCCAGCGAGTAACTGTGCTACGGTAATGATAATACTCAGTGGATAACAACACTTCCTAATGTCTAATAATTAATACTATATAATAATGATCCTCAACTAAACAAATTGATATTTTCCATAAACATCGTGACCATTATCATCAGAACGTCAAGACATGGGGATGCCTCTACCGCCTTTGTTTTCTGACGCCTTCCTGCTTAGAAATCCACTGTCGGCCCCAAGGGCTCCAAGAATGCGAGCGAGTCCAGACACCAGTGAGCTACCTAGTCAGCAGAGTTCTAGGAAGATTAGAGGAAGCTAGACTAACCACTCAAGCGAGTGAGGACTCGGGGTTCTTGGGGAACTGTGTTCGTTGCCATGGTCCTTGTGGTAAGGAGAGGATGGAAAATTACCATGCTCGGTTTATCGCCTACCTCAGATCCTTTTGTGTTCTACTTTGTTCTCAACAAGTATTACCATGCAAATCAAGTGATCAGAGTGCACAAATCGAGTGCGAATGGCTAATTCTAGAGCTCGCCTCTATTTGACGGATGCTTCCACCGATTATCGCGTATTGCTTGTTGAAGCTAGCATGCATCTCTTGAAGAAATGCCTCCAACTCCGACGAGGGCTGGCTTGGTGCCATCTGGACTATGAGTACTCTTCTTGTGAGTTTAGAGGCAAGACGATGGTTAATAAAGATGGCCGTGATCCTTGCCACGCCGAAAAGTTGATTCCAGCCATCTGATGCCCAGCCACCTACCAACACAAGGCGAGGGCATGTAACTTTCTAGGCATAGATGAAATAAAGAATAAGAAGAAGGAACCCTACCTACCTAGTATAACCCTATGGATGCCTAAATGTACGTAAGGGACTCGATTGGCGGTTCAAACCCAAAGTATCTCTTCTACCTCGTTTCGTCCCAAACGAGATCAAACAATTATGCTTTCCGTAAACTCCGGGCTTACGGGTATGTAGATTGATGGTTTTCTAGAACGATGGGTGAGCTTCACCAAGGGACAGACCTGATCCGCTCTTGTGCAATTCCTATCTTTGTAGGTGGGTAGTTAGTATGGTGACTTACCGTGAACCGGCGGGTGACTCTTACGATGCGGCATCACCAAAATGCCCCGGTAATCTAGTTATGGGGACCAACATGCTTTCGTTTGAATCTGCGTGCTTTTGCAGTCTAGTCTTCGACATCCGTAAGAGAAGCCATCGTACTAGATCGTTAATATCGGGCTTGCCACCCTCAACGAAAGCCATCAGCGTCCATCACATGAGGGGAGTCTCTGCACACAGAAATCGACAAGTTAATTATATACCCAACATCACACAACACAGTTAATACATCAAGGTTCAGTCTATTTGCCCAGCGACGAGGCTTACACGCAGCTATACACATAAGGTTCAATAGGTACCAACAATAACTTACGCCCAGCATAAGGACTCCTTCATCAACGTAAATGCCCTCATAAACCTAAAGTCCTGATCCTATTTTCCCTCCTATTTGAAGGCCCGCCATCCCCGACCTTCTCCTTTCAATAACTAAACCGCACAGCTCAAGTCCAAGCTGTATCCCACATTTCGTTCGCACATCGCTGCACACAGCCCAAGTCTCAAACCTCTGACCGAGCCTGCCTCTCGCTCGATCAACTGAATCAACAACAGAACACACCAACATCTCACTCGCGGGGCAATAACCCACGAGATATCCAAAAGCACACCGAAGGTGCCAGTTCCAGCTATCGGGGGCAGCAGATCAGTCATCTGGCCAATCCTACAGCTAAGCGATAGTAATCTTGTAAGTTTCTATCAAGAACCGTAGGCCTACTCAATCTAAAAGAGAATAAAAAGCTTCCAGATCTGACTAAAACGCAGTTATCCGCCCTCCTATCACCAAAAAAAACAAGGGCAGTAGCCATGACACAAATGGAATTCTCAGGGCTTCAGAAGCTCGTGCCAGAGTTGATGGAAGCGCTCCGTCGAATCGAGGCAAACTCCGATAAGTTTGAGAAGAGACTCGATTCGCTCGAGGCCGGCTTCGGTATGGGATCAAATTCGGCCGAGTCGAACATTGATACAAGCTTCAGTACCAATGCTGAACAGGTTGGCTCTCCCGAAGAGAGCGTTGAACTCCTTGACACGACCGAGGAAAGGCGTCCTTGTGGGCCAGGCGAAATTTTCCTGGGTGTATTCTTTTTGTGTTTGGCTCTTTTGGTTCCCTTTGTTTTTCTTCGTCTTTTGTATATTCTGTTTTTTGGATAGAATACGATTCTAGAGCGGGCATTATATCACTCCAAAGTAATTCCAAACAGATAAGTTACCTTGCGCATCGCCGCGCACCAGACACGTCCATCCAGCGAGATGTTTTACAATGTACCCCCGCCATGCGGTATTAGGATAAATAGCAAGGAGCCAGTCCTTCAAGACGTACGAAGTTGGACGAGCATGGCCAGGCGAATAAGCTTATCCCTCGAAGGGGCAGGTCGGCCGCCCGTCGCGGCCCCTGCATGAGGCTCCAGCACTTCCGTAACAGATCCCTGCCGAGCATCAGCGGATGGATAAGATTTATGTCTCGAAGGAGGAGGTGTTTGTACCCGGAAACTGGAATGAGTAACAATCAAAAGAAAGATAGAATCCCATTGGCTAATTTACGAGAAGGTGAACTGCCGGCCGAGGCACTTGCGAAAGGCGCCGGCAGTTCCACGACAGAACAGGACTCATTTTGCGCCTTCAACACCACCATCCGTTTTGGACATTTTTCTAAAAAGGAATTGCTTCGCGGTGAATACTCCCGGCCATTACACTCAGTACTATGGGTTCAACCATTGAGGGAAGAGTGTGAGCTCACCAGTTGGTAATGAGGGCACTACACTCTGTTTACCTCGTCTTTCAACACCGAATCCATCGTCAATCATACAGAGCAAACTGAAAATTTCCGGTTAGGTCTGGATACTATCTTTTTTTTTTCCGCTCTACTACTCTGGGGAATATATCTATGATAGGCTGCCAGCCAAGCCACAGCTCCAGGACCCTGCAAGTCACGAGGGAAATAATCGTGTTTGAATAGCCACTCATATAGAATCCCGAACCAGAACCCAAAAGTTCTACTTTTCGACCCATCAAGATGGTTGCCCAAATAAGTAGCCAAGGCGATGCGCAGACGAGGCAGGTTTACTCGAACCGTCCGGACTTGAGGGGCTGACTTCCAGAGGCGCACGAGGCAGAGTTGACCTTGGCGTGAGCAGCTCCAATGCAGCCACCGTCGGTGATACCGACAACTACAAATCATGGAAGTTAGCACCAAATATAATAAGAGAGAGATGCATCATCCGAGGCAAATTTACGGGGTATACATACGCTTCGGGTCATCGTCCTTCCAGGCGCTGCGGACATACTTGATAGACGTGTGGCCCTCAGAGGTGAAGCCGAAGCAGTCAGCCAAGGAGTGGACTTCGTAGGTGGCCTGGACATCTCCAGCGCAGCCAGTCTGGGAGTATCCGTAGATCCAGCCAAGTGGCCGGCTACCACTCTGGGGAACGGCTGAGACCGAGGTGGCCAGGGCGAAAGCAGCAACGATGGCTTTGGAGAAGAACATCTTGAAGCAGTTAACTGGTGTGTTGGGGTTGATATATGCCGGGGACTGGTCTGAGATATTTCTGAGTAGCAATTCAGCTAGTTAGATGAGCGCCGTCTAAATCTTTATATAGGTAAGCTGCCTTATTACCAGTCTTCTCAAACATCAACTCTTCCCGATGCCATGCCCCTGCGCGGGATACCATGCGCCCCTGTTTGATGTATCATCCACGCGTAAGCGACTTTACGAGGTCCTGGTAGACTACTTGAGCTGCCAGCATTCCATCTACCTTCCACAATCAGTGCACTCTATGTCATCCTTGATCCGCGTCATATCGGATCTTTTCTCTCCACAGTAGACCAGCGTCTTTGAAATTCCCCGTATATCCGGTATATAACCAGTGCTTTCCGCGGGCTGCATGCCGATGACGCCCGATTATGTTGATACCGCACACGGTGACAGTTTCGGCAATGGTAAACGAGTCGCTGGATACGGCAGCTGCCATTTTCTAAAACGGCGTTACCTGATCCTGCTGCCTTATTCGATTCTCCTTCCTTTCTCTTCACTTCTCCCTCGGCTACTTACGTGTCACCCTGGACGGAGACAAGTCTGTCATGACAGGGCTTAGAAGAGGTCGAGAAGAAATTCCATAATGATACTCTCCCTGTTATAGGTCAACCTTATGATACAAATCGTAGCATCTCACGCAGAATAAATGGACAGCTAACATTAGACAAAACTTGAGTAATTACTCTAGCTCTAGATGAAATCTATCAGGTCAAATCCAGACCGCCTGCTATTCTAGATACGCCGAAGGTATCCTGCAGAAGTAGGCGTCTAATTTGTTAACACACGTCAAAATAAACACATTCCATAGCCATCAAACATAGCCGAGTGCTGCCAAGCGTCGGTTTAGGTGAGGCTCTGCAGCATTAGTACTCATTACGGAAATAGCCCATAACCATTTCCACCATTACTGTTCCATCCCTTTGGAACCCCCTTCAAGCATCCAGCTAGGTCCTTTTCCCCTTGGCCCCAGAAGCTTAAACGTTACTCCCCCTCAGTGAGCCATGACGCTTCTTCCGCCGTCGGCTGTCACTCGCATGCGGATACGCAGCTTCAGAACACCATCTCCAAGTTTCTTGGGACTTGGAAAGTACTCGGACTCGTCACTGTCATACGCCGCATCATCCGACGTAGAGCAAGCATCTCCAACACTGCTCTTGGGGCTGGGGACGATGTCAGATTCTGCATAAAGCTTGGCTCCGATATAGTCAGCGGGTTCAAGAACTTCCTCGCTGCTTCCATCAACAGCCCCATCGTCCACTGTTTCATCGCAGGTATTGTAGTCAACATCGATGACGGCGCTGGGCGCAAAGGCAAGAGCCTCGCCAGTCCGAAGTGAGACGATCTGGGAGAACAAAGCAGACATGTAATCATCGCCCTTCAAAGCCAGAGGGCGAACTCCCGCGTCGCTGGAGCTAGTTGCTTCCGAGAGACCGTCCGCATCGGCCTTGATGTGCTTGGATGCGCCGGCGAGATGCTTCTTGAGGGCAAGGAGCCAGTCTGGGGACGTGAACCGATGGACAATGGTCACCGAGCAGAGATCTAGGAGCTTGGTCGAAATGGTCGGCTCCTGGGTGGAAATGATGACCCGGACGGCCATGTGCCGCTGCATGCGAATTGTGTGCAAGAGTCCATCAGTGAGGGACGCACATTCTGCGCTGTTATTCATGAACTTGTGCGCTTCGTCCAGGGCGACAATCCGACCGACGTCTGGAGATTGCTCAAGGAACAGACTGAGACAAATTCCAAAGAGGGAGCAGGCAATCTCGGCGGTGATGCATGGGCAGGAGAGGTCGACAATCGTCAGCTGGCCGGACTATTCCGCAAAAACACTCCATTAGCAAAGCTGTTGATGGTCAATAGTCAGTGAGAAGGTGAATTTTTCATACCTTGGGAAACCAGATGTTGCCTTTTGCAACATCTTCCCCGCCCATGGATGATTGTTGTGCCTTGTGTGACTGCTTCTGGGACTGTTTCTTCTTGATACCAAGTTTGTACTGTGGCGCCTGGTCCTTAACCATGAAACTTTCCAGCGTCTCCAGTCTTTGTTGAAGTGGGAGCAGTTGACTGTCAATCATGGCTTCACCGGCGATGGTGGCCTTGAACTTGCCATAGTTGAACGCCAGTCCGCTTCGCTGCTGCTCAATGCGCAAGTCTCGGAGAATTCGGTTCAGCACATACAGGTACAGAGGCATTCCTCCGTCCTTTCCCGTGTGAACGGCCATGAGACCGAGCATGCGGTCCGTGTTCAGGTCGGACTGGTTGATACGAAGCTCCTCCACAGTCACGTTCGGGAGGTCACTGTAGATCCGCTGTGTAGGTTAAAATTGTCAGATTCATCGCTCAGCTCTGACGGGTATGGGAAAGAGTGTTCATACGCGGATATTCATAATATTCGACGGTGCACACAGAACCCGGACGCTGATGTCAGGGTTGGACGACAGATACGCGGCCTCGCATGGTGCGCCGGCCGTCTCAGACACGAAGCTATCTCTGTGGAAGAGCAGGCCGGTCAAGGGTCGCGGCAGCACATTGGCGACAGATTGGGCGAGCGAATTCTCCAGCAGGACAGACAGGGTGTGGCTCTTTCCGGAACCTTGGCTGCCACAGATGAAAGTACTCGAGGGCGCTGCAGTGTTGTAGAACACACGGGGATCCAGACCTTCGCTTCGAAGGCGGTCGAGCTTACCAGCGGTAACATCACCGCCAAGCAGCCCGTACTGAGAGAAGATTGGCTCGTCGTCAGGGCCAGGTGATTCATAATCAACGGCTAGGCGTACATTCTCTGTGAACAAGGGCGCTGTGGCGAAGTCAGTCATGAAGCTATCATCAACATTATCATGCAAGAGGGCCAGATGAGCTTCCGGGATTCCCGTCCCGGCGGAGGAGGAGGAAGTGGGAGTGACAGGCGCCATAGCAAGGCGGACGATCTGATGGTGTATGCAAAAGAAAAACAGCCTGAACGCGAATACAGCAGGTCGTATATCTTGATGCGAAAGAACAAACAACAGGAGTGTGCAGAGGAGATGATGGAGTTGAGATGGAAGAAGGTCGGTGAAGACGAGAAAGTGGGGGAGCTCGTTTTGCTATTAAATCAACTGATTGTGCCTCAACAACAAAAAGGAAATCTGCGTCAAGCAAACGGCAGAAGCTGCAGGAGGCCATCCAACGGCCCTAAACAATCACACGCTGATCAACGCGCCGCCGTCACTTCAAACCATCGCGTCAGGAGCCGAAGGGATCGCAGTTGTTACCGGCTGGACACGCAAGAACAGAGTTACACAATTGCAGCTGTGGAGTGTCTGAAAGTGCAATTAAACCTCGTTTTAGTGATCGGCTGCAGGTGACCGTACATTATTCCCTTCCATTCACTTCTCTGCTCTACTTCCCGACGGTAATTTTTGCTTTTGTCAAATATGCTTGCCCACATATACGAAGTGCAAGCGGTCTCGGATCCAGCCCCGTCTGATGCCCATTTCAGCGACCAGATGATCCCAGATAATATCTAATTCCATATGTATCTTTCTCATACAGATTGGCTGCCAGATAACTACCGCAGAGTGTACCGAGCGGCCAGCTCGGGAGGAGACATTCGCCATATCGGCCACGACTGTGTCGGGCCTCCGGCAGGCCCCGCCAGTGGATAACTGGTCATGAAACCGTGCATTGCTTCCTCCCGTATGACATAACGGTAGATGGCCAAATGGCACAGTCCCTTGCTAAATGCTTGCCTGATTGCCAAACACCAACGCATCGACCAAACGTTCGTCATGTATGAGGGCATAGACGGAAGGTAAAGGTGATGGCGACTGGCGATTTTTTGACATCATTGATAGATCATGCCATCTTCAATCAAATAAACGGAATTATCCATCCACAGTCCAGGTGCACCCATAAACGAGGATGGCATTTTAAAATCCATATCTGAGGCAACCCACCATCACGTCATGATTGCCGCGGGGAACCACTGCATTTACCATCATTGCCTCCCTACTCTCCCCCTCACCCCGATTCCCGCCTCATCCCCATCACTGAAACATCACAGCAAACATCATGGCCAACGTCGATACCTCAATACCCCCCCAGACCACCGGCGCAGCAGCCAGCCTCGCAGCCCGCCACAGCGCCGAGCACCCCCTCAAGCTGTACGGCGGCTGGTTCTGCCCCTTTGTCCAGCGCGCTTGGATCGCCCTCGTGGAGAAGAAGATCGAGCACCAGTACGTCGAGATCAACCCGTACAGGAAGGAGCCCGAGTTCCTGGCCCTGAACCCGCGGGGGCTCGTCCCGGCGCTGGGGCTGCCGGACCCGCCGAGGGCCGTGCTGTACGAGAGCAGCGTTGTTTGCGAGTACCTGGACGAGAGGTACGCGGACGAGGCGGTGCACGGGAGGGCGCTGCTGCCCGGGAGTGCGTATGAGCGGGCGCGGGCGAGACTGTGGATTGACCATGTATCTACGAGGGTCATACCCGGGTTCTACAAGCTGCTGCAGCATACCGACGGGAAGAGCGCCCTGAGCATTGAGGAGACGCGCAAGGAGTTTCTGGGGCACGTCCAGACATTGGTGAAGGAGATGGCAAGCAGCGGGCCGTTCTTCCTGGGTGAGACGTTCAGTTTGGTGGACATTTCGTTGGCGCCGTGGGCGAAGCGACTGTGGCTGATTGACCACTACAAGAATGGGGGTGTGGGGATTCCCCAGGAAGGCCAAGACGGCGACGATGAAGTCTGGGGGAGATGGAGGGCGTGGTTCAAAGTGGTGACGGAAAGGCCCAGCGTCAAGGAGACGTGGAGTGACGATGAGCGATACCTTGCCGCGTACAAGAGATACGCGGACAACACGACCAACTCGCTGGTGGGACAAGCTACGAGAGCTGGGTCGGGGCTGCCGTGAGGCTTGATAGTGCACAGTATCACTAGTCTTGGCGATTCGCAAGCATAAATTTAATTCCCAGAGCGTCAAAGGAGCACGAACTACACACAAACTTGTTTGTCGCTTCATGAGGCTCATGAGGCAGCAAGACTGGTCTCTTGGTGCAATTCCCATCCCTGCTACCCTATGCCACCCGGGCTGTCGGTTGCAGCTAGGCAAACATGGTCAGTCGTGAAACAAAATTCAAAAGAGGGTCATTAAAAGCCGAAGATGTGCAGAGGGGGAGTAATATCAATAATTGGTATCCATTTCCGTGATGTGCAATCCTCAAGTAAAAGCTGTCAATCCCAATAATAGATTCAGCCGTGGTCATACAAGCGAGTTCTGCAAAAAAAGAGAACAGCTTGCCACCAACATGAATGTCCGACAAAGATGAACACTACAAGCAACCTCAAATTAAGAAAATATACCACTTGATAGAAGATTAATTGAAGTATTTTGTAGTTATAAGGGAAAAGAAAGAATATCAAGGCCATGGCCGGTCGCATTGCTATCTTTATTGTCACCCATGCATCTGGAATAAGCGGCGGCGGTTACCGCATTGGGGTTCCCAACTTGAAACTGTCCAAAGACATATCGATAAGAGCTCAACTTATCGATAACTCCGACTCACCGAAGTCCCACTGTAATTCTCCCATTCGCCAGAGGTTCAACAACACAACAATCCTTGCCTCGGCCTCAGCATTCCCATCCTCAAAGCCAACGGGCAAAGAACTCAACCTCTCCCCCTCCTCGCCCGCGTACGCACGCGCAACCTCCCGCAACACAATGTCCGACCAACACTTTAACCCCTCCCGCTTCACCTCCCAGACCGTCCAAAACAAGACCACCAACGAGCGCCTCTCCAGCAATACAGTCGGCCTCGTCAAGCTCTCCGACTTCCGCAAGCGCCGCGCCGAGGTCCTCGAGCAGCAGGAGCGCGAGTCGCGCGAGGCCTCCTCCTCCGCCCTGCGCTCGGGGACCGTCTCCACGCGCAACAGCACGCCAGACGTGTCCGAGGGCGGCGGCGACGACGACCAGCAGCAGCAGCCGGGCCGCGCGCCACCGAGGAAGAAGGTGAAGAACAAGAAGCAGGGCAAGAAGAAGCTCCTATCCTTTGGGGATGATGAAGAGGAGGGAGAAGACGAGGACGGCGAGAGTGAAGAGAAGAAGACAAAGAGCAAGTTCAAGGCCAATGCCTCGGTTGGCGTGGTGCCCAAGGCCGTGACCAAGTCGGCGCTGCGGAAGGAGGCGGCGGAGCGGGAGGCGCTGCGGCAGGAGTTCATTACGCAGCGTGACGCCGTCAAGGCTACGGAGATTGCGATCCCTTTCATTTTCTACGACGGGGCTAACATCCCTGGAGGGACCGTCCGGGTGAAGAAGGGCGACTTTGTCTGGTTCTTCCTCGACAAGAGCCGCAAGGTCGGTGCCGAGCTCGGGGTGGGCGAGAAGGCGAATGCGACGAGGACGTGGGCAAGAGTGGGTGTGGATGATCTGATCCTAGTTCGTGGAACTGTCATTCTTCCTCACGTAAGTCTGACTACTCTATCTTCTATCTTGTCTACCTTCTTTTTCTACCTTATGTGTCTATATGTTCGACTGACATTTTCTAGCACTATGACTTCTACTACTTCCTCGTCAACAAAAGTCTTGGCCCTGGCGGCCAACGGATATTCAACTATAGCGCCGAAGCACCGAAAAATGTACCGCGGGAAGAAGCTGTCGATGCTGGTCTCATGACCGCGGCCGAGATCAAGGCGGCAGCTGCCAAGAGGCTTGCCGATATCAGCACACTTGAGGGAGCGAATGATGATCCCACGTTGACCAAAGTCGTTGATCGCCGATGGTACGAGCGCAATAAGCACATATACCCAGCCAGTACGTGGCAGGACTTCGATCCAGAGAAGGACTATACATCTGAGGTCCGACGTGATGCTGGTGGCAACACGCTCTTTTTCTCACGGTGATTCCGCATGCAACATGTGGCTCTCCAACTGAGGAGTACAAGGCCAATCCAGTCAATGCAGGTCCAGCCGTTGTGGCGATCGATATCCTATGTCCTGTGATTTAAATTGATCTGATAATCCTGGACATCATGGAACGCCTTCAACCGCCAAACTGGGCCACAGCCAGCACTGCACAGCCAATGACCCACCAGCCTGGCCAGAACAGGGCACAAAAGATGGTATTTCCGCTGCCCAGAATCCACTTGGCAAAGTCCTCAAACATCTTTTTGCGCAGCCGCTGCACCGCTGCAGAGTCCCAGACACCAGCGAGGAGCTTCCTCGACATCGCTGCGCCAAAGGTAGTCGCAAAGTAGGCCTGGACAGCCAAGATTCGGCTTGCGTACAATGTCGTGGCTGCGAGGAACCGGGTTTGGAAGTAGAGCGTAACCGTTAAAGCGCTGATTGCTTTCTGGAATCGCTCGTCGAGGATGAATGCTGGAGTTGCCTGGCTCAAGATGTTGGAGACGGGAGCCATCACGGCGACCTGGCGGTCCACGCGCGAAACTGTGAGGAGAGTGACCTTGTCCATGGTTGCCTTTCTTTCAACGAGTAGGAGGTAGTGTTTTGCCAACCAAGAAACCAAGATCTTCTAGTTACCTTTCACATAGAAAAGGGCCTCACCCCACGACCTGACCACGAGGGTTTAATATAAAGGCAGGACTCGGTCATGTATATGCTACTATCACATCCAACCTACCCCTCCGTGATGCCCAAATGCTCCACCAAACATCCCGGTATACGAAAGGTGGTTGATAAGCCCCTCATCGACTGCCCAACCACGGCTCTTTGACACGGCAGATGGTGGTCCATAAAGACGCGAGGGGCATCTGCTGCTGCCATTTTGGAATTCGCGTTTCTAGATCATGCAATTGCAAATGCCATGATAAGCCAAGACCCTCTGCACGTGGGCCCGCTGATTCGTGGAGGCGGAGAGAGCCAAAACTCAAACGGCATGCCTCATGTTCATCAGGGACCTGCCCTCATCGAATGAGGATTCGAGACCACCCCAGTTTGAGCATTCTCTGGAGCCGTGGTGGTGCTCTGGCTGAGTCCACAGGCCAATGAGAAGCCCCACGTGGACCCGGCCCCGGAGCCGATCACGGTCATGTTCATTCGGGGGCGGCTGATTGATGGGTTGAATGAGAGAAGAGCAAACGAGATCCTTCTACTTTTGGGAATCGAGGGCTCCGAGGGCCGACCGCGGGGTTATATGAGCGGCTAGAGCGGTCCCTTGATCGGGTTTCCCGTTACAGCGTTTCAATTTTTTGACCTCGTGATGCTTCGGCCCAACGCACCTTGCCTATGTTGATAATGTGCCCGCATATTCACCGTTCTAATTGATAATACCCTTGACTGGGAGCCATTCAGAGATGTTAGGAGGCGCATTGCTGCCTGATATGTTGATTTGAGGGCACACCATTGCGGAATCGACTGTGCCGGGGAGGTGACATACTGTGAAGCCCATCGGAGCTCGACACACTTTAGGACGGACTGTTCCCCTTGGATGCTTCGGATAGCTCCAACTGTCGAGCTTAGGCGCAATGAGATCTTGGACAGACGATCTTCAATGGGATGGCCCTTCCAATCACTTGTTCCGAGGCATGGCATCAATGACTACCTGTTGAGGATGAATGTCAGCAGTGAAGAATGCAAGACCAGCCCCCAAAACTTTATCACCTAGACAGAGCGCTTTGCCAAGTAAATACGGAGTACCACACGAAGGAAAACCGCCTCTATGTGCGGCGCATTACTCACTGGTATGTGGCCACAAATTCCCTCCTCTGATCAATGCTGGGAGCCTGGAATGGTAACTTGAGGTGGATCCATTTTGTCCATCGTGTTGTGACCTAATATTGGAAATGCGACCTGCGTGTCGCCCAATATCCACGACACAAACAATTGTGGTATGAATAAGTGATTAATAAATGAGAACATGGTGATTGAAGATTCATATTCTCGGGGTTAGTGTCATCGGAAACGAGCCGCCCATCTCACACGGGCAAGCTTACACCTCGTACATGGGTGATTGGCATGTTGGAGGGTCATTTGAGCAGCTTGATCGTGGAGACTAGTCAATCCAATGAGTGCCTGTGGATTTGCGAGACTGTTTTATTACGCTGTGGGTTTTTCTCTCAGCCATATCCCCATTGCTCCAAGGCCGGACTTGGGGGCCTCCACATCTTAAAGTTGTAAGATGCTGTTACCAAAGCAATCATAGAATAAGCGGTGACAACAATCCCCCCCAGGTAAAGTGGTTAGCCGTCTTGTCACTTGTTGAATACGTTTGCAATTCACATGATGCGGCATGTGCCGGTGTTGACAGAACTTCTGGTACGCCGGTAGGATTACTCATGTTGAACGGATGTGCTGTGCAGAATGCACAATGTTTGTATCAGTTGCTGCAGCAGCCTTGGCAGCCTCTAATGCTGAAACTAAGTCCCGCTAAAGCTGAAGGGGAAATGCATATCTGGAGGATCGCCAGTATGAAACTGTGACTCCAAGGCGTTGTTGTTGATCAGTACCTTATTAGTTCCCGAGATGGAAACGGGAGAAGCTGCCTTGGAACGATCGCACGTGCGAGGATGAAAATAGACTCCAGTCTGTTGGTTCGTGAGCAGAGCAAGCTCCCACGCCACTGGGATGTCGCTAGACCAGAGTTGGCAGTGTCATCCATAATATCCGGCACTCTCCACCTGGATTCGAGCACCCCTCACTCCCCACAATGGCATGCTCCGTTCGGAGAGTTCCAGGACTCCGGGACATCAAGAGTGTCGAGGACAACAACGGAATTCCGCCGTTGGAAGGTGAAAGTCCGCAAACGCTGGGTGGGCTGCCAAGGAGTGATCCAAGCGCGCCGAGGCACACGAAGCTGGTGGTGTAATGTCCTTTGCTTCGTCCGGCTGACGAGGGCTGAAGGCTTGTGTGGGTTCGTTATCTCGACCCCTTTATATTACTCTGCGCATCCCTGTTTCAAGCTCCCACAGGATCCGACGACGCCAGACTAGAGTGATCGGAAACTGAGATGGAACGGAGATTGTCGAAAATCGATGCTGCTCCTTCCTCTGCTGCTGTTTGAGGTGATGCACGTGATGAGCGGGCTGTGCGACAGCCACAGGGAAAGAGCGAGTGGGTGGATTGGGTGAGAACGGACATGGCGCCATCCAGACGCTTAACCTGAACCTGAACCTCAGCCCGAACAGAACAGGAATCTTGGCCGAAAACGTCCCAACCGCCACCGGACAAGTTTCTCCTTTTCGGTCTGGGCGCTGCTCAGGATGGAAGATCACTGGCCTGAAAGAATCTAGCCTTATCGATCGCTGACTAGTGGCCTGGCTGGTTGCTTTGCAGCTTGCCTTCGGACTCGGCCAGATCAAGCCCGCCGCGGTGTATACGGCGATCAGGTCGCACGGGTAAGGGGTCTTTGATCTGATCCGAGGCCCTGGGCGATCCAAGGCCCTCTTGGTGCTGTGGCGGCCGACGTTGAGGTGAGACGGTGCTGTCAAAGACAAAAGTTCAATCCGAGTGTGTGTCCGCGCACTGACTCAGATTCGAGACGCAGGGCACACCACACGGCAACCCCCGGTGCAAATTAGCACCTATTATCGCATGTAAGCCTCGTCTGGTGCAAGGAATGGTGTCCCCAGGCTGCCACGTTATTGGCCCGTCGCTGCGCTCTCGAGACCTGGCGGATGGGATTTTTTGACGAGCGACCAGGGCCTTCTTCTCGATCGGGCCGCACCTCAGGCCAATTTGTTAATAGTCCAGGTGAAGGTGGATGTGGATGGATGGGATGAGGAACTAGCCCGGCAAAGACTAAATACCACGACCTTCTCGCCCTCATTTTATTTTCTTCGGCCCCTTCGGGGTCTCGAGCTAGGCCAGAAACCTGAGAGGCGATCATTCAAGCTTGTCCTCGTCGCTAATTTCGTCACCCAGGGCACTCCTCACCCATTCACCAAAACATCCATCGAGTCCTGCGACTTTTTCCCATCTACATCCGCGTGCAGCCATCGCACCGCTCCATCGCCGCCGTTTGTCGATCATTTCCCCGGCTCCAGATGGCTCTGCACGAGTAGCCTCCAGCCTGCGTCGACACCCTGGCTCTTTGGATCCGACTATGATCTTATCCGACCGCCGCCACGATGTTTCTGGCTCAGGTTGCAGACGCACTGCATGCCCATCATTTTGGCCTTCTCCTTCTTGTATCCGCCTTCGCCGCCATTCTCTACCGGCATCTCCAGCCTAGACCGTTTCCTATCCATATTCCTCTCATCCGCGAGAAGCCCGACGCTCAGCATTTCAGCATCTGGACCCGTATCGCTTTTCATTTGAACTGTTCGTCACTTTACAGTGAAATTTGGCACAAAGTATGTCGGAACAACTTTATCATCCCGCGCGCATCGGCCCCGTTGAATCCCCACTAATTTAATCGTCTCCAGTTTTCAAAGAAGGGAAAAGCAGTTGCAGTACCAACCCTTGGCTTGCGCAATGAGGTCTTCCTGCCTCACAGCTCGTTGCCATGGGCGCTGTCCCAACCTCTCCGTGTCCTAGGCATGTGGGAGGCCTTCAACGAGCACTTTCAACTGGTGCACAGTCTCGGTGATGAGAAATACATGACTGACACCTGGCCTCATCTTCTGTCAAGGCATACCCTCACTCACGAGATGGATGACCATCTGATGGACATCCATGAAGAGGTCAAGGTTGCTATAGATACATATCTGGGCCATGACACCGAGAACTGGAAGACGCTGAACCTGCTCCAAACCGTGAGAATGATTATCGCACAGACGGGCACCCGCTTTACCTTGGGAATGCCTTTTTGTATGTCAAGACCCTCATTATGATGACAGTGAGAATGCTAACGCTCGCAAGGCCGTGATCAATCATATCTCCACACTATCAAGGATACTGTTGACAGTATCGTCATCAATGCGGGTGCTACGGGCTTCTTCCCGGCACCCATCCGTTCCTTTCTTGGCCCCATTGTCTGCTGGCCTACACACCGTAAAATCGATCACCTTGCAAAGAAATTCTATGACATGGAGTTCAAGAGCCGTCTCCAGGACATCTCAAGCGACAACCCCGACCAAAAGTTGGATCTCGTCCAGAAGATGCTTCGGCACGCACGGAAACACCGCCCCGAAGAGCTGGCCGTCGAGCAGATGACCAGGCGCGTGTGCATGTCCAACCTCGCCTTTATTTACCTTGCAAGTTTCACTACTACCAACCTATTTTCGAATTTGTTAGCTTCCGACCCTCAATACGATACAGTCGCCGTTCTCAGAGAAGAAGCGGCCCAATTTCTAGCTACAGAACCCGACCCTAGGAAACTATGGCGCCGGGAAAACACCAACAGATTAGTCCATGCCGACAGCTTGATGAAGGAAACCTTGCGTCTCAACTCGGTTCCGACGAGAGCCCTAGCCCGACAAGTGATGGTTGATGGAGTGGTCACAGATGCCGGCGTTCCACTCCCCAAAGGCACAATCATTTCCTTCGTCGCCCAACCCATGCACACCGACCCAGACCAATACGTCAACCCACTGCATCTGGACCCCTTTCGCTTTAACCGCTTGCGCGATGAGGAGACATCAAAGGAGAAGGACGGACCAGCTCGTGAGATAGGGGGAGAAGGAGATCCCAACAGTTTCCTCTCGACGGCAAAGCTCCTGGCCTTTGGCCGTGGGAAAAACTCCTGCCCCGGGCGCTACCTGATGGACTACCAAATGAAGATGCTCCTCGCGTATCTCGTCCTCAACTACGACGTCAAACTGGCAGATGAGCATCAAAACCAGCGACCACCCAGCCGATGGATCCTCGAGTTCATGTTCCCGTCCGGGGAGACCAAGTTCCAATTCAAGAGACGGAAAAATGCCCCAAGCTGGGGGGCCAAGTCGGATAAATAGCCCTTCAGCGGCAAGCAAACCCACCTTCCTTACCTTATGACTGATGACACACATGGCGACTCTTTTTCTTTTTGTTTCTGTACAGTACAGCATCGGCACTAAGACGAGCATAGCACAAGCAACCTGCGTAATTATATAAAAATAATGATAATGATTAATTTATCTTGCTTCTACCTACTTTCGCTTTCAACGTCCGAGGAATGCACCGTACCAACACATATGACGATGATGATATTGTGGCTTAGATCCCCTGAGTGCTGATGATGATGAATGAGTAACAATGCATCTTTGTGAGAAAATATGCAATCAATCTCATCGTGCCCTTCTCACCTGCATGATAAGCCCACCAACTGGCCGCAGAGATCATGGTGACCCCACATGACTCATTGTGATTATTCGACCTCAATTGGCTTTATTAACACCCTGAGTCGCGATCAATCAGCCATTGGGGAAAAAAAACATCGAACACCATTAATTAGAAACCACACTCGATATCTATCTAGCACCATGGACTACCCAATAATCCCCGGCACCGAGCTGATCCGTCAGCCGGGTCCCCAGTACGATGTCACCGCCGACGCTTTGACTTCAATCCCCGCGCTCACGTCCCCGCCGTTCCCCAAGAAGGGCGGCAAGCACATCTTTGCGTTCTGGCACTCGGGCATCGCCACGCTGCCCCCGTACCTGAAGAGGAATGTTCTGTCCTGGTACAGGCGGTTCGCGCCTCTGGGATGGAACATCTACGTCCTCGATTGCGTTGCGGACTCCCCCCTCCACTTCTCCCTGTATATTGACGCCGCCTCGCCGTCCGTGATCCCGCAGGCCCTCATCGACGGCACTCTCGGCGGTGGATACGCCTCCCAGCACACGTCCGACCTCGTGCGGTACCCTCTGCTGATCCATTATGGTGGCGTCTACCTGGACGTGGGTATCCTCCAGTTCGGCGACCTGAACTGGCTGTGGGAGGAGCACCTCGCCAACCCGGACTCGCCGTACGAGTTCGCGGGGTACACGATGGGGGAGCCGCCCGAGCACGTCTCCATCGTCAACTTCGCCCTCATGTCCGTCGCCGACTGCCCGCTGGTTCTCCGCGCGCACAGGATCCTCATCAAGCTGTGGGAGGGGAAGACGAGCACCGTGGGCGCGCACAGCCACCCGCTCGTGTCGCATGTGCCGCTCATGCGGGTTCCGCCGTCCGTTTCGGAGGGCAAGGGAAACATGGACATTAATGACGAGAGCATGACGGATTACGCCATCCAGATCCAGGCGATGGGCTCTGCGCAGCGCTGGCTTGACGAGGCGGATGGGTGGAACGGGCCTGAGTACGTCCGCGACAAGTGCTGGCTGTACAACATGCTGGAGATGGCCTATGTGAACGAGAACCTGACGGACTGGGACAGCAAGCGGCAGTTTGAGCTGTTTGCGCTGGATATGCCGAGGAGCGGGGAGGAGGAGACGGCGGACCAGAAGCTCGCGAGGGAGATTGTGGAGAAAAGCATCGCGCAGAGCTGGTGTTTGAAGCTGGCGCACGGGTTCTCCGCGAAGCTGTTCGGTGCGCCCACGTTGGGCATGCATTGGAGGGCGAACGACGGGAGTGACTGTGGCCCGGGGACATATGGCGGCTGGTTGAGGTGGGCGATGTCGAACCTCGCGCAGAAGAACCCTCCGGCGGCTTTGAAGATACCAGCATATGAGCCGACAATGGTGAGCAGCCTAAATGATAGACTCTAAAACCTAATTACCCATAGATCTTATAGAAAATAGAGAACTCTTTGTTGTGTCTACAGTAGTGTGATGGACAGATTGACGAGTGTGCCGAGTTTGTCAGTACCGGCTTCCCAATATTTGAGGCGTTGCCAGTTGGCAGGATTGTCTGGCGCCAGCTTGGCTCGGGCTAGCTCACCATATGTCGAGATGGGATTACCTTTGGCATAGAAGGCCCTCTCAATTTCCCATTCCTCCCGTGTCCGCGCTTCCCACAAGGACTTGGGTGAGATGAGGGGCAGGTGATCAAAGTGTTCGTGAATGCCGCATGCCACTTGTAGTCGCGAGGCCATGACCTGGCGCATGATGAACCAAAAGGCAATGATTCTATGGTCGCAGGTCAGCCATTGAGTGAGGCATTGGGTTGTTCAGAAATCTAGGTTCTTTCTTACCGGCGTCGGGTCTCGGCAACGATCCAGTCCTCCCAGGTCGGGCTTGGATTCGTCTTCTCCGTGGAAAAAAACTCTAGTTGACTAGTGAGCTCAAGGCATCGCACCGTGAGATTCTGCAGAGGCAATTAGTTCGAGCTTGAGGCTTCTACTGATTGAGAAAACTGCGCACCCAGTATGTCTGGACCAGACGTAATCCACGACTGACCATCGCTGGCTCATAGTCGATTTTGAGCATCACGGAATAGATGAGAACGCACTGTATAGCATGCTGGACTGAATATATGTCCATCCTGCTCAGCTATTTGGACGTTAGTCATTGGTCAAACGTGGGTGGTAGAAGGGCGGGCTGAGAAATATTACCTCAGACTCGATGCGGGTAACTTCAGCATCAACGGTACGCCAGAGGAAGGAGGCAGTCTCGTCGGTCCGAGTCTCAAAAACCTGTGCAATCCCTCGACATGTTGAGATTCTTTCAGGCATGAAAGCACTGTATGATGGGATGTGCATGAACGGTGGAAGCGTCTGGTTGCGGAGCATCATCTGCGGAAAACAAGACATGATGTCGAACGCGAGCTCGACGGTGTGGCACACTTGATGCAGGCTGTATCGTAGAGGTCCAAGCTGGTTATGAGGACCAGACAGAGCGTGCTGGACGGTTGGACTCATGTTGTGCGACATGGCAAGGTTGAACCACTCGCCCACGTCGGGTTTTTGAAGGTCGAGTTGCAGGTCTGCCAGTTCCAGATCGACGTCAGCCAGATCTAGAACACTGTTGTCGGCATCAAAGATGGCTATATCTGGACTTTCCAGGGCGAATCCCGAGGCCAGGACCAAGCTGTTAGCTGGATCCGGCGAAGACGTCTGGCTCTGGCGAACCACTCGAGGATCCTCCTCCTCGGTAGGCAGAGCCGTGGTGAGCTGCTGCTGGGCGCGGCCATGGGCAATCTTGCGCGCTGCCTCATTGTAAACGCACTCAATGCCCCTGGACTCGCATCGCGCGCATCTGGGCTTCGTGAAGGAGCATTTTATTTTTGAAGAACTGCAAGCAGCGCATGAGACCGGCCGGCCTTTGCGCTTGGCCTGGGCACGCCGACAATATGACACATGGCGCTTGTAGGCGGTTTCTGGGTGAATGGTCAGCCAGGAGTATTTATCGCGCTGCACTACAAAAGAATTGGTGGCTTACCTAGACCGAACTCCTTGTCGCAGATGGGGCATTGCCTCGCCGAAGAAGCTGACGGCCCCATGAAGCCGGTATCATTTGGTCTCATGAGGTCGTAGATGGTGATGGATGAGGTGAGTTGATCAAGTCCAGTGAGGCTAGTGGGATGAAGGCGCTGTAAAGTCTCCAGTTCCAGCGAACACCCGTTGGCTGCTGACAAACTCCAAAAAGTAGCGATACAGCAGGAACCGGTTAATTCTTGGTGTCTATTATGTACATATACATCTAACCAGCAGGCTGGCTGGCTGCCCCTGTATTATCTCCCTAAAGTCCGCTACAGCCACAGGGAAGTTTTCAAATGTGATCTAAGCAATTAATTGGAAGTCAATCAATCATTGAACGTTTCACTCTATGCTTGTGCCTCTATTCTGAAGAGTATATGAACATGGTCTACATAAAATCCCAATCTTTATCCAAACAACCCCCTACCAGGGAAGAGCTTGGTCCGCGCGGGTAAAGGTCCCCGTTGGACCATCCTCGCCCAGCGTGGCCATCTTCACCAGCTGGATAGCTCCCTCCTCCGTGGTCGTGCCAAACTTGTGCTGCGTCAGATTGCTCGACACAAGCCCAGGACAGACGGCATTAACCTTGGTCCCTGTGCCTTGCAGCTTACGGTCAAAGTTGGACATGAGCATGTTAACCGCAGCCTTGCTCACATCGTAGGCCGTATAGTCAATAGGGTACCAAGGGGTCGTCTTGTCGAGGGACATGGTGATGCTCGCCATGGTCGTTGAGACAAACACCAGGCGGGCAGGCTTTACCTTGGCCTCCTTGAGCAAGGGGAGCAAAGCCTCGGTGAGGACGGCGGGGCCGGTAACGTTGGTTTCTAGGGTCTTGCTGTAAAGATCCCACGTATCCTTGAATTGCTCGGGCTTGGTGTCGATCAAGATGCCCGCATTGTTGATCAGGACGTCCAGGTAGCCAAAGTCCTTTTTGATTGTCGCGACGGCGCTCTCAATGGACTCGGGCTTGTTCAGATCTAGTTGGACCGCAGAGGCCTTGTGACCAGCAGCCCGGATATCCGCTGCGGCCTTCTCGCCAGCCTCGAGGTTTCGGGAACCGATAATCACATGGTAGCCGTGATCGCGGGCCAGGCTCTTGGCTGTGGCCAGCCCGATGCCCTGGTTGGCTCCGGTGATGAAGGCGATTTGGCTTGGAGCAGAGCTCATGGTGGATGGATAAGGGATCAAAGTGTGGTATTAGGGATAGTAGAGTATGTCTCCTGTGTTTGTTTCAAAGAAGTCGAGTTGTTTCTCCTGTGTAATATTGGTCTGAATGTCTTTCTTGTGCTTGTTGTGTTGTAGATATCTTGCCCTTTGGATCTGGGCTCACTGCCTTATATACTTGGATAATTTCTATATTACACATTCGCATATTGATAATCATCATTCTACTGACCAAGTTGTCCGATGTATAGTTTGAGTTCTATCCAACCCTAGTGTTATTTGAGACTTCATATGATCAGAGTCCACCGAGTCAGCAAGAGATTGTGAGTGGATCATTATCGGCCAAGTTGGCCGGCGCCTATCCTCAACACCACTCGGTCAACTTGGTCGTCGCAGTGGAGGATTTGTAAGCGCTAGGCTCGGCTGGGGTTTCAACTGATAGCGATGCCTATTTTGTTGATTGCCGGTTTTGGATGGGTATAAAATAATAGTTAAGGATTATCTAGGTATACTAGATAAACTATCCTAGACCTGCGATATCCCTAAAACAATCCACTATAGTATATATCCAATATTATACCGATAGCAGAGTTAATAATCAACGCTCGCCCCGCCATACGGTGTAACAGGATTACCATATGTCAAATCTTCATTTCCAAAAGATCTAATTCAAATCTAGCCCCTAAGCGTTACTGCTTTAACCTGGCCTCTTATTTCCTTCCTCCCTTCTTGCCTCCTCCCTTCTTGCCTCCTCCCTTCTTGGCTGCCATGGGTTTTTTGTTGGGGGCTCTGTTGATGCCACTTTGGGGGGATGGTGGAGGGGCGGGGGGGTTGAGAGAAAGACATTCTTTTGAGTAGTCGTCGCAGTACGTGCCAGGGGGGCATGCTCTCTCGCAAGGGCTTGACCGGGGACTAAGACCGTCTTGAGCATCCCTAGCCGCAAGCCAGGCTCGGGCCATGCGTTTGAATTTGATCTCTCGACGTTCCAGATCAATCTCCCTCTGCTCCAGGTCAAAGCCCGAGTCGCCGTATTGGGCGGCAGCACCCATAATTGAGGTTGCGAGGATAAGGACTGTAGAGACCTTCATTTTGGAAAAGTAAGTAGTAGTAGAGGTTGTAGAGGTTGATAAAATTATGCTGATAGTTAATAATTGATGCTGTACAGTAGCTTAATGATATCTACAAAATGAAGTTTAAAATACTGGGAAATTGTAGCCCCTTTATATTATTTCTCTTATTACTATTATCTCATCTCCTGGATTTAATAAGTACAATATGCATTTATTTTAATACTGCTTCTATCTATATAAATCAATCAAGAGGCTATGTAAGATGATGACCCTGGTAATGATGGTAGAGAGCTATCAAATTATAGGAATAAGTCCCGAAGCCGACTGTTTGTTAGACAAAGTTGAAAAAGAGAAGGTGTTGGTTGGATGCAGCTTCCAGCTTTGCATACCTTATTCAATTGACGGTAGGTCACTCCACACGTCGACGGTTATTGGCTGCTGGATTCTCAAACAATCAGCGACTGGTCGAGAGAAAATTAGCTCTCGGGTTATCCCGTCTTCGATGATGCTATCATGAGCTTGCGAGGAAGGTGTTTCGTGGTGTGGTACGGAAGTGTGCTTTGTACGCGCGTATGTTATGAACCCTATGAATACAATCAATAGCTACAGCCTCGAGCAGGTGAGTTTGACCCTGTCCGCCGTGATACTGATGGATACGATCAACAGCTACAGCCTCGGGCAGGCCAGTCAGACCCCTCCTTTATCCCGCTGACCGCGATCCAGATGAATGCAATCAGCGGCTGTAGCCTCGGGCTGCTTCGAGCGGGTTAGTCAGATCCTGTTTGCCGCAATGATGACAGATACGATCAACACCTGCTGCCTCGAGCAGCCTCGAGCAGGTAAGTTAGTTCCTAAGCACATAAAACCCCGGCTTCGTCAGCTTCGTCTACGCCTATGATAGCCTGCCAGCATCAACGGCCTTGTACACAGTTGACGTGGACCTAATTAACTCATGTAAGATGACGACCCTGGTAATGATGGCAGAGAGTTGTCTAATTATAGAAATAAGTCCCGAAGTTAACTGTCTATACACAGTTGACATGGACCCAACTAAATCATATCAAATAAGATGATGACTTTGGTAATGATGGCAGAGAGTTATTCAGTTGTAGAAGTAAGTCCCGAAGCTAACTGTTTATATACAGTCTCCCTGGCTAGACCCGTCATATGCAGGAGAAGCCGCTTCGAGTGGGTGACGTGTTGGTTGGTATTTTCGTATTATCGCTCGCTTCGTGAGGCTATATTTAGCTTTATACGGGTGAACCTCGGCAGCTCTCCATATAACTTTGTTAGCTACGGAGTAGATTCAGCACCATGGTCTTCTTCACCAAAACATCGCCTGACTATCAAAAGCTACCACCAACATTCTATACAGCATCCCTACTATCGCCAGCAGTATGTCTAACGGTCCTATCTCTATTGGCTCTACAGAGCAGTTTAACAGCCTTTTAAAATCCTCAAACATTGTTATCGCCGACTGTAAGCTGCCTATCCTACCTCACTATAACCGAGCCTCAGAAGCACCAGCTGCCTCATCTCGTGTCCAGCAGGCCCCTCCCCGCCTAATGCCTTATCTGCAAACCCCAACTCCTTTATTAAGGAAGGTTAAACATAGCTAATATTCCTCTTATCAATGCCGTTAGTCGAGACCGACTGGTGTGCTTCTTGTAAAGTAATTGCGCCTCTCTACGAACAACTTGCCAAGTCTCTGTCCCGCCCCAACGCCGTGACTTTTGTCAAGATCAATGGCGATGAGCAACCCGAGCTCAAGGGATATGGCGTCACAGGTTTTCCCACATTTCTTATCTTCAAGAACGGCAAATTGGAGGATACAGTCAAGGGAGCAGACCCCCACCAGCTTTCCGCTGCTGTTAATAAGATTATTCAGGAAGCCGGGTCTGTAAGCGAGACATAGCGCGGCGCCGAGATTCCATGAGGCTACAGTGACCAGATTGAACTCCAGAACATGAAGCTGTTAAACGCGGATAAGGATGCCGGTCCTGTTAGGGTTCTATCAGAGGATGTTGCCCTGGAAATCCAGAAACCTTTTACCTAAATACACTTGCATACCTATAACAACTTTAAGGGGTGGCTGGTGCTCTTCTCTGCGCTTAGTATATCTCCAGTGGAAAAAATCTTATGACTGTCTGCAGCGTGATGGGAGTTATAACTCTCGGATACGGGGGGATAATATAACTCTTACTGTTAAATAATATTCTCTATTAAATCTTATGCTACCAGATAATATTGATTTAGTAAATATTATCTTACTACCTTATAACCATTCATGCATTTGTGGCTGCTGAACAATTTATTTAATTCTGCCCCATTTGACTCATAAATATTGCAGTAGGATGGCCAAACAAGCTCCGGCCAAACTCTGCTGGTGAAAACGACTCCTTGTTCGAGCCAAAAACTGATTCAAGTCGAGAGTCAACACCTTTCAATATGACAACGCTGCAATATTCTGCACTAGATGCGGATAATGCCGAGATCAGACTCCTCGCTATTGCCCCTGGGGACTACGACGATGAGATATGCTGCTCCCTTAGTGTGGTGCCTCTCCGTAGCCGCAGATGTCCGCAATACGAGGCTCTATCGTACGTTTGGGGCGATCCCTTAACCGCGAAAGAGGTCAAAGTAGACGGAGCTCCTCACCCTATTACCGTCAATCTCGAATCGGCACTCCGCGATTTACGATACCCGTCAAGGAGCAGAGCGATTTGAGCGGATGCGATCTGCATCAACCAGGCGGATCTCGATGAAAAAAACCAGCAGCTCCCTTTGATGTGCAGTATCTATCAGAGGGCATCTAGGGTTGTCGCTTACTTGGGGCATTCGAACCCGTACCTTAGTACTTTGGAGCCTGGTCACATGTGTATGCTCGCAAATGGCCGTTGCTCAGCTCCTGGCGCTGGATAGGGATGACACTGCGGTCTTGGATCACACAGAAACGTGTGAGAGAAAAGGACATTTTGAACTTAAAAACATTCTTGGGTCTGTCTGAATTCGTTTTCCATCCATATTTCAGCAGGATGTGGACTTTTCAGGAGTTTCTCCTCCCACGTCGCAGGCCAATATTTGTTTTGGGCAAGAAGTCATTTCAAGTTGATCACATTTCTTTGCAGAATCTGTACCATAGACACTTGAAGGCGTTAGAAAATGCGGGTGAGCGGCTGTTGGGAGCAAATGAACCCGAGGCCCAAGAGTTACTGCGCCTGGTTGATGCAAGATTGGCACCGCTTTTCATGGACTTCAATCTATGTAACCGAATGCTGATTATGGACAGCATTTTGTCAAGGCCAAGGGAGTTCAGCATATTGGTTGTATTTTACATGACCAAACATCGGGATTGCTTCGATCCGCGGGACAAGATTTTTGCGCTTGTGCCGTTTATCCAACAACCGGTCCCGGCAATTTCTGAGCCGGACTACAGGAGGTCTCTGGATGACGTTCTTTTGGAAACCCTTTCGAAAATTTATCAGCGTAGTCCAGGGATGATACACCGGCCTTATGGCCACTCCGAGCTTCCAGTGTGCAAGATGCTTCAGGCCCTTCATGGATTCCAGACATCACTGCGGTAGATTCCCGAGTTGCGACGCCGTCCCCAGGTGCAACCATCACGTTGCGAATCTCTGAAGACTTCCTAGTCTTAACTATAGGAGCTCGCTTCATTGGAAAATGTCATCCATCACGAACAAGATTAGGCAGCGAGCCGGAGGAAATTCTACGACGCATTGCTAGACTCATGTACGCTGATGGAGAAGATCTACAATGCTTTGCAGGCTCAAAAATTGGAATGAGAAGGAATGGAAATCATGCCGGACGGATATTCGACGCATTATGGGCATGGACCCCCAGTTCAAGATGGCGAACTCGAGAGCATGTCCGAGCGCTGCTTTCCATTTTTAGAACGATCGCACGACACGAGGGCATTATGAAGCTTGATGATATTCCGTTCACCGCAGAGCAGAGAAGCAATCTCCCTGAAGCCGAAATTGCTGCAAGAGATTTCGCCAACAGAGACTTTTTCTGGACGGATACGGGGCTCTTCGGAGCCTGTTCGGACAGACTGCAAGAGGGCGACACTGTGGTCATTACATCTGAATTTGATCGTCCCACACGCCCTGATCCCTCAGGTGAATCCAACCACTATTCTATAGTTGATTGGGCCTTTGTTGAAGGGCTCAAAGGTGCGGCCGTTGATGCACAACTTGTGAACGAAATCCAGGAAACACCTTTGAGCGACATCTACATTCACTAAAGGCACACAATTTCAAGCACCTGTTCAGCAAAGTAACTGAGATCCTTTCTAATGATTGCTTCATACCTACTCACGCCTCAAGCGTACGGGGTAGTCGATAGAACAGATCGACAAGGCCTCTGCTGGGGTGGCATTGAGTGTTGCAAGACGGGTCGCTTTTTGCACATGGGCACTTTGAAAGCCGACGTCTGGGGAAGCAAAAAGATGAAAGGATGGAAAGGGAAAGGGAAAAAATTATGCTTCTGCTCGGATTCGAAGACCCTAACCCCCATAATGTACCCGTTCTCTCCACTACATTCAAAGATATGAGGAAACTTCGGGCGTTCAACAGCTCGCGCAGGACAAGTTCATCACAGAGGCAGTCATCAGAGCGCGCTGACCACTGCGCCACAGGGGCTCTTGTTGAAAAAGATGCTTGGAGGACTTGTTTGTATATAAGGCATCACCCTCGCCGCGTTGGTTGAGCGCTGGCGTGTCGTCACGGTGCGTGCGCCGCCTCTGGGATGACGGTTCATGGACGGTTGCGTGCAATGCCAACCCGCTCCTCATCCCAATTTGTGAACCGACAGGACAGTAGGTAAAAGAGAAGACAGCACACAAAATAACAGTGATTGTTTTCTATTTCTTCGATCTGTCATTACCTTCAAAGTCTTTGTAGAATTCTTACCTCAATGTAATTAGTTAGTTGACATGTCATGTTGGGAAGTCAACGCAGCCAGCGGTTACTCTAGTATATCAAGTTGTCCTTCTCGAAAGCATGGAGCAATTGGCTGAGCCGCGTGTATAACTTACGAACCAAGGACTGGGTTTCTCAGGATATGCGGTAGCAGCATTCATCGACAAGTAGAAGGCATTCCGCAAGGCTTGTCCGGAAGGGGAGTCGCCAGGGAAATGGCCAATTGGTGTTACTAGAGCAGAGTAAAAAACGAGGCCTCAGCGAGAAGAATCCGGTGAAGACAAAAAGAAACACTCGAGGAAAACAATTCCATCCCGTAATCGCATATTTCCATATAAATTCATCACACATTCGCATCGTCGTCGGTCGACTCGCCACAAATCCAAGCCTTCTCCTACGCCAAAAACACCTCTTGCTCCCTCGCGCTCTTCTCCAAATCGAGGAATGTCCAGATTCCCGCCGTACTTACCACGCTCAGGGCGAAGAGGAAGTAGAACGGTGCGCTGTTGTTGGTGCCCCCAGGCGACGCGTCGATGATGGCGCTGCTGATGAAGGGGCCAATGAAACTCGAGGCCTTGCCGATGATGTTGAAGATGGAGAAAAAGAAGAACTCGTGGCCGCGGGGCGTGACGGAGCTGATCATGATCTGCGAGTAGCTGTACCATGGACAGACGAGGATCCCGTAGAACGCCTGGTACAGCCAAAACTCCCACTCGTTGTGGAAGCCAAATCGGTCGGTCCAGTTGCCGATCATGCCCCAGCCGTCGAGGAGAATGATGCCTATCATGACGACGTTGAACATGGTCTTGGCCGTGAGGTTGAATCTCTTCTGGATCCACCAGAAGCCGCCAATACCAATCGCCTGCGTGGCAATGCCAACAATAAGCAGGTAGGTCAGCGTCAATGTGTTGAAGCTGACCACCTCGTTCTGCAGCGTGGCAATCGCGGTGACGGTTGTATTGAGAGAATCACCCAACAGGAAATACCCAGCGAGGAAGATCATGCTCTGCTTCAACCGCCACATTTGGGCCATGGCCTCGTAGATCTGCCAGAAGCCGACGGTGAACATGTTCAGGCCGGCAGGCACCATCATACCCGGCCTTGTCTTCTCCATGAAGAACCACGGCAGCGAGACGACAACCCAGACCGCGGTGGCGAATGCGACGAGAACCGAGAGCCCCCAATTGTTGTTGGCCGCGCTGGCATCGACATTGACGCCGAACATGATGCCGACGATAATGGCGAGAATGACAATCTCGCTGACGGACTGGACGTAGAAGGCCACATTGCTCAGCCTGCTCCGCTCCATCTCATCCCGGTGGTCCAGTTCCTGCTGGGTGATGGTCCCTTCTTCATACTGTCGCGCTGACTCTTTGAGCGTTTCGGTGTTGCGCGCAAGGGTTGGGAAGGCAGCCGTCCAGTAGGTCAAGGTGAGTTGGTAGCAGATGAGGCCGACAATATACAGACCAGCACCAGTCTTCCACTTCTCCGGGTCGTGAACACCGAGCCAGGCGAAGCCAATAGCATAGGCGAGAACAGACCAAACGATTAACACCCACCGGCGACCAGTACCAAAATCAGCGTAAGCGCCGATGAAGAGAAACAGAACAGCCTGCAGAGCAAAGGAGATGCCGTTTGCCACGAGGACAATACTGTTGACATTTCGTTCATGGCCGGCAAACATCAGCAGCCCCGTATCTTCCGGCGCGGCCTGAGACAGGAGATTCTGGAAGGCGGTCGGGCCAAAGTTGAAGAGGGCCAGGCCGTTGGCGCCGATGTAGTAGCTGTACCAGGACCAGATCTCGTACTTGGTGGTGGTGGGCGAATCGCCCGACGTTAGTGCCGGAAGTATGACATGACGGCGTCCGTCGTCTGCCTTGACCGGCTCCTCAAGGTCGATCGGGGCCTCGGCCGCCTTGATCGGGGCATCCTTGACTTCAGCCTCCGGACGGGGTACGGCGGAGGAATCTTGGGGAGGCGGCATGGTTGATTGGTCTCAATCACACGCGTTCTACAAATGTGATAGAATTAAAAGCCGAGCTCACTGATTGATCAATCAGCGCAACAAGGTAGTACTGAAACAAAAGCTTAACGTAAAGGTGGGAGGGGCGGCTGCTATATACTACGGTAGCCTCAATGCCAGAGATTTCTCGCTGACGACAGAGATGGGCAGATGGTAATATGGCATGCATCTAGACCCTCCATCCCAGCACAGACTGCAACGTGGGACGTATCTTGACTCGACTTGGCTGATAGCACCGTACGAAACGAGTTCAGCAAACGGCTGACCGTCTCCCCATGCAGGAAAACTGGGTAGTTCTCCAGGATGGGATGACTAGCAGAAGATCGTTCGGCAAATTGCTGCCGGCCATCACGAAATAATCCACAATTGCCAATTGCCTTGAAGCGTATGGAAGTTTTAAATGGCGCATGCGCTCCTTGAAACGGTCCTTCTCGCAGTACCAAGACCAACGAGCCTGCTTGTCTGGATCATATAAGCTCGGGGAAGGAGGGTGGCGATGCAGTGCTGCAGAACACCCTGTCTGCCCATATCGCGAGGCCGGGGCAACCAGGCGGGGCATGTTACATCCTGGGCCTCACTTGAAAACTCGAACAGAGTTCTGGGGCCAGTGGAGAAGTGCTTTAGGATCCGTGCCGAGCGCATTCCAGTGCGCAAGGCGGGGATTGTTGAAGCATAATCCTGCGTTCGGCGTCTGGCTGGAACGTGGCCGCGACGGGGCTGGCTTCGGATCAAATCGCATCAAACAACGGCGCCCGGGTCCTCGGTCCGCTGCGATGAGGCATGCGATGAGTATGACCTCTCGTCGCGCTGCTGTGGGGGTTGAGACTGTGGCTCCAGTCGCACAGGCGACTGGTGATTGTCTTGCACTGGGACATAATCTCGTCTCGACTCGAAAATCATGCCAAGGTTCCGATAAAAGGTAAAGTATCGCATAATTGGCGGCCCCGGGTCCCTCAGGCGAAACTGGCCGTCCGCTTGAGCAGCCTCGCTCCTCTGTCTCAACCTCGAGCGGATACAGTAGCCGTAAAGACCGTAGAGGATGAGTGGGGGCGCGAAGAAGACTAAGAGAGGAAGAAGGTCTCTGAGAGGCATGCTGGCGAGAATAAGACGTTCTTGATCAAGGCAGACAGTGTCTATCGTGAGAGAATTGAAAGAAGGCCACGGGAGATGAAGAGAGGGAAGCTTCTTGAATATGCGCTGACTACGGAAGGTACCTAACAGCCAATGTGGGAAGGAGCTGAGGGGACATGGGCATGAAACACGCCCATCAGTCTCCTGCGCCAATGAGTCAGAAGCCGCCAAGCCACATCACAAGAATTTCCAGCGCTCCTTGCCTTTCAATCTGAGATTTCTCGTCCATGAAGTACCACAAAGAGGTTCTCATTCACCAAGAGCAGCCGGTTCTCACCAGTAGCACGATGCCAGCTCAAAGAAGGGAAGAAAAACAAAACAAAATCCAATAGCGGACTGAGGAGGTTTAAATATGAACATTCTAGGCAGTATCCGCGATCGCTTTAGTGTGGTCCTAATTCATACCTATCAACAAGCTTAAATTGAACATTGGCTGAAGGTGGCAATGCAAGCAAGGTGACATTGGAATCGAGACACTCCGACATAGGGATGCTTATTTTCGAGTTTGCGACCGGGATCTCCAGATTATTGAGCGATGAACAATGTATATGTATAAGAGATAATACAATACATATTATCAATTGATCTCGGTTTGTACTAGTAAATCATTCTATTTATCGTAGACAGTGGTCTGTTTACCGCTGCTCTTCCATTAAATGTCCCATTTCTCCAGTCACCCACTTGGCAGGCCAACAGGACAAATTAAGGCAGTGATCCTCACTGCTCGGTCCTGAGAAAGGTGAAAAGGGTGGCAAGGCCGTACCATGCTGCTCTGAGGTTATCCAGAATTACGTCGCACGTGTACTGCTTGTTGACCTCCCACGTAACCAACAGATGTGGCTATGAATATTCGTCGCGCATTGTCGTGAGTACTGTTAGCATACTGAACAACACACATACATGGTGAATTTCAGACTAACAGAATATTACTGAACAAGACATTGATTGAATAGTCTTTGGCTTGTGTATAAGCTAAGCATAGCTACACTGAGCCAACCGCACACGCGCGAATTCCGACACTCGCATAACCTGGAAATCAAAAGGTGGCTCTCGATAGTACACTAACTTATGATATCCATAGTTTCTCGCGCCTTTTCCTTGTGATTAGAGTATCTGCGACGGTGCACAGAGGAACAATGAGCGGCGTACGCCAAAGAGACGCTCTGCCACGCGCCGCGCTCATGCTTCATGAGGGCAACGGAAATCCGTTGTGCTTAAAAACGAGGGTGGAAACATCTTCGTTACGTGTCATCCACCCTCTCAAATGATAGATCAGTTTTACGGGAGAGGCAATGCAGTTTGTGTCCGGTCCTGTGCGAATGGCATCCATCCATCGAATAATTTGGGGGCCAGGCCGTAATGGCGAGCCACTTGAGGACCCGATACCACTCAATGATGTGGACCACCCGGCCCGTACAGTTGGCTTGCTCCTCGGTACTACTCTAATCTTGACCGGCGCCTCAGCCAGGTTGTGCAGCAGTGTCATCGAAATAAAGAGGATATCTGGTGCAGTTGAATGTTTGCACCTCCAGAAGCTATACACTTCCCTTGACACGACCGAAGCTCTTCCTACCTCTTGCTCCAGCTGATAATGCCTTGATCTTAAATGAACATCGGCGCTGTAAGGGAGGGTTAGCCGTGGAGAGTTCTTATTTGTCTAGCCGTGACGAAATGCCCACCTGTACATTGACATAGAGAAGGGGGGGGCGGTGTTGAATCCTCCCCAAAGTACCGCTTCTCAGCCAATAACGCCTTAATCACAAATTCATATTGGTTTCGTAGGGGAGGATTGTCTGCGGGTGCGTCGTATTTCAAGTCACATTTTCCAGCCGCGGCGAGGTGTCTGTCTGTGCATTGAAGTAACGCCTATCTACCCAATGTTGCCCGACCTCCTCTCGGTTCCAGGAAAACTCCCAACAACGACTTACACTTATCCAAAGAAAACCCGGTGTGCTAAGAAAACAACATTCATTAACCCATCATGCAAGTCTGAAGGCGGCCATGGAAACCCGGAGTTCAGTTGCTAGATCGCAGCCCGAGTCGTCGGGACTTCAGGCTGTACTCGACCCAACCCTCGAAGTAACACCACCTGATGATGGAATGATTCCCGTCAGCTCTGGGGGGCTTGTGAAGCCAGAAGGGCAGCCCCAGTCCGCCACGCTCGTGCCAACTGAGGAGAATATCAGCGAAGCGCAAAAGAAGCCACGGCGGCGACGATACTACATCATCGGCGCCGTTGCCGCCGTCCTCATTATTCTTGGAGCTGTCTTGGGCGGATTTCTTGGCTTGAGGAAGAAGGCTCAGACAGAAGTGTATTATACAACCTCGAATGCAGTGGTACCACGCTACTCTCGCCTTGCATTCTCTTCGTGGCATGATTCAAAGGGGTTCGTGAGACACATATTCTACCAAGAGGCGAACGGGACACTCCGGACGTGCATGTCCACTGGCGCGTCCCCTGACTTGGATTCTGTGGAGGACAGTTCGTGGGAGCAGGCGGCAAACCTCAGTCCCGACTACCGAGCACAAAATACGTCGGGGTTCGCCACAGGCCTGACAATTCAAGATTCCAACGGCAATGGGAATGGGAAAGCTGTCAGTAATGCATGTTTCAATGGGTGCGGTGTGATCAAGATGTGCTAACTATCAAGCCTAACCTCAGCTTCAAGTCGTGGCATTCTACCTCAATACTACGAGCTTCGTCAATGCTGTAGATTACGGCCGTTCCTTCCAATACATCAGCGACAGCATCAATTACAAAGACTATCAAGCCTTGGAGGGAAGCAGTTTGGCCGCGTACTGGCCCTATGTCTTGTTCCAATCCCGCCTCGGGCTCCTCCAGGTAATCAAATATGCCTCCGGCTGGACCACACAGATATCATCAATAAGAGCAAGGGACCGATCCGCGATCGCCGTCGTCCCCACGTCCAGGAACTACACGGAGGTTTCAACTGCGGGACGAATAGCAGTGTTTTACGAAGACCAGGACATGAAGTTGAGTGTGTGGGAAGACCCTCTGGGCATGGGCCAAGGTACAAAGTTTGCGAATCAAACCGCGTGGAACTCATGTACGCCATTCCCTTCGACACCACTAAACTTGCCATAGCATGGATAGTCGCTGACCACGTATTCGTTAGCATTCCCTGACATTAAGCTATATGGGTCACCGATCGCAGCACTCGCAGTGGCAGCGTCGAGTGATGACGCAGACAGTAAAATACATACATTTGTGTTGTATCAGGACCGGGATGACAAAATTCAACAACTACGGCGAGAAGGGGCGGAAAACGACTGGCAGTTGTCCACACCTGGTGCCTTCAAAAATGCCGACCCATTAACGAGCATAGCGTGCGTCACAGGCCCAGCATGGATGAATGGGTTGACACCTGATGAGAAGCCAAACGAGGTGAGGGATTCTGATAGGCTGCTTGAACCGGCATCGGACCTAACCAGGTGCGTGTTCCTAAGCGGCGGCAACGTGATGGAGACGCGATTAGACGGGGTAGACTGGGCATCCCCGACGCCGGTCTATTGTCGGGCTCAGGTCAAGGCCTCGGAAGGCACATCTTGACGTTGTCCGTCTTTCAAGTCTCGTAAGGCTATGTCTGTGAGCTAAGGAGTTGGTTCTGGCTGAGAGAATACTGAGCGAGGCCACAAACTATGTAGCAGCAACAAATACGGCCTGTCAAAAATAGATTTGGTATGAACCTGAAACCTCTCATCGCAACGAGAACCCAAGATGTTAAGTTTTATCGCCATGGGACCTGATTCAATTGGCTGGGTAATCTCCACAGGATTGCTTTTACTCTTCACGATATCCATGATATGCCCAGTTTTTCTCCTACCTAGATTTGCATTGCATGTAGAAACGACAGAGTTAGTTGCAGACTCGTCGGCGGGTTGGTATACCAAGCTGACGATGCTACTTCTTGGCCCCCCACCACATCCCGGGAACACTCTCGTATTCCGGCTCAGAGCCCCCAACTTCTACAATCCTCTCGTCCAAGCCTCTTCCTCTTAAATCCGTCCAAGCCCTTGAGTAAACGGCACAGGTGGCTCATCGATACGGCGACAGCCCACCATGTCAGACCAGGTAACCAAGGACGCAGCCCTCATCTACAACTACCACCGCCTCTCCCACACCCCCTCGCCCGCCGACGCCATCTTCTGCCTCTGCAGCCTGGACACCCGCGTCGCCATCCGCGCCGCGGACCTCTACCTCGCCGGCCTCGCCCCCCTGCTCATCATCTCTGGCGGCTCCGGCGCCCTCACGGCCAGCCGCTTCGACGAACCGGAGGCGGTCATCTTCGCCCGCCTCGCCCGCCAGCGCGGCGTCCCGGAGTCGGCCATCCTCGTCGAGCCGGCCTCGACGAACACGGGCGAGAACGTCCGCTTCACGTACGCTCTCCTGCGCGGGCGGGGATTCCCACCCCTGAAGTCGCTCGTCCTGGTGCAGAAGCCGTACATGGAGCGCAGGACGTACGCGACCTTCTGCAAGCAGTGGCCCGACGAGGGGGTGAGCATCGCGGTGACATCCCCGCAGTACGAATTTGGGGAGTACTTTGACGCGGACAACCCGCGCGAGCTGGTGATCAGCATCATGGTAGGCGATCTAGATCGGATCCGCGAGTATCCCGCCAAGGGATTCCAGATTGAGCAGGAAATCCCCGCCGAGGTGTGGGAGGCTAGGAACAGGCTGGTTGCAGCAGGTTATGACAAGCATTTGCCTAGATAGACGCTCTGATTCCTATTAGATTTAATGATTTTCGTTAGACCCCGATATAAAGCTACTTTTTTGTTCCTTTTGCTGTGCCACTTATGCTATTCACAGTCGCCTTGATGTAGCCCTGGAAGCTTTCAAAGATGACCGCATCGTGGCCTTCCATCCACCGGCACCCAACAGAGAGGTCATCCTTCGTCACCCGTACTCGAACCTGGAAACCAAAAACAATCGCCGACGGCTCTTTCTTGACTTCTTCTTTGCCCTCCTGTTCTTCAACTTCCATTTCCCTCTTTCTCTTCCTCCTCCACGCACGGTTCCATACATTAGCCTCTGCCCGGCCGATGCCCTCCAGCCTCTCTTGATCCCACTCCCAGCTCGCGAGCTCCAAACCTCCGATGTGTCGCCGCAACTCATCAGCAAACTCCCCAATCTTCTCCGGGAGAGCAATCTTCAGTGCCTGCTGCTCTGTAGCCGGGGGGAGGTCGATCTTCGCCGCCCCCGCCTTGGACGCGACACCCCTCGCGACGCTCTGCTCCGGCCGCATCGCCTGGAAACTCCACCCGACAGCCCACCGCCTCGTCTTGCTCCCCTGCACGAGCTCCGTCACGGCGTAGTTATCGATCCCTTCCTTCTTCAGCCTCTCCACCAGCTTCGTCGCGCTCGAGAGGAATCCCACCATGCACGTGTACCATTGCACGCGCTCGCGGAGCTCCAGCGACTCATCCAGGATCCTGCCGACGAAGGCGACCTCGCCGCCGGTGGTGACCATTTCCGTCTCCGAGCCGGTGCATGCCGTGAATGGCTTCCTGGACTTCTGCGCCACGCTCTCGAGAAGCTCGTCCTTCGACGCGTAGAAGGGCGGGTTCGTCATGGTGAAATCTGCAGAGGAGAGCTTTGCATCTTGGAGAGGAATCATGGGATCGTCTTGCGTTCTGGCGAGGACGTTGATGCGGTGTGTCA
This sequence comes from Clonostachys rosea, assembly GCA_026958235.1. Taxonomy (NCBI): domain Eukaryota; kingdom Fungi; phylum Ascomycota; class Sordariomycetes; order Hypocreales; family Bionectriaceae; genus Clonostachys; species Clonostachys rosea. Next base: position 2,501,338 of record CP110205.1, read on the forward strand.
GCCCATTCCTCTTCACATTCTCCCTTGCGTATTCCAAGCTTTTGGCATCAATGTCTATTCTCCCGACGCTCGTTAGATGATGTTGGCCCGATTGATGATGGGCTGTGTAATTCATGTGCTTACCTGTAGCGACAAAGGACCAAGGTCGCTGCGTGCAACCGAGCAGAGGGTAGATGCAGCTCGCGCCCGTGCCAATGTCTATCCCGACGGCCTTGCGTCCCGGTTTCTCGTACGAACTTGTATCGAGTAGGTTTTTCAGCCATAATATGTAGTTGTGCCTGTTGGCCACCTGCAGCGTGTTCAGCTGAAGCCAATTTCAGGTCAAGGGAGGTCAATTACTCACAGGTGGACAGAGACGATCATCAGGCAGCTCGATATTAAGATCAAAATCGAGCTTCAGAAGTGTTTTCGTCAATTGCATTACCGACGCCGGGTCGTCAAAGTCGAGCTCTCGCCCCTTTAGTCTGGAATCACATTGAGCTGCCTGGTCTAGAGACGAGAATTGGAGGGAGCTTTGCCTACACTGCGGCGAGGTCAGGGTCAAGGCGCCCGAGAACCTTGAAATCCGGAGGATTTGCGTATAGGTCCTTGAAATGGCGGTCCTTGGATTCCTGGTCGGTCGCCATTTTTTGGCAAATCTTTCTTTCGTCACCCGACCTTTGTGAGTATGTGTAGGCGGGAAGATTCGAAGCTGTAGCCGAATGGGTGCGCTGTAAGTCAGTGACGTGAGAGGTGGAGCACCAAAGCTGGAACTTCCAACAGCTTAAACCTGCTGCTGTTCGTCAATTGCTACCCTAAAACACAACATTACACCAAATACCTTGACACCAAAGAGGAATATTTGCGGCAAGCCGTAAGACAATTAATAGGCAGATCAAAGAATGGCCAAATACCTATTCGATTGAGCGATTGAGAGGTGAAATTCACTGTTTAGCTGCAAAAATCTGATCCTAAATACTCACCTACCCAACTAATGAAAGAAATGCTTCGTTATTATCATATACTCATTGAGGAAATCCATCCCTTCCGGTCGCTCTTGACGGCATCCTACCACAGCAGGATTCGCCATCGCCAGCCATCCAAGACCTTGATGTCCCTCTCGTCAAGCTCCGTGTCTCCCATCTCTACGCGCGCAACAAGCCTCTTGATCCTCTTGTGCATCGTCCTCGCGACCCGCAGCGAGACCTCGTTCTGGAAGACGTAGAGGACGGCGAAGACGAAGAAGGCGATCTTGGCGAAGCTCCCGTTGCCCAGGACGCCCTCCTTGATGTAGTCGAGCAGGCCCTTGGATTTATTGAACGCGTACTCGGTGTCGTTGGAGGCTGCCAGGGACGCTTCGTCATCGCCCCGGCGGAAGATGCGTCGCACCAGAGGGATGAATGATGCACTGTTGATCAATTCGTCAGTCCAATCCGTCGAGCCATAGCTGTTTGCCCACTGCTGAGGAGTCTCCTGGCTGTAGCTTATCCTGGGAATTCCGGAGGTAACTTACATCGCTCCACCAAGAAGCCATTTACGCCAGCGGTGGTTCTCCGCGGATTTGACCATGGCCTTGACCTCGGCCTGCAGCGCTACGAGATCATTGAGCACCATCCCCTGCTGCGACCGGATCCTCGACTCCAGGTCCAGGGCCACCTTGCTCGAGTTCTCGGCGCGCTGGCGCTTGCGCTGGAGGCTGAGGTACTCCTGCAGCTGGAACTGGCAGCGGCTCTTGAGGGACGGGACGTCGGAGGGCAATTGGGAGACGGAGGTCATCATGGGCGCGGGGGCATAGCCAGCGTTCGCCACCGGTCCGTAGCCGCCGCCGCCCCCGTAGCCACTGTCGTAGACGCCGTCGTGAGGGCCGGGGCCCCGATATCCAGGGCTGGTGGCATAGTTGTTGGAGGCCCGTGGCACCTCATTCATGCTATGGGGGTGGTCAGGGATCTGGGACTCGGGGCCGAGCTTGAGGGCGATGTTTGGCACGGAGCTCGTGCGCGTGGGCTTGGAGGGGCCGTCCAGGTTCGCGAGAGACGGCGAGGACATGGGACGAGGGTCCATCTTGGCCAGAGGCACGTTGCCGATGCTGCTCATGGTGGGCGGATTGCGCGGGAGGAGGGCGATGGGGAAAGAAGGTGGCAGCACGGGGAAAGAGGAGCAGGCAGGGCGCCTGAATGAAGAGATTACAGTTCTCTATCCAGCGGGCTCTTGAAAGAACAGGACAGGACAGGTGTGGACCATGCACGAACACAAGAATGGGCGACGCAGCGATGTTGGTCGGTCACGTTGGACAGAATTATTCGGTGGCTGGGAGAAGCAGAAGGGCGGCACGGCGGGTTGAGCCGCCACTAACTGATGACGATGGTGCATGCGATTCGGTGGTCCGATGCACCACTAGGAGCATATCCATTGTTTACATAAGAAGCTGCATAAATACAGGGCTCATGGTGCGGTGACGCGACCTGAGAGGTGGGAGGACCACCGATCATCAAGGGTTTAATCCACTAAACATGCGGGAAGTGGGTTCAACGGCCAAGCGGGGTTACAGCCCTCTTCATCCCATCTCAACTGACCTCAAAGGTTCCATAGGCCATTCCATACACTCCAATCCAAGCTTAACCACGCACTAACTCAGAGAATATTTTTATGCGATGGCAGTACTACTAATTTCCATTTCACCACCTATATGTGTCGTCTCGTCACTGGGGCGTTAGAGTTATTGCAACGCACTTGGCACACCCAGGTTGTGATCCAAGCTAACAGAAGGTCATGCTTACTATGTTCACAATACTTTCTCATGGCAACAGACAACTCAGATAACTCGACTAGAGCGAATTCCGCTGAATTTACGGTTATATTTACTGATCATGACGCATTTTACGGCAGCCATTGAGAAGAGATATGAAAAGACACCACAGCAGTTTCAGTCTAAGCTCGCTACCGCCACTCTCAACGCCTTGCTGCCACCTACAATCCAACCTATTGGACCATCCCATCCAAGATAAACCCGGGTGCAGGATTACCACAAGGCCAAGCTGTCAGAGGTGTTCACGCCTTGATCCTTTAGCAGGTGAACGGCCTGGGTCCCGGGATCGTGTAGCTGGTCACGGGGGGCCAGTAGATATTGATCGTGACGCCGGGGTCAGTCGACTGTCCAACAAGTCAGCAACTAATCATAAATAAAATAAATGGTTTAGTGTTTCATACCTTGTACGCGCCGGGAATGCTAACAGTCGACGGCTTGCCGGTGCCAGTGCCCCCAATCACGTTGATCTGGGCGCACTCCTGGTAGAACTGCGCGCCAGGGTACCCCGTGGCCGAGTGAAGGGCCAGCATCTCCGCGCGGAGGAGGTACTGCCCGGACTCGATGCACTTGGGGATGGTGATCTTGTGCAGGCCCTGGCCGTTGATGACCTTGGTCGTCGCCCACTCGCCGCTGGAGTCGAGCCCGTCCTCCTGGATCTTGAACCAGCCGCCGCCGGCCCCCGACGCGGTCGCCGCGTTGTCCACCTTCTTGAGGTACGCGGAGACGGGGCCCTTGTGGGTCGAGTCCATGATGTCGTTGGGCGCCGAGCCGGTCGTGCTGAGCATGTAGCGCCAGACGGCCGTGACGGTGTCTCCCGCGTTGACGTTGATGACGAGGGGGGTCGACGTGGTCGGGTTGGGGGGCCCGTTGCACGCCAGCGAGTCCGAGGTGACGTCCTCGATGGGCCCGTTGTAGGAGGGGACGCGGACGCCGTTGCCGATGCCGTAGTTGGTCCCTCCTACCGTGAGGGAGGAGAAGATTGTGTGTGCGCTGCAGGCACTTGCGGCGAGGAGACCAAGGAAGGCCTTCATTGTTGCGATTTCAAGAAGGAGGCGGCGAAATTCTAGTTTGCAGATTCAGCTCAAGAAGGTCTGTTCGCTTGACTAACATGAGATGAGCTATCTCGCGGATCTACTTGAGTATAAGTAGGTAGGTTCGTAGTTCCCTCAAGGTTCGACCCCTAGCCCATCCAACGGCAGCCACGGGAGCAATAGGCATGATCCGAATGCTGATCGGTGAAATAAACTCTCGACCAAGTTACATTTTTGGTCAGATTCTATCCAGATTCCTGGTGACCATGACCGATACGGCTTGACGGAGCGTTGACAACGAAAGGCCGGAGGATGATGCTCCGTGCACGACCATTCGCTTGCATCCTCATGCGAACTGCCTTCAGATGTCTTCAAGAGATCGTCCGAACTTTGGAATAATGTGGTCACATTGACCCCCCACGTTGACAACATTCAGCTTAAGGTATGATCCAAGATTTTTTCAGAAAATTTCGACTTATATGACATGGAAATCGTCAAGTTCCATATCATCAATAGGCCACTGGTGAACGTTCAATACGCTCTGCCAAGTCGGGTCTGAGGTTGCACTCCCGAAAGTCATGTGGGGAAATATCCCACCCTCCGCGTTTATTTGTTCTTTCCACATGGTAGCCAGATACCAAGTCCGCAGATTCAACGTCAAGTGACTCGAGTCGGCGGTAAGGAAGACTGACGAATCCACAGTGGCTCCCCGATATTCCGGCACCAGCAGTCAAATCGTGGCATCCCCTTCGCTGCTGGGTGGATCAAACAACCTGGTCAAACCCATATCAGAAGGCGGCCGGGCCTGCTAAAAATAAAGATGTGTCCGGGAAACCATATTTCCTGACGACGTACACCACCAATTGTGATTACAGGCGGATGGACTGCTCAGGCCAGTTACGGGACCCGACGATATCAAGGTTCATCGCGTAAGCGGGTGAGATTCGACGCCGCGGCAGATGCCGGGTCTGGCAAAAATGAAGCGCTTAATATGACCAGGTGTCGTTCCGCCGTACTGAGTGTCTAGACGGCCGCCTCGCGACGATCGATTGGTCAAGGCGTCCAGAAGGCACGGAGCTCTGACCAGCCCCGGTATGGTCCCGTTGGCGCTGGCAGAACCATCAGGATTCAGGCGTCCTCTCTCCTGCTGTGGGGAACAGAATGGGCTCCATTGCTTCCCCGTATCAACATCAGAATAGGGGTATCTTACAGCTAGCGTCGGGAAGGAATTCATGCGCGCTGTGGAGAAGAGCGCCCGTAGGTTCCGAAACAATGTGGTCGGCCGATCGGCATTAGGGGGAAACCACCATCATGGCTGCGAGGACACTAGGCGTCTGGTCTCGCAGCGCAGTGTCCCTGTGGGTTTGGGTGCGTGCTGCGTCCCTTTGCATGGACTACGGGTGTTCGTGGAGCGGGAGGTGTTCGGAGTTTCAGAGTTGGTTGTGTAGCATCCAAGCCAGATGGGGACCCGATTGTCGCTGGCACGAGAATGGGAGAGGCCTAGCCCACCGAGGCCCGAACCGGCCTTGCTTTGGTGTGTTCGGAGATTGCCCTACGTATGGCATGCGCGTAAGAAATGTGGTTGTGGGGAGAGCAGCAAAGGCTTGACTCAGCTGGATTTGCAGGGCGGACGGCCGTATCTGGAATTACTTCACGGGTCCCGCCATTGGCCCGGGGAACAGCCAACATTGTTGCCAACCCAACCAGATGTGATGGTAATTTGCGACCTGGCTGGAGGTAGCATCCAGCACAGCTGAGGTCGGCAGGTCGCCAAGCTGTGACACCCAAGACGGACGGATTGCAGCTGCTGGACTCGGGACGTCACGTCATCAAGCCTCCCGGTCCAGGAAACGGCCAGGCTGAGGCTTCAAGGGAGCATGATGATGACAACCGCCGGGTCCAATCCCTGCATCCCCCTCGGGCCCGTCCATTGTCACATCGATTCATGTACCAACAAGTACCCTGTGCAGCCTGTCGCTAATTTCTTCCCCGGTGTGGCGCTCTCCCCAAATTGGAGCCTCGCCATTGGCCCCCCTCCTTCATATCGCGTCTGCCGGGCAAAGTGACAACCGAGAAAGCTGCGGGTTCCCAGGCTCAGCCTGCGTGGGCCGTCGGAGCAGGCCGCACCAACCGTGGGCTAAGATGGACGATGGCGGTTGCGAATGAAAGGCATGCCTGGCCTCTCAGCTCGGAACAATTCCGTATCACACGGGCACCTCCAGGCGCTGCAAGGCGAATGGTAAGCGGGATAGCGCGAGCCAGCCAACCCCGGATAATGGTGGACGATCCTGGGATGGATGCAAGCCGCAGAGTTGCACGACACGGCCAGCTGGAGGAGACAGCAGGGGGGGGCGGTCGTAGAAACGGCCGTTGATCGGGCAGCTGGAGCGCCAGGCCCTCGATCTGTGTACACCTGAGATTGGGGGCGTTAGCTATCGCCTGCAGCGCGCGCGTGCGCTGCAGCGTACCTGTCATGTAGCCCAGACAGTGATGGCTTGGTCTCGGAGCAGCTGAAGCAGGGGAGCACCGTCGGATACGGCCAACGAATTATTCTCCCCACCCTCCTCCCTGTCCTTCCCTGCGTGCTCCCACTGCCCAGAAACGCTGCATCGGCCGATTGCAGCTTCCGGAGGCGCCGCCCGTACTCACCTGGCCCTTAATTATGATTGGCTGGTAGGGAGGCTGCCCCCACTCTGGGATTTTCACCGTGTGGGCCTTGAGTCCGAGACATTTTTTTTCTGCTCATGGCGCCTGAGGAACCCACGCGTACGTAGTGTACGTGGTGGGTTCTTTGGTATTTCTGATACACAATTCTGTTTCCTAAGCTGCCCCCATCAGATCAGTGGTACGCATCGACGGCGTGCGGCAGAGGCCGGCCGGGCAAGTGCCGTGGTGAAGGAGCAGAATCTCCAGCATGTTGCAAACAAACCGTATAAGACGGTCGGGGTGGATATGCGGGATCCGAGCAGCTAAGGCTGGAGGAGGGGAAAGACAAAGCTCTTCCACCGCCCACCCAGTAGAGACACTTCGGACCGGAGCGTAACGTGTTGTGTCGTGACGACTCGGCTGATGCTGACACTGAGCACACCACAAATGACCACACCCTGTGCATAACCTGATCGGTGAGTGCAGATTTACATAGAGAGACGGAGCAGAGCGAGCACACGGACCTCCTTTCACGCCCCGTCAGTGTCTGGTGCGCCCAGCGACGCCCTCTTAGCCCGGTGGGCGCGAGAGATGAACATCTTTCTCATGATCCGGCCATCGCTCGTATGCACCACCCTCTCTGGCTGAGTTAGGTAGGTCGGTCGGGTGTTCATCTGGCAGGCGGGTCGGTGCGTGCAACGCGACTAGCGTGTGGCTACAGGGAGGGAGGATGCGCCTACAGAGGGGATGGGGAATGCCGGCACGGCCTGCCAGCTGCCGTAGGGAGCCTGAGGCAGAGAGTTGCCCCAGCGGACATCACTGAAGAGGCGGGCTGTTGGGCTGGGGAAACGTTCATCGGTTCCTGCCTTGGGGCGGGTGAGAATTTAATAGGTAGTCGTTGCCAAACGGGAGGCACCTGCGCGTCGCCAGCAAAAAATCCAGGCCGGCAACGCTACCCTCAGTCTATTCTTGCGACCTCCTTCTCCATGCTTCAGGCTCCCACACCTCCAAGCCCTTTCTCACGAGTCCACAGTACCGCCGTCGCCGCCTCCGCCGCCCGTCCCACAACTCCGTTTCTTCCCCTTTGGCCTCAGCCTGGCGTAGCTTCCCCAAGGCAAGCAGGCCTCCCAATCTCCGTCCACCCCATCCATCCCTTCCACCTCCTCTCCTCATCTCCTCGCTCAGACAGACCCCATCTGCCCAGCATCACTCGACACATCCCAAACGAATCTCTCAAGTGTGGACGTACGCAGACGGCTCGCCCAGGACGCGTTGTGTGAGATCCCGAAGCAGGATTGACGGGATCCTTTCTGCTTCTGGCCGGGTCTCTACTGCCCCAATTCCTGTTTTTTTTTGTGGCCGAGGCGTATTTTTTCTTTTTGCGTTCTGCGTTGGCCGTAGCTGACCGCCGCGTCCCTGGCCGCAAGCCACGGTACCCTGAATCTCACTCCGGAACCCACGGTTGGTAGCGAACAACCTCCGGCCCCCCAACCACCCACCACCTATCATCATTCAGCTCCCTCTTCCACCTCCTCTACCACCCAGGCTCGGTTTTTTCCTCCTCCCACGCTCATCACCCTCCTCCGCCTGAGAAAGAGGAGGATATCCTACCGCCTCGCATCGCGTCGCGTCGCTGAATTGCACTATCCCCGCGAATTTAATTTTTCCTCTCCCCCGCCTCCGACGTTGCGCGCCCTCAAACTGATTTCCTAGCATGTCGTCCGGCGTCGTGCGGTCTACAGCCCTCAGGGCCGGCGGCGCGTGTGTGCGCTGCCGCAAGGGAAAGACCAAGTGCGTCTACGAGAACGGCCGCGCCCCGTGCAAGAACTGCGCAAAGGGCATGCACGAATGCTATCTTCCCTCCGAGAGCATGGCTCATCACCACGGCCAGAGTCCAGCTCGCCATTCCAACGCCCACAGAGCCCCTCGAGAATCGCTCCCGGCTTCCGGGGCCGGCGCTGCCTCAGAGGCCAGGCAGCCTACAGTGGGCTCAGGCGGCACCAGCGCCAACAGGCACGTCCAGACCGCCGCCGCAGACAAGTGAGTAGCGCCAATGCCCTTCTTTCCCTCATTCCCTCGCCCCATCTTCATGGCCGAGTTTCCTTCTCGCTGCCTCACTTCACCCACTGTCCCAGCCCAACAGCCCTCACATCCACCCCTGCACCACCACTGTTTTTTTATCCCATTGCCTTTTCCACCCATCCCCAATCCCCCTTTATCCAGCCCTGCGCCAACAAGCGACATCATCACCAACTCCAGCATCACCTCGCCTTGCCGCCCCCAATGTGTGACGGGACTTGCAGCGGCTCGGCTGCTCATCCCTCGCCACATCACTACCCCATTCCCTCTTCTCGTCACATTGGCTAGCTGTTGGTTGAGTCCATATCAGCCTGGCGCATCCACCAATCCAGTTTCCCCGTCTCCGGGTTGGCTGCTCCTGGGCCGGGTTGCATTAGGGCACCGCCGCAACCAAGTTTCCAATTTTTTTCATCTCACCCCCCGAAGCCCCTCCACAATTTCCACCGGCTGAAAGTCCGTGCCGAGGATTTTGGTCACACTTTTTGCTTTCCTGCTCCCTGCCCGTTTGTCCCCTTGGCTGTCACTGGTGTATTTCGTCCCCATCTCCTCCCCTTCCCCGCCCCGCAAGCGCACATTCATTCCCACGCACACAGCCACCCCAGTCTGGGGCACTGGCTGTTGGTTTGCTAGTGTTGCTCCGAGATGTCCGCATGCCACCTGCAGCCCAGCTGCAAATATCGCGCCCCCTCTCGTACCCCTTGTTTCTGTCACGCAGATCTGAACCCCCCCGGCCCTCGGTTATCTCCTGCTAACCTCGTTACCTCAGGCTCACCCCGGAGCTGATCGCTGAGTGCGAGCGCGTCGTGTCCAAGACGTTCCCGGCTTGTGTAGCCTTCCACAAGCCTTCCTTTGTACAGCAGCTCAAGAGTGCCTCCTTGGAGCCATCTCTCGTCTTCGGCTTGCTGGCATGCGCCGCTCGGTATGACTCCCCAATTGGCCCTAGAGGCCCCTTCCGTGGCCGTCTAGGCTTTTCTTGTGTAGCTGTCGCCGGTGGAACCAGCTGCTGCTAGCTCCTTAGCTCCTCGTCTGTTGGTGATGCGTTCAGCAGAGGAAACAGGACAGGATCCGCCCGGCATCAGGACGGTTGTAGAAAAACGGTCTAAAGTCGACCAATGCGCTAATTCTCTCGTCTACAGGAGCTCCCATGCTTTGATCCGGCGGTTTGGCAATCCAACTACAGCTGCCGAGAACTTCGCGGCCAAGGCCATTGGCCTTGTCACCCAGAACCTAGACCACCCCAACCTTGCGGACATTCAGGCGTTATGCCTTCTTGTGATCCACGAATGGGGCTCTCGGAACGCGGTCCGTGCCTACATCTTCCTAGGCCAGGCTGCGCGTATGCTCCAGATGTACAGCATTCTCAACAGCCACCGAACTGACCCCGACCAGTTCCTGCGCGATGAGTCCTTCCGACGCACCCTGTGGCTCATCTACATCCTGGACTGCTTCCTGACCAGCACTCCTGGGCGCTACCCTGCTCTCAACCTTCGCGACACAGCTGACGTCTCTTTGCCTTGCTCTGATATCAACTTTGCATTTGGTAATGCAGTCTACGTCAAGACCCTCGCTCAGCAGCTCGACCCAGTTCGCAACCCCGTCACCCAGCCTCCCACCGGCGAGGTCGGCGAGTTTGGGTACATCGTGTTGGCATCCACCATCTGGCGCGATGTCGTCACCATGCTCACAGGCACCACCCTTCAGAACTTCCGAGAGGAGACGTGCTCTGATCTCATCGACAAGATTGAGATGGTGAGGGCGTCGCTCCCCATGCAGTTTGTGGATAAGCCTGGCCAGATTAACTTGCACATGACTATGGGATCGGGCTACACATTTGCCATGCTCCACTGCCTGCTGCACTGCTCAAGCATCTTTGTCCACCGGCGGCGACTACTGCAGGAGGTCACAGCACCCAACTTCAACATTGAGGGATTCCGCATGTCCTCCAAGTGCCACGATATTGTTGACCGGCTCTTCACCTCATGCCACACCATCATCTCCCTGTTGAACGCCGTGGAGACGGGAGCGGAGAAGGACCACCTCACCTGCTTCCCCATCTTCATGCTGTTCTCAGCCTTTACCGCCGGTGCTACGGTCGCTTATCTGTCCCTCAAGGGTTTGACACCATCCAATGCGGTTGAGACAGCCAGCCACATTGTCGAGGACGGCCTTCGTTTCATGACCGAGGGCACAGATAACTGGCCACTTATGGCAAGCTGGCTACGTCACCTCACTGTCATGCAGCGCGTGCTGAACAATGACGCTGCAGCCATGACCGCAGCTCGGCACAATTCTGCTGGCCACAACTCTCTCGGCGGCCACAGCAGCATCAAGGAAGAGGTTGCATCAAACGCCGACACCTCGGCCGATGCCATGGACTACGACCCTCACGGGCAGAGTGGCAGTGTTCCCCCTCAGCACGCCCCTCCCACGGTACCTCTTGCCGGCCCTGACTCAGCACGTGCTGGTAGCGAGCCACCTGTTTCCATTCCCCGCCGCCCCGGAATCACCACTATTAATGGCAATGCAGGCGTCGGGGCCGGTGCAACTGTCTCGCCTCCCCCACCCAATTCTGCAGGCCAGTATCCATTGTACGGATCTGAGGGCAAACAGCAGAGCCCGGATGTGCCTCCAAATGGCACAGTCGGTCCCCCGCCAGAGGCACACACTACAAGCCAGGACATGACAGCTCCTGAGCTCTGCACAGTCTTTGAGCGCCAACTTCTAGAAATGGATGATCTGGCCGCATTTATGGGTGGCGGTGTCTGATAACGAGAGTGACATTTCTTGTCGACCGAGTCTTGGCTCTATCAGGGATGGCAACCTGCCGATATGCTCTACCATTCGGATAAGAATCCTAGGAAGGGCAACTCCGGGCAAAAGCCAAGGGCAGGTGAAAGACCCGCCCATTAACGAATTATTCCTCTCTATTCTTTCCTCCTCCCCTTGTGATTACCCTTCATATCAGCTTTTCACACGCCTAAGGGGGCGGATGGATCTGTTTTGTTTTTGAATTTCTTTTTTATCTTATGGTCTTGGCAGCCAGATCAATAAGCTTTGTTTGAAGCTTTGTTTGTAGGACTAGCAACAACTTCAGGAGTGGGATTAGCGATACCTTGGATGGGATGGGCGTTTTGGGGGGGTACGGGATTTAGATGATCTTGATCCCACCGGTCCCAAAGGGGGATGGGAAATGATATTGATGAGACGGGGGACATCTCCATGAATCGTCCGATTTGGTCGGAACCTACTTGGGGCGATGGGCCTATGTGTCGTGCCCTCCTTCCTTTGACAGGAAGGAGTTTCGGCGCGATGTGTGTTTTTATTTTTATTTCTTATTTTTCTTTTTAGGCATGGCATTCTCGGTCACTCGAATGATCAGTTTGATTTTTGAGGCTTGGGATTTTTTGAGGCCCGTCTGTCAGCGGGGAGTTCATGGTACAGGTAGAGAAAATAATTCACTTCAACGAGGCTTGAGGTTTCGAAACCTTGTAATCACTCTGGATGGCTTATAATTCACTTCAACGAGGCTTGAGGTTTCGAAACCTTGTAATCACTCTGGATGGCTTACATCCCCGACCTACGGTGAAATGGAGTTGGTTGCAGCGTCTCAAATAATGACTGCCCCAATTACGATGGAACCATGAAGAGAAACTTAGGTAATACAGAAACCGCGGAAGGGCAGCCAAGTAAGTAGGTAAAGTAATGTAAGATACACTTTTGCACGCTAAACACAATGAAGCCATCCACGGCGACAGAACAGATGCCGCTTAGTCGGAGGAGCTGGAGGACGACGAGCTGCTGCTGCTCGACGAGCGCTTGTGCTTCTTCTTGTCTTTCTTGTCCTTCTTGTGCTTCTTATCCTTTTTATGCTTCTTATCCCTGCAGGTCCAGCTATTAGCGACATATACGAACACTTGAGGGGGGAACCTCATCTGAGGAGGGCCTCCCCCCCAGCTGATGATCACAGTCTGGACACTCACTTGAAGGCGTGCTCGATCATGTTTGCGCCCACGGCACCGACCGCCCCGCCGGCGATCTTGCCCATGGCGCCGCCGCCCATCGCGTGGGCGCCAAAGGCTCCCGCGGCACCGCCGACGAGGGTTGCGCCAAGACCTCGCTCGTCCTGGCCCGGGGGTCCACCTGGGCCGCCCGGGTAGGGACCTGGCTGGTGCTGGCCGCCGTAGTAGCTGGGCGCGCCGCCGGGGTGCTGGTTGCGCTGGTCGTAGCCTTGCTGCTGCTGGTGAGGGTTGTAGCCTTGCTGAGGGTAGCCCTGCTGCTGGCCGTAGCCTTGCTGGTGTTGGCCGTAGCTTGGCGGGGGGCCCTGGGGCTGGCCGCCGTAGTGTTGCTGGTGCTGGTTACTAGATGTTAGTTTGGGAGGCGGATGATGGCTGTTTTGACGATGATGATTGCGGTTGCGGTGATGATGGACGAACCTGCTGGGGATATTGCTGCTGGGGAGGATACTGGCCCTGTGGAGGGTACTGCTGCTGGCCTGGGTACTGCTGTTGTGGGGGATACTGTTGCTGGCCGTACTGCTGCTGCGGCTGGCCGTAGCCTTGTGGGGGCTGCTGCCCGTAGCCGCCGCCGCCGCCGCCGCCGTAGTAATCGTTGTTGGACATTCTGAGGGAGTAAAATAGGCTACGCGTGGATGAGGAAGGCGGGTGTGAAAGGGAAGATCGAGGACAGATGCCGATGCGACGGGAGGTGCAGTTTGGATGGGCGGATGGATGGGGTCATCCTTTGGTGGACAGATGGCTTTTATGAGCAAGGATGACGGCCGACACGGCGGACTGCAGACTAAGCTCGGGAAGAGGGGGTTTCAGAGTGTCAGCTCAGCTGCGAGTATGGAGCAGGACCGTGGCGCAGCAGCTGTACTGTGGAGGGACGGGATGTTGGATGTCACCATTTTCGAGTGGAAGGATCGTCGGAAGGTGGCGGTCAGCCGTTCGCAGGCCTCCAAGCCACATCCCGTGGGTAGAACACCACATCACGGATGGTTGAGCTGTGATGCTGCGTCTTGCAATTGCCACGGAACACGCGGTTGTGTGATGCGTGTGGTGGCTGATACGTGTCAGCCACAGCTACTAGTTGTGCCTGTGTGGTTGGCTCAAACAGGTGCTCAGCTTGCAAAGGTTGGTGAGTGACTTAGGTAATGAGTCAAATGGAGCCCATGGTAACACAATGATCAAACCATATGTGACTCTCCTAGTAGACAAACAAACGAACCTAGCTATTTCCCGAGCCACCGTACCATCATGTAGCTCTAAACTCTGATAGTTGCAATGTTGGTACTATGGTTGAAGGGTGTGTAGGGTAGGGTAGAATAAACGGGAACAAATTGATGCAAGGTAGCCAGGTAATTATAAGTAGAGCACAATCTACATTGATCAGAATGATTTAACAACAAAATGATGTCACTCAACAACATAGAGCTGGAACTTTGGTCCTTAATTCTTGATGCCACTCTGATCGGTAAGAACCTTGATTCACGGCACACTTGCTTCCAAGATCTGTACTCCGGATTTACAACGCGCAGTGCAAGACCAGCAAAAAGGCAAAAAGAGAAACATACAACAGCAGGTATTCGCTGGTCGTCACCGACCCAACTACTAATCCGCCCCTCATCCGTTTAACTAGGCGAGAGCGGACGGGATCGCGTGTTTTCGAATGGGTATGGTCGTATGTGGTGGTTGAAGCTATCGTGGGACCTATATGCCCTAGTCTCCACTATCACACAAAATAATAAAAACACAAAGCTTTCCCAGCCAAAAAGAACATACAACAGCGGGTATTCGCTGGTCGTCACCGACCCAACTACTAATCCACCCCTCAGAAGCTTATCTATGGGAGAGCGGACGGGATCCCGAGTTCTCTTCTGGGTATGGTCGTATGTGACAGACGGTACCGTTGTTGGGATCGAAGTAGAGGCTGCGATGAAAAGGCACAAAGATATATTACCATTATATTCTATTGTAGTATTCGCTTCTTGTTCTATATATCTCCCTCGATCTGGTCAAAAATACAGGATATACATGATATTTTGGTCGCTAAATAGTACAGCTTACTCGCGATACTCGCCCGCATACAGCAGATCGCCGGGCTCGCCGTTCATCCGCTCCCAGAGAGCGCGTACATCCTCATCCTCAACAACATCCCTTTCCTGTTTGTAGGCCGCGATCTGGGCATTCGCAGTCTCACGTTCCAGTTGCACTGCGTCGTTGTTAGCTTCTCAACTCCAAACAAGTAATTGGACTGGCAGTCGTGTCATACCATGTAGATAGATCGCCGCGCGCTTGCCCGAGAACAGCGCATGGGGGATATTGGTCGCACGGTCCGTGTTTGCATCGCCAACCGCATAAACACCAGGGATATTGGTGAGGAGACCTTTGGCATAGTCTGCAGTCAGTCGTCCATCGTCCAATTGCACACCCATATCTGGACCAACAGAGCTCGCCAGTTCATCCGTGAATTTGGCGAAGAGTGCGCCACGCTCGACTACTTCCCCGCCTGCCAAGTGCACACGGAATAGGTCATACTCAGGGTACGTCGGCAGACTCGCATCGCCGGCGGAAGCGGTACTCAGACGCTCAATGCTCTCGATGGTCTCGTTGTAGATCTTGATCTTCCTGAGCTCCAGGTACGTCTCCCATCCGGGCCCGAAGTCGTCGTCGGCGACGGCACCCATGCCGGGGACGTCGGTGCCGTTGACAAAGGCCACGATATCCTGGTTGAGCGTGGCCATCTCCCGCACCATGGCCGGGACTTTGCCCATGGGGGCCAGTAGGCCGAGGCCCTGGTCGGCGTGCTCTTTGCCGTCGCACCAGGGGCACCAGTAGATGCCCTTGCCCCAGTTTTCACGGACCCCCGGGGTGGCCGGGAGGACGTCGCGGAGGCCTGTGGCGAGGACGATCTTGCGGGCGGTGAGCTGTTTGCCGTCGGTTGTGACACGGAAGAATGTGTTGTTGGCCTGGGGCTCAATCTTGGTCACTGTGCCATTGGCCATCTGGACGGTGTCGTAATGGGACAGCTGCTCTCGTGCGAGCCAGCGATAGTACGCCGGGGTGATACCTGGTGGTCCTCCGGTTAGTAACAATAACGAGAATTCCAGTCACCGAGAGTCGTCCAAGTGAAACACATACCGTCCAGGCCGATCAAATCGTGTAAATGCCGGGTCGGTCCGTTGCGGTACACTCCCGAGTCGATGAGGAGGACATTCCTCCTCACACGTGCCAGGCCGCTGAGAGCACTGAGACCGGACGGACCTCCTCCCACGACGATAGCATCGTAGTCGCAGTCGGAGGCGTCAGGAGCCTGGTTGATGCTCACGGCTGCTCCCAGGACGTGGGAGACGCCCAGGGTAAGCGCCGCTACGATGAGCTTCGCCAACATGATCCTGAGATGGAAGGAATCTGTATGGCTATTTTGCTGCTCCAAGTTGGTCGATTGAATGAACTGCGCGACAGAGACAAGAAGAAGCCCATGAGATCTCCAGGATGCCCCAATTCGGACGGTGGGAATTCCCAGAGATTATAAGTATGTTCGATATTGCCATCTTCGTCAAGTTCTTGTGTGAGACATGGCATTTGAATTTAGGATATTTCCGCATCCGTCCGCTTGGCGAAGGTGGCATGATTACCACCGCATGTTCTTGTGCTCTTCATTGTGAAATGTGAGCGAAGCGATCCGTGGCAACAGGCTGGCGAAGACATCGGATACTGATTAAGCGAGAACTGGTTGTCGGTAGAGGCAACAGATTGGCGAATACACCGGTTAATGATTAAGCGAGCAATGGTTCGCGAGAAGCTGAAATTCTAGGCGATGAGTAATGTCTCGAGATGGGTTGGCACTAGACAGGCAGAGTCTGGGACATTCCAGTGTACCTTTGGGCTTCTTGACTCAAGAAGCGAAAATGACCAAGGTCGAGCCGAGAGCAAACGGATGGCACTTTGGCTCATTGCGGCGGGATCGGCACGGCAGTAATCGTAAATCCCGACGCATAGCGAATGGCGCGTAACTTTAACGCAATGGCACGTGGAGAACGGACTCCGCGAAGAGGAGAGAGGAGTAGGCCAATGGACTTCATCTCCGCATCACTAGGGTCGAGGTATATTATCCACGAGGGGGGAGGCAAGATACGGGCAGCATCCTCTCTGCCTAGAAGGCCCAGATCTAGGTCAGACCTAGAGGAGGGAAGACGGCAGACATCTCCAGCCTCTTTTGCTCCCTCACTTTGTCTCGCATCTGGCCTTGGACTGTCTGGCCGGGACCCCCTTACATTAGGTAGGTAGGCGAAATGACCGGCGCCCACCAAAAACCTCCGCCGGGACCCCCGTCACTGGCAGGCTTAGCGAATTGGAATAGCGGACTCGGTACGACATGAAACAGGCCGGCCTTGGTTGTATAGCACGCAGTCGTCATCTACATCGGATAGATTGACAGATGTACGTGGCGGGGTGATGCCAGGCCTTGAGAGGACGGGCCAGGGCGGAGGGTTCGTGGGCTCTCCAGAAGTGGCATATTTGGGCGTGGGCAGATTCGTCGGAGGGTTTCGAACACGATGCTAGTGCACGGGATTCGAGCCAGGGCCTGCAGCTCATTCCGATGAATTCCTTCCCAAGCCAAATGAAGCAAACGGCGTCAGCGGGCAGATGACATAGCCGTTTGTTGGGCCCCTGCTGATTGGCCACAACTTCCGCTGACATAATACACCGCTTCCACTTTCCCGCCGTTGCTGCAGATCGCCAAACAAGACTTCTTTCCCAGTGGAGGGTCAGAACGGAATACGGCGCATCTGCCTGCATTTTTCTATGGAGGTGTCCCCAATGCCTCCCTATCTCGTCGCAGAATTATGCCTGCGGTTACTCGCCATCGGGGCTAAGAAACCCCCGAACCGGGCTCGGGGCGACTTGAACACGATGGGCGATACGAATCTCGGTATATTCATAGGTATATATAGACAGGGCAAGAGCCTGCAAGAAGAGACTAATAGACAGATCATTGACTTCACATTCCTCACAAGCGAGCAAGCATAGCATCGGTTTAGCCTTTCTTGGATTTTTCATATCTCATCTCCCACTAATACCAGCCCTCGATTCTTCCTCTGCATAGCGTCGTCTCCATCCAACTCTTTCCTCCCTTCTTCACCATGGCTACCGTGAATATTCCCGAGCCTCCTGCATACCCCATCATTGGCCATGCCGCTCTCATTGACCCCAGCTATCCTCTTGGTTCAATCCAGGGATTTGCCGACAAATATGGTGAGTTCATCTCCTGCTCTTGCCTGGACTGGTTCATTCGATTTACTAATAATTTTGTTGTAACCAGGCGAGATTTTCCGCATGAGATTTCCCGGCTCCAACAACGTTGTTGTCACAACCCAAGCACTCGTAAATGAGGTCTGTGACGAGAAGCGGTTCAAGAAGGTCGTCGCTGGTCCTCTCAATGTATGTGTCTTCGACTTTGCCCTGGAAATCCGAAACAGATGCTGACCCGTCACCCACAGCATATCCGCCGCGGCGTACACAATGGCCTCTTCACAGTAAGTTTCCTCTTATCTCCGTTGCAGAGAGTCACGGCTCACACAGCTCTAGGCACACGATGGAGAAGAGCCCTGGGGGATTGCACACCGCGTCCTTATGCCGGCTTTCGGGCCCCTCAAGATCCGCAACATGTTTGACGAGATGCACGACCTTGCAAGCCAGCTGACCCTCAAGTGGGCGCGTGTCGGCTCAGACACCCATGTAGAGGTATCTGACGATTTCACTCGCTTGACCTTGGACACCATCGCCCTCTGCTCAATGGGGTACCGCTTCAACAGCTTCTACTCCGAGGACATGCACCCTTTCGTCCAAGCAATGGCCGACTTCCTCACCGAATGCGGCGAGATTGACAGGCGGCCTCTGCCGGGCATGTTCTACCGCGCCAAGGATCAGAAGTTGATGCAGGATATTGAGATCATGCGGAGCACCGCCGAGGCGATCGTCATGGCGCGCAAGAATGGCACCAAGTCCGAGAGCCACAACGACTTGTTGACGGCTATGCTCGACGGCGTGGACCCCAAGACGGGCAAGAAGATGACCGATCAGAGCATCATGGACAACCTCATCACCTTCCTCATCGCCGGCCACGAGACCACATCCGGCATGCTCTCCTATTCCTTCTACCAGATGCTGACCCATCCCGAGACCTTTACCAAGGCCCAGCAGGAGGTCGACGCCGTCTGCGGAAAGGGCCCCATCACCGTCGACCACCTCAACAAGCTCCCCTATATCAACGGCGTCCTCCGCGAGACTCTCCGGCTCACCTCTACAATCGGCATCTTTGCCGTGACACCCATCGAGGACACCGTAGTAGGAAACAAGTACTTTGTCAAGAAGGACCAGCCCATGCTCACCCTGGTGTCCAAGCTGCACCAGGACGCGAGCGTGTACGGCGACGACGCCATGGAGTTCCACCCCGAGCGCATGATGGATGAGAACTTCAACCGGCTAAACAAGGAGTTCCCCAACTGCTGGAAGCCCTTTGGCAACGGCAAGCGCTCCTGCATCGGCCGCGGGTTCGCCTGGCAGGAGGCACTGCTGATCATGGCGATGCTGCTGCAGAACTTCAACTTCGTCATGAAGCCGGGATACACCCTTTCCCACAAGCAGAATTTGACCGTCAAGCCGAACGGCTTCACGATGCGTCCTATCCTTCGCGACGGTCTCACGCCCACCACTCTTGAGCGACGTCTCGCTGGATCGCTCCCCGAGACCAACGACCCCAAGGCTGAGGCCAATCTCGCCGCTGAGGATACTACCAAGGGCGTTCCTCTGACTGTGTTGTATGGCTCCAACAGCGGAACATGCAAGTCACTGGCGCAGCAGGTAGTCGTAGACGGCGCCGCACACGGATTCCGCACAGTCAAGATGGACTGTCTCGACAGTGTCAAGGGGTCACTCCCCACCGACCACCCGGTCGTGATCGTCACAGCATCATTCGAAGGCGAGCCCCCCGACAACGCGGGCCACTTTGTCTCCTGGATCCAGTCCCTCAAGGACGAGGAGCAGGCTCTCAAGGGCGTTTCCTATGCCGTCTTTGGGTGTGGCCACAGTGATTGGGTCAGCACCTACCAGCGTATTCCCAAGCTCGTCAACAGCAGGCTGGCGGCCCTGGGTGCTAAACAGCTTACTCCACTGGGCGCGACTGATGTGTCGACTGGCGCGACATTTACGGATTTCGAAGGTTGGGAGGATGGGCTTCTGTGGCCGGCTCTCAAGAAGCAATTTGGTGGCTCCGACGCCTCCACGGAGGAGAATAGGACTGGGGGTGTCAAGGTTGTCGTGTCGAACCCGCGAAATGAGACGCTTCGACAGGATGTGCAGCCTGCTGTGGTGGTGGAGACCAAGACTCTCACCAAGTATGCCGATGAGAAGTTGGCCAAGAAGCATGTCGAGATTAAGCTGCCGACCGGTATGAAGTACAGGGCCGGAGACTACCTCGCTGTATTGCCTGTCAATCCGAAGGAGACTGTCCAGCGTGCGATGAGAGTACTGGGGCTCTCGTGGGATGCGCACCTGGAGATCACATCAGATGTCCCGGTGGCACTCCCCGTCAACACACGTGTCTCTGCCAGTGATGTCCTCAGCTTGTATGTCGAGCTCTCCCAGCCGGCAACCAAGAGGGTAAGCATCGATTATCCCTTCCCCCTTCCATATATTGTGATTGAAACATGAGACTAACGATGCAAATCACCCAGAACCTCCGCGAGATTATCGAATTCGCTCCAGATGAGAAGACAATCGTATCACTCGGCCACCTAGCAAACGACGGCTACGCAACCGAAATCACCGCCAAGAAGGCCTCCGTCTTGGATATCCTAGAGCAATTCCCCTGCCTCAACATCCCAGTCGGAGTCTTCCTCTCCATGCTCCCTCCGCTCCGAGTCCGCCAATAGTAAGTCCAACCTCCCCTTCCCTCATCTCTACTTCTCCCTAACACTCTACAACAGCTCAATCTCCTCGTCCCCCCTCTCTAACCCAGGCCACGCCACAATCTCCTTCGCCGTCCTCCACGAGCCCTCCCTCGCCGGCACGGGCACCCACATCGGCGTTGCGACCTCCTACCTCTCCACCCTCCAGCCCGGCGACACCCTCCACGTCGCTGTCCGCCAGTCCCACCAGGCCTTCCACCTCCCCTCCGACCCGGAGAGGACCCCCCTACTTTGCATGGCAGCTGGCGCAGGAATCGCCCCCTTCCGCGGCTTCATCCAGGAGCGCGCCAACATGATCGCCGCGGGGCGCCGCCTCGCCCCGGCGGTCCTCTTCTTCGGGTGCCGCTCCCCCGCGACGGACGACCTGTACCGCGAGGAGCTGGACGAGTGGCAGCGCCTCGGCGCCGTGGACGTGCGCAGGGCGTACAGCCGCGACACCAACGCGGCGGAGAACAAAGGGTGCAAGTACGTGCAGGACAGGGCGTGGCACGACAGGGCGGAGCTGATGGCGCTGTGGAAGCAAGGGGCCAAGGTGTACGTCTGCGGGTCCAAGGCGGTCGGCGAGTCGGTAAAGGGGGTGATGATTCGGATGCGCAAGGAGATGGTGCCCGAGGGGGAGCAGGATGAGGAGAAGCTGCAGGAGTGGTTCAACTCGCTGAGGAATGTGCGGTATGTGGTGGATGTGTTTGACTAAGTTGGGTTGTCACGAGTATAGACATATAATCTTGGGTGGGAGTTTTTGGGAAAGATTGCCTGGGTTTCACTTGGGGTTTTGGGTATCATGGGAACAGATTCCTCTCTTGTTTAGATATCAGTATTTCATAGTCCGGCGATTTAAGTCGTTCAACGGTAAATTCATCTGTGCTTTTTGTGTGTATCATGAAAGGCTCTCTATGCCTCTAATCTATCGATCGAAAATTCAAAGTGGTCTAGACTCCAAACCCATGTGTCGCAATTTGTGTTTCCATCTTGCTCTACTATCTTATTCAAGCGTCCCCTGTCTTTCGCAATCCTATTACTGTGGGAAGCCATTCGCTACGACTATCAAGCTGTGATGATCGAGTATCCTTAGACGGCAGTGAGGCCGTTGTCGTTCTTCATGACGTCCTCCTCCTCGACGGAAGCAGGGGGGACCTCGATGCCAAACTTGGCATACGGGAAGTTCTCGAGCGCGGGGAGGTACTCGGCCCAGCCGTCGTCCAGCTCGCCGACCTGGTGCATGTCGATCTCGCCAGCCTCGCCCATGCGGCCGGCGAGGATCTCCCCCTCGCGACCGGCGTACACCTTCTTCAGCTCGGGGTGGGGGCACCAGATGACACGCATGCCGGCGCGTCGACCAGCTTCGACACCAGGGACGGAGTCCTCGAAGACGAGGCACTCCTCCGGCTTGATGGGTTCCTCTCCGTCGGGGAGGGAGTCGTTGATGGTCTTGAGGGCGAGGAGGAAGATGTCGGGGAGGGGCTTTCCCCGACCGGCCTGGAGGCGGGTGTCGTCGCCGAGGACGCGGCGGTTGGTGGGGAAGACGGAGAAGAGGTCGGTCAGGTGGTTGGTCTTGACGCGGAAGTTGGCCTCGTGCGAGCTGGTGGCGAGGGCGATGTGGACGCGCTTGGTCGGGTCCTCGCCCTCCTTGAGGTTGTAGTATCGGGTGCGGCCGAGGCTCGCGAGCAGGTCGGCGACACCGGGGAGGGGCCGCGTGCTGGGGAACTCTTGCGCCTGGAGGATGGTGTTCTGTCGGGTGTACTCGTCCTGGTCGATGGGCAGGTCGGCCCAGTCGAAGAAGATCTTGGTGGCGGCCGGACCGGGGCGACCCTGGAGGCGGGCCTTGATGGGCCACGGCAGGTTGGGCTTCCCGTAGCGCTCGAGGATGATGTTGGTGCACTTGGTGTAGATGTCTTCGGTGTCGAGGAGCAGGCCGTCCATGTCAAAGAGACAGGCGCGAATGCGAGGGAAGCTGCGGCCAGAAAACGAAACAGTCAGTGCCATGTTCGTGATTTGCACATTTCAATCGCGGGGTAGAGTGGGATGGAGGGGTAGCAATGAGGGGTACTTACTCTGTACGGGGAGCCATGTTCGCGGAATGGAAGGTTGATAGAGATTAGAAGAATTAGGGAGGAAATCCTCTGGGTGGTTTGGAGGATGTGAGGTTGGGAGGGAGAAATTGGATGGCTCCGGAGGAGAGAGTTGAGAGAACGCGAAGCTCTCGCACTTCTGCAGGCCGCTTGACTCAGAGACGAGCAAGTGCGGGGCCAAACGCCAGTCACGGACATTTTTTTCACGATAAGCCTAAAGCGCAGGCAGAGAGATCAGTTATTCGATTGACACTACCTCTATAGAAAAAAACATCTGGTTTGGTGAATTGCTTCCAGGTTGTAGCTTGTCAAGCTAAATGAGAGTCAATTGGTTTCACAAAAAAAACCGTCGCGGCCAACACGGTGGTCAGATGCGATGCAGCGTGTCCTGGGAAGAGTAAGTAAGCATTGCCCGCAGGTGACGAGGGGTTATGCAGCGCCAGCCAAATTCGCATACTGGGAACCCAAACTTGGAATTTTGCGAGGCTTGATGCATATCAGAACCAAACCGGAAGAAAAAGCACCCCGCCATGAAGCGGTCTGGATGGCCAATGACTGCCTTGGAGGGAGGGAGGAGGCAATTCGCAAATCAATCGCCAGAATCTGAAGCATAGCCGCCAGCACAGCCGCCCAGCCCTAAATAGACACAGCCCCAACGGCGGCCTTCCTGACCACCAGATATTTCCTTTGGGGGGGTATCGGAGGCCATCGCAGCGACTAAGCTCATGTCCCCAGAGCAGGACCCTGGCCTCCCAGCAAGGAGGTCAGATGACGGAATCGAGGGACATTGAGCCGCACCATGGCAGGCTGGGCAGCTGGGGTTCCCTTCCCACCATCCCTCGCTGTCAGGCTGAGGCTTGGTCCGATCGATCGGCTTAGTCTTACCGGCCAGCCTGCAAGTCATTTGTCTCGTGTCACACCAGGGAACACGGACTTGACCAGAGCTACCTCATCGGAATATTGGCGTGGCTGTTTGCTGGTCCAGCCCTCGCAGCAGCCTGGAGGCGAGTAAGAATGTATGCATGTTTCCATCATACCGTCGGTAATGGTGGTAAGATGTGGAACAGGCAGCCAGCCCGTCTGTCCTCTTACTGGCTGCTGCCTACCAACAGCATTCGCCATCTCAGCTGTTGGCCGCCATTTCAGACAAACAACTAGATGACTGCTAGAGAGGAAAGATATCTCGGGCTAAGTCGAGTTTGATGCAGAGGTTGGTCCCCAGAGTCTGGACAGAGATAAACGGTTGGCTGTCAAGGCAAGTTTCATCAATTTTGAAACATCGACCTGAATACTGCGCGCTTGGAGAATACAATATCATCTCCTGGGCCTCATTTGGGTCTCTGGAAACTCTGAGCAGTGGGTATGCAAAATGCCCGGTTTTGCTCCAGGCGCTGAGATGGCCGGTGCCAGTGGGTGGTTTGGCGCTGAGTCCGCTGAGGACCGCTGGCAAAGGCGCTGTAATTGGCTGCGCTGATTGTGGCCCTATCCGGTCGCACAACGGGTCGCTAAAGGTGGGCTATTACCGGACTGGTGGGCGCTGATTAGTGGGCACCTAATAGTGGCTGTAAGTGCTTCTTGGAGGGGAACAGCCTGCTTCTGGGTCGCGCACGATCCCTCGTGGCTAACAAGGCCGATCCCAAGGCGTCTACGCATGTCATTCCTGGCCCATGCCACAGACTGCAGGCGAGTGACATGGGATGAAAGTGGGAGAGGAATTGGCTTCCCATGTCACACCGTCCGATCCCCATGCCGTCACTCGAGGAGCATATAAGCGGCGGTCTGGTTCCTGTCTCAGACGCTTTCCTCTCGTTCTTCTTCTTCATCAGACTCACTCACACACACACAAACAACCCTAAGCAACAGAATACTACTACCAATAGCCACTTCTAAACTACTCTCTTCTACCTATCTGCTCTAAATCCTCTTGCTGCCCAACCGGCCAGTTAAACACCACCCACCACCACATATTATTAACCACCACCACCACAATGTGCTCCTACGAATACGTCCAGTACCAGTGCGGCTGCAAGAAGCCCCGCGAGTTCAGCCAGTGCTCTCGCCTCTACAAGAGAAACGAGAAGACGCGCTGCGACGAGCCCAAGATCTACGTCGTCGACTCCCGGAACAGGTGCCCCAAGCACCTCATGTCCGAGTCCTCCTTCCTGGAGAAGTTCTACAACCTAGCCGTCATCCCCCGCAAGAAGCAGCGCAGGATCCAGTTCGTCGAGGACCCCTCACTCGTCAAGTTCGTCGAGGACCCCTCACTCGTCAAGTTCGTCGAGGACCCCTCACTCGTCAAGTTCGTCGAGCGCGATGTCGTCCGCGAGCATCACCATCGCCACTGCTACTAAGGCCCCCACGCTCTTGGGCGTCTTGAGCTTTGAGAACGAAATCACGCATCCTATCTTACGAGCCATGTTTTGAACATCCTGTTTCTGTTTGTTTTTCTGCCTGTAAAATCTAGTTTTGTTGCCTGCGCGGAGTTTTGGAGCGGTCGATTTTGTATTAAGATCGAATGGGCTTTGAGCACGCGATTCTTGGGTCTGTCATTTCGAGTGGATGGAGGGAGCAATTGAATTTCCTGCTAGATAGAGA
Source organism: Clonostachys rosea (assembly GCA_026958235.1). Lineage (NCBI taxonomy): Eukaryota > Fungi > Ascomycota > Sordariomycetes > Hypocreales > Bionectriaceae > Clonostachys > Clonostachys rosea. The sequence continues at coordinate 2,526,514 of CP110205.1, forward strand.
TTAGATAGATTCCTAGTAGCCTCATCAACACCATTGTCGATGCTCCTCTTGCCTCCAATTGCGCTTGCCTCTTAAAAACTTTGAATGCTCCTGCCCATGATCAGCCACTTGCTGCCTGCCTCAGCCACACGCCAGCTTTACCCCTCATTCTTGATCCGTCGTGTGCCTTGATTTTCTTCCTACATCTTCAAGGACCTACTTAACGGAGCTTCAAATTATTCGAGCTACGGCCATGTTCCTCTGGTAGTATCGTATCCCGTTTGTCAAATCTGGAACGACTATAACGGAGTTTGTGCGATGGTAGTTGAAAGTGCAATCGACTAACCTACCTTGGAGGATGATCTGTCAACTCTCATGAGCTAATGCTACCACACTCTACCCCCCCATGTAAGGCTGCCCAAAGCATTGAGCTGGGCTTACATCAATCCCCTGATCCCTGGACCCCAGAACCTTGGCCTCTCTGTTCACAAAGGTAGGGCCACTGCGCCCCTCGGACAACCCCGTCCCACTGCCCCACGCTGACATGTCCTCCCAGTTCACTCCTCGAGATCTTTGATTCTCCATCCAATCTTGACCTTCATTATTCACTGCAAACCGAGAAGCTGCCTCAAGATGTCTCTCCAAGATTTCCCAGACGAATTGCTGGTCCTCATCATCCCGTTCGTGGACCCAATCGCCCTCATCTCACTCAGCCAGACCACCCGCCGCTTGAGGCACCTGATCCAGCCAACCAAAAGGCACTTCATAGAGAGGCTTCTCGTCCTAGAGTGCCTCGAAGCCCACGGCGGCCCTTATCTGGATGTCAGGCAGCGGAATTTCAGCCTCCATCCGTCCGCTAGCGATGAGCTGAAGGACATGCGCTGGGCCTGCGCAGGCTGCTTGAAGCTTCGCTCCCACCGACATTTCAACAACAAGGCCCTGTATCGGCTCAGATACAAGAAACCCACCCCAAACACAAGCAGTACTGAGTCTCTCGCTATCACTAGCTGGATGTCTCTGATGAGGGGCGTAAAGTCTGCGCAAAAGCACAGATTTTCAGCCCAGCCGGAAGAGAGAAGTCTCCGGGAATACAGAGGTCTCTATTCGAGATCGTACACTGATGAGACCATCGAAGAGTGGTATCATTGGCTACGGCGCAATGGGACCGAGAGGGTAGCAGGCAGGGACATGCAGGGCATGGACCTGGACGAGTTCAGGGGCATAGCGAGGTATTGGGGTGGCATGCCCTCCCTCCAGGAATACCACAAGTACTTGGACGACTCGCGGAACCACGGCTTTGCGCGCCTCAAGCGGCTGTGCAACGAGTGCCTGTTCCAGGCTGGTCAGCTGCAGAGCATCAAGAAGGGGCGGGCTGGGTTGGCCCTGACCCCGATGCAGCCGAGCAGGCGCGTCTACTACTACAGTGCTCTGGACCGTTGGCTGCCGGGGTTCTCAGACGGACTGGAGCACAAGCGGCCACAGGTGCGGATCCCAAGATTGCTCGAGAGCGGCCCGGTGCCCTTTTCGGAGCCTTGGACGCTTTACATGGTGCGCTGTTCGGGGTGCGAGCAATGGAAAGAGCTGCGAACTTTTCGGCTCTCCGTATGCGGGGCGCGATGGTCACCCACAAAGACCAGAACAGCGCTGAATAGACATACACAGGGCTCTGTGCAGCTGGACGGGGCCCGTTGCCACACCTGCTTTGCCAAGGGGAATGGGACTGAGAAGCTTGGGGAGGAGCTTATACGTTGGGTAGGCGAGGTCATCGACGAACAGCTCCGTCGACACCTTCTCGCCCTTAGTTGGGGGTACAGGAGGCTGAAAGCAAACAGGGAGAGACCTGCAATACGAGTGCAAGAAGTGAAGAAAATTCTGCAGGGTGTTCATCTGGAACTGGACGTAGATGCGGCCAAGGTTGACGAGGTAGTCAACGGCTATATAACCCGGTATCCTCAGGTCAAGAAGATGTGGGATGAAGCTCGCGCGCGTGATACTTCGCGGAGCTTGATCAGGGAGGCGAGCCTGGACGTCTGGGTCGAAAGATTTCAGGATATTGTCGATTACTGGTTCTGGCTGAAGGCTGCCAGGGAAGAGATCCAGCAGAAACCGGGCCATCTAGTGGATTGGGCCTTGCATGGTAGGGACGACGAGGAGTTGGCGGTTACCAAACCGAAGAGGAAACGTTCTTATGTACCGCGGCCTACTCCAATGTAGTTGAAGATTAAACAGTAAGTGTGCATACCGCTAAGTAGAACTAAAATATAGATAAGAGAGGAGCTACTTTGATACTTGTTAAGAGGGTTATCAACGTGTATTATGATGTTACTTTACTCTATCTTTGGACTAAAATTTTAAACACCGTATCCTGTTCCGCTTTACCCCTCCCCACAAACATATATGCAGTAGTAGGACTGCAGATGGTCATGGGATCTACCAGATGACAGCCAACGCCGATACACACACGGTTCCCGAACTGATTCTATTTCCCGATACTACAGTGCACACACACACCGCCAGTCACGCCGTCTCAGATCGCTGCTGTTCATCTTGAGTAGCTCGCTAAGCTATACACTGAAAGGCCCAGCCGTTTTTCTGCCTACCATTGTCGCCAAATTGGCTTTTCCCCCCCCCCTTACTCTTGTGAAGTATACCGAGATGGAAACGAATCCTAGGACATGGGTCATTGTAGGTGCTTCTCGAGGAATTGGCCTGGAGCTCGTCAAGCAGCTGTTGGAGCGCGGGGAGCAGGTCGTCGCGGCCGTGCGCAAGTTATCTGCCGCTCCCAAGCTGTTCGAGTTGATCGAGTCGCAGAAGGCTCGGGACAGATGCACTGTCGAGCAATGTGATATCGCGAGCGATGAAAGCATAAGCGTACGTCGTGTCTTATTTTATTCTGCCTCTGTACCGAGACCAGCCCTGGAACGACGACTAACCATCAGAGTAATATAGAGATTCGTCGGCAAGATCAGCGACGCCGTCAACACCAAGCGCATGACGCTGGGCAACGTCGTCCTCAACGCGGGCGTGCTGCAGTATCCCAACCGGGCCACCGAGCTGTCCTTTGCTGACTTCGCCCTTCATCTTCACACCAACACCATCGGGCCCATCATCTGCGCGCAGAAGCTGCTCAATATAAGCATCGACGCCCCGCCGCCCAAGATCATCTTCATCTCGTCCGACTCTGGGTCGGCGTCTCAGTTCCCAGAGTTCGAGGACGGGTTCGGCGCGTACGCGGCCAGCAAGAGCGCGCTGAACCAGATGATGCGGCACATGGCGGCCGAGCTGGGGCGGTCGGAGACGAAGAAGCGCGACACGGTGGTTCTGGCGCTCCATCCCGGGGAGGTGGCGACGTGAGTGTCTACACACCTAAACTCAAGTGCAATCTTATGGGTTGATTCGGGTATCTGGCGCTAGCTAACACTCAGAACAGCGACATGGCCGACATTCAACTCAGTTGGGAGGTGAAGGGCTCCATCAGCCCCGCGGAGAGTGTGTCCGGCATGTTAGACGTGATCGCGGAGAAGGGGGAAGCCGGTACGGGGACTTTCTGGTGTTGGAATGGCACGGTAAGCATTTCGTTACCAACTCCTTGTTACCGCTGAGCTATGCTAAAGACACAAAATAGAGACATCCCTGGTAAGGTGAGCTAGATCGAGTCTGATCCCGCTCCCTACAGATCCTAGGCCAAAGATCAACATGAGTAGAAACACCTGGGCTATATGGCATCGTGTTGTTTCATGAATAGTTACTGTTCCTCGCTCTTGAAGCTCGCTACCTACGGCGGCAAGTGGGTGCAATACCAAGCTCTTTCGCGTACGGCAGGGATCTCATTTTGAACTCAACACAATAATAATGACAATAATAAAGTATTATACGATATTTGGCTTGATATGGTATTTATTACTAGGTCAATTATTCTGATATTGTGTTAAAATTCAAAGCTAAACTGTCTAGATGTGCCATGTTTTATGTCAGTCGCTTGGGCGGCCCAGATGTGTTATTGAGTACTCGTACCTGCACCGGGCCAGTTCAACTAGGTAGACAATAAATCAACGGGTAAATTTAACTTATTCATTCACTTTAAGGATAACGATATCATCCGGTGGCCTGTAAATAATGAGGTCTAGGCACTAGTGTCCTTGAAGCTACCGGCCTCGCTAAAGTTTCATTATCGGCATGAACCGGCAGAAAGGCAACTGCCGTCCAACAAATACGCATAAGCCATGGATGCGGCATGTGTAAAATCTCTTCTGATGCGCCTTGCGACACGCCAAGACGCGCCTCGCATCGCGGAGATTCACATGGCGGCTTTTGGCCCCAATGCCATGCTCCGTGCCCAGTTTCCAACCCCCGCTGTTCGCCAAGCGCTCCAGACATCCATCGAGAACAAGGCCCTCGCCGACATCGACGACCCTAAAACGACTGTGCTTGTGGTGACTGTTGGTTCCGATGGTAAGGACTGGCTGGATGTGACAGGACTGCTGCTACGCCAAAGTTCGTCGACGCTGATACATTAACAGATTCGGAGACGAGTCTCGACAACGTCATCTCGTTTGCTAAATGGTCACAACCCGTAGGCCCCGGTGAGGACTACGTTGAGCCGCCCTGGATATGGCCAGAAGGCACCGACCTGGACACACTGGCCGCTTGGACTGCCCGGGCTGCTGAGGCTGAGAGTCGTGCCGTCGGAAGTACTCCCTGCTACCGTATGTTTCCCGGCGCCAAGCAGCGAATCCTGACCCTTCTCATTCAATGTGAGCTTGAATGCTGACGGACTGATGAACATCTAGGCCTCTCCTTCATCGGCACCGATCCCTCCCATGGTAGCCGCGGAGCTGGATCCCTTTTGCTCCAGTGGGGTGTGCAGCAGTCCAACAAGAGCGGCTCACCATTGTATCTGGAGAGCACCGAGGAGGCGGCCGCTTTCTACAAGAAGAATGGCCTCATCGCTGGTGAGGTGATTTCTCTTCCCATTCGTGTTGACGGCAGTTCCGAGACTCAAATCTACAAGGAGATTGTATTCACCTATCACCCTACAGTGGAGTAATCAGTCCCGGTGTTTGAACCGCTTGGCCTGCCCCGTCGAACCAACAACAAGCTCGGGGATCTATATTTCAACTGCCTGGTCCATCACAGCATGCGTATACAAGAATAATCAACCAAAGTCACAGGCATCCCAAAGAATTCATCGCCCTACTGGCATTCACTTTCTCAACATGGCCCACTCCACGGGACCCAGCGCCATATGCCGCCCCTTGCCGTTGAACGCGGGCGACTGAGACTCCTTCACCCGCCTCCTCGACATGTCCCGCACCCTCCCGTCCCACTCCCTGCTCAGCTGCCCGTCGTAGTGCGACCACAGCCTGGGAAGGATCGCCGTGTCCTGCACGCAGTAGTCCGCAATCTCCTTGGACAGGGGCCTCGCGTCGAAGACGGCGTAGCTGCCCCCCTTCTCAGGGCTAAACAGCGCCGACCCCTTTGCCTTTACAGCGGCCAGCCGTGATCTCTCCGCAAGGGAGAGGGGCGCGTCCTTTTCGATGCACCTGGCTAGACCGGAGATGACTCTTCGCTGCCCAGGGTTGCGGGTAGCGAGGGCCATGAGTTGGAGGTCCTGGATGCCTGAGAGGTTGATGTTGTAGTGGGAGTAGAGGGCGTCCGAGTCATTGCGGACGTCGAAGAAGACCTTTGGTATCTGGTCACCCTCAAGGATAGACTTGAGGGTGGTCTCGGCGTGGAGGATGCCCGAGGTAGAGAATGCGAGGGAGCCAAGGGTGAGAACGTCGATCAAGTAGGTGTGCCCAGTGGTGCGGACGTGAACCTGAAGGATCGAGATGGTCCCATGGCGGGAGAGGTTGTTACCCTCCAGGTCGACATAGAGAGATGGCGGGCTGGTCGGGAGATCAACAAGATCATCAATTACATCAGACAAAGTCTCCAGGGTGTCGACGAAGGTATACTGCGACTTAGACTCGAGTGGCTTGGATTTTGTTGCCGCGGGCTCGTCAGCCTTTATCGTGGTACGGTCAAGGAAGCTTGCCAAGAAGTCTACAACCTCCTCGTTGGAAGTTACTGGCTTGGTTTCAGTCGATGATGACATTGTTGCGAATAGTTCCGTCGAGAAACGAGGAGAAGAAGCGATGTAAGATTAGTTCAAGAAAGTAGTTGCAATGTGAGTTTGAACAACTCAACCAGCTGGGGATTTTCAAAGGCAGTCAGGACAGAGGCAAGAGATTTATACATCATTCTAATCTTTGATTACCTTCTGTCCCCATTCCTCTTACTTCATGGCTTGTTCTGGACTTTACCTACATCAGGGGCGTGATCAACGGGCGCTAGTAGCTTTGTAAAAAGGTTGGCCTCCTGCATCGCCGTCTAAGACATGCCGGTGGCCCCCACAAGAGGCACAGCAAGAATGTAATGGAAGAACAGCTGAGGCTTTTCACCAACGTCTGCTACTTGTTGGGCGATTCAGCAATATGGGCATCCCTGCCTGTTGATCGTGGGATGAGTCACCCCGGCCGGCATGGCAATGAAGCGTCGGTGTGGCCGTCACATATCAGAATGGGCTGAATATCAACTCTGCCTTGTTCAAAGTAGAATATTTTAGAAGTTCTTGTGGTTTTATGGTGCGAAATGAGCATGGATGTTCAACATCACAGTGAGTCCTAGAGGCATAACTCCCAGGAGCCAATCTCTCTGGTAGAAGAGGCAAGACATGGTAAGAAAAGAATACAACCGGCTTACAATCCAGAAGTAACGGGAGCCATAAAACGTATGTTAGTCTATCGCTATCCGCTTTTTCTTGGTCCAGAGACTGTTGAGCGGGCTGATTGCTGCCGTGTCGCAAGTAACGCCATCACTGTCGTCACCCCCAACAAAAGCCAATGTACCAGTGACAAAACAACATGATGGACTTCTTCCGTGAGCTTGATGATTTTCGTCTGAGCACAGTAGTGCTGCCAGTGGACTCGGTTGGGCGCCATTCACTGAACCGGCACTTGAAAGATTGGCGAGCCAACACATTGAAACGGTTGGCCCCCGACATATAGCTGAGATCTGACCTAACCTCGAACATCCTGTTAGAGGTTAGTGGTGTCTTATCATGTAGGATGTTCTCTATGAGGAATGGTGATGATGATGTGTCCAAGTTTCCTGCCACTGGCACAGCCTGTCTTACGTGTGAATGAAACCACCATTTCTTGCCCTGTTGACAATGATGTAGTTTCCTGTTATTGTTTTCTTAAATCGCGCATAACTTCCCAATGCGTCGATGCTTTCAAGTTCAATCCTCGTGATTATCAGATGATAATGGTCGAGAAAAGTCGGAAGGATCTCTCGCAATATGTGCCAACGAAAGATGGGTGAACCTCCCCTCACAACTAAATGACATCGGATATGAGGCACTCAAACATTATACTGGTGATTCTTGAGCCTGTGAAAATTTCATCAGACCATCAATGGTGATAATAGACATTTTATTCTGCTTGGTTTTACTATTATAGAAACTGGTCTGTTCCGTCCACCGTAAGGTCTCATTTCTTCTGTCACACACTTGCCTCCCTAAAAATTGACAGTATAGTCTATGATAGTAACAGAAAACTGTGCCAACTAGATCTGATTTCTAGCATCTTTTCATATCGTATCCTGTTCGAAATTTGATTTTTCATTCTGTCACTTGATGATGATCGATCGTTGATGGTTGATGGGCCCTACAAACAGCCCCGCTCACAACCACTAACGATGATTCAATCAATCAACCATCATCAGTTCACCTCTTCTCCGTCCGCACATCGCATTCCCTGCTTCGTATAGCATAGAACAGAGTCTACTATGGCTCCCGCGGAAGATAAAGACGAAAAGCCGGATGCGCCCATCCCGCGCCCAAAGCAGCCCTCGCGCCAGAAATCACCGCCGCCCGCAGAGGCAGATGAAGAGGACGAGGTGAAGCTCACACCAGAAGAGGAAGCAGTAAGCCATCAATCCATCCAACATATCCCATCCCATCCTCTATGAATTGCTAAATTGCTCATCCCGTCAGGCCGCCCTACAAGAGTCGCAGACCATCAAGGCAGACGCAAATACTCTCTTCTCATCAAACGACTTTGAAAACGCAATCTCCCGCTACGAGGACGCCCTCCTCCCCCTCCCCAGGAGCGCCTACTTCCCCCGCGCCGTCCTCCACTCCAACGTCGCCGCCTGCCATCTCAAGCTCGAGCAGTGGAAGGAGGCCGTCAAGTCGGCCACCGCCTCCCTCACCGCCCTCGAGGCCCTGGAGCAGCCCCCCAAGCCCAAAGCCAAGGATGATGATCAAAAAGAAGAAGAAGAAGAGGTCGAGGAGATCGTCAGCGCCGGCGCCACAAAGGCCCATGACCCATCCGCCCAGCCCTCCGATATCCAGCGCATCCGGATCAAGGCCCTGCTGCGCCGCGCCCGCGCCCACGCCCAGTCGGGGACGTGGTCGTCCCTGGCCGCCGCCGAGGCCGACTACCGCGAGCTCGAGAAGCTGCCGTCGGGGTCCCTCACGCCCGCCGACGCCAGGACCGTCAGGTCCCAGCTGAGGGAGCTGCCCCCGCGGGTCAAGGAGGCCCAGGAGAGAGAGACGGCCGAGATGTGGGGGAAGCTGAAAGATCTCGGCAACGGGCTGCTGAAGCCGTTTGGGCTGAGCACGGACAACTTCCAGATGGTCAAGGATGAGAAGACGGGCGGGTACAGCATGAATTTCAACCAGGGGAATGGCTCCAAGTCGTGAGGAGATGGATGCGTTCACATGGGTGGGAAGCTAATATTGGCTCACGGAGGAGGCAGTTTAAAATCTGGACAAGGGAAATTGACAATACTAGATAGACTCGAACATACAGACAAAATATTAAAAAGCCACTTGCTCGCTCGCTCCGATCCCAATCATCGTTATCTCGTTAACTCCATACCTTTTTTGTTCTGCTTTTTGTTTTTCTACTTCAAGCCCAGTTGTTGCTGCTATTCAAATTCGTTCAAACTTATTTCCTAACCTCACTCAAACCTTCCCATCTCTCACCAATTTTTGCGCATCTCATCAAGAAATACAACTTAGAAGGAAGTTCCACCACTGGGATCAATTGCTGACTGCAACTGCAGTTCAGTCAACATCTCTCTCTGGCCTCACTAGCATCAAAGAATGCAACGCGTTCTATGATGGCTGACAGTGAGCCCTTGGTGCCCTCCTTGATCGCTTTCATTTCCGGCCTCAGCGAGTATTAAATACATCTCGCCTTATATCCCACGCCCAAGAAGCAGATGAGGCCCACGGGGAGGCCTGGCCGGGCTTGGGGGCTCCTTCTTGACAGGCGGGGGCACGTTGAAGACCGACCCCCACCCCCAGACGAGCTTCAGCCTCATCTCAGCCTGCTTGATGCCCCAGCCGCTCCTCTGACGTATCGCCTCCAAAAGGCTCATCGCCTCATTTCTTTCATCTTCCCTGATAAGACAGACCCCAACCAGGGCCAGAGACTGGATGAGAATCCCCGGCACGATGTGCTCTTTGCATCTCACGGCAATCCCGCAAACCTGGCGCGCGTGGTGCAGTCGCACGTCGCGCATGCCAGACGAAGACTCAATCGGCATGACCGGGTTGATCTCCGCAAGCAAGTACTGGATGACGTGATAGAAGAGACGGGCCATCACGGCAGAAGGGTGGATCAGCCTGCGACACCGGTTAGCAACATCCAGGCTGCAGAGCCTTGAGTGATCATCAAGAGGCTCACCAAATGTAGGGGAAAACGGACGTTCCTGGTTTGGGATCGGTGTACCCTATCGGAGCCATTGACCTAGGGCACAAATCACTCCAGGAGTCGCACAGAGTCTTCAACTCCTGCCACTGCGGCAGTCGTTCCCCCATCTGCACCATCTCATTGTTGGGGTCGACATGGAAGCCGCGCGCTCGAAAGTTGACGGTCATGGCAGCAATGTACAGGACGCGGTGCAGCCAGGCCGCCTCCTCGGCCGGGCTGGTGTCTGTAGATTGCTCGGCTGGGAAAGTCAAAGTAAACCCCCAGTTTCTTGGGTCCCATGTGACCTGGGAGTGCGAGGTGAGGCAGTTCAGTGTCTCCATGCCGACACTCAGCCAGAAGCTGGCGCTTGCGATACCGCCGCTGCTGGCATTCCAGTGGCAAAAGTTGATGATTGCCCGGGACCCTTTGCTGTGGTGTGCTCGTGCATGGATTCTATCTGCCATGATCTCGTAGACGTGGAGTATGACCGAGGTTATCGCACAGTTTGCCATGTCTGTATCAGGGCGTGACAAGGCATGCAAGAGCTTGGTGGTAGCCGTGCTGTAGTAGAAACAGGACCAATCATATTGGCCTTTCTTCACCTCGCCTAGTTTACGTCTTGCACCACATGCGTACATGGCATTCAGCAGCATAGGACAGTCAAGAGCCCTGAATGGCAGAGAGTGGCTGAACTCCGACTGGCCGTCAAAGCAGTCTATCCACTTGCCAATCGACTCGACGAACTCTTGCGTAAAGCATATCTGATGTTCGCTGCTGAGGTACTCTTCCGCCTGCGTATTGTCGAACAGGGCTTGTGGATGCCAGAACTCATCTATTGTATCCCTTGAGAAGCCGTCAGAGACCAGCGACGCATGTCGTAGGATAGACAAGGGGCCAAAATCACCCCCCTGAGCGTAATTCTGGGGGGCTCGCTCGCCTTTGGTGGGCATCAGCGACCCGGCCTGTGCCATTGTCTGCCCCGGCATCGGGGCGGACAGTTGGAATTGGTTCATCCCACTCGACTGCTGGGGCTGAACCCCCGGCAACAATTTCTTATACTGACGCGTTGAGATCTTTTGAGATCTCCTCATATCCTTGTATGGCTCCTCGCAGCCTATCTCGCCATCTCCAACCGGGGTAGTCTTCGGTGCGGGGAGGATTCGCTGGTACACAGCACCTTTTGGGCGGCGAGCCTGACATTGTTGGGTGGGTTCCTTCTTCTTCGGGAGTGGTCGTTCGGCCTTGGACACAGCTGCCCGGGTAGGTTTCTTGAGGAAGCCCTTTTCATACTCCGCGGCGATAGACTTAGACTCGTCCACGAAATCCACTACGCATCCCCTATTAGCATGCTGCCCCAACACCAGCTCACAGTACTATGAGCATTCAGATTAACAGGGGGCATTACTTACCAAGTGTGCCAAGAACCCAAGGAAGAAGCCCTTCACTGAGGACGAAGACATTCGTAAAAGTGAGCCTGAGCCCTCGCTTACATTCACGCCTGCCCTTTCGGCAGTTCTCGCACGTGGGCTTAGCCTCGTCGCATTTCAGGTGGCGTTTCCGACATGTTAAACAGCCTGTTCGTACCCTCTGCGCCGGTGGTGCCACTCGAGCAGCTTGCTCTGATCCCTCCATCCTGGGTTCGCTCTGTTGCGAGGTACCAGCCCGCCTGAGGCCCCAAGACTTCCGAGACCTTGTGGCAGGTCGAACACTACGCCTCGATTAGTCTACCGAGGGAAGGTGAGAAGTCGTTGTATGCTCGGTTTGGGGACAGCACAGCACAGAATGGTAGCTAGACCATGATCAGTAATACCGGTTGGATGGCGTGCTGTGTGGCGATGAAGACTTGGTGCAGTCATTCAAGGGGGACGCTGGCTATGCCTGGGACTTTGGGAGCTGCTCGTATACCTTCAGTCGCGGGTTGGACGGCCTGGTGAGGACGAAGATGTAAGACTTGCCGATACAGTAGGAATAAGAGCCCGCCTACTTGTGGCCAGAATATGGGGAAAATATGAGATCCAGATAGTGATCGAATATCTGCCGTAGGATGGGTTGGGTCACCGAACGATGATGGGGAAGGCAAACGCACGAGTACTCAGGATCAGACACCCAGGCACTCACTCGGGTGCTCAGCACATTTTCAGCTTAAGGAAAGCGTAGCCTGTGCAAGCTCTGTTCAAGCCCGAGCTGGCCAATGGCTTGGGTTACGTTTGGCCCGGGGAGATCTGAACGAGAGCGCACCAGGGTACCTTGGTTCGCGTCCCTCTCAGCGTATCTGACATCCAGGTCAGGCAACATGCGCCCAGATCTTGTAAGAAGTTTCAGAATCTGAGCCGGCCGGGGGAGGGGCGTGTAAGCAAGCAAAGCGCAGGCAATTACTTGGCAGCCGAACGGACATACACATGCATGATGAACATGTATCTATGGGGGGTCACAAAGTCAACGAGCGGCTTCTAGTACGATCTCAACCTGGCAAAAGATGAGCCCTATGTCCCTGGTAGGGCCAAACTGAAGCAAGGGTGGGACTTCTCGAGTAAGTTTGCTATTCCTCAGCAGATGTTGGATAATTGTTTTTCATAGAAAGAACTCCCGAGGCAGGATTCCCGGCGACGCCTTGTCCCTCCTTGACATCATACTTAGAGAGGCAGACAAGCATGGCAGCTCCATGTACTCGGTCGGGAAGGTCGCTGTGGCAATATGGACCGACAACAGGCATCTCCCGCACGCGTTGACATGACGAGAAACCGGAAGGGGTTGGTAGGGCCCAGGTACACTTCCAATTGGACAATCAGGTTACACAAATACACCAGGTTGATGCAGGAATGAGGCAAGAGGAGCCAAAACTAATGCTCCGAGGATGGCGGAGATGCGAGATGGATGCGAGGGGCTGGTTTACCGAGGGTTCTACTTGATAGGCCAGTTCAGAAGGGCTGCAGACTGTGCTGGAGCTGAAATCTCCCGCCTGCTTCCGGCAGATGGCGATGGCGATCGAGAGGCCATAGTAATGCGTGGTCCCTGTTGTCCCTTATCCACGTCCGTGGAATTGGTCAACGCTCGACAGAGCGGAAGCACGAAGGACCAGGCATCGTAGCCCATACACGGCATGGTCCTACCGCAAACAGCGCCTGATTCGCTATACCAACCTTGATACTCGCAAATATTGCGCCCAGCAAGAGTTAATGCGGTTACTCAAACTCAGAGCCGTCCTGCAGATGAGTCCATGGCCCACACCAGGTCGGCCGTCCAACGTGCCCTCGACGTACGTAAAAGTCAAGCTTATGGCAACGACTCGTTCTCTCGCCCTAAATCCCACTTTTCTGCGTTTGGGCCAAGCAGCGGATTCCTGGGCATGTGGGTGTGTTGGTGATCAATCTGCTCCAGCGGACGTCGGCCAAACCAGGCACTCCCGCCCACAAATCGCCGACTGGATCAGCTGTGTAGGAGGCCTATTCTCAGAACCTGGGTTCCTCCCACCCCTCCGCTATCTCTTCCTCCTCTCCTAGTTGTCAGATGACGAAATGAATGGGTCTAATGCAGCCGGAATGTTGTGCATAGTATGTTTTCAACCATGCAGACCGGACGCACAGGACCCGAAATTTACATATGGCATCAATTGCATCCCCGAGATGCTGTGCAATGAATAACAAATTATCTATCGGTCCATATCGGCAAGCTTGCCCAGCTTCCAGGAGGCCGGAACGGCTGGGATGATCTCTCGGTATTTGACTCGTTATCGCCCGCGGAAAGGAAAACCGAGAGCGCAGTGCCCACAAGGAACCACATGACGGAAAGAGGAAAGTATCCCGTTTGTTTTGCACAAGTCCAGGACTTATCAACGCTTTGGGAGATGACGCGGTGACGGATGCCTAACTCTGTGGCGCTCGACGCGGAGCACCCATCCTTGGGCTCACCGAGTCCTGCAGCCACATGTACTATGAAGTGAGCACGAGGCAAAATACCCCTCATGCGCAGCGCATGGACATGAGTCGTTGGCTACACGGAGACTTTTGAGGGGCAATACGCATGCGTGTCTGATGTAGGCCAGGAGGCCATGGCGTTGTAGAGTGACAAGATCACGCAGTCTGGCTGGCTCAGTACATGGCAAGTGCAAATCCACTGAGGAGGCGGTGAGCCTGGTGCATGCGTCTGCGAGAAAATGGAAATTGCAGCAGCCGTATGCATGTCCTCAGCCGTATTCTCTGCGGAAAGTGCACCAATACGTTCGCGCTCCCTAGGGTGCGCGAGCAGGCAGGGTATGTCGGTCGGACGACGCCCTTAGCCGATATTCGCCACATGTACTATTGCATTCTGATGCATGCCTCTCAAAAGGTCCAGTCCTGGTGCTGTGAATCCGGGGTGTGGTTACACAAGCTGCGCTGCTGCAGCAGCCAGACAAGACGGCGCAGCCGTGATACCATATTCGAGCCCACAGAGATCTGCTCGGCCAGAATGAGGCGGCAAGAAGTGTGACAGCCACTCTCTCTTCGACTCTTCACCGCTTGGCGCTTGGTATCTCCGATGACTCGGAGATTGCTAACTTGACCAAGTTGATTATGGTAATTGACGAGATCGAAATCGAGGAGGAGGTTCGGTTTCCAGGTCACTACAAGTATTGCTATCACGTGATTCTACTACCGGGTAGCTATTGCTGGTGCAGCTCTTCAAGCACTTGGACATGCAAACAAACAATCACCAAAGAGCAAGTATTCTATTGCCATCACCAAAGTCCAATACCAGAGTTCTATGCAGAGGGGCCGTTGGTACTGATAAGCAACACTCTATTCTTATAAGTAGCCCACCATGTGCCGGTGATACTGTACAACACGAGCATGGCAGAGCATAATCCTCCCACCCCGAAGAACATCCTTCGGGGCCACAAGGCCCAGGTGCATGCCGCTGCCTTCCTGAGGCATAACTCGCGGCTTGCTACCGGAGATGCGGACGGATTTGTAGTCCTGTGGGATCTCACCATTATGAGACCCAGGGCGGTTTGGAGGGCCCATGAAAATGCCATTCTCGGGATCCGAAGCTGGGGACACGACAAAATCATCACGTAAGACGGCGCCTTTGGAGAGGAAACTCATTGCCTTAATTCTTTTCCTTCCTTTTCCCTGACGTTTCATAGACACGGTCGCGACCACAAACTGATTGTTTGGAAAATCGCCGAGGATGACGAGCAACGCCTCAGCACCACTTTGCCGCTCGAGGAGACGCCAGTTCCAAGGCCGACGCCCTGGATGCTCCATCTCCTTGAAGTGAACACAATGAATTTCTGCGCTTTCGGAGCAGCCGCTGCAATCTCCGATAGCCCAGTTTCCCACTTGGATGAGGCTTCTGAAATTTTAATTGCGGTGCCGAATACCATTGCTTCTGAACAAGTAATCACACCCTCTCCTTCTATACAATGCACGAGAGCTGACTAGTTCAGATTGATATATATGAACTACCATCCCAGAAACGCATACACACCGTTAAACCTGGCAAGGATAATGGCATGGCCATGAGTGTAGCGCTTGCCAACCTAGAAGACTCTCTTCTTCTCGTCGCTGCCTTCGAGAACGGCTACGCATCCGTCCATCGACTCGACCCTGATGGGGAATGGACTATGACATACAGATCACAGGCCCATACCCAACCAATACTGTCTCTCGCGATACACCCTACCAATAAATACTTCATAACCTCCAGTGCCGACGCCATTGTCGCCAAACACCCACTCCCTCTCGTTCAGCAAGACGGCATGGCGGTGCTCGACCCGGACAACCGAATCATCGAGGAGATCGACGATTTACCAACAGACACTCCACCAGGGCCGTCTCTTCTCTCATCACAGCTTGGTGGAAGCTCTGGAAAATCCAAAGCCAAGAGCAGGGCCAAGATGACAGCTTGGGAACACCCCCATAAGGTGGCGAACACAAAACACTCAGGCCAGCAGGGCCTCAAGATCCGATCCGACGGGAAGATATTCGCAACGGCCGGGTGGGATGGCAATTTCCGCATATACTCCTGCAAGACGCTCAAAGAGCTGGCAGTTTTGCAGTGGCACAAGGTCGGCTGCTATGCTGTCGCCTTTGCTGATCTCGACTCGGACACGACGCCCAAGGACACACCAGAGGCAACTGTTGGAAATACCAGCTCAGAAAATCCAGATAGGCGGATCCAAATACTGAATACTCCCACGGTGAAGGAAAGGAGGGTACAGCAGGCCAAAACGACACATTGGGTAGCTGGAGGAGCCAAAGACGGCAAAGTTAGTCTGTGGGACGTGTATTGACATAGGCGAGTTCCCAAAAGACAATCTGACGAGACTATACCAACGTGAATAGCATATCATGATTTTTATTTCTATTTCTGCGCCTTGTGTCGTTTAACTTTTCGTTTCTCGTTTCTTCGTAATCCAGCAGTCATCACCGGGAGCCTCGACCTAAAGCCATCACCCGCCAGCAAGCCCCCACCAAACCCTCATCAACCACGCCGCGACCAGGGCATCCCTCGTACCGGCCGTCATCTCCGCCGTCACGACCAGACTCATCAGTCCCCCCGCCTGCACCTCGCGCGCCAGCAGGGCCCCCTCCATGTCGCTCCACTCCCACGCGACGTCCTGCTGCTTCCTGCTCGTGGGCGGCACGGCGGAGAACATGACGGGCCCGGCTTCGTACCGCCCCGGCCCCGTGCCGCTGAAGAAGGCGCGGCACACCCTGAACCCGGACCTGCGCCCGAAGCGCGAGACCCTCTCGATGCCCATGCTGGCGGTGCGGCGGGTGCGCGACTCGGCCTGGAAGGCGAACGCGGGCATCTCGGCGGCCGTGCGGTGGGTGAGGTGGAAGAGGGACCGCTTGCGCGTGGCGACGGTCGGGATGCCGCCGACGCTGCGGACGTTGTGCTCGAGGCGCTCCAGGACGACCTTGCGGTCCGTGTCGCTGAGGAAGCCGACGGAGTGGGAGAGCTCGTACAGGGGCGCGGCCTGGGGATCCGAGGAGTGGATGAAGCGCGAGGCCGCGTAGAGGGTGGTGGGCTGGAGCATTTGGTTGGCGGCGTCGGTGGTTGCGACGTCGCCGTAGGACGGCAGTCCATCGCTTCGGATGGGGTCCTCAGTGGCCATCTCTTGGATTGTGGAGGGGAGGAGGGTTGGATGGAAGTGGCTATGAGGGTGTGTGGTGATCTCTTCCAGCACAGGAGAACAGGAGAACAAGATGGTCTTTTAATGCTCCGCGTAGTGCTCTGAGTCGAGGATGAGCGGCAGACAGACGATCAGATATAGTGATTCAGACATTCAATGACGATGACGTATGCACCACTACCGAGGCTCTCCTGCCGTATTATAGCCTCCCCTCTAATCGACCGCATTGTCGCGTGCCCAGGATCAAGCAGGAAAGCCCAAGACAATCATTTCCTCTCTGATTGGAGGGTGACATGAACCAGGAGGGATTATTGGCTACCGAGTGTGATTAATCTCAGCTTTGTGAGCCTTGGCTGTGCTTGGCTCATAGTTCGCTTCTCCACTAAGGCTGCGTTAAAGCATGGCTGTGCCCAACCGAATACGCAAAACGACCAGATGCTCAGCAATTGACATATTTAATGCCCGCGACCCAATGATTGTGTTCATTCTGGCCAGGCCGCAGCAACATATACATGTCTTAATTTTAGGAGGCCAGGGCGACATGACCGGCTTTTGTTACCGTCCAGAAATCATCCCAAGGCAGTTCAAAACATCACATCCGGCTATGTAACAAAGGTTAATTGTTCCAACATGCCTTCAGATTACTGCCTTCTGATGATCATTCTAGATATTACTTTCGCCTCACATCGTTGGGATCATCTATGGTTAATTCTGCACGAGAGTACTCGGGATCTGCCTCGTTGGCCATCTCAGAAAATACCATCCTGAGCTAACCCCCGCCTTGATGCGATTGCATGTCACCTAGGAGCGTCATCTCCAGGCTTGACGGGAATCTATCTTGCGCGTCTCTCCATCCAGAATTCGTGCTTGACTAGAATTTACTCCATGCCGCAATGACGGCGGTCATTTGTAGCCTTTTCAGGCCTCCCCTCAAAGCGACCAGTCCACAACTTGCCTCACTTCCAACCTAGTCAATACGGCCTAGCTGCACGCTTCTTTCCTGCAGATGTTCTCGTGAAAACTGAAAAATCAAAGCACCGTGATAGATCGGATCCTTGTGATTCTAGACATCCGGGATGGTTCGGATCTCCTTATGCTTGGTCGCTAGGTTCACAAGGATCCGATCTACCTCGGGGCTAATACAGGGCGCATCTAATCCACGAGCAGGTCTTGACTGGCGACTTCTGCCAGCTTTCCCCCGTGAAGACTTTTAAGTTTTGCATGTTCTGTGGTACCAAAACGAAGATGGACAAGTGGAAGATCCAGTATGAATGTGAGGCTGGTAAAGGCCACGGTCTGTTCCTGGAAACGGACAAATGGGCGTTTCGAAGCTAAGCCTGGAAGGATACTAACTTGGAACATGTTCACCTGAGGGAGATTTATCGCTAAAACGACTAACAGTTCATTAAGATGCGATAGAAATGCCCCCTCGGTAAGTACCTTACTGCAGGCGAAGTAGATCTCCTTATGAACCACCCGTGCAAAGTTCCTAACGCTATACGCGTCCTCTGTACTAAGGATAAGGTGTACCGATATAACTATACCGAGTTTTTAAAGCTAAAGGTGGAGGTGTACGAATTTACTACCGTGGACGGCCCTCAGTGGAGGCGCACCTTGCCCATTGCAACGACCGTAATCCCGATGGGACATTGCAAGCCACTAAAGGGCTGAGATATTCCGTCGAAACCCTTCCTCACTTCCTGCAGACAGACCTCTATACGCTGTAAATGGTGATCCTCTACTATGCTGATCTTGTTAATAATAGTGTATACTATGTATGTGTATTTATTTATGTACGTATGTATGTACATGTAAAGAGTATTTAACCGCGTTTCCCCCACTCAAAATCAGCCTTGTCTTTCCAGTCCCCCTCCTCTCTCACAAGCGCATCTGCCAGTACCCAAGAATCTACAAGCAGTCAGAGACCAAAGCAGCACCTTAATCAGTGAGATGGTTTCCGTTTCAATTGCAACAACCTCATCCCCTGCATCAGGCCAGGGCTGACCAACATTCACATCATACAGGCCTAAAACGCCAGAGTATGGCAGATCAGGTCGCAGCAGATGCAGCTGGATTCTCGAGCGCCACATCGTCGCTAGTCCATGGCGATCGCGAGGAGTTTGATCTTCATATATATGCCAGCGACATGTTACTCGTTGTGCAGTCCAATAGCGATCAAGCTGCTGCTCGTGTCGTGCACCTGAAAAATGTTCGTGAGGACACACTCGCCGAGGCTCAAACTGCTGTCAATAGCTTTTTTGACCAGTTCGAGCCTCTTGACAACGGTCGCCCTAGCACAGTGTTCCAGATGTTTGATCAGGTTCACGAGGATTCAAAGAACCATATTGAAAGGGCTCTGGGTTGCGTTGAAGATGTCCAGAGCGAGTTAACGGAAATTGAATATAATGACGTCCTATACCCTAAGAGACCAGCAAGCACGACGAACGACAGCTCTAATCCAATTGCCGAAGTCATGGCTGCCTGTGATGAATTCCTCAAACGGGTACGCTCCATCCAGGCCAAGTCTACAGGCTACACCAAAGACACTGGCTCCAAGAGGTATGCCAGAGTAGTGAGCAAGGGGGCCGATTCCAATCACGGGCGCCTTGGCACTTTTGTTCGCCAGGAGAGCGTGAAGCGTGACCTAGGTTGCAGATGGGATGAACAGTCGTACCCGGGACATGTGAGCAATGAGTATCAGGTAAGATACCATGTCCGCTTGGCGCAGGATGGGGGATGGGTATTGGAATACAAAGATTACGGTATATCTTTAGCCAGCGAGAATGAGAACTAATTTATAACGCTCGATAAATCAATCAAGAAGCAGTAATTTCCCCATGAAAAATGCTAATATCACGGAGAATGAACTACGATAACAGCCCAATTCATACAAGATTGGCGGTAGGCAGGCCAGTTGTCAATTCCCCCTTGTGAGCACTTAATGCTACGAGCGGCGCGGAGAAATAGACGTCCTGATGACATGTCATCTTCAGGGAGTAAACAGCATGGTGATGATAACAGCATCGGATTTAAGGATCTAGAGTACCTGAGCAAAATACATACGAGGTGCCATAGTGGGCAAGATGCCTCTTTATCGTATCTCCGGCCTCCTTTTCCGTCGTGCACATTATGGGTTGTTTGTTGGGCACAGGGCAATCATCAGGGTACCAGTTCCTGGCATGCAAGCATGCAGCCTCCATACCTCAAGGCAACCAAGTCGGGGATTGATGCGGCTCAGGTGTGAAAACGATCTGTGCTGGCCTGACTTAATCCTTTGTGATTACAGGTCAGGGGGTGTTGGGTACGAAAAGCAGCGAGATGAGTAAGAAGATACAGTACACAACCAAACCATGTAGAACTAGTATTGATAATTGATTTCCAACAATGCAATGTGCCGCAAACATTACCGATGGGGATGGTATGTGATCTTACAGTTTTACATGAGAGATGCGATCGCAATCGTCTCCCTCTGGGCAGACCAATGCAGGCGAGGCTACGGCTACAAGGAAAAGGATCTGCGGATGAATTTTCCGCAGACCGAATTGGTTGGAGCTACTCTCTGGCAAGTAAGAAGATAAGATCCGAACGGACATGGGAATAACGATCAATTGCTCGAGCGTTATGGTCCCACCAATCTAACATGCTCACGTAAAGTCCACCCTGGAACTAGATGGAAATAGCGGATGATTCCCGCTGATGACTCATTGGCATAACGACGTAGTGGGTTTGAGAGTCAAGTCCGCAATTGAAGATGATGAGACACGGTGAACCATCAGGTTCTGTTGAGTAATAGCGCCCCAGGATGACGAATTAGACTTAACAATAGCGTAGAGGGTGGTGGTTAGTCCCAGTGAGGACAGTCTCCGTCATTGTGTGCCATCGTGCGCAGGTCAATCTAGACGGCTGTCTGCATTATCTCCGGGGTTGGTCAGCAAGCGATGCGATAGTGGTAAATCATCTCGACGGAAGCTCCATCTGGCGCACAATCATTTAGGCAGCATCTGCGGAGTTTTGCCTGGTGTATGTCAGCAGCGGCCGCACAGTAAAGCTGGCTGCGGATTGATTGCGGACTTGGGGGTTTTAGCGAGTGTGATAAGGCTGTTCAGGGCTGTCCTGCCTGTAAAAGTGCCGGATCAGCGCAGGCCCTAAGACCAGGAGGGCCTAGCAGATGTGGTAGATCTGAGCCCGGATCTCGCCTGGTCGGAGTTCGGTAGCCAATGAAAATGGGCAACGCATGGCTCATGGTGAGCAGGCCCCCTAACAAGCTCCTAGCACTCGACGGAGACTTTGCTGTAATTAGTCGCCGGGCCAGAACCTGAGCCTGCCGCACATCTTGTTCTAGCGCTAGGTCCGGCTGTCGCTAGGCTGCACGTTTTTCACGGCCTTAAGCCTAGTCACGGACTTTGGCCAAGCAGCTTGTCGAGCCAAATTTCACCATCACTCACGTTTATTGAAGCTGAACTAGGGGGCCCGGCTCTTTTTCTTTGTCGTTTGGGCAGAAAACTCCCTGACCCATCATCCGCACCTCTTCGGCGTTATGCTGGAGCTAACTAGTGTCTGACTCTTTTGCGCTCCGCAAGCAATGTCCCCGAAGATTAGAAATCCATCATCCTTACCGATCTATACGATGGTCGTCATGTTTCGACATGGCTCCCGTGGGCCGGTCCCGTGGAGGGCACACAAGATATAAAGTATCCGCGCCGATTCCTCCTTGAATTGGTTTCCGGACCATCAGATCTTAGAGCAACTCAATCCATGATCACCACTTCTCCAACACAAAGCAAAGATTAAGATCAACAGATAAGCTTATCAAACAAGATGTCGACGCTAGCACCACTCAAGGAGCTGGGGAATGAGACCGATCCTCGCTCCTCCTCGGCATCTACCCTGGCCAGCCACCTTGCCGCTCCCCAGGCAAAGGAAATTGAAGAAGAGTCCTCAGACGAGAAGCGGGCCGCTTCAACCAAAGAGGAAGAGGATGTGGCCGGCTCAAACGATCCCGATGATATAGAGTATCCCACGGGAATCAAGATGTTTTTCATTGTCGTGGCTCTCGTCCTCAGTATCTTCCTCCTTTCTCTGGATATGGTATGTTTCGCCCCTGTACCCATTGAACTTCAATGACATGGCTAACCCTTGACAAGACCATTGTTGCAACCGCCATTCCCAAGATCACAGACGAATTCAAGGGTCTCGATAAGGCTGGCTGGTATGGAGCCGCCTTCTTCATGACAGTCGGCGCCTTCCAATCTACATGTAAGTTGCCTCAACCCCACCAATCTACATGAACAAGCACGCTAACTCCTGTAAAAAGGGGGTAAAATCTACAAGTACTTCCCCCTGAAGACATCCTTCCTCATCGCCATCTTCATCTTCGAGCTCGGCTCCGTCATCTGTGGCGCCGCCCCCTCCGCCGAAGCCCTCATTGCCGGCCGTGCCATCGCCGGTCTTGGCGCAGCAGGTCTCGGTGCGGGAGCCTACACCATCATCGCCTTCGCCGCTCCCCCCAAGAACCGCCCGGCCTTCACCGGCATCATCGGTGCCGCCTACGGTTTCGCCAGTGTCATCGGCCCCCTTCTGGGCGGTGCCTTCACCGACAACGTCAGCTGGCGATGGTGCTTCTACATCAACCTCCCCATCGGAGGCGTCTCGGCCGGCATCATCCTCCTCTTCTTCCAGACCCCCAAGCATGCCGTCCCTGAGCAGGCTCCCCTCCTCGAGAAGCTTCGCCAGATGGATCTCCCAGGTGTCGCTCTGGTCATGGGCGGTGTCGTTGCCTACCTCCTCGGTGTCCAGTACGGCGGTGTCGCCCACCCCTGGAACTCCTCCGTCGTCGTCGGCCTCCTCGTCGGCTTCGTCGCCATCGTCGCCGCCTGGGCTGGTCTCCAGTGGCTCCAGGGCGAGCGCTCCATGGTTCCCCCCCGACTCGCCAAGGAGCGCACCAACTACATCATGAGCGCCTTCGCCTTCGTCTTCGCCGGTGGTTTCTTCGCCGCCATCTACTACATCCCCGTCTACTTCCAGTCCGTCCACGGCACCTCCCCCACCATGAGCGGCGTCCGCAACCTGCCCATGATCATCGCCGTCACCATCTCCACCATCGCCAGCGGCGCCCTCGTCTCCGCCACCGGCTACTACCAGCCGCTCCTCATCGCCGGCGGCGTCATGGCCACCGTGGGCAGCGGCCTCCTCTACCTGCTTGACACCAACTCCTCCACCGGCCAGTGGATCGGGTACCAGATCCTCGCCGGCGCGGGGTGGGGGCTCGCCTTCCAGATCCCCATGATCGCCGTCCAGGGCACCGTCGACCCCAAGGACCTCGCCTCCGCGACGGGCATGCTCCTCTTCTTCCAAGGGCTAGGCGGCGCCTTCCTCGTCTCGGGTTCCCAGGCCGCCTTCGTCAACCAGATGATCGCAAAGGTCATGAGCCTCAACCCGGGCGTCGACCAGGCCCTCCTCGTCCTCACCGGCGCGACCGAGATCCGCAACGTCTTCCCCAGCGAGCAGCAGCACGACGTCATCGACGGCTACATGACCGGTCTCAAGGTCGTGTTCGCCATGTGCATTGCCTGCTCTGGTCTCGCCACGCTCATTGGTTTCGGTACCAGGTGGCAGAGGCTGAGCCAGGATAAGCGTGGCGGTGCCATGGCATAAGCCGGCTTATTGGGAATAAGAATCTCCAGGTTTTCTGGCTGATCAGATATGAGATATGAATTTTTTGGTTACTGGTAAATGGGATAGAGGTAATTGGTAATGGGTTGAGATAGAACCGGTGAAAGATGACTGTGCCCCTGAATGGGTTGATATAACTGAATAGAGGTTTGGGATAGACTAGATTTATTTGTACGATTTTCTTAATGACACAACTCTACACTACAATTGTATCTAAATCATAATTTTCCCATGTGTGATCATGTAGAGAGCTTACTGTACAAGGCTTTATCGGGCAAAAAGGAAAAGGCGGGGTTTGCACAGCGATTTTAAGCCCCCCCAGGAGAGCTGTCAAGCAAGGGGTGACGTAGCAGTCACCCGGGCGATTAATGTGCCGGCCAAGACCCCCTCTGACCACGAGGTAGGCCCGTAGATAGACCGTCACCAGTGCCTCGATGAGCAGCATGGCAGCAAGTGGCACAACAAGGTCATAGTGCGATTGTCGATGCGTGCGTAGGCAGGGAAATAGGAAGCAGAAGCATATTAAGAATCGGCACACTATTTTTCAACCCGCCATCTACTTTGGCATGCCCATCAAATTCAAGATCTATGGTTACAAAGGGCAGCTGCTCGCTCGACAACTCCTTGGGGGGCGTTAAAATTGCTGTGCAAATTTCGCTGTACTTACACTGCAGGAACACGTCACCTACACGCTATGGAGGGTCAGGGGTCTGGCACAATTTCCTTGAAATGTCGAAATAAGTGCAGTAATGTGCTCGAACTTTAACGAGCCTTGCATTCTATCATATTGATACTATAGCCTTACAGACCAGGATTCTCATCTCGAAGGCTTTAGATATGATAAGTACCTCAGTCGACAACCAACATTGCCTCAGTACCCCATATGCATGCAATACAGCAAGGGTTAGCAAGCAACATTCCACAAATCAGTTGCAAAACCCATCTCAACAGCGGCCTGCCCTATTTGCCCGATAAGGGTTTCGCCTCCTGCCTAGCAGCCCCTCTGAGTAAGTCAAGATTGCTGTGCAGCTGCGGGACCACCCAATGTGGGTAAAGTGGTTGCTCAGACATTCCGTACAAGCCTTCTGGAGAGGTGAAAATTGCTGTGCTAACTAACCCTGCCACTCCTCTAAGTGTCTACCTAGTTCCTGCTAAGTGGTTCAGGATTTCGTTACCCTCACAGCACAGCAATTACAACCCGCTCGGGGGGGTTATTACCTGGGTAGGCAAGTCGCCTGCAGCTTAGGTACATTAGGATTGTTGCGCCCAAGGTACTTTGTCCAGCCACACATGGATTCATCATTCGCAAGAGGATGCTTTGTTGTATTTACTCTGTCAACTCTCATAAATTTTCTTTCCATTCAAATGGCCAAAAAAGCCTAGACACTATTGCATAGCGTGGCTACATATGACATGTATCACCGCACTGTAGCTAATACGACGAAATATCTGAGAACGGATCATGTAAAGATGGGACATCCGTGATTCCTACTAGGTGTAATTGGCGGCTCGGAGGTTTACAGCTCGTCTGCGGGGGTTAAAATTGCTGTGCAGAAGAATAATGAGTGGCCCAAGTGCCACGAAAGGCAGCCAATGCCGTGTGGAGCTGCCATCATTGATTGCTTCGCAGCTTCATCTAACTACCTCAACTTGTTTCCACTAGCATCATATCCAATCAGATTTAAAATGAGAAAGAAGGGTAGCAAATGGTAGAAATTAGGAGAATATGAGAAGAAGGCAGGTTTTTGTTCACATACTCAAGGTAGGTAACCATCTACCAAGCATTGAGTTTGCTAGGCGCCATCTATCTTTTCCAATCCCCGAAAACCTCACAGTTCTCTAAATCATGCAAAGTTGGCATACTAAACTTGTTATTATGAAACAATTAGGTCAATACCAGTTACAATCAGGTCGAATAACCAAGTGCAAATAAATTCTTTTCTACTCTTAGGTACTCTAACGCAGTGAGCACACACCTTATATCATTGAAACTATGCTGTTTAGGGTAGGTAGCGCATACTAGACCCTCAACCCGGAATGACATAACCTCCACCGAGCATTTATCTTATCCATCGGCCTCAAAACTGCACCGTAGAAACGGTCACTTCCCACTTCGATCCTCGTGGCCATTGTGACTCAACAATGGCCGCATGGGGCATAGAAAAACCCCTCAAACCTTGCTGATCCACATGCCAAACAATCTACCTAACCTTTCCCCCCTCCCGACCAGCAGAATGCTGCCAAGAAAGCTCACACGACCAGCGCTGCCCCAGCGGCACCAGCTCCGCGCCCTCCTCGCCACCTCGACCCAGATCCGCTTCGCATGCGGCACCAAGACCACCCTGCGATCCCGCGAGACCCTCCCGTCGTCGACTATTCGTGTCCTTCGATCCGTCGAGTCTGTCCGCCGCTGGCGCCGCCCCCATGCCGAGACCCAGCGCTCCGTCGGCCTCGTGCCCACCATGGGCGCCCTCCACGCCGGCCACGTCGCCCTCATCCGCGCCGCCGCGCGCGAGAACCACCACGTTGTAGTGAGCGTCTACGTCAACCCCGCCCAGTTCGGCCGCTCGGAGGACCTGGACTCGTACCCCAAGACGTGGGAGGCCGACTCCAAGATCCTCGCGAGGCTGGACCGCGAGCTCGCAGAGGACGGCGGCAACCTGGGCCACGTGACGGCCGTGTTCGCACCAACGACGGGGGACATGTACCCCAGCGGGTTCCCCGGGCAGGACGTGGACAGCAAGGGGAGCTTCGTGACGATTACCCCCGTGGGGGAGGTGCTGGAGGGGGGGAGCCGGCCGACCTTCTTCCGGGGCGTGGCGACGGTGTGCATGAAGCTGTTCAACATCGTGCAGCCGACCAGGGTGTACTTTGGGCAGAAGGACGTGCAGCAGACGGTCGTCATTCGCCGCATGGTCACTGACCTGATGGTTCCGACCGAGGTGGTCGTGTGCCCGACTGAGAGGGATCCCAAGGACGGGCTTGCGCTCAGCTCGCGGAATGTGTACCTGGGAACACGCAGACGAGAGATCGCCACGGTGTTGTACCGGTCGCTCAGAGCTGCCGAAGCTCTTTATCAAAATGGCGAGGCGTATGACCGTGAGACGCTGCTGGGGGCGGCACGGCGCGTTGCCGAGGAGGTGCGGGCGACTCAGGACGAGCTCCCCGAGGAGAAGAGGGCGCTATTCGAGGTGGATTACATCTCGCTGGCTGACCCTGAGACCATGATGGAGGTGGATCAGGTCGACCCAGAAAAGGGAGCTGTCTTAAGCGGTGCGATCAAGATGCTTCCCGTGGAAAAGGCAGCCGAAGGCGAGGATGTTGGCTTCGGAGGCGGCCCGGCTGTCCGGCTGATTGATAACATCATTCTGAAGCCAAAGACCGAATATTCAAAAGAGTAGAGACATAAAATGCCATATCTTTGCGAAAAGATATTTTGCGTATATTGAGACATTCTAAAGCCCGGCAAACAAAAGGATAACAAAAGCTATGATACTGATACTACAAAGGTTTGGGATATAGCGAGTTCCCCGGTTCTTCATCGAGGTTTTTTACATATAGACTACGCTGATAAATAGATAATAAAAACAAATATTCTTACAAGTTTGGACGCGCTTCTAGCTTCCTCCTTCTCCTTGCCTCTCTCTTCGCCCGGCTGAACGTCTCCTCTTCGTCCTTGCTGAGCCGGGTCGGGGCTTTGCCCTTCCCACTGCGCTCACCGGCCTCGGCCTCGTCGAACATTTTCTGGCCCAGGATGTCAGTGAGCCTGAGCACCCGGCTGCTAACCGTAGCCCCATCACGACGGTTCTTGCCTTCACGGCGTGAGCTGGCAATTTTCTCGGTAAACTCCCAGAGTTTCCCACTTGCCTGGACTTTGCCAGTGGTAGGGTCCCGAGGAGGTCGCCAAGCAGGATCTAATTGGATACGGGGAGGGACCTTGGCGTCTTTGCTTCGCACAACATGGACCATCTGTTCCTGCTCAAACCGGACATACGAGTTACGCAAAGTCTCCTTGTTGACGGCTTCAAAGTAGGACAGATCTCCTTGATGATAGAGTGTTTTACCGAGCTGTGAAGGTAATGGTTAGCACAATAGAATATGAGCATTCATTGAAAGAAAGGCAAATTACTTACTGTCTGTGCTGTGTCCTGAGCTTTACTCGATTCGATCCAGATGTCGGTCTTGCCTTCTGGAGGGGTCAATCCGATTAGAGACACTGCAGCTAGCCAACTAGCTTCGATGAAGGGCCAGATCAGGAAGCAGTAGAAGTCGTAATTCTCTCGCCCAACACTGCGCTCTTGGTCTGAGAGTCCGATTGTCGTGATGTTCCCATGCTCATCACGATCCAGCCGCATGACTTTGTCAGTCTCTAAGCCAAGCAGGGTCTTCTCCAAGTTGCGCTCTAGGCCCTCTCCCGAGAAGATAAACTCTCCACGGAAAAGCGAAGAGAGGAAGAGAACTTGGGCTCTGATGTCCTCGTAGGAGATGCTTTGCATTGCCGGGCCGCCTCCGAGTTTAACCTTTGTGTACAGAGCAGCACTGACGAGAGCCTCGTAGATAAATAGATGGATTGTCATATTGCGATAGAATGACAACTGGAACCGATCGACGGCATAAAAGGTGGGTTCAGGAAGCCCTTCCACGACGCCTACAAGGTCCTTTCCAAGAACCTCGAGGCCACGCTCCATGACTTCAGACAAGGGGACATTGGCCGAATGAGCAACTCTGCCGCCCTTGGCGCGAACACGATCTGTGAGCCACTCAATTCTTCGTATCAATTCAGCCTTGCCCACGCCGCGGCCACGAAGGGTCAGCAGAACGGTGCCGATAAGAGCAGTGGGCATGACGACAGATACTTCATTGATGTCGCCCAGAACTTTGTATCCCAAAGTTCGCAGGATTTTCTCACGGGCCTTCCTAACCTGCGGGTTGTGATGGTCGGTGTCGAGCCCAGCAGGGACGACCGGTAGCCTGGATAGTTGATCATCGATGAATTTTCGCAAGCTCCATGGCTCATTGAACCGGACGTCAACTCTGCCAAGCTTGAGAGAGAGAACCGAGGAGCCGCCAGACAGAAAGTCGGCGAGATTTTCCTTCTTTTTCGGCACCCCTAGCAGCTCAGTCACATAACCCTCTGTTTCGATGACCTTGTCGTACTGCGTGCTGACTGGACAGATGATCGCATCCTCGACTCTGCCGGACAGAATGCTGTCTAGGACAAAGCTCAGGATGCCGAACTTGGGAGGGAGAAGCTTTCCGGTACGCGAACGACCGCCTTCAATGAAGCATTCAAAATTGAAGCCTTCCTGAAGCAAGGTGTCAATATACGATTGAACCAGTGTGCCGTAGAGCGCATCATCGCCAAAAGACCTCCTGATCCACATTGCCCCTGCATGTTGGAGGAAGCTGCCCACAACGGGGAAGTTGAGGTTGTCGCCAGCAACAACGACTGGTAGCGTAAGTCCGAGGCGGTAGCATATCAACTGCAGAGAAACATAGTCAACGTGCGAGCGATGGCTCGGCAGGAAGACGATGCTCTGCTTCTTCTTGGCGGCGTACTCTGCCACCTTCTTCAGCCTCAGTATTTCCTCGCTCGACACGTGAATGCCTTGATGGTAGGCCCTGGTGAGGAGCTGGGTGCAGAGATAGTACGCGCCGCGGATGAATGTTTTGCTCTCCATCTTGCAGATCATTTCATCCGTCAGCTTCTCTGCTACTTCGAGCAGGGCCGCCTCCAGCTCGCTGCACCGCTGCGCGCGCTTCGCCTTGTAGTTGTCGGCATTGACGTCGATCAATCCCTCCTTTTCCTCCACGCGGACCCGGGTATCGGCGAGTTCTGCGATGCGCTTCTGTAGCAGGGGCGTTTCGAGGACCATGGACTTCATGTTATCCGAGAAGCCCGAGTAGAAGACGGGCTGTCCGGTGATGCGATCGTAGGCGCGCCATCCTTGTCCAGACACGTAAAGGGACACCTCGCGAAGGAATCTGACAGAAACATGCCTATTAGTTGACGTGTTCGGTGGGAGCTGGGGATCCAGGGCGCTCACTGTAATGGTTCGGCGCGAAAGGAGGCAAATTGATTCATCAACGCCCGTTCTTCTCCATGCTTATCGCCCCCGTCTGGCCTGAGGAAGCCGCTGGGCTGGAGCGTCACCTCATCGCCGAGAATCTGGAGGTCTGGTGCCGAGGTAGTGGTCGAGTCGGGGTGATCGTCGCTCTGCGCCATTGTGCTGACCGGCAGTCGTGTTTGGGCTGGAAACGTTTCGTAGAAGGTCAAGGACGGTAGGGCGAGCTAATCATCTGTTATAGATCAGAATTCCAGAGCATTGCATCACCTCGGCCATGTACAACCCGACAAGTGTGCGGTGCTCTGGGATTCAATGATTATTGTCTGGAGTATGCATGGGTCTTAGATTGTGGAGGAGGATCCCAAGAGCGTCACTGGACTGTCGCGCAGAAGTGCGTGTGGGGGGCCGATGGACCGAGCGCTACGTTAGGCTGCCTTTAGCATGTGATGGCCCTGGAGCTTGGCAGAGGTGCAGTGGCTTAGTGGGTTCCTGGCTCCTGCAAGAAATAATTGAATTCGACCTCGACTTTTCGGCCTCTCTCAAGAACACCACGACAACCTGAGCAAGGAAGCCTGCTTCACCCTCCGAAATTTGATGGAAGAGTCACGAGATCTCTGAATAATCCACCCATCACACTTAAAATGTCCATCGCCGCACAAAAAGCCACCCGGGATCTCTTGGCCCGAGCGCACTCGCCAGACTCCGTGGATCGCATCTACAAAGAAAAAATCCAGCATCGCACTCTCCACCTCCGCCCGACATCTCCTCCTCCTTCCGTCACAAATGCGCGAGCAGCTCGCAGGAGAGCTCGGCAGCAGGCCAAGGACAAGAAGAAGCAGAAGCCCGCACCCCTGTCCTCCCGCGAGCGGCGCAAGCTAGGCTTCTACGACATCCCGCGAGACAGGCAAAAGTACGAAATCTACGAGCCGCTCAATAAACTATGGATGGGCTACATCTGCGAGATCCTGGGGGGTGATGTGTACAACGTGGGACCTAATGTCGGGGCGAAGCTCGCCAGCGCAGAGTTCCATGGAGCCAACGTGGAAGTTGTTCGGAGCAGATGTCCCAGCAGGGTGGGCATAGCAGGGATCGTTGTGAGAGATCGCAAGTTTACCATGGAGATCATCACGAAGAAAAAGGGCGTCAAGGTTGTTCCCAAAGAAGGGACTACATTTCGAGTTGCTGTGGAGGTTCCTGAGGCGCAGTCAGATGCTACTGTCGAGCCGTCGAACAAGAAGTTTATGTTTGACATTCTCGGCGACCAAATGATGGTCCGCTCGGCTGATAGGGCGAATCGAAAGTTCAAGATGCACTTTCTCCCAGAACTTTAAATTCAATTGCAGTCCTCAATGATGCGATGGTAAAGTTTCCCTTTAGGCTCTTCCTACCTTGACTCTTGAGGGTAGGAGCTTCCCGGATACGGATTGTAATGGGAAAGTGGCACGATCAGTAAACTGCAGAGCAAGAGGCTTACATATCCTCGAGACCATCCACGACCGTCTGTCGTTGACTTTCTCTCTCACTTCTCTCTCACTCGACACCCGGATCTCGCAACCACCAGAACTCGTCGACCTTCCCACTCGACGCGCGCCTCTTGCAAGCTACCAGATTTAATCACAAGCCACATCGCTGCCTAAACCAAACCCGACATTACTAGAGCTCAAGCTCTCGCCATCTTTGTCCAATTCTTCGCCGATCCACCGCCATATCTGGCGCACGCACTGCCATGCGTTCCACGTTGTTTCATCGCTCTGGCTATGCATATATGGATTTCCTCCGACTTATCTCGTACATCTTCTCCTTTATCGGGCTTGGCCTGATTCTTCCAGTATACTATCGGGAGCAAAACATCCTGGTCTTCGAGATGACCGTCGTACGTATTTTCCGCGACTCTTTGTTAAGGTTGATTTATCATGCTCATATATCGTCTGAGTAGGTAGTTTGTAAGTGTCTCACCACGTTGGGCCCCGTTGTGGTGGAATACTACAGTCCAACGTACGCGCAAACCCTGCACTACCGTGCGGTTGCCATTCTTGCCCTTTCGTGGTGCCTCCTGATCACTGTCGTATTCGGGATTCTCAACGACATTGTTACGTGTTTCGTTGGGCAGTTCCGACCCATTGACTCTGCGAACGGCTTCGTGGCACCGAGAGAGATCAAATGGTTATATACGTTTGGTTATTGGCTTAATGTCATCGCTGTGCTCGGCCACGCAATTCAAGACGTGTGAGTTTTGGACCCTCTTCCTTCTCCTTAGCTCCTGTTATTACGACAATTCGGTCTTGGACTTATTTTAACAACGCAATTTCAGGGAGTTTTGGTCTTTTAATGCAGCAAGATTGGGCTGTGTTCCCGAGCCGGATGTTTCCGAACAGGATGAAATCAAGACCGGACATTGCGTTTGCAATAGCATGCAATTGCACCCCTCGATGGGGCACTGAGATCCGTTTGAAGCTTTTGCATCGATCGTATCCCGCCTACCACTCAACGGATGACAAAGTCCTCCCATCGAGTCTTCTTTTGAATTACCAGTTTATCACTACAAGCTAGATTGCCTATGAGGTGCGATGGTTGTACTTAGAATGCATTAGTTATTGATGGCGTGGAAGGAAATGAGCCTGAACGCGGAAGACAGGCCAGACTACATATGTTGCGAGGGAATTCTGGGGAAGATTTAGCCCTCTGCTCCCGAGTTGTGTCCATACCCATAGTATAAGCAGAAAAGGAGATTGAGTTTCTCTTAAGCTGAATGAATCCATGCACGTATAGAATCTACAATCTTCAGTGTTGTGCCGGTGAAACTCTCGACTGATTCTGCTCCTGGCGAAGTAAAACATCGACAGATGACCGTTGGACTATCTGCGTCATGTTTCAACTCGAATTAATTGTTGTCTTCTGTTCCCGGGACGATCTATTCTGCTCCCCATAAAAGGTGAAATGCACGAGAATTAGCGACCTGCTTCGGGCAATGTTGCATCGCAACAACTGCATTGCATACACGATAATAAGCGACTAATATGTGTTGTTGAGCCAGCCAGAAATGAGCAAGAGCACTTTCTGGAATAAGTGGATTCTGCGGCAATGTTTGTGTGTGTTACTTTCAACGCCACTAGAAGGGCAGGTGGCTGTGGCTGTGGCTCGTCGCGAGTCGCCTCCCGCGGTTTGCCACATCACGTCTTGGATTAATCAAGCCATGGGTGATAAGATCCAGAGCAAATGCCGAGTGACTCACTAACAATGGCTCAATGACTCCCGGGTCAGCGGTACTTCTGGAGCTAGGAAAGTGTTCTGCTTTTGGGGCGCGGCAGGATGAGGCTAATCCTCGGCGGAACCGGGCAGCTCTGGTCCGTGTTATTGTTGTGCGACCTCAGCATTGTGTGCTGGCTGTTGTGGTGGACCTTGGCCGTCGCCCTGTGTCAATTGTGTTGTGTTGTGCTGGCATCAAGAGTGACTTGACCGGCAGGGCGGACAAGGGCTGGCACGAGGTACTGCCCTGGACCAGGTACCGACGACGAGGGACCCGGTGGTGGTTGTTAGGGCGAGGTGGGAACCACTGGAGGCCACCGGGCTGGCACTGACGGGCACTGGCTGCTACTGGCTGTTGGTGGCAGGGCAGGCTGCTGGCTAGGTCGAGCCCCGGCATCCACCTCTCTCCACCCACCAGCCAGTAGGCGCCCTGTGACTGGGATTACGCTTTCCGACCTCTAATTTTCCCTTTTCAAGCAAACCCTCTGTGAATTTTTCAGCCAGGTTCTTTGACCTCACGTCACGACAGCATTTCGAAAACCCTTCATTGGCATTCCCATCGCCTTCACGACCTCAACCACCCACCCCCCGCTTGCAATCCCGCGCCCTCGGTAGCGATCCAGCATACAATCATCCCCCGGTATCTTTTCTGTTCTCATAGCACGACGCTACTGGCCACTTCTTACCCTACTTTTACCTTTTACATCATTGCCCAGCACACCCGTCCCGTCCCCGCGGTGGCTCTCGATACTTCTGCTCCCACATCCCCCGGAGTCGAAGCTACCAACCCTCTCGACCCTCGATCTCGACGTGTCATCCAGCATATAATTCCACAATGCCAACCAATCTGCCCTCGAGCTTTGCATCAGCTGCAGCTGGCCAGAACGCCAATAGAGTTGCGGGTAGGGCAGGAGTTGGAGGCGACTGGTACGTTGGACAGCCCTCCCTTAAAAATACACCCACGCATGCCCGAGTGTCACCATGTTGCTCTCTGCGAGCTTGGCCCTGCCTTTTGAGGCCTTGATGCTTCCATTCGCCGACCGACAGAGCTGCTTCCCGTCGCGCACCTGCTGCCGTCCTCAGTTGTACATGGGCGCGCACACACGAACACCTTCCCCCATGCCTACCATCGCGTTACACCCTCGTGCCCTGTCTTTCCTCTGCTCTGTTGATTCCTCGCACACGCACGCCCGTATTTATATATGCTGACTTCGGCCACCAGGTCTCGTAGGGATGGACGTTCAGCGAATGGCACCTTGACCCTGCGCCGTTCCTCGACCACACCGCTCAGCCAATCATCCCAGACGCCAGCACCGGTAGACAACGCTGTCCAACCCCCCAGCGCCGAACCGTCAGCGGTAGAACTGAGTCCTGCACGATATAGTAAGGAGGACCTGCTAGATATGTATCGCCCGCAAAGGATCAGCGAGGACCCCTCGCGCCTCTTCATGCAAGGCTGGAATCCAGGCCACGTGAATGGCGGCGCCGTCAGGGCATGGGGGAAGAGTAACGAGAACCACGTTCCACAAGAGCCTGGTGCCTGTTGGGACGTGAACGGGGAGAGCACACCAATGGGACATCAGGGTTTGACTTCGGACGAAAAAGAGGTGTGTCCTTCTCCACCCCCCATATCTCAGGTAGGATACGAAAGCTCACCGCTCGTTAGGCATTTATGACGGAAATCAATTCGCCTCTCAAACCCCCCACGGGGAACAACAACACGAATAACCCAGGAGCCGTGAATGGTCGGAAACCATCATTTTCGCATGGATCGGGGAACTCATTCGCCGTGAGTTCACCATCATCTGCAACCCGACCCGGCACCCGCAGACGAGAAACGCTAGACTCGAACCCGTTCAGCCCTGGAGGCCTCAACTCACCCACGACGACGAGGAATCGCGACGACTCTTTCTGGTATTCCCGCAGGAGCACCGATATAAAGGAGGCGGAGGTGGACGAGTCTGCGGAGGACCAGGGCCCTCGTGACCCGCAAAACAAGCTGCCATTTGGAAATCTAATCCGGGCCAACACTACTGGAGGGACGTCAGGCATGGGTTCAATATGGTCCGCGTCGACACCGACCACTCCGAGTGGCGGATCCTTTGGCAATTTTGCAATAGGAAGCGCTGCTGTCGGCACGAAGCCTGCTGCAGGTCCTGTAGGTGGAAGTCGTCTCGCGCATCTAATTCCCAAAGATCAAGCTGAAGCCGCACAGACCCGACAGGGCGAGGGCCAGGGAACTGCGAATCAACAATCCTGGCGTTCTCGGCAACGAACCGACACGGATCCGTTCGGTGAAGATGGCCTGTCTGGCAGTGCTGTTCTCGGTGGTGCTCAAGATACTGCAGCCAGTATTTCGCAGACTGGTCGTGTCGGAACCCTAGGCACGCCTGTCAAGGGCTCGACTGGCGATTTTGGTATGGCTGGACTCAACCTGGGGGGCGACGAGAATGACCCAGTGAGCCCTTCCGAGACAAATCCATACCGTAGCCCTCCAGCTGAACGTCATGATCAGGATGACGACGAATCGAGCGGATCGAAACAGCCCATCCCCTTCCCCCTCGACCAGTCATCTGGTTTCAATCCTCTGCAGCAACGCGGCTTCGGCCCAGGGTCTGAAGGGGCTGATCGTAGTCAAACATCTAGTGCAAAAGGATTCCCTATCAGCCACATGTCAGCCTGGGGAGCGCCTGGCCCCAGCGGTACACCAGACCGAGAGCGTGCCAACTTCCCTGGCGCTGCGTTCTCACCAGCCATTTTCAACTCGATGAACGATATTCAATCACCCACTCTGGGGAACCTCAACAACGTTTTTGGGCCAGCTGGCAATATCGGCACTGGTAGTATCGGTCGCGGAAGCAAGCTTGGATCTCTTTTCCCTGCCGCTATGCAAGCGCAGATGCAGTCTCATGAGCATGAGGGCCTCGGCGACTCGGGCCCAGATCTTCGACAAGCTAACCCTCTCGGTGCCATCGGCCGCAGCAACTTCCCTGGTCCTATCCGAGACACGGAGAGCCCGATGCGATCCAATCGTGGAGTTTTCGAGGAGCTTTTCCCTTCGAGCGAGGCAACCCGATCCCAGGCCTTGTATGGCTCGGCAGAACCAGTTCAGCCGGGCGGCACTTCCACAGCTCCGCAATCCTTCACTCCTGTGAGTGGAGGCATGAACTTTGGTGGTGCTGGCCAGAACGTGATTGAGCCTCCTTCAGCACAGGCACGCACCATGGTTATGCCAGACCGGATGAGGTGGGTATATCTTGATCCCCAGGGTCAGATCCAAGGTCCATTCACCGGTCTGGAGATGAACGACTGGTACAAGGCTCACTTCTTCACGCCTGACCTAAGAGTGAAGAAGGTGGAGGACCCGGAGTTCGAACCACTAGGGCAGCTCATTCGACGCATAGGAAACTCTCGTGAGCCCTTCTTGGTTCCACAGGTCGGTATCCCCCATGGCCCGCCGTCGCAAGCGTCTGGGTTCCCAGGCGCAGCCCCCGGAAGCGTCGTCCCACCACTCAGCGGAGTGTTCCCCAGCTTCGGACGAACCCTAACAGCGGAGGAGCAAAACAATTTGGAGCGTCGTAAGCAGGAGGAACAGTACCTGATGGCTCAACAGAGAGAGTTTGTCATGCGCCAGCAAGCTATGAGTAGATTCCAGGGCCAGCAGCAACCTGGTCTGCAACACCATTCCAGTGCTCATAGCTTGCAGAGCCAGCCAAGCTTCGGCAGCATCACCTCACCCATCGGCATGCCCGGCCAGATACCGCAGCAGGCCATCGGTGCTATCGGTCCAAATTCTACCGGCTTCTTCGACTCAGCTGCTGAGGGGTCACAACCGGGTGGTCCCTCGTTGTCGGGAAACGAGGAGCCTTCAGGAGATGAGTTAGCGCATCTCTCCGCCACGGAGCGTCAGATAATGACCGCACTGCAAGCAGGTCAACCCCCGAACCAAGTCCCTGGGGCTTTGGCACAGGAGGTTGACTTGCGTAGCGGTCTGCCAGACACTGACCAGCTTGGAGAGGATCCTGAAGGCTTTCGCGAGCGCTTGAAAGAATTTGAAGACCTGCGGGCTCAGCATGACGCAGAGCAGGCAGCCCAGGCACAAGAAGTGGCCAACGAGTTGGCTGAAAATGAGCCCACCGCCAATGCTTCTGCAACCAACGATGTACCAGCAGGGCAACCAGTTCCGACACGCAAGACTAAGACGAAGAAGAAGTACGAAGACTTCACCTTGTCTCTTACTCAACAGGTACAGAAGACACAGGCTGCTGTCGCCGCTGCACAATTTCCTGTCGAGGTTGACATGCCCATGCCATTCCCGCCTCCCGCTTCTACGACACCCCTTCCGGCCCCAACAGCCCAGCGGGCTCGCTCTCATCTTCCAGAGCAGTATAGCCGCTCGCAGTCTGGTAGTCCCAACGACGAGGCTAGCAACGCACCCCCACCGCTTGCTCCTTGGGCCAAGGAGCCTGGAAATGACGCTCACAAGGGCCCCAGCTTGAAGGAAATCCAGGAAGCCGAGGCGCGCAAGGCCGCCAAGGCAGAAGAAGCTGCTGCGGCGCTTAGAAAGGCTGCACTGGAACAAGAGGCCGCATTGCTCAGAGAGAAGGAGAAGCAGGCTGTAGCTGCTACCACAGCTGGCCTGCCTGCGACTAGTACTTGGGGGCATGTTGCTTCTCCAGTTGCGGCAACGAGCAGCCCTTGGGCCAAGCCCGGCGCTGTCAAGGTTCCCGCTCCGGGCCTGGGCAGTGTCAGCACGCCTGCGGGTAAGAAGACACTTGCCGAAATTCAGCAAGAGGAAGAACGCCGCAAGCAAAAGGCCAAGGACGCGGCGGTTCAGTCTGGGGCTGCGCCTACGGGCTCCAAGAGCTATGCCAATCTCGCCGGAAAGCCAGGCCAGCCACCCATGCTTGCTATCCCTGCTGCTGCTTCCACACCCCCAGGCGCTGGTTGGGCTGTCGTCGGTGCCGGTGGGAAAGCTAAGGCGTCCCCTGCTGGCCCGACCGGTCAGGCTCGTTCCGTCAGCGTGAACAGTCCCAAGACTCCGGTTGCTGCCACCGTCATCAAGTCAATCTCCCGCTCTGGTCCCGCCAGCAGCGTTAGCAATGCCGCAATGGATGAGTTCCGAAAATGGGTTACCCGTGAACTCTCCCGCGGCATTACAGGTGTCACTGACAGTAAGTTTGACTCCGCCTTCATTCGCGCACTCGCTTGAACCTTTCACTGACATGATTTTTCAGTTGCTGCATTCGCTAGCACTCTTGATGCTTTCCCGGCCGATTCTGGACTTATTGCCGATGCTGTTTATGCCAACTCGACCACAATGGATGGACGCCACTTCGCGGAGGAGTACGTCCGACGCAAGAAGCTAGCCGAGAAGGGCGTCGCTGAGAAGCAGCCATCTGTTATCACAGAAGTGAAGGCCGGAGGCTCCGGTGGAGGATGGAGCGAGGTTGCGAAGAAGAGCAGCACGCCCATCACCCCTACAGCTCCCAAAGATGATATCCAATCTGCCGCTGGCTTCAAGGTTGTCCCCAGCAGGAAGAAGGGCAAGAAATAGAGGAGCTTCCCCTTCGAAGCGTTGAAGGAGCGGAGAGCCTAACTTTCGCACTGGCGAATCTTGAGCTCATGTACTGTATCATTTTTTTGTATTATTGGTCTTTTGAGTGAGAGGTTTTGCGCGTGGCAGTAGCGATAAAAGCATGAAAGCGAGGGCACTGTTTTGTTGGAATACGTAAAAAAGGGTTTCTTGTGGCATGTAAACTGCCATCTTGTTTGTATCATCCTCGAGGATGGACTGGCTGGTGGTGCATGTGTCCGGTTGTGGGACTCGTGTGTATATTTCAGCGTGTGACGACTCAGCCCGGGTATTGTTTTTGTTCAGTATAACTTGTTGCGTTTCACTCAAGTCTGCCGCTGTGAGAGCTGCCGGGATGCAAGACAAATGATACTTTGTTAGATGACGCCGCACATGTGTTCCAATATTTCCTGCCACGCTGGGTAAATTGTTTGGACGGGAAGACGTGGCAGATTGGATGTACTTGTGCCGCCAAGTTAATACTTTACTCTATGCTAGTTGCGACCAATCTATCCTATCTCAAATGTTGAACATAAAAAAAAGATGTGTATTCTAGACTTTTGATGTATGTGTAGGTATCTACCGCTCTGCCTTCAACCCGTCCATGATATTCTGCAGGGTCCTCCAGCCCTCGCTGTCCTCCCAGTGCTCCCTGCCCTTGCCCATGACGCTCCTCACCGCGCTCCGGACTTTCCCCTTCCACTTTGCGCCGATGGCGGGGACGTCGGGCCCCCAGTTCTCCAGCATCGAGGCCAGCTCGTCGGTGCGCACGACGACGTTCTCCCAGGCCGACTTGTCCGTCGTCCAGTCCACGCCCGCCGACGACGCGGACAAACCGGAGGAAGAGGAGGAGGATCCCATGGCCGCGCGCCAGGCGCGCTCCGAGGCGTCGATGGCCCCCGCGTAGTCCCTCCTCCAAGCGCGTAGGCGGGCGAGGAGGCTCCACAGCTCGGAGCGGTGGGTGATGAGGGGCAGGACGTCCTCCTCTAGGAGGCGGGTGACGAGGCGCTCGGGGCTACCGCGGGGCGGCTCGTAGATGCCGTCGATGAGGTTGGCGGACGCGTCCCTGTCTTTCGAGAGGACGACGTCCTGGAGGAGGGCGGAGAGGAGGTCGGCGTCGACGGCGTCCTCTGTCTTGCGGATGCGGAGGATGTTGCGGAGGGCGAGGATCATGTCTGGGACGGGGG
Source organism: Clonostachys rosea (assembly GCA_026958235.1). Classification (NCBI taxonomy): domain Eukaryota; kingdom Fungi; phylum Ascomycota; class Sordariomycetes; order Hypocreales; family Bionectriaceae; genus Clonostachys; species Clonostachys rosea. Next base: position 2,566,104 of record CP110205.1, read on the forward strand.
GCGGGCGGATGCGGGAGGAGAGGGTGAGGACGTTGTCCCAGATGCGCCAGTTGTCGTGGGCAATGGAGGCTCCCCTCTTGTAGGCTGCGAAGGCCTGGGCGAGGAGTTTCTTGGGGTCGCGGGAGACAGTCTTCTCGTCTGTAGAGGGGTTTGAGGTGGCGGGGAGTTCGTCGTCTTCCTCTTCGTCGGCTAGTTGCTTCTTCCCTGCTGTTTCCGTCTCTTCGGGCTTGGAGTCTTTGGTCTCGGCGATGACTTCGCAGTAGAGACTCCAGAGGGCGCTTCCTAGGTTGCTCCAGGTTCGGGCGCCCTCGCCTCCGCCGAGGTCGGTGGCGCTGCTGATGGATCTGTTGAAGGCCTCGGCGGCGTCTTCGAAGTTGGCGAGCCGGAGGCAGATGTCGCCCAGCCGACTCCACATGTCGGAGCTGAGACGGTTCACCGAGGTGGCCTTCTTGTATGCTTCTTGGGCGTTCTCCCATTCTTTCTTCTGGATGTAGTGTTCACCGAGGGACTTTTGAGCCCGGGCGTAGCGATGCTTGGAGATGTCCCACGCCCGCTCGTAGTGTGATGCGTCGCTTTCGAGGTCTCCGAGGATACACCAGAGGCGCGGGGCGTTGGGAGGAGGCGGGCTTCTCGCTGGCCCGGAGAAGTCGGCGCCTTTCAAGTAGACTGGATCGCCGATGTCCTTCTCCTCGTCGGCATCGGAGGGCGCGGTTTCTGCCGTCTCTCCGGTGCGGTGGAACAGGCGCCAGCGGATGATGCCCTTGGCTTTCTCCTCGCCACCACTTCCTCGGCCGTCCTCATCCTGCTCGGCTGCGGCTGCACTGCTGGCAAGGCAGAGGGCAACTTCGGCCCATAGACGGAGGCGCTTGAAGATCTCAAGGGCGGAAACAAGAGAGCCGATACCAGCCCAGGCGTAGGCAAGCTCGGATTCGAGATGCCAGCGTGGAGGTGTAGAAAGGGTGTGGATATACTGGAGACGGATATGTGCTGGTGCGGATTCGGAGGGTTTAGGGGCTGGAAGGAAAGATGTTGGTTTCGAGATTGTGGTGGAGGGAGTCGGTTCATCCACGTTGTCGACTTTGATAGCTGGAACGTCAGGGGCGTCCCCCGATTTATCTGCCCCCTCCGATGACGTAGTGGAGGAAGACGTTGTAGTGTCAGTTAATACCTGGTCGGCCACGGCCTGCAGCTGTAGAACACCGCGCTCAACCGTCCTGCTACGATGGACCTCGATTCGCGAGCGCACAAGCAGGGCTTGAGTGTATATCTGCCAGTTAGTTGACTTGTCGGCTAGCACTCGGACTGCGTAGGGGAGGATCTCCTCTGATGTGAGGGTGTCGACCGGGGAGAAGGCATCCTTCAGCGTAGCCTCAGTAAGCAGAATGATCTGGTCAAGAGGTGACAGTTGTGGTTGATCATCGGGGGAGAGATCTGCCAATGCTGAGGGTAGTTTCTTCTCTTCTGCCTCTTGCCCATTCTCGTCCTTTGAGAACTTGATCTCTTCCAGCAGGGTATCATCGTTGAGTTTCAAATCCTCTGGCTTCGCCACGTCTCCCTCCTTTTCTGCGCTCGTCGTTGCAGCGCTCTTGGCAAGCACGACAAGCTGGCTGATGTTCTTCTCCTGGAACTTCGTCCTCTTTCCAAGAGCTCCCGACAGCTCGTAGAGAAGGCCGCTTTCTCTCGAAGCCTTGTCTAGTGTCTCCCTTGCCAGGTCATTGCGCCCGAGAAGGATATAGTTGTTGGCAGCCTCGACGAGGAACATGACCTTGTCCTCCCTCGCCCACCCCTCGCTCTCGGCTGCCCATACATCCTCGCTGAGAAGCTGCTTGCCCACGGCCTCAATGCCATCGGTAATAGCCCCGGCCAAGGTAGGCACCTCGCTCCACTGCGAACTTCTCGTAAAGTTCGAGCCCGGGCCCAGGCTGGGCTGTGTGAGGAGCTTGTAGTGCCAGGTGTTCACCCGGAGGCGCATCCAGGTGGTGCTATACTTCTGAGTACCGCCACGAGGGGAAGGAAGCTCCAGATCCCGGGTGGAATCCCTCAAGACCTTGGTGAAGATGTACTTTGCGAGGGCGAACAGCTCGAGGTGGGGGACGTAAGCGTAGGGGGACACGCCGTCAACCTCGAGCTCCCTCAGACAAGCCTTGCGCAAGTCGTCCAGCGTCGTTGCGCCCTGCTTCTCTGCCGCCCACGCCGCCAGGAAGCGCTTCTCGACGCTCCTCACCGAGGCTTCGGGGAGGACGGGACCGGTGACGTTCGCTTGAAGGAAGACGTCCAGGGCTGATACTCCAACACCAAACACATCTTCAACGGGCGAGTCAATGGCCGCCTCTCTGCCTCCCCCGCTGGCCAGTTGCTGGATGAGTCCCTTTATGGGAGCCTCGGCTTTGCTCCCGCTGGCTAGGACGGCCAAAAGGGCCTCCTCGTATTTGCTGTCCGCCGCCATGACGCGCGGGAACAAGGTAAAACCCAAGGTCGCGAGATCCAAGTTGCACGAAAATGGGATAAATTCTGGAAGACTGGTAGACAGAAAAAAACAATAAAAATAATAGACTTATTTTCCAAGTGAAACCCCCCAGGAATCCCTCTATAAACCAGCCACAGAATCGAGGGTTTGTGGTCGCGCAAAACTTGGGCGTCCGGTGTGACTGGCGATAACGGCTTATCTCAATTTTTTTGCGACTTTCATGGTGGGGGCGGGGTTAATTCCAGCGCCCAGCTCCAGGCAGACGTCGCTGCTTATGTAAGAAGCTGTCCTGCCGTATTAGACGGTAGCCTTCGTTTTAGAGGTTGAGGAAAGGGCATGGAACCTTGAAGAATACGAGGACGATTTAATTCCGCCACTCGCCATCGTATGTAAAACTTGACAAACTTTCAAGCTAGGGAACTGTCAAAGACAGATCTTGGCCGGAAGAGCTCAACATTCGTTAGCCAATGCAGTTCAACCAAGACACACCCAACAGTGCACACATATACACAAGCAACACAAGTACGTAGAGACAGTTGAGGATGGGATAGCACCTATAGGAACACCCAGATAAGGGCACCGTCACGGCATGCCCGAGAAATAGCGTGGTATTGCATGGGCGATCGTCGAAGATCACCCGTCAATCAATGCAAGGTAGAGGCACTAGATGAGCACTCGAGATAAGCTGGGGTGTCGGAGAAGAAATGTATCTCTCTCTGCGATCACATGTAGATACTATACTCAGCGATGATAGTATGTTCTCTTGCCCACAGAATGGGATCATTTCACGATAGAAGCACTTCGCAACACGTATAAAAGAGTACGAAGGGTAGCTGTTAGTCAGTAGGAACAGAGCACAAACCTACCAGAACATGCAAAAAGTCAACATCATTCATGTCAAACGTAGAGTCATACTTTCTTGTAAGTTCAATGCTGGTATTCACTCCCAGTGCATTATTCATTCAAATAGCAACCCGGCACTTAAGGCCACATCTCGCCAACTCGGGGTATATATGCCACATTCCACCATGCACCATCAAGTCTAATTGCAATGATTAAATAGTAGAAGAAAAAAGGAAACAGACACGGCGACATGTCAGATCAGCGGAAAGAGACAGGGAGAAAGAGCCTGCAAATCTCGTCGACGGTAGCAATCATTGACCGGTATAAAGGGTCACACATAACAATCAGGGTACCAGCACCACATAGATCATCATTCAGCACCATCGTCACCCATGACATTTCTTTCACACCTTCACCACATCACCGTGTTTGACACTGGGGAATTTATTCCTCAGGGTACTTGTTGCGGCCAATGCCGATGAGCTGAAGCATCTCAGCCCAGAAGCCAGGTGGCTTTGTGGTGAACCGGGCTTCGTAGCGATCAATGACAGGAGCCTCCCAGATCAGGTCGCACTCTTCGGGCTTGACAAACTTGGTCTTGTGGTACAGCTTCCAGCCACTGAATGTGAGGATGGCGATGATCTGCATGGAGTAACCACGGAAGAAAACCTCGACGTCAAACTTGGGTCTGAAAGCCTCGTACTGGTAGAAGATGACCAGGAGCATCTGGAAACTAAGCGCGATCCAAGCACCGTAAGGCTGGAACCAGCCCTTGTAGTGCAGCTTGTTGCGGTCAAAGTTCTGAGCCTTGACAGCGCGCCAGTAGAAAAGGAAGGTGGTCGACATGATAAGGAAGTCGATGATACCACCAGCAGTCATGAGGGCCACCAGCCAGTCGAGAACCTTGGCGGAGCCGGAGTTGAGCTGAAGCAGAGAGAGGAAGGGGAAGATCATGACAATGCAGAAGCACCAGATGGGCACACCATTGCTCAGGGTGTAGCGGAGAATGCGGGGGGCACGGCCCTCGAGAGCCAGACCATACAAGGAACGGGTGGCGCAGAAAGTGTAGGTGTTGCCGGCAGAGAAGATCGAAGTCAACATGAGAACGTTGACGATATGGGGCAGCACCGTGATACCCATGTTACCCATGGCAATAACGTAGGGGGAAGCGCCAGCACCAGAGGTGTTGGCTTCAACACCCTCGATCTCAGCACCATTGGCAACGGCGAGCTTCACGTCGTTGTGGGGGAGCACTATTCCAACACACAGAGCACTACCAAAGAAAAAGAGGGCGAAACGGAAGTACACGGTCTTGAAGGCGGTCTTGATGTAGATGCGTGGGCGCTTGGCCTCAGCAGCGACCATGGAAATGTATTCGGGACCAACGACGGCGAAACTAGCATTCCACAGAGCAGCGAGGAATCCTTCGAATCGACCGAGCGCTCCGGAGCCGAGGTACTCCTTGAATGCGCCAGGGTTCTGCCAGTAGTAAAAGCCATAGGCGAACTTCTGGGGGTTGCCGCCAACCATAGTAATGAAAGTAAAGGCGAACAGCATGAAGATCAGGATGACTTTTCCGCCGGAAAGCCAGAATTCAGCTTCACCATATCCGCGAACAGCAAGCACGTTCAAAAGACTATACAATCACACGATTCAATGTTTAGCATGCAATCTTTCAATCAGAAGGGGGGAAAGCAAGGGGGGTCGGGAGAGCAGGCAGTTTCCATGAGGTCAAAGCGAAGAGTGCATGCACACACGCCCATCACGAACACTGGCACAACAGAGGACGAGGCGGAGGTTGCCTGTCTCTCCCTGGGAGACATATTCCTTACCCATAGAGCAAGATGATGCCGAGGCAGATACCAGCAGTTGGACCAGGATCGGGGATCTTTTCGCTCCAGTACGAAGCCACCAGACTAAAGGCAGTAATTTCAAAGGGGATCAGCAGGGCCTCGTATAGGAAGAAGTTCCAACCGGCCATGAAGCCGAAGGCGTCATCAACCCAGTGACCAGCAAGACGGATGAAGCCACCAGACACAGGCATGTGAACAGTCATTTCAGCGACGGAGTTGTTGACGAGAGCGAGAATGCACGGGTAGATGGTGTAGGCCAGGAACAGACTGCCGGGGCCGCCTTTGTAGAGACCGCCGCCAATGCTGACGAACAGAGCAGTACCGATGGAACCACCAATGGCGATCAGCTGGATCTGACGGTTGTTGAGACGACGGTGCAGACCGTCGGCGTTGTCGGCCAGATGCACATCTTCAATGTCAGGGGACCCGGGGGAGTCCACCTTGACGTGTTTCTCCTCATCCATGGTGAACGAGGGCCGTCGGCGAGACGAATTGGCGACGAGTTCGGGTTGTCGATCAGCTTACCAGAAGCCAAGCCAGAGGATTCGAGGAGAGAGGAGGAAGATTCAATGAATCAGAAGAGATCGGCCAAGGTATCCCAACTGAGAAGAAAGAGCAGAAGGGAAGATGGTTAGGTGGCTCATGGGAGAGAAAACAGAGAAAAGGGAAAGGCCCTATCGCAGACTGAGGTGGGCGCGTCGAGTATTTAACCCAAGCAGAAGCAGCAGTGCGACCAGCGATCTCTGTTGGTGGTAGGCAGGGACGGTGGAGTTGGCAGGCATCATGATGGTAATTGGATGGCCACAAATGGTGCAGGAGCCGCACCTTCAACTCGCCCGAGAGGGTGGGGACCAGGCTCAATGGCCGCCGCCCCAAGCAAGTACCTCTCAACCTTACATACGCGCATCCTGCGAGTCGGGCTGGTGTAAATGTCGCATACAGTTAACCTCGATCGTGAGCGGACGGCAAATGTCTGAGGCCGGGATACGGTGGATCCTCCCCAAAAGCCTTGTCGCAACAGCGAGTTGAGTTGAGTTGCTCTCCCCATTCCAGTGGGCCCCATGGCACTAGTGTCCTAGCGCTCTCGCCCCATCCACCTCCCATGGGCGCTGAGGCTTGGCGCAAGGTACCTGTTCCACCGCATCACGAAGCCACTGGAATAAACCTCTGCTCGCTGTTAGCAGGGTACCCGGCTGGCCCTGTCTCGCCGCCCGGACGCGCTGTTCTGCGCTATCCTCTCGCTGCTGACTCCGGCAGGCACACCATCCACACCTACTGGGCACATAATGCACCTCCCACGAGACCGACAGTGCCACCTTACGTAGATGCATCGAGGGTGGCGGGCTGAGAATCGATGATAGGTGCTGCTGATGTGCACACCGTGGAAGTACCCGGCCTTCCCTTTCTTCTAGAATGCCCTCCACGGAAGATTCATGAGCCTCTTCGACACAGCTCCCGCAGTTAATTCAACTTGGCATGCTTGGATTCTTGGCCATGCCAGGGCTCTGAGACCACCATTCGAGCGATCAGCATCTGACAGTAGCTGCTAGCAACACGAAAATAGCATGCTAAAAGCCATCTCGTACACGACAGTACGCACATAGTAAGTACTTCAGACCTCCAACAATGATCAATGAGCGGGCCCGCCGACCCACGCCGCCAACATGCAGGAATCAATCCAGCGCCTTCAATCTTCCATGGCTTCTGATGCATTTGGAGAACCTATATCCACATCCCCTCGAGTCTAGACCAAGATATTCGGGGATCGGGCGCTATGACAAGCATATTGAACCAAGAACCAGGCGATCGTCACCCAGCTGCAAGCCATCTCGTCGTCCGTCTCCCACCACACAAAACATCGATCATCAACACGGCACGCCAACGCCCGGGACCGGTGAAACTCTACGCACAAAAGAACGCGACAGACACTTCTTCTCCCCGACACCACCTATGTCATGCTTGGCAGCTGACCTTCCCGATTCGGGCCAGGGAGCGTCAGCAATCGCACTGTAGGCACTAGCTCTGCCCGTTGCTTGCGCCAGGAAATACAGTGGCGTCCACAGTGCAGGTCGCTCCCTGCCCGCAGCCTTGGCGGAAGGCAGCCACATAAGACCGCCCAGTAGGAACGCTCGCTGCATGGCGCTCCGTTTGGGATGGCCATGTACAAAAATACAAGTGCATGCTTCGTCCGGGCATGGGGCCTGGTAGGATTCTCCGGCCATGCGTCTATGTGGAAATACCCCGGCCCCCTTCTAGCTAAGGGATCGGCAGTGGTGCAATCCCTTCGTCTGGGGCAAGGACCTCTTGAGCATCAGCATCAACGGCGACTACCACCGCAGCCGGGCAAGCAAGAATAATAAAGTCCCCGTACTTCTGAAGCCAGGCGGCATGGTCGATGCGCGCGGTTTAGACGCTTCCGTTGGCGCCACCATCCATAGCCCAACGACGGCTGGGGGAGCTGTCTAGCGTTCTCTCCGTCGGTGAGCTTCGGCCGCTGGGCAGAATGGATTCTCTGGCTCCCGTCGCCGTACCGTACCGTGTACGTAAACCCTCTGACAACGTCGCCTCCCAAAACCAGGGTCCCTCGGTCGTGCAAACCTGTTGCAGACGTCTAATTGGGTTCATTTCACATCATGCCTTTGATGAGCTGCGCAAAAGCCCCTGCTAGTACCCAGCAAGACAATATACTCGCATCAATAGCGGCGTAATGGCCATGAATTATTCACATGGGATTTCGATCGAGCTACACCAATGAGCCTGGGCTGAGGAAAAAAATTACCCTGTGCTATTATGTATGCTCTTCCGAATAGTGAGCTCCCGCGAAGATTTAGGCGGCCTTTTCAGCGAGTAAGCAGTCCGTTAGCCTGGCACTATGGCCGTTAGCGGCATCCCGGGCGTCGCTAGCAAACCGTTTTCTACAGGCCAGACGGCCCAAGACGGCCATCACGGGCAACTGAGACAGAATCCGGCGTCGAGCCCGGCAAAGTCACTTGCGCCGTAATGAGGAAACGGAAAAACAAGAAAATTTCTTACGCTGCGCCCCAGATCTATCCAATGATCTCAATTACCTAATGGTTTGGCCCATCCCCACGGAGTAAAGGCCAGCAACCTTCACCTTGGGTCGGCGGCGCTATTCTGGACGAACAGGGGCGGGTGAGATCTCGCTGGCACAATGACATCACTGCGGCTGGAGGCTCGGGCTCGCCGTCTGCCTCCCGTCGCTGCTGTCGCGTGACACCAGCCTTGGGCCATCGCCCTGCACCCGACGATGCGGCCGGACCAAAGAGGCAGCAGAGACGCCCGGGAAGAGAGCCAGCCGCAATGGCCACGGAGCCGTGTAGAGCAGAGAGCTGAAATTTGCTTATGAAACACGCCATGAGTTATGAATTATGGAGAGGCCTATCGGACCACTTTACAGGCTGTGCGATGGGGACTGACTCTGCATTGCGCAAGGATCTCAGCTCAGTGGGCTAGCCCCGACCAGGAGTTTACCCCATCCCATCACTCGGGCGAATAGCCATGCATGGTTCTGAAAATCTCGTTTCTGACTTGCTTCTTGCCTTGAGATCCCTGCCCAACTCTAACCCCAAGGGACGCTCGAGAAATTGCCTTTCCTTTGGCAGCCTGGATTGTGAACATCGCAACTTGAGCCAAGGCCTCCACTGAGGGAAGATGTACTAGAAGTCGGCCCATGTATTAATTACATCATTTCTTTTATTTATAGTCGTCTCTGATTTCGGACTGGACTTTTACACGCTGAACTACACTCGAGGCACAATCCTAAAGCTGGCTTACGGCCATACTATGTACATTGGTGTCTGTGCCACACACCACACTCAAGCAAGCCATACGCATGATCCCAAACCACCACAGACTCAGCTCATCAGCACCAGAGTCAAACTGTCCTCGGTGCCGGTATGTGCCCCTACTCCAATCTCGAGAACAGGGCGCCCGGGCAACATCTCCACTTTTCCCATGGGATATTGCTGCTGATAAAATCCATATGCATGCATCATGCTGACTTTGCCAAACTCCTTCTCAATGAGAGAGTGCCATCCGAGCATCACATTGAATAAAGTACCCTGTCCAATCGAGACGCGACGATACTCCGACCAGAGAGCCAGCCAACGTCGTTCAACCTAAACATATCGCCTAGGCTATCCTCTTCCGTCTCTGCACCGCGCCGTCTCAGCTAATGACTCAGTGTCTTTGCCTCCGAGACCTATACAGTGCATGTTACCACCCTAGTAGTTCCTATCTTGCCAATACATGCCAGCAATTACTTGTTGATGTCCTCTGCCATTTCATACTGCCACTTCCAACCCATGGCGATGGCTCTCCCACGGTTTTCCCAAAACTGCTTACCTTGCTCTGACCAGAATGCAGAGAGATCCTTTATCTGCCCCCCCCCGGCCAATACAACACTGGGCCCTCCCACCGTTCCCACAGTGTCTGACATCCGCGTCATCAGAAACCCAGGTCTTCAAGGAAAACCGTTTTCTCTCCCTCCCCACGATTCATGGTCTTGTGGCGTCGGGCTACCGTGCGCCTCCCCGAAGCAAACCCAGTGCTCAGCTCCACATATTACATGTATCCGTAGATGGTAGTTCAGAGTAACCATACTTTCGCATCTGGACAATGCCGATTGTCAATGCAACCTGCCATGTGAGAAACTACCCAATGTTCATTTCAGGGTCTCCCACCATCCATCCCGACGCGTTTGCCCCGTAGAGGGGGACCATGAGAAAGTTGGCACCCCTGTTCTTGCTGGGTTCCCAATCTCCACCTGGCATCCTGGCCCCAGTCCCAGTCCCATGGACCAACTTTTTCTCTCGTTCGTGAGATGCTTTTTGAGATCTTGGCCTCGGGTGAGTATACGAGGACTGCCAAGAGGTTGTACAAATAGTCTCATGTAATACTGATAGCGAGAGAGCCCACGGAGTCCACTTTCCATCGGAGCTTTCCCTTGGTTCTACAAGAAGAGGCTCAATATTTACCGCAAGTGGTATGGTTTTGATATTATCTACAGTTACACGCAAGTGGGTGGCATTGAAATTGAGGCACTCAAACATTAAGCTGCTCATTTTCGAGTTTGTGAAGGTGTTATCAGATTATTACGTGCTAATAATACATAATCAAGGAGAACACTGCATGTATTGTTATAATTTCTCTAATCATCGTAGAAAGTAGTTTATTTGTAGCCACTCTTCCCATAAGGTGTCTTATTTCTCCTCTCACCCACTTACCTGGTTACACGAAACTAGGTCTTACTTCCATTTGCCATATCACAAGCCACAAAGAAAACATCACATAGCAAAGGGGAAATCAAATGATCATAATACTTTTTTTAACTGGTTCTTGGTTCTATATTCCACTCTACTCTCCAGGAAGCACTAGTCAGTACGGGTGTGATCAACAGGGATCCTCCAATCCAAGCCCATCACTTATCCCTTTTTGACCAAAGCCCGCTCTATTTCAAGTCCAAAAATTGTAATCCTGACCAAAAGAACATTCGTGCAGACTTTTTTGCTCACACATTAGATGACAAAGGAAAATGTGGTTATCGGGTTATCGTAAGGAAGAAGATGGGGGGTCGTTAAATGGTCGTGTTCTCTAGTTGGGTGATGATAAGGTGCGTTTTTATGTTGCTTTACAGCTCGTCCTCATCACTGAACACCTCCTCACCACGCTTGCGGCGGGCCATACGCTCTGTAAAATATTGTTAGCATTTGCATTCCAGACGGCGAGCCATGATAGGATTGTTAACTTACCCTTCTTCTTCTTACGGGCCTCAGAAGAGGACAGCTTGGCCTTCTTCTTGGTGGTAACAATCTTGTTACCCATGGCATCGAACTTCTCCTCCTCGTCATCACCGTCCTGCTTGAGACGGGGACCAGAGCCCTGGCCGGACACCCAGTTGTGTCCGGAAGGAGTCATCTTACCGTCCATGACGGCCCAGACTTCCTCAGTGAGATCCTTGGTGAACTCGGCGGAGTGAGTGATGATGATGACACCACCCTCGAACTTCTTCAGGGCCTTGGACAGGGCACCGAGGGAGTCACGGTCCAGATAGTTGGTAGGCTCGTCAAGGACGATCAAGTGAGGTCGCTGCCACGAGCAAGCGGCAAGGACAGTCTTGACACGCTGGCCACCAGACAGACCACGCATGCGGGAGTGAGAGACGAGCTCGGCGTCCAGACCGAAGTTGGCGCAGTGAGACTCAATCTCCTTACGGACCAGAGGACGGAACTGACCAGAGGCGAGGGCCTCCTTCATATCGACATCAGCGACCATCTTCTGGTGAGAGGCGAGCAGCTCGTTACGGGGCAGCCAGACGTTGTCAGCAGACATCATGGGGGTCCAGCGCTCGTTCTTCATGCCAATGTTGTCACCAATGGCGAAAGAGCACTCGTACTCGTAAGAGTTCTTGAACTTTCTACGGGCGTTGATGCCAATGACACGACGGGATGTACCCTCGATCTTGAAGACCTTGTCCATGGCCTTCTCATCGGCCTCGGTGATGATCTTGTTGGCACGGTCCATGGTCTCACGGTCCTCACCGGTCTGGAAACGCCACTGGATGTACTCGGAGGGGGTGCTGTCCAAGTGGTTGTCAATGTGGGCGAAAGCGTGCTGCTTGATGTAGGCGATACGGATGTTCTCGTGCTGGTAGATCTCACCCTGGGTAGGGATGAGCTCACCGGTAAGAACGTTGATCAGAGTACTCTTACCGGCACCGTTGGGACCAATGACGGCAATACGGGAACCGAGAGAGCACTGGAAGGTGATGTCGGAGATCTGGGGCTTGGAGGTACCGGGGTACTGGAAGGACATCTTGGTGGCACGGAGAATGGCCTTGGCCTTGGTCTTGACACCCTCGAGGAAACCGGGCTCAGGGAAGGAGAACTCGATCTCGGAGGCACCGAGCTCGTAGTAGGACCTAGCGGAAGGAACACGCTTGACGAACTCAGCCAGGTTACCCTTGTAACGTTTGAGCTTGAAGCGCTCGTAGTGGACGATGTGCTGGCAGACGTTGTCGAGGAAGCTAGAGTCGTGGGAGACGATGATGGAGGTGCAAGGGGAGTTGATGAGGTAGTCCTCGAGCCACTTGACGTTCTTCACGTCCAAATGGTTGGTAGGCTCGTCCAGAAGCAGGATATCAGGAGCCTCGAAGACGGCACGGCACAAAGCGAGCTTCATCTTCCAACCACCGGAAAGAGCGGAAATCTCGCCAGTGATCATCTGCTCGGTGAAGCCGAAATCGGTAAGCTGCTTGACGACGTCGTCCTGGGTGGTGGTGACACCAGCCTCCTCGAGCTTCTTCATGGTCCACTCGATGGTGGTCATCTCGGTATCAGCAGAGTCCAGGTCATGCTCGACGAAGACAGTCTTGACTTCGCTCTGCTTGGGGAAACCCTCGACCTGCTCGTTGTTGATGGCACGCATCAGAGTAGACTTTCCGGAGCCGTTGGGACCGCAAAGACCGTAGCGCTGGCCACGCTTGAGACGGAGATGGGTCTGGTTCAGCAGAATCTTGGCACCGTAGGCAAGGGAGAAGGTGCAGTTGCACAAATCCTCACCCTCCTCCTCATCGGGCTCAACCTCATCCTCGGCCTGGGCGCCGGGGGAGGCCTTCTTGCGGAGAGTCTCGATGACGCTCTCGGAGTTGTCGATGCCAGTGATGACAGCGACGTAAGGCTTGAGGGTATCGACCCAGACAATGGGCTCCTTCTCCTTCTCGTCGACGATCTGACCAGCAATGGCAGCAATGTACTCGGCAACGGGGCCCATCTTCTCGAGGTAGTTGGCGTACTTGGGGGCAAGGATCTCCTTGAGCTTGGCAAGGACAACCTTCTGGTCACCGTCGTTGCGGGCCTCAGGGATGACACCATCCTTGATGTTACCGACACGGGTGAGGGTGTCGAGAGCCTGCTTGGTCTTCTCACGGGCCTCTGGGTCAGCCAAGTTTTCGAAGTTCTTGGTAAGACCTGGCATCATCTTGGGCAAGAAAGGAGCGACAATGTTGGGGTCGTCGACCAGCTTGCACATGTTGTCAACAATGACAGCAGCCTTTCGCTTGATGGCGGTCTCACGCTCAGCAAGACCACGGTCCAGAAGAGGAACCATGAGGGCAAGAGTGGGCTCCTGGACCTCGGTAACGAAGGTGGTGGCACCGAGCAGATGGACGGTCTCGGGGACGTTCTCGGGCTTAGCAATACACTTGATAAGCTCGGGAATGAAACGCTCAATATCCCTGTTGACGATGAGCTGGCAGAGCGACTCCATGGTCTTGTAGGCGCGCTCCTTGACCTCCTTCTTGGTATCCCACATAGCCTCAGAGATGACGGGGATCAGTTCGGGAACACGGGCAGCGAGCTGAGCAGGGGCGGACTTGACGAGGGCATCAATGAAGTCAAGAGCAGCCATCTTCTCAGGCCACTTCTGGGCATTGCGGAGAGACTCCATGATGTGAGGGAGGGCAGCCTTGGAGGCATTGCCGTTGATGGCGCCAGCAATGGCGAGGACGGCAGCCTGGCCGGCATTCTTCACGGCAGTGATCTTGTCGCCAACAGCGGCAAGGGCAGCGGGAAGAAGGACAACGAGGTAGGGCTCGACAGAGGCAGAGACCTCGGCGTGGGAGGCAATCTGCTCAATGGCAATGGCAGCCCTCTCACGGGCGAGAGCATCCTTCTTGTTGGAGAGGGACTTCTGGAGGCTTGCAACGAAACTAGAATACCCACTCTGTCAGTACTAATGTTACCCCTCCAAAAAAAAATTTGCGGGTGCTAATCTGGCATATGGTGAGGGGCTGATATCGACAGGGGATATCAGCGCCGCGGCGCAATGCCAATGCAAGCCCAACATTGCCAGAAATCGCAGGGATTGCATCCATATAGCCAGGGCTTGGAAAAGACAAATAGAAAAGACGATTCTCAAAGCCCTAGAGATGATCGAAATGATGGGAAAGACTTACGTGCTGGGGACGGCCTGGTCCTCAATACGACCGTTGATGAAAGAAGCGATCTCGGTAGAGGCCTCCTTGATGTCGGAAGCCTCCTTGGAGACGTTGAGCTTCTGGAAGAGCTCCTCAAGGACCTTGACGGAACCAGCGTTCTCGGAAGGCATCTTGTCGGTTTTTTATTTTTTTCGGTATACGGTTCGACCGGGAGATTAGGATAAGAATGAGATCCTAGAACGAATAAACGTCTAAAGGATCAAGCGAAGCCCACAGAGACGATGGAGGAGTCGACTCTGTTCTATCGTGGCCTTTTCGTGGAGGTGGCGGGGTTGTTTCTGGGAAGTGAATCCGAGAACAACGACCAGGAAGAAAGAAGAGAATGAGACACTTTCGAATCCCACGAGAAGGTTCGCCTGGAGGATGACGACCAAGTCGATGATTGATTAGGATGGGAAAGGGGGAGGGAGGATGGGGAGGTGGAAAAGAGAAAAAAGTGCCTGGGTGGAGGGCTACGGGCAGATAAGTTTTATGTGCCTCGCCTCCCACCACAACTTTTTTTTTTTCGCTCCCCTCCACAGTGGCCAACCAGGGTGCCACCCACCACCAAAGGGCCTTGGTCCGCACTTTTCTTACGGGCAGTGCCCCTCCATTGGCGGCTATCTTCTCAGGCTTATCGTCTTATCAGCACGCGCTAGGCCCAACGGGGGTGATGGCAAAAGCGGTGAGGCCGGTTCATGCAGGGCGGAAGCCAGATGCCTCTGGCAACAGCGCAGATTTTTTCTCCTGGGCTCCATCCAGCGGCAACCAGAAACGCTGGCCCAGCCTGCTTTGTGCCGGATTCTGGCGGGTTGGCCCAAGCAACTAAGCTAGCTGATTCTACGGAGGTGAGCCTTGCCCCTCCAAAGCTGATCTATGATCCATCGTCCCTCATCGAGCTCCAGCTGTAGTCAGCATGTGAGAGAGCGGGAGGACCGCCTCTTACTGCCATTTTTCCCCCTAATTTTTTTACCTTCAGCCCCAAAAAGCAAGGTTTGTGCTGTCTTTGCCCAGGGTCCTTTTAGATGGAGCCCGGGATGTCGAGGTTGGTCGGGCATCATCATGCCGCTGGACGACTGGCCTGGTCTGCATTGCAGGATGCGTGGATGGGGCAGCAGAGGTTACATCTTGCATGGAATCCCTACCTCCATCAATCTAGTATTTTCTCTTCCATCTGGCAAATCTCTCCCTCGGCATTGTTCACGCTGGCCCAGCAACGGGTGCGAGTTGCCTCTCAGTAAAATGAGGTCCGTCTACCCCTCCAACCACCAACTTGAGGTGGGGTGGAGGCCAGGTTGGGCCACAGTTGGGAGTGGATTTGCCGCACTGCAGCACCAGCAGCCTACCAGCACGGTAGCATTGGATTTGCTTAGCAAAAGCTGAAACCAATCCAGCCAGCCGTCTAAGCAATTATACCTCCAGCCACGTTGTCAGCACGCTCGTCTGTGAGTGGCCCATATCCCAGCCAAGCCGACCGAATAACAGCACAGAGAGCAGCACATGCAGCCAGCGCCGTGTCCAGTGGCAGCACACAGGCAGATATTTTTTTCTTAACCATGGCGGCAATATCATTAAATCTAAATCTCGCCCTCGCTCGGCCCTCGATTGATTTCGCGATATCTTCTGCCGCAGACAGGCCTTCCCCGCCACAGATTTGCTCAGCATCCCCCTGCCTCTAACTTCGCGGGGCCCCAGAATCGACCGCCTCGCAGGGGGCTCACCGACATCTAGGTATTTCCCATGACTTGCATCACCTTAGCCCTTCTTCATGTGCACACAACATAGAAAAGAGGAGGGCCAAGATATGTAATAGTGATAGCTGGGGGACTAAACTGTAATTGTAAAGTGAGCACATGCCACACTCAGGGAATGTGCCCCCCAAGTCCCTCCGTAAGCAATACCTTTGTCACTTGGCATGTAGTCCTTGCTATGATCAAGTAGGGGAGGTATTGTGGCTACATACCCTCCTCAAAGACCGTTCGTAACAAAGACTCTGATGAACGAGCCACTTCAGACACTTGCACTTGCTACAGGATCACTTTTATCTATAGCTGTCAACGAATAGCCATGAAATCCCAGATGTCCAAGTCATCTCATCCCACTTCATGAGTTTTCGACATTGTACATTCACCATGTCGTCGTAAGATGTAGCCCAGATGACATCAGCTCCCAGTACCCCCTCCACTTACATGTTGAGACTAAACCTTGGTTAGTTCTTCAAGAACTAGGCATAGCTGGCTGAGGAAGCAATGTATAATTGATTCGCGATCTACGGTAGGCAGCAGGCAGAAAATATCTTCTCGTCGGGCAAGCAAGGTTTCGAGACTATGCCACAGCACTCTTCTCTCTACATTCACATCAAACACTACGAAAACTTAGAGGACCAGCGCCCTACCACCAGAAATAACTATCATTGGCATTTCAGGCTATCATTTGCATCGTCTTGCCATGAATATAGTCTCGTCCACGCCGGCTGTGGTGGAGTGTGCATCGACAGCCTTGGTAACAGCCCATCAAGTGGGTGCACTGAAATTGAGACGCTCAAACATTAAGCTGTTGATTTTGAGTCTGCGATTAGTATGATTAGATTATTGAGAGCTAATGATGCATGCTGAGATAGTAGCACACTCGAATTGTTACTTGATTTCATCTTATACTGCGGGGCGGGTTCTATTCATCGTAGGAAGTTGTCTATTCCATTGGATGTCTCATTTCTCCTGTCCCCTACCTCAACTCATATTACTCAATGCCATCTACCCGTACATCTAGCTACATTACTTTAGGGATAAGAGAATATCAACGATTGAACCCCTACTTACAAGACATGTTTTTGCCACCTACTGTCATTGGTCTACTGTGAGCGTAAACCCCAAAACTTTCCGCCTCGCCCTCCACGTTTTGACTCACAATGAGGTGCCTATGTCTCGGGCAACTTATGACCACCAAACCAAAAAAGTAAATAAAGCCACATTCTTTCGCTGTTCCATATGTCTTCCGTTCATCAGGCGACCAAGTGAATCACAGAATCCATCATGACATTCCTGCCGTCGAACCCCCCCATCCCTTCAACTTCCTCTACCCATCCTCGTTACATCTCGTCCTCGCTGACCCCCCTCATAGTCCAAGATATCATCGAGAATCCCTCACCTACCTGGAAATCATCGATACTGAAGTAATGGCCAAGTCTCTCATCGCCAGCCTCCTGCTGGCTTCCCTCGCCCGCGCCTCGGACCCAGCCGCGCTCGAGGAGCTACAAGAGAAGAAAGGCCAAGTTGAGAAGCTACAGCCGTCTCAATGCCAGAGCGTCCTACCCATCCTGCCGAAATTCACCTTTGGGCCTACCAGGACTATATTCACGACTACCACTACCCACACGAGCACCGTCGACTGTGGCATCTGCGAAGACGTCGTCCCGATGATTGTGCCCCTCGGTATCCCCCCGGTTGTGCTCTTCAACGCAACCACGACCGCCAGCACCCCGTTAGTCACAACCGAATATGAGTGCGGCTCGGTCCCCGCCCCATCAACAACGTTGAAAACCGAGATACACCCTCCCAAGAACCGCCGCGGTCCACCGTCCCCCACCATCACTTCCACGGCCTCCCTAGATGAGAACGTGAAGCCCATCTCATACTTCGAGCCCGACTACACAGAGCCCGAGGGTCCTACCACCGTCACCCCGCCCGGCATCGACAATCCAGAATGCACCTCCGCGACGGCCCTCGACGCCGTGGTGGCCAACTCAACCTGGACCTTCTACCCTTCCACCGTGACGTCCACGAGCACGGTGGACTGCGGCGAGTGCGCGCTCGAGTGGTCCACGGGGGTCATATACTACTTTGCTCCCATTCGGTACACCGCCACGACCACGGCCGCGACTCCCAGCGTGAAAGTCGATCTTGCCTGCTCGGCTGTTCCGACGAAAGACTAGTTTGGGAACGGTAGAGGTCTATATCCAGTATAACTAACGCGAGGCAGAATGAAAGGTATTTGTGGGCAGAATGTTGGGGTCTGTATCAATTTCAGGTTCATAAGGTAGATCCGATCAATGTGGTCAGTGTCTCGAACCATTGAGGTCTGGTTGGCTGTTATTTCCACAACTCCATAGTTCACTAGCACACCATAATGCCGTCAATAGTATCTGCTCATAAATTCAGTTGCTTCCTCAGTTACTTCCATCATCTCCGTTCTCATAACCCCCATCAGGCCAGCTATCCGGGGGCGTAGCGGCCTTAGCGAGCAGGTTCCGAGTCACATCGACCCTATAAATGCTTGGTCCAACCTCGTCCTCGGTCCGCCGGTGCGCCTCAACCCACGTGCGTATGTGACCCCTGATCTCCTTGTTACTCGTGATAGTCGTAATACCCTCCGCCCATCCGTGCATGTAAATGGACAGCTTGGAACTCTTGAACCCGCCACAGCGGGCAACGTCGAGCGCCACCTCGGGAAGTCTGCCATCTTTCACGGCAGCTTGGAAATCGGTGGGGTCGGACAGGATCGTGACTGGAATTTGCAGATCGGCAGGAGGTGGGCGGACGGAAAGGGAGGAGAACTTGGCGTGGATGTCAGAAGGTGACAGGGCGAGTGTCTCGGGATCCCTGGGTACAAGGAGGTGTCCACGCTGTCTTTCGGTGTTTGTACCGACGGTGCTCAGAACTTCATGGAAGTGCTCAGCTGCTTCCTTGGTACAGATGAGCTTACGACCTCGCAGCAATGGATACAGAGTGGGCGCCATAAGCCCATCTGGATGGCGATTCTCTTCCTTGATCTGGGCTTGAGTCGTCGATGCTTGCCAGGGCTGGGGCTCAAGATTATAATGAGTGATGTCCGAGATGAGATCTATGAGAATAGTGTGATCCATGTTGAGAACCGGTGTCAGGCCGGCAAGTTCATCTCCCGCGAGATTCTCAATGGCAGTCTCGAGCTGGGGAGGCTCACTGGTGAGAAAATCGCTCTGGCTGTCATTGATGATGACTTCAACCTGAGAATCAATGTTTCGAAGCTGGTCTATAAACACTGCGACGTCATTGTTGGCATCCGTCTGTATTCTAGGCAGCACAACCCTGACTCTGGGAACCCGATACTCGTGCCTGTTCCGCTTTGCAGCCTCGACAAGCCGCTTGATCTGTTTGGCAAGGGGCACTTCGCCCCAGTCCTCTTCATCCAGAACATCTCCAAGTTCATGGTCTCCCCATCCCCAACCAGAGTCTGTCATTTGACGAGCCAGGCGGTCCAGACTAATAGATTTGATGTCGATCCACTCCGATCCTCGCTCAACAACGTCCACTTCAACACGGCTCTGCTCTTTCAGCGTGCGGTGAAGGAGTTGCTTCTCTCGACCTGAGATGGATTCTTGGGAGGACACCACCTCTCGCCGCGACTCCTTGGTAGATGAAAGGAATGTCTGGTTTAGCGCTTGGAAGGAATGGCAGCGTTTTAGGATGGACCATTTGAGATGCGCATGCTTGACATCAATCACATTGGCCTGTATCTTATTGGCTATCGCTTTCAACTGAGTCTCGGAAAGTTCAGTTGCGCTGCCGAGCTCATCATCCACGAGCCGTTGCAGAGACCTCTGGTCTTTCTGAAGGCCCCGTACCCAAGTGATGAGACCCGCAAGTGTTGACGGCCCATGCGTTTTCTCGAGCCTTGATACCAGGAGGTTTATCTCGGGGATCAACGAATTACCCAGCTCGAGGCATTCTCTCGCCGCCTCAACAGTTCGAGTGTGCAAAGGCAGTGCATCGCCAGTCTCGGTGGCCTGGTCCGAACTAGACATATTCCAGCAACACTAGCTGACGCCAGGAACTTCCAATAACTTTCTGATTGTTATATTTTGTCCCGAAATAACATCAAACCCAGCTTAAACTCTTACTTGAACTCATGACCGAGCTGGAACTGGAACTCGAAAGTAAACTGTGACTCAGCGTCATTGCCGTGATAAGCCAGCTACCTAGCAAGATCGAGAGAGCACACAAGCAAGGGCCTTCAGACTCGGGATATCCGTAGCTTCCTACGATGTCTCTCCTAGAAGTGCCGTTGGGTCTATTCATGAGTAGCGCAACTGTGACGATAGCCAACACCGCACTTGTGATCGTTTTGTGCGATTTGGTGGTTATGCTCGGGAAAGAGTTTGTCCGGTACCCTTACCACATTTACACATTTTAGAAGCAAGTCAGTCCACGTCCTGACAAAAAATTACTACCCATACAAAGGCTACAAAATCTAATATGGAGAATATCTTGATGGATTGACGCAACTGTCAAAAATGCGACGGATGATCACCGAATCCCATTGAATATCCCAGGCTGCCATCGGACGCATATGCTAGACTCCGCCCTCGGCCTCGGGACCTCTCAAGTGCCTCTTCAGGGTAAGACAAGAAAAACGCGCATTTCGGTGCCTAATGACAAGTCTTTGCTCGTCGGTGGCTTCTCAGTGGAGCAGCTTGCCTAGTTTGCTCAAACTTGAAACATCCTAAAAAAAAAATAGCAGTTGAGCGAACCAACAAGTTTTGCCATGTGTCCCGGCATGCATTGCAGCTTTTAGTGCTCCTACCAGCCCAATGGTTCGGTTGCACGTACCGACGATTGGCCCCCGTGGGAGCGACCCGACCAACAACCAACAACATTCTTGGCATCCTCTGTTGCGACGTCGTTGAGCTTGGAGCAATCGATCCGCACTGTGAGGGCGGTCGCACGCTAGATATGCATGTATGTCGACCGATGCGATTTTTTCTAGTCTGGCTGGTATATCCGCCTGGTCGAAGATCTCCAGTCTAGTTTCCTCGGAGTCTCCCGGTCTCCATACGGTGGGTGGGTTTGGAACCAAGAGCAGCCGAGGAGAACATCAAGATGTAAAGACGCACATGAAAAATCTGCGCGAAGAGTTTGTTCTTGTTCGCTTACAAGCCTTTCGAGCGGAACTCCGCATGGTGTTGTCACGATCCATAACGCTATGGGAGGAGAACAATCCGCCGTCAAGTTGAAAACTAGCTTGAACGCTCACGCCACACAGGTCCCGGAACAACATACCAGTGACCGTTGAGCCGGTTCTTGACCGGAATTGAGTATGCTTCTGGTGCACCGGACCCAAACCTTGTCCATTGTTTCCTCAACCAAAATCACGCGGCAATTCGGGGTCTTCAGTTCCATCGTTCAACCCGACGTTGTCGTAGACAGATGCATCGGGCAACGTAGTTGTGCGACGTAGCTGTGGGAGGAATTCTTTGCACACTGAGTTATGTATTCACAGGGATTGAGATGAATGAAGTAAAGCAATGTAAATCATATTAAATCCAATATAGATGCCATCCAACTAAATATGCGAACTGTTTATATATAAGGCGGTAGCCGAACACGCCTCCTTTCTGGACCGGTACTTTGCAGTCCAGAAGAAACAAAAAAAGAACATTTGGGTAACACAACAGGACTTGATGAACCTAAGCACGCTTTTGGGGCCAGCTCTTCTCGGCCTCAGTGACATTGGGGCAGTCGGCCAGAGTGCCAGTGGTTCCCCACTTAGCATGCAGGCGGATAGCATCACCACCCTCTTGCGTGTTGCCAATGTTGAAGCCCCAGCCATCATTTTCGGCAGTACCCTTAGGGAAAGCGTTGCAACCGTCACCGTTGGGATAGATGATTGACTTCTTCTCGGAACCTGAGACAAATGTAGGGTTCTCCTGGGTAATGGTCAAGCCCTGGAGAGTTTGGCCGTACTTCTCAGGAACAAGGGAAGATGCATCGGCTCCGGAGAAGCCAGGGTTCTTCATGCTGCCGAACTCCCACTCCAACCACACACCAGAGATCTGACCAAACGAAGTGTAAGGGAGGGCACCGACACCGCAAGAGCAACCACCGATACTGCCAGCCTGGACAGCCAGGTACTTCTTGGCACCAGGTGCGAGCTCAAAGTCTAGAACTTGTTTACCCTTCCAGAATCCGGTGAAAGCTTCACCAGTGGGCCCAGTCTTCAGGAAGCAAGCACAGACTTGCTTCTCGCTGGCGGCGTTCTCCAGGACCGATATGTACTGATAGTCCTTGGCGGCGCTCTCCTCAACAAACTTGAGGTTGCACCCATAGGTGGGGTTGCCAGTGTTTCCAGAGAAGGCATTCTCTTCAACGCTACCACGCTTGCTGGCTCCGTTGCAAAACTGACCCGGGTAGCTACCACTGGAGCCGATAGTGCCACTGCTGCTGCTGGAACTGGTCGTGGCGGCGGCCTTGGAGGTGCTCGTAGCAGCAATGGCAACAACAGCGGAGCTTGAGCTGGTGGGTGCGGCGAGAGCGTTCACAGCTGGAACAGTAACAGTCTTGAAGACAGTCGAGGTTGGCTTAACGTTCTTGACAAACTGGTCGCGGACTTCGAGGTTGGTATCGCGGTGGACATGGTTGTGAACAGCGCCGTGGGGATGGGCAGACACGCCGAGGGCGGCGGCCAGGAGGACGGTAGAGGCGGAGAACTTCATAGTGGCACCAGTTGATCCGGTTGTTGAACTTGTGTTTTGTGTAATAAGACAGGGGATATCCGAAATCGTAGTGTAAAGAGCGTGTTGCAACGTCTAGCGTATGCTGATCAAGGAGTGTAAGGGCTATCCCAAGGTGAATTGCAAGTTGAAGGAATGGAAATGATGAGCGGGCAGCCGACTGATAAAGAGATCGAGCGAGAGAGCCAAGGGGGAAGGGAATAAAATGAAAACAGGGGAAGCATGTTAGTATGCATCTCGGTACACCAATCGGGCAAGAGAATGGCTGGGGGTACGAGTAATGCGTCTTGGCCCACCCACCACGGCCCAGACAGAGTCGTACTAGTAATACATGACTACCTCTCCATACCAAGCTCTACATGTGGTGTAGGTGGACTGGAGAGTCGTGCCGTGTATACATGGCAGGGCAGGGATGGGCCTGGTCCTGGATGGAAGCATGTGAGGGTCGTAAAATTGGGGACAAATCCAGGGGCACTAGACCATATCCACACCAGCAGCTGGACGGATCGACCAGGAACATGCGTGGCCTCATTGGCTTGAGGCCTCTAGCAAATGGGGCCATGCCATGTTTTCCCAACGTAGTGGTTGCCACAAAATCCACGGTTGCTGACTAGTCCGTTCGGAGTAAGAGTAGGGATGGATCTCCTCCTGACTGTGCCTGAGAATCATCCCCTACTAATAGCTTCAAGGGCCTGTCACCGACCCGCTGTAGGCCGGCTGGAAAAGCAAGGTAGTGATCTTTCACTGTGTGAGGAACGGGAGGCAGTGTGTATTTGACACCGTTTCCACGCAATTCCCTCGGGCTTGCGTACACACTGGCCAACCATAGTTCGCCACGATGATGTTGGAGAACGAAAGAAAAACCTCTCACTCGGGTGAAAATTCTATAGGTGGTGAGGGTCGCTTCTAAGTAGGTGAAACGCGCGACTTTCTTGAGAGAGGGAAAAGCCCTCGTGATGGACGCCATCCTGAAAAGATCCTCCGCCTGTCCATTCCGGCGGAGGAGGAGCTGGTGGTGATGGTAATGGGGCATCGTCTGGAATGATGTGTAATAATAACAACAACACCAGGCCAGAAAAGAGGCGTCGCATGGTGCATGCCCCAGGAAATTGGCCCTTATTGGGTCTGTTGGTTTGTACACTGATCGAGAATCTGCCGATGTGAGGAACCCCTGCAATTCCTGGAGCTTCCATATTACATCCACAGGGGTCCTCCCGCCAAGGCAGCCTGAACCAGAGACAGGCGGTCCTGGTGGTCTGTGTGTGTGTGTGTCAACCTGCTATTCGATGTGGGAAGGTGGCTGCATAACTGCTGGTGGTTGCGTAGCTCATCACATGTACGTACCCCGGAAGGGACACAAAGGAGAATTACGGCACGTCCCACGTCAGCTCGGCGGACAGATTCTCGAAGCCCATTCCGCCAGAACAATGAGTTTTGCACGACAAAAATAGCATTTTTGAGGGAGAAAACACCGAGTCAATGAGCTAGACTGCATGTGATTTCTACGCGTATGTCAGTATGGGTAAGTCATTTTGGTTTTGTGCCTACATACACAGATTGTACCATCGAGGCCTGGCCACGGATTTACATCTTCGCCAATGTCTCGCCTGCACTGCCACCCGCGAAATTTCCCAAGCAACCCCTTTCAGTCCCACCATGATTAGCCCTTGCACACCCAGCTCCTCAAATTACAGAGTACGAGGCGGCTTCTCAGCAACCCATGAAGCTAGGCACGTTCCGCGAAAAGCCAGCACAGTACTACTGGCTTCAGGTGGTCCCACGATTCGGTAGACCCGACCTTACGCTGACGATCATTGCGGCTTGCAAAGCTTGTTTTCCCTCCTCAAATCTCTTCCAACTTCCCAGCCCCGTCGACCGATGTCTCTGTTCCCGAAGGCGGTGTGTATTGATATATTCATTGCTGCCACTGAGTCTCCTATTCATGGCGCTTTTCAGCGTAGCCTGTTCAGTCCGTATGAGCGTAGAATGGCTGGCAAAGCGTCGACCAATCGCTTAGAAATAGCTTCTCATCGCGTCCTCAAACCCTGTCCCGCCTTTCAGATCTCTACCAAACTTGGCATGGACTTCAAGCACCTGGTTGATATGCTTCATGTTGAGTGCTTCGCCGCGGTTCGCAGCCAAGTCCTGAGCTGAGCCCACGACATTCTTGATTTCACGGCCGTTCAGGTCGTGTTTTGCCAGTGTGTTGAGTTCATGGTCCTCGAGAGGCTTCATGGCAATCCGCCCATGTTCTTGAACACGACCAATGAACAGTTTGAAAACAGCCTTCTTTGCTTTCACATCAAGTTTTTCATATCTAAGAGCAATGTGGATTCGAGATTGAAAGGCCTCGTCAAATGTCTGAGACAATGTTAGCACCATGCCTTGGTTCATGCCATGCGGTACTTACCTCAACTCGGTTGGTTGTTAGGAAAAGAATGCCTTGGAAGTACTCAAGTTGACGCAGGAAGATGCTCACAAGAGCGTTCCGGTGAATATCCTGCATATTCCGCTTTTCCAAGAAGACATCAGCTTCATCAAGGAGCAAAATTGCACCCCATGTGTGACAAATATCCAGGATCTTTTGCAATTCATGCTCGAGGAACCTGGAGTCAGTCCCTAGCTCCCCTGCTGAGGCCATGTACAAAGGGCACTTTAAAAGCTCGCTGATACCCTCAGCAGCTGTTCGATACCGTTAGTGAAAGCTTTTTTATGCATGGTAAGATGAGGAACCCTTACTTAATGTTTTCCCGACACCAGGTGGACCGTGAAGTACAGCTAGAACATATTGTCAGAACACCGGCCAGTTCTCTCAAACACGGAAACGAACGCAGAAGAGGATCGGGAAATCCCAACTTCCAATGGGATACGTACTGACGAGACCTTTCCCCTTTCCCTGAATAACATCATCAATCTTCGTTGCCGCGTTGAACTTGCGCGACTCCACAAGGGCTCGAATGAGATCCTTCGTCTCCGGATCTAGGACGAGTGACTCCCATGCTTGGTCGTTCCACTGTATATCCCGAACGTCTGCAACTGAGAATTCGAGCCATTGCTTCTCGGCAAAAGAGAAGCCCAAAACCAGTGGAGAGGCAATGAGATACTCTTCATCCGTAAACGGAGCAATGGGTGTTTCTGCCTGGTCTTTACTTTCCTCATCTTCAACATTACTGGGCATCTCACTCGAGGATTTGTCCTCGATCTTGCTTGTTGAGCCTTTCTCCGCTGGCTCACCTGTTGCGCTGTTCTGATGATCGATGCCCTTGGAATCGCCGCTCTTGGCGGGTATGTCCTCTAGGTTTTGTTCCCTTCTCTTCCCTGGAAGCGAAGATTTGTCCATCCTGACCATGTGAATGTCTCCATTTTTGTCTCTAACCACCTTGGTAATATGTCTGATTTGGCTGTCACCGTTTTCAGAAGAATCACCGTCGTTGCACCCATGACCCTCGTCATCATCTTCCTCTGAGGCACCAGAGCTGATAATGTCGTGGTCCTGAGGTCGCACGTGAGACACATAGTAGTTGGGGTTGATGCGCCGAAAGGTTGCCGGGTCGATCATGATGCGACTGTTCTGAATGTTGAAGCGGACAGTTCCCTTTTTGCGTTTTAAGTAGGCCATTCCATTGTACCCTCGATAGTGCATGCCACTGAGAGCAACGAATTTCTTTCCACGCTCGACAAGCTCTTTCCGAATCACGGCTTCATTGGCGCAGTATGCTAGGGGGTAGCATGGGAGAGACGTAATCTTCCGAGCTCCAGTGAACTCCAAGACGTCCTCGGATACATTCCCCAGTCCAAACCGTTTTCCATCGTACTCAAAATACTTACCGTCAATGAAGTAAAATTCGCCTTTTGTCAGGGAATTATGACGCTCAGATGCCTCAACTCTAAACACGCGAGGAATGTCACTGTTACCGTATGTCGGGCTGTAGGCAAGCGTGCCCGGCTTCCACAAAGCCCACAGGAGCTCAAATGTTATGAGCCCATTTTGAAGCATCGGAACCAAGCTGGCTTTCAAACTTGCATAGTCATGGTCAAGATACTTGATAAGGACCTTGAGGTGTTTCCGCTTGTCGTCAAGGCGTTTTTGATTCTTCTGGCGCACTTTCTTAGTGTCTCCAGCTGGCTCTAGATCCTTCAAGGCCTTCAAATGAACGCGAAGCTCGTCAAGATACCTTAAACTTGTTAGAAAAAAGCCACCAAGGGAAAGAGTTGGGGAAGGGCTGTCGTCGTGATTTAACATCTGGGTGGTTTTCACTTACAGGAAAAGGAGATTCGGATCCAGTTTCGGCGTCTCATCCACTAGACTTACACCTTGAATATTGCCGATAACATCGTGTAAACACTCTCGTAGGAGTTTGGATTTGATGTCAACACAGGTTTTCCTGTACTTGCCTTCCACATCAAACATTCGGCGAACATGAAAAACAAATTCATCATATTGAGCATCGGTCGTAACTTCAGCGCTGTCTTGGAGCCTAAATTGGTAGGACGAGGTGTCCCAGACCCAATCGACTCTCTTGAATTCCGTGCGCATCGTCGTTTTCTTCTTCATTTTCTCAGTACTGGCTGCCCCGACTCTCTGGGTGTCGGAGCCGTTGGCGCCCAACAGTTTGCGCATGCGAGCCTGCCCCAAAAGAGTGTCGAGATCGACCCGTTTCTTTCCTCGATTGTTTGCTTGGGAAGTAAGATCTGAGAGGTCTATTGAAGGCCTTGTAGGAAGGCTGTTCAGCAACATAGGTGCACCAGGCAGGGTGGCCATATAGGGATTTGATGAGGTGTTGGTGGGATGCCCGAAGCCTCCGTGAAGGGAGGCTTGCTGGTCGGTAAGGAGCGCGATTTGGGTCTTTAGAGCAAGGAGTTCTTGCTTGAGATTGAATTCATCTGCCTTGTCACTTGGCCCTCCATCGCTCTCTTCATCAGATTCGGTGTCTGAGGATTCCGATGAATCTGAGTCCGAAGCTAGAGACTTCTTCTTAGCAGACCTTTTCGCTTTTGACCGGGATTTTTTGGGTCTATCGCGATTCTTTTTACTTGACCTAGAGGACTTGGTGGACTTCATACTTTTGGACTTAAGTGAGTTTTCTTCACCATCTTCAGAATCAGAACTAGAATCTTCATCAAGATTGAGGCCTTCATCCGATGATGATTCATCAGAGTCTTCCTTGGCGCCACTTAGTCCGTCCGTAGTGATTGCAACTTTCTTCTTAGGTGTCTTCTGAATTGTGCCGTTTTGGCTGCTTCGACCATCGCGTGAATGCGTATTTTTCGAGGTGCCTTTCTTAGCAGCATGGGCTACTTTGTTGGTTTCTGACAATCGCTGGCACAGGTCCTCTCCCTGCCGGAAGGGCTTTGCTTCGCCGTGGCGCGTCGTTTGACCCTCTGCCTGATCCATCTTGGGCCTACCTACCTAGTATTACTACCGGGCATAGGAAGAATCGAGGCCAAGATAGTCACGGACAAGAAAAGAACTTCGGGTTGTAAGTTGCAATTTGTGGCAGTGCCACCTTGCATCTCCTTCTGCCTCTGGACTTTAACGATAACCCCCAGAAGAGTGGTCGCAAATCCAAATGCTATTTATTTGGTGAGTTTATAGAGAAACACGTGGAATGGGCATCAAACATTCACGAAACATACCTGGTAGAGATAGACAGCACAGTGTAATAACGCTCAAAACTGTGAGTCGAGGTCTTGGAAGGTTGGATGTGTAGAATCCACCTGAGCGAGATGATCCAATTCGATGAGAAGTAGCGAAGAATAATAAGGCGAAGATGGGGAACTATTCTTCCAGGCTGCTCGCCCAGAGCAAATGTTGTTCGATATTGGAGGGGGAGAAGAGCAGTGCTGGAGAGTAGGTAGGGAAGTTTTGATCAGGTGGCGAGAGTTGAAGATTTTGTAGGAAGAGTGTTGGTGAAATGGAAAAGTTGAGAAAGAGTGAGAAGGTGCGAGGAAGTACATTAGTAGGACAGGTAGGAGGGAGGCAGGTGCAGGCAGGTGCAGGCAGTGGCGGCTAGCTGGTGGTGGCCTATTCGCTACTTCAGCCTCACTGCAGCCGCCGAGCTTTGGAACAACAAGTGACAGTTGGCGGGCAGGCAGCAACCTGCTTACCTCCACTAAGGCGGCTTGTCCCTAGACATGCGGGCTGGAGCGGCATCAAAGTCATTCTGAATGGTCGAGTCCTGTTGTTGGTTGGTGATTGCCATGCATGTTCGTACTAGTTGGGTCTGTGGGCTAGGGTGATTGATTCATACTGTGTGTACAGGCGGATTTCACAAGACCACATCCATTAATACCTAGGTAGCCATAGAGGTGCCGCCATATTTCTATAGACGATCCAGCAATATGCTGGCCAATGATTTCAAATTTCCACAAATGTCTCTGCATCATCGTCACTCTTTCAACCAACAACGCTGCAAATATTTATTGACTGGCGCTGCTTCGAAACCTGCCAACTTGACCACCACCCCCTGTGATAGATGTGGCCGGTCTGCTTTGACAATGTTGCGGCCATATCCCTGTAATGCATCCAGAATATATGCATTGGGATCGGCTGTCCTCATCCATTCAACCAGTCCGCCCGCTTTGTAATTACCCGATATTGATATGGATGTTACACTGCTAGAGGTGTGGGCGTTCCGTTGGCGGAATGTCGTCAATGTCACCCGCACCAACTTGGGCCGACTGTGAGCCAGGCTGTAGTGCCCAAGCCCAAATAGCCAGCTAGAGTTCGGTTACTGTGGAGTGGGAGGCCCGTCCCTGGTGGGGATGGGCCTGAGAGGTGCTAACACGAGGAATTGAACTAAGCTGCTCAAAGTTTGCCCGGTACCAAATTCAGTGATGCAAGTGGGTCGGTGCAAGCTGCAGGTGTGAGGGCAGGTGCAACCGGAGCCATCCTTCTGTACCACCTCTTGGTCTCCAATTGGTACATCTCTTGAGCGACCTCGGGTTATCCATAAGCTGCATTGAAATAGTTGCACAAAACTTAGGAGGACGAAAGTACCAGCTGAAAACCTGCAGACAGTAATAGGGATCGGAAGAGGACGACCCTACCTCTCCCACCGCCGCGGACAAGGTAACTACAATCCATGGACATCTTCTGCTCAAGACACGAGAGCCAAACGGCCAAGTCCCTGCGGCCGATAAAGCTGCAAGATGTGCATTACATTGACACACCAGATAATGGGTGTACAAGAGGTCTTTTGTGAGTGACACAACTGGTGACAATTCAGTACACGACATCTCTGCAGCTAGCTGCGTGGACGGACAGACACCTCTCACACATAAGCACATAAGCACACACACCACCTAGGTATGCTCGACCTTGACGGTCTACGTGTCTCTGCATTAGGACCATATTGAACTTCGTGATTGGGTTGGCCACCTACATCTACGGACGTCGTTTTTATGAAGATGGCCGACTGGATTGGCATCTCGCACAAAGTGCTCCACAACTTCCGATTTGGGAGGCCCCTTGATTACGGTACGAGTATCATGACAACAGCACGTCCTAAAAGAGAGTACCGTCGGGATTTCCTCTAGTAGGATCAGTGTAAGTTCATTAATGGCTAGACGAGTGGCGCCATTTTTCTAATGCAGAAATAATTCATGGAATAACAAGCCATGATAACAGTCCGTTTTGTCCTG
Organism: Clonostachys rosea; assembly: GCA_026958235.1. Classification (NCBI taxonomy): domain Eukaryota; kingdom Fungi; phylum Ascomycota; class Sordariomycetes; order Hypocreales; family Bionectriaceae; genus Clonostachys; species Clonostachys rosea. Next base: position 2,596,391 of record CP110205.1, read on the forward strand.
GTTATTGACGGGGCTGAAACGCGGGAACGGTGGCTAACCTAAACCGTTACTAAACGACGTCATGGGGTGAGCTCTGAAGCTTGGTCTAAGCAAGAAGGCGCATCACCGCCGCATCCTCCAACCAGTGACCCCTCTTTCGCAGCACCTTTTGACCATACAATTGCTCTCGGATCTGGCGCGCTTCGTACCACAGAGTCTGGAGTCCTCTCAACCTACATTTACTCATTCTCGAATCGCGACGCCGTGCCAAGGCCACGCCCAATGGCCAATTTTGGAAGATGGACCGCGCTCGATCGCCTCCTCGGCTGGGATCGCCACCCTCAGGAAGGACACCGGAACACAAGCCGCCATCATTGGCTCCATGAAGAAGAAACCCGTAGGTCCTTACTCTATCGCGGCGCGAGTTTCCATCGTCGTCACGAGCATAGATTGACTCTTCGACGTATGCTGACCTCTCCGTAGTACTTGACGGTCACCGGGATGAGTCCATTGGAGTTCCAATCCCTCCTCTTGAGGTGACGAGGATTTGCCTTCGGCTGCGACACTTAATTCAAGAATGCATATCCTGCGAATTGGAAGAATCTAAAATTACACGCCCACATAGCCGAATCGTCACCAAAAAGGTGATCAAGGCCGCCAAAGAGGCCGGCGGAGAAGAGTACAAATCTTGTGTTGTATGCCAGATTTCGAACCCTTGAGTTTCTTATGCCCTGACACGAAACGCTTAGGTGTTCTGCCTGCTCGTGAACAAGCAATGGTTCAAGCACGAATCTATCACCGAGTTGTGGGATGCCGACCTCCATAAATTACGGGCTACGGCTTGCGGCGTGATCGCTAAGGCAATGTAATGACCGCTGGACTCGACCTCCAAGTTCGTTTTCCTGACTTGTTTATTTAGCATCGAGAACGAGGAGAACATAAGATATCTGCTCCATTCAGTTCTTCTGCAGCGATACTCATATCTCTCCGACCGCGAGCCGACGCACCCGCTGAACGTGATTGAGAAAGCTGTCGACTTGCACGACGTTCGAGTCATCGGGTCTTCTGGATACCAGAAATGTATCAGCTACCTTTGGAGAGGATGGCTGGTGCAAGATGAAGATAACCCTTCGGTTTTCATTGACTACAAGGATAAGGCCAACCCGAATTTTTTCGTTCACATGGATCCCGATCGAATGCGAGCCCCGATGTACCAGAACGCAGCGCAGATGCTCTTGTCAATCATCTACCTTGGTCTCTATACCATGTCCATCAACTCGGTCAATGCCTCGGGAGTTTTTGATGGCGCCGAGATTCTGATGTATGTCTTTACAGTGGGCTTCATATGCGACGAGACCATGAAATTGTACAAGGCAGGCTATCACATTCTTGGTTTCTGGAATGCTCTCAATGGCCTCCTATACTCATTTTTAACGGCATCCTTCGTGCTTCGTATCATAGGCCTTACACACCCTGAGCACTCGGATGCACGCAGGGAGTGGACCCAATTGAGTTACAACGTACTCTCCTTTGTCGCGCCATTGTTTTGGTCTCGGCTCTTGCTTTACCTCGACAGCTTCCGGTTCTTTGGGGCCATGCTAGTTGTCTTGAAAGTGATGATGAAAGAGTCTGTGATATTCTTCGCATTGCTTATCATCATCAATATTGGATTCCTGCAGGCTTTTATTGGCCTTGATCTGGCCGACGACCTTGTTGCGGACGATGTTTGGTTCATACTTCAGGCGATGCTCAAAGCAATTTTGCAAAGCCCAGAATTCGAGGGATTCGAACAGTTTGGACATCCTTTTGGTTTAATCTTGCATTACTGCTTTACATTCATTGTCATGGTAAGATTACATCTGATGCACCTTCTGAACCTCTGCGCATAGAAAACTAATCACTTGGGCAGATAATTCTCCTCAACATCTTGATTGCGCTGTATAATTCAGCGTACGAAGATATATACGAAAATGCCGACGACGAATACCTTGCCCTTCTCGCCCAAAAGACGATGCAATTCGTACGCGCCCCCGATGAGAATGTTTACATTGCGCCGTTCAATTTAATCGAAATCTTTATATCTGGCCTTTTTGAGTGGTGGATGCCCAAGAAAACTTACGAAACGATCAACGATATCGTCATGGGGATCATCTACTCCCCTCTCCTACTTGTTGCTGCCTTCTTCGAGATTCGCAAAGCGGGGCAGATACGCCGTAATAGGGCAAGAGGCGAGGAAGATGACGACGTTGAAGAGGAGTGGGAGCAAATGGCTAATGAATTAGACTTTGAGTCAGAGGGCTGGGCCAAGACTTGCGACGCTGTTAAGCCAAATGTTGAAGAAGAGCCTGCCATCGTTGAGGTCCGAAAGCTTCGCGCGGAGATTGACGCGTTGAAGTCTATGCTTTCTGAAGCTATCCATGCCGGAGGTGTGCAACCTAAGCAGAGGGTTGATAATGATAATGCGGGTTCTAGCTCCGGAGATCCGAACTAGAAGGCTAGGTGGACAAAATACTTTTTTGTGAACCAAGCCTTCCTGGTTACTATATATAATTCGGTGTCATATTCATTGTGTTGAGTTGTCAGGTCTGGCATCTTCCATTACTGTTTTTTACTTTGTGTTCGAACTCTCATCCGTATATTGCTCAGTTTGTCTCTATGACTTAACATAATTGACCCCGATTTGAAGAGAATAAAAATGAAGAAGGAAAACAGGAGTTGTAATTGAGAATCGCCAATGCAGACAATTACCTAGGCCAATCAAGGAAATAGAAATGAAAGTAGGAAAATTTGTAAACTTTGTTGGCCGTTGCTGATTCTGTGACGGCTCACCAATTTTAATGGGAATTGGCCTCTGGGGCCGGGGTATCAGGGAAATATTTTCTAGCACCATGCTTGTGGTTAGTAAATTTCATTCCTGTATATGTGGCCTTGTGAAAACTTACGGGATAGCCTCGCGATATGCTGCCATATCCTTCTCATCAAACGCAACAAAAACAACCCTCGTTAAGCTGCTTGCTTCAGCGGCGAGGAGCCTCCTGACGGTGTCGCAGGCTACCTCGGCGGCATCCCGGCTCGGGTAGCCATATACACCTGTGCTAATCCCACTGAAGCCAATCGTCTTGATGCCCTCCCGGACTGCAAGCTTCAAACTCTCCTCATAGCAACTTCGCAATAACCTAGCGCTGTGCTTGGGATCCAGCACGTTGTACACGGGGCCAACTGTGTGGATCACGTGCTTTGCGGGAAGACGATACCCCTCCGTGATCTTGGCGTGACCTGTGCGGCAGCCTTGGAGAGCTTCGCATTCCTCAAGGAGCTCTGGGCCTGCTGCTCTGTGAATAGCGCCATCGACGCCTCCCCCACCAAGGAGAGTGGTGTTGGCAGCGTTGACAATGGCGTCTAAGGAGAGTCTCGTGATATCTCCTTTGGTGAGACCCACGCGGTCATTGATGGAACGCGAAGCGGAGTAGCGACTGGCTGTTGCAGCGGCCTTGAGTTCTGACACCGCATAGAGTTGAGTGACGGTAAGAATGTCTGCTAGGGATTTAGTAGCCATTTTGGGGCGATGTGAGAAGATGAAGGTGTCGTCGAGAAGTGAGCTGTCCTCAAAAAGACTACTGTTGTCGGAGAGCTCGTCGTCCTGAAGACGAAAAGGGCTAGCTCTGGAGGAATTGTGGAGTTCTTCTAGATCTGAGAATATGCCACTGTCTTCAAATCCGTCAGGGTCATATATGGAGCCTTTGGGCGGCTGCTGTTTGTGGCGACTGTGGGACTGCTGCTTTTGATGATCGTGGTGTTGATGTTTAGTGTGGTTGTGGTGCTGTTGGTGAGGGTGATGAGGGTGAAGATGTTGGGAAGGTGGCGGAGGCAGCTCCTTCTCATGGGAGTGATCAAAAACCCTGAATTGGGGCACCTTGAACCCTCCCAAGTTCAGAGAGAACGACATCCTGGTTTTAGCTCCGGAGTCGTCATCGGGCGACGATTATCGGAACAAGCAGGTCAGATGCTACTCAGAGAGGGCTTATGAATATTTGAACGTTCAAGATGGAATGAGCAGCTTTCGATTGTGCCTGGACGCGTCTCTAAGGGAAGGATTGGAATCTGAACACGCCGAAATGGAGCAAGCATGGGGGTTTGCTCCCTGTATGCTACCTAATTATATACCATCACGGGACTTTGCATTACGGACAGGTCACGTAAAGAGGTTGCATAAACTGGGCGGATCGCGAATTTGCCCTTCCAGGTGCCAGCCTCGGGAGATTGGCGCCCCTGATTTGCAGGTGACAACTCAGCATCCAAGGGCTGACGTACCCCGGCGCAAAAAATCACTTTGCACCCATGATCTGTGAGAAAGTCTTCAAAATCATGCACTATGCATACACGTGTATGGGAGTCAGGATGATGCGCCTCGTCGACAGAACGGATCGGCTATGGGGATTGAAATTGACCGATGGTCTCCTGTGACACTATCATGATCGAGTTTTGGGGCACTTTGTACCTATGAGGTAGGTAATCAAGTAATGTACCGACAACAGGGGAGACTGAGCTAAGCCAGGAGCTTCCCCATGACTGGCAGCGATCTGATTGATGGTCTTATCAGCCCGGGAGCTTATCAGAGCGGGGCTATTGAGAATCTGCCCTGCCCCTCATGCATGGTGAAGGTGGGATGCTTTCCTTGGTCGACTAAGTTTTGAGTCATCACCAAAAAATAGCGACTGCAATATTGGGCGACCCTGCGATTTGCGATTTACTCAACGAAACACTAGGATCCCTACTTGAACTTTTGAAACAGAACGCATCACCCGGCGGGCACGCAAACGGCACGATGGCGGAGGAAATTACCAAGTCGATGCCCAAGCTTCAGCTGGATGAGGAGACTGGGGAGATGGTCTCCAAGGCCGAGCTCAAGAAGCGTCAGCAAAAGCGAGCAAAAAAAGCAGCTCAAGAGAAGGCACGCCAAGAGAAAGCCGCAGCGGGTGGTTCAGAATCCAACAAGCCAGCCCCCAAGCCTAAAACTGAGGAGCCAACCATTGATCCCCAAGCAATGTTCAAGCTCGGTTTCCTCGAGGACGTATACAAGGAGCGACCCTCTAAGGACGTTGTCACTCGATTCCCCCCCGAACCGAACGGGTATCTTCATATCGGACATGCGAAGGCTATTGCTGTAAATTTCGGGTTCGCGAAGTACCACGGTGGAGTATGCTATCTGAGATACGATGACACCAACCCCGAGAAGGAGGAGGAAAGATATTTCGAAGCTATTCAGGAAATTGTCCAATGGCTTGGGTTCGAGCCTTTCAAAATCACATACTCTAGTGACAATTTCCAAAAATTGTACGACCTCGCGGAAGAACTCATTAAGCAGGGGAAAGCTTATGTCTGCTCCTGCAATGGTAAGTGTCACGCGACAGCGATAGACTTGGAAATGTATTCCTGACCGTTGGTTTGACTTCTAGACACCGAGATCAAGGATCAGCGAGGCGGAGAAAAAGGTGCCCACGAACGCTACCGATGCGCACACGCCGACCAGAGCCCCGAAGAAAACCTCACCAAGTTCCGAGATATGCGCGATGGCAAATACAAGCCCCGAGAAGTCTTCCTACGCATGAAGCAAGATATCACCGATGGGAACCCTCAGATGTGGGACCTTGCCGCATATCGAATTAAGACAGACACTCCTCACCATCGAACTGGTTGGGACTGGAAGATCTACCCTACCTATGATTTCACCCACTGTCTCTGCGATAGCTTTGAAGGTATAACGCACTCTTTGTGCACAACTGAGTTTATCCTCTCTAGGGTCTCCTACGAATGGCTGAACAAATCTCTCGGCGTGTATGAGCCTATGCAGAGGGAGTACGGCCGATTGAACTTGACCGGTACCGTTTTATCCAAGCGCAAGATTCTGAAGCTAGTTGAAGATGGCTATGTCCGTGGATGGGATGATCCAAGATTGTATACATTGATTGCTATCCGCCGTCGTGGAGTCCCCCCCGGTGCTATCCTGGACTTTGTCAATGAGCTTGGTGTGACGACCAGCACAACCACTATTCAGATCCACCGGTTTGAACAAACAATCCGAAAGTATCTCGAAAAGACCGTGCCCAGATTAATGCTCATTCTCGACCCAGTACCACTTGTCATCGAGGATGCTGAAGCCGTCGATGTTGAGCTTCCCTTTTCCCCTAAGGACCCCAAGATGGGCTCGCATACTGTCCGCTTCACCCCGACCGTCTATATTGACCGCTCAGATTTCCGAGAAGTCGACAGTAAAGACTATTACCGTCTTGCTCCTGGAAAGTCTGTTGGTTTACTCAATGCGCCCTACCCTGTCAAAGCAACCTCATTTACCAAGGATGAGGCAACTGGCAAGATTACAGAGATCAGGGCCGTTTACGATCGCGAGGGCAAGAAGCCCAAGACCTTTATCCAGTGGGTCGGTACCGAAGGCTCCAAGAAGGCTGAAGTACGCATTCACAACCCACTTTTCAAGTCAGAAAAGCCCGATGATGCTGAGGGTGGGTTCTTGAAAGACATCAACCCTGAGAGCGAGGTTATCTACCCGGACGCAATAATTGAGTCAGGCTTTGACGAAGTCAAAAGAAGAGCACCTTGGCCTGAGGCAGCTGGCGAGAGTGAGCTTGGCAAAGGAGGACCTGAAAGTATCCGATTCCAAGGAATGCGTGTTGCCTACTTCGTAAGTAACCCCGATCGAGCCCTCAGATATCGTTTCCTAACTTTGCTACAAGGCCGTGGACTCGGATAGCACAGACGACAAGATTGTCTTGAACCGAATCGTCAGTTTGAAGGAGGATGCTGGGAAGAACTGATAATCTAAAAGAAGAAGCATGTTCGCATGAAAGTAAGGCGTGTGTAGGGACTTTGGACGGTGTGGATGGCAGGGAGTTCTCGTCTCTTCAATATAGCGACAGACGTCGATAAGTTAGAAATTAAAATACATTTCGGAATTATATCATGTTACTTTTGATCGCCCGCCGCCATTCTAAATCTATAAATAGCTCCTATCACCAGTAAACGGCCTCCACAAGTCATTCTGCCGCTCATGATCTTTAATCGCAGCTCCTTTCTGAAGATTCGATGGCACGGCTCTGAAAGCAATATACCCGTCATTGCTCTCTGGGCGCACATCAGCCAGTTGGACCCGGAGGTCTTTGAGAAGCCTGGCTCTGGTCGGACCGTGTAGCACACTCCCACTATCTTGCAATAAAGGAATATAAGTATTGTCGCGTGTCATTGAGCTGGCATACCCAATGACGTCAGGTCCTTTGATGAGCAACCGCAGAGCCAAGCCTAAGCCCGCTAGGATGAGGAGAACAAAACTCGTACCGAGATGAAGTGCTGTCCAGGCTTTGTCTGTACGGTAAACTTCAACTGTCGTAGTCACAGTTCCTAAAGTTTGATTGTAATAAGTCGGCGTGCTCGGGGAGAGTTGAAGGTATTTCTGAGGCCCAGGGTCTTTCCTAAAAGACATCTCGGTATGGTTCATTGGGTTGAGTGTTGCCATGTGGAAGGTGTTGAATGCGGTAGTCATTCGCCGAGAGAGTTGCCTCTCATCCCAGGTCTCCCATCTCAACATCTCGTCGGTCCCATATGGCGTTGAACCGCCGGCGATATAAATCTCGGAGGGGGATGATGCACGGTTGTTGAACCCCCCATCGGCACCCTTCCACCACGAAATAAGGTTCCACAATGCCGCGACCGATTTCATCGTCCTCCTCAATAACTCAAGTTTTTGATCCGCGATTCCAACGAGACGCTGACGTTCAGCAGAGCAGGTAGGGTTTGTGGAGTTCAAACCACACATTATCTCCGTCTCAAGAGTGACAGTGTCCACAGAACAGTTGAACATAATCTGACCTTCTTTGGACCTGGCAACAGCACTGGACGCCTCGCTGCCCCTGCCGCTCAACCAGGCCAAATGTGGCAGCGTGTCCCGCTGAGTGTCTGCCCAAGTAGCTCTCAGCCACCTCCAACTAAGCCCTCCGGAGAATTGGATTTCTAGACTCGTATCATTGCCCTCATATCGTAATTTCCCAAATGTGTCATACAAGGGATCACCCTTTGGTTTATTTAACCAAACAGACAAGTTGAAATCCGGATACTTACAGAGACAGTCCAGTTCGATATATGAGGTCTCAACTGTAAAGTTTAACACTGCATTGCTCTGTTTTGCGAAGTCCAATCCCTGGATTTTGGTTCCAATCAGCGAATAATATTCATTGTCCCCGCGGGTAAGAGCCTCCTTGTCGATCTCGTACATCTCTCCTCTTGGTTTACTCTTATCTCTCTGCGGGATTTTGGGCATCTCCCAAAGATCTCGTGGTGCCAGCTTTTGATCTGGTGATGAGAGGAGCGATGAAGAGTACAGGCTGTTAACACCAAGGGACATAGTAATCTCATACTCTTGACTCGAATAGGCGGAAACTTGATAGCTTGGGTGAACGTAGGAGACACTCCCGTTAGACAAATACTCGTTGTAGGCATGATTCATCATTCTTGCGCCTCCTTGACCTCCAAGTGGAGACATGGCCCAAATGACAAGGATCAGAATACCAATTGGTACTTGGGTTCGAACAAACAGCAGACGCTCTACGGCGCCAGCAAAGCTTTGGCTGCCCATTACTTGCTCCAGAGCAGCGAGGCTTATCCCATCAGGCTGTTCCAAGTGGAAACGACCTAAATTCTTGTAGAAACGAGATGCAATGGCGGCAAAGAGGATAGGATATATAGTGGGAATTAAACGGTTGATGCTCATCAAGGTCTCCCCATGTGACGAGAGGGGTTGGTTATTGGTGCAAAGAGCTAGAACAGGGATAACTACCAAAAAAAATCAGTCAATGCCGGTTTTAATGATTCGTTGGACATGGCTCTTCATACCAATGAAGAACGTCGGAGCTATCGTCAAAATAATATCCCATATCAATTCTGCGTACCAAGAGAAGTTCTTTTGATTGAGTGTCTGTCGATCCCCGTACCAATTCGAACTTTCTTGATGAAGAGAGGCAGCTCCACTTCCCCCAGTTGTACTGGACCAGTCTTCAACTGTAGTATGTTGTCTGAGACCAGCTTTAAGCGGGGTTCGATGCGAATTTTCGGATATCTGAAACTGCTTTCGAGAGACTGCGCTGTATGAGAGGGTCAAAACTCATGCTTTCGTAAATTTTCGCGTGAGAAACGGGGATGTCTTACTGCTTGTTTGATTCAGAGATCCAGAAATACCTGCCAAGCAATCCAAGTAAGATCAAGGTAAAGACCGTGATACCGATAGACAGACCAACAATGTCATTTTTCATGAGATGACCCGAAGTTTGCCCACGGAGTGTATCAGAGGCATCAGTGACTCCAGAGTCTAAGCTTGGGGTAGGCTTCAATTCTTCGGTACTGTTGGTAACATTGGGGCTACCAAGGCTCATTATTTCCTCTCGGAACCTTTTATCAGGAGGCAAACATCTGGCATCAGTTTTCTCCCTAGGAGTGCTTCCAATACAGGAAAGATTCCTGCCATCTGGGGCACCAACCATATGATACGGCCAGGTATTGGTGAGCGTGGATTCATAATTGGTATTGCGGCAGATGAAGCTTAATCGAGTTCCGAGACGCTCTTCCAAGGTTGAATTTGCGGTTGTGGTATTTTTGGCTTCACACCAACCGTCGTTTCCTGCACAAGGATCGTGCTTGCAACAACCGACAAACTCATAATAGGCCCCCTCGCAGATATAAGGATTGCCGCCATACGGGCACCATAGCCCTAGTTCCTTTATGACTGTAAGGTTTCTTGACATCGCCGCCTGCTTATCAGAATTATCTCCAGCGAAAGAATGTGAGCACTTGAGACTGTAAACGCTGGCGAGGTGTAGAATGAGAGAGGTGTGGCAGGCAGCTAGGAAAGATGTCAATTCTGAAAACGGGAGAAGTATATTCATATATGTGAAATACAGGAAGCCATGATCCAAGCGACATCAAGGACCTGGTAGAAAAAAGGAATGGTCAATCACTCATTGACAAGGCCTCCAACCCTACAACAGCGCTTATGGGAGAATCCAATTGGTCTAGCCAGCGCTACCGCCGCCAAGATTCAACGACGCCAGAGAGCCTCAGTCATGGAATCCGCAACGATGCAACTGTCTGTTGGTAGCAGACATTGTAGCTGCAGCTCTCAATTGGTCCGGGACAGACAGGAATGTGGGATTACCGGGTGGCATCCTTGCAGGCTGGACTGCCGTACGGGTCGTCTTTGCCATAACGGGACACTTGTTGGCCCGCTAGTGACACTTCATGCTGGTAGAGCAACGGAGAAGAACGCCGAAGGTTTGAGATGTCCGTATTGTGAGCTGGTGCCAAGAGCGTGCATAGCAAAGGATGCTGCAACGTCGAACCAACTGCATATTCTGAACCATAGTGCGGTGTTCAAAACCTCGGCGTTAGTTGATGCTAATTTAGGCGGAGCGACTGTAGTACCATAAACAGCTAGCCTCAATTGGTGCCTGTTCCCATCGGCTCCTACAAATTGCCAACCAAAGGGCCCAAATTGCCGCCGCCAAGGAATCGCGTGAAGAAGCCATCCCGTCCTGCCATTGCTGCCAGAAAACCAGGCGTTTGGGTGGTGAAATTGCGACTGAGGCCCTACACGTTCATCCATAGTCGCGCCCGGCTACTGCACGGATCCCATGACGTGAAAGCAATGCCGCCGTGCTGTCTCTTGTGCTCCACATCACATGTAGGTAGGGCAGCATCCGACTTAGGGCTGAAGAAGAGATTGGCGGTGGAAATACCGAACGGTCGTCGGCGGCTACCTTTTAAGCTGTCTTCTGACGCAACGAGCGATAGCTGCAGCCCTGTCTGGCCTGTCTGCTACATGTCAATGGTCGGCAGGCTGGCCAAAGGGTTAGCGAGGTTGTTTTGACTGTCTTAACATCGACAGCTGGGCCAGCTTCGTACCAATTACTTGTCACATTGGAAGACAGGCTGTTCAAGGCTGCAGCAACTGCTCGTCTTAATAGCCGATAGCTAGGTTATCAGCTTTATAGCAATTACTTATTATGTTGGAAGACAGGCTGTTTAAGGCTATAGTAACTGCTCGTTTTAACAGCAGATAGCTAGGTCAGCTTTGTAGTAATTACTCGTTATATTAATAGAGAACTAGATCAGCTGTATAGTAATTCCTCGTCTAGGTAATAGATAATTAGATCAGCTGTATAGCGATAGCTATCTTAACAGCAGAGAGACTGGTCAGCTTTACAGCTATCGCTTGTCGCGATAAGGTGTAGTTTGATCAGGGCTACAGTAAATACTCGTTGCGTTAGAAGACAGCTAGATCGGTTCTACAGCTATTGCTTATTGCGATGAGTAACGGCTAGGTCAGCTTCGCTGCGATTGCTTATTATAGCAGTGGATAATCTGGTTGGTGATATAGCGATTATTCGCCTCAACGAGAGACAGACTGGTCAGCTTTATAACTATTGCTCGTCTCGGCGGTAGACAGTGCAACCGAGCCATCCCAGCCTTGCGACTGGCCCCTTCATTCATTGAGCGTAGCGGGAGCATCATTCTCAATGTGAGCGCGCAACCGCTTGCGCTAGACAGAGCTGAACAGTTAGCGCAGCTTAGCCATGCAGGAACCAGCCGAAGATGCGGGGAGTGATCATTTAAATTACCGTCTCCAGGGGCTGAGCCAGCCGAGGCGTTTTTAGGATAGCTTTGTGAATATTAGGCGGAGCGGCGGGCGGCGTCGATGGTGTGCATTTGCTTTTATAGAGAATGGGACAGGCGAGTAGAAAAGGGGTGCATGAGAGCTCTCGCCTCTATCCCATAGGTTGGGCATCTTACCGCCACACCATATCCTGGACTCCTTGAAGGACATTGCATCAATCCACGACCATCATGTCTATGTAGGCAGAGACCGCCATATCCCGTTGCAGGAGTTGAGGGTATTCCCAAGCTAACCCTCGTCCACAGACCCCTCAAAGTCAAGGTCGCCATCCGGGACCTCTGGGACAAGCCAGACTCCCCCGTCCAAGAGTCCATCACCCGCCTCAAGAATATCCTCGGCCTGGATTTCTTATGCGAGCCTGCCTGGCCTCTGCTCACCACAGAGTTAAGCCCCCACTATGATGATAACAGCGAGCTGGCCAAGTCGGTCATCAACTTCGTCAAGGTCTGGGTCGAGGCCATGACGGAGCTGCTCGATGACGAGGAGAACTCGGAATGGGCAGATTCCATCGTCGACCTCGTGAAAGACAACGGCGCAGCATTGAAGCTTCATCTCGAGGTATACTTTGTTCCTTCCAGCGTCACATGCACTGAATCAAAGATGCCACTCCCACCTCCTACACAATCCATTCATCTAACATACCCTCCGTATAGGTCAAGTCTGGGGATGCCTCCACAGCATGGTCCGACTCCCAAAGGTCCTTCCTGCTCCACCTCCCCTCGTCAAACGTCACCCGCCCAGATCAGTACACCCCCACCTTCAAGACCCAGCTCCTCGGCTGCTTCAAGAAGGACAAGCCGCTGGCCCTGCGCCCATCCGCCGGGGGGGACCTCGACCCCGAGGACGAGGAGGACTACGAGGCCGTCTCCGCCCCCAAACGTCCTGCCACCAGCGCCGCCGTCGCTCCTGCTCCCGCTCCCAAGCCGAAGCCGGTGAGTGAGACTCTCCCAGATCCCAGGAGCCTCCCCAAGCCCAGCACCCTGCTCCAGGCTCCTCCCTATCACCTGTTCGTCCACGCGTTCGGGAACAACAGTCTGGAGGTCCAGTGCAGTAATGGGTCGACCCTGGACTTCTTGGCCGAGTACTTTAAGAAGTGGGCGCAGCCTTCGTCTGGCCAGGTATGGAGTGTTTCCCATTTACCCAAAATTAGTATCATAGTCACATTACTAACAAGACGTACTTCGAAGCAGGCTGTTCCCGTAAAGGTGGAAAACAACCACCAATCATCCAGTTTTGGGATGTCGTACGATACAATCACCCTGTCTACTGAGCCGAGATATGGCAGAACCACCACTTTGTCTCCGCCGGTTATTTTAGCTCTTATCGAGGGGTTGTTGGGATACGAGCTGGTCTACCGTGATGCATCCCATTGGCAGTATCGGAGGGAGACGCCTATCAGGAGATAGGAGGTGTGTATGATTTATAGAGTGAAGAATTAGATATCTATTCGGTGTACTCATACAATCCAAATTTCAAAAGAACGCCGATACACACTAAATGAACAGGAAGAGTTCACGCTTTTGTCTACGTCATGACATCGAGAAATCATCCAAAAACCGGCGGATGCATATCCTGATACGGCCGAGGAGACCCCCACAACACACCCGCCATATCGTCGTCCCAGGCCCAGTCGCCCATCCAGTCCAGACCCTGCTGGTCCTCCATCATGGCCTCCGCCTCCGCCATCTGAACAGGCTCGCCCATGAAGTCAACCGGGACCCCTTCCCGCCGCGCCACCGTCTTCAGCTCCTCCAGGCTCTCCTCCAGATACTTATTCACCATCGTGGTGAGATTCTTCTCGAGCTCTTCGAGGGCCATGCCCTTAGCCAGCGCTCGAACGTGTTCCAGGCTGACGGCTGAGAAGCAGTAGCCCTTGACATTCGTCTCTCCTGACCGCAATCGCCGGAGATTCATGTTCACAAACCTCTCGAGGATGGCGTAGAGGTCGAAGTCACCGCCAATGAAAGGCAAGTATCCCAAACTCAGGTCGGCCAGCTCTCCCTTGTGCATGGTCTCGAGGACAATGGCTGGCAAAGACTGTATTACGACGTTCCGGAACATTCCAGTTCCATTGACGATGATGCGGTAAAAGTCGCTATTATCAGCTGCAGAAGGGCCCGTAGCATTGCCTCCAGGGGTGGCGAGTCCGCAAATGTGCATGATCCTAAGGGCTCCGTCGAAGTATATCTTTCGAGAGAAGTAGAACTTGGGGTCCTCGAGCGAGCGGGCAATCACAGGCTGGTGGAGCGTGTGGAAGCACCGGTAGAGGATCATCTCGGCCATTGATGCATGGAAGTTGTTGACCTTGGGCGTTGCCTGGACTTGCTGGTTCCTAGTGAACATTGCGAAGTTCCTGGAGAAGGAACGGCATGCCTTGGTGACCTCTGAGTTGAAACGCAGCGTGTCGTCGTAGGACTCGGATGCGCGGAAGTCGTTGGCATGCTCGAGGAGGCGGAGCCTGAGGGGAAGAGACTTGTAGAGTTGCAGCTGGAGTGACATCCCGGTGACCGTCTCTGGCGGGTGGCGGGTGTGCTCGGGATCGTCGACTTCGTCGGTGAGCTCTTCATCGTCGAGATTTGCGGGAGGGAGCACGTCGTGGTCCTTCCAGGAGATGAGGGGAGGTCCACCGGCATCAAAGGCACATTGGAGGTTGAGCTCGAGGACGGTGGCCCACAACCGGCGCCGCATCTCTGCCCGGTACACTGTCATGACTCCCAGCTGTGAAGGGTCACGATGAAGGCCCATGTGCATGGCTTTCCTTACCAGTGATCCGGCAGATATCCACACAAGGTCCTGTCCCACAGAGCAGGCCTGGCGGGAAAGTGTCACCAAACACATGATTTGGAGGCCAGCGATGGTCATCCTGGCTTTCTCGGGAGGCAACATGAGCCAGAGTTGGGCCTCGTGAATCCACTGATGAGCCTGAGCACGCATGGAGAAAACATCATCGAGGAAAGGGGCACCCAGTGCCAGGACAAGCTGCAACTGAATGACGAAAAAGTCACTGGTCATTTCGGGCACTTGCCAGTATCTCTCGTAGTCGGCACGGAATGTAGGAACGTGCAGAATACGCAAGACCCCTTCAAAAGTGCGGAAGTAGGCATCGACCATCTGGTCCGCGAGTTCGCGGCTGATATTTAGTCTGCCCAGCGTGAGCGAAGAGAGTGGCTGCTGGCGATGCTCTTTGATAGTACGCCCCATGGCCTTGCATGCTTTGAGGGTATGAACCAGCCCATGACTCTGGCCTGACTCGACACGGTCGCGAATTTCTCGCACGAATGGGAGCTAGAGAATAAAAATGTGTTAGCGAATCAACTCAACTAAATATACTCAAGCGAGAGGGAACTCATCGCGGTACTCACAGTGTAAGTGCCATTCATCCAGTGGCTGCGACCAAAATATCTGGTCTTGGAAACAGTTCCATTGGAAGGCAATGACTCGCTATCGCGCTGAGAGGAACTGTATGGGCTTGCATCTTCATTAGATATAGTTACCACCTTGGCCAGCTTCTCTTCTAGGTGGTGGACCCTGTGGGTGAGCTGCTCAACATTGGATCTGGGAGCACTGGAAGTCGAGCCTGCAGTGGAGCTCGGCACATTCTGTGGAGAAGGGTCCGAGGATTTGGAGGCCCCAGTCTGGCCATATCCAGTAAAATCAAAGAGGTCTTCTGCATGGAGCTCCTCTTGGGAAGGGATAGTAGGAGCCGGCAGTATAGTCCTTACCGACGCCGAATTGTCCGAAGAGGTAGCTTGGGTGGTCTTTTTCTTGGAACGAGAGGCAGGGATGTGTGTTGGGGCATAGGAGCAAGCAGGAATCTTGGACTTTATGCAGTTATTGCAGGGAATATTGCGATCACACTTGATCTTGCGTCGTCGACACTGCTCGCAGGCGAGAGCAGGCCGGCGGCGTCTCTTCTGCGGCTGCTGCTCCCCACCCAGTAAAGAGATATCACCTTCCTGGTTCGCGTCATGCTCATCTTGTGCGAATAGGTTAGAGGCAGCTTCTGCAGGAGTTGCAGCACCAGGCAAAGGCAGCGGCATCGACATGGCTGGTCTCTGCTGCTGCTGTGGCTGGTGTAAGTCGGCGATGGGGCTGAGAGATGTGGCAGGTGCTCTGCTCTTCGGGCTTTTGAATCAACGCCGCAACAAGGGATATTCGCCCATGTAGCCCCGCTCGGAGGATATCTTGAAGTCCTTCTCGGCAAATTTGCAAGATGAAGAATATTAAAGAACACAGCATCCGTCAAGACGGCAGGCATGGGGAGCCGTCAAAGTATACCAACTCCCCACCAGCAGGTTGGGTGTGAAAAGACCGAGATTTACTGTGCGCTCATTGGCCGGATTGTCGAATTCGCCGAGGGAGGGCGAGTGCCGATCCTTTGATTGGCGAATCTATTTTGGGTCCTCCAAAGGCGTCAACGACTGGCGCACCTCATCTTCACATCGCGTTAACCGTCGTTGTCCGACGGTGTTAGCTTGATGAGATGTAGTCAGGAGATGACTCTACAGCTTAGGGAGCTTGCTGCAGTACCCGAAAGGCAATCATGATGTGGCATCCAATTAAAGTCGTGGTTGACTCTCCCAGACATGACGTAGCTCGGATTATGGTTAGAGATTCGCATATTTCTAACCTCCGCCTCTGGACAGGGATCGCTTCATCTCCTCCGAGTGAGCCTGCCCTCGCGCTCCCTATGGAACAGACCTACTCTAGACATTTTCTAGCCACGGGCAGTTCACCATGCAAAACACCATGACACGAAAAAGTGAGATGCCGAGGAAAGCGCTGTATGGCGTCGTATGGACAAGATGGCATAAAATAACAGGCTCAACCATACCAAATCTCGAATCTCAGAGGTCAACATTGGAGTTATTGTTAGAAGTAAGGTAGGAGCACAGAACGAAATCGAAGCGAGTTATGGGGGAGAGTTGGCGATGATAATGACAGAAGTGGTCTAACAAATCACAAACAAATTGTTGAACCAGATAGAATTAATATTTTTTCTCTACTTTCATTTCAAACGTCGTCAAATTAATCGAAATGCCTGTCTAGGGTTTCAGCCACTTCGTCAAACATGCGTCCTACTCGTTTTAGGGCAAGATTGAAGAAAGTAGAATCCAATGTACAAGCTGGAGATATCCTCTCCAAAACACCCAAATGCAGCATTACTAGGTAGTTAAGAGTCATTGTACACGAATGTCTGGGCCTGTAGCACTTCCTTTCCGAGGTTGCTAAAGCCAGAATATCGAAAATCTCCCACCACCATCCGTACCCTCTTGAGACAACCAAGTCGCTGACGGTCCCCTCAGTCTATAACAATATCCTCCACCCGACGCCAGGCCTGCGCATGCTTGTGCTGTCCCTGGAGTAAGCCCATCATTACCTGAAGATTGCCTTCCGAATTTTACAGGAGGAGCTCGAGAGGGTTCTCGACGACCTTCTTCAGCTCACGGACCCACTCGGCACCGACAGCACCATCGACGACCTTGTGGTCGAAGCTGGCAGTGATGGTGATCTGGTCGTCCCACTCAACGCCGGACTCCTCGGTCTCGGAGGGGATGGCAACCTTCTTGGTGGTGCCGATGGCGACAATGGCGGCCTGGGGAGGGTTGATGACGGCAGTGAAGTGGTCAACAGCGGGGTTCATGCCCATGTTGGAGATGGAGATGGTACCACCCTGGTACTCCTCGGGCTTGAGCTTGCCATCGCGGGCCTTCTTGGCGAGCTCCTTGACCTTGGAGGAGATGGACTCGAGGCCACGGCCCTCAACGCCAGTGACAATGGGGGTGATCAGGCCGGTGGGGGTGGAGACAGCAACGGAAACGTCGACGCTGCTGAACTGGCGGATGGACTCACCGCGCCAGCTGGAGTTGACGGTAGGGACCTTCTTGGAAGCGGCAGCAATAGCCTTGATCAGGAAGTCGTTGACCGACAGCTTGTACTGGCCCTCAGCAGAGGCATTGAGAGCCTGGCGGAGCTTCAGCAGCTTGGTGACGGAGAGGGAGCTGGTAACGAAGAAGTGGGGGTTGGTCTGGACAGACTCCTGGAGGCGGCTGGCAATGACCTTGCGCATGCCGGAGATGGGGACATCCTCATAAGCGGCAGCAGGGGCAGCAGCGGAAGAGGGGGCGCTGACGGCCTTCTTAACATCCTCCTCGGTGATCTTGCCGCCCTTGCCAGTGCCCTTGACCTTTTCGATGGCGACACCGCTCTCACGGGCCAGACGCTTGGCCTGGGGAGTGGCGTTGGGCTCACGGTCAAGAGCGGTCTGCAGACGGCCGGTGGAAGAGTATTGCTCGGGCTCGGGGGCGGGCTCGGGGGTGGAAGCGGCAGCGGGCTTGGACTCAGTCTTCTCCTCCTTCTTGGGAGCGGCAGGAGCGGCATCACCACCGGCATCCTCGAGAGTGAACTTCTCGAAGGCAGTGACGTCGGTGCCCTCCTCGACGAGAACAGCGATGGGCTATATTCAAATCCAGGTCAGAACAGGAACTTGGATAGAGGGGAATTTGATACGTAGTGGGCAGCGAGGGATAAGGGGCTCAACTCACAGTGCCAACAGGAATGTCCTTGGCACCAGACTCCTTGAGGATCTTGGCGATCACACCCTCCTCCTGGAACTCAAAGTCCATCTGGGCCTTGTCGGTCTCGATCTCAACAAGAACATCACCGGGCGCGATGCTGTCACCAGGCTTCTTCTGCCAAGCGCCAATGTTGCCAGCCTGCATGGTTGGGGAGAGGGCGGGCATCTTGACGACCTGGTGGTCAGGGAAAGAGGCATAGTAGCGGACTACATGTGCCCTGAAGCCTGCTCGCAGGGCATTCTGGGTGGGCTTGAGGGCTTGCCTCCGAAGTACGGCGCTGAGCATTGTGAGCGAGGGGGGGGAGATGAGCTCCGCCTCAGGGATGTATTGAAACTTCTGAAGAGTAGAAGCTGCCGATTGCTCGCAGACGGAGTCTACTGAGAGCAATTGACACCGGCGGGATGGAGTTGAAGGAGCGAAGAGGGGGATGGAGATGGACGCTGCGCGGGAATTTTAATTGGGGATGGGTCGGAGAGGCTCAACGTGATGGGAAATTCTTGGGGTTGTAGGACAGTTTTTGCGTTGAGCTCTTCCGTCGGTTTATCGAGCTCCGTGGGCTAAACCGCTTTCGGGTGGTCGGATCATCATTGGCACAGGCTTTTACATGCGGCCATTCAAACACCGGCATGCACGAATTCTGGACTATGGGGTCTCTGGAATTGGTAGAACGTTTGAACAATGGTTGGATTGATGCGGTTGATTATCTCATCCATTGTTAGATACATTTCCAGTTTGCTCATCGCGGATGAGGCTGAGCCTCGAGGTGCAGAGCATACCGCCTGTAAACCCCTCGCCAATCGCTATCAGGTGATAATTTACAGCGCACCTTATCAAGGCGGTCGGGCCTTTGATCAAACGGCTACATTATTGGTGGCGTAGAAAAGCTCTCAGAATAGTCGCGCATCTATTCGTTGGCTGGGCCTGCTACCTACCTATTATATAGTTTATTTGGCCTGTGCCATTTACCTTACCAGAGTAGACGGCAGATCCATAGCAACACGCACCCAACAAAGCTCGTATTCAATGGCCCATCGATTGGTTGTCATCTGAAGCGGATCTCTAAATGCATGGTAATAGACATGGTGCTATTTATGTCCTGCGTAGGAACCGGACTTCAATGTACGAAATCCTTCAACTTCCGTCGCTTGGGACATCTTAAGCAATTGTTACGTACAAGAACAAATGACATCCACAGGATTTGACGCCTATTTCGACGACCCCCAGTGTTTCATACAAATATAGTCGAAACAATCCTGTAGATAAATCAAAAGTGGTTGGCAATACATAGGACCATGTGGCTCGTGATGAACTTTGGCTGCTGAGAAGATCGACGAGATGCATGCCTAGGGTAGGATTACGTTAACTTGGCCTTAGTCAGAAGGATCTGGTGGTTGCTTCTAGAGGAGGAATGGGTGTTGACAAAAAGCTAACACATAAGTCATTAAACATGCGATTGGCTGCTCTACACTTTGTCGTATTTTTGGTTGTTTGTCTGAAGAGCTGAGTGTGATCTTCCTCAGGGTGTGAGAGAGTGTTGGTACTGTAGCCGCAATATCGTCCGAGTGCTAGGCTGCACATATAACAAAGGTATACCGCTTCATACTTAGCTATAGCGCAATTAGCCACGCGTTTTGGCAAACTATCGAAATTTATTTTGTACTTCTCTTCAAATTAATTTCACGAGCAGAAATGATAACAGCAATTGGCACTATCGAGACTAGAACAGTAGCTTTCTTGCCTCCTGGCTGCAGATTGGAACTTACATTACTGTATCCATGAGATGCAGAGTGGATATTTCCCCCCCCCTGGATTGCACTGGATTTACACGGACGCTAAGCCCAAACAGGGGCCCGCCACAGCCAAGCCACCTCCCAATCCTCTCACTATTGGCTCCCGACTCCATAATTCGGCCTGCGCAAGCGGACCAGGAGCCTCCTGTCACTGTAATTTGGACGCCTAGCTCCTCGTCCCTAGCGCTCTAGCGTAATATTGGGGCAACAGCTGGGCGCTGGAACTGAATGTTGTCCACATCTGAGCCACGACCCTGATGCAAAGCTCCTGCTCATCCGGGCACTTTAACTTTTGCGTCGCCATTTGATATTTTCGACCGCTGCTGACAGACGCCGCTCCCTTCGTCTACCTGCTGTGTTTGTTGCACTTGCTGAACTGCATCTTCGGCGTGGGCTCCCCTTGCGCATCCCTTCCCGCCTGGCTTCCGAGAGCTGCGAATGGCCCCTTAAGCATCCCAACCGCTCCCGATGAGCTCCGTCAAGTTTGTGGTGTCCGCCTTGGACGCCATATTAGCTTCCAAGGAAGCGCAAAAGAACAAAGAATTAGCAGACTCCTCCAAGAAGGCCTTGGATGCCATAAAGGAGCATGACAAACTGCCCAACCCCGAAATCGTCTTCACGCCCCTCCAGCTCGCAACCAGATCCAACGATGCTAAACTGACGACCAGCGCTCTCGACTGCATCGGGAAACTTATCTCATACTCCTACTTCTCAGTCTCTAGCAAAGAAGATGAGGAAGACGAAGTCGACCAAGCGCCTCCACTGATTGAACGAGCTATCGACACGATTTGCGACTGTTTCGAAGGCGAGAGCACCCCTGTCGATATCCAGCTCCAAATTGTCAAGTCCCTCTTGGCGGCAGTTCTCAATGATAAGATTGTTGTTCATGGAGCCGGCCTGCTCAAGGCTGTTCGACAGGTGTACAATGTTTTCCTGCTCTCCAGGAGCACAGCCAATCAGCAGGTCGCCCAAGGCACATTGACGCAGATGGTTGGGACGGTTTTCGAGCGAGTCAAGACACGATTGCATATGAAGGAGACTCGTTTAACTGCTGCAAGCGAGGCACCCAACTCACCGGATCGCGATGAGGATCATGACGAGGACCATGACGAAGAACATGAGGATCGCGACGAGGCCCAGGGGGACCAGCATATTGAGCACGAGAAAGCTGAGGATGGCACGAGCGATGCGCAAGATCTTACCAACGCAGATGTGCCATCGGCCGAGACCCCTGATAACGAGCCCTCAGAGTCGAAGGAAACCAATGGAAGTGCCAAGGCAAAACTCACTTTGAAGGATCTTGAACATCGCAAGAGTTTCGATGATTCAAATCTGGGAGACGGTCCTACTACTGTCACGAGGCTTCGATTTGCCAAGGACAAGGACGACAATGCTTCCGTATCCGGGCACTCAGTTCCCGACCACCCTGCTCCGGACGATTTGGAGGCGCTGGAAGCCGAGGATGAGGTCTACATTCGTGATGCGTACCTCGTCTTCCGATCGTTCTGCAACCTGTCAACCAAGGTCCTTCCACCGGATCAACTGTATGACATTCGTGGCCAGCCTATGCGCTCGAAGCTTATTTCTCTTCACCTAATCCACACCGTTCTCAACAACAATATTTCGGTCTTCACTTCTCCTATTTGTACTATTAAGAGCTCCAAGAGCAACGAGTCTACGACTTTCCTTCAGGCGATCAAGTTCTATCTCTGTTTGAGCATCACGCGCAATGGCGCCAGTTCGGTGGATCGGGTGTTTGAAGTTTGTTGCGAAATCTTCTGGCTCATGCTCAAGTTCATGCGCCCCTCATTCAAGGTAAGCCCTCTTCTGGTATTCTGTCATCCCAGACGTAAGCCGTTGACACATTCTTGCAGAAAGAAATTGAGGTTATCCTTAATGAGATTTACTTGGCCCTCCTTTCGCGCAAAAATGGGCCTCTATCACAGAAGATTTACTTTGTTACCATTTTGAATCGAATGTGCGCCGACCCGCGGGCACTCGTGGAGACTTACTTGAACTATGACTGTGGTCAAGGCGTAGATAACATCTACCAGACCATTATCGAAGATCTGTCCAAGTTTGCTACTGCTCCGGTCACAATTGCTTCTGCTAATGAGCAAATATATGAGGAGACAAGAGCCAAAACTGCACCTCCCAGCGAGTGGCAATTGAAGCCTGTCTTGCCGCCATCATTGACTGTCGCGCGCATCCAACCAACTCAAGAAACAGAACCGGACTATCCAAAGGAGTACGCAATTAAGCGACTTTCGTTGGAAGCGCTTGTTGAGGCTCTGAGATCGCTTGTAAATTGGTCAGCCCCGTTACATACCGAGACCGATACTCTGCAGTCGAGAAACGAAGATACAAATCCTTCCATGGAAGAATTACGGCCTTCTTTTGATCCGACGTTGAGTGAGCCTAGTCCTACGCCTCTGGGCTCATCTACACCTACCTTGGACGATGACCCAGATCACCTCGAGAAGGAGAAGGCTAGGAAAACGGCACTCACCAATGCCATCCGGCAATTCAACTTCAAGCCGAAAACGGGCATTAAGCTCTTGCTTCGAGATGGATTCATTTCCCAAGATACGCCAGAGTCAATTGCCCAATTCCTTTTGACGGAGGAGAAACTCGACAAGCAACAGATCGGAGAATACCTTGGCGAGGGTGATCAGAGGAATATCGATATCATGCACGCTTTTGTGGATTCCATGAACTTCACAAAGAGGCGATTTGTTGATGCCCTCAGGCACTTTCTTCAATCTTTCCGTCTTCCCGGCGAGGCACAGAAGATTGATCGCTTCATGTTGAAGTTCGCAGAGCGATATGTTCTTGGCAACCCGAAGGCCTTCGCCAACGCCGACACGGCTTACGTTTTGGCTTACTCTGTTGTCATGCTGAACACGGATCAGCACAGTAAGAATGTTGTTCGAAGGATGACAAAGGAGGACTTTATCAAGAACAACCGAGGCATTAACGATAACGCCGATCTTCCTGACGAGTATCTGATTGGTATTTTTGATGAGATCGCGAGCAATGAAATTGTTCTCACAAGTGAACGAGAAGCGGCAGCGGCAGCCGGTCCAACTCCAGCTCAGCCGTCAGGCATTGCCGCTGGCCTTGGGCAGGCGTTTTCAAGTGTCGGTCGTGACCTGCAGCGGGAGGCGTATGTCCAACAGTCCGAGGAAATTTCCCTCCGTTCCGAAGCTCTGTTCAAGACACTCTTCAAGTCCCAGCGACGAAATGCCAAGAAGGATGGCGTCAAGTACATCCCTGCAACCTCTTTCAAGCACGTTGGTCCCATGTTTGACGTGACTTGGATGTGCATTTTCTCAGCCCTTTCTGGCCAGATCCAAAAGGCTCACAATATTGAGGTCAACAAGCTGTGCCTTGAGGGTATGAAGCTATCGACTAAGATTGCATGCGCTTTCGAACTTTCAACGCCACGCGAAGCCTTCATGACGGCTCTCAAGAATGCCACCAACCTGAACAACCCCCAGGAGATGCTTGCAAAGAATATTGAGGCTCTGAAGACCATCCTTGATCTCGGCTCAACAGAAGGCAACGTCCTGCGAGAATCCTGGAAGGATATTCTTCTTTGCATCAGCCAACTGGATCGTCTCCAGCTTATCTCGGAGGGTGTAGACGAGAATGCAATCCCGGATGTTTCCAAGGCTCGCTTCAAGCGCACTGACACAACGGACTCTCGATCATCGACGCAGTCTCGATCCAAGTCTCGCCACAGGGCAAGCACTGTTACCAGAGGATTCTCTAGCGAAATCGCCTCAGAGACCAAGTCGGATGAGATCATTCGAAGTGTCGACCGCATCTTCACAAATACCGCAAACCTTTCTGGTGATGCCATGGTATTCTTCGCAAAGGCTTTGACCGAGGTGAGCTGGGATGAGATCAAGGTGTCCGGCTCTAATGATTCCCCTCGCACATACAGTCTGCAGAAGATTGTTGAAATCAGTTACTACAACATGAACAGAATTCGTTTTGAATGGAGCAATATCTGGGAGGTTTTTGGAGAGCATTTCAACCGCGTTGGTTGCCACAACAACTTGAACATCGTCTTCTTTGCTTTGGACTCGCTCCGTCAATTGTCGATGCGATTCATGGAAATCGAGGAACTGGCGGGTTTCAAATTCCAAAAGAACTTCTTGAAGCCTTTTGAACATATCCTCGCGACTTCAAACAACCCTACTGTCAAGGACATGATTCTCCAATGCTTGATCCAGATGATCCAAGCCCGAGGAGATATGATCCGCTCGGGATGGAGGACCATGTTCGGAGTTTTTACTGTTGCCGCACGGGAACCCTACGAAGCCATCGTCAACCTTGCTTTTGAAAACGTTAATCAGGTGTATAAAACCAAATTTGGCGTTGTCATTTCACAGGGCGCCTTCACCGATTTGATTGTTTGCTTGACGGAGTTCTCGAAGAACCTCAAGTTCCAGAAGAAGGGTTTGCAAGCATTGGAAGTGCTGAAGTCGATTGTTCCTACTATGCTGAAGACTCCCGAATGTCCTCTTTCCCAGAAGCGTAGCCCGCAGCCATCTAGGAAATCATCTGGCGGCAAGTCAAGTAGCTCATCCCCTAGACGACCTCAGGTGAACACTTCGGTAGAGGAGGGTTATTGGTTCCCAGTTCTCTTCGCCTTCCATGATGTTCTCATGACTGGAGAGGATCTTGAAGTGCGCTCTAATGCCTTGGAGTATTTCTTTGACACTCTTATCAAGTACGGAGGAGGGTTCCCGCCCGAATTCTGGGACATCTTGTGGCGCCAACAGCTTTACCCAATCTTCATGGTTCTGCGTTCTCGCCCTGAAATGACAAATGCGCTCAATCACGAAGAGCTCTCAGTTTGGCTCTCAACAACCATGATTCAGGCCTTGCGCAACATGATCACTCTTTTCACTCATTACTTTAGCTCCCTAGAGTACATGCTTGATAGATTCTTGGAGTTGCTTGCGCTTTGTATTTGCCAGGAGAATGACACAATTTCTCGCATCGGCAGTAACTGCCTGCAGCAAATGATCTTGAAGAATGTCGACAAATTTAACAAGCAGCATTGGACAAAGATTGTTGGCGCTTTCTGTGAACTCTTCGAGCGTACCACAGCCCACCAGCTGTTCACGGCGGCGGCCATCAACTCAACTGCCACACTGTCTCCACCAGAAGCTGAGTTCGTCACTCCTGCCAGCTCTCCATTGCCTGAGGGTGTCGCCGAGGAGCAGAGCAAGACTCCGAAGACAAATGGTGCTGATGATGCCAGCACCGTATCCGATGCTGATAACGAGTCTGTGCACCACGGACTTCCATCAAAGGTCAACGAGGAGGATTTCCGGATATCCCAATCGCCACAAGTGACCCTGGAGGAGTTCAAGCCAAATACCAGCCTCCAACAGCAGCCTGTGGTGGTTACGGCTGCCCGAAGACGCTTCTTCAACCGCATCATCTCTAGATGCGTCCTGCAGCTCCTCATGATCGAGACAGTCAACGAGCTGTTCAGCAACGAGGCCGTCTATGCCCACATTCCTTCACTAGAGCTTCTGCGCCTGATGTCTCTTCTGAAGCGCTCCTTCCAGTTTGCTCGCCGCTTTAATGACGACAAGGAGCTCCGAATGCGATTATGGCGCGAAGGGTTCATGAAGCAGCCACCAAATCTCCTCAAGCAGGAGAGTGGCTCGGCCGCCACTTACTGCTCCATCCTCTTCCGCATGTATGCCGACAACGACCCCGAGCGCCGCAAGAGCCGTGACGACGTCGAAGCGGCCCTCGTCCCCCTGTGCAAGGATATTGTCAGCGGGTACACTGCTCTCGAGGAGGAGAGCCAGCAGAGGAATATTGCAGCCTGGCGGCCTGTTGTCGTTGACGTCCTCGAGGGGTATGCTTCGTTCCCCGAGGAATCCTTCAAGGCTCGCATTCCCGACTTCTACCCCATGACCGTTGACCTTCTCGGTAAGGATCTGACGCCAGACCTGCGCTCTGCACTTCTTCTGGTCCTGCGGAGAGTTGGAGAGGTGGGCTTAGGAATTGACGGCCTCGCCAAGATCGGCAGCAAGAGGAGGGAGAGCATGGTAAGCAATGCGGATGAGACTTCCGGAGACCACCACGAGGCTGCGGCACGGAGAATGCTGTAGACGGCGTTCCTCTCGCAGGGGAGAAACGGGCGTCATGGCGGAAAGCATTCTTATGGTGTTCAAGGGGATTAAACTGTCAGCGTATGTGTGGAAATATACATGTTAGGTTTTACAAAAAGCTCTCGTTCTGTCGGTTCTGGTCTCTGTCTGCTCTTCAATTCGGACTGTCGAATCAGGAAATGTTACAATATGCTGATGATGATTTCTATATCTGTACATATTTCTTCCTTTTTTTCTCTTATTCATTAAAAGACTGGGCTTGCTTACAATTTTCCCCTATCCCTTGTAGGTCTACCGTACATGCTATGCCTCTTCTTACTTGATTTCTCATATCATTTATCATTTCATTAGGCCTGAAGTTTTAACCCTGAAGAAGCTTCGTGATGTACTCTCTCAGCGGCTCTGCCTCCTCCTCGATTGTACGATCCGGCAGTCCCCTCAATGCGTCCCGAAGCACGGTGTCGTCCTTGGCAGCTGTTCGAATCAAAGCTCCAAGCTCCTCATCCACGATGGGAGAGCGCGTCTCGGCCACCCGCATCACGCTGACCAGCGTCTCGAAGAAGTCGACCAGGTTGAGGTGGACCAGCACATCGTCGTAGTCGATCATCTTCAACGACGCCCAGTAGAGGAGGCTCTCCCCGGCGAAGAGGTCGGGGGCAGACCTGGCGATGAGGGGCGCGAGGTTGAGCGTCGCCAGGCGCGGGAGCAGACGGAGCAGACGGCCCTGGGAGAGGGTGACCTGGCGGGTGGTGCGCTCATCCGAGGGGGAGCAGTACTCCGGGACGAGGGAGAGGATGGGGCGTGTCCCGAAGACGAGGTTCCAGAGGCGGGCGTGGCCGGGAGCGCGGCGTCTGCGGACAAGCTCCTGGGTGGTGCTGTCGGTGACCTGGGCGAGCGGCTGGGGAGGGGGCGCGACGACGTCGCAGTCGACTTCAAGGAGGTCGCCGAGGACTTTAGCGGCCTTCTCGGCCACGGAGACGTTGTCGGTCGAGAGCCATGCCTCGACGAGCTCCTCGACGACGTCGGGGAGGGTGCTGAGGATGGCGGCGTCGCTGGGGGTGGCAGCGCCCTTGTGGAGGATGGCGAGGGCGAGCTGGTTGGCGCCTGGGAGGGGGGACTGGAGGGCGGTGATGAGGGAGGGGGGGTCGGCGATGGTGAGTGTGCGGGCGAGGGAGAGGGGGGAGAGGAGCTTGATGGTCAGGGTGAGGCAGGGAGTTGGGTCTTGGGTTGTGGACTTGAGGATTGTGGTGAGCGGAGGGAGGAAGCTGGGGAGGAGGGGTGGGATGTTGTCCTCTGTGGATGGTTAGTCAAGATATCTGGAGGAGTTTGGCTGGTAGATGAGTGAGGGGAATTAAGTAAGAACGTACCTGTGAGCTGGAGTTCAACATCATCGAAGAGTTTCTCGTTGAAGGGAAGTGTGCTGTCGTTGACGAGCTCTTGGAGATGGGCCTGGAGCTCTTCGAGGCCTGAGATTCGCACGTTCTCCATAGTGGGCTGTGGCACTATTCTCTCTGGCATGATCTTCCTCGCTGTAAAATGATGGATGCAGTGCCACTTGTGGTGAAATATCCAACCAGGGAAAATGCGGCGATGACTATGCGATGAGTCTGGAAGAAGGCGTGCTTGTATATGATAGCCAAGCAGGCAGAGCAGCTATCGTAACTACCGGCGATCGTCGTCGCACGCTGGAGCCTACAAGCGGCATTGCTCAGTGCAGTGCAGTAGAGTTTCAGCGGGCGACGGACATGCAGCGGGGCAGCGTCACAGCGGAACAATTCCGTTTTACAGTGATGTGAGCAGTCGATCCACTGCGCAACCCCACGGCAGCTCTAAAAATTCACTGGGCAGACTCACACCCTTCAACTTGACTGCCACCACTCGCCCCAGCCATTGCGCGACTCTTCAACACCAACGGGCACCCACAGCAGCTGTCGCCACAAGAATGTCTCGAGGAGGCCGAGGAGGTGGCCGCGGTGGTAGGGGAGGAAGAGGTGGAGGCGGCGCTGGCCGCCCGGTCCTGTCATGGGACAATGGCGATGAACCCGATGCCAGGCCATCCGAGCTCTTCCCTGTGAGTCTCCCCCGTCCGATCGAACCAGGCGCATTGGTGCAGCGACACGGGAGAAGCGAAACTAACCTGTATAATCCCAGCCATACACCGTCCCGACTCCCACGGCACTGAATCCATTCGAGAAAGACGCCGTCAAGCACTTCCTCCTGTTGCGACATCAGATCCACGCCTCCTCATTATACACCTCTCGCCGCACTCTAGACAGCGATCCCCTTGCGCCTCGGAAGATGTATGGCCAAGAGCAGACCAATGCCCACTACGGTGTGCAGAGCCGCGCCTCGCAGGACCCCTTCACCTCCGTCCCGACCTACGGGCAGCGATTCGTGCGTGAAGAGCGGGCCCTCCCCGACTGGTCCCGGCGGGTGATATGCAGGGAGCTCTTCCCGGAGGACATACTCGACGTGATAGAGCCGCAGGGCGAGCGCAAGAAGCGGAAACTGGAGCTGACTAGCGTGAACGCCCTTCCAAACGCAGAGCAGGCCTTTGGTTTGGTGGCGCACGGGGAAGAAGGCGAGGACGGCGTAAGAGGGGGAGACTTACTCGAGAGGCTGGATGCCATCCCCCACGAGGAAGGGGAAGAGGAGGAGCTCGAGGGAGAAGGAGAAGAAGAGGAACAGGACGAAGTGTACGATGACGAAGACGCTGGTGATTACGATGCCGAGAACTACTTCGACAACGGTGATGAATACGGCGACGACTATGGCGATGATGGAGGAGACGGCGAGGGAACATATTAATTTGACGCTGATTTACCGTCTGGAGTTATAAAAAAATTTAGGAACGGGCATTGCGAATGACTCAAATTTAGAGATACGGCGATGGTTGCTTGATACCCACAACTCTCCAGAGCTGTAACATGATAAATACAAAAACATACTTTACGGAGAACATCTTCTTCACTTTGCACACCTTTCAGAGGTTTGGAGACAAGCTTCCCAGCATAGGATGACTCGACCGGAGAAGCCCAGGATATGTGATTACGGTCGGCTCAGCTCATTCTACCTAAATACATGTGTCGTAACAAACAACCTTCCATCGTTCCGCTGGCCAGGTTTCCCCTGGTTTTCTATGCCTTTACACCAAAGAGAGATAGATTAAAAATGAGTTAAACAAAATTCCATGGTTTCTTTTCTTGCCAAATACACCTCAAGCTGCCAAAAGAAAGAAAAAACGCCTTATACTGCCATGCTCATTCCGTAAGCTCCGGAATCTAAGATACCAGCCTGGAGCCTGGAAAGCCTCTCTCTGGTATCGGCAATCTGCCCAGCCTGGTTGATAATGGCTGTTCCCATCTCGCGTAGCGCCAGAAGGATCTGGCCGAGCTGGTCTGATACGCCGGAGTCGCCGTTGCTGCTGGCCTGGCGATCCCGCAGGGCCCGGATCTGCTCGTACAGTCCGTTCTCGACGCCGGGCATGTCGCGCTCAATCTCAGCGCGGTACTCATCGATCCGACGCTTGTACTTCTCCACGTCGTCGCAGATGCGGTTGAAGTAGGTGATAAGGTCCTGGGCATCGGCGTGGGTATCAGAGGCACCGGCGGCTGTGTTGGCGGCAGGGCTGTTGGCCGAGGTGGCGGATGCAGGGGTGGCGAAGAGACCAGTCTGGTGGTAGTGGGCTGGGAGTTTGAGGTTGTCTGTGGCCTTGAAGGAGAGCTGCGCATCGGTGATGTTCTTCTTCGTCATGTCCTGGAGTACCTTGACAGCCTGGATGTCGCTGTTGAGAGCGACCTGGACGGTGCGGAACTTGGATTCCACAAACTTGACGTCGCGGCCGAGCTGTTCGATGTCTCGTTCGTGTTGGGGCATGAATTCGCCGATTTCGTCCTTCATCTTAATGACCCTTGTGATTCCCTTGTCGATTAGGGCGATTTCGTCCTGAATTGGTTTTGCGAGGTCGTCGAATCGTGTTCGAGGCCGGATGTTATCATAGTTGATCTGGACAGCTGAAATCTGATTCGTCGACTGGTTCGCGATTGGTTGTTGTGCTTGCTGCTGGGGCTGTGCTTGAGTTTGGCTGTTCATAGCTGTTAGCACAACTTGGTAGTTAAGAGAACGCTATGGGTGCAGGATATGCTCACAATAGCCCGCCCGTTGCGGGCTTTGCCTGGGATTGGGCAAAGAGGTTGTTGTTGGTAGCCGCGGGTGCGCCAAAGAAGCCACCAGTCGCCGCCGGTTGCTGTTGCGCTGGTTGCTGAGCATTCGCACCTCCAAACAAGCCTCCTGTTGCTTGTGCGGGCTGGTTGGTAGTGGCAGCTGCACCACCAAAGAGTCCGCCGGCGGCCGCTTGCGCTGGTTGCTGTGTCGCTGTTTGGTTTGCTGCTCCGAACAGACCGGCAGTTCCAGTGTTGCCCGTGGCAGCCGTCGATGCTGCTCCAAATAGACCGCCAGTTCCAGTGTTGGCTGCGGGAGTCGTCGTTGCTCCTCCGAATAGACTGCCTGCTGGCTTTGGCGGCTGCCCGAACAGACTACCAGTCCCAGTGCTGGCTGCGGGTGTCGCCGTTGCTCCTCCGAAAAGACTTCCTGCTGGCTTTGGCGGCTGCCCAAACAGTCCACCGGCTGTAGCCATTGTGCTTCCTCCTGCAGCTGCTGTCGATGTAGTCGCTAAAGGTGTGCTGGATGTTGCGCCGCCGAAAAGACTGCCGCCTGCTGCAGGCTGAGTAGAAGGTGTAGATCTGTAAGAATGGGTGGTGCTTGGTCAGTAGCTGCAGGGCTGGCTCCACGCGTGAAGTTTTGTCGATGGGTCGGCAAGACTTACAGGTTTGCGGTGTTGGTGTTGATGGTGAGCCCACCGGGGCCACTGGCCGAACGCGCCAAAGACATGGCGCTAACCAGACCGCAGAGCTACCTGCTAAGAAAACCACAGGTGCTTTTATTAGACTGTCTCAGTGATTGGGTCAGCTACTCTGTTTTGGGGAGGATCCAGGCGTGTGGAGCTCAAGGTTTGACAAAGAAATAATTTGGCTGGGTTTGTTTGGATGCCGGTTGCTGTTTATTGGTTGATTGATTCAGCTTCGGTGAGCCTCGGTGAGTCGTCCAATCGCAGCGGAGAAATGTCGGCGCGCGGCTGTCACCTTGGAAGCTGCACCTAACTGCATCATACCAAGATCAAAGAAAAACGACAACTCTAGCTGTATTGTGCCAACGCGAAAAATTACGACTTCTAGAGCTGGATCGAGATTAATTACATCATGGATATCGAGGACGACGACGATTTCTACGCTCCCGAGGAGCCTACTGTGCCCACCGAGGATAAGGACCTTCCTTCGAAAGCCGACGAGCTTGAGGAAGGCGAAGAAGAGGACGAGGGTGCTGCTATGGATGAGGACGAAGATGACGACTCAGTGCGTATTTAAAAAAAACTCAGATATATGTCGTGCATTTACTTATAAATTGAAGGACATCGACATCATTACAGAACGAAAAGATGGCACAACCGCAGCTCCCCCATCGTATGTCGTCCGACTCTCCTCCGCCGATTGAACCAATTTACTGACAGTCGCCCTGCGATAGACAATCAAAATACAGCGACATAAGAAATATCCCGCAAAGGACAACGTCAGACGACCCATCTGCGAAATCAGCGCCAGTCAAGAAGGAGGGCGCGACCAGGTCGAGCGTCGCCAACATTGGCACACCCAGCGCTGACAAAACGTCAGAGGCTGCCTCAAAATCCACAATCGACATCAACGCGAACCCAATATACCCGGCTGCTGGCAAGCCAATCACTCATGTCAACATTGACGAAGGTTCGTTGATCGCGCGCAGGTCTTCGTGGTAGCTTGGTACAATATAAACTAACAATGCTGGGTTACAGACCTCCCCGAGAACGAGAAGCCTTGGCGGAAACCAGGTACCGATATCAGCGACTATTTCAACTACGGCTTCGACGAGTTCACGTGGGCTCTCTACGCAGCAAAGCAGGACAACGTCCGCGGCGAGTACGGCGCCGATGCGTTTGCAAACTCAAGCAAGAAGATGATGGAGGAGATGAACAGCATGATGATGATGGGAGGCATGGGCAACATGGGAGGCAATGCCGCAGCAGCAGCAGGAGGAGGCGGCGGCGGCGGGGTATCAGGCATGCCTGGGATGGAGGGCATGCCCCCGGAGATGCAGCAGATGATGCAGCAGATGATGGCGTCGGGTATGGACGGGAACCAGATGGACCCGGCTCAGATGGCTGCTATGTTCTCTGGAGCAGGGGCGAGTGCTGGAGGACAGGGCCAGAACTTCGGCGCCGGTGGATATGGAGGCAACCAAGGCGGATATGGGTTTGACCAACAAAATATGGGCGGTGGAGGTGGAGGACGAGGTGGATTTAGTCGAGGACGGAGAGGCCGCTGGTAAAAGTATGCATAATGAAAATGAAAACGACTCTTCCCTCGCCAGCTCGGATATTGGCGTGGTTTGTTGTATCAACTGATCTGGTCTTGACGCGTAACTTTCAACTGCATTTTCTATTTCCATCTTACCAGATATGGTCTCACCACGGAACTGATCATCCAGCCATGAGCATTTCGGTTGCCGTAAGACCACCGCTGCCCGCTCGTTGATTGCCGTACACTAGGATCCGGTCGACGAGTTGACATGAGCCTGCTACCAATACTTGGGGTCCTGTATTCGGTGTTTCTCATTGGCCGTATAAACCTAGGTCTTGCCCTCATTTTAGGGATGCAAGAAGAGCTTGGGCTAGCTGTTCGTAGCCGATGCACCATTATTGTAAGGGTATTCTTTTCGCCTACGTGTATGGATCCTAAAGCTAAACTAGCAGACCTAACGAAATATGCTCACTCATACAAGCGTAAGAGCCGAGCTTAATAAGGTCAGAAAAATAGACTTGACAGGACTTATATGTTTGGTATCTCTTAAAATCTTCAGGCCCAACGTGGAGGTCACTCTTAGGCATTTTGATTGGCATGGGCTTTACCCGTCACTGAGGAACTATGGCCTTGTGTCGAGCTATTCTAGGAATATTTGAAGTTGTTTTTCTTCCGACAAGTCCTGCTTTACCGTGAAATGCCTCTCTGGAAACTTGATCAACGGTATAGGGTGTACATATCCCATCACTTGTCGATATACGAGGTGTGAAGTCAGCAAGCGAGTGTCAGGATTCTGGATTCTCTCTGTTATAGCATGAGGCTTCTCTGGAATACTCGCTTATGCCTTGGCTCTGCTTAAAGGACGACATGGCCCCAATAGCTAGAGATGTTCGGATATTCAAGAGCCCCTTCTCCTAACCACGGTCTTGGGATCCTGGCTTACTTGTCCCCTATGGGTATTTGTCGTAGAGGATGCCCTCATCTGCGGCGTATGCCTCCTTTGAGGACTGATCATTATGAACTTTCCGTCCAGGGCGGATGATTTCTGTCGCTCGAAGAAAAGGAGTTTGCCATGTGCCGCATAAACCAAGATCGTGGCGACGCGGAGGAGGAGTTCTTCATCATCAGAAAGACTGGAAGTTATAAGGTTGGACTTTCAATTTGATGGCCTCGACTCTATCAGGTTCCGCATACGCTTACATCCTCCCTTCGCGATGGCATAGGGTTTTTACAACTAAGGCTCAGCTCTTGACTGCGCCTTCAGTCATATTCACTGTCATTTTTACCTATATTCGGGCTGGGTAAGCGACAAGTGTGAGATCAATGAGAGGGCCGGTGATTATAATGACACGGGGCAATAGGAGCCGTCGGAGTGCTCCTTACGGTGTATAGAAAGGCACCAGTTGCTCAGTACTTCAGGACATCCTTAGGTGTCTGCCACTTCCTTTCCGCCTAAAGTTGAAACCTAAAGTGCGTTGGATATACTGACGACTCGTCTGGGGACCGGCTTCTTCCAGTATGAAATTCTAGGGGTACTCACCTTTTAGGTGAACAGCATCACGTCGTATTCCAAAAGGGCTGTTTCTGCTGCTGCATGCATGATGGGAGGCGGCGTGGGTAGCATCATTGCGTGAGCGGCATTCATGGCCAGCGAAAGCCCTCGTTACACAGTGAGTCCAGTATACCCTCTCTCCAACGTTGCGAGCATACTATTGACCTAGCTGAACACTTCTACAGACCGGAGTATGGACAACCTTTGCCCTATCCATGGGGAGTACAGCTGCCATTATTATCTCAGATCTTCACCTTGGGAGATGTAACAAGGCTGTCCGGGCTACCAAGGCTATCAATGAAGGAATGAAAGATTGGATGTATACGCTATGATAAACGCCATAAGTTCCTCCAATGTTTGATGTCAACATAAGACCAAGGCGAAGGGAGGCGTGTGCTTCTTCATCCGACCTCGACATGCGAAAGTGGAGGCATGAAGCCCGTCAGCTCAAGGCAAGGCGATGGGCCAGCCCTGCAAGTAGAGGTAACTTTTGGTTCTACATAGGACTTCGAGTGGACTTACAGAATGAGCTGGGAAGCTGCCCGTTTCAGATAAACGAGCGGATCCGAATCAGTAGCGGTCCAGCCGAATCCGCGTGCCTTGGACATAAGCACGTCTGGTATAGGAATAGCACCAAAGTTCCAGCAATGAGCAGATACCTGAAACGGGGAAACCTGGCAAGGCTCGATTTCTCGAGGCTCCCAAAGGCTGAGGTCCCCGATGGTTAACCCAGATAGGATGGTGATAGTGCAACGTTACGGCCCCCCGGTCCTTTGGTACGCGGACTAGTCTGATTACTATGCAGGACCAACCACTGAGTGCCATTGATTTATATGGGAGAGACAAAGATGGAAGTTCAGATGAAATGGTGCCTGTCGCAAGGCATGGGAGTGGATTCTGCGGCCCGCATGTTGTCGATCTTCGTCATGTAGGTCACCTTAGATGGAGTAATGCAGAATCATCTGATGATAAGCCCTTAATTACTTGCATGTGTATGAGGAAGGGTATAGTTGTATTTGGCTGATTATGCACAACGGGCTTAAAAGTGTCTCGAGGTTGGTAGAAGGAAACTACAGCTTCATGGAGACGTCCCCCTCCCATATCAGAGCGCGGTGAAGCTGGGGGCGGTCCGTAATTAATATCGAACATTCCGGGCTCCGTTGATTTCATCTATTTAGAGCTTTATTTTCCATTCGGAACATTGCAAGTAATGAATTATGCGCATATACATATCCACACCGGATCATGCCGAACCGGGAAGCTCCCAAGGGTTCTGGTCCTTCTCCGTTGGGCTGGCAGGGCTATACCAGGCTCCTCATGGAATCACCGGCTTGTCGGCATACCACCTCCAGGTGGGTTGAGGTGGAGTGAGCTAAGTCTTTTGGCAAGGGGTGTTGGTTATTACCCTTCCCACGTTACAGCACCGGTTTCGAGACACATGGGATTATGGCTCAACAAGGGACTGTACGTCACCATATTCTGCGAGATTCGATATCGACCGAAGAGCAGAAAGCCCTTTCACTACATCTGATCAGCTGAGATCCAAGATTTCATCCAGGCATGTCGTACATATCGGTAATCCTGGGGTGAGGATGAGGGATGTGGATGAAACGAAACTCGATACTCGATACTTGTTGTGGCATGACATTGACTATTCGAATCGCCCCAAGGCTCAAGAATCGCCATTCGACTCAACTCGGCAGGGTTAAACGTTTCCGATCCTCACTGTCCTTCTTCTTTTGCGATCAAATGTCCATACCTGGTTGCAGATCACTTCCAATAGGAATGGCACACGGTATTCTCAAGGCTCTCAGGTTAACTCCAGTGTTGTGATCCAACGTAACTCCATCTTCTGATATCTTTCCTATCACCCCACTCTGCCATGTCTGGGATAGACTGTGTTAGGCAGGGTGGGCAGGTGTAAGAGAGGGACAGAGCTTGGTTGCGCCTCTCCACTTGCTCGCCACGTACAATCCTGCTCACCAAAGATCTGATTCGAGATTAAGCCAGTGCTGGATGCTCCATACCCACACCTCCAGGCAAGTTGAGCCGAAGATGGGTGTGCCAGGTTCACACCTGACCACAGTGGCCAGCTCCTAGCTCCCCTCTTTCTGTAACATCTAGCTTGGATGAGCATATTACATGTTACCGTCCCATGGGGTGTCGATGATATGGCCTCTGGAGGCGGCGGGCTAAGATTTTGCATATAAGACGGTCCGAGATCCCTCGAGATTCTGTCTTGGAAGAACCATCCACCCATCCACACAGTCGACTAACCAACCAGTCCTTCCTTTCTTAACAACACCCAGTTGCTGGCTCAACTTCCATTCCTTATACCCAAGATGGCTGGATCTCTTCGCTCTTTAGCTTCGGCCGTCGGCCTTCTCGCCGTTCTCCCGCTCGCCCTCGCAGGTTTCTCCTCCACGTCGAAGTCGAACATCGCCGTTTACTGGGGCCAGAACTCATACGGCCAGGGCAGTGGTCCCTATGTTCAAGAACGGCTCAGCTACTATTGCCAGAGTAAGTAGCCCTCGCCCATTGCCTTTTGTTGAAAGCGCACGCCAACTAACAGAGCCCACAGACACTGATATTGATGTGATTTTTCCTAACCTTCGTCTTGTTCATGATGGGATGGAAGACTGACACGACCATAGATCATCCCAATCGCCTTTCTGACCGGTCTCAACCCCCCGGCAATGAACTTTGCCAATGCAGGAGACAACTGCACCACATTCCCTGAGGATCCGAGCCTTCTGGACTGCCCCCAGATCGAGTAAGTTCCCCCCTTTACATACCACCCAACCGGCAAGGTTTCGCTAACCAGTCTTTCCAGGGAGGACATCATCTCCTGCCAGGCCGCAGGCAAGACGATCATCCTCTCCCTGGGCGGCGCAACTTACTCGGGTGGCGGCTTCTCCTCGTCCACCGACGCCGTAGCCACCGCCCAGAACCTCTGGGCCATGTTCGGCCCAACCGGCTCCAACAGCAGCAGCAGCACCCGCGCCAACGTCCTCCGCCCCTTCGGCTCAGCCGCCGTCGACGGCTTCGACTACGACTTCGAGTCCGCCACGAGGAACATGGTCCCCTTCGGCGTCGAGCTCCGCCGCCTCATGGACGCCGCCACGGCGTCCACCGGCAAGAAGTACTACATCACCGCCGCGCCCCAGTGCCCCTACCCGGACGTCGCCAACCAGGAGGCCCTCGCGGGGGGCGTCGCCTTCGACTTCATCATGATCCAGTTCTACAACAACGCCTGCGGCGTCACCAGCTTCGTTCAGGGCGCGACCACCCAGCCCGCCTTCAACTTCGACGTGTGGGACGCCTGGGCCAGGCAGACGAGCAAGAACCCAAACGTCAAGGTCATGCTCGGCGTCCCCGCCAACACGGGCGCCGGGGCCGGGTACGCCGAGGGCGCGCAGCTCTCCGCCGCCATCAAGTACTCGGCGCAGTTCGACAGCTTCGGCGGCGTGATGATGTGGGACATGTCGCAGCTGTACGCCAACAGCGGCTTCCTCGAACAAGTGACTGGCGCACTCTGATTTGAGATTTCAAACTCTGGATGAGTTTCTGTATATATGATGCTGGCGCTTTGATCGCCCCCGGACCGTCCTTCGGGAAGGGACGCGGACACGCTGGATGTTTCCGCTCGTTTATGAGAATACCCTCTTCTTCACCTGTATATAGTTTTTGAAGGACTCGGGTACATATATGAAATGCACATTTGATGTCAAAACTGCTTGCTTATTGTTTTAAAGTCGACGTAAAAGGCGATGCTGTAGTGGCTGAGTGCCTGTCATTTGCGATGTTCACGCTGCATCGCGCCTAGAAGAAACATCAATATTCATTAGGTAACTAACATCTAACCAGGGTATCAATGGGACAGCCGTTCATCATGGGGTCCCGCCACAGCATGCCAGCTTTTCAATACAAATGTACACCTTCACCCGCCACTTTGTCCAATACTCCAGCCCACCTCCCGTCGCTATGGGAAGCCAAAGAGATATAATGCACCGTACGAGCCACAAATTCCAAAGTAAAAATAAGAAACCAATAAATATATCAATGGAAATAGTTGCATGCTATGCTTTGCATGTTCAATACGAAGGATGATGGCCGCCTAGGTGGGAATGAAGTGCTGAGCATCCTCACGCTGTTGTTCAAAAGACTGAGAGAAAGCAGCCAAGCCGACAACAATTCCAACAGCCATGAAACAAACGGAGATGATGGACCAAATGACACCCCAGCAGCGAGAAGAACCACCATAGCGCTTGGCGAAGACACTGGCGTCGGAAGAATTGACCTTGCGGAGGATCAGATCGTCACAGATATCCCAGATGCTGTAGAGTGACGACATGACACCGATGAAGAGCACGACGAAACGGAGGGCCTCGGCGTGGTTGATGAACCAGCATCCAACAAGGAAGCCAACGGCGAGGAGGATAGTGAGAATGGTGAGCCAATCACGCTTGCCCCACCACAGAGTGAGGAGGAAGCACACGCCGAGAGCCAGACTGACAATCTTGCTGGCGTTGATGTTGAAGCCGCAGATAATCAGGACGGCGCCGATAAGAGATGAGCCTAGGTAACCGGCAGGCAGAGTGATGGCGCTGATGCCGCCAGAGAGATGGGTGACGCCGCCCTCATTCGGGTCCAGGCTGATAGACTTGACCTTGCCGCCGGTCAGGATGGCTGTGATGGCATGTCCAAACTCGTGGAATGCAATGACGAGCATCTGAATAGTCTTGTCAGTACTTGATTGCTTCAACGAGGGTCGTAGTTATTGGATGATGTGATGTCATCTCATGCATCTGAGGCTTACCTTGAAAGGCCAGAGGATCATGCGAAGATACGGGACGTTCCAGAGAATGGCAATGCCGACCACGTAGG
Organism: Clonostachys rosea; assembly: GCA_026958235.1. Classification (NCBI taxonomy): domain Eukaryota; kingdom Fungi; phylum Ascomycota; class Sordariomycetes; order Hypocreales; family Bionectriaceae; genus Clonostachys; species Clonostachys rosea. The sequence continues at coordinate 2,635,443 of CP110205.1, forward strand.
CGGCGATGACACCGAGGGTAATAGCCTGGGTGCGGTTGACATTCTGCAGGTCCCGCGACTGGAGATGCTGCTCCTGGATGGCGACGGTGGCCAGCGGGGCGAAGGCCGCATCAAGTGCCGGCGCCATGGCGGATGAGATGATGGAGAGAGGAGCGGCTGTCGTCAACTCCGGCGGGTGTAACTAGAGCGAGAGTCGGGATCAGCCGAGAGCGAGTGACTGGCTTGAGAGCGAGTGTTTGGGGGTTGGTTGACAAGGCAGAAGTCTCAAGCAACGCAAGCGAACCAGAAGACTTGAAGAAGTATGTAGGTGAAAGAGGATGATCTATTATTACAACCGAGACGATCACACGCAACAAAGAACGAGGAAGGAATAATCGGCAAGAGGCTGCGCGTCCAGTTGTGGCTGTGTCATGTGTGTCTCGTATCTGCTGCAGCAATTGGACGGCTCAGTGGCTGACGTGTTCAGCACACCACTAAAGAAACCGCCCTGTAAGCGCTGAAAGCCGACTCCAGCGCTAAAAGGGAGCGTCGTCATCGCTGGGGAATTGCCCGGGAAACCCCTGTCGGCCCTTCCCAGTGCTGTCAGTCCCCTGTTGATCATTCCAGCCCGGCGGCTTCGCCCGGTACCGCTTGTGTGATTGGCTGCCATTTTAAAGTTGAAATGCCTGCTGGAAGAGACTGTTCCAGATCAAACCTTCATCTTCATGATCGTCGTACTCTAATTCCTCCATGGAGGCAGATCCGTGGCATCGACTACACAGTCGTTGGCGAGGTGCTCTGTTGATGCCCAAAACTTGTGATAAACCACCTAATTAATACAAGGAACAGAACCAACATCATTTCGCAGCCCTAAATACAGGGATTGGTTCTTGGACAGTCTCCATCCACTGTGCCGATCCCTCTTCTCCAGCAACAGCCAGTTGAGTGGCAGCATGGACAGCCAAGCCTGGAGCCATGAGACAGCTCAAATTTTTCATCTCCTCTCTTCCCATCTAACCAGCGTAATCACCCGTGACGGCTGAACATGGCCACCGACTACGAGAAGCAGAGTTACTGGCACGACCGGTTTGCCTCCGAGACCTCGTTCGAGTGGCTCGTGACATCTAAACAGTTCATCTCCGTCATCGAGCCTCATCTGGCCCGGCAGCCTCTGTCAAGCCATATTCTACATCTTGGTTCCGGCACCAGCGACCTACACAATCACTTCCGTTCCCGCGGACTGCTGAATGTCACAAACCTCGACTTTGAGCCTCTAGCGGCTGAACGGGGCCGGGACCTGGAGCAGAAGGCCTTTGGTGATGTGCGCATGAATTATGTTATCGCTGATGCTACCCGCCTCGTTGATGAGCCCATCATGGTCGGCTCTCATGGCGGTGTTGCTGGGGATAACGAACAAAATGTGACCCCCGCAAAATTCGACCTCGTCGTTGACAAGAGCACTGCGGACGCCGTTGCATGTGGCGGGGACTCGGCAATCTTGAAACTTGCCCAGGGTATCAAAGAGTGCCTGTCCAAGGACGGTGTATGGATCTCACTTAGCTTCTCATCTGAGCGTTTCCAAGTTCCTGAGCTGCCTCTTCACGTCGAAGTCATGGCCAAGGTTCCCACTCGCAAGTTGAAACCAACAGATCCAGACGTATACCATTGGTGCTTCCTCTTGCGGCCAATGTAGGCACATCAAGTTGAATATCTGTACCGCCTGTCACCATCATTGACACGGAGAGACACGGAAATGACATTTATTTGGCTTCAGGCTTCAGTCTTTAATGGCAAAACTCAACAAGCTTCGTCTTTAGTCCATATTACCAATCAACGCCCACCCGCATCTCCCTTACACACCAGCCGCTTTGCCCACCCTTCCCTCGTCCAGTTCCACTTCATGTTGCTGGCACAGTACTGAATTCGACCCTCCACAGCTTTGGCACTCATCTTGTCCTAGACTCTCCAGCCAGGATAGCTTCTTTCTTCTGGTTCGCACCCCCCTTTCATGTGGCAGAACCCCAATAGACATTCCTGATGCGGCACTCGCCTTACGAGTCCTCTCCGCCGCAACGCCATTTGATCTCTTGAAGAGTGGCCGCAGAGTCGGCACGCAGCCGCAGATGACACCCAGATTCACCTCGATCGCCGTCCATGTCCACATCCGGAAACCGTCCCAAGTCACGTCGTATGTCTCATCCACCACTTGTATCACCCAATAGGTCCGCATGCAGCCCGCGATGATCACGATGATGCCACATGAGAAGATGATCAAGAGGACGAATCGCTGGCTGAAGGGGAGGCGGAGGTGGTACAGCGTGGGGAAGGGAAGTACGTAGACGAGGATGTCCGCGAGGACGGCAATAATGGATTGTGCTCTGGGGAAATACTTGTCAGCTCTTCATTTCAACGTCTCCATTCGATTCGAGAAACCAGCCAAACAACAACGAAGAGGGGAGATACATACATCAGCGGCGGCCCCTCTTTTATACACTTCCCCCCGCTGTGCATATCCCAATACGCGCTTGGAGGTCTGGTATGCGAGCGTTAGCATCAAAAAGGGGTGGGATAAAGGGGTAAGCCGAGATTCTTACATGCATTGTGTCCATAGCGCGATCAAGAAAACCATGATCAACGTCACCACCAGCGGGATCGAGCATTGCGTCAGTCGTCTGAACCACGAGTCAAGTGGTGCTATCCGCAAATACGAAATAAGTATAGATGACTTGACGAGCCCGGAGCCAATGACGAACAGCGTTTGCGCGGAGATGGACGCCTTGCGCCCCAGAGTAGCCTGCGATGGAGTCAGATCCCAGACGTGGATGTTCCATCCGTACAGCTCAGTTGCCAGGATCACTGTCACCGTGACCCCGACACCTATGACCTTTACTTTGTCGTCAGTACGCATGCCCATTCAGCTTGGCTGTCGGTCAGTTCGGGAAACAAGGGAAGGGGGTAAGTACCATGGCAGTGAACATCAGCCAGTCATCCAACCCGGCTCGTCGGACCATGACCGTCCTCACATACAACCTCGCCAGAACCGAGATGATTCCCAGCGGACAGAATATCAGCTGTATGATGAGGAGTCCTGGACCCTGCCTCTCCGGGTTCTGATGGTCTGGCGCCGGCCATGACTCCAGGATTTCTTTAGGAGCGTCGCGCATGCTTGGCTGGGACTCCTTGTTCTCGTCAATGCTCCTTTGATCTGATTACCTCGTATGAATATTATACGAGTTTCATCAATGGGGCATGGCGGAGAGAGTCGTCTCTACAAAGAAATGTACGAAAGCTGAAGTAAACCAGCCGCAATTTCTACGAAAAGCATCAAATATGTTGACAATTCGTGCACATTGGACCCCGAAATAGCCTTACGAATAGTCGAAAGGTCCTGGGCAAATCTTGTTGGGGGCATGGGCTAATCCAGCGGAAACCAGGACTGGACCCTTCGAGGACTAGGAGACGGGCCGAACTGATTTGCCTTGTGGCTTTGACAGAAGCATATTAGTTGGCAGACGTGATTGGGCTATCTTCTGGGGAGGTTTTGGGCCGGAACTTTATTGTGATCGATTCTTGGGTCATAATTAGCAACATCTTGTGCCTCGGCTGCATACATCTTCTACTAACACTGCCGAACCCAACCTTCTCCTCCCACTGACGCTCCTCGGAGCAATGGTACCTCGAGCATTCGTATCCGACCTCGGAACTGTAATCCAGGCAAGGAAACATTTCCATAACAAGTATATAGAGATTTCACGCATTGCTAGGCTTGGGTTCCTGCGGCCCTTCGACCTCGTATAGGGGCGGCACAGGCTCTACATCCACACGCGCGAGCTTCAGCACCCCATACTTCAACCTCCGCCAGTAGTAAAGCGCGTGGTCCCTGTTCCGCACGCTAAAGACCTCGTCCAGCTCCTCCAGCGTGCGTCCCTTGGTCTCGGGGACGAGAAAGTAGGCGAACACGAAGCCGACGGCGTTCCAGGCCCCGTACCAGCAGAACCCCCCCGTGGGAGTCATGGCCTCCATCATCTTGGGCCACGAGAAGCTGATGAGGAAGTTGAGCGCCCAGGTCACCGCCGTAGCCGAGGCCATGCCCAGCGCGCGGATGTGCAGCGGGAAGGCCTCGGCGCTGTAGGTGAAGGGGACGGGGCCGAGGCCGGGCGAGTAGATAAACATGAAGACGTACACGCTCGCGATGACGAGGGACGTGCGGAGTTGGGGGTCCTGCACCTGGAAGCTGCCTGCCGTCCATAGCAGGGAGATGGAGAGGAGGGGCAGGGTGGCGAGGAGGAGGTTGCGGCGGCCGAAGCGGTCGATGGTCAGGACGGCGGGCAACGCTCCGAGCCAGTTGAGCACGCCGCATCCGAACGAGGCTGTCAGTGCTACGTCTCGTGAGAAGCCTGCGTCGGTGAAGATCCGGGTGCTGTAGTAGGCGATGACATTGACTGTTGTTACTCGAGTCAGTAACCAAGTGACACATAAAAAGGGGGGGCGGACCGAGTATACCTCCACAGAATTGCTGCATAAACATACAGAACCACGCCGACTGGGCGGCTCTCCAGTTCCGACGAACAGTGACAAGCTCCTTGAGGAGATTCTTCCCGTCCTTTGACTGCTTCTCGGCTTCCAGATAAGTGTGTGCCAGGTATATGTCGCGCGCAGCCTGTATATCGTGCCTCCGTAGCTTTCTCATAGATTCGAAAGCTTTTTTGTAATTCCCTTTATCCATGTACCAGCGAGGGCTGTCGGGGAGCAAGTAGACCAGCGCGCCCACAACAATCGGCGGAAAGGAGGACACGCCAATCATCCACCTCCACTGCGAGTTCTCGCCCAGGAAGTCGCAGTTCTGGAACCCGAGGGAGGCCGCGTACCCGACCATGATTCCAAAAGCAGTCCACATCTGCCACATCATGGTCAGGGCGCCGCGGACCTCCTTGGGGGCCGACTCGGCCGCGTAGATGGGCGTGGTGCTCGACTTGGCGCCGACGGCGATGCCGAGGACGAGGCGGCCGATCATGAAGTCCACCCAGCCCGAGGACGCGGCTTGTATGATCCCCGTGAGAGCGGCAATGCAGCAGGAGACGAAGATGGTCCCCCGCCGGCCGAACTTGTCGTTCAGGGGGGCGTTGAGCCAGCATCCGAGGAGGGCGGCGGAGGCGTAGGGGGCGCCGTTTAGGAATCCCTGCATCAGGGGATCTTTGATGCCGAATTCTTTGAAGTAGAATGCCTAGATGTGTATTAGAAATTGTTACATGGAAGTATCAAGATGCTCGGGGAGCTTACCTGCGCGCCATTGATTACCGTCTGGTCCATGCCTTGTACGATGGCACATCCAGCACACAGAGCGCAGAGAAGATAAAGGAGAGGAGGCGAAGACCTCCACTTATGGGAGACTTCGTAGCGAATATATTCCTTCTCTTCATTGCTGAGCAGATCAATGTCCTCGTAGGCATCTGGGATGTTCTGGACTCTTGCGAGCAGCGCCCCCTTTCGAAAGGCATCACGGTGCTCTCTTAGACCCTTGGCTTCCACAAATCGGTTGACGTCAGCAAGGGCGTCTTGGGGAGTTGTTCCAGATAATGGATTTGAGTTGATTGCATTTTGTGCAGTTTCAGTGGGAATTTGGGGGCTGGCTTCCCCGGAGGCGGATAACGACGCCATGATGTTCTTGCGTGGCTTGGAACATACAACTGCAGAGGCAGGCCTACAGGCATCTTATATATCTCGGTGGTTGGGAGAGGGCTTGAAGTTAAATCTACATACACGCATTACTTGATTTTCTCAGGGTTGGCCCAAGAGAAGAAGTCCATCAGGTTCACATCCCAGACTTTACAACGGCTCGGTGTTTCGAGGCTACATTCTCTATAGCAGGGCGTATCAGGCGGTCTGGTAAAGACAAGATTATCATATGGATTCTCACGATAGATACATCACAATTTTGCCATGCAGGCGTAAAATTCACCACGGCATATGGTGAGGGTAATACAGTTCGGCGGCGTGATGGCTTCAAACTCAACTGACATCATTTCGTCTTGTTGTCGCACCACAATAATGGAATAAACATTCATAGACATTAATTCCGCCGCAATTGTTTCTCCCTTTCGGCCAGATACATACAATACTAAAGACGGGTCAAAATGTATTCCCTTTTGAGGGGTCTCGCCCCTAACCGGCATTGAACTACTCAATATGGCTCGCCCGAGTTCGACCGCCCGCCCCGAAAACTTTCATTTGAGGAGTCCGGCAGCGCCGCTGCGTACACTTGTAGGTATGAAAGTCTTCCACTAAGGTAAGCATACTACGATGTCTTCAGTATGGTCCTCGACGTCGATTGACTCCAATCTCGCTGCCTCGGGCTCAAGGAATACAAAGGGTGTGACGACGACAGGGATCGCATACTAGAAAGACCAAACCCGTGCGCGTGAGATCGATATCAAACCTTGGCTTAATAGCTTTGTTTCAGACTGGCCTTGCTCCCCAGAACATTGGATGGCAGAGGGGTCAGCCCCATGTTTAGAATTTTAAACTGGATGGGCCGCGACGCTGCCAGGGGTTTCGTGGGAGCGTCATCACATCGAAATCACCTGCAAGCTTCGTAAGCTTCTTACCTATAGTGTTAAACCACCATGGTAACTCTCCACGCAGGTATTCCCACAGACATCATCTATGTTAAGCGAGCCAGTGAGCGTAAGCCTAATGATCCTTTTCAGCTTCGCCGGCGAGAGTTCCCTGGCCAGAGAAGGAGAAATTAAACTCGGAATTAGAGTATCTTACAGTTTAGTCTTGCTTGGCATCTTCCACGCCCCGTCTGTCATGCTGCAAACATGAGACTTTGGGCCGTAGCACAACAAGTTTAAGAGTTGAATAACAGACGTATTGGCCCGATTGATCCGACGATCCGAACCGCCATCAATCATCGCAGCTGTCCAAATTGCAAGAGGGTCAATACATGCATAGGCCAAGAGTTTGACGGGTATAAGAGCCAGGCCAAGGTTCCCCCCTGTGGAGCCTCACCTGTAACCTGTAACATAACCGTTCTCACCCACGCATATCCTTGCCTGTCAGCTGCCATATCGAGCCACCAGGCTGGATGTTTCAGGATGAAATGGGAAATGCCTTGATTCTACTACCAGTATCAAGAGATATGGCACTCACATGGAGGGACCTCTTACATCTTGTCCCCAATGGTTGGCAGCGTCAGCAGCGGTTACACTTACACCAAGTACCTTCCTGCTTTCCAGCAAGAAAGAGGTAATTGTAGAAGTTTCCAGCTACTCAGTTTCGTTCATTATTGCCGCTCAAATACCATAGATGAATGAACCCCGAGTCCTCGTCATGATTGATAATATGATATTGGCCAAGGTGCTAAGGTGAGTTCTCTTTATCATGTTGCCCCTGTAAAATCCACACAGTCCCATCACCCATGAGTCATGATAGAGATGTTTGTGTCGGATAACCGCTATGCCATGCTCCGCTCCCCGTCTGGCCCCGTTCAATCCAGGTGATTTTCGCAAAACCTGCTCAGGCCCTGCAAACAGCAGGCCCTTCCCGTTACAGGCCATGTACTGAGTCGATCCGAGTAATTACACGGCTTGGCTTTGCCTGGGGTGTTTTGAGATATGGCGATTCTATATAATTCAGCTGGCACCTAGGCTCTTGAACGAGTTTTGCTTTGGCTCAAACCAACTTCCCTCTTTTCTGGATATACCCCTTGCTCAGTCTTTCTTTCTTCATTCTTTATTTTAAAAAATTCACTCTTTCAACGGCAAGTCATCATGTTGACCACGAAGACTGCTGTTGCAATTCTCGCATTCACCGCTACCTCGGTGCTCGCCCAGGTCGAGCCATGGTACCAATGCGGTGGAAGCGGCTGGACCGGCGAGACCGACTGTGTTACTGGTAAGTCGGCAACGTCATTTTATAACTAAAGAAAGAGGGTATCTGATTATTGGGCTTTTGTCATTATAGGATATGAATGTGTCGTTCAAAATGAATGGTACTCCAACTGCCTGAAGAGCGAGGAGACCTCTAGCAGTGCTGATGATGAGTGCCCTGATGATGAGGGAGACGACGATACCGGAGATGAAGATGAGTGTGAGGACACAACTTCGATCGAGGCCACACCCAGTGCCACTGCCATTTCCCAGACTTTCAAGTCAAAGACCACCAAGACCAAATCATCAAAGACCTCGTCAGCCGGTTTGGCTACCCCAACCTCAAGCATCGTGACTTCGGTTCGACCTACGTCAGTGCAGGCTACGCCCTCCTCCATTCGCTCATCCGTACAAGCTACACCTACCTCCTCCTCCTCTACCCCCGTTGCTACCGGCACTTGCGGATCAGCCTCTTCCGACCAACTGGTTGGTTTCGGAAGCGGTACTACCGGTGGTGGTTCTGGCGATGGAACCACCGTTACGTCCTGCGATGAGTTCACAGCTGCCGTTGCTGCCGGCGGCGTCATCAAGGTCTCTGGCACACTCAGCAGCTGTGATATCGTCAAGCTCAGCTCCGACACCAGCATCATTGGTGTCGGTGCCGACGCAGGATTCGTTGGCAGCGGTCTTAGACTCAGCGGCATCACCAATGTCATCATCCGCAACCTGAGCTTCAAGCAGTCTCCTGAGGGCAAGGATCTCATTGATATTGAGAAATCGACTTACATCTGGGTTGACCACTGTGACTTTTCAAACGACGGTCTGACCGGCGATAAGGACTACTATGATGGTATGCTCGACATCAAGCGTGCTTCGGATTTCGTCACTGTGTCCTGGTGCCACTTCCACGACCACGTAAGTAACGCCATACGGAGACATCTCCCTCCTTATGAGACGTGAATCGTATTGTATGCTAATACCTCACATAGTGGAAGGCCTCTCTGATCGGCCACTCCGACAGCAACAGCGGCCAGGACACTGGCACCCTCCATGCCACCTATCACCACAACTACTGGTCCAACATCAACTCCCGCACTCCCTCGATCCGCTTCGGCACCCTCCACCTCTACTCCAGCTGCTACGAGGACGTCCCCACCTCGGGAATCAACTCCCGCATGGGCGCCCAGGTGCTCGTCGAGAGCACCTCCTTCACCAACGTCAAGCGTGCCATCGTCACCAACCTCGACTCGGACGAGGACGGCTATGCCACCTCCCGCGACAACATCTTCAACGAGAGTGACATCGAGATCACCCAGGAGGGTTCGTTCGAGCCTGAATACAGTTACACGTGAGTACTTCCCAAAACAAACCCCAGGGGTCTAGAAGTCGGCATGCTAACGGATTGTCCTCACAGAGCCGATCCTGCCAGCTGTATCTGTGAGCTGCTCAAGTCCTCTGCTGGTGTCGGCATCATCGGATGAGCAAACGCAAACAAACGTATTTCGCTATGTAGTAAAGTCCATTTCTGGCTATAATCAGGGGAATATATCATGAAAAGGGGAAATGCCTACCTTGCTGGTCAACGCCTAGGCTCAATCCATTGTCTCGTTGTGAAATTCGCTAGACAGATGTACCCAGATAGCAGAAATAAAGATTTTCGCTTGGACATATCTTGAGGGCTTTACAGATGGTCCATTCCCCACCAAAAGGTGTTTTTATTCATTATTGTCATGCATTGAAAGTGTTCGCTCATGTACCGTAATGTCCCTGCTGTCCTAACATCGGGCCCAAGGGCGTTCGAGTGTAGATCATGTGAGATTTCGACAGTGCAGCATGGGTAAAAGTAACATAGCCTTTAACAATACTCCGCAGAGTTATCCCGAAGTGTCCGGAATTATAATCCCATCCCCAAATGGTGGTTAGTCTAGGTTAACCCAACAGACACGTACTCCCGTCCTAGCTAAGAGGGACGTGATAGCGATCGCCTGATGGCTGATGTAGTATACGCCAGTTGGTAGAATCACAAACACGTATATATGACCGAGTAGTTAGTATTTCAAAGTCAGGTTTCCATATGTTGCCAGGAACAGCGCCACCAAGAACACCCGAGTGTCTCCATCTTTCGGGGCTGAGTCCCTGTTGCTCTGGGAGAGGCCGGTGGGGTGCATGTTAAGAATCGTGTTCGTTTAAAACTCTATGTTGCTTGCCTAAGACTATCATTACCGATGGGGCATCAAGGTGCCACTATCTCGTTATAAGCTTCAAGGTAACACTGCCTCGAGTGGACTCGTCTGGTATCGATATTATTCCTATTGTTTCTGTTGTTGTTGTTGTTGTTGCCCAAAAACAAGTCCTCAACGCCTGCATGTATTGTTCATATTGTTATGTATATTCTCCTAGAATGAAGCGTTTTAATTAAAAAAAGACACCTGACTTGCTTTCACAATGATCCCTGGGGGCTACATGTAAAAACGGTAAGCAGCAATTATTAATTGCTGGTGTTGTCGTGGTGCCTCTGCCTTGGGGTGCGTATAGGTACAGGGTAGCTGGTTGCGTTGCTGGGCCAACAATCGCCGCAACGACATTGTTTGGATCCGTCGCTCCCGTCCGGCAGCTCCATCAATGAATGCCATCCCCCACCCACCAAAGACACACCTGGCGGTCAGCAATCCAATAACTGTCAAGCTAGCCCACCCCAAACAGCTATCTGAGCTTCGATCCATCCACTCTGTCGTATCCTATCTTCAGCTGCGACTTCAGTCTCGCTCTTTGAATCGCTCACACTAGACCGCTCAAGACATACGCAGCCTATCCTCCGCAGCTAACTGCGTAGCTTTGCGTCGTATCTCCATCCTCCTTTACCAAGGAATTGGATCGTCGTCTAGCTAAGCACATACCAGCCATTGAGTCCAGCATTCCAACTCTCAGTCACAATGGACGGTCCATCGAGACCGCCCGACTACAGCCTGCCGATGTACGGCGACGACCAAGACACACCCACTGGCCACAATCCCGCCGCAGTAAGGTTGTTGACCTCGGTCGACGAGCCTTACCATGAACCTCCTCCGTATGTAACCTACCCGCCCAGCTCACAGCTCCCAGACACAAGCCACAAAACTCCTGCTGCTCCTGAATCTCCACAAGCTGGGAAAGCAAGCGTACCTTCATCAGCAGATAAGAAGCAGCAGGGAGACCCCCAACCTTCAACAAACACCTCCTCTACTACTAGCAACAAGTCTACGCTCAAAAAGCTCCTTCCTCGGCAAGTTTCTGTAAAGTTACAGAAGCGGGCAAAGACATCCCACGTTGCATTTGCCGAGTTCGTGGAAGAGCTTCCTTTCATCCCGGACGGACCCAGCGAGCGGCGCAAGATGCGTCTGTCAAGCAGGTGTCCTCCAGACCCTCTGGCGGTTCCCAGTCACAATCCTACCACGGCCGCAGTGCCAGCATCAGACACCCACGATACAATGAAGAGACACAATGTTAACCGAGGCCATGACCTCCCTCACAGAGAACGACCCCGACCACAGGGCGGCAGAAGCTACCAGCCCAGTACCCTGACATCAAACATGTCAGGCATATCGTCATACATCAGCTCAATCAACCCCAGCTCCCTCGGCTCAGGGTCCATCATAGACGATGCTCCGAGCATGCCTCATCCAGACTCGACATACGTCCCTTTTGCCAGTCGTGCTCGAGAGGGCTCTCCTACCAGACCCTGGACTCCCTCCTCACGCTCATCCGAATACACACGCCCACCTGCTACCAACCTCTCATACGAGCCCTCAGATCTCAATGGCAGCCCACGACCTGGAACCCCTTCGTCAAGATATGGTGGCAGCCCCCGTCGTCCTCTGCCCCCGGCTCCCCTTTTCTCAACCAACCGAGACAACCGTCATGGGGGCGACCTAGGAGCCGATGCCACTGTTAATATTCCACTCCATGATGATGACGATGACGACGTCTTTGGCCCAGATTCAGACTTGGGCAGCCGCTCCCGTCCGATACCCATGGACCGCGCTTCATATGCCTCGTCCAACCCGACTCTCAACGACGAGGACGACCCCGAATTTTTCGACGAGAAATCAGCAGCAGATTTCGAGCACTATGGCCCAGCTCCCGATGGCGCCCAGGAGCGTCGTGGTGTACGCGCACCCCAGATGTCAAGAAAGGAGGTCCAGCTGATCAACGGTGAGCTGGTCCTCGAGTGTAAGATCCCAACCATCCTGTACAGTTTCCTGCCTCGCCGCGACGAGGTCGAGTTTACGCACATGCGCTACACGGCTGTGACGTGCGACCCGGATGATTTTGTTGAAAAGGGCTACAAGCTGCGTCAGAGCATCGGACGCACGACCCGTGAGACGGAGCTGTTCATCTGCGTGACCATGTACAATGAAGACGAGATTGGCTTCACGCGAACCATGCACGCCGTCATGAAGAACATCTCTCACTTCTGCTCCCGCAACAAGTCCCGTACCTGGGGCGAGACTGGGTGGCAGAAGATCGTCGTGTGCATCATCTCGGATGGACGTGAGAAGATCCATCCCCGTACCCTCGATGCTCTCGCCGCCATGGGTGTCTACCAGGACGGTATCGCCAAGAACTTTGTCAACAACAGAGCTGTCCAGGCCCACGTGTACGAGTACACCACGCAAGTGTCCCTCGACTCTGACCTCAAGTTCAAAGGTGCCGAGAAGGGCATTGTCCCCTGCCAGATGATCTTCTGTCTCAAGGAGCGCAACCAGCGCAAGCTCAACTCCCACCGTTGGTTTTTCAACGGGTTTGGCAAAGCTCTAAACCCCAACGTCTGCATCCTGCTCGACGTGGGTACACGTCCGACCAGCAACTCACTGTACCATCTCTGGAAAGCCTTCGACACCGACTCCAACGTCGCCGGTGCCTGTGGTGAAATCAAAGCCATGAAGGGCCGCATGGGCGCCAATCTCCTCAATCCCCTCGTTGCCTCCCAAAACTTCGAGTACAAGCTGTCCAACATTCTGGATAAACCCCTCGAGTCCGTCTTTGGCTACATTACTGTGCTTCCCGGTGCCCTCAGTGCTTACCGTTACCACGCTCTGCAGAATGATGAGACTGGTCATGGTCCATTGAGTCAGTACTTCAAGGGTGAGACTCTTCATGGACAGCATGCAGATGTGTTCACAGCCAACATGTACCTTGCCGAGGATCGTATCCTCTGCTGGGAGTTGGTAGCCAAGAGAGATGAGAGATGGGTGTTGAAGTATGTGAAGAGCTGCAAGGGTGAAACTGACGTGCCTGGTAAGTGAACTATCCCATCCCTTTTCTCTGGAACATACCATTGAGACTTTACTAACAACCACCATCAGACTCTGTTCCTGAATTCATCTCTCAGCGTCGAAGATGGCTCAACGGTGCCTTCTTCGCCGCCGTCTACTCCATCGTTCAGTGCCGACAGATTCTCGGCACTGACCACACCATCGCCCGCAAAGCCCTTCTCTTCATCGAGATGGGCTACCAGTTCATCCAGCTCCTCTTCACATTCTTCTCCCTCGCCAACTTCTACCTCACCTTTTACTTCGTCGCCGGCGGTCTCAGCGATGCCAGAATAGATCCCTTTGGCCATGGCCTGGGCAACATCTTCTTCATCATCCTCAAGTTCACCTGTATCCTCCTCATCAGCACACAGTTCATTCTCTCGCTTGGTAACAGACCCCAGGGCGCTAGAAAGCTCTATCTGACCTGTCTGGTTCTGTACTGTGTCATCATGGTCTACACGTCCTTCGCCATCATCTACATCGTGATAAAACAGTTCACGTCTGGAGATGGCGAAATCAGCATGGGCAACAACGTATTCACCAACCTCATCGTGTCTGTCGCCTCGACTATTGGTCTCTACATCGTCATGTCTCTGCTCTACCTCGAGCCCTGGCATCTCATCACCTCGTCTGCCCAGTATTTCCTCCTCCTGCCCTTCTACATCTGCTCCCTCCAGGTCTATGCCTTCTGCAACACCCACGACGTCACATGGGGTACGAAGGGTGACAACGTCATCCGTACCGATCTCGGTGGTGCCGTCGGAAAGGGTGAGACGGTCGAGCTGGAGATGCCCAGCGAGCAGCTCGACATCGACTCTGGCTACGACGAGGCTCTGCGGAACCTGCGTGATCGTGTCGAGGTCCCAGAGCCGCCCATTAGCGAGGGTCAGATGCAGCAGGACTACTACAAGAGCGTGCGGACGTACGTGGTGCTGGTCTGGCTCGTCTCCAACGGCCTGCTCGCCATGGGTGTCTCCGAGGCGTACGGTAGCACCGGCATCGGAGAGAATTATTACCTGAGATTTATCCTCTGGAGCGTGGCGGGTCTCGCCGCCTTCCGCGCGGTGGGCTCGACGACGTTCGCCATCATCAACGTCGTCAACATCATCGTCGAGGGCCGCGTCAGGATGAGCCTGTCCGTGCCCAAGTGGATGGGAGGATTGATGGGGGGATGGGGCAGCAAGGTGACGGAGACGATGAGCAGCGTGGGCAGCAGTATCAGTAGTTCTGTGCCCAGTAGATTTAAACGATGAAACAGGTTTTGTATTTCGGAATGATTCAGGCTAGATTGCTCTATGAACCGGTTTAGATTGCTCTTATGACTACCGGAGCTTGGTTCACGAAAGGAGTTATTTTTTTCAACATGTGGAAAAGGGCGTTTTGTGGGAGTTTTTGGCTTTGGATCGATCCATCCCTATTTTGAGACAGACTCTTTTACATGTAGGAGAGGATTTTATTCGACTTTGCTTTGACACGTCACATGGAATGGAAACATGAGTAGATGGGGTCATTTTTAATGAAAAGATTTGATTGTTGTGTCCCTCTATGATTCTCGGATATCCTCAATATCGTACATGAATGATGTCTATAATTTACTGCCTAGGTACCTTTCTCCTCATCAGATAGGGCTAAATACACAATGGTATTGCTGAAAAAAAATGTCGGTGTCTTCATGTCATGACTTTGGTCTTCTGCAGTTCATTTTTTTTTTTCGCTTGAGCCTGCGCAAGTCACACTGCGAGTTAATCATGTCTACCAATGCATCTTTCTTTCCAACTGAATATATTCAAAATTCTCAGATGAGAAGAAAATGTGACTTTTAAACATTCTATATATATGTACGTAGAGAGCAAGGAATATGTCCACCAAATGCGCCGGCCAAACATGGGATATGCCTGTAGAATAAATGAAACCCCTGAAATGATCGTCATCACGTAGCTATGCTCATTCCTCGTCCTCTTCTTCCTCTTCGGCAACCTAGATTGAATCGTTAGCCCTCGGCTCGTTGAAACAGAGTTAGAATAGATAACTTACCCCGTCGTGGAAGTTCTGGCCATCGGTCGTGGCCTTGATTACTCCACTCCTGATGCAGAAGTCGCCAAAGCGCTCCCCCTCCTCTCTCTCGAGCGAGTATCGCTTCAGAAGAGGCTTCATGATCTCCAGGATCTCTTCCTCCTTGATACTGGATCGGTAGAGCTTGTTCAGCCGGTGGCCGTGGTAGCCACCACCGAGGTACATATTGTACGCGCCAAAGGCCTTACCGACGAAGGCGACCTCAGCAAGCCAAGGGCGAGCGCAACCGTTGGGGCAACCGGTCATACGCATGACAATGGAGTCCTGGCTAAGACCGTTCTCCTCAAGGCAAGACTCCAGCTTGGAGATGAGGACTGGCAGGTAACGCTCAGATTCAGCCATGGCAAGACCGCAAGTGGGGAAAGCAACACAGGCGGAAGAGCTGAGACGCAGACCGGAGAAGGAGATGTTGTCAAGCTTGTACTTCTTCAGCATCTCCTTCATGGTGGGGAGGTCCTCGTCAGCAACATTGCTGAGGATGACATGCTGGTTACCGGTCAGGCGGAATTCACCCTTGTGGACCTTGGCAATCTCCCTGAGACCAGTCTTCATCTGGAAATCGGGAGTATCTTCAATACGGCCGTTCTCGATGAACAGGGTGAAGTGGTTCAAGCCGGTCTCGTCCTTTACCCAGCCGAAGGTGTCAACGTTGCTCTTAAACTCGAAAGCACGAGGAGCGCCGAACTGCTTGCCCCACAGCTCCTCAACCTTGCCCTTGTACACGTCGACGCCCATATCGTCGATGGTGTACTTGAGACGAGCGTGCTTGCGGTTCTTACGGTCACCGTGGTCGCGCTGGACAAGCATGATCTTCTCGCAGACAATGTGAGCATCCTCCACAGAGACGAAACCGAACATTCTACCGGTCTGGGGGTAGGTCTTCTTGTTGTTGTGAGTAGAACCCATACCACCACCAGCAAGAATGTTGAAACCAGCGAGGCCACCGTCTTCGCCCTTGATAGCAATCAGACCGATATCATGTGCGTACACATCGGTATCATTGTGAGGAGGAACAGCGATGGTGATCTTGAACTTTCTGGGGAGGTAGGTGGGACCGTAGAGGGGCTCAAAGTCCTGGACAGCGTCGCCGGCAATCTGGGTCTTCTTGTCATCGTCATCTGTGAGCCAGATTTCGTGGTAAGCAGTGGTCGATGGCAAGAGGTGGTCACTGATCTTCTGGGAGACGGTGTGAACTTCTCTGTGGAACTTTGACTGTGTGGGAAGCGAGCTGCACATGACGTTTCTGTTGACATCACCGCAGGCGGCAATGGTGGTCATCAAAGCACGGTTGATGGCTTGCATGGCAGGCTTGAGCTTGCCCTTGACCACACCGTGGAACTGGAAGGTTTGACGAGTAGTAAGCTTCATCGTCTGGTTTCCGAGGGTGTTGGCGATGTCGTCCATCTGGACCCACTGGAGAGGAGTAGAGACACCACTAGGCAGACGGCATCGAATCATGAAGGAGTAAGCGGGCTCCAAGCCCTGGGCCTTACGCTCATCACGAACATCACGGTCATCCTGCATGTAGGTACCATGGAACTTGGTGAGCTGGCCGTCTGATGCGGAAATGGCGCCAGTGGTGGGATCGTTGAGTCCCTCAACGATGGTACCACGGAGGTAGTTGGAGGCCAACTTGATATCCTCGTTGGTGATTGGGGGAGGCTCATCAGGAAGACCATCGACGTTGTCCACGCCAAGGGCTTGCCAGATCTTGGGCTCCCAGTCAGCATAGCCGGTCTGGTAACCATCGGGATCCTGGTCATCACCAAGGCCTACATCGGCAAGGTGCTTACCGCCGAGATTAGTCAAAAGGCGGTCCAGATCCTTGGCGGGCTTGTTGTAGAAGATCTTATCTTCCTTGCGAGGCCAGTAGTGGCTGTCACCCAGACCGAAGATGGAGTAGTTCACGGTAGCGAGATCAAGATCGGTGCTGTCCTTGATTGCATCCCAGAATGGCAGACCGTTCTGGGGGAACTCACCCTGACCAGCAGTGGAGGTGATAAAGACAATGTTCTCCTCGGAGGGAAGGTCCTCAAGAGGATAGTCCTCCATAGCCAAGACAGTAGTCTTGAGGCCACGAGCACGTCCCCGGTTGCCGAGACGCTTGGCAACGTTGGTAGCGTTACCGTTGTCAGAGGCGAACAGGATGGTCAGAGGAGCACCCAGGAGGCCTTCGAGCAGCTGGGCGTATGCATCCTTGGCTTTGCGCTTCTGCTGAGCTCGGACTTCAGTTCCGAAGTCCTGGGCCAAACTGGCAGCAAACTGAGGCTCCTTCTTCATCAGTTGAGTGAGCTGGTTGTCTCTGGCAAGGAATGTCTTGAGTTCCTGCTTGATCAGCTCAGAGTCGAGAGAGAAGTTGGGCTCGCCCTTCTTCTCGTTCTCGGGGTTCCATCGGTACAGGGGCCAGTAACCGGCGTCGACGGCCTTCTTGGTCTCCTGAAGAACGGTAAGGGGAGAGTCACTCTCTCCAAAGTATGGTAGGTAAGCCATGACGACTGAGGGACCGTTGAACTTGTCGGCCTCCATCAAGGCCTGGAGAACTTGGGTGTACGAGCTGTAGACGGCAGTAGAGGCAACATAGACATTGCCGAAGTTCATGGCATACAAGCCAATGTCCTTCTTACGGCGCTCGGCATCGGCGGCGGCCTTCTGGGAGTAGGGGGTAGAGTCGATGATGAGCATGTTGACGTTCTCTCCGGAAGCCAAAACATGGTGGACACCGGAGTTTCCAAGATCGTAGGCCCAAGCATCGGAACCAGTCAGCCAGAGCGACTCCTTACGGAACAGGCTCTTGTTGGCAAGGAGCTTCTGGGCCAGGGGCGAACCGTCGGTCTGAAGACGGGCGATGACATCGTCAGCGACTTCAGTTGACTTGGAGGCATCATCAGCATTCACGGCCCAGCGTGCCAGGAACTTGGAGGGAGCATCAGTGATGAATTCCTTGCTGGTAGCGGCGGCCTTGGCCTCAGAAACGAATCGGGAGCGGAGCTCCTTGCGAGCCAACAGGGAACCGAAACCAAATTCGGGGCTGGCTGCGACTGTTGCCGAGATTCCAGCGTTCTGCGACTTCAGAGCGTTTGCGACGTAGGTCCTACTGCCGAAGAGCTGGTCCAAAATCTTAGTGTATGCGGTCTCAAGAGCGGGAACCTCAACACCGTACTCAGTCTTCTCTTCAGGAGCCTCCCTAACGCCAACCTCGAGGTTCTGGATGGGCTTGTCCGAGGTCAAGTTCTGGAAGATACCTCGCAGAGCTTGGTCAATGACTGCAGGGTCAACATAGCCCAACTGGTAGCCAACAATGTGCTCAACGCCACCAGGGCCGCTCTTAATAGAGGTCAGGACATCGATCAAGAGAGGTCCCCACTTGGTGGTCTTGCGGCGGATCTGCTCCAAAACGGCAATCCTCTTCACAGACTGGGGCAGGGACTCAACGAAGTTGGTGCCAATCCAGGGCCTGTAGAGTCGAGGGGTCAGGATACCAGCCTTGGCGAAGACCTCGTCACCCTTGGCGTTATCAAGGGCTTCACCGAAAGTCCCAACATCAGTGCCAAAGATAAAAAGGCAGTTGGCAGCATCAGCAGGTCCAGAGTACTCAAAGGCGCTGTATGATCGACCAACAGCAGCGTGAAGCTGGCTCCAGATGCTCGAGGCAGTGTCGTAGATGTCCTGAGATGTAACCTGGGGAGGGGCAAATTCGACAGTAGTGGCAGCAGAGCCGGGTTGTGACTCGCCTGACTCGCTCACCTGGCTAGACTTGACTGAGGTTCCAGCAGAAGCAACCTTGGAAGCCACAGCGCTGGCAGGGACCTGGAGGCCGGAAGCCTTGGAAGCCTCGGTACTGACTGGAGGCTCGGGGTTTGCGGACAGAACGGCCGAGTGGCCATCGTCGGCATAGATTCCAGAAGTGGCGATGTTAGCGGCCTGGAATCTCCGTACACTCTCAATGTCGATGACGGATCTGACAGCCTCGACGTCCTCGATAGAAATCGAAGCATCCTGAGCCGAGGTCTCGGGAGCAAAGAAGTGAATTACACCCTTGCCTGTACGAATGGCGAGCGCATGGGCAGAAATAGCCATATCCTGGGACTCCTGCAGGGTCTCGGAGTGCAGGAAGGTCCATCCCGAGTTCCTAATGGAGGTGATGACGGAGTAGTCGGCGTGCTTTCGGGGTTCGAGAGAAACATGGAGCACAACAGGGTAGTTGGCCAGCTTGTAGAGGTGAGAGATTGAAGGGATGAGAATAGAGGCAGGCGTCGTCACGGAGACGAGCTTGCCTGAGCGAATGGGGGCGTAGACGGAGAGGAGAGGGTCGGCGTTGTGCCGAACAGATTGGATCTCCGGGACCCCATTTGCGGCGACGATGCCCTGGTCATTGCGGCCGGCATAACGCTTCAGGTGTGAGGAGAAGGCCGAATCGGCAGCCAGCGAGGGCTGGACAGAGACGACGACATCGCTAGCGAGGTATGCGATTCTTGACACTATACACAGACCCAATTAGCATCGAATTGACTTCCATTGGACATGTTTGAACTGGAAACGGATTGGTAGGGTTCTGGCAGGCGAGGGCGCTGAGCAATTCGGATTTCCCGCATGCTGACGAAGTGGCCGTCCTGGCTTGCGGTAGCTCCGACTGCGCTGGAAATTTTTGGAGGGGTTTTTTTTGGAGGGGCATCAGCAGCATGTGCCGGAGTTCAGATGCGTGTAAGTGAGGGAGAATGCAAGTGATCAAGCAGTACTTACCAGCCTCTTCAGGCGTGACAACCTTGTGTGAAGCAGCAGTCTCCATCTTGCCGTCACTCACGGAGCTGGATCGGAAGAAGAAAGACATGATGGGAAGCGTGCCTCCAGACGAGAAGTTGGTATTATAAAGGGCTCCGCTGGCTGCTCTCGGGCCGGTGCCTGGGTCAGCAGTCTTTCGCCAGCACGTCGACGGCTCACGGCGACCAGAGCGAGGAGGGAATTAGAGAAAAATGCCTTCCAGATGGCGGAATCTACTCCACATAATCACATCTGGACCCTCACCAGGACCTGGAGCGGGAAAAAATCAAAGTTTAGAAGGGCCCCCGCAAACCAATTCCAAGCTGCGTGGTAGGCTGGAGGAGGAGGGATTGCGTGATCGACCTAGCGCTGGCAACGTCTGGGAAGGCCTCGGCGAGGACGCTCCTGCCCCCATTACGAATTGCTGCCGCCGGATTCGCAGGTCGCAGCCGGTAGGGTCGCTTGGACAACCCCACAGGGCCCCTACAGCCCCTATGCGCCGCTGCAGCACAGCGCTGGCCACGGAGAGGTCACCGATGGCTTGCGCACTGCATTCGGCCGTGGTTGATCCGACTGCCGGAGCTGTTCAAAGCCCTGTGTCCCGACAGGCCGGTGATGGCACCATTCAACTACCGGATCCACTGCACGCATTCCGATGTCCGCATGATTGGCCTGTTGACCGCCAGGGACAAATCAACCGTCCCCGAGTTATGGCATGACTGGATACATCATTAGCAAGCAACACGAAGGCGATGGGGTTTCGGCGTTTCGCTTCGGGGCTGTCCCGGCGTTGGATGCTCCAGTGTGTACCAAACTGCTGAGTAAGGGTCCGGGTTCCTGGGCTTCGGTATAGTAAGATGGAACATTGCTATATATTATTCTAATATAGTCTATGTATTGGCTGGATTATGCATAAGTCCCTGTGGTCGAAAAAAAACGGCTCCCTACCTACCCAAATTCATCGCAGTGCATAAAAAAAAGACCCCAAAAAAGCCACTTTCAACGTCCCCAAACCCCTAATTCTCCCAACATCAAGCTCTCAAGTCACATCAGACATCTTCAGTATACGACGAAGGGCCAGCCTTAGGAACTCTCTCCCCGGCCCATCCCTCGTCGTGCTGCTTGCTGTCAAGCCAGTATCCCCTGCCGATCGAAACCATCATTCTGCCAAGAGCGCCTCGTCGTCCCTCGCCATCTGGAAGTTCGGCGGCAAATGGGCCATCCTTGTCATCCACCATCACATCAGGTCCAGCCTCCAGGATCATCAGCTGCATGTATTTCTGCAGCACCTGCTGAGCGTACGACATGATCACCACGCAGAAGTAAACTCGGATCAAGGTGAGGAGGATGATCAGGACCATGCTGGCAGCTGTCTCGTGGGGGACAGCGGCGCCATGAAGGGCGGTCTGCTCCTTCAATGTCTCAATACCCTCCGCAACAATGTCGTTGACGTTATCCGCGCTATCCGAAGCTCCCGTAGCAAAGTACCACTCGAGGCCAAAGGCGGCAGTATCGAAGGTGTTGATGATCGTATCGAGGATGTAAATCCACGCCAGCATCAGACATTCAAATGGGCTCTGTTTTCGGATGTGCGGGATGAGAAAAGCGAGTGCGACCAGCACGGCAATCGAATAGAGGTAGGTCGTAAATTGCAAGAGCGACAGCTGGAAGCCCGTAAGAATTGCCAGCAATCCGTAGAATCCAGTCACTTTGTTGAACACCAGAGCGAGCGAAATCAGCTCCGTCGCCGTCTGCAGGCTAATGAAGCCAAAGAGCGTCTATATTGAACGGCATGTCAGCGGCCGAGTCCTCGATGGCATGATTTGGGTCGTTGGTGCGTTAAACACTTACCTTGGGGCGAGGAACCCTCAAGTACAGGCTGGTGAATCGTGACATGCTGGCAGATGTGGTTCCAGGTCTTGGTTCAGAAGGTATAGTAACGAGTGAGACCACAGCTAGGAGGGAATTCGGGGGTTAAAGGCAGCACGCGACAAAGAAATCCTGCATTGGTGACGTCGGAAATTGA
The DNA here is from genome assembly GCA_026958235.1 of Clonostachys rosea. Lineage (NCBI taxonomy): Eukaryota > Fungi > Ascomycota > Sordariomycetes > Hypocreales > Bionectriaceae > Clonostachys > Clonostachys rosea. The sequence continues at coordinate 2,657,444 of CP110205.1, forward strand.
TCCTTGGCTCTCCTCGCCTGATTAAACGAGCCCCACCTCGACCCGGAGGTACCGGTCACCTTAAAATCACCGTAGAATACGGATACGTACGCCCATAACGTAAGAATCATCACGTGCAGTCAGCAAGGCTACAATCCATGTCGATTGATCGGCTTGTATTAAAAACCGAAAGCCCGGTCATTTGGGTCGCAGCTTGAGATTCAGGTGTTCTTGAACAAATAGTATGTAGCGATCGTAGTCTCGTTTCTTCTTTTGACCGTATTATACAAGTCCCATGATCAGCCCTCCCGCTATGCTGGATATCCTACTAAGGACATGAGCCCCCATTACTTGTTGTATCATGTCTGTTCCGTATAAATGCGTTATGCGTCGGCGCAACAGTGCCAACCAACTTCAACAAGCGCAACCCTCCTGGTTGGCAGGCGTGTTGTTTGTTTTGACATCAATCACTATGCAAGCGTGAGCAATTTCGGCTGCCACATAATGAATCCGGGATGACAAAGGGGGGACTTACTCTGGCTTGATGCTTGAGCTGCTGCATCAGAGCCCTCCATTCCGGGCAACGCCTGTGCTATCCTCTTGAACAGATTCTTAACATTGTGGCCAAGCTTCGCGCTGGTCTCCACAAACATCAAGTTGTTCTTCTTGGCCTCGTCCTCTCCTTGCTGCGTCGTAACCTCTCGCTTCTCATTCAAATCCGTCTTGTTGCCAACCAGAACAATGATCACATCGTTTCCTCGCTCGGCTCGGACGTCGTCGATCCACTTCTTGGTGTTCTGGAAGGACTTTGCGTCTAGAATGGTGTTAGATAACGCAAATCGGGCGTAGCATCTCGGAGCTCTTGCATACTGGAAATATCATACACCACAACCGCCACACTGGAATCTCGAATGTATGATGGAATCAGACTTCTGAATCGTTCCTGGCCTGCGGTATCCCATAGCTGTAATCGTACTGTTCTGTCCTCCAGGTACATAGTCTGCTCCGTAGTTAGCCCCCTGAATATCGAATCGCGGTCTGGTGCTGGGTCAACCTTTGAGAGGAAATCGATACCGATCGTAGCCTGATACGTGTTGTCGAAGGAGTCGTACATGAACCGCGTGATGAGAGATGTCTTCCCCACTGCAGGTTGCAATCAGCATGTGCTTTGCGCCAGGTCGTAAATTAAATATCACATACCACTCTGCTCGCCCAAAAATACCAGCCTAAGAATTGCCGGTCAGTACCAATGGCCTAGATGGTCAGGAAGCTTGAACTTACTTGAATTTCTTCAAGGGGTTGTTGTACGATCCTGCCTGCGCCATCTTGACAGCTAACCTTTAATAGCCCCTGGGATAAGAAGTAGAATGCTGAGAGTAAAGGGGTTGGGATTCGGTCAAATCGGTGATCAAAAAAAGGTCGCCGTTATCTATATTCGAATGGAGAGAGACGTTGTATCCCAGGCACCTTTTTGGAGTGTATGGTAGATGATCCAACATCAATCGGTCCAGGAAAGGAGATTAACTCGGTGACGCTTCACGTCTCTGGAAGGTGCTCAACGAACGGTAATAGCTTGCACGTGGCTGCACAACAAAACGGAATGCTAGATCAATACGGTCATCTCCGTAATCAACCACATACGGATTGGTTGTTATCGATAAGGAAAGTGGATGCTCAGATAACGGAGAGGCTGAAATCTCCACTAAAAAATTGGAAGAATTGAAGACAAGTCCCCCACCGCATGCAAAGTTGAGCATCCATCCTTGGACCATTTTCAGGGTCTTTTGAATTGAAAGTCGCCAAGATGCCTGTGGTCAAGTCATCTGTCTCGGGGGCCGTTGAAGCCCCCAAGACTTTCAATCAGCCGTCGCGAAAGGGAAAGAAGGCATGGAGAAAAAACGTGGATGTTACAGAGGTTGAGGAGGGTCTCGAGGAATTGAATGAACAAATCATTAGCGGGTAAGGCTTCTCGACGCCCGAGCTGTCACATCTTATGGTTCTCTAACTCAATATCTACAGTGGCGTAATCAGGGAGAAGGAATCCGCGGAACTCTTCACCCTCGACTTGACTGGCGATGCCGCGATCCCCAAGAAATTCCCCAAGCACGTCAAGAAGGGACTGAAGGCGGACGAAATCCTCGCTCAGCGATCCTCCGTCCCTGCCGTGTCGATGCGCAAACGCCCCAGCGCCAAGACAACCGATGGCGTCCTGCCCGTCAAGCGCCAGCGCACCGATTGGGTCTCTCACAAGGAACTCGCTCGACTCAAGAAGGTGGCCGATGGCGAGCATGAGAGCACTCTCCAGCTGAAGGATGCAACATACGATCTCTGGGATGCCCCTGTCGAAGAAAAGAAGAACCAGGAATTTATTCCCCCCAAGGTCGAAGCGAAGGTACCCAAGTCGATGAAGCAAAAGCCCATTTCACTTGTTGCGAGCGGTAAGGAGGTGCCCGCCGTGCAGAGGCCCACTGGCGGCTACAGCTACAACCCTCTGTTCTCCGAGTACGAGGAAAGGTATACGGCGGAGAGCAACAAGGCAGTCGATGCCGAGACCAAGCGACTTGCTGACAAAGAGGCTGAGCGCCTTAAGCAAGAAGCCAGCGCGCGGTCTGCCGCCGAGGCCGAAGCCGCCGAAGCACGTGCAAACCTGTCAGAATGGGAGGAAGACTCAGAGTGGGAGGGCTTCCAGAGCGGTGTTGAAGACAACGCTATCTCCGCGAAACGCCCTCAACGCAAGACCCAGGCTCAACGGAACAGAATCAAGCGCAGAAAGGAGGACGAACGCCTTGCCAAGCACAAGGCCGAAATGAAAGCCAAGCGCATACAGGAACAACGGATCAAAGAAATTGCCGAGGAAGTCCAGGACAGAGAAAACACCAGGGCTCTCATTCTTCAAGAAAAGGAGCAGGCTTCAGACTCTGGTGAGAGCGAGATCAACGACCAGAAACTCAGAAGGAAGCAGATTGGAAAGTTCAAACTTCCAGAGAAGGACCTAGAATTGGTACTACCAGACGAGTTGCAGGACTCCCTGAGATTATTAAAGCCGGAGGGCAACCTGCTAAAGGATCGATACCGGAGTATGCTGGTCAGAGGCAAGGTGGAAGCCAGGAGACATATTCCCTTCAAGAAGCAAGCCAGGAGGAAAGTCACAGAGAAGTGGACACACAAGGATTTTGTCATTTAGACAGCCAGCATCTGAGTTTGGTTTATTGCATATGAATATCAATTTAATGCTCGTTGTCTCTCCCTTTTTCCATGACTCAAAAACAAAGCAAAATTTCAAAACTAGGCTCTTATGAATACATCCTTTCATGTCGTAACTCTATATTAGGTGATGATCGCAGTATACGAAAAGCGCTGCCTTGGTATATCGGCTTAAAAGCTAATTAAATCTTTTGGGAAGTTAGTTCCGATCACAAAATTAGAGATCAAATTATTAATGTGCTCACCTCGGCCAAAAAGACCACGTTTTGCCCAATCCATGGCCATGAGCATTCTGGTCCTAAAGCTCACGCTCTGGGCGAAGTAAACAGATCGCCATGTGTAGACTGCCCAAAGACCACCAGAAATATTCCAGCCTTCGCCCAAGTCGAAAACAGCAGAATTGCCAATGTATGCCAGGCTACCAAGATGATGATACTCAAATGCCTTGTACGCCGCGGCGTCCAAATCGCCATCTTTGACATCATTGGCCAGTAGACCTTGCGACAGTCGTGCCATCTTGTTGAACTTGTGAGCCAAGTACTGGCCTTGCTGATGAGCTCTCTGGGCAGTAGCGGGAAGGGATGTCAACTTTTTGTCAATCTGACCGAGGAGCTCTCGCAGCTCGCCAAAGTCAAGAGTGCCAGATTTATCTTTATCAAATTCTTCAAACAACTTATCCAAGCGCTTAAGATGCTCATTTGCCTGGGGGAAACGTTTCCTCACATCCTGGGCAACGTATCGCCAGTCGCTAAAGTGAAGCTGAATGGTCTCGGGGTCCTTGCCTTGCTTCCATGCGAGAGTGCGGAGGAAAGTAATAATGTGATTAGCAACGTTATTTTGAACAGTCGAGCAGTCTCCAATGGCATAAACATCACCCAACGGGGCACCGTTCAGACGGAGATGGGTGTCGGTTTCCAAGGCATGTCGATTGGTCTGCGCGCCACCCAACTTCTTCGACAAAGTTGTGCTGAATGCGGTTGGCGATACGCCGGTAGACCACAAACAAAATCCAGTAGGAAGCTCCTTCGTCACAACCGACCCGTCCTCCAATTTCTGAGAAAAGATAATCTTGTCTTCCTTAACCTCCTTCACTCGTGAGTTGGTCAGCACGTCAACCTGATCACGATTAAACCGCTCCTCAGCATACTTGGACACCGCCTCGTCGTAAGTGTTCAGGATATGGCTCCGGCTCTGGATGATATGCACGGAAATCTCATTTCGAAGAAGGCGGGGGAAGTGTCGCGAGAGGTCCTCATTCAGGAGATCATATAGTTCCGCTGCGAACTCAACACCAGTCGGTCCTCCACCACTGACGACAAATGAGAGAAGGCGTTTTCGTTCCTCGTCTGAGGTAGTTGGCAAGCAAGCGAGTTCGAAATTTTGGATCACTCGGTTACGGATCTTTCTCGCGTCATCAACGTTCTTCAGAAAGAAGGCGTTTTCCAAACCTTTGACGCCGTGGGGGTTCGTGGTGGAGCCCACAGCAATGACCAGCTTATCGTAGGGAACGTAAAAGCGTACTTCCTGCCCATTCAAGTCCCGCTGCGACACCTCGACAAGTTTGTGGGAGAATTCAACATCTTCGGCCTGTGCGCGGATGAAATGACCTCGACACCTGTGGAGGATGCGTCGAATAGGCTCAACGAGAGATCGCAGCTCCAGGGTTCCAACGGTAGCAGACGGTAGCATGGGCGTAAAGAGAAAGTAGTTGGTGGGCGAAATGACGGTGATGTGGTATTCGTCGGGGTTCAAATCTTTGAGGAGCGCAACGCCACCCCAGCCGCCTCCGAGGACGACCAGCCGGGGCTTCTCTTTCATCGCTCGGGTCTCCTCAGTGTCGTCGTCGCCAATGAAGACTTCGGCGATCGGCAGGTTCTTGGGCCCGCCGCGGCGGGGCTGCAGAGCTAGCTCCGAGAGATTGATATCGCTGTGGGTAGCTTCCTCCTTGTAGGTGGACGCATCATAGATAAAGAAGGCAACGACGCTGACTCCAATGACTGTGAGCGAGGCACCAAGCCATGCTGCGGCTCTGAAGCAGAAATTGAGGAGGTACGAGTTGCTTTGTTGGAGGGGCTTTCCAGATATCGCGCGGACGAAGAAATTGGCTGGAAGCGAGCTGCGCTTCAATCTGGAAGCTGCGCCAGGTCGATGAGAATTGAATAACGTCCGCGAATGATGCAAAACAATCGCCCTGGGGTTTGCGCAGGCCCTAGGCGCGGATCGCAGACCGGCAGCGATCAAGCGAGCGCGTGGCTGGAGAGAAGCCGACATCATCGTCAATTGCCGCGCTGTGGGTGAAGGAATGGCAGCTCGGCCAGTTGCAGGAGCTGGGCTCGGGGGGATGCTCGAATATCAATCAATCAATGTCATTGGAAGCAGAGGAAATGCCTCGCTCTACGACTGGAGGCCAAAAGGACCGAAAGCTCATGGGATCTGAAGGGCTTCGCATCCGATGCTTCCAGCGATTGGGTAATGGAGTGATAATGCTTGACAAAGCTGGAGCTCCTGGTCTAGTGTTATGACTAGCACCATGACATCACTTCATTCGCTCGCGGCCTCGCCTCGGCGCTTCGCTTCCGAGTTGCCGCGACGGGAACAAATTGACTAAGATAGCGAGGAGATATCGAATTGCAGTTGCCAACCAGTTGAGAGAAATGACATAGCAATTCAAGTAGAGTACTTCGGCAGCATAGAACCATGTACGCAAATTGGCAATCTTAGCGTATCGTCTCCTATATAAGCTGACAATACTACTCGCAGACTCATTTGAGGGTTTCATTTGTTGGTGGTATTCAGTGTCAGGATAATACCTACCCTGTATCACATTTAGCATCACCAAGGCTTCACGCTTGATGACCATCCAACCCTATTTAATTCAAATCAAATTGGAACATGTTGAGAGATGACTCGCTTCGGATGGTTAATTCGAGATTCGAAACTACTCTGCCCTCAATAGCCAAAGCAGTACGCTGTTCCTCATTATTCAACTCGATATAGCAGATCGTGTCCTGCATCACGTAAGTTCGCATCTTCAAGGAAATCGGGGCACACAACATGTACGAGCTATAATAATTTCCACAATTCCCCAAGATGATGTCTTAGTATCGGCGGGTAGTGTGGTAAGAAGACAACACACTAATCTACATTGATAAAATTTGCACAGAATTATTAGACAATTTCTATTTGATCGAGCTACCAGCTATAACCAACCAACGATAACTCCCAATGGAGGATCGATTCTTCATAGCTGTTTCCATTCTCCTCAGGGGGGACGATTGACTAATTGCCCCCCAAAGCTCTGGATGCGCAATCCAATCGTAATATACAAACACATAGTTGATGGACCCAGCAAGGGTATTGGTAAGAACTGGAAAGCGCTCGATTTAGTTCTTGAGCGGGAGCTACGATCTCCTGGAACAAGCCAAAACTGTGAATGTAGAGAATTGACTAACGCTAGTGTAGGATTCAGCACTATTCCGTTCAAGAGTGAATTTACAGAAACAGGTAGAAGGGGCTTCACAATGCCATATGCAATTTCTTAGGGTTGTCCCATTTTTACGTCAACCGAGTCCCTGTAGGGGATTCAATTATATAGTGTTTGGCGGTAGGCGACTGCATGCCAAGGCGACAAAATCCCCCGATCTGAACTCCCGTAACTTGGCATAATGCACAGGACGGCCAAAGATACATATCCTGCGATAGATAAACTCGTGGCTCTGCGAGCAAGTAGCCACACCCATGTGCGGTATTGTTCTACTTAAGTCTCGGTGATGCCTCTTTGGGAAGTCTCCAGTTGGTGGATCGCATGTTTGGGCGACAAGATATTAATGGCAATTGTGCATGAATCCACAGATCAAACAATAGCATGACTGTACGGTTAGCTGCCACGACCTGATGATGACGGCAAATAATGTATGAGCCAGACCCGTGAAATCGCTATTAATCTAGAAGGGCCATGTGGTACCGGGCCAGTTTTGACTGCCGGCTGTTGATACTACGAGATTTACAACAACATCGGACATAATGTATGGCCTTATGTTTTAAGGTTGGCATTCAAACAGCACTTTGGATGAAGGGCGTTCAATGTTAATGTAGCCTACCCATTGAGGCCCATCACATCACTGACCTCCGGTATAAGTTATTCAAGTGGTGTTTGGTTTATTAATCAGTGTAGATGGAGTGAGGTTAATATATCTACGACACTACCACATGTCGTTCGGTATGGGGGGATCCTCTATGCAGCCCCGGCCAATAGTTGCGAGCAAGATGGATGTCCATCCTCGAGACATCCAAAGCTTGTTCCTTTCTGTTATTGGGCTGACGGCTAAATTTAGCAGATTCTCAACCTCGCAGACATTTGCTTATCGTTGGATGGCCTCACATGGATGTATATAAGGCCCAAGTTTCTCTCCTTAGGCTTCTAACTGCTTTTTCATTAACAAACAGCACTGAATACAACCACACTGGCAATCTACTTCTTCCAAGAGCTGGTCTGCCTTTATCTTTGAAGCCAGTTTTCTTTCTACTACATAGTTTCTCTCTATTTCCCGAATTTTTAGTTTCTTCCTATTCTATTCAAAATGGTCGCCGTCAAGCAACTCAGCCTGGCTACCATGCTCTGGCTTGGACTCGCCAGCCGAGGACTCGCCCTGGAGATCGATGAAACCAACAACGACCTCAACCTTGTGGCCAGAGATGATCTTGATCTCGAAACCCGTGACCTCAACTGGGAGCTTGATCTTGAAGAGCGAGACGAGGATTTTGATCTTGAAGTACGAGATGAAAATGAAGAGCTCGAAGTTCGGGACGAGGATGTTGATCTCGAGGCTCGTGACGATCTTGAAGTATACACCAGAGCCAGCTTAAGATACGGCGGCCGTGGCCGCGGTTCTGGTGGTGCTTTCAGCCACCGCCATCGCACACGCGGCCTCGAAGTTCGCAAGGGAAGCGGCTCTGGTGGTGCCCGAGGCCACCATCACTAAGAAGATGGCATTGAAATCGGCGAACCTCATAGAAGCTATGCTCGGGGTTTGAAGAAGATGGCTTCCTCAAGGATATGGCGACGTCCCAGAAATGCCTTCGGAATGGCGAAGAAGCCTCAGATCCCAGGGAGGTCTTTTTGACCTCAACAATGGGGACGAATGGAATGAAAGCTGTCTTTGTATATCATATCTACGGATGTAGAGTTTAAGTTGGTTGGGTAGGGTGTTTTGTGTTAGCTAGAGTAGTTCGGATTGATGAGTTTGATTTGTAATGTGACTTGGCTCACCAGCCTGTGTATTTTACTTTTGAACACCTTTTAGAATTGAGGATTCCCCCCCCATTGTATCATGACCTTATCAAATTTCATAGATTCATTAGCATCCTTTGTGACCCAGGGTCGAAGACTACTAGCGATGCAGGACAACTGTTGTCCGTGTTGAGGGACGCACTATGCGTTGCAGTTGTTCTCTTCGCACAAACCTTTGTAACTAGCTTATAGTTCGTTCAGTATTTACTTTCGTACACAAGCTTTGTTATTTGTTCCTCTTCAGCACAAAGTCTCATGGGGAGAAACTCACTTTGTTGTCTATCCTTGGCGAGAAAGCCACCTCTTTCTTCCTCCCCTGCTAATTCAAAGAGAGCTACCGACTTATATAAACCCAGCTTTCAGCTGAAACCGATGCAGGATCATGAGCACGCAACTTACAACATATCTATTAAACTGGCATAGGACTGTCCTAGATTCAGCTTTACTTGAACCACAATACACTCTTTGTTACCAGAGAAACATGGCAGAGGGACAGCTTGCTTATCACGATAATGGGGCGGAACCATTCAAAAGCGCTGTATGCTTAGTAGGTAATGGTGCCCCCGACTTACTGATGCATCGTCACGACATGGTGATCGCTGTTGTTGGGAATGGAGGAGAGAAAACTCAAGCGCTGCACCTGCAAAATATCCGCGAGGATACGCTTTCTGAGGCCGAAACCGCCATCGGTAGATTCCTTGACAACTACGAATCGCTAGAGGATGGTGGCAGTATTCAAAATACGGTCTTCCAGAACTTTGCTCGGGTTTGCGATCAACTGAACAACGTTGCTGAGGATATTGAGCATGGAGTCGAGCAGGTGGAGCTGGAGTTGATCAATATACAAACCGACAGCTTCGAGTATCCGAAGAGAGTCAAAAACACGACGCCCGGGAATTTCAACCCAGTTTGTGAGATGATTGCTGCCTGCAGCGAATTTCGGGACCTGGTCGAGTCAATCATGTCGAAAGCATGCGATAATGCTTGCGACTACCGCCCTGAAAGAGATGGGGAGATATGGATGGGGAACTCCTATCCATTCCACCAGCATCTTCGAAAGTATCTTGGAGAGCAGGCCGAAAGTCGGGACCTCACGTTCTATTGGGAGACGCGCGTGAACAAGAGCTCCAGTGAGCAGAGAACATTCCATGTGCCTTTTCAGGACGATCCTGAGTGGGTGCGTTGCCAAAAGGAGGAGATATAATAGGGCTTTCTCGGCTACATTCACTCTACGCAGTCAACAGGATGGCTGGATCTACCTATGATGTGGTAAAATAATCAGTACTTTGACTCTGAGCTTGCAGAGGAAAAGGGAAGAGGGTTCACGTGAGTAGTAGCTGTTAGAACTTAACCAAAAGATTCAGTGTCTTGGGCTGGCTGTACTAACAAAGGGTACCCGTGGTACTAATGCTCTGTACGGTAATTGATTGGTTCATCACCTTGAATAATCCCTGTAGCCAAAACCCATTTACGCGCTCTCACCTTATAAGAAACGCGTATTTTTAGTGATCCCAAACCGCGTCTCGCAACAGCATTTGACATCATCGTGCAACACAAATTAATACGAATTACATCAATTCCTCACAGCTTCTATATCAAGCCCCAAATGCACCATGTCGCAACCAATGCTGGAGATTGAAAACTTGACCAAGTCAGGCGAAGTCAAGTCGACCGCTCACTTGCTGCCATGTCGCGTGCACCACGACGGATCTATTGATCCCATAGATTCATTCTGGACGCCCACTGATACTGAGGGTAGGAATGAACCCATCTTGTGCGAAATGCTTGGGAATTCTAACACATAATCCAGAAGGGAAAAAAGAAGCATATTTTCGAGGTCGCAAGCTCCACGCGAAGGCTGTTCCGTTACCAAGCCAATTCAGAGGCATCGTGGCAGAACGACAAGTGGCAGTACCTCAGCCAACGGATCCCTACGCGCCGATCGATCTGGAGAAGGAAGATGACGATGATGCACCCCCGGTGGATAAAATGAAAGCGCTGGCGGAGTTCGACGAGATCATGGTATGGGGTCATGAGAATGTCACAAATGCCGCCGATGATACCTATGTGAGAAGCTTGGAAGAGTGGGTTGAAGCTTCGGAGCGGGTAAGATGATCGATATAATAGAGGAAATACAGAACTGACGCATATTAGATCCACTCCTACGAAGAGGACACTCCCGCCGAAGCGAAGTGAGCAGACACTCGAATACTGAAAAAGAGAAAACACCATCCAGCGTCAAGGGGCACCCTTGAAGCCCTGCGTATGACCAATACAATATGAGCGGTTCAGCTTGCGGATACAAGGAGAAGGCAGCTGGGATATTACCAACCTGTAATGAACCGCAAGTTGTTCAGTCGAGCTGGCATCCTCGATACCTACCAATCAGGGTGGTGACATGAGATGCAACGCCACTTAGAAACAGCCGTAAAGGATCTGAGTATACACCTTCATGTAAGGCTTCATAAATCATGGATCGATTGGGGATGAACCTGCGCAGAAGGAGGGTGATTGTCAACTGTATGGGAGGGCTATCAGTTAAGACACAAGTCAACAAAACGCCATATGCATTTATGTTTATACAAATACGGAAACGCCTTCCTGTGCTGTGTACAAAGAAAAGATCTAGCATCTGAAATACTTCTGCTCAACCCAGCGCGGTTCTTGAGTGTCTAGAATGTTGCAGACCACAACGGTGACTTCTGGGAAGACAGTGGTCAAACGGTGCAAGCCAACCCTGCCGGCCGAATAAGTAGCAATGACAATCCGGTCAAGCGCGACACCGTGATCCACGAGGACCTGAACTGCCATGAGGGCAGCACCTCCGCTAGCCATCTGAGTATCCAGAAGCAATACACTCTCGTGCTGGTGAATGTCCTCGGGTAGTCTAATATAGTGAAGCTCTGGTTCACCAGTGGAGTAGGCGGATTGGATCAGGAGACGGCCTGTCCTGCAATCCGGAATTGTCTTTCGGAGAGCAGTTTCGAATGCGGACCCTCCTCTTAGGCAAATCACGGCGCTGACCTCGCCCTTAGATACGAGACCAGCATACTTGTTTCCCTGAGGGGTTTCAACGTCCCAGCTCTTGAATTGGACGTTGTTAAGAGCCCTGGTGCTCACGTATTAGTAATGGGTATATACATTTAATGAGGGTTTCTCAAGTTTGTGTGAATACTTACTGTTCAATAATCAGACTGGCTAGTCGGTCGAAGTAGAAGATGAAGTCTTCAGCATCAGTGTCAATGTTCTGCAGAATGGTATTCATGAACTTGAGCTGCGGTGTTGGGTTGACAACCACAACCCGCTCTGATAATGGCTGCTCCTTGCACTCTCTTTCGAGCTTGGACAGGGCTTCTCGATGATGCGTGGACTTCTCAAAGAGCTTGCGTTCGATATACTGAACCATCATTTCTATTTCACGTGAGCATTTAATCAGATGTGGCCATGTCTGAAGGACTGGACTTACCAAGAGCAACTCTGTTTTCGATACCTCGTGGTACAATGAGATCGGCTACCTTCCTCTGAGGTTCGACATACTGTGGGTCTAGGTGTTAGAAGGCTTTAAGGCTCAATAAAAATTCATTGCAGACACACCTTCTCAAAGTTGGGCTTCACGAACCCGAACCACTGCTTGATGCAACCCTCGACATCTCTGCCACGCTCACGGACGTCTCGAAGGACTAGTGAATCACGTCAGTCTAGCTTGTTCACTTCATCATGAGTTGTCGCAAGGTAAGCCTACTTCTCCTAGAAAGACAAGTGTCTGCATCGGCCTCACAATAGATCTAAATATTCAGCATATTAGTTAGGGATTAGTCATGGGGGATTAGGCGGGCACCATACACCCATGTCAATAAGGTCCAACACTCTGGGATCATATAAGGCGAAAATGCCCTCAAGAATGAGCACGTGAGGAGAGTAGATTGAGGTTGTCTCTTCCAGCCGTTGATGCTTCGAGAAAGAATAGACGGGGATCTCTGCCCGTTTTCTTGACTTGACTGTTAGCTTCCTTGGGATCTGCCTGAAGGACGAGGAGAGATGGAGCCTTCTCCTTACCCGGCCTTAAGATCCCTCAGACGCTCCACGAGGATGTCAAAGTCAATAGCCTATTGAGACTGGTTACTTGGTTTGGCCTTTGAAGGAGATCTCTTGTATCAGGGATTTGACTATACCTCGGGAGAATCGAAATCATATTCATTTGCGAAGGCCAACTTGGACTGGGCGGGAGTCAAGGTTTTGTAGAATGAATCCTGACCTCCTGTTAGCTAGAGATCTCGGGCTCCTGGCTGGTAAAGTATTTCCATGCCATCGACATAATTACAACCCAAGGCAGATTGAGCTTTCTAACAATCGCCTGGGAGATACTGGATTTACCAGAACCAGAGCTGCCAGCTATGGCAATAATGCTGACATCCGCCCATGGTGGGGAATAGTAGGCTCGCTTCTGAACAGTGACATGGCTCTCGAGCTTGGACATTGCTACTCTCCCAACGGGTAGATGGATGTTAATCTTCAGAGATGAATCGGCAAGCGGCCAAGATTCAATAGCCGAGTCAGATGGGGTGGGCTTGCGAAGAGGTTCGGCTTGTAGGCGGAATTCTGCTGAACTTGACTGTGTTGCTCGGATTAGGTTTAGTGGGAAGTTTCGCCTGGGGTTGTTATCATCACGGCTCCGCTTGAAAGAGGGATCTGATAGCGAGCGTAGGGTTCTGCGCTGCTGCATACACAGGCCCGATTTCATGGAAGGAGAAAATTTCGAACCCCGGATCCTGGATGCAGGTAAAATAAAGTGCGCATATGAAGGATCAGGTGAAAGCCCTCTCGGCACGAAGGCTGTGAAGCTTGATGGTCGGTTTATTGCGTTCTACTGGCATTGGGGCTAAGTTATATAGACACGACTGAGCCCAGCTGGCCGCCTCGGCTGGCTGAAGAGGCTGGCTCACGGGGAATGATCATGGGGTTAGGTCTTCCCTGGGCCAGCCGTCTGCTGTTTGTGGTGGCACTAAGGTGTGTACTAACTAAGGCTGTAGCGGTGAAAGGTGGTTGCCAGCCTTTAGCAGACACATTGGCCTTGAGAAACACTAGGCAGAGAACAACACAAGGGCTGAAGACATCAGGCAATATCAATGCTTTCTGTGACAGCACCACTTGTAAGTTGTACGTTGGTCTTGAGCTACGTTGCACCGAGCTGGGGTGGAGAGGTGATAACGCAGGAGCCTCCTTGTGACACCTTGTAGGTCAGCTTCACTAGTGGGACGCATAATCTTCGGCCCGTGTAAGTGGGCCTCTGTACCTTCTTTAGAGCTCCCGCGGCGCAAGCTCTGCTCTTTCATTTCTTTCCATCACAATTTCTGACTCCAAGCGACTTTGCTTTCCCTGTGCACGTCAGCTTTGCGTGTACTTCAAAGCCTTGTGACACGCGGCACGCATTGCAAATGCGTTAATACCTGGATCGTATCCGGCAGTTGCCAGACATTCACATCTGCTACGCGCTGTTTAGATTCTGAAGAGTCAGAAGAAGAAGAGGAACTGGACACCACCAAAATGGTGCGTCATGGCCCATAGCCAGATGTCGCATGTCTTTTAACATAGACACCAGGCGTCCTCGACATCAACAACCACGCCGAGCAAGCATGCGTTCACTCAGCGCGTGCAGGATGTTCGATGCCCCAAGAGGTATGTGCCCGTCTCATCCCCAGTTTTCCCTCCCTAACCCCTCCACATTGAATGATGATTTTTATATCAATGGGAATCTCTCCTAGCAAATTGATGCGGAGAAAAGATATCACTTCTTCTTTTACCTGATCCATGTCATGCAATTTCACACTTGTTATTCAACACCTGGCATGAAACATCCAGCTAATCAGTGGACTAGTGACATCAACGCATTGATCCTGGACTACTTGACCATGGAAGGGTATTCCATGGCTGCTGCCAAGTTCTCAAAGGAAGCCAACCTGCAACCCCAGCAGGATGATGCGTCGATTCGATCACGGCAAGAGATCCAGCACTACATTCATACAGGGAATTTCGAAGCCGCTATCGAGTCCTTGAACGAGTATGACCCCGCGGTAAGTTGTGCATGCCTTAATGATATATTCACTCTTCTCCCTCCCGCTATATGATTAGAACACGAGTTTTACATGCACCACGCTGAGCCCTTCGGGCCTTGGATGAGAAACAACCACTTTATTATGATATTTGCCTCATTTTATCTTCTTGTCTTCATCTCGAATTTGTTTGATGACACCAGGAAGCTGACCGTATGACACAGATTCTTGATGAAGATGAGTCGTTGCATTTTGCGCTTCTGCGACTGCAGCTGGTTGAACTCATCAGGGTCTGCAATGGTGACGGCGGTGACATCACCGAAGCCCTAAAATTTGCTCAGGAGCATCTTGGTCCTCGTGCACCTGTTAACCCTCAATTCCTGGAGGACCTAGAAAAGACAATGGCCCTGCTTCTTATTCCACAGGAGTCTCTTGAACCTCCATTGGCTGCTCTGCTCGACCCCTCGATTCGACGGGAAACTGCCGATCGAGTAAATCGGGCTATCATGGAGAGGCAGTCTAGAAGAGTTATAGCCGGAATCCGCAATCTTGTGAAAATGCGATGCTGGGCCGAGAACACAGCTCGAGATTCGGGAGTTCCTCTTCCTGACAACATTGATATTGGCCTGCATGGAGATGATTCTGATTCGCTCTCCAACTCCCTTACCCACTCGGAGAATGGACGCCACTTCGATAATGGAACACATCATGAGAATGGCCATGAGCCTATGATTACGACCTGAGAAGGGTCTTCGTCTAGAGATCAGTGGACAGCAATTGCCGTCGTGCGTGCGCTTCTTGGTATGAGCGCAAACAATTAGCTACGCTTCAGGATGCATGACAATGATGATATGATGGATACCTTATGCTGGCGTTCGGATATGGTGTAACGGTTGGTTATGGGAATTGGTTCTCACTAGGGGCGTCTTGGTTTTAAATGGGCGTATTAGAAATGTCATGCTTTACGGTCTGTTAATTTGACACCGAAATTACGCCTACAAATTTGAAGCCGTTCATTGGAAGGTGTTGTAGCTTGTAACTGAAAATGGAGATCTAACAAAAAAAGACATCTGAAGTTGTGTGAACTGCCTATAATTTTATGTACAATACTTCCGCAGTTACCAATATCCTCTTCTATTTCGTTCGAATGTGCTTGAGCTTCCTGTCCGAATACAGGAAGTTGTTGGCATATGCCTTGGGAGTGATCTTTCGAGAGTTGGGCTCCTGGACAAAGTACTCGTAGCCCTGCTTGTTGGCGAAGCGGATCGCATCCTCCTTGCTCTTGAAGTTGAGGTGAGTGCCCTGCATGAAGTCTGCAGATGATTGCCATCCCATCAGAGGGTTCTCCCATCGGTGGCCCTTGGAGAGGATATCCCAATCCATACGCCAGTCCTCGCCTCGCCAGGTTCCGGACTGAGTGGCGGCCTTCGATTCCTTGTAGATTCTGGGAAAATATTAGAGAAAGGTTCAATTTATATATCGAATACAGCCGAGAGAAGTGCAGACGAACCGAACGGTACGGGCTTGGAGCTCACGAGGAGCACCGGAGATGACAGCCGCGGGAAGAATGCCCTCCTCGCTGCCATCCTGAATTCGCTTCGGGACCGGGGTGAACGTTCTAGGATGTACCCAATTAGCTTCCAATCGAGTCATAATCGAGATTTATAGCGCGTACGAGGTCGCCTTGTCCGGACGGATGCTGTAGTCGGGCTGGTTGGCGTCCGAGGGAGTGGCCGGGACCTCGACAGGCGCAGGTGTGGTCGAGCTCTCGAAACGCTTGGGGGCGGAGGCGAGAGCGGCGCGAGAGGCAGCCGCTCCCTTGAGGAGCCGCAGGGCGTTTGCCGATCGAACAGAGGCCATGGCTCGAGGTATGCGTCTTGAGCGGGCGATTTGATGGTCAAGACGTAACTGAGGTTGCGATGTTTGAGGTCGAGGTGATTACCAGCGAGAAAGTGGGGGCCGTTGATTGGCTGGTACGGAGCGAAGATTTTCCCGAAAACAAACGAGCGCTTTTCGGCTGGACCTTGGAGATCCGCCTCTAAGCATTATCCTCCTCGACAAAACAGCTTGCAATTGAGCGTCTCGACGGAACGACGCAAACTACGGAGTCTTAATTTTCACGAGTGAATTCTTCCCGAACCACCGGCATCATGAGCTTCGTCACCCGCCGAGCGCTCTCCACGCTCATCCCTCCCAAGGTCAGTCTTCGGCTATTCCACGAGCAAGGCTCGGAACAAGGGACCAAGCTAACATTTTGTCCTCGACACAGATCGCCTCTCCTAAGGTACGAGACAAACCACTTCTCCGCATGCACTCGCCATGATCAATTGCCCCGCGCCGATAGCAGAGTCTCGCGACGGGCTCTCCCACCGACCGGCTTAATCGGGACCACGACAAGTGAATGGACTATCCGCACGAACAAACGAGCTGACACCTTCGGTAATCGATAGGCCATTGGCGCTGCACCCGACGCCCTGCGCATGCAGAGAGTCGTCAGCTTCTACGAGAAGCTCCCCCGTGGTGCCGCCCCCGAAGTCAAGGCCAAGGGTCTCCTCGGTCGCTACCAGGCCCGTTACTTCGGCAAGAACGCCTCCGTCACGCGTACGTCTGCCCTCTACCATACTTGCTGTCTGCTGGGAAGTTGAAGATTGACATGTTGCGAAATAGCCATCATCCACGTTCTGGCCTTCCTCATTGGTATCGGTTACCTCCAGAACTACTACTTCCATCTCCGTAAGTAACACCCCTCACAGGGATGCTGTTATATCAAAAAGTTACAAGACTAACAAGAAACCAGGCCACCACAAGAACAATGCTCACTAAAAAGTGACAAGCTGGAATGGATTCTTACCCCTCATGAAGGGCTGTGTACTGTACATAACCTCTAGGAAGTGTCACTGAGCATTGCAAAATATCTCTTTTGTGCACCTACACCTATAAGACTCCTTCTGCACCATGATCACGTGAACTTGTCGTGAAGGTCTGAGATGCGTCAGATGTCACTTGTGCGCTTTGCTTGTTCAGTGTCTGTTTCAGGGGATGATGTGTTTGAATGTGGTTCCTTCGCTAGCAGCGGTGCTTAAGGGGGCTGTAGCATGGATTGCAATCCCCCAAACAAGTGCGCTTGCCATCCCAGTGCCGAGTTACTTCAGGCAGAACCCAGACTGAAGGGTTAGTGAGTCATGTGTGATGTGAATGAAGGGCGTAATGCCATGCTCGAGAACTCGCCAGCGGCAGTCAACAGACTGAAGAGATCGGGACACCGAATGCGCTAAACCGCACTGGGGCACGCCGGGTAACAGAGGTACGCCATAAGCAGGTACAGCGCTTCCCAGGGCAGCAGCGCTCTCCAAGGCCAGCCAAGCACCTTGCACAGATCCGATTCAATCAATTTCCATCTTATTATTAGTTCTGCTGAATGGGGGGGGAGCCAAGAGGAGAAAAAAAAAAGCAATACGTAGCCCCCAGCCAATTAAGTTCGGCAAACGGCTATTGGAATCATGCAGGCAAATTCTCTCGCCCATTTGAATGAGACAACTAGGTAGGTAGATAATATCTCTGTGCATATGTTCACATAGTGGGCAATATCCATTCATTCGGAGTTTCTTTACCTTGGTATTGCTTTGCAATCGTGAGCGTTTTGGTGGCGCTAGGCCGAAATCAGGTGCGCTGTAGCTCTCAAGATTCAGCGCCTTACCAGTAGCCAAACTCAGGTGTTACCCATCCACTTTCCAACCTCACCTCACATATTGCAGCCGCAATCTCCAACACCTCCTCTTCTCTCGGCCACAGTCACCCAGAAGCCGACCCTTTCCCGACCATATTAATCGAGTATCCCTTCGCGGCGAGCCTTCCGAGGCCTTTACCCACTTCAGCTCTTGATTCCTTACTCTTACTCTTCAGATCGATCTTTGTTCGCATTAATAGCCACGTTTATTACCTCTCGAGCCTCTGCTTGTCGCCAGCTTGCTCCACGGACAATAGCGTTGGTGATCAAGGCCGGCTCGTCAACAAAGCGCGTTCGCAACCAAATTTTCGGCGCTGAACCGTCACGCAGCCGTGATCGCATCACCAGAGGTGCCGCTCCACGACGTATGATGGCCACTGCGCCCACCATCGATAGCCCTGCCGATGTTCCTGTTGCCTCGTCTGAACCTCGCTTTGTGAGTCACTTTTTCCTTGCGCTTCTTGCGGAGCGGCCCCCGAACCCTTGGAGACTAGCAGACAAGGCTTTTCATTCTTTTTTTTGCAGGGTTCCCCGCTGACGCAACGCACACACAGGCCGCCGCTTCTCACGATGTCGACCTCGATGCACCGATTGTAAATGGCACGGCCAACTACGGAGATATCGAGAACAAGCACATTACGAACATCGAAGACTCTTCAGCTCCCACCGAAGCCAGTGTTAGCGGAGGTTCCGACACCGAAGCCTCGCGAGCTGATGGATCTAGGCAGGGCAAGGATGATGAGAAGGGCCACAACCGGGCGGGCTCATCTATCAAGAAGCCGGCAACATTCAAGGCAGTATCAGTCAACAAGAAGTTCCTCGCGTCCAAGGTGACCACCCCTGGGGCTACGGCGAAAGCAGGCGACATCTCCCGACCGAGCTCGAGCACCCCTCCACCAGGAGCCTCAACACCGAGCAGCTCGAAGCCACGGCTGATTGCGAAAACTGCGCCGGGGGCAGGGTCGAGATTATCATCTCTAGTTAATGGGGGGAAACCGGCATCTGCACCAGACGCAAGCGCCGTTTGGAATAAGAACAGACGTAGGTGTCACCAGTATCGTTTGACCACTCACTTGTACTGACCTACCTTTCCTGTAGCCGTTCCGGTTGCCGACCCAAAGAAACTCACAGATGAAGAGCTCAAGAAATATGGAATCCACGTGGCTAGTCGCCTTGAGGAAGATGATATTCAGGGCCAGAGTAAATGGGCAGATCTAGACGATGACGACGACGATTGGGCTCCTGAAGCGATCACTTGGACTGACGGAACCAAAACTACGCTTCCACACCCGGAGGAACACCCCCCTTCTACTCCCACTGTTGCCGAAAATGGACCAGCTCCAGTGCCGCCGAAGAGCCTTGTCCCCGAGAAAGCACCATCTCCTGCGCCTCCCCCCGCTACGAGCTCACCACTTCCGAAGCCTTCTGGGCTAGCTTCCGGTCGGGGATTGAAACTTAAGGCGTCGCCCCAGGAGAAGCCAACTCTAGTGGCAAAGCCACCTGCCCCTCTGCAGCCTAAGCAGTCCCCCTGGGCTACCCTACCGCCCGTTGAGAAGGCGTCTCCTTTAGTAGCTGAGCCAGGACCGCGCGGACAGCTTAAGGATTCGATATCCCATAAAGGTGGCCCTCCATCTGGGTTGCCGCCAAAGGAGATGGCTGCAGATGATTTTAGTCGGCCGACATGGAGAGATGGTTCTGTCCATGCCAACCGGGAGTTGTTCAACTCTCAATCTGGACGGTATGAGCCTGTGGCTGAACGACGGGGTTCACAATCCAAGCACCCGGCACTGCTGCAACGTCCCGTACAAGGTGACCAACCCGCGGAGCCATCCAGCTCCTTTCAGACCTATAGGCAATCGCAAGATGGGCATTTTGGTCGACGCCGGGCTTCTTCCAACATCAGCGGTGGGAGTGGTTCGTTCTATCGGATGGGCAAGGGCAATGAAGCCCACATGCCAGGTCACGAGCACCTAGAAGTCCGGAGACCTTCTCAAGCGGGTTCAGCTGACAGCCCAGTCTCGCCCGCTGCGATGCCTGCCCGATACCAAACGTCCCAAGGCTCATGGGGGCCGCAAGTTTCGCCTAGACCCAACTTCGCACATCTCCAACAAGCTGGCCCTACAGGGCCTGGCGCAATGCCTGCACAGCAACCGGCCCAGCAGGGTGTAGATGAGATAGAATATCAGAAAAAGCTCATGAGAGAGCGTAATGAGCTCGCCCGCAAGCGCCGCATGGAGCAGGAAGCAGCCGAGGAGGCCGCTAAGCGAGAACGTATCCAGAAGAAGTTGGAAGCAATGGGTCCTCCCCCACCAAAGAAAAGCGACAAGGTCGAGCCTCAGACAGGAAGTGACGGACCAAAGCCTACACAGATCCAACAGCGTGAACAGTCTGAGACTTCTGCAGGACCTATTCAGCCACCCACCGCCAAGTCTGAGGAAGCTACCCAAGCTCCCGGCGAGTCCAGTCCTGCTGCGGCACCTTTGAATACAGCCGTGACGCCAGAGGCAGCTTCTAAGAGGCCTGCTTCCGACCAAGAGACAAAACCGGACATTTGGACCGGTTCTAGGACGCGGACTGATCGGTTTACCCCATGGGCCCCAGGCTCGCAACCCCAGACGAGAAACGTTTGGGGATCTCCAAACAATGACCGAGGACTCGGTAATGGGACGTTTGACCCGGAACTTGGTCGAGCGCTCAATTCATCCGGGGCATCTGCGCCAATTGGAAAAGGTCCTTCGCCCATCGCTCCTCCTGGACCAACAAGTCCGTCGCAATCTCGATCAAAGCAGCCTCCTGCACCAATCGGGTCCAGGCCTTCTCGTTTTGTGCAACCCGTGTCTGACCTGGCTTCAAAGTGGGTTGCCTCTGTTGCTGAGGGTGACAAGGCAATCAACGCAGCGAGACTTGCTGATCGAGCCGAACGTGATCGCAAGCTAGCCGAGCGTGGAATGACTGCCGAAGATGTTCAGCCTGTTATCAAGGAGACATGGCGTCCTGTTAATGTCCCAGGCGACGGGACACGGCAGACAATGAGTGCAACCGATCCCAACGCTTCCCACAAGGGTCCTTGGCAAGCGCCTGGGGACGTTCCTCCGAAGGAAGGCTCGGTTGCCTCTCATGCAGGAGTGATCGGCACTACGGGCAATTTAGTCCTGCCACACCCATCTCCGGGAACACAATCTCAGTTGCGATCCTCGCGTTTCTTTCCCGCCAAAGATGTGCGGTTGGAGGGGCAAGCCACTGCTCACAGCTCGCGGCCTCAATCGCCCTCGCCTCCTCCCCCAACCACGGATGACCACCCGGCGTATGAAGGCAATGTGATGCACCCTCACGTTTCCTTGCCCAAGCCACAGCCCATTGTGAAACTTCCTCCTTCTGCCCAATCAAGCCAGGCCCAGCAGCAACCACAGCGGTCGAATTTCGCCTGGGCGACACCGGCTCCATTTAGGGACAGCACACGAGCACCCCCGCAGTCCTTGCCGCCTGCTCGCCGGGCTGGAGATGTGTTGGAGAGGGATTGGCAGAAGAAATTCGATAACCTCTTCAGCGACGGGAAGCACCAACACCATATGCCAAGCCATCCCCCGAACCATCCTCCGAGTCACCCTCAGAAATCGCTGGTCGTGGACGCTGCCAGTAAGAGCGCTCTGGACCACGTCATCCAACCAGATACGGCTACTGTTTCACTGCCTGGTCGCACACACACCTCTGTCATGGATGTTATTAGGAATGCAATCTCCAAGCCAATGGCCGAGGAGTGCTTCGATGAGCCTGAAATCGGGTCTCTGCCTCAAGTACGGGTTCCTCACAAGGCCCCAGAGGCAGCTTGGCATCCGGCCGAATCCCAGACAAAGCCTCTACCAAAGCGATTTTTGGTCCATGCGACGGGCGCAGAGCCGCTCTATTTCTCAGCTGAAGTGGCGGGCAATGGCAACGCTATGCATATTTACTTCCCAGGAATGTCGGAATCCAGAACTGTGGTTCTTCCTTTCTCTGCTACCCGTGGAGGTCGCGGCGGTCATGGACGTGGCTCAAGAAGCCGCGGGGGCCACCGTGGAAACCGAAGGGATAACTCTAGTCAAGATGACAGAGAAACCAGCTCGAACCATTCTGGCCGAGGAGGGCGAAGTAGCTACCGAGGTCGACGATCGGACAACTGGGCCCGATCAACACCTCCCCATTCCTCACCTAAGTCCTCAGCGCAGGCATAGAGCAATCAGAAACCTGGTACGACCTGCATGCTGTAATTAATCTCGCAGCCAAACCAGAAAAAAAGATGGATGCCCGAATCACGTTTCATATCTGTACTACGGAGATACCGCATACAGTATGCAGTGCTTTGCGATCTGGCGACATATTGTCTTCCCCAACACAAGCAACGCAACGTGTTTATAATCTCCGGGCGATAACCCTGGAGAACAACCGACCAGAAACTCATAATATGTTTCTGAACCTTTCTTCTTGTTAACTCGATTCCTTGTTTCATTACTATTCTCGCGACATTTATACTCCCTCGACTTGACTCGATTCTTTCACTGTGGATGGGATTCGAAAGTGAAGAGTTTTCAATAAGCCATTCCCTCTCACTAGCCCAGCGGCCTGAGATTATATGGAACTCAGTCGCCCACCGAAATAAATCCCCGCGGCATGTTACCGTTTACTTCACCCCAGGCGTCTGAATATGGATAGGATGGACTGATGGGGGAACAACGAAGCTATTGGGGCTGGAGCCTTGAGACGGGAGTAACCTGGATGCTACATAATCACATTCGCAGAACCACGCCTGACTGAAATGTTATTAATCAAATATAAAACATTGAAATGTCCGAAAACCAAAGTCCGTTGATCGTGAAAACTGAGTTTATCGTAGAGAACCTAAAGATTAAGTGCTGCCTGACCCTCTTAATCCTTGATATCCCACGGTGACTCATCAAGAGTTTTCATTATGTGAGCTACTACTAACGTCTTATTAAGGATCCGCCAAAGAGGCGCCTCCTCTACCTTTTCATGCACGCCCAAGTGAGTGACACAGGAGATGGCGCACCCAAATGAAGACCTAAATAATCACCTAAAATTTACCGAATAATTATCTAAGTATCTAAATAAGTAGATTATTCTGAATAGATATTAGAGAATATTAATATCTAGATCTGAATATTCTATTCCTTTAATCTTATTTCAGTATTTCTATAGGTAGCTATAAAGCTTGATAGCTCAAGCATGTACTAAGGGAGTGCTTAGGTGTGCCATTTCCAGTGTCACCCACTTGACACCGTTGGACGATGAATAGATGTATATTATTATACTCTAAGCGCTGAAATAAGGTTGTGAAGCCTGCAGTGGTTGCGTGTGTTATATTGGCCAACATGATTTCTGCGCCCTGGCTTATCGTTTCGAATATTTGGACTCTGAGGGTTACACGTTTCTTTTGATTAGATGTTGTTCTATATCGAAAACGAGAAAAATAAACAATCAGAGATGGCAAAAACGGAAAACCATTTATTGCAAACTCTGCAATTTTGGGTTTATAAGAAAATGGAAAAGCCCGCCATATGCTTGGTTGAACTCCAGACTCCCTGAACCCTTCTCCCCACTCTACCAGACAGTTGACATTCATCATACACCGTGGATGCATTATCATAGAACAATCTTCGCTCGGGGTTGGATGCCCTTGCGAGATAAATTGACACTCGCCAATAACACACACAGTTCGCTTAGAATTCTTCAACTGCGCAGTTGGGGTGCAGGACATAAATGATGTTAGCTGCTGCGGCAGACGATCCCTCGCCTGCGGTGTCGTCGCTCATTAAACCTTCTCCGCGAAGGGCCATAAGAATCTTGTCCTGTAGATTGCGAGGTTAGTGTCCGTCGATTTGGCAAGAGGAGCCGGCGACTGGGGGCTGCGATGGATTTCTATCATTACGTACCTTGACCATTCTCTTGAGAACCATGTTGGCCAGTGTCTTCTCCATCTCGTAACTCTCCTCGTTCTCCAGTTCTTCCTCCACTTCTTCCAGATAGCGATTGATGAGCTCTCCGCCCTCGATACCGTCACCGCTGGCCGTCTCGTCATTCTTGATGTGCTGAACGAATGCGTTGACCATCTTGATATACTTGTCGTATGTGATCTTCTGCTTCTTCTTTCCCTGGGACTCTTCACCCTCTTGATCTGCCGCGGCGCTGTTCTCCTCGGCAACGCGACGCAGAGCCTCGGCTTCTTCCTGAGTATCTTCCTCGTCACCGTCCATCTCGACATCGTCGTGCTCGACGGAGATGATGCTGGAGCGCAGAAGAGTGTATGCCTCGACGACCATTTCGGGGCTGATCTCCTCGGTACAGTTGACCTTGGCGATGGCCTCGGACAGACGGATCATACTTTCGAGTTGTCGGACAGTGATGCGGTACGAGTTCTTGCCAACGCCGCCCTGTGCGTCGTCGGCGCGCAGCTCCTTGTACTTCTGCACAAGGACCTCCTTGGCCTCGGGGGTGAATTCGGGCTTGAAGGTCTTGGCGAAGCGAATGTAGCGCTGGAGCTGTTCCGTACTGAACTCGGGCTCGACGGCCGCGTCTCTGAGTTGATGGATACCAACAATGTGCTCGGCCAGATGGCGATCGCTTTGCTCGTTGCACTCGTCGAGGACGACGAAGAAGAGATCGAAACGGGACATGATGGGCGCTGACATGTTAATGTTGGCGCGGAGACTGGTCTTGCGGTTATATCGACCGCCAACGGGGTTCGCTGCTGCGAGGATACTGGTGCGTGCATTCAGTGTGGCCTGAATACCTGCCTTGGCGATAGATATGGTCTGCTGTTCCATGGCTTCGTGGATGGCAACCTGGTCTGCAATATCCATCTTGTCGAACTCATCAATGGCGCAGATGCCGTTGTCAGCCAACATGAGGGCACCAGCCTCGATTGTAAATTCACCCGTCTCTTCGTCCTTGACTACAGCGGCAGTGAGACCGGCGGCGGATGAAGCTTTACCACTGGTGTAGACGGCACGAGGCGCGAATGAGCACACGTACTTCAGGAACTGTGACTTTGAGGTGGAGGGGTCGCCGACGATGCAAATGTTGATATCCCCACGAAGCTGCATCCCCTCAGGAGTTGTCTTGTGCACACCAGACAGAAGCTGGAGCAGAATACCCTTTTTTACGTACTCGTGTCCGTACACCATTGGGGCCATCGAGTTGACAAGTCGAGAGTAGATTCGATCGCCGTGCACCATGGCTCTCAGATCGTCAATTTCAGCGTTGTTCATGCTTGACAAGACAGTTGCTTGTGCTTCTTCCGCAGATTGCTCAGTCTCAGTAGCGTTGCTCTGGGTCATGGCATTGATGATCTCGGCTGCGGTATCAGCGCCAGACTGGCCAGAGCCAGATGTGTCTGGGGACACCATGCAAGCAAGGAACGCAAGTCGGTAAGTGAGATCACGGACACCCAGAGCCTTCAGACCCGTGATACCGCTGCCTCCTGCATCATCTCCTCGTCGATCATCACGGACTGAGGTGACTTTGTTTCCAGGCAGACCGAGCTGGCTCACATCAGGGACCACAATTAAACTTCCAGTGAAGATGCACTTCTCTCCGGCCTTTGCTCTATCGACAATCTCACCTCGCAGGATGACGTCCATCGTTCGGGGCATGCTGCCAGTTGGAATTTCGGAGCTATTCTCCTGAATTCGGACTTTCTGCCAATCCACAAATGTGCTGTGTCGGATATCGAGTTGCCAGGCAAATCGGTTCTGGCAGGTTTGGTTAGGGCATTGCGTTGGTTCAGAATATCTAAAGGTCTGCTCCACGTTGGGTACAACGGTTCGGCAAGCTTCGCAGACAAAGGTTGCAAGCGAAAGTTCTGGCCTGACTTCGGATGTTCTCGTGACTGTGCCTGAGATGGAGAGGAGCTGGCCAATGTGGGATGAACGGAGGCTACGGACTCTTGAGACGAGTGGCAAGTTGTAGAATGCCACGGAGAAGAGCTTGTCCGTCTGCTGGTGTTCGTTTTTGCGTTGGGAGGGCTCGGACTGGCTCGCAGATCCGAGGTTGCTCGCGGCAGATGTAGCCAGGGTGGAAGCAGTGGGCTGGCGATGCTCGCGGAAGTATTGGGGCTCATACTTGGCGATCATGTTGTGCAAAGCACCTGTGATGAATGGGATGAAGCGGTAGTACTGGTTGATAACACCATCGGCCAAACTGCCACTTTGCCATGATACCAGGTGCTTGTAGTCAACGTATATGGTTGAGAGTTGATATGTTCGCATGCCCCTAATCTGGGCAATGTAGTACTTATCGGTGGTAACGGCGCTCGATGTCGGTGCGCCAGACGAGAGAGGGTCTTCAGCGAAACTTGTACAATGTCAGGAAGACAATTGAGAAGATAGCCCGGGGGGAGTGTCATACCCTTCAAGGAATTGCTCGAAATGCTCCTGGACAATCATGCCAATCCTGTCGTCGATCTTAGGAATATTGGCAGCGTCAGGTATCCTTGAACTACGGGGAACCTGATCGTCTGCAAATCCATCGCCGTCAAACTCACTCGCAGCACCGGTATTCTCTGATGGCGGCCCGCGGGGTCTAGCTGATGATGAGGATGGAAACCCTCGCCTGGGGGTAGCTCCTCCTCGAGAGAGGGCATCCGACATTGGGAAGCCGGCTTCGCTTGAGGCAGCCATCTTGGTGGTCTCGTAGCTAGAGTGAATGTGGGAGTGAAAGATGTCTTATTCTCTAGGCTTGATAATTCACCACGAAAAAGGTATAATCAATCGGTATTACTGGGTTGGGATGATCTTCTAGAGTGGAGGCAGGTCGGGTCGAGAAATTTGGGTGGATTGATTAAAACTAATTTACGCGTCCGAGGCGCGTGACCAGACGCGACGCGTTGAGGGGCTTGGTGGGGGGACAAGGGAGCTGACCACCACCAACGATATCGACCCACGAAGCCAGACCCTGGGACACTCATCGAATAATTTCGTTTCTGCTCAGTGACTAGTGATTCTCTTACATGCCTAGCACTTACACTGTCATAGCGCATGCTTAACTATGGGGAGTGACAGGCCCTGCAGTGGGTGCAGCTGGTCTACAGACCGGCAAGCGGCATGCCGATATTACAGCCATGTCAAGCTCACTCACGCTATGTATGATCGCGAGATGGCCCAGCCTTCGAGATGGCGCAGGGTCTCGACGCAAAATCCTTCGAAAATTGGTGGACGGCCTGGCAGGTCAAGGGCTACGTCGCAACCCATGTCTTCGCGACTCTCCCGCACCAGCTCACAGTGCGCATATGGCTGGCATCACGCCCTATGGATCTCGACGAGTTGAGCCAAATTCCTTCGCCAACAACACAAGGCAAATCGAGAAGCTTAACCGGCACTACTCGCTCGTAAGCCTAATCAGTCGACTGTACACCTGGTACAGGGGAGCCACGGGCTTCAATATCTCGTAGCCTCTTAAGACCATTCTGTCCACCCCAGCTGCCACGGTTGCCTCCGGGAATAGCCCTGATAGGTGAACGAGTCTCAAGATCAGAGTCTACGAGATCGTAGCATAAGAGCAAGTGGTTGTTTTACAAGTGCTGCCTCCTCGCGGCTTATTGGCACTTTATGCTATGCCTCGCAGAGACATTGTAGCGAACGACTGGCACGCCCAGGGGGAACCGGCCGAGCCGTTGACGGGTCTGAGAAAGAGGACCGGCTCGACGCAGGCGTTACGAGACGCGTACACGATGCCAGTATATGCCAGTGTTAGGTCCTTCAAAGCCAAAACTTCCTTCTCTCCGCGCACATGCTTCTGCATGATAGTAATAGTACTGTGCCTCGAGGGTCTCACAACCGTCGCCGCAGTCACCGACGGGTATGTGAACTCCGATGACTCCTGTACCACACTGGTACACAGCCACCTCGGCACACATAGGTAAGTTTATGCCTGCCTAGTGTGCACCTCATGGCACTGACAATCGCAGCAGAAATCGGTTAATTAATGGAGCTTGACGCGTAAAGAGTTGACGCGCGTAATATACTTTGATCCCGTGGACTACGAGCTGATTCATCCTCATCCAGCTCGCCTTCGGTCTCCTGGCCTTTAGAAGGCAAGAATTCACTCCGGTCGGTATCGGCATACCTTAACCGTGATTTTGACTGCGACTCTGCCAGGACCGGGATCTGGTGGAGGCAGACATGGTAGCCGCAGAGCGTGAGACTCTGACTCCAGAATCGTTCATAACCATGGCGGTAATTTCATCGATGACCTTAAGAAGGGTGATCTCTGGTCGTTTGGGAGATCTACGTCGAGAGATCGGCAGGATCGTGGCTGAGGGAGGCTTGTCTTCAAGGTAGCCACAAGAAACGGGTCTGAGGACATAGATGAGAGATCCGACGGGGGCAAGTTTGATGCCCGGTGAAAGATGCAACCTTAGCTTTCGCTTCTCTATGATTGGTTGAAACTACCGTGATGACGTCCCCCTTATTCAGTTTACCCTTCCAAATCTCGGCCTGGTCTAAATGGAGGTATTGAGCTGAGTGAGAATAATGGAAACGGGATAGGGCCGTTCGCCACGATTAGTAGTTGGGTCGTGTGGCGACCAGCGAATACCACAAGCTTAACCTAGATCCCTCCCAGGTCAGGAAGATGCAGGACGGTGGACAACTAGTACTGGGGCGTCCAACCAGCTCTGATTTCCTCTCCGCATCTAAAGCACATACATACAAAGGTCTCAGGTAAGTGTTTTCGGGCTGCGATGGTGGTTGAGTTTTAGGGAGACAGTAGAAAGGCAGGTGATTGAGAGGCGGCAGATATGGGCCGACCAACAGCAAGAGTCAATGACAGAAGAAATCGACATATCTTCGCTATCCTGGTGAGAGTCATGGGTTCGGTAGACTTTGCGTTTCCTTGCAAGTTTAACAAGTCTCGGGTGATTTCGATGTGTTGCCCTTACATGGTCTATTGAATATGTACATGCATGTTAATACGGGATTGCCTCATTAAGAGTCTTGGGATGCAATTAATCAATTATCAGCCCTAGGGAGAATGGAAATAGGTAGCTATAGAGAATCGATACGTTTTTGGGAGTTATTATTAGAATCTTGATCATGGCTGGTAGTACAGCTATGATCAAATAGGGATTATTATAATTCTGCACAAAGTATATTAATACAGATAAGTATACTTTTCACCTGTAATCCTATCACAGAAACCCAAGTGAAAAATAGAAAATCTCCTATACCGCAAGCTGCACATCGACAGACCCATCAGCCGTGCCAAAGTACGCCGCCACGGGCTTCTGCGCCTGTCCCACCTGGCCCAAAGAGACGGCCTGGTTTCCGTTGAACCCGTGGAAGAGCCCAATCTCAACGATCCCGGGAACCTTGAGCAGCTCCTGGGCGAGCCTGCTCACCTCCCACTTGCCGGCGTTCTTGCCCGCCCCTTCCTCGGAGGGGCTGAGGTCCTTGGTGAGTAGCAAGGGCGGGAAGGGCGCGTCGATGATCCACATGCCGTTGTCCGTCACGCACTCGCCGGCCTTGCTGGGCAGGCCGGAGCGGACGGCGGGTTTGGGCGAGCCCATGGCCCGCAGGCGGGTGAGGACGTCGGGCGCGGAGAGGGGGAGGACCTCGATGGGGATGGTGAGCCACTTTGTGCACAGGCGGGGGGACTGCTTGCGGTAGTCTTTAACAGCTGCGAGTTAGTTTCAAGATTCACTTATGTGCGAGAGTAGAGGGTTGGAACGTACCGGCCACGGCGACGAACTTCTTAGCCGCGATAGCAACGAGCTTCTCCTGGAAGAGACAGGCGCCGCCGCCCTTGATCAGGTTCAGGTCCTCGTCGACCTCGTCGGCGCCGTCAAAGGCCACGTCCAGGGCGACGCTCTGGCCATCCACGACGGGCCGCTCGTCGAGGTTGGAGAGGTTGAGACCCGCGGCCCGGATGAGGCCCTTGGACTGGCTGCCAGTGGGGATGAAGGTCATGGGGCCGTAGAAGTCGGGGCCCTTGGCGACGATGGCGTCGACGACGTAGACGACAGTGCTGCCGGAGCCGATGCCGATGAAGCGGTGCTCGGGGAGTAGATGCTCGTCGACGGCCTGAAAGGCGGCAGCCTTCTTGGCGGACTCTACCAGGGAGGCGGTAGACGACATGGCGCGGGGTGAGAGTGAGGATGGGTTTGAAGGTGCTGCAGGCCGATGGCGGGGTGATGCGAATGACGTAGCTGTGCGTGTAGGTGCACTGTGTCTGGTCGCAAAGCTGGTCGAGCGCGTATAAAGAGCTCGTCTCGTAATGGCGAATGTAATTGAGGGGATGCTGCTGCTGGTGCTGGTTGAAGGATAAAATCTCAGTGAGTGCAAGAGTTGGAGCGTGGCCGTGGGGGAAGGCTGGCGAGGAGCAGCCATTATAAGCATTTTTGGCATCTGTATCCTGAACCCAAACTCCGATCGAAATCAGTAGAATTAAACAAATAGAAAATAACTTTAAATTAACATCAATTTACTTCCGCGAGCGCGGCACAGATTTGTTATAGTTTGAGATTTTTCTATCTGTTTAATTTTATTAATTTCGATCGGAGTTTAGGTTCAGAGTTAGTCGGGCCTGGCGTCGGTAGGTTTTGTCGCTGGGTGGGAAAAGTGGTGGTTATTACCATCGCGCGCAACAGGGGGTTGTGGACAGTACTGGCAAGGCTATCAGAGGGCTAAAGTGGGCTTCCAAAAGTTCGTGACACCACCCCCAATTGGGTTATCCGTCACATTCAACATGGCATTTCAAACCGCAAGATACATACGATTACATAAGAATTTATTAATAAAATAGGTATCTATCGGTAGCTATAAGTCTGAATTTTAAAACCTTGTATACCAGCCTTTTGCAGTATAGTAAGCTTCGAGCCGGCGCGGTACTGAGAGGATCAGGCTCCGAATCTTAGCCTGATCAAGAGACTGCTACGCTTTATAAAGGCATTCTTTGAATTCCGCTATATTAAGCTTATTTGCATGTAAATTGGAGAGATGAGGGAACATCTTATATAGCCTTCTTTTCAATATAGCCCACACATGCTCTATCGGGTTGAGATCCGGGCTGTGAGGTGGCCAGTCAATAACGCTGATCGCGTGATTTAACAGCTATTCTGTTGTTGCAGCTGAGCGATGAATTGAGGCATTATCTTGCTGAAAATGACGCGTGCTATCGTAGGCTGGAAGCAATCCTTCCTCTAATGCCTTGATATAGCTAGCAGAAGTAAATCCCTTCTTCTTTGCGAGCTTATCGCGTGTTATGATCACCAAATCCATACGGCCAGTATCCCAGATAGCTGCCCAAACCATAATACGGATATCTGGCTTTCTATGATCTTGTAAATTGACGAATTTAGGATCATGAGCTTTATGAGAATATCGCTATACCTATTGGTCAGGATTTGCACTCGTATTCTGGATCGTACACTTATCAGAATAGATGATCTAAGAAGCCTGTCAGCAGTAGTAAAAAGACCGGGTTTTTAAAGCCACGAACCCGTACTACTTTATCTTCCTTTTTCCTCCAAGTTGATACAAAAGAAAGCCGTATAGCGACCGATTCCTATGTGAGAGGAATTTTTTTCTTAGCCCTCCATTTGCGCAAGTTCTGCTCGTTCAAAGCGCGGCGGACTGTCGAGGGGCTGATGTCGAGCCCCTGGGCTGCAACTAGCGATTTTCGCGGCGTATGAAAGTTAGTACGTACAGCTCTCGTGAGGGCTTGTTTCTCCCTTGGAGATAGGCTCTTAGGCTGTCCTGAGCGAGGTAAAGTATCAAAGTTTGCTATTGTGTTGAAGTGTTCAATCGTCTTGTAGATTACGGCGTGCGACATGTTAAACTGGCGCGCAACGTCTGCCTTGCTTTCGCCCGTATTAATTACAGCCAAAATAACTACACGGAGCTCAGAACTTAATTCTTAACCTCTCTGATGATTTCCGGTGAGAATGGCACTAAATTCCCTATTATTAGAAGCTATTTGAACGAATTGTGGCCAGTTGAAAATTATGTAGGTTGGTGAATTTTCCACAGACTCGGCCGTGATCAGGTGGTCTGGGATGGCCATGGGGAGGATCTTGAGCCGCCCTGTAACTAAGGGGGGCTTGGTCAGTAGGCTCACAATGATCAAGCGAAGCTTGATGATGTATGAAGGTAGTAGCCGGAGTGCAGCTTCTAGATTCGCGTCTATAATGGGATGTTTTGCAGTTATATGTTTCGCGACACTGACTGGTAATTGGTTAATTTTGATATATCAACTGTCTATTAGTCTGAGTGACTTCGTACCTAGTTACTATCGTTGGCTACATACGCGCGTATGTTGTTATTAACAGCTGCAGCCTGAGCAAGTGAGTTAGACCCCTCCTTAATCCGCTGACCACGATCTAGATAAATACAATCAAGAGTCGCAGCTATAGGCAGGTAAATCAGAACCTTCCTCAATCTTACTAACCATAATCCAGGCTAATACAATTAATAGCTATAGCCTTAAGCGGCCTCAAGCAGGTAGGTCTAATCCTATCTATACTGACTCTCGCGAATAGCATCAGCAGCTGCAGCCTTAAGCAGGTAAGCCATGCCCTTTCTTGATCCCGCTGACCGCGATCCCGGCGAATACAATCAACAGCTGCAGCCTCAAGCAGATAATCCCGATCTTATCTGCTGCGATACTAATGAGTACGATCAACAGCCGCAGCCTTGAGCAGGTAAGTCAGACCCCCCCTCGATCCTATCCACCCCGGCCCTTGTGAATGCAATCAATAGCCGTAGCCTCGGGCTGCTTCGAGCAGGTTAGCCAGATCCTATTTACCGCGATAACGATAAATGCGATCAACAGCTGCTGCTTCGAGCAGCCTCGAGAAGGTAAGTTAGATCCTATTCGCGCTGACTCCCCTATGCCGCTTCGCTTGCCCTTAGGACTGCTTTGCAGGCAGTGACTTGTAATCAAGGAGCGTTCCATTGCACCCCCCAACTACGAGGCCGGGAACCTGAGGTTTCTGAAGCAGCACACCAACCTTCCTGTTCCACTGTTATAAAGGATTGGTCCGAGAATTCGCGTCATTTCATCATCAATGAGAAGCTGACTGGCGAAACTCTAAATATCGCTTGGTCAAGATTGTCCCCTGATCAGAGGCGCCGTATTGCAAAGCAGACCGCCGACTACATCACGGAGCTTCGAAAGCTCCACTCGCCGCGGGTTCAAAGCCTCACGGGAGAAACTGTGTATTCCACCTTCTTGTTCCTAGCAGGCCCGACCGCACCTCATGGTCCTTTTAGTAGCGATCAAGAACTCTGGGCTGAACTGGACAAGGCACTTGTGAATGTTCCTAAAAAGGCTCGTCAACGTCTTCAGACGATGATGCCAGCCGCAACTCCCTATACATTCACACATGGGGATTTGACAAATGTTAATATTATGGTTGATAAGGGTAATCTCACCGGCATTATCGATTGGGAGACAGGTGGTTATTTTCCCGTGTGGTGGGAATTTACCTCGGCTAGTGTAGGCCTGGGACAGGAGGACAAAGATTGGAAGACTTTACTACAAGAGTATATGCCACAGTTTAAAGAAGCCAATGAGTTTTGGTTGGATTTCTTCTCCCTGTCCAGATATCCGAAGTTGGATTCACGAGCAACGGCTTTCTTCGAGAAAATCAAAGAGTGATGTATATGTAGCTGCGGTGGATTCTTGGGGTCAATTCCCAGCTAATTTGATGACAGGGAATGTATTGACATTCCACCGCCCGGAATAAGCATGAGCTCCTTCAACCGGTAGTTGAAACGGGGAAAACATTATTATTTGATAGATTTGTTGTAATATCGTGGGTATATATGGTATGACTCAACATTCAAAAACCGATGGCATAAGCCAGTCTATTTATCATCCGACATAGTTGGAAGTTAGATGGCTCATCTCTTTCTTGACAAGGCCGCACGGCGGTGTATAGCCTTTCGGCAATATGACAGTCTCATGCTTTCCGCTTGGATTTTGGCCTTTTCCCTTTTGCTCCGGTGCCTCCTTTCCCTTTCTGAACTGTCGGATACCGGTTTGCATGATCGACATCAAACCCAGGTTTGTGTTTACGGAACAGAAGCATGGCGACTCGAGCATCTTCAACACTTGAATGTGCACCGCTTTGAATCTCTATGCTTAAGATTTCCTGGGCCAAGTTTCGTAGGGAAGGTTTTCTCCCATTGCCGTATTTTCTGAAAGGCGGGTATTTGGCAGTATCCCTAATGTCTCGTGGTGGATGAGGTAGTTTAAGAGCCTCAAGGTCGTGCTTGATATCATGACCAACCAGTATGCGGTTTTGAAGAATAGCGTCGACATCTTTCTGAACTTCCTCGAAGTCCCGTGCGAATCTCATCTCCTTCGTGCTGATGCCGCTTACCTCGGTCCTCCAGTTCGTAACCCTCTCCTTTGGCTTGACGTATGAATCATATACTTGCTTGCCATGGAAGTCGACGATACTAACACGTGCCAAGGCAGACTCATAGCCTCCAGGGCCGACTCCTACCATTTCGCAATCAAGGGCAACGTATTTGCCTATGTCGACCCCTTCCGTAAGACCGTGATTAACCCTATCCTTTGTACCGGGGGCCATCATGGAATGGCCTTTGACCCCGAGGTCATACGCCTCAGCCAACGCCTCAGCGGATATGTCGTTGTCCGCAGCCCATAGTGCCAGGGAGGGAGATACGCCAAGTTTTGGCTCTTGCTCAATCCTGGTGCTTTGAACTGCACCCATGGGCTGATGATTACGGTTTGCTTTGTTTTTGGTTTTGGGTACTGGTTTTTTGGATGATTTCTGAGCTGTTGCTTGGGCTTTCTTTGCTCTTTTGGGGGCTGATTGTGTTGATTCTGTCGGCTTTCGCTTCAGAGAGGGCTTGGCGGCAGACTCAGTTTTCAATTTAGCTTGCAGCTTCTTCCAATTCGAGGATAGTTCTGCCATAATTTGAAATAATTATTACCAAGACATTTCTTGAATCTGGAGGATGAAATTCTCGTCGGCCTATTGACACTGGGGGATTATTCTCATGATCTTAGTACGCCAACATGGAATTTCTTAAAGTAGGCAGAAATGCTAAGCCTAAAGGGGCTTGGATCAGTCGCTGAAATAATCTCACCGCCTTTGCGATAAGATATCTCTGGAGACTTCGATAAGATTCTGCCGCCCCTCCAAAACGTTCAACATTCAGACATTCCGTCTCCGGTCATTCTGAAAGCACCCCATCAGTAAAATCCATCAACAACTTCCACGCGCAACGGCTTCCCATCATGGCTGTAAGCACTCCAGGTGGAGAGGCCACCGTCGGATCGGATGCGCCCAAAAAAAAGGGCCCCGCGACACCCGACACCATCATCTCCGGCTGCATCGCCTGGGTCGAGAAAGACGGCAAGCCTCGACGCGCCGAAATTCTTAGCATCAAGACAACCAAGAGTGGGAAGCAGTTCTATTGTAATTTCGATAACTTCAACAAGCGTCTGGATGAATGGGTACCCGTGGCACGAATCGATTTCAATCAAGACGTAGAATGGCCGAATCCAGAGAAGGACAAGCCCAAGGAGCAAAAGAAGAAGGCGCCACCGGCAAACAAGAAGACTCTGGTCTCGAAGAAGGCGCAGAAGCGCCCTACAACTAAGCGAGAACAATCCGCAGTGTCGGAAGCCAGCACACCGCATCCATGGACAGGTATGAACCTTCTCTCGCTCCCATCGTATAAGTCAGATCTGGTACCTAACCATTGAGCTATAGAGTTCGTCGAGTCACAGGAGCAGCGAAAGTCGGCATCGATCGGACCAGAAGGCGAAACTCAGACAACAGATAGTGTGGAAGCTAGTGCGACGCCCGGGCTGGGCGAGGAAATGGACATTGACGACAAGGAGTCGCAAGAGAAGAAGGATGGTCACGGATTCAGTCGCGAAGACGAAATTGAGAAGCTAAGGACGTCCGGCTCAATGACTCAAAACCCCACCGAGGT
The DNA here is from genome assembly GCA_026958235.1 of Clonostachys rosea. Lineage (NCBI taxonomy): Eukaryota > Fungi > Ascomycota > Sordariomycetes > Hypocreales > Bionectriaceae > Clonostachys > Clonostachys rosea. The sequence continues at coordinate 2,693,660 of CP110205.1, forward strand.
CTCGAGAATCAGAAATATTTCCAAGGTCCAATTCGGGAAGAACGACCTCTTCCCTTGGTATTTCTCGCCATATCCAGAGGTGTTCAGCTTAGAAGATGTTATCTACATCTGCGAGTTTTGCCTGGGTTATTATGGCGACGAGTTTTCCTTTGTGAGACATCGCAAGAAGTGCACTCTTCAACATCCTCCTGGAAACGAGATCTACCGGGACGAATACATTTCCTTCTTCGAGATTGACGGAAGGAGACAGCGCACATGGTGCCGGAACCTCTGCTTATTGTCAAAAATGTTCCTGGATCATAAGACACTCTATTATGATGTCGACCCTTTCCTGTTCTACGTCATGACAATCAGGAGCGACAAGGGATTCCATCTCGTGGGGTATTTCTCAAAAGAGAAAGAGAGTGCAGATGGATATAACGTAGCCTGTATTTTGACGCTACCGCAATACCAGCGAAAGGGTTTCGGTCGACTCCTGATTCAGTTTTCCTACGAACTTTCAAGGATCGAGGGGAAGCTCGGCTCGCCGGAGAAGCCCTTGTCAGATTTAGGTCTTCTCAGTTATCGTCAATTCTGGTCGGAGAACATTATCGAGCTTCTGATGGGATACAATGAGCGAGAAGAGAAAGCGACAATTGAGGCTATCTCGACAGCGCTTGCCATGACTACACAAGATGTCGAGCATACGCTTCAAGCTTTGAAGATGCAAGTGTATCACAAGAGCGACCACAAAATCATTATCCCAGAAAAGCTCATTAAGCAGAGGGAGAAGCAATTGACGAAGAAGAGGCGGGTTATTGACCCAGAAAGGATACAATGGAAGCCGCCGGTGTTTACAGCTTCCAGCAGAACTTGGGGCTGGTAGTTGTTCAACCCCACGCCATTACAACCTATACCCACTTAAATAATTTATCTAGGACTGTATATATTTACATTTGCTCCTGTACTTAGCGTTGGCCCAGTGTTTTTCTTTTGTAAGACCCAAGATAGCCCTTAAAATCAACATGTTCGAAAGTGAGACTACTTCTACGGCGTTCAAGCGGTTCAAGGTTCGGACTAGGAATCCAAGGCAAGCCATTACGGTATCAGGTGGATGAACTAAAACCTGGGGAAAGCAGGAGCTTCTTACGCCGTGCCCCACTAGGATATTCCGTCCCCTGTGCTGCGACTTGTTTCGCACTGCTTGCAACTACATCTAACTGGGCCACGTAGGCAGGCAGTCTTGCGCATGCCAATCACCCGAATATGTCTTTGCGAATGCTGGCAGCTAACCTGCTGGTAGCCTTTGGCCCAGCATGGCTGCCCAGTGTTGCAGGCCAACAGGATCCATTGAGCCGTGTCAAGGAAGCATGCCCCGACTATGCTCAGTACGCTGCATATCCACAGTATGGCCCCTTCTCTCCAAGCTCAGACGATGATGAGCTCAGCTAATTGCGTCCAGTCGGCCTCTGAGCACCGGACCCCTTGGCCTACCGTTCCAGCGCCCCGATCCACGATGCCGAACCTTCCACTCCGATGAGATCGAGAGGGTCATTGACGAAGTCACCTCGCGCATTCAGGACCGCGACCTGGCCCGACTGTTCGAGAATGCCTTCCCTTCCACGACCGATACGACTGTCAAATTTCACACCGATGGCAAGAGTACTGGATTCTTCCGCTTCGGGGGACTGAAGAGCTTTGGGGAGGATGGCGCGTGGAAGGGGCCTCAGTCGTTCATCATCACCGGAGACATCATCGCCGAATGGCTGCGAGACTCTACCAATCAACTACGGCCATACCAGACATTGGCTCAGAAGGACCCTGCAATCTTCCAATTACTTCTAGGGGCCATCAATACTCAGTCCGAGTATGTGATTGAGTCGCCGTACTGCAACGCTTTCCAACCTCCACCAATTAGTAACCTACCTATTGCTTCGAATGGCCAGGACGACAAGGTCCATCCCGCTTATGAGCAGAATTTTGTCTTTGAATGCAAGTATGAGCTTGACTCACTGGGCCATTTCCTTGCGCTGGCCAATGATTTCTACGACCACACTGGGTCGACTGATTTCGTCAACCAACGGTGGCTACTAGCCGTCAAGACGTTGCTCCAAGTTCTAGAGCAGCAGTCCCAGCCCGCATTTGATCCAAAAACGGGGAAATACCTTAGGAACGAATACACTTTCCAAAGAAACACGAACATAGGGACAGAAACCCTAAGCCTACAGGGACTCGGCAACCCTTTGAACAGTGGGACGGGGCTTGTCCGCTCAGCCTTCAGGCCTAGCGATGATGCCACGATTCTAGGGTTCTTCATACCAGCCAATGCCATGATGTCCGTTGAGCTCTCTCGTGCGTCCAAGGTGCTTAAGAAGGCGGGCAAGTCCGCCCTGAGCGCCGAGCTCGAGAAATGGAGCACGCAGCTACGAGATGGTGTTATGGAACACGGCATCGTCAAGCATAAGAAATACGGCGATGTGTTTGCTTACGAGGTGGATGGCTACGGCTCCTCCATTATGATGGATGATGCCAACTACCCCTCTCTGCTTGCGCTGCCAGTTATGGGCTTTTGCGACGCTGATGATCCAGTATACCAGAACACAAGAAAGATGATCCTCGAGAAACAAGGCAACCCATACTATCTGGAGGGAAGGGACTTTAGAGGAATTGGAGGTTCGTTCTTCCCACTAATCATCCTGATTGCAAACTGTACTGACAGCATGTAGGCCCGCACATTGGATTGAGAAACGCATGGCCGATGAGTCTTCTAATCCAAGCACAAACGTCGGACGATGACGAAGAGATCAAGGACTGTCTTGATTTGGTCTTGAACTCAGCGAAGCTTGGTCTTGTCCATGAGAGTATCGACGTAGACCGTGCAAGCCAATACACCCGGAGTTGGTTTGCCTGGGCGAATGGTGTTTTTGCTGTCACCATCCTGGACTTGGCAAAGCGAAAGCCTCATTTGATATTCGGCGAAGGTGCCAAACCATACGAGGTTTGACCAGGAGATATAATGTAAAATTGCTTTTCTAGAAACGGGATCTTGGAGTAATTGGAGTATTCAGTGGCGTACATGGTGGGATATGATGTTGGGCCTTGCCGCTGAGCCGGCATGATTTTGGATCTGCGTTGGGTATGCGATTGCGTGCTTCATTTCATAGCCGGGCGATTGCGATTATTGGATTACCTGCCCAGTTGAAGTGCCATACTTTGCGTCAACAAGTGTCACCCGGGCCCATCTTGTGTTGAACCCACAGTTGTCAATCGCGGACAATTGCCCGATTAATAATGTATATTTGAGTCCATACCAGTGACAAAGTAGCTCTTTCCTGCGGCCGGTCGCAGCCTTCCCGCTTTGTGTAACCTTCCGGCGACAGCCTCTTTCCACACCTCAAACCAGCTCACAATCCGGCAGTCATCCTTATGAAAGGCGAGCTATCTCCAGATTCCAGTGCTATGACTGTTGAGCCCCTCCATTCAATCCACATCAACATCAACATGGCCAAGCACGCAATCAACTTCCTCCGCGGCTGGCCGTCCCCCTCACTCCTCCCCGCACATCTGCTCGCCGGCGCCGCCCAGCGACTCCTGACCAACCCCACGGTCTTCGTGCCCGCTCTCCAGTACGGCCCGGACGAGGGCTACAGACCTCTGCGCGAGGGCCTGGCTGCCTGGCTCGGGAGGCACTACAGCGTGGATCCCGACCCGGAGAGGATATGCATCACGGGAGGGGCAAGCCAGAACGTCGCGAATGTCCTGCAGAGCTACACGGACCCCGTATTCACCAGGGCCGTGTGGCTCGTGGCGCCAGTTTTTCACCTCGCCTGTCCCATCTTTGAGGATTCGGGGTTCAGAGGCAGGTTGTATGCGGCGCCGGAGGACGAGGATGGCATTGATGTTGAGGTTCTCGAGGCCAAGCTGAAAGCGTTCGAGGAATTGGAGAGCAAGAAGGGGGATCGGGGGGAGGTGAGAATTGGTCCCATTCTCCTTATATACATTAACTGTTTTCGATATGCTGATTTCCAGAAATGCAGCCCTACAAGAACCCCGGCCCGCTGAGGAAGCTGTACAGGCACGTCATCTATGCCGTTCCGAGCTGCGGCAACCCATCGGGCAAGACAATGTCCCGCAAGAGGCGGGAGGGCCTCGTGCGGCTGGCCCGCAAGTACGACGCTCTCATCATCGCAGACGACGTCTACGATTTCCTCCAGTGGCGCATCCCCTCGGAGCCCGGTGTCTGGCCAGCCGAGATGCCGCCTGAGGCGTATCTCCCCCGGTTATCCGATATTGATCAGGCGCTGGGGATCCCGGAGGGCGGATTCGGGAACGTCGTCAGTAACGGCTCATTTAGCAAGATCGCCGGCCCGGGTGTGCGTACGGGATGGGCCGAGGGCACGAGGGCATTCGCGTTCGGTCTGGCTCAGACGGCCAGTTCGAAGAGCGGCGGCGCCCCGAGCCAGCTGTGTGCCGCGATGCTGAGCGATTTGGTGCACAGCGGTGAGCTGCAGAAGCACATTGACCAGGTGATCCGGCCGAGCTTGCAGAGGAGGCACAAGCTGATGCTGGATACGCTCCGCCAACACCTTGTGCCGCTCGGTGCAGAGGTACGGCATAGTAGTTTACTGGGCGCGGACATCTACGGAGGCTATTTTGTCTGGATCGCCCATAATCTCGGTGTGTCGTCTGATGTGATCAGCAAAGCTGCGCAAGAGGAAGAGAACATGATTATTGGAGGAGGCAACATGTTTGCGGTCAAGGGGGACGACTCGGTCAGGTTCGATAATGAGATACGGCTCACATTTGCCTGGCTGGAAGAGCATGACATTGTCGACGGGGTGGAGAGGCTAGGCGCACTGCTTCAAAGGATAAAGGCAAATCCAGAGCATTATAGAGCTACGGGAGACAAGACAGCACAAGACCAGGGTCGTGTTGTAGATTCTTTCAAGTAAGGGCGACTAAAAAGGATTATAATAGAATTATGATGGATTTCTCACAATAGGCTTCTAAACTAATGCTATGACTTCTTGGCGAAGAAGGACATAATGTTCCCCTGTGCGCCCTTTCCGGTGGGCTTCTTAGCTTTCCCTGCTGATGAAGTGGGAGTAGACGAATTGGATGAGGCGATTGCGGGTTTCTTGGGCGGAGGAGCTTCGTCTTCTGAAAATGACTCCCAGCCGGGCTTTTGTATCGTAACTGATGTTTGTTAGTGAGTTCCCAAGATGAAGCTGTGAATATCTCTTACCAAGGTAGCCTTGTTCATCCATGACGCGCTCTTTCTTCATGACCTTTCTTCTTCCCCTTCTCCGGCCATTGGTGGTCGTGGTGGTGGTTTCGGCCGGTTCTTCCTCCTTCTCCTTCGGTTCTTCCTCTGGCTCAGGCTCCGGTTCGGGTGCCTCTTCCATCTCCTCATCGGCAGGCTCCTCCTCGGACTTCTCCTCCTCGGATTTCTCCTCCTCGTCATCGTCCTCCATCATCCGCCTCAGTTCTTCCTCCCGCTGCTTCCTCGACTTCCTCACAGCGTCCGAGTCCTTGTACTCGGCCTTTTCTTTCGCAATGTCCTCGTCGTCAGCCTCTCCGTCGTCCGAGAGCGCCATCTCGCTGTCCTCCTCCTTTTTCGGCTCCGGCTTTGGCTTGGGAGGCTTCGCTTTGGCAAATGATTGCATAATACTTCCAGATCCCCCTCGTTTCAATGCCGGAGTTGGTTTCGTGGCACTGGAGGTCGGCGTCTCAGAAGATGACGGCGTTTGTGAGCTGGGCTGCTTCTTGAGCTTGGCTGCCGCCGCTGCAACTTCGAATGGTGATGGCTTCTTGGTGGCAGCTGGCTCGGATTTGACAGGAACAATTGGCTGGGCTTTGGGGGGTTGAGCCTTGGCGGGTTGGCTGGTGGTGGAGGAGCCTGGCTTGGGGCGTGCTTGACGGTCCCTCCGCCTCACATTCAAATTCCTGATTGTTCCGTACTTCTCGCCAGCCGTCAGGGGGTCTTCTTTTGAAGTGTACTCGGCCAGTGATTTGGCCACATCATAGAGAAGAGATACGTCCCGCTGAGGGCCGGGGGCGAGACTATACACATGTATTGACACAACCTCCTGGTACTCTGCTAGGGCAGCTGAATTTCCTTCTTGTTAGCATTTAGTTCATTGAAGAGGGCCGGTTAAGTGTTTCAGTACCTTCTAGATTCTCCTGGCGGATCAGGGCCAAGGTCGTCGTGGGAACTGTTTCGGAAAGAGGTTCATGCTCAGGCATTGAGCTGCTCATCTCGACATCCCCATCTTCAGCAGTGTTGTTCTGGGTCTTGGTACCATACACTACATAGGTAGCATGGATCGACTCTGCCTTGATACCATTTTGATAGGTATGATAGTCGTACAGCATTCTATAATTCCGCCATAAGTCATTGATAAATAAGTGAGTCGGGCCATGAGTTTTCTTACTCTTTTGCCGTGTTGACGTGTATCCCGAGCGCTCTGCTGAGAAGTCTATATGTGATCTGGGCTCTGGTTAGTTGGTATCTATATTGGGCTGGGATGAGCTCTGCTCACTGGTTGCTCATCGCTGAGAAGCCGATCGGCTAGAAACTTCTTGTACTCGTCCATTTTTCAACTGGGAATATGGATACTCCTATCCGAATATTATTTGAGTATTATTTTGGGTTCTTTCAAATTCCCGCTTAGAATCTTCCCAAATTCTGGCCTGAATGTTGAATGAAGCCCTTTCAGCATCGAGGTTCCAGCACGACGCGAACCAGCAACGCGGTCTCACGTGCAAGATTAATTAGCTGGCCACTGATTGGCAGGTGCGCCCCACTAACTGCATGGTCCTGCCTGCTCAACCAGCTAATTATTCATCAAACAGGTCTAACCTCTTATCGAGTCTCATCCAGAATTTTAATTGATGGGGCCGAAGCGCACCTGCAGCGCGTCCACCGCGTCTCCGTTGGTCTGAGTGTAGGCTTCACACTCCGACGGCGTACCTCTAACCCTGGGAATTAATTCGGAACCGAATCGATAGCATTTTGAGGCTTTGTTCATTCTTATCACCCGCCCAACCAGCCCAATCGCCCATTCCTTCGCCACAATGCCCGAGAACGATGTAGCCGACTCGACGGACTGGCTTTCGACGTCATTACCTGCGCTGGCGCGAGTCGAGGCATCACTCCGCTGCCAAGTCTGCAAGGACTTCTACGAGACGCCCATGATCACAACCTGCTCACACACGTTCTGCTCGCTGTGTATTCGGAGAGCCCTGTCCAACGACAGCAAGTGTCCAGTGTGCCGTGCGGGAGAGCAGGAGGTCAAGCTCCGCAGCAACTGGTCCGTGGAGGAGGCGGTGGAATCTTTCAAGGCGGCGCGGTCTGCCGTACTGGAGCTTGCGCAACGGAAACCCGACCCGCCACCACCCCGGTCGCCGAAGAGGAAAACGAGAGACGGCGAGGACGGGTCACAGTCAGAGCCTGCGCCTGATGCGAAGAGGCTGCGGTCGTCGGCGAGGTTAAGTCGAAACAAGCAGCCAGTATCATATGCGGTAGCACCAGAGGTTGAAGAAGAGGAGGTTGTGCCAGCTAGCGACACGGAAGAGGATGAGTTCGTCCCTGAACCTGGTAAGAAATATCATTACTTGAGTATAGACTTGGTTACCCCGAAGCTAACTGTTGAAAGCCGATGGCTTGGTTGCCTGTCCCATGTGCCAGAAACGGATGAAGGAGTGGCAGGTTTTCGGGCATATAGAGTCGTGTACTGGACCTTCAACGAAGAAAGAAAGCACAAATACGACGCAGCTGGGCGCTACAGGGCGGACACATAACACAACCTACGAAAGGCTACCGGGTCTGAGTTACGGCTTGTTCAAGGAAAATGCATTGCGCAAGAAATTGGGTGACCTAAAGATACCCAACCACGGACCCCGACAAATTCTTGAGAAACGACATAGGGAATGGGTGACGCTGTGGAACGCCAACTGCGATGCGGCACGACCAAAGAATCGTATGCAGCTATTACAAGAACTTGATACGTGGGAGAAGACGCAGGGAAGTCGTGCGCCAACCACAGGCCGGGCAGCTCAGAATGCTGCTCTAATCAAGGACAAAGATTTCGACGGTGCCGCCTGGGCCACACGACATAATGACTCATTCCAGGATTTGATTGCTAATGCAAGAAAGTCACGTATGGAAACCAAACAAAAACCGAAGACGGATGAGAGTCCTGAAGCCCCTCCCCCAAAGGACAGCATACCTCAAGAAATTGCCGAAGCAGTAATAGATGTGACTCCTAGCTCTGTACATCTACAGACGCTCGACACCAATGAAAATAAATTACCCACTGGATCAGGAGGGATCCCTGGGCTGATAGAAGGAAGCAACAGTACAAGTACAAGTATATTGGTACCAAATGTCCAGCAGGTATCTGAACATTCTTCTGGGGAAGCAAATACTTAATCTACCCGCAATTAACATCGACAATGTCCCAGGACCCTATCGTCCGTTCAAACTACATGTATCCATGATTAACGTCTAAAAGTATCACACCAAACAACGGTATGCCTTTGTAATGGCCATGAAAAAGGCCGCCCAAGTCTTATAACTCCACATAATTAGCCACCAATAGAGAATAGTAGATAGCTTTATACCATCGCATCGACTAGTTGGCCAACAATTCTGCTTCCTTCTCTGGTTGATTCTCGATTGACAGGTTCGCAATGCCTGTCTCTGAAGTGGGCGTTTGTGCCTTCTCCCTCGCTGGCTCGTCTGCCACAGGCACCTCGGGAAGCTTCTCCAGCTTCTCGAGCGCCTCGGCCTCCTCCTTCTGGCGTTGCGCTTCCTCCTTGGCGCGCTTCGCCGCCGCCTCCTTTTCCTTCTCCAGCTCTTCCAGCGCCTCCAGCTCCTCGTCGATCTCGGCCTCGTCGATGGGGGCACCGACAGACTCGGCAAGAATGGCCGCCACCTCGTCTGCCGTGCCCATCTGCTCCCTCAGCCGGTCCATGACGCTGTCCACCTTCTCAACGCCTCCTGTCGCCGCGTTGAGAGTCTTCAGAACGCTGGCGGAAGACTCCATCACTTTCAGGAGCTGCACCTGATCGGCGGCTTGCTGGATCTTGTTCGCCACCTCCTCGAGCTGGTTCAGGGTGGTGTACCGCGACGCCAGAGACGCCTCGGCGATCTTCTTTGATTTTAGGGCAGCGAGCGCGGATATCTTGTGCTTGCGCATGACGGCAGACCTGGCGGTCTGCTCCAGCTCCTCGACCCGTGTATTGAGGAGGGAAATCTGGTGCTTGAGATTGGCCGTGAGCTCCTTGATCGATGCGACGGTGGCGTCCTCCTCCGTCAGCTTCCTATCTCCATCGCCGCCGCCCTTGATGCGCACCGTCTGACCATCGTACTCGACCGTCTGCTTCTCCCGAGCGAGGAACCTCAGGAGCACGTCGATGTCCTGCTCCGACAGCCGCTGGCCGGGGACGAGCTCCGTGGCGAATGTGGCTTCGAACTGGGTCTTGGTGAAGACGCGATCGAAGATGGACGTCTTCCCCGCCATCCTCTCGCTCAGCTCCGCAGCCGCCGACTCGAGGTTCTGCATCGCCACGTACCGGCCTGTTGGCAGCGTATCCTCCCCCCTCGAAGGATCGACCACGCCCAGCTGGCGCAGCGTCCACCCCACCACGGTCCAGGGGAGCTCTCCCCAGCCGCGCTGGTATATGTTTGTCTGGGCCTTGAGGAAGTCGTTGAGGGGGACAAGGTTCTTGGCCGCGACCGCCTCTCGCACGACGGTCCCCAGCGCCAGCGGCTGGCCGAACTGTCTGCTCTCGAAATGGCGTAGGATCGAGTTGTCGATCTTGAGTATCAGGGGGCTGGATTCGGTGTTGTACTTAGAGAGGATGCCCTGCGAGGCAAGGTGGGATAGGGCTTGGTTCCATGCCGAGATGTTGGCTTGGTACCCATCGGGGTTCAGCGTTCGCTGTGGTCTGAAGTCTGAGTATAATGCAGGGAGCCGTGACCTGTCGATGCCGCGTCAGCATAGTAGAGAGACAACCAGCTCGGGCTTCATTGTAGGGGATTTGTGCATACTTGCGGAAGTTGCTGTCGTGCTGGTTAAGATAGTCGGCAAGCTCGCCCATGATGCAGGCGAAAATGGGGCAGCCAAACCCTGAATCAAAGATTTCGGTGTGTTTTCGGGTTGATCAGGGTAAAAACTGTCGGTAAATGGGTATCAAGTTAGGATGAAAAACAAAAACGCCGAGAATTAGATGCTATTGTTTCCTGGCACACGAGGGCGCGCACGCGGACCAAGAGGCAGAGGCTAACGTTAGATGCCGAGTGACGTTGGCGGCCTTATCCGTTGTGCTTCTGCTTATCAGCGCCATCCAACACCCCACCATTGTCCATTATTCAACCCAATCATAACCTCACCAAAGAACAAAGCCATGGAGAGTACCTTGGCAAGCGACTGACATAAAACATGGCACATTTAGACAGTTCAGCGCTGGATCTCTTTTGCTATTGTGTTTAGTTGAAAGTAAGGTCCCTGCTGTACGTGAGAAGAGCTTTGGTGTGCAAGGTTTAATTTCACCCATTTGCTTGGTACCTACCCAATTTAACTGGGATTGCTCAACTCCAGCTCCGACCAGGAGGCTGGCTCTTCAACTTCGTGCGGCTAAGGGTTCCCACGTTTGATACCTGCCTAGTGATAAGTAATTTTCACTACCTCATATGCATGGACATTCATTCTCGAGCTAGTGCATACCCTTGTTTGGAATTACTGATTATATATATTCGAAAGCCACTTATACGCTGGTAAGCCAATCCATATATTTCATCATTGCTCATAAAATCTACCGTAACGAGCTGTCAAGTCGAGACATTACATGCAGATATTTGTAAGTTGTCGTTTCGCGGCGCTCCTCAAGTGCATAGCGTAATCAAGCCGGCACAACCATACAGGAAGCATAGCTTCTCATCGGCATCATGTGAAGAAACAAAGTGTTAGTAGATTAATATACTTTGTATTTTACAGCCATGATGCCCCTGTACGCCATCTATTCGTAATTCGAGTCGCTCCCAACTCTGATCAAAACCCTGCCTTGCCATTCTCTCCCGTCCCGTCGTCCCGCAGAGGCGCCGTCTCAATAACGCTCTGTGGCCTGCCATTGCTCGGCCGCCTCCGTCTCATATCCGTCAGAGCCTCGCTCTCCTCGTCTATTTCGTCATCCAGGTCCTCGTCACTCGCATCGTCCAGATCGTCGTCTACGAGGTCGAGCTGCTCCGCGATGGTGCGCGCAAGAGAGGTGACGAATTGGTTCGCCTCGGTATATCCCGATATGCCCGTCTTGGGGGGATTCGCCGAGTAGATGTTCCGTGCGTGGTTTATGCATCGCTGCCCGGGGATATACTTTGCCTGCTTGACCCATGCCTCCGCGGCGAGGGCACTCCACATTGCAGACTTGCGGCTGCGGGCCCCCCAGTGCCAGCTGCCGACACCTTCTTTACAAGAATACGCGATTGCTAAACGCTCCTTGGCCAAGGCTTCTCCGATGGGGCCGAGAATCTTCAGGTCGAGCAGCCGTGTACCCCACCTGCCCGCATCGTCGATGTTGTTTCCTCCCCTGATTCTCAGAAGCTCGATGCCGAGGATCAAGCTTCGTATCGCGCCGTAGGGCGAACTGCAGCGCGTGTGGTATGAATACACTGCAGATTCTAGCATCTGGTCCACGGTTTCCGCTCTGGCTTTGGATGTGAGCTGGTGCGGGATCATCAGGAGACTGAGCGCCGCCATCTCATTCGCAGCAGCCTGGTATTTCCAGGCCTTTGCATCGGCAAAGTCCGCCCGCAACAGGTCATAAGTCGAGTATGCCAGCCTCCAATCCCGTAGCATGAACGCGTAGTCTGCCAATTTCCTCATGATGGCCTCCGGCGCCTCCGCCCTATAGAATCCCGACATATCATAATTGTCGGTGCCTCCTACGTTGATCGAGGACCGAGAGTTGCCACCAAAGCTGGCCCACTTCCTGGATAGATTCATAAATCGACCGGCCAGACCCCTCCTACGTGAGGCGACCTGGTCATTCCAGATAGAGACGTTGCGCTCCATTTTGGGCAAGAGGGACAACGTGACCAACTCGCGAACAAATGTCCTGATGGCAGTAGCATCAGATTCAAATATATATCGTAAGGGGTCTTCGAAGTCTTCCTCATTCTCGCTGCGGCGGATTTCTGCCAGCTCTTCCTCTGCCGGCATCCAGTCGCTTCGCGGGATCGGGATGCTATCGTCGTCCGTCTCTGCACTTTGACTACTACGCAGTCGCAGAAGATGGCAATCTTGTCCAAAATGCCGCCTCATCTGCTCATAGAGGGCCATCGACCGAGTAATATCGTCATTTTCTTCGTCGTGAACTAGCACATAAAATCGTAGGTAGTCACCGTCGACCCACGGAGGGAGCTTCTTGGGCCCTGTGCTGGTTTCGTTGTATATCCGACGCAGTTCTCCCACCGAGTCCTCCGAACCGGCTGTAACAGCGACAATGCAAGCCACGGGGTGAGTGAAGGTCTCATGCGGAGCAATAGGCATCGCTGAGAGAAGCCGCCGTAAATAGAGCGCATAGTATGGAGACGTAGCCTCGGTGTCTAGTCCTTGAGTAGAGGACAGAGCGGCGTGAAAAGGTGAGCTAAGAAATGACTCCTCGGCAAACGATAAATGACGGCTGACAACCGACTCGACATCCACCAGTGCCTTTTGATCCCGCGTGAGGGCCGGTCCCTGCTTCTCTCCGTTCTTGCCGTCACCAAAGCCACCCTGCATCAAGCTGGGCGTCCTTGTCCTCGTCCCCGGCTGGTCCACGTTCTCACCAAACTTGGTGAATCGGAGGGAGAACTCCTCCGCTATCTTGCTCACCCCGTTGCTATCCCGAACCGACACCTTACCCTGGATTCGCTCACCAAACGGTCTTAAGAGCTCCCAGAAGCCCTGCTGGAAACCCTTCTTCGCGGCAAGCTCCTCCACGTCATCGGAAGCGTAGATGGCGACATGGGGGACAAACGCCTTGAGCATGAGGTTGACCGGATCACCGGGGTTCTCGCCAATGTTGACGTCAGGTAGCGACCTGCCCGAGGGGGGTCCGAAGATGGTAGAGGAGAGCACTCGTGACGGCGACCCGTGCCCCGCGGGGGACATTGGCCTCGATCCCGGCGGGGACAGCGTGGACGCATACAGAGACGCAGCCGACGGGTGGTTCCGCCTGAACGCAATGGTCGTTTCCGAGTCGGACATGGAGAGCGGGTCGCCGGTCAGCGAGTGCGCCATGCTGGGCAGCTTGATGGCGGCGGCCGAGGCCGGGGCTGGGAGCGCCTGGATCGGTTCCGTCGGCGGGGCGTCATCGCTGAGAGGCTGTGTCATGAATGCGGCTTGCTCGGGGATTGCGGCCGGGAGAGTTCGTCTTGTCTCTGCTAAGCCTTCGCTGGGCTCTTCAATGGTTGGTTTTAAGGAATGGTCGCTACCTCGTAGGGTGCATGAGGCGCGCAAAGCGTAATCTGCGTGATCCCGAAAGGCTGGGTAGAACTCCGGATCCGCATGTTCCTTCAGGGCTCGTATCTCAGCATTGGAGGGGGGTTCAAAGACTCCTCAAACCAAACAAAGCGAACCTCGGGCGTGACGGGCGATGGGGGGGATCACCATTCGGACTCTTGAAGTCGCCCAACGCCGTCGCTTGACAGCGGTTAGCCCCACATCGTAGTATCGGGGCCCATCAAGGCACTTTACGATCCGGCTATCTGCATAGCAGAGACATGGCCCAGGCTTCGTGCATGTGAAACTTTTGGTTTGCGAAGGCAACTTTTCCCAAGCCATTCCAGCAATACGAAACTCAAACAAGTAAATTAGATTCGTCATGCCCGAAGATCTCACAAACTACCTCGCCTCGCGATATCTCGTTGCAGACACCAAGCCCAGCAAGAAGCGCAAGCGCAAGCAGGCACCAGCCGCGTCCGGGCTGCTGATCACCGACGACGACGATGGATCATGGGGCAGCAAATCAGGTGCTGCCCAAGACGACGACGCCGATGGCCCCGTGACTGTAACAGGGAGAAGCTCGGAGTTTCGCAAAGCCAAAAAGAGCAACTGGAAGGCCGTGGGCGATAATGGCGAGGCAAGCAAGGACGACAGCGCGGAGGCCGATGCCATTCTCGCGGCTGCTGCGGCAGAACAGGACGCTGCGCGCGAGAAAGAAGACGAGATGCCCGTGGTGGATGACTCGAGCGTGGTCAAGATGAGCGACGGGACACACGCAGGGCTGCAGAGCGGCGCCGCCGTCTCAGCACAGCTTAAGCGACGTCAGCGCGAGGAGCGAGAAGAGTTCGAGCGCCACCAAAAGAACGGCAAAGAGGCGGAAACAGTCTATCGTGACGCGACGGGCCGAAGAATAGACATCTCCATGAAGCGTGCAGAGGCGCGTCGAGCAGCCGTGGAAGCGGAGGAGAAGGAACGTCAAGCCTTGGAAGACTTGAAGGGTGACGTCCAGCTAGAAGCAGCAAGAAAAAGGAGGGAGCAGCTGGAGGACGCAAAGACTATGGCTTTCGCAAGGAGGGCCGACGATAAGGAGATGAATGACGAGCTCAAGGAGCAGGAAAGGTGGAACGACCCCATGATGCAATTCATGACAGAGAAGAAGAGCACCAAGCCCAAGGGCAAGTCAAAACACCGACCCATTTACCAAGGGGGCGCACCTCCAAACCGGTACGGGATCAAGCCCGGTTACCGGTGGGATGGGGTCGACCGAAGCAATGGCTTCGAGGCCGAGAGATTCAGGGCAATCAATAGGCGTGAGATGAACAAGGGGCTGGAGTATTCATGGCAAATGGACGAATAAGCGGCGCAATATGATATATGTTTTCATTGGAGATACCCTTAAAACACCCAAGTGTGTGTAATTATTACTTATTCCGCAAATAGTCCCAGACTGCTCCCAACTCGGTTTATAAAAATGAGCTTCCTCAACGCTAGCAGATTATGTTTTCTGTTTCTTAAGTGATTCGCTATGACCTTTTCTCCCAAAGGTCCTCGCTATGGGCAATCCTTCTGTCTAGAATCTTGCCGATGTCGACAATATTCAGAACTCTATTTCAAAGCACCTAAAGTAGGCAGTTCCAGATATCGTCAAACGATGCCTAGTCTAGGACTGCCAAGTTGACAGAGCAGCTACCTATTTCTACGACGGAGTCGCTTGTCCGGTCCATAGTCGCATGTCACCTTGACTAGGTCGATCCAGTCTTTCTTCAACATCTGGCCAGGCTTGTCTCCAATCCGCCCAAGGAATGGCTTGATCAGTTCGCCAATAGTGATTCCCTCGGGGGGGATCTTTTCCACGATTTCCCATGCCTCGATTCCCTTACCTGCTGATGACACAGGGGATGCACCTGAGAAGGCGCTGTTAGCACAGTTCAACAGGAGCTTCTTACTGCTGTACTTACTTCCTTGTCCAGGGTTGGGGCTACCCGCCCGAGACGCTGATGGGGATCCCTGGCCGCTTCCAATGACCTTAATCTTCTTCTTCTTGATCTTGGCACCAGCACCGTCAGACATCTCACCTGCGGTCGCCTCTCCGTCGCTACCAGAGCCAGCGCCACCGGTCTTCAGCTTGCGCATGTGCATGGGTGTTCCCGCGCGACTTCCACCAGCCGGAGTGGCCGTCTTCTTGATCTTCTTCCTCGACGATTCGTTTCCACTAGATTCTGAAAGGGTCGGGGAGCCTGCTCTTTTCAGGCTTTTGCTCTTTGCCGGGTCAGGTTTCGGCTTGCCTTGTGTGCCGCTCTTGCCATCTTTGTCTTTGTCTTGATCCTTGCTGTCGTTCGTACCCTTTCCATCTGCTTGGTCTTCCTCCTCCTTTACTTCTTCCTCATCATCAGATGATTCGTCAGCAGACTAAGGTGTGGAATGTTAGCCCTGTCTCTCGCCAGAATGTAGAAATAGCACTAACCGAACTATCCCAGGGGTTCTCCTCTGAGTTCTCACTCTCATAAACATCTTCCCTATCGCGCTTGATGAGAGCCTTCTTGGTAGTTTTACCATACTTCTTCCTCTCCAGCTCTTCCCGCAACTGATCCTTCAGATCCCTGTCAA
The DNA here is from genome assembly GCA_026958235.1 of Clonostachys rosea. Lineage (NCBI taxonomy): Eukaryota > Fungi > Ascomycota > Sordariomycetes > Hypocreales > Bionectriaceae > Clonostachys > Clonostachys rosea. The sequence goes on from CP110205.1 coordinate 2,709,736, forward strand.
CCTCCTGCTCATCGCCATCACCCCAAAGATTAGCACCAAGCTGCTCACGACGGATCCGGTCTTTCGATTCCTTGGTATCTTCATCATCGTTCCTTTCGAAGTTGACATTATCATCGTCATCCTGGAACTCATCTCCAGATACATCCAATTCGTCATGTTCGAGCTTTTCTTGTCTCGTTGCATTCCTGAAAGTGGAACTCTCTGTCTTGACCATGGTACCTTTACCATATAGCATTCGGCGGGTGGCCTCCATGTCGGCAGCCTGTGCTTTCTGATCCTCATTCTTCATCACCCATCGTCCAACGTCGACTTTACGGTTCATGAAGGCCTCGGCCTGGTCGATCGTGAAGGGTTGGAAAGGAGGCTTGGACGAGAATTTGTACCACTTTTCCAAGGGTAGCATTCGAAAATAATGTCCATCAATCCTGAAAGCAACCGTGCTCTCAGAGAGCGCAGCCACGTAGTTGCCCACCCACACATTCTTGCCATCCGCATCCTCCAGATGCCAAGGAAGGGCCTCTTCATATCTCAGGTCAGACTCCTTCTTGGCTGCCTCGGTCTTGTGTGTCCGATGAAACATGGTCTTTTCCTCCTTTTGCTTCTTTTTCGGTTTTGGGTTGGGGTCTTTGGCTACTGGGGCGATCTTGGCCTGGTCAATCGCTCGTTGTGCTTCCTTATCCGCCTTCATCTGAGCCATCCGCTCCCTTTCAGACTCGTCAACCGGAGGAGCCTCGGGCTCGTCAGTACGGATAGCTCGGCCAGCTGGCGGCTGTCGGGCGTCTCGGCGTTGAAGCGTGACTGGGCGCGCAAACTCATTCTGGTCGGTTGGATCAACAGGCTTGTCACCCATCTTGGATTGGGCAAATTTCATGAGGTGAAAGCGCATCCCTTGTAAAAGCTCCTTCTTCGTCGTCAAGATGGGGATGTCTTGGGCTCCTTCGGGCTTTGGGTCCATCCAACCATCGTTTGCTAGGCGTCGCTGAGCAAGACTCTTTTGCGCGCCATTCTGGGCATTCGATTTCGGAGCAGGAGGAGGAGGAGCAGCATTCGGTCCGCGCCGTGGGGCTACCATAGGATTCGCTGGCTTCCTTCGCATAGGGCGCAATGGGTTTGCCTTCTGCATGGGAGGCCTTGGGGCGCCGTTTGGCCTTCCGGGCGGTGGAGCGCTCATCGCAGCGAAGCGATGGGGTGGATGTGCATATATATATTGATATGACTGGTCGGAGTCTTCGTCAATGGCCGCAGGCGTGCTGGGACTGAGAGGCAGGTTGTTGAGTCGAAGCCTGGCGCGACACTACTACGTTGGGTCAACTTCACGGGGCTCGCGAGGCAGACCAGCAGCGCGGCGCAAAGCCCGGCAAGGTTTCTTTACGTCAGCAGAGCTAGAAGTAGGCACAGAAGTGCTCGACCGAAGTGCTCAATCAGGCAGCTGCATAAGGGCCTCGAGTGCCAACAGAGGAGAGAACCAAGAGACGTGGACAAAGGCACGATGGATGGATGGAGGATGGAACAAACAGCAGCAGTGCCGACACTCTTCTAGCCCAGAAATAGATATGACGGAGAAAGGCGTTGGGTGAGGCAGGGAGAATTAAAGTGGGGAGGAGCTACCTGGTCACTCATTAACCCGGCATACTGTATTGAGGTACTTGGCGAACACGAATCTCGAGGTAGCACAGGTCCAATGCTGACCTTGTCACCGAGCATTGTTCTTCTATTGTGATTTTATCTTTGAGGTACAAGCCCTTTCTAATCAGAGTTTTAATCAACATGCCCCTTGCAATGCTCAAATGAGCAGCAAATAAACGCTTTTGCAATAGTACATGATGCTTCATTCTGTCGAGGTACCTGCCGATGATCGAGGATCGGTATCGAGGTACATACCTGCCTACCTACCCTAGATGGCTAAATGGAGCACAGTCATGTTTCGCCTGGCAGCGTACCGGTTAGCAGACAGCAGGCCTTGGCCATTGCTGTAGATGTGCAGGTAGAGCGAGCGCTGGCAACTCTCTTCCGCCACGACTCGCAGCTCAATACTACATACTACGGGGGGGATGAGCAACGCATTACATCAGGCGCAAGGATCCACCCCAGACGCACAAAAGCGACTCGCTCAATCTGACGAAAGTTCTCCTCCTGCTGCAGCTCAGTCTGCCCACTGGGTCAAAGAGGGGCACCATGCCTGATTAGGCTTTTCGGCTGGAACATAGCGAACACGCCTGTCGAATCAGCGTGCTACTGCTTTCTTTCAGAGCCACAACAACCTGAGATTCTCTGCCCATTCTCCCTCAGACAACAACACCATTACAATCAACCCATACGCCTGTCCGTCCATCAGATCGCGCATGCCGAATACCCCTTTGCATCTCCTCCAAGAGTCTCACGGTGCTCCTTGGTCGCCGGATTCATGTAAGAGTACTTCAGAGCAGCTATCACTCAAGCTTTCAGCTTCCAATACAAGAGTCTGTGGAATACATTTTCTCACACAACATACGCCACCCGAAAGGGAGAAAAAAAGAAAAAAACGGGAAATAACCCACTTCATATTGCCTGCCGGGTAAAACCATGTAATAAAACCAAAACCAATCAACCAACAAGCAAAGTATATTGAGTCCTCCCAACCTGTCAACTCACCAACAGCTCTCTGCCTCGTCAGCTCGGCTTCAAAACGCAACCATGGATACTGTTCCCACCTCTTCCACGGGACGATCAGGCCCAGGCCTCGAAGACCAATTGCGGAATCTGATTCTCACAAATGGACCGCCAGGTAGCCAATCTACGCAAGAGCCCGCAGCCTCCCAGCCAACTGCCAACCCAGGTGATGTGAATGACCACCATAAAGCCAAAAAGAGGCCGAACCAAGCACAGCGGCGTCAGATGAATTCCCAGTTCAATATCCCAATTGACCCCCGGGCTCCAGCATCTCCCGAAAGCCAGAGACATGGTCGTGGTAATTCTGGTCCAGGAGGTCAGAGGTGGCATAACCAAGGCCCTGACCCCAGGCAAACAGACTCGCACCAGCATGGAAATGCAAACCATTTTCATAACAACACCATGCCATCGAAGCCCTATGCGCATGGTCATGGCCCTCACAATAACCAGTCTTCTTCTGGTTACTACTCTCCCCATAATAAACGTACGCAGCGGGGATCTTTTGGGCAGCAATCGCCTTCCAGCTGGCGCGGCTCTCATTCCAGCCCATCTCAGCAGCCTCGCAGGCTAGTCTTCCGTCCTGAAGAGATTGTGAATCAATCGGCCTTTTTGGAGCAACTTAGCTTCCAGGTCGTCTCTGGTTCAGAAATCGAGCGAGCCGAGATTTCTGAGAAAGAAGCGTTCCGAATGAGAATTGAGAGTATCATCAGGGATGTTATAACACAGCATGAGCAAACACTTGCCCAGCGATGGGACTTTCCGTCTCCCTCAGTTGAGCTCAAATGTTTTGGTAGTCTGGCCTCCGGATTCGCAACCAAGGCGTCGGATATGGATTTGGCTCTTCTCTCCCCATGCTCGGGGATTCCGCCAGATGCCAAAGAATCCCCTATTCCTCGCCTCATTGAGAAGGCACTTCTCGATGCTGGATTGGGTGCTCGACTACTGAGTCGTACACGTGTACCTATCATCAAGCTCTGTGAAAAACCTTCACAGCAATTGTATGATGACTTATCTGCGTATCGCAAAGCCTGGGAGGATGGACTTCATGATATCCACGACGGACAAGAGGAGGATGAAGTAGAACCCGAAACTCCCGGCAATCCAGCGACAGAGGAACATGAGGAACCGGTCGCAGAGTCTCCCAGAGCAGACAATGCCATCTTAAAATCTGACGAGTTCGAGATTCCCTCTCCCCACGGTGGAGAGCCGCAGCGATTTTACCTCAGGCAAGGACCTAAAGCCAGCATCTCGGCGTACTCGACTCTTGCAAAGCATGTGTTACGCAAGGCTGGTGGGCGTGACGTTCGTGGAGCAACCTCGTATAATTTCTCCGACCACGAATGGGATGTTTTAAGCAGGGTCTGTGCAGCTTTTGTGCGTGGTCTTTCTGACTCGGAGCTGCGACAAAGACTCCAAAGTTATCCATCTCTTCAATTCAAATCTGGGCACAATCAACCAGACCGACACTCCATGAAGGCAGTATCGTGTCAGATCGAGGGAGAGCAGTTTCTGCTTGACCTCAATCGCCTCTGTGAGAAATCCGGAGTCGATATTCGCCAATTCCAGACCGACCAAACAATGATGGCCTGGTCAGAGTTACAGTACCGAACTGACTATGGTGTCGACCCTGTGCAATACACCAGGGAGGTCCAGAATGCCTTGGAAAGACTGAGAAAGGTCCCCTTCAGCCGGATCATTCTGCTGGAGCAGGGGCCCGGTGAAACACCCACATCATACCACATTCGGGCTTCCAGCGCCCTTGATGAACTCGTAAAGGAACCCGGTCGGAACGCTAAAAGCCTCGAACGAGCCACAGTTGGGCACTATATTTCTGGCATCTCGACGCATGAGATTCGGCTCGCGCTCGAGGCCGAGTATGAGAGAGCGTCGCAGAAATGGAGTCTCGATACAGTTTCCCGCAGGCATAAGGCCCTCGCCCTGGCTCGTGAATTAACCAGGACTCTGGAGAAGGGTGTTTACAAATCGGAAAATGTTGCTGATATCCAAGAGTATATCAAGATACTTCGGACACCGCCACAAATCACAGCTGATGGTCACATCGATGATCCCGTCGCACCAAAGATATCAGCACTGGTCTCCCGGGTGAGAGCCGTGACGGATCCGCACGCATTGACTCGCAATCAGCAGAATCAAAAGTACAAGGACCAATTAGAGTTTCCAAGCTCTGGGTGCGGTGTTCAGTGTGATATCAACTTCTCGGCTCTGCTCGCACTACAGAATACCATTCTTCTACGCTGTTATTCGCTCACTGACCCGAGGGTGCGACCAATGGTGCTATTTGTGAAGCACTGGGCCAAGATGAGGGGTATCAATTCAGGTTATCGAGGCACTTTGAGCAGCTATGGCTACGTTCTCATGGTGTTACACTATCTCGTTAATGTGGTGCAGCCCTTTGTGTGCCCCAATCTACAGCAGCTTGCCCCACCTCCACCACCTGGCATATCACCAGCTGATATCGAGAAAAGTACTACACTTTGCGGTTACCGTGTTAATTTTTGGCGCAACGAAGAAGAAATTATGCACTTGGCTTCTCTGAATCAGCTAAATAGGAACACTGAGTCAATCGGCAGTCTCTTGCGAGGCTTCTTTGAATATTATGCCCAGAACAACTTCCTTAGCAACAGACAAGGCAAAGGTTTTGACTGGGGACGAGATGTTCTCAGCATTCGTACACCTGGGGGACTCGTTTCGAAACAGGAAAAAGGATGGACTGGGGCCAAGACAATCTACGAGCCACAGGGCGACGCCGCCCAGACTACAGAGCCGAAGTCGCCTCAGCCCGCAACAGATACTGAGACCCAATCAGCAAAGCCCCGTGGAAAGGCCGGGGACTTCAAGGAGGTACGCCTTCGGTATCTCTTTGCCATTGAAGACCCGTTTGAGCTCGATCATAATGTTGCTCGGACCGTCACACATAACGGCATCGTATCCATTCGTGATGAGTTCCGGCGGGCATGGCGGATAATCAAGCAATCTGGATCCGGGGCAGTCAATGAAGACCTCTTGCTAAACTGCCAAGATGAGCAGCAGCAGCCACAGCAGCAGCAACCACAAGAGGGGGCTGCAGTTTCACTTTCAGATGTCATGCTTGACATCCATGGTCCTGGAACATTTGAAGATCAATTGAAGATCAAAAGTGAATTAAAGAATAGTTGTAACCCATGTTTGAGGGCAACCTGAATGATGAAGAGAGTTTGGACGTGTTATGAACTGATGGTTTATGAAGGATATGGCTGATGTCAGGGAATCGTGTGTATTTCGGGATGTTACGAATGGCCTCTATGTCTAGGATCGCCAGCCGCCGTCTTGGCTTTCAAATCATATCTATCTCTTAATTCTATCTTTTCTCATTCTTCATCCGCAAGTAAGCTGAAGATGCTTCCTCCCGCTCCGACCTTTGGTGTTGCAAACCGTTTTGTCGGTGGATCGTTGCCTTTATTCTCTTTCTTCCTCTTCATTCGTGACTTCTTCTCTTTGACTTTTCTGATAGGGATATCAACAAAATTCCGTAGTAAATCCAAAATCTCGAGTGCTAGCTTCTGTCGCAGCAGTTCCTCCGTTCTTTTCACTGATGGAAAGTCTGTAAATCCAGGAAGGGGTTTGAGAGCCTCATGGAGCTCCCTTGCTTCTGTTGACAAATGAGCCCACGCACCGTCTGGCACAAGGGATAAGATTTGCTTTAGTATTCTGAAGGAGTATAAAGAAGCCTGTAAATGAGCCGTAATGTGAATAGTGTCCCAAGGAATTTTAGGGTTGGAGGCAGGCTTGGCATTTTCTGACGATTGCGTCAAGATCTGGAGAACATGTGATTGCTTCTCTTGTTCCTGACATTCTTTTATATTCAACGCCATGCAGAGAAGTGTCCAGCAGGAGATGTCGTCAATCCCATCGACGAGATCTTGTGTCCGCTGCAAAGTCTGCAGAAGGCTTTGAAGCAGCTCTATGGCTTCTTGCCGAGGAAACACGCTGACTTCTCTGCCTTTGTGGCCCACATTCTGGACCCTTCTATACTCATGAACTGTTGAGTTGGAGCCTGGGACTAGCCACCTGTATATGGAGTATGCGAGCTGTCGAATGGGAGTACATGGTTCCCACGCGCTCCCTCGTAGGGGGTTTTCTATCAACACAGGAAGGAATATGCGGCTTTCTGAGCTTGCATCGGCCGGAATGTCCTCTATGGGGTTTCCAAGTTGCAGAACCAGTTCTGATATTCTCGGGTCGAGGTTGCGCAATTGCACGGTCTCTCCTTGGGTTGTGACGGGCAAGTTGGCCAGTTCATGCTGCAGATATTGCTGGCAGAACCTGTTATACTCGGCCTCGTCAGGGATCAGGGAGGAGCAGTTTTGAACAAGCTGAGATATGCTGGCATGTGGATCACGATAGACCTCATATCCAAACCTACAGATGTTTCCACCTGAGGCCTTCAGGCCCAGCCTCTCGCATATCTTTTTTGAGTCATAGACAAGGCATTTCCAAGTATCTGTGGCACTAGCGTGAATGTCACGGAAAAAGACGACTCTCCCTTGGCCGAGATCATGGACCAGCAAATCCGAGTCCGAGGTGAGGACAATCCCCCCATGCGCGGCAAGGTGCTGGGCACAGAAGGCATCCGCCTCGCCTGGCACGAGACTCACAAGGTGACGGTACCTGGGGCATTGGCCAAGTGCGTCAATGATGGCGGGGACAAGGAAGCTCGGTGGTACAAGTTGTTTATGGTTGCTTGGCTGTTTGGTTGTGAAGAGGTCAAGATTGTCTTCGGCTGTGCCATATAAGTGTCTGCTGTCGCAACCTTTGGGGGAGTTGTTGCAGAATTGCATGAGCTGAATAAAGAGCTTTGCCGACCTGTCCATACGGACATCGCGTTTTCCAACAGGCAGATAGGCGTCAAAATAGATGGCATCACTGGGAAGAAGCTATCAGTCAAATGGACCCAAAGTCGTTTGTCGTGACCTGACTTTTATTTAATAAGTTGGCCATTCTTACATTTCCTTAACCTGTAGAGCGAGAACATCGAGCCATTGGATTACAGCTCGGCCTAGCAGATCATACGAGGGCTGGGATATCCCATTAGATCTACAAATAGAGAGAATGGCGTAGGCCAGCGCCGGGCCATCAATGACGACATGCTGATCTTTGAGAACCCCAGACACGCCATATGGCTGTAGGGTAGCTGTAAGGCCTGTGATGCCCATCGTGATGGCACGGGCCTGGAGTGGTGGGGGTCAGAATTTCCCGAGCCCCCGGACGAGGCGGTTTGTGCTTGCTGGGACACAACTAGGGAACGGGGAAATAAGGAATTGGATTGTATTATGGCCTAAATGATTCTCAGGTTGGTGGTACAGTCGATCCCAAGCGACACTCTAAGCGAAGAAAGCCTGTGCTTGCTGTGGGCGCTTGCTTGCCCTGGACTCACCGGCCCGCTGAGAAATTTCTGACCAGCGCCCGATAAGCTGCTTCCCGGTTACTTCCCCACTGACGCCATTGGATGCGCCCGCTTGTCTTTCCGATGCACAGTGCATGGACTGTGTAGCCACGCTAAGCGCGTGCAAACGAAAGAGATATCGATGCCACATACTGTTTCATTACAAAACAAGCACTGTATCAGCCCGGCTCCACCCTCCAGCCATCAACCGTGGTTATTGGCAGGAGCAAGGGACCTCGAAGAAAAATAATAAAGCTTTGCTCCATCCCTCCACGACTTCGCCTTCCTTCCTCTTCTCTGCACTGCACCACTCTTCCCCTCGACCAAGTCTTTGCCCTCTTGTCGTGGGTTAATTGACGGCGAGCCGAAGTCACCATGCGAAACACTCTCATCTTTGCCGGGAACTCTGTTCCCGTTCTCACTGGCCAAATCTGCGAGAACCTGGGCATGCAGCCTGGCGAGGCTGAACTGACCCAATTCGCAAATGTGAGATTCCAATGTCGCTTTGCCCCTGCTGCTGCCGATTCTCCTTGTACCTGAGCCTTGTTGATTTCCGTCGCTTTGCTTGCGCAACAAAGATTGGCTGACTTGGCTTCGTGTGAAGGGCGAGACCAGCGTCAGAATCCTGACCAGCGTCCGTGAGAAGGACGTTTTCGTCGTCCAGTCCGGCAGCTCCAGGATCAACGACTCGATCATGGAGCTTCTGATTATGATCAGTGCCTGCAAGGGCGGCTCCGCGAACAAAGTGACAGGTTAGACCTCTTCCTGAAACGACCATTGCCGTCGCTGGATCAAGCTCACAACTTGATTAGCTGTCCTACCCTACTTCCCCTACAGCCGGCAATCGAAGAAGAAGGCGCACCGTGGCGCAATCACCGCGCGCATGCTGGCTAATCTCCTCGGGGTGGCTGGCGTTAAGCACGTCATCACCGTCGACCTTCATGCCTCACAAATGCAGGGCTTCTTCCGGTGCCCGGTTGATAACCTCCACGCCGAGCCCATCATCGCCAAATGGATCCGCCGAAACGTGGATAATTGGAGAGATGCTGTGGTCGTTTCCAAGAATGCAGGCGGTACCAAGCGAGTAACATCTTTGGCCGATGCCTTAAAGCTGAATTTTGGCATGGTCACAACGGATCGGAAACGGTCCAACTTGTCAAACAGCCTGATCTTGCCACACTTTGATGCTGCTGGATATCACAGGCCACAGGAGACTGAAGCTGCTGGTAGCAGCCTCTCAAAGACCAATAAGGATGAGGATGAGCCTGCCGAAGAACCCACGACTCCCGTCAAGGCTTCGACCCCTACCTCTCGTGTGATCGCCGACTCCAATGGCTCACCGACACAACTTGGTGGTCTTGGCATTCCAATTAAGCGCAACGACAACCACTCATCCTTGTCTCTGGCGGAGCGAGAATCTTCAAATGGTACTCCATCTTCATTCGATGATCGACGCCCAAGCGAGGTGATTCACACTCGCCTGGTCCAGGGTCACGTTGTCGATGATGACTTCCCTTCTCCAGAGCGTTCGACAGCGGCCAATAGCGTCTATGATGACGATGCCATGACATCGTCTGTGTATGCACCTGGAGGCCAGTCACTGGGTGGATCTGGTGATGCAGCTCATAGCTCAGACGATGAGGACAGCCATCTCGAAGATCCTCAGTTCGAGCACATGATTACTCTCGTGGGCGATGTTCGAGGTCGAACAGTGTTCATTGTCGATGATATGATCGACAAGCCAGCATCTTGGATTGCTGCCGCCGAGACTGTCGTGAAGAGAGGTGGTGCCAAGAAGGTGTACTGCATTGCAACACACGGTGTCTTTGGCGATGACTGCCTGGAGCAGCTTCAGTCATGCGAATATATTAACAAGATTGTAGTCACCAACAGTTTCCCCATCAACGAGCAGAGGGCCAAGTTTACCAACAAGCTTGTGATCCTAGACCTGTCGTTTATGCTGTCTGAAGCCATTCGCCGCAACCACTTCGGAGAGTCGCTCTCGCCTCTCTTCCAGCACTACTCTGACTAGCCGCTCGGCTTGTCGAGGAATATGTGTTACTGCTGCTATTCTCCAGATAGCCTTTGCTATCTCATCCAACCATTTGATACAATATTTGATTTTGAAATTTGCTACGAGCGTGGCGTTAGGCGAGTGGAAACAGGACGGGAAGTTGAACAAAACAAGCCCGAGCAAGAATGTATGCAAAAACTGCCTTGAGGTAGGAGACTTCGAATGACATCGAAAAGTCCTGTCTTCTGTTGCTTTGTCCCTCTTTTCGGTGTGACATGTTTTTGTTATTATGTTGTGATGTATATTGAGGCCTTGGCCTCACCGTGTTCTCTCTTACCCAGCGGTTGCTGTCCTTGTGATGGCCAGGATTCAATTCAACCCAGAATGGATTCTGAACGGAACGTTGGTATATTAAGTTTTATCGATCTTAGAAGGCTCCTGACTCCGGTCTTCTTGACTGCTGCCTTCGGGTGTATGGGTTGGGGGCAAGAGAAATTTTCGAACATCCCTGTGGAAAAGTTTCCTTAGTTTTGAGTACTGGTATCAATTTATTATTATTTTCTCGTATTTGATTATATCCCTTCAGTTGCCTTGAAACTGCTTGACTAGTATATGCTTGTGCGGTGCATGATTGTAGCAGATGCCTACAGAGTCCTGTCAGTTAATGGCTTACAAGAGAGGCCGTTTCAATCTTACCTGGTGGTTGGGGAAGATGAGGGAGTCGGCGACAACAACATTCTCTGGGCGAGTAGCTGTGAACACGATGACCTCGGCGATGTCATTGGGGGTGAGAGGAGTGCATCCGCTAAGAGAGAATCAGCTTTGGTTCTTGCCGTGAGGCTAGTTATGTACTCACGCATACACGGCATCGGCCTTGGACTTGTCACCATAGAATCGAACCACGGAGAATTCCTGTAGAGGATGATGTTAAAAGGGAGAACTTGTACAGACCCGGGTGTGTACATGGTTATATTAGAGATGGTGCGGCATGTTTCGCGTGAACTTACAGTCTCGACTTGTCCAGGATCGACGGAGATGACACGGACGCGCGACGCAATGAGCTCTTTCCGCAAGCTATCGGTGAAGCTCTTGACAGCGGCCTTGGACGCGCAGTAGATGGAGCCGCCGGGGTAGGACTCACGTCCTTTTGTTTTGGGCACGGTCAGTTGAGATATGGACCTCCCTCTTTAAGGGCTTTCGTGTAAGTGGTTGGGGGGGGGGGGAGGGGGGGAGAATGACAAACCGGCAATAGAGGAGATGTTGATAATGTCGCCCTGGCCACCATCGGGGCGCTTGAGGAAGATGGGCAGAATGGCCTGGGTCATGTTGATGAGGCCGGTGACGTTGGTCGCGAACATGACGTTGATGTCGTCCTCCTTGATGTCGGGAGCTCGGTCGACACCCCTGACGAGACCACTACATTTTGTCAGTTAACTGCTCTTTTTGTTTCTTTGCAATATTTCAATAAATAAAAAGATTAAAAATCCAATCATAAGAAAACTCACGCATTGTTCACAAGAACATTGATATCCCTCCACTCCTCAGGCAGGTTCCCCACAAACCCCCTCACGGCATCGGCATCAGACACATCGAGCTTGACCGGCAAGACCTCTACGCCTTCGCCGACCTCACTCCGGATCTGGTCCCGGAGCTCCCTGAGCGCGTCCTCGCGGCGGGCGGTGAGGATGAGACGCAGGCTCTGGGGGCTGGTGCGGGCGAACTCGAGGGCGGTCGAGCGGCCGATGCCGGAGGAGGCGCCGGTGATGAGGATGGTCTTGCCGGAGAGGCGCTTGGCTGCTGCTGCGGTGGCCATTGTGCGGGCGAAGAAGAAGGACGGGATGGGATGCGGTCTGAAGGGGAGGAGGTTTGGACGGAGGAGGGAGCGGAGAGCTGCGGCCGACTTGGTGAGGAACGGCATGAGGGACCGGTGATGGGGGTTTGTGATTAGACTGAGGCAGTAGCGGATGATGTGATGAGGGGCGTACGAGTAGAAGCCAATGCGGAGTTAGAATTGACCGCAGTGGATCGACCTGGTGCTGGATGAGGAGGATGGATGAGGATGATAATGGATGGCCGGCTGCGTGTATTGGATCAGGACGGCGGGCGTCTTGCAGCAGCCTTGCCTATACCCCCGCGTAAGTGTCTGCTTTATCTCGATATTGTAGCAAGGAAGGGCATCCCGACCAGCCAGGCACGATAATCGGCCGAGATCCACCAAAAGCACTCAATTGCTCGCCGGGAAAGCGGGGAGACTCCGAGAGCTCGGCGACAGCCCGACCGGTGCATAATAATGCCAGGTCTCAGCCACCCACCAAGTTTGTTACCTAGATAAGGTAGGATCTGGCCATTTTCACGGTCACTGAGAACTGCAGAGGGATCTTGCTCAGACCATCTCATTATCCTAATACAAAGTTGCTAAAACCTGCCGGCTAACTCATGCAATGGCTTGACCTATATCTATTATCAAAGGAGCTCTATCATGCTTAGGCCCAATTAATCATCATCATATGCAGAACAAAAAACGAACGCCGTGAAATGCATTGGGCTTAGGCAGAAGTGGGAGCTGCTTGCTGTGAGGCAAGTCTCTCGGCTGTCCGCCGCTCCCTCTCTTCATCCACTCGCTCTTGGCGCTGTTCTTGGAAGTTCTTGCGCTCGCGTCTAAAAGCCGCCAGTGTGGTCAGGATTCCCAGGCCTCCAACACCTGCTGCTACCAACATCCCGTTGCGGAACATGTTCGAATAAGCCAGCTCAAGGGCTTCCTGCTGAATTTCAGTCAATGGGGTACCAACATGCCCGAGGGTTTGAAGCTGCTCTGCAGTCAAAAGCCCTGCTAGACGCTCCCTAATTTCATTTTGGAGCAACAGCGTGGACGCGGAAATCCCAAGACTACCACCTAGGATGCGGAGCTGGGAGACGATGCCTTGGGCGGGCGCTGTCAATCAACTTGTTAGAATTCCACCTTTTGAGGTATTGCATGTTGCGGAATTGGGATAAAACCTACCAAAGTCCCGAACTGGGGCCTCGACATTTGCAAGCATAGAGGAGGCACTGGCTGTGAATCCAAAACCCAAGCCAGCAAAGACGAGGAAGCCCAGGGCTTTGCTGTCGTCTCCGGAACCCTTGACAGTAGATAAAAGTCCGCAGCCCAGCGTGAGCAAACATGCTCCAGCAAACAAGGTCTCGAATATACGATTCGTGTTTGAGCTAAGCCTGCCGGCGGCCAGTGTGCCGACGGCGGTTGATCCCAACATCGGTAGCAACATTACACCTGCAATGAGGGCATCTTTTCCGCTAACGATTTGAGTCCGGAGCGGGAAGGAAAAGACGATAATAAAGTAAGGGAAGCCGAGGACCAGGGATGAAATCGCGCCGGCGGCATAGTGTCGGTTCTTGAAGAGCTCAACTGGGAAAGCCAGAGCAAAGCGGTTGTTAGCGCGGTTGCCTAGATAGCGTTCCCAGAAAACCAGGCAGAAGAAGAGGGCGATTCCGACGATGAGAGGGGCCAGAAAATCGGCGTGGCCCCAGTTGGGAGTCTTTTTCTCGCCGGCGTGTTGGAAGGAGAAAACGACCAGAGTTGGGGCTGCAAGGGTGAGGAATGAGCCGAGGACGTCGAAACTTGTCCACTTCCGCACTTCATAAGTTGGAAGAGACTCTTTCTTCGGCCAGGCTAGAAAGAAGATTACAAGGGAAACGAGCCCAATAGGCGCGCTGTGAAAGGTAAGTATACGAATAATAAGCAGGGCAAAGCATTTCGAAAGCAGATGCGTACTTGATCCAGAAAATCCATCTCCAATCCGCGTAATGTGTTAGGATACCACCCAAGACCGGTCCCAGCACGCCAGACATGGCGATGACTAAACCAATGACGGCGCCAATGTACTGTAAGAGATGCGGAGGAGCAAGCTCTGGGAGCATGATCAAGGCTAAGGAGTTGAGACCTGAACCTCCAATGCCCTGGAAGACTCGAAATACAATCATTTGGTTTACGTTTTTGGCGAACCCACAGGCCAAAGAGAACCCGAAGAAGATCACATAGGCCACTAAGAAGGCATCTCTCCGGCCCATGATATCAGAGATTCTGGCAAAGGTGACGGCACAGCCAATATATGCCAGAGTATAGGCCAATGCAATCCAGTTGATTTGATCTGAAGATTGAAAGTCCACACCTATCGTGTACATGCTGGTGGCGACGATAGAGGTGTCTGCCATGGCAAGAAATAGACCGAGGGTAACGCTAAGAGATCATTAGTAGACGATAATCAGACTGACATGATGAATAATCAATTAAGCAGGATAAAGGCATTGGATAACACGTACCCAAGGGTGAGGAACCAGAACCTCTTGACAGGTATCGTGGCGTAGCGGAATTCATCGTCTGCTATCCCACGAGATTCCACACGACCATCGGCTGCTGTCTTTTCCGCCTCTTGGACAGACTGGCTTGAAGTTTCAGGAGGATCCAACATGATGTCTAGCTTTAAAGGTTCTGTATATCGTGGACTCAAAGGTGAGGGTGGATCTCGGATCTTAGGCGACGGGAAGTAGTACAGCGCCAAGGAACTCGGAATGCGGAGGCGGGGTGACAGTAGGTCGCCGGCAGGAATTGACAGGAGGGAAGTGAAGAGCAGAAGAAGGTGTACGAGAGGAATACAAAGGAAGATAACAAAGGGACTTTGGGCGATGCTAAATACTGGCCTAGGAAGAGTGAATCGTAGTGTGGTGGGTGACTGCTTTTCACCAGCGTAAGTTCACGAGTGATTCGTTAGTGCTATTGATGCAGGGACGGACTGGGCCAAGGACACAAAGGGTTGACAAGGTTTTTCAACACGGAAGGCAAAGTTGCACCGACGGGAAGGAGGGAATAGTGTCAGATTTCCTTTCTTTAGATATCGTATAATTACGTCTCCTCCACCCAGCATGCGAGTCCGGGCGGGCAGGCGGCGGAATGCATGCTCTGCTCGAATGGCAGTCTCTTTTGGGACGAATTTCACCCATATTGGCAGGGCTGAGATGCTTAGCGTTATTCAGGGGATTCTCACCTGCGCGTGAAGTGAGAAATCAATGGAGGTCCATCCATTGTCTGTTGGTGAATTTTCGCGACTATTGGGTCAGCAACAAATCGCATTCGCTTTAGATCAAGAGCGTCCGTCGCATTCGCCTGGGAGAATGGGGTCGGTTAGGCTCACATGGCCAATCACAGGAGCGTGTTCCACGCCTAATTGTGGAACTCGCAAGAGCGGCACACACGCTGACACGTGACCACGCTGACCCGTAGCTTCCTTATTGGCTGCATGGCCTCCAGGTGGCTTACCTAACCCGATTAGGGTGTAAGCTCTCGAGGAAGGTGAGGATGATGTGGTCGAGCAGACCGTTGGCGGTGATAATTTGTTGAAACATCTGTTGTAGCCTTGTTTTCGCTTGCCATTTGAGCGCGTCCGGCTATTCCAGAGCCATTGGCGAATTGGCTGGCTGGCTGTGAGCTCACTTGTGAGACGTCGTGGGTCTGTGCTATGAGCTGGCCGTCCCGCTGAAGCTCCCTCAGGCAGGCTCCAATCATGCTTATTGCCGCTGCCTAAGCTCCCCTACCAACCCCACTCACCACCAAGGAGATCCCATCGCAAGCAGCATCAAGCCGTGACTGGGCCTTGCTTCGTCGTCTCCGAGATATCCAAGGCCGGGCCTGCGTATATGAACAAACACATATTGACCTGAACTCTGTTACTTGTACCTGAACAATAGTGAAGATGACTGAGATCCTTGTTCAGACCCCGCCCGTGCTTCAAGGACCCTCTGAGAAGGAGAGGAAGTATGATCGCCAGTTGAGACTCTGGGCTGCTTCAGGCCAAGCTGCTCTCGAATCTTCAAACATCCTTCTTCTGAACTCTGGGTCCGGAACCGTGGGTGTGGAAACCCTCAAAAATCTTGTCCTGCCAGGTTTGATATACCTAATTTCTACCCCTCCCACAGCTGAGCTTCACAAGGCTGACATACGTATACAATGCCACAGGGATCGGAAGCTTCACCATTGCGGATGATGCCATAGTCCATGACGAGGACCTGGGTGTTAATTTCTTTCTTGATGAGAGCTCCAAGGGAAAGTCAAGGGCCCAATGTTGCACAGAATTTCTGGTGGAACTGAATCCAGAGGTCAATGGAAGCTGGTGGCCCAAGAACTCAGTACGTCTTTTGTTCTCGTCTCCACGTGCTACTTTCAAGGAAAGTGTCTGACATGCATTTGAGCAGGATGACCAAAGACTCGAGCAGTTGTTCGAGGCAACTCAGACACCATTTACAATGATCCTGTATGCCCTGCCTATCCAGCCGGAGCGTCTCAGCATCCTCCAGGAATATTCTCGTCAGCATCAAACTCCCCTTGTTGCTGTTCACTCAGCCGGATTTTATTCCTACTTCAGTGTCAACCTGCATGGGGCCTTTCCAATTGTCGACACACATCCTGATGATACAGCAACCGCTGATCTTCGGCTTCTTAGCCCCTGGCCGGCGCTCTTGGACTTCACCAAGGAAATGACGCGGGACATTGACAACCTTGACAACCATCTACATGGCCACTTACCCCTCGTTGTCATTCTACTATACTATCTGGACCTCTGGAAGCAGGGTCATGATGGCGCCTACCCGGCAAACTACTCCGAAAAGGTGGCATTCCGGAACGCCGTATCCGACGCCATGAGGAGAGACATCCCAGAGGGAGGAGAAGAGAACTTTGAGGAGGCAGTGGCTGCTGTCATGAAGCATGTAGTCCCCCCCCAGCTCCCCAGCTCACTGAAACAGGTGTTTGATTACCAGCCGTCTGGCAGTGTAAGAGACAACGGCCCATTTTTCTCTCGCCTGTCGTACCAGTCAGCTGATGTGGCATACAGGATGATACGAAGTCCAGCTTCTGGATCATTGCGGAGGCCGTGAAACAATTTTATAACCGACACGGCGTTCTGCCCGTGTCAGGGGGCTTGCCGGACATGAAGGCTCAGTCTGAGGTCTACATCAAGCTACAGAATTTGTACAAGGAAAAAGCCCGTCAAGATGCCCAGGAAGTCCTTGCCATCGTTCGCGGCATCGCCGGAGGAGAGGATATTAGCACCGCCGAGGTTGAGCTGTTCTGCACTAATGCACGGTTCATCAAGTTGGTGAACCCTGCAGAAGGCAGAACGGTCGACTTGGCGCAAGCAGTCGGTATGTGATATTTAATTCTGCCCAATCCATCAACACACGCCCCTCCTCCCTCACGGCCCCCCTCTCACTTTCCCATGGGGTAGACCATTAGGCAAAGCTAATCTAATTTCTTGGGTCGCTCTCGGCAGAACAACAACTCTCCAATGACGAAATTGCGGCTTTGGCCGGCCCGGAGATGCCATTGACACTTATCCCAATCTATCTCGCGCTGACCGCGACCTCTCACCAGGGCGTTGCGACTGCCGAGCAAATACTGGCCTCGATCCAAGATCGAGTTCCCGCGGCAGCAGGAAATGAGCGGGTACAGAAGGCAGCAGAGGAAGTGGCTCGGGCTACGGGTGGCGAGCTACATAACACGTCAGCCGTCATGGGTGGCATGGTGGCTCAGGAGATGATCAAGATTATCACAAAGCAGTACATTCCCATTGAGAATACGTGTATTTTCGACGGGATTGAAAGTCGCTGCCAGGTTCTTCGTCTGTAGAGGCTTCGCACACCCTCACAAGAATGGCGCCGGGAAATAGACGAGGCTGTGAAGGCCCGACGTGGTAGCTCTTCCCCAGGTTCGTTCAAGGCCCAGCGTCTTACACTCCACCGGCCGGCCAAACGGCGCGGTGATAGGTGGAGTTACACATGTGTTGTTCGCAAATCATGGAGTTTAGCTCATGGTTGAAGTCGTATTGCGGGCCCTCAGCGCTCTGAGTTGAGGGTTTTGGCGGATACAGGGACGAGGAGGGAAGGAGTTGGTGTGAAGCTAGGGACGTTTAGCCGTTGGCATACTACCTGGTGGCGGGACTGTTCCTTGATCCTGCGGGGAAAATACAAGAGAAAAAAAATCATGGGGATCATGGGGTTAGAAGGAATATGGGATGGGGGACCGCAAAGGTCTGCCGGTAGACACATGCACGTCGACATCAAGTGGCTTGGACTCGGGTCGGGAGCTTCTTTGTTCGGTCCGTACTCCCTGCCCGAAATGAGTTGAGGGATCACATTCAGGCATTCTGTTTGGGGCCTGGGTTGCAGCGAGTCGTCACACGCGTCGGGCTATTCACGGCCGGTTGCACACCTCCGACCACCGAGTCAACCGGTTGTGTCCTCCCATTAGAAGCAGCTAGTCACATTCGGTCAACCTGAGCCAGCCATCTAATCAGTTCTAGGCTAGATGTCGCAACACTTTGCTTTTGAAAAATTGACAAGCTGAAGTGATGTGGTGAAGATGTAAGCCCGAGCCATCACGAGCTTGCGCGAAATTTGCCTCTTCAGGCCATGCTTAATTGGCCGTCCTCGAATGTAACTCAGCGAGGAACCGTCTGATCTGCTGGATCCTGTTTGGCTGCTGGCTGATCCTTTTGGGCTTGCTGACCTCTCAATAAACAAACGGCGTATATAGGTGACCAGTGTATGTGGGACGCACGACCGGCGTCAAACCGCGCATCGCCCACCTGCGAAAACAGTACTAGATAGTATCATGCTAGATTCCGAGTATGTCACCGACAACAGGGAAGAAAAGCACAAGTTATTGCCCGCAACGGGAATGCCGGCGCGGACATAGAGGGGTAATAACACGCATCTTTCCCACGTCGTAACCGCGCGCTGTATGTCGACGGAGTCTACGATGCTGGCTGCTGCGTCTAGGAGTGTCACCACCACGTGCTGGCGGTGTAATATTGGACAGGAAAAATGCACCCAAGCCAAGGAAGACGCCTCGCTACCCACGTGATGTCTAGCGACATGTATGACTTCATCATAGGCACGCTAAAAACTGGGTTCCTCAGAGGGAAAAAGGAAACGAGGGCTCTTTAATGTCCGGTTGGTTCCCTGATCGTTCCCAGACCCCTTCTTTTGGGTGCTGTGCGGGCGCTACGATGCGGGTGGTTCAGAAGCGTCTCAGAGGGAAAGGCGGTTTTGGGATAATACGAGATTTAAGGGACCGGTTAGAGAATCAGGTACATTCTCCGGGTTAGGGGCAGATCGCCACAGGAAAATGGGTTTGGGGGCCCAGGCACGCACGCGCAGGCAGGGCTCTCTCGAAGGGTGGCCTCGTGGAAAGGGTCGAAGGGTCGAGGGGGGGCGGATAACTGGGGCATTTCCGTCTGAGAGACGGACAACCGAACTGAAAAGCTGGTAGATGGGCGCGATCCACAGGTCGGGAAATTATGAGACATCTGGAGATGGGAGGGGCGCGCTCCTGTTCTATGACTGCTGATGGCTCTCGTTACCGGAAATGGGAGCAGTGAGGATTTAAGCGAGGCTGTTGGACGGTCCGGCGGTGATGCGTGTCATGCCGGTAGATCAACGAAATGGAAACTATCTGGAAGCATTGAGCAGAGAGAGAGGAGATGCGCTTTATGCATCTGATATAGGGCAAGGAAGCAAAGGCTATTGCAGCATTTCCACAACTCAGGTAGAGCAGAAACCCCCCTGCCGCGATGTCTGTCCTACCTGTAGCATACCCTTTCCCACGCAGGCTGGGCCCCTGAGCCCTGGCAGCGAGGCTCGAAAGACAACGGCGCATGGCAGGCAGGGACCCAGGGAAGTTGCCGGGCAGAGCTGGCCGTGCGGGCAGCGTGCGTTCTGTGGGAAGGGGTTGGGGGGCTGTCGTGTCAGTCTTATGAACGCACTCCCGTGGTATTCATGAGACAATGAAAGGATGAGCACGGCCCCCAAAGGGGGACATGCTCAGGCTCGCTTAGACTTCCGAATGCATTGAGGGGTTGTCCCTGTTGCCGGCTCGTCAGTGGTCGACGTCCCCTGGGTTTGCCCATCTTTATCAGGATAAAGTGGGCGTGCGGTTAGGACCTGACCAGGCGCTTGGGTCGTGGGTTTTCGATCGAGCTGGTGGCACAAACGCCTATCAAGCAAGATTGAGCGCGTAGATGGCAGATACATATCACGGGCGCTAAGCTGCTCGCAGGGCGGTTCGACGTCGGCTGTGGATATGGGCAGGGAGGGAGTTCCCGTCGCTACCTATGCACAGTGAAGACGCGCTTCTGACGAGGTTACCTATGTTTGTCTCCGCAATTGGAGGGTTGAAACTTGTTGAGGACGAGGAGGATGATAGAGTGGGCAAGCCGATGTGGATAATACTATAGCGTTCTGCTCTGTCGGGAGCGATGGCATTGACTTCGTCCTTCCCCCCTGGAGGTCTGGGTGGTCCGTGGCCCGTGGTCCGTGGCCCGTGGTCCGTGGCCATCTGGACTGACGATGAGCGCTGGCCAGGATGATATCAGGGTGCTGGGCACGGGATCCAGGGCTGGGCAGATGGGCCATGCTGCCCTTCCATGCTACGACGTTAGTGAGGTCGTCGGGCTTAGCTAATGGCCTCCACTACCTAAAGCGCCCCTGGCTCCAGCACGGACTCTCATGGGGCTGTAGGGATAGCTGGACACTAACTGAGGACCCATCAGCGTCCATCTGATGGCCGGAGCTCCACCGCGTCCTGGAACCTCGGGACTGGCTTCCTGGGCACTGGCGGTGGTGGCGCTCCGCTGACTTAGCTCTTAGCGCCGGCACAAAGCACCTGTCTACGACCTAATGCGCTGGAGATGTGGGCTGCTCGGGGTGCTACTGGAGGCAAGTTGAGGCGCGTGCAGTTGCAGCCCAGGTAAAGTGACATAGCCTGGACGCAGCCTGCCCTAATTACCGGCCCAGCCAGCCAGCCTGGTCTGAGCTAAGGGAGATGCATCCATCCATCATCCAGACCAGCTCCCTCCCTGAGGATGGCTCCCTGTCTGCCTCACACACACGCCCCGACAACGCCAGGGAGCCTGTCTGCTTAGCGCCTCTGCCCCTGGCTGCGATGGAGGCATGTGTCGTGTCGATGCCCACCAGAACTATCCATTTACGCTTATCCCCAACGCAAAAGCATGATCACCTAACCATTGCAAAGCACGGGAGGGGACGAGGCCGCTGCAAGCCATCCAGCATCACCCGCATCTCCGTCACGAGCACCGCTAGTCGTCGACGCTGCCTGCCACCGACCGGACCAGGGAAGTGGGGGAGCGAGCGAATCGCGCACATCGCATCGAGGGATTGGCAGCTATGAGAGTCTAGTTCCATCCAGCGTAGTGCTTCATGCTCCATCGTCTGCCAGACCAGCCCGGCCATTCATGGACAGCAATTGTCCGGACGGCCTACCCTGTCGGGGATGGTGACGGCGTGTGCAACCAGTCGCGCAGCTCTGTCGGCTTCCAGAGAGTGCAGGTTTGCCGTCGCTGCGTTGTCAGACCTGGCCTTGCCTTCGCTTCCCAATGCGCGGCGCCAGACAGAGGCTGTCGCCTACCTCCTTCGGGCATGCGAACAGCGCAAATAGGCATCGTCAGCTCGGCCACGACAACCTCCCCGATCGCTCCTAGGCGAATGGGGGGCCAGCGATTCCCAGAGTGTCCGCGCCTGCAGAAGCCCTCGTTGATTCCGGTCCCCAAATCAGCTCTCGCCGCTTGCTACCTCCTTCCTTTGGCAGCCACAACCCCAGATTCTGCCGTCCAAGACCCCATGATTGACTGCCATCCATCCTCCATCTCCTCTGCCTTCCCATCCCATTTCCAGCGCGAGACGTCTTTAACCCGTCCAACCAAAGCTCGTCGTTTTCTCCAGACCATCCAATACCACGCACCCCTGGTTGGTTAGTCTGGCTCTGTGAGCCTGCCGAATACGATTTGCTGCCTCCGCCAGCTACTTAGATAGGTGTCCATGACATCCGCCAAGATCGGCACTTGGGCTTTCACATCTGGCTCGAGGCAGGCGGCGAAAACTCCATGTACAATGCTCAAGTACCCTGCAACTTGCCATGTTGATCACCTTCCGAATGCTAGTCCCGCCCTGTGTCAGAGCATGCAGGTAGAGGCGCCGGCCATGAGTAATAAGTGGACGAGTGATGGAGCAAAACGTCCAGCCGCCATATCTCGAGCGGTGTGTCGGCTCGAAAGACGATGAGACGCCGCGGGAGCTGTTCAGAGCACGCCGCGATAGGGCAAATATCGTTCTGGCGTCTCTCGAAATTGCCAGGCTTGACCCAGAGCCCTCCTCACTCATTAAACGTGCGTGCCTAAATCCTTCCCATGGGTAATTCCGTCCGAAGCTGCACAGCATCACTCAGCATCCTCACGGCACATCACTTAAGTCATGGATCCTGCCGACACATCGTTTCGGCCGAGGACCTCTACTCACACACATTGGCCTCTCCGACCCACACTCGCCAGCTAGTTCTCGGCATTGCCATCCGCAACGGCAAGGCAAGGCAAGCAGGGCCAGCACAGGACAGGACAGGACAGGGCGTGGCACACCCCAGCTCTCCTCGACCCTGGCTCAAACACATCTCCACAGCTGGCGTCTCTCCAGATACCCCGTGGTGTATGGCTACCATGTACCTAGGATCACAGACTGCTTCCATATAATTCACTGTGACCCCATTTCCAAGCTTGCAGTCTGAAAAGGCTGAAGTCTCAACTCTTTACTCAATCGGATATCAACGCGGCTCTTCAGCAGAAACAGAACTCAATCAGAACTTCTACTTCTTAGGCTACAGGTTGGCCTCGCCCTTGAAAGAGAATCCATTGATCAGCAAGAACCCCCTCGACCCCTAGAATGGCACCGACCATTCCAACGTCCGCCAACAGCGGCATGTTCCATACGTGTAGGTGACGCATCCAATGTTGTTACATCTTGTACGTGACTGACCTTAGGTCCCAAAGTCCAAGGAGTTACGCCTCGGAAGCCATCGTCAGACTCCGCGGATGGCGGAAGGGCAAACGGCAACACAGGGAGTAAACGTATCACGACACCTCATGCCTGTGCCGAGTGTAAGAGGAGGAAGATTCGATGTGACGGTCAGCAGCCATGTGGACAATGCCTCTCTAGCCGAGCTCCAAAGAGATGCTTCTACGACAAGCACCGCCAAAGGGTCATCCCGTCGAGAAAGTAAGATTAGCTGCTCCAGCTTCAATTTTTTTTTTATTGATGCAGGCGACTGACCACAAGCAGAACCCTGGAAGCTCTATCACAACAATTGGAAGAGTGCCGCTCCATTGTGAAGAAGCTTTTCCCCGGTGACGAGATTTCATCCCTTCTACCCCTTTCTCGACAAGAGCTTCTTGCTTTGTTGGACCGTCCAGTGATCAACAACCCCAACGGCCTCCCCTCGCCACCCCCCAACACTTCTCCTGTAGGCCCGGAGCCGAGCTTGTGCAACGTTTCCGAATCCACCATTTCCCCCATTGACCAAGTCACTACCCAGGGCATTGAGTGGGAAGAGGATGAGTCGAGCAGAGTATCCATCGCTTCCGAAGTTGATGATCCCAGCGTCTTGTCTATGGACCGACAAGCATCCTACTTGGGCGCATCTTCCATCAAGGCCGCCCTGATGGTGATGCTCAAGGTACAGCCGCAGCTTCGACACTCCCTGGCACCTCCCCTGAACAGCGTCGAGATGGCCAACAACTTCCCAGTCATCCGACAGCCACCCGCCGCTCCCAAAGATTCGTCCCGGATCCCCTGGTCATGGAAAGGACAGACTCTCATCGACGCGTACTTCAAGCGAATCCATGTCTTCGTCCCTATGCTCGACGAGGCCGCATTCCGAACTGATTACTTGGAAGGCCAGCGCTGTGACGCTTCGTGGCTCGCTTTGTTGAACATGGTCTTCGCCATGGGAAGCATTGTCGCCATGAAATCGGATGACTTCAACCACATCAACTACTACAACAGGGCAATGGAACACGTTACGATCGACTCCCTTGGCAACAGCCACATCGAGACTGTACAGGCCTTGATCATCATCGGAGGCTACTATCTCCACTACATTAATAGGCCCAACATGGCCAACTCCATTCTCGGGGCGGCAATCCGCATGGCAAGCACGCTTGGACTTTACCGAGAGTCAATCACCCAAGGGGCCTGCGATGTCGCAGCAGCCGAGACTCGACGACGAACCTGGTGGTCCTTGTTCTGCGTCGACACCTGGGCAACAACAACAATGGGCCGACCTTCGTTCGGACGATGGGGCCCTGCGATCAACACCCAGCCACCCGAGTTCAGTGCTGGCCAACGAGACTCGGCCCACCGCGCAGGTATCCTTCCTCTGATTGAGAACATCAAGTTCTGCAAGATTGCGACGCAGATTCAGGACATGCTTGCCATCACACCCCTGCTGAGGGCCGACGATCGATGCAATATGGACAACAAGCTCCTTAACTGGTACAACAACCTTCCATGGCTTCTACGCACGACAGACCCTTGCGCGGAGCCCCTTTACATTGCTCGCTGCATTATGAAGTGGCGGTATCAGAACCTCCGCATGCTGCTGCACCGCCCTGTGCTATTGGCGATGGCCAACAACGGCATGGGCCCACAGATGGCCGAGCAGGACCTCGCTTCCCTGGAGACCTGCAGAGAGATGGCCAAGGCCACCGTCGAGGACATCTCCCGCGAGTGGACTCGCAACCAAATGTCGGGCTGGAATGCAGTGACCTTCCTCTACCAGGCCGCCATGATTCCCCTGGTCAGCATCTTCTGGGAGTGGAACAGCATGCAGGTCCCCGAGTGGCAGAAACAAATCGAAACAATTCTGGGGCTGCTAAAATCCATGGAGGACTGGTCCCTTGCAGCACGCCGCAGCCACGAGGTGGTCTGGCGAATGTACGAGGCGAGCCGCCAGCCCTCAGTCATGCGGGGTGACAGCCAGCTGCAGGTGACTACGGACCCAAACCTCTTGGTTAGCGCCGATGAGTTTCACCTCTCACCGATTGGGATTGACACCGACGACATGGTCGGCTTCCTGGACCAGCCTGGCATCTGGGACCTGGACAGCGGCAACTGCTGGGCCCCGGGCAACCAAATTTCAATGGCCACGACCAACGGCATGTGCGAGATTGACGAGGGCATGCTGGCCATCGACTACAGCGCGCTAGGTGGCCAAGAGGCCATGATGGAGGGGACGATGTGGACGCAATAACGGGTAGGGGAAAGCTGATTCCCCACCCCTTAAAACTTTGTATACTTATCTATTAGTAGTAATTGGCGGGGTGATCTATTCTTGTATGGTTTTGTTTTTTGTTTTTTTGTTTGGCTTTTTTCCTTTTTCATGTTATCATTTTTACCTCCTACGTGGGTTCTATCCCACTTGACTGGGGGTGAAGCATGGCGTTCTGTGGCAGCAGCAAACCAAAGGACTTTGGGGGCAGCTAGATGGCAAGGGGTTTGGAAGACTCCTCTGCAGAGTGAAAATTATCACGATAGTTTACGAAAAAAATAAGACTGAGGCAGCTTTACATCATCAAACATCATCAATCGTCGGAAACAATTCACACAAGCACTGGGCGAGACAGGGGACTGAAACAAACATCTTCGTTAGCCTTTCGTGAAGCTCTGGGGGGGCTAAGAGGTCATTTCTCGTTCTCCGTTCCGATTGAAGCGGCAATAAGCGGGCACCCACGTCTCAGGTTTAATCTCAGTGCTCCCCTTGCCAGCTGGCAAGGGGGCAGGGGGGGGGGGGGGGGGGGGGGGGGGGAGGGCCAAAGACACGCCGTACCCACGTTTTTTTACTCGACGGGCTGAGAGATAGATTTACGATTTGCCTTCTCAGCTTAGTAGGCTCCTCCCGTTAGCTCGGGGAACTATTTGCAAGACGATTCTTGAAAAGGGAAATTTGTTCGCTTCCCCGGATTTTTTTTTTCTTGGCCGGGCAAAGGGAATGTCACTTTGATTCTCCTCACATGCCCGCCGATCGGTGTGAGAGCTGCCGTTTTGCAAAGCAAAAAGCAAGGTACGTAGGCTACGCGGCAAGACCAGCATAAACTTCAGGAACGAAGGCACGGAGGCAAAGTGCGCTGAAGGGTAGACGGGCCTTGGCCCCGAAGAGCCGGTAAGCTTAGACCGGGGGGAGGGGGGGTAGGATGCATCCCTACGTGTGTCCAGGGGAGGGGGTCAGATGAAGCTTGCCCATTCGCAGCTACCCCCCTCCACCGGGAGCCGTATTGGGAACTGAGGCCGAGGATGGTGAAACGGAAGAAGGGTACGAGTATAAGAGGGAGTGGGCGGTTAGGTCAGGCACATTCACCAAGTGTTCAGGCAAGTGGGTGACTTGAGAACTGAGACACGAAATGGAATGGTTATAAAGAGACTCTCTTCTAATTTGAATCGAGAAATACAGTAGTATAGAATAAAATATAGTGATAATATATGTCGTATTATCTCTGAAGTTTGTATTATTAGTACTCAATAATCTGATAATACCGGCCACAGACTCGAGAATAAGCAGCTTAATGTTGGAGTGTCTCATTTCTCATGTCACCCACTTGTCAGGTTGGAGTTCTTGGAGTGTGTAAGGCCTCGAATAACGGGGGTGGGGACGGAGGAGACTACCGAGCAAGTGTAGCTTGGTGGGGTAGAGCTGCAGGTGAGGACGTACAAGGAAGCGCTTGGCCAGGAACCGAAGGCGTCGCAGCTTGACATCTCCACAGCTTCCACGGGCAGCCTCGAAGATGGGTCTCGCTTGTGGGAGTCTCGAGCTAAGGCTAACTCTCTGATGACATCCGTACCGTCTCGTGTTGGCCGCCAAGTTGATACCGGTGAAAAGTGGACCGAGGCGACGATTCCCTTCCCCAAAGCAGGCGTACCTCGCGAGCAATTGTCACAGGCACAACCCCGTTACGACTTGGAGGAGGTGGGCGTTAAGTTAAGTTGAGTTTGTTTGAGGCCCAAGGCTCGTGAGCAGATGACAAGGCTAGAAACAACGATGTCCCTTGGATCGGGCCCAGGCCGACGGCACGGACACGATGACAGTCTTCTCCTGTCGCAGATGTCGGTTTCTTAGTCTCCTTTTCAGCCCTCTCAGCTGGCGTGGACGCACATTGAGCTCAGACGGATGGATCTGTGCGGCATGTCGCCTTTCCACGTGCTATGGAGGGATTTCCATGTCACTGTATCAACGGAGTCTCTGCACGATTAGGAGCAGTTTCTGAACCGACAGTATGGAAGTGACGCACCGACTCTGCGCTCTGGCCGCGGATCATAATGCACAATGCCAGATCGCTCATCACCGGCGGTCGGCAAGGCATCGCTGCGGTGTCCTTACCGTCGCTGTGGCGTCCTTACCATGTAGGTCGCTGCTCGTTCTGGCAAATCAGGTGTAGGTCGTTCTACACTCTCGCTAACGCCCACCACCTTACCGGTGGGCCGTCGACAGGCCAGTCGATCTTGACGAGTCTTACGGCTTCTCACTATCGAGACACCGTGGGTGGCCTTTTCGTTGCTTTTCGCAGCTTTGACTTGATCCGCTTTGCTTCACTATCTGTCGGAGAGCCTTCGGGACCAGGCAAGCCCGGACTTGAATGTAATTTCCTTGACCGAAGCTCAATAGTCGGGTTTTTCATCTTGTTCAGGGCGGGCGTCCGTTTCTGGGTCAAGGGGAAGGCCCATGTCAGCCGTCGGTGACCGAGTATATATTTGGGTTTGTTGGTGGCTCGACGGTGGTGATCAGGCTTCCTCCCTGAGCAGATCCGGTAGAGCAAATCTCCCGTTAAATGCCTTATTCATGCGAGTCGATCTATGGAGAATCTTTAGATTATTGACTGCGAAATGATGCAAGACACGATGCGAGAGGAACTTGCCAGGAGGGAGACATCCAGTCCTCGGAGAAGTCAGACAAAGCCGAGTGCCTCCCGAGTGCCTCCCAAGGGCAAGGGACTGACCGGGCTATCTACGCGTAAGTCGGAGCAGAGGGGCTGAAGGAGCAACATGAGACACTTTCCAAACCCTCCATCACCTTTCAATGAAACTAGCAAGTACCAAGTATCCGCGGCATGAGATACGGGCTGCATTGCCTTATCTCTCGTTCTCCTGAGCCTGATCAGGCTGTAGTTACTCGTAGGGGGAAGGTGTGACTTGCCTCTCTTTCCAAAAGCAACAGAGGCAGAGCCAGTGCTTCTCTGCACTTCTAGATGCGGGCAGGCATGGACGGCTCCAGGGTCCTGATAAGCGCAAGAACGTCGTGGTGCACCTTCCCGATGAACGTGCATGAGATACGAACTTCACTTCTCTGGTCAATCACCCAGCTTTCCCATTCCAATGCGTCCATGGGCAATGAGCATTATCGAATCACATTCACCTAGATTGGCCATCAATCCGTCGCTCATTTCGGCACATACTGCGGCCTTACGGGATGATGGACCATCCGCTGCTTTGCAACAATCTGAAATGCAGAACTGAGCTCACCGAGCGTGCTCTCGTTACAACATGCAGGTATGTTCCATCGCATCCGCGTGTACGATCATCTTTACTAATGCGGGCGCTCGAGTACCTTTTAGTCACAATTTCTGCCTGCCTTGTGCACGTCAATTCGGGTTTGTAGAAGCCAACGGGGCAATACTACCGGGAACCGGAAGGCACCATATCTGCCCAGCATGCAGGGCTGACTTGCCGGGCCAAGACGACGCTGTCATCACCCACCTAAATCCGAGCGATGATTACAAAACGAGTATTCTGAGTGGCTTGAGTCCGAGCACTGTCATGGAGTGCGCTGGACGGGCGCTGAGCTTTTGGGCGTACCAGGCCACTCAGGAGATGCACTTTCAGCGACATCTCTATCAAACCATGGTAGATAAATATTCGGCGCTTGCGGCCGAACTAGAAAGGAGAACGACCGAAGCGAACTCGACGATCAGCAGCCTGCAAAGCAAGTTACAGAGTGCGCGTCTTCTATTCATGATATGTGACATGAGGAGTCTCGTATGCTAATGTATTCTTGCTCGGCATAGCAACCATCTCCGAATACGAGTTTTTACAGCAAAAGAACGAGGATCTTGCGCGTATGCATAAGGACAAATGTCGAAAGCTACTGCAAACGCAGGAAGCGCATGACAAGGAAAAGAGAAAAATTGAGCTGGGACAACTTCAGCAGGCTGCCTCAGCGGCCGTCGACTCCGATCTGCAGAATACAGGCCGTATACCACCACAGATTGTGGATGGGGCCTTACAGGACAGAGGTCCTAGAAAGGTCCAAAACCATCCGGGTGGGCTCAGCTCTGGGCACGGATATGAGTCCATTGCATCCATGAACTCGTCCCTTCCCCGAGCAACTCATAGAGGGCACGGGGGGTGGGACAAACAATCACTGGTGCAGGCCCGAGGAAGTAAGTACCATCAGTGTCTCAAATTAACAACATTGATTCTTAACAGCACCAGATGAGTTACATGGAGCATCTATGCCGTTCAGCGTGAGACAAAGAGGCAATCAATCGTCAATCAACTCTGCCCCATCTCCCCAAGGGCATCCACAAAGCTTTGCATATGGCCGCGGAGCTTTGCCTCCCTATGGTATAACTACCAAGGGAAAGTATGGCCCCTTAACTACCGCTACCAACATGAATGCACAGCAACAAAGGCTATAGGTCTATGTCTGCCACCGATCAAAACAAGAGGGCAATCTCCGAAGTCACTGGCCTGGAACCTGAAAGATCCTCTTTCCAA
This sequence comes from Clonostachys rosea, assembly GCA_026958235.1. NCBI lineage: Eukaryota > Fungi > Ascomycota > Sordariomycetes > Hypocreales > Bionectriaceae > Clonostachys > Clonostachys rosea. The sequence continues at coordinate 2,739,498 of CP110205.1, forward strand.
TGAGCTGCAACATATGTCCTTTGTAATGTTGTCTTTGGGCTTTGTGAAACAGAAGGGCTTGATGTTGAGTTGGGTTGAGAATGACAGGCAGCAACTCTGTTGTTCGTTCCTTGTCCGCTTGTGCTACACGTATTCTATTGTCTTGGTCTGGTATTTGCAAGAAATGCCGCCGTTGGTCATAAACACATAACCCCCGCATCTTGATCTGTTCTCTTCTATCACGAAGGAAAATCATAAATACCAATCTAGTTCTTAGGCCTTGAGGCAAATCAAATCACGTTTCTCTTCCATTGCGAAAGAGGCTTGAAATTTTCATCCGGCCAGCTAACCTAGAGACGATCCGAATCACTCATGGAAGCCAATTTATTCGAGCATCTGCTGAGCATCAAAGCTACCAAAAATCCAACATTACACCCGGATAAGCTGGGGAAGCGACGAGAGGCTCTCAGATCACACCCATTTCCCGGATCTCCCGGCGACAAGGCAAGGAAAGGCCATTTTTCTGTGGGAAAAACACCTGTCAATGCCAAAAGCGGCCTACATGAGGAAGGCAAACGCAGATCAGGTAGAATTAAGCTGTGGCGGCGCTGGGAACGGACCAAGCTGTGGGGACAAATTCGTCATTCCGACAATGCGAGGAATGTGAAACAAGGTGAAACGCTCCGTCCGCATGCGCTTTCGTCAAGGCCGTTGATTTTTGGAGATACTGGCTACGGAACTGCAGAACTCGGGAATGCTCATGAGGGATGGGATTGTGGTTTATTCGGATGTTGCACCTCAACGTCGCCCAGTGGAGACGGCGCTCACTGGTGAACCGCTAGCTGCAAGGCCATGAGATCTAGAGCATGGAAAATACAGAGTGGATCAACAGCCTGCATGAGCGTTCAGGCACCACTGCACTAACGAGAGACAGCTCTACATCGACTTCTAGACTCGAGATCGACATGTTTAAGGGCATATACATCTATATTTAAATCGAGGTCTAGTCCGCGGCTTGCGCCATGAATTTAGTCTCAACCACCGCCACGATGACAGGGGTGGCTGTGCGGCAATGTCTAAAGCCACCACAGCACTAGTACGAGAGAAAGAGAGGAGTTTTCATTTTCCCATGTTGCCCTTTGATAGAATAAAGCAAACTTATGTACTTCCGTACAAAGATGGTTGCTTCCAGTAGAACAGTTCCAATCAAAGTCTTGGCATCCTGCATGCACTCTCCCATCTGAAGCGTTCCGTGACTCACCTGGGCTCGGCACACAAAAGCTTAGTGACAGTCAAGGATAATTCAAATCCGACGTCTGACTGGGGAAGCAAACGTCATCCCACTGCAATCGTAATCACTGCACGCTGTGTTGCCGGGATCCCTGTTGCGGGACAACCTGTCAATTGGGTGACATCGAGATTGAGACACAAACATGAAGCTGCTCAAGTTCGACTTTGCGACTGATATTGTCAGATCATTGCGGGCCAATGATACATACTGGAGAGACAATACAGTACATACTGCTACTTTATTTCGTATTATATCGCTTCGTATTAGACCGCTGAGTTTTTCTCATCATCGTAGGAAGTGGCATGCTCATAACCACTCTCCCATCAGATGTCTCATTTCTCCACTTGCATGGCATTTTCCCCTCGTATCGTATCTGCTGACTGCACAATTATGAGACGGAACGAACCTGTGCGGTGGCGTCATTGGCTGGGCAAGAAAAACAGCTCAATACGTAAGCCAGTACCTGGGATGTACATTGGAGAAGCGCGGGAGTCGCGGCGGCCAGCAGCCCGAAAACGGCTAGTGTATTGCATGAGATAGTGCGATACGAGACTCTGGAGGTGGCAGGTGGCGTCGATGGCCTTATCGCTTCGCCCCCTGAGGGCGCAATAGTGGCCAATGATTCCGGGCTGCTGCGCTACTGACAGCCTGCCGGCAGCGTCTAGTGGCCAGTGGATGGGGCCCCTGATCACCACTGTCTGAAACTGGGCAAGTACCAGGCCACGCAAGATAAGGGCAAAGCGGTACTTGTCCGATACCTGCCTCCTCCTGCGAGGTACGTTACCGTCTGCTAGTCTCAGGCTCAGTAATGGCACCGACGATCCACTCCCCGTTTGGTTACATTGCCTCGCGCAACTCAATCCAAAACAACGAGCCCAGCCGTAACCAGCCAAAACCTTTTCTCGTTTCTTCTCGTCGGCCCATCTAGTCCTCAGACACAATCGTGTTCCACGCTCGCTTCTGCGCCTTTCTGTGATCCAGAACCAGACCCATCGCTTCGACTCTATTTCCCCTGTGTGTTCCATTTCTTCTCTGGACACTTATCTGCTATTGCATTTGCTAGTCGCACGGCCTAGTCAAATCCCTCGCTTAGCCCACCCCTGTGGCGTCTTTAATCTTAGCTGTCCCTCACCTACCTACCTAATATTGAATTCATCTCTCAATTTCTCGCGCCTCGCCCTTCTACCCATTTCGCCTACCGCAGGGCTGATTGACGCGACAACCCTTCATCGAACCGAGGACATTGAATTTGCGGCTCGAATATCAACACTCGTTCTTTCTTGCTTTCGGCGATTGTCCCTCCCCTCGAACCAGAAACGCTTGGCATATTAAAGGATCGCAATCTCTGGTTACTCGATCTTCAACCACGACCTCACTCAACGCCTCGGCAGGAGCCCCCGTGCCCCCAATGGGAAAACACTGTATGTGACATTCTCACCTCACTTATCGCGAAGCATCCCCCATTGTTTCTGAGCAAACACTGACATTTGGTCACCAATGTAGCCCAGTATGGTGTCATCTTGGACGCTGGTTCCTCGGGAACCCGTCTCTACGTCTACAAGTGGAAGAATCCCGCCCGGAACCAGAGCAAAACCGATAGCGAGGATCTGCACCGACTACCGAAGCTGAAGCTCAAGACGAGCAAGAAGATTCATCCCGGCGTCTCGACCTTTTCACAGACTGTCGCTTCTGTGGGCAACGACCATCTCCAGGAGCTTGTCGATGTTGCCCTCGCCGAGATACCCAAGGAGAAAATCCCCGAGACCCCCATCTTCCTCTTGGCTACCGCTGGCGTCCGCTTCCTCCCCAAGCCCGAGCAGACGGCTCTGCTGGAGGGCATCTGCACCTGGCTCAAGTCGAACACTCAGTTTGAGCTTCCAGACTGTGGTTCCCATATCAAGGTGATTTCCGGTGAAACTGAAGGACTCTATGGGTGGATTGCAGCCAATTACCTGCTGGGAGGATTTGACCATCCAGAAGGTGAAGACCAAAAGCCCGGACAGAACCACCACCACACATACGGCTTCCTGGATATGGGAGGCGCGTCAGCTCAGATTGCATTTGCCCCTAACTCTACCGAAGCGGAGAAACACGCCAATGATCTCAAGTTGGTACGAATGAGGCATCTTGACGGCACACCCGCGGAGTACAGGGTTTTCACAACAACTTGGCTGGGCTTCGGCGCAAACAAGGCCAGGGATCGGTACATCGAGAGTCTCAAGGAGGAATTCGACCAAAATGTCAACGAACTACCCGACCCCTGCTTACCTCGTGGACTACGAACAACATTGGAAGGCGAGCTTCTCGCTGGCGATGCCGGGCAGGACGGGAAATCATTGATCGGCACTGGTGACTTCAGTGAATGTCTTCGCAAAACGCATCCTCTGCTGGGCAAGGATGCTCCTTGCAACGACGATCCTTGTCTCCTGAACGGTCAGCACGTCCCTGCGATCGATTTCGATACGAACCACTTTGTTGGAGTCTCTGAGTACTGGCACACTACTCACGGTGTTTTTGGTGACAAGAAGGACACCTTTGATCTGGAGACGTATCAGAAGAGTGTCAAGGATTACTGCACGAGGGAGTGGGCTTCCATCGAGCATGACCTTGAAGGCCGGTCGGCATCCCCCAATAGAAAAGCGGTGGACGCACGACAGGCGTGTTTTAAAGCATCTTGGCTCATCAATATGCTCTACGAGGGTATTGGAATTCCACGCATTGGGCTTGAGTCCGGCCATGGCTCGAATCACACACACTCGGTAGATCACGATCAGGAGGGTGCTTTCCGTCCTGTGAACAAGATTGATGATGTTGAGTTGAGCTGGACGCTGGGCAAAATGGTTCTTTATGCATCGGGTCAAGTTCCAGCTGAGGGAACTCCTCTCCCAGTGGGAATTGGCTCCAATGTTGAATCTGGCACCCCGGTTGATTTTGAAGAGGCCGGCTCCGTCCCTCTTCTCCCCGCGGTTGATGGTCATGAGGATGATGACGACAACCTGCGGGCCCCCTCGAACCACTGGTCTGGCTTGGCTGCTGTTATCTTCCTGTTAATCCTCGCCGGGTTGTTATTGAGAAAGCCCGAGAGGAGACGCAAGCTGATGAACATTGCCCGTCGTCGTCGATCAAGCTCCAGTCGCAGGCCTGTTAGGACCTTCCCAGGCATGTCGTTGGCCAACAAACTCCTGGGAAGGCATCCCCACGCCTACGAAAGGGTCATGGAAGAAGGCGATGTCCCCGAATTCGAGCTCGGTGGTGGAGATTCTGACGACGACGACTCTTCCGAGACCAGTGAGGGCAACCGAGCTGGAGTGGCATCTGGACTGACAACTCCAAGGTTGACTGCCTTCCACGACGACCTTCGACCCCCTTCCGCCTTTGACAGACAAGGACTCTCTGTCCGGACAGACAGTCGCGAGCGAATCGCGAATGTTGGCCGACGCAGCAGGGCTGCCAGCCCCCAGAGACAGAAGAGCTCCATCATGTCACCAATCGAGCAGGAATTATAAGCGGGACATATATATACACACAAAACATATTCATTTTCTGGAGCACAGAGCATATTTTAGGCGTTTCCGGGTTCTATGGTGCAGCGGCACCTGGTCGGTGTTGAACGATTAATATTTTAGCAGTTATGACGGCTGCACGGATTTAATGGTGGTGTTTTCTTGTTTCAATGGTGTATGGATTGGCAGGAAAGCCAAGCTGTCTATACAATTGGGGTATATCTAGTGTTTTGTTCCGCGCAGGATAGGTAACGGTCCGGTGTATGGTGTGAGCAATCCGTCCTCTTTAATACTCAAATTCCAAACACGAATACAAATTATATAAACAATCCACATGGACAATCATTGATCTTCATCATCTTTGTAATCTAGATTGTGAGGCAGGTGCAAGAACTGGGTATCATGATTAACTTTCATTATATGGCAAACAAATATATATATGCAGATGTATATGTACAGATCGTAGGTAAATCAATTGACTTTGAGAACCGAGTCTCAGTCAGACTGCTTCTCGAGAAAGCTCGGGTCCGCCCGGACGCGAGACTCAAACTTCTTCCACCACTCCTCGAACGCCTTAAGCGGCACGACCTCGACGCCGCCGGGCCCCGCGGTGCCGCTGAAGCTGGTGAGGAAGTTGAAGGCGTTCTGGATGATGCGCTGGGCGAGCACGGCTGTGGGTGGCTGGCCTGTACCACCGGCTCCTCCTCCTCCTCCCTGTTGCCTCGAGGCGGCGAGCTCCTGCATCTGGCGGGCGACGGCGTCCTCGGGCTCGATCTCGACGCCGAGGACGAGCCCACCCGGTGTCTCAGCCGAGGAGATCTTGAAGACGGCGCTCTCTTTCCCCGGGCCGATGGCGCCGAGGAAGCGGAACTTGGCGGCCCCGCCGTTGGCGACGACGTCCTGGGCGGTGGCGAGGTAGATGGCCGCGGCGGTTCCGGGCGGCAGGGACACGCTGGGGAGGAGGAGGACGGTGATGTGGGTGAAGTGTTTTGAGGTGGGGAGGGCGTAGAGGAGGGACGTGGGCGAGGGGGACTGGGAGGGGGATGTGATGAGGGGCAGGCCGGCGGGGACGATGCCGAAGAGGGGGTCTGCCATTGCTTTGTTTTCTTGGTGTGTGTCCCTTTTTTGTCTCTTGTCTTGTCTTGTTCCTGCGTTTCTATGAGACAGGGAGGCGTGCGGTTGAGACAGTGGTGGGCGGATGCGCACCACTTTGAAAGCCAATTGAGTGGGCGCGAGTTGGGCGCGAGGGTTTGGAGAATCCGCGTGTTGGCTATGAGGTGAGATATGATAAGATAGAAAGCAAAGAGAGAGTAAGACAAGACTGTGGTATAAGACAGGCCGTGAGAGAAGGCTTTGAGCGCATGCGATCTTGTCTGTGAGTGATGGAAGGATGTAGAATTCCATCAAGTGGGGCGGCAGATGCCGTGTTACCAGAATAGGAATGAGCAGCATCAATTGGAGGGCTGCTTGGTCAAGGGGAGGCTTTCTCGACTACCATGTACATGTTCCTACCATGGAGCGAGTGAGGCAGTGGGGATAAGCAGGCCCTTTATGTATATGAAGTGCCTGCACAAATTCGAACAGACGGCATTGAAGCTGCTGCTCTCGGCACGGAAAGCGCAATCGTGTGCTGTAAAACTGACTTATAAAAGTGGCTCACGCTCATTTCTTATTCCCAGAACAGCCTCCAACGACCAGAGATACCCCGCCATTTCCCCATTCTGCCGTGTGTATCATAGCACAGCCAGGGATAGATTCGCAATGAAGACCAATCTCGAGCTGATCCATGATGTCGATGGGTATGGGGAAGCATTCTTAACCGTCTCGGGGACTTGGAACTGATCATGGCATGTCGATAGGTTTCCATACCCAGAGACAGACCCAGAAGGCTACAAGCGTTGGCAGGATGACATCTGGACTCTGGTCTGGGACGATGAGAATGGCTCATACCCCATTGGATACGTTCTTGACCGCGTCTACAAGGAGCTTCTCCGGGTCCCGGTCCGCATCAAGGGCGAGATGGACTTCAACCTGAAAAACCGCACCATCAAGCTCTTTGGGAACCTCGAGACTGAGGAGGAGCGCTCAGCCCAGGTAGCCAAACTGGCCGAGTACTGGCGGGAGAAGGAGACGTTCAAGCTCCTCAAGGGCTGGAGGAACGAGGTCTGGCCCGTCTACAGCCGCAAGGGCGAGCTGCTGTTCAGCATAGAGCGCGCGGCCATGGGTCTCTTTGGCACCATGAGGTACGGGGTGCACATGATCGCCTATATCAAGGATGAGACCGCCCCGTTTGGCTTCAAGTTTTGGGTTCCCAGGCGAGCACCCGACAAGTCCACGTTTCCCAACATGTTGGACAATACCGTAGCCGGAGGTCTTTGCACCGGTGAGGACCCGTTTGAGTGTCTAGTCCGGGAAGCCGACGAGGAAGCCAGTCTGCCGGAGGAGGTGGTGCGATCGGGGGCCAAATTCGTCGGGAACGTCACCTACATCTACATTACCGACGAGAAGCAAGTAGGGGAGGGTGGCTTCATCTACCCCGAGTGCCAGTGGGTCTACGAGCTGGAGCTGCCCAAGGATGTCATCCCGATACCCAAGGACGGTGAAGTTGCCGAGTTCTTCCTTTCCGACGTCAACGACACCCAGAAGAGTCTTGAGAATGGAGAGTACAAGTCAAATTGTGCCCTTTGCGTTATAGATTTCCTCATCCGAAGAGGCGTTCTGACTGACGAGAACGAACCTGCCATCAAGGATATTCAGAGCAGAATACACCGCGAGATGCCCTTCCCAGGGCCACACAAGACGAAACAGGCCCGGTCGTAAAGGCACACGGTCCAAGGGGTCAGGGAAACAAGCTAAGAAAGAAGTTCCATTCCATTCACTTGGCTGAGCATGTCGGGATAAGAAGATCATGTGTACTTACTTCAGCTTTCTACATTCTGCATGGTATTTGCTTGTATATATATGACGGTGGATCTCCCCAGCCTTTCTATTATTAAAATTGCAAAGTTTACACGCTTGGGAATATTCAAATGACCAGCCTATCAGGTCTTCCAGTAACTTTTTTTCTTTCCGGTGTTCAACGGGTTGATTCCTTTGGGTTTATTCATTTCGTTTTGGGCTCTCTATTTCTTAACAAGGAGGTAGACGTAGTCGACTCGCAGAGGTGTGAGCTTCTTAATTGGGCCGCTGAGTGACATGAGAAGGCCTCCGTAGGACATGTAGGCGTTGCTATATTCACAATCCAGTCAGTTCACCATAGTCAAAGAGAGCCGAAGCAAGTAGGGTCAAAGTTTAGGGGGGAAACCCTCACATCTTCTCTCCGTCAAAGGTCTCCTCGAACTTGTAGATCTTGCCGTAGCACACGTAGTCGTAGGCGTCGGCGATGGTGGAGGGGGCGTCGGGCAGCTTGCTGGTGTCGCGCCAGCCCTTGTCGTCGTCCTTGGTGCCGTCGTGGTTGAGGGTGGTGGCCATGACGACGAGCAGGGTGTCGCCGACGGCGCAGGGGAACAGCTCGATGTTGATGTCGAGGGTCATCTCGGTCTGGTTGTCTGCCGAGATGCACTGGATGCGCGCGACCCGGTCGTACTTGGACTGGTCGTAGTCGGTGACCTGGAACCGGTCCTCAAAGAGGGTTGCGTCTGCTCCGCCGGACATTTTGAATTGGGTTTTCCTAAGCGATGATCGAAAGGGATGAGGGTTTTGGGCGCGCTAGGTGTGTATTTGGCGTGTTTGGGGCGCAATCGGCAGTGAAGGGCAGAGAGACTCGCTTTGTCTCGGTATGATGAAATTTATTTGGAGGGGCGGAGCTTCTAAGCTTGAGTTTGAGATACTTGCATATTGCTGAATCGGGGTACATCCCACTTCACAGCGCCAACCCCACCAAGATGAAAATCAGAACCAGAGATGCAGAGGAGTCTTTTTCGCCAGGCTTTTGTTAAGTAGACTGGCTATTTTTACAGTACCTGGTAGGAGATTCAGGCCATTCTGTCTGTCCATTTCAACACCTGCCCGTCACAATGTCTTTCCGTAAGAGGAACGTCGTTATTGGGGGCACAGGCAACGGCGTACCAGCTTCTGCTGCCCCCCGAAAAGACAAAGCTCTGGCTCCAGGTATAAGGCCGTCGCCTCTCGATGGACGGCTCACTACATCGACAGGCACCTCATCGCTCGACCAACTACTAGCTGGGCATTCTGGGTTACCCCTAGGCACATCACTTCTCATAGAAGAGGCCGGAACGACAGATTTTGGTGGCACTTTGCTCCGCTACTATGCTGCTGAGGGGCTGGTGCAGGGACATGAAGTCCATGTTCTGGGTTACGATAGCAACTGGCGCCGTGAGCTGCCAGCGCTTGACCTTAATGGAGGAAGCAAGTCCCGCAGCAGCAAGAAGGATGCCCCAGCGGATGACAAGATGAAGATTGCATGGAGATATGAAACGTTTGGCAACCCTCAGGCTAGAAACCCGTCGGTCCCAGGTATGTCAATACATCTGTCCCTAACTCATGTCCACGTTATAATTCCGCTAACTCGTGGTCCACCACTAGATTCTAAGGCGTCTTCAGTACCTACGCCTGGTGGAGGAACCTTCTGCCACAGCTTTGATCTCACCAAGCGGCTGGAGAGCAGCGCCATCCAGGGCAAGCTTCATGCTATGCCTGGCGCAGATGTTCTCTCAGCGTCGCCGCAAACTCCCTTCAAGCGATTCGTGGCCGATGTGGTTTCCAAGATCAAAAACTCCCCTCCCTCAACTGTCCACCGGATCGTGGTGCCCAGTCTGCTCTCGCCTACGCTATACTCGTCCTCAGCTTGCAAACCCCAAGAGTTTCTTCAGTTTCTCCACAATCTCCGAGCAATACTCAGACAGTTTCCTCATCAGACCACTGCCATGGTCACACTACCTGTCTCACTGTACCCTCGATCAACCGGTCTTACGCGCTGGGCCGAGCTCCTTGCGGATGGAGTCCTCGAATTGATCCCGTTGCCCCACCAAAGCCAGATGAGCCGTGAGCCCGGCGAGAAGGAGAAAGAACAGGGTCTTCTACGAGCACACAGTCTACCTGTGTTCCACGAAAAGGGAGGCGGCCTAGAGGGATCCTGGTCCCGGGAAGACCTGTCCTTCAAGCTCAGCGCTTCCAGCGGCATGGTCATCACACCATACAGCCTGCCGCCAGTAGGCGATGAGGAAGAGGAGGAAAAGGCCAAGGCTGCCAAATCAGATGAGAAGAAGAAGAAAAAAGAATCACTAGACTTTTAATCCTCAGCTATCCCGTCTTTCTTTCTGCGTCAAGTCGACCAGCGACTGGGTCTTGGTGGAGGCAGCGCTAAAAGTTGCTCCTCTGCCCCACTACCGCCAGTAGCTCGAGTTCTTCCACGGTTCACCCGAGTGACGCATTTAAAACTTTCGCCAAAAGCTTCGAAAATATTTCCTCCTCTTCTTCAACAACAACAATTCTTGTTGGCGGTCGGTTGCGTGCCAGCCTGATATATAGAACGCACAATCTAGCAAGTTGCCATCTCCTAGGTAAGCCAATGCTGCTTTTCCCTTGTTTCATCCACGCAATTATATGATTATGCACATGAATATCTGTCAATCCACTGAAATTTCTGTGACGACACATTCAATTAATACGAAGACGACTTATGATTTAATTGCCCTATCCACCTTTGTTCAAAACCACTTCTCTTCTTGGCTTTCGAACCATCTGCTAACCGGCCCCCCGTTGGCAAAACAGATTCCAATCATGACCACCACAGTGACAGCCAGGCCCCCGCGCCCTCTACCGCGCATCTCCAAAATCGCAGGCCGGTACCTCGTCTTCGACCACGAGGACGCGTCCGCCCTCCGCCGCGAGGCCAACACAAACGGCTCCCTGGTAGGCACACTGCCGCAGCAGCCCACGCAAAACATGTTCCTCGGGCTCCCCATCGAGCTCCGCCCCGAGGAGGCAGAGGCGCTCGTCCACAAGAACCTTGCCCGTGTCGTAGATGATGTCGCCGCGCACCAGGCAGCCCTGCGGTCGCCTAGCGATCGCTCCGCGTATATCCAGTCCCTCCGCAGAGACAAGGCCGCCGCCCACAGGGTCCTCGCCGAGCGCGCGGCGCAAAAGGCCGCCGTAGCAGCTAGTAAGGCGGGCGGACGTAAAAAGTCAAAGGCTGAGCCTGCTCCCGCTTCCAATGCTCCTCTTGCCCCCTCTGACGGCGACGACACCCTGTTCGCCAGTGCTCCTCCGGCCGTGTCCTCGGCGTCCAACCCCCGTGTTGCAGATTCCCCCATGGACAATTTCGGCGTCACGCCAACCTCGAGCAGAGACCTGGTCCCCGCAGACGTAGACCGCGAGTTCGAGGTCTCGGATACCCCCCAGGGTCCTCTCGCGCGGTACCTGCAGGACGGGGGCTACCACACCACGCCGGGTCTGCGGTTCGGCTCGGAATACAGTGTCTACCCCGGTGATCCCCTACGGTTCCACGCCCACTTCATGGCCAACCAGTATGACTGGGACGAGGAGATACCCATCCTGGATATCATCGAGGGGGGCAGGCTCGCCACGGCCGTCAAGAAGGCCTTTGTTATCGCCGGGAGCGATCCTTCCAAGGGCGAGGCGCCTGAGAACGTGACTGCATATAGTATCGAATGGGCGGGCATGTAGACAGAAACATAATACAATAATAAGACGGTAGATACAATCTCGATATAAACTTGCCTCGTCATTGATAATACTATTCTCTGGCTGTTCAATGCAAAAACTCGAAAGTGACAGGAAGGCTGACTCAATGTCAACCGTAAAACTTCGCCCTCAAACAGACATACTTCGTTGGGAAAAAGGGAATTCAAGACGCCAACTCCAAACTCTGGATGCAGTCGTGGTCAATAACTAAAAAGTTCGGATACATACAAACGTCCGCTATCATCAACGGGAAAGAGAACAACAACACTATAGCCTTCCCTTTTGTAATCAATCGCTGGTAGTTCGCTCAGGGAACAAAGATACGGCTAAAAGAAATAACATCCCGCCGGCAGCACACGCACTTGTCAAAGTTATTGATGGCGAGCGAGACGCGGCACTCATCGCACAAACTGAGGCAGCGGCAAGGCCAGACAATGATGGAACGTGGTGAGCTCTGGCAAACAACACATGGAGGCCCGCCACTACCCAGCCCGGCTGCACCATCTTGCCAGGTGCTAGCTGACATGCTGGCAGGCACAGCTGCAGACTGGCGTCGAGCAAGGAGCAGCTGCTCCAGCACTCGCTCCTCGTCATCAGGTGAAAGCTTCCTGCCGCCTCGCCCAGGTGCTGCCATGACTCCGTCGTTGGTAGGCCCTGAGCCAGGATTTGTTAGGATACGTGTTCGCTGAAGGCTCTCGATGCGCCTATATTGCGACCTTGTCATAATCTTGTCGCTCTGCAGGTGCGCGGCCAAATTGCGGGCATGCTCACGCTCCTCTCGGCTCTTAGGTTGCAGGAGACGAGCAAAATCATTCATAGAGAACGGGCTGTCGATGAGGGAGGACTCGTCTCGAGAACGACGAGGCGACCGTCCAGTGGGTGTCCTCTGTCCGTCTTCTTCAGACTCCCAGGCATACTCATCCTGACTGTCACCATCAGTTGTCGTAGCCGTGACCACGCTCGTCGTATCCCAGTCGTCGTCGACTGTAGCTGGCCTGAAGTCACCGCTAGAATCATGTCCACCCCACCATCCACCCCTAAGCCAGTAGGTGTATAGCTCTGATTCCAGGTACTCCTCGTTCATGGAGGGCTCGCTTCGTCGGAACTCGGCTTCAATATCCTGGTTCTCGGGCCTAGCGAGGGGATTTTCATCAACAGTTTTAGAACCCGAGCCTCCTGGTCCATCCTTGGATTTGTCCTCATCCTTGCCTTCCTTCCTCTCACTTGATCGGTTCGCCATCTGAAGCAGCCATGCGGGCTGGGCTCGAATACGAGCAACACGGAACATCCATAGCAGGATCAACGCCGAGATTCGCGCAAAGAGTCTATGGACCGTGAGGAACAGCTCGAGGGCCATCAGCCAGCGGGCGCTTCTCTCGGCCGCGCCCACTCCATTGCGAATACTGCGGTCAACGCCACCTTTTGGAACTTTCTGTGCCGCCCGCTCTCTAGCGTACCCATTTGCTGAGTATCCATATTTGCCTTGCACTGGGACTAAACCAATTGCTCCAATGTTGTCGTATTGGCTGTTTGTGAGCCCGAGGCCACTCCAATTTCTCTGCATCTCCTCTGCTTCTTGGAGACGAGCGTTATCCAACCACGTATGACTCTGTACACTTACCCCGCGGTCCTCGTTGAGGTAGACTGCTTCACTAGCCATAGTGACCGCAGTAAACCCTGTTCTCAACAAAGCAGTGTAAATATCCATTTCTCTAGTTATCCTAATCTCGGACAATGAGATATTGGCCTGCATATTCTGGTGCGCATGCATCAGACGCTGGCGGAACGACATGCTCGCTCGTTCATCATCTCCACCCGAGGAGAGCGCAGACAGGATCAAGGCTATCCCGTAGATAGAGAAACATATGATGATGCCAAAAAGGACAAGAATATGCGGTATCATTCCAATAATGCAAACAGCTGGGAATCGTAGCAAGCCTTGACTCGCAGGATCATCCAAGTCAAATGTCACTGTCGACCAGATGAAGGTACCGATGAAGCAGAATGCCCAGATGCCCGTGTTGTACAGTCGAAACTTGGCTTGAAGGTCGAAAACGCCGAGCATGTGGTTCGTAACATGGGTGATCGCACAGAGGAAAGCAATCCACAAGACCTCAGGAGCCGTATTCACGCGATTCATAATCATCGACCGTGTCAAAGCGATAGTGGTGCCGTTAACTGCCACTTTGACTCCTGAGCCTTTTGTAAACGAACTCCAGCTCAGTTGGTTGCTTATGGCTGCATCAGCCTCGGCAAAGGCAAGTGACTGTTCAAACAAGCTCATGGCTACTTCAGATGCGTGTGGCCGACCTTGAACAGTGCATGACACACTCTCAATAAAGTTACTCAAGCAAAAGCTCAGGAACAAAGGCCAAAGCGCCGATAATGATCCCTGAATATGCCGAGTGTCATCATCATCTTCCGATAAAATCATCTTGACTGATCGGCAGGACTGCTCATCAGTAGCGCCGAGAATAGTGGCGCCGAGGCGGTTAAAGAATGGATTGTTGTAGGAAAACATAAGGTCCGATTTCATGCTAGAATTTCCAAAACGTAATTCGGCAAAATCTGGAGACGTTTGGCATTGAATAGACTGTAGGAGCCGGACGGCATGAACGGATATCCAGATGATTGGAACAATCCTAAGCACAAGTCGGACGGTCCATCGGAGTTGTAAACGACGCCGGGTGGCAGCATAGATATGGGTTCGGTTGAGGACGACGGCCATGACAATGCAGGCTAATGCCCATTTGCTTGTTACATAGCTGAAAACTCCCCCAAAACTACGCGCTCCTTCGAGGGACAGCCGTCGGACGGTGGCTTCCTCCGCTGTCGCGGCTCCCCCGGCTGTTCCGCCTTCGCCCAAGTCCATCAGAGTTTCAAAGGTCGCATTCGCGGTTCGCAAGAGATCGGCGCCAACTGCGGCGGGGTTGGTTGCAAGCTGGCTGGCGGATTCGTTCAAGGACTGAGCATCGGAAGGGGCCATGAAGGAGCCGAGCCGCTTAAACATCCGAGGACAAGCCCAGACAAGGTCCTCCATCGACGGCGCATAGCGGGTTAGGTTGGCAGTCCAGGCCGTCATGCCAGTCCAATTCGTGGCATTCTGAGAGCCGAGGCCAGATACCCCTGGGTCTGCCATAGCAAGCGAGCGGGGATTCGAGGAGGGTGTCTCGCGACACGGTCGGTGGATGGGCTCGATCGATTAGGTAGCAGTGCAGAGTAAGCCCATGATACCTGAGCTGCTGCAGGAACGAGAATGCTGAAGGCCGGAAGATTATCAGCACCAGCGGTTCGCCACAAACAGAAATATCCGGTCTCGCAGGGTGATGATGCCCGGACGGTTGGTGCTTGGCAAAGCAGTCTGCCGTTGGCGTTGAGTGTTAGGTTGTAGTTGATGCTGGGCAGCTGCTATGGGGTGATAAGATGCTAGCACCTGCACCGTGCCGATATCGCGGCTCGCGTCATGGAGAAGGTGGGGCAACACGCGCCTGAACAACACAAAGTGCACAGTGCTCCTTCTCGTCTATTCCGAGATGGCACTGTACAGTTCGTTAGGTCTTATCTCGCTCGGAAATTAACAGCCAGCGTCCCGCAAGGCCAACCTTCTAATTGATCAGTAATGGCCGCTCTAGATTTTAGACATAGCAATATGTGCGGAGGGTCAATCTCAGCTTGATGAAGTTTGAATCGAATCTTTCTTCTGTGAGAGAGGTATCTGTTTCTCATGTCACCAGAACAAAGCAGGATGAAAGAAGTGTAAGAAGGCGAGCCCGACCATTTCCATGTAGTCTCATTTGCCATGCGTGCCCGGAGTTTGCTACGGACTTCTATTCGTTTGATTTCGCTTTTAACATCATGCTAAATCGCCAATCACTCATGGAGCGATTTCCATTTTTGGATATCAATGCTTGAGGCATGATCCCCTCTTTCCTCAACACCGCCGTCTTGGGTGCACATCCAGAGACATTTCGTCATTATCGAAGCCAAATAGAATGTGTCTCAAGAAAGTAGGAGCACCGGTCGATCTCTCCCTTAGGGCTTTGTCCTCTCATCTCGCTGCGCTATCAGAGCAACTTCATCTTCAGATCCATGCAGGTCTCGCAAGTTCGATCAATTGTAAGCTCAGCGACAATGATCAATTACCTAGTAAGCAATCCGTCCAATGCTCAGTTGCAATCCCGAGGCCTATAGCAGTCGTGAAGACGCTGCTAGCTCGAAATCCGAAAGCCGACTGTCGAAGCGGATCAAGGCCGTCCATCAAAAAAGGCCGAGTAAAGATCAAACTCCAGTGACCGCCTCGTTAAGAGACCCAACAATTGCCTGGTTCGTTCCTTTGCTGGCATATACAGCACGTGCTATTAAATTGCGATACAGGCTAGGATCGGTTGATGACACCTCACCTTTCAGCCATAGGTTGGTGATTTCATCCCGGTTGGGGAGATATGCAACGCAGCAGGCTGCGAGGATCTCATTGTGTTCTGTCGCAACTGGGTCAAGAACAATCTCAGACTTCCCATCATCCGTAATAGAGACGAGGGCAGCAACACCACCCGAGACAGTGTCGACACAATCGATACCCGCATCAGCAACGGCAGCGGCAGCCACTGTGATACAGGCGCTGAGGACGTTCATCATATCCCATTCCTCACTTCCCTGGTCCACCGCAAACTGGCGAGCCTCTTCACCTTCAATAATGGTGACGACAACATCCACTCCACTCTTTGGCCAACGATCTGCAATCAAGACGCCTCGCAGAGCTGTCTCAAGATGCGTGCTCAAGTCCCGTTCACTAGCATCTCGTAGATATCCTCTCCGACTCTTCGTAGCAAATGGAGCGTACTTGACATGAGTAGTAAGTACCATATGGGGTGAAAAGGGCGCAGAGCGTGGCAAAGACCTTGGACCATGGACAGTACATGAGAGCTTCATGCCGGTGGCGGAAGCGCCATTCCTAGACTCGACTTCAAGATAGGCTGAGCCAGATGCAGATGGCGTCACGCCAGTTTTGAGATCTGCATGCTTCATTCAGCTTTATCGTTCGTAGACGGTGCTGCAGGCTGAATAATGGTTGGAAAGAAACTTACAGACTGGCCGAACACTGTTGGGCAATCTCAACCGGGTTGGGAGAGGTAATGGGTCGTCTTCGTAGAGGGGAGGTACAGTGGTTCCCCCAGGCCCATTGATGCGTCTTCTATCCGCCATCTTGGCTGAATCTCACAACCTGTGCTGTAAATTGTGATATTTTTTGTGTTCATCAACACCCAAATGTATGTCTTTTGCCTTGCAGAATGCACTAAATCATGAACCCCGCTTTAGTGCATAGCGCATTACTATATGCACATATCGGATTGTTGCATGGGTCCACACTAAAGTTCCAATCTCCTTCAAAAAAAAAAATCTTCGGTGCAAGAACATTCTACAAAGAATCATCCTTCTTTCATGTCCTCGAGCAGGACTTGGTCCAGTCCCTGCTGAGCAGTGAATTGACGGATGGTCGTCATCAATTGGCCTTCTGAGCTTGTTGCAGTCTTTTTCTCGTGAAATGACTATTAGAAGGTAAGTTCCTCTAGCCAGCGCGAGCTTCACGCGCTTCTCCTTAAAGCACCATTTTCCCACCCTTTCCTACATGATGATTTCCTATCCACTGTTCCCGCGACTACCTGAGCGCTTTGAACAAACATGCACTACCATCTGATCTCTATTGCTTCATTGGATCTTTTTCTCATACGCATGAAGCGCACATCGACTAATTGTGCCAAAAGCCAGAATAATTTTTCCCTTCAGTCCGTCGATCTCCTTGCCCAGTAGAAATCATGTCAGGTAAGCCAAACACAAATTTTCTTTCCGTGCATTCCCTCTTCTCTGTCGATGATGAGAAACTTTTTCATCCAGTTCTGCTACTGAACCAATGTGATGACTCCCAATTTACCATACCAAGATCTCTGATACGATCTCTTGTCCTTCATTGTGCCGTTGCTCTGTCTGGTTGAGAACCAAGCTAACAGACCAAAAAAAGTTCTCCAGGATTCGTTTCTCCCCGTAGTTGGTAATCCCGATTGCCATCAAAATCTCAATGGGTAAGTCGGCATTATGATTTTTCCTTCACCTTCAGACCATCTTGTCTGGATGATGAAAACAAGTTATATCCATTCAACGATTGTCCTGGCCAAGTCGTCCTCTCACACCTTAGCTTACCAGACTTGTCTGGCGAGTGATGATGGGTTGTAGAGTTGCCTACCCCGTAATTCGACTCCAGCGCTTGGGAAAGGAATGGCTCGTTTTGAACCGTTCCTGGACTAGGACGGCCAGGCCGACTGAGTAAACTGGCTTGTCTGACCTTCAGCACTATCTTTATTTTTATTTTCTTCCATCTACTTCCTTTTTTCGTTGAGCCAACAACTAACAATTGAAAAGTCACAGGGACATCTTAGCGTAAGCGCAAGCCCATATTCAGACGTAGACGTAGCCCTGTGGTACAAGCCACCTTGAAGTAGCCATATGAAGCCGCTATGCCGTAGTTCCATGCCAACAGCTCAATTCCAATACCGACGCAGCCATTCACTCAAGCCTGCTTGGTGAGGCCATAGTATGCTTATCTCATTTGAACCCTGGATTACGTGACTATTGGCCGTCTGTGAAGCAACCCATCCCAATATTGGTGGACGACGTGGAAATCTTGATCATGAAACACAGCGAGATCTCTAAAAATACAACTAGGAGGCCGTGATTATTAAGTGGGATGGATGGGGTCTGATGGTATGGGAATTATGGCCCCTCGTTGCACATGAAGACAAAAGGAGACAGGCGTTGGAGGCGCTACGTATCAAATACAGAGGGCAGGTGCTAATTGACAGGCCGCCGGCAGTCGGGCAATCAAAAGATCCATCCATCGTCGCAACATCTACCTGGACAGAATCCTCATGTAAAAGCCTACAATTAATCAACCACCCTTCCTATCCCAGCTCGCGTTTTGCAGGCGGTTGCCACCGTCAATGGTGTTCTGATCTTGCCAAGCTTTGGCGCACTAAGGTCGCATTAATTATCGGTCTTCTGCTGCAAGAGCCTGGACTTCTGGAAAACTGTCCAGAGACACCCGTCGCTTGCGGCTGTCAGGGGTTCAACCATCGACACGGAACCTCTTTATGTATTTCCTTCAGCCCTCAAGATGATGCCCCGGCATCAAGCGAGCGGCTTTTCCAATGGATATCCGCGTGAAAAGACCTTTGACCTTTCTCCACACAGGTTTGCCTCCGGCCGATAGCTGTTTCCCTGCATCAATTGTCGCTAACTTGGTTCTCCTACCAGCTTCCAACCTCGCACATCCATCGCAGCACAACGACAGCGCAAGCGATTATTCGTTCGGCTCGGCATCGTATTCTTCGTCGTGATTCTAATTACATTATGGGTTTGGCCCAAGAGTGCTTTCGCCTCGGTACTATCGCTGGGCCTGCTCGGCGCATCGTCAGAACTTGAGCTGGAGACAGTGCGATACTACGATTTAACAAATGTGCAAGGCACAGCAAGGGGATGGGAGCGTGAAGAGCGTATCCTCTTGTGCGTTCCACTTCGTGACGCTGAACCCCATCTTTCAATGTTCTTCTCCCACCTACGAAACTTTACATACCCGCACCACCTCATCGACCTCGCCTTCCTCGTCTCAGATTCGAAAGACAGAACCCTCGAGGTTCTTTCGGACAACCTAGAACAGATCCAGGCGGACCCTGATCCGAAACAACCATACGGAGAGATCTCCATCATCGAGAAAGACTTCGGTCAAGAGGTCAACCAGGATGTCGAAAGTCGTCACGGATTCGCCGCGCAGGCGAGTCGAAGAAAGCTAATGGCCAAAGCCCGGAACTGGCTTCTGAGCGCCGCCCTTCGTCCTTACCATTCGTGGGTGTATTGGCGAGACGTGGATGTCGAGACCGCGCCATTTACGATTCTGGAGGATCTCATGCGACACAACAAGGATGTCATTGTTCCAAGCACGTATTTCCTCTATCCCTCCGACGAACCTGTAGAACTAACAATTTCGCAGATGTCTGGCGACCCCTTCCCGATTGGCTTGGTGGTGAACAGCCGTATGATTTGAACTCATGGCAAGAATCCGAGACCGCCCTCGCGCTTGCAGACACCTTGGACGAAGATGCCGTCATCGTCGAGGGCTACGCCGAGTACGCCACATGGCGACCACATTTAGCCTACCTTCGAGACCCCTACGGCGACCCAGACATGGAAATGGAGATTGACGGCGTCGGCGGTGTCAGTATTCTTGCCAAGGCCAAGGTCTTCCGAACTGGCGTCCATTTCCCCGCCTTCAGCTTCCAGAAGCATGCCGAAACTGAGGGTTTCGGAAAGGTGCGTGCCTCATAACCATACAGGATTCGAAAATATACTAATTCATTTTCAGATGGCCAAGCGCATGAAGTATTCTGTCGTGGGCCTTCCTCACTACGTTATTTGGCATCTTTACGAGCCCAGCGTTGACGATATCAAGCATATGGAAGTAAGTGTTCGAACTATAACATCGACTGCCTCAGCCAGCATACTAACTGTCGTCCCTAGGAGATGGAACAGGAGCGGATCGCGCGGGAAAAGGAGGAGGAAGAGAAGAAGGCCAAGGCAGCAAAACTGAAGGAGCAGTTCGGTGATGGCGCTGACACTTGGGAGCAAGACAAACAGGAGCTGAAGGAGCTAAAAGAGAAAGCAGCTGAAGAGGAGAAGAGACGGGTCAAGGAGGAGAAAGCAAAGGTCGCTCAACTAAAGCAAAACACTAACAAAGAGAAGCCGGCTGCCCAAGACGAGAAAGCCACAACCAATCAGGGCAAACCCAAAGCCAAGCAAGAGAAGTCACGGGCCAAACAGGAGGAATCTGAGGTCGATGACGAGAAGCCTGCAACCAGCAAGGGCAAATCAAAGGCCAAGCAAGAGCAGTCTGAGGTTGATGAGGAGAAGCCCAGGGCTAATCGGGAAAAGCCCAAGGCCAGTCGACAGAAACCCAAGCCCAAGCAGGAAAAATTGGCTCAAGCGGAAGCCAGGGATGACAATGTCGTGGCAGGCAATTCCGAAAAGAAGCGACTGGCAGAATGAAGGCGTTATACTGATAAGAGTTTTTAAAACGGGTTAGAGGTGGTCTTGTTATGGACGTTCATGACAAGCCTGGGTTTTTTACGCTGTTTGTCTTTGCTGTACTATTATCATCACAATTATCTGGGCACTATTGCAGCCTGTCTACATTATTATGAGTGGTGTTTTCTCCGTGACCGCTTTGCATGACAAGTTCTCTAGCACGTCCCGTTTCACGGCATCGTATTGAAGCTTGACATGGAAGAGGTTGTATCAAATCAATGGTTGGCTCTACATCCGTTAAAAGTGTATACCCATGTAACTGTGCCGGACAGTAAATTTGCGTTTAACATTTAAATTAGCGACTACAGAACAATGTTATCCTTACCACAAATCGACGCGTAGTCTAAATATACGCCAGAGATAGAGGAAGGGAGTGATGATAGACTGCGGTCGCGATTGCTGTAGAAAATGAAGCAGTATAGGTTAGGAACTCTTAAAGTGGTCATTTCGGCAGGGGTTCAAGTAATGGAAATTGTAGGTAATAGAAGATTATATACCCGGACATTAGCTGTTGGGTAGGTAGGTATAATAGGTAGACTATTGTCCTGTAGGTTGGTGATACAGTGAGATACATAGCAATTCACGAACACATGTTGAAATGTGCTGCCGAACTGTATTGGAGTGATTGGTGGAAAGACACAGACAGCCACTGATCGACGTAATGCCGGTGGTCGGTGGTTGAAGGGCCGCTGCAGGTGTCTCCTGGAGGCCCGCCGGGACACATTACAGGCCACCACCTGCTGTCAATCCACACCAGCCGAGTTGTAACTGTGGCCCCAGTAAGCTCGAGCCCCCACCGGCCAATCACAGGCATTCATCGACGACACCGTTGAAGCTCCCCTGGCAGCAACTACGGGGTGCTGGGCTACTGCTAACCAAGAAACTCGTACGAACTTCTCTGGCAGATCTGGCTTTTCTTTTCTAGGAGTCATTGTTGCCACTCCTCAACGCCTCGGTAACGTCTGACGGGTGCATGTTGGGTCGGCTCTCGTTTTTACATCTGTTCGGTGGGTTGCACTACCAAGCGCGGCTGCTTACCGTGGCAGGCAAGGCTAACACTTCCTCCCCCGTCTTCCCGCTTCTCCAGATTATCCAAGATCATGAATCGCGATGCTTCCGTTTCCTTGAATCCGATGGAGGGCTCGCAAATCATTGAGCAGCGCGGTGACGCCCCGCGCATGCAGTATCGAAGTCGCCCGGTGTCTGTCGCTGTAGACCCAATCTCCTTGGTCATCTCCGAGTGCATCTCCATCACATCAGCCATCCAGAAGCATGCACGCTCTCAGCACTCCTCCGTCTCGGCCATCCTGGGAGGCAATCCGAACTCCATAAACCTAGGGCCACCCAGCCCGAGCCCGCGCGGTCGGGCCAAGAGCCCAGCCCTGTCCATCGATGGAAATCCGGATGGTTTGGGGACGAGCCGATGGGGGCTAAGGGGACAAAAGGGGAAGAGCATGCAGGACAATCCCCTGATCGCAGGATTTGGCAAGTTGAGGCATGAAATCGCTGGAATCAAGGGTAAGATTTGGACTCTATCATCTGCTGCCGCTTGGGCGAGCTGCTAACGTGGGCGACCAGACATCAAGTCCTTCGACGCACCGTCTCTTCTGTCGCCATTCCTGAATGTCATCCAGGCAAAGGGAACCGCCGCACCGATCACGATCCTCGCCCTCGGAGCCCTCAGAAAGTTCCTCGCATACGGTTTCATTTGCCCCGAGTCCCCACGATTCGCCCATGCGATGCAGTCGCTCTCTGCGGCCGTCACACACTGCCAGTTCGATATAAGCGATTCAGGACAGGCCGAAGTGGTGCTGCTGATGATCCTCAACCTTATGGAGGATATGATGTCCGGTCCCGGAGGCGACATCTTGAGCGACGAGAGTGTCTGTGACATGATGGGTCGGGGGCTGGCTATCTGTTCCCAACCACGGTTCTCACCAGTGTTGCGGCGCACGGCTGAAGCTGCCATGGTCCGGATGTGCCAGATCATCTTCGAGGATATCAAACATTTGGAGGTCGAGGCTGGATCCGAGCCCGAAACCCTGGATCAGCAGACCCAGGACGATTTGGACAGCGTACGGATGGATGCGAAACCCGAAAAGGCTGTGGCACCTCTCGATTCCGAGTCACAGGGCACTAAGAGCTCCGAGTCTGAACGAGAAGAGAAGAAGTCAAGCGAGGAGGGCGAGACTGAAGCCGAAGAAGGAGACGAGTCGAAGATCGACAACCAGTTGGAAACAGAAGAAACAGAGTCCCTGGATCTCAAGCCGTACTCCCTGCCTTCGGTACGAGAGCTATTCAGAGTCCTCGTTAACTTCCTGGATCCTCATAACCCTCAACATACCGACACTATGCGCGTCATGGCTATGCGCATCATTCATGTCGCCCTGGAAGTTTCGGGACCCTTCATCGCTCGTCACCCGGCACTGGCGACTATCGCGGAGGATCGATTGTGTTGTTATTTGTTCCAACTTGTGAGGTCCGACAATATGGCTATCCTGCAGGAATCGTTGATTGTTGCTGGGACCCTACTGGCAACCTGCAGAGGGGTCCTCAAGCTACAACAGGAGCTCTTCCTAGCGTACGTCGTGGCCTGCCTACACCCATCTGTTGAGATCCCACGTGAACCTGGAATTGACCCCTCTCTGTATGCTGGCATTCCCCAAGCACCCAGACCTGCTGCGGGAAGCGGGCGAGCGACACCCGTGCCAGTCCAAGATCGTCGACAACTCGGCTTGGAAGGTGGCCTTCGCAAACCAGACGCTCGCCAGGCCATGGTTGAGAGTATTGGAGTTCTCTGCAGGATGCCAAATTTCATCACCGAGTTGTTTGTGAACTACGACTGTGACGTGGACAGGTCCGATTTGTGCGAGGACATGATTGGACTGCTCGCACGGAATGCTCTACCTGATTCTGCTACTTGGAGCACCACTAGTGTGCCCCCTCTGTGCCTCGATGCCCTTCTGCGATATATTCAATTTCTTGCTGAGAGGCTTGATGATGAAGAGAAGACGAGCGAGGGCTACCCTGACCCTGCTTTCCTGCGGGAGCAGCGACGGAAGAAGGGTGTCATCATTAAGGGTGTGCAAAAGTTCAACGAGAAACCACGAGGGGGACTGGCATATCTGGAAGCCCAGGGTATTATCAAGGACCCCAATGACGCTAAAGAAGTTGCAAAATTTCTTCACGGAACTTCTCGTGTCTCCAAAGCGGTCTTGGGTGACTTCTTGTCCAAGAAGGGTAACGGGGCATACCTGGAAGCCTTCTTGGACCAGTTTAACTTCTCTGGCAAGCGTGTTGATGATGCCTTGCGACTTCTTCTTGAGAGCTTCCGTCTTCCCGGAGAGGCTCCTCTGATTGCAGTCATCGTTGAGGCGTTCTCGGAGAAGTACATGGCTGGCGATGAGCCTGATGAAGTGGCCCATAAGGATTCCGTCTTCATCCTGACATATGCCATCATCATCCTCAATACGGATCAGCACAGTCCCAGACTCAAGGACAACAAGAGAATGACGTATGAGGACTTCTCACGAAACCTGCGGGGACAAAACGATGGCAAGGACTTCACACCCAGCTTCTTGCAAGATATCTTCAACTCGATCAAGTCGAACGAGATCATTCTGCCTGACGAGCATGACAACAAGCACGCATTCGACTATGCCTGGCGTGAGCTGTTGCTCAAGGCCGAGCTAACCGAGGATCTGGTTCTTTGTGACACTAATATTTATGACGCAGACATGTTTAATGCGACTTGGAAGCCAATTGTTTCCACTCTCTCCTACGTGTTCATGTCCGCTACTGACGATGCCGTCTTTGCACGGATTGTCAGCGGCTTTGACGAGTGCGCTCGCATCGCTATCAAGTATAATAACACCGAGGCTCTCGACCAGATCGTTTTCTGCCTCAGTCATATGACCACTCTCTCCAACGATTTCCGTTACAACACTTCTCTGAACACCGAGGTCCAGGCTGGAGACGGCAGCGTCATGGTTAGCGAGCTGGCGGTGAAGCTCGGCCGGGACTTCAGAGCGCAACTTGCCACACTTGTCCTGTTCAGGGTCCTTACTGGAAGCGAGAATCTCATCCGCAGTAGCTGGAAACATGTAAGAAACGGTCGTCCTATTTCCGCCTACAGCTTATCTTAGCTTGCTAACATTCACAACCTTAGATCATTCGCATATGGCTGAATCTCTTTTCAAACTCTCTGACGCCGCAGTTTTCGTCGCCAGACCTCCCAGACCTGCCCATTCCACCCATTCCTTTGCAAACTCCCTCCCAAGTGATCGATAGGGCGAACAGGGCACAAGAGACCGGTTTCTTTTCTGCTTTCACGTCTTATATTTCGAGCTATGCTGCAGATGACCCTCCTGAACCTTCGGACGAGGAGCTTGAGAGCACACTCTGCACAGTTGACTGCATCAAGTCCTGTCATATCGAGAAGGTGTTCCAGAATGTCTCGTAAGTGCTGTCCCTGTTCAGGCTTTGAGATTGTTCGCCTAGTCTAACCAATTATGCAGAAATCTTCCGTTGGAATCCGCCAAATTGCTGGTTGAAGCACTCCTTGAACAGCTGCCTGAGGATAACAACAACACTGTGATTAGTGTGAAGCATGAGAACATCCCCCAGCCTGCTCCTATCAATGGTCATGAAGCGGGTCAGCAGCCCTTGGAGTATGATCCCTCCGTCAACTTCCTTCTGGAGGTCTCTACAAGGCTCGCGCTGAAGAGCGAAGCTGCCGTCGAGGCCTTTGGAAAGCAAGTCTTTGATGTCCTGCAGGGTATTCTTCGTGACTCAAGCCAGTGGCATGCTATCACTGTGTCTCGAGCTACGTTCTACTCTCTGAGCATCCTTAAGTCCAGCTATGTACGTCTTTACGATCATGAGGTTGAGGGAAAGTACAAGCTAACGTTTGACACAGGATTATGATTTCGCGAATGTACCTTATCTGCTGCATAATATTTCTGGACTCCCGCATGCTACACTTGCCAAGGGAGCAGCTCTCACCCTTGCTGGTCTTTCGGCCTGCATTGAGCATCCAGGACCGCTGAGGAGCGAGATTATGACATCCCCAGACTTTTGGGCCATTCTCCGCATCCTTGCCCGGAACCGCGAGTCTTCTCCCCTTGTTTTCAACGTTCTGGAGAAGGGCTCGACTGGAAATCCTCCTGCGATCATGGCTGATAATTATGAAGCGGCTATCTCCCTGTTGAATGACTATGCCACAGCGGCGAACCCTCTTGTCCATGCTGAGCCAAGGCCGAAGCAACGCCAGCAAGAGCGACAAGTTCAACCGAAGTGAGTCCGCTCAATGAATGAGCTGAACAAATCAGGCAATTTGCTAACAAGTAAATCTATTTCTAGGGACGATGAGACTATTGCTCGAGGTTGCAAGGCTGTGGTTATTCTGCAGGCCGTCAGTGCACGTATTCCGCAGTTGATGCAACAGTCACAGCTTGAGAGCAGTGAAGGTACGTCGTATAACATCCCAGCAAACCACTGATTTTAGCTCAAGCCACTTACTGATCCCGTTGCAGCGTGGTCGGCATACTGGCTGCCATTCTTCCAGTCTCTGACGACTCAGTGCATCAACCCCTGCCGTGAGGTCCGCCACCTTGCCTTCTCAGGCTTGCAGCGCTCTTTGTTATCCCCAGACCTCACATCCAGCGACCCGAACCAATGGACGGCTATCTTTGGACAAGTCTTGTTCCCTCTGATACACCGGCTGCTGAAGCCCGAGGTCTTCTCGACCGACCGCGATGGCATGAGCGAGATGCGAGTGCAGGTTTCCTCACTTCTCTGCAAGGTATTTTTGCAGTATCTGGTCCTTTTGTCTGAGTGGGACGGCATGCTTGATCTCTGGGTTGAGATCATAGACATTATGGATCGCCTGATGAACAGCGGGCAGGGTGATAGTCTGGTAAGTTCCCTCACCGCATTGGTGGCGTGTCGGAAATAGAGTACTAATCGATATAAAAATAGGAGGAGGCAGGGCGTGAGAACCTGAAGAACGTGGTCTTGTTCATGTCAAGTAGCGGATATCTGGTTTCGCCCAGAGAGGATCCATCCAAGAAGGAGTTGTGGGTGGAGACTTGGAAGCGAATCGACCGCTTCATCCCCGACCTCCGCACCGACCTGGCACTCGAGCCGGAGGGGCCAGAGGAACCAGAGGAACCAGAAGTGCAGACGGAGAAGCCCAAGGCAGATGTCAAGGTGGAGTCCAAGCCACTGGATGAGCAAGAAGACAATGATGCGGAGCGAGCTGCAGAGGGCAGCGCAGAGGGTGGGAAAGTCGAAGAAGTCAAGGCTGACGCATAGAGTAGAAAGCAAAAGGAGGGCGGAATGGAAAGGGGGTGCTTATTAGACAGAAGTGTTATTGGGTTAAATTTGGCAAGCTTTGGTAGAGGGCCAAGCTGATCAGAATCGGCGTGGCCTTGTATAACTATCTACATGAGGATGGGCGTTAATGCGTAAAGAGGGGGGCGAGGTCAGCCAAAGGTGTCCGCGGCAGGCAGAACTGTACATAATGATAGACCCTCTGTAGATGGCTTTTCGATTTGTGATCCATTTTCCGAATGAGATGAAGTGAGCTTGTACAGGGTTGTTCATCTGTCTACGGGGGTTGGGTTAGTAAGGGCGAGATCAAATAGAGGCATGATCTGACTTCAAGCTGAGTCTATACAGCCACGGCCCGAGTCTTGTGACTGTGCCAGATGCTTCTGGCCGATGGGTGTGACTGCACCGCGGGAGCCAGTCTCCCGCTCGAGGCGCACATGACGATGGTAAGGCTGAAATGCAGCACATCCTGGCTATTAGATGCTTGATAATTCAAATTGATGTGTTGATTGCTATATATATATCTGCTACTGGCAGTAACTGACTGATGGTTGACGGGTACAGCGGCGCTACTGCATGAGAAGGCCCCACCATCGATCCCTCTAACAAAGGACGTCATACCGTTTCGGCGACGTGCTACAGGTTATTGGAGAGCTCTAGAGCAGCCCTGCCCAGCTTCGACAACCACATCTACATCTACATCCATACATCCATACGCCTTGCGCCCCAGCTGCAACCCAGGCCCCGGGGATCGAGTCACGAGCCGAGACTTAAGCTTAGTGGCTGGTCTATTGCGAGATAATATCATTCGCAACGAGCCTGACGAACGCTCCGCCATCACCAACTCACGGCTACTCAACCACCTGCGTATGAATCATCGACCAATAGATCCTACATTGCCGCCATGACCTGGGCTTCCCGACGTTAGCCAACCACTGTCCAGCCGAGATGGCGGACTCAACAACGACCAAAGAGCCTGCGAGCTCCTCCGCGAGCGAGATCGCAGCCAAGAGTGGCCCCGAGACGCCCAAAGAAGACCGCGTCTTCCCGATGCTGCAGAACAACAATGCCGCCAGCCCAGCCCAGTCCGATGCCGCCAACGGCCCCGGGAGGCTGAACGAGGAGGACAACGACGACGAGCCTTCTGTCGCAAAGCCCTTCATCCGGACGTCCAGCCCCGACTCGGCCCTCCGAACTCCTGCCACTGTTGGCGCCGCCTTCGACGACAAGACCCCGGACCGGCTGAGCTACAAGATGCACAAGTTCAGTTTGTACGAGACCGCTAGCCGGTATTATATTGTCGGGGTCGACGTGAGCGAGAAGTGGTACAGGATTCTCAAGATCGACCGCACCACCGCTGGCGCCGAGTTGAACATGACCGACGATAAGATTGTGTACAGCCTGAAGCAGATGAGCCAGCTGCTCGACACCATCGACGACGGGAACAAGGGCACGGGCGGCATAAAGCTCCGTTGCACCACCTGGGGTCTGCTTGGATTCATCAAGTTCACCGGGCCATACTACATGTTGCTCATCACCAAGAAGAGCACGGTGGCCATGATTGGCGGCCACTACGTGTATCAGATCGAGGGCACGGAGCTTGTTCCGCTGACGCCGGCCAAGTTCAAGCCGGACGGGAAGAATTCGGAGGAGCAGCGGTTCCTGGGTATCCTCAACAACCTCGACTTGACTCGATCGTTTTATTATAGTTATTCCTACGACATAACCCATACACTGCAGCACAACATTACTCGAGAACGGAACGCCCTGGGCAAGGGCATGTTGTCCATCAACGAGGAGGACTGTAATTCCATGTTTGTCTGGAACGATTATCTTCTCCAGCCGGCTGCGGAAGCTCTTAGAGATCCGTATGATTGGTGTCGTCCCATCATCCATGGGTACATTGACCAAGCGGCGCTTTCAATCTACGGAAGGACGGCGCATATTACAGTTATTGCCAGGCGTTCTCGGTACTTTGCTGGAGCGCGCTTTCTCAAGAGAGGAGCAAATGACCTCGGCTACGTTGCGAATGATGTTGAGACGGAACAGATCGTCGCCGAGTCCCTGACGACATCATTCCATTCTCCCGGCCCTCGACTATACTGCAGCCCCCAATACACGTCGTATGTCCAGCATCGTGGCAGCATACCTCTATACTGGTCTCAAGACAACACAGGCGTTACCCCTAAACCCCCCATTGAGCTGAATTTGATCGACCCCTTTTTCTCTGCCGCTGCTACCCATTTCGACAACTTGTTTGAGAGGTACGGAGGACCTATATACGTCGTCAACCTTATCAAAGCCAAGGAGCGGCAACCTCGCGAGTCGAAGCTGCTCCAAGAATACACACATGCTATAAACTATCTCAATCAGTTTCTGCCCAAGGATTGCAAGATTATTCACAAGGCTTGGGATATGAGCCGTGCGTCGAAAGTGAGAGGCGGTGATGTCATTGGAAATCTCGAGGACATTGCTGAATCTGTTCTTAATACGACCGGGTTCTTCCAGAATGGAGACGGCAGGACAAGCCCCATGTCGGCGCAGAATGGGATTGCTCGAACCAACTGCATCGATTGCCTTGATCGAACCAATGCGGCCCAGTTTGTCATTGGGAAGCGTGCTCTTGGTCGCCAGCTCCACGCTTTGGGCATCCTGGAGAACAACACGGTCGAGTATGACACTGACGCCGTGAATCTTTTTACGCACATGTGGCATGACCACGGAGATACTATTGCCGTGCAGTACGGTGGCTCTCAGCTGGTGAACACTATGGAAACATATCGAAAGATTAACCAGTGGACAAGCCATTCTCGAGACATGATTGAGAGCTTCAAGCGTTACTACAACAACTCCTTCCTCGACAGCCAGCGACAGGAGGCCTACAACCTCTTCCTGGGAAACTACATCTTCTCCCAGGGGCAGCCGATGCTCTGGGACCTGGTCACAGACTACTACCTGCATCACGCAGACCCCCGAGAATGGTCCGATAAGCCCAAGCGTGACTACATTGACTGGTTCACGCCAAAGCATCTCGAAAAGCGAGAGTTGCCCCCGTTTGTGCCTTTGAGAGGGGGCACCGCATCGCAGCCTGTTGAATTCTTTGATGATTATTGGCTCGAGTACTATCGACCAGCTACCCTATCCTCCTTCCCTAAAATGTTCGCGTTCAAGATGAACTCTACCATAAAGTACATTCCATTCAAATCCACCCAGGACGGTCGGTACGACCTCAGCCCGTTCCGAGTACGTACGGACGGCGAAGTGTACACCGAGAAGAAACGGGTGAAGAAGGAGGTCACCCTACTAAGCGCGGGCTCGGGCAACAACACCGGCGCCGACGACGCCGCCGCGTCGATTGCGCCTGGGCAGAACGGCGGTCCCAGGGGCATGTCGCTGCAGCGCTGGCTGCACCCGGCGCAGGAGAAGGACCTGGGGGCGGCGCAGGGCAGGGACGGCCTGAGCTCCATCGAGGAGGCCACGGGCAAGCCGACGCAGCAGGAGAAGACCAAGGAGGAGCAGTGGACCTTCACCAAGGCGGTGCACGACTCGCTCAACCCGTCCGTCCAGGACCAGGAGGCGCAGGACTATGAGCGATATGTTCGCCACCCGCAGACGATCCCCCTTGTCGTGTCGACGGACACGCCCGCGGACATTGACTCGTCCGAGTACACCGAGTACATCGAGGGCGACTGGAGCACGCAGGGGCTCATGGTGACGGGGACGGAGGAGGAGATTGACGTGTACGCCGAGCTGATCAAGATTGCGGAGAATCCCCTCACCGTGGCCGAAGAGGACGCCCCTAAGAAGAGGTACAAGGCTTACGGGAAGTGGCTCCGCGGAAAGTCGTTTTTCAAGCAGCAGCCGGTCGATTGAAAGGAGGGCTTGGGCTCGAAAAGAGGCCGTATATTGTTTTAAGAGGGGAAGGATTCTAGGGACCGTTCGGTACCCAGGAGAAGAGCTTGGATAGTCTGGGCTCCTTTTGCAGGATGGGCACCAGGTCGTTTGATAATTGAGACGAATCCTCAGTCTTACTCAATGCGTGCATTATATCGGCGCTTCGTCGCAGCTCATCCGTAAGTAGAGTCAGGTCCCGGCTCGATGGGCGAGATGCTAACTCGCCGTCGTACAGGTTCAGCCAGCATATAGATATGATGCGTATCACCTCAGCTGTGTACTTGGGTTCGGACGATATTCTTGGCCAGCAGTTCCGGAGGCAGGCGTTGAGGGTCTTGACCGCTTCGAGGAGCGCGGTCGGGCGGGATATAATGAAGGGGTCTGTTAACACTGAAGAGAACATGGGGAGCAGATTCTATTTTGATAAATGGTGGGTTAGAGATTCGGCTTGGAGTTTTTGGGAGAATGGGGGGCTTGACAACCCACCTGGAGGTGTTTGACGGAGTACACTTCCAAACAATCGAGGATGGCGGCCGTGTTCTTCATCAGCGTCTCCACGACTGAAATGTATTCCGAAGCATGGAAATAGGCCGTGAAGATGCCATCCCTAAACACCTTATCCAGCAACTTGCGCCTTGACGGGCTGCGAGGGTCTGTTTCTCGCTGTGCCAGTGCCAGGAGCGCCTGGTACGCGGCGTCGATGAGCGGGACTGACTCTTCCTCGGGTGTTAAGCTGGGGAGGTAGAGGAGCGACGGGAAGATGGCTTCCTGGAAGACCGTGCCGATGCCTGTTGACTGGAGGATCTTGAGAGGACAGCTGCGGATGAAGGTGGCGAGTATCTCCAGGCCTGCCTGCCTCGTTGACGAGTCTGCATCCTCGACGAGGGCTAGGAGGACGGGCGCGAAGAGAAACCAGTTGTTAGCGACTAGTTCTTCCTAATAATAAATCAGTGGTTAGCTGTGAGTTTGAGAAATAACGAGAACGTGATAAACTTGCATCTGCAGTATTGACGGCCCAACGAAAGATGGGGATTATCCTGAAGCCATGCTTTTTCCAGGCGGGTGGCTCGACGCCCTGACGATGGGGGCTTGGATCGGGGTCCGGGAACTGGGTTGGCCTTCCGGAGGAGGTGACTCGGGTCGTTGCTTTGGAGAAGATGGGGCGGAGGTAGTCTTGCAGGATAGACCGGGTGATGAAGGTGGATACGTCGGCGGCATTTGATGAAGCTACGTATTCTGGTGAGAGGATGGCTGTTGCAAAGGAAGATGCCTCGTCTGTTACCCAGGGATCGCTTGGATTTGTGAATGCCGCGATCTGGATGAGGGAGTCCACTGAGAGGGGAATTTTCCAACTGCTCGTCAGGATATACAGGCAGGCTAGAGTGGCCTCGTTTATCTGGGCCAAGTCTTTGCTCCCTGTCTAGTATTAGCACAGGAATCTAAACACTTCGTCATAGATAGGAAGAAGAAATAGTGTTCTGTCCCTACCTGCGTCATCCTCATTGGTGATTTTCTTCGCCAGGAGCTCAAGAAGCCGGCGTGCTGAATCTTCCTCCTCCTCAGAGAGAATGGACTGCTTCTGAGATAGGTGTGATAATTTGAAGTACACACTTAACAGCGAGTCGAGATCCTTCCAGAACATTGCTATTAGCGGGGACCCTGAAGTTGAGATGACCTCGATCGATGGCAGCCTAATACCTGTTCGGAGATGTCTGTTGACAGGCCATCTACTACATCACTGAATGAGAAGTTGTTCTCAATTCCTGTGAGTGCATTGTCAGATATTGCAATTAAATATAGACCTTGCGTTCTCATGGTTGTACTCAGGAGCAGCGGGGAGTCCAACCTTTTCCAAGAATATCTACTCGAGCTTGATTTGCCGAGCCAAGCTGCGGGGAAGGCGCCTTTCGCCCGGCATGCAGAGGGTCCGAATCCAACATGACTTACTAAGAGGGAATTGTTTGGTCTGCCAGATTTGAAGAAAAGAAGAGGATCAACAAGGCGGAACAAGTGTGGTACAGCTACTGAGGCAGTGGAAGTCAAGATTGATCATCAATGGTGGGTTCTACAGTGCGGATACTCTCGGTTTATCAACACGCACTGTACACTCAAATCCTAAGGATTGGACAAAACGACAACTGCAATTTAAATTGAACGATCTGAAGTTGCTTAATCCATTTCAACTGATTGATTGGAGTTCGTGATTTCGTCTATCATTGTGGTATCTAGGAGTTGTTTTCTATGCCATCACAAGTCGTTGGGATTTCAGATGGGGATCCCCAACTCATCCTTCTTCTTCCGTACCTCCTCGACAGCTCCAGCAATATCTGTCTCGTTGGGGTTTCGCAGCTGCCATCCCATGCAGACATCCAGGGCTTTCCCGGTCCAGACACCCGGTTTAATACCCAGAGCCTTACTCAACGCCCGCCCGTCAACGAGTCGTTTGATATTAGGGGCGTCGACCACGTCCAGCTCGACGAGATGGTCCAAGAGATTCTGCCAGTCTCGGAGGAAGTCGTCTTGTTCTATTGCACTTGTTAGAGATGTTCTTCGTGAGGAGCAACGGTACCTCTCTACAGATAGAAAACTCACCCTTGGTACTATGCTCTTTCCATTCCTCGAGCTGCTCCATGGCATCTACGAGGAGTGCGCTTAGAACTTGAAGCTTCCAGGAACCAAAGTGGTCCCACCGTCGGATCATCATGCCGACCGTATCTCTCTCCTTGACCCACGCCTCGCCAGCCTTGACGGCCAGCTTCAGCTTCAGGATCTCTTCCCGATGGCGATGCGCAGCACCAATCACGTCCACTAGCCTGTTTGGAGCCCTGAATCCGTTACGTGCGATCACCCCAACCGGGGGAGGCTGGCTGGCCTTCCGGGTCACATTCGGAGGATCTTGAATAAGCATCCATGGAGCCATGGCCGCGAGGTTCCATGCTGTGTAGGTGGCATCGTCGGTTCTGATAAGGAGGTCGGCAATGGACTGGGGGGTCTGTTGCTTGATGAGGCTATCCAGGCACTCGTAGGCCACAGCCCATCGCGGGAGCAGGGTGAGCTCAGGGGGTTCCTGGTCTGGGTCGCTGAAAATGGCACGGTATAGACCTAGGCGGTTGATGAACCGCAGAGCCTGGGCGGGGTGTTTTCCTGTGGGACTTTTTAGATTTTCCAGTTGACTCTAAAGTAGGCGGGGAATAACATACCTTGCAACATCATCTTCTCTAGCTCAATGCCTACTCTTTCTCGGCTAATTTTGACTCGCAGAGCCTCCAAAACCTTGGAATCCCCCATGAACTTTTCCGTTTCTGGGTCAATGCTGAACTGCAGACGACTGGCGAATCTCACCAGGCGCAAAATCCGTAGAGGGTCATCAGTGAAGGTCTGCAAAGGCTCGAGAGGAGTCTTGATAAGCTTGGCAGCCATGTCGGGAACTCCCCCCGTGAAGTCCTCCACAATGTCCTTGTTGAGGTTGTAGAAGAGGGCGTTGATGGTGGCATCCCGCCGGAGCGCATCCTCCTCGGCCGTGCCAAACTCCATCTGCGGGTTCCGGCTCTGGTCCGTGTACGTCTCCTTGCGCAGGTTGACAAAGTCCAGGTCGAGCCCGAACATGCGCACCATGGCCGTCTCGAGGTGCTTGGACTTCTCGGGGTTGCTGGCGACGTGGTGCAGGTTGCCCACGTCCTTGTCGTTGATGCCGTGCTTGGCCTTTGCCTCGGGCGTCTCGCAGTAGTCGCGCATGTGCTGGGCGAAGTGGATGCCCGTCATGGAGTTGATGGCCACGTCGATGTCGTGGCTCTCGATGCCCAGCAGCCGGTCACGAACCCAGCCGCCCGCCCAGCGCAGGGTCACTGGCTCGGCTGGGCCCTGCCCTGCCGCCGACTCGTCGATGGACCGGGCGACATCGAGGAGCAGACCGCGGAGCTGCTGCTCCTTGTCTGAGAGCTCGAGCTTGATGTCGGTTGCCATCTTTGCCGCTTTTGCTCTGTGTGAGGGGGATGTTGATGCGTAGCGTGTGTAGAAGCTGGGGGACTGTTTTGAGTCTCTGAGAAAGTCCCCAAGCTTCCTTTTCATTCCGAGGTCGCCAATATGCAGGCGCCGCCACATACACTCGATGTAAGGTTCGCACTGAACAATGACTCAAAGTCGAGTGATGTGGGCTGTGAGCCAGTTGACCATTGGCCATGCATCGACGTTACGGGGAGTGACTCAGTCTGCACACTTGTGCCGTAGTCAGCGTCACACGCCCAGGCGATTTTCTTTGGTTAGCCTGTTTTTGAAATGAGATTACGATATCGAGGATCTGTGGACTAGTATGATTTTTTCCTCGTTCCCAAGGACTGAAGTTGTGATCACATTGACGCTCGATGGTTGGGCAAATTTTTGGCTGCGAAGATTGTCTTGTGCTGGAAAAGTGCCTGTAACAGCTCTGATAGTGGAGTGCTGCAAGTAAATGGCAGGTGCGTCCCAGTTCGCCAACTAGAAGTGCCTCAATTTTCCCTTAGTTCTTAGAATATTTACAGGAAACAGAGGCCAAGGATCAAGTTTTTGGATCTGTTTACAATCTGCCATATAAAAGTAAGTAGTCAATCTAGACTTTGCATCTTAAGAGCCCAAAGATCGTCAGGGCATGATGTGCCTTGCGGGAGGGGGGACTTTATTATCCGATGTTGATCCGAGACATTCATCGTCGTCCAAAACGCACAGCTACCCTGTACCTCAAGCCTCCATCTTTCAACTTTGCGTTTTTGTGCTTGGTGATGGATCTACTCAAACCCTTAATACGCCAACCAACCCAAAAAGGCAGTGGCTCTGGAATCGAGGTACCCATTCACTGAGTTTAGGTCGTTTTCGTTGAGTTTCCATTGAAGACGGGAAGAATCAACAATCACTGATGTAGACATTCACGTAATTCTCATGATTCCTCTACGTCGCCCGCCAAGCGAGAACGTCTTAGTGGCAGCAAATTCATCAAAGTCAATTCTACAATTGGCCGCGAGTGAAACATTGAGCCTCCAGCCACCGGAATGTCTCGCGAATTCGACCGGACGGGAGATGAGATGAGACCAGGATGACTGCCACGTATCGGCCAGCCCCTCCCCATTGTTATGGAGGGCGCAGGGAGAGGGAAGTCTGTGTGTGTGCGTGAGCACATCATTGTATTCCATCTGCAACCCGCAACTCAATACAGGCCAAACTGGTATGTGTGTCGCAATCCCTGCCGCCACCTCAATTTAGTCAAGGGTAGCCACCAAGGCCGACGTGTACAACGGGGGGGGAAAGGGGCAAGGGAAGAGTAAACATCTTGGCTCGGGAATGGAAGCATTATGCTGGGTACCTGCCGGCTGGAATGACACTATTCAAAAGATGTTGAGATGGCGACAGAATTTTCCTGCCCCTGCCCTGTGAGAGGCTCGCCGTCGTTAAGTATTGTGTACATACTGTGTAAATATAGAAACTTGTGACGAAACTTGGTTGTTGAGCTGGAACGGAAATGCGTTTCACCTCCGTTCCTATCATGACGGGGCCCATCATCCATGAACACTGGCCGAGAAGGCGTCGAGGCTAGGGCGAATGGCCAAAGTTTGTTTGCCGGAAGGTATCCAAGCGGGTTCGCTGATGGCCAGTCAATCGGGCTCAATCCATACCACTGGTAGGGGTGCTGGGATAGGGACTGCTCCCAGGGCACGAGTGTAGCGGTACAAGAGGCTCGATGTAACTTGGGCTTGCTTGAGTAGGTCATTGGAGCAAGGTTGGCTTGGCTTTTTGACAAAGTGATGACCTAGTCTGGATGAGGTGGCTGGCGCTTTCTTGTCCTACTGTTCGATTCGTCGATGGTATGATAGCATGCGTGTCACGATTCGCTGATCAAGAGCACCGCATTGATCTCCTGCATGGCCGACTCACGGCAGTGGACGCGAAGGAAGAGGGAGCCAAAAAGTCCCATCGACACTTGCGTATACGCCGATGAGGCCTCTCTGAGGCCTCTTTGAGTCCTCACTTATCTGAGGCCTCACTGTCTGAGGCCTCACTTGGCTCCGCCGGGCTGAGCAGCGTACCAAGAAGATACAACCCAAGGTGCTGTCGCTGGGGGAGGGGAAGAGGGAGGGCCGACATCACGGGATTGGCCCAGAGACTCCCTGTCGCCACCACCTCCAAGGCCCCGACGCAAGATTGGGCAGATCCGTCGTCGCTTGGCGTCAATTGGAAGGGGTCCTAGGGGCCTCACGGCACGTGAAATGGAGGGGGAGGGGCATGATGCACGCTTGGCAACCGGTTTAGAGTGCCGTGCTGGCGTTTGTTCTGGGGGAGCACTGCCCAGCGTGACCAGTAAGGTGACGTCAATGGCGATGGTGCTGCGCCCGCCGCGACCAACGAGCGCCGGAGGTTGAAGATAGCTCAGGTAGCTTGGGTGGCACGCTAATCTGATTCGCTGGCTTCTGGCTGTCTGTTCAGGCAGCTTCCACGGGATGGTCGTAGAGGGAGTGGTTGATGGTAGGCGAGAGGGTGACAAGCGCCATCGCTTGATCCTTGACCCTTGATGTGGTACTGGGGGAGTGTGAGAGGCGTAACTTTGCGGGGTAACCGTGAACTTACTGCCATTTCGGGGGGATCCAGAGTGTGTCGATGGCAGTGTTTCAGTCAAGTGATACCCCGTAGCCTGCTGGAGCTCTGCCTTTGTCTAATCGGAGGCCTGGAGCTACGATCAGGTCAAGTGGTTCGATCGTAGTTCGTAGATGGACATGTGCTCATTGCTCGGTACACAGGCGCTGCTCCTCGCTGCTGTGCAAGACAAGCAGTGTTTCATCTTCTGATCTTCTGGATGATCGCTAGGTACGGGCTGTAGAGATCGATCGGTACGATTCGAGTACGGAAAGGCGCGGGCCAAGGAATTGTCAGTTTGAAGCCGAGCATCAATAGCGACCGGTCAGCGCAAAATCACACATTGAGCAGGCAGTTCACACCACAGCATGCAGCTAGGGTAACATTGGCCATCATCCGAGGGAACCATGTACTGTCGTTGGCTGATACATGCCATGTACCGGTACATGTGCCCATCCAAAGCTTCGGTGCTGCCCTAAGACTTCATCATCAATACTTTGTATGACTGCGTACTAGCTTCCTTGAGATCGATCCTCAGCAAGAGGTACCGTCATGCTATCCGTTATCCGCCATCCAGAGGCAAGACTGACAAGTATAATACCCCCCCGTTATCCCTTGCCACACCAATGCCTTCTCTCTCTCTCATCAACTCTTACACGCTTCCCTTTCGCTACGAGAACTCAAGAACACAAAATATCGACCTACCTCCTTTTTTCTGCCTAATAATAATACAAGTGTTACCTTGTTGAATTCTATCACTATGGACCACTCAAACGACCAAACCCACGACAATCCCTTCAGTGGTGCTACTACAAACCCCTTTGACGGCACCGCCGTCGGCTCTCCTCCTCTAGCCAATGAGTCGCCCATTGCCGTTGGTATGAAGAAGGATCGACGAATGAGTGATGAATGGGGTGCGTTCTTCTCATCAACTCCCCTTGCCTACTTGAAGTATTCACTAACACCACGGCCAACCAGATGCTGCCAAGACTGTCCCTAGCCAATTCCAGAAGCGTAAGGGCTCGATCTATGCCACCCCCAGCTCGCGCGATGGCCATATCGACAGGAATCGTCAGGACAAGTACTATGAAAAGATTGCCGAGAAGTACAGTCATGTCAAGAATGCCCTCGACAACCGCGACAACCGACGATGATCGATGGGAGCCATCGCGTATCTGTTTAAAATAAGTGTTTGATTAGTGTTTGTTTTACGTGCCATGTTTTACGTGCCATGTTGTCTGTGTCGGGGGATCGCTGTTTGTCAGTGTCTTTGTACAGTATGAGCGAGAGGGGGACCGAGGAAAGAATTCGACAATTCCGCTTTAATTCATTCATGGCGACTAACTCTGCCAGTTGTGTCTTCATCGATGGAAAAAAATAGCCCCTAAAGATAAGAAAAAGAAAAAGAATAATAAGCAGTATGCGTCTGTGTGTTCAATACAAAGGAAAAGCAAGATTTGAAGAGCCTCCACCAAGTCCTCCCAAAAATATACAACCGTTATTCATCAATATCAATCGCATCAGGGTTGGCTGGCACGACTGGTCCACCGTTGCTCGCTGCGCCATTGCCAACGGGCCCGCTACTCGAGGGAACGAACCCTTGTGGAGCTCGGAGCTGTCTCTCAAGTGCCGCCATAGCATCAGCCCCTCCGTCCTCATCGAGGCCGCGCGCTTGGCCTTGGCTTCTCGCCAGTGCTTGAGAGGCGATGAAGTTGACATCAGTGTTGTACTGCGCCTGGACGCTCCTCTTGATCCGCAGCATCTCCTTGTATGTATCCTCGTTTCCGTGCTGCACCTCAAACTGTTCCCACTTGGTCCAGAACTCTGGGCTCGTTCGGGGATCGCAGAATTGTGATGCGTGCCCATAAATGGCACGGGCACGGTCAATCTCACCCAGTCTCTTCTCCATATCGGCAAATTTGAGGCACATTTCCTTGGCCTCGCTATCCGGCAGCACCGTGATGGCCCTCTCGTAGATTGGCCGTGTTGATGGGAGACCAAAGTTGGACGCAGATTTGGTGATGTAGAAGTTAAACATGTCCGCACGATCTTCGTCGGCCACGGCACGTGTCGCCCGCTCGTAGATGCGCATTGCATGACGCGCCAGGCCACGTTCCTCCTCCAGATTGCCATACATGAGGTATATCGTTTTTGCGAACTTGGGAGGGCAGTCTTCCACCGCTTGCTCGAAGAGATCACGCAGTCGCTCGATCCCAATCTTGCGATCAACTGCCTTGGTGAGATATAAGTTCCAGAGCTCGAATGCCACAGGATAACTAAACAGGTCTAAACCTCTTTCGTAGATCTTGAATGACTCCTCAAAGTATTTGCTCTCTTCCAGTAGGTTCGCGTAGTTCACCACGGTCTGCGGCGTGGCTATCCGGAGCTCGAATATCCTTTCGTAGACCTTCTTGGTCTCCTCCAAGGTAGACACACTCTCCACAAGATCGACGTAGAAGCTCCACAACTTCCAGCTCTTGTGAACTCGTTGTTGTGGGGATAAAGTCTCGTCGAAATAATCCACTGTCGATCGCTTTGGTGCCTGGACTGCCTTGGCCATGATGCGGACTGCATCGTCGAAGTTTTCGTTGCGCAATTCCATCTCAGCCCATTCGATCCACATGTCCGCCAACTCTGCCACAGATTTGAAAGGCACCTTGACGGCCTTCTCCATGATAACGCGGGCGTTTCGAATATCGCCTCCCCGTTCGTAGAATTTGGCGTAGTTGGCCCACAGCTGATGGAAAGCCCCCATGGCTCGCTTGGGGTTGATGGCCGCAATAGCGTCGGTGTACGTCTGCGCGACCTCCTGTGTGTTTTCGCCCCAAAGAACAACTCTCTTCTCCCACTCGGACACGTTGTGCGGGTTCTGGCGTAAAAGAACATCGTTGAGCAGGAATGGCCGGCGATCCATGAGATGCTCGAATCTCATCATGCGAATATCAAGCTCAAGGTCCGCGTCCACATCCTCAATGCCCTTCTCCGTTCGAAGAGCCGCCCGGTCCATGAGTGCACCTAGAATCGACTCTTCAAACTCCGCGTACGAGTCGAATATGAGCGTGAAGTCCCTTACAGTCATCACTGTCGTGATGGCCTCCTCAAGAACATCGCGCGCCTTTTCGAAACGCCCTCTTCGCATCCAGTAGGTCGCAAGACCGACCCAGAGCTTACCCCTTTGATCGGCGAACCGAGCGATGCCACTCCTGATGATCTGTTCCGGGTCCACGCCAGTGTCGTAACTTGCCTGGATATCCGGGGCATGGTTGACCAACACATCGACCATCTCGCTCCACAGCTCGTAATGGCCCTTGCCCTGCTTACTCACGAACTGGCGGTTGTTGAGGATATTGATGTACTGTTGGATTGCCTCGGTATACAATTTGTTCTCGAGAAGCAACTCAATAAAGTCCTCGGTATCCTCTGGGTGGACCTGCATGTACCGGCGCCAGATCTTCACCGCGGTCTCCCCGGAGGCCGAGTTCGCGAACGGTCGGAAGAGTGCCCATATCCGATTGTGCTGGGTGATGGGTAGCGCGCGCAACGCCCGATCGAACGCTCGGCGCGTTGTGGTGACAAGTGGCTGCCGCATGAGGAATTTGAGGTACATTTCCCAAATCCGTGGCATCTTGTTCAGTAAAATCAGCGCTCTCTCGAACAACGAGTTGACCTTTCGGTATTCGCCAGCAAAAATAGCAGGGTTGAGATCGGCGACATGTTTTGTCCGGAAATTGAGATACTATGACTGTTAACAAAGCGTCCATATGCAGAACGACGGACAAGGCCAGTTTACTTACGAGCTTCCAGAGTTTGTACGATCGGGGCAGCTGGGAGCAAGCCCGCTCCATAACGAAGGCTTGTTCGGGGAGTGATCCATATTTATTCTTGAATTCGATATAGGCTAGCCATGGCTTGATGCTGGCGGGTTCTCGAAGGATATCTTGTTCGTAAATGGAGTCCTCGTTGGACTGTGACAGAATCAGTCTTTGCTGCCCCACGTCGGGTACGAGAAATCAGAGCATGGTGGTGTTCACTTACAAGAAGGCTGAGCTCAGGTCTTCGGCCTGAGACCGTCACCGAGGGAATGACTTCCATCATGGGCTGCGATTTCGTACGAATCTGGGCGCTGAGGCTTCCAGTGATGGTAGCAGCGTCTGGGTGCAGACAACGCAGCACAGATCCTTTCCTATAACAAGCTGCTCATTGTTCCCGAAGTCGCAGTTGGTGAAGAGCAAGCTTGGGGACCCGCGGTTCCCCGTCTGCGCCGTTTCGTTTGCTGCTGCGGCCGGATCCTGCGCAACGTACTCGGAACACAGTGGGTTGCTAAGGTTGAATCCCAAAAGTCTACGCGCCTGCCGGATGAAGCCTGTCGCGAATTCTTAGCTAAACTCCGATACAAGCATATTTTCCGCTTTATGAGGGCGATCGGTCATGGGGCTCATAAAAATGTACCTTGCGCCCCGCTTATGCAAGCCCGGGGGCTTGTTGAAGGGTGGCTGGTGTGGCGCAACATTGATAGCGGGGACGCTTATGTTGATGCGCTGCACCTGCTCCGTCATTGTGAGAGGCGCCAATGCTGCTACTGCTGCAAGCTCGATAACCTCGCCGATACGTACTGCCGAGCCCGAGCTGGCGCTTCCATCCCCTGCGCAACATCGAGGCCGTTCGAGACCTGTCCTTCGACTCTTAGGAAGCCATTCTAACAACCTTCCTAATTCCGCTCCTTATTCACAATGTCGGGCGCCGCGGTATGCCACTGGGTCAATGCTTGGTTGGAGTGGACAGCTAGCTAATGGGTTGGAATAGGATCGTGAGCCCGTCTTCCCGACCCGGCAATCGCTGGGTATCATGAAGGCGAAGCTCAAGGGAGCCGAGACTGGTCATAGCTTGCTCAAGAGAAAGAGTGAAGCCCTGACAAAGTATGTTTCCCTGTCTACGCTGGTAATCTGTTTGGGATATATAGCTAACTCTACCTCCTCATCTTAGGCGTTTCCGAGGTTTGCTAACACATATCGATCGTGATCCGTCCATTTTGGGCACTAATTTGTTGATGCATAGAAATCACGAAGCGAATCGATGAAGCGAAGCGCAAGATGGGACGTGTTATGCAGATTGCCGCTTTCTCCCTCGCCGAAGTAACGTACGCCGTTGGAGGAGACATTGGCTACCAGGTGCAGGAGTCAGCCAAGTCTGCCCGTTTCAGGATCCGAACGAAGCAAGACAACGTTTCGGGTGTCCTACTTCCGGCATACGAGAGCTACCTGACGGAAGGCAACAACGATTTCGGGCTGACTGGTCTCGGCAAGGGAGGTCAGCAAGTCCAGCGAGCAAGAGAGACTTATGCTCGTGCAGTGGAAGCGCTCGTCGAGTTGGCGAGCCTGCAAACTGCCTTCGTAATCCTCGATGAGGTGATCAAGGTCGTCAACAGGCGAGGTATGTTATTGGGACTGGATATCTTCTCTGTCTTCTTTACTGACTCTTTCTCAGTCAATGCGATTGAGCACGTCATTATTCCTCGCACAGAGAATACCATCAAGTATATCAACTCAGAGCTTGACGAGCTTGACCGTGAGGAGTTCTACAGGTTGAAGAAGGTCTGTGATCACTACGACTTGAGATTCCTTTGCTGGACCAGGACGCGCTAATGCAAAATAGGTCGCGAACAAGAAGCAGCGGGATGTTGCTGCACAAGATGCAGAGATGAAGGCAAGAAGAGAGAAACAGGCCGCAGAGAAAGGTGCCGCAGCAGCAGCAGCAGATGACAAGGCTGTAGGCTCTGCCGATTTGCTGGCTGCGGAAGACGATGACGATGTTATTTTTTAAACGGCATGTCCACTCTGTTTGTCACTACGGCCTTGTTCTCACGTTGGGAGGCTCATCAATGTTGGGTGTACATCAATGGTCTTGTACGAGGCTTGTTTTGCTATTGAATTCCTTCCTAAGCTGGCGTATTATTACAGTTGGTAGCATTATTTCCACTATTGACGTTGGTATGTGACTCTGATGTTCTTGTCCCCTAAAGTCATGCCTGCGGTACTCTCCTTGGCCGAAATGGCGCCCTGTTCCGCCTCGTATTCTACGAATGCGATGTTTCTTCGTCCCGGCACCGTTCTTACCTCGCGGAAACCTTCGAAGCGGGAGAAGATGGCGGTGAGAGCATCCACGTCGGACGCGTCGGGGAGATTCTGCAAGAAGAGAATCTTGTTCGGGGGAAGGTATTCGTCTGGTACGACTGAGGAGGTAGCGACACTGGTCGACTTGAGGCCAGATGGCCTGGCAGCCTTGATCGGTCTGGGGTCTGTTGGGGCTCCGGCGGCGCGCTTGAGCTGCCTTTGCTCTTCGGCAGCTTCCTCGGCCTGCCTCTTCTCTGTTGGGGTTTCAAAGTCAGCCTCGTTGATCCAGGGTAATTTCTTGGGTGGTCCGGGCCTACCTTTCTCAGCTTGGCGGTGTTGCTTGTGAGACTCTAATTCCTCGCCGCTGCAATTAAGCTCGACTGTCTTGTCGCTCTTTGATCGCGCCATTGCGACACGCAATGGCTTGTCGAACAGAGGGAAGCCTTGCACCTCCTCGATGGCAGTCTGGGCGCTCTGGGGGTCGTCAAAGACCACAAAGGCCTGGCCCTTGGCCTTGAGGTTCTTCTTCGCTACGATGTCGACCACATTTCCAAATTCCTCAAAGATAGCTCGGAGCGCATAGGTCAGTGCGTCGGGCTTGACGCGCTCTTCGAGATTTTGTACGTAGACCCTAAGAAATGAGGTTAGCCAACATCGTCACGTCGCGTGTCGGAGTGCAATGACACGAACGTTGAGACTGGTAGCGTGGAGGCCATCTTGGAAATAGCAGGAAGAATCCAGTCCTCTGAACTCGATACTTGATGGCTGGGTAGTGAAGCCTGGGAGATGATGCTGGGCTGAGCAGCTTGGCGCAAGTGAGAAGATCAGAAAGCTTATCGCAAGCTGATGACTAAGCCTGGCGTACCACGACTAACACCGCTCGCTCTTGCCCCGACTGATTGGACATCAAACAAGAATTGCTGATGACACAAGGGAGAAATCATTTTGCACACGTCCCTTCGCAATGGCATCCTGCGACCACCCAACGGGATGTTGATTTGGAAGATCA
The DNA here is from genome assembly GCA_026958235.1 of Clonostachys rosea. NCBI lineage: Eukaryota > Fungi > Ascomycota > Sordariomycetes > Hypocreales > Bionectriaceae > Clonostachys > Clonostachys rosea. The sequence continues at coordinate 2,784,009 of CP110205.1, forward strand.
AACAGGAGACACCTGTTTTCCTACGCCCTTGACGTAGGTGGTGAGTCAACCCTGCCGTCTGGTAACGAAGATCATTGACGTCTCTGCACCCTCCCGCCTTGTGGAAGACAAAAAAGTCGTCATTTACCTCGTGGTAGGGCGTTATCTCCGTCTCTTCTTTCGAGATGAGAGCAACCTGCCACGCCAAAATTCCCGAATCAAGGCTAAGTGTGGTTGGGAATGAGAGATAAGGATGAGAGCTATGGAAATCGGATGAACTGGCCTGCTTCGTTTGTTGATCTGCCGGCCGCAGCATACTGAGATGCAGTCTGATCGACAACTGCTACGAGATCGCCATGCAGAAACTTCATTTCCCGTGGGCCATGGATTTGTTCATTGGGCGGGAGATGATGGATATCGTCCGGTATGCACCGCATTGGTATGGATCTTCGATCGCCATATCCTTTCCGCCCATCTCGATTTGTAGAGTCGGCGGCTCCTAATGGCTTTAAAGCCCGCAAGCCTCATGGTGGCCCTGCGAGAAGAGGAGTAAAAACCTTCTTGAAGACCACTAAAAACGCGTCCGCATTCCAACGAAGATGGTTCTACCAAGAATTTGGATAAGGAGCCTTGGGAGCTATCTGACTAGTCCCGCCATCACGGTCCGCTTCTCTTGAACTTCTCCTGACAGTGGGCGTGACACAACGAGCTAGGCACATGCTATCCAGGGGCTTTGTCCGTTAGACCATCGCGAATTCGGGTCATCATATGTGACTTGTGCCATATGCGTTCATCCTGCAGAAGCTCGAAGCTTGTTGATGAGCTTGAATCAACGCGGCAGAAGACACTAGGCCACGAGTGGCCCCTTTGTTGGTCCACATGTCTCAGCGGCCACTTTCCGGGCCAGTCACTTGGGAACATCATGGGCCTCATTTCTTTTTCCGCTCTCTGGTTTCGCGGTTGTTTTTGACGAGCATGTGGATCAGTAGTGCGAGGCCCGTTTCAGAATTGCCGGCCAGAGGCCTGCGTGCTCTCATTCTTTCCAGCTTCGACAGTGACATGATGGTAATACTAGATCCTGCTTCTTTGGCCTTCAACTGGTATGTGATATTTTTACCTTGTTTATTCATGATTCATCATGGAAAACATGGGCGGAAGAGGGATTGCCATTGCTCCATCTTGGAGTGTGTGAGAGCATATATGAGGAAATAATACCTCGGGAAAGAAGGGTTATATGGCAAAGGTTGTTCTAGACTTCTGATGTATCAGCTCCTTTGATTCATTGATAAATTCCTCCCACGTCCTCTTTCTTGGCATCTAACCCTCTACAACAACAAGTGACGCTTTGGAGGGGTCAAGCTGTGGTCTCGACCGTGCCAACATGAAGTTGTCCATGGATCCAGAGTCGCTTCTTGCCGGAGAGCTCTCGGACGAGTTGCTTCAGCTCTACCAACGCCCGCTTGATGAAGTTAGGCATAGCCCGTGGGTGAGCAGCCCATGCCTGCCGAAAGCTGTTCTGCTACAGTCCATCCCTGCCCCATCCCATCCTTCTTTTCGACCACTCCACCTGCTCTACGTTGCCCTTTCTGAGCTTCCTGGACCATGGCCTACATTCGAGCTCGTCAAGTGCCACACCAGAGTTTCCAAATACCTGCCTGATAGTGCTAGGAGTGGTGAAGGCGATCAACAACTCCAATGGCTTGTCGATGCCACGAGCCAGCTGGTAAAAAGATCCTACGGTGGGATCGGTGACTTTTTGGGAGACGCTCCCCGCCCTGCTCTCCTCGCGACTGATTCACGAAGCTACATCACCCACCATGGACTGTCTAAGTATGTCGCCAACTTTCGTCTACCGACAAGCGATGCGCCGAGAAAGCCCACAGTCGCGATCGCCCTCCCCAATGGGCCACTTCTCGCTGCCACATGTGTCGCGGTAGCAACCCACTACACCGCAGCCCCGATTAATCCAGTGGCAGGCCGGGATCAGTTTCGGGCAGATGTCGAAAATTCTGGCGCCAGTCTTATCTTAACGACCTTGGACGACTGCCAGAAGCTGGGGGTACAAGAATGGGCGCCTTCAAGGGGAGTTGAGATCGTGCTGGTGGACTGGGATCAAAGAGACGGGATAGCTCTGAGGTCCTTGGAAGGACGGGCCCTGGTCTGCTCCGAAAAGCCGCCTGAGCCTAACCGAGCCGACGACATCGCCCTAATTCTATTCACAAGCGGCACGTCTGGGACGAAGAAGATAGTGCCTATCACGGTGCACTCGATGATTGCTGGTATCTTGTTTGTCATGGAATCCTGGGGCTTGACTGAGACGGATGTCTGCCTCAATATGATGCCCTTGTATCATGTGTAAGTACCACCTTTTTACCATGTGTATATTGAGACCAATACTAAACAATAACAGAGGAGGGTTGATTAGAAACATCTTTGCGCCCCTATTTTCTGGCGGTTCGACGATATGCTGTTCTGCGTTTGACCCAAACATGTTTTGGGATGTTGTGGAGGAGCTACATCCTACCTGGTACTATGCTTCTCCCTCTATGCATTCAGTGATCCTCGAACAGGCTTCCACACGCCAAGAGTCTCTGAAAAAGAGCCGAATAAGACTTGCGTGTAACGCGGCAGGTGGACTGTTGCCCTCCTTGGCCTACCAGCTCCGCGACACATTCGGATGCGTGGTTCTCCCCAGCTACGGAATGACAGAGTCAGTTCCCCTCCCGTTAGAAGGTCTTTTTTCCACCAGTTGTACTAATCTGACGATAGATGCATGCCCATTTCCACTCCCCCGCTTGATTACAAACTTGATAGGGAGGGGACGTCTGGCATCAGTACCGGCCCCGAGTTGGCCATTCTTGATTGGAATGAGGGGAAAGTGGAATGTGGTACCGTTGGCAGAATCTGTGTGCGCGGCGAACCTGTTTTCCCCGGCTATCTGATGTCGGATGGAACCTACGACAAATCCCCCTTCAATAAGCACGGGTGGTTTGATACAGGTGACTTGGGTTACATGGATCCAGAGGGCTACCTCTACATTACTGGCCGAAGTAAAGAGGTTATCAATCGTGGCGGAGAGTTGATCTCTCCGTTCGAGGTCGAGAACGCGATCTTATCAGCGTCCATGTCAGCAGAGAGCTCTATACAGGGACGTATCAGTCAAGTTCTTGCATTTTCTGCTCGCCATGATGTGCTTCAAGAAGTGGTGGCGGTCGTGCTGGTCACGCCCCCAAACGTCCCAAGAGTTGACCTGAGAACTCTTCACACTGTTCTGCGGTCCTCATTACAACAGGTGAAGTGGCCCATGCTGGTTGTTTACATGGATGATCTGCCCAAGAAGAACAATAAGGTGTTGCGCATAAGCCTCTCTCAGCGATTGAAATTACCAGGTGTGAGCGATGAGACGAATTATCTTGCTCGACATTGGGAGGCAAGATGTCCACCGCCGGATACAGCACTGTCAGTCGGAATACCATCTATGTTATGTCAAGTCGACCATCTCGCTGTATATCACAGGCTAAAGGAGATACTGCCCCAGAACTTGCGCCACCACTACCGAAATTCTTCTGACATCGCTGCCGCCAGCCTATTTATTGCCCCGTGCAGATCTGGGGGGCCTGCTTTAGACCCTCGACTGGCAGATACTGTCAAATCTCACATGGCAAACTCTTTACATAACTACTTGGTGCCAGATCAAGTTCAGTTGATGAAGGAACCATTACCCACTCTCCCTGGTGGCGAAGTGGATGAAAAGAAGCTTGACAAAGCCATCAACGAGCTTCAGGAAGCGACTTTAGCTAAGCTGACTGCCTCTGTAGAAGGCAGAGTAACGAAAGCCTTTGCCGACGTTTTGGGATGCCGGCCAGACGACGTGTTCCCAAATGCCGACTTCTTCAGTCTTGGAGGTGACTCGCTTCGCGCTGGTCGTCTGGTATCACTCCTTCGTACTACTTTCAATGTCCATCTCTCCATCAACCTTATCTTCAATCACGGAACAGTGAAGGCTATAACCGCGCACATTGAAGGCCTCCAAGGAGAGGAGGAAGAAGTAAATACCAAGCCTGTGGGATGTGCCGTAACAAACAGCTCCACAAATCCCTTCTTGATGCTGCTGCAACTCTTCCCGATGGTCGTCGCATACCCGCTCCGCCGGGCCCTGCACCTGTCTCTTTTCATGTTAGGCCTTTCGTATACCCAGGGCTGGCCCACCAACAAATCATTGGTCGGCAGACTACTCAACCTAACGCTCTCGTTGTTGTTTTCCGGGGTGGTGATGCGGGCTTTCACCCCCTTCGTCGGCATTTTGGCCAAGTGGTTGATTATCGGTCGTTACCGCGAAGGCCTCTATCCCATGTGGGGACTCTATCACACGAGATGGTGGCTTGTCGAGAAGATCCACGCTATCTGTGGTCTCGGGTTCTTCACTACATCTGAGGCTACTATGCGTATATATTACCGTCTCATGGGAGCTCGCATTGGAAAGGATGTGAGGCTTGCCAAAGCGTCTCTGGGCGAATGGGATCTACTGGACATACGGGATGGCGCAACATTGGCAGGGTGTATCTGTCGTCCGTTTGCTGCTGAGGGTAACACCTCCATGTACTTGGGCCGGATCATCGTCGGGGAGAATGCATATATCGGCACATCCTCAATCGTAGCTGCAGGATCTGTCATCCCCGCTGAAACATGTATTGGCCCCAACTCTTCCAGTTGGGAGCTGGACGATGCCGATGAATCCAACCGCGGATTGGGGCGCTCAGGAGTGCCAAAGCCACACTGGCTGCTGGCTGGACTCTTCACCTTTCCCATCGGTGTGATTGGTAATTTCGCTGCCATGATGCCTTGGTTTGCCGGTCTTCTCGGCATGGTGATCGATAAGCCGGCCCAGGGCAGCATGGCCATTCGCGCCATCCTGAACTGGTTCACCGATGCCGATCGAGTCGGCTATCACTATCTAGCACTTGTTCTAAGAAGTCTCTTGTCCCCCTTCATCATATTTGGATTCACCGTTCTTGTAAAGCTGTGTCTTGATGCGATATTTGGTCAAATGACGGGAGGACCGGCGGAAGGCCGCGGAGCCATTGCGACCTGGCGAGCATCCCTCATCAAAACCCTGCTCCCTGAGAGACGCCTCCATGACATGACTGCTCTATTCGGCCAGCACTACGAGGCCACTTCCGTGGCCATCCGAATGCTGGGAGGCAAGATCGGAAAGCGCGTGTATTGGCCAGGCACTGGGCCCTCAATTGGTGATTATCATTTAATAGACATTGGGAACGACGTCGTGTTTGGATCTAGATCGCATCTTGTCACATCGGATAAAACAGGGTCTGAGAAAGTCACTGTTCGCGATCGCGCGATGATTGCCGACCGAGTCTGTCTTCTCCCTGGTGTTGACGTTGGGGAGAGAACTGTGATGGGCTCAGGCGCACTCACAAAGCGTGGGGCACTGTACCCTTCAGATGGCACCTACGTTGGATCTAAGGGAGGTGATTCTGTTTGCTTGGCAGCTGGTCGTGAGAAATCAACCATAAGATTCCGTGCAGCTTCCCGCCGTAGCCGAAACGGCAGCGAAACGACATTAGAAGCCGAAGAAGATGTTGAGCAGAAGAGGCAGCCAAGATCTCAGGTTCAGCACATGAGTAGCGACGACACCCTCGCGGAGACGCGAAGGAACTCCGCGAAGAAGTCATACAGAACTTCTCAGCGCTATGTTGGCTCGGACTCGGAGACGGAGCGAAGTTCAAGCGAGGCATCCAACGATTCCTCTCCGTTTGGCAGAGCATTTCACATGAAGATCGCCCCCTACCGCGTATTTGGGCAGTTTTCCATCTTCTGCTACTCAACATTCCTCACGGTATTCGCATCATTCTTCTGGAACGTGCCCAGCATCTCAGCTGCGCAGATTGTTGATGTGATCATGCGCCGCTTCGTACCTCAATTTAGCTTCTGGTACGACTGGCTCGGTATCTTCCTGTTGAACTGGGTGGTTATTGCGATCCTCACCACGCTGCATGCCGTGCTGGCCGTGGCCATCGTGATAGCTGCGAAATGGATTTTACTCGGACGGCGCATGCCTGGGAATTACGACTGGGACAAGTCTCCGTACTGCCAGCGATGGCAGCTCTTCCTGTCTATCGAGAAGATTCGGCGCCAGTGTTACCGTGGCAGGGGCGTGCTGGGAATGCTGACTGGCACTCACTGGACTGTGATGTACTTCCGCGCTATGGGAGCCAAGATTGGCAAGGACTGTGCTCTGTTTGCCAATGGGCGACCTAGCCTGGCCTTCACTGAGCCAGACTTGATCAGCCTCGGGGACAGAGTCGTGGTAGATGATGCCAGTGTGGTTGCTCACATCAACACTCGAGGCAAGTTTGACCTGAACAGGCTGGAGATTGGAGACCGATGCGTCCTGCGAACTGGTAGCAGGCTCTTGAGTGGTGCGACGATGAAGAGTGACAGTTGCTTGATGGAACACACCCTGATCATGGGCGGTGACGTTGTGGAGGCAAACCAAACGATGCAGGGGTGGCCTGCGGAAAGGTTCAAAGGGCAGAGAGTCAAATGCGAGGGGGTAATCGAGCAGGTAACCGAGAAAGCCTGAACAAGGAGGTGGCCCTTCTCTGTCCTCGGACGGAAATGAGAAAAGGACCAAGAGCCTACTATTTGCAGATAGAACGAGCTCTACAAACTGTTGTCATTGTTGAAAAGTTGGAACATAAGACACTCACTTATTTCGCGCCGTCTTTCCGCCTGCCTGGTCAGGTTGTTACGTTCACTGCGGCTTTGCTCCTGAAATATTGTGTCATTGTGCGACATGTATTTATTTAAAATTAGATCGTTTGAGCACACTCGTTTGGTTTTGGGGGTTGGGATCTATGTTACTACGTACAGTCACTACATTTCAAGCACAAATGAAGAATCTGTTCAAATTATAACTATGAGGATTTGCCTTAAGTGAACCAAAACGTAAAGACAATCCTGATGGAAATTCGTTCTCGTAAATCATATCGTAAGGAAAAGCCTCTCTACTTTGACCACGTTCCGAACGGTCGTCTGGGGTACAATGGGGAGGTTAACGGGTTGGAAGGCAGAGGGTAACTCGCCAAATGTAGATAAAGGAAAGCTTCTCATCGTAGTTTTAATTATGATTCACTCGCTTTACATTCGCCCTGATCTGATCTCTTTTCTCCATAATGGCGCGATTGATGGGAGATGCATGCGCGTGATATGTCTTGCCAGCATACTGGATCCGTAGATAAAGAGGGCCAAATGCAAAAGTGCGTAAAGTGAAATTTATGTTAATAATAATTCTAGAATTGGGTATCATGGCCTCAGCATGGACACGAAGAGCTTCAAATCCTGGCCTTTTTGGGTTGAGTGATAATCGAGGCCAACCTTCCGCGGCTAAGTATCTTCCCCCGTTCATCCTCAAGAGTTATCCCTATGTCAATATCGCGCCCCTCGATGCTATTGATCTTCGACTTCAACATCAGGACCCTGGGCACGAGCACCGGTGCCAAGTACTCCACCTCCAGCTTTTTGGTCATTGATCCGCTGGTGGGCAGAATCCTCCCGTCCGCAATGGCCTGCATCACATTCGCCTGACCAAGCCAGCCCCCGGCTATGTCGAACAGAAACGAGGTGAATCCGCCGTGGCAGACACCCTCCCACCCGCTCACATTGACGCCGACGTCCACCAGGAGGGTCATTTCCCGGATAGCGAATATCCCGAGATCGGATCCGTCTGTGGGTTGAGGGGCGCGTTTGGCAAATATCATGAAGGCGCTCATGCCATTTTCCACTCTCAGAAGTCGCCGGTGAAATAAATCTATGTCGGGGTTTTCATCTTGGGGGTAGATGTAGTCCAGTTTGTCTATGTCCCCGATGAGTGATGCACACCATGGGATCGACAGGAAATGGTTCACGTCGGGCGAAGCGGACATGTTTTCTATGTAGGATTGTTTGATGTCCCTTGAAGGGCAGGGTATAACAGAATAGTGGGACAATACCTGGTTTTATATTATTCTCGGCGTTGACCGATATAGTTCGCCATTTGAAAGAGCCGAGGTTTAACGGCAGTGTGCGGAGCGGCACTCAGGCAAGGGTCTGACTAATAATGGTGATCCTGGTTGCGATCTCTAGATCTTGGTTATGCCCGGCAGGGATAAAAAGTTTATCGAGTTCTAGCTTTGCTATGAGGTTGCAATTGGGCCCTTAGCTCTTTGAAAATAGATATCTTGAATATACAGGTTGGAGCGTGGCTATTCACGAACAAATCTCACTTAGCCTACTAAATCATTCAGCTTTTAGACGCAAGAAATGATCCTGGAGGTCCTTCAACGTTCTAGCGATTAATCTCCAAGATCGTTGAATATTCTACTCTCAGAAGAACCAACGTTCTTTGACTATAAAGTGATTGCTGTTCCAAGCCTTCTAATGTGATTTCAACCTCCTAGGAGAAAGAAAAAAGGCGCTTAGCCATGGTAATGCATGGTTGGGTGTTATTTCTATCTTAATTACAGGCCGATTGAGGGTTCTCCTTGTAAAACTGTATGTATATACATCTCTGACAGCCTCGCTGGGCATCTCCTCCTACCATATTCGTCAGCTAGATCTATTGCAAATCACTAATACATTATATGCGTGATTAGAATAAGATTGCTAGAGGCTCGAAATACTTCCTTTGGTCAGATATATTGCCCAGCCTCTTTTTTTTCCAGCCGAGTTATTCCCAGCTGTTGAGTACCTATTATATGCCTTGAACTTTATTATGTATAACTGTACCCGAGCGACAACTATAATTTCGCCCCATACTTGAGTAAACACCAGACGACCATACCAAATACGATCAAGACGGTGCCTCCCACTCATGATGAGTGGAGTTGCCATAGCCGAACAAGCAATACTCGCGCGGAGGAAGAAAGTCTCCGCGATGGCTAAGCAAACTCCATAATTAATACCGATCTGAAGGGCCGGTCGAACTTCGTCCGAAATGTAAACCAACCAGCAAAACCCCCTGGCTTGTGCGTTGATGCCCGAGTGTGATGGGATCGGTAACGCATGCATTGGGCTCGGCTAGACAAGAGGAATCTAGGCGACAAACTACATCCACTCCTTGCTTGGCCTGCCAAGTTTTGAGATGTACCTAGAAAAAGAAAAGAGGCGGACGGATCAGAAAAGGGGGCTAGAAGCGTCAAGACAAGTCGAGACAGGCGGCCTTTCACCACTATGAATCATGCAACGCCAGTTACTTTGGTGCTGATCACATCTATGGTGACGATCATACCTGATCTTGATGGGAGGGTCTTGTTTTGAAGTCAAGATGACACTGATCTGCACCTCGCCCGGGCATGATGGGAGGCAGTGATTGGATCGGAAGTTGCCTCAGCGCCATGTTTTGACTTTGAGGAGCTATTGATGCCGCTATGCAATATCGCTCAGGGGCCCGGGGTAAATGTCAGCGATTACTCAGGTAGGGAAAAGCATGCGTCATGCAGGGGTTCCTGAACTTGAACAGAACAAGCTGGTGCAGCCGGGTCGAAACACTGACATGTACGGGGAGGACTGGAGCTATCGAGAAATACCGCCGGCTACCTGCATAGGTTCCGAGTGGCGTAGCGGCTACTGGTTCTCTCCAATAGCCAGGATAACCGTATCTAGGATAAATATTGGGAAGTCTACCGAGATGGGGGAGGCATATGTACGTAGAAGGCGTTGCGCCGCCATGGAGGCTTGCGGTGAGTGGGAGGGAACAAACCGCCTCACCTGCAGCCATTGTCCGTCTCTGGCTGCCTGCAGACTGGATTCCCGCAGCGATGCAGGGGGAAGACTCCAATAGCGAGGACCCTAAGACCACTAGCAGTCTGCCCGGTGAGATCCGTGCCTGATCTAGCCCTTCACCAACCAAGGGGTAAGCGGCGAATTGGGGTCCGTGCTAACGGCGACTAAGTGGTCTAGCGAGCCGTTGGACGTTTGGCAAGCAAGGTGAAAGAAAAACTTCTGGCTCTAGCGACTATGTTTAAATGGTGAGAGCGTGGGGAGGAGGGAGTTGGGGTTCTTTGACCGACATTCACGATTCATTCATCGAAGGCATCATCATGGTGGGCACTCGGCAAAGCTGTAGATAATTCATGTAATCATTCCAATCCTAAAAAGAATATCAAGGCTCTAGAAGGTGTGACTGTCAAAGTACAGCACGGCTACATGAAATCAAAGGTCCATTTTCCTCATTTTTCTCAAAAAGTTTCCTGTCGTGAGGCAGGAGGCATCAGTTGAAGGGGTCGTAAAAATCTCATTGTCGTAGGCACTGTCGTTGCTCCCTCTCAAAGGGAGCGGGAAAACCAGCAGTGTCAAACTTGCTTGGTTTTGCCTACTGGCGGTTGTAGGTCTTGCGGTTGCGGCGGCCACCTCGGCCCTTGCCACTGCCACGGCCGCTGTCGCTGTCGCTGCCGGAGTCATCCTCCTCCTCGTCATCACTACCAGAGCCGGAGGTGGCAGTAGAGGAAGCAGCAGTGGAGGTTGTGGTGGTAGGGACGGCAGCCTCGTTGGTGGTCTTGGTGGGAGCCTGAGAGGTCTTGCTGGCGGCAGTGGTGGTAGCGGAGGGAGCCTGGCCGGTGGTGGTAGGGACGGTGACCTCGCCGCCGCACGTCTGGACCCAGCTGTTGAGGCTGAGCAGCTTCAGGACGGTGCTGAAGCCGTTGGCCTGGGCCGCACAGAAGGTGTTGGTGCTGTCGGCGGCGAGGGACTTGGCGGCGGCGGAGCTGCTCTCGCCCATGGGGTACTCGATCTGGAAGACGGGCTTGCCGGCGGTGATGTAGGGCTGGTACTGGTCGCACTCGCTGTACTCGGCGCACTGCTCGGTGACGACGAACTGGGTGACGGGGAGGACGTCGGGGATGATGTTGATGGAGTTCTTGAGGCCGAGGGCCAGGCCGTGCTGCTGGGCGGCGGGGGAGAGGACGTTCTTGAAGTAGTCAATGGTGTCCTGCTTGGTTAGGCCGATACCGTTCTCGTTGTCCTATTCACTTGTATAAGTTACTGGCGAAAGACGCAGAATCAAAGAGGAAGAGACTTACATAGCCATCCATGTTGTCGGGGTCGATACCGTCGCATCCGACCTTTGCTGCCAGAGCAATACGGTCGCGCATGATGTTGGCCACATTCTCGCTCTTGAGGTTCAGCCAAGTCTCATCAGGCCAGCCATTGAGGCCGGAACCCTGGTCAGCGGAGGTGAAGCGGCTGCTGTCAGGGCGGTAGGGCTCGTAGGAGCCGGCGCTGAAGTAGCAGATGACCTTCTTGTTGGCGGCGTGCAGGGCCTTGATCTTGGAGTCATCGGGGTTGGTGAAGGTGTTGCCCGTGTTGGTGAAGAGGTCGATGTCGATCACCTCGACGTTGTTGGGAAGCGAGGGGCTGTTGAGGTCGACCTTGAGCTCCTCGGAGAGCTGGATGTCCCACGAGGTGCCGGGAGCAGGTTGCCAGACGCTGCGTGTTTCAAGGGAGCGGCGGAGGGGGGAGCTGGCTGCCAGAGCCACGAAGAAAGCCGAAGCCAGCGACAGGGAGGATGAGGCAGGCATGGTAGTTGATCTGAACTTGATGCAGATAGAAGGAGTGTGTGTGTTTGTGTGTGCTTGTTTCGCAGGTGTTCAAGGAATGTAAATGCGTTGCTTGTTGATGTTCAAGGAATGTAGAAACTCTCTGAAGGAGTGATGAGCTTTTGAAGGAAAGACTTGCCTGCAAGGAAGGACTGTTGCGGAACAAAAGATGTTGTTGAAAGAAGAGTCTGATGATGGTGAGGGTGCACACAGCTCTTTATATCTTTGTTCCAGCCCAGCTCGTGGTCGGACCGCCTGCTTCAAAGTGGCTCTCATTCTGCAGGAGGGGCTTGGCCTGGGCATCCTGAACCCTGTCCTGGTTTCTTGCCATGGCCCCTTGGGCTAATCAGATCAGTCTTGCTCTTGCAGGGCACGATTCAATTCAATTCAGCGGGACCGAGGCCGTCACTGTTGGTAGCCATGTGGCTGGTTTCAGCCTTTACTCCTTAATGTCGCTCCATAGACGCACCTAACGCACTAACCAGCATCAAGACAGCCGGCCCGTGTCCGGGGCCAATGAGCAGACTGGCTGATGAGACAGGAATGGAGACAATTGCGTTTGTGTAAGCGCTCAAAAGCCCGAATGTGCCACCCAGACGCCGGCTGCAAGCTGTGGGAGAGGAGGGGTAAGAGGGGTGGCATCTACGTCCCATAAGGTGTGCTATTTGCAGGCTGACGGCCCATGCCGGTAGCAAATTGTACTGAACAATGCATGGAGAACCTCATTCTGTCCTTCCCAAAGCAATGTTTGTTGTAGATAGATGTATTTTTGGCTCCATCTCGCTCTTGGGACACGAAACTGTTCTTCCAGCACATCTTTTGGCAGAATATGGTGGAATCTGCCGGACACACATACAAGACACCCGGCCAGGACGGGACGAGTTAATGGAGACTTTGGGATCGTCTTGAAAGATCCTGGGGGATCGTGTATCCCTGCTTGCCATGATCCCGAACTTGACCAGACCATTCATGGATTAGAGTGTATCCATCCTCGGCGGCTACCGACCGTGCCCCTGTTTCATGCCTGAGTTAGGTTTGGTTTTATATCCCTCATTCAGGCACCCGGTGGCCACATGCGGGAATGGCGAAAACTTCACACACCAAGCTAGGAAGAAGAAAAGGCTGACATGAAACTCGGCTGTTTTCGAATGCATGTTGGCTGAGAGTCTCCACGGGTTGGTGCTGGGTCTGTCGCTTGGAGAGCTGTGCCCCTTTCACAGGCTTACGTCTTCCCAGAACCCACAGCAAACGCCTGGCCAGAGGGACTATGTAGACTATTTCCAGGTAGTCTGCATCTTATTCAATATAAGCCTATATCCCCTTGCATGGCGCACGCCTAGACGGTTTGACTAGACAATAGTGTCTCGCCTAACTGCACATGGCTGCATGGCCCCAACGCACTGCACACTTTGTCACCGACAGACCAGTTAGCCACTTCCAATAATCGCTTTAGCAGGACCGCGCGGTAACTGAGGGGCTCTACATTCGGTCTGCGTCTGCTGAGGCATCCGCTGCTTCTGCCTTTCTTGCTTAGGGTGATGCAGACTCGGCCAACGACCCTCCTACCACGGCATGGCGCCGTTCGGTTACACACTGCGACCCAGAGTACTTTTCCCATTGCTGCCTCGTTGGCTGGTTTGCTTTTTTTTTTGTAAATGGTGACATCCCGCGCCCTTTCCCCTGCCTTAGCGCTGTGGTTACCACACCAAATGCAGGGCAATGGCTGATCAGTTTTTCCTCCTCTCAGCCAGGCTCCCTCACCCACTTTACGGCAGGGCCTACGGCACATGCCTTGATCCAACATCACGGGCAGGGATACCAGCATCGGCTTTTCAAGCAAAGGCCTGCCCATCCCCACCTGTGCCCTTGATAGTGTTGGCCTCAGACTGTTCCGGACCAGACGACTAAGCACTAGGATCTACGGCCGGGACCAAGAACACTAAGCACAGCGACCTCGCAAGTGCTCAAGCCTATGTGCCGTAAGAAAAAAAGTCACACTTTTCATCGTCCCGTTCCCGCCCCGTCTGACTCGCTCCCTTGTATGGCTCTCGGACAATTCTTTTTCTGAGATGGCTGGGCGGGAGAAAGGGGAAATGAAGACCCATGCAGAGGTGAAATGTGGCTGTTACACAGCATGCAGGTACAGTTCAGCGCTGTTCTGCCGTGCTCCCTGCCTAATATGGGAGTGTTCCCGGCAGCCGCGGAGTGAATATGCGCTGATGTTTGCACCAACCTGTCTCCATTGTGCATTGTGCTTAATTACAGAGGGGGGCGCCAACAAGCACGTTCCTCACCGTAGACGCCCTAATATGGAAGATGAATAGGCAGGTTATTGTTGCCTATGCCATCCTATTGATGTTGTCTCTATGACCAACGGCGGTTCTTTCGATGGTCTGGACCAACTTCCCTGATTAGTTCTCGTCCAGACTCCAAAAGAAAAAGACCCTGTAATTTGATCTAGACCAACATCAAATTTGTGGTTTTATTGCAAGGGGTGACGGAAAGTGACTCCGGGACTTCTCACAATGCATCTGCCACCTGCCGCCAGCCCCGATGCACGTTGCCGAGCTGAGCTGCCTCGCTTCCCTAAACCTGCCCATTCCGCGTCGATCATTCTATTGAATACTATTATTGTCACCGTCATAGACCAGGTCCTGATACTGTCCAATATATGAGTGGCTGGAGTAGCGTCTGGGCAGCTGAAAGGCCCAAGACCTGCCCAAGGTTGGCTGTGATTCTTATTGTAGCACAGACAAGGAGATGAGCAGTACTGATAATATTGCCATCCTGTCTTTGGAATTGCCAGCGCTTGAAGACTAGTTCATGTTTAGTACTCTGTGCGTTTACTTGTTGGGAGGGAACAAGGCATCATTTGGCAAGTAAGAGGGGACGAGAAGACAATGGAGCTAGGTGAATTATGGAGGTAGGTAGAGTCATGCACACATATACTGTAGTTATGCCTTGCACAAAAACTTTTCCTTGGGAGCCAACATTGAGGCAATCCCATTTCCTCTACTGCCTCTTCAGACCCTCTAGGCAGAATAATTGGGAGCAATTTGGTCAGCAATTACTCGCTCTATCTATCATCGTGCTGTCTAAGTTTTCCTTGTAGTACTAGGAATTTCCTGCAAATGTATTTCCTGATCCTTGAAAATCCTGATTGGCAAAAGGTCACCATGTACGTGCGTAACCCTCTAAATGTACCGGTAATATTTCACCATGAAAGGGAAATTCAAGCTTAGATTCGAGCCCAACACATGTCATTGGCGTAAAGGCACTTGCAAGGGGATGAAGACTTCATTTGAGATGAAAAATCCGTTGGTATTCTTTTACTCATGTGATATAATGTTAAAGTCATCCAGGCAATATTGCATCGTCAAATTCATTTGTCCGGTGCCGAGACTTAACCACTACCCTAAACCTTATACCAACATAAGTATTTTTTTCTCTCACAAATTTAGGAAGCAAGATGATGATTTGTTAAATAGTTCATTTCAGCTGATTGGGAAGTAAGTAAATAAAATACAAATCAATGCGCTCAATTCATATCAATGCTATGCTCGGGGGTATTAGACATTATAAAAAAGTTCATTCCGTCGTCAGAGTCGGAAATTGACTCGAGGTCTCTTCCTCTGAAATCCTCCCATCCCTACTATCAGTACCTCCAATCTCCGAAAAAGCAGGAGGCATATCGCCGGCGTCGTATCGGGGAGGGGCCATCTCAAAGTACGAACGCCTCTGCCTCTTGGGCGGTGGGATAGGGAGGTTCTTCTCCGTCGGATCGCACGGCGGCAGCACGGTCAGCGCCTGCAGGCCCTCGGCCACGAGCACCTCGCCGGCGATCTCGAACCTGAGGGTCCATGCTAGGCCGTGGGCTAGGGCGATGTTGAAGGTGTTAAAGCTCGGGGTGAGCATGCCGTCACGCACGACGAAGCTGCCGTCCGAGGGCGACGTGAGCCCGCAGCACTGGCCGATGTCGATGGGGGGCACCGCCCCGGAGCATGGGATCTCGAGGTCCGGCGGAGGGGGCAGGGCGCACTTCTCCCCGAACAGGTCCATGTTGAACTTGTACTCGGTGTCGACCGTGGACGACCCCCTCTGCTCCGTGATCCGGCAGTGCGAGAGTATCTCCAGCGATATGCCCGTCAGCCTGGCGCGCTGTGGGATGTTGAGTATCTCCTCGCTCGTCCGCTCCCACTGCGGCACCAGCCGCACCTGGAAGGGGACGACGCCCGGGTTCCCGATCTGGATGTACGACGGGAAGCCGACCTGGAGCTTGAGCCCGCACGTGGGCGCCGAGGATATGTTGAAGGCCTTCTTCATCTTCTGCGAGGTCGACAGCTTGGCGTCCCCCATGCCGGGCAGGAACCGGTGCGACGACGCGGACATGTGGACGCCCATGACCACGACCTGGTAGTCGACCAGCGGGGGGCCCGGCCGGATGAAGGGCACGTAGATGGGCAGCGTGGCGGCGACGTTGTCCCACGACCCCTGGGAGCGGTACCACAGGTCCGCCTGGATGAAGTACTCGACGTAGCTCTCCTTGAGCGCCGACCGCACCCACAGGCTCGGCGGCAGCCTCTGCGTCTTGACGGGCTGCTGCTGCTGTTCCGACACACCGCCCAGCCAGCCGTTCGGACTGGGGTCGGCGTACGTCGGCATCCTGATGGCGAACGGCCACTCCCGCCTCGCGCCCTCGGCCCCGGGGGGGATGTGGAGGGTGCCGCTGAAGAGCGTCTGCGCCCGCCTCTTGCCGTCGACGAGATCGAAGCGGCCGTGGCACGCGCCCGAGTCGTCGCGCACCGAGCGGTCGACGTAGCGGCCCAGCACGGCGACCTTGACGACCGCGTCGGGCAGCGCCGTGGGCGTCTCGCGCGACACGCACCCGCGGATCGTCTCGCCGAGGCGGAATGCCGTCCGGCCGCCCTCGAGCGCGATGCCCAGGTCCGGCCCGCACTGCTGCTTCGTCATGACCATCTTTGCTTGTCGCTTTAGGTATCCTTGATGGGGCTTCTTTGTTGACCCGTGGGGGTTAGATTGGGCGTCGCTTTCCCTCACAGCAGGAGGGGAAGCGTGGTGGTTTGATGATGAAGGGCTCGATTTTTCTCATATGAGGTGATGATCCGTGTTTAAATTAAAACAGCCTCCTCCCCTCCCTCTCGCATGGTGGCCGCCACAGGCCCCTTGCAATGATCAGATAATAAGCACTACGCCGCGAGACTCGAGCTGTGCATGCCGGCGATGCAGTGGAATCCGCTGTAGGACTTTGGACGGCTCGTGTGGACTTGGGTTGATGTCATTAGGGGGAGAGTTATCTTGGCTCTCTCCTGAGCCGCGAAGCACCAGACCACAGGCTTTCAGAACACCACTAGCACTTCTACTTGATTTAATGCTGGTCTACAGCTGACAGCCACTAAAGTACCTCCTGCTTCACTAAAAATTGTCGTTGTCTAAGTCTATTGGCCGTGCTAAGTCTGATACTCAGACCGACATAACGTTTTCTGCATTAATATGTGCTGTGAAAGTATATTAAGAGGCTATCCAAGTGCCTTTGTGTCAAAGAGTACAATGTATAAATGCTCGCATCGCCGTGCCTTGAACCGTGCTCAACCAAGAAGGGGGGTAATATTTCCAAACCCCCGTACACATGAAACCTCCCAAAATATTCTGTCGCGGAACGCCCCCTCCCCCTAAAAAACCAAAACGCTGGACATTATTCTCGTAAAAATGTATCGCGAGATTGAAATATTCTTTTTGTTTTACAACCTCAGTTGGCCCTGTCTGCGCATCCACCGAGACAGGCGAATGGCACTCTCTGGTGAGTCGAGCACGCAGCCAAAGCTGCGCGGTCTACCGCGATGCCTGCGCCGAGGCCCTTGCACAATTGAATTGAAAGAGGGTCAGCGAGACGAAGAAGCCTGCCAGGCGAGAGCGATCAGCGTCCCACCGGTGGTTCTGGGCGCCGTCAGATGACCAAGAGGCCCTGAACGCAATCAAATCTCGTCCACTGATCTGCCGGGCAATCGTCGAATGCACTTCGTCCGCAAATTAGAAATGGAATCCATTTATAAGATAAGTGGTCCCTTTAACCTCTCCAAGACCCTCTGAACAAGTGCCTCATCAACGCCGCCTCGGGGATGCTCCCGTCGTTTGTGCTGGCCGAGTGCGGCTGCCCCATGCCAAAGCCGTCAATCGACAGCACGAGCACGTCGCCAATCAGCCTCGGCTCCGTCATGTACGCCAGGTCGCGGACCGAGTTGAGCGACGGGTCGAACTCTTTGAGCTGGTCGAAGACGGCGTCGGTCCAGGCGGCGGGGCCCGTCGAGTTCATGACCTCGGTGCTGCTGGGCATGAGGAGCGAGACGGGGGACTGGTGCTCGACGGCCATCTTCTGGACTGACCAGAGGACGCGGTCGATCATCTTGCGGAAGACGGGGTGGCCGGGCGCGGCGGCGATGGTCCATTGGCAGAACTGGAGGGGGTGCAGGATGTCGGCCCAGGGCCCGTTGTCGCGCTGGTCGAACTCGATGCCGACGATGAGGCCGACCTTGCCCTCGAACTGCGGCGGGACCCAGCGGTCGATGGGCCGGAGGGCGATGGTGTCGGTGTCGGTGTAGGTGCCGCCGATGGTCTCGAGGATCAGGTAGCGCAGGAGGTCCGACTTCATGCCCACGTTGGCGAGGCCGTGGTAGATCTCGCGGACCTTGGGCTGGTCGGCGTAGTGCTTGTCGAGGAGTTCTTCGCCGCCGGCTTTGCCTACAATGGTGCTGGATTTCGCAGTAGGTGGTTAGCATGGCATTCTTGAGTGACCCGTTGACAAATGCATCGCAGCGTGACTTACTACTCGTAGTCGGGGTTCAAGGCGAGCCATGTAGGGGTGTCCTGGAGGCCCTTGGGGTCGATGTGAGACTCGGTATCTAGCGGACTCTTGGGCAGTCCGATCTGCCAGATCTTCTTAGGGATCTGGATCATCTCCGGGACGACCGTGACGTTCTCGGGTAGGTGGTCGATGTGAGGGATATCGTGGTGCGCATCGTCTCCCACGCCGTGCTTCAGCGCCTCGTCGTCATCCTCCTCCGTGCCTTGAAACTGGCCATCGGCCTCGTGGGTGCCGTTATGCACATCGGTCGTCGGCGGGGCCTGGTCGTGGTTCGTGTTGTGAGCTGGGCGCAGGTTGAATGTGTCCAGGGCAGATCCGTGAAGCGTCCAGACGACGATGAGCACCATCAGTGCGGCGGCGACGGCGGCAAAGAGGCGGTATTGGTGTCGCGAGATCTTGGCCCCGTGTCGCGACAGCGACTCCCCCAGGTCCTTGACCTGCATCTTGAGAATCGATAAAACAGATAAGCAAAAGAAGATAGTGATGAAGAGAGAGTTGGGCAATCAAGTGGAAGCTGCGATTGCTTTGGTAAGTACGATATGCAGGTTAGGGTTTGGGATGCAGATGAACGAATGACGGCACCAACGATCTGGAGATGGTGAGGGAGGGCATCGAATGCGCCTCAAAGTACTTCCAGAGGGGAATTCAACTTTATTACTGAGGGTTATCCAGCTGCTGACAGCTTGACGAGGCTTGCACAGCAGCGAACATCATTGCATAATACGAGCGTCGGCGGCCATCCCCCCCACAAAACTATCGAAAACCGGCAGGCATTGAAATTGGAATGTTCAGCTAGTGACCTCCAAAGCGAGCTGTGTGATGGACGAACCTGTTGGTCCCACAGGGCCTGGACAGGGCCATTTGGGAGCCAACACACGTAGGCCCATGGGTACGGTACGCTGCGTCAAATTCGGCTAGCAGGCCAGAACAGACGCTGACGAGAGAACTGGCCGTGGCTGCGTGCAGATTCCCAAACTCTCAGCTTGGTGGAGAGCACGAGAATGGGCCAATGAATGATACGAATCGTCTGCTCTGTGATGCCCGACCCAGACCACCATCCATGCAACTAGGCGAGTCTGGGTCAGGGGCTTGCCGATCGAGACATTCCAGCACCAGGATTGACCTGGTCGAGCCCATCCGATCTCCGAGGCACAAGATAGCGATCATCTGTCTATCTCACTGCGTCAGCAACAGGTGCGCAGTATCAATTTATTAATTCAGAGATCACGAGAATCGAGACGGGAGTCAAACAGCCAAATAGTCAATCAGGCATTCAGTGAATTATCTAGACTCAGGGGCATCTCGTAGGGCCGTTTGCGATCGGCTAGTCGCTGGCAACAAGCATTTCTCTCAAGGCTAAGCATCCACTAGTGCATCTTGATAGCGGTAGTCGCAATTTTCAGCAAAGGAGAAACACTAGGCTTGCTTGGATCCGATTATTTGTGCATAGCCGATATGGGGATTTGCATTCCCTCTCACTTGGTAGTCTTGGAAAGGGGTTCGTCTGCTCGTCTGGTTCTCGACCGTGCAGCATGCTGCTTCGTGTTCTATGCGCTTTATTTCCGGATATCAACTGCGTTTGAAGTTATTTGTGTCACTAAGAGGCCTCGGATTAAAAGAGTAAAACGACAAGATTTAAATTTTTTTTCACTTATATCATTGAATATTTCAACGATTGAAAATTGCAGTTTCTTGTGTGAGGGTAATCAGCTGCACGTCCCAAGGTCCCCAGACTTGTAAGTCTTTTCTTTGTATATACATACCTAGATAAATATCCTTTAGTCAATTGGAGTTCAATCTATGCATATTTTGGAAAGTGAAGGAGCTCGAAGTGGCTCACATGCTAGTAGAAAGTTCGCAGTTTATCACTCATTGTGCTATTAATAACGCTCATTTCATGGCTCAGAAAAGGGATTCATAGCGGGCTACCTATCTGAAGCTGCGCCTCTTTTGGCGGTAATTCATCAAGATGTAATTAAGAAGAGTAAAAGGCAAAATCAAAGCCACACAATAAATACACCCTCGAGGATTTGCACGGTGACCCCTGTTAGCGAGATCCGAGAATGGCAGCTACTTGCCCAGCCCTGGTGGCTTGGCATCTCTACATCAGTTCGCTAACTTGATATTTGCTCCTCTTGCACGTGATGAGAAATAGTTGAGGTTAAGAAAATACCAACAAGAAGATTTCATGGTGAGGGTTCTTCAACGAAGATGAAAACTGGTGGTCAAGGCATTTCTCCATCAACACAGAAATTGAAATCATAAATGAATGAAAAAAGAGATGTAGGTTTCTTTAATCAAGGAGCGTGCTTGGTGCGTGATAGAAATAACGGTTGCGTGAATCGGATAGAATACGAGGTGCATCTGCTAATGTCCCTCCATGTCGGATCAGCTTACGCCTTAATTACGCTTCCAGACAACCTGGATTCAGGCCCCACCAGCCCTTCCATTTAGGCTCTTCTCGTCCCATATTGCCTTGGCTTTTCCAGGGTTGTAAATGTATTTTTGATCTTTGTTGCACTACGAGTGGAGGTTGGGTCAGCTAAAAGCGAGAGCCGAACACTTTGCTGACTGTTGCCTGCTGTGCGTTAAGTTTATCTGGCTATTTATTAAGTTGACGCAACAACACTTCTTTACCTCGCAACATTGGAGAGATCCATGCCTGGAATCCTCAACTGCAGCAATAGCCCGGAGATTCCAACCAAAGCCAGACACCGGCCACCGCTTTAACAGCACATCATGGGAGGCTGGGACGTCTACTGCGCTCTCTGCGGAGGGCCCATCAGAAGAGTCTGGTGGGATGCGGATGATAGCCCACACTCTGCGTACGACCGAGAAGTGTTCGCTAATAGCGAAGATCCAGGCCTGGAGTGGCTCAAGGATATTCGCCTCATTGGGGAGAACCCTGCCACCGCCGCGGATTCCAAGTAATTGTCCTCCTGAGCTGGGACGCTTTCTGGCTTCTTGATATCTAACTCTCACAGGGTTTGGCTTTCGGGTCCAGCATGCGTTGAAGAATATGGCGCCGTGTCCTACCAGGATGGAGAGAACCCTGACCCCGCAATCTTGGATTTGGAGGGTCACGATGACGAGGGCGGGAGCATTAGAGTGTAAGTTTTTCCTCCTACAAGCGATATGAGACCCTACATCACCTAGCGAAGTTCCATGCATGATGGAATTCAAGCTTTTTTGACTCCCTCTTTCTGTCCTCCGAAATTTCCTGGCTATGCAGCGTATTGACCGTCGCCCTAATGAAAAGATATAATACCGATGGAGTAGACGATCCGTTTTGTGCCCCTTTCCATACGCGTTGCAAGGAGGTCCTCCGCAAGTATATGGGTGTCTCAGAGCTCATCAAAGAAGTATTGCTTGAATCCATCAAGAGCCTGGCAGAGGAAGGTGACGGGGGTCGAGCCCTGGATATCGACTATGGCGATATCCGAGAACACATGGAGCAGTATTGGTGGCCACAACCGGGCACCGAGCATTTTGTCTGCGACCCAGTAGAGGTCAAAGGGCTGGCTGAGTTCTACAATCAACTGCCTACACGGAATACGAGCGACGTCGAGTCGCCCCGAATATATGACACTGAGAGCGACCCTTTTAATCGGCTCCCCGCCGATGTCCTCTTGGTGCTGATCTCTCTCTTCCCATCGATGTCTGACGTCTTCAGCCTTCGGTTAGCTTCCCCAGTAGTTGCAAATTTGCACCTCGGCAACGGCTTTTGGCGAAGGCAGCTGAAGACTAGGATGCCGTGGCTTTGGGACTTCCCCGAACCCACCGATTCGCAATTAACTGATGTGGATTGGAGAAAGGTCTATCATAAGCTGGATTGGGGCAGCAGACTCGAGTCTCAAAGGAAGAACAAGTTTCATGGCCTTTGTAACAGACGAAGAATATGGGAAACTATCTGCCCCGTGATTGCGGAGGCCTACGTCGGGTTTTCAGCTAAAAATGATGCATGGGGTAACCCAGAGGCCCCAGTTCTAAGGAATGTGGTGATTAGCCCCCTAATTCCTATCGGCAGTCGTTACTGGACTGGGATGGACCGAGAAACAATGACACTTCTGGACAACTACTCGGAGATCACCACGGCCCGGCCCCTCTTGTTGGTTTCCTGGTCTGAAGA
Source organism: Clonostachys rosea (assembly GCA_026958235.1). Classification (NCBI taxonomy): domain Eukaryota; kingdom Fungi; phylum Ascomycota; class Sordariomycetes; order Hypocreales; family Bionectriaceae; genus Clonostachys; species Clonostachys rosea. Next base: position 2,806,591 of record CP110205.1, read on the forward strand.
CCGCCGCAGTTTCCATAATATCCGTGTGTTCAGAGACGAAAGCGAACTCATGGCTCGGAAGCAGATGATCAGGTCGGATGTGGTGGACACTGTCCCTGTTCCGGATGATGACTGGATCACAGGCTTCATCTTCAGGAGTAACGTGGCATCGGATAATAACGGAGCTCGCAAGCCACATGTTGTTGGATTGGAGATTCTCTTTGCGAAGCAAGGGCCTGTGAAACTTGGAGCTGGCAGAACAGACACTTGCCGACTCTTTCATGCGAGCGAGAACCACTTCATTGTTGGATTCAATTTCCACCGTGACGATCAGGATCATAGCTTGACGCACATGAAACTTCTTGAGCAGCCGCTGACGAACGTGGGAGACTGCTCACGCGTGGTCGGTAGATTCGTTGGCGGCTATAACACTACTCGCGGCCTCTGGGCTGGCGACCTACCGCCGAGGAACGTCTACACTTCCAAGAACAACCTGAGTTTGGCATGGTCCTACATGGGATATAACTACCCTACCGAATGGCTGATGCTGGGCGAATCTGCAGAGGAGCAAGCGGATATCACTGGGATCTCTGTTGACAGCCAGCTTGGTGGATTTGAAGTCCATTTTCAAAACCAGCCTACCCGGAAAATAGGCTCAGCCTTCCACGCGATGAAATCTCTGTCTATTGATGGGCAGGGCGGCGAGCGAATCACGCAGATCTATGTTTCTAGATCAAACCAGCTGGGGATGATGTTCGTCACCAACCGCGGTCGCTGTCTCTCGCTGGGCACCTCAGTATCTGGGTACGAACTGCTAACCTTTGGTGATGAACACGACCCTGATGCCTCCAGAGTTGCTGTCTGTGGCATATACGGGGAGTGGTGCGAGTACTTGGGGGCGAAGCATCTGCTGAACCGTTTCGGTGCCTTTGGGTCGTCAGAGTTGCCTATCTGCCAGGGCGAGACTACGGCCCTGCCACAAGACGGTGATGGCTACTTCTGCGAGCCCGAGAGGCCATCAGCTCGACTGTTTGAAAATGGACCCATTTACGGACCAAGAACATATCATGAGGTAGTGTCCTGGCCTGGGCGAAAAAGAGTAAGGAAGATAGTGCCGTCCAAGGGGTGTGTGGTCAGCGCGCTCGATGTCGACCGTCCCATCATGGAGGTGCGCGTTACTTTGGTGCATAGCAACCCGAAGTATACTGTCGCTCCCATCGCAGCTATCAGGTTCACGTACCTGGACGGAGAGAAGATGGTCGTGGGACCGGATAGATTCTCCAACGACCCCATATGCCGGTGCTGCGATGAGAAGACGAGCCTCCTCGAGGAGACGAAGAAAGTACCGCATTATCGACACGAAATCTGGCGGCCTGGAGGTAAGAAACTGACCAAACTGCGAATATGGTCGTCTGAGACGGGGGCCCTGGGAGCCATTCGTTTTGTGGCGGAAGGGGGAGCTGAAAGTCCTCTTTGGGGATACTGGGGTTTCGAGACAGACGGGAAGGAATGTGAAGAGCTGAGCTTTGTGGGAGAGCAGCGTGGCACGGCTATTGGATTGAAGGTGTTTTTCCAAGGTCTTGAGCGGGGGGGTCGAGGAGATGATACTGTGATCGTCGCCTTCCAGGGGTTAGCTCATACTTCAGCTTAGGACAGCGACTGAGTGTTCATTGGCCTGTCTTTGGGTTTTGTGTATAACGTACTCGAGAATGAAAGCATAATCATGGCGAAGCAGAGCAGGGGGGCGGATCTATTTGCTCCTCCTTTCCACAAATGGATGCCCGCACGCAAATGTGTAATATTGGCGGGGCGCAGGTGAGGCTGAGCGTAAGGCGGCTAATGAGTGGTTTGCCTACCTCCTGATAAACAAATGAGTTATTACATCCAGTTATGCTGTAAATATATGTGTTTTCGTTTCAACCGATTCTTGTCGGCGTGTCTATCTAAGCGATCGCTCATGCCTCAAGATGAAGCTTTACTTGAAAACTAGTCAGTTTGCTCCCAGTATCGAATCAAATGCACACTATTAGGCAGGCACTAATATTGGACCACTAGTTACTGGAAAATGTGTCGAACTTGACGTGGAAGAGAATGAGTCTGTGGCTCGGGTAAAGGAAATATTTTCCGAGAGCGAAAGAGTTCCCCCAGACCAATGCCGTCTAGTATATGCAGGCAAACATCTGGACGACCAAGCCACCTTGGATCGCTACAGCATCCAGTCTGAATCAACTATCCATGTCATCTTACGGCTGCGAGCTCAAGACAACACTCGGAGCTTTCCAACGTCCGAGGTCCCGTATCCGTACCCTTCAGAGGCAGAAAGAATCATTTCCGATTGGAACGATCTGGCCGCTAGAGACGGTTTCGATGCGGACACACATATCGTTGACCCGCAGGCGCACTACGTCGCTCTGGAGTCCCTTCAGAGGAAAGTCAAGACCTCTTCAGCTCTGTATCGGAAAACTGGAATATCCTGGAAAACGCCCGAACCAGAGGATGTAATGCTTCGGCTTCTTGAGATCACAGCACCTGAATGGATGCACAGCCTTCTACTGGATGCTGGGGGTGGTGTGGACGTTGTTGATAGTGAAGCTGTCCTCTGTCTGTTGCAATCCTACGTAATTATTAAATCTGTTGTGGAAAGTTTTGACTTTTTAGTCGCCCGGAAGTTCTGCCACGAGTTCTTTAGCATCCTTATCCAGAGGGACACGAAATATATCGCCGAGATCGTCAAGATTCCGAGGACTGCGCTCGGCAGCATTGCCTCCACGCTGTTGACAGCACTTGCGAATGCTCGGTATGAAACCAGAGATAGCACTGCTGAGGTGGTCAAGCGTGCGACAGACCAATTCATGGATCTGATCGGCCATGAGCCTCCTTCATCGGATCCTATAGAAACATCCCGCACTATGGCATGCTTATTGGACGTCGGCCTGGTCAGCTACGCTGGATCACACGCATCCAGAAATGACTTCGAGGATTTCGAGGCTGAAATCGCGGATCTCAGTTGCAACAAGGATGGTTGTTTTCGATTCCAGTGCAAGATGCAGAGCCTAGCATGCTTGAACGGATTTCTAGATGCGCGGGAGGTTTGGGTCTTTGAGATACAAAGTAAAAGGGCCTCACCTCAACAGCAACAACGGCAGGGCGGAGCCAAAGAGCCTCTATCGATCCTGGCAACGATAGATGCACTCTCTGATATTTGGGGACCCGTCTATGCTGAGGCTATTCAAGAAGGCTCATCAGCCGAAAAGCCTTACCGCATTAAGAAGTACAACGTCTCCAAAGGATGCATCCGACCTCTGCCAAGGCAATCTGTCTCCTCAGATGGATATGTCCAATGTCATTGGTACAGCTGGACAGAGGAGCAGCGACGACGTTTCTCTAACCTCTTTTCCGGGCGCTCCAAGGATCCAACGATGTCACTAGACGATAAGCTTCTGATTGGTACAGAGATGACAGAGAAGCCAGATTGCACATTCAACATGACAGAGTATGAAATGAACTATGGCAATGCTATATACGCGGCTGGGCCGAAGCCTTCGACATGGAGGTTTGATGGTGTAGCAGTGTCTCTAGAGTTAGCAGCGCCGAAATTCGCAATGCTCCAGATCAAAGGCAAGGCGAAAAGAGTCCCGGAAACCACAATCAAGGAGCATGCTTGGCAGAAATGGAGCTCAAAGCCTGAGTCTGCGAACCCTGGCATCCTGAATAACTACTTTGGCGTCGAGATTAGCAACTGTACTGGAAATGCCAGGAGAGTGTCCCTGAAACAAATACTCCTTATGAATCCAATACAAGAGCTGCTTGAGCGCCAGATCCCTGGATGGCAGGCAACAAGCTGGGGGAGGGATTTTAAGAAAGCACTCCAGACGGAGTCTGAAACAGCAGTCTTCAGCTTTTGGAGACAGCATGTCGCTCATCGGGCGCTTGTGGGACGCCTCATATCTTCCGTCCTGGATGTGCTTGACGGCACTGGATGCAACAAATCAGGATTTCAGGCGGCGTTCCTGCACCAGGACAATGAAAGCATTATTAACATTGATCCCAGGGACAATGACTGGGCCGATTTGCTTAAGGACTCATATCTCACTGCGACGTACGCGATTGTCAATGAGATATGCCTCGAATATAAACTCCCGGATCATAGTGCTTCGATATGCAACGATGGACGACGATACTCAGTCTTACAAACCAAAATTGGCATGGAGACAGAGGCAGGTCTTACCAGGCGTTTCAAGATCGATCCGCATGGTTTATCGTTGAAGAGGATTAACCCTGAAGCTGCCGAGCTGCCTTTTCTCCTGACACGCGAATCGACGGTCACAACCATGGTTCACCTCGGCACACGAACGCACCGCGCGAAGGAACTGTTGAACCAACAATCGCACGATCGTAAAAAGCACCATCAGGTTATACTTCGCGCATCGCGGGAGAGCTTTGGCGGGATGCCATATCCACGCCAGCGTAGTTTGACAAAAATAGATGAGGACCCTATGGATATAGACGTACAAGCTGAAGACTTCAACCAAGAGTTGACGGAAGAGGCCCTTTCACAGCTGGAGATTGAGGCCATGATCATGGATAGCCTGATGACGAGGGACGTTGTGGAGGACGAGCAGAAAGCTCGCTGTTGAGCTATTTGATACGAATGCTAGATCGAGTTTATGGCAATTCGGGAATTGCAGTTGTTTGGGTATCTAAACCTCCCAAACTTTTGTCTTACTGGGTTCCCTTATCCGTCTACCATCATTCTCTTGACGGGTTACTGGTTTTTTCTAGCAGATGATATCACGGTGACATGTTCCAAAATATGCAATGGTTTGTTGGAGAAAGTTATTTATATTCTCACCAGTTGACTTACTTTACTTCTGTGTCAGGCATAGATGGAAGAAGTAGTTGAGAACAAATAAGAATTCCAAGTAAGCTAGGCTATAAACTGATGCCTACGGCATCCTTTCTGCGTCGGACCTGCATCATATTGTCGGGATGGAAGAAAAGGAACTCGTGGATCGCATCATGTTTCAGTGGCACGCCGCCAACAAAAGAAAACTCGTAAGCATCTATAAGTTGGATGAGGAGGATCTTGGCGGCCATGTCGGCGATATAGCGTCCGGGGCAGGCCCATTTCCCGGCGCCCCAAGTGAGTATGTCTGTATCAACACTGCGGAACGGCTTTACGGAATGTTCTTTGATCTTGTCGTCAGCACAGAACCGAAGCCCCTTGTATGTTGTCGGGTCTTCGTAAATGTTGGGGTCCATGGCTCGTCCAGGCCCAGAGACGGTCATAAACTGGCCCTTTTTCAACGGAACCCCGCCAATGACACAATCCTGCTTCACAGCGCGGCTGTAGACAATGAGGGTACCAGGGGCAAGACGAGCTGTTTCCTTCATAGCTGACTCGAGACAGGGCAGGCCCGCGAGAGCCGCCGTATCCCATCGACCCCCAATTTCAGCGTTTTTGGCTAGAATCTCGGCGCGAACTGCCTCTAGAACCTCTGGATTGCTTGTCAAGTCCGAAAGTGCGCGGCAGACAAAGTTGGCAATGCTGTATGTGGACCCGGCAGCTACTGATCCGCAGAGCGTGGCCAGAACCTGAGGGTCGCGTTCAAGTTCTGTTCGGCCACTCTGTACCATCCAAGTAATGAGATCTGGACTGTGTTCTTCCTTGCCCTCAAGAATCACTGTCTTCCGCCGCTGCACTTCGGGAATTACGAAATCAGACAGGGCTTTCCAGTCTTGATGCATCCGCCACTTGGCAGGCAGAAGCCAAGCAAGATAACGGTTGAGACACGAAGGTACACATCGCATAGCGAATGCCACGACGAAGACTGAGAGCAAACCTCATGTTAGTTTATTCATTAGGTTCATGAATTGCGGTGTTTACCGAGTATTGAATAGTAACATACCATTTCTTGTAAGCGTATAGGTTAGTTCGACAAGTCTTGGGTTCTCAACCATTTTGGAGCCATACAAAACCAGTGCAATACCTTCGCTAAAACAGCGGACTGATGCGGGAAGTGGCTTCATGATGGTCCATTGATCATTTTGAGGGAATTCTTCTTTTAGAGCATCTGAGATCCGCTTTGCCATAGAATGGAACAACTCAGCAAGAGCCGGGGTGATGCTACCTTGAAGCATACGAACATGGTAACTGGTGTGTTCGACCACTTCCATGCCGGTCAGATGGCCCAAAAGGGTGAATGCATGTGACTTTCTGCTGTCAAGGACGTCCACGCCATACCGGTTGAGTTCGGGAATCAAGCGAGCAGGGAGAACGACAAGTTCCGAATCCCCTCGAGCAATTTTATATGGACGCCCTTGTGCCTGGTTTCATACTCTTGTTAATTAATGAGGATCTTTGCTATGCGGATGGGGCTTATGGCCTTACCTTCTTGTCAGCGTCTCGAATAATCTGTTGAGCCCAAAGAGCCCATCGGATTCTAGAAAAGAAGGACGGCTCAAATAGGAACAGCTTATTTGCAACGGGTAGGCTGTCATTAGATTTTGAAGATCGCAATAGAGAAAGGGTAGCATAAATGATGATGGACGTCGTCAGAAGAGCTGCAGTGTGATACCAGTCCCACCCTATGCTTGGGGGGAGAAGCGTGTGGTCACCGCCTGAGCGGTTGGAGAATACTGAATGTTCCATTTTGACTTCAAGCACTAATAGTGTATTGATAGATTTACCATTTGTTGAGCTGGATGAAACCGACCAAGAAGCGGTGTCAATGGTTGGCATATAAACAGGATTTGAAGCCAAGGCCAACTTTCACCATTCACCGTCCTTGGACCCCAAGATCTCTGCTTATACCTGATTCTGCCTGACCTATCCCTAAATTTAGGCATGCATACGGCACGTTCAGATACATTTTATGCATTGATTCTTATCTAACCTTCCCTCTCAGTTTTCAGCATCATGCTGCAGGACGAAACCCTTGGATTTGACGCGGTTTGTCATTTTGCATTGCGAAGGAATCTGCATGGGAAGGTGGAAACCTCGTACAAGGCAGAAGCCCAGTATCTACCAACACATAAGTTGCATGAGCAATTTGATATTGCATGTAGCCGCAGACTGCCTCTGTGACTGCATGGGTGGACCCGACGTTATCCAAAGCCCCACGGGTGTGAGAATAATGCGGCCCATCAATCGACCATACCGATGAGGATATGTGTTCCTCACGCTACTAAAGTTCCTCTCTCGGGCCGATCATAGTTACATTCTGAATGCTGGCTGAAAGGCCAAAAAGGCACACTCCATTTCTGTTGGCCTGGTGGAGTGACCTCAAGAGCTCGCACTTGATGTGAGTGTGGGACGCTTTGTAATGAGGGATATGATGATATTCCTGGAGGATTCTGGCTCGGCTGCATCATCGGGGCACGAGGGCCTCAGAATAAAACGCCATTACTATGATGGAAGATTTCCCCACAGAGGATCTCTTCGGTTCATGAACTACGTACTACTATATTACTTCCCTTTAGAAGCTCCCCTCGAGCCCGCAGGAGAGGACTTCATGCAATCTGTCGTGGCAACGTGTCTCCATACAAATCAACACGCATTATTTGTCTGTTTCACTCTTTCTACGCAATGGCTATTGGGGAAATAGATGCGGCGGCTCCTGTGCCCTCCGTCATTACCACCGCCTTGGTAGTGGTGTCGGTGCTATTCCCAGTCTTATCACTGATTGCGATCACCCTGAGGGTTATAGCTTCCCGAAGATCCCGACAGGCTCTGTGCTGGAGTGATGGATGGATTTTCATTTCCTTCGTATGTTTGCCTCCTCTTCCAAGCATAGATTACGATGACTGACTGATCCCACTAGTGTTTTACTCTCGCTCTGAGTGTGATGGTTTGGGTCTTCGCCAGCCTTTCTGGCATAGACTACTACAATATTGATCCACTGGCTGGGACATCATACTCTCTAGAGGTAAGATTTCCTTTTATGCGTCACACACAAATGCAAAAGATACTGGCTCACGCAGCATTTTGCATTTGCAGATTGTCTTCCTGTCATCTTGTCTCATTCAGTTCCCACTTGCAGCAGTAAAAATTTCCATCCTCCTCTTCTACAAACGCATTTTCGTCAGGAAATGGTTCCACAAGATCCTTTGGATCACGATTGGACTCATATCTGTGTGGTGCTTTGTGTTTTTCTTCGTATGTGAAATCCCAAGTGTCAACAGAGTGTCTGGAGGATGTCACTCTAATCTCACGTTTTCAGCTTGTCCTAACTCAGGTCGATCCCATTTCTCAATCATGGAAAGGGGGCAGGCTACGATATGATTCAGCGGCACTGGGTCTCGCCCAGGTGGGAACCAGCATCTCCCTTGACTTCCTTGTCCTGTGCCTGCCCTTGCCTGTGATTTCCACTCTGCAAATGGCCAAGAAGAGAAAGATCGCCGTTGGCATGATCTTCTGGCTGGGTGGCTTGTAGGTCACCTTTCAGGCCCCCCGAGGACCATGATAAAGACTAATTTTGCCTCTCTGCATAGCTGCTGCATCGCTGCTATCATCCGATTGGTCTTCCTCCATCAGTCGATCCACGGTGTCCTAGGTGCAGAGGATAACATTTGTAGGGTTCATCATTTTAGGCATGAGTGTTATGTACTAACTTTGAGCCAGTCCTGCAATCAAAGCAATTCATTTTCATGATAATTGAGCCCAATTGCTCCATCATCGCGGCATGCCTGCCCTGCTACGGTCCACTCGTATCAGGCGGCCACTCTCTTGGTTCTATTTTCAACAGCATCCGATCTATGTTCAGTCTCAGAAGCGGCAGCGGCTCCAAACAGTTGACAACGACGTCACAAGAACATATCGCTATTGAATATACTAGCAAGGCCCAATCCGATGTCGAGATGCAGCCGCACTGGTCGGGATACCGCCCACCAACCGTTCATTGCGTTGGAGGCAAGCTGAGCAGCGAGGCTAATCCAGCTTCTCTTCATGGAGAAAATTGCATCAATGTGACAAATGGGGTGACAATACACAGGGATCACTGAAGGCTGAGCAAATGTCTGCATCTCCGATGTAGTTTAGATTGCCACTAGACAGTTTTCAACGCACCCTCAGATAGGACTCGAATAGTCAAATATTAATCATTCATCGCAGTGCTTAGCGAGGTTCATAATTGTACATGCTACAAGTGCCAATACTGACGTATTTGAGGATGCATAATCGTGATGGTGAAAGGGGTTGCATTCGGGTTTGATTAGGCAGGACAACGGATAACCGGCTGCCCAGCCACAACCGTGGATCGTTCGACGCGGTCCCTAATGTGTTCTATTTTAATACTCGCCCATGTTGGTACAGAAACAGAGTTGAGCATGACTGGTTGCAAGTGAGTGCATTCGAATGGGTGACTGAGCTGGTGCATGCATATGCCCGCCTGTTGATGCCAGGTGCCACAGAACCAATAAACTTGTGCATGATTATGCCTAGACAGCTCACTGAGTCATAATTTAGTCAGCCTATGGCTCGAGATCCCTTTGCAAGGGGCTGAATCGGGGGAGATGTTCGGCTCTAAGGGTCTATTAGATATAGGGTGTGAGATCAGAATTCAAAGTTGTGGATTGCATACTGCAATATGTAGGCTGACCAACGACCGACTCAAAAAAGGATGAATCCCCACATCATGCAAGCCCGAAAAGGATCGTAAAAGGTTCCAAGTTGCATGATAAGCTGTAATGGGATGATCAATTGAGCAAGGACGCATCTAATAGAGCTATATCTTGACTTAGACAGTAAGCCGGGAGAACTTGAGATTTTGGTTTGACTTTGCTACTGCTGCATCCAGAAGAGTACTCTTTTCCCTCCCTTTCAACCAAAGTTATACCTTATTTCGCATTCGAGGGGCCGTGAAAAGCTTGGTTCTGTGTAAAAATGGACTCGTTGGATGACACTGTAACGAAGTCGTGGGTCTTAGTATTGGCTGTTGCTGCGTTGGCTATTTTCAGCTTCATCACCACCAGCACGACGGTTTCTCAAGGGAACGACTCGCCAATCCCTAAAGCAGGGCCATACAGGGCACTACCAAGGGCTGTACTCAGTCTTTTATACTCGGTAAATGCTGTGAAGCTGCTCCAAAGCGCGTACGAGAAGGTCTTATACCATCCCCGAAGAAATACTCACGGAAAAGATTTACTAATACGAAAACTTCAGTTCAAGAAGTCGGCCTTTTTGGTGATCCGTAACGATGGAGAAATAACTGTTCTTCCGCAGTCGCTTCTCGAGGAGCTGGCAGCTGTTCCTGTCTCGGTAGCCAATCCGCAGGCAGCCTTGGAGAGAGATCTGTTGGGCCATTTCACTGGCGTGGACTTGATTCTGGAAAACAGGCTTCACCATTGGATTGTTCAGCGCCGACTAACACCAAAGCTTCCACTTCTGACACCCAGAATGGAGAAAGCTGTCACAGAATCCTTTGATAAGCTGTTCCCAAAGGGCGACGAGTGGGTTGAATTCCAACCGTATCAAATTCTTGGCCGAGTCTCGGCTAGAGTTGCCGCAGATGCCATGGTTGGGCCAGCCTTTTGCACCAATGAAACCTGGCTGAATATTGCTTTCAATTATACAGAGAACCGTACGTCTACTCACACCGGAGAGGGATAAGGAAAAAAAAACGTCTTACGGGACCATGCTGATTGGATGATGACAGTTTTCCGTACCATCGTTGTGCTGCGAACAGTGCCAAATTGGATGCAAAGGTTCTTGGCGCCACTTCTTCCGTCATATTGGCATGGCCAAAAATACTTGAAGTCTGCGAAGCATCTTCTCGGGCCCAAGATCAGTCAGCTTATGGAGCAGAACGATCTGGGATTGTGGGAACCCAAGGATGACAATGCAGACGATGCAAACTTGATGAGCTGGCTAAGCAGCATGACCAAGGGGAAGGATCGCGACCCTGATACCATCTCCCATGTCCTCGTCTTGGTTGCCCTTGCTTCAGTACACACGACCCTGCTGCGGATGGTGAACGTGCTGTACGATGTGACAGCGGCAGGCTCTGCTCTAAGGGATGAGCTACAGGAGGAAATCATGGCTGCTGTGGACGACAGGTGGTCCACGCAATCCTACGATCGGCTCCAGAAGCTGGACAGCGTGCTGCGCGAGTCTCAAAGGATGTCGCCCCCAACGATGTTGGGGCTGAAAAGGCTCTTCCAGAAGTCCTATACATTCAGTGACGGCACGCACGTCAAGGCTGGTTCTTATGTCTGTATGCCCATCCATGCAATCGAGAACGACCCCCAGCATACGCCGAATCCACAGGAATTCGACGGGCTGCGAAGCTTTCGAGCTCGAGCGGAACTAGAAAACAGCGCGAATATAGACAAGGCCGCTATCAAGGAGTTTCTGTTTTCAACGCCAACAAAAACGATCCTTGGGTTCGGCTACGGCAGAACTGCCTGTCCTGGGCGTTTCTTTGCCAGCATTGTCATTAAGATGGTCTTGGTAAAAATGTTCACTGACTACGAGTTCAAATTTTTGCCTGGAACACAGAGGCCCCCGAACATGATCGTTCATGAATTCTTATTTACATGGCCTTGGCAGAAGATGCTGGTGCGGCGGAAATCAGAAACATCCTCCCCTTTTTAAGTAGGCTTGAAATTTGGCTAGATTGCACTACCTGCACGTACGACTTGGATCTGTAGAGTCTAGTTCAACTGACTGACCTTTCGGTCCTTTGATCAATCCATTTTTGACCTGTTCTGTAATCTTTTGTAGTTGGGCCGCTGCGATTGTATATGTCATAAATGAATGTATATAGCCCACAACGTGAGGCCGAGCACTCAGCCGGAAGCACTTATGCTTTCTTCCTGTTCATTCTTCATGGCCTCGTACCCCTCTCTATGGTGTCGAAATTAAGTCGAAGGATTGCCTGGGACCGGTGCGGCTCGGCTATTCACCCATGCTCCATCACACCCTTCTACGTAGCACCCTGGCGTCCGGAATGCATATGTACGTATAACGTACACGCATGGGTAGAGCGGCTGGAGCTTACGTATCAAACAAACGGAGGAGTCGTTTTACAGCCCTACTAAAGTACCGTAATATGCAGATGTAACTGTAACATTCCGCGGCCAACAATATCAATGCGTAAGAGCCCGTTTATGCATGCGAGAAACCCGATTGGCATTATAGCCTTAGTCTCTGCTTGTACACATATGCAGCGTCAGCCAACAACCATCTAGTCCCCGGCCGATGCTTCCCGTGCGTGAGCTAATTTCAGGGTTGCATACATATCCGTCGCCACTATACCTACGTAGTATTATATTATGCTCGTGGTTACATGCGTCGTTGACCGATGTATCAGTGGAAAGACGTGTTGGTAGCTGTTCAAATGTGCCTGCTACGCTGACGTGCAGGCGTGAAATTGGTCATCAAGTAGCATTCACCGTACCATAGAATCCACACCAGCTGTCAGTCGCATTGACGCCCGGGGATAGCAGCCTGAAAATGACCCAACCGAGTATCTATCTGTTGGTTGTTCGTTGACTGATGGAGGACAGCTTTCGTTTGATGGGTCTTGGCTCTTCTTTCCCTCCCCTCAGTGCCTTCCCACTCCCCTCAACCTTTCAATCTCACAGGATCGTTGATTATCTCACTAAGTAAGCCGCTTCTAGGTGCTTTCACAATGAGTCTCACCGGCCCATCATCCACGATCGATCCGGCAAAGCCAACCCAGGGACATGAAAAGATCAATGAAAAATCTAGTTCCGAGGCAGAGAGGGGTGACACCCTAGAGGATATCGATCCAGAGAATGAAGTCCAAGGAATCAAGCTTCTGTTAATTCACATTGCTGTGTGTCTCTGCACTTTTCTAGTTGGCCTTGTAAGCACAACATTCCCAAATATCTCCCTGGGAAATTTCATTGACGTGCTTTGCGCAGGACTTCAATCTCATTGCCACTGCCGTTCCCAGCATCACGAAAGAGTTTGGCTCACTTCGCGATGTCGGTTGGTACGGGGCTAGTTTCATGGTCGCTATGTGAGTTGGTCCAGTTGCGTAAACCTATGATCCTCGTATATCTTCTAACGCCAAGGAAATTCTTTAGGTGTGCAAGTCAACCTCTTGCTGGAAAGACATACACTTTATTCCCCAAAAAACTCGGATACTTCGCATACATCTTCATCTTTGAAGCGGGCAGCCTGCTGTGCGCCCTTGCACCATCATCGCAAGCACTGATAGTTGGCCGTGCTATAGCTGGATTAGGTGCTTCGGGTATCTTCGCCGGTGGCTTCACTGTATTGACAACAGTCATCCCATTGCACAAGCGAGCGATTTGGACTGGGACGATGAGCTCCGTCTTTGCCATCTCGAGCATCATTGGACCTGTCATTGCTGGGGCTCTCACACAAAGCGCTACGTGGCGCTGGTGCTTTTGGATCAACGTAAGTCTAGTTCTCCTCTACCAAATGATGGGGAGAGACTCACAAAACGATTCTTGTAGCTACCCATCGGAGGCGTTGGCGTTGCCATTGTCTTCATATTCCTGCATGTCAAACCAGCAAGGACGGAAAGCGCGCCACTCACTGAGAAGCTTCGAAGCTTTGATTTGTTGGGCTTCTTTCTCTTCGCGAGCTCTATCACTATGCTGCTGCTGGCGCTCCAATGGGGGGGTGGAGTCTACGCATGGTCGTCCTCCGTTATTATCGGCCTCTTTGTCGGTGCAGGCGTTGTGCTGCTGCTGTTCATCGGATGGCAGCTCTATTTTCAAGACAAGGCCCTGATTCCTTCACAGCTCTTCAAGGTCAATCGCAACCCAGCTCTACTGTGCGCCGCCTCCTTTTTTGTCAACGGGCCCTTCCAAACGGTCATATACTGGCTGCCCATTTGGTTTCAAGGCGTGCTGGGCGTCAGCCCACTGCAAAGCGGCATCAACTTCTTCCCTACTGTGATATCCGATGTGTTGGCTGCGTTCTTAGGCTCAGGAATTGTGATGCAAGTAGGTTGGTGGAATCCATTCCTGCTGTTTGCTGAAGCAATGGTTTGCCTCGGAGGAGGCCTCCTCTCCACGATACAACCGGCAACATCTACCGGCAAATGGATTGGATATCAGATTCCCGGTGGCGTTGGATACTCGCTGGCATCCACATTAGTACGTTTTATCTATATTTCCCGAGACTTTCATCTATTGAACGGATGCTCACTGATCTTGTGTTCGTGCAGTCGCACCTGGCGATGCAGTCCTCCCTGCCGCAGGACTTGGTGCCGCTCGGTTCGTCAACGCTTCTCACAATCATCTCTACTAGCTGCGCCGTGTTCATGGGTATTGGACAGGCAGTATTTGAGAAGCGGTTAAAGTTGAATCTTGAGTCGTCTGTATCCAAGGACATCGCCCAACAGATCATCTCAGCTGGAGCCACCGATGTTCGCTCGCTCATCGGGCCCAACGATACAAACGAGCTGCCTATGATAATCAACCAGTACAGCAAGTCTATATCTGAAATTTGGGTAAGTTATGACTTTGGCTAGGCATTCATGAAAATGGGATTCCTTTTATATTAACAAATTGTTCGAATTTAGTACATTCCTGCCGCGGCGCCTGCCGTGTCATTCCTGCTGATTGCCTGCTGCAGGTGGATCTCTCTCAATAGTAAGAAAGTCAAAGAAACCGCCGAGGGCGAGAAGGGGAGTGTTTAGTCTGGAAATTGGAATGAGAATAGGTACATCTGCAACAAGGAAGACGAAGACCCTGAACGCTCGTGTCGATAATATGGCTGGAATTCTCTCGTAAGTCTTGGTACTTTCAATAAATTTGAGATAGAAAATATATACGAGCACCAGATTCTGCGTTAAGATGACATGAAAAATAAATAAGTTTACCATTTGCTTGGCTTGCCTACCAGATATTTGAGAAACAGCTGGCTGGGGAGCAAAATGACGCGGACCCATTCAATGCAAGGATTCTTTGCTTACTGGCTTGAGCACCAGAGGGCATGCATATTTAAGAAGATGTTGATGGCAATCTCATTACTCTACTTGAGTTTAACGAATCGATCTGTTCAATCTAAGCCTTGCCCTTATTAAGGCTGTCTTGGTACTCCTGGTAGTTAGAAGTTCCCTTGGGCATGCCATTCCAGTCCAAGCCCTGTTCATCCATAAGGCGGGCTCGAGTGTCCATAGCCTTGACCCAAGAAGGCCGCGCAGTCATGGCCTCATGCCACGCCTTGACGTGGGGAAAACCCTCAAATTTTTTGTCATCAGGCACACCAAGAGTTGCGTCAAGGCGGTCATTCCAAGGAATAAAAGCTAGGTCAGCGTAGGTGATACGGTCACCTACAAGCCACTTGCTGGGGTTGGCAGCCAAGACGCCGTCAAGGACACCGAGCACTCGCTTGATTTCGTTAGAGTAGCGCTCAATGGCCGAAGGCAGCTTCTCGGGGTGCAGATAGGTGAACCTATTGTGAGTATCGACATTAGTATGGCGGCGAGCACCCTCATTTACAATCTTTTAGAAGATATTAACTAACCAGGTGCACTGTCCAAAATATGGGCCTTGGCCACTGACCTGGAACATGAGCCATTGGTTGCATAGGTTTTGCTCCTTGAGGGTATCGTAATGGAGGCGCTTCTCGGTGTCATATTGATTGACTAGATACTGAATAATGGCTCCAGACTCCCAGATTGTGACATCCGTGTTGGGGTCCTCGATGGCTAGTATTTTGTTGAAGTTAGTAATGCCACGAGCGCTACGTCCGGCTTACAAGAGGGACACGCTGGGGTATTACCAGGAACACGGCCATTGGGGTTGATGTCCGTGAAAGGTGGCGTCTTGATATTCTCGAATCTGATGGATTCGATTTCATAAGGTATGCTGAGCTCCTCGAGGATGGTAATGACCTATATCGAGAATACGGCGGTGCGTACGCATCAGAAGTCTGAAAGGCCTTGATTTCTTAGCGGATCAACTGTACCTTCCAAGGGTTGGGACCGGGGGCTGATTTGACCCGATGATGTTAGCGAGGTCGCTCATCACGCTGTGCCTACAACAGAGGGAAGACTCACGGGCCAGCCAGATGCGGAGAGGCTTGAGTTGATCGGACATCTTCCAGTATCTGTTCACGTGGTATGAAAGTCAAGGGTATGAGAGGGAAGAAACGTACATAGAAGGGTGAGAAGTGAGCGTTGAGACGGCCACCTTAGTTGAGGGGACAAAGAGTAATTAGAGTGACAGCCATCATCCGTTCCTGGGATGCGGAGCGAGTGAGGCAGGATACACATGCATGCACCAAGCACATAAGCCAGCAATTGTTTTCAGGGGCTGAGCATGTCGTGCCGCCTGGAAGGGTGTACGTAACAATGAGCTATATGGCCTTGTTGGTGATGGCCGACCTCCCGTAATTCTGCATATGCGGGTATGCATGCAAGGCGTCGGGGTGCCAGAGCCAACAATACAGAAATCCCTTGGCTGTACCTTGTACACCCTTTTCTTGATCTCATACATACATTGATAAGTATCGTTCCTACGGTAAAAGCAATCTAGTCCAAAAGTCCCAATAATACGCGGAGCAGTTGGTATGATCCATAATAAATGCGGTTCTAGGTAACATGCATATGCGGTCATGTTTCAGACTTTCACGGGTCTTGTCTCGGTAAAATCGTGCCGGTCATTATATTTGGATTCACGCCTCATAACAGTAACCAACAGGCCCATCCATGTCACAGAGGGTGGATTTGCTCGCAGGCGCAAGCAAGGCTTCATGGGTTCCAAAGTTCCAAAGATAAACGTCAATGCGACGAGTTGTTGGTCATGTATCTCCGCTGGCGGCGCCTGATTATTGGCTGTTACATTGAACTTGCTTGTAGCTGCTCATGATCCGTTATGTCCGTATATTAAACAATAGGTAATAAGTTTTTAATCCGGTATTAAGTCTATCAGGACACAAGATCATCTGTCCCATCAAAGCCTGCCAACAAAGAAACCAATCCGGCCTATACCCAAAGTTGTTTGCTGAAAAGGTATACGGTTTCGATATTGCCTACACAATGGACAATCTGCAAGCACGATCTCTTGTTGCAAAATTGGCGACGCAATGTTGCGAACATCATGGCTTTGGAACTATGTCACCCTCGGTCTATAACACGGCCTGGCTTGCTATGATACAAAAGCCCAATAACCAGGGCTCTAAGTCTCAAATCTGGTTATTTCCTGAATGTTTCACGTTTCTTCTGGATCATCAACTCCCTTTGGGGGGTTGGGAGTCGTATGCCTCGCCAATCGATGGCATTCTGAACACGGCGGCGGCTTTGCTGGCCCTGAACAAGCACCGAAGAACGTCGGATACCCAAGACCTCTCCGAAAGATGCAGGAGGGCAGAAGCAGCTCTACAACTTTTGCTGGAGGACTACGATACAAGCTCGAGCGACCATGTTGGTTTCGAGCTTCTTCTTGTTCAACACCTGTCTCTATTAGAGACGGAGGCTGGTATCATAATTGATTTCCGTCAGCGTAGCGATCTAGAAGCCCTCCGTGACGAGAAGCTGGGAACACTACCTCTTACATCTGTCTACGAGGCACCTTCTACCTTGTATCACTCCCTCGAGGCTCTCATTGGGTATATCGACTTTGATAAAGTGCGTCCGTTGAGAGAGTCTAACGGATCGATGATGGGTTCTCCATCTTCCACGGCAGCTTATTTAATGCACGCTTCTGAGTGGGATGATGAGGCCGAGACCTACCTTCAAAAGGTGATCAAATTCGGCGCTGGTCAAGGAGATGGAAGTGTACCATGTGCATGGCCAACCACCATCTTTGAAATTACCTGGGTAAGCCTCTAGACCAAATTTTGAGTGGTAGATTTGATGACTTACTTGCAAAGGTCATTACTGCTCTTGACGCTGCTGGCATCAAGATCGATGCAGATGAGGCGCTGCCGATCGCGAAACTGCTGAATGACACCCTTTTAGAGCAAAATGGAGTGCTCGGATTCGGTATGTGATTCTCCTCCCGCAGTGCTAACTTCTGGCTAATATATGTTCCCACGAAAAGGTCGTGGTTGTTTTGCCGATGCGGATGACACTGCAAAAGGAATCACAACCTTGCGCATTCTCGGCATCAAGACTGGTATTGAGGGTTTTCTTAAAACATTTGAGAGAGAAACTCACTTCAAGACATACCCAGGAGAGCGCAACCCAAGTTTTAGCGCTCATTGCAACATCTTGATCTGTCTACTGAAGCAAGATGATCCGACGCATTTCATAACTCAAATCTCGAAAGCAGTCAACTTCTTGGTTTCTCATATGCTTCAGGGCAAAGTTCATGAGAAATGGGTCAGTTTTTTCACTCTCCCCCTTTCCCTCGTTAATATATCAACCTGTCTTGCTAACCCTACCCAGCATCTTCATCATCTTTATTGGATCATGCTCCTTGCTGAAGCATTGGAACTATTGTACCAAAACGAGAACGTCATCCAAAAATTGTTCCAACATAATCCTAGTTTCAAGGAAACTATCCCTTTCATATCTCTCCACTTGTTGATCAGGATACTCGTTGATCAACGGAACAATGGCTCCTGGGACAATGGTCATGAACTGTCGGCGTACGCCATTCTAGCCTTATCATTCTTGGCTCGTCTTCCTTGGATCCAAAGCATTGACATAGGGGGCATCATTTCTGCCATGGCAAGGGGAAAATCCTTCCTTTTCTCGAAACGAGATGAGTGGACTAAGGGGAAATATCTATGGATTGAGAAGGTCACGTATTCTTCCAATCTACTGTCTGAAGCATATTGCATAGCTGCTTCAATGGCGCCCATACCTTCAGATCTGAAGCCTCAGCACCAGAGCCCTGAAACCGTTACGGGAATATCAGGGAAGATTATCATCGGAATGCGAAAAGCAGGGGCCTTGATCCAGCAGACACCTTTGTTCTTGGGGATAGAATCTCACATTATGCGTGTGGCCGAGTTGCAGGCATGCTATGCTTTGCTCATTCAAAAACGAAAGCCTAGCACAATTTTCCCAGCGACTGTTAAAGGTGGAGAGAAATCTTTCTTCATTATTCCATTAGCATTTACCGCTTGTACAGCACTTCCGAGGTCATCAATCAGTATCTCCGCCTTGCTAGACATGATCCACCTATCCTCACTGAACTTCCTCATCGACGAATACATGGAGAGCGTCATCGCCCAAGACTTCAGGACCCAGCTCAAATCGGTCAAAGATGTTATTCGTCAAGTCTGTTCTTACACGTTCCCTTCAGTCACCCAAGACGGGCTCAAGAGCTTGGGGGTCGCAGAGAATAGCAGTCAATCCCTCGGCGGATTAGAGCAACCAAAGTCCAACCCGGAGAATATGTTGCCAAGGAGCCCTGGGGACAGATTGCAGACAGATGGTCAAAGTGACCTTGACCCTCTAGGGAATGTTCAAAGTGTTCTCTACCGATTTGTTCATGAGATTATGTGCAATCCAGCAGTTGTATCAAGCCCAGCTAGTGTCCGAAATCGCCTGTGTTTGGAGGTTGAAAAGTTTCTGCTAGCACATGTAACCCACGCAGAAGATAGCCACAAATTTGCTTGCCGGAATCGCCATGATTGCAAGAAGAATGGATTCCAACCATCTACAGAAGGACTCGAAACGCCACTGAGATACACAGAGCCTGTGCAGACCTTCTATAGTTGGGTACGCAGCACATCCGCCGACCATACATCGTGCCCATTTTCGTTTGTTTTCTATAACTGCCTGGTACGAAAATACTCCAAACCGGGAACTCTAGACGTTTTTGGCTCAGCGCGAACGGCCTACTTGGCCGAAGATCTATGCCGGCATCTGGCAAGTATTTGTCGAATATACAACGATTACGGATCGGTGAAACGCGACGCTAAAGAAGACAACTTGAATTCAATCAACTTTCCTGAGTTTCAAAGCGTGTCAAAGGCAAAGAGAAAGGCGCATTTTATGGCCGATGAGGAGGTTGCAAAGAGTGAACTGCTCTGGATTGCAGATTACGAACGCCGTGGATTGGAAGCGTCGCTGGCGGCCTTGGAAGAAGAGGTGGGATCCCTGAATCTTGATATCATTGATTCTATCAAGTTGTTCATCAACGTCACTGATCTATATGGACAAGTATATGTTCTGAAGGATATTGGAAAAAGCACAGCGTCCAATGTCAGTCGACAAGGGGTCTGACCAACCGGTGATACATTATTGAGTTAGTGGCTGCCCGTATTGCAATCGAAGGCATAAACCAAGGCACAGAGTGGGTAGCTAGTGGAATCGTATAAAGATATCCCAGCACGATTTGTCGATTTAGGCATCAAGAATTTCTACCGTGGGCTATTTTTATGTTATTTATCCTCCTACCTTGTGACTTTTACCGGATTTCCCCTCGTCAAGCTCGAAGTTGGCATTCATGTAAACATACCCTTCGCAGTGAATCATGACCTTATGTATCTCACATACAATACTGTAGGGGAATTCAAAATCATCGCCCTCCAATCCTGCGAGTAATCAATAGGAGACAAGATCCTAATTTTTGCCGATTAAAAAACCCAAGGGGAAGCATCAACTCTCCAGGTTCAACTCTCCAGGTTCCCCCAAAGTGCCGTGTACCTAATTTTGGAGAAAACGTGAGCTACGTACAGAATGACTTCTTTGTGTCCCAGCCGTAGTTACAATATCTTCCAATTTTGCTGCACTACAATATGCCCGAATTAGGTTTGATGGCCAGTTTTTCTCGAAGGGACGTCGAGCCGCAAGTTGAGAAAATAGATTACAAGGGATTCTTACTTACCTGTTTTGGAGGCCAGCATTTTACAGGCCTATGAGGAACGGATTGCCAATGGCGCACCACTGTCCCATCCTTTCTCCTTTTTGGGCCTTTATTCACCCAATAGTTGAATCGGCAGGTATTGGTGACTCTCTGGCACGTCTAAATGTTCGACAGGTTAGTGAGCTCTCTTTCCCAAAACCCTGTTATGCAAGCTGTCTGCTAGAGTTGTCGTTGACTAGGTAGGTTCAAGTTAGAATTAGAGGCCACTGACATACCCCGGTAAAAATTCCTTTATTGGGCTTTTCATCTGGTGGCAATACAAGGGCCGTCGTGCTACCAATAAGCCCAATTATAAGGATTGCAAGAAACCTCTTTCTTAACCTATGTCAGTAAGCTCAAGTCCATAGTACCCCCAGAAAGGGAACGTTTTCTATCTCACCTCATCTTAGAAAGTGCCGGAAGTTCTTGCGCTAAAGACACGAGCATACTTCTCTCTTCTGTTTCAACTCTCGGGAAGGTGCACCTAGACTGGCCGCCCCCTAAGTAGGTATATAAGCGTGGGTAAGAGTGGATTCTGGTGGGATGGCTAAATGCGCTCACAGGCATCATTCATGCACATGTATCATTATCGACCAACACATGCTAAGTTGTTGGCGCCACCTTCCAGCTGCTTCACTGTGGGAAGGTTATTGTTACATTGTGTTGGTAAGCTCATGGTTGCATAACCCCTGATCCTAATTTATCTCATAACGTTACTTCCTTGGAAATATTACTAAACACCAGGAAGATGGGGCAGAACATGACATCTTAAGAACGCACTTGATCTATCTATAGCTCGTTGGCCCCTTAAACTATATTTAGCAACCATACCTACAGACTGGTAATAGTATAAAGTACTACGTAGACGAAGCTTAAACCGTGCTGCAAGAACTTAGCCAACGGGACAGAAAGTAAGATTAAGAAGTGCGACATTATCCATCATCCTACCATCGCCATTTGGCACCCCGCATCTTGTCTCATCCTTCCTACTTATCAACGTGTTCGAAAGGCCAATCATAGAGATGGACTCTTTCACTTTGCGTTCGAGCCCAGACTCTTTATCTTCTTATTCTAGGCAGCTTAGAGCTGGAATCGATGAAATGATCCAAAGAGGTCAAGAAGAGTATCTTCGGTTCACTTTCTTGAGCGCTATCCAATCGATCACTGGCCATTACACCATCACGCCACCTAATTTGACTGAGCTTGAAATGGGCCTTCATGACTTGTGGTATGCTTGTATTCAAGCAGCCAAGAATATCACCTCTGGTGAGGAAAAGCAGGATACCCTCATCCGTCCCCTCCTGGCTGCTAAATCGCTTGGACCTCTACGACAACCAAGTCCCACTTCCGACTCGGTTAATGGTGACGGCAGTGACGTCGATGGTGTCCCTACTTCATCCCTGGAAAGCTACTCGATCTGGTCTGGCTTACCTCTATTGGATTTAGATTTCATTGAGGAGTTCACCAACCGCTACTACCGGAAGAGCCATTATAATGAAGACCAGCGTGCGAACATGGCAGGTTTCCTTGGTCGACTGGTTTCCGTCGGTATTTACGATGGACCTGATCTCTGCACACTTTCGTTGTTCAGGGAAACATTGGAGACCTCCCGGCCATTACTAGCAGATGAGGATGCTGATCAAGTACCATTGGAAGATCTGACTGGCGCCCTCGAGGAATTGGCTCAGAACTCCATTTTTGGTCTTGCGGTTCTTGCTAGCCGGAGTTACAGGGATCACTCTTCTGGTATTGATCCTGAAGATTATCTACACTTATCCAGTATTGGTGAACTGGCCACTCAAGCCGGTGGTATTCCTTCAATTGGATATAGCATTGAGCGATGGGACTTCTGGATCCAGCGTCTCGAGGAACTGTCGAATTGTGGGAATGAGAAGATCCAGAGCAATGTAGAAGGATGTTTGGCACCAATGAGACAAGCTAGGGAAGATACCAGGCTACTGTGATGGATACTAGGGAAGTTTATGTCTAATAATTGTTGAATGCATCATGCGGGATTGCTTAGCAAGGTCTTCAGCATACGCTTTCGCTGTTGTCAAGCCGTTTGTGTGATTGCTGGCGAACTATGGCTCTTGGTCGCCGCATGCCAAGGGGGGGGGGGGGGACCTCCGCAGATTCACTAATCTCTTACTTGATGAAAGCATAGCAGTCCCAAGATATACTTTGGCAAATTGGTATTATTACTCGGGTGGGTATATATTCACTCGCATTCGATGGTGTATGCCATGCATGTCGTTAGATCTTCCTTTTTCCAAGCAGAGGTTGATATCTGTCGAGATCACACCCCCTGAGCTCAAACAATCACAAAATAAGCAGTGACCTTGTACCCTGATCCTGCAGCACCCTAAAACAACAAATTGTCTACACATTGCTTACTCAAAAAAAATATATGTAATTCAGAAACACAACAAAAGTCATGGAAAGCAAGATGTCCACTTAGCTGCCAGCATCGAGGCAAGTTGCGCGCCAGCAGACATCGGGGCGAACTAAATTTAAAATGACTATCGCTCCCCCTTCGCTCCAGAATATATTTTGACGGTAGCATTCGTTAAAAGTGTATCGTAAAAATGAAAGTGAGAAAAAAAAAACGAAAGGCAGTGCGATCGATGTACCTGGGACTCGAACCCAGAACCTTAAGCTTAGGAGGCTTACGCGCTACCATTGCGCCAGCACACCACACGATGAAGTGTCCGGGAGCAAACGCCTGCTTCCTCATACCATAGCCTGACATCTCGGTTTCGTAGGGTTGTGCTGATATAATCAGCTGATTGATGTCTAATATATAACTAGGAGATGCATTCATTTTCATAATTTGGATATGCACTCGTGTACTTAACGGACAATCACATGAATCTAATAAGTTTCTCATAATTACACTGGTTGTGCAAACTGTCGCCTTATCTGATCGCTGCTTAAACATATTTTTTAGTGAGCCTTTGTCAAAGACCGCCAATTCACCTCAATTCAAATACCCTAGATTACACAATTAATTCCAATGCCCATTTCACAGGGAGCTATTGGCGAAGCTTTCATTCAGATATGTGAGTGAATTGTTTATTTTTTAATTTCTCAACTGGTCTTAGAACTAACGCTAGACTCTAGGGTACGCACAACACCTGGATCGCCGTCAAGTTGCTACTTATTAACATTCTGGCTTCACCCACGCACTGTTTCGTGACCCGGAAAAATGGACATCCTGGATATAGTCTGGGAATTCTACTCTGCATGGGCAGGGAAACCTGCTGCATCTAAATGGAGGAAAACTAAGATGTTTATTCTAGGCGGAATCAAAGTCTCCTGAATGACAGTACAGGTTTTGTATTGCCACCTTCAGGAAAGGGATAGAGAAGTCAGTATAACTTCTGTTTGCCTTATTAATCCTAGAGAGAGCCCGAGCCTGAAAGGTAGACAGGACCGAAAACGTCTCATTAGAGCAAAGGTTCAAAGGATTTCGCAGTCTCCAACACGGATTGTTCATATGGAATATACTCTATGCCGGTGGTTTTAACCGCTTTAGAGGCATCAAACTGCTGGTCTCCTGGGCTTTTGAATCCTGGCAGATATCCTTCCCCATGCTTACCTTCTCTGACCTTCCCTTGAGGGTACGCTTTCCGCAAGATATCAGTGGCGGCTTGCTCGGGTCCATACGCAGCTATCAGGAGATAACGTTCTCCATCTGTGATAGTCGGGTTGTCCAAACAAAAGGTGACAAGGCGAGCCACGTCACGTACATCGACCCACCAAGGATTTGCCATGGCTGCCGGAACATCAAGCCCAGCTAGGATTGCAAAGATGAACCCAGCAGTTCCAGAAACCGCATCTGGGGAGCTCGGGATAACTAGAGGAGGGCCATGAACAAAGGATGGATTGATGGAGGCCATTGTGAACGTGGGCTTGCGCTCTTCTTTGAATTTCCAAAACTCCTTTTCTGAGGCGGCCTTGCTCGCCCCATAAATGACAGGACCTGGCGTGTTGTCCCCAAGCTTCCGCACCATTTCCTCAGCTTGGTGGTTCCAGTCTTTCTCGGTAAATGTGTATGGTCCATCCTTCTTCGATCTAATGGCAGCATTCGAGGACATAAGGACAACAGTTTTAACAGAAGGCTCCTTGATAGCGGATTCAAGAACGCCTCGGACGACAGCTTTGGCTGTGTTTATGACAGGCTCGGCCTCGGAGAATGAAAGAGAGACGGGGGACGCAAGCTGTGCAATCCCAGAGACGCCTTTAACCGCTTCATCGAATGCGCTGGGCGAAGTGATATTCGGGACTTCAACAACATCAAAGTGTGATGAGTACTCTGACAGCGCAGTGCGCGTTGCTTCGGCGGATTGGACCGAGCGAGCGGTGCCCCGAACACGGTAGCCAGCTTTGAGAAGAGCTTCAGCAGTTCGCGCAGCAATATAGCCGTTCACTCCGGTAACGAGTATGGTTCCTTTCTCAGCCATGGTTGGTTCCTTTTTGTGCAAGTTGAAGAAGAAGGTAGAATGAGCTTATTGATGAGTCCAACCAAGTTCGGTGAAAACAACAACAATAAAACATGACAAAGATTGGAAAAAAGAACAAGAAGAAGATCAACTTGTGATTTGATATTTATATCCTTCTGGTTATCTTGACCTCTGCAAGCGCGAGAGTTTGCCTTCGGGGGTTTATGTCATATGCCCGTGTCCAGGTTCGTTACCCACACCACAGCTTGGATGCCACAGCTTACAAATATGGAAAACTTGATTACAGAAGTGTAGTACATTACGCAAGGTTTGAGTTTTATATTTTCCTCGGATAGCAAGTGGCTTGCCAGTGTTGATCTAGCCCACGACGCCGTCATGAGTGCCTTGACCGCATCTAGGACAGGGGCTTTCTCAAAGCATATTTTGATAGGGCTTATGGAGTAATATGAGGTCAGTTGAGCAGAGAAAGTCTAGTACTAGTCATTCACTCCATGAGCTAGCAGCTATCAAACATCTGCGCCACGATTCCACGAGAAAGAAATAATAATAATAATAATGGGTAATAAATTTTTGCATGGCAAATCATGTCATAGATGAAAATCGGGCGCTTTCTTATTTAGCGACACCAACTCCATAACTCTGATATTGCAATGGTATATCATCAGGCAAAGGTGTTATCATATCACCCCCGTCTGTGGTTGTAGTACTCGTTCTAGTCGAAAAGCCCTGAATAGGCAGAATTTCGGAGCTGCTGCCCGTCTCAGATGGTATCGACATACCCGTGGGGTACGAACGCGGTCGCTGTTTATTGTCCGTTCCTCCCCCAATAGTAACCAGCGTTGGCCGCTGTGAAGATCCAGTTCGATTTGTCGATTTCGATTTCGAGCTGCCGTACAAACTGTCCAAGATGTACTTGGGCGTTGCGTGCTGGAAGAATTTACGTAGTGTGGGCAAAGCAGCGCACATTACGAATAAGTTGGCTTCGATAATGATACAGATGGAGACATTGGTGATTTCCCAGCTTTGATCAGCTGAATGCATCATAGCAGGGAGCACAGCAGCTCTAACAATTGATGTGACAATGGTCCTGTAATGTGAAAAATGGTTAGAGCACGATTTTGTATGACTTACAACAGGCAGGGGCTACTTACAAGGAGCCAACTCCGAAGATCAACAACAGCCCAAACTTTTGAAGTCTCCTAACCTGCAGCTTGAGAACCATTGGCACCGGCAGAACAAACAGAATCACGTCGGAGACAATGTTCAGAATTGCATTCGCCATGCTTACGGCGGGGCATGTGATCTTATCGTCTCCGCCCAGCCTTCCATCAACAAACTTGCATCCCATAAGCATCGTGGGCAGTAGGGCAATCGTATATGCGATGACAAAGCCGATTGTAGTCCAAGTTGCAATATAGAACCATCGCTGGGGGCTTAGACGGAGATAGAGGGCGAGCAGTGATAACTTCGCGAGCGATCCGCAGATAATATAGACGGCCCACGATATATATGTGTACTATCCCTGTGTCAGCCCATTTGACTCTTTGGTGCCAAGAAATCTTGCAAGACTTACTATTAATAACGAGCAGTAATTCCATTCGGAGATCTCCCATGCATGAACACCGGCGTACGTTTCGACGAAGGTGAGGAGGGTTAGGCCTATCGTTGCTAAGGCGCTGAGATACGCGAATATCAAGAGATCTGCGATCATGATTGTTAGTCTCTCAATTCATGATTCGTCACTCGGCTACCTTCATTAGTGATTGCTGCAATGGCTGGGGCGTGCTCACAATCATCCGCCTGTATCTTCTTGTCCAACACCGCTTTGGTGTAAAAGCGCTGCAGCATGCTGAGGAGCGACAGCAGACATGCCACTCCGCTCAGATAGTAGATGTCGGGGACCTTGCGGCGCAACGGATTCTCGAAATCGACATGGTAGCCCTCGGGGGCCTCCATATGTACCAACACTCCATCGATGTATGCAGACATTTTGCGCGACAGGGGAGACGAAAGTCGAAGACGCGTGCGCTGCTTCACGTCGCGAATATCTTGGGGTAGTAGGTCGAGGGGCAGTGTCGTGCCAAAAAGTGTCTCAAGTCGTCATGCTGAGGACTCACGTCAAGGCCTCCATTGGCTGGTCAGCTCCCACATGCAACTGGCCGGACAATCTGCACTGGAGTTCAAATGCGAGTGCCGCGTCCTAGTCCTTGGGTTAAGAGGGATTGGGAAGGAAGAAATAGGATGTGCCTCATGCTTTCCATGTGGCAATAAACCTCCAGTCGCTCACGTCGATGTAACACCACGTATCCCACCACCAGAATCAGACCGGTAATGGGCTAGGGCGCCATATGAGTTCCATCTGACTAAGTGTGTGACGAGGAATTTTGGCGCCGGGAGAGATGATCCCGGATGATTAGCTACGGAGAGTCTCGGGGGCCATGCAGGAAGAATCCTCCATCTTATCAAGAAGTCTGATTGGTGTTAACTGTCTGAGGATGCAGCCACATATTAATATCAACTGACCTTTGGTGTGGATCATTTGGATCCTTCTTGCAGCATCGCTTGGATTGGGTGAGACGTAAGAAAGCCTGCAGCAGCCGCCCTTTCATTTACCTCCGTAGGGATGGTGAATGGTAAGTGACTGGTAAGGTACCTTGGCATCTGTCTGTCTGTGTACGACATGAGAGTAGTAAGACTGAAATCGCAAGTTCCTCTGGCTGAGCAATAGCCGACGTAGGATCCGGCACTGCCCTAAATGGGCCTGTTCGCTTGGCGATCTCAGCATCTGAGGCTAAGAATTAATTAAGAAGCTTGATTCATGGGAAGTGCCGTAGGTCCCATTTCCTCGGTCTGACCCCGTCTTACCATCCTTGATCCAGCCCAGTCCAGCCCTTTCCGCCTTGGCTTTCCCATGTTGCAAGAATTCAAGCATCCTTACTCTATAAACAATCATATGGCTCGTTTGCCTCGCTTCGTGATTCGCCCCTTTACTCCCATTTGCCGGCTTTATTCATACCTAAGGATCTCATTGCTCGACCATTAAGCTGCAGCTATACTTCCACGGTCTGATGTCAATCTGAATCGTGTTGGCGTAGGTGGTGGGAGGACCAAAATATGACTGTCTCGTAAGAACGCCGCACCGTATCTACCGCGCTGGCTCCTGAGTTAGAGCCCGTGTCTCAAACGAATTGCACGTAGTACTAAGCTTCCTTTTTCGACACCAGCTGAAGCCCTACAATTGCCTCTCCCCACACAATGGCACCGCTTGGCCTGAGATAGACACTGAGACGGGCTTGGCCCTAGCCGGATACTCCCTTCCTTCTGTGCTATCCCGGAAGATTCTCCCCGAGAGATCCAGCGCAGATGAAACTGGTACCCACCGTAGAAGACACCCCTGGGCGATGAGACGTCTTTACCCAAGAGGAGCGCGCGGCCATGTTCTTATTACATTTTGTGGGCACAGGAATACGCCGCAAAGCGCTTGTGAATCTATTATCCCTACGCTGGAGGGGTGATTTATAACAATCGGTTCCCTGGGATCGCTGTCTGCCCATCGCAGCGGATGAGTTTGGCGCCATGGTCGTCAAGCCCAGTCGTCATCGGTCTCGGGTCGCTTCTACGGGAGCCGAGAGGTGTTTAACCATGGATTTCACCACCCACAGACAGCGTCGGCTTCCCATGCATGCGTAGAACTTTGGTGTTATCATCTTGCCCGTGGATGAATCAATTAGGCCCCAGGTAACTGAATCACTTCTTCCCCAACTAATCATATAGGAGGTAGACACAGGTTCCCCGCCCCCCTTCCTGCTGCTACTCTTCCCAGCGCTGGCGATCGCTTGACACGTGCTTATAGTTGCCTTTAAGCGCGATTGGCAAGGATAGGAACCCTGCATGAGAGTGGGATTGTCACTCCGAATTGATCACACAGTTTCCTCTGCCAAACATCACATCCCATATCCGCTCCTCAAGTTTTTATCACGAACAGCCCGCCTCTGAGCATACCACCGATTGATGATTTCCGCCAACAGTACTCAATGAACCGCCCACACATAAGGATTTGACCCGCCATGTCTTTTTACTGCCGTTGAGCCAATGCTTCGGCTGCAGGTTCGTAGTTCGCAAAGAAGCTCGCTGGGTTATTCATAGCCGGAGTATATTTCATGAGCAGCTGAGATCATATATGTAGGCTTGCGGAAACAGTACGAGAATATCTTGTGTAATGGCCAGCCTCCTTCGGGATTGATGGGGATCGCAACTCAACTAAGAGATTCTGTGACCACCAATTTTTATCCCCCCACAAACTGGTACTCGTGCATATCCGAGCACAAGGCTTCTGCAGCCAAACCTACCAACGGTTCTGACACTCGGTTAGATGCTGTCGCACAGGGCGGAGGATAGAGTGACGCGGCCATTGTCTTGTCAAAAAGGCAGATGTTAAAAATTTGAAGGCGACTTACATAAACCTGATACTGGCTCTGCAATTGAGTCCCTCTCGTCTGGCTTC
This sequence comes from Clonostachys rosea, assembly GCA_026958235.1. Taxonomy (NCBI): domain Eukaryota; kingdom Fungi; phylum Ascomycota; class Sordariomycetes; order Hypocreales; family Bionectriaceae; genus Clonostachys; species Clonostachys rosea. The sequence continues at coordinate 2,836,288 of CP110205.1, forward strand.
TCGGCCTCTTGTGGATCCTTCTTCTCGGCCTCACGCAAAGCTTTCTCCTTGGCCTCACGCAAAGCCTTCTTCTTCTTCTTCTTGTCCTGAGTTGTAACATACTCCCTCAGCAAACCAATCACAAGAGTGGGCCACCTGTAATTATCATATAACATTAGCTGGACAGTCAAGAATCTATCGAATTCATATAGAAGCTTACAGATATGCTTGCCCCCAAAGGAACCAGATTCTGTTTGGGGTCAACGTGTCGGTAGGCCAGAAGTGTGAAGTAAGCATCAGACCAAATGCTATCCACGCCCCAATAAGATGAAACAAATTCATAAGCAAGGTTAGAGAGAGTGATGTCAATGAAGGTTTCTCGGTCTCCTCCCGGAAGGCACGAACTGGAAGATAGCTCATGTTTACAGGTAAAAAAGAGGGAACACACTGAAATTTTTTATCAGAATTGTAAATCTTGAGAGGTTCAATATTAAATCAAATAAGGTACTTACAATACCAAGACTATAGTAAATGATTACCCTTGGTATAATGCCCCTTAAGTCTATAAGAATAATAAACGCTGCAAGGGCACTAATCCTTGATAGATAGACCATTAGCATTAACCCATTAGGGATCAGCTGGGAAAGCCTTTGGCTTGCTTTTCCCATTGTGTTGAAGAAATGGTGCTGTTCTTGACAAGGATGGGTAGAAGGAAGATGAATGAGGGAACGTAATTGAACAGTAACCCAACAGAATATTTATATCCGCAATTGAAATGCCACACAGCCACAACTACCAACGGAAGGCAAACAAGGCGATTCACTCCATGCAAAGCATCTAGGTACTTTTGGATATTTATATGCTGTTGGTTCAAAATGACTAATAAATTGCCCCGCAGCCACGCTTTAATCGTACCATCCCCTCACCCCTCATTCTGGCACCTACTATCTGACCTCGCGGCGGCGCTCCTGCTGAGCGTGCCCATGCCAGGCAGCAACGTGGGCGACACCAAGGGCAATATCTTATGAGACCAGGTGCCCATGTAGGGCTGCGCGTTTGGCCAGGGGGCACTATACTGGTCTGAGATCTTTCCTTCGAATGCTAAGCAATCGAAGAAGGCACAAGCGGCACGGTCAGCATGAGTGCAGAAGATCCTATTCTTAGAGCACCTGCGTTGTGTTTCGTAGTGGCCAATGATAGATCATATTCTCACAGTTGTCACGGGGCACCATGGGTGTCTAGTGTAGGTAGTTCAGTATACAATTAAAATCTCACTTGCGCTCGCTTGATGATCGGCCTTGGAACCGCTCTCGATCTTTCTTTTGTCGTGGTACGAAGGCGCTCAACGCTCGCGAGAACGACCAACCAACGTGGTTCCCGATCTTACTTGCGTTGTCTGCTCACCTCTCGCCAGCTCACCTCTTTTTCTCCCAGTGATATAGAGTTATCTCTAGAAGTATCCCAGGCTAAGTTTTGCATCAACAGGTCACGTTCTATATTATTTAGAAGAAATCAAGTCTACAAATCTGTCTTGCATCAGCACTTACAGCAGATTGCTATCCAATGTTAGTGGATCCCAGTTGCCAGACAGAAACCCCCAAACACCTTGTTCAATTAATCATTTCACTTTATAGGCCGCCTTGATCTTAAGCTGAGATTGATTCATGGGATAGTAAATGCCTTGACATCTAGCAGTTTTTATGCATGTTGTTGATGTCTTCACTTCATCTTGAGCCGAACGGAGTGGATCGCCGGATATTTATCCTGGACGTTCTTTGGCATCGACGCCGCCCGGATACCGACCGGTGCGAAATATAAATCGCCAAGGCAATTAATGGCTTATTTGTCGGACTAGACGATATTCCGAAAGATAGGGAGATATGAGATTGGAAGCACCGTGCCTGCTTGGCAATAATTAGCCAAGAACCAAATCGCAGTCAATCCGACATTTGGCCTCGGCCTAACCGCCGAGACAAATCCGCCGTATAATTGGTATTACCCGGCATCGGCCAACTTCATTTACTCCATCGCGCATAATTTTACTGCCGCGGGGTTCTGCAGCAGCCTACACTTGAGACTCTTGTTATCACAGTCAAAAAGCCAATTGAATCGACACAGGAAAAAATGGGCAAAATTGCGCAAATCGAGTACTTTCGTGTCCCGCCGAGATGGCTGTTCGTCAAGATCACCGACGATGCGGGCAATGTGGGCTGGGGAGAAGGTATTTTATGGCCACACGAGACCGAGGAAAGCGGAACTAACCACAAATACAGCGTCTCTTGAAGGGCATACCCAGGCCGTGGAAGGGTGTCTAGATGCTTGGATTTCTCAATACACGGGAATGGAGGCAGAGTAGGGATCCAACAAAGCTGCAGCGAGAGGGACAATATGAACAAAGCTGACATGTGCCAGTGAAATCGAGCAAATCTGGCAAAAGTCATGGCGAATGGGATTCTACCGTGGTGGCCCTGTCTTCATGAGCGCGCTCGCAGGTATCGACATCGCGCTTTGGGATCTCAAAGGTAGAACAAGGCTGCTGCCGTAAACTCTTAGGGCTATTAGACATATGTACTGACAGTACATCACAGCGAGGAAAATTGGGCTTCCCATCTATGAACTCCTGGGCGGCAAGGTCAGGGATACCATCAAGGTCTATGCGTGGATTGGAGGTGACAGACCCTCTGATGTCAAGACCCAAGCGTAGGTCATAGCCCAGAATCCTTTTTGGGTGTTCCGCATAGGCTAACTGCTTTTCAGTCTCTCTCGAAAGGCACAGGGCTTTACTGCAGTTAAAATGAACGGGACGGAGGATCTTGGCTGGCTCGATTCACCTTCCGCTCTCGACGCCTGCGTTGAACGGGTACAGACAGTCAAATTGACGGGCATGGACGCCGGAGTAGATTTTCACGGTCGCGTTCACCGGCCGATGGCCAAGCAGCTGGCCACTCTCTTAGCACCGCACCGTCCAATGTTCATCGAAGAGCCCCTTCTATCGGAGCACATCGAGGGGATTAAGGAATTCTCACGCTCAGTGAGCTGCCCTGTCGCATTGGGAGAGCGTCTTCACAGTCGCTGGGATTTCAAACCATTCCTCGAAGCTGCTTGCGTGGACATCATACAGCCGGATATCTCTCATGTAGGAGGCATCTCGGAACTTCGAAGGATTGCGACTATGGCGGAGGCGTACGATGTGCCTATCGCACCTCACTGCCCTCTCGGGCCTATTGCACTAGCCGCCAACATACAGGTGGACGCAGTAACGGCCAATTTTGCTATACAGGAGATGAGCCTTGGCATTCACTACAATACGGGGGGGCATGACCTCTTGACGTACATCAAGAACCCCGAAATTTGGGATGTCAAGGACGGCTATATCCAACTCATGAAGGGGCCTGGCTTGGGCATCGAGATAGATGAGGAAAGGATCCGCGAGCTGAGCAAAGGTGCCGAGGCTTGGGTAAGCCCTGGGTTTGTAGGTCCCGGAGGGGAGCTGCGTGAATGGTGATTATGTCTATAGCCTATGGGACAGATTTCAATCACCATGTATGTTTAAGAAACAACCGATACCGCCGAGGGAAGATAAGTAACTAACCTTTAATTCTATGGACGAGGAGGAAATTTACCATTCTGAGGTTCGGACCATGAATTCTATAGAGGTAAAGATAGGATAGGCCGTTGTATAAAAAACAACCTGGTAGACATACATCAATATCTAGGCCAGGAGAGAAAACGACGCTGAAATATGTTTCAGTTATTCAAGTCACATTTGCCCACAAAGTAAAAAAGCGAAGTAGTTTTGGAAACAAGATGAATTGACTTTCGAGAGCTAAAGATTGTATGCAGGTCAGCTAGATATCGTACAATGTTCGGTCCCCCGTATCCCAAATGAGTGGCAGTATGCTGAGTGGCAAGCCCGACTAAGCATCACATCCTATGATACATATTTCTTCTGGATCAACAATCTGCCCTCAACCTTCTAGGTCAGCATCAGCATGCAGAGTGAAAATCTTAATCATCGCCCTCAATTGTCGAGTAATGGATATTCATTAAGTTCTGAATATCTACGACAAAATGCCGAGATCGCCGAGGTCGAGAGGAATATCGATATCCCCAGCGTCGACACAGTTGAGAGCCTGGATATTGATAAGGGAGCCCTGATTCGTGGTGAGCGTCCAGTTCCACTTATAGGGGCATCTGATCTCTGGTTACTGGGCACACTTACAGGAGAAGAGTTGGTCTGGCAGCATTTGACGGTAGCGTCCTGGTCGCCACAGTTCACAGTGAGGCCGGCGCCATTTTTTTGGCCCTGGTTGACAAAGCAGCTGCCACCTTGACAGCAGACTGCCTGTTGGTTACTTCCACAAGCCTGGTTTTGGCCGCCACCACCACCACCACCGCCGCCGCCGCCGCCGCCGCCGCCGCCGCCGCCCCGACCACCACCAGTGCGGGCCTCAAGGTCGGCTGGAGCAGCAAGAGCCAGGGCAGCTAGGCCAAGAGTGCTAGCAGCGAGGGAGAACTTCATTTTGATGAATGATGGGTAAAGTAGAGGCGTAGAGTTTATTATGAGTTTCAAATTGAGTCTGTAGTAGTTGGATCTGATGTTATTCAGTGAGGTTGTGATGGTCTGAGATGGAAGGGAAATTGAAGGGAGAGTCGAATGAATTTATAGATGTCTGAGAGTCTAAGAAGCCCACATCGAGAGCAAACATCCGGTTCAGTGATGACGTTGGTGCCGTGTGAGGGACGGACTTGAATTCATCATTGACCCTTGATGAGAGAAACGCCTGAAGCTTCTTGCCATGCTATCCGTGTCGTCCATTTCACAAGAGGCGCCAATGTTTGATGATGTGGCCATTTCTATCAACAAATTTTGAGGGCCACCAACATCACCGGCATGTCACCACCGTTTACATTATCGCGCAGAAAGCTCTCTCAAAGATCAATAGCGCGAAAGGAACATTTTCTCCGTGTTTAATGGAACTGGAACTGGAACTAAGAAAACGCCAAATTGCGTAACTAAATGTGCCTTTTTTGACGAGTTTAAGATGTTCCATTTTCAAGCTTGATGCTATGCTCTAGTGTGGAGAAGTGGCTTGCAAACTATGTTTTTTTTCTCTTGCATGACCGCAAACAATTTGAGAGCTATAGTAACCTGATAATGCAGCCTTATCCTAGCCATTCTCACCAAAAATCATCAAATGCACCCATCGAGGCCTCCCTTTGCGCTGGTGCTTTCTGGCCCTATTCTTATCTCTATAATATGACGAGCTGGGTAACTGGGTACCCAGGCTCTCATATACAGGGGGGCAAATGGAACTTGCCTAAAGATCATCTATCAAAGACACGTAAAGGCTAATCGCAAAAGCTAATTTCCACGTAGCTCATAGCGAATTTAACGAGGAGGGCATGATCGTATTCGGTGGTCTCCTTTTCGTGGTCTATACAGTGAGAATCAACTTGTCTATATGAAGTCATATCTAAAGCCCGTCCATCATACTGTATTAGACTAGCCGCTAATTGGAGGATCAACAGGCAAGCTAAAGTTAAGAATAGCCCGGAAATGGTGAGTGGCGAAGGACTGCCCTACCAACCCAACCAGGCCTGATCCAGCCAAGGCTCAGCCCATTCTCTGCATAACTTCCAATCAGCTTGAAGGCGATATGTTCTGTCACATCTGATCAGATAAAACTTAGGAGCCACAGAGATCACAACACTGAACGAAGGGATGACGTAGTTCCCTAAGCCCATTTTTTCCAGGGCGCCCGGAGATTTTATGCGAGTCCTAAATGGAGGAGCTGCTTTTTTACGAAATGACGATGAAGACGGAAGAGATGACATCAAATATTTGCAGAGACAGAAATCCCCTCGAGGCAGCCCTCTACCTGCGATTTCTCCAATAGTGGTGCGTAGTGAGATTGCTGGTATCCTTGGTGAGAGCCTTCTCTTTCGAGCTACCCCGGATGATGCTAAGGGCCAAGCAGCATAGCCATAACACTAGATGAATTCATTAGCATCGAGTTATTAGCATATAGAATGCGTGAATTTATTGTTAATCAACAGGCGTTACATCCCGCTTCGGAGGAGGGATATGGGTGATCATGCCCCAGCAACTAAACCTTCGCTGTGTCATCGGCCCCAGCGTCTTCAGTTTTGGTTCAAGGTTTTCCAAATAGGGATCGGATTTTCCGATTAGGATGCTGGGGCGCGGAACTGGAATGCTAGTTGGTATGAAGATCCCAGGATCGACAGCGCTACCGAGCTGCGCTCATTTAAACTAACAACTAGCACTAAAGAATCTGGAAAGTTTCTTTACTCATCGAACGGTAGCCAATAAGCCTCCAACCATGGGAAGTCTCAGGACCGCAGTATCGAGCGGGAGGGGAGTAACTCCATCTGGCGCAGTACCAATACGAATGTGGCGATGGTTGAGCCGATTAGGAACCCAACCAACCAATTGAGAAAAATCTATGGCTTTTGAAATTTCCCATTACTTTCCCCCAGTACAGAAATAAAATACAAAGCCCCCTGGGGGGTGATCACTCTTGAAAGGAAGTAGATCTGCTCGAGCGCGAAGCGGTTGCCCACAACTTGAACGAGACAATGTTAGCCGTGAGGCGAATTCCGTGTTTTTTTTTTTGTTGTTTTCCTTTTTCCTCGGGGTGCCTGATTAGCTAAAACTAGGAGGGTAGCTAGGACCCGGAACCAGCAGCATCCGTGAAGAGATGGCACCAGAGTTCACCATTTCGCCACAAGCATATATGTACACAAGAGCGTTTCAACGACACTAACTGAAAAAGATTTAACCAACAATTGATTTTTTCCATTACGCGCCTATAGAGATACCATCTACCCGGAGGATGGCCCCTGAGAACACATAGAAGGTGAGTGGGAAGGAGGGGGCCCTGGCTGTTGGTGCATTCCGTCGTCATCAATCCCCATCCTGAGGGCGACTCGGAATTTTTGAGGCCACCACTTGCCTGAAGGAAAACACGCCTCTGCAGATCACAGAAAGCATCACAATTCAATACGTAGTTGAAAATTTCGGAGCGCTGATCTTTTCGAGGACGAGCCACTAACATGACAGGCTAATGCACAATCTCCATGTTATCGCCTCAGTTTTTTTCTGTTTTTCCATCCTTTGGGCTGATATCCGGCCTTCCAAGGGGCGTCCGCGCGAATCTTGTTAATTTTCGCTGCTTGGCACGAACTAATGCTTGTTTCCACTACGTCAGCAGATTGAGTGGCCGAGTAGGGGAGGAGGATGCCTGCTTTACCTGGCGAACGCGTCAAGAAGGGGTTAAGGGGATGACCAGGAAAATGAATTCAGCATCCACCTGCCATACTGTAGATGCGCACAGTAAGTTGAGATAGGACAGGACAACGAATGAAGCTATTATCAGTAAGTGAAGGATAACAGACAGCACGAGCCAACTCTACTTCCCTTTGAACCCAAGTACGATTGTAGATAAGATTAACTTGATTTTTCCGTCAAGAAGATCCAGCTCAAGCTGTACGTATATATCTCCCCCAAAAAATTAAAAAATTAAAACTGTAGCAAGGAATGCACGAACCGTTGGTAGCGTCATGATGGAGTGTTCATCATTCCGCAGAATTGTTGATTCGGTCTACCGCCATGTCAAATGTTGTCGCACGATGTAGATGATATATAACAGCGTTATTCAAAATTCAGACTATTATATGAGTTGATGGAATGACGCTCCTCCAGTAAGCGAAAAATCTTGAGAGACCATACCATCTCAACGAGTTTTTTTTTTTAGTTTTTTTTTTTCAATTGATAGTCGCTATCAGCGATCGTCCACAAAGAAAATCTGGACCAGACTTAGGCTCCGTTCTCCATGACAGGACTCACATGGTTCTCCCTCTCCGCCCTGGATGATACACACAAACACAATCTCCTATGGCGTCCCAGGCTTTTGACCGTAAACCACCGTGCTATAGATATCATACGTTAGCCAGCCAAGGTCAGAGGGGCTAAGGGGTTGTCCCATGTTAGCTTACATTGGCCAATAAGCGTGAATACTGGGATCCCTCAATTCCCGTTCCACACCTTCAAGTTGCGTATTCATCTCCTCTGGGCTCCAGCCTAGGATCAGGGTGAACACAGCAGCGCTTAATCCTTGGAGGCCAGAGCTAATATTTTCGTAACACCATGATCCTATGTCCGAGCCATTAGTTTTCGGTTACGATCAAAATCTCCTCACAAAAGAAAATATTTCCAGAACTACATAGACGAGTGACGGCAAGTAATTGGACACGTCAGAGGGTAGATGAAGTAATTCTTACCGAGTTCCTTGTGCTTTGGGTCTCTAGGCCATCGATTTATTGGCCATTTATAGACAACCTTTTTGAGGTTTGTGAAGCCGGTAGCTTCCATTTTCTCATAGTAGGTCTGATATCCTAGAAAAGACCTGTCGATTTTGCTAGTACCTTCAATGAAGAGGTCGACCCAACGGGAAAGAAACCCGTCCTTGTTCAGAGTACCATCATCGCATGTCACAGCACCAATATCCATTATCTCCATCTAGCCGCCAGGTGACAAGTTCGCATATGATTGCTCAAAGTAGCGCGACAAATCCGATATGGAAGATGTCATGTGGCGACTGTAAATAAGGTCGAATTTGGTGCTGTACGTCCACTGATCCTCAACATCGTCCACCTGAAAGGTGACGTTGTGACGTTGGGCGGTACAAAGGGCCCTGGAATAGGGCTCAAATTGACGCCATACACTTGAGTCTCAGGGTTCTCTTCGGCAAAATCGAGAGCCCAAGCGCCAGTTCCGGTGCCGAGATCGAGGACGTTGCGCAATGGGATCCCGCCATCACGACCTACGGGGCAGATGTAGAGCTTATCATCCAGTGTGCGCAGGCTGAGGTGATGCTGAAGGTCGAGGCGCTCCTGTTCAGATTGGTCATTGGGCAACACGTAGTTTTCGTCTTTGTATGCATGGTAGGTGCGGCCATTTTCCTCACGGTAGCGGAGAATGCTGCTGTTTATGGAGGCGGTAGAGCTCTCGAGTTGGGTGCTCTCTTCTGTTTGATTATTCTCTTCTTCATCGGCCTCGATGAATCCCACGCCTTCAGTTTCAGGTTCCTTTGCCGGTACGGACATTGTTTTTTTCGGAAAGTTTCTTGCTACTTAGAAGCGGAATCAAGTGATCGTGAGGCGACAGCTACCTCTAGCAATCAATAGATTAGTTCTTTGAGCGAGAGACCGAGAACAAGGCGAGGAGGGTAAATTAAATAGCAGATGATGTAAGAGTAAGACTTGTCATAATTGTTGTCAGCTGCCCAGCCGCAGCTGAATACAGGATATTGCATTGGGTGGATCATGGGTGCACATTCAGGTGTTGTGCTTGGTTCTTTGAGAGGGACACGAATCTAATCATCTTGGGCCATTAATCCACAATTGGCGGGGTTAATTGCTATTCCCCCTTGGCATTGATATTGATCAAGCTCCGCGATATACTCTCCACAGAACGACAAGTCTTCACTGGCCAGGTCTGGACGCCTCTGCATGACAACAGGATAGATGCAGTAGCATCATATCGCGCAGTGGTTCTATAGGTACTAGTGTAGAGTTATACTCTCCTGATTGGGTCTGGGAGGCAATACAAGGATTAGTTTCTTGTGGTTTGTTCAAGGGCTATTGGCTGGCTGGACCCGGGAGATCTTGAGTGTGGTTGGCTCGTTGGCATATAAGTGCTTACAGAAGTCCCAGCTAAAGATCTTTCGTACCAAACAACCAATGAAATAGTACCCCAAGAAGTTCGAGGGTTTAGCAAGATACAGTCTAGCACCCACGGAAACTGTACTGGTATGATTAGACCAAAAAAAAATTGACTTTACTGATTTAGGTCCTAAGAATCACCATTCGACTTGGGATCCGGTTCCCACCCATCGCGGATAGCGGCCAACCATTCATCTAACCTTCTTATTATTGACGTCAACCTGTTTTACACCTTTCCATCTTGCGCTCTGACGTCTTTTTGTGCGAATTACCACTAAAAGGTAAGCGGTGCTGTTTCCCTCTTTGTTTGCCATCTTTATCACTCATTTTCATTTGTGGGTGACTGAAACTGGCTCTTAGACTGTGAAGAACCTGACAAAAGGAGGGGCTAATAATCATAGGCCGGTAAAGCGTGGACAACATTATGATCTACTTGAGTGGCCGATCATATCTTCGGGATGGATTGAGCATGGCTGCTTTACTCTTGGATCCCGGACGACCCAAAGCCATCTTGAGGATAGCTCTATGAAGGACCTAAGCGCGCATAAATCACCGTAATGTAGATAACACTGCGTATGTTTTTTTCTTTTTCTTTTTCTGTTTTTTCCTTTTATCAAGTGTCGAAATTAGGATTGACCGTTTCTAAGTTTTTTTTTCCCTTTCAATACTTGGGAGCCTAATTCGAGGATAAAGAGAAAAAGATTGGACCAATAAATGCGAATCGAGACCTTTGCTGCGTCTTAAGATTAATTTTATTATTGATCCATATACGTATACAGTCATCTGGCTTCACTTCTGCGGGGCTCCGCTCAACGATTTATTGCCTGGTTCGCCGAGGAGGAAGGTCAGTCTACAGACCAATAGCAGGCCATCAACGTAATAGGCAGCTGGAATTGAACCCAGGCGCAGCTTAAATCAGCTAGACAATCAACATCGCATCATACCAGCCGCTCCGATATCACTTCTCCAACGCAACATGAACTTGATGTCAGGTATCAGGTCCCCAGATTATGTTCGATGACTTCAACTACTACTTTCCGCATTCATGACCTGCCAGTCGAGGTTTTGAGCCTGATCCTCGGCAGTTTCCCCGGGGAAGAGAGCAGGCACGAATTTCCCTTCTTTGAGCTACGCCTCGTGTGCCGACTGTGGAACAAAATTGCCTCGCCGCACCTGTTTCGCACGGTTCAACTCGGGCGCGGCCGCCGAACTTTCCAACGCTGGAGAAGGCTGTTGAGTCGCAAACGGATCAGAAAACACATCCAGCATGTCCGCATAGATTGCCAAAACGAGTACCCTCCATATCACGAGATCATCAAGTGGAAGTGGCATTTCGCCAGAGCTATTAGCCGTCTGAAGGATCTGGAACAGCTCAACGAGCTCAGCATACACTTTGAGAAGAGCTGCGATTTGGAAGGATGGCTTGAGGGCGTGACCAGCCAATTCAGATCATTCTTTGCCACGGGTGCGCGGATGTGGATACTGAGCAAGCTCGCCGAAGCTCTCAAAGAGCGTGCCGTCACGGTGCCAAACTGCAGACCTGTTCGCTCATTGACCATCTACAACCTCCAGAACTTTCCGGCCTGGAATATGGGGAGCTTTGACGAGCCCACAGATATCAAATTCCTGGCTCAGAGCATTCGCGAGCTGGACCTGACCTTCGTCTCCGAGAACTACACGGAGATCGACTTCTACGACCATGGTGATTGGGATCCAGGGAAGGTGAAGCGTTGCAATTTCACACCGTACCTCCGCCACAACTGGCTCGTCCCTACCATGGATTATTTGACTTCACTTTCGATCTCTTCCGTCGAGCGCTGGGGGGCAATACCATCCTACTTTGATGGAAAAGGCCTAGAATTCCCCCAACTCAGAAGCTTGGCTCTAGCGAATTTCGTCATCGGCCACCATAGCCAGTTTGATTGGGTCTTGAGACAAAACTCACTGCACTCGCTTTATCTCCTTGACAACGCTATCCTTTCTTATATCTTCCATGATGGAATCATCAAAGAACAGGCCAATATCCCTATTCATGACTGGATTATGCTTGGAGACTCACAGTACTACTTCCCTGGGACGTGGGAGGCAGTATTTGATCGAATTAACGAAGAGCTTCCACGTCTAAAGGAATTCTGGTTCTGTTCAGACGCTGGTGTCTACCCTCCCCAGCCTGGGAAGCTATGCCACGTAAGATATATTTCATTTCATTCTGACGAGCGTCCCGTCTGGAACACTGGTGCTCGCACGGATGGAGACCTTGAATGGGACTGGACCACAAACAGGGCCAAGGAGACATTTCGAGGAGATACTCGAGCGTATGAATCTTTACTTCAGAACGTTCTTAAGCGGCCGATGAAGGCTTGAGATAATATTCAGACAAAGAAATGATAATATTAGTTGATATATTACTTTTTTCGATTCATGTTCTTCTCCAGATGGTAATTAAAATAGCTGACATTAACGAGTTGTAGCGCTCTAGGTATGTGTTCCATACATATATCCTACTCAATATTGAGCACCTGGCAAATGTATCTATACGCAGACCCAACTTGTCAATTTTCTCGGGATTCTTGCCGTCAAGGATGTGATCCCTCTCTCCTCTATCGCGCTTCTTGTTCTCGCGGCGAAGCAGAAAAGGAGTCAACCCAAAAAGGCACCCAGATGCAAAGACGAACCCGAGAGTGGCGCCGTGCCCAATCTTATACTCCGGGCTATCTTTGGTACAATACAGGAAAGCAGCACAGATTCCTGTGCAGTTGCCAACCGCCATGCTGTTTCCCTGATCGGCGTCACGCTTGAAATGATTAGGAAGGCTGTTGGGCATCCACGAAATCGGGATACCAACGGCCACGTACAACCCAGAAGCAACAATGACACATCCCGCATATTGTGCACCGGCATGTATGCAGGTAGAGCCAATATTATGCAGTAATCCCACACCTGGAAAGACCAAATCCCATCACTTCTGGATTGCAGAAGCTATCGAGGCCTCGATGCTGTTGCATTTCAAGGTCCTATTTCAGTAAGGCTATTCATTTTCAGCATGAATATTGAACGAACATTGACCTTTGTAGCTTTCTGATTCTGCTCTCCTAAAGAGGGCCACTGCGAATGGGTATCAGTAATACTGACTCGCAGGAAGCTTCTTGCACAAGCTTCGAGTCTTCTGTCGAGGCATCGTGAAAGATCGCACGAGCAGCTGAGACAGTCATAACTCACGGTTCATTGGCGGATTATCTCTCTTTTTATAAGATTTTGGTCTTTCTCCCTCCCGTGGCCTGTGGCTAACCAATGTTTCCCTGTGGCACCTCTGCTCTGTTTGGTGTAATGGCAATTCACGCTATCCGAGGACAAGAGGCCGAGCGGCAACTTGGTCTCTGTATGATCACCATGCACCCACTATCAACAATGTATTTCGCTGCAGGCTGGATTCGTAATCTCTTCAAAAAGCTCAGGGGAAACGAGCTAACATCGTAAGGCCTTCGCGGCCCCCATCTCCCGTCTGCCCATCTGAAATGGAAACTGAACAGGCGATTCCTTCTTGCTCGGTAAACGATATCACTGAGGTGATACCGGGGAATGTATCACAAATATTGGAAAGCGACGTGCACAGGGAGAACAGTTGGCCCCTGTTCGATGCTTGGCCTCCAATCGATCCCTTTCTAGTCTTTGGTTTGATAAGTCGGAATGTGTGTGGGTTCTTGACTATACGATGCTTGATGGTGATTTTGGAGGGATAGATCCTTATTTGGCAGATTGTTGGCAAGATCTACTGAATCTAGAGAATCCGTTTACTAGTCAAGATCAAACTCGTCAGTAACCGACCTAGTATGGTTGTAGAAGTCACGAGCATACCAGGAGATCATTTCATGAGAAAGTCTTAGAGGGCCGCATTCGTCGTTATGTGCCATTAACTACTTGGAAGGATAATACTATAGAGGAGTGGAAAGTCTTTGGGTGGGCATTGGCTCGCCAACGCGGTTCTCTAGGACTACGCCTCCGTAGCCTATGGAGCTCAAACCCTCTCGGTCATGGACTCTGTGCTACAATTTAGATACATTCTGGCGTAAACTAAGCTTTTCTCATCACATTTCAATTATTTTCAATTATATACTACAGCACAGAGTTATGTCATCCCGACATCTCAACAATAAATACGAAAGGCAAAAAATAGTCTCTACTAGATCAGGGCTGGAGCCATGTAGAATGAAAACTCTATAAAACTTCATACTGATTCCTCACTTACCGTCGGGGCGAGCCGCTCGTCGGATTCGCATTTAATCTGCCTTTTTCATCTTCGAACACTCGTCTTCTATCACATCAAGTCTAAATCTGATTCATTGATACCAAAAACCAAAATGCGCATCTTCACTTTGCCTAGTTCACGGACTTTGTCATACCACCTTGACGAAGAGCCAAAAGGTGGTCCCATCGTACTGTTGGCAAATTCACTTTGTGTCCCGTTCACCGTCTGGCATCGCGTCAGGGATATTCTCAACCAAAATGGCTTCCGGGCCTTGCGCTACGATCAGCCTGGTCACGGACAGTCGTCAGTACCCGACGACTTGAATACAACCAGCTTTACGTCCTTGGCCAAGGACTTGCGAGATCTGCTGGAAACCCTAAATATACAGCATCTTTATGCCTGGATTGGGGTATCTATGGGAGCCGCAACGGGGTTCTACTTTGTCACGCAGAACCCGCAAGTGGTGAAGAAGTTCGTTGCTTGCGATACAATCAGTTGCTCTGCTGTGAATGCGGGGATTGACGACGCCTTTGGACCAAGGGTGGAATCCGCCCGGAGGGACGGAAGCATAAGCTTATCCAAGGGACACTAAAACGGTGGCTGGGCAAACCCTATTTGGAGAAGAACAACAGAAGAAAGTTGTCTTTTAAAGGAATTGATGTCACAAATCAGTCTTGACGGGTTTGAAACTTGTTGCCACGCGCTGCAGAGCGAGTCTTTCGATCTCCGTCCATTGTTCAGTCAAGTGGGTGTGCGTGTCGAGGAGGCGCTCTGCGTCGTTGGGGAGAAGGACGCCAATCTTCCGGAGACTATGAAAACAATGAGTGAAGAGATGGGGAAGGGATTCGCTTCTGCGGGTAGGCCACGCAATGTGGAACTCGTTGTTATCAAGGATGCAGGACATATCTGTTTCGTCGATGGATTTGAGCAATTCAGTCAAGCGGTCCTCTCGTTTCTAAACGCCTAAAGAATAGAATAATAATCAGACTTGGTATGTTAAACTCTAGTACTGAAGTGAAAAGGGAACATCTCGTGATGTTCGCCAATGAATAACTGCCTCGTACGCGAGATGCATCGATCAATTAGAGGCTGTAGTGATGTGTGATAATGGGACGACATTTCAGAGTCTTGCTAAAGAAGAAGTCAATTCTAACACTCTGGACTTCTCAATTCGCCCCCTTCTAGAGTATTTTACTATGGGAGGGAATAATTATATTGTAAGCAAGTCAGGAGATGTACACAGGCGTGTATCCTCTGCTGGTCCACAAATTTCGCTTAAAAATATCAGAGGGCTACTTGAGTAGAACACGGCTCAGTAGAACACGACTCAGTTTGTTAAGGAAATTGAATTTTTTTTTATTCTTTTATGAGTTTAGCTACCCCATCACCATCCATCTATCAAATGGATAGATGGTACGTCTTCTCTAGTAGAGACCGACAACGACATCACCCTTGACACGGGCGGTCAAGTGAACCTCAGCCTCGAGGTCGAGCTTGATGCCAAGAAGAAGGGCGGCATCACGGAGGCTACCATCAGCCTCAGCAGCGCCCTTGATGAGTTGACCTACTTTAAGTGTTAGAATCTATGATAAGATGACGACTCTGGGGGGGGGGGAGGAAACGTACCAGCAGGCTCCGAAAGGCCAGTGGAGGTGGGCAGAGGGACAACAAAAGGCTTGCCGGCGCTGGAGGATCGTTAGAATCGAGTTAGAGCTCTTTATTCAAGATAGCCATGTTTGGGGGAAACTCACGAAGACATGTTGATGGATTGGTGGGTGAAAAGGGTTGTTTGGTTTGGTCGGTGATGTGGAAGAGAGGAGCAGTGAGTTGAGGAGGTGAGAGCTCAAGGTGGTGATCTTGAGTCTTTTTATACTTTATTTTCTGAAGCATTCTAATTTTTCTTCTTTAATTTTTACCCGTAATTTAGTAGTCTTCGGCGACTCCATCATGTGCATTGCAATATTTCTGCAAAGGTCGCATCAAACCCATGTATTACAGCCGCCGCATAATTAAAGCAATCAATTCTGCGACAACGCAGCACCATAATCTCCCCTGCAGCACGTCGGAACAACGAGAGAATCCCCATACTTCTGCCCGACCTGGGAAGCTGTAGGCGAGCCTTGGGGAGCTCAAGGCACCAAGCGTGGATGAATATCACTTGCCACTTGTCATTCATGCTGGAACGCTGTCAAATAGATATAGAGCGCATTTGCAGACATGAGATGCAGCAAAGGCATAAAATGGACACATCATCATGCCCCGCCTATTTCTCATTGGGGGAGTTTCCACCCGCAATGGTAACGCCGAGCATCTGTTGTCCAATCAATGCCGTCTACTCACTAATGAAGGAGTCTGTCACAGGACTTTCAGGCTCGCACCAGTTCAATATAGTTCCGCGGGGACCATAAGACCGGATGGGAAAACGGGATTTTACTCTTAGGTAGATGAATGAAAGAAGGGATTGATTTCAACTTGCTGTTTGGGGCCTCGATTACAACATGATAGTGAGAAAACTCAACACATGACAACGAGTCCAACACTTAAGCATCCCAAACCTAACTCTTTTAGATCCGGCCCTTCCATGAATAGCACTTCAAGATTTCCCAAAGTTAAAGGAAGGTCTCATCGTCCTCCGTCCTAAGCCCGCCCGTCACCATGCAACTTCTCGTCGGAATAGGCACAAATTCGCGACTAATGGAGACCTCGGGTGGCGGCCGGTCGCCTTTCAAGTCAATATAGATTCCCCTCTCTTCCGCCGCTTTAACGGCTTTGGGGAAATACCAACGCGCACCGATAATGTCATGCAGCCTTGCTTGAATATCCTTCAACATGACAGCCTTGAGATTGCCATATCGCCTCGACTTTATTGCCGCCTCAACCGCTTCATCGACATATCCCATCTTTTCGCGATTGTTGCCGGTAAGCTCGCCAATCATCAACACGCCGCCAGTTCCCCCAAAAAAATCCAGCACCAAGGTCTCCATCTGATTCGGAAGACGAAATTCGAAAAGTCCAAAAAGACGGCCTAAAAGGTCTTCTCGAGACAGTTTTTCTCCACTTGTAGCTAGGCTCATTTCCACAGCCAGCCAATCCATAGTAACCACCCGAAGGTCATCAAATGCGCAGATAAGGTCTGGGCCTAGACCTTGAGTAAAGTATGGCCCGTCGGTCTCATTTTGCGCATGGAAACAAACCCGCTGTAGAGAATTGCACTGATGCTTGGAGAGGGCGTCGACCAATGACGTCGCACTTCGTGAACGCTCCTCGTATTCATCATGGTAGTCAAAACGGACGGTAAGATTTTGAAGTGCACTTGGCATCTTAGCCAGAAAGTTTATCAGACTTTCGCTCAGGCTCTCCTCTAGATTGTCAAGAATAATCGTCCGGACTGGTGATGTCTTATCGAATGGGGCTTGAGGGCTGTTGGTGAACA
This sequence comes from Clonostachys rosea, assembly GCA_026958235.1. NCBI lineage: Eukaryota > Fungi > Ascomycota > Sordariomycetes > Hypocreales > Bionectriaceae > Clonostachys > Clonostachys rosea. The sequence continues at coordinate 2,853,693 of CP110205.1, forward strand.
GATCCACGCCCAGATCAGAAAGCTCAAAGTCTCCATCCATATGTGCAAAGTATACTTCAGACAGGTTCGGCAGACATAATAGAGCGGCGAACTCATCTGAACAGGTACTCAATATCGTGTACCCACCATCGGGGGGGATAGCGACAGATACCTTTTCGAGCGTTTCTAATCCTGGCAGCCATGTCCCAGCAGCCTTGCACCAGTAGATGTATTCATACAACATTTCAATACCTGGATACCTTTCTCGACCAGACTTGGCACAACGTATGGCCCTGATTCGCGGCAAGTGGACCAGCATGAGGCTTTTGGTGATGCTATCGCGGCCGGTTTCTAGCCCATAACGGACATGGTCACCCCACGGCTCTTCATAGGTCTTGGGAAAGAAATCCGGTATCTTCAGCAATTTCTCGCAGAAATACTCGATATCAGGCTCGGGAGGCGGCCAAGTACGCGACTCGCTCCCTTCATCGGGCGGAGCCTCGTCTGCATCCGAGTCCGCTTCTGGGTCCGATCTCCAGGTAAAGTCCCTTTCGCCCCAAATTTCAAACTCCCTCACGTGCCACGCATCAATATGAGCGGCGCCATGGCTGAAGACACTCCAGAGGAGGTTGAAACCGATCATTGGGTCCAGATCTGATGTAACTCGAAACCTTCGGTACGCGTCGCGGTGAAGATTGAGAACACGTTCACTGTTCTGATACAGGCGCGAGCATGTTTGTGCAAGGGGCCAGTGAGCAGAGGGATGTGTGTGCTCAATGATGAGCTGCAAGACCTCCGCAGGCAGAGTGCTAAGGTACGGAGCCGGATCCATGGGGAGGCTGGACGTTGACTGATCCGAGATGAATAGTCGTCGGAAGATAGCTACCATCGATATCGTTAAGGCGAAGTTCGGGGATGATGCATGGTCAATGTGCCAGATTGTCATCGCGCGCTACTGTTATTGCCGGGGCGGCCCGTGGCTAATAATAAAATCTCATGCGGGGCAAACCCTCAAGTGACCAGGGGTCCAGCCCTAGCTTACCCTATACAAACACTTCAGCAAAGTGAGGCTTGACAAAGCAAGTGCATTGGGAGAAGATAGTAGCAAATCTTGTTTCTGGATGTATTATATGCTTCTTGTGTCGAGTTTCCATCACTCGAATCAATATTTATTGTTGTATTATTGACTCTAACGATGATTTCAGCTTCGCAGCGTAATTGTATTGATTACAGAATATTGGTCTTAACATTCAGATGCACATGAGCAAATGAACCATGTTTTGACCGTGACACACGGCTCCCCTGTTTCCGCAGTATGAAAAACATATTGTGAGATATAGACTACTAAGAACTACATTGGAGTTCCACTATTCGGATAGTATTGCCCATGTATGTTATCAGCATTCCACTCACTTATTGGAAGTAAGGGCATGTTAGGTGCCAAAGCAGCTGCTTCGAAAAATGAGTCGTCCAATGTGATGATTCGATCCATTTCGGAAAATCTCTGATCCATAAGAGCCTGTGAAATCTCCATCAAATCTTCCGGAGGGTATGGGCTAGTCGCATCCACGGGATAAGATGATCTGTTTCCAACAGCGATCTGAGTGCTTTCATGAGCAGATGGTGTCGGCAGCGGTAAGTGATTCGTGGAAGAACTTTGGGCTCGCCCAGATGAGATATCTTGTTGGTGTGTGGATGGTACTGACAGTCCCGTTACATCACCAAACAGGGCAGAACCGAGATTACTCGGGACTGATAGAGCTGCATGTGAGGATTGCGTATCATTAATCCCAAGATGGTGTGTTTGCTGGATATTTCGATCGGGAATGCCATTCGGTGTATACGATGCTCCCGAGCAAAACATATCATCTTGATAGTCAATGAGATTGATCTCCATACTGGCATGTGCCATGCATTTCTCATAAAGATTCCGTAAGTTTATGGCGTATTTGCCCGCAAGGTTGGGCGGAAGTTTCATGTTGCCCGTTCTTGGGCCTTCCCAACGCCTCGACATATGTTCAAGGCTCCTAACGAGAACCCAAAACTCGGAATCGAGTCTCTTGTTATCATTTCTCCAGTGAACTGGAACCGATATCAGTACAGAGACACGATGGTTCAAGTCAGACTCCCACTCACGAATCAGAAGCCGTGCACTAATAAACGTGCAAAGAGCCATCTGAGGAGCCACAATGATTTCTTCTGGGCAGATGTTGAGCCATTTCTCCATAATGTTACTGGTTTTAGTGGCTGCTAATCGACATGTCTCGGCGCTGCAAGCGCTGGGCAGAGGGACATTGTGGCACCATCCGGCCGGTGGATATGCGATGCGATGATGAAGCAGTATCATCGACGTGTTGTGGGTGACATGGGCAAGGGTCATGTTGTGGTCCAAATCTCTCGGTCCAGTGGAGGTATTCGGGGCGCGATTTGGGTCGCTCCATTTTCGAGGAAGAAACATCTTCCAACTAGGCCGACATGTTAGCACTACAAAGGGACGAGGGTCGAGGTCACCTACTGGACCAGTTGAAGATCCAGTTCCTTGAAGCGAGTCAACCAAGATCGTACATCTTTCTGGTTGGCAAAGTCAACGTCTTTGTGAAGTACAAATGTCGAAATCCGACGAAGGTATTCCGTGGCTTCTATGCAATATGCGAAGCCACCAAGCCAAGATCCACCGGACGATTCGCTGCTAAGTACCGGACTCCCAGAATCCCCAGGATTGTCAGATCGAGATTCGTGACTGGTACGGATAGAAGACTTGTCCGCTTTCTGTTTAATAGTGTTAGTATACGTTACAACGCTTAGGATCGTTGTTTGCAAACCTCAATCCCTGGATGATCTCCAATATTAAAGTATGGACACCCAACCGGCTCTTCCGCATACCAATAGCTCCCGTTGGCTGGCAACTTAAGATTTACTTTGCTTGTATCAATGATGGCATCCCATCTAAATGCGGTTAGACACAAAAAGGAAATGACCAAGCAAGAGACATCTCACCCGGTTGTGATAGAAAAGTATCTGCTGAACGGTTAGACTGATATGACCTCCGTCGGTAGAAGTCTCACTTACCTATCCAGATTAAATATGTTCCAGAATATTCTTCTCCTCTCTTCTTGCTCTACCCAATCGTCCGTCGCTGGAAGAGGGCTCAAACGCCTTGTACTGGTTTCATTTCGTTGAGATTCTTCTATGGTTAGCTGTAAATATTCGGCAGTTCGAGTCATCGATCCAATTATTGACCATGATCTATTTGGTGTTCCGTGGCCAATCTAGGTCCTGTGTTAGCAATACCACGAGAGAAGCCACAGCCTTGTTCATAAGCCTTACGTCGGTGAACGCCAATATAACAAGCGCTTGTAAGTTTTCTATACTCAAGTTATCCATGGCAGCAATAAGAACGGATTTCCTCTTCTCAGTTGTCAGACGTGTTATGTCTTCTTCAGATAGCGAGTGTCTGCGACGATCCACAAAGCGTAGAGTCGCTATTAGTATGGCATCGATAACGACACTCAGTCTCCTTCTTCCTTCTGCCAAGCTGATTTGATCCTTGAAGCGAGATCTGTGTATCAAAGGAATCCAATAGAAGACTTTGGCGAAGTATAAATGAACGGCCTCATCGACGAGATCGTGGGTGATTTGGTCATCGGACAGGTCGGCTCGTGGCTGCGATCTACTAGAAGCAGGCGAGACACACTGATAATTGGATAATCTTCTTCTTTTCTGCGCGTGACTTTGTTCAACAGCGTCATGATTTCCAGCGTCTTGGGGAGTAATTGAATTGATGGGGACCGAGCCATCCGGTTGACTCCGTTTCGCTGTGATCCCTTGTATTTCGGAGACAAGGGCAGTTACGGCCCCTATGAGTTGGGCGGTATTTTGCGAGAGCCCGCCATGGCCAGTATTTCTCAAAGCCTTTTCTTGTTGTTCTCGATCGTGAAATGATTGCTCAAGGACTTCTGTATTAGGATGCTTCAACATCAACTGGCCAGCAACCTTAACAACAGCTGCGATATGAAAACGTACCGACTCGTTTGCTGAGAGCTTCGACTGCCCCGACCTTCAGCCCTGGCTTGTTTTTCTTCGCATCGTATACGCAAGGGATATCTTCTAGGATCAATATGTTTTCAGAGGAAATGCAAGGGTCAATCGCAATTCACTCACTCTGTCGAAGACAATACGAACATGACGGATCATCTCTCGAGCATTTTTGCTTCCGGCGACGACATTCCTGACACGAAGGCTTCTCCGCGTCGTTTACCGTATTGGCCGCTGATGGAGACAAACTCATCCTGTTACAGCATAATCCATGGATATGGAGGCTGATGATCGGAGGTGGAGGAATGAGGACGACGAATTAGTGCGGCTCCGACGATTTTTATACAAAGCCTACCTACGCAGTAAAATGCCCAACGCTCCACCTCTTAGGGGCTAATACAGTATGGAGTTTGATGGGGCAGAACACCACCCGTTTCCAGCTGTTGTGGAGTAAAAGAAACACACGCGTCCTCAGTCTAGGACTGATCTCAAGGTCAAAGTAGAATGGTAGCTGCTGCTGGAAATCACGCAGAGTTTTGTCATTTCATCAGTATTTTATCAGGGAGTAAAATGGAACATAATGCATACAGCCTCATTCACCAGGTCGTGTACAGTTAGAAGGAGGCGGGTGGCGGCCTCCCTTAAGGAGCGTTGACCAAAACTCAAGGTTAAACCCTACTTGTTGGTTTATCTATTCTAAACTGCAAATTCATTGAATTATATCGGATGATTTTGCTTCTAGTTTGAAACTTGAAGGCGGACCAAGGTAACTCTCCCGAACACCACCGTAATCAATGATCAACCTCTCCAGCAGGATATTCCGATGTCGCAGCCTCACTTTAAGCGTGTGAGCCCCAGGCTTCAGTCCGGTTAGCTCATGATGTCTCTGCCAAACGAGGTCAGAAGCTGCTTTTTTCCATCCATTGGCTCGAGGGATGCCGTCAGCTAAGCCCTCCTGGATGCTTTCTTCGGTAAACTCTTCAAGATTGTGATGTGATACTGGACCTTCGTTTAACTGTAAGTCATATGAATTGACATCTTCGTCCGATGTGCTGAGTGTAATGCCGAACACAAACGCAAGTTTTGCAGTAGCTAATGTCGAGAACTGGTAGAACGGATAGTTGAGGAAGCAGTTCACTTCCTTACCGCAATCTTTCGTCACATCAAGGCTGACTGACCCAGACGCTGTCCTCCCCGTATCAGGCAGAGAGATATAGCCAGGCAGGGAAGCAGTACTTGAGGCTGGAATAGAAATATAGCCGGAGCCCTCAATAAATCCCCCCGCGAAAGAATCAGGAACGCGGTTGTTATTAATTGGGATGTGAACTTGCTCAAAGTCTCCAATGCCGCTGTGGATGTTGACCAAAACTTCCTGATCGAAATCATCGGGAACCTGGTCCCAATCCACAGATATCTCGACCCGAAAATCCTGTCGGCCTGGTACCAGAAATCCAGAATACTGAGAGAGCCGCAGCCATGAATATGGTGCTGAGGCTGTCCAATGAATGGTAGGGGTACCGCGAGTCCATATTTCGAACCATCTGGTAGCAGGGCCATAGTAGCTCATCTCTCCAAGTGTCAACCCTGGCACGAGATCACGGCGGCTGGGATGCGTACGCTCAGACTCCTCATTGATGAGTCCTGGGCGAATTCCCGCGTGGCCTTCAACGGAGACTCCCATCTGTCCAACTATTGGGTTGGAATTTTGGCGACGCTGCACAAAACCCAGGCCTGTTATCATATCTCGGTATGGAGCATGCCATGCGTCTCCGAATCCAAGATGGGTCTGCCGCAACATGTGATTCCACCTCCCGCCTAAGAGCGAGTGGAACTCAAGTTGGATATCAAAGTCAGCGTCAAATAAATCAAGAGCATGCTGAGCCGTTGTGTTGGCTGTGTTGCGTCTCTGAAGAGAATATAGCTTGTTGCGTGCTTGTGTCACGCGAAGCTCGATGAACACTTGTGTGGATTTGACGGGGTGGAGGATCAGTTGGTAACCTGCTGGCTTTTGCTCCTCTGAGAGACGGTTGTAGACGGACTCGGCCTTATCTCTTAGCTGTGTCCATTGGTCAAGGATCTTCTCGGCTTCTTGGTAATGCAAAACGGAGAAGGTTTCTGGTTCAATCAGTTCGTGTTTGCGCATCGAAACCAGGCGATCGTATTGGTAGTAGACATCACCAATCTCATCTCTAAGTTCGGAACCAAAATCTCGCTCTGCAGTCGCACGGAGGAAGTCCCGGAGGCCAGTAGCGGTAATATTCTTGATATTCCATGCTAGACTCATAGCCCATGTAATTGGAGTCTCTAAAGGTTTGAGATCCCCGACATTGAAGAGCCAAATTTGACGAACACTTCGGGCGTACGCGTGCTGGAGCTGATGCCATGCTTTCCCCTAAAGTATATCTTAGTTGCCAATGCATGATAAAGGTTGGCGTCTGTAAGCGATGAAACATACTAGAGACACACTATTAGTCCACTTGTAGCTGCGTGGCCAACCGACGTATTCAAAATGGTAATAAAGCTACACGTCATTAGCAGAGTAAGAACACGGGAGACTATTTCACATACACCAGATCCCCCCTTTCTCTGTGCCTCCTTCTTGTTGGGGAGTCGACGGATTGTGCCATGATTATCGTCCTGGAAAAGCAGTGTGACATCATCGGGAATCTCTATCCGGCCCGTATCGTAGATTTGCTCAACATCTCTATACAAAGCAAGAAGCTCTGGGGTTATGTCAATTCATGTTCACGGTGGTTCAAGAAGCCTGGTATTAACTTACGTAGGGCTTGATCCTCGCCCCCATAGACATCTCTAATCACCTTTCGTTGAGTTTTGATGACGTCGGAGATGATCAAAGCCGGATCAGAACCACCAATCGGTTTGTCGTACTCACCCCTCATGCCTATCGTGAAGTATGAGTCGTAATCTTTGGCTCTCTCTGCTCCCTCGCGGAAGAACTCGGTGATGTTTTCCTTATTCGTCTCCCAATTCCAGCTCCCATCCGGGTTATCTTGAAACCACTCATTTGACAGGCGCTGCATAGGTTCGTGATGAGATGTTGATATGACGATTCCATACTCATCAGCTATCCGCTGGTTGTCGGGGTCATCTACGAAGAAGTTGGCACCGGGGTTGGGATAGCCAGGCCACATTGCTGGCCACAGAAAGTTCGCCTGCACTCATCAGTACAAAATCATCCAATGGATGGCTCAAATTAACTCCCAGATGTACTCACCTTGAGGCGAAGCAAGAGCTCGAATACTTTCTTGTAAAATTCCGAGTTATACTTGCCAAACTTCTCCAGGACCCAACCCGTCAGGGCTGGGGCTTCATCGTTGAGAAAGATTCCTCGGTATTTCACGCTTGGTTCCCCATGTGTCGTAGATTTTGGGCTTGCGTAAATTGCAGAGGAGTTCTTTGCAGGTACATCGGCCCACCAGTACCACCTAAAACAGGGTCAGCCCATATCTTCTATAAACGGCCTTGAATGGCTTACGGTGAGACCCCAATCTGCTCAGACAAGGTGTAGACCCCGAAGATTGCTCCCCTCTTGTCACTACCAGCAATGACGAGAGCATGATTTGACTCATCCCCAAAAGGACAGTTCACTACGCAAGTAGAGAATGATTCGTATTTACCACGAATCGATGCAAAGTCAACCTTGCCATCTCTCTCCAATCGTTTTAGTATAGGACTGGAATCAATACAGCCGACGACAATCGCCACCTTGAGGCTGGCCTCCTTGAGATTACTTGATACAAGGATAGGGCTATCGTCTCCTTTGGTCACGCGTGCAAAGTCTTGAGAAAGATTGTGCGCCGCGATCTTGACACCGGGATGGTCGTGCTCGTCAACCACAATGGTTGCGCCAACGAGGTTTAACGCCCGCTCATCGGAGGGGGTAAACTCGACAATCTTCTCCTCTAACATAGCTGCAATATGCAAAAAAGGACAGGGTAGAAAGTCAGATCAAGAATCCTTTGTGAATTGGTAGGGGTGGCATGTAGTGACTTTAATAGCCTCTACTACGCCTCGGTACAAAATACAGACTGTAGTTTAGGGAGACGCGAGAAATACAATTGGGAAACGCGTGGATATACTAGGCCCCGTTTGATATCCTTTTACCCATGAAAAAAGGCCCGTCATTGTTGACACCAGGGAGTGTCTCCGCATTCAACACAACTTGGAAGTAGGAATTGCGGGTCGGGGATGGTCTTGGTTTGGGTCTGTTCGACTCGTGCCATCGGAGGCGGGAGATTGAGCCATCCTACCTACCGCGATGGCCGATGCACCAATCAAATGATGTTTCCCATCTCCAGTTGAGCAGCTGGAGGTGGATATTCAGTGTTAGCGGCGGTTTCGGGAGAATGACGCGCTCAGATTGTCGCGATGGATTTTGTTACCCTAGAGGCCCACACAGTGAAAAGATGTCTAAATGGCACGTTTGGCCACGAGATGGATAGCGAGGCTAGTTGTTGGAGGGAAAATACTTTAACTGACACAGACTGAAACTGTGATCAGTTTTGAAGAATTTGAAGTGGAAACGAGAAGGCCAGATGCCTATGTGCGGAATCATGTCGTCAACTGGAAGTATTTTGACACAGCCTTGCCCTTTTCGTGTTCCGGTTAACATGAAGCTCACTGTGCGATTGAGGTTGACTAGTGTACTGTTAGACCATAGCGACTTCCCGGTAGCATGAGCACGAAATCTCTGAACCCAAGTCTTTCTCCAATTCTCTCCACCTCTTCTTCCCCGTGGGGGCTTGCTATTTCTCTCTGTGGTGTGAAGGCCTGGAACCCCTTATACCTCCATGATGCCAGCTCCGTTCATCATTATTTGGTTATAAAACGGCTCGTTGCCGTCTTCGACTCTCCCATTCAAACTTTCGACACTGAACTCTGATAGAGCCACAGTTTCAGCTCTCTATTCCCTCCTCAGCACATAGCCTTGAAACACTCAATATGAAAGCGGACGGTGATCACAACTTGACGCATGTCGAGGATGGCGAAGTTGGTAAGAACCAAACCAACCTTGGCCTTGTCGACAACGAAGTTGCCCAGTATGTCGGTGAAAACAGAGTTCATATCGACGATGCCGAGAACAAGCGACTCAAGAGGATGATTGACAAGCGGATCCTTGTGGTCATGATTGTTACGTACTTTACACAGTCACTCGACCGAGGAACCATGTCTTTTGCCTCCATCATGGGGATTATCGGTGATGCAAAGCTTGGACACAATCAAGTTTGTTTCGCCGTTCCGCCGACCGAAATATCTACTAAGAGTTGTGTAGTATTCGTGGTTCACAACCATCATGTATCTGGTTGTTTTGGTTGCAGAATATCCAGTAAGTTTGTCTTCTGCATCTTTACCAATATGCAAAATGCGTTACGACTTTTGAGATCTAACCTTCTTGCTCTTCTAGGAGAACTGGATTCTTCAGCGAGTCCCAATCGCAAAGTGGCTTTCGATTAATATCATTCTTTGGGGAGCCGTCCTCGCTTTGCACGCGGTCGGATCTAACTTCGGCGGTCTTCTTGCCCTTCGTGGCCTGTTGGGGCTGTTCGAGACAGTGTGTCAACCAGCCTTCGTTCTTCTATCGTCAACTTGGTAAGCCCTACTCCAAACACCGTGGTCGAAAACGTTTACTGACATCGAAATACCTAACAGGTACAAAAAGGAAGAACAAGCGAGCACGATTATATACTGGTACATGATGAACGGCTTGCAGCAGATTTTGGGTGGTTTGGCCGCATTCGCCTTCTCCTTCGTTCCTCACGACTCCCCAATCAAGTCTTGGCAAGCTTTATTCATGACATACGGAATTGCGACGGTTTTCTGGGGCTTCTTTGTCCTTTTCTGGATGCCAGATTCCCCGATGAAGGCCAAGTGCTGGTCTGAAGAAGATAAGAAACTTATGATCGAGCGAGTCCGTGAAAACCGTACTGGTGTACAGAACCGTGTTTTCCGCAAGGAGCAAATATACCATGCTATCGCTGACCCTCAAGGTAATTGGTGCTCCTTTGAATATTTGTCAGAAAGGGAGGGAATTTACTGACTATGCCAGTTTATGCCTTTGCTTTAATTCAAGTTTGTACAACACTGCCTTCGGGTGGAATTGGTGCATATGCCAATATTCTGGTCAAGTCATTCGGATTCTCAACCTGGGAGACACAGCTTCTCCAGATGCCAATCGGGATTGTCATGTTGACCGTGATGTTAACATCCGCCTGGGCTGAGCGAAAGTTTAAGCAAACGATTCTCGTCATGATGCTTGGTCTGCTGCCGACAATTGCCGGTGTTGTGGTTCTCATCTCCGTACCATTTCACATCGACAAGCGGGTCGGGCTGCTAATCGCCTACTACATCATCTACTCCTTCTGGACATGCTCTGGCCTGGCACTCTCCCTAGTCTCCAGAAACGTGGCTGGTCAGACGAAGAAGTCCGCGGTCATTGCCAGTAACTTCGTCTTCTGGGCGGTGGGCAACGCCATTGGCCCCCAATGCTTCCGGGACAAGGATGCTCCTCGATATTTTCTGGCACTTGCCATCATCTTGGGCTGCTTCGTCTTTCTGGAGATTGTCCTCTTTGCGCTGCGAACCTATTATATCTGGATCAATAAGCAGCGAGACGCAAAGGTTGCCAGCGGAGAAGTCGTTGATGACGTTAATTTCGCCCACGCTTTTGAGGATATCGCTGATAATGTAAGACCTATACATCTCGCACCAAACGGCTAAAAGCTAACTAGGCCAGAAAAACCCCCACTTCAGGTACACTTTCTAGTCCTGCATCCCGGACTTTGCTAGAGAATATTGGACAAGTTTGGCGGAAATGATTGTCGTTACATTCGACTGCCCTCAAGCGGACGAAGTGTTTGCCAGCATTGCAGGGAATATTCATAACTCTCTATGCCTTAAAGCTTGATCATCATGTGGTACTTCAATTTAAAAAGTTCCATATATACTACATTGCCTTTTAATGTAAGGCTGTGGCGTAGGTTCATGCACAAAAGCTCCTTATGTTAATCCGCGAAGTTTCATAGAATGAATTTGTTGGATTTGCTTCTCTATACTTCCACGTACGTAGACTGTAGAGTAAAAATACGAAAACTCAAAGCTAGAATTGAAACATATTAAAAGACTTCCATAACTTTGAAGCTTTACTTTTTAACCGAAAGCATAAAGAATCCCATCTCTTGTGACATCCTATACTTGAAACTACTATGTTTTCTTTTCTAACCGAAATCTCCTACTTTTTCTTCAAAACATACCTCAGTATCAAGAGCTAAGATCGATCTCCAAATCAATTCCTGGGTGCAAAGTATATCAAGACTTTTAGAACGATCACTCAAAGGCCTGCAACTTTGCAAACCTTTGTTGTTTACACGCTATTTCTGAAGTTCGTGTTGACCGATTTGGAGCTGTTCTAATGAGGATGGCCATGATCATGGTCATGCTCGCCATCATCATCATCTCCTGGCCATTCAGGAAATCCATCCTCGAAAGCGTTTCCCAGAGCCTCATACTTAGATTCGTCATCTTTTGCAGTGTCTCTCATGATTTCTTGCCAAGTGTCGTATTCTTCATCGGTGGGCAAACAATCATCGAGTAGTCCTCTGAGCCCTTTGTGGTTGATGTTCTCGCCTATGAAAACCAACTCCTGACGGCGGTCTCCCCACTCCCCGCCCTTCTTGATATCGTGCTGCACGAGCCTATGCACGCTTTTGTCACCAGTGGTGTATTCCTCAGGTGTAAGCGTACAGAACCAAGGGCGGCCGCTAGTGAGAGAGAGTATCGATCCCGCCTGAGACCATTCGCCAGCCCTATGCGGGCGTGTGGCGAGAAAGAACTCACCTTTGGATCTGAAGAGCGGAGAGAGAATAGGGTGATTGCGCTTATTGACCATGATGGTTTCATTTGAGGGGATCGGGAACTTGGTGTGAAGGGCATCTACCATCTCGCTGTCCTCCTCAGGCAGGCTGTCCGTGTCTTCGTCCATTTTCTCGTCATCACTCTCTTCATCACTAGGATGCTCCAACTGTAAGATGAGCTTGTCATAAACCAAAGCATAAAGTCGCTTGGGATGGAACGGCCGGTACTGAGAGTAGATAAATCTTTGAACGGTGTAATCCCGCGATTTTGGTTTGAGCGACACTGCGTTCCCACCATTTATCTGAATATCATCAACCAAGGCCCGAATATGGATTTAAAACACAGAATAATAACATACCTCTTGGACAGTCATCGCGTGCAAATCCTGGAGCCACCCGTATCCTGTCTGGCCCACCTCCAGATTAAACAATCCCGTGTTCAAAATCTGCTTCGGGTCGATTTTGCTATAGCGTGTTTCCAATACTCTTGCTCGGTGATTTAATTGTTTCAACAATGACAAAATATGACCCTTCGTATGGTCATCTACCTAGGTTCGACGGGCTAGTTGTGGAGGTAACCTAGACAGTATGGAAGGCAGAACCTGAACCCTAGACCTACCATGTCAGTCTTATTCAGCAAATCACATCGGCAAACTCGATCTGGTCGGCCATGAGATCAGAGATAGTCCGCTGGTCTTTCTTCTCGACATGCTGCCGATCTGAAACCAGCTCATCTGTTTGAAACTCTCCGAGCACACTGAAAGCATCCACGACGGTGACAGTAGTATCAATTCGGGCAATCTGTTCCAGACCCCCAAGTTCTTTGCTAATCCACCGTCTCATCTCAGCGCCATGACGTTGTAAACCATGCCGTGGGCACAAAACTTACATCTCTTTTAGAGTTTCCAGAGGTATTTGATCTATACCCTCACTGGTACCTTCCAGATACTCGGTAAGGCGAGCATCAAATGTCTCAGCAACTTGCTCTTGTTCTGTGATACCGCTACACTCATTTAGAACGTAGTCAAACTGCTGTAGCTTCCATAGGTCTAGAAGCTCTTCTAATAGATCGCCACGGAGATTGCAGCATATGCATCCATTCTGAAGCGCAACGACCTTCTCATTTGACTTTCTCAGTCGATGAGTTTGCCTGATGAGCGAAGCATCGATGTTAATGCTTGATACGATTTTCTGATTAGTCATTTATACAATAAGCATAGAAGACTAAAATATAGGAGGGCCTCTTACCCTGCCATGTCATTGACAATGACAGCAATACGAAGGCCATGGTCACTCTTGAGGATGTGCTGTAAAAGGGTAGTCTTCCCTGCTCCCCTGTGAGCGAGGGTTAGGAAACCTATTTCTAAACTTGGACACACAGGGAAACGTATTACTAAAAATCCAGACTGCAAGGTGATTGCGAGAGCTGTTCTCGGTGCTTTAAGTCCAGCCGTCTCCGGATGAGGACTCTCAGCTTGCTGGTCACTTGTTGTTGCCATATTCGAACGCGTTTGTCAGAAATTAGATGGCCAGGAGGTGCGCACAAGTAAATTTCTCTTGCGTGAATTTTTTCCCAGCTCTAAAACCATGAGTGCCTGTGTAATCTGCTTAGGGCTACTACACACATGTGCCCATCAAGGTTCACAGTCTGTTAGCATTCTCAATGACCACTGAGTTATCAGATTCATATAGGCATTGACCGTCAAGGTACTTGAGTTAAGCCAAGCGTCATCTACTATATCCATAACTTTCGGATATCTTGCCGTGCGGCAATTAATCCTTTTTGGGGAGAGTAAACTTCTCTACCTACTTTTTTCTCGATCCTAAACCATTGCCGCCTGTATTAGCAAAATCAAGTCACTCCATGGCCCATAACTCACAATGGAAGTCCAGCTGGCCATCCGGGTGTCTTTAATTGGATTTTTGAGGCACGTCTATCATGGATATGGATAGCTATGGTATTAAAGTCGTGCTCAGCACATGTAGTATCATTCCCAAGATAACAATACTAAATCAATCAAGTTCTCGCCACTTTTGTAACAATAACTCTTCTCACGACGTTTAAATCAACTATTTCTATTCCAAAGCTGCTGCTATGGATCATGCAAGCAGCCTCCGGGAACGTAAACTACTCGTCTTGCCCGAGATCTGCGAAGAAGCAAGTGATGATGCACCAGAATACAACCTCGGCCTCCATGTCGCAGCTCTTTTTGTTCTCCTGGCAATCCCCTCCGTGGCAGCCGCATTCCCAATTTTTGCAACTAGATTCTCATTTCTACGAATACCACCCGTGTTTTTCTTCATCGTTCGTCACATTGGAACAGGGGTGCTGATAGCAACTGCTTTCTGCCACCTGCTGCCAACTGCATTCAGCAACCTACATGACCTTGCATGAACGAGTTCTGGACGGACACATACGAAGCTATGCCTGGCGCGATCGCTCTTGCGTCTGTCTTTGTTGTTATGTCGATTGAAATGCTCGTCAGCCCTTTCCGTCGAGGTTCCACGCTGGAGTTTATGGAGCGTTCAGATCCAAGGGTAGCTGAGTGCTGCGAGCCATCTCAAAGAACTGTGGATCAGAGTAAAATTCCAGAAACCCATTGTGTTCCGATGGAGAAGGCAGACTTGCCGAAGCGTGTGCAAGTGGTACTCTTAGAAGCGGGTATCATATTTCACAGCATCTTTGTAGGCCTAACATTGAGTGTAACGACGGGAAGCGGTTTCATATCCCTCTTTGTTGCCATTATCTTTCATCGTAAGTCACACATCCCTCTATATACTTGATTAGAATTCTGATCATCCGAGACCGCCGTAGGAAAATTTGAAGGACTGGCTCTTGGGTCACGGATCTCTGATGCTGGCTGGAGCAGCAGCTCATGGCGTCCATGGGCCATGGCTGTAGCCTACGGCTGCACGTAGGTGTTCCCCCAATTCTTTCCTCCCAGCATAAAGTATGAGCAGAGTAGTTATACCAGTGAACAGAACCCCCGCCGGCCAGGCAATCGGCATCGGCACGCATACACTATACAGCCCTGACTCCGAGATTGGCCACACGATTGTCGGCTTTTTCAATGCTGTGTCATCGGGGTTCCTGCTTTATGCCGCACTGGTTGAGCTCCTTTCAGAGGATTTTTTGAGCCGGAAAAGCTGGTATGAGATGCGTGGTGGGAAGCGTGTGGTGGCCTGTGTGCTTGTCTTTGTCGGTGCCTTTCTCATGGCTCTCATCGCCTACTGGGCGTAAGGAGTCTTGTAGAAAGGCGATTTTTGAGGGCCTGAACCACTGGTAGGCATCTGGCTTCCTGGTTAAAGTGAGTTTAGGGTTAGGTATTAGCCAACTTGATTTCGGCTTCATTGTAACTAAGTCTAAGCAAATGAATACTCTTACAATTCAACCTAAATTTGATGATGAGTCACTGGATATTTAAAGAACAAAGTTGAAGTTTGAGAATCAACTATCCATCTTTCTATATGTATACTTAACATTTATGTTCTTCAATAAAGCGGCCTTCTTTCTTTGTTTCTGTCTTGTTTTCTTTCTTACCTTGTGTAATGACTGAGGTCTAGGGTGGCTTACCAATTTTGCTATACGACATCAACAGATTGCACGATTCATTTGTTGTAGCTATTGAAACTCAGTGTAACGCACATCAGCTAGGACTAGAGGTCTGATCCTTGATACCTTATGTATATACATATATTTAGTGCTACTATCAAAGTTCGGGCTTTCATTCCGTTTTGCTAGTGGCAGAGAAGAAGGCCACCTCTCATGAAAGGCTTTCAAATGATAAAAGTTGGTCTTTCCATACAAGGCTAGGGGCTGCTGCAAAGGCTAGGCTGGTCCAGTTAGCATGACGCAACCAGACTTCCCCGGACAGAGAAACTGGCGTCGTAGCAAGGCCAATCATGTGGCTGGCAAGCACTCCGAGACTTCCCTGTCTCTTCGTCTAGTTTCAGGCACTAACGTATGTCAGCTCATGGTTATGGCCCACAGTGGGCTGTGCCACCTTGCTTGGATGTGACTGCGGTAATATATGTATCATGTGTAATAAGACAGGGTGTGCTTAACTCCTACCAGGATCACGGCTCTTGGTACCCCACCCGAACCCATATCACGAGAATTGGCACATTGGCATGATTAGCTACTGAGCTTTGACAACCCACTTCGATTGTTCTAGGAAACCTGAACGAGGCAAAAAATGATTATCACTTCTGATCCTTGCCACGGGTTGCCTCCAGCTAAGCACAATCTTATGACCATCTAATAGTCATTAAATAGTATCTGCAAAAGAACAGGCATGCTATGCAGGATAAATTACGTACTAATACATAGTGAGGAGGTGTCTAGTTTGTGGATTGAGCTTTATAAAACAGACGCTCCTAGGTGAAACAGTCTCTCGTCCAGCTGCATTGCCCTGCAAAGCTTGGCCAAAAGGTCACATTCATTCCTTACCTGCAGGTTTTCGCTCGTTATAAAACGCATGAAGTCACTCATTTAGTCTTTTGACTCTTTTTCATCATGTTGCCATCATTCAGAACACTATTTTCACCATTTTTCTTTTCACTGTTGGTTTCTAGTACACCCATTAAAATGGCTACTCGCGCGGAATCCGCACCAGGGGTTGATCCTGAGCTCGCCCTGATCTATGGCGCATATCCTGTGCCTGCCGTGTTGACGCCTGAGATGATTCCTATGCTCAGGACGGCACAGGCTGCGCTGTATAACGAGGTCACTATGACCGCTACGCATCCAGTCTCGCACAAGGAGTACAGTTTCAAGAGCTACGACGACTACGAGGTTACTGCTTCCGTTTTCACGCCTACCGGCGCGACACACTCTAATTCTTCCCGTCCTTGTATCTACTATATTCATGGGGGTGGCCTGATTATAGGAAATCGCTTCCTGGGCATCGACATCACCTATTCTCTCGCGCAGGAGTTGGGTGCTGTTGTCATTTCGATCGAATACCGACTCGCACCCGAGCACAAGGCTCCGTCAGCATCTGAAGACGCCTATGCTGGCCTGCTGTGGGCTACAAAGAATTATGCTACTTTGGGCATCGATCCGAAAAGAATACTTGTTTGGGGATCAAGTTCCGGAGGAGGTCTAGCTGCTGCCCTTGGATTAATGGTTCGTGACCGGAAGCCTTCATGCGGACTGCATCTCAAGGGCCTACTCTTGCACTACCCGATGCTGGACAACCTTATCAATGAGGATGACAAAACGGCTTTCAGCGGCAGGGCAGCACCTGCATGGAGCTCCGAGACACACAAAATGGCTTGGGAACAGTACTTGGGCAGCAACTCCAAGCTTGCCCAGGACTCCCATGTGGTACCGGCGAGAGCCAAGGACTTGAGCCGGCTGCCTCCAGTTCTGGTAGACGTGGGTAGTGCTGAACTGTTCCGTAGGGCAGCGGCGCAGTTCGCGCAGGGTATCTGGGAGGCAGGTGGTCTGGTTGAGGTGCATGTTGCTGGTGGTGCGTTCCATGGCTCGGATCTCGTAGCGACAGATGCCAGGGTCACGAAGAGAGCAATCCAGGCACGAACTTCCTGGGGTCGTGACATGCTCGAATCTTGAGGCAAGGGTTCTCTACATAATGGCTAATAAGATGGGCACCCTGAATAGAGGACACTTTGGCATTCTATTTGCTGATTTACGACTTCAACCTTGATGTGGAAGATAACCATGGCATTAGTCTTTAATTTTTAATTTTTAATTGTAATTTGAAGTGATCAATGCACAAACTAGATTGAATGGCGTCACGATTGCATGTTTGGCATTGCTTCCAGGGCTGCACTGACCGCACATGCACGATCTCATCTGATCAGGATGAACAGCAGCAGGAACCAGCCTTGGATCAAAGTATATCGATTAAACGAGCTGATTAACGAGATGTATCTATCTGTATCCATATAAGCGACTGAGATGAAACATGGCACACTGGAAGTATTTTCACCTGAGATCAAGGCCTCATTTTCTGATTAATAATACTACAGACGATAATGATAGAATACTGAGCTAATTTATAATGTTGTGCTTAATAAATGAATTAATGATTTTAATATGGTATCGAAATTTAACGCTACTATGCCCGCTTGTCACCCAGTTGCCATCCATGTCCTACAAATAGCGGAAGGGAGAATACGGTGGACTGGAAATGGAAATCGGAGCTGTAGCAGTAGCAGTGTAACCCGATCCTCCGGCACTAACATGTTACATCCCCTGAATGCCTGTGATATCCACCAAATCCTTTTGCCACGGTTTCAGGGGTAAGCCTGTCCGGATCAGATCCCCGTGCCACAGCAGTTAAGGAATCCCGCGTTGTTCGTAAGACTACCTGTAGTTTGGGACCAGCGCAAAGGTTTCTAGTTTAGGGGACCCCCTATCGAGCCATATTACCCCCAGTCCGGAACCGAAACTGTCCTCGCTTCTTGTTCCGTTACTCCAGAGTGATGATATGCATCCACATTCAAATTCTTCCCACATCCAGTGTAGAGATGATATCTGTTTGACTGAGGTTCTCCCAAGAGTAAACAGGTTCCGAAATCGCATGCTTCGAGCGACGAACACCTCTACAACTCAATGGCAACGTTAGACTTGAACTTGCCGGCCGGGCTGCCTCCCGATGGTGTCACACCGAATTTCGAAAATCCTCCCAACAACAATGCACTGGCTTGGGGCGTTCTACTCCTCTGCCAGGTGATATCTACCATTTGCCTGGTGCTTCGCGGTTATGCGCGAGTGTTCCTATTGAGAAAGTTCAATGCCGAAGAAGGTATGAAGAAAAATCCACTATAAGTGGCAAGCTCGGGCGTTGTTTTTACATGAGTACTGACACATATAGTTTTCATCTTACTCGCATTTGTTCGTCACCGCTCCGCTCTACAAGCCTTCCGACTAGAGAATATGAAAATTAACAGCAAAATTAGGGAGCATTCTGGGGATGTAGTTATGCTATGTTCAAGATTATCGAAGTTCCCGGCTTTTTCGTTCACCAATGGGATGTGCTTTTACGTGATGTCATTCCAATGAACTACGTGAGTTCAACCTCAATTCTCCAAGTTTCAGCATTCTTATTCTTTCCCATCTCGCTTCTATGATTTATATTCGAGTTTCGACGAAGAAAACCACTAATGGTCAAATAAACAGAATGTGTACATTTACGGCCAATGCTATTCCTTCGCGATGCCGTTTTTGAAGATAGCAATTCTCATCGAGTGGATAAATATCTTCGTGCCGGGAGGGTTTGACCGAAGAAGCATCTTCTTCTGGGGTTGTAGCTTCATGATATTTATCCAAGCTGCTGCACTCGTCGGAATTGTACTGGCTTTGAATCTTCAGTGTAGACCTCACAGGGCCATCTGGGATATTCGAGTTCAAGGAGACTGTTTTGCAATTAGCAAGATACAAATCAGTTCTGGGATCATCTTCTTGATCTCTGATATTGTTATCTTGCTACTGCCACAGCATATTATATGGAAACTCAAGTTGAAGACGTCCAAGAAAATTGGTGTGTCGATTGTTTTCGGCCTTGGTCTACTGTGAGTGATAATTCCGCCGTGCCCCTTTAGGCAACCCTTTCCCTCTTTTCTTTTTCGCTTTACTGACACAACTTCCAGTGCGTGCGTATGTGCCGCGGTCAGATTAAGCGATACGATGAAACTTGTCCACAATACCAACGACGCGGTCTATTTTATCGGTGTTGTGGGCTTCTGGGCGTTTGCCGAGATGACTTGCGGGTTCTTCATTTGTTGTCTTCCTTGTATACCCAAAATCCTTCACGACACCGGCGTCCTGCGTTCTATAAAGCGGAAACTGGGTATGAACACGGCTACCACCGCCCCCAGCTCTGCGAATAGGTATGGCACCAATGGTTCATCCAGCCGAAGGAATTACGAGGCCAACCATTCAACGTCGTACTACAAGTTGGATGAAGATGGTGTGCCTATGACAACCATTGGGGGTACGCAGTCGACAGAATATTTACACGGGGGCCAAAACGGGAGCGACATTAACCAACCGACACTCCCCTCCAACACACGAGGTGCTCACTCTACGGTGGATAAAGCCTCTTCCTCCAAGGCATGGCGACCATGAGGTGCGGTGATATAGTAGGGGGACTGGTGTGTAACAGATTTGTCATTATCTAATATCTTGAGAGAATGCATTAGGTGTTCCCATAATAATTCTACTTCCTTCACCCCTATTGAATAAGGAGCGACGCCCATGACGTTTAAAAAAACATTTCCGCTAAGACATGACCGGACATGATCCACTTGTTCGGGGGCTCCTTTCCGGCAATAGTGCACCAGAATGGCACTTGGCAAAACATCAACAGCCTGGTCCCTGTTCTGCTTCCCCATGCGTCCGAAGGATGCGCTACATATGACCTGATTGGGTAAAATCCGAAAACTTACCCCGTAATTATTCAAGTCTCTCTTTTCTCTCATTACCCTTGCCATGTCTCCGGAGCTAGAGATCCAGATGGTGGGTTGGAAACAAAATTTCCCTTTCCAGAATTTGCCCCTGACGGTAAACCCCTGACGCGGAATTGTGAAGGTTCTGTTTTGGTACCTCGTCTATCCACTTCAAGATGGATCATGCAGTCGGATGATCAATTCAGACAGAGTAACGTGTGGGCCAAGGTCAGGCAAAGAGCCACCTGAATTACACTACTGCCGGCTCCGCAGGGAATACATATTGAGCCAGATCAATTTCAGCCGAAGGAGGAAAACAGCCAGCAAACAACTACCGTAAC
Organism: Clonostachys rosea; assembly: GCA_026958235.1. Taxonomy (NCBI): domain Eukaryota; kingdom Fungi; phylum Ascomycota; class Sordariomycetes; order Hypocreales; family Bionectriaceae; genus Clonostachys; species Clonostachys rosea. Next base: position 2,874,334 of record CP110205.1, read on the forward strand.
TTCTAAACCCGGAATATGAGGTTTTTGTGCTTGCATGGTCGGGGGACCTGTGCCCAGGTGAGTACCACAAGGATGAGAATAATACAAGCATATCAGCTGACAGCATTGCCACCCAGGCCCTAGAGATGCAAAGTAGTACGTGCACAAACAAGCCTTCCCAATTCTGTCTCAAGTCTCTAGCTGATCTCAATACAAAGGCAGTCTTCGGAATCATCTCGAAGATCATGAATTTGTTTTCGTCAATGGCACTGTGCCAACGAAGCCAGTTGACGGTTCGTCCCAAAGACACGGATCACCCGGAAAATTTTCTTTTCAGCTCTTGGGGATACCCCAGAAGGCTTACCAGCATGTGACAAGCAGACCACGCTTCCAGGATCATGGACGAGCACTACGGTTACATTATGGATGGGCCAGACGCTGATCAATGCCGAGAGCTCCTGTCAACCATGATCGAGTTCGTTCATGACAACGGCCCCTTTGACGGAGTTTTTGGGTTTTCGGAAGGTGGTATGATTGCAGCTCTGCTCCTTGTCGAGGACGCCCGCAGGCCATTCGCAGGCTTCCGGTGCGGGATTCTGTTTAGTGCCGCTCCACCCTTTGACCCTGACATTTCTCAGACTACCGATGATAACGTCCGGGCACTTGGGATGAACGCTACCGAAGATGGTGTCATTATCAAGGTGCCCACAGCGCATATCCGCGAATCTAGCCCACCGCCGTGGCTCTGGCGCTTCTCCCCACTCGCTCCTCTGTGGGCGAAACACGATATGGGCAACCCGACCCGCCTCAACGAGGCAATGATTGGGCTGTGTGATGGCGGTGTACGCGAAGTGTTTACCCATCATGATGTAGGCCATGATATCCCTGGCACCAAGTCCAAAATGGAGCTAGCCGGAGCATTAAGAGCTATCGAGAGGACAATCGAGCGATGCCAAGATCCGTAAACCCGCAACGAAACAGCGGTGTTTTTGTACTTAGGGATGGCGGGATTTGGGTTGATCCTATTTTTTTTACACCAAGTATTCTTGAGTATCGGTATTCGTTCCTATTGGCAGTTTCTATGTAACCGACATCGTCGTGGGTATTTATGTCAGGCCCGGAACCACTGAAGCCTGAAGCCGCGTCCGGAACCTGTCACCGAAGAAACACCATTTGCTGAAATGTGTCCTTGAGAACCTTAAGAGAACTTACGCTATAGAGTGGAGAGGTTAGAAGTTTAGTAACTAGTTACTGCAGCTGTTGTAGGGGCCCCTGACTCGAGTGCCCTTCTGTGTAGGTCAAGTACGCGGATGCCTTGAAACGCATGTACGCGAGCGTAGGGAATGCGGTAAACATTGGAAGTATATACAGTGCTCTATACACGCTTGAGTGGAGAGGTTTTGCTGTTTCCCAAGTTTATCATATATTCACAGAGAAAACATGGCCGAGTTTTCAACTAGCATACAGCCGACTGAGCTGACAACTCCACAATCGACGGAAGACATAGCCATTGTGGGATACTCGTTTAGGTTACCTCAAGATGTCAACGATGATAAGGCGTTCTGGGAGGTTCTTCAGAATAGAAAGAATCTCATGACAGAGTGGCCTGCGTCCCGAGTCAATGCTGACTCCTTTAGACACAATCCACAGCACAAGGTAGGGCAACTACCTCTGTCATATATAATAGAATAACTTCGATAATGTTACTCACTAAGTGCTGCCATAGTTCACCGGAAAGGGAGGGCACTTCTTGAACGATGATGTGCAAGCATTCGATGCCCCCTTTTTCTCCGTTACGGTTAAAGAGGCAGCTTCCATGGATCCAATGCAGCGATGGACCTTGGAGGCTTCCTATCGTGCGTTGGAAAATGGTGAGAATATAGTCTTCCCCAAAGAAATACGCATTACTTTCCACCAAAATAGTACTGATTGTAAATTGTTACAGCTGGGATTCCCGTTGAACAACTCCGAGGATCTCGGACTGCCGTCTTCTCCGCGTCTATGATCGAGGACTACTCTAGGATGACGGCAAGAGACCCAGACAACATTGAGAGAATGGCAGCAACAGGTGGTACTGTCGCTTGCATCATTCCAAACAGAGTCAGCTGGTATTTCGATCTCCGGGGACCTAGCATTCACGTGAACACAGCTTGCTCGAGTAGTATGTCTGCTCTGGACATGGCTTGCAAATCTATTCGTAGCGGAGATGCTTCATGTGTAAGAATACTATTACCAAAGATCTATATTTTGTGGAGAGAACTGACCTTCTATCACTATTAGGCACTGGTTACAGGTTGCAATGTTATCATGGACCCTGGCATCATTCAATCGTTATCAGATCAGAACTTCCTGTCCCCCGATGGCCTGTGCTATAGTTTCGACCATCGTGCTAACGGTTACGCAAGAGGAGAGGGCGTTGTTGTTCTTGTTATCAAGCCTGTTGCTGAGGCAGTTCGCAATGGTGATACGATTCGAGCGGTTATCCGATCAATTGGGTCAAACCAAGACGGCCACACTCCAGTTCTTACACAACCCAGTGCCAAGTCCCAAGAGGACCTCATTCGTCACGTATATGCTCAGGCGAATCTGCCACTTTGTGACACCCGTTATGTTGAGGCTCATGGTAAGCGTCTTCAAGTTTGATCACACATTCAAGGTCATCAAAATTATCTTCTGATACTCAAAATACCTATAGGCACGGGAACTAAAGTCGGCGATCCCATTGAAATGAAGGCCATTGGGCGCGTATTTCGCAAATATCGCTCCGCTGAAGAGCCTCTCTATATGTAGGCATCAGACATCGGAGACAGATGGCGACTTGATACTGAACTTTTACCAGAGGCTCTGTTAAAGCAAATTTCGGCCACCTTGAAGGAGCAAGTGCCCTGGTCAGCGTACTCAAGTCGATTTGTAAGTGCTGGCCACCTTGTTCCTTGTTTCGAGTAACACCCTCTGGGTACTATTCAAGTAAGCTAACCGCTATATTCAGCCGTTCTTGAAAAAGGAGTTATTCCGCCCAATGCCCTCTTCGAGAAGATGAACCCTGATATTGATAACGACTTTTACAACACAACTGTAGGTCGATGCATGGACCGATTCCGAACATTTAATATAATTATTTACTTATTATTAGGTTCCTACGACAAGTGTTGCATGGCCCAACTCCGGCCTGCGAAGGGTGTCTGTGAATTCTTTCGGGTTCGGTGGCTCCAATACTCACGTGGTGATCGACGATGCCTATAGCTACCTCAACGATCGAGGAATGGTTGGAAACCATTGCACCGCGTCTAAGCCTCATATCAACGGCATAAATGGTAGCAAAGCCCAAACCAACGGGCATCACCAGAATGGAGATAATGTGCTTACCAACGGGAATGGCAATGGCCCCCTCAATGGCCACCATCGAAGCAATGGAACTAACCACGAGACCAAGAATGGCTCTGCCGGCCTCGATCTGCCCAAACTCCTCGTATTCAGTGCTGCTGACGAGAAAGCGATGAAACGTGTGATGACAGCATATGAAGAATATTTTATCAGCAACACCTCCAAACACCGTTCTAAATTGGCCAAACTGGCTTACACCTTATCGGATCATCGCAGCCGCATGCTATGGAGATCATACGCACTTGCCAGTCCTGGTTCAGAGACAGCTGAGCCTTCATTCTCACCAGCAAAAGCAATACGCAGCTCGGCAGATGCGAACCTAGCCTTTGTTTTCACGGGTCAAGGAGCACAGTATGCTGGAATGGGTCACGATTTGTTGCAGTTTCCAGTATATAAAGAGACTCTCCGTAAGATCGATAGCATCTACAGGGGATTAGGTTGCGATTGGTCCATCCTCGGTATGTAAAACTGGATAAATCATGACAGGGTCAAAGCTAATAGACGCTCAGCCATCGAAGATTGTCAAGACCAGATTGATAGTCCAAATTACAGCCAGCCTTTGTCTACAGCTGTCCAGCTGGGTTTGGTGGATTTGCTTAAAAGCTTCGGGCTCGCCCCCAAAGGAGTGGTTGGACACTCGTCTGGAGAAATAGCTGCTGCGTAGGTCAACCCCTCTCTAGTATCCTGATCTGCCGCTGTTAACACCTCGTTATAGCTATTCAATCGGAGCATTGTCTCTCGAGTCTGCCTGCAAAGTTGCATATTTTCGGGGACAACTAGCCCGAAAGCTCAAGAGTGCTCACCAGTCTTCACCCGGTGCAATGATATCCATCAACCTATCGGAAAACGAAGTTTCGAACTACCTCCAGTCAGTAGAAGGAAAGGACATCAATGCCTCTGTTTGCACCGCTTGCATCAACAGTCCTTTAAACTGTACTCTTTCCGGTCCAGAAGACGCTGTTGACTTGATTAAAATCAAGGCAGACAAAGACGGCATCTTTGCGCAAAAGCTCAAGACGGGAGTAGCCTACCATTCTCCATTTGTAAAGGCAATTGCAGACGAGTATTGTGCTCTTCTGGGCACTCTTGAGTGTGGCGAGATGGAACAGATCCCCATGGTATCCTCAGTCTCTGGAAAACGTGTCCTCCCCGCCGAGTTGACCAATGCCCAGTATTGGGTTAACAACATGGTTTCGCCCGTTCGATTCACGGATGCCCTTCAAACGCTAACCCAGGAATCCTCGACATTGAAAGTTGGACTCAGCGGCTTTAGCGACATTATCGAAGTTGGTCCTCACCCTGCGCTCCGCCGGCCAGTATTGGATACAATTGGACAGGAAGGAAACCGCAAGAAGCAAATACGTTACACAGGGGTCTTGCATAGATCACGCCCGGCAGTGGAAACAACTCTGGAGGCTGTAGGGCAGCTCTTTTGTCTGGGCCACCAAGTTTCTATCTCATCTGTCAATCAGAGAACGCCCTCAGAGTCTTCTGAGTTTCTTCTCGATTTGCCCGAATATCCTTTCGATAGAACTCATCGCTATTGGGCCGAGTCACGAATCAGCCGTGATTACAGGCTGCGAGGAAAAGTCCATGGCGAAACCCTCGGCGTTCGAGCATCGGACTGGAATCCTTTGGAGCCTTCTTGGAGGAACTTCCTCACAGTAGAAGCAACTCCTTGGTTCAAAGACCACGTGGTAAGTGAGGGAATTGGAGACTGAAACCCGCGTTTAGTGATTGATTCATTATACTGACTATGGAACGCATTAGGTTGATGGGACAGTTCTTTTCCCCGCTATGGGAATGCTTGTCATGGCAATGGAGGCAGTGTATCAGGCTGTGCCAGAAGATCAAGCTGTGGCAGGCTATTACTTCCAAACGGCGGAGTTCAAGAATCCGGTTATTATTCAGGAGACCTGGGAAGATCGTATCGAAACCCAAATGCGCCTTCGAACAGTCAACTCGCCAAAAGTTGCTGGAGAATCTCAGTGGTTCGAGACAACTCTTTATTCGTATTCCCGAGACAAGTGGACAGAATGTTTCCGGGCCACTCTCAAGGTGGAATATAGAGCAGCGACAGCTTCCGAGGCTAGCAAGCAAAGACTCGAAGCTCATGGGGAAATTCGACACTACTATGACCAGGTCAAGTCATCTTGCAACAACTTCATCTCCCCAGATGCATTTTATCGGGATGCAGCTAAGAATGGTATCCAGTGGGGGCCGACCTTCCAACTCATTCAAGATGCTTTCTACGATGAGAAAAGCAATATTGCCATTGGCAAAGTAGACATATCAAAGGGGAGACATGCCACTAGCAGCCTTGTCCACCCTGCTGTGCTTGACCAAGCGTTCCACATGCTCCGACTGAGCGGAGGGCAACAGCCTTCAGGAAATATTCCCATTCGGATCCAAGGGGCATGGTTCGCTGCTTCCGGATGGCAGTTGCCGCATACCAACTCTATTAGACTGGTTGCAAACTCCAAAGTCAGATCAGCTGTCCATGGACCAAGCACTGGAGAGGATGGAAGCATTCATGCTCTAGCTGATGATGGGACAGTACTATGTTCCATCGAACGAGCAGTGACCTCCACTGTTGCCAGGAATGAAGAAGACGAGGAAAGGAAGCTGCTGTACAAAATCGAGTGGAAACCCCAGCTTAGCCTCATGACGAACGAGCAGCTGGAAAGAGAGTGCCTGTCACAGGTCCCTGCCCGAGATGAAAGCCTTATTTTGAGCAATCATATCAAGCTTGTCAATGTCTTGGGTCTCGTTGCGGGTCGTACACTAAAAACAATAGATGCCTCCACAGTTCCTCAGAAGTTGTCACGCCATTTCAAGTGGCTTGAGGATCAAGTCAGAAATCTCTCGCCAAGTCAGAGAGAGGATGTGGACAATCTTAGCGACGAAGAAGTCGAAGTACGGCTTGTCGAAGTTGAAGAGGCACTCCCAGCCTGGGGAGTTTATATCGCCTGCGCAAGGAAACTTGAAAGCATGCTGGCGGGCGAAGTTGACCCCCTTCAAATTGTGTTCGAGTCCGACCAGGCGAAGGTGTTCTACGAAAACCTATTTCTGAACCTCTGCTCTGACGGACGCTTATTCCCCGTTCTTGACCTGGCTTCTCACCAGAACCCGGCTCTTCGAGTTATCGAAGTGGGTGCTGGAACTGGCGGCGTGACGAGACATCTCTTCAAAGCGTGGGGCGAGCGCGAGAAGCGCACTGGAGCACCCAGCTTTGCGCACTACACGTACACGGATATATCACCGATGTTCTTCGAAAAGGCCAGCAACTTGTGGTCTGACTTGGTGTCCCAAGATCGAATTTCGTTCAAGACATTTGATTTGGGAGTACCAATCCAGGATCAGGGTTTCGAAGCTGGAACATATGACCTATTGGTCGCTGGAAGTGTTATGCATGCCACGCCGGATCTGGAGTTTACAATCCGCAACGTGAGAAAGTTGCTGAAACCCGGAGGAAAGCTTCTTCTCCTTGAAACTATCAAACCAAGTGACATCGCTGTCAACTTTATGGCTGGTCTTGTACCAGGCTGGTGGGTGGCAACAGAAGAGTGGCGAGCCAATTCCGCTGCTGTGGACGAGTCAATTTGGGAAAGATGCCTGCGGAACAACGGATTCTCAGGCAATGACCTTGTTATCCGTGATTACGAGACAGAACAGTGCCATATTATGAGTATAATTGTCACTACTGCCGTTGAGGAGCCGAAGCAGGATGTTCTGAAGGCTACCTCGAGAGTTGTTGTAGTCACCGATGCCACACCGTCCGACCAGCAGACTAACTTGGCCAGGGCCGTGGTAAACAAATTTCAAGGAAATGCGGAGTCGAATGTGTGCAGCTTTACCGCTGCTTCGCTCCAAGAAGCGGTGAAGAATTGGAACGAAGACACTGTCGTTATCTTCGTCGGCGAAGTTAGCAACAGGCCAGTGCTAGCCAACCTGAGCGAGGAAGATTTCTCCGCTTTACAGATTTTGATGAAGCATGCAAAGAATCTGATCTGGGTAACGGGGACACATTCCGATGATGAAAACTATCCAGATTACAGTCTCGTACCGGGATTTCTCCGCACAATTCGCGCTGAGCAGCCAGAGAATCATATCGTGAACGTTGCTATCGAGGATAGAACGAACGAAGAGGACTGTGCAACTATCATTTTGACTATCTTTGATGATGCATTTGGACAGTTACCAAGCAAGGAGTTGGAGTACAGTGTTCAGAATGGACAGATAACAATTGGCCGTGCAGTTGAAAATGTTCCAGCGAACGAGGCTCACCAGGCCCTCGTTTCCGCCCAGCAAAAGATTCTAAGATGGGGAGATGGGCCTGAGCTCCAACTCTCTGCCGGAACACATGGAGATCTCACCTCGCTACGATTCGTCAGGGATGAGTTGGCAGACACGCCCCTCGGCCAGAATGAGATTGAGATCGAGGCTCATGCATGGGGCTTGGGAAGACGAGAACTTGACTCAGCGCTTGGATTGATTGATGAGGATCAGGACATGATAGGTGGCGATTGTGCCGGTATCGTAACCCGGCTAGGCTCTGGATGTTGCACCTCATTCAAAGAGGGAGACCGCGTGTATATGAGCACCAGAGGCAGCATTCGGAAGCATCCTCGTGCTTTGGAAACTTCTGTGGTTCAGATCCCTGATGGTTTATCATTCGAGGAAGCTGCGTCAAAAATCATGCCGAGCATGATTGCCTACCGTGCACTGATTGATATCTCCCAACTTGAGAAGCAAGAGCGAGTTCTGATTAACGGCGATGCCGACAGTCTGGGGGAGTCAGCCATTCGGATTGCTGAGAGACAAGGTGCTGAAATCTTTATCACAGTCACCTCAGAGGAACAAAGGAAGTTCCTAGTAGACAATCTGGGTCTTCAGCAAGACCATGTATACCTCTCTGAGGGTGGCTTTTTCGCCCAGAAGATATCCCGCACCACAGGTGGCCAAGGTGTTGATGTCATCTTCAACCTACTCCCCGGCCAGGACGTATTCCAAGCCTCGCTGAAATGCCTTGCGACAAACGGTCACTTTGTCACTGTAAAAGGCGTGGATACGGATGCAAACATCACTCTTACGTTAAACCAGATGAAAGCAAACGTGTCTTTCGCAACAGTCGACGTGTTAAGGTTAACGCCTAGGAAAACTTCCAAGCTGCTTCAGAATACGGTAGATTTGATACAGGAGAGTTCTTATAGATTCAAAAAAGATCTTGAAGTTTTTGAAGTCTCTGAAATTGAAAAGGCTTTCCAGCAGCTGCAGAGTGGCGAGCTTACTGGCAGGGTGGTTGTGACACCCAAAGCGAATAGCCTAGTTCCGGTAAGAAGATTCCCTTTAAACTTGATTGAAATTCACGTAAACTAACTATAAGATCTTTGAAGCAATTCTCCACCGACGAGAGATCGTGGAAGTTTCTTCCAAATGCATCATACCTCGTAGCAGGAGGCTCTGGAGGCCTTGGTAGAGACATTATCAGATGGATGGTACGGAGAGGCGCACGGCATCTTATTGTCCCATCGCGATCGGGCGCTACCTCAGAAGCCGCAAAGACATGGGTGTCTGACCTGAATGCAAGCGGCGTTAATATCGTCACCCCTCTGTGCGATGTAGCTTGCCATGACGACCTTTCTAAACTATTGGATGAAGTCTCAACTACGATGCCCCCGCTTAGGGGCTGCATCAACGCAGCAATGGCTCTCGAGGACGCCATATTCCAAGACAACATGAAGTTCTCACAATGGGATGCTACTGTCAGATCCAAGGTTCAAACCTCATGGACTCTCCACAAGCTTCTGCCCAAAGATCTTGATTTCTTCATCATGTTCTCCTCGCTCGCTGGAGTAGTTGGTCAGATGGGCAGCGCGAATTACTCGGCTGGGTGCTCGTTCCAAGATGCAATTGTCCGCTACCGCCGCTCACGGGGACTCAAAGCAATCTCTATCGACATTGGCTGGATGGTCAATGTTGGCATCATTGCCGAGAAGTTCACCTTCCAGCGCCAACGTCAGATTGCCAACGACATGCAATTACTCACTGATATCGATCTTCTTGCCCTTTTGACTATGTGCTGCGATCCCGACATGGAATACCCGCAGTTAGAAGAGTGTAGGGGTCAGATACCTTTCGGACTGGATAACCCAAGGAGGCATCTTCTCTTGAACGAGCCGGTGCCTGCCATCTTGGATCGGCCTCTTCTATCAACTTTCTCATACGTTACTGGCAGTAACAAGACCGATAAAGGGGCCAAGGACGATGAGGTTGAGAAGGCAGTAGCCTTGTTCCGCCAATCGTCCGACTCAGCGGAGAGGGTCGCGCTTGTTTTCCAAGCCTTGGCTGCTAGGCTTGGCCGGGCCATGTCAATTCCAGCAAGTGACGTAGAGCCAAACAAGGCTCTATCAGCTTACGGTGTCGACTCTTTGATGGCAGTGGAGCTCAGGAACTGGATTGGAAGGGAGTTGGGTGCTACTGTGGCTGTATTCGACATTGTCGGTGCCATGCCCATCGCCAGCATTGCAGACCTCATTGCAGAAAGGAGCACCATTGGGAAAACCGCAAAATAAAGTCAGCTCCAGTATGAAGTTGGCACAAGAGAATTCCTATTGAACATATACTTGAGGTCGTAGCTATATATCAAAGTGTGGTAGGTCTTTGGAGATTTGCTGGCCTTTGCCTGTTACTTGATTTCCTTTGGCAAAATCTTTTCCCAGCTCACGATAACTTCAGCAGTATCACCATTCTGTTGATAGTATAGTTAGCCAAGAATTACAACGAACAATCATTTTGGAAAAGCGGCAAACTCACTTCGAAGGTGAAAGTCTGAACTGGTCGAAGGATCAGCAACGGGCGGCCGTCTTGCTCCTCTATCGCCACTTTTCGCACCTGGTCTCCCCCAATCCAGTTTGGATCCAAGGAGACGTCGACTGCGGTGCTTAGAAGGTACTCTCCCGCTTCCTCCGTCACCTTGAATGGGCCACAGTATGTCAACATAGCCCTTGCTGCTCGGACCACTTCCTCGTCGGTTGCTTGATACCACAGATCGGATTTATGCGGAACGATAGCCTCAGATGAAGTCATATGAACAGACATATAGCCATCTTGTGTAAATGTGACGTATCCGAGGGGGTTCTTCCCTGCAGGTTGAATCGTTGAAGTGCCTTTCTCGGAAGATATGGTCATATCATATGTTAAAACCTTCCATGTTCCAATCAAAGCTCTCTGTAGGTCAGCCATGTTGAAATCAGTGAGATAAGTTCCGATAAGGCACGCAAATAGGAAGATAAAAAGAAGAGTCTTGGAAAATCAGTATCTCTAAGCGGGAAGTCGACTCTTATATAAACTCAAGGCGACGAGAGATGACTAAGTCGGTGGAGTATAGTAGACCCCGAATCCCTCGTGTAGAGCAATCAATATTAGCGACAGGGATTGTCATAGTCCTCCTCCCTGGAATTTAACTTGATGGAGCAGGTAAAAAAAGGTTCAAATTGTCGCCACTCAACATACCCCAGCCTCCATCACCTACAAGAAGACTAGCAGGGAGAAAAAAAAAAAGAACTCCCATTCAGCATAAAGAACATCTAGTTTTCCTGCCTCTTTAGTCAAAAGTGCAGCAACATATGATGACAGCTCCTGTTTGAGAATAATGAGGTTGCTCCGTTTCTTGGCTGGGAAAGTCTTTCAATTACCTTTGAGTGTTTCCTCAGATAGTTTTTGAAACATAAGGTTGAATCAAAGGCTTTACGGTCCAGATCATTACTCCAGCTTGTTGACATAGATTATCTGGTTTCTTCACTCGCAGCTTATGACAGTCTTCAACATATGATTGATCAGAACAGTGGACAAAAGAATACTACGAGAAATGGCATCGGAGCTTTGAAGAGACACCTGAAAATGTATATCAATATACATGCTAATAAAATATTGCGATAAGAGCTACCAAGTTTTGGGTGACCTATTAAAATGGCTGCTTGGAGCCTTCCTCGCTATCAAGTGAGAACACTACGATGGCTTGATTGATTAAAAGGTTCCCAGATGGCCGTTAAAATTCATCTGCGTCAGACTCGCAGTCGTAGCCTTCATCGACATCCTCAGAGGTGTATCCGTCGCCCTCCGTACCACTGTCATAATTGCTCCGGCTGACCTTTCTCTTCTTATTACGATGTCCCCTCTCATTTCCATCCTTCGGGAGATTCTGTAACTCGGGCATGTCATAGACAGAGTCGGGGATTTCAACGTCTCTGGGTGCCGTGATAAGGCCAAACTCGCTGCACAACCCATACTCACCACTACTTCCGTAAAAGCCAACAATTTTCTGACCATCATCTGGGACTTCAGATTGAAACACGTTAGACTAACCCAAATCAAAATATAAGCAAATTGGGGAAGACATACCCAACGGCGTAATAGTTGAACCGTTTTTGTTCAAGGCACCAATGGCCTTCCCATTAGAAAGCACCATACGCAGGCCAGATAGAGAACTCCCTCCGTGGTGTGCAACCAAGACCTTGGCCACCTCTACGTTCCTTGGGATTTTGATCTTCCGAGCTTGGTGCCCGCCCATGTCAGGATCCGCCCCATGTCTACCGCGAGGGCCGCACGGAATCTTGGTCCCATCTTCGAAATACACCTCAGCCCCGTCAAGCGAACAGCCGACCCTCACGTCGATCTTATAGGCCCTCGACATGGAGCCTTGCTGGTTCCTCTTCTTGAGCATGACTACCCATCGCCAGTCGGACCCGTCAGTCTCGGGTTGGCCGACGCCCTTCTTACGAAGTCTGATGCCAGACCCGGGGATAGGGATGTAAGTTCGGCTGGACAATAGCGACCACAAGGGAAAGTTGGTGTGCTTTCCGTTCAAGCTCAAGATCCGAAGCTCTAATGGCTTTTTCTTGTCGAATCTCTGTTCCAGCTCATTCACATTGAAGGCTAATTCTTTTGTTGGGTTTGAAATGGGCGCGGTCTCAACGTCTTCTCCGTTGAGCTTAGCGGCGGCAATGCCAGCTTCGCATCGTACTATGAGACGGATAGGGTCACTGTCGTCATCCACGATGGTAGTTGGACTGGCGGAGCTCCGGGGAGTATCCGAAGGGAGCTGGAAATGAGGTAGATTATAGAAGCGCAGCATGTCTTCCAAGTCCCAGTGACACTGGTGATTGGTCTCGTTAGTGATGGGAATCTCATCCTGTCGCTTTAGATGCCCACTATAAGCGATGGTGGAGAGAAAGCACTTGGTCCAGTCCCGCGAACAGCCTCGAGCCATGATACCGGTAGTATGTGGAGCAGAAAAGGCGTGCCCGACTTCATGGAGAAAGGCGCCCTGACCAACAGCGCAGGCCTCCCAGTTTGTAGCACATTCGCCATTGTCATTACCTACTGTATCTCCCGGCAAGGTTGTGTCCAAGAGACAGGCGGGGACTTCCTCGATGAACCTTGGCCACGAATAAGCGAGGTGGCTACCAAAGATACCAAGAGATAAGCCATCTGGATTATGCGCCCCGAGGGCGGCGTGACCTAATATCATATTCTTCTGTTGATCAAACACCGAATCCAAAATTAGGCCGGCAACAACGGGACGAGAATGCGACTGGAACGGCGCGCCGTGGGCCTTGAGAGCGTTGGCAAATATTCTGTGTAGCGCGTCCCTGTCCTGACCCTTCTCGTTCTGTTGTGCAATATTCGCATCTCGAAGTTCAGTAACTGTCTTCTCTGTTCGGATAATGTGGACTTTGATTGTTGAGCCCTTTGCATTGTTGCTCTGCGTATTTCTCAAAAACTGTTGGCTCAGAGTATTGCACCCCCATTCATCCTCGAGCCGAAAAGTGCGTCGACCAAGACCAGCAGCCCGCATCTCCTCAGCTGTTAGAGCCTGCCACATGCATGCGGCCATTCGCATCTTGGCTACCATGGCGCTCAAATCTGAGTGTGCGGAAGAAATGGCCCCAAACTTGTTTGGGGGGCAGTCTACCAGGAGAGGGGAATCTTTCGCTACCATGATAGCGAGGTGAAGAGGAGGAACGTTTGTGAGAGGGATATAGGTGAGGGAGAGCTACGCATTCCTAGTCAGAATTAAGAGCCGCTGGCATGTTTCTAGAGGGTAAAAGACTTGCCTTGGTGGTATGTTCTCCATCGCCAGTGCTCAACTTGACGATATTCTTGCCTGGAGTCAAGAGGATCAGGCATTTGAACCAGCCTCCACATAGAGGCCAGCGGTGAGATGGAAAAGTTTCAATCCCAACCTCATTTGCTGTGTTCACTTGCACAAAGGTATCTTGTTGGTTAGATTCTTCGCACTGGCCAGTAATAAGAAGACACCTTTGGTAAATGTCCTCACCATCGTTAATGTTGTGAAGCTTAAACATGTTGTAAGTGACTGTAGTAACAAAAACTGGAGAATAACCGAAGAGCATCGGAAAACCGCAACCGATGCTAGCACCTTTATACATACCTCACCGTGTATTTAGAAATGTAAGATGCTGCCTGGATGTTCCTATAATCTTGGCAATAGAACGGAATTAGTGCGCTTTGATGTGAGCCTGCTAACGGCGTTTCTACATGGCACATGGGGGAACTGTGAATTTGGGACCGAGTTATCCGTACGAAGCAATTTACCGAGACAGAATAGTGGGTATATTTACGAGGCAGCCTGCAAAGAATTACCAGGGTCGTGCCATATCCCTGGTCGTTCCTAGGCAGCCGGCTCCGTTTGATTCCACGGGCTGAGTTGATTGGCCAGAACCAAGCTGACTGGGGCGCCCCTATCTTCGACTGGCTTATCGGCAACGTTGCCAACAAGAACGTACAATAGTGTGTTGAGTGCTGATAATAAGCTCAAGGCCATTCTTAAACATACCATATTCATCAACAAGCCATATATATTTGGGACTGAGGAATTGGTGATTTCAACTTGTTGGCGCGGCTGTGCGTACTTGCTTGTACAAAGCTTGTATTGAGTAATCCGATGGTTCAACGATAAGTACTTGTCGACTCGATATTAAACAAAGTATCTGGCTCAATGATATGGGAAAGGAGCACATTTATCCTTGTTATTTAAAATGGCTTATATAAACCCTGTTTGCCTTTTAGGAACTGCTGCAACTATTGTCTGTATCATATCAGTTAAGTGTAAGGCCATGGTAAAGTAGGTCTTGTTTGATCCTCAGGATATAGGGTAGCTTGCCAAATTCGACAACCACGCTCGTCGCAAATTTCGCGATTTAATGCTTGGACCAGGTACACTATACCATTATAATGTCAAGGTTACCCGCAATTTTGCATTTTGTTTGTATATAAGTCTCATCTCATCGGTTCACTTGACAAACTGCTAGTGATCTAGGCACTAAATGTTTCTAAAGCTAAAGTCTACAGTTAATAGTGAGCTAAAAATAAAGGAGATGTATCTTTTAATCGAGCTAACAGTTTATGTATAAGTAAATTGCCAGAAGCGGTATAATCTTCCTTGAAGCGAGAGAGAAGAGGGTGCTATCAACACGAATGGTTACGATATCGCGACTGAAGCCAGGTTGTCCTGTCGTATAGTATAATCTTCCACTTATAGACTAGTCGAAGGAAAGTGAGAATAGTCAAAAATATTTGAATCAGAAGATCGTACGAGGTAGAAGAAGTAGTCAATTAAAAAACACGCACCCAGTTAATTTTGGTGAAAAGTCTGACAATGGGAACCATCGCAATTTTATCTCCCTGTACTATGACCTCGCTAGCTGGCCCTGTCAGCCCTCCCTCATTGTTCTAACCGCTAGATTGTTTGTCATCACATCATAGCCATTCTTGCCCAGACCCAACCTTAAGTATATCCTTCATTCAATTCACCAAGGCTTAAAATTCGTTATCAGGCCAGTATCAACCTTTTCCACTACAGATTGAAGATGCCGGATTCCATGCTTACGCAGTTGCTTGAGTATGGTTAGTAGGTAGGCATTAAGAGGAAGTGGAACTTAAAATGCCTGGCTTAGAAAGAACGAAGTATTTGCTTACCGTTAAGCTGAATGGTGACCCACTGATAGGAGCTTTATTTTCGCTCTCTGGCTGTGATTCATCCTCACATTGAAACGACACTTCGATGACATTCTGTTCCTCTTCGTCCTCAATGTCGAGGGTGAATCTAATTGCTTTCTCAAAGCGGATACCGTTGCATGAAGCATCACCTTCGTTCAATAAGTCCTTCCGTGGGCTTTTATTTAGTTTACCGCGCATGAGACAGAACGCAGTATGTTTCCTTTTCAATAGTCCCTGAAGCAGTTCTTCAAGCTTTGCCGTAGAACCCGTTGTAGTCTTATCGAGGATACGGCATCGTATAGTGCCCTCAATAATCACTGCCTTTCCAATTGAGGAATAATCAAGCTTTTCCATGTCCCAGTAAAAGAGCGATGCTTTCAGTCTGGTGGCAGCCTTGGCAAGAAGATCGACGTCAGAGACGGAGAAATCATAGGAAGAAACCAGTTGTTTCATTTCTTGAAATCTCGTTACTGAATCATATAAATCGAATTCGTGATTTGAGCATTTGACATGCAACCGAATTTCACTACCGTTTTGCTCTTGAGCAGGGTCTTTGTGGTTGTTCTGTGATTCTTCCATGTCCTCAATCTCAGCGTGGTATTTTTCCTTTAGTTTTCTCACCCAGGGCTCAATGGTTGAATCATAAACTTTCGATAGTTCCTCTGCGATATTCATCTTCCCAGAGCCAAGAGATATTACTACGTCCACATTAGGATTCTCAGGCCAAATGCGTTGTATCTCGTCTCGTGCTTGAGCTGTTGGATTGTTGTGAAACAAACCACCATCAAAAAGGTCATCCTTGTCGCTGGATTGCTTGAAAGGCGGGAAGTAGTAAGGAGAAGCCCAGGTGGCTCGGGACCTAGTAAACATGTTAGATAGTCTGCCACCGAAAGCCTGGTTGTACGAGTGGGGTAATACGCAGCCCATGTTGGTCTTCGTGAGTCAAGGTACGTCTTGTTATCTCCATAGTTGTAGTTGGCCAGAAGAAACGCCTTCTCGCTTTGGCTCACTGTCACTGCAACCTTCGTTGGGTTCAAGGGTGCTGTATTAGATAGACGGAGACCGAAAAGATATGTTTCTGCGTCTGAGATAGAACGACATAACTTTTTATTGAATATGCTTCCGTCGTAATAGCTTTCTGGCCCCGATGCGAACCATCGAAAGAGCCACAAAGGAAAGTTTCGAGGCACGAGCCCCTCATCCAGTAGGTGAGAAAGCTTGGATGATGCCGTTTCAAGGTTCCAAGTATGGACACCTAGTCCAATCGCAATATATCCGCCTGGGGGAAGATTCTTTATTAGCTTTCGAGCCTAGATCTCACTTGGATTGACCACCAGAGTATTCTGCAATCTCACCTGCGTTGGTGCCAATAATGAAATCAAAGAATTTGGCAATCGGAATGCCCAGCCCGATCTTCTGCTCGAGTCTGCTCAGAACTTCCAACTCTATGATTCCCCGAGAGCCGCCCCCGCCGTCTAGTGATAAGACTCTCACACCTGCTAGTGGGGGTTGTAAGGCAACGGAGACCGGCCAACTGTCAACTGGCTCTGCAGTACCACAAACAAAGCATTTGGTATGCAATGCAACATGAGGAGAATTGGGGTCCTGGCCTTCGTCCTGGAATCGATCGATGCAAACTGCACAAATATAATGGCTGCACGGAAGACAAAACTCTGGTTTTCTTATAAGACAACCGAAACACACGGGAGAAAGCTCTGCTGGGGGTGAGCATTGAGCTGCCTTTGAGAGCAGTTTGTTTTGGTAAGCCGATTGTAATGTACGCGAATGCTCTTTCACTAGAAACCTTTGCCGGTTTTGTGCCAGTTTGTTATTGGCTTCTGAGATTAGCTTTCGAGCCTCTGCAGCAACCATCTCCAGAAGTTTCCCTGGTGTAAAATTGCCGGGCTTGAAGTCCCCATCGCTAAGAAGTTTTCCTTCCTTATTCTGGTGCCCTCTGAGATGCCCCGTGCGGTTGTTAACACATCTCACCCCGTCCGAATTAGTGAAAGCACAGCAAAGACTGCGGTCCAAGAATTTCTGGGCACCTGCATGAATATCGTCCTTCAATTCCTGACCAAGAATAGCATCTGGTAAAGGGATTAGTGCCGGGTTGGTGATTGCCTCGATGGCGAGTGACCCGGCTATCGCATTAGCTGCAAACTCAAAACGGGTTTCAACTTCCTCCCTGAGTAGGATATCGAGAAATACCCCAAGATGATCACTGGCAGAGCTGGGTAGTTCCATGCGTTGGATACTTCTGTTGAAATCAAACGCTTCCGATCGTCCACTTGCTAAATGTTTGAAAGCATGATGAAAGAGCGTTTGCAATTGTCCAGAGTCGAGACAAGCCCAATTCTGTTGGCGCTGCAGACTCACCGACCCGGAATGATTTACAATTTGTCTCCCGAGCTCTCGGTAGGAATTCATTACTTGTTCAGGGGTAGATACCGGAAAATCGTTATAGTGGGTTCGGGGTATGCAACAAATTTGAAACGAGGAGTAGTAGAGGTTAATGAGCTCTTTGAGGGTAGAGATGTTATGGTCAGTCTGAGAGTCTTATTAGTTTTCCGAAAAATAAGTATGGGAAAGAAAATGGTGATGCGAAACTGGCATTAGTGTTGCGCGGAATTGACCACAGCGACCTCTGTGCTAATCGGGAGTTTTCATAATAACTTACTCTGGCCTTGTTCATCAAGCCTCCAAGAAAATGGTCATTCTTGGCTTGCTGCTCCATTACAAGATAGACTTCTTCCTCCAGACTTCCGTGACTATCGGTTTTAGAAGAATCCCAGGACGAAGGATCCCAGTTGTTGATGATTATGATTGCTGAGGGGATAGAAGATTGGTTCACCACGCGACTAGAGGCTTGGCTCCATTTCAGCAATCTCGTCACCGCATCGCATATAAGCCTAGTCTGTTCTACCACCAAACATATCACATCACTGAAGATATAAAGAAAGCGAGGGTAAATATCCTTTGCCACCTGAGTCGAGCTAGACGTATCATCAGTGCTGCTCTCTTCGACGCGGTAAGCTCGATATCGAACACTGTTTGAGTACCATCGTTTCTGAAACTGGGCTGCAACAGACTCGGTCCCGCCGAAGCCCTCGCAGTCAACATAGAGGATTGGACTGCTTGAGCTGAAAGTTTGGGGGTCTGCATATAGATTTACCTCACCCGTTGTGGATTTGCAAGGAGTGTCCGGTTTGCCAGGTATTGGACTATCATCTACATTCAAGTCCCCATCGCATCGAGCGGCCATGAGACCTCTAACTATATGCATTCATGACTTGTCAGCAACCTTTGCCGGAAGTTGATATAACCTTTTGCTCGAGACTTACTGATGGTTGACTTGCCAACGCCGGTTTGACCGATGAAAGTAACGAATCTTGGGAAGGTCTGGACATGCTTAGACTCGGCGCGTGAATTCATTAAGAGGTGCTCAACGCGCCGTGTTTCGATAAGCCACAAAAGCTTGTCTTTTGGATCTTGCTTCACCCCAAACCATTTCGCACTTTCATCTTGCTGGAAGAGCGTCTCCCTAGATAGCCCAGTCCACTTCCCCAGTCTTCCCAACGTCCATTTGACAGCAATCTGATGCTGAGGATCAATTTCTGGTTTATGCCCAGACCTATCTCTGTGTGCCTGTATGCATATGTAGCAGAGCTTCCAATCGCAGCCCGAACAATGATAAAGCTGTTCGGACTTGGCGCAAAAGGGGCAGGTGCCTTTCATGATTGATCGAAGTGTTGTAGACTCAAGAACGGGGTTGGGGAATCTGGGACTTTGTGGTCCTTCTCTACCATTTTATGCCCGAAATATTGTAGGCGATTCCTACTCTATCACTGCCCAACAAATCATTGATGCCCAACCATTGCGACATGTCGCATCCCAATTGGTTGAGGTACAGCATTATCTCAGTGCGGCCAACTGGGCTTGAGTGGCACCAACCGTCATATGCAGTCAGCATGTATAGTGCCAGACCTCAAAGGTAGTAGTTGCAACGTAAGTATCTGCTAACGCTTTGAGGAACAAGGCACTGCTTTCTAAATATCTGTCACTAAAAGTGCGCTCCTAAAGTAATTGCGAGGGCTTGTATGCTAACTCTGAAATGGATCAGAAACGTTCATTCTATCTGTTCAGTTGGAAAATGCTCTAGACGCTTGCTAATATAATATTGTCTTATGATCTACATCATAGCACGTCACTCCCGGGCCGAAAAGAAGTGGACAGCCAAATCAAATGCAACTCTGTGGCTGGCTAAAGGGATACACGTGGCAAAATATTACTATTCCATGGTCATGAGACTGATGACCTCTTAGACTGGCTGATCGCATGAGAATTGACATATCCCCACTCAAACCATCCTATATGCAATTTATCTTAAGTTGTCTAAATCCTGATTTCCGATATCTGCCAAGAGAAATATGCATACACTTACTGTAACGTATACTATATGCAAGTAGGCCACCCAAACAAAACATCTACTAATGAACTAGCGTTAATGCAGACACTGCACGATCTCTTCAGTAACCTCATGTTCGTGACGGGCTGGGTTAATCTATTCCTCCTGGAAACGATGGAAAAGATTTTTTCATTTGGAGGTCCTCCATTTCAATTATTGCTCGGCCTATTGACACAAATCTTGAACTCCCTGGACCAGTCAGTTGGCCTTCAACACTAGGTCCTTCCTCCACTTCTTGAGGGTCCAGAGAGAAGACATGTGTGAATTCGTCCCTCTGCGTAACTACTAAGCATTTACTTACCCATTCCAAGGATAGCATATAGTTTCTAACGCGTGAATGCCAAAAATTTGACTACGATGAAAGCCCAGCAGCCTCGAGGAATCAAGCTAAAGACCATACCGCCGTCTAGTCATATGGAGGTGGATAGGAATAGCAAATCGTCAATTCGAGCTTCAGGCTGTTGGATTCCACACTAAAGAATGTCAAGGGGTGGTGAATATCTGTCTCCAGTGGGAAGGCGTGTATCGCCCTCGGCTGTGTTGACTCATCGACGAAATGATAATATGCGACCGCCTAGGTCACAGGCTCGGACTTCTTTCGCTCTACGACGAAAGTTGGGAGAAGTTTTCTCGGCCGAGGCGTTTAATTATGGTGTATCAGCCGATTCTTTGGTAATGATGGTGTATGAACAATGCTTAGAGTAATATCCCGATATCCCCGATACTACGGAATATCATACTGTTCTGTGTTTTGGTCGGGATATTCGGAAAATGTCAACACTTCTATAAAAGGAGTGACTTTTCCTTGCCGTAAGAGCACTTAACAGGTGTCATCAAGGAAAATAAAGAACAAGAGTTCAACATCTTTTTCTGATTACTTATCAACTCCGTTTCTCGGAAACAACACTAAGACAAGGACAAAATGAGCGCTGATAATCTCAAAGCGGGCGATTCGATTGATTTTGAATCAATGAAAGCCTCGATCAATTTTGATAATTTCCTATCGGCCGGTGCCATCGATACCAAAGCCCAGGCTCTCCTCCGTCCCAACTCGAAGTTGGAGCACGCACTCACAAACTCCGCTGCCAAGGGCCTGCCGCCTATCAGCGTCCTGCCTCTTGCAGGTCAATACCTCTCAATTCTCACAAAGCTCATTGGAGCCAAGAACGTCCTCGAGATTGGCACTCTGGGCGGCTACTCCTCCATCCGCTTCGCCGAGGCGGGCGCCAAAGTGACGAGTGTGGAGATGAACCCGAAGCATCACGAGGTTGCTGTGGAGAATGTTCAAGGGCTTGACGTTGACGTGATTCTGGGTTCTGCCCTTGAAGTTCTCCCGAAACTTGCAGAAGAAGGGAGGAAATTCGATTTGGTATTTATCGACGCAGATTGGGATCACCACTGGGAGTATTTCGACTGGGCTGTGAAACTTACGCGACCTAATGGATGCGTATATTTGGATGACGTTATACCACCACTCTTCAAATCAGGCAAAGTGGAGGATGAAGCAGCATCGGTTTTCACAAAGATCGGGCAGGATGAGCGAGTGGAAGCTACGCTTGTGCCGCTTGTTGCTACTCACCCTCTCGTTCCGACACCTGTTTTCAATGGTTATGTTCTAGCCCGTGTGAAGGAGTGAGTGTAGCTCTGCTATCTATCCAACATTGCGACGCGACATTGTTGCAAAGAGTATTTACAATTCCGCTCTTGCTACTAGAGATAGGTGTTCGGTTTCCTAGCATATCTCGAGTGTATAATACCAAAGCATTTTCTACCTCACAATAACTAATTTAGCTATCTTGGTGAGGGTATTGCCATTCATCACATAATTTGGAGCCGTTAATCAAGCTGAAGCGAACGTTGCATCTGGAACACGAACCCGCCATGTTTCACACAAAAGTTGAACCATTCAACAAAGATAACTGACTGCTGGTTGATTCGTTTCTGATGATTTACTCTTAGCCGTGCCCTTGAAACAAGCTGGATATCGTCGAGACTAGCATATATAGTCATAAACAAGCTGAGCCACGGCAAATTTCTCTTCCTTCTCCACCAAAATTCGAACACAGTAATACCTCTCATCATTAACCAATCTAAAGCCAGTGACCTGCGTTCCCTTCCACCCCTTATCCTTGCTTTCCGTGTAGGTTACCATTAGCTTGCTGTCTTTTCCATCAAGAAGCCAGCCTTCCCGCAAATACTCATTTTCAAACTCGTTGGCCTGTGCCCATCCGTGCTGCTTGGTTGTTTTGCCCCAGAACATTGTCTTCTCGTCGAGAACTTTATCATCCAGGATCCGGACATCAGTGGTCTCTGCAACGCCAGATAATCTCTGAACTGTCTCGACACACGTCACAGTCTCCTGCTCGCTGTCCGGATCTTCCGAAGGGAACACGCTCTGTCGGATGGTGTAGCTTGGACTCGCAAGCTTTATAGCGGCCCGTGCAAAGTAAGGCAGTCCCTGAAGGCGCAGAACTTCATCGATAGACTCAGAGAGCTTCTTGTTCTGTTCAATAATTTTGTTAGAAAAGTGCCAGGTTTGTACGGCGACCTGTGGTCTCCCTCCTCACAGCCATGTTGAACTGATACAAGGGCTTACTTACCATAGCCCACTCACCATCAAGGGTATGGAGGGTCTTGGAGCCTGGAGCGGCCATGATTCGATGTAAGTATCTTAAAAGGGCAAGTAATTATTATGGAGAGAGTAGTAACTTCGTCGTAGTGAGCTGTATTTCATTAAGTCCATGATGGAACGGGAAACGTGGCCAGTTACTAGTTACGGGAGTGGACTGAAATGAGATCTATTCACATACCAGTTGTTTTACCTTTGATTGGTGGTGGGTAGAGGTGTCAAGCTAGGGCGGGCGAAACATTGAATTCTGCAGCGTCAAATTTTCATGGATTCTTCTATAAGTAAGGAATAACGAAAATTCCACCATCACCCTGAATTTGTCTCAAGTCCACAGTCGTCATGGAACGCTACTCCCCGTGTAATTACCTACGGCTTTATCGAAAATGCCCCATAGCATGGATCAAGATGATATTATATGGAACTTTATCTCTTTAGATACCAGGGCAATAGAGGGCTACCATCACATCAATAGGAGAATGACTAGCTCTGATTGACAGACTCAAACGTACTAATTGCATGTTTTTTTTCTCCCCTTAAGAAATTCTATAGCCTCACAGGGATGTAGGTTTGTCCTCCACTGTCTCCACCTTTATATTGATTATGGGGTGGTCAGCACATTCGAGGCCAGATTTTTAAGCCAATGGCTGCTTCCAAGTTAAGACATAGGGAAAGAAATTACTCTAAGGCGTATGGTCTTTGCTGGGCACGGAAAAGCCAGACAATCTTGTGCATCGCATTCAACGCCGTATGACTCAGGAGTAAGAGCGGTATGCCGAAATACCCAAAAGATGCCCCCAGTCATAGTTCCTAATAAAAAATGAGGGTAGTGTGTAGCAGGGTATCCCACCTATACCTACGAAGAATGTAAAGGCTCGTGTGTTGAGCAACCCCTGCGTAGCACTAATCTGAGCACTCTTCTCTCGATCTTGAAGCTGCAACTCTCGCATCTCGAATACAGCTTCGTGGGCGAGGGCATTGTCCTGCCTCCTTCAGCCAAAATAGTGGCAGGTTATGGACAACATAAAGGAATCAGCTGGATGCTGTATGCATACTGACTCGGTGACAGGCTGGCTCATCAAAATCAGGTCGTCACGCGCCCGGCTGAGAGATTTATAGGGGCATTTCGTGATGTGGCCTGTAGTTTAGCTGATATGACTATGATTGTTTAGTGGAAGAGGGACACCCTCGCAACTGGAATACACTGACTTCACTCTTCGCGGTTGCGTGAGAAGTTATGGCAGTTTCACAAGCGGCGCAGGGGAGTTTCTACGTCGCCATTATTATGATGCCCCAGCGAGTGGCATCCATGACCAATACTTGGTGTGATATTTGTCCCGTGTACTTCTAGAGGCGTCCACAGCCATAGGTGGTCACCTATTATTATTGGCTGGATGGCAAAATTGAACTTCATGTGTAGTATTGCTACCCAACTACGTCATAATACACACCTATGTATGTAGGCGCATGCATGTGGTTATCTTAGGAATACAGCCCACAAGTCAGCTGGGCTGAGCAGAACATATTAGGCCAATAGATTGGCTCCCAGCATTTGCTTACGCCTTCTTGTGCATCGATATCATGCCATAGCACAGCCCCGCTCGCCTCTATTCGGGCTTCTTCGACGTTCATTTCTTCTCCTGAGCACCATCCTGGGCTTGACAGGACCCTCCCTCTCGGTTATCCCCCGATCCTAAGTAATGCCCGATATACGAAAAATCTTTCGGCGGCGAGAGAAGAAGCCGTCGAGCGTGCTGTCAGCATCTGCGCCTCTGGCGACCTCTGTGCCTCCAATCTCCGTCTCTTCGATTGTGCCTCCGGTCTCCGTGCCTCCGACCTCTGTGCCTACAACGTCAGAGTCTCTGAATCGAAAGAAGGTACTCCCATTAGGAATCAAGGCTCTACACTGCCCAGAGCCCTGCGACGTTGAGTATGGATCGCACGCATTCAGAATTGGTACCGATGTTTAGTTACCGTAATCTTGCTAACGCTTGTCTCAACTTTAGCATCGTATTCATACACGGGCTATCTGGCGACAGAGAGAAAACATGGACCGGCCTCAACGAAACCGAGCCCTGGCCCAAGACGATCCTTCCAGACCGGCTTCCAACGGCCCGAATCCTCGTTTTCGGATATGATGCCAAATGGCTCAAAGATTCATCGTCGAGGAATAGAGTCCAGGAACATGCATCAAACTTATTGGCGTCCCTCGGGCGACATCGAGACGAGGACAACACGGTAGGCTTGACGAACGCCTATAACGAGTCCGTCTATTAATATCGTACAAATAGAGCACCCGACCAATTATTTTTGTCTGCCATAGTCTGGGAGGACTTGTTTGCATGGATGTGAGACTTCCAAGATTTCTGTTGCTTCCTCTTCCACTTTATTTACAACCTGTTTCAGGCTCTAGTACTCTCAGAACAGCAGGGGGGGCAACACCATCTTCCCAAGATACACGAGCAAACTATTGGCATTCAATTTCTAGGCACTCCCCACCAAGGATCAGACCTCGCTCCCTGGGCTAAGCTTGTTTCACGCTGCCTTTTCCCCATGAGACAGACCAACAGTGACATCACGGGAGTACTGCGACAGGATTCCGAGGAGCTTGCTAGAATCCAACATAGTTTCCATTTAAGGCTTCAACTACGGCCTCAACTTGGACTACCCGCAATATCCATCACATACTTCTTTGAGGAGCTACCCACGCCCCATCTCGGAGTGGTAAGCAAACCGATCACGCACCGGCATCTGACAAATTTCAGACTTTGTTCTTACTTCTCTCAACAGATTGTCCCTAAAGAGTCAGCCACTAGGCCTGGTTGCAACAATATCGGCATACATGCAAACCACTCCAACATGACTAAATTTGAGGATGCAAATGACGATGGCTTTCTAAAAATTAGTGGCGAGCTCCGTAGATTCATCGAGGTTGCAAAGCAAGCCAACCCCAATGCCCGACTAGATGTAGACGAGCAGGCTAGAAGACCTTATAAGTATTTTCGAAGCCGGGGGTTCTCCTTCACGATATACTAAGAGGGAACAGTCACAGTACCTTATTCGAGCAACGAGAACTTTATTGGACGTATAGATATCCTCCGGCAACTGGATTCATGCTTCGATCTGAGCAACATCGATCGTACCTGGCAACCAAGAATAGCCCTGTACGGGCTCGGAGGTATCGGGTATGGAGTCCGCGTGCTCCTGATGAAGACATCCCGCTAATCATGAACAGAAAAACACAAATTGCTATCCAGTTCACGTACTGGCTGCGACTTCATTTCCCTGACGTGGCTGTGTATTGGGTACATGCAAGCAATGCTGATCGCTTCCGTCAGTCTTTTACTTCGATCGCGCAAGATTGTGGCATTCCTGGTCTAGATGATCCTGAGAATGATGTGTTGCCATTAGTCAAGGCTTGGCTAGGGAAGAAGGACAACGGACGATGGCTTATGGTGATAGACAATGCCGACGATGAAGCCCTATTTACAACGCATCAGCAAACTTCAGCATCTTCTTCAAGCAGTAGTGGGAACTTGGGAGGTTTTATTCCCGATTGCGCGAATGGAAACATACTGATAACAACGAGAAACAAGAAAGCCGGGTCAAGACTTACAAAAGGGAAACAACTGATTGAAATTGGCAAAATGGACATCTCAGATTGCGTAAAACTGTTGCATCTTCAGCTTGACGACTCTGCATCTACAGAATCCATCCGCCGACTTTCCGAACAGCTCGAATATATCCCTCTTGCTTTGGTCCAAGCGGCAGCCTTCATAAGAGAAAATGCCGTATCGATTGATTACTACTTGGAACTTTTGATGAAAAGGCCGGTCGATCTCCTGGGCGAAGAGTTTGAGGCCGTGGGACGAGATGAAGAAAGTTTACACGCCGTTGCTGCAACTTGGATGATTTCCTTTCAACAAATTCAACAGCGAAACTCGCTAGCCGGAGAGCTCTTGTCAGTGATGTCATTCTTTGATCGTCAAGAAATTCCCCGTGTATTTTTGCTTGATTACTATGAGCGCCAAAACGACGGAAAAGATGGAGCCCTCGAAGTTACAAAAGCCATCGGCAATTTACTAAGCTTCAGTTTAATCAAAGAGGAAGCTAGTCAAAATATTAACATCCACCGACTTGTGCAAATGACCACACGGAAGTGGCTCAGCAATCAGCATCATGAAGATGCTTATCAAGGGGAGGCACTTTTAACAGTGTTGAAATTGTTCCCAAATGGACGAAATGTTGAAAATTGGACCACTTGCACCGCTTACCTCCCACACGCTCAAGTGGTCAGAGGTTTAACATCATCGAGGAGGAACAGAGAAAAGAAAAGGGCAGATCTTATCACAAAAATAGGGACTCTTTTCCGCAAAGAAGGGAGATGGAAGGAGGCTGGAGAGGCACATGAGGAAGCAGGGACAATTTATAGAGAACTATTTGGTGAGAAATACCGTAAAACGCTGACCACCATGGATAATTTAGCCTCAACCTTCCGGAATCTGGGGCGACTGGAGGAAGCCGAGAAGCTGCAAATCAAGGTCCTAGAGCTATGCAAGAGGATTCTTGGCGAGGAACACCCTCAAACACTGAAGACTATGGGCAATTTAGCCTTAACCTTCGTCGATCTGGGGCGACTGGAGGAAGCGGAGAAGCTGCATTTCAAGGCCCTAGAGCTACACAAGAGGATTCTTGGCGAGGAACACCCTGACACACTACAGAATATGAATAATTTAGCCATAGCCCTGTGGTATCTGGGGCGACTAGAGGAAGCTGAGCTACTGCAGATTAAGGCCCTAGAGCTGCAAAACAAGGTTCTTGGCGAGGAACATCCTCAAACACTAAAGAGTATGAGAAGCCTCGCACACACGCGGAGAAAGTTGGACCGACCAAATGAGGCGGTAGAGATGATGAGAGAATGCATGGCGGTCCAGAAAAGAACTCTTGGCGGAGATCATCCTCGAACGCTGGCATCCATCGAAACTTTAGGATCTTGGCTTTCTTCTCCGATGGTTAGAACCAATGCGCAACAAGAAGAGCATGCTTAGGGACACTTTTTGTACTGGATAAAGCGAGCAACGAAACTAGGTAGCTTAGTGATTTTCCTGAATTGGGCTTGGTTTTTCCCGATATTATCTGCAATAGGTGAAGGTTCAGGAGCTGGATTGTCAGGCGACAGCTGTCTAGGATTGATATTTATGCTGAAGTCGATCAAGATATGCGACCAGATAAATATATTACTTACTATAGTAGGGTCCCAATGCAGGTTATACTTACGGAATTAAAATTCTTTAGGTCCCATGCGTTTGGGCAAGCTTAAGCAGGGGTCCTGGAGACGCAATGCGGGAGGTCAAACTTTCTATGAGGCAGTGAAGAATTGATGCCTTAACTGGTTTCTCCGGTAGGCTAATACTAAGCACTATTCATACGAGAAGCTGATCAGCATTTGCCAGATAAAGGTTAATAACCAAATGCCCGATGTATTTCAGGGTGTAGTCTGTAAGGAAAGACTAAGCCATCAGCCCGTATTGTACCTTCGTTGATAAACAGAGAAGTCTGTAGAATTTTTAATCATAAGATCTAAATAATCAGGTAATTTCTACAAACTTATCACGTGATAGTAAATGGCCCGGGTTCAACATACGTCATCTGTTTGTGCTTCCTTCGTCGTTATCATTGTCTAGAGCTTATACTCGACTTCGATCTCGGTTATCAAATGTCGATTCATGCCGCAATGTAACCCCCACCAAAGATGTCCTCATTATCAATACGTAGGGTAAATACATTTATCCCTGGGGTGGTAAGCTGCCCAATATCGTATCGGATCGAACCATGGCTCTAAGTATTATTGGTGGTTACTCGAACATGGCTGCATCCATCAACTACGAAACCTGAGACCTCCACAGTCCCACCCATTCCTTCCTTCCAAATACTTGTCGCCCCATAGTTGACATCCATAGTAAGTTGCGGTAAGCATTCAGGTCCCAACCCACCAGAGCAAAAGTGGGGGATTGCGCGTAATGGTCCTACAAACAGATCCAACAGCTGCTTAGCGCTTACAGGATTTCGCCTACTTCAGGCAAGCAATCAGATTAAAACCGGTATTTATTCCTAATCTCCGATGGCTAAGCCTGATACAAGTATAAATTCGAGTGCATAGCGCGCATAGAATAGAATGACTCCTCTAAACCGATTCACAACGCAATGGCAAGCCCTAACCAGTTGATCAAGTTCCAAATTTGCATCCACAAGAAGGATGGCATATCTCAGGAGGATTTCGTGAAGTGGTGCACCGAGGATTATCCTCCCCGTGCAATTCCTCTGATGAAGAAACACAACATGGTGAAATGGACCGAGGTCAGTTCCCTTTCAGACATCGATGCTTTCAACAACATTCAGTTCCCCACAGAACGCTTACATTTCCTGCTCACAGACAATCATCTCACCGGAAGCCGTTGAGGGCCTACGCCATTCTCTCAAGAACGAAATGAACCGGCCAAAGTGGACAGTGCCGGAGTATTCCATCATCATGTCCTACTGGCTTCGGAGTATGGATGACTTAACAGCATTGACTACCGATCCAGAGTGGTTTGAGCTAGAAAAGGATGCGCAGAAGATCTCCAACCCAGAATTTGGCCATATAGCTATTGGCCGTGAGATTACATTCATCGATGAGGAAAGCAAATCGGAAAAGGAAGGGACAGAAGCTTAGGAGATGACAGTTGATCAAATTCTCCGTCAGCTTGCATAACATCGATCAGTGGGTAGTTACTCTAGAAAGGTAGACCTAGAAGAATCCAAGAGCAGGACCTTCGGGCGATGTTGATATGAATAGTATTATCTCCTTGAAACCGTGAGAGGCCCGCAATCTGTGGTCCATCTTCATCTCAGTTTCTACTAGACCAATGACTTTTTCTAGCCGTAATAATCCGGCAGCACTGACCGTATGAATATTTAAGTCTCTTGAATTCAATGTCACTCTTTATTCGGCGCATGATCCCAAAACCGAATTGACTTTGACTACTGATACCTATGCGTGGAATGCATAGAGCGATCTAGACCAATAACCCCGAAACGTGCCCTACAACATTATGAATTAAGGAAAGATCGTCTCTAAAACCTTCTTAATGTAAGCTAAAGTTGGGATACGAAGGGATCAAATCCGTAATTGCTTTCAAACCCGCCCTTAGGTTACGAGGTGGATTAGTCTCAACGGATGGCAATGTCGTTTGATCACGCCTTCACACACGCAACGGTCGCAGCCAACATATGGACAGAGCCGCCGCCGTGGCGTTTATAGCTGGCAATATATCTCAGACTCTGTAAATAATTATTGAGGCCTCATCTGAGCTCCAAACAACCAACAAGGGGAGCAGAAACTCCGGTACAATACAGCCTTCCAGTGTCTGCTAACCAAGCTGGAATGAAATGCCGCAGAAGGCTACGAGCAAAATGAAGAATTTTCAAACTCTACAAAAACGAAATATCAGAAGGCGAGCGCCGATCTCAGCCCGGCCAATCGCTTTCCGGATTTCCTAAGCTTGGGGTAAAGATTGAACTATATAGCAGGAATAGAGACCCTCAGCATTAGCTATCCCAATCATGAATCTCAAGGGAGATGCGTCCAATTTCGACAAGATTGGTCAATCATGAGGCCATATATTCTCATATTTTCCCTTTCTGCCCTCGTGCTGGCGATACAAACCCCCGAGCCTCGTACGGCGATCGAGTGTGACGGCAGCAGCCCAGATATTGGCCTCAACCCCTGGAGGTGTGACGGAAAGAGCTGCAAGCCGGGCGAGCTCTGTGTCAAAAACAAATGTTGGCCTCTCAACATCGGAGGCGATCACGAGTCTTGCGGTAGCAGCAAGGCTGTGTGTGCTCCCGGCCAGTGGTGCAATGCTGGCAAATGCGAGCCTATCGAGATCATCCTAGATCCTCTTGCCTGCGGCTCGGAGACTTGCAAGGCTGGGGAGCTATGCGTCAACGACTTCCGCGTTCCACTCAATATTGGCGCGGATGTCAACAACTGCGGCGCGACGAACAAAACCTGCGCCGCTGGAAGTGTCTGCATTGACGGGGTCTGCGTTCCCCTGACGGTCGGCTCTCCTAATATCACCATCGGGACTGATCTAAACAACTGCGGCGCCAAGGGCATTCACTGCGAACCTGGGAATATATGTGTCTTTGGTCAATGTGTTGATCTAGGCATGCAGAACCGTACCAGTCCTGCCCGCCTTGGGACCGACCACTCGGCCTGTGGCAGCCAGCTGAATGGATGCAAGCCTGAAGAGCTTTGTATCTCTGGTGATTGTGTCGGCGGCCTCCCAACCTGCCGCAAGCAAGAGTCCATCGACAGGTACTGGTGGAACCACGATGATCACTACCGCCTGTCAGGTGCATATACGCCAAAGGGCGATGGCTCGTGGTACTGGCCCGAGGAAGGTTACTGCCAACGCGGTGGAGTATTTGCTGCTGGTGTATGCTGCGATATATTTGGCGATGTTCAGACGTGTGGCCAGAAGGGTCATGTCTGCCCGCCGAATCATATATGCTGCCGCGGGGAGTGTCTCGCTATTGACGATGTCGACGATGGTCCAATCTCTAACCCTGATCATTGCGGCGGCCAGAGCTGCGGGTCTGGCCATTGTTGTATTGACAACAAATGTGTCCCTGTTGTTATCGACTACAATAAGTGCGGCTATGGCTGTAGTCATGGATCTATCTGCCTCTCTGGCAAGTGTATCCAAGCCAGCCGTGACCCTAGGAGCTGCGGAGGCGTTAAGTGTCCCTCCAACAGCCTCTGCATCATGGGCAAGTGTGTGTCCATGATCGACGACGGCCGTTGCCATGGAGGTTGCGAGCCTGGAAATATATGCATCGACGGCATGTGTCTCCCTATTGATAAGCCTCCGTCGTGCAGACCGTCGTGCTCAGCAGGGACAATCTGCATCGAGGGCGCTTGCACTGCCATCACTAATCCAAGCCAGTGCACTTCGACAGGGCTGAAATGTCCCCCTGGATTCATCTGCGTATCAGATAGATGTGTACCATGGTCTCAGCCAGCTCTTTGCGACTCTGGCGGCAAAGCATGCCCTGCTGGTACTGTGTGTATCTTGGGCAACTGCGTCGCCATTGAAGATTCTGCCAACTGCAACTCGAGTAATAAGAGGTGCGCTGCAAACGAACTCTGCTTAGGCGGTCTCTGTACTGCCCTCGACGCAGCCAAGTGTGCTGTTGATACTGACTGCAAGGGTGCACAATACTGTGACAAGAAGAAGTTGGTGTGTGTTGAACCGGAAGTGTGTGAGGCCAACACTGCCTGTCGAAATGGAGGCAAATGCTTCATTGGCTACTGTATGCCTCTATGCTCAAGTGATCAAGACTGTGCAGGATGGGGTATCTGTGGAAGAGATCACTGCATCCCGACTTGCAATGTTCTAACCGATTGTCCCAATGATTTTCTCTGTGACGATGGTGTCTGCATCCCACGATCAGCTTCCTGCAGAAGCACCGATGACTGCAAAGAAGGGCAGCTCTGCGACATGGAAGATCGTATCTGTGTTCCTGGGACTGGATGCGAGAAGGATAAGCAGTGTCTCGACGGCCAGCTGTGCCACAAAAAAACCTCCGTCTGTGTCAATCTCAAGCTCTGCATTACAGGCGCTGATTGTTCCAACAGAGACACCTGCTTGGACGGATACTGCACTCCGACTTGTACTGCCGCCGCTGATTGCGGGAGCTGGTCTCTCTGCGTGAACAACCGTTGCCAGGATAAATGCAAGACAGAGAGCGACTGTGTCTTTGGTAGCACGTGCGGCCCCAGTGGTGTGGGCAGCTTGCCCTCCGACACCTGTACGTCCAACAACGACTGTAGGAGTGGGCAGTTATGCTACAACGGTGGCAAGTGCCGCAATGAGCGTGTTGGATGTCTGGTGGACAATGACTGTCCTCTTGGCCGAGCCTGCGGCAAGGGAAATGCTTGCCTTGACATGACTACGCCCCCTTCACGATTGAAGTTGGGATCGGATAGCCTTGGTTCGGGACAAGATGCCAACAGTCCTTCTACACCGGCTCCATCACCTCCCAGCCCACGGCTTGGATCTCCAAAGCAAGATACCGCATCGTCCAAGCCCGCCATTCACTCCACTAAGCCCTAAGATACGAAACCATCGGTTACAGCTAAGTAGTTTGGTATAGCTCTTCAGTTCCCACGCAACCATACTCGTCATAGAGTTGTGTTCGTTTTATAATTCCACAAACATGTCGATCCTAAGAGTTGCTGTGACTCTCTAGGCGATCTCCAGTCTTCATTTATTTCTAGTCATTGAACAGGAGTGAATCCGCGCCTGGGCCTCGCAGGGCCCTCGAGGAGATACATAAAGGAGCTCGCCCAGAAATACGATACCAAAAGCAGAGTTCCTGATCATAAGGTACATATCCTACCCAAGAGCCAATATTTCCCATCCACTTTTCCATTCTCATTGTGAAATATTAAATAAGCCATCTTTGATAAAAGTAACATGATAGATGTCACTCCCATTTCGGGCATTGCCAGGTGCATGGAACTTCACCGACAACTGTAGAACTTGGCCTTCCAGGATAAGGCTTGTATTCAACATCCAGCTTTTTCAGGCCCGCAACAAATTGGTCAGGCAACTGCTATTGGCGTGGCTTTCCATCGGACATTTCTGCGAGGAGGTGCTTCGATTCAAGCATCATTTTATCCGACATGTCCGGCAGATCTTGGCCCACTCGTACCGCTTCCTTGGCAAGGGGCTCGGCTTTGGCATACTGTTCAAGCTCAAAATACGACTTGGCCAATGTGTGCATGAGATGATTCGTTCCCATGTGTTTACTTCCCAATAAGTCCTTTGCTAGATTTAAGGTAGGTTCGCCCAGTAGTATAGCCTCGCTATATCTGCCAGTATCGACGAACAATTTGACCAAGTTTGCCGTGCATCGAATAATTCGAGCAGGGTCTGTTGTCTTCTGGTAGATTTTCAGGCTAGAACTGACCAGCTTTGCCGCTTTCTCGTAGTGGCCTTGCTCTATACTCAGCCATGCTTGTTGCTCCAGAATCATCGCAGCTGCCAAACTTTTCTCTTTTCCCTCATTCTTACAACGGCGCATTGCCTGGGTGAGCAGCTGATCTGACTCTTCAAATTTTCCCTCTATAGAGAGAATATGTACCTTCAACATCAAGGTTTCCAATGTATTGGGACTTGTGTTGCCGAGCAGCTCCCGCTGGATCGTATACACTTGGTTTGCCATATCCCCAGCCACCTGTTTGGCGCCATTAAGATAGTATGCTTGTGCGAGCCGAAACTTAATGTAGAGGGTGTCTGGATGTCGTTCCCCAAGAGCCTTTTGACAAATCGACACGTTCTTTTCCAGCAGTTCAAGACGCCTGGCTTGGTGACTGTGGCCACGGTTCGCGAGGAACACACAGGCTCGGTCAAGAAGACCTGCTGCACGTATTGGCGTTGCTGATATTTCAGCCCATTCTGCTGCTTGCACAGCATGTTCGGCATACTTTTCACTCTGTTGCCACATTCCCGGCTTGCTACCTGGGAAAAGCCTCGCCATCACCTTCAGTGCAATTGCAGCGTAATATTGTTCACCTCCGCTGCTCGTTCCGGATTTTAGCTCATCAATCATCAGCCCAGCAGATAGTCCAAATCGGGCGGCATCTTGCACCAACTTGTGCATCTTATAGCTCTTCTGCTTCCCACCATTCCGGTATATCTGTACAAATGAATACTCTTTCAGTCTCGCCAGCGCTGTCAGTATCTCAATACCTTGCCCGCCTGAATCGTCGTCAGCCAAAATCTGATCATACTTGTCGTCTATTTCTTTCCAGTCAATCGGGGGACTTTTCCCATGATATTCTGCGAACTCTGCCATCATCTTTTCCGACACGTTCTGATTGTTAACATATGCCAATGCATTCAAGATGTGATAGGCCAGCTGGTTTTCCTTCCGGATGCGCTCGATGGAGATGTGCCACGTTCCAAGTACACTATTGGGAACTCCTGGCATCTGCTGGATTCCTGCTGTCTCACTCGCCTTGAATAATTCCCATCGATGCTTCTTTTTGGAAAGCATACCCAGATACTCACTGGTCCGAGTCTGGGTTCGTCTCATAAAGGCACCAGCCTGGCTGATTGCCAGTGCTAACCACTCTAGCTCTTCCAAGAGCTTGGTGATTGTGGCATCTTTGACCCCGCTGTCCTTAACGTTCCATTTAGTGTACAGTAGCTTTCGTCCCTCTGCCTCTGTCATTTGGGAGATCTCGATCGCCCGGTCGGGTGTAACAATTGCGTCAATCCTCTCATCCCGGCTCGTCCACAGTACTGTTCCGGATTTTCCAGCTGACTGGGGGATATAGCGGATCAAATTCTCTGTCTTTTTACCACTTTGCCCAGGGAGGAAGACTTTGATTTCATCAGTATTATCAATGACAAGTACCCAGCTCTCCAAAGATTCGATTCTGTCTTTGACAGCCTCCAAGAGGTTCTCTTCATTTTCGGTGTCATCCAAGCCCAGTTTCCGGGCGATAGTTTTATAATCCTGGATGAATGTAGCTTCCATATCGGCATGTACCCAAAAAACAGAGCAATCTCGAGCATCCCATCTCTGGTATGCGTACTCCAGAGCTATTTGCGTTTTTCTAGTCTCTATTAGTGACGATCCAAGAAGAAACTCTCAAGAAAAGTGAGACATACCCTGACCCTCCTAGTCCCCAAAGAGCAGCTGCTTGGCATGTCGATGACCTTGATAAAAGCTGGTGCAGTTTTTCCACTTCTGCTTGACGCTTGACGACCTCGTGGTTGCGCATATAAGGGATGTTATGGCAGTGGGGGGATTCCCCAAAGCGTGATCGACACCTGTTACTCGTAACGTATCTGCCCAGGATCGCCTTCATCACAGAAGCCGCTGTGGCAGCCGCAAATTCTTGCCATGTCTTATCCTTGTGGCTATCCGCATAGTCGCAGATTCCCTTAACAATAAGACAGGGAACCTCGTCCCAAACACCTGCCCCCTCCATTTCAAATGCAACAATGCCATGCTCCATGGCGATTCGATCTCTATCCTTGCCAGACTTCATCACGGTGCTGCCTGACCCGACTCTTCCGATAAAAATTGCAGGTTTATAGTCATCGTCATTTCTATCCCAGAACCGAGTTCTCAAAACCAATTTGGAAGTACTGCAGCCAAGATCGGAGCATGAGGTCTTAGTTGCCTGCTCACATGTTCCTCGCCGACATGCATTACACCCTTCGTCGTGTTTATGGATGTAATCAGCCTTGAAGAGTTGATCTTTGCCCAATCCTGGGTTCCTGTATTTCCGGCCATCCTTCAGGCGCCACGGGCCTGATGGCTCTGTTCTGTCTTGGATGTCTTTGAGATACCTTCCAGCCTTGTCTTCCAGCCGCGCCTTCTCCCGGTCCGTTTCGAAGGAGGCAAGCAAGCCCCGAATATCCTTATTTGCCCGCCCGAGGCTGTCTTCCGTTGTTTCTTTCACTTCGAAGCGGTCGGGATACCGGCGTCCATAGTCATACTGAACAATACTCCTGCTGATGACTACATCGCCCAAGAAGGCATCGACGCCATCAATCTTAGGCACTCCGCCGCATATGCCGACTAGGAACACCAGCTTCAGCTCGGTGTAGCTGGTTCTGAGACTCGCTGCCGCCGCTGCTGCATTCTGCGTCCCCATCCCTGGCAGATGGGCGAGGACGACATCGTGCTGCCCAATCCGGCCGTTCGTGTAGTGGTTTGGGTCGCCTTCGGCGCGGCCATAGCTCGAGTCGCCGTCGTCCCAAAAATGATCAAAGAGTAGGAAGATGGCATCGGCTTCTCGCGGGAGAGCGCAGAAGATGGCCACGCGAAAGTCGCTGCGGTCTCTTGGTCTTGAAGTTGACGCCATGGCGGTTAGGTGTCAAGAGAAAAGTTACGTAGCTTGACAGGAGGCATTTCAGGCAAGGTGAGTATTATATTGGTGGGCGAGGGGCTGACAGCTGACCAAACCTGCAGGCGGCTCAGCCACTCATATTCAATTATGGTCGCTTGGAGGGATGCCTCACCGCAGATGGCGAGCATTACTGATAGGGTCGTACTCTATGAGATATCTTTAAACATGACCCCGCGTGATCGATAGTAGTCGAGTCACTTTTGCCTCGTCAAAAATAAGTTGGATCGGCAAGTGGGCGAGATAAGGACACAACACTCTGCCCCCAACCTCTACTGCGAGTTTTTCCCAGTAGCCGGTCACGACTGTTGTCAGCGCCAAGATATGCATTATACAGCTAGGCTGTCCACCTCTACAGACCTTGGTTGCCTGTTCAACAAATGACACAGCTTAGCCGGGCCTTGTTCTCGTCACTATGATATTCATCTGATATGCCAGGTATGCCCATAGATCGGTAGACTCTAACACGCACCAGAAGTTCATCTCGTTGCTGAAACTTCAATGTACAATTAATTTAGACAACCTCCCACCACTCATATCTAGATTCCATGCGTAATCAGAGGCCACGTAGCTAAGTACAAGAAGTGCAAAATCAGGCATTAGGCATCCTACGCCTCTCGTTGGCCAACTACAGGCTGCACATTGGGCTGAAAAAAAATGTCAGCATGGGGTCTCCAATACGAACCCCGTCATCCTACTCTTCAATCGTATCATTTCCTATCCGTTACATCATTTGTACCAAAATGGAGAATCCGCGTGTGGACAACATACCTGTCGAAGACCTGCCAGCACCGAAATTGCCACGTCAGACCCTAAGGCAGGCTTTGCGGCGCATTCTCTCCAATGATCCTCTCACTGTGTTCTCTTTCATCATATTTAGGGGCTAAGAAGCATTACTATTAAAGCTATCTTCCAATGAGCCCTAATTCCTTCCACCCCCTTTCCTACCTGGGAGAAGGCCACAAAATGTGATATCTGTGGCTTGGAAGAGGGCTCTACCAAAGCCCAGTCTAATTAACTTGATGGAGATCGTGGAACCCCAATAAATACGCCCGCTGGAATCGTTCAAAGCGGGCTAAGCGGGCAAAGGATGAAGATGTAAAGGCAAAGCCCTGACATATTACAACACAATCCCCCTTAGAAAGTCAGCTGTTTCCTATCACTATAACAGCGTGTGGTCTAACCGATAACCAAAATGAATGCAGACATGAAAGCATGAATCAAATGGCAGCATGCCCATAATTCCTTCCGCCATTGACAGTCATCCAGACCCCTGGCCTAAGCGATTTCAGCCCGCCTGCTCCCCTTCCCACAGTCCTTGTTCTATTGTAATAGTAGTAGTCTAAGATAAAAAAGAGGATGTAAGAAAGAAGGGTAGAAGAAAAGAAAATACATGGTAAGGTGAGAGAAAAGAAAACTGATGGGCATAACCGGGATGAACCCTAACCTGTCACAACTTCTTTTTCGGAAATGGATTATAACCCGAAGAGACAATCTGTATGAAGCTTATGATAGTACCGATTTTAGTAGAATATAGATGTGTGTGTTGACAAGAAGACAAATAGTACTAGACACAGGTCTTCATTGAGTGCACAATATACCGTTCATTCGCTCCATGCTCACGTAAAATTCCATGGCTTTGCCGATGTTGCTACAAGCAGTCATGCACTTGTTCAAGTCCAAAAACCTTGCAATGCATTGCGTTACCGGCAACACAAAGCATTGGCGCTGTGAAGGCTGCCATCAGTTCTCCCTGTAACTTTGAACGTATCAGGCAGTGCCCAAGCCACTTTGTGCAGGGCTTGATTATCTATGAAAGTATGGGTGGAAAATTATACAAGCTTGAGGGTCTGCAGTATCGTGATTGTTTTGGTCATCATGGTGACAGGCTGAGGAGACATCGTGAAAGCCTGAGCATATCGATGGCTTATTTCTTGGAGGGGGAAACTCGGTCATCTATTGACCCAAGGGGGGCATCCTTATTGTCTAATAGTAGGAAAATTCTTAAACTTAGCCTTATCTCGAAGAAGGGTTATCCCAGCCCTAACCGCCGGATCCAGGTTCAAAGACAGCCCACGTTTAGGAGCAAATTAGATTCCGTGAATATTTGAATTTTATTTCCTTGCGGACCGGTCCGTGGCCCTGGTTTTAGGTAATGGGGTAGTTACGCGAGAAATTAAGTTTCTGTAAGAAGAAAGTATAGGAACTAATCCCATTGTTGCCTTGAAAGCGGAAGTTTGCCCAGCCCTCAACCCAAACCCAATCCATAGCGGCTTCGTAAAAGTGCATGTTCGCCAGCCAGACCATGCAGGGTGCAATCATGGCTAAATCAAGCTTTTTATCGGAGCCACAGCCACCGATGCATGTATAAATGACTCCTCCATGGCTCCTCTCTGGAAAATCTCTTCAGTCTTCCCCCCTTTTGACAGCCAACAAAGCACCAACAAATCTTTCAGCTTTTGATATAAAGGTACTGAATTCCCTGCTTTGAATTAAACTTTCGGAATGATGCGCAAATAAGTGAATGGAGAGAAATTAACAGTAGAAAATTTCAAGGTTCAGTCTAGGATCTCGATACGCTTCCTTGGCCTTCATCGTCAGCTTCGTTGCCGTCAACTGTCATCTACCATCACAACATCAAATCCAATAGCCATGACAAAACTCGAATCCTCTGACCCTCGGATGGTCCTAGCAGAAGTGGTGGTAAGGTGTACCAAACTTGAAACAGAATTGGACGCGTTCCAAGCGAAAGTGGAGGAGGACCTGTCCACACTCGGAGCGAAAATCGACGAGGCGATCGATACGCTGAAGACGAAAATCGAAGAGAATCTCGATACGCTGCTGGCGGCGGTCGATAAGATTCAGGCGAAGTCCGATTCCCGTAAAGAAAAACCCTGTCTCCATGACGCGACTCTCCAACACCATGATGCTCACGTCAGAGCTCTGGAGGATCAGCTCAGAGCTATTCAGGTCAGAGACGAAGCTGTTCTGGTTCGAAATGATACTCTTCATGTTCGGAATTCAGTTCTCGAGGCTTCAAACACAACGCTTGAGGAGATAAATAGAGTTCTTGAAGCTCAAATCGCAACTCTTCAAGAACAACTCCGTGAGCCATATCGACCATAGTGTGTTTCCCCAAACTCTCCATTTATCATTTTAATTTATTTTTTTAACCTTAAGATTAGGCACAGGAACCTATTTGGAGATTTGTTGAAGTGGATGAAACTATTTGCAGAGTCCAACCTACTGGAAGCGTTTCCAAAAGTGTACTCCTTCGTTATATTTTGTAATGTCTGGGATGGAGTGCAACACAGCTCACCCTGCAGATTTTGTTAAGCGCTACAAAAGAAATGATATTAAATGACTCCTCTAATCAAAAAAGTTTAGTTTTTAATTCTAAGTTGTTGATCAAATACCTCACGAACTGTCTGACTCGAATGTGTACGCATCGAATGCAATGAGCACGAGGAGACCTTATTTCAAATAAAGGTTTCAAAGAAGACGAGAGAGGCGTAAAATACATATTCGTTTTCTCCGTCGGGATCAACCTCCTTTATTTATTACCCAGGTCGTTTCATATCAAATGGGTTCCGACTCAGTTCGTATATTTTATGTACCTAGCTAGACATCCTTCTCGTATTCTTCCTCACGGTAGACGCCATTATGAAACTAGAGTCAAATCGTTTACTTTATTCGTCTCTTTGCTCTCTATTTTAGCCTACTCTATGATATATAGATCAATATGATTCCATCAACTACCTACTTGGCTCAGGCCACTCATAAGAGAAACTCTGAGCAGCGCCAAAGTTAGGAGACCCATCCGAGTTGGCAGTCAAAGGCTGTACCATGGCATATCTCGTATCATCGCAAGCTCCTGACGAGGCAGACGCAGCATGGAAGGTGATCCAAGTTTCGCTGCCATCAGGGCTTGTAAAGAAGGAATTGTGACCCGTGCCGTAGTTCCCATTGCCGCTCTTGAGCACACAGCCGTTCGACTTGGTCCAGGACGAAGCGAGAGCAGGGTCGCCACCGGTCCACTCCAGGAGGGCAACACAGTAGTCCGCAGTCCAGCAGTAGTTTGCCGAATACGCAATGTAGGTCTTGCCCCCGAAATAAAGAGCATTCGGTCCTTCTTGAACTGGGACCTCGCTCTGCTCCCAGCTCTGGTCTGGCTGGGAAATGATGGTGAGATCACCAGCCGTGACGTAGTCGCTTCCAAGCTTGCGCACGCACGTTGACTGATGGGCAACGCCAGTCATGCAAGAGTACACGAAGTAGTTTCCCCAGTCATTGAAACGGACGACGGTGCCGTCAATTCCCCAGTCAGGGGCGATCTGGCCCGCATAGGACCACTCATCCCACGGAGTAGCACCACCTAGAAAACAAATCCGAGCGTTAACGACCACATTTTTACACCTCCCGGAGAAACTTTACTTACCTTTCAAGACGTGTGATCGTTGGAGGTCCAGATTGGCACTGCTGCCTGCGGTGTAGTAGAGATACCAGTTTCCGTCAAAGTAGTGAATCTCCGGTGCCCAAACATTGCAGCATCGCGAGCTATTGCTGTCGGTGTAAATGACCTTGGGCTGGGCGGTCTTGAGGCCATCAATTGTCTCAGCACGAGAGATTTGAAGGTTTGTCCACTCGGTAGACACAAGATAGTAGTAACCTCCGGACCAGGTGACTTGGGGATCGGCACCGCCAGGGTTCCTGATGGGGTTGGTGAAGGCCGTCGCAACGCCGAAGAGGCTGCTGATGCCTACGGCGAGTGTGGCAATGCTGTGGAGAAGCATAATGGAAGAAAACAACAAAGATGCGAGCACTTTCGATGATTCTGTGAGCTCTTACAAGAGGCAGTTGCTGTGGCTTTATAACCATCTCCACCACGATGTTTCAAGCCGTCGGATTTGGAGACTCGGAGCCATCCTCCGGTCTGGTCGCCCATTGGAGCGGCAGGCCATTAGTGTTGATCTCGAGAACCCATCGCCTGCTCCTGGAAATCAATGCCCCATGCGCCGTGAAACAATTGGCGCGCATTTGGCATATCTGAATACCGATTGCTCACAGCTCTTGGTTTCGACGATCCAGACCAGAACCAGCCAGGATGATGATGGTCATCATCGGACTCGGGAGATAGAGTAGGGTGATCGACAAGCACTTATTCTTTAAACTCACCACTTCCAGAATTCTCCCGAGCTGAGGAGGTCACTGGGTCAAATAACTGGCTCCACGTTTCTGTTTCTCGGGGCTTGTCGCGACGAACGAATGTCAAACGCCCTGGCGATCCGCTCACTTCATTCAAGCTTACTTTCAACCTTGATTTATATGTCACTTGTTAAGAATTTCAAGAGAGAAGAAGCGGCCGAGGATGTCAAAGGCGTTCAGGATCACAAAAAAAACATAAGTCAAAGTACTCACGTAGTAGTAGAGATCGCACTCCGTACCAGTGTCGCCTGTCAAAAATATCATTGAAAGCGCCGTCGGGTCACAGATAAAATGCAGCCTTGTCGGAATTCTGTTCTATGCATGATCGCGCCAATTTTAGTACCAGAAGCCATCGCTGTACCACTTTTTATCATCATTAAAGGCATTGACAGTATAGGTTAGGTAGGTTGGCCGTGGCACTAGCGAAGTTGCTGTATGGATTTTGATGGTTTGAATTAAGACCTCAGTTTCGGCCAGTCTCGATCAATGGACTATTTTTCTATTCAAGTATTACAGAAAAATATAACTGTTCTCTCGGTTCAATACAACCTGATTCATATGGGACCGATGTATGGTTTAGGGTAGGCAGTCAAGCGGAGGACAAAGCCACAGCCAACCTAAAGCCGAGCCTCTTGTATATGAGGTATAGATATGACACTTTTTGGCTCACAACAATAGCTCTGGAAATTGGGAAACAATGATTCAATATGAATTCTCTTGAGGTCTTGGGAGCTTATCGTGCTGTATGTGAGCAGCAAGTGAAGGCATGCTCTGGTTCTGTGGGTCTTACCTCACCGCCCTGCCAGCCTTGGCCTCGCCTGGCAGAAAAACTATGTGGGGTTGGTTGGTGGTTGGACAATCGCAGATAAGAAAAAAAAAAGTCTCCAAAGCCTTGAGTCTGGTTCCGCTGAAAGATCTTGTGCCTTCCACCGTGTATCCGCCGCCATTGAGAATTGAAACCTCGCTGGGTGTGCGCACACTTTCATCCAACACACACAATGGCTCCTCCACATTTATCAAAGAAGAGAAAGGACGTCGCGGAGTCGGACGAGTCGGATGACGGTCTCGCTGGGACTGCGCTCGAAGGCGTCCTGTCCGACGACGAGGGCAATGATTCCGGGTCTGAATCCGACCCCAACTCAGAGGACTTTAATGACCCCGACGACGATGATATTGGCAACGACTTCGACGCTACGAGTGTTTCCAGCGCAGATGACGACGAATCAAAGCCCAATTACAAGGTCGTGAAGGACGCCAATGGCAATGAGCGATACGAGTATGCCGAGATCGACCCTGTCTACGACAGCGACGATTCTGACGCCAACGAGAAGGGCAATACCATTGGTAACATCCCCTTGTCTTTCTACGACTCTTACCCTCACATCGGTTACGATATCAACGGAAAGAAGATCATGCGCCCTGCGACTGGAGATGCCCTTGACGCACTGCTCGAAACCATTGAAATCCCCAAGGGATGGACAGGTCTCACGGATCCCCAGACCGGAAAGCCCTTGGAGCTCACACGGGAGCAGCTGGAATTGCTTCGCCGCCTCCAGACTTCGCAGATCCCAGAGGAGAACTATGACCCATATCCCGTAGGCATTCACCACTATAGAATTGCCCGTACCATTTTGACTAGTTACTAACAAACTAATATTAGGATCTGATTCCTTACTTCACAAGCATCGAGGAGAAGATGCCTCTCAGCTCCG
Source organism: Clonostachys rosea (assembly GCA_026958235.1). NCBI lineage: Eukaryota > Fungi > Ascomycota > Sordariomycetes > Hypocreales > Bionectriaceae > Clonostachys > Clonostachys rosea. Next base: position 2,917,704 of record CP110205.1, read on the forward strand.
CTCCCGAACCCAAGCGACGCTTCCTCCCATCCAAGCACGAGGCTAAGAGGATCGCAAAGCTGGTCCGGGCTATCAAGGAAGGAAGAATCCTGCCATACAAGCCCCCTGAGGAGCGAGAACGAGAGAAGGGTGAGGAGGAGGAAGTCCACTACGACATCTGGGCAAACGAGGAGGCCCAGGAGCGCCACATCATGAACATTCCCGCCCCCAAGCTGGCACCTCCTGGCTACGACCTCAGTTACAACCCTCCTCCGGAGTACCTGCCCACACAGGAGGAGAGGGAGGCCTGGGAGAAGATGGATCCCGAAGAGCGCGAGAAAGAGTACCTGCCAGCCAAGTTTGATGCCCTGCGCAAGGTTCCCGGATACGGAGAGTTTGTCAAGGAGAGGTTCGAGCGCAGTCTCGACCTCTACCTTGCTCCCAGAGTGCGCAAAAACAGGCTCAACATCGACCCCAACTCATTACTGCCCAAGCTCCCCAGCCCAGAGGAGCTCAAGCCCTTCCCAACTGTCTGCCAGGCCATCTTCAAGGGGCACGAGGGCCGCGTACGTACCGTCTCCTTCAGCCCCGACGGAGAGTGGATTGCCTCTGGCGGCGACGACGGCACTGTTCGCGTCTGGTCACTCAACGGCCATCAAGAGTGGGTTGCCCGTCTCAGCACCGAGGAACCCGTCCAGGTCGTCAGGTGGCGCCCCAACAAAGAGACCTTTATCCTCGCCGCCGTCGCCGGCGAGGACCTCTTCTTCGCCGTGCCCCCCTTGGTCAGCGACGCACTAGAGAAGGCCAGCAGAGACGTCGTCGACCTCGGCTTCGGCCACGCCACCAACGGAGCCATCGCCACGACCGCCGACGGCGCCAAGAAGGAACCCCCAGCCAAGTGGTCCAGGCCGGGCTCCAAGCTCGAGGCCGCCGGCGTCCTCCTCAAGGCCACCGTCCGCGCGTCCATCAAGACCCTCAGCTGGCACCGCCGCGGTGACTTCCTCTGCACCGTCTCCCCCACCGGCCAGCGCAGCTCCGTCGCCATCCACACCCTCTCCAAGCACCTCAGCCAGATCCCCTTCCGCCGCCTCCCCGGCCTCGCCCAGGCCGCCCACTTCCACCCCTCCCGCCCCTACTTCTTCGTCGCCACCCAGCGCATGATCCGCTGCTACGACCTCCAGCGCCAGGAGCTCGTCAAGGTCCTCCAGCCCGGCGCCCGCTGGATCTCGGGCTTCGACATCCACCCGGGCGGCGACAACCTCATCGTCGGCTCCTACGACCGCCGCCTCCTCTGGCACGACCTCGACCTCTCCAACCGCCCTTACAAGACCATGCGCTTCCACTCCGAGGCCGTCCGCGCCGTCAGGTACCACCGCGCCCTCCCTCTCTTCGCCGACGCCAGCGACGACGGCTCCCTCCAGATCTTCCACGGCAAGGTCGTCAGCGACCTCATGGAGAACGCCACCATCGTCCCCGTCAAGATGCTCAAGGGCCACAAGATCGTCAGCAAGCTCGGCGTCCTCGACGTCGACTGGCACCCCCGCCATCCCTGGTGCATAAGCGCAGGCGCGGACGGGACCTGCCGACTGTGGGCTTAGGATGGGACACGGAACACGGAAAAGATGGAGAAAAGAAGGACATGGATATAGTGTCGATTTTGTTTGGGACAAGTTGGAGATGGTTGTGGTTACATGGCAATATATCCAAGTGCCTCGTGGCTCGCAGCAGATTCAATAACCTAATAGCGCTGGCGTTGGAAAATGGAATTGCTGAATATATAAATAAAAAAAATTTACAACGCATCTATCTTCCAGACATACTACATTAAGAGGGAAACACTACGGCTGTGTACATCTGGCGTGAATGTGTACGGGGGTCACGTAGTTGAAAAGACAGACATTAGTTTTCATGCACATCATTATGGTGAACGGAACCGACTGTAGTAAAAGATGGTACTAGGATAACAAACTTCATAACTCTAAGCCATGTTGTTTTGTGGAGGAAACCCCTCCTACTGTAAAAAGAAACCTGCTTCCCTAAAGGACTAGAACTAACAATTTCAATCGCGTGTCCATAATTCATTCACCCATGAACCATCGTCAAAGAACGGAGATGTATCACTCCGCTGGCTTCGATGTTTCTAGAGGATAGGATTAAGTAAAAGTACAAGGGAGCCTTCTAGCTCGTACTTTACAGCTCTTGCCTCAACTTCTCCTCGGCCTCGGCTGCCTTCTCCTTGGCAGTCTGGCCTCCAAGATTGAGTTGCTTGGCAACCCAGTTCCAGCCCTCCTTAGCAGACTCCTCGACCTTAGCGAAAAGAGTCTCAGATGGCGTGGAGGTTCCGTACTTGAAAAAGGTCGATTGCTTGCGCGCCATGGCCTTCAGTTCCTCAAGCTTGGTGCCTTGATGAACGGGGATACCGTAGCTATCAAGGTATGCCTTGAGATCAGACTCAGTCCATGTGTCAAACGCGTTGCTCTTGGCAGCCTCGGTGGCAGATGCGAGATAGCTAGTAGCGGAGGCATATGTGTTACCTCCAGCAGTGGAAGCGGAGGCGTATGCAGACTGGGCTGCGCTAACAAGCTCATCGCGAGTGGCATCCTTCTTCTCGGCGGCCTTCTTTGCCGCGGCATCACCATTCTTTCGAAGATAGTTCTTGAGGTTGTCATATGAGAAGTCGTCAAAAGTCCAAGCGCTCCATCCGGAAGCAGCCTTGTGAGTGTTCTTTCGAACCAAAGCCCGCAGCTCGTCGGTGGTGGAGCCATGAGGGACTGGGACGCCCCGAGCATCAAGGTAGGCCTTCAGGCGGCTTTCAGACCAGACACCAACAGCGTCGTCAAAGACTGACTCAGCTGCCAGGTAGACACGATCAGTTGCCTTGGCATATTCGCTCCCAACATTGGAAGTGGCAGCCCCAAAAGCTGATGAGGCGCTGGAGGCAACGGTATCGCCAAGGATAGCAGCTCGGTGCTTGCGAACCAGAGCACGCAGTTCGTTGGCCTTTGTACCCTGGGGAACAGGAATGGCATTCTTATCACAGAACGCCTTGAGCTGGGACTCGCTCCAGGCATCGATAATGATGTCAGTCAAAGTGGCATAGGAAGCCTGGGCGCTGGCTGTAGCGCTGGCGGCTTGGTCTCGGGCTTTAAGGTAAGCAAGACGTGAGTTGCGACGGACAGATGCGACAAGCTTGTCACGGCTGGTGGGTTGAGGGGCGGGGAATCCATGCGTATCAAGCCACTCCTTCAACTCAGATTCTGTCCAAGTCTGATACAGCCAGTCTCCAGGGTACTGCGCAGCCTCTCCAAGCTTTTTGGCAGTGGATTCGTAGGCCTGACGAGACTTCTGGAGAAGGGTATCACGGTGACGGGGCTGAGGAACTATCGATCGTCACAAGTTAGCACCAGTCGCACGCGACTCAAAAGGAAGATGGACAAACCAGGGATATTATGCTTGTCGGCGAAAACCTTCAGCTGGCTGTCGGTCCAAGTATCGAGAATCCAATCCTTGACATTGTTCCAGGCCTGGTAGGAATTCTCTTCGGTTTCATACCAGTTGTTCTTGACCTGCTCGACAAGGCTGTCCTTGGCAGATTCGACGTCAGCCTGGGACTGTTTGCCCTTGTCCTGCAAGTATTTGCTAAGCTGGACAGTGTCCCAGCTGTTGTACGGAGCCACAACATAGTCGTTCCAGTTCTTACCCACCAGGGTCTCGAGATCCTTGCGATCGGCGGGGGTTGGGTAGGGGATGTTGTTGTCTGAGAGCCAGCGCTCGAGCTCGGTTTCGTGCCATTTGTTGTAAACTGCTTTAACATGCGCGTCAGCTTATTTGCCCATCGGAAGAAATGTATAGTCAATGTGACGCACCAGTCTTGGTGCCAGGGAACCAGCTGCTTGCTGCTACGCCGGAGACGGCGAGAGCGACCGTCAAGACGGCAGAGAGGGGTCGCATGGTGGGATGTTTACAAAGCTGCTACTCGAAATCGCGGAGCTTAGAGGTGTCTGATTTGGAGAGAAACAGAGAGGTCTGAAGGGGTAGAGAAAAAAAAAGGCGAGATTGGCAGATGAAATAGAGGGTTTGAGAGGGGAAGAAGAAACGTGGAGTGCGAGAAGTGAAGTATTATGATGTAGTAGAGGTGATGTTAGGCCCGACCGGTAGGGGGCAAGAGCTATGGGCAGCTGCTTGGAGTGTGTTTGAGCACCTTCTCACCAGTCTATCACGTCACCGATTGTGGTACTCCAGCCGCCATTAACCCATTCCAGGGGGTACCTAATAGATGTACCTCTAGGAATTTACTTGAATGGACAAATTGCTCCTAGCCGTCTGTTACAGGTACTGTCGCTGGGCTCTTTCACATGATTTAACAAGCTCGATCATGGTCCGCTACCCTGTCACCGCTTTCTATAGCTCTCTGTTTCTGATTGCATTGACATGGCGAGTGCATACATCTACACAGACATTGCCACGAATCCCCCAACTACGTGCCTTCGATAGATCTGGCCACGATTGCGCAAGTACAGCAACATCAGTCGGTAGGGCAAAAGCTTGTGATGTTTTGACGCGATGCCGATCGACCTAGTGATTCTGCCGTAGTCATGACGTAGCCCTACATCATCTATTAGCGGCCTGTACCTCAGTTTTGTGAAACCCCCATCCAAACAACCTGGTACAGCCGCATAGCATCAATCGTTCATGCCATGGCAGTGTGCGCCTTTTGCAGTTAGAATATTCCGTGTGTAGAAAGCCTTGTCTCATTTTATTGATTATTTGGCTCCATTAGAAGCATTTTGTTGAAGGTTCTCTCACATGGAAAAGCGACCTAACTTGACCTCCGCCTTATGTAAGGGCGTTGATCGCCAAATCGCCGATGGGAGGAGCAAACCGCCCGCGCCGGATTCAGCTCAGGCCATTATTCCCTTGGGAGGAATGGATGATGAATGGAGCAATCCCGCGCTTCCCTTGTTAGCTGAAATGGGTCACACAATTACTGACTCCTTGGAAAAATGTAATAACCGAAACCCAAATTCGATCATGACTGTTCAACCCCAGACGTGCGCCACAGGGCACAAATTACTACACGTCACGCTTGCATGAGTTGAGATGAGTTGGGTGAGCCGTAACACATAGCTTAGTTCTAGGCAGTTTAAACGACCGTCTCTATTGTTACAATTACCCACGCTGGCCATCAAGGCTACTTTGCCAATGCCCTTTGTTCTAATCCAGATCACGGTCGTCCATTTTGCGCCCCAGGAATACGAGAAATTAAGCGTAAAAGTTGACGGTCTGCGAGGATTAAAGTTAGCAACATGAAAGCAGACTCGCGCGTAGGGGTATAAGCTTACGTCTTTCTTCTTGGCCTGCACTTCTGCGATTGCGTCGACGTAGTGCTCGTGGCCAATCTTGTTCTTTCCGGACCGTAGAGCAATCATACCAGCTTCGACGCAGACGGCCTTGAGCATAGCACCACCGAATTCGTCTGTGCTGCGGGCCAATTCACCCCAGTTGACTCCATCAACGAGCTTCATCTTACGCGAGTGGATCTTGAGAATCTGTGCACGTGCCTCCTCGTTTGGTAGGGGAAACTCGATCTTGCGGTCCAGACGACCAGAACGGAGGAGGGCAGGGTCGAGGACATCGACACGGTTGGTGGCGGCGAGGACCTTGATTCGGTCGTCCGAGGCGAAACCGTCTAGTTGGTTAAGCAGCTCCAACATGGTACGCTGGACTTCTCGGTCACCACTCTTTTCACTGTCGAAACGTTTGGTACCAACGGCATCCAACTCGTCGATGAAGATGATTGCCGGCGCCTTCTCCTTTGCGAGGGCGAAGCAGTCTCGAACCAGCTTGGCACCGTCACCGATGAACATCTGCACCAGTTGTGGACCTGCCAGCTTGAGGAAAGTAGCGTCCGTTTGTGCTGCGCAAGCTCTCGCGAGGAGGGTCTTTCCGGTACCGGGGGGGCCGTACATCAGGGCGCCTTTAGTGTTGAGGTTAGCAGTCATCTTCCAAAAACACAGTGTTCTGATAACCTACCCTTTGGTGCCTTGATTCCAATCTTCTTGAAGCGTTCAGCTTCCTTCATGGGCCACACAATAGCTTCAACCAGCTCCTCGATTTGCTTATCCAGGCCACCCACATCGCCGTACTGTTCTGTGGGCTTCTCGTCGACCTCCATCGCCTTCACTCTGCTGTCGTACTCGGCGGGCAGGGTGTCCAGAATCAAATAAGAATCCTTGTTGACACCAATCAGATCGCCGGGCTTGAGCTTATCAGAATCGACCAAGCCGATCAAGGGCAGAAAGATAGTCTGTCGCGTTGATGTCTTGATCACGGCCGATTTGCCCACTCTCGTAGCATCCAGGTCGATGTTTGCACCTTCCTCCGATGATTCGGCAGTGGGGTCGAGATCGAGGAGTTCAACCACGTTACCGACCAGGTAGGGTAGTTGTCTTGAACGGCATGTTAGCTTATATTGCGACCCAGTTGGCGTATGGTAACAAACCTGTTGTTGGCAATCTTGTCCATGTTGTCTTTGATCTTCTCCCCCATAGCTGCCTTCTCGTGTGATAACCGGGAGAGCTCACTCTTCATAATTCTAGAGTCGTTTTCGAGTAGCCGCTTCCTCGTCTGGATGTCCTGTGTGCTGAGGCTCAGAATCTCCTCGTCGAGAACGTCCTCCTCCTCATCAGCTTCCTTCATCTCCTCGTCTCCATCCTTGTTCTTCTTGCTGTCCTTGTCCTTGCGGTCATCTCTCTTCTTGTCATCCTGGTCCCGACGATCGAGGTCATCGAGCTCTTCAAGGGTGGACATGATGGGGTGCTGGCGGGGTGGGACGGGTGATGAACTCGAGGTAAATGCTGAATTCGTGTGTCGTCTTGTAAAATTGGATCTATTAAGAGAATGGCGGTTGTGGCGGCGCTGGGAAGGGATAGAATGCTACAGAACCCACAGACTCTGCATGTGCTGGTGTTGATTAAGGCTCCAGCTGCAGGCAAGGCAGTGAGTTCCATGCGTAATCAGCTTCGACCTAGACTAAGCTCCCTGTCCAGCAAGTGTGTGGCGGCGCTAAGCCCAGTTCAGGGTACTGTGGCTGGTGCTGGAGGCTGGGTTGATCCGGACCCATCGAGAAATTCCGCAAGGTCTAAATTCAATATGCTGTTCACGCCCACCACGACGGTCGAGTGAAGACAGGGGAAAAGACAGGCCGTAAGGGTCAACTAACATTACTACTCAGTCAATTGAGGCGTCCGGGGCGGATCGCATCTCTATTGAAGAAAATATGACCCGGCGGGTACCCCAAACGGCAGGCTTCTGCCTCCGGCGACTACGATATCAGCCATCTATCCCCCAAAGAAGCTGTGCAATCGCAGTACAAAACTTCTCGACAACCTCGAGGAAAAATGCGACAACTGCGACAGCTCCAAAGCCTGCTGGCGTTCAGGTGCCCGTCGATTTCGCCCCAACGACCAAGCCCCCCAGCGCACGACCAACAGAGACGAGAAAGAGTCAAATGATCCGAACATACACTTCGATGCTACGGACTACACCTCTAATCCTGTTTTTCCAGCACAGCAACATCACTGCCGAGGAATGGGCGGCCGTCAAAAGAGAGCTCAAGAAGGCATTAGAGGCAGTACCAGCTACGACCAGCCTGCCAGGCTCCGCACCCGTGAACATCTCACCCCACGTCAAGCTCGAGGTGGTGCGAACCAACATGCTCAACGTTGCGCTCAAGATTGTCGAGTTCCACGATCCAGAGGCTGCTGCTGCTAAAGCCACCACCGCCCGAACATCTCGAGGCCCCATTGTCCACGATCTCTCGGAAGCTGCCTACGAGGCTATCAACAGGGACATTCCCGAGGATTCAGCCTACGCTCAGATCCAACCCCTCATGGTTGGCCCTCTGGCTACTCTCGTCATCCCGGCAGTCTCGCCCGCACACCTCGCAGCGGCGCTCACCGTCCTGTCGCCAGTTCCAGGGAAATTCCCCGCCCCAAAGAAGAAGAAAAGCCCTGGGTACCACGACCCAACCTGTCAAAACGGCCTAGCAAAGCTTCTCCTTGTTGGTGGACGCATTGAAGGCCAAATCTTTGACCAAAGTGGCGTCAACTGGGTTGGTGGCATCGAGGGTGGTCTCGACGGACTCCGCGCTCAGCTTGTGCACGTGTTGCAAAGCGCTGGTCTTGGTCTCTCGACCGCTCTTGAAGGTCACAGCAAGAGCCTGTGGCTCACTCTTGAAAGCCGCAAGACCCAGCTGGAGGAGGAGAGTGGAGAAACGAAGACGGAGTAATTCGCAATGTACTATTTAAACGCAAAACCAGGCAAATATCATGAGCCACATGTATTGATAGGATGTACGTTTGCACTGTAGCATTAGACATACATACAGACCGCTGAAAAGGAGCCATTGACGTCTTTCTGTCTCACGAGAACTTGCTTATAGTTTTCTTGAAGAGTCATAGTTATTGTGTAGCCCATACTTTGCAAGTCTATCATGCACTCCGCATAAAGATCCCAAATCCAAATCCGGACACAGCCACAACCAAAGCATCCCTTATGCCTCCCCTCAGCAAACATGCCCAAGATAAATATACGAGGTTCGCATAGGCGAAAAGCATTGACGTAATTTACGTACATGAATCCACGGCAAGTCAGCATCTCCCGGGTGTGCAAGCCGCCACAGCTCTCCGGCGCAAAGCAGATGATGCGGTGGGTTACATCATGCATGCTAACACATAATTGGACAGTGTTTCATCGACACGAAGGCCTCCAAACGGGGCAGCTCCAGCACGCGACTAACCCAATCGCAACCGCAAACGACCAACCTCCGAATCCCATCACTACAACCCTCTACTCGAATTCCCTTCCCTCCTCCAACCGTAATGTCCCCACGATAGAAAAACAGCTTCAAACGGTAGATTTTCTTTTCTTTCTCCCCACGAACCACCCTTCCTCCAGCGAAAACCATGGACTTCGCCCCCTATCAGTCCTCCCCGCCAGAGCATGGCCGCATCGCCTCCCCCGATTACAACTCCTCCCCTCGAGCCTCGACCGACGCCCGCCGCCCCTTCTCCCCCGCCACCGCAGCACGCAGCCCCCCTCCTCTGCAGCACCCCCAGCCCCATCGCGGCTGGGGAGGCTTCGACGGCCAGGCGACGGGATGGAACGCCGGCAGCGACTCGGGCGCCCCTACTGCCGTTGGTAGCGGCGGCGGCGCAATGCCCGGCGCCTACCCTGCCGCCGAGGTCAGCGAGTTCGACACCAGCCTGGGCCTCAGGCTCGACTACGAGGCCTGCCTGGCGTACCTGGCCTTCCCGCCGATTGGCGCTATCATCCTGCTGATTTTGGAACGGAATAGCGACTATGTTCGGTACGATACGAGATCCTTCACCTCCGGGAGGTTTACGAATTGAGAGGAAACACCACTAACAGCTTGGTGAATAGGTTCCACGCCTGGCAGTCGTCTCTGGTATTCACCGCCATCATGCTCTTCCACCTCATCTTCTCGTGGTCGGGCTTCCTCAGCTGGCTCTTCTTCATCGGCGACATTGGCCTGATCGGCTTCCTAACCATGAAGGCATATCAAGATGCCGAGATCCTCGATAGGTGCGCAACCTACTTGACACTTTGATATTTATCCGGAGGAGGAGGAGAAAGCTAACTCACCCAACAGATATGAAGTTCCCTTCTTTGGAAGAATAGCGAGCAGGTTCCTGGACGACGAATAAATCATGCGTTCCTCCTATCTGAGCGCAACCCCCCACGGCGTTTTTCATGCATAGCAGCTATGCGGTCTGCTGCTCCTTAATGTTCTTATACCCTTCCTCCATTGCTTCTGAGGTGTTGCGTCGCTCGTTTTGGAACAAGAAAGTAATGATTATTGTTAAACGGATTGTAAAATTACGACTCCCTAGGCGGTTTAGGTGCTCATAATATACACATGTTCCAATTTCATAGTCAAACGGTATGCTTTCAGCTAAGCGAGCTTTTTCCCAAGACAGGATTGTGTTGGCGTTTCACATTAATCGTAACGAAGACCCTATGGGTTCTGCTGATAGGTAATAGGGTATCCCTCGCTCTAACGAATTGACAACACCGGCTTCACTTCTCCCACCACCGTGGGCTTCTCCTCGAACACCACCGTCTTGATCTTGTTTCCCTCCGTAATGCCTTCGTCAAGCCACTTGGCGAGCAAATCGTTGCTCTCCTTTGGTTTTACAGTGCTGTCGCGGGTGCCGACTGTGATGTGTGCCACTCGGTTCACACATTTCCATTCGTCGTGCTCATCACTAATTCGAACGACAATCGCCATGATCCTGTCATCAAATACCACCTATATCTTGTCAGTACATACTTTGATTATCATTTGTGACAACCTGGGGAGTACTTACTCGCTCAAGCATCACGTCGCAGATGCCGACCTTGTCCTCAGGTTTGCCCTGATCCTCTCCCCACTTCTGCAGGATGGAATACTTCTCCCAAAGCTCAGGGTATTCTTTTGACATGGCTCTATGGAGGAGGGTGACATGGAACTTGGCTTGAACTCGCCGAGTCTGCTTCAACTGCATGTAAAACCGAGAAGTCTCTGGGTCGGTATTTTGGAAAGCCTTGTCGAGCATCACACTGATACGCTGGCTCGGAACGGCTACCGACATATACTCAAAGTTCCGCCTATTCTTCTTGGCAGGTGCCTGCTGGCCCTTCTGGTCCTCCTTCTTGTTCTTTCCTCGGTCTGGGATGTTGTGTTTGAAATCTGGCCGGTACCCAAGGGCGTGTTCCATGGCAGCGTCGTATTGTTCAGCCGTGGGCAGTTCGCCGATCAAGTCGGGGAAGTATTTCTTCAACCCAACCACAGCTGTTTCGAGATTCTCTCTGCTGGCCAGAGTAGGGTCGAGCTCAATTACCACGTCGAATCCATCATCTGGGCGGACATGAGGGGTGCAGGGTTCGAAGCGATTGAGGAAGCTTTCCATTACACCGATGAATTTGTCCTTGTCTGTTGAGATGTGGATCGTTTGATGGTTGTCGCCTCGTTCCATCACTCTTTCCTGTGTAACCCGTCGAATTTCTTCGATGGTATCCTCGTCGTGTCGGAAGCTGAAGCAGACCATCTTGGCCGTTTTATGTTGGGACTTGACATCATCAAGTATCTGTTTTCGCTCGTGCTTGGAAGCATTGTTGCGATCGGCAAAAACCACGCGGTGGTTCTTCAACTGCCCTAGAACTGCTTTCACAAATCGAGGAGGTCGACCCTTGCCGGAAATATTGTCATTCTGTACAATGCCCCATCCGAAGAGGTGCTCCAATGCCAGAGCCAGAGTGGTTTTTCCGCAGCCAATTGTTGCAATAGGGCTGATGATCACATCCTTGGTTACATTGGGCATGATGACAGTATCCAACTCGTCCATGTTGGCGGCGTCGGAACCATTCAAGTTCTTGAATTTGAGGAAATCATCTCGCAAGGCAATAATGCCGTGGTTCTTATTATATTCCTTCCCAAGCTTAGGATCCTTGGCCAGGCGCCTCTTGGCATAGAGAAGATACTCTTCCGTGATCTTAACATGTTTCCGTATCTTGGGCTGCTTGCCATTGATAAGTGCCTTGGTGCATTCTCTCCATTGGCGGTACATCAAGTAGGGCTCTTCGAACTTGTACTTGAAAAACCAATCCCGGGCGGGGACATCAGGGTGGTGTGTCATCTTGGTTCGGATCACAAAGCCTTCCACGTTACGGCCATCGTGGGCACCGGTCTCAGCGACCTGTTCAAGGAAGGTCTTCACTTCGTTGATGTCGTCCATGACAATCAACCCGGTCTTGACAAATCCCCACAGATCGGCGAATTCTTGGACGGCTGCGCTTGGGTATGTAGCGAACTGGGGCAAATTGAGGTTGATGCCATGTAGATACAGACCAGCCTTTTCAGGTCCATAAGCCAGAATGTGCTCTTCAAAGCTGTCATCACACAGCTCGGCAACCGCTGTGATGTTTCTCTTTCGCAGTTCCCGGGCTAGATCAACCTTGGTCTTGCCAAGAGCAGCAAGTTGCTTTTCCAATAGGCGCTCACCAGCACTGGCATGGCTCAGCTCTACATCGCCTCGATCTCCGGTTGAGTGCTTGCTGCACACAATAAGTGTATCATCTTCAAGGCCGGCAATGAAAATGATACACCCGTTCTCCTTGAGTGTCAGCTCATAAGGAGCCTTTGTTCGGGTAAGAATCTTAGGCCATTTGGTCTCCTCCACCTCGTCGGTATTGAAAAACTTGTCGTAACCTCGAACTGAGATCTCCTTGTTGCCATTTCGCAGCCTGGATGTGAAGAGACCTCGCGCATAGGTTGGGAGATCTCGGCGTTTGTAGTCCCAGTCGTGCATCTTCCATGAGTCTACCTTCAGACCTGTGGGGGAGTCCTTGACATGAAAAGACGTCTTTTTGCAAGAAAATCCTCCCTTCTTCTTTCTGTCACATGCCTGTTCAAGGGCAAGAATCAGGTTCTTGACCTCCTCGGGGTTTTGGGCAATGTATGGTGCACTATCCATCTTTGCTGGTATTTGGGGGAGAGTTGCTGCGGAGGAATTTATGGTGAAAGTGTGTTGGAGCCAAAGGCTCGACCAACTTATTGAAAGACAAGATAGCCAAAAGAAGATTCAACAGACGGCCCCTGTGAGTCTCTCTTTCTCAAGAGTCGGAGCCTCTGTTTCTCTGCTTTGTGGCTGCTGATGAGCCTCGAGTATGTAGGCACAGAATAAGACCTTAGGAAGAAGCAGCAATCAGTTTATATCGTGGGCAAGTCAGACCCACCTAAAAAGAAATCCACTGCAGACAAGGCGCACTCTCACTTACGAGCACAGCCACACCTTGTTTTGGGGTATTGTTACCAACATCACTGTGAGTCATGCCGGCAATTTGATTTGGCTTATTTGAGGTCCGCCACACTCCAGTAGTTTGTGGCATTAGCGAACAGTTTGCGGGGGGTTGCTGCACCTAGCAATCCTCAAGCAGGGCTGCCGTTTGAGTCACACATTACTGACGATGACAGAGAATCAGCCACTACGCCTCAGTGGCAGGTACGCGCTTGTGGCTGACCTCGAGGGTCCGCTAAAAAAATCATGAGCTTGGGAGCTGCCCCTCCAAGCAAATCACCCCGCAATCGTCAAAATTTCGTTGACATTAGGATAACACACCTATCAATTGTACTTGAGACAAGACAGAACCCCTACTTCAATTGTCAATAGCAGATCGTTTTCACCTCTATCCATCCATCGGAAACATTGGAAACCATGGCAAACCAATTCCTGCTCGCGGCCGACAACAGCCCCGATCTGCTGCCCCTCCTTCGCGAAAACCCAGCCCTGGCGTCGGCCCAGGACGAGCATGGCTACTCGCTGATCCATGCCGCCGCAAGCTACAATCACCTCGACCTCCTTCGCACACTTGTCAACGAATTCAGGGTCAGTGTCGACCTCAAGGACGAGGACAACGAGACCGCATTGTTCGTTGTCGAAACCGTCAAGGCCGCCAAGGTGCTTGTGGAGGAGCTGGCTGCCGACATCCTGCACCGAGGATCCGAGGGGCTGACAGCCCGCGAAAAGATTGAGGCAGAGGGGGATTATCCCGAGGTTGCCGCGTATTTGAGTACCATTGAGGCCAAAAAGGACATTGAAAAGACAATAGAGGAGGTTTTGCCAGAGACGATCCCGCCACCTCCAGAGGGCATGAAGGTCACCGTGGGGACCATGGATGAGACCCAGGACATCCCTGAAGTCGACACCGAATTCCGCCGTCGCATTGAGGAGCTCGCCCAGCGAGAGGATTTCGATACCGCCCAAGGCCAAGATGAGCTGCGCAAGCTTGTCGAGGATGCCGTTCTGGGACAGGGTCTTGGCGATGAGCGCAACGTCCGAACGAAGCCGGAGTAGATGCGCATCCTCACTTCGTTCTTTTAACCTCCCACATAAGATACTCCTCCGGTGTCTTGGGCGGTCGCAGGAGCGTCACTTCATTATGCACGGCGGCAACATCCGTCGAGAGCTCCGTCGCACTGAACGACAACCACGACTGCGAGGAATGATGTGTGATGGTCTCGGCGAGAAGTTGGCGAATCCAGCTGGTGCTCATGAAACCCTGCCAGGTGATCTTACAAACCTCCATCTCGTCATCCGTTCCATCCGGGGCCTTGTACCTGGAAATATACGGATCCACGTCGTCATTTGCAGCAATCCGAGGACTTTCGAGTCGAACAAGTGACAGCCACTCGTACAAGTCGCTCGCCACAAGTTCCAGGTCGGTCCTGTCGCCTTCGGCTAGTACGCTTGCTGGCATATTTAGTGCCACTTGTGTTGTTTTGATATGCTGGATCACTTCTGGCTTCACATCAATCTTTGTCGCCGAAAGTTTTTCCAGAAGACCAGAATCAACTATCGAGATTTGTGTATTAGAGATAGCGCGGTTTCATCCAGATCAATGTAGCAGACTACTTACTCGACTGGCCAACATCAGAGAGGAGCCATTTCATCGGTTGGTTTAGGACCTTCTTGCAGGCATACATGAGTCTATCGAACCCTTTCTTGCCGTGAAGCATCGAGGGGCTGCGGAGGTCATAAGTGACAACTGTAGGAATAATTGATCAATATCAAGGATTGAAGAAATTGAGGAATTGGTGGGCTCGGGCTGGGCATACTCCATCTTGGCTTGAGACCTCTATCGCCTTTGATGCCGTAGGGTTTACCTGTTAAACCCGCTCGTTCATAGACTTCTTTCTCCAAATACATTGTCAAGGTACCTATAATTCCATGCGTTTAGTTTGGGTCAAGCGAATCTAGGGGTTAGTTGTGCATCTCACCGTTGATGAGAGTGAACATGTTGTCGACGGTAACTTTGCCCTCAGAGAGCATCAGCACATTGCCTAACAGACGGTTAGTAGAAAACAATCAACAATAATGAATAAACGTGCCTCGTTTTATGCATTCTGTGAAAAATTCGCCTTGTAAAATTTGCTCCAAGGTCATGGAGACTTTATAATAAGTGGTAGATGTAGTTTTCGGTCCCAGTTTCTGACTCAGTCGCTCATAGTGCTCTTGGGGGATGAGCAGATCAACCTGGGAGCTGGTCAGTATTTTTCGCACAATTCGGCACACGAAGAGTCAACTCGCACCTTGTGGACGAAATCCAATGATCCCAAAGAAGACCACGGCTTGCTCTTGTGAGGTAATTGCTTGGGATCAATGTGGCCCATAGAGCCGTACGTAACGAAACATTTCGACGACTGGTAGATTGACGGCGAAGCCCGGGCAAACATGCTGGCTTGCTCCCTAAATAGACCAGTGTCCTCAAGGATTTCTCGATAAATATTTCAATACTGGAGATAAAATCAAACCCAATCGCGATGCCGAAGTTGGTAGTAGTCGAGACTGGCTGGGCTGTTGCGCTTGATGTGCCGGTGTTTTGTCGGTTGGAATTTTTCAACACCCACAACCGCTAAGAAGCAAGTATTTTCTCTGCCCCGTGAGCCAGCCTCGTTCGTGTAACTTTCACAACAGACTTCAATTTTTGGATACTTAGCCTTTTCATGGAGATATACTGATTGGATTGTGAAAATAGAAGTCTATCCTGGAGAAAGGACTTATTTATGCCAGGTTTATCGTCGCTATTCCTCTGTGCTGCTGGGGCGCCAAAACCGTTCGCAAATTTTGATCCCCTCCTACACAGTCACCAGTCTGACTCGAGGGTCTGGTATTCCAAAACCAGGTGATACTTGTACACCTAGGGAATTCATTCTGAAATAAACCGTTTTATATTGTACCCATGGAGACGAAATCACCATGGAGTTTATAATCAAATTCGCCCAAACCCATGAGACGTTCAGGGTAGCTGAGATAGAATCCCTAGCCGTGGTAGAGAAACTAGATCTCAAGATCATCGAATACGACGCCGATGTGAGTCTGTCCCAACAAGTCTTCATCTGAAAGCAATATACTTATTGCACCAGTCCCCGATATGCGTTGTTCAGCTACCCTCTGTCGAGGCCGCCAAGCGCCTCATTAAACGCTCAATCCTCGCCCAGTCTATCCACGAGCTCTGGGGACAGGGCCTGACGCTCGACGAACTCCACGAGTCCGTCAAGAAGAACTCCCCGCACTTATGGCCGCAGTACAAGATGGCCTGCTTCAAGTTTGACGTGGACGCCTACCGCGGCGCCCACACCTCCAAGGGCAGGCTGGGCATCATCAACACGTTCGCCTACCTCCCCTTCGAGGGCCCCATCAGCCTCTCCAAGCCGGACGAGGTCTTCACCGTCTTCGAGCAGTGGAAGCACAATAGCGTACCGCTGGGCGTCGAGTTCCCCGACAAGGTCTGGATGGGCCGGTTCCTGGCCGACTCGGCCCGCGACCTCGTCCTAAGGTACGACCTCAAGAAGCGCGACTACATCTCGACCACCAGCATGGACTCGGAGCTGGCCCTCATCACGGCCAACATCTCCCTCGCTGCGCCGGGGAAGATGTTCTACGACCCGTTTGCAGGGACGGGTTCCTTCCCCGTTGCATGTGCGCACTTTGGGGCCATGACCTGGGGGAGCGACATTGACGGGCGCAGCATGCGCGGCGACGGTGGGAAGAAGAGCTTGTATGGGAACTTTGAGCAGTACGGCCTACGGGCTGGGTTCGGCGACGTCTTCACCTGTGATATGACGAACTCACCCATCAGACGGGTTCCCATGTGGGATGGCATCGTGGCAGACCCCCCATATGGCGTCCGGGAAGGTCTGAGAGTGCTTGGCCTCAAGGACCCAGAGAAGACGCCCTGGCTGATCGAGGCAGGCATCAAAAAGGGAAAGTGAGTTGAACTGTCACCAGTCCCTTTCATCAATGTCAGAGAGTTGAGTCCTGCACATATACTCACCATAATGTTCTACAGGGATCCTGATTACGTACCGCCCAAGAAGCCGTATAGTTTTCTAGCCATGTTGGACGACATCCTGGTGTTCGCTTCCGACACACTGGTGGAGAACGGCCGAGTATCGTTCTGGATGCCCACAGCCAACGACGAGGATCAAGAGATCCCGATGCCCACCCATCCTTGTCTGGAGACGGTCTCGGTGTGTGTCCAGGCCTTCTACAAATGTAAGCAACCAACTCCCCATCACACCATAGCCGGGCTCTTGATACGCTGACATGTGACAAATGTAGGGTCGCGGCGACTCATCACATATCGTCGTATTCCGAACCGCGAGGTGTCGCAGGCTGCTCTCGAAGCGTATGCGGCGCGTCAGAAGGTTGTCAACACCGGCACATCGGCAGACGACCTCAATCCCTTCCGGAATGGTTATTTCAAGGGTTTTAAGACTGACGAATAGAGAATGAATTTCGCCACCTTTCGGTTCCGCTGCCTTGCATAAATGTCTGTCTAAGCCAGCGATCCCGCGATATCGTTAACACCAACCACACAATGAGCCGCCCAGACCATTGAGTTCCATCTATGTCCCATATGCCCCTCATGTACAAAGGTTCGTTCCCATATAGCCCCGTGATGCAGCGCGAGTTGTGACCTATACGTCCGACCATCTTTCGGAACCATATTACAAAATAAAATCCCATGCATCAGAATGTTGAAAAGTAAAAATAAATATGACAAGAAAAAACCCGAGATAGTGATGGCAGGCGTGTCGAACTGAGCCTCACTACACAATCGCTTCAAGATTATTCTGCTTGTAAACATGCGTCGCAAATTATTAGCTACCGGAATTCCACTGCGTTAAAGCATCCTCGGTCCGGTACATGTTTCAGCTCAAGCTGTTGAAACCTGCAGCTCGATGTGTCAGTAGGTGCAAAATGAAAATAGGAATAAGGTTGCACTCACTTCTCACTCTTCGAGTGGAAGTAGATACCGCTCACTTCTCCCCTAATCTGGTTGAAGCAGATATAGTAAAAGCCTTCGAAGCTGGCACCTGAAATCGTCCGAACACGGTGGTCAGGTACGAGAAAGTGCTCTTTCCATCGCATGAAGATGTTTTCTCGCTGGGCCACATCCGAAATGGCGACAGGGCCCCGTCGAGCGTGCTTTTGGTATGGCCTGAAGGCGCTGAACTTGGACCAATGACTGAGATCCACCTTGTGATTGGCACCCCAGTCATCGTGCTGGGTGAAAAAGTTATGCTTGGATCCAATGATCTCGCCCTCGAAGTAGGTTGTGAGAGTAGGATGATCCTCAGTCAGGCCTACTCAAATGTTAGAAGAAAGCCTTGCGGCAGGGAAGTAGACCTGGCTTGCCTTGGATTCGCAGATAGCCGCAAAGAAAAGATTCGTGCATGTCGACATGCTTGATTTCCACCTGGACGTCATAGACCTGTCTTTCAGACTGCTGTGTTCCATGAAATCGGCTTCCTGGTCGCAAAAATGACGATGGAAGGGTGGGTCTCGTCTACATGTGGGATGAGTTAATGTACATCGGAGAGGCGAGGAGTCAATAGCTAAAGTCTTACCCTGCGGGTTGGATAATCCATGCCCATCGATAGCGAGCAGAAATCATCCTCTCCATCTGTCGAAGAGGAATCTTGCTCATGAAGATAGTCGTTTGATGCTCGAACTCGGCTCTGATTAGGCACAGACTCGTTTGTCTTCAATTCGGTAGACCGACTTAGGCCATCCTCAAGTAGCTCTGATGTTTTGGTTGTATTGCGATCTGCGTCTGATGAGATAGGCGAAGTGTCAATGGTTTCGTGTGATTGCGGGCGAGGTGACATTGTGGTTGCTCTTGAAGAGGACTCGGCTGATATTTGCTCCATGACGACATCGTGGATGACAGCGCCATCGCGAACACCGATCATTTCGCCGGCAGGGGCAGAGTCAGACTCGTCTCGAACCTCCATATTGACATCGTGGTCTTCGCTCCTTGCGCCATGCTCGTCGAGATTCCACCCTGGGCGTGGGGATAACTGGGAGTCGTCGGGGCAGGTTACGACATGTGGCACTGGAGCCTCCGGAGGCTGATTGGACGACGGAGTCGGCATTGTTGCGATAGCTGGAAAATGCGGCTTTGCGTAATTTCAATCGAAGAGAGCTCGTTCTGGGAGGAAAGTGGGAGGGTGGGATGAAGTCGCTCGAATATTTTTGGCCGTCGCGGTCGTTCTCGTGATGGTCGTCAGAGGCGTCGGAGACAAATCGGCGCGACCGCCAATTCAGAAGCCGCTGTAGTTGATAGCAAGAAGAATAGACAGAGAAGAGAAATATTCGTCGCCAGCCACACCAAGTTTGTATTCACAGAATCCACAGCCTGATAATGAGTGGCACGAGTGCTAATACATGACAAGGGTGCTCAGGAGCAGACAGCTGTAGACATCACGAGTGTCCGCGTTGGGAGTAGGGGAATGCCCAACACCGATGCGCCGGGAATGACTAGACGGAAGCTGAGGGCCAACCACGGCAGATTGATGCGCGCCAACCCCGGGCTTTTCAGGAGAGGGATGGAGTTTGGGGGTAGAGGCTATGGTGAGATGATGGAGATGGGTGTCTGGTCGTCTGTTTATGGAGGCGAAATGACATGGCCTGCCCAAGGCTCGTCGAATCTGATTTGCTGATTTGCCTCCTGGAAACACAGAGGTCGGACTCAGTCTGCGAGCAGGGTTTGGTAGCGGCACAACACCTGGGCCCAGGCACTATGACAGTGGGCTGCGTCCCCATACAGCGCGGGTGGAGTCGCCGCGGCGGGAGGTAGCGAAGGGAAGGGGATGGTAGCAGATGGGGTCCAGGTGTGGGCTCGGGGGGAAGGAAAGCATCCCATCCATCCCATCGATGGAGCACTCTGGCCCCCTTCCTACACTCAAATGCAGCGGACGTATCGTGTACCTACGTGGTACGTTGGCGACGAGCGGTGGCTCCGCTGCCCGTTGAACCAGTTGGGGCCCCAGGCACTTCCCCCGTTGTCGCATGCAGCAAAACGACCTGCGCTGGCGTTGGTTCATTGCGCCTGAGCTGATGTATCTTCTACCAGCTCTTACTACTTGTGCGACTAGCAGCCTGCAGGTATGGGCGCCAGTCCTGATCCCACTGCCACACACTGGCTGGCGTGTGGGGTCCTATCGCCATCTGCTGGAGGCGGTAAAGCTTAAAAAGCCCACCGCCTAGAGGAGTAGAGGGACAGGGCTGTGCTCTGTATCAATCATCTCTGCAAGGGTTGCATGATGAGACGCGCTGCCTGGCAAGCAGAACCCGGCAGCTGCATGCCATCAGATCATGCCATGGCTTGATGGGAAGCATATGTTTTTCGCCCGCCATGAACAGTTGCTCACCGCATATGGCATGTCTTTTGTGCCATGTGGCACCCGGAAGCCTCCGCTGCCTTCGTAGAAAGTCGGCCGCGCCCAGAAGACAATTGTCGCGAGCAAATTAAAAGGCCTATAATTAGCAGCCGACTGCTACCTACGTAAGGCGGCGGTATATATTAACGTCCGCGATTGACAGACTTGGAGTTGGCTGAGGCTACTATGACGACGACGATGCCTACAGTTACAGCTCGCGTGACGATAGTCATGGTAGGTTT
Organism: Clonostachys rosea; assembly: GCA_026958235.1. NCBI lineage: Eukaryota > Fungi > Ascomycota > Sordariomycetes > Hypocreales > Bionectriaceae > Clonostachys > Clonostachys rosea. The sequence goes on from CP110205.1 coordinate 2,938,215, forward strand.
TGGTTCGAATGCTTGCTTGATTCTTCAAAGGCTCTACTATGAGCAGATTCAGCTTGGTAATCAACCACATTACTCCATAATGTCGTTTCTTTAATTGTCCACACTGGCCCTTGGCATCTCCACGCTCTTTGCCAAGACGAGTTTTCTTCATGAGCTCGGACTCGTTTGTTACATCCGGGATGCACAATCATGCGCGCCAACGTCGCCCCATCGCCCCAGATGCATTGACTTTTCTCCCTCCTTGGGTATCTTTTGCTTGTCGGACCGCTTTTTGTTCGCTAAGATTCGCCAACTAGATTGGCTTGATCTTGAAATGCAGGGCAATTAGGCTGAATACCAAAGCCTTCAGGTCTTGCACAAGGTAATAGAAGACTCGCAAGCCTTCGGGATCCGCAGATTCAGTAACATCAACCAATGATCCTATCTTGGCCGTCTGTGGCATAGTGTTAGCATTGGCGCACGTTTGGAACTCGGGACACAAATCTCTACGCACCTCGAATGAAATATGGTCGTTTCCAAGCCGGATCTCAAGCTCCTGGCGGCCATCCTTGTTCTTCTGAGGCCATTTGGCGTCGTCTTCCCTATTGCGTAGCGGTTAGAAACCTGGCTCATTGGACGTATCCATTGCCCACGATGTGTAGCAAGCCCAGAGAATTCCTACTTGATAATTTCGCTGGTCTTGATGATGCGCTTAATTTCCTCCACGATCACAGAGCTGACGCTCACTACCGATCTGTATTAGCGGTCTGGGCGAATTGCGTAGCTTTCGAGGTCCTTCCTCACTCTCTTTGCGAATTAGACTATCGTTTCGGTAGTTGGAGTTGTTTGCATATCGTGCCACGGCACTTCGACCATCTCCTACGACTCGGAAATCGAACTCTGCGTTTCACCTAATATTAGCGGCGGCGATGATGAACAAACATGCCAGCTCGTACCGAGAAACTCATGTCCAAAACGGCCCATATGGCCCGAGCTGTGGTCTCCTGTTAGATCAAAGAGCAGACTCTCATGATACGGACCTTTGAACATACTAGTATCGAAGGTAAAACGGTTCGTTGGCGGCAGACATGACTGCTGGCTGGCCCCAAGGCGACGGATCGATGCTGGACGTGCTGCGCGACGGAGCTTTCGAAATGTTTCTGGGTCGCGGGGCAGACGACCCCGGCACAGACGTACCTGATTCGCGGTGACGTCTCGGCGCTATCGATAAGCAGCGTTAGGGGCGCACTGACCTGGAAGACAGCAGCGGGTTCGCGGGCGTTGGCGGTTCACGTGATTCGCCAGTCCGCTGCCCGCCGCCTTACCTTAGTGCCACTTGTTCGGCGAGGTGCTGGCCAGGACAGATCTTCGAAGTCGCTATCGAAGACAGGTAGCTGGACCTGACAACGCTCCGAATTCCCTGGCGGATCTAGAGGCCTGGCATTGGCGTTGCAGTGTTTCTTCGCATGGCACCAGCGAGGATTCTCTTGCCATAACTTTTAATCCGATCGCTATTCTTCGAATTCGAACTCGCCCCCTGATCCCCCACCGCCCTCCAAGGTCTGGCGAATCTCCCCTCGCACAGCGAGACCACATCCACGTAACCCTCAACATACCGGACCACCGCCCACCATGTCTGGCTTTCTCGAGACCGCGTACAGCTTGGTCCACCAGGACAATGCTGCCGATGTTCCCTCCGCCTCCGACCTGCGCACGCAGCTCGAAAAGGGTACCGATGAGACCAAGATCGAGACCATGAAGACTATCCTGACTATCATGCTCAACGGCGACCCAATGCCCAGCCTGCTCATGCACATTATCCGATTTGTCATGCCTTCCAAGCACAAGCACCTGAAGAAGCTGTTATATTTCTACTACGAGATCTGCCCCAAGCTCGATTCGTCTGGCAAGCTCAAGCAGGAGATGATTTTGGTCTGGTAGGCATTTGCTTCTCCTGTTCGGGCATGATGACTTGTCCACTAACAAGTCCTTGTAGCAATGGAATCCGTAACGACTTGCAACACCCCAACGAGTACATCCGAGGCAACACTCTCCGTTTCCTTTGCAAGCTGCGAGAGCCTGAGCTTATCGAACCCCTTCTCTCCTCGGCGCGATCATGTCTCGAGCACCGACATGCATATGTGCGAAAGACCGCTGTCTTTGCCATCTCCTCCATCTTCTCGCACTCGCCGTCTCTCATCCCTGATGCCTCAGAGCTGATCACCACCTTCCTGGAAGGCGAATCCGACGCCACTTGCAAGAGAAATGCATTTGCAGCTCTGTCTAGCATCAATCACGATGCAGCTCTGATCTACCTTGGTTCTGTCTTCGAGGGTATCACCAACGCAGAGGAGCTTCTACAGCTAGTCGAGCTCGAGTTTATTCGCAAGGATGCTGTCCAGAACTCTCAGAACAAGGTAGGCTTACCTTATATGCACTTGATAATTTGTGGGAACTTTTTGCTAACAATGACAGGCCCGATACTTGAGATTAATCTTTGATCTTCTGGAGGCTAACACGTCCACTGTTGTATACGAAGCTGCGTCATCTCTGACTGCCCTTACTAACAACCCTGTCGCCGTCAAGGCTGCTGCTGCCAAGTTTATCGAGCTCAGCATTAAGGAGGCCGATAACAATGTCAAACTGATCGTTCTGGATCGTGTAGATCAGCTTCGAAAGAAGAACCAGGGTGTTCTAGATGACTTAACGATGGAGATCCTGCGAGTGCTCTCCAGCACTGACATCGATGTACGAAAGAAGGCCCTAGAAATCGCCCTCGAGATGGTTTCAAGCAAGAACGTCGAGGAGGTTGTGTTGCTCCTTAAGAAGGAGCTCTCCAAGACTGTCGACCAAGAGTATGAGAAGAACAGCGAGTACCGCTCGCTACTCATTCACTCCATCCATCAATGCGCAATCAAATTCTCCGAGGTCGCCGCCAGTGTCGTCGAGCTTCTCATGGACTTCATCAGCGACTTCAACAATGCCTCTGCCGTCGATGTTATCAGCTTTGTCAAGGAAGTCGTTGAAAAATTCCCCAACCTGCGCACAACTATCGTCCAGCGCCTCGTTTCGACACTCGGTGAAGTCCGTGCCGGCAAGGTCTATCGTGGTATTCTCTGGATCATTGGTGAATACTCTTTGGAAGAGAAGGACATCCGCGACGCTTGGAAGAGGATACGCGCTAGCTTGGGAGAAATCCCCATCCTTGCTTCCGAGCAGCGCTTGCTCGAAGACCAGGATGATGATGGGAAGCCCGAGGATCTGCTCAACGGATCATCAAAACCTGCTGCTCCCAGCGGCTCCCGAAAGGTCCTTGCGGACGGCACATACGCAACGGAGACCGCTCTCACCAGCCAGTCCTCGGCAGCTGCCAAGCTGGAGGCTGTGAAGGCCGCACAGAAACCACCCCTGCGTCAACTCATCCTCGATGGCGACTACTACCTGGCTACTGTTCTCTCTTCTACCCTTGTCAAGTTGGTTATGCGCCATTCCGAGATCTCAGCCGATAAGGCTCGGACAAACGCCCTGAGGGCTGAAGCCATGCTTATTATGATCTCTATTCTACGTGTCGGCCAGTCTCAGTTCGTCAAGGCACCCATTGACGAGGACTCAGTAGACCGTGTTATGTCTTGCGTACGATCCCTGGCCGAATTCACCGAGAAGAAGGAGCTGGAGGCTGTGTGGCTGGATGACACCCGCAAAGCTTTCCGAGCTATGGTTCAAGTGGAGGAGAAGAAGCGGGCCGCCAAGGAAGCCGTCGAGAAGGCGAAAACTGCTGTGCAGGTTGATGATGTCGTGGACATTCGTCAATTGTCCAAGCGCAACACCTCAGATGGTGTTAACGAAGTTGAGGTAGACCTCGAGCGTGCCACAGGTGGTGAGGGCGGCGCGGAGGACCTCTCTTCCAAGCTCAACCGAGTGGTTCAGCTCACCGGTTTCTCGGACCCCGTGTACGCCGAAGCCTACGTCAAGGTCCACCAATTCGACATTGTCCTCGACGTGCTACTGGTCAACCAGACCACCGAGACCCTACAGAATCTCTCAGTTGAGTTCGCCACCCTCGGCGACCTCAAGGTTGTCGAGCGCCCAACTACTCAGAACCTTGGACCTCACGACTTCCACAACGTCCAGTGCACCATCAAGGTGTCGTCTACCGATACCGGCGTCATCTTTGGTAATGTCATCTACGACGGTGCCCACTCCACGGATACCAACGTCGTGATCCTAAATGATCTCCATGTCGACATCATGGACTACATCCAGCCCGCCACTTGCACCGAGACCCAGTTCCGCACCATGTGGACCGAGTTTGAGTGGGAGAACAAGGTCAACATCAACTCCAAGGCCAAGTCGCTCCGTGAATTCCTGGAGCAGCTTATGGCATGCACCAACATGAACTGCTTGACGCCCGAGGCCAGTCTCAAGGGTGACTGCCAGTTCCTGAGCGCTAACCTATACGCTCGCAGTGTCTTTGGTACGTTGAATCACAATTTTATTTCATTTCGATACGTAAAATTTGCTAACTCGTTCTACAGGAGAGGATGCCCTTGCCAACTTGAGCATCGAGAAGGAGGGTGAGGATGGCCCCATCACCGGCTTCGTCCGCATCAGGAGTAGATCCCAGGGTCTGGCCCTGAGCCTCGGCTCGCTCAAGGGCCTGAGCAAGATCGGCTCCACGTAATTATAAACTAGAATAGGAGAGAGCGCGCGAAGGATAAGGTGTTTAAACCACCGGAGTCTCGGGGAGGAGGAAAGGTTCTTTTGGCCCCTCGGCTGGATGTGTGAAATGTGACCATGGCTATTTTTTTATCTTTCAATTGAAACCAAAAATAGGGCTCATTTTTTCAAGTTGCTTTGATGCCTGGTTCCTGTTTTTTATATTAGCTTTGTGTTGCAGAGGAAAGTTGTCGAGAGGAGAGGGAGGGGGTTTTGCATCAAGGTTTTTTGGTGTTCCTCAAGAATTTTCGGGTAGAATGGGAAAAGAATAAAAAAGCAACAAACAGCCTTTAATTTGCCGGGGTTTGGGGTGCAGAGAGGGGGGGAAGAAGCAGAAATAGACAAAGTGTTAACCAGCGCAAGGAATTTTACATAGTTTTCGGACGAGGCCGATGAGGAAGGTGATTTTTCTCTTTGCAAATATGGAAAAGGTTTCTTCAAGTTCTGTGCAAGTGTTGAGTTTGTCCTGTGTCGGACATGTAGACGAGTTTCCATTTTCGTTCAATCTTCTTCCTATACTATGGACGCCCGATGATAAATTCAGGGGAATTGGAAAGAGGGGGTATGTAAGAGTATGTGTATTGTGCATATGTGAAGAGTTCTGTAGAACAAAAGACAACAGCCGCCCATTCAAGCCCATGTGAGGCTCATCCCATACCATGAAACGCCCGAGGAGGTCGAGTAAGCAGCAAAGACATCGTGAAACCGAACCAGAAGGGTGACGAGAACCAAAGCTCGCAAAATTAAGATCCCCAGACAGGGTTGAACTGTGCTGGAGATACAATTCCAGATAGAAAACCACGCATGTGCGTTAAGTAAAATAGGAGATGTAGAATTGGAAGAAAAACAAGGCAGGGGAGGTATCATTGTAAAAGCAGAGTAACAAGAGATATTATAAAAGCCAACCGGTATAGTGATGTCTATATTTCTAGACCATCAGAGGCAAAAGTTGGGGAGCAGGCTGTTCTTTTGATGGGTTGGGGGTTTGCGCCACGGGCGAACATAAGACGTCATGTCGTGGTGGTAGAGGATCAGATGCAGTGGAAGATAGCAAAGACGTCCACGGGAAATTACCTGGGGAAGACAAGAGCATTCAGGATATGTCCTTCTTGCCAGCCTTGGTTCTCGAGGGAACCGCTCTCCTTAAGAATCTTGCCCATGTACGCGATACGAATCTTCTTGGTAGCTGGCAGCTAAAGGAGTGTGTTAGCATCCAAATGGCAAAGGACAAGAGACCTAGGCACATGGTGTATCAACTTACCTGGGCCTCCTCGGCAATCTTCTTGGCTATACTCCGAATATGCTCTGTCTTGCCAACGGTAACCTTGTAATCGCGGCCGTTCTCGCTAAGTCTAGCTCGCAGGGTAATCTGCTCGGAGACGTCCAAAATCTCCTTGCCCTTCTCTCTCTTGTGTTCTCCTTCACCGGTAATGGAATCGTCGTCGTCGTCGTCTTCGCCGGCAGTGGTGTCGCCTCCTTCCCCGGAGAGATCCCCTTTCCCATCTTCCAGCACGTCCACAGGGTCACACACGATCCACTCTGGGAGTGCGTAGTAGTTGCCTAGAGAGTCGTACACACCATTTGCGAGGTTACCAGTCGGTAGCAGAATCTCTGCAGCAGATAGAATGCTCTGCGCCGTGCCTAACCCATCCATGCCGTCCTCTTCCTGCGTCGGATCCCACAACACCTGCAGCGCCGCGTGTAGCGTCTGCCACACCTCAGCCCGCCCCGTTACCCTGGTATCAAAGAAGTCGCGGCGTTCATGTGCGAGCTGGCCCTTGGTCCACGTACGGCCCTTTGAGGTCCATTCGTGTCGGCGAAGGGGCTTATTTATTCGCTGATCGAGAGGACGCTGCTCGCGGCGGCGACGGCTGGCCTGGTGGTGTGCGTTGGTATTACTGGCGCTGCCGCCGCCTGCGGCAGACTGGAGGACGCTCTCGCCGAGGCTGAGAGGAGGGGGGTTGATGGCTCGGGAGGATGAAGCAGGGTCGCCGCCGGGATAAGGCGAGTTGGGCCCAGAGGAACGGGAAATGCAGCAGCCCTATTGCGAAAGTTTAGTATCCGAGGCAAGTAGTATAACGGTTGGCTAGCTGGCTTGGCGAATTGGCTTTTGTGAAACAGTAGGTTCCCAACTTACCATTGTCTCGGAATCCTGCCTGGCTGGCGAAGCCGGGCAATTGAACTGAACGAATGTGGAGGGGAGGAGAGAGCGTGCCTAAGAGCGACGGCTCTCTGTCTGTTTGGCGAACGAGGGCAAACACAGCGAAATGGCGAGGTCAACAAGAGGTGCGTTCGTCAGTCGAGTGGATCATGCCATCGCAATGCTGTCTCTGCCCAGTTGTCGCTCCGGTATGGCTTTGTCCGTCGCCTTGGTGTTCGGACGGTCGTTGATATGCTCGAGGCTGGCTGCGTGCGAAAGGGCAAAACACAATCTTTTTATTTCCCTTCCTTTTCCTTTCCTCTCCCCAGCAGACCTGATCCAGGGTAATCAAGTGTATCAATACTTCCGTCACTCTGGCCGAGACACGATTCTGGCAAAACCAAGGTTGATGCTGTCGATCGGCACTGTGTTGGGCGCAAAAGTGACCCAAAGCGAAACGAGGGCTAGTTGCTTACTGCTGTGAGAAGGGCAAGCAGCGACGGAGGGCGTGGTGAGGAGAGGGGAGAGAGAGCTGTTGTGGGTGACGGGATTCCACAGGCTCAATTACGAGGAGGCACATGCAGCAGCGCAACGCAGGTGAAGGAAAGGTGAGTTGGGAAGGACGGCCAGGACCAGAGAGGCACAAGCGGATTTCCTGCAGGGGTCTGCAAGGTGGGAGCCAAGTTACGTATGGAGGCGCCAGACAATGGGAGCAGACATGTGGTGCAGTCTGCTCGTTCGTTCGCCGGTTGCTTCCTGGAGGCGATGGTTCAGGTTAGAGGGATTGCGGCTAGTGCCTGGCGCCGCTTTGTGCCTTCTGGCTATTCTCTTGGTTGAAGCTTCAGAGGCTGGACCACGACACGCGGCTTGGCGAAGCTGCATTGTGATTTGTGCCCTCCCACCCATGGATTAAGCTCATTGATGGCTCCGTCATGCACTGGATCGTCAATCAATGGTCTCTGGCGTCAGCCTCCAGATAGCTCCACCGCTAGGCTCTGGCCGCTCTCAGCCTGCAATTTACCCCTGCGCCCATTGCAGAAACAATTCACGATCCCATCGCCAGCTCCGTTGGTCCATGTGCAATTGACAGGATTTGCTGCCATGGCGAACCTACAACCGCGGGGCTTTCCCGCCGGTCAGAGGCATGGGAGTTGGGTAGTACTTGGCTGGGGATAAGCAGGCAGATCCCTGAGGTCATGACCACCTACCCCGGTTTTATTCTCCCTCAGTCCAAATGCCCGCCCTGTCTCCAATGCTAATTCCATCTTTCAGGAATACAACTAGCTAAGAGGAAGCCCACATCCGTATCCACATCCTTCGACACTGTGGGAAAGATCGATATATTCTAAGAAAGCTATCGTCATGGCGACATTTTCTCCCCTCCCGGGCTACACCCTAGGCACCGCATTCACGGGCCTGGGCCTGGTCGGCCTGTTCCTCCCCAAGACCGCCTACGAGACGTTCGGTTTGCCCCTCGAGCTGCTCCCTGGGCAGCAAGGGATCTCGCCCATGCTGTATGCCAAGGGAGTGCGGGACCTCTGCTTCGGCATCACATATCTCGTGCTGCAGTACAAGGGCATGAATGAAGCTGTGACCGTCCTATCGCAGGCGCTCTGCCTTGTGGCGCTGGGAGACGGCCTCATCGTGTGGACCTACGGCGGTCGCAAGCTGAAGGTGAAGGCGTTTGGGCACTGGTTCGGCATCTTGGGGCTGTGGTTTTGGTCAACTTGGAGAATGTAGGACAAGCATCTTGAGCATGGGCTTGCTGGTCATGTCCCTACCCCGCTCTTCTTCTTGCCTTGCTCGGTCTTTGCCTGTCTCTCAGAACTATTATCAATCGTCCATACCCTGTTAAACTTCATATTTGCAGCCGGAAAATGCAACATTAAAAGCAGCGAGGATCCGTCTCTAAATGCGGGAGTACTGGTGATAAAAGCCCTGATATTAGGTTCCAAAGCGGGACACAATTGTCAGATGGATCCTGAAGTAGAAGAACTCCAAACTTTAGCTACGTTGTCTGGGCCTGCAAACACAGGGGTTGACGACTTAGGAACGGACCGTAGAGTAGCAATCGGGCACATGAGCATTTCTTACCAAAATAAAATAAACAGCTAGTAGGTTAAGTCAAGCCTGGCCAATCAGGCCGGAACCGAGGTGGGTTTTCAAGGGTTCGTTGAGGCGAACAAACCGCCCACCAACCTAACTACCTACCTAGATAAGATAGCTCGTCGGTGATGATTAACTGCCGATGCCGTATGATTCTCCAGTCATGCTCCATGAGTCAGTAAGAGGATACCGGGAGTCGGGACTGGAGCAACGCTGACAGCAACGGCTGGTCCCAAACTCCGGACATCGGAATAGGTTGGTCAGTAAGCAGCCGGCTCCGTCACTCGGCTCTTGTCCGAGATCACTACAAATAAGCGCATTCCGGGACATTTTTGGGCATGTCGTAGAGATCATCTCAAGAGCTTCTACAAGATGGCTGAAACCCATGCAGCAAAGACCCAAGCCAAGGGTGCCAATGGCGCCACAGCCACGATCGAGCGGGCAACGAGTGACGATGTACCTGCCATTAAAGCCATGGTCCAAAGTGCATACACCAAGTACATCGAACGCATAGGCAAGGAGCCGGCACCTATGACGACAGATTACAGCAAATTACTGAACACCCACGACATCTTCGTGCTCCGGCCTGACGGGTCGTCCACAGCCCAGGGCTCCATTGTCCTGCTCGCAAGGCCGGACTCTGATGCGGTGGATATCAACAACCTGGTCGTGGACGTTGCATCCCAGGGCAAAGGCTACGGGAGACTGCTGATGAACTACGCCGAGGACTTCGCCCGTGCTAAAGGCCAGGTTGCGCTGGAGCTCTATACGAATGTGAAGATGTGGGAGAACATTGGCCTGTATGCGAAAATGGGATTTGATGAAGTTGACCGGAGGGTTGAAGACGGATACGAGCGTGTGTATTTTCGAAAACCGCTGAACTGAGCAAGGCATACAAACAATTTTTGACGGAAGGCGCAAATGGTAGATGGAGACTGAGCAAGTTGTGGGGCAACTCCCGTAGCAACCTTCCTACCCACCTAACCTACAGTCCTCACAATAGACCTGTAAACCAACAACCTTCCCTACCATCCAATCACATCTTCAATTGACTAAAACACAAACTTCAACACCGGACAAAGCCACACAGGGATACACACTCCCGGAGACTAAAAGACAAAGAGAAAAGATATTGAAAGAACCCGTGTCTCTCCAGCCGCGCCTGCTCCCTCGTTATCTCCTCGTAGCCCATCACCAAAAATCACAACCCCATGGAGGAGGCAACCAGACAACACTTTTTTAACCATGGAAAAGAGGTAAGTAAATGGCTTTGTTGTTACACATCACATATTGCCGGAATCTCGTCTAACACCCCGTTTGCCAGGGCTTTGAGGATGAGAAACATGACTGTCACTGGTGCCAGATCCGCGCCTTCAAGACCCACAGTACCATCCCTATCACCGTGGTGAATGAAGTCGACGATGAAGTTCTGCCCGAAAACTTCAGGTTCATCGACAAGATGGTCTATGGCCAGGGCGTCGAGGCTGCTGAGGATAGTTTCCGGAGCGGCTGTTCGTGCGGGGATAACGGCGCCAAATGCCAGTATAGCGCCTGCGATTGTCTCGCTGATCTCGAGGAGGACGACGAGGATGTCAAGGCGTACGCTTACCACACGGGTGGCGCCAAGGCCGGCCTTCTTCGCTCAAGAGTTATCGACTCGACCCAGCCGTTGTACGAGTGCCATCAGGCCTGTTCATGCTCCACCCTTTGTCCAAATCGCGTTGTGGAAAGAGGACGAACAGTTCCACTGCAGATTTTTCGGACAATCAACCGCGGTTGGGGTATGTTGCATCTTTGTCTTCTTTCTATTTACCCACGCTACTCTTGATTTCTATCATATTCTGGCTTACTTAAATGCTCTGGGTCGCCGAAAGGCTAACGATTAGATTGTCCCACAGGTGTCCGCTGTCTCGAAGAAATTAAAGAAGGTCAATTTGTTGACTGTTATCTTGGGGAAGTCATCACTTCCGCTGAAGCAGATCGCCGCCGTGAACAATCTGCCATCTCACAAAGGAAGGACGTGTATCTGTTTGCACTGGACAAGTTCACGAATCCCGACTCTCTGGATCCCCGTCTCCAAGGTCCCCCGCTAGAGGTGGATGGGGAGTTCATGTCTGGCCCTACTCGTTTCATTAACCATTCTTGTGACCCTAATATGCGGATCTTTGCGAGAGTTGGCGATCATGCAGACAAACACCTCCATGACCTGGCTTTATTCGCAATCCGCGACATTCACCGGGGTGAAGAGCTAACTTTCGACTATGTGGATGGAGTTGCAGAGGACAACGAAGAAACCTCACTGAACGTTGATAACATGGAAAAGTGTCTATGCGGCAGCAAGAACTGCCGGAAATTTTTATGGTAACATTCTTTCTTCATCTCTGCGTTTTTTTCCCTACGTCACCCACCCAATTTTGTGTCGGGGTTGTCCGTGTATTTGTAGTTCGCCCAATACCAGGCTTTGTCACAGCAAGCAGTTTAAAAGGGGTGAGCCCTTCGAGTCCGCATCGAGTCCATCTGCCCAGACCTGAGAAATGTAGAGGCCTCATTTATGAGGCGGCGGCACTATGACAGAGTGACACAGCATAAGGGCTAATATGTCGTTGTGCTTTGGAAAACCCCTATTCTTGGGGACGACGTGTGGAAGCCGCTTGGCGGGATTCAACCACAACCAAGTTCCAGACTGCATGCCGACACACACCCAGATGCCACCATTTGGCGGCGATGCACGCCGGAATGCCCAAGCAAGGCCATCTGTTCTTTCTGATGTGTCTAAAGCTCGGGCAACCCGTGCTAAAACCCCAAGTGACGACCTGAAAAGGTATCTCGCGCTCTCTCGGCACAACCTCACCGCCACCCGTGGACACCAACACCCAATCCCCATTACCTCCAGACAGGCCCTGCGAACCCTACGAAACCGCAGCCTTGACTACGAACGGGTCTACCAACGGCAAATCGGCGACGGTCGTCCAGACGAGTACTGGATTGCGTGCGGCGCTCGCAACTGCTACCGATGCACCTACTACGACAGGTTGATCATGTACAATCTCAAGCCGTACGCTGACTGGCGGGAAGAAATCTTCATCAGCTTGATGTTGAAAGTCCTCCGCAAAGCGGGAGGAAATGGTGCAAGGGGGAAGGCAGTGAGCTGGGATGATGTCAAGTCCTTCGTCCAATCACCGCCGATCCGGGGTGCCTTCTGGGACTTCCACAAGACGTGTGGGGTATCAGTGGAGGAGGTCTCGCCGGAAGCCATGACAGCGAAGTTGGCCGGCATGATGCCGGCGGTGGTGCGCATAGTCCAGGCGCCCGTGATTGGGGATATGAAAGTGGATAGAGTCACCAAAGCCGTCAAGAAGGATAGGTACGCTCCAGGATGGTATCTGGGGGATTTGGCATACCTGAGGAGCGGGGGCAGACAGTGGGGGGCAAGAGAGAAGAAGACGATGCCGACTGAGGAAGCCGAGACGTGGGATGTGCACAAGTGTTTCTCGCATCCCTATGCGGGGAGGCCCAAGACGTGGGTTCTGGAGGATTATCTGTTACAGTTCTGCGTCCTCGCCGAGTCCTGGCGGCGGTATGGGTTGCAGAGAGGGTGTAGATGGGGGTTCGGTGGCGCTGTGAGGGCTGCCGATCTGATTTGCGCGGTGCTTCTCAACTGGTGGTGCATGACGCAGTTCGACGTCTTCAAGAGGCAGAGGCATAGCCGGCTGTCAATGAATCTGGTCTGGGAGCAGTGGATGGCAAGCTACCCTCGCTTCCTGCAGGGCAATGATGGGATGGAGGAGCAGGGTAGCAGAAGCTCAGAGAAGGTGTTGCAGGGAGTTGGTCGGGCCGTGATGCTGGGCTTCTCGGACACACCCCAAAATTATGTACGGAGGCCGGCTCATGTGGTTGTGGTTTCGCCACGAGATCCGACACGCATTTCGTGGAAGAAGCTGGCACGCGCTCGTCAATCTAAGAAACCGGCACGCAATCGTTCATTTATTATGTAGGATCTGATCTAGAGATGCATTTCTTTTGTTTACCAAACATGCAAACAAAGTCCGTGGACTGCTTGATTTCCGGCTACTTGACACCTTTGTGCTACGTAATAACCTGGAGGAGAGTACGAAAACCGGCAAGGGTGTGGTGGGGGATATCCTCGGCTCAGACAGTGATTGACAGCAGCACAAGCCAACTAGGCGTTGTGGGATTACACAGCTTCACACATTTGAGATGGGGGTGGAGGGAGATCTTGCCGGAAGTGCGTATGCCACCTCCATGTAATACAGGATGCAGCCCCAGCCCACACCCTGATGTGAGGCAGATTGTGTTGCAGTGGGAGTGCAATGCCGTCGTGAGATGGATGGTAGATGGCTGAGGGAAGCTGTCGGCTAGGCTTACCACAACCTCCCGCGACCCAGCACAGGTCTCATCGGTAGTCCGCACTGAGAAAGAGGCCAGTGGACGTTCCAGGCCCAAAGTGCACTGGCGACTCATGACTGGGCGCTGGCCGGGCGTTCCCCGCAAGATCGGCCACCACTGCAACTCAGTGGTGTGGGATCCAAGACAGGGGTAAGTTACCCGCAACAGTGAAATCACCAGATTATGGGACGCGCGCAGGCACCATCAGGCCACATCTCGTACGGGGAGGCATTGCAGGTCAGCGAGACCACTGAAATTTTTCGAATCCTCGGTAATAAGCCGCCGGGAAAGGTCCCTGAGCGTTGCAGAGCACCGGGCCAAAGGGCTCTCCCCCTTTGCGGTGCTCGCCGTCCGTATGTCATAGTGAGCTGGCTTATGTTCCCAGGGGACCAGTTGATCACCTGCGACGCCTTGTCATGCCACTATTCTGGGGTGCCGCCAGCGCCCTGCGGTTGGCCAGCTCCAGCGCCCCAGTTCCATAGCCGACAGCACCCGGGCAGCTCCGGTCGCCACACGCCAGGGGACTGCTGGGCTTTCCCCACGGCACGCGGAGAGAAGCTCTTGCGGGTGGGATGACCGCTCTCGTAGGGGACCTGCCAGCTAGCTGGGAATTAATATACTATGACGCCCTCCCCCCCTTTGGAGGAGAGAAGAAGAGATCATTTCCGATTGTACCTAGCATCATCGCAGCGAAATAAAAAAGCACCAGCTCTGGACAGATTCGCGTCCACAACATCCAACTCCCATTCACGACATAGACCGCCGAGATAGGCGTTACTGCTTTATCCGCTACTACCACCTCAATCAACACTACGTCGGCTTGTCATCTCGCTTGAGGAGTTATACCGAGCAACCGAGAATACCAAACAAATACTCCACACGCCGCCCTTTCCTTCCTCCGCGACCCTCAGCAGCCATGTTCACTCCCGCAAGACGCTTTTCCACGGCAGCAAAGGTCTACCCAAGCTACCTCCCTCACCTACCACACAGTCGCCGGATGCCCTTCAGATGGTGAGTTTTCCAGCCATTCACTAAACATATTTTCATGGATTAATCATTCTAACCCTGCCCAGGTTCAAGCCTCTAGCGGCCCTCGTCGCTGTAGGCCTCGGCGTCCGAACCTACGCCGTCAACGCCCGCGATAGGAAGACGATTGCCGCGGCCCAGGAGATCGAGCGGCAACACGAGGAGCGCCGCCGGCAGCACAACCTGATGGAGGTCTACGGCAGCCGCGACAGCCTCGAGGACCTGGAGAACGCCATCCGGTTCTACGAGAAGAAGTGATGCGCTCACGACGACAATAAAAAAATGAGATAAAAGACAAAAAACACCATGATGGAGTCTACACATTGAAGCATCCATCCAGTCGGATTTATTATTGCATATGGGCTGGGCGTTGGGGGATACCTCTGGTTTTCGGTTATACCACATGTTCGAATTGTGCATTTCCTCGGAATGCGTTCCGTGGACGAGTCGAGACTCACCAGCTCGGGTCTGGTGAATTTCTTTTGTGTTTTTAAGGGGGCTGGGAAGGGAAAACATTACTGTTCTGGATATATACTTATTTTATCGAAATGTGGTTCACACAATACATGCAGTCAAGCACGTAAATTGATCACAGCCTTGTCATTCTCGGGTTACACAAGCAAGCCGCATCGTAATTAATAGTTATATTCTGGAACGCAGCACAAGTAAGAACTAGTATAGCCAGAGCCCATGTATGCGATGATATACCTCCCTCAAATGTACACAGGTAATAACAAAGAAACAGCAATATTTCGCCGTCTCCCAAAAGACGCCGCCGCGTAAATCGACCTACAGCCTCGCAAAGGGATTTACATAAAATTATGGCCTGGGCTTGCTCCACATCTACCACATGAGGTAGGAGGTAGCGTGCAGCAATTCAGGATTCGATCTCTCCCCCAGCAACTTTGAAAAAAGCCTGCCTTCCCCTTTATTTACATCTTTCCACCAACTCTGGATGGCCCTTTTGGTTCTCCTTTACAGCAACTGGAAGGCCACGGCGGCGGAGAGGACGGCCCAGCTGGCCAGCGCCTTGAGGCCGCTGGCGGCGCCCTCAGCAGGCGCGGCGGGATCCGTGCTGCCGGACGCGACGGTGTCGGGCTTCAGGCAGGTGACCTGGATGGTGGGATCCTCGCCCGAGTCGGCGCTGCGGCCCCAGACGCTCACGACGGCGCGGGGCTCCAGGGCGGCGGTGAGGATCTCTTCGGCGAAGACCTCGCGGTAGAAGGAGGTCTCGTTGCCGATGAAGTCCTGGTGGTTGTCGGCTGAATTTCACGCATTAGCTTTCCCATTACACCAAAAAGGAGAGGAGGGGTTATAGCGAAACGCCCATTGATCACTTACCGGTGACGGAGACGGCCGCCGTGTTGAGCCTGTTGTCCTGGATGTCGCGCAGGCAGCTGGCCGTGAGCGACCACGTCTTGCAGTCCTTGTCGAAGTTGGACAGGGCGTTCTTCTTGAGGTCGTCGAGGCACTCCGGCGCGACGGAGCCGGAGCAGGTGCCGTCAAAGTCGGTCGACCAGGCGCCGCCGGCGCTGGCGGCGCGGACCGGGAAGACGTGCAGGCAGAGGTGCCAGCTGTCGTCGAAGTCGCCGCTGGGGCCGCTGAGGGAGATGGCGCCCGCGGGGGTCTTGGTCTCGCCCGAGCCGGCGACGCCGTCCTTGATGGCGAAGCTGAGGCTCCAGCCGTCCTGCTCGCTGCCCGGGTACGTGGCTGAGAGGTCGCGGCCCGAGACGGACTGTGAGTCGGTGTAGTTGGCGGACTCGATGACGGACGACCAGGTGTCCGAGGAGAGCGAGCCGGCGTCGGCGCCGTAGAGGATCTGGGCTGAGGCCGCCTGGAGGAGGGTGGCGGCGGCGGGGAGGGCGAACTTGGAATGCATTGTTGCGGTTTTGCTTGTTATTCTTCTAGGTTCGGGGAAGAAGGGTATCTCAACAGCAACAGACCGGGCGATGGCTACTCAACGACGAACAGGTGGGAAGAGGAGAGGAAAGGGGGAATGGGAAGAGCTGAGCAACGCGCATGGAGGCGAGGGGAGGGCTGATCCTTTTGATTGCCAGCTCGGTGCGCCGCCCAGCTCACCAGATGCCCGATAAAGGCATCCCCATCCCATCCCTCTCTCTTTTGGGACCCCCAGCTGGGTGGGCATTTCATTCCCCCAATCGGCCCAGTTCTACCTATCAGGCCTCCCGGGGGGCGACTTATTAACGTCAAGGGTGCATCTCTCTGGTATCTAGCATTATCTGCCAACTCTAATTGGAGGCAATGCAGCTCGACTACCCCGTACAAGTCGCGTGGCACAGTCATGTCATGGCGGTAGGCCTCCTACAACCAGGCAGGACAAAGAACCACGCATATGGGGGAGTGCCAAGGCCCTAGATTGCCAATCTTCCAACATCCTTCTGGAGCGACTTGGCGGAACTAGAGAGGCGAGGGGCGAACCTTGCTTAGGCATGTGGCAGCTGGATATCAATCCCCGACGACGCCGCAGCAGCTGTTCTGGTAGGCCACACACTCCCTGCACATTGAGCCCGCCTGCAGATTCCCTCCAGGATGGTGCGTCCCGGTCTAGAAAAGGGCCCGAAGCTATTGGCTGTTCTCTCGAGCATGCCAACCAACGGGTAGCACCGCACTGCTATATGCATTCGTAGGGCAGGTGATGGAAGGCTTCTAGATATCGCTTCCAGCGAAATGGAGCCACACCCCGATCAGCTTGGCATCACATCGCCTGCCTTGGCAAGCAACACATTGGCTCACAGGTTCAATAGACACAT
The DNA here is from genome assembly GCA_026958235.1 of Clonostachys rosea. Taxonomy (NCBI): domain Eukaryota; kingdom Fungi; phylum Ascomycota; class Sordariomycetes; order Hypocreales; family Bionectriaceae; genus Clonostachys; species Clonostachys rosea. The sequence continues at coordinate 2,955,360 of CP110205.1, forward strand.
GGGGTGAGAATGGGGTCCCAGCACTTTTGCTTCTCCGGAAATGAGGCAATGCAACCCACGCCAGAAGGGATCTTTGGGTCTCCCTCGACCCAATTCGTTTTAGGCGCCAAGGGCCAAGGTTGAAACTGGGTGTGAAGGCTGCGCCTCGCTCCGGCCGCTACCAGAGTACCACACATTACGGGCACTCTGTCAGACAGATAAGCATGCCCGCATAAAACTAAGATGAACCTATTTGCCTGCCTGAAACCCTTATCAGCAGGATTCATCTTCTGGTCAGCTTCCAGATACCTTCCGCAACGAGGGCCAGGACCGGCGACGATGGTCGAGGTAAGCTTAACTTCTCGATATCGTTGCGCCCGCATGCGAAGGCCGTACATTACCTTACCTAGGACTAGGTAGGTTTATGCTTACAGGACAGAATCCCCCTGTAGAAGCTGACTTCCCCAGTGTTCAGGCTCTGCCTCCCCATAAATCTGGCGCTTGGCCACCTGCTTAATCCATTTTAGCACCGCCTGGCGTGTCACCATCCCCATAAATTCCGGGGGCCTCGGGGGCTTAAACGGACCACCAGCCAGACGGCCCAGTGATAAGGTTTTGGGGCCAACCGCACGAAAAGTCCCCAGATTTGCAGACAAAAGGCCTTGGCTATCTATTTCTTTACCTAATATTAATCTTCTCCCTGCTGAATCGTCATCTTCACAAGCTAGATCTCCTCTGGGGTTGGCCCCTCGGCTTCTACTCTGTAATGCCGCCCCCGCCAAGATGGCCATCGGGCAAGCTGTGTTTGGCAAGGAGCAGCAGCTATGAACATTGGATGGCAAGGATGGCAAGTCCCCAATCCCTGTAGCCCAGGCAGTGTAGGGCTATTACAGCCCTTGAATCAATTGTTCTGAAATTCCAATCACCAGGGCATATGATGCACGGCAGTGTTATCTCTTACATTTTTACTTAACGTCACCATCCAAGAATTAGCTCCCATGATAGCAATCTTGTTCTCAATTCGATCAAAAAGAATACGCTTTTTATATCGTGATCTTCATTCTTCCCATTCCATTGCGCAATATCGCGATCCATTCCCGCGTTAACTGGAGGTCCTTGCTTCATATTTCAGACCAACCTGATCTTAAACTCAGCCCAAATACTCCCATCCCAATAGCGCTAATATTCTCAATACATTATCCCCACATGGTTCCTGGCTCGCTGCTCTTCTTTCTCTCTTTCTTCGTCGTATCCCCTTGTTGTCCTGCACTGACCTGCCAAAGCTTCGAAATGAGACAAGGAGATGCCCTGCCTTAGTTCAGCAGTTACGGGCCCGAGAGCTCCTTCCGCCTCATCGCACGTTTCGTTGCCTCCATGGTTCCTAGCTTTGACGCAAACCCCCTCGACACGTCGCTGATGAACCGCGGCCTGTCCGAGACCACATCCTCCATGGCCTTGTCCCAGATACTATAGCTGACACCCTCGCAAAAGTAGTGAATCATCTTCTTCCCAATCTCCTTCTGGACCGGGTGCATCATCTCCAGTGCCTCGAACCCATCTGCAAACTCTCGTATCAGATCCTTCTGCTGCCCCTCGTCGCTCGGGCACCGGTACAGCGCGCGGTGGCCGTCGCCAATGGACGTGTGGATACACTTGACAATGTAGTCGGCCATCTTGGGGCTCACGAAGCGGTCGCAGAGCTTGTAGACCTCGACAAAGTCCTGCAGCGGCGTCCGGGCGCGCTTAGCCTGCGGGTTCGGGCTGCTGACCGGAGGTGCTAAAGGTACGATGGAGCTGTGGCTGTATGCGACGCCAATGAAGAGGGCCAGGTATCGCGGCTCAATGTCGTCGAATGTGATGGATCCGTTGTGGCCCTCGACCCAGGGTTCCTTGAGGCATCGGGCAAAGTATTCACAGTGTTCTACGAGGACCCTGCGATGGGCTATGAGGACTTCTCCCTTGACTATGATTTCAATTGTTTGCTCGTCGCTCCTACACGGCGGGAGAGAAACAAATTGGTCAGCACGTGAAACTTTGTAGCGTCAATCCACGAGGAACAAGCACGCACGCACGCAAAGGTGGACTCACTTTACTAACCAACCGACGCGACTATCGCATAGCAACGCAGACGGGATCGGTTTGCCGTCACTCTGTAGTGCCCTTGCCCGCTTCTTTGGGGGCGCCATCTCAGATCCAAGAGCCGGAGGGGTCCTCAAATCGGCTTCTCTGAGGCGTTGGGCTTCTCTGAGACGTAAATAAACAGCCAGAAGAAACCGGCTTCCCATTGACGTATATAAGAGCCAGAAGAGATTGACGGCTTCCTGGGTCGTTCGTTCATTCCCTGGCGTGAATTAACCGCATATGTCTTGCGCGCCGGGCGAGACAAAGCCTATGTGATGTATAGGTTCGGAAGGGTGGAGGAGGGGATTTGCTTGAAGGGTAACAGGTCTGGTGTTTGGTACCTGGAAGATGAGGGGAGGTGGAGGAATCACGGCTCATCGTCGAGTCCGTTGTTGATTTCGGGGCAGGTGTAGAAGGAGTGACCGAGTACCTCTGGTAACTGGAGCAACTTTTCGCCGCCCACAAAGACTGCGCTGTTCCTACTGACGAGGCGCTGGTCGCGAGGTTTAGAGCCTAACCTGCACTGCATGCGCTCTGATTCGCCGTAGGTGAGGGAAACACGGAAGGAAGCCAGCTTCGTTGCCGCGACAGTGTGAGTACTACCGTCGCAAACAGATGGCTAGATAACAACGCCGACTGTAAGCGCCTCCCATCAGACAGGCAAGGCGATAGAGAATATTTCCGATACGCCAGCACCAGGCGCAGCCTTCGCATTACCTGGCCCTGATCTTCTTGATGACCACCTTGTTCCCCTCCAGCTCCCAGCCCACGCCGTCATTACTCTTCAAGTCATCCCACTTTGCACCCGTCACGCTCTCCAGGAACCCGAGGTCTACCGAGAGATACGCCCGCCCCAGCGCCTTGAGCGTCTGCATCCGCACCTCCCCCTCCGCCCAGTCCATGATGCGCGCCCTGTGCCCGTCCACGCTCTGCTTCAGCCTCCGGAAGCGCACGTAGTTGTCGTGCGCCAGCGCGTCCAGCACCGCGTCGACCTTGGCGTCCCGCAGCCTGTACTCCCGCCGGATCGAGTACGCCTCCGACATCTGGCCTCTCCGGCACGCAGCGTCCAATACCAAATACGCCACCACCTCCTGCAGCTCGACGGAGGTGAGGGGCTGCTGCGGGTGCAGAGCGCGGAGCAGGTACAGGATGGCCGGGTGGTAGGATTCCGGGTGCTTCACCAGGACGGAGAGGCGGACGCAGAACAGGTACGCCTGCACGGCGAAGTCGTCGACACGCTTCGACGCCACGATGCCCTCCCTCAGCTTCCTCAGCGCCATCATGACATCCGACAGGCCCTTTGTGTTCGCCGGGCTCTGCAGCAGACTTAGTGAAGGCGACGGCGGCGCTCCTGATGAAGCAGTGGAGGCCGTTGAGGTAGGCGAAGCGGACGGCCCGGCACTCTCACCGATCTCGAGGGCGGAGAACCTCCGTAGCAGCTCGTCTGGCTTCCCCGCATCTGAGCAGAAGCCCATGTACCGCTCCATGATCTTGGTGTAGTATTTCTCCTGTGTGCCGAACTCAAGCAGCCGGTTGTCGCCCTTCGAGGGCAGCCCTATGCTCTCGAGGGGATCTTGCACCACGGGCTTGAGTCTGCCCCAGGGACCGGACGGTCCTCTTCTCCCCTTGGGTGGCATTGTATGTGTCTGTGGTGCAAGGCTGATGATGAGGTCGGGGAAAGTTGGTGGTATGTTACAGTGTATATCAGATCGTACCAATGGCTCTGAACAGTTTGAGACCAGAAGTGCGCTTATATGGCTTGATATTAACTGGAAACACTCTTTTGGCGGGGTAACGATCTGCCCCGCCCCTTCCTGATTTCACTTACAGGGGAAAATCCAACCAGTCTCCAGGTACAACAACTAAACTGAGACGAAGTTCATTCAATTTTAGAGCGTTTTCCATTGATATAAAATTTCCGTAGTCTACTTAAGTCCACCATCCTTAACACCAGAAATTGCAAATATCGCTGTCTCTTAATATAACATACGTTGCCCTCTTTGCCACAATCTAGTCCTCGTCCCTTGCGAGGGGGTATCATTTTCGTTCCATCTAGGATTCTAGTACCTAGTTCCGCTTAAATCCTCCTCTTTCTTCTGGCAGCCGTGTCATGGTATCTTCAGCCTGGGAGATACTTGTTTGATGTAGCGAGTGTCCTGGTCGGATCCGGGGCGCACAGAACATCCACCGATTCTCTCCCTCATTTGTCGTCGACATTCTCCCAGCCCCGAGGCCCAGGTGCTTCGTACCCTCCTGGCCTCTTGGCAATCACTCTCCCCAGGCCCTGGTGGATCTCGGCCTGGAAGGGCTCGAACGGCACCCTCTCGCCGTCAATGCTGATGTATCCGTCCTCTTGGTCGCGGGGGGTGACGCGGAACCCTGAGATCTTGCGGTAGTTCACATGAGGCGAGTCGAAGAAGCCGCCAGACTCGATTGAAAGGAAGGTCTGGATTCCTGTGTACCATGAGATGTCGCTGGGGATTGTGATCAGATCCATGCAGCCGTCTGCAGGAAGTGCGGCAGGGAAAAAGTTGGCGCCGGGGGACATGAATTGCATCTAAAAGTAATGTTAGCCTGGCTAAAGAACGGTAGATGTTAAGCTAGGAGGATTGGTAGATAGAACTTACGTTACCACAATAGACATTGGAGATGTTGTCATGGCTAACCAGCTCCCAGTCCTCGGGAAGCTTGTCCTCAACTGTTCCGTATTTCAACTCGGGCAGCCCGATGTCTCCCACCTCGGTAGTTCGGGTCAATTCCGAGGAGGTATCCGAGATATCCTTCATCTTCCTCTTGTAGTACGACTTGATGGCGTCTTTCCCTTCGACTTCGACCTTGACAGCGAGATCGCACGGGTAGGACGTCTTCTGGAAGATGCGTTGTAGAACTCCAACCTCGAATCTCGTGCTGCCCATCCACCGCATGTGCTCCGTGCCCAGGTCCGTCTCGGCCACCATACCAAGCGACTGTGACAGGAAGGAGAGCGTCCGTCGCGGTCCCTGGGTAACAGACACCAAGTCCATCGCACTCGTCACTCCCTTAATAATCGCCAGAGCAACAACCCCAACACGGTTCGACCCGTACAGGTTGAGTGCCATGGCATTACCCGAGCCACACGGGATGTGGCTGACCGCAACCTTGCTCAATGCCACTCCTGCATCGGGCCTCTTGGCCAGCCCGTTGATGATCTCGTGGGGCGTCCCGTCTCCCGAGCATGCCATGACGGTATCGTACCGGTCGATATCCAGCTTCTCGACGAGGTCCGTAGCCTCCCCGCCCCGCGTCAGCGTCACGACATCCAGATCGAAATGCGCAGCCTGGAGCAGCGGCTTCGCCTCCGTCTCCCACTTCTTCACAGCACCGCCGGGGCCTGAGTTTGGGTTGATAAGCACGTAGGCCCGTCGGTGGTGCCTCACTTCGCCATAGGCTCGCTCCAGGACGGTCGCGACAAACTTCTCGGCGTCGGGTTCGTTGGGGTTTGTATCGGGCGGGGCGAGGGCGTGGGACAGCTTCTGGAGTCTCACGGGGCCCTTGGGAGGGATGAGGACGTAGTCGACGGTAATGGTATCGTTGGATATTTCGGCCCACAAGACGTTGTACAGCGGGATGGCTTGCTCTGCACGTTCTAGGGACAAATGTTAGCGCAACCGGGCGAGCTGGAAAGCCGATGTTCGGAAGGAGAAATCCCACGTACCGACAGAACCGGGCATGCAGCAGGCACTTCGTGCAGCATTTTTTTGTGTCGGGTCTACAGGGCAGAAAAAAGTCAGCATACAACTCTCCTCTCGCTAGTTCAATCGTGGGCGGTTCCCCCCATCAATCCCGACGAGGCGATTGGTGTGCTCTCGATGTGTCGCGCTGAGGGGAAGTATTGATTCTTGGAGTCGTACCGTAGAAGACGAGGTTGTTCTGGCCGATTGTCAATGACCTCCTCCCTTGGAGAAGAAGTCGCATGCCCGTTCCATCCATGGCCAGCCCGAGTTGTCCTGATGGTCGGGAGTCTGGGTAGGGGAAGTTGGCAAGGCGAGGCGACTTGGAGCGAAGGGCGAGAGGTGGACAAATATGTGCCGTTGGGGGCGTGGATGGAGATGGGTTCCAAATCGAGGCGGGAGGGAGGGGCGCAACAGGGGCCCGAAAAGGGCAGCAGAAGAGGTATAATTACGTATCACGAGCCGCGGTTGGGTGTTGTGAACAAGGGGGCTCGGTCCCAAACGAGAGCGCAGAGAAAGATCGAGGAACTTGGCCAACTGCGGTGGCACAGTGCGACGGTGATTCAGGCGGAGGCACAGGATATTGGAAGGGGGAGATAAGAGGTACGGAAGAAAAGAATGAAGTGCCGGTTGGGACGGCAAGGCCGGGGAGAATGAAATAGGGAGAAATGAGAGAAGCAAAGAGCTCCTAGGAGGACAATAGGTAGCAAGGGAGATAAGCTTATGCGGTATCTTGGACTGTGTAGAGTAAGCAGCCTCGCAACAGAAGTCGGAACCACAGGAACGGACTCAGAAACCTTGCTGGGCTGGGCTGGGCTGCATACCGACTCCATTCCTCTCAGCACTATTCGAAACAGGGCAAAAAGCAAGCACGTACCAATTGGCGGTAGGACTGGCGTGCGTGAGTCAGTTGGGCAATAGAATCCGGGGTGCTGTCTCGACCGTTGTGGCTCTTTTGCCGCAACGGACTCCGTCACTGACACCTCTAGACGGCATAGATCCATCCATCCATGTCACACACATCGCCCACCAGTGATGATGGCAACTAGAGCCATCTTGCCAGGCATCACTCTAGCGCCGGGGACGGCAACCGGGTGACGATGACGAGTAATCCCCTCACTCCCAGCCTTAATCAGGGTATTCAGGTCGCGCCAAGCGTCCGGTGCGTCCAGGTCTGGAAGAAGCGGCTGCAAATTGCCAATTCCGCACACGAGCACGAATGTACAAGCATTGCTACGTATGCGTGCTGTTCGGATCTTTAATTCAGCCCGTCTGCCAGGATGATGCCGCAGGGGGAAGCGTCAAAAGACGCCTAAACGGGACAAAAGACGCCCAGAGACGACCAGGGCCCGGCCAATCACTCGTCAAACGGATCAAACTACCGTTAGCTGGTCCCACACCGCGGACTCCGCTGTCTGCTTGCATGGATATTGCTAGCACCAACTTCAATAGTAAGTGGTGATGGTGGGTGATAGAACGTGGCATACCATGTACTAAAACGTTGGATTCCGACACAATCAATTAGCCCAGTAGGAGATATAATAATACCAAAGCTGAATATCGTAAAATACTTCGTTATATCATTCTCATTGCGTTTAGTATTATTTATCTAGCTTCATTTTCTCGAAAGAGAGACGATTCTTTTGTGATAGGGCATTGTTCAGCGGTACCCCACCCGTTACTTAGTGTGCCAGAGTACCTAGGTGCTGTTCAGTAGGGCCATCATCCTAAGAATAGTTCACATTCAAAAGAAATCATCTTCATGATTGCTTTAATTCTTTCAGTGAAAGCCTAGGCATCATGTGGTTCTATCCATGTAGTTTCTCAAAACAGGGAGCACGTGGCCAGCCCGTTTCCTTACCAGCAGGGATCTAGACAGGCTCGTAGGGATCACTCCAGTCGTCTTGACCAAATACAGAGGGGTCAGGTCCATACGATGGCTCGTCTCAACATATTAAAAATACTTCACGCGTATTTCCCGCATTCTGTGGTTGAGTTTGAGCTTTCCCAGCCTGACTGTCGAGGGTTTTGTTGAGACCATCGTGCAAGTGCTGATTCTCCAGTAGGCTTGGGGGACGGCAGGGATGGAGATGATGATATTTCAGAAACTTGAAGGCGGTGTAGTTGTGAGCATCCGCAAGCGACTATAGTTGTTGCTATCCAGGTCAATCACAGATCAAACCCGACCTCTTCAGCAAGACCAATAGCCAAGTGATCGAGTGAGACAGACAGATGCATAGCTGCACACACATGGGCTTGAGCATGGGAGCTGAGATCTTGGGGAAGTGCCATCCATCCTTCCGCTTTCCACCAACCCTGTGCCCACTTCGCAAGCGACTCTACTCCACAGCCACCCATCGCCAGCTCGATAAGGAAGCCACCTCCTCCTGCTCAAGCGAATACGCAGTAGAACATGTACCACGTACTTGCCGAGGCTGGAATCAACAAGCGAAAGGTTGTGACCACTCTTCTCGATTTAAGCTCATGTACCTATCGGAGTTACTAAGAGGCACCTAGCTGCACCCTTAACCAAAGACAGGAGGTCGTGCTTCCTTTGCCTCAAGAAGCACACGTGAGGTCGTCACATTGCGGGGTTGGCCATCGAATTCGACAATAGACCATCTGAGATTGTCAAGTGATGGCGAAGTCTGACATGGCCTGGGAAGGCAGGCAGTGAGGGGTAGGTTAGTATATGAAAGTGAATCCAGATAATCCAGATATGCGATGAACCTATCCAGCGGCGTTGGGAGCAACGGAGTTCCGGACTGCAGATGTACACCGACAGCTTTCTTCATTTATTGCCTCAGTAAGAAGTGACGCGTCGCGATGTCCATTGGCCCGCCTGCCGGAATTATCCCATACTTCCCCGCCGGCTGAGAAACATGTCAGATCTAGATAGGAGGCGCGGACTTGGCTCGTGGCACACATTTGGTTCTTGTGTGTCATGGACTCGATCGGGTATACCAATCACTCCTAGCGACTACCTCAATGTCAGAATCGAGCAAAACCCAAGAACTTCCATATTTTATTGAGCTTAGTCAAGCCAGTACACATGTCAACTGGGCTCAGGTGAGTGTATTAGGAAGGAATTCTTTGAAGTGCTATCCTCAAGGGCCAGTATGATGCTCAAACATTGCTCTATCACCGTTAGGGTATCAAGCAGCGTAAAAGAGCTTTGATGTGCTATGTTTCGTTTTAAACACTTGCCTACCTACCGGTAGGTACTAAGCAGTTCCTGCCGAGTGGACTTGATTGGCAACGTTGGAAGGCGTCGTCCAAGTCTGATGGCACGACCCATCGGATATCTGATTGTACCTTGTTCTTCATTGTTTTTTTTTTCGTATCACCCAAATACCGTGTAAGATTATTTCTGTTATTTCTCATTTTACATTGTCCTCTGACAATCAGTCTCAAACCAAAACACAATGGCCCAAAACATGATGCCTGGCTTGGAACAGAGTCTGCTCCAGCTACAGTGGAGCGTGCATGCTATCCAGGTGTCTTTGGAGCGTCTGCAGGAGTCACAACGTAACTCGCAATTGGACAACGGTCGCCATGTGAGGGTGCTCACACAAGCCGTCATGGATATCAAGAGACGCATTGCCGCGCCCCAGCAAGCCCTCCCCCAACCAAGGCAACCTCGCATTCCAGGGGCCAATACTGTCGTCCAGAGAAGACCCAGCATTCCAAAAGCCAATCCTGCTGTCCAGAGAAGATGTGTCAGTTCTTCTCAGACGCATCAGGCAGCTAAGACGTTACGCGCCAAAACCACGTATGCTTGCTCCCATTCCCAGACACACATGTGAATGGCATATGAGTAGGTAGGGGGAAATGCTCACTAACCCGGGATTATAGACCCGAGAACATCAGCGTTAGGTTAACCAACAGACGCACCATATCTGAAACCCTAACGGGAGTCATGGACATACCGCTGTTCCCTCTCCTCAACGTTAGAACAGGCGAACCTATCACTCCTTTCCCTAGAAATTGGAGGGCCATAATGAGGTTAGATGGTCAGTTGCCCTGGGTAATTGTATTTTGTGCAACTACTGCTCTCCGCCATTAAAAAAAAAATCTAACCGTGAGATAGATGCGAGCTTACGGGCCATTATTAGCCAACTGGGCCTTGATGATCCTCAGATAAGCACAGACATCTGCCGTATTATGCTCCTCGATGAAGTCTTTTAAACCTACCTATATGGATACACAATCATATCCGTATCAGTTGTTTGGGGAACTGTTTTCGTTGAGGAAGGAGAAGCGGGGCCTTTTGAATTCAGCGTTGTTTGTATGATCTGGGCTGGCCCCAAGCCAGGCTTTGAATGAAGAATTACTCATGGGTATTAATTGGGAGACTGATAGTTTGAGACGCAGCGAATAGATATTCAATATTACTACTATTTCTTCAGACTAAAACATGCCCTAGTGGTGGTTGAGCATCATACTGGCCCTCGAGGATAGCACTTTGAAGAATAAAGTCCTTACACACTCACCTAGTACTTAGTACCCAGGCAAGTAACTGAAATATACAATTCGCGTGGGCATGAGGCACACCGGGACCCAGGCACAAGCATTGGGATGGCAAAATCTTCATTGAGAGAAAACCTGAAGCAAGGCAAAAACCCCCCTAAAACATTTTATATACCAAACTCCGCCGGCTTTTTCTCTGATGATGGCTCCATGCTCCCTTACACAAAATGCGGAAACAAAACATGATTTTTTCCCCACTCCATCTATCTGCAAATCTCGCCTTTCTCATCTCATGGTGCCTAGAAGCCAGAGTCCCTCCACCCACAACCTGCCGTAGCTTGTTTCACCCCCTCCCCCATCCTACGGTTATTTTTCCTCCTCCTGCACAGATGGACTCTTGGCAGTTATCCATGTTCAATGTCGGGCTCTATTCATTTTATTTCACCGTTTTCACGTTGTGTCCGTCTCGTCATGTGCTCATTTTACTCGAGACGAGTAACCTGGGGCCACTTTGCGATGGCGGCCTTTCTGAAGGTCTCAGTATCGGAGCTTCTCCATTTTTGCAGCAGCTCTAGGGCCTCCAGAGCGTGGGCAAACTCAATCTCAGGGAGCCCAAGCAGCGCAAGAACCTCCTTGTTGGTTCTCGCCTTATCCTCGCCCAGGATGTGCTGGGCTCGCAGTGCGGCGAGCTGGTGGGGCGGGCTGGACTTGTGCTTGGCCTGGAAGGCGTCGTTGACCTTCTTCAGGTCTTCTGAGGGCTCGATAGCCTTGAACTCCTCCTTGAGCACCTCGAGAACCTTGGCGGGGAGGTCCGTGGCGTGGTTGAGGGCGTGGCGGAAGGCAATCGTCTGCTCGTGGACCTTGGGGCTGCTGGGGTCAATCTCGATGGCGGCCCTCAGGCAGCGTAGTGCCAATATATATTTGCCTAATGGGCTGTGTTAGTGCAAATGTCTGACAAAAACCAATGCAAAGTTCACTCACCTCGTAATAGGTACACCTCGAAACCGGCGTGCTGAGCTTCCAAGCTCTTGGGGCAAACCTGGAGCAGGGGTGCCAGCAGCTTGACGGCATCGCCGAGAGGGTCTTCGGTAGCGGCAAGTTTCAGGCCCAGGGGGTCGTCATCCTTCTTCTTCACCTCGTCAGTCTGGCTGCTGCTGGCCTTGTTGGGGTCCTGCTTAGCCTGCTTCTCAGCAGCCTCACGCTCCAATCGCTGCTGCTCCTTCTTGGCCTTCTTGGCCGCCTTCTTCTTTGCCAATGCCTCATCAGTGTCTTCGCCATTGACGCCATTCTCGGCTGGCTTGGCGGCCAGGTCAAGGTAGATGTTGATCGCAGCTAAAGCGGCTCGGGAGTAGAAGGGGTGGTCCCGGATATGGTCCTCCCATCGAATCATATCGACGTAGGCGCGGATCTGTCCTTTTCGTAGGGAGAAGGTGTGGAAGTCGAATTGATCTTCCTGCCACACATCGAAGATGTTGGCAACGGCCTGTAGCCTCTTGAGCGCAAGGCCGATGTTACCCCGCCGGGCATAGGCCTCGCCATCTTCAGTAAGGAACCATACGCACTGCATATCCAGAAGGTCGACAAGAGGTCCACCAACAGTATCAGCTCTCGTGAAGAGACCCACAGTCTTCAAGGCCTTCTCGTTATCGTTGTTCCGTAGGTGGTACTTGGCGGCTTTGCTGTTGATATAACGGTCCCTAAGGTCAAGGGTACGAGCATAGTCCATTGCTTCTGCTGCCTTCTTAATATCACCTCGATGCTTCAATATCCTAGCCTTGGTCATATTGTAGTCGACGCTCTTAGGGTCCTTCTCGATTGCCTTGTTCACATATTCGTCGGCCTGGTCGAGATCGCGGCTCAGTCGGTAGTTGTAGTGCTGAGCCAGGAAGTACAACGCAGCGGCCTCACCCTTGTCCTTACTTGAAGCGTCGGCTCCCTGAGATTCTAGATAGTTCTCGGCGAGCTCAGGCAGAACCTCCTTCTTGAAGTCGTCGGAATACAGGTGCTTGAGGTTAGCGAACGTTGAAGGAACTCCCTTGTTCAACATCAGAGTCAGGTAAGACTCTGCAGCTTCCTCGAAGTCATCACCTAAGTATTTCATTAGCAACCAGCAAGACGGAGGAGCTGGGCCAAGGCGGCTTACCAGAGAGGAAATCAAGAGGCAGTCTTCGGGCGGCATCGCAGCGGGGGAACTTGGCGGCATATTCATCGTAGATGGCTTTCCGGGCCTTCACATCATCATCGCTGATACCCAAGGCCTGTGTGAGCTTTTCGTAGTACGCCTGATGATCTGGGTTACGGTCCAGGAGCGCTCTGTAGGCCTTGGCAGCCTCCTCGTTCCTACCCAGCTTCTGCAGGTACTCGGCTCGGGCTTCCATGACTGCCAAACGATCCAAATTGTACTTTGCAGCATCTTCCAGGTGGTCTAGAGCTTTCTGGTACTCACCCTGCTCGGCAATCAGCGAGTTCTTGTACATGACAGACTCGGAGTGCTCGAGATCGAGGCGGGAGGGCGTTTGCTTCAGGGTCCCTTCGTAGGCGGACAGGACCTTCTCAGCCTCTGTCAGGTTCCCGTCAAGATGGTAGGCAATGGAGAGAGCGGTCCAGTTCTGGCGAATCTGAGGCCGGGCCTGCAGCATGGCCCTCCGGCTCTGGATATAACCCGGGTAATCACGCATCTGGACCTGAAGGACGGCAAGATCACGCTGGATCTGGGCGGACTCGGGCTCCAGCTTCAGAGCAAACTTGTACGCCTTGCTAGCCTCCTCGAAGTTCTTGGCCGCCCGGTACAGCAGCCCGTATACGTGCCAGCACACATGTGACTTCATGTCTGCGGTCAGAGCCTCCTTGCCCAGCGCAAACGCCTCCTCGGTCCTCCCCTGGGCGTTCAGGATCAGGGCCTTCATGGCCATGGTGTCACCATGCTTGGGGAACTTCTTGAGGATCTGGTCGGCCGTCTTGACACCCTTCTTGTACTGCTTGTCCTCATAGCTGCGGACAACTAATCGGAAGAGCGCCTGCTCTTTGGAATTGAGGGGTTGCGGCATTGTGGGCGTGCTACAGAAGCCACGGCTTCCTTCAGTGCGTCGGTCTCGCTAGCTGCAAAACGGGATCTGCTGTCTCGGCGAGGACTGGTCGGGCCTCTCGTGCGTCGTGAGCTTCCTTGCGCTGGAGCTCTCGAATATGGACTGGTGCGGGAGAATGGCTCGTTTGGGACGTGAGCTGGAAGAGGGTCCGCTAGGCGAGTCCGTGGGTGGGTTGAGAAGTGACAGCCTCCCAGCAGCGATCGTGGGCCTCGAGAAAGGGGGTCTATTGCCTCTGCTCCGGACGGGTGCATGAGGGAAAGGCAGGTCTCGCATGAATGTCCTGGAAACCTTCCATTACATCGGCGGATCCTCGGAGTGGGTGTTGTGCGATTCTCAGCGGGCTGGAGGAGGGGTTTAGTGGGGTAGTTGCCCCAAAAAGCAAAATGCACCGTTGGACAATGCCTCGTCCAGCGACACGCACAGCTGGCAGCCAGCGAACACATATTATATGCACCTGCTCGTAGACTCCGGGATTTGATTCTCATGCCTCGAGCTGGGATCTGATATCGTCGATGCCCAAACGGATGGGCTGCTGGTCTACGATCCTCAGGCATGGCAGGTTGTTGAATGGCTTTTCAATATTTCTTGTTCTAACAAGTCTACAACAGGCAGGCACGCCTACTACGTCAGATATCGGTGAAGAATCAAGGAAGTTGTGAATATCGCCTGATACTGTTCCACAACAAGCAGCTGAGTTGTCCAGAGAGCGATCTGCGACCCCTGAGCCTAAGGTAGAGACAAAGTAAATCTAGCCGTACTACGTATTAAAAGTCAACCCAGCAATAGGTAGTGTCAAGTGAGTGGTATTGAAATTGAGACACTCAGACATTAAGCTGCTAATTCTCCAGTCTGCGACCAGTATTATCAAACTATTGAGTACGAATAATAAATACTCGAGAGATGATACGGCAAACATTTTCACTTTATTTCTTGTTTTATACTACTGAATTTCTTAATTTATCTTAAGGAGTAATACCACACTTGAGTGTACGCTGAGTACTAGTTCTACTTTTTAAAGACGAACGAGCACCACAGGGCAAACAGCCAAGCCCCCACGAGCGTCGCTGGTACTATCGACTATGGTCTACCGAGTCGTCCCAAGCTCCTTGTGCGGTCAAGCGCTACCACTACCCCGTGTAGACCTAGAAGACGTAACTTGGCCGCCAGACAAGTCGCTATCTCCAGCATCACCACGGCACCCTATCGCACCGCTTTGGAGTCCGCATCGCTTTGGGAATCTGGCACTCTTCGTGGGGAAATCACAAGCACTCTTCGCGGCATTGAGTGGGTCGCGATCGATATCTATATTCATAAACTACCTTGTACGAAGGACACACTAATATCATATCAAGTAGCGTTCATTATATCTTGTCTATCAACATTATACAAGTACATTCCTATCAATACAAAATCCCAAGCCATTGCCCAGACCGTCTAATTCAGAGATTTTCGTTGTTGTACAGACTCATTCACAGACCACGCCGGGCTCCCACCGCTGCCATGGAATGAGGAGCAGTGATTGTTTCCAGCCTGCCTAGGATCTGGATTCCCTCCACTTTTCCACGGCCTTCTCCCAGCTCTCGTTGCTGCCACCGCATCGCTGCTGGACAATGCTCCAGGTCCTACTCTTCACAATATTCTCGATAGAGTTCTCTTGTCGGATGAGAGATGCAAGGGTCTCTGTCCGGGCTTCCCGCGGGAAGAATCGCCCGGAATAGGGGTCAAGCCTCTCATCTACAACCCTCTCTCGATCTTTCTGGTTCTCAAGCTCCCGTAACGTCGACTCGGGATCCTCCGGGTCGGGGCTGGCAGCCACGACACTGCAATAGAACAAGACTTCTCTGCGAGCTTCCCAGGCAGGGAACAGGGCCTTCTCCTTGAAAGACTGGCATGACTGGGGGCTAATCTGCCTGGATACCGAGCTTGGTGTGCGATGCGAGGTTGAGGATGGGTCGAAGCCGGCTCTTGCAGGCGTTACGAGCGCATTCAGGTTCTGGGTGATGGAGTCGTCGATACCGGACCGTGACAGTCGGAGAAAGTCTAGTAGGTCGCTCGAGTTAGGTGCGAACGATGGTCAGAGGACTACTGGGAGTTCTCACCTCGGAGAGTGCCAGAGGAGAAACAGAACTGGGGCGTTAGGGTGGGTGTCGAAGGAATGTCGGTCATTGTGCCTTGGTCGCTGTCGGGACTGCCCCGGTCGTTTGGAACAGCGACAGGCTTCCACAGTAGGTCGGCCAGCGTGAAAAGATTGTACGTGTTTCTAGCCAATATAGGTACGGGTCGAGATATGTTACGATGCGGATATGGCGGCTGCGTAGTATGGGAAGCTGATAGCGATCGAACTTGATAGTCGCCTCTGAGCAGTGCTGACGTCGTGGCCGTTGTGGTTGGCCAGCGCCTTCACGGCCGGCTAGCAGCCAGTGGAGAGCTCGCCAGACGCACTGTCGAGTACGTACCCCAGCTCTCGGTGTGCTTGGCTCCGGGCCCTGCCGGCCCCATGCCCCAGCTAACCAGCGGAACGGCAGCGAGGCCTGAGGGGTTCGAATCCGATTGAAGCAGGTACCTTGTATTAAAAAAGATTGCCTAGATCGGCAAGCGAGTTTATTCCCCGGCCTTGCGACTGCAGAGTCGGGGCATGTTGGCGAGAGGTGAGGTCAAGGTGGCCGCCCGCGCGGTAGGAGCAGCGCAGGCAGGTAGCGACCATGGCCCTCCCTATGTACTTGGCATGGATGGCATCATGGCCAGGGCCTGGTCGAGTTGGATGGATTCTGGAATTGGAGTCGATTCGAAACTAGGCGATCGAGCGGTGGGAACGTCTGGGTAGTGGGAATCGTATTCGGGTTGCGAAGTTGGGATTGACCAACCTCCAACACTGGACCTGGATCTAGGAAACAGCCTGCACCTTATAATTAGCTGCGCCAATGTCCGCCCAAGTGGATTCTCCTGAGCAGAGGTACAGTGACCACCTTCCACTTCCGCCCGCAGTCGCGTGTGCGAGAGGCAGTATCGGACGCTTGAGGCCACTGGCCGGTGGGCAGGTGCACTGTCGTGTGCTGTCTGAGTCCTGACACCCTCCAGTAATCACAATAAATGGCATGACGTCGGAGCTTTTACCTCCATTGCACCTAACCCCAACAATCAAATTAAGTCTTATTTCTCAGGTCCGAGCCAGCAGCTAAAATAGTAGATCCTGTCAGCGTGTGGCAGCCAACTTCTCTTGCTGTTTGTTTTCCATCCCACATCCTCCATCCTGCATCATCATCATCGTCATCATCTTTCAGTCCCGCTC
This sequence comes from Clonostachys rosea, assembly GCA_026958235.1. Classification (NCBI taxonomy): domain Eukaryota; kingdom Fungi; phylum Ascomycota; class Sordariomycetes; order Hypocreales; family Bionectriaceae; genus Clonostachys; species Clonostachys rosea. Next base: position 2,972,015 of record CP110205.1, read on the forward strand.
TCCTGGCTTGTCGAGTCCTGCCTGATACCCTTTAAAAGCTCCTTATTGTCGGTGCCAGTCTAATTTGATCTGCCGATCGATTCTACCTTGATTTACCCCCTGGAACCATCCCCCATCAGCAGAGAGAACCCTGAGCCCCTCCTCCAGAGACGGCACCCCACGTACTAAATTGATCACACGAAGCAACAAAGTCTTAAAGCTGCATACTTACCTGCCACCTCGCCAACCACGATAGAAAGTTGCCATCGCCGACATCGCAAACATGTCCTCAACTCCCTCAGCCTCTGCGATTGCGAACAGCAGCAGCTGGACCGCTTTTATCAAGGTACCACACACTCCTCCCTGCTTCTTTCCCACACTTTGACCCACGCACCTACTCTGCCATGGCCATGATTACCGTCCACATCTCTAATGCATGCGGCGTTTGTAGTCCATAGCCTCCTTCAACGGCGACTTGTCGTCACTGACGGCTCCTCCTTTCATTCTCTCTTCTCAATCCCTGACCGAATTCTCTTCCTACTGGGCTACCCACCCCCCAGTTCTGACTGCCCCCATTGCCGAGCCGGACCCTGCGAAACGAGCTGCTCTTGTCCTTCAGTGGTTTCTATCCACCCTCAAGCACCAGTACGCCAGTCGCAGCGATGAATACGGAAATGAGAAGAAGCCCTTGAACCCATTCCTGGGCGAGCTCTTCCTGGGCAGCTGGAGCGATGAGGCTGGCGAGACCACACTTATCTCTGAGCAGGTCAGCCATCATCCTCCTGCTACCGCCTACTGCATCCGCAACGACAAGACAGGCGTCCAACTCGAAGGTTACAATGCGCAGAAGGCTACTTTCAAGAGCACAATCCTGGTCAAGCAGATCGGTCACGCCGTTTTGACCTTGCCCATTGGCTCTGGCAGCGAAAAGAAGACGGAGACCTACCTCATCACCCTGCCTTCTCTGCACATCGAGGGGCTCATTTTCGGCGCCCCCTTTGTTGAGCTCGACGGCTCAAGCTACATCTCTAGCTCCACTGGCTACACTGCCAAGATCGACTACAGCGGCAAGGGCTGGCTGTCTGGGAAAAAGAATACCGTTTCTGCCACACTCACCCCTTCAGACAATGAGCGCGAGGTCTTGTACAATGTTACAGGCCAATGGAATGAGAAGTTAGAGCTCTATCAAGGCCCTCTCAAGAAAAATTCCAAATCTACCCTTGTCTCCGTCTATGACGCTGTCAAGACACCCCAGGCCAAGTTCAAGATTGCTCCACTTGAGAAGCAACACCCCCTCGAGTCCCGCCGTGCTTGGTCAAAGGTGGCAGAGGGCATTTCCAAGGGAGATATGGACATTACGAGTGCGGAGAAGACCAAGATCGAGCAGGCTCAGCGCAACAAACGAGCAGAGGAAAAGGCTGCGGGCAAGGTTTGGGAGAGACGGTACTTCACCGCCGTGTCAGGTGAGGATGCGACGCTGAAGCTGCTGGGAGCTGCAACTGGTGTTCCTCTTGATGGCGAGGCTGACAAGACCGGTGGGCTCTGGAGATTTGATGCCGCCAAGGCGGCCAAAGCAGCTGCAGAGGTACTCAGCGATGAGGATAGGGGCAAGATTGAAACCGAGCTCCTGGGATGGTAGTTTGGATATGGGCTCTTCTCCTCGCATTTCCAAATAGCCTGCATCTCGCTTCCTAAAAAAAAAAACAATGGCGTTGGGCGTTATTTGTCGGTTTGGGGGGAGGCAATCCCGCGGTCAACCAGACAGAAATATAGCGTGTCTCGAGTGTCGGCGATGGTATAAGTGTTAGCTCTTCTCACCGACCCCAAACTTCTTCGGTGGCTTTAACCTATGTATAGAAGTACGAATGAGTAGTGTTGGACTAGATATATACTTTATTTTATTTTAATTTCACCTTTTTCCAGGTTTACTTCTACCACACAGCCTCCTCAATAGCTACATTAACCACTAGGAGAGAACCGGTGCAGCATATCCTTCTCAGAAACTCCTCTGCAGACCCCTTCTGAAGCAACGCACAAAATGCTTTATAGTTTTCCCTTAATTCTTTTTTTTACATTTTTTACAGCTTGTCAGTGGCGTTGAAGTCGGCAAGAGCGACCTTGACACGGTTGGTCATGGTCTTCTCACCCTCACGGACCCAGACACGGGGCTATAGGTACCATCCGTTAGCATACAAGAGACATGAACAGATATAAGTAGAGAGAGAACCAGAACTTACGTCGAAGTACTTCTTGTTGGGCTTGTCGTCACCATCGGGGTTACCGACAGCAGTCAGGAGGTAGTCCTTCTTGTTGAGCATGTAATCGCGGATACCGCTCATGTAGGCGAACTGCATGTCGGTGTCCATGTTGACCTTGACGACACCGTGGCTGATAGCCTCGAGGTACTCCTCCTTGCTAGAGCCGGAGCCACCGTGGAAGACGAAGAAGACGGGCTTGTCGTTGGAGGACTTAATGGCGGCCTTGACGTGAGCCTGGTGCTTGCCGAGGAGCTCGGGGTGCAGCTTGACATTGCCGGGCTTGTAGACGCCGTGGACGTTGCCGAAACCAGCGGCGATGGAGAAGTAGGGGGAGATGGCGGAGAGGGTGTTGTAGATGTTGAGGATGTCCTCGGGCTGGGTGTATAGGGAGGCGTTGTCGACGTCCTCGTTGTTGACACCGTCCTCCTCACCACCGGTGATACCGATCTCCATCTCGAGCCACTGCTTCATGGGGGCAGCACGCTTGAGGTAGGCGGCGGTGGTGGCGACGTTCCACTCGACGGGCTCCTCGGAAAGGTCGATCATGTGGGAGGAGAACAGAGGCTCGCCGTGCTGCTTGAAGTAGGCCTCATCGGCGTCGAGCATACCGTCGAGCCATGGGAGGAGCTTCTTGGCGCAGTGGTCGGTGTGCAGGACGACGGGGACGCCGTAGGCGGGAGCGACCGAGCGGATGTAGTGGGCGCCAGCAATGGCACCGGCGATGGAAGCGGCCTGGTCGCCGTTGGAAACACCCTAAAGAAAGAAGGAAAAACTCTTATCAGTGTCTCATGTTCTATCAATGTGTAATCGGGCCGTTCCCCTCTTCCAAGAGATTCTCTTGAGGGTTATTGGCTTACCTTGCCAGCGAAGTAGGCAGCACCGCCCTGAGACATCTGCAGGATGATGGGAGACTTGCTGTCGCGGGCAGCCTCGAGGGTAGCGACGACGGTGGAAGAGGAGGTGACGTTCTGCAGAAAAGTTCAAGAGCAATAGTTAGCTATGTTGCTGTCCCATCACGTTGTTTGGGTAGACCAGCGGCGAACACTGGTCAATTCCCACCCGGGTGAGGCGGCGAGGTAAACTGGTCAACTTACCACGGCGGGGATGGCGAACTGGTGCTCGCGAGCGTACTCGAAGAGCTTGGTAACATCATCACCAACAATGACGCCGGACTTGCGGCTGAGGACATCGGTAGCACCCATGATTGCGGTTGTGAGGTTGCGGTTATGAGGGTATCAAGTTTGCAGGAATTCTGTAAGTCGAAAGATATCGAAATACAGAAGAAAAGTCTGAGTATTGGCAAAGAGGGGGAAGGTTAGCAATTTGTACAGCGAGGAGGTTGAGGGCAAAATGTTGAGGAATGCAGTTTGCATGTGGCAGATAATAGCAGCAAGAAAGGAGGGGCCCAGAACGTCCCGCGCGGGGTTTTCAAAGCCCAAGCCCAGCAAACCAGAGGAGGGGCAACAGCAGCGCAAGTCGCACCAGCAGCGAGTACCGAGAAGGTACCCGAGAAGGTACAGCGCGCCGGTGCCAGAATCCAGCACCAACACATGTACCAGCCGCTGTACCAGCAGGAAGAGGTACCACCACATCACCGACAGTTCGTATGACGAAGGAACCAGCCGCTCAGGAGACTTCACCTCCTAAAGTGGATGTCCCGCCTCATGCTAGCCTCAGCAATGGTACCACCACGCTTTGTCAATTCGGCGTAATTCACCTCTCAGCTGCTTCGGAGACTGGTGACCAGCCCGTCGTCCGTTCTTCCTCTGCTGACTCTGCGCTCCCGCTCATCTCCGGTGCGCTGGTGCAGGCACGGCATCTGGCGTTGACCGTCGCCCAACAGGGAAACATGTTTTGGTCACCACCACCTCAAACACGTTGCCCCTCCATCACGGCGCTCGGGTAATTGGCTATGGCATGACCCGCACGCAACAGCTCGAGCTCCTCCACCAGGCAAGTGGGGTCCATCAGGTAAGGTAAAGTAAGGTATGGCAGGGCAAGGGAGGGCAAGGAAGCTCGATGACTTACATGTGCAGGCTGTTCCACAGGTCGTGATACACACTGGGCAGAGAAGCAGTTGAAATGACAAGAGGAAAGGGAAGAAGGAAGTTTACGGAGAAGGGCGGGGTTCACGACCGCTTTAAAGGCTCGTCGCAGCATTGCCCCCCATTTCCCCATTCCATCACGATTCTCGCATACAAGTCGTTGGATTTGCCGAATAGTTCGCCCAGCTGCAGCCGACGGGACGGTATCGGGCACCTCGACGGAAACATGCGGGACGGGCTCCGTCCCGAACGAATTGCATCTACGCCTTCGACCACTCCTCTATAACACGATTACCGAGATAGTCAATGCCAATAATACGTAATGTTTGCCGGCCAACGCCCTGAGATTCATAATGCGGTGAAGCAGTCGCAGCATAAATGATGATACGGACCGTCTCACTTCGCTGGCGGTCAACGCATTAACATGCAACATTGATCCTCGTCTACAAGGGCTCGTCACGTATCAGGAGAGATCATGATCTGATCCTAACCTTATCAACCGCGCCCCCATGCCCAGGCAAACCACCACGGACCGGGACGGGCCAGGGAGCGCGGGAGAATTGTTACCTGTTAGGCAGCTCATCCCAATGCGCATAACCAACCACGCAACAGCCCATTGGAGGCATCTGGTGTGCTGATTCGCGAGCAAACCTATTCGCCGCGGCATGAACAGCCCAGGTCCTACGTACTCGGCCATCTAGGCGAATGCATCTCCGGACTGATGGCCGATTTGCCGCGTGACCATATCGAGATTGTTCATTTACGAAACCCCCACTAAGAACCAGCCACAGACCTAACCAGCTCCTCCGTCTCTCCGGGTGGAAAGGCTCTTGGCCAACCATTGCATTTCCCGGTAGGCTTCAAACGAGTTCAAGTAAGGAAGATTGTAGCTTATTCCCCCAATTGCTCACTGCTTTCGTTCAAGGACATGCGGAAATGTAGCGGCCAGCTAAGCCAATCGGGGGGCTCAATGTATGCTTAGTCATCTCCACTTTTTTGAAGCTTGTGATGCTTGATGGCGGCTAGAATCTTTTTATACCAGCAGTCTCATAAGATGATCCAAGTCCGGCATGACCACAGAATCAACCGCCGGGGGGCTTTTTGGTCTTGATGCCTTGCTCGACAATCCGGTCTTTGCGGGAGGCTTCGGCCTTGCCTCCCTCGGCTTCGCTGCCGCATTTGCCCGCAAAGGAGCCATGGTAGCTGCCGCAACAGCACGACGCCGTCTCCTCGTAAACGTTGAAATCAGCAAGCAGGACCCCGCATATCCTTGGATCCTCGCGTGGCTCTCGCAGCCCCGCGAAAATCCTGGGTTCATTGCCTCTCGCTTGACCCGCATCCACGACCTGTCCGTAACGACAACGACAGCTTCTCAGGGTCCTCCAGGGACCGGCGGGCCGAGCTCTGCGTCCTTCTTCCTACAGCCTGGATACGGCCGACATATAGTCAAGCATGGAAGCGCATATATTGCCGTCAATCGCGAAAAGCACAATACTGCCAATATGAACACCGGCGAACCTCACGAAATCGTTCAGCTCACGACGCTCTGGGCGCACCGCCATGTTTTCGAGGAAGTGTTCAGCGAGGCCCATCGCCTCGCGGCAAAGGCGAATGAGGGCAAGACAACGGTCTTCTCAGCTAGAGGGATGGACTGGGCCCCTCTTGGCGACCCCAGGAAAAAGCGGCCTCTGGGCTCGGTAATTCTGGACGAGGGTGTCAAAGAGAGCATTGTGGGCGATGTGCAAGATTTCCTGTCGAGGCAGCAGTGGTATGTCGACCGCGGAATTCCGTACCGACGGGGTTACCTACTGTTCGGCCCTCCTGGAAGCGGGAAAAGTTCTTTTATCCAAGCGCTAGCGGGCGAGCTTGATTTCAGTGTTGCCATGGTCAATCTGAGTGAAATGGGAATGACAGACGACAAGCTGGCACTTTTGCTGACCAAGCTCCCCAAACGAAGTCTCCTCCTGCTGGAAGATGCCGATGCAGCCTTTGTAAACCGCCGGCAAAGGGACACGGACGGCTATAGTGGTGCTACGGTCACCTTCTCAGGGCTACTAAATGCTCTGGATGGTCTCGCAGCTGGCGAGGAGCGCATTGCTTTCTTAACCACCAACCACATCGAACGTCTAGACCCAGCTTTAATCCGGCCAGGTCGTGTTGATATGATGCTTCGCATAGGCGAGGCTACCCGGTTCCAAGCTGCTCAGATGTGGGATCGATTCTACAGTGATGTAGATTTGGATCACTCCAACCGCGAGCGCTTCCTCGAACGCCTCGATGAGCTGGGCCTATTTGGAGTAAACCCAGACGGAGAACCCTCTCACCGACATACAAGTACGGCTGCTATCCAGGGTCTCTTCCTCTTCCACAAGACTGATATGCAAGGGTCGATTGACATGGCGGAGGCATTGATCCCTCGTAAGTTTGAGGCAGGAGACGCCGTGCCTGAGGGCGCGATTAAGACTCCCGCTTAAACATTATCGCTTGCATGTTATCTTGAATATTTCAATTATCTATTTTGTATCATTATCATGTACATCACCAAAGATACCCATCAAAAAAAGGAGGGATGAAATGGAGTAATAGAACTACATGTCTACGGCCAAAGCCTAGTTTTTTTCCACACTGCAACTCACAGAACAAATGTCGGCTACGTGTCTTGAATGGTTTTTGTCCTGTTTTAGGACTCATGGAATTGTCGTGCATGAAAATGCGCCTAGCTGAGTCCTAGCTGCTGCCTGGATTTGAACAGTCCTTGGAGAAGAATCCTTAGCATGGCTGGGGCTGAAGCGGCGTGACTAATTCAGCTCAACGTTCCTCGTGCATGCGCTTTCCTACTTGCACAAGAGCATCCTCAAAACTAACCTATCTCGAAAATTCGTCTTCTCTTCTCTCAAAAATTCAATATTTCATGAGAAAAGATCATCATGAGTTCCAAAGAGTCAGGGGATAAAGTCCAGCGGACACTGGACTCATGGTTTTCAAAGAGCGGCGCCAGTGGCAGTTCGAATAAGACGACCACCACCTCCGCGCCTGCATCAACATCACAGCCCAAGCCAGACAACAAAAACAAGTCTACGGCTCCCACTGGGGGTTTTCGTGAGAATACACGCCGAAGGACTGATCTTGCCGCCATCGCGAAGGAGACGAGGACCGTCCTCCCAGATATCCTGCCGGAAATCCCAAACGTGCAGGCCAGCAAGTCAGAGGCGCTGTATCTCTCTACTCTACCCGCCCTCAAAGCCGCGGATTGCCCCAAGCGCAAGCCCGCAGGAAGCACGGCCATCCGGATCGTCAACCAGGACACCTTCAATGCGGCTATTGAACTTGCGACGCAGTGCCCCGACGGCGGCCGCGTCGCCGTGCTGAACATGGCCAGCCACTCGAGCCCCGGCGGCGGGTGGCTCAAGGGCGCCCTGGCGCAGGAGGAGGCCCTCTGCTACCGCAGCTCTCTGGCCCTGTCGCTGCACAGGAGGTACTACCCGTGGAAGCAGCGCATGGGGCTGTACTCCCCCGACGTGGTGGTGATTCGCTCCGACATGCCTTCGGGCCACAACCTGCTCGTCCCGGATGTGTCCCCTGCGGACCTGCCTATCGTGAGTGTCCTGAGCATCGCGGCGCCGCGGTGCCCCGATGTAGCGCGGGCTTCGGAGCAGACGCCGACGGGGGGTTTGGTGGAGCGGACGGTGTATGCCCAGTCCGAGGTGCGCGAGCTGATGAAGGATAAGATGAGGCTGTGTCTGAGAATGGCGGCGCAGCGGGACCATGGGTTGCTGGTGCTGGGTGCGCTTGGCTGCGGTGCGTTTAGGAATCCACCGAGGGAGGTGGCACACTGCTGGCTAGAGGTATTGAAGGAGGCGGAATTTAAGGGCGGATGGTGGGAGGAAGTGTGGTTTGCGGTGTATGACCGGAGGAATGAAGGCAACTTTGAGGTGTTTGAGGAGATTCTGGGCGGAGTTGAGATCTGAGGCATTGATTTCAAAGGGCAGTTCATCAGTCTCATATGTTTTTGGGTTTGGTCTATATTGATTTTTCTTAATCGTGGTCAATGGTTCTTCAATCTTCTTCTGGCGGATCTCTCAGTATGGATGCTGAATGACTTTTCATCATGAATCGCAACCATTTCACTCAAGTTCGTAAGTGAGAGCAGCTCATTGCTATTATGTGTTTGGTCTGTATTGATTTCCCTTGATTGTAAGTAATGACTCTTTACTCTTCTTCTAATTATGAATCTATGAGCAGATAGGCGAGTGGGTGACAGGAGAAATGAGATACCCAACGGAAGAGTGGTTCTATTTTCGAAGATAAATCAAAAAAATTTAGTAGTATAAAATGAAAGAAAGTGATAATATCAGCCGTATTATCTCTCAAGTATGTAGTATTAGCACTTAATAATTTGATAATACCGGTTGCAGACTTGAGAATAAGCAGCCTAATGTTTGAGCATCTCAATTTCAATATCACCCGCTTGGCAGGTATGAATACGAAAGAATTTCCGTCAAGGCGCGCAGCCACTACGGAAGTGAGACAAAGTCATGCACTTCTAACTAATGTTAAACAACATAAAGTTGGCAGTAGTTTGTTTTTGGTGTGGTTCGATGTATGCGGGGAAGATGTACAGAAACCCCGAGTTTAGTTCAGCAGTTCAAGTGATATGAGCTGGCAACTATGCACCATCCACAGATAAACTACCGAAGACAGCCTCACCACTATGAATCCCTAATATACCACAATCAATGAATATAGTTGCATAGATTTTCTCTTCTCAAAAACAGATAGCCAGACAAGTGATTAGACCTTGGCAGCAAGAGGTTTATAGGGTAGGTAGGTAGGTAGGCAAGTAAAAAGACCTGCCTGTGTATCCATGGCTTTTCTCACTAACCACAAAACCGTGAACCCGCTTACTAGAACGAAAACAATCTCTGGTCAAGTCGTCGATCCATACTGATTACCACCGATTATTACTCATTGCTCTCCACCGACTGAATCAACTGCCGTCCGACTCGATGAGCAGCGGCTCTGATAACAGGCTTTCACCATGGCCCCCCACATGCACCCTGGATGATGGCGATTGCGTGCTCGCGAGCCGCCGATGGCGAGTGTTCAGCTAAGCACTAGATAGGCAGCCAAAAGACCCTAACAAAGAGCTTTCAGCTCGATGAGGCCCTCCCCGGCGCATGATTTTCGTTCGTTGCCGCTGCGACCCCTTGTGTACCATTTCTCGCTGATCCTTCCCTCGGCTCTCGTCCCTGAAACGCGGTCTCTCTTCCACCTCAGTGTGCAGGACAGACCGAACTTTTCCCTTGCTGATACGCCCGCAGTCTCAAGGTCGAGAGCGAAGGGAGAACAAGATGGTGTTCAATCCCCACAAGGATGATGTCGCGGGCCACCGCTACACGGACTATAACCCGGCCGATTATGAGGCCTCTCGGCCGGAGGATATTACGGACGACAGCCTGGTCGACCCGGACTCGGGCGTCAAGCGCGGCCTCAAGAATAGGCATCTGTCCATGATGGCTCTGGCCGGCATCATCGGGCCTGGGTTGCTCGTGGGAGCTGGAGGCGCATTGCAAAACGGCGGTCCTGCGTCGCTGCTGATCGGGTTCGGTGTCATTGGTACGTCGCTCGCGTCTCGTCGCAAGTGCAATCGCTTGTCGCAGGGAAGGTGTGTTTTTTTTGTATTTTTATATTGACAGTTTTGATCTGCAGGTATCATCGCATTCGCCATCATGCAGTCGCTCGGTGAGCTCACGACCATCTTCCCTGGTGGTGGCTCCTTCATCTCGCTCGCCGAGCGCATGGTCGACAAGTCCTTTTCGGTAGCTGTCGGCTGGAACTACTTCATCATCTGGGCCACCGTTCTCGCCAATGAGTACAACGTCATTTGCAACATCCTCACCTACTGGGTCCCGCAGGTCCCCCTCTGGGGCTGGTTCCTCATCCTATGGACCTTGTTTCTTGGGTTCCAGCTTCTAGGCATTGCCGCCTTCGGAGAAGCTGAGTTCTGGCTTGCTCTGATCAAGTTGCTGGGTCTGACTGCCTTCTTCATCTTCTCTATCATATATTGCGCCGGCGGCTTGATTGGCCAAACTGAGCCGCTTGGCACGCGATACTGGAACGACCCGGGCCCATTCAATGGGAACGGCTTCCGTGGCGTCGCTGTTGTCTTCGTCTTCTGCTCTACGTTCTACGCCGGTGTCGAATCTGTCGCTGTTGCGGCTACCGAGACGAGGAACCCCGGCACGGCGGTGCCCCAGGCCATCCGACAGGTCTTTTGGCGCATCATCTTTGTGTACATGGGATCTGCCCTTTTCTTCGGACTGACTTGCCCAGCGAACGCGCCCGATCTTGTTGGTGGATCTTCAAAGGCTCTCCAGAGTCCCATGACGATTGCCATCCGGAATGCAGGTTGGGAAGGTGGTAAGTGACTGTTTCTCCATGTTCGTGATCCCGAGCCGCTCACTTATATGAACCCGCAGGTGTCCATCTAATCAACGCCTTCATCTTGGTTACTTGTCTATCCGCGATCAACTCGTCCATCTACATCGGCTCGCGAACCGTTCTGTACATGGCGCAGTCCGGAAAGGCCCCCAAAATCTTGGGCTGGGTCAATGGTCGCGGCGTCCCGGTCTGGGCTATTCTCATCACCAACGCGGTCGGCTCCATCTCCATGATGAATGTGTCCACGGGTGCTGCAAAAGCCTACACCTACATTGTTAACCTGTCCGGTGTGAGCACCTTCCTTGTCTGGGCGGGTATCTGCTTCATCCACATCCGATTCCGCCGCGGTTGGAAGGTTCAGAACCACAGCCTGCGCGAGCTGCCTTTCAAGGCAATGGGATTCCCTTTCCTGGCCTACGGAGGTCTCATCGCCACCATTTTCCTGGCGTTTGTCCAGGGCTGGACCACGCTGGCGCCTTTCGACGCGCCCAACTTTGTGGTGGCTTACATCCTGCTGCCCTTGTTCGGCGTCATCTACGTCATCTGCAAGCTCTGGTGGCGGAGCGCCGATCCCTTCAAGCGTAGCTGGGATATCGATCTGGCCAGCGGGAGGAGAGTCGATCTCGATAAGTCGGATGCTGCCATCAGCTCGGGAGGGTACAAGCCCCCTCTGTGGAAGCGGCTGTGGAATTCTTTCTAATGCCTTGGAGAGTCTTTGGGGGTTGGAGCCTGGATGATACATATGACATCGCTGGCTACCTCTTGCATGATGACGAATACTCATGAGATGATATCATGTCTTTTTGAATACCAGTTTAGCATATCAGAGGGGAGGAAAATAATATATGCACAAGAAGAAGAGAGAACTTGAACATACCTAACGTGCAATTGATTGGTCGTTGGCCGGCTTTCCTAAGAGAGACATTCAGGCAACCTTATTTCAAGAGGTGACACACCCATATGCACGAACGAACTCCAGCAGCACGCGCCATCCAATGCTTCGCAATGCTTTTCCCGACCCTGGCCAGTTTTTCTTGAACGGGAAGTCGATGGAACCGTGCCATAGGCCCACCCGATATTAATAAGGGTCCCCTTACAATAGCTCAACCGCGATTCGACAACGACCAAACCGCCCGGAATAGTGTACAAGATGGTGCCTGACAAAAGGAAACTCGCTGACTGGAAGCTGGGCAGAACAAATAATGTGACGGGGCCAAGTCTCAGGGGTTCGCAGCAGTCAATGGCTCTGTTTTTCTGACCTATCCTTATGTTGCTGATGGATACTGAGCCCCTCCTCCTCCTCCCACATTGCCCCAGATGCAGGGATCAGAAGGAAGTTTCCCGCCGGATTCTTCTCGTCCAGGAAAATCTTTTTCGCAAACTCACCTGATAAACACCAGGGAAGGGGTCTTCACCGTTCTCCTTATTCGCATCCCACAGTCTCGATCGTATTGACCCCGGCGGCCAATGGCCAGTCGGTTGAAAGGCAGGCAGGAGGAGCCAGGTAGTGATCTATCTATTGAGCAGACATGGCATTAAACCAGCCGCCAGAGAGCTGTCAATCGTATTCGCATGTCCCACTTACACTGGATTCTGTGCAAGTTTATCTTCAATTTGGTAGTCCACCGTGTAAGTCGCTGGTCTGCATCTCCAATTGACGAATGGCGAGGCCCAAATTGCAAATGCCGAGCCACCACGAGCTGAACGACTGGCAGCAGTTAAATTGCCGGGACCATCTGATGAGATCTGGCAAGTGATATAGAGATTTCGTATTGCGAGTCCGATTCGGATCGAGATGTGCGGCGCAGATGGGCTGAGGGCTCGGATCCCGGATACGAACACGCCACTTTTGTGCGTGCTGGTTGGCCGCGGCCGTATTCGGATTCGCCCCGTGCTGTCTCACTGAACCGGCCAACCTTACATCTACTGCTACAGGCGATCAGAAGGCGTCCAAAGAGGGAATACCCATTTATATCTCCGACATTTGTAAGATTCGCTGATATGTTGCGGTCAAAAATTGTATCCTGGGGCGAGGGGTATAAAGTTCTGCGGTCCCCTCGATGAGATCTGTCCAACCTTCAAGAGGGCATCTCTAGGAACCTACCTGTCCAGTCAATTCCAATCGAAGCGTCGGCCTGGGGAGACAATGGACTCTTTCGTCAAGATCGCGGGGGTGGCTGTTGCCGCCACGGTCCTGCTTATCATCGGCAATGCCATTCGCCAGCTGCTTCCAAGGAGCAAGTCTGAGCCGCCGGCCGTCTTCCATTGGATCCCCATCGTTGGAAATGCAATCTCATATGGCATGGACCCTCCTACTTTCTTCCGCCAGAACCGTGAAAAGGTACGTTGCGATCCGTCCATTGGTCCTCTTATACGGGGTCTGCATATCGAGTAACCACTGACCGGTATATAGTATGGCGATATCTTCTCCTTTACTCTCTTCAACATGAAGTTGATGTGCTACTTTGGTATCGACGGAAACGAATTCATCCTCAACGGCAAGGTGGCCGACCTGAACGCCGAGGAGGTCTACGGTCCTCTCACCGTCCCCGTGTTCGGTAAAGATGTCATATACGACTGCCCCAACGCCAAGCTCATGCAGCAGAAGAAGTTTGTCAAGTTCGCACTTACGCAACAGGCCCTCGAGGGCGCCGTCCCCATCATCGAGAAGGAGGTCACCGACTACATCAAGACCACGCCCGGGCTCAAGGGCCAGGCCGGCACCCTCGACATCTCAAAGGCCATGGCCGAGGTCAACATCTTCACAGCCAGCCGCGCCATCCAGGGCGAGGAGATCCGCTCCAGGCTCAGCCGAGATTACGCAAAGGTGTACAACGACCTCGACAACGGCCTCCAGCCTGTCAACTTCCTGATGCCCTGGTTCCCGTTCCCCCACAACCGCAAGAGAGACCTCGCCCACATCCACATGCGAAACCTCTTCCTCGAGGTCATTGAGAAGCGCCGGAAGCAAGGGCCCGAAGCCGAGCACGACATGATCTGGAATCTGCTCAACTGCAAGTACAAGGACGGCACCCCGGTCCCGGACAAGGAAATCGCCCACATGATGATCACCATGCTCCTCGGCGGCCAGCACTCGTCCTCGTCCTCCAGCTCCTGGATGCTCCTTCACATCGCCTCGCGGCCCGAGGTCGGCAAGGCCCTGTACCAGGAGCAGGTCGACAACCTCTCCAAGGACGGCAAGCTCCAGCCCCTCACGTACGCCGACCTGGACAGGCTGCCCCTGCTCAAGAACGTCGTCAGGGAGACCCTCCGCACCCACTCGTCCATCCACAGCGTCATGCGCAAGGTCACCCGCACCCTCGAGGTCCCCGGCACCCCCTACGTCCTGCACCCGGGCACCGTCATGCTGTCCTCGCCCCTCGTCACCCAGCTGAGCGATGAGCACTTCCCCAACGCCGCCGAGTGGAACCCTAGCCGCTGGGAGAGCAAGGAGGAGAAGAAGGTGGAGGGAGATGGGGGGAAGGAGGCCAAGGAGGAGGAGGAGGAAAGCGAGCAGGCTTTGTCCAAGGGCGCCCGTAGCGCGTATCTGCCCTTTGGCGCTGGACGGCATCGATGCATCGGCGAGAAGTTTGCGTATCTGAACTTGGAGGTCATTGTCGCCACGTTTGTGCGCCACTTCCACCTCAGCAACGTGGACGGCAGCCGGGAGGTGCCTCCTACTGATTACTCGTCTCTGTTCTCGCGGCCTACCATGCCTGCTGTGATCAGGTGGGAGCGTCGGGTTCCGGATGAGAAGGCTTAGACGAAGTGAGAGAAAGGAATGAAGCAAGTTAAAACGCAACGGCAACGGGAGTTGCGATTGTAATGAAATAATACACTCAAGAGATAGATGCCTGTTACGCTTAGTATCTTGAACTCGTATATAAGCTGTCAATTTGTACCTTGAACATAGCGATTGTGTCTAACGTACCTAGTATCGTAGTTGTTCCTTTCCACACGTAGAACCCCAACTTCCTAATATCAAAGGAGTAGGCTCCTTGTTCTCTGAGGTGGTTGTCAGCTGTTGCAAACGGCCGTTGTGTCTCTGACATCTACTTTTACACTTGGGACGCAGATGAATGTCTTCCAAGTCAGGGTCTCACCAAGGCCTCTTCGCTCCTAATTCCTACGATATACAGTCAGTATTAGTCTATGCCAATGGAAAGTCCCACCACGGGCCGTAAGCTCCCTTGTCGTTGCCCGAGAAGCCAAATCAAAACCAACGCCGCTTCGAACGTTGATAGGCGAGATTTAATCCAATCTCTCTCATCCCAACATCAGCCAGCCTTCGAAGGCGTTATTATCAGTCACTGAGGCTTGACAACGGTTTTAGGAAGAAGAGGTGGATTGCTATCAACATGCTATCAATCTAATCAAAGTTCCACCCTTGAACTCCGTCAGACTCACTCATCATCACTGTTCTTGCTGCAAATGCGTGATCACAATTCTGCACCGACAGTATTTGAAAAAAGAAGATCTCTGCAACAATCTTGATTGATTGTAGTATATTAAGGATCTCATGCTAATGAGGCTGTGCTCGGTAGTCTACTGTTACTTGAGATAGCTACCTGTACCTAGGTAAGGTGTATTAAGAATCGTTACCTGGGAGTGCATACCAAACAGCCTCTGCATACTCCCGGATTTTATCAGCTTCCAGGAGAAGATCTCCTTCAGGAGGTACTGGATCCCGGAGTAACACATTGCGGAACTCCAACCGCAGGGGACTACCGATTACCCTGTAATTGTTTTGAAGTATATCAGTTAATAATCGTTCGATTATGAGAACCAGTAGATATACCTTTGGGCGTTCGGCTTCTCTCAGGTAAGCAGTATAAAGGCATGTATTAGGTCGGCTTAGTGCTGTAGAGCTTAGTACTGCAGAGCTTAGCGGGATAGGGCCAGTCTTCTACTTCTTAATTTAAATTCGAAGCGGAGATCTAATAACTAAGAGTATAATTTTCACTGCCCTATTTAAAGCTTCGAACTATTAGTATACCTTAGCTACTAATAAAGGTTTGCTCTATATCCAGCTAGCTTCTATAATAACAGTAGGCTAGCTGTTATTTCTACCTCTATCTTTAAGTCCCAGGCTTAAATCTCCTTCTCTGTCATGCTACGAACAGGGGCTGCACGGAGCCCCCTATAAAAGGGCTGTAAACAGCCAGTAGATAGAAGAAACTCAAGCCTTAAGAATCATATTATCTCACACACAAGTGAAGGTATCGTGAACCTAGGTTTCAACCACAAGCTATCCGACTACGGCTACCCTGTAGCCAACAACCAAGAACCCATCAACAACGCCCAAGCTGGTTGCGGCCAGTTCTGAGCGTAACATTCTCCGGTAGTAGTTAAATATCCTAACTGTTTCAAAAAGAATATTATTAACCTATACCAGCTAGTCTCTTAGTAGAGAGTTTAATCTATTCTATATCGAAGCTTATTATAGAGTTCGCTATAGAGCCTCTTATATATAAAAGATATTAGGTATTTAATAATTAGTACCCTATCCTTAGAACTATAAAAAAAAAGCCTACTAAGCCTTACTAGTATTTTATCCTATTAGGTAAACTAGCTAATAGTTATACCCTTAATTTTAGTAAGAAATAACCTATATAGAATATTTCTAATAATAATACGGATATTATCCTGAGGTTCTATTTTTATAGTAGTAATATCTATTAGCAGTTAGAAAGTAATAACAGGTTAAATATTAAGATAGGTTAATATACCTAGAGTATATAAGGCTGTAATCGAGTTTTATTTCTCTTTGCTTATAACTAATATTACTATAGTCTTACCAGAGGAAGTTCGAGCTATAGCTACTAAACCTTCGATACTCTATACTGAAGGAGAAGCAGTATAGAGGTATAGCCCGTCTATACTGGGTTTATTATAGGCTTTAAGGTAAGTCCGGCTCGAACTATTAATATAGAGGCAAACTTAAGCAGAGTTTAAGAACTGAAGAATTCGGAATTATAGATCGGATACCACTGATTCGTATTGATAAAAGTGTGTGGGGCGCCAGGGGAATCCCAGCAGCTGGGCTTCTTATTGGCTTTGAGGCGAATCCGGCTCGAACTATTGACGTGGAGGCAAACTTAAGCAGAGTTTGAGAACTGAAGAATTCGGAATCATAGATCGGATACCACTGATTCGTATTGATAAAAGTGTGTGGGGCGCCAGGGGGCTGGGGTTCCTAAGTCACGTGATGAGCCAAAGGTGCGCAGTCACTGCACAGATACCGAAGTGAGAGTACATACTGTCGCTTCTCGGCTCCAATTGGTTGCAGTTCCAGCCCGGGACCACGGAGCAAAACTGAGCCATGGTCACTGCCGCATCCTGGTTGTAATCGACCGGAACGGCGCCTGAAACAGACGGCGGGAATAGGCCTAGTATGGCGTAAACTCGGTGGTGTGGGAACGAGCAACTTGCACGCGCAGCGAGTGAGTTCAACTCCTTGACGATGATATTTGTCCAACCGTTCCGTACCGCCCGTCGCAGTCTCCAATCCCTTCCTTCTGGCGACGAATTTCCAGAGTTCCAGCTTGGGTTTCAGCTTCTTCCAAAGCTCTGGGTCAGCGGGCTCCTCATGTTCGTGTAAGTTGAGCAAGATGTCGCCCAGAGCCAGGCAGAACGGAAACGGGATCGGCTCGCCCATCCACTCCTTCCACACCAAGAGAGTCTGGTCAGGATTTTCTGTCAGCTCCTGGATAGTCTCTAGACGTGGCCAATATTCCTTCTCGAGCAGCGTCAATAGCTCTGACTGGACTAGGTCCAAAAAGCGAACATTGCAAGTCTCCGGTTCGTGCCAATCTTCATCGCCCGAGTTGCTCTCTCGATGCTTACGCCAAGGCACTCCCAAATGTTCATCAAACATTAAAGCAAAGTCGTTTTTACTAAGATCACGCCTGATTCTTTCGTCTTGTTGCTCCGCCGCTCCCCAGTTCCGATGCCGGGCTCCGAGAGCCTCTTCAAGAACTTGCCTGCCAAGATTCGTCATGATCCAATCGCAATTCTCTAAGTTGGCCCACGGAAAGTCTGCAAAAGTATAGTCTAGCTCATAATCCGTGAGCTCTTCTTTGTCGTAGACACATGCTACATTCTCCAAGCGTGGCCGAAGATGGCCTTTCTACGCAGAAGATGTTGATTCCGGTCAAACGTATCAGCATGATTGATACAGAGAGCGTCGACCCGTAGCTGTTGCACATATTCGGAAAAAGCTGTATCTCGCATAGCATGCTCTAGATATTTGTCCACAGGTGTCGCGACACCGTTGGTGAAGATTGTGGCCTTCTCTCCCTCAAAATCTCTCCGTGTATAGCTCAAGCAAGTGTAACGCCCCCAGTTGAATATTTCATTCTCCTCGGCCTGGGCGAGCTTCAAGATATTCACCGATGGATTTTGGTTGCGCAAAGTGACGAATTCAGGGTCCCAATCATCCAGTGATACATGGTGTAGATTTAATCGCAAGGGGTCTTCTCTATCCCCGCCATCATCCTCAAATTCGATTAAGCGAATTTCGTTCTTGGAGAAGTCCAGTGGGCGGTATATCTGATCTGCCCTCATGCCTTGCTCGTCGGTGAAAGACATCGTGTAGTTGAGGACAGATGATGGTGTGTTGTCTGGTGTTTTGGGTCTTCCCGTGCTTGTAAAGCAGAGTGAGTTCCCTCCAAGCTTGGTCTTGAGCGAAATTAGAGCAAGTTTGAATTTCAAGATGAGAATCTTGTGGTATTTCTAAGCCGTTGCTCCAGGAGTTGCTGTGAAGTCACGGTTCTTATATCCAGCTGTTTTCCTTGCGTAGACGTTTATAGTTGGTTTTTTTTGACACTCCATTGATGACGTTACGCAGGTTCTTGAGTACTTTGACTAAAGTGTTTGTTTCTCCTGGCGCGGTGAGTTGTTGGGCGTTCAGGCGGTACCTTGTTTGGTTCTCTTCATTGGATAGCTGATGGAAATAATCAAGATTTGACTTCCCGCAAGTGGGTTGGGCTGTCACCAGACACTTGAGCCGTGTTTGTATCATGTTGTGGCTCTGTTCTCCAAAGTGTGATACAGGAGCTTACGTTGCTGTTGTTTGCCGCACAGCGGATCGCTCCCATTCAGCTAACGACTAAAGAATTGAACTGCCAAGTCGCGGCAAAAAAGTACGTGATTCATCCTTCCCAGTCAGTCCACGGCCATGCCGGTTGTAGTTTGTCAGGAGATATGACAGTTCTTTACCTTTGCCCCCCCGCCTTGCCGTCACTTGATGCTCGCCACTGTGATTCTCATAGGCCTTCATGATACGGCTGGCCCAAACACGTTAAATGCGAACATGTTACAGATGCCAACTGTCGCCCTCAAAATATCACCGTCGTTGGTGAAATGCCGCTGCAGGTTCCCTCCGCCATGGCCACGCAACGGTCGGACGCAATTTCCGTTACAGCGAATGAGGCACCGTTGGATTTGGTTCATGAGGGTGCTATTGTCAGTAGGTGGACCGTTTCCGTTCCATCCACAGACAAGATTTCGTTCCGCAAGCCCATATTGCAGCTATAGTACGTTAAAGAGGTATTGATACCTGTTACGCTATATTTGACTCGTATATAAGTTATCATGTAGACTTGAGACAGCAATTATATTTTAGCCTGTCTAAGTAGCTATCAGTGCAGGCTTGCAAGTGGGTGACATGAGAAATGAGAAACTCAAACAATAAGTTGCTTATTGTTGAGTCTGTAGCCGGTATTATCAGATTATTGAATACTAATAATACAAACTTCTGAGATAATACGGTATATATTATTACTATTTTTTATTCTATACTACTGCATTTCGCGATTCAAGTCAGAAGTGAGTCTCTCTATAACCACTCTTCCATATGGTGTCTCATTTCTCATATCACCCGCTTGGCTTGGTCCTTACTTAGCACCAAAAGCAAGCACCAAGGAAGAGTAAGACATTATTAGCACAGAGACGTTTAGTGAATATAGATTTAAAATAATGAGTAGACTCAGCCATATCTTGATGGAAGCTATTGGCCCCTTGTATGGCGGCAATATGCCAGTCAAATGGGTAGGTAGCACTGCCAAAAACTTGTCGAGAGTTCTGACAAGGAAATGAACGTCGCGACCACACACGGTGTCCGTGATCTAGCTAAAGCCACCTTTTACCAAGATGATGCGAGGCCTTCAAGCTCAACGAGATCGCAAGACATAGGTTTCCTCGTCCAAGCCCTCCACAAAATCCAAAAGAGGGCTAGAATCCAGCGCAGTCAGCCAAAGCTGAGCCTTATTCGCCGCCCACAAAGCCACGTGAACAAGATCTTTTTCGGAGAATTCGATGACTGCTGAAGCAGATGGTATTGGGACCAAATCGCCATTCAGGTACCAAAGCCAAAAGGAGCTCTTAGTTTCTTTATCTTCATACCACCTGGGCTGCTTAGAGCTGAAATCGTATTCCAATACAGCTTCTGTTAAGCCTGCCATCTCTTTTTCCAAGGCCTCAATCCCCCTATTGTTCTTGGTGAATTCAATGAGTTTTTTCTTGGTTTCCCAAGCAACTGGCTCTGTTGTCATAAGTCTATTGGGGTGATCCTACTCATCGCGTTAACCTCATCTTCCCTTGCGTTCGAGTTGTGATGTTGGGCCGTGAACTTACCGCAGGGGCCTCAAAATCTATCCCATATGCCTCCATCGCTTGAACACTGATTTTCTTGGAATTGTGGCGGCAAGAGGTATTCGGTTTCACGCTGCTGCTTTCCCGACTCTTGAAACTGTTGGCTTCGTCCCCTTCTCGCCTCCGTTGGTCTCAAATGGCTTTGATACGATCGCTTGCGCTCTCTTTTGCAAGGTATCAAGCCTATTCTGTGCTTTATCCCTCAGTCTTTCGGTCGTTTTCCTCGCAAAAAACTTGGCGCATGATCTGTGAATCCGACCCTTGAATCTTTTATCCATGACGAATAAAGTGCCGAGGGCTAGACGAATAGACTTGACTTCCGGCTCGTCTAGCGAGGATGATAATAATACATCGGAAGCAAGGTAGTCGGTGAATTTCTCATGTCGGTGCCATGGTGATGTATTCCATCGCAACGCCGGAAAGCGGTATTCCTGCCCGCTACGGACAGTCAGTCCCAAGATATAGACTGATGGGTTGAGTATCGATTTCCAAAAGCTGTCCTTCCAAATCAACATCCCCCATTCATCCCAATCAAGTGCAATCAGCATCGAAATCGACCTCTCCAATTCGAGCCTTCTAAATCTCAAATGAATACCAAGTGAATCACTGTTGTAATGTATCCAGTCACCGTCAGTCATCAGTGGGCCCGGCGTTTCATTTGAGGGCATGACCCTCTCGTCTGCTTCCACAGAGCATAGACTTCCATCTTCTCCAACTAAGAATCTCACGCCTTCTTTAAGCCCCCGAGTGTGACAGCAATCATCTTCATTCGGCTCCTTGAGCGGAAGAAACTGTAGAACGGTGGGCTCAGAAATCCCAGAGACTTAACTGCATCACCGATAGACAAGGGAATACTCTCCGACTTTTGCAACGTAACTGTAATGGGCCTAGGGGAAGTGTTCCAGCGCAATGAACTGAGTTTGCGCTCCTCGAAAACAGGACTATCAAATGATATGATGGTGAGCTCTCCCTTCAAAGAACGGCAGCGAGAAACAAGCCATGGACGAGCCAAAACAGATCCTCTACCGACAAGCCCTCCCATTTTGGGATAACAGGAATGGTGAAAATCTCTTCTGTTGCATGTGGCACGAACGAGACACAAGTCAAGCAACTCCAGTCGCCCTTATGTCGCCCCAGCTCTTTGAATGTTTCAGTGATGCTGTGTATCGCTGCAGGTGGATTTTTCTCTAATCTCCATTCTCCATGCTTGCTACGTCTTAACAATAAAACCTTTTCATGATCGGAACTCTCGGTCTCCTCCTGTGAGGAAATTGAGCAGCCCCTGTAATGCTCATAATGAGGATCTTGAAGGCAAAAGGTGTCTGACGATTCACCAGAGGAAGCATCTGAAGTCGTTGCGGAAGAGGAAATAGTAGACCGGGAACCTGCGGAGCACGAAGTACCGGAATTGGTCGACCACCTGGCAGGTTCGGACGGGGTCACATCTCTCAGATCTACGGTCGCCCTTATCCGATGTCTAAAATGCCGAAACAATGCTCGCTCACCCTTAAAGTCACGCCGAATACCGTTATGTTGCAAACCCCCTTTATCCTTCCGCCGACCGTACCGGCCAAGCAACCCAAGTAGAAGAATCCAGTACTTATTGACGACCAAGGCTGTCCGGCTGTTCACAACCTCAAGAGTACCTCCCCGAGAAACACCAAGCGGTATAGGGTCTGTGCCTGGAGCCACGGATACTGTATATGCCTGGAGCAACTCCGAGAGTTTCGCCCAGCCTGTGTTCCAAGGCAGGAAATCACAAGGGTTCAAAATGCAGTGTCCCAGTATGATGTGAGCCGGTAGCAGGGACAGAATGTTCGCGTGGTTGGTGATGTAACCCGGAGAAAGATTAGGAACACGAATCGAGCGGAAGATCCGATATCCCGTCCAGAGATGGTATCCCTGGCTGATGTATTTCTGGAGTAGATCTTGGACGGCGTTCAACGCTCGGTTTCTGTCACTCATCGACGACTGGATAGCAAGGAATGGCGCAATAAGCCCAGCAGCGCGACAAGTGCCAACCCTGCCGCCAACCAAGTGCCAACACTGCTCGCGAGATCCACGGGGCTTGGCTTGCCATCGTCTTTGATCGCAGGCATTATCGATAAGTTCGTTCCGGGCTTTGACTGGGTTGGGGATGAATTGGGTAGATCAAAAAGTATTGGAAAACTTAAAGGTCATGAATGATGTCGAGGATGGTTACATTTGGGGAGAAAAATTTCAGAAGCAGTAGCTACCCCGCGTGATCAAGGACATTTGGGGGCTCGGGCATGAGAACAAAACCTCGTTGCCCATCTATTTTCATTGTCGGGCTTTGAGAGTTAGCGAAACCCATGGATTAATCTACCATATTCACGTAAAACTACACGTTATAGACCCTCAAAATCTTCTTGGCTTGCTGTCTCGATATCCTTCCAATAGCAACGAGAATCCTAGACTTAAAAGGCCTGGAATTCGATCTCTTAGTTTCTAGTAACCCAAGACACCAACATCGATACTGAATTACTCCCACTAGATATTGACAGACACGTTTCATCCCAGTACGGCCTTCACGTCAATGGTTCAGGCATCATATTCAGACCATGGGGTTGTCATAAATGGGCAGCAGTTGGGCGGAAATGCCCAGAGCCGCATCGCTGCTGTAGTAGCAAGCAAACGAGCTTCTCGTGAACCAACGGCATATGCCAAGGGCTAAATGCTACCAGAGTTCATCATAAGCGAACATGGATTGACAGGTTTCTTCAGCTCTCGAAGCCCCTTAAAAAATAACCGAGCTCACCACCAACATACCGAATGACAAGGTTTATGGCCTGTTGGCTCTTCTTCAGTCTACATCAGGCGCCGATGCTTCTGTGTCACAGCATCATTGGACGGAGCTGAGCCTCCATGGTTACACGGCATGTCCATTTTCCATGCGTGACGTGTATAATTAGGCTATCGACTCCCCGCTCCAGAGGTTCAAAATATCTGGATTATCCGCTGGAGAAATCCGTATCACTGGTATGGCACACTGGCATGATGCCTTCCCTTTGCGCTCCATGCGATCGTTCTTTCAGTAGCGATGAGGCGCTACGGCAGCATCTGCAAACTTCACGGGCACATGCTCAATTCGACTGCGATACTTGCGATCGAAAATTCATGACCAAAGATGCGCTAGGGCAGCATCTGAAAACTTCCCCCGTTCACTTACCGTCTGTTCATTTACCGCCCGTAGACTGTAAGACATGCGGTCGATCCTTCAAAAGCGAGGAGGCACTGCAACAGCATCTGCAATCGCCAGCACATGCACCGACCTTTGACTGCAAAAGTTGCAATCGATCTTTCAGAAATGACGAGGCACTAAAACAGCATATGAAGTCTCCAGCTCATGATCCGACCTTTCCCTGCAGAAATTGTGGTCGATCGTTCAAAAGCGATGAGGCGCTGCAACAGCATATGCAGTCACCAGCACACATACACGCACCGACCTTTGACTGCAAGATCTGCAGTCAATCTTTCAAAAGCGATGAGGCACTGAAACAGCATATGAAGTCGCCAGCTCATGATTCGACCCTCAACTGCCAGACTTGTGATCGCAAATTCCAAAGCAAGGGGGCTTTAGAGGCTCACTTGCGTGACTCTCCAGTCCACGGACGGAAATCAAAAACCCCCTTGGACATCTTTTTCGGCTCTTTTCGAAGTTTCAAATACGATCCTTCTCTCCCGCCATCCACGTCGTACGCCAAGTTACGAGACCAAAGGGGCTGGGAACGGGGCGATCCCGAAGGGGACGAGGCATGGAACAGATATCAAGATGCATTGGCGATCGAGCTTGAGATGTGGTATGGTGCAGAAGATGATCTAGCGGCCTGGCATTCACTCTGCCGTGCAATAGGCATCGAGCCCCCTCCGCAAACGTGTGCGCTGTGCAAGAAGGTAAGAATATAAGCGGCGCATCTTTCGTGTTCATGCTGATTCGGACCGCAGGCTGCACGAAATAAACACGTCAATATCGTGGATTTGATTGATTGGGGGCGAAATCAAAGTGGGCAAAAGGTTCGGATATTCAGAGACGTTGACCAGCTGCGAACCTACACCAGGGAGACTGGAAAGATATTCCGCAACCTATACGACGAGGGCGAAGGTGGTGGTAACATGGTGTTGAGACACCTCCTTCGGAGGATCTTTCGCTAGAGCTTGCGAGGGCCGAAGTCAATTTCCTATGTCATCCGTCATCCCAGAAGGCTGTCCCATGCAGCTTCACAAAGCTCTACACCAGAATCTCTCCTTTGCGCCGATCACCAACGTTCACAAATTTTCAGTGATGAGAAGCGGGCTCTCAGCACTAACTCTAGTAAATGTATATCTGAACCTGAAATTGTTTATTAGTCAAATGTACCTATTCTATAGCAATATTCCAGTATTTCTATAACACGTCAATGGAATGCATTGTAAATGTCCACTGGAGTTCATTCGAATTCAGCATCTATTAACTTTCAATCTATTAGCTTCATTCAAGTTCCCTCATAACCAGGTGTTTGAGGCGATACTGTAAGTCAAACAGCCCGCGGCCGCTAGCAACAGCTGTGCCTGTTGTGATACAGAGCTAATGAGTTAGCAGCTATCGATGGCAAGCATCGTGAGTGAACGACTGTCAAAGCTAGGCCAGTAGAAGCTTGCCCGCACCTGAAAATCATGGATCCAAATGATCCAGGGCAGCCTTACCGAATAAGAAGGGGTGCGTAATTATAAAGAGGGGTATAATATGTGATGCCAACTGGTGAAGCTGCATCACTGCATCATCTGGGCGGATGAGGCCTGCACAAGCAGCTAGCACAAACTGTTTCACTTGAGGTTTGTCTTTATCAGAAAAACATCGTATATTCATAGATACCGACTTTGAATGAATGAGAATATTTTGCTTCGGGCCTAGGTACTTTTCCATACCCCATAAAGATCAGATTCTAGGTCTCAAAGTATAATCCCAACTGGAGCGAGATTTGCATCTGCTCACTCCGCAAGGTATAGGTTAAGTTCAATTGCTGCAGACAGCCGGATACCTTACCCTAGGCTGAATCATCGCCGGATAGGCTCAACCACTAAGGGTGGCCCAAGCGCTGCAGGCCCTGTCAGGCGCTGCACCGCCCTGAAGTGGCTGACTCTGGGGCCATCTGCAGGGGTCCGCAGCGTCGTCACAGGCGGAAGCCCCCTAAAGCCATGCCCCATCAATCCATGCCGGATCAGACACGCAGCAGCTCCCAGGCAGATCGCCGTTTGACGCAGTCAATATATTGAAGTCGGCCAGCTACCACCACCTTGACCTACCGCCACCCACTTCCGTCCAATCTCCCCCGACGCCGTCCACCATCCTCCGTGCTTCGATCACACCTTGACGCTCCTCAATCGCAGCCAGAGACGCCGGCCAAGCGCTACACGTGCAATCACCCCGGCCAGCCTTTTCCTTCGTCCCGGAACTGCCGAGTCGCACCTCTGCGTCATTCCATCGACCTCCGCCGAGACGCCATACCCCGACCCAGCGACACCACCACCCGGCTCCCTTCTCTCTGCGCAATGCTCCGTTGAATCCGTTGATACCATCCCGCCGCAGCTTGTACTCGTTTCGCGACAGCACGTTGCTGCACCACCATCGTTTAATGGAACCTCGAGCTGTCGCACAGCGCCCCATCCAGCTATCAGCCTCCTAGCCCTCGCCCGTCCTCACCCCGGACCTGACCAGCTTCACCTCAATCGCACAGCAAGCCGAGTGAATGCAACCTCTAAACCCCTTCCTTGCCGCTTTCTTCAAGAGCTCGGTAGCCTCCCAGTGCACCCCCGTCCACCACCATATCCTCCTGGTGCCCCTGACGGATGTGCTCCTCACCTCCCGAGAGACTGAGAGCGGCGCCGCCGTCAACGAGGTCATAACCTCCGAGGACTTCCTCGCCAGCCATGTCCTCCGCATTCCGCCACCTGGCGCCGGGCCTGGGGCGAAAGACGGCGCTCCAAACCTGCGCGAGGTAAGGGGCAAGGCCAAGCAGTTGTCCACGCTCAACGGCAGGAGCGTCATCATCAAGGACTCGTTTGTCTACAGCAACAAGGGTAAGTTGGTCATCATCATTGGAGGATAGTAGTCGCAGGCTAATCCCTCTCGCTCCCAGGTTTCAAGACACTGGTTCAGGCGCAAATCCTGAGTGACAATACCTACTATCCTGACGTTTTCGAACCACGACAATGGCTACTATACTTCATTTCGAAACCGCTTGTCGGAGTATGGGAGGAGGTCAAGATCGCGCCCGCAGTTCTTGTGCCAGGAGTACGGCGACGCATGCTCTCACAGCAGCAGCAGGCGTCCAAGACCGATACCAATGACAACCCCGCGCCGAAGAAGAAGGACATTAGGAGCTTCCATGACCTCCTTAATAACTTCCCTATGATCGCACGACAGATGCATACTGGTCTAGAAAAGCTCTTCCTCGAATTCACCACAACCTTCCAGAAACCACTCCCGCCACCTCCCTCAGCCGAAGTTATCCCCGATCCGATCCCGGATGGCCCTTTCAAGATTGCCATGAGCAAGGCAAGGTCAAACAGCACGTCTGTTAAGCCAAGTGATGCGGGGTCCCGCAAGCTTCCGATCACCGATGACTTCTATGCCGAAGACGACGAAGATATCTTAAGGGCCTCTCTTGAAACGGCTGTAACTACGGCAATTGATCTCTTCCAGGGGGTTGATAAACAGCAATTGTCTCTGCTGGGCGCAACGACGGATCTCACGGGGCCGTTGGTTGAGAAGCTCATAGAACGCTATGTTGCTGAGAATGTCAATCACTTGCTATTCCCTCGGCTTTGCACTCTCAAGCGCCCTGAAGACCTGGAGCTTGAGGCAAAGATACGGAAGATGGAGTTCATTGATATTTCCCAGCTGGGGATCCGTATCGATGGGGGTCTGAAAGCTAAGCACGACCTCCTCATCCAACTCGGGCCTGCCATTGAAGAATTCAAGAAGATAGCCAACTCACTCTCTCCCCAGGAGATGCTGGATCTACTACTGTCAACAGTCAAGACAGTGTCGCAATTAACAGGACCCAACGGAGACGCATCTGCCGGTGGAACATCAGAGAAAACCATCATGACTGTCAACGCCGACACCCTAGTTTCACTATTACTATATGTTGTTATTCGATCTCAAGTTCGCCACTTACAGGCAAGGTTCACCTACATCCGGAATTTCATTTTTATTGATGACGTCGATAGCGGCGAGTTGGGATATGCGCTGAGTACATTCGAAGCAGTCTTGACATATTTACTCATGGATTCTTCTGGCCTGAGGCGGGCAAGCAGGAAAAACAAGGCTCTCTGGGATGCGGCAAAGAATGGCAACATGGAAGAGTTAAGAGGCATCATGGAGCCCAGTACGTCGGCTGTTGACGATGCGCCAGATTCCCCTGAATGGCCAAGGTCAAGAAGAGGGTCGGGGACTTGGAGCCTACTCAACGGCTCTTCGAGGAGATCTTCACTAGCTCTCACAACAACAGAGAGGTTCTCCCAAGGCTCCGATCTGAGCCATGTATTTCCCTTCCAAAACAATACGGAGCTCAATGGAGACACACCTGCTTTCCCAATACGCAGGGTTAAGAGGGTGGCCATGGACACTCGTAGCCTCTCTAGTAACTCGGAAATATCGTTCCACTCTCGCACAGCAAGCCTTGCGTCTCTTGGTAGCGCGCTAGAGGGTGACATATCCGTGGAACGTCTGTCACAAACAAACAACGCCTTTGGCGAATCCATCCTGATGATGGCGATTCAGAGTGAGCAGCCGCAGGCTCTGAGCTATCTTCTATCATTGTCACAGTACTACCCTGTGCAAGATCTGCTAGAGGATGTGAATAATGAAGATACGACCCTATTAATTGCAGCCGTCCAATTAGGACACAAAGAAATCATCGATATGCTGCTGGATGTTCTTACCAACAAGACGAGCCAGGAGCAGCTGGCCCTGTACTTCGCCCTTCCAGACATCTGGGGGCGAACCGTGGGTCACTACCTTTTTAATGCACCTTTCTTAATCCCACGAGTCGCTCACCTCGTTCCATGGCGCCAACGAGATAAGAATGGCCAAACGCCACTCTTCGCCCTGTGCCGGTCATACGATCACGCCAACTACCATGAGATGGTCAAGGCCGGGCTTGAAGCAGCGAGGGACGCACAGATGGATAACGAACCACTACATTTGGATGAGCATGTTGATAACAAGGGCAACACATTACTACACATCATCAACGACCCGGTGATTGCGAGCGGCGTGCTAGACTTCTGCGACGTCGATGTGAATGCCACGAATGAGAAGCGATTCACGGCGCTCATGGTCGCCAGCAAGTATGGAAGATACGACATGGTAAGAGCACTCTTTGCCGATGCAAGGGTAGATATTGCAGCAAAGGAGTTGCGCGGCCTGACGGCCGTGGAGCTGGCCAAGGATGACGACGTCCGAAACCGTATAGATGATCTGGCGCTCTTTAGCATGCAAGCCGGGCGAGAAGGGCGGATCACTGGCGTGGTCCGGGCCTTCTTCGTGGAAGATGGAAACGTACGACTAGTGCTTAAGTCGGCAGCACCCACTGCGCGCGAGAGCTACACGGTCACAACCAGTCGACGGTCCTTGGCGGAGTTTGAGCAGCTCTTACAGCTTCTGGCTGACGAGAACCCGGCTTCCTGGCTCCCGTCCATGTCAGACACACGGTCCCCCTTTCAGATTCCTTCGAAACCGTCGAGAGCCATTCTCCGTGACATCCAGGCCAAGACGGACTCGGCCCTCAAGGTTCTGCTCAACCACCCAACCTTTGCTACCCACGAAATGCTGTGGGAGTTCTTCTTGGTCCCAGAGCTGCAGCTGGAGATGATGCAAGAGCGGTCTAAACTAAAGGCAGAGACCAGGATGGAGAGGGTCAAGGATGAGTACGAACCGGTGGAGAACGTGAGGGAGGTCGAGCAGTTTATCAACCACGCACGTGAAATGGTCAGAGGTGTCAGCTACTCGACTAAGAGCGTGACGAGGCGGGCCAACAGCATTGCGCTCGCTGCGGCTGGTAAGTTTTACCCCTGTTTTTGTTTTCATGTTTGATCTCAGTGATTCACGGCTAACATGGGGTATTCGTCACAGACATGTACGACTCGTCGGTGCTCCTCCACCGGATGGTGACGACGTTGCAGTTCCTACCCCCATGGCACATGAATGCGTTCGAGACCTACGTCCGGGCCATCATGCCCGCACAGTCGAACGCTTCGGTCACGCTGCACACGTCCCTTCTGGGTATACAATCTACGGTGCAGGGCCTCCTGTCGGCTCTGTCGCGCCCAACGACGCTGATCAACCAGATTCAGGCCGCGAAGAAGGATGCGGAGCGCAACGAGAGCGCGGCCTCGCGTCCAACGAGGTGGCCGTTGGGCTTACTCGATGACACGCGCCAGCGCTTCCAGGACGAGAGGGAGGAGCGGGCTCGCAAGTCACGGGGGGAGGCGCTGTACCTGGCCAAGGAGCTGCGGTACACGCAGCAGACGGTGGCTGGGGAGTTGGCGGGATGGCAGGACATGCACGACAGGATGGGCGTGGCAGTGATCCGCGACTACGTGAGGGGGATGGTGTACCAGGAGCGGACGAAGCTCGACGGCATGGTGCGGGCCCTGCGGAAGCTGAGGGAGGGCAACGCGGAGAGCGAGGGCGGCAGAAGCAGCAGGAGGTGGGAGCCGCCGCCACGGTCAGGCGGGCTCCAGGTGCAGGATAGAGAGATGGTGGACGAGAGCCTGGCAGCAGCAGGGAGTGTGGAGGACACGAGTGGTCGTGGTGAGCCCAGCTAGGCTGCCGGTCGGAGAATTCCTCAAACGACCAAGACATACATGAAGACCAAGGAAAAAGTCGCGTGAGGAAGTTCGGAAGAAGATGGATGGGAGGGGGCAGCAGCACGAGAAGAGAACCTAATGTGGCGAGTGGTCGAGGAAGCCTCGCTGCCACAACAACATACATACCTACACCACCATTCAGTATAGTCCGTATTATCATAGACATGGGCGAGAGGAAGGATTCGCGAGATGTGGGGTTACGGGGGGAAGCAAAGATGGGAAGGGAAACTCTTTGGCGCTAGGCGGTAATAGTCCTTTTGTCTGTAATCCGTTATGCAGCTTGGCGATAGAGGGGACAAATGTTTGGGAGTTGGCAATAGAGTCACAGTGCCGTTTTGGGTCACCAACATCCGACCAGTCAGTGTGCTGGGACGTGCTTTTGGATGAATGTGAATGTCTGGGGACGGTGGAGGAGGGGG
The DNA here is from genome assembly GCA_026958235.1 of Clonostachys rosea. Taxonomy (NCBI): domain Eukaryota; kingdom Fungi; phylum Ascomycota; class Sordariomycetes; order Hypocreales; family Bionectriaceae; genus Clonostachys; species Clonostachys rosea. The sequence goes on from CP110205.1 coordinate 3,002,687, forward strand.
GCGGCGGTGACGTTGTGTTGTCATTGCATCCATCAATTATGCCACCCTGCTTTTTCCCTTCGCGTCGCATACAAGGTTTCACATTCTGGACTGACTCACACTCGTAGGGCTACGGTTTGATAGGTCGTTGCTGGATGTGCTGGTTCAGGTGGGGGAGGAACGTCAACCCCCAGGGATTATAGAAAAAAATGTTGTTGGCAGAGCTGTCATCGGCTCTCCGCACAAACCATAAGGGTGGTTGATATTATCGTTCTACGTAGAGAAAAATTGACATTACGTGCAGTAGAAATCTATTAATAACGGCTCGGAGCTTTTTGTCGGTTCTATTTCCTTTCTCTTGCATGACTTTTTTAACCGCCAGGTTGACGTACGCATAATGAGGCTTTGCTCAGCGGTCGGCGTTTAAACAGACATAGGGTAGGGCTTTGGGGTTTTTTGTTGTGCGGTTCGGGTCCTGGAACAGGGGCAGCATGGACCAGCTGGTGGGCATGTCGCAGAGATCGATCGGCCTTTGGGCGTGGTGACTGAGACCTTGCCGGTCGCCAGTGTCAGATAAACCTGCACACCGCAGTCTAGTCGGAATCCGGACTGAAGGTTTGGATCTGCTGCTGGGAAAATGCCCGCAATGTCGGGTTGTCTTCCCTTGGATCCTCCCCCATGCTGGCTCCTCCGTGGTCCCTGGTCCCGGAAGCAATCCTGGCCAGTCGTTGGCTGACACGCTCCCATTGGCCGGCGCGGTGTCGGTGCAACGCGGTTTCTCTTCTGGAGGAAGAAGCCCGTCGGGTGAGTCCACATGCGGGCGCGAAAATCACCGCGCTCGTGGTGAGCTGCCGTGACCTGCCAATCAGATCGACGACCGGGGTGCAGCTGGGCCAATGGCGTGTTAGGCACGAATGATGCGTTCGCGCCTTGGGCAGTTGAGCATTGAGGAATTACGCGCCCGCGACGAGGATGGGGCTGTGCATGGATGGAGTAAATTTCCGCAGCCGCCCTTTCTCGTGGCATGGAGGTACTACCGTACACAGTATGACATGACTCTACCTGGCGGCACGGGAGCGGACCCCAGGTAATGGCATCGGTCGGAGATGGCTGTTGGCTGCGTGAGGCCCGGCTGTTTGAGGTAGCCGCTCGGCAGAAGAAATTGGCCCAGTGGTTCTTAGGCGCCGGCGAATGGGAGCAGCCAGACGGCAGGTTGTCTTATTTAAGCAGCGAGCAAAAATAGCAGCGACGGCAGCGAGAGGGCCGGGAGCAGCCAGCAAGCGCCCGTGGAGGCTGCGAATAGCACGGAGCCTTCTTGGCTGGACGCCTACCACCTACTACCGTAAGATTTTCATTTCACGATGATGACCTCCAGTACGACGTGAGGACCAGCGAGGTACCTGCCGGGGACAGCCAAGCGAGAAGAATGAGTCACGCGCTAACGAGCAGAAAACAAAGTTGTGGCACGCGCGAGCAGGCGGTCGCGGTGTGAACCACCGCATCAAGCAGAGGGCCAAGCAGGAAAAATCAGAACGGGCAGGGCGCTCCATAGCAACGCAGTCCACGTCGTCGCGCATCGCAGCATGGGCTGGGCGTCCGTGTGTTCGGGTGGGACAAGACGTGGCAGCGTGTTTTTGCTGGTCTGCCGATGGGGCTTCTGCGTGTGTTCTTTAGCGGCTCCACAGCGCACTTTTCTCGTGCCGTCAGTCCACTGGGACGGGCTGCTGGCGCTAACGCACAGGTGCAGGCGGGCTAGTTGGCGCCGGCCACTCACAGGCCGCCGACGTGCAGCCATCGCTCCAACCCCAGGAAACGGGCCTACCCACCCTGCGCACTGTGCCCGCGCCTATCCCGACGCCTGGAGTTACAGTGTGGATATTTGTCATCCTGCACGGTCCCCCACACACTGATGTAGTACCACCGCCGTGTGCGAGAGACTGGCTGCAGCTGCGATGATCAGACAGACGTCCTTCGACACCTGCCGGCCATGCCACAACATCCTCGTGTCGGCTCGTCGCCCGCCAAGGGGGTCTGGTCTGGTCTCTTTCGCGTTTCAGATCGACTGCTTCGGTGCGTGCCAGATGACCCGCGACTCTCTCGTCTGGACCCTGGCTCCACCTGCGTTTCTGCCGTCAAGCATCCACGGCCACTGGACGTCCCAAGGATAAGAACCCGGCCTCCTGCTCTCTGGCCATGAGAGTTTTCCTCAGAAACCAAGCGATTCTTTCCCAATCGTTCCTCTCCTCTACCTTTCCCTCCAGGCCTCTCTTCGAGCCCTTAATTTCTCTCTTCTTCATCCTCCTCCTCTCGACTTAGATCTGGCCTGCCTGGTTGCTTGGCTCTCCTCGTCCTCAACCTCAACCTCAACCTCAAACCCGCCATATTCACTTACACACGAGACTGGATCTCGTCTGGCCCTGTTGATACTACCACTACCACTTGAGCTGGTCTCTTGCCAAAACTACACTACATACAATACCTGTTCCTACTGAACAGCACTTACACCAACAAAAGCCCCCACGAGCAATAAACAACAAAATCACTAATAATCTTTCAAGATGTCTTCGTGAGTTTCCCATTCACAGAAACAAAATATACCCGCGCTAACCGCCCTGACCTGTAGTCTGGAAGCCGACATCTCGTTTGACGAGTTCACCAGCAGCTTCTCTTATGCGCCGGTGATGCAACACTGCACCCCTTCGCCCCCCATGCACAACCTGGACTTTTCCTTTGATAATTCCATGCTCAAGTACCAGGTCCCTCAAGAGTTCCACCAGTACGCTGCCCCCAGGCAGTACGCTCCCAGCCACACTCGCTCATCCTCGCGTGCCTCCATCTACTCTGTTGGCTCGGCCGTCGACTCTCCCCCCGAGTCGGTCTGCCCCGGTCTGACCACTCCGCCAAGAGCTGGCTCTCCTGTCCGGAACCATGGTCCCCTCTTGCTTCCCAAGATTCGATCCCAGGATCAGGATCTTGATGGCTTCCCTCCCGTCACTGCTGGCATGATGTCTACCCCTCCACCTGCCCCTGTTGCTCGCCGATCCAAGGCCTTCCGCCACGCTCGTAGCTACACCAACCCGGAGACCCTCAACGCCATGGTCATGCCTCACTTCAGCTTTCCCACTCCTCCTCGTGAGGATGGCTTCAGCAACCAGCTGCTCTGCTCTCCCGCCAACTTTGCCCAGTCCCATGATCCTTCCAAGGCTCACACCCGCCGATGCAGCAGCGTCGAGGCTATCACCACTGACAAGTACGCCTACCCATCTTACCGTACTGTGCCTGTCATGCAGCAGACCGACTTCACTTTCCCCTCTGCCACTTACACGCCCCGTGCGCCCTCTCCTCTGACCATGGCCGCCTCCGTCAACGTTACCCCGGAGCCAACCCCCACCACCACTCTCATGTCCTTCCTCACCGGTGCCAACTCGGCCGCCTCCTTGGTCCGAACCGTCTCTTTCCCCCACCGTGACCCCAACATCAAGCACTTCTGGTGGGACATCCGCAACATCCGCACCTGGTCCTCCTTCAACCTGGCTTCTGTCCTTACTCTCCCTGGCGCCTCGCTGCTCAACACCCCCATCCCGGCTCCTGTCCTCCCCCAGCCTACCATGTCCAGCCGCCACCCAGAGACCGAGGCCGCTCTCCACAGCATCTACGCCTCCTACTACCTCCCCAAGCTCAACTCCGCTCTCGCCCTCTGCTCCGAGCGTCCTCTCCAGCTCTCCGTCCCCGCCGCCACCAAGGGCCCCAGCGCCATCAACGACCTCCTCTTCACTGCCAACGTCTCTGGCGAGGCCGCCGCCGCCGCGGCCATGTTCGGCGGCAAGCCCTCCGCCCGCGTCGTCGGCCTCGTCCGCACCTTTGACCGCTTCAACACCGGCATGCGCGCCGAGGGCAACATCAAGCGCGTCGAGTACCTCCGCGGCCTCGCCGCCATCCACCATGCCATGCGCGAGCACGGCTGCCGCTACGGCTTCATCCTCACCGAGATCGAGCTCGTCCTCGTCCGCAACGGCACCGAGTCCACCCCTTTCTTCGGCGAGCTCGAGGTCACCAGCGTCCAGCTCGCCGCCACCGGCAGCGGCGAGGACCAGCAGTCCCAGCTGACCGCCTGCCTCGCCCTCTGGGGCCTCTGCCAGATGGCCGGCGACCACCCGGCCCCCGGCCACGCGGCCTGGAAGTCAGAGGTCGGCGCTCCCGCCGAGGGAACCAGGCGCAAGGCCAAGGCCCGCGACGGCTGGATCCCCGCGCCCCAGCTGGCCGAGAAGCGCGAGGCCAAGCGCAGCAGAGGCTGGATCTGGCCCGAGGACGCCGTCGGCAGGAAGGAGCTGGGCAAGCGTGGTGTGCGCTACGGCGGCATCTAAAAAAACAAAACACCAAGCAAAAGGGTTGATTCTATTTCATTTGTACGAGAAGGCGGCAGGACCGTCCTCGATTCTTACCTACTTATTTTTTCTTATTCTTTTTTATTTATTTTATTTTGTGATGGGGTAATGAACGATCCGAGTTAGATCTTCTTGATGCCGATGGAAATGAGATACGACAGGGTGAGGAATTAAGTCATTCCAGACCGGCTCACCTGTCTGAAGAGGAAAAAGGCTTATTATGATTTTTTTGCTCATGTAGCGATAATGAAATGAATGAATGAATTCAAGACATTGAATAAAAGACCTTTGCAATATTCGCATGTGACAGAAGTGTAAACTGCAAAAATACCAACGAAACAAGTTGACATCAGGTGGTATGCTTTTAGTGATACTACTACATATTGGGCTGGGAATGTAGCACGCCCGGGTGGCATTGATTCGTAAGTCGAGAATAATTAAAAGAGTACCAAGAGAGTAAGTAATAGGAACAAGTGGTCGAATAAGTTCAACACATAGAAAATCATATCACAGTTACTTTCATGACAGGAGCACAGGTGTGGGTGGTCATTAATTCCTCGTATTTTACTGTTTTTGAAAGTTCCATCTACTTTTAAATGTGACATTTGCGGGTGAGAATGGTCTTGCTTAACCCTTGGCAGCACCGGCCTTGATCAGTAGAATATCTCCATCCTCAACGACGTATTCCTTGCCCTTGGTCATGATCTTGCCCTTTGCCTTGACCTCGGCCTCGTCACCCAGCTCCTTGAGTGTGTTGAAGTTGTACACAACGGCCTGGATAAACGTCTTCTCGAAGTCGCCGTGGATCACACCGGCGGCCTGTGGTGCCTTGGTGTTGGTACGGATGGTCCATTGGCGAACCTCGTCAGTACCGGTGGTGAAGAAACTGGCCAGCTGAAGCGCCTTGCGCATCTGGTGGATGACCTTGGGGAGAGCGGACTGGGCGCCCACGTTCTTTTGCTCCTCCAGGGCTTCGGCCTCCGTCTCGTAGCGAGTCAATCTCTCCTCGAAAGAGACGGAGATGGGGATGATAGGGTCGCCAGTGGCGTGCTCCTTGACCCACTCGGCAATCTTGGGAAGATGCTTGTTCTTCTTGCGGATGAAGTCCTTCTCTGACAGGTTGACCAGGAACACCACGGGCTTGGCTGTGAGGAGGAAAAGAGGGTTGATGACCTCGACCTGTTTGGCTTTGTTAGTGCCAACTCAAACTTAATTGATCGAGGAATGAGTGAAAGGGAAGAAGTGTATTGCAGGGTCAGAATAAACATTTATCTCATGGTGCACTCTAGCGTTAATGATTGAGGCACGTCGAAGAGCTGGGTTTATAGATCAGGCCATTGGGCCTTTTATCATCACATTGCGTATGTTGTGAGAGGGGTGGGAGTGCAAAAAATAAGGAGTTCTTACCTCCTTGGGAGTCCAGTTTCCTTTGCGGATATCCTTGCCATCCTGGAGCCAGGCAAGAATCTTCTCGATCATCTCTTGTTCCAGGCGAGCCTTCTTGAGTTCAAGACTCTGACCACCCATGCGAGTCTTCTTCTTCTGGTTCTCGAGGGCCTTCTCAACGAATTCGATATCCTTGAGTCGCAGCTCCTCGCTGATGATATCGAGATCTCGCGTAGGGTTCACGTCACCCTCAATGTGAATAATCTCAGCGTCGTCGAAGCATCGAACAACTTGGAAGATGGCATCCACAGCACGGATGTGTGACAAGAAAGCATTGCCAAGACCGGCACCAGTGGATGACCCACGGGTCAGACCAGCGATATCATAGACAGTCAGGTTAGCTGGGACCCGAGACTTCGGGTTGTACTTCTCAACAAGCCAATCGTAGCGCTCATCAGGCACAATGACTCGAGCTTCCTCAGGGTCAATGGTAGCATATGGAAAGTTCTTTTTGGCTGTCAGCACCCCAATTGCAGGACGGCGCGAGCGACGAGGGGCTTCATACAGCTGGGTTGCCTAGGTCGCACTTGGTGATGGCCTGGAAAAGAGTAGACTTGCCGACATTGGCGAGGCCGACCTGAGATAGCTGATTAGCAGCTGTATAGAGCTTGGAGAGGTAGGTCTGGCCATACAATTCCACTCTTGAGGTTGTTTCCGGGACGACCCAGAGGGATCTTCTCCTCAACGACGGCCTTCTTGGGAGGCATGCCTCTTGTTCTCGCCTTTGGCTTCGCGTAAAAGCGTACTGTGAAGACGGGATTACGTAGGTGGATGAGGGGACTGGTTGGAGCTAGGTGTCCAAGTGCTGCAGGCCGGGCTGCGCAAAGGGAAAAGGTGCGACGTAGAGAAGTGAAGGAGCTTGGGGAAAGAAGAAGGGAGGAAATGATGACCCTTTTCGGCTGTTTCCAGCCGCGATCACAGCACGCGTGATACTTTGCAAGCTCCTCGAAATATTCTCAGGATGAAGTTCTTGGTAGAAAGAGAACGATGATGGGGGGAAATTAGGTGAAAAGTTGTGTTTTGCCTTAGCCTAATCGCGCTTACGGCGGGGTGGTGGAATCCGGCCGCGGATGTATAGATACGCCGATGTCCGTGTTCGCGCACGTGATCCCAAGACATTCATCCTCAAACATTGAGACGAAAGACCTAGAAAAGCGTTGATGGTATTGTTATTCGAGAAACAGATTCCGTTCTCTGCGTTCCGATCCCCGTGTAAAATGGAGCTATTTATTAGAAAATCGACTTAAGTAGAGTTTCGGTGGTCATGTGAACCAAGATCCTGGTCCTGAGCCAGGCTCTGTAGTTTTATGGTTCCTATGCATGATGAATGTCAGAGTCTCACTACCCTGGTATCCATCTACCCGCATAGCGTTGTGCGTTAAGACTAGCTCATGAGTCGTCTAGTAAAGGCATTGAAGACCTATATTTATACATGGATATTTCATTCTGTTTCATCGTGTGATGTCCTGAAGAGGCACTAACACTGGAACACCTGGATCAAGAGCCATTGGCGCTATGCCGGATAAAGTATTTCCCTACGTCAGGCACCACGCACCCCCAGTCAGGTTGCGCTTGAACCAGATCCAATCGGTGAGGCATGCAGTGTGGCAAGGGACGGCATTTGCGACGAGCGCCTTCCCCCAAACAGGCAGACAAATAAACGATCCTACGCCGTAATTTGTTGACAACACCTGGGTATTGACTGGATATTGTCCTGTCCACAGTTAATGGTCGCCTACTAGTACAATTCGGAACCGGCGTTGTCCATCTGCAGCACTCCGTTTCCGTTCCCAACCCTTCTCCATCTGATATATCGCCCGCCATACCCGCCTTTGTGTGGTTGCATTTACCTGCGAGGTCTACACTGAGACACTGTTCCGAATCTCTTGCCCAACTGCCCTTTCTAGCAACAATGGCCCCTCCGCGATCCAGCGCGGGCGGCAGCCGGCGGCATCGCAGTACGTTATCTATGCAGAAGACAGAAATCCTCATCAATGTCTACGATCTGCTGCCGGTAGGTTTTGGCCAACCTTTTGGCCTTCTGACGCTGCTACCTTCTCCACGATCCCCCCGTGCTAACTAGGTGCGTGCAGCCTGGACGACTTTCTTCTATCCTATGGACCGTCGGAGCCGGCCTCCTCCATTCTGCCGTCGTCATCAATGGGAAAGAGTATGCCTATGGCGGGCATGACCATAAGAATTTGACCGGCGTTTATTGGACCAGACCCAAGACCGAGCCTCCGGGAGGTACATTCAGATGCGAAATCCTCCATGGATTTACCCTAGCAAGCGACGAAGAGATCGAAAACGTGATTCGAGAAGCATCGGAAGAGTTTCAGGGAACGGCATACAATCTTCTCACACGGAACTGCAACCACTTCACATCATACCTTTGCCAGAAGCTCACAGGAACACCTGGTCCTGCATGGCTGAACCGTGCAGCGGCCATTGGTGTTGCATTTCCGTGCGTCGTGCCGCAAGAATGGATCGAGCCGCCCGACTATGACACCGCTGAGGGCGCTCTTCTGGGAGAGGAGTCAGTGGATGAGCGCGCGCGTATGCTTGGGAGATCACAAGACGCTCCACATATTCTGGGTACTGGATCACGCAGCAATGAAGAATGGGCTGGCGACAGTCATGGTAGTGGAAGCAAGGGTAAGAGACAGTATAGCGTGAGCCAGACCTCTCTGGGATAACCGACGATGATGGGTGAGCGCAGGCCTTTCAATCGGCTTATGGGTCACCCTTTGCTCCCTTTCCATTTTCCTCTTTATTTCCTCCACCCACCTCAGGACTGAGAATTTGGTTGTGTTTGGCATGGCGTTGGCAGGCGTTTCTGGCTTTGATTCAATATTAGATCACATGGGCCGTCTTGATATTTTCTTGGACATCGAAATAAAGCAACAGTGGTTTTTCCACTTTCCACATGGTTTATGTATATGGTACAAATTGTACAAATCTTATTACAGCAAACGCTCCATTACAAACGTCTTGGTCTCTTACTCCTTGTGCCACCGAACTTGATCCTGGTCGAATCGGCAACCCGAACGATCTTTTCCCGTAGAATCCTGCCTTCAGGGCTCATCAGAACTTTGATGGCAGCCTCACGACCCTGTCCAAACCCTCGGAGAACAACCTCGAGCCTCTTGATCTTCATTGGCCAGCCGTCGTGTATCAGTCGCTCGATCACATACTTCGTGAGAGAGTAGGCGGGATCGAAGCCCCCGCGCCGAGATTTTCGGTAGCCCAGGTTGCCAGCGGAGAGAGAGATGATTGGTTCTCTGTTGGGCCTCGTGCAGGTAATATGTGTATTGTGCTTGGTCGCGTAGATGTGGAAATGGTAAGGGTCGAGGTCCTTGGTCTTGGGTACACTGGGGTTACCGTAAAGAGCGCTTGTATCGATGTGGGACGAGCTCATTGACTTGAAGACGGCGCTTTGTGATAGAGCTGCCATGGAATTGATCTCGGTTGGTACTGCATTCGGTGCTTCTGGATTTCCGTAGAGGTCCCGAAGCAGGCGCCTGGACGTGGGCTTGTCGGTCTTTGGGGCATCGTCCTCCTGTCGCCGGGCGGTTTGCGTGAATGCCCGGATGCCCTGAAGAGGGCTACGTTGCGCGGAGGGACATGCCCCTCGGAGGAGACTTGACGTCGCAAAGCGACTCAAAAATGTCCGGCTCATCGTCGTGGAGGGTGCAATTGTGAGTTTCTCGAGCTGATGTTGCCCAATTGCAATTGCACTTTTTCCTTGGTGGAGGTGGAAAGATACCTGGTACCTGGGTCCGAACTCGACCGAGGTTCTGCCGCCTCTCCGCCTTCCCTTTCCCCATGGAAGCCGATGGATCTGATCGGGAGCAACCCCAAAAATTTGAATTGCCAGTTTGAGTGACTTGGTGCTTCTCGACTTACAACATCCGCCTCGTCTACCCCACGCCCACCAGCCTTGGAAGGCATCTCCCCTTTTCCACAATGAACTCCCTTCTTCGAAATGCTCGTACCGCCGATAATGCTCTTGTCCGAGCATCCTTCAGCGTGAAAGGCTCTGCTGCAGGAAGATCGCCGGCCTATAGGAGGTTAAATTCGCAGTTGTCGCAATTGCCCAACCGAAGCACCTTCGGCACACAAAGCAGAGTCCCCAATGGCGCAACGATGTCGCCCCTGCGGCCGCTTCTATTGCCGTCCGAACTTCGCCTGTCCCCTTCAGCTGCGCTCATGACCCGACAACTTCATGCAAGCGCCCGATCTTACCAAGAGAATAAGGAGAACAAGGAGAAGGTTGAGCCAAAAGCAGCAGAGCCTGCCCCCGAAGAGAAGCCCAAGGCCGATGATGCGGAGGCTAAGAAGCAAGAGGAGAGCGAAAAGTCTGAAGAGGGTGAAGGCAAAGAAGAAGGAAAGGACGACAAGGCCAAGAAGGACGATTTGCCCCCACCACCCCCCCACGGTGACAAGACCCCATGGCAGGTGTTTACCGAAACCATGAACGCCGAGTTCCAGAAGTCAACGGAATGGAACGAATCTACAAAGCAAATTGGTGCCGCCGCTCACCAGTTCAGCGAAAGCGAGTCAGTACGCAGGGCGCGTGAGGCTTATGAGAAGTCCACAGGCGCTGTGTCCTCTGCTGCCTCGGGTGCCATTAAAACCACGGCTGGAGCAATTGGAAAGGGAGCTGCCTGGACATGGGATACCTCTGTCGTCAAGGGAGTGCGCAAGGCTGCCAACGTCACAGGTGATGCTTTGGATCAGGCAACTAAGCCAATCCGAGACACCGAGGCTTACAAGAACGTGAAGAACGTTATCGACGATGGTAGTTCTTCGCGCTACGGTGGCTGGGTTGAGAAGGAAGAGAGAAGGAAAAGGAGAGAGATGCTAGAAAAGAGCCGTGGCAGAGACGGCCAAGTCATGCAAGAAGACCCTGAGTAAGTCTTGATTTCGGCTCCATTATATCGCAAACCTTAATACTAATAGCAACAGGGCTGGCACCAATATCACACTCCACAAAGATGCGGCTTGGAAGGAAGCCTGGAGAGACTTCCGCGATCAAAATAAGATCGTCCAGGGCATCTTCTCTATGAAGGATAAATACGAGGAATCAGAGAACCCTCTGGTGTCCACCGCCAGGAGCATCACTGACCGAATTGCTGGCTTTTTCGCCGAGAACGAGACCGCAATGGTCATTAAGCAATTCCGCACCATGGACCCCAACTTCCATGTCGAGCCCTTCCTCCAGGAACTTCGCGAGTATATCTTGCCCGAAGTATTGGACGCCTACGTCAAAGGCGATATCGCAACCCTGAAGATGTGGCTCTCCGCCGCCCAGTTCTCTGTTTATGAGGCTCTGACAAAGCAATATGCACAAGCAGGTATGAAGACGGACGGACGCATTCTCGACATCCGTAACGTTGATATTCTTCGTGCCCGCATCCTGGAACCTGGCGATATTCCTGTCTTCATCATCACCTGCCGCACGCAAGAGGTACATGTATACCGCAACAAGAAGACGAATGAGCTCGCTGCTGGTATGGAGGACAAGGTCCAGCTTGTCACCTATGCCATCGGTATTACCCGCGTGCCCGAAGATGTCAACAACCCAGAGACCCGAGGATGGCGTCTCATTGAAATGCAAAAGAGTGGCAGAGACTGGTACTAGTCCCTGAACGTTTTGCAATGTCATAATTACTCATCTACGACCAAGAAAAAAAAACATAAAAGCCTGTGATAATATTTGTATAATACCTGTTGGATGATACCAGGGCTTTTGGGGCAGTATATCTGCGAGGATCATAGCTTTGTTTTTCCATGATCGACATGATCGAAACACCTCTCAAAGGGCCCGGAAGCGGAAGGGGCTTATGTACTTTATGCATGGGTAAAAAGGAGTATCACGGGATAGACGTCAATAGAGCGCTCCGGTTTGTCAATACGAAGTCAATTGTCTACTACCATGGTTAAATATGTCATGAGGTTGAGCTTGGTTGTGCAAAGCTTAGGAATCTGCTAGTGTCAGTTTCAACTAGGTGATGCCAGAGGCTAATATGTAGAATTTAGCCTTGCACTATTGTACCATTGGGGAAATGGTGTAGGGGCATCACGTTTGTTTTGCATGCGAAAACATACACTACAAAAGGTCCGGGGTTCAAATCCCCGTTTCTCCATGTGCTATTCTTTTTTCTTTTTTCAAATTTGTCGTTTTCTTTACTTTTGTTCGCGTAGAGACGCAGGGTTTCGGCCGCCTACATACATCGTAATAAATGCTCAACTTCGGTTCACTTTTGCTGATCATGTCTCTGGCCCAGCTTATTGCTGAAGCCAAATCTTATTGAAGTAAGGGTGTGTTTGGGATCTCTTGATAGTTAGGAACAACTTCAATTCTAAGTACGGAGTCATTTGATTTAGTAGTATGTATGGTTTCTTTCATTGGTACTGTATTGTTGTTTCGATATTCTCTCGGAACGTCTTGTAGTGGCCTCGGTGCGTCAGCTTTCAATTCCCCGATGTAGCCGTTGCTCATTGGAAAGCGATAGACGCTTATGGAAAGGCATCGCCGGCGGAAGATGCTGAAGTCGGCAAAGTGGGTAGCTCTGGGCGGAAATGGTGAGAAGTTACCTGGTATTTTCTCCGATATTAACAGAGATTATGTATATGTTTTCGAAGAAATTACCTGTTCTGGTAGGCCTCGGGAATTCTTACCATCTGCCATCAATTATTCCGCGGTTACAGGCAAGTACCTCTCTCCTGTTAGGCAGCGCGTTGTCGCACAAGTACCGCCAGCCCGGCAGCGGATCCCATCCCCCACCTGTGCTTAGCCGCATACCTTGTATTTAGTGCTTTATGCCCGGCCATTTGCAATGCGCTGGTAAGCACGTTGCCTTTCCGCCATCCTCGCTCAACAACAACTACCACAAGCGAATATTCGGGTTATTTCGCCTTTGAATAAGACATCGCGTAGTCGCCCCTTGCATAAACAGAAATTCTCGCATAGTACGAGCGTTTACTTTTCGCAATGGATAACACTGACCAGACGATTACGGACCCGGCGAAGTATGGTCTCCCCTGGTATCACCCATCTATCCATCTACCTCTCGTTGCTAACGTTCACCAAGGTCCCCTCTGTTCATTCCTCTGAACATCGCCCTCACCGGCCTGCTGGCCTACGTCGCCTACATGATCTTCTCGCGACCCTCGCCCAGCGCCCAGCTGCCTCCCCCACCTCCCGCAGTTGTCTTCAAGACCTACACACCCCACACACTCCTCCCCTTCAACGGAGAGGACGGGAAGCCGATCTTCTTTGCCGTCCGCGGTCGCGTCTTCGATGTCTCCCGTGGCCGCAACTTCTACGGCCCCGGCGGCCCGTACTCCAACTTTGCTGGCCGTGACGCCAGCCGTGGTCTTGCCTGCGGCAGCTTCGACGAGGACATGCTGACCAAGGACCTGGACGGTCCCCTGGACACGCTGGAGGGGCTCGGCGCGGATGAGATGGAGGCTCTCCAGGGCTGGGAGGACAGGTTCAACGAGAAGTACGAGGTTGTCGGCAAGCTGGTGTCGGTGAGCGATTTCAACAATGGCACCAAAGCGTAACATGGGTGTTATGTTGCCAAATCGAAAATATAACAAAAAAATATAAAAAAAAGGAGCAAGAAAGACAGAAGGACAAATTCGATACAGAAAATTGATGGAACCCTGCCAGGAAAGGTGCTAGCTCTACGATATTATGGGATGGATATGTATTCTTTTCTTCATCATGGTGAAATTCTTTTGATGCGCTCTTCACCTTCGTATAGTAGACATTGATTGATCTCCTTCATCTTCTGCTCGAATAGATGTTGGTGATGTTCCGGAGGCCTCGGGATGGTCAAATCCCGGCGCAGCGTTGATACCCCGCAAAGACCTAGAAATCCCGGTAATTTGCCTTAAAGTTGCAGCGGACTCTTCGCTACGACAGTTCGAGGCCTCGCGAATCAGGTTGTCTGCTGTCGGCCGCTGCCTCCTGACGAGGTATGAATACAATGGCTTGCCCTGCATCATACCGTCGGCTTTCTCGCTTTCTTTCCGGTCCCTCTGCTTGCTCCAGCCCGTGATTAGACAATCGCGAACAGAAGGCTCCTGAGCGGAATTACGTATGCTCCCTGTCTTGGCTGGAATAACTCCTCCCACTGTAACTGCAGGGTCAAAGCAGGGTCCGGCCACAGCCCCAGGCCGCGGGCCAATAGACTGCCCGCAGATGTGGCTTGGCTGCTTAGCTCAGCAGGGTTGGCTCTGGGCAGCGCTGCAAATGGGCGTGCAAGTGGGCTCAGTAGGGGGCCATCGCTCTGTTCTCACTTACGTGGACGATAAGGTAAGGCCTGGCTAACTTATTAGTGTTGGCGTCCATCGTTCGGTGCCTCCCTCCTCCCCTGGCCCGTGTCCAGTCCCCATGCTCACGTTCAGATGTAAGGATGCACGAGAGTGTTTCGTGATCCCATCAAGAGACGTAGTCTGCGCTTAGAATCCCATCCTGTGTCTGTCTGCTTAACCCGCGAGCACGCTCTGGGTTCCACTCTCTTTTGCTTTGAACACCCTGCCTCAGCACCCGTCACTCATTCGCACCCTCGTGGGATCTGGGCCGTCTCTGGTCCCATGGCCGTCAGCCATTCCTTGACTTCCCCTTCGACGATTGCGCCGTTGCGCATCCAGATAGCCCATCATGCCGCCCTCCGAGAAGCAGCCCTTTTACGATCCCATACCGCCGACATACGATCAGGCCTTGGCGGGTAGCAGTCGCCACGGCCAGACTTGGCCACCCCCTCGAACCCACAACGAAGACGATGTATTAGAACAAACCGAAGCGCAGGGGCTGCTGCATCGCTCGAATGGAGCTGGAAGCTCATCTCGGCATCCTAATGGCTACCACCCGCCGACAGTCGAGTCCGATGATTCCGATATTGCGAGCCTGCTCGAGAGCGACACCGATGATGAGGAAGCCGCCCAAGTGAGGCGGGAGGTGGAGGAGATGGAGATTGAAGAGCCCACATCCTCGCGAGGACTCTCATGGGGAAAAAGAATAGGATTCTCTCTACCGCGATGGAAATGGTCCTGGCGACCGAGGCTACCCCGGATATCATTACCAAGGATGCGAATTCAATTACCGTCTCGGCCAGAGGACGACGGCGAAGAAACCAGAGCAACAGAGGAGAGCCGGAACAATGACGAAGACTCGGAATCAAACCCACCTCCCCGTCGGAGCTGGGCCTTCCCCGGTGTCAACGGCATGGTGGTACTGCTCATCTTTGCTCGAGTGCTGGCCGTCACAATTATATTCGGCTTCCTCTATCTCGTTTTCGCGACCGATTTCTTTAGTAGTTTTGGCGGCCGTATGAATGGAGGCTTTCGATTCCGCGCAGAAGATCTACGTGTCCACATTCTTGGGAGCGTGGAACCCAGAAGACTGCGTGCCTCCGTGCTGCACTTTTCAAAGTATGCGCATATTGCTGGTACGGAAGGTGACTACGCCACGGCCATGGACGTCAAGAGCATGTTCATTAAGGCGGGACTTGACCAAGTCTCCGTGGACGAATACGAGGTTTACATCAACTACCCACGCAAGGACGGACGATCCGTGCAGATTGTGGAAGGAGACACTGTCATCTGGACGGCTCAGTTGGACGAGATTGAACGAGGACAAGAGATGTCGGGCCACCAGCCATACGCATTCCACGGCCATTCGAAGTCTGGCGATGTCAAGGGCCCCTTGATTTATGCCAACTATGGGTCTCGAGAAGATTTCAAGAAGCTCAAGGACAAGGGAATTGACACTGAGGGAGCTATCGCCCTGGTGCGATACTATGGCACACAGACTGATCGCGCGTTGAAAGTCAAGGCAGCGGAGCTTGCTGGTTTTGCAGGCTGCCTTATTTACAGTGACCCGGCTGACGATGGATTTGTGAAGGGCGAGGTAGCCCCAAAGGGCCGTTTCATGCCTCCGGACGGTGTCCAGAGAGGCGCAGTCAGTCTAATGAGTTGGGCTGTCGGGGACGTACTCACCCCAGGTTGGCCAAGTATCAAGGGCAAGCCGAGAATAAAGCCCAAGGATGCCCCTGCGCTGGTGAAAATCCCTAGTCTTCCTCTTGCATGGCGAGATGCGCAGGTTTTGCTCCAGAATCTTAAGGGACACGGTGAGCGAGTGCCTGAGGAATGGAAGGGTGGCGTGCCCGAGGTCGACGAATGGTGGACTGGAGATGCAAAGTCTCCTGTTGTCCGTCTTCGCAACGAGCAGGATGAAAACACCAAGCAGCCCATTTGGAATGTCTATGGACAGATTGTCGGTATGGAGCAGTCTGCCAAGTCTATCATTATTGGGAACCATCGCGATGCTTGGTCCTTTGGTGCAGCAGATCCACACTCTGGTACTGCTGTCATGATTGAGATGGCTCGAATTTTTGGAGACCTCGTTGCTCGAGGCTGGAGGCCGCTGAGAACTATCCAGTTCATGTCATGGGATGCCGAGGAGTACAACCTTATCGGTTCTACCGAATTCGTCGAAAACAATCTCGAAACTCTACGTAACGACGCATATGCCTATATTAACCTGGACACTGCCGTTGCAGGTGACGACTTCCACGCCTCTGGCTCTCCCGTTTTCGAACAAACTCTTCTACGAGCCCTCAACCGTATTGCAGACCCCAAACGGAACCATACCTTGAGAGAGCTCTGGAATGATAGGCACGGAGAACTCGAGGGACTTGGCGCGGGAAGTGATTACGTTGCCTTTCAGGATATTGCTGGCACTAGCTCTTTGGATCTCGAATTTCGTGGTGAAAAGTTTCCCTATCACTCATCTTACGACAACTTCGAGCTTGTCGAAAAGGTGATTGACCCCGACTTTGTCTACCATGGTCTGATGGCTCAAGTTGTTGGTCTCATTATTCTTGATGTCGCCGATCGGTTGATTCTTCCCTTCGACCTAGTTGCATACGGCCGCAAACTTGGCACGTGGGTTGACAATCTGGAAAAATGGGCGTCAGCGAAAATCGATGAGGGTGTATCTCTACCTTTCCAAGAGCTCAGGGATGCTGCTAGCCTTGTCGTCACAAAAGCTGGCGAGTTCTCCAAGTGGGAACAGCGGTGGGAGGAATTGACAGCACGAAATGGAGGCTGGGAAACAAGCGAAATCGGAGGGGCTCGAATAGGCTACAACAACCGGATGGGTACCTTCGATACGCTCCTCCTGGACACTGAACAAGGCGGTGGTGTAAGTTTTCTTCTCTCTCCTCGAAGTTGCCTTTGTACTAACATTGTAAATTCAGATACCAAATCGCAACCAATTCAAGCATGTAGTCTTCGGGCCCCAACTATGGTCCGGCTACGATGAGGCCTTCTTCCCAGCCATCCGCGATATGGTGGACGACAAGAACTGGGGCGAGGCAGAGCGCTATATCCAGAAGACGGCAGAGCTCATTCGAAATGCAGCAGAGTCCTTAACGACATAAGAATTGTAATAGAAGCTGTACGATGTTTGAGACGTATGAAGATATCAACCCCTGCAAGCCGCCTGTTTCCCCGGTCTTATTATGCACATGATTTTTATTCCGTATTTCTTTTACCCCATATCTATCCCGGAGGCTGGGTTCTCGATAACCCATGGACCTAGGCAGCGGTTATTTGGGAGTGCTGCAAACTTTGCCGCAGCGCACAAACACAACACACTCACGCACACATCTGGTTTGGGCTTCCCGCCGATGTTGAACAACGCATTTTGCACGGCGTTTCTGGACTGGTTTTTCATTCTGGTATCTCACAGCACTCGGCACCTCAACTATAGGTGACGCGGGTCCCTCGACATATCTACTTTGCTGGTTTTCTTTGGTCTTGGGTTAGTCCTGATAGGGCATTTCAAATATTAGCGGCTCGAACGAAGGCCTCCTTTTTCCTTATTGTCATATACTATCTTCTCCATCTCTGGTCGTAATGTTTCTGTTTGTTCAAAGCCGCTTTTAGATAGAAATCAGGAGCACGTGTTCGTGTAGGAGACAAATGAATTGCAGACTCTTTCTTTTTTTCTCCTCTTACTTTACTGATGTTTCTGGCCGCACGCTGTCTTACGAATACGCCCCCTTTTAACGTAAGTCTTTGCGAGCATTCGCGTGAAGTATTTAAAACTCAGTCTCGCACTTAGAGATGTAACCTTTCGGCTGTCTTTCTTTTCCCTGATTTAAAAATATACATATATACAACAATCTACGACGGCTTCACCAGTGATTCCAAATGCCGTCCTTACTATCTAGACATTCTTTCAATAGGCAAGGGGGGAGGGGAAGTGAAAAGTAACACGCTGAGCTTGCAGAGGGAGGAACTGAGTGTGATCGGGGAGCGAAGAGCCAACAGACATTGATTGATGACGGTGATTTAACAGAACGGGAGAGAAAAAAAAGGTATAAGGTCAAGATGCTCCCTCACTTCGCGTCCAAAACCACGCCCTCAAACTGTCTACTGCGGATGTTCTCCAGGGTCTGGAAGAAATGCTTGCGGCTAGCCTCGACGGAAGCCGAGTCATATTGGTTGCCATTAAGGTTAGAGTGGATTAGTTCAATGAGACCGTTGAGATATTTCGTGGTCACCTGGATTTTGTAGATTCGAGTTAGTGGGGATTGCTTTGTAGACTGGGAGGAGAGGGGGTGGGAAGAGCTAACAGATTCATTTTGCTGGTCGAAGTAGTATACGTAGCGGTCTAGAATCTCCACGAAGAGCTCGATAGATGCGGCCGTTTCCATGCAGGAGTCGGCTACTCGGAGAGCACGCTGCAGACATTCCAAGACACGTTTGCCATCGCGGTAAAGCTGGGACGAGTTAGTTGGCCAAGATTTCATTACTACAAACGGATGGGAAGTGACGAACCTCTGTCTCGTCGGTCTCTCCGTTGGAAACTGACGGTGTGGCCCACCAAAGGTGACTTGCCAAATAGACGGCACGGCACTGGTCTGGCTTGCGGAGCAGTTTGCTGCCGTGCTGAGCGCACTTGGTGATGAGGGTGTCATAGTTTTCCCTGCCAAAGTTACGGGTCTGGTGAAGGGCTGAGGCAATGACGCAGACAGCCTGGAACTGCGCCTTGGAGTCGGTTACAGCCTCCTCATACACAGTGAAGGCTTGAGCGAAAAATTCGTAGGCTACCTCTTCAAATCCAGTGAGGTCGGCGGTTTGACCGGCGTTACAGAAGAGGCGGAGCGACATCTCGGCGGCGCCGGCACCATTTACACGCGTATAAAGAATACTGAGGGCGGAATGGATGAATTTGAAAAGGGAATTGCTTTGGGTTTCCCAGTTGTCTTCGAGGTGTTCACGAATCTTGAACTGACGAGCCAGCTTCAACGAGGCCGTAATCAGTGGAGGGGTGGTGGTTCGGATGCGATCGTTTCCTTCCGCAAAGGCCTTGTGTGTCATCTGCAGCAACTTGTACTGAGTGTCGTTGTTTTCGCCTTGAAGAAGGTGGACGATCCGAGCCAGCCATCCCTGCTCCTCCATCGTTTCATCGGTCTCGACAGCGCGTCTCGGAGGTGCACCGGGATACGTTTGAGGGGCTTGTGTGCCTTCCTTGATTAGTACGCTGAGAATCTCGAGCACATTCTCCAGTTGCTCAGGCTTGGATATCTTGGTCTGATTCTTCAAGATCGTGCGAGCAACACCGCCAGCGACAGCCCGGCGGGTAGGGTATGTTTGGGACTGGAATAGGGAGACATAGGTGGGGAGCGACAGCGCAGTAAAGATGGAGACATATCGACTCAACGGCCCTTGGAGAAGTGCAAGAAGACTCTGCTGTGCGGGTGCGGAATGAAGGTCGGCGCTGTTCATGTGCTCCTTGGTTTTTGTTGTTGCGTAGGCGAGAATCTGGTCTACATAGTCCAATCGCTCGGGGTAGATATTGAGAGCGAGGTTTGACAGAGATACCAACAGGGCGATGATGTCCTGGATGGGTAGATGCTGCGCTTCAACCAGGTTCTTGACTTGGCCGAAGAACACTTCGTAAAGCTGCACATTCTGCGGGGTTGGCTCAGCTTCCTGTCCGTTTACTGCAGTCGCTTCGGTTTCCGCTACTGACGGGGGAGATTGCTCGGCAATAGTGCTGGCATCATCCTCCGTAGCAGGCGCTGCAGGTTCCTCTGGCGTCTCCTTAGTTTCACCGTTCTCCTCCGCAGGAGCACCAGCTTCCTCTTCTGAATCAGTCTTCTTTGGCGCTGGCGCTTGCACTGGGGGTGGTGCCTCCTTCTGCAGCCTGACCTTCTCAAGCAGATTAGCCAAAGCCTCCGACTCTGCCTTTGCCTTGTCTTCATCCTTGTCGCCGGGTCCTTCCCGTTCCGCATATTCCGACAGACGGTCCATAAGCCCAATCACGATGGCCTTTACATTAACGTGGGGGTTGAGGCGCGATACGGCGCCCAGGAACTGATCGAGTGTGTGCAAGTGAAACTCATCAGGGAAAACCTGCGTGATGACCTCCAAAAGATATTCTTGAGCCAAAACGTCCCGACACTGCACCACCTGTTCCAGAAGTGGATCCAGAATGCTGGCCTTGTACGTGTTCAGATCAACAAGTTGGCTGAGTCGCACAATGTTGCTGCCGACCAAAAGCTGCAGCTCCTTCCGCTCCCGCAGCCTCGCTTCCCGCTCGCGAGAGTGACCCTGGTGTTGTAAGCGCACCCAGAGCTTGTTCATTTCGACAAAGTTGGTGAGAATGAAGTTGATTGAGTCGCTCAAGTTACCCTCTGGTCCATCGCCTTCTCCGGTTGGTAGGAAATCCCGGGCCTGGCCGGAAAGATAGTATCGCAGGAATAAACCGCGGATGGGGTGCTGGACACCGCGGCTCATGTCCATCATGTCCTTCATAAGCTCCTTGACGGGCGCATCTGCGATGGACATGTAGGCTGTGCCCACGGTAATCATGAGATAGAGTCGCGGGATGATATTGCCGGCATACTGGACCAATTCGTAGAGGTCCGCGAGGTGGTTGACTGGGTGGTTTTCGCGGAGATGCACGGAGAGGTATCGCAAGGCGTCAAAGACGGCCATGTAGAGCTCATAGTACTGTTTCGGTCCCAGGCTGCTAGTCCGTAGTTCGGAAACGAGTGTTGAACTGAGGTAATAACAGCTGTTAGCTTGACCCAGCGCTGACATGAATCGGAGCGAGTCAGGCTGCGAGAGAATTAGGGACTACTTGCCAGCATTTCAGGGCGTCCATAAGTTTCCCGGGGGTTTCTAGGCATTTGCGCATGAGCGAGGTCTGCTGGCGGACTGCGACCAAGGCATCCTCAAGCAGGCGGGCCTGGTCCTCAACGGGGGCTGGAGTCGTCATCTTGAAGCTTGCTCGGGTGGTGACTGAGCAACGTATGCGGCTTGGAGCTGGCGGCGGGATACGTCAAGTTCTGTAGCTTCCGGGCCAGCTGATTGAGTCGCTCGCCTACATGGACATTGACAGGCTACTGTGGGGGTGCGAAGGTGAGCGCGGGACTCGAGGAAGATGCGATGCTTGGAGGAGGACTGGGGGGAAGTAGTTTGGTAGAGGTCAATCCATGCGCTTGTGGCTGTGCGTGGTGACGACGGTAAGCGGGCGGTTGACAGCTCCAGCCTCCAGGGCCTCTAGGCAGCTGGTTAGCGGTAATTTGGGTGCCTGGCCGCTCAAGCCACACCACGCAACCACTGTAGGCCGTACCCGCATTAGCAGTATCACGTGCTGGTTAGCTCCTAAGGTACCTACCGCCATCAACAGAGCACGAACGTGTTATCTCCACCTTCTTGCATGACCCAACCGTTGAACCGTTGTAGTTTGTAAACTGGCAACGATGAGTTCCAGGAAATATGAGATGGCTGTTATTCCAGAAGGCTAGCCGGGAGGCTTATGGATTGGGGAGATCATCAATCGCAATTGTATAACCCCCGATGAAACTAAACCTCGTATAGTGACAGCAGATACCTGTTTCTAGCTTGCTATCGATAAGGTCTTATCATCATGCAGGTGGGCAAATCTATTGACATTGAGGTCGCTTTATCGATTTGATAGCAGCCATTCACCAGAATTTTATTGACGAAATTCAAACCAAGAACCAATTGTCCATATTCTTCGTGTTCTTGAATTTGCACTTGCATTGGGACTGGGACGAACAGCCAGTAGCTCCCTGCTTTTTATTACCATCAAATCCACATACTAAATTCAAATCGCTACCCCAAGGACTCCAAAAAAATGCTTCCCCAGCTTCGGACCAATCTCAGAGAACGATGCAAGCAATCCATGCTACCCAAACGCCACATCATTTTAAACAGCTAAGCTGCAGTCGATATCGTCTTCACGTCACCTCGTCACCTCATCACATCATCGCCCCGGCTGGCGCTCACTCCCTCATGCCCGCTACGGCGGGTATATCCAGCTCGTTCAGGAACTCGATCAGGGACGTCTCAATCGACGCCGAGAAGGCCGCGAAGATGAAGGTCGTGTTGTTGGTGGGCGTTGGCACCGCGGTCCTGGAGGCGACAATCTCCAGCTCCTCGAGCGTGCCGACCTGGGCCAGGTCCCTCACCCACTCGAGGACCTCGTGCCGCGTCGCGTACAGCAGCCGAAGATCGGACACGCTAAGCTCCTGGGGCCCCTCCCACTCCCGCCGAGGGAGCCCTCCCTCGATAACGAGTCGAAGCTTCCTGAGCTTGGGCAGCGCGCCCAGCGACCGGCAGATGCTGCCCCAGTCGCACGAGTCCGTCTTGGCCGTCGACGCCAGACCGCTCTTGTGGAGCGTGATGTCCCTCACCAGCGCTCGCGTGGACCATGTCTTGTCCTCGATGAACGGCCCCACTGCCTCCAGGTCCTCTCCGAAGTGAAAGGCGTGCCGTCCATATAGGTGATGCGAGGCCTCTTGTCTGACTCTGCGGTTCACGGCCAGGATGGCCGGGTGCAGGTCCGCGCTGCTTGCGAGGCCGTAGGTGGCTTCGTAGGCCCGGCAGTAGAATGTCCGCTCCAGGACATTGTAGCTGGATCTACGCAGGGCCTTAGGCCGCCCCGGCTCCTCCTTCGGCTTCTCTCGGCGTTGGTTCCGGATGGCAATTGTCTTCTGGCCGCTGTTGTCGAGCAGGAGGTCGTATATTAACATGCGGATCTCAGCAGGGATGTTGAGGAAGTTGGGAGCTCCGTCCATGGTTGTTGGTACCTCTTATCAAGTGGGCTGAAGCCGCGTATCTTTGTTATTGTTGGCTGGGGAAGTAGAGCTCAATGGCAAGATGAGGAAGAAACAAAGTTAGGTTTAGAGGAGGGAGCGAAGCAAGGGCGGGGAATCGAGGTAGGATAAGGAGAAGATTCGGGATCACCTGCCAGCACACAGGGACAAGGGGCGTCAGCAAGTGTGAGCTGATTAGGGATGCATCTTCTAAGGGAAGCCTCTTCTTACGCCATTTCTCTGGCTGATGGCAGGCCGTCCCCACGAGCGCGGGACTCGCTCGTTGGTTATGGATCGACCAAGCTCCCGCTCACCTCCGAATCGACACCAAAGCCGGGTCCTTCATTTCATGCAAGGTTCATGACTCGTCCCAGCCTCTCACCTATAGCTTCAGACGGCGTCCCGAACCTGCCCGACAAGTGTTTAGATAGAGCGGCTGGACAAAGAGGTCCATCCTGGCTATCAAGGTGCACGGCCGGCGTATTTTTCTGGGTCCGTGCCAAGCCCAACCCGACTGGCATGGATTGGGTGACGGCACCTGCAGGTGCATGCGCTCGGAATTCGGCCCTGCAGGCAGTTAATCATTCATGCCGTTCGCCTAGGAGCGTCCCGTGTTGCTTATTCTGCAGGGCCAGGCGTCTGTCTCGGGGAAAAGACGGCCAACATCCGACATCGACATAAGAGTCTCATGTCACAAGCATCACCGCCAATTCCTCCCCCCTTTGCTAGAACAAGGCCGCTGACACATAATAGAGTCGCAATGTAAGCTTCAGCTAACAACGTAATTCCCGGGCTGGTTCTCGTATATCCTCCTGGCTGATTGGCCTGGGTGATCTTGGGGAGGCACTAAGAGACTCGCGACCGCTAGTTCAAAATTCAAGCCTCAGCCTTAAGTCGTGTCGCAATGTGATATCGGTGTAACCCAGCGTGAGGTGACAAGGTGATGGCTCACGCAACAAAGGTCCTTGGCGTCCGCAGGATTCGATCGTCGCATCCTTTACCAGCGTTGCAGAATTTCTCGAAACCCCAGCACCCTACAACATACGATTCTTTACGTGTTATTATCACAACGCTCCGATTTACAGTGGAAAACGGGTGATGGTCGTTTATGCGATAGGGTCAAATCGGCCCCACGGCCCCATGCACGTGTATCAACTGAGTTGAGAGATAACGGGGATTAACACAAGTAACAAAGAAAAAAAACCGTAGTCATTGTATTGGATTATATCTCGTTTGATATGCCTAAAAATACCCATTTGCCCAAATTCAATCATCATGTCCGAATATCACTCGCTTATTTGCTGTTCTTTTTTATCGATGCCACTTTTATCGATGTCACAAAACCGGTTTACCACTCAATGACACCCTTGGGGAAGTACTCGTTGATCAGCTCCATGTAGTAGGGCTTGAGAGTAGCGGTGTCGGGAACGCCATCGCTCTTGCTGTAGAGGTCGTAAGGGTTGAATGCCTTGACGGCCTTGAGCATCTCGTGGTCCTTGGCCACCATGAACTGGTGGTAGGCGCCCTCGCGGTGCCAGGGGTAGAAAGAGTGGTAGCGGATCATGGCCAGGGCCTCGTCGGGGAGTGTGGACTGGTCCTTGACGACGTGGTAGAGGTACTCATCGTGGCCCCAGCTGAGCATGATGTTGTCGAGACCGCAGCCTGGGGTGTAAATGCCGTTGGGGGTGCTGTAGATGGGGTCGTTGACGTCGGGGTTGGCGGCGAAGGTCTCGGGGAGGATGATGCGCTTGTCGAAGGCGCAGCCGACGGGGAAGGTGTCGCCAACGACGTCCCACTGGCCCTGGGTCTCGAGCTCGGGGAAGAAGAGCATGAGCTTGCCGAGATCGTGGATCAGGCCGGTCAGCTGCATCCATCGGGGCTTGCCGTCTCGTCGGATGGCCTCAGCGGACTGGAGCAGATGCTCGATCTGAGAGAGTGAGGTGTCGGGGTCGGACTCGTCGACGAGGGTGTCGAGCTTCTCCATGGCCTCCCAGATGGTCATCTTGGGGCGGGGTCGAGAAGAGCTGTAGAAGCGGTTGCGGGCGGCAAGGTTGTAAGCCACGGTCTGCTTCTCGTGCTGCTCCTTGTAGAAGTTCTTGACGCGGTCGCAGGCGTCCTCGTACTGACGGAAGGTGTTCTTGTCCTTCTCGGCATCGAACTTGGAATCCTCGTCATACTTGATGACGTTTACCTCGTCAATGGCGTCGGAGACACTGTCCATGGCCTTGCCAGAGGGGACATTCTCGACGATGTCGGCAGTGGCGACTGGTGCCATTGTAGCAACTGGGTGTGTGTGTTTTGGTGTTTGTGGTTTTGAGACGGGAACGAAGAAGACAAGCTGGCTCTGCTCACTCAGGTCGGCTCAGGTGTTGCTTGGAGATGGAAGTGATGATTGAAGTGATCAACCCCGGATTTCAACGTCGAGGTTGTGCCCTTTAATATCCCATCGATGGAGGAGGCTGCCCCAGGGTCCATCTGACGTCCATCTCCCATCTCAGAAGCCATCGCCGAGACTCCGCAATGAAGAGCCTTTCAAAATGGAGACGGATGAATGGTGGCCATGATGCCTGCTTGACCGGTGGTGATCATTAGCGCTGCTCTGTGGAGAGCGCTACTGCGAGGGGCTCGCGAGGCTGATCAAACACGGTAAGCGGCGCCGAAAATCTCGAGGTCTCAGGACCGTCTGGGAATCCGCCGCCGGCCACTGCCACGTCCATCGCTCTTGTGTCTGACGTTGTCTCTGCTTCCCCACAGACTTGTCGAAGAAGCACCAATGATTTCCCACGTTTTCTCATCAGCCTCCATCTGATCTCATGTACGGGAGGTACATACGCATATACGGACAGATTAAGCTGCCGCCAATCTCGATACGCAACCGATCATGACCGCATCGCATTGGCAGGGACCAGAGTCTGTATCCCCATCCACTGACCAAAGACTCATTACCCATCAAGCCCCACGTCATCTCCGCAACCACCATTCACTCCTCTCACCAGGGTCTTCATGCTCTAGAATAGGTGGTGTGGGGTTCGATGTAAAAAGAAAACAACCACCTCCTGTCTCTTTCCTCTCCCAATTGGCCCAATTGGACCGTATACAGCCTCGGATATAGTTGCCATCTCATGTCGGCATACAATGCAACAGTCCTGGCTGGCTACAGTTCCAATCATGGGCTCTGCTCGCTCCTCGTTGCCTCACGTCTTCTTCCACGATACCCAACATGGGATATTTTCGCCGACTCTGGGCCCTGGGGTAGTGGGTTGAGATGCTAAAAACCCCACCTAGCCTGACAGCTCGGCCGGCGCTGGCGTAGGGATTTTTTTCCCTCTTTGGATCGTGTTGGCCAAGCTTCCCGAGCCTAGACTTTTTCTCCGACATAGTCTGACACGTTCTAGTGATCACGGGAACAGGTGCGACAACGACCTGCTGCCGCATGCTATGCCGACGTGGCGAACAGCTCCATCATCAGGAGCAGCTCATAGCCGATGTTTGCCTATTTTCGCCGTTTCTTTTCCCTTCTCGTGCAAGGGAGGTAAAGATGTAACATAGCTGAGACCAGGACCGGTCACCGGATGTCTATCGTAGCCGGGAAGCAGGCCCCAAGGCAACATATGCCTTCGGCTGGTCTAGTCCCCCATGAATCGCCGCTTTGCTTCTGGGCCTGGGATCGTGGGGTTGTCAGCCATGGTGGGAGCGTACTGCACTAGAAGCTGTGGAACTGGTCTTGTCTCATCGACAAATCCAACTCTTCCCTGTATTCCACCGGTAGCCCGTAAATAAAGAACCCTTCTTGGCAAGGGGTCGTGATTTGGTTTGAAATGGCAAGACAGTGAATGGACTCATCGGTCAGATGCCTCCGGTGTACAATGGGTAGGCATGTGACCACCCATAGCCCTAGTTCCGCGCCCCCTTTCCGAAGTATTCCGCTACCGGCCCTCGTCAAACCCAGCACAATCATTCTCCTGGCTCATTTCTCCTCTCTGGCTTCAGTTTTCCTAATCAAGCGAATGGATTTCAACTCTTAGAGATTCAATTAAGATAACAAGTTATCAACTTGCCGGTTCCCTGTCCAGACTCGTTCAAATATGAAAGCAAGTGCTGTTCCCTGGTATCAAAAAGTTCAGCAGCCGAAAAGCCTCGCAAAGATGTCCATATCAACTTGTTAGCACAGCATCTGGGCTAGTTCCACCGAAGAGAAATTGCCCTCGGCCCGGCATGTGGTTGCTCCAATTTCCAATATCGGGACAGAGACAAACCGGGATTGCTTGAAGGGTAGGCACTTCTTTCCTTCGCGCGGTCCAAACACATTTCGTCATGCGAGAGCATCTGTCCCTTCCATAATGCAGCGAGCCTATATTCAAGCATCCCTTGGCGCTGCACTTCTTGCTCTCACTGTTGGGTCTCCAATTCCCGCTGGTCTCGTCCCCGCCAACTGGCTGGATTCGAGGTAGTTACACAGACAGTGCGTAATGCGATGCCGATTTGCAGACGTACTTATCTCCAGCATACATCGTCGACCATAATGAAGCCCTCCTATTTCTCTCCAATGCCTTCTTGGATTTAAGTCGAGACTCAATGTTTTTCAAGTCATGCGCGGCTGTTGTGTTAGGCATGATGGAGCCGCCAAGTTGTTCTCGAAGCTCACTAGATTCCATCGATACGTCTCCCAAATACCCATGACTGTCCGTCCTTGAATGGGAGCTCAGTCTTTAAGGGAGCATGCATCACCAGACATCCAGGGTAAGCAAGTGATGGCCGGTCGCCTCCGCCACTTCTCTTCTCCCCAGATCAGGCAGAGCAAATAGCCGCCTTTTGCAATTGAACCAACCAAACTCGCCACGTCAACGGATGACGTGCATAGCCGGCGCTGTAACGCTATGCACCGTATGAATGGTATATCGGATGTCACGAGCAAACGCACGATGATTCTGGGGAGGCCTCACCAGTGCATATAAAATGGCAGGGGTTTGACGTTGTGGCAAATGCTTAAAGGCCAAGTATATAGCTGGCGTGGCTGGAACCTGCTGGACGTCCTGTACTTAATCGAGAAATCCAGGCCCTCGGCTCAGGCTTGTACCTTCAGCTTCACTCGAACACTTCGCAACACGCCAATAGATTAAGTCTTGAGTGCAGTACACCGATACCAGGCCAGCTCCAAGGGATCAACAGGGGCTCTCCTTAGCGTCGACCTCTGGATCACCTACAGCATTATCAGCAAGCAGGTAGAGGCAATGCAAGTATCATCTCATCATGAGTGTGGCACATACATTCCACCAACACGAATATGCAAAAGCCAATTCGCGGACCTTTCTCCACGATGAGCGGAAACCGAGCGTATACATCTCATGCCGGCAATACCTGGTGGCAAATACTTTGAGAATTGGAGTTAGGAACTTCAGTCTCGCTAATCACGCTGCGGATTTGTCGATCTAAAGATGAGTCATGGCGAAAGTTCACGAAGGTTATAGTTTGGGCCCCCCCTTGACATGGTATCTTAGAGTCACATTTTTCCATTTTGCTCACCAAGGTTCCCATGTCAGCCCTCGAGCATTGAGAATACAACCTTGACCAGCTCGTAAATGCTGGCTCCCCGGGATTATTAGTGAGCCGGACGAAAAAGAAATCATACCGAGGGAGCCGTCTCCACCGCTCGAGGAAAGGGACAACAATGGCAACAAACCGAGAGAGTCAAGGTGGCGCCGGTCTGAATAATGCTGGCTAGCACGAATAAGAAACCAGAGATCCAGATCCTTATACCTACGCCGCATCAATGAATCAAAAGCAAAGAGGGCATTCCAAGTTGACGCCTGAGGAGTCATCGTTCAGTGCCCAATGGACGAGCATATGATTTAAAGCAGCAAGGCTCAGCTCAGGCCGCATCATTTCCGGCAGGCGTTTGGCTATGGGCGGAAACAATCTGTATCGAAATGGAGGGGGGGGGAGGGGTTCTGCAATTGTTACCCCCAAATTGCACATTGCAGCCATTCGATTCTGGGTATTGCTCCTTGAGCAATCACTCATCACCTTATCTTGGGCACTGAAGCCAAAGTGCCTTGGAGGGCCATCATCATCCTGGCCGCACGGTTTTTCTTCTGGAAGGGACATAGCAGCATCAGACTGATCCAGAACTGACGACGCTTCGTCTTTCCACGATCTCCAACTCTCGGATTTAGCCTTGACATGGAAAGATCATTAGATACAAATACCATCGGCGGGGATGGATGTCTCATGGGCCTTCGACTATGTGATGTATACACACCGCCGCCGCCACCATTCGGATTGAGACATGGTGCCTGCATGCTTGATGGGAGCTTGGGAGCGCTTTGGGTAAACCCAACATGAGGTCACCCAACCACCCAACCCGCTCGCTAACCATTCTCCTGCGGGAGTAGGTTTGTGTAACGCAATAGCTTGGGGGTTAGTATGTCAAATCGGGGCACGCTAACTCTCTATCCAGACCTACATGGCATATAGAGACCAAGGCGTTGTCTGAGTCGTGATCATACACATTTGTGCTGTCGATTACACTAATCATGTCCGAAAGGCGGGGAAGCACTTGAACTAGGTACGTGCTATTGTTCATGGTGGTTCTAGTGGTGTTGGTGCTTGATGGTGGTATCTGCACACTGCATGATTAGTTGGGCCGAATCATGCTTGTCCACCTGAATGAGTGGGTGTCATTATCAGAGAGGGTGCGGAAGCATGGTGGCTACCTGCAGCCATCCCAAAGGTTGGTCAATAAGATAGTTATCTCAAGCATTGGCAATTATCGAAACCTCAAATCGACGAGAAAATATCCCGATCTTTCACTGAGTGCCTAGTATTTATTTCAGTAAACGAAGTAGAATCATGGCCCTCCAAGACTTGTCAAAGGACAAGAGGCAGCACCCAGAAGGCTCAAATTGGCAACACATGTATACATCGGTAAGCATTTAAACCAGAGGGATGGTGGAGGAAGAGAAGAGCATTGTGCTCGCGCGCTGCAGCACTGCACAACATACCTATTTCGTGGATGTATCCTTTACTCCGCTCTGGCTGTTCCGCGCCGGGGGAAGAGGAAATAATATACATGAAATCCCCGGCGAGGGACCGTTGGAACCCAGAGCAATTACCCACAACATCCAATAAACGCCGCCCGGAGTTGTCCGGGCACCGCCGGCCAATGAACAAACTTACAAAGCCTCAACACATCCAAGAGATGTACGTGGAAGAAAACGATACAAGGGGGGGGGGGTGAATTGGGCTTGAAGGCTTCGGACACCGATATCCCCGGTATTAAGATGCAATAAAGATCTCAAGTGCTCAATAGGTTGGCCGTCAAAGATCCGGATAAGAAGCTTGCCGAGTGGGAAAAGCCAAGGCATCCATCGCGACAGACGATCCCTGGGGCATTCAAACAAGGAGATGAAGCTATCACCTAGTCTCAGGGGAAGATATTGTTTGGAGGTGAACTGAAAAAGTCGCCAGCCGTATGTGAAGGTGTGCGGTGTGTATGAGCGCACGCATGCGTGTATATGTGTACATATATGATTGCGTACAGCACTCCTGGTTTATAGCCACTCCCCCGTCGAGGTCAAAGTGTCGATATTGCTTTTGCCTGACTCTCAGGTAACTGGGTTTAGTGTCAGCTCCTCTAGGCCGCATCCCTGTACCAACATGTTGATCGGCCTGCTGCTCAGCATCCTGTCTGCGGCCTCTTAGGTCGGATTGCATCAAAGGTTACCATGGCCGTAAGCTAGGCCAAGTAGCTCCCCGAGCCTATGTCGTTGGGCTGGCCAATCCCTCTTGTCTCAAGGCTCCGCACAGGACTCCTCGAAGCGTAGGCTTGCAGCGTGACTGCTGCAGGATCCCAAGTAGATAGACCCAAACATCGCACATTTGCATGCAGAGACACATGCGCGCGGACGCACGCACACACTCCTCTGCCTGCCGAAACAACCCCATTGCCAGGCTCTGAAGCCGAAGAGACGGGTCATAGACAATAAGGACAAGTGAGCCCCCCTCCAACTCACCGGCGGGAAACTCCCTATTACCTCGTCTACTCGAGCCCCTCGTCCCTTCCATTGCTCCTTCCTTCTCCCCTCCTTCCCTCACCAACGCTCCAGTTGGCAGCTACAAGCGACGCATCGCACCTGTTTCAAGTCTCAGCAGGCCCAGGGCAATCCACCCAAGGAACAAGCAGCCCGACCAGTCTGGCCTGCTGCCGGTTTGCGGGCCGTTCTCCGGTCCCTCGCATCGAGTCCATCGTGTGGTGCCCAGGCTGAGCCTACATTCTCGGTGCTGTGGTCATTGCAGCTTACAGGTCTCTAGCTCAAGCCGGGCCATCTGCCATCTCTCGTTGTGGCCTTCTAGTCCAGGTAGGCAGGTAAGTCGCTACCTCCCCGGGGCACCTTAGCCCAGGCAAACCCCCACGTAGCTAAGGTACCTCCTAACAGATCCCCCGATGCGGAATAATCCTCATGCTTGCCATCCACCTCAATGGATGCTCGCCACGTCACAGCCAGGTGACCACTGCTACGGTTCACAGGCAAGCCAATACTCGTCCGCTGGCACTTCAGGCCCCCTGGAGGCCGTCTTCACGGTTACATCTACCCCGACAGCTACCAACCCAGCTGGGTACGGCCGTATCTTTTTCGAAGAGACGATCCCTCCCCAACGCGAAGATCCCTACACACCCATATCGAAATACTCCGACCGTCCTGTCGCCTCGGCTCCCTCTCCTCCATATGATGAGTCGTCTCGGCAAACCACTATATCCGTCCCCGTCACTGATAACTCATATGTTGCGAACTATGTGCGTCCCGTTCTAGAAACTCCGCAGAGTGACGATGCCCCTGAACGATGGCATGGCTGGCAGGCCACACCAACCGACCGCCCGTCACATATTAACTACAATCAATTTGCCTCACCGGCAGCTTCCCCATTTCCCATCACTCCTCAACAAGAACCATCGTCGAAATTACCACTCTCGACAGTGGAGCCGATAAAGAAGAAGAGGAAGCGTCGAGGCCCGGAACTAAATGGGGCAAATCCACCACACGCTTTCCACCCTCGTTCCCCCCAGCAATCTAATGACATTCCTAGAGCCGGAGGAGGCTCTACCTACTTCAAGGACGAGGCAGCTCGCCAGCGAGCCCTGGAGCGGAATCGTCTGGCTGCCAACCGCTGTAGACACCGTCAACGCCGTCACGCTAAAGCCCTGTCAAGTGTCGAATTTGAGGTCGAGGACAAACACAAGTATCTGTCCGGATACCTCCAATCCCTGAGCAACGAGGTGTTAGATCTCAAGTCAGAGTTACTCCGCCATACAAACTGCAACTGCACTCTTATCCGGACGTACCTCGGCTACGAGGCAATGGCATCCGTCAACAACAAGGTTGGGGCTTACCCGAGCTATGGCACCAGCGCCGCCAGCAGCACGATCGAGTGCCTAGGCCTTCAGAGCTCGGGAGCCAACAACGGCCCGAGCCTTTGGGGAAACCCCCACCAAGCACAACTAAGTCTCTTCGCACCGGCAGATCATTCACATTCCGCGGATTTTGTAACGGTTTCTAATGCGATTGGTTCAACAGAGCCCGCCGCGCCGAACGCAACTCAATTGCCACTTCAACAAGTATTCACCACGAACAGCAATCCCTACACCACGCCTGGGGTTCATCGGCAATCCCCTTACAACAACGGGTTGTGGGGGCCTCAATAGTTCAATAATGCCGAGATGGCAGTGACATTTCTGGGTCCCGGAAATTGGTGGGCTACTGTCAAATCCTACGTATTAAATAGCGTGTCCGTAGTACTGCATGGTACGTATGTCAATGAAATGTTAGTTTCTACGCCATTCACTTTCGGGCATGTGGTGGTGATAACTCGTTCACTTCGTAATGATTCTATGCCTAAAGGGGTATAATACTCTCTGTCTCTCAATTACAGTCCCACGTATACAAAATTCCTCGCTCATCAATATGTTAGTCGTACTGATGACATGTGTGTGTGCACCTAAACTGAAGCCTTGAAAGCGAGAAGACTCATTCATTGTAATCCATGAACATGTCGTCAAAGTTCTGAGCCAAGCTATCCACATGTGACCCCACAGCATCGGAAAGTCCCAGATCAAGGTCGACGACAAAACAAGCCTCTGTCGGTTCCATTGCATAGCTGTGTTCACCGTCGTTTCCTGACTGGAATTCTCCAATCTCTCGGCAGGCCTCTTCCTTGGTGATGAGGTTTCCCATGACGGCCATCAAAAGAAGGCCCTTGGCAATGGATTTCACCAAGGGGGACTTTGGGTACAGACTCTTGTAACCATACAGGCAACGCCAAAAATGTAGTCGTGAAGTCGGGCTGGTCACATCTCGGATCACGGCGTTGGCGACAAAGAGACACCCAGTATGCCAGAGGACCGAGAGTTCCGATGTGTGACTGAAGTTGGCTTGGTACAGGCTAACAAGTCTCTTAAGCTGATTCGAGGAGGCGTGGAGGAAGTCCTTAGCGGGTCTCTTCGAGCCAGAGTCCAGAGTAAATGCAGAGTCATCGTCAAACAAAACCAGTGGCCGGAGAAGGGTAATGCTTGCAGCGTGGAAATAAATGCTATAAAGGGTCCTTTATTAGCCGTCAGTGACACAAAGCACAAAAGACATCATCCTTACTGCAGTATAGCACCTTGGTATGTGGTCTTATTTCCCCTTGCAAGGGTGAGCGGCAGGCAGCTTCCCCAATCGAGGAGTCGGTGGAAGGTCGTCTGGGCGAATTGGACATCATAACGAGCAGGCTCCGAGATGCGTTCTGGCGAGAAGTATTCGCGCAACATATCATGAACGATGGTCCAGAGCTGGCAGAGATAATACAGTGTCGTCGGGTCGTTGGATGCTGGGATTGGTAGGGTGGGCGGGCCAATTGACCACAACTCACACTTTTGGCAGTGCAAAGCATGCAAGCTGCATCCCAAGTCAGTACCTTGTTCGGGGTTAATGGTCGACCAAGATATACATACGTGGTATGACAAAACAAACCCCATGCAGCTGATGAAGCTGCCTTCAATTCATCCGTGTTGTAAACTCGAGCTGACTTCGGAGTTTTGTCGCCGCTGCTCAGCAGATCCAATCGCTTGGCCATATCGATGCCATCAAATAATAGCTTCTTTGCAGTCGGCCCTTGGCCAGAGAAAGTCGCCGCCAGACTGAGGAGTTGCAGGCCTGCTACTGCGGGAAACGAATCACCCGTGGAACCCGTGACCCATTGGCCACGAGCTCTCGAATAGAATTTGCTGCTCTCGGATGGCCCTCCCGGAGACTTGGGTGGAGGATATTGGAGCTGGATTCTTCTAGGTCAGATCGAGCACAATGCAGTTTTGGAGGGTGCGAAATGTTCATACAAACCCCCAGCTCAAAATCGCGTTCACGAGAAAGCTGGTGCAGAAGCGCTTCTGTCCAGTGGACAGGTCCGCCAGAAATAATTCATGGTCAAATAATCCAAGCACCGGATGATCGACCTCCAGGTATTTAGAGATGAGTCGAGCCGCATCGAGACTATCTATCGACACATCGGTCCAGTTAGAAAAGTCGACATTCCGAAGTCTAGGATCAAATAGTTTCACGGGCTGGGCCCTGGGAGCCACAGTGCTGCTGGACGCTTGATGGGACCTGGTACAGTTTGAGGAATCAGCATTAGCAGGAAATCGCATGCCGTACCTTCCTTAAGCAACGTACCCCGCTTGAACAGCATCGGCACTATGAGATGACGAAGAACCCTTCTGCGACAGTAGGGTTTTGTCGAGCGCAACTGATGCTGGGAACAACAGAGAATGGCGCGTCATCAATTCGAACTCGAGACTGTCTTGGTCCGGAGCCAAAGCCAAATCAGTGCCGCTGGTGTCCTCGAAAAGCCTTTCATCACGCAGTGTTTTTAGGTGCTTCAGGGACTCGGAGAAATTGTTTCTATGCTTGATGTCGGACAGCAAGGTCATTACCTCCTCTTCTGTCAGCGCAGAAGTCAACAATGACAGCAGCTCGTCGGATTCGGTCAGCTCATCAGCCTCGGCGGGCACACCATCAAAAGTGCACCCGGTGCCTCGCTTAAGGCAGGCGGCGCATATTGGTCGCTGATTGTCACACTGTTTTCTCGTCGGCTCAGTCAGTAGCTCAACGGTCCCGCGACGAGGAATCTACTAACCTTGGTTTTCTTCGTTCTACAGGTGTCACAGGCCGTCTTAACTTGGCTTCTCCGTTGCCGCTTGGAAGGGAACAGAAACTCCTCGCCCGCCACACCACCGGGCACCTCCTCAGTTGGTTGTGATGAAGAAGGAGGTGCCGGCTGGATATGCTGGAATTTGCGACTGCTATCCATTTCCTGCAAATCGGGCATCGTTCCGGGCTAGGCTTTGTATCCTTGCAGCAACCCCGGGGCTGAGAGGTGAAATGCTCTCTGGGAATTCGCGAGGTGAAGGGGGCCTTTTTCTAGCCTCACTCGAAGATGGCAGCGACATTTGGAAATGCCATTTCTCCTCATTTGAGCCATGTTTCAAAGCCTCGGCCTTCCAGATGGGGCTGAACGGGGTGTTGGGTGAGAAAAGAAAGGCTTGCTCATGGGTCAACCGAGCGCTCGATGGCAAGAACTCCAATGGTACCCGTGGATCGAGTAGAGACAAAGTCTTGCATATCGACAACCAAACAATCCACCTACCATTTTCAAGCGCTCTAGCGAAAATCTAGGGACAAAAGCCTATAGACGCCAGCCACAGACCAGGGAGGGAGCAAGCTCTGACCAAGGATTGTATCCACATCAACGAAGTTGGTTTTCCAGAACAGTCAGCTTGCATCCATCACATCGCCAACAAGCTGATCTGGTTGGCCGCCAGCTTAGTCTCAAAACGCCGCGTTGCTTTTTTTTGTTGAGATAAGTGATTGACCGTGGCTTTAGGGTAAGAGCTGATCGGACGTTTTGGGTCACCGTCAGACGTCCATCGTTGTGGCAAATCGGTAGCCGTACATTCCAATCATGCTCATGGTGAACAATAATACCAAATGCAGAGTAATCAATAGCCCCCAGTTCGAGACGCTGGCAGGTGCCGGGGGCGCCACGCGAATCAGCTGCCTAGCGAAGAATGTTCCGAACCAATATTTTCCCCTCCAGACGGATAGAGCCGTACGCGTAGGGCGCACCAGGGGGGGGACTTAGACAGAGGCCTACAAGGTAAACGGGACTTGACGCGAGGTAAGGCCGATAATACGCAAGAGAGAGAGCGCCTCAATGGCACTTTCCGTGCTGAAAACGGATGTTTCTCTGACAACAATACGTTTCTGGACCCTGATGGACCGTTTGTGCATCACACGGCATCTTTAGGGATGCGAGTTTAGGCCTCTTTGATGGGGGCCGCGTTTGAGACTCCACGTGGCATTTCGTCAAGTGCACAACGGGCACAATGAGGTTGGCTCCCCTTAATGACCCCCATCCCATTACACCTCGATCCCCAGGTCTAGACTTAACCCTAAGCGGAACACATCTCTATCGGCGGACCCGTGGGTGTGGTGCTCCGCGTTTATGAATCTGTCGGAGGTGCACCAGATTGCAGGGGTTCCAAGTGCAAAACAGGCTTCCGCGCCCGAATATTGGCGGTCCGTGGCAGTGCTGCGGGCGCCAGGCTGAGCGGGCTGGAATTCCACGTGGCATTTTCCCACCTGGAATCTGATCTATAACAAATGTTGTCATCTTGGCTGCTGGAAAGTTCCGTCACAGCCGATGCACGGCTTGTTGACATGTGCTGATGTTGATTTGGGTCTCGGAAGAATAGGGTAGGCAAAAGTCCCATCTGGACGGCACCTGCCACGGATAAAGGTGGAGATAAAAGTGACGGTGGAGCATGACTGCGGTGTGCCCGACCTTAGGTGCCAAGAAGTGCTTGGACCCCTGGAAACATGAGTAAGCAGCTATTCTTAAGCCTTCGCCAGATGCTCTGGGCTGTTGAGGTCAGGGTTGCGGGAGAGGGGAAATGGATCGGCAAAAATGATCGCGCTCGATCAAATTGGGCGATCTTTGGGCATGTGAGTCAGGATGGAAGGGGCTAATTAATGTGCGGTTGAATGGCGATCCAGCCTCAAACTATATCATTGGCAGAGGTTCAATGATCACGCAGGTGAGTTGATCATATGGACTCTGTTATCTGAGGTTGGCTTAACATGGGAACCTTGGGTTCCAAATCCGAATAATGGATGGAACAACGACCGCTTATTCGGACAGGCACCCAAAATCCTGTCCTCCTTTTCGCTGCAGCAAGAAAATCGACCCAGGAGCTCAAAATCAAACTATCTTCCTACCGAAGGCATAAACCTTCTTGATGGTGAGACACTTGGGCTGGACCATGCTGTTGATGAAGCTTGAGGTTAGCGCACTGCAAGCTATCCAAAAAGCAAACAAAAAACCGTAATTTCAAATTTCAAATTTCGCCTCTGCGTAGTATAGAGAGTGGGCGTTGGTCAAAGGCCAAGACGGAACACTAGTAGTTTCCACAGCACTAGGGCCCCTCTACTGTGTGAATGTAATTGACGCATGTCAAAATACGGCCAGTGAGATGGTTGTGGCCAGTTGTTTCCCAATCGGAGCATTGACCCTGAACGGCCCTGCCTCCATATTGGGGTGGTCGGAGGAGATTGGTGACCCAGTCGCTTGGGCTGCTCCCAACGGACCTACCTTGGCTACCTGGTAGTGGCGAACTAGTGCAGGTGCTAAGAAGGTGATAGCTATGTCAAGGTCTAGAAGCTTGCCCTCGAAGAAATGGAGGCTTGCTCGGGTTGCTGTGTCCTGAACACGCAACCGCCGACTGGTTGCATCAACGCTTCGAGTGGATTCAGGTGCTACACCCATCCTGCAATGCGTCGTGTGGAGTTTGTTGTCTCAATCATTGGGGTGACTGGTATCCGCTACAAAAGCAAAAAAAGAGGGTGTGTTTTGGCCAGCTCTGAGTTGTGCCCAATATTGCTTGAGCAAGGCGACAGGAAGGTACCTAGTGAAACGCACCTGGAAGGTACTGCGGAAATACGACCCCAGCTAGCACGGGTTCTTCTCGGTTTAGCAGTTTCCGAGCTGTTCCAATGATGTTATCAGCCACTACAGGCGGTAGGTAGGTATCTCACGTGGCACTTGCCGCTTCGTTGCAGATGAGGACGCGGCAGCCCCAAACAGCTTATTGCTGTGAAGACCTGAGTGTGAGACAACAGCTTCCTCCAGCTGTGCGGTCCTTTCTCGCCACAATAGCGTTGGTGCGAGTGGGTTTGCGCTCCTCACTCCTCCCAGAGCTAGGCGGAGCGAGGATGCAATTTTGATTTGAGATGCCATATCCAAATTCGTTCTGGAAAATTGCTAGCATACAAGGACAATTTAACTTTTCGGACAGCCCGACTAGGTAGACGCCTGAATTTGACGCAATAAGGACCCCTGAAATCACAGGGACTAGTAGGTGGATGAGGGTGATCCGTGAGTGACATGCTGCCAAAGCGAACCCCACAGAGGACTGGTAACTTGCTATCATAAATTCGCCATTCCGCTTCAGCTCGCTTCTCGGTTTTCGGAGGAGATGTTGAGAGAGGAATAATTTATGCTCTGAACTTTTCTCTCCGATTCCGTCTCCTAAACTTCATATCCTTATCGGCATAGCAGGTGTCATATCCAAACCGCGAGCGTCAATACACATTGTATCTGTGTAATTGCTCTTTACCCTGGACTGCTTTCAAATGCTGGGAACGGAATCTCTAGGTGGGTGGTAGGTAAGTACTACTACCTGTTTGTCGATGTTTGGTGCCATCCAATGCCTGGGGGCTTCCTTCCTGCTATGGCGGACAGAGAACTGCTATCCGCCTCAGGTACTCCTTCCCTCTTGTACAACGAATTCTCCTTCTCACCCGTAGCTCATGCAATGCTCAACTCCATTGGAATCCAACATGTCTTCGCCAACCACTTTCTTCTCTCTTTTCTTCTTCCGCTGCACCACCCACAGCGTCAAACTCTCTCGTTTGGCTAGACTCCATGACCGGTTTGCAGTGTCCTGGCACGCCGCATAGCAAATGAGAGTCGTCTCTCTCTTCGCCTTACAATCAGTTGCCTCCCTCCAAGAACCCAAAAATTCGAAAGATACACTCTCTCATCATGTTCTCAATTCTTGAGATGATCACGCCAGCACTCTACTGTCTCTATCCAGTTGTGGTTTTGCTCGGCTTCCTTGTTGCCTTCTTTACGTCTGATGGCATTTCAGGGCCGGCCTACAACAAAAAGACCATCATTCTCTTTCTCAGTGTTTTCTCGTGTACCCAGTTTGCTCAACTTTCTACAGTCATACTCCAGAGCTACTTATTCCCAAGCTTTGTCGCCCCCGAATATTTCGTCATCGGCACTGTCTCCTGCTTTTCCCTATCGATTCTACAGATAGATGGCCTTCTGAACAGTTCCGTCCCGGACTGGTATTCTTTTCGCTGCTCATGGATAATCGCGATTCCTTTCGAGATTAGCATAGCGCTCCTTTCGATCTCGACGTCAACTTCAGTGTGGCTCTCTCTTCCAGACTCCACTAGGGTAGCCGTCATATGTCTGGCAACCTCAAGAAGCCTCCTGCTCTGCATTCTTGTTTCCCCCCGCAATACATGGTGTGGATTCAACTCCGATCATACATCGATAAGTGACGACGAAGAACACTTTCTGCTTCCATCTGGAGACCCGACCCCAAGAGACATTAACAGCCGCACTTCGAGGATGCTTGACGGCCCCATCTATGGATCAATCAGGGAAGCAGACAACAGCCGAGGGATCGCTTCAGGGAACAATGAAAGCGGTGACACCGAGGAATCAATTTTTGGTAGGGATCCTTCAAGGAGTGCCTGGACCCGGAATGTGAAAGATTTTGTTGTATGCCTATAGTCACCGTCTCAAACCACTGCAATGATCTAACCAGCCCCTTTTAGAAGCTCACCCGCCTTATCAAGCCCGATGGTCTCCGCCGACTTCAAATTCGAGTAATTAGCGTTATCATCGGTCTTCTCGCTTCCACTTGCATAAATTTCCTGGTTCCTATCCTGACTGCCCGTGTCGTGAACGAACTATATAGCAACGACACCGACGCACCATGGGTTGGAGTCATGATTTTGTCTGCTCTCTGCTTTTCCGGCACTGCCATTACACTATTCTGCGAATACCTCTGGATTCCCTTCAAATGCTTCATAACGGAAACTTTAAGCCGAAAGGCTTATTCTCATTTCCTTCTCCTCTCCTCTGATTTCCACAACGCGGAGAACATTGCTGAGAAGACAACCTCGATCCAGGGCGCAAATGTGATGTCAGAAGTTCTCGAATTTTCTTTCCTCCAATTCTGTCCATGGCTTGTGCAGTTATGTTCGGCGACCATTTACTTGTCTATCGTTATGGTACCCTACCAAGGTTTTATATTGGCCGGAAGCATGTTTATACACCTCTTTCTAACCAGCAAACTTGCACATGAAGTTTCATGGGAAAACGAGGCACTTTCAAAGCTATTTCAAAAAGAACAGTTGATCAGGCATAACGGATTTCGAGGATCGAAGACTATCCAAGCCCTGAATCAGAATGGCTACGAAGACAATCTCCACTCCAATGCGGTATCCACACGGATGTGTCAAGTCAAGACATACGCCCAAAGACGGGGTCAAGTAGCCGGTTTCCAAAGAATCTTACTGGCCCTTGGCCTAACCGTAAGTCTATGCCATGCCATCAGCCAGGCGACTGTGGGGTTAGCAACAGTCGGACACCTGGCAATGCTCATCGTGTTCTGGTCCCAACTCCACATCCCAGTCCGCTCTCTCTCAAGGGCCGTCCAAAACACTAGCCAAGGATTTTCACAAGCTGCTGCATTCTTCAGGTTGTTGCATAGAACACCTGCCGTGTACAACAGGCAGAATGCTCGGCCCTTGAAGCGTATGGCCGGAAAGGTCAAATTTGACGGCGTATCTTTCGCCTTTAGGGAACAAAAGACTGTCATTGATAACGCAAGCTTTGAAGTCGCTGGCGGCGAAACCGCTTACATTATTGGGGACAAGGGATCAGGAAAGTCAACGCTTCTTAATCTTCTTAATCGATCATCCAATGTAACCAAGGGCGCCATTCTCATTGATGGTCAGGACATTCGTGATGTCGACCTTTTTAGGCGAGTACCCATACTTTCAGTAGTCTATCTCGGGTCAGCTACTGACATTTGTTTTAGCTTACGAGATAGGGTCGGAATTCTTTCAGACACGTGCTATATTTTTGATGACACTATCTTGAACAACGTGCGATATAGTCGTGTCACAGCAAGCGACAGCGAGGTATTCCGGGCCTGCAAGGCGGCTGTCCTTCATGACGAAATTCTACGGTTCCCTCAAGGTAATCAGCATGCTTCCAGTACCTCAATTTAACTGACAATAGCCTTTTTTTGTAGGATACGCGACAGTAGTTGGCGACAATGGCATGTGAGTACGATTACCCCTTCAATTTAGCTTAGACTAACTGGTCATCAGAAAATTCTCGGTTTCTGAGGTACAGAAAATTGCGATCGCCCGTGA
The DNA here is from genome assembly GCA_026958235.1 of Clonostachys rosea. Lineage (NCBI taxonomy): Eukaryota > Fungi > Ascomycota > Sordariomycetes > Hypocreales > Bionectriaceae > Clonostachys > Clonostachys rosea. The sequence continues at coordinate 3,044,207 of CP110205.1, forward strand.
GTTTTTACGGGATCCAGATATCCTGGTTCTAGATAACGCAACAAGTGCTTTGGATCCCTCCACAGAGCAACGAATAATGGCTTCTCTTACAAAGCGCAAGCGAACTACCTTTATTGTCCAGTGTGTACACTCTCTAGCGCTTAATTTCAATATGAGCCTAACTCGTTTAGCCGTGATCTCGCAAAATCCCTAGATGCTGATCAAATTTTGGTAATCGAGAATGGTCGGCTAGTTGAGGACGGGGCTCCTAGAAAGTTGATGCTCGATGATGGAAGATATTCCGCTCTCTGGTTAAAGGAAAACAATCCATCAAGGGACAATGCTCTGTGTGGTACTAAGTCCTTCTCGAGAGATGCCCGATCTAGCCTACCTGAACAACCGATTCAGGTTGCCGGCCACCGTGCTTCGTTGGCAGGCGATGACAGGCCTTTCATGACTGCGCCCTCGACTCCTCAGCATGTGAAAGAAGTACAATACATGATCCAACATTGGCGTATAGGCGAATCTAACGGGTTACAGGGTTCGAGACTTAATCCCATCGCCCCAACATTCACGCCCAAAGCGCCAACCCCAAGCCAGGCGGCTGCAAGGAAACGAAACGAAACAAGCACTGAGGACTCTATCCCTGGAACAGTCAGTAAGCCAGCCAGCTCTCAAACCAGTCGCCAGTGGTCCGATGAGCTTGAAGAAAAAGCCGACCATGGCGACGATATCGTGCAATCGCAGACCAGCAATGACGGGACATCCAATGACGGCTCAGGGAGGGTGATGATTTCACAATGTCAGAAAAAAGACGAGGCTGTTTCCCCAGCTCACATACTATCTGAATCGAAAGCCCAGATAGCGGGAGGAGGCGCACAACAGACACCAAGTAGGTTAACGACGAGGTGTTGGAAAGCAAACAATACTAATTTACCACAGCCCCTGCTGCTGAGCCTCGTAGATCACTGGCTGATGAGAGCGCGGATCAAGTTCCCCAACTGGAAAACTCACAATTCAAGTGCCCGCGATATTCTCGTCGAATTCAGTCCAAAAGTGAACCAGCCTATGCGGCGGAGAGCACGGAGCCTGAACAAGGACAGATAATACGGACCCAAGATCAATCAGTGAATGAACCAGTAAGATCGGTGGCTCTTGGTCCTTGAAGGATATTTAACTCATTGCTTAGTCTAACCGTCGAGTTTCTGCTCCTCTGCCACACCCCAAGTTTGCGGGGTCAAATATTCCGAGATTCAATGCTGTGGGCAAGGCTAAAGCTCAGACTGCTGTTACACCCAGCTCCCAGCCTCCGGCAGATCCAAAAGTCGAACGGGGGCAGAAGGGAAAGCCAGAGGCCACAGCAAACACTACCCCGGAGAGTGCTTCTACAATGCAACAGCCAGTACTCGAAGACAGGCAGGGGAAAGAAACAACGAAGCCAGATCCAATCAATGCCAGTTCAACTTCATCCCCGAGCCGCGCTGGCCACCGCGGCGGCCGGCGTGGTAGGGGCTATTGGCGCAACCGACGTGGAAGAGCAACGAGGGGAGCCTGAATCAGCAAACGGTGGGCAGTGGACAAAATAGTCCCAATTCCGAGATCGATATTATTGTGATATGAATAACAGTTTTGGGATGAAGAGATGATTATAACATGAATATGCAGCAGTGGAGACATGGCATAAGATAAACCACTGGTTTTATGGTCGAGCTTTTTTTGGGGCCTGGAACACACAGACGGGTCGACACAACGTTTTGGCAAGAATATCACATATGGGGGGCATGTAGATTATCGTAATGTCGTACTTCATAATTCACAGCTTCCCCTGTTGCTTCAATGCTTTGAAAACAGTTAAGCTACTCTTTTTATCAATGTTTAAGATGGACCTGAACGCTCAAACGATCCTGTCGCCCAACACACACTACTTCTATTGTGAATTGGGTCCCTGAGAGTTGTTGGGACCGCCACCTGGGGCTCCAGGGCCACCGCCACCCATCATATTACGAGCCCTGAGTCAATCGACGTTAGCCGGCTGCTGCTGTTACTCTGTCTTTCAAGTAGCAAGAACTTACATATCGGCAATTGCGGGGTCGGACATCAGGCTGTTGAGGTCGGGCATGCCACCGCCGCTGCTGAACTGGTTGGCCATGTCCCGCAGCCGAGGGTTGCTCATGAGGTTGTTCATCAGGTCGGGGTTGCTCATGAGGTTCTGGGCCATGTTGGCGAACATGGGGTTGCTCATGATGGAGCCGAGGTCGGGCATGCCGCCAGCACCTCCAGCACCACCGGCGCCGGCGCCGCCGCCGAGCATGGAGGCGAGGTTGCCAAAGTCGAGGCCGCCGGGCGCCTGTCCTGGGGAGCCGCCGCGGGAGAGGTCGGCAGCCTCCTCCCTCTCGATCTCGTCGACGCGGCGCTTGGCGGTCTCGAAGCCCTTCTTCATGGCGTCGCTGCCGCCGTTGCCCTCGTGCTCGATGCCCTTGGCGTAGGCCTCCATGGCGCCCCTGGCGTCGCCGAGGGCGAAGCGGGCGAGTCCCAGGCGGGACCAGGCTTTGGTGTAGGCGGGGTCGATGGCGACGGCGGCGTCGGCGTCGGAGCGGGCGGAGGCGTGGTCCTTGTTGGCGGAGTGGGCGGCGGCGCGGTTGGAGAGGAAGACGGCGTTGCGGGGGTGGATGGAGAGGGCCTGGGTGTAGAGGTCGATGGCGGACTTGTAGTCCTTCTGGGCCATGGCGGCGTTGCCCCTGCTCTTGAGGGCGTCGGCCTCCTTCTTCTTCTCGTCCGAGGGCTCTGGGGCGGAGGATGAGGAGGACGAGGACGAGGCTCCGGCGCCGGTGGTGGTCTTGTTCTTGAGGGTCTCGTAGACGGAGTAGATCTGCTCGAGGTTCTGGCCGCCGAGGGTGGAGGCGGCGGCGGGGTCGACCTTGAAGGACTCGGCGATGCAGTTGACGGCGATGTCGATCGAGTCCTTGTCCTCGCCGGTCAGGGTGCCGTCGGTGGCGGAGGTGTTGAGGAAGTCGCAGATGGCGAGCGCGAGGCGCTGCTTGGTGGACTGTTGGGCCTGGGCGGTGGTGGCGGGGTGACCCCCCATTGTGTTAGCCAGGGGATACTCTTGTCCTACGACAGGTCTATCGGGGAGGGACGAAGAGGTTAGATTGATGCTTACCATGGCGGCGGGAGGAGCACTGGCGAGTGCGAAGAAGGGGGAGAGAAAGGCGAGGGGGCTTCTGCTTGGGCGGCTGGGTGTTTGCGACGAAGAAGGACACCGAGCTGGAGATTTTGATGGGAAAAGCAAAGGGCTGCCCCACGGTGGATTGGAGGTGGAGGTGGACGGGCCCAGAAGGTTCTTGCGGTGGGCGCAGGGGTCCGTCCACCATGTGCTTGGTGCCTGTTCGGGCATCTATCTGTCTCCGTCTCTGCTGCACATCATTATCATGCCGCGTGGCCGGTGAACAGAGCTCGGCATTGCATTAAGTCGCCACCAAGTCGAGTGGCTGCCTTGTCTGAGACCCGTGTTTATGCTACCTACTGTTCTGCGTGATTATTCGCTGGAGAGCTGGGCTGCCGATCTGCTGGCTCGAATGGTGGGTATAATATGTGCCTAACTTGTATCAACTTCAAACCAACCTTGAACCAACTTGTTGAAATTAGTGGGCATTATCCTTGATGAGCTGTTCTTCATAATCTCTATCACGCACAAGATAACCATGTTCGCCTCGATCGCTCTGATTTATCCCAAACTCCAGTCCCATGATGCTAGTGTCCCCAAGTTGTACAGGTTTGAATCTCGTCTTTGCGTACTTCACTTCCCCCTCCTCCGCCTGTCCACATTCTTGACGCGGCGGTTGCCCATCGCCGCGACCTTGCGGTGCTTGGAGTAGAGCCTCACCACGTCCTTAATAACGACGAAGAGGCAGCCTCCGATAAGACTACGGCCCCACTGGTGCTGCAACAACCCTGGCCGCAGTGTAGTGGTCCAGGCCTTGGGGAGCAGCAGTCGTAGCGCCTCGCCAACCGCGAATGAGATGCCGGGGAGGATGAGAGCGCTGACGAGAGCGTTGGACATGTTGGAGAGGATGGTGCCGAGCCCTGGGCGGTGCGCTGGCGGTGCCTGGGCCGCCTCTCGGTGGTTGGCGGCCTGCTCCTGGTCTGCTGCTTGCTGTTCGGCCGGCTCGGCTTGATTTGGTGCTGGGGGATCGTTACGTGCATCCTCAAGGGCCTCGGCCGGCTCGTCTTCGTCGGGAAGCAGGATATCATCCTCACCCAAGTCGCCTTCGTAGTGGAACTCGAAGATTACTTGCTCTTCAGCTTCAGCAATTGCCTCCTGGGGAATCTCCTCGTGCACAATCTCAATCTGCGGTGGTGCTTCTCGACCCTCTTGCTCCTCCTCATCTGGGTCTAGAGCATCTAGTAGAGTCTGTAGAAAGCCGACGACGCCGCCCTCGGCGTTACGCTCGCCGTTTCGGCCGTTCTCTCTACCTCTATCATTTCGTCGGGGCTCGGCTGGGGGGAGGCCGAGGATTCGGCGGTTGAGGTTGACTTCGTAAGGGAAGACAAATTCCCGCCATAGGTTGTAGTAGATTGACCGCACGTAAGGGAAGACGGCGATGGCCAGTTGCGGTGATGGCGGCCATGTAAAGAACTCGTCGTCGTTCATGACATGGTAGATGCCATACTAAGGGGCATCAGTTAGCTATAAATCTAAGAGTGCCCAAAGCAAAGTTACATACCAACGAGCCCATAGGGACAAAGATCTTGTTGCCGAGTCCGGGGATGAGCTGGCCGATGAGGAGAGCCGGGGCGATGTTCATCAGAACGGCAGCATTCGTAATCCTCTCCATCTTGGATGAATGTGACGACACGCCGCCAAAGGGTTGGTTCGGGCCTCCCAGCATATACTCGATGAGCGCATCCTTGCCCGAAAACAACCACATGGCCATGGCGCCATACATCTGAGAGCTGACCTGGACGCCCAGGGACAAGCCGGTGACGAGCAGAAACGGGCTGGCGCGGGTGAAGCGGCGCAGCACCGCATCATGGAAGCTCACGACGGGGTCCCAGGGCCCTTCCATGCTGATGGTTGATTTGCAGACGGGGCACTGGAGCGGCTTGTTGGAGCGCTCGCAGTCGACAACCCACGAGAGCATGCAGTCCTGGTGCGCCTCGAGCGTGCACGGGCACGGGTCGACCCAGGACGAGGGAGGGTCGGTGGGCTCCTCATCGTTGAGGCAGATGAAGCATCGTCGAGGGGCGTCGAGAGCTCGCGCGCTCGTCGCGGCTGCCACGGCGTTGGGTGCAGAGGCGGGCTCGTCTGCGGGAGGTCGCGTGCTGGTGCTGCCTGGATCCATGGCGGGCAGGCGGATGAAGAGCTTGGGCCGTCTATCTGGTTCGTCGCATGATAGTGTGGAGGGGGTCGGTGGTGAGAAAAGGCGAGAGTGCGCAAAGGGCAGTGGATCACGAGCCGCAATAGCTGCAAAGGCTTCTGCCGCTCGCAGGTCGGACGAGGCAACGTACGTTGGAGTTGTGGTGTCGAGTGCCTCGGCTCTCTCTGCCTGAGTTGGAGTGACGGATCTCTATGTTTCTCGCTCGTCCCGCCGTGACTAAGAATAGATACGTACCCAAAGATCGTGGGTTGGGGTAATTGAGATGGTGGGTCTGCAAAGTAGCCATTAGGTACACAATTGAGCAGAACTGCGAGGAAAAGGCGGCCGGATACATAAAAGTACTTTACTGATAGCCTTATCCCCAACTCACCTTGTGTTCCAGCCAGGTTCAACTCAAGAGGTGTGACTTTAGGGCTGTATGAAATCAAATGCCTGGGAGCGAATACATGTATTTGCGCTTTGAAGTCTTCAAAGGAAGAGTCTTATTGAAGAACTTCTAAGCAGTTAGAAGAGCTGGACAAGATCATGTGTTGTGAATCAACGACCTAGGGTCGCTCTCTTTGTGTCCATGAATTATTGGATAACACTTTTGTTATATGAGTAATACCAACTGGATTTTAGAAGTGTTTTGAAGTTTCATGTCTTTGAGTTCACTCCCGAAGACTGGATTGAGATGATCTCATTGGCTGGCTGGGAATTGCAACTTTTCTCATCCCATGCCATGTAACTGAAACTCATGTTTACCTGGACAGATCGGTAGTTTAGATGAGCCAAAGAAAAAAAATACATAAGATAGGCAGAAGGCTGGTTTTTCAGCTCTTACGAATCGTACCTTACCTTGACAACTTATTCGTGCAACACCAATTTTACAAATGTCCAGGCGAAACTCTCAACTCGAGTGGAGAGCCGCGGTCGTTACCCTGGTTGGGACTGCGTTTATGTACTACTGCATCTACCGTCAAACATTGAGAGATCTTACAGAAAGGCTTGCAAGATTCAATACGGTCGACAATGCTTTTATTCTCGGATCTTCCATTGCCACATTACCGATGTAAGTGCGACCTAATACTGCATACAGAAACCGCCAACGAGCCCACCTAACTCGGTCTTTATGCTTATAGTGTTGTCTTGTACGAAAAAATCAAACCCAGAAGATTGCTCTACAGCAGCGTCATTCTATACCATGCCGCTTCTGCGTTTTGAAAGTGGCACCCAACATGAATGCTTTCTTCGGCGGCCAGTTCCTTACGGGAGCGAGTGCAGTTAGCGTTATCTATGGGTAAGACTTCCTATTCTCCGCTATAAACGTATGAGGAAATGACTGATGGTTTCTCTGTTAGGACTTGGAAATGGATTTTTAGCAAGATGACCAAGGCGGCCATGGAAGTTATGCCGCCGGCGGAGAGAGGGTCGTCACGATCGGTGCAGCTTATATCCGATTCATCAAACGTAGCATGACCTTTCGTGCTGAAAGGATTCAAACAAAAATACGGAGTGGACATGGAGGGTTAAGAGGCGTTATTAGATGCCGTTGTGCCGTTGGTTTGTTCTCCCCTCAGAAACGAATAAAAAGCTACCAGTAGCTAGTTCTTCTTCCGATAAATGCACTTTCTCTTACAGCATGATCCTAGGATTAAAGTAGCAACAACATCATCTGCCCTTGGTGCTTTCAGATACCGAACAATCTCTCGACCCCGACTTTTGGATGCGAAGTATATTGTAGTGCTTCTAACGGATTCAGCATCGTTGCCATCAGCTCCTCTTGCGAGAAGCATCTTGATAATATGATCTCACCTGTAGCAGCGCTAAAATGAGTGAATCCCGTAACTTCTGAAAATAATCTGGAGGTGGCAAAAATGAACGTTTACATCATGCCGTTGTCAGAAGGTTGGAAAGTTCAGAGAGGAGTCTTCTTCTGCAGCCATCTGAAGACTGTCATTCATCAAGGGCGTCGGCGAGGAGGAAAGTCTTGAATACTCGCCCACCAATATCGATATCATTGCCGATATTTTGGCCATTTGCAGGGCTGTCAGCTGGAAAACTTCTTGTAGTTGGGGTATGCTGCAAGCCGTAACGCTTAGCTATAGCTGCTAGTGACAACAGGATTTCTCGAGGGCTAAGCTAAATTGAAAAGAATTATCTCTTTGACCGTTTCATCCTGATGATGAATAGGATATTAAGTGTGTACCATTGTTAATCATCAGCCTCAACGGACATAAATCTACTTTTTGCGCTGCTTGGATGCCGCCGGATAACTCATCTCTAGGTAAGTACCTATAGAAAATATGCAGGCGAAGCCCTCCAGCTAAGGCATCCTATTCTCGCTACTGAGGTGGTAGACCGGGTCATCAATAGATCGCAGGAGACTAGAACACGACGATATCGATGGACGAGGGCAGCACACGGCGGTCCAGAGCAGAGGTACTGCACGCTTCTGGCAAGATCAATATGAACGAGGGATCTAGGGATCTAGGGTCGAGGACCAAGATCATTAACATTCTCCACTTCATCGAGCAAACAAGCTCAAATGGAGTCAACTCCGGATCCTCAATACGCCAACCCACAAAGCGTACCTCACAAGACCTTCCTAGCCGCTCGCTTCGCATCCTATCGACTCCTCCCCGCTGTGCCATTGTTTATTTTAAGCTTTCTAGCTGCATGATTTACTTCGCCCAGCCACCTTCCCAGCAGATTTGGCCGCAACGGCAGCAGAGCCCGCCGAATCTTGTTTTGATGGATTCTTCTAGGTAGGTACAAAAGAAGGCGACGCCGTCATGGAAAGACCTAAATATTACCGTATTTTCACCATCCGTTATTCTCTTCATACAATCTTCTCTCACGTGTCACGGCCCAGCGATCGCGTGACAAATTTGATGGGTTATTCCCCATCAACCTGAGGCAGAATGAGCAAGTTTCCAGCAGGGTCCCTGCAATCGCCATGGATATATACGAGGGAACGAGTCGATGTCAGTGTTGCCATGGCCTGGAGCATGGAGATTTTTTGCATGATGATGGAATCGCGAAGGAGAATAGCTCACGCTGCTCTGCTGGTGGCCGAGTTCTGCGTCACCGTCACCGCCCTTGCACTCTGTTTCTGGGGCTATCCTGACCGGTTTCGCTCCAGGCTCTGGGAGAACGGAGGCGCTCAGGGCTGGAACTCGGACCCGAAACAGCGGATCTACTACTATGCCAACTACGAGGAGCCGCCGGAGGTACCCTTGATCTGGTCGCAGAGGTAAGAGGCTGGTGCACTTGGCACCGTCATCTTCCATACGATGTGCTGACAGCGAACAGGTTGACAAACTCGCAGCTGTGTATCGCAGCTCTGTCCTTCGTCATCTTCATTATTCGTGCTGGAATGCAACCGCTCGGATACCTCCCTCGTGCTGCCTCTATCATTTACGATATTCTACTTTCCTCGCTCTGGATATGGGTCCTGGTGGGACAGAATTCGGCAGACTACTCGGATTCTAAACACCCATCCTCGCATCCCTGGTACTTGGAACGTTCCTGTGGCGAAAGCTGGAGCTCGACGAGACTGGCGTGTCACGTAGCACGGGCGAACTTTGTCGTATCGATCCTTGCCGCTATCATCTACACAGGCCGTCTGACCCTCGAGTCAGCGACAGAGACTTGGGAGAGGTGGGGTTGGAAGAAGGATAAGGGTTGGAAGGTTTTAGTCAACGGGGAGCCATACGCGGATGACGAGGAGATGGATATTATTGACGAGGAGGAGCAGACGCGACAGATATACGAGGCGGCGCTGAGCCCGGTCCTCGCATTCTTTCCAGAAAGCGTACGATAGACGAGTTGGGAACGAGTATATCATGATTCACGTTGGATAAATATCAAAATGGGGAGGATGAAAATGGGGAGGATGGATGGGGCCAATGTGGTATATTGCTACTCAGTCTGTAGACCCCTTCGATTCAATCCTAATTTCAGTGTTCTCGTCCCATAGACTAACACAAAGGAGGGTAATGTGTCTTTTAGAGAGAAAAGACCTTTGAATTCCCGAATCCCAAATACTCCATTCTCGCAAATCCCCAGTTCATGCCAGATCGGCGACCATAGCGACAGATAGTCGGTGGCATTAGAGCCATTTATTTGTGCTTCAAGGCAAGTCGTTAGCAAATCCCACGTCACATAGCAGAATTAGAAGGCCAGGATAATGTAGACTTACAGGGCAGTTGGCACAAGTGCAGCCAGAGCCACAGTTGCAGGAGCCGGACGAGGAGCAGCCGCAGTCACCCATGATGAAGATTGGTTTGTTTGTAGTTGGAAGGTTTTTGGTTTGGTATTGGTATTGGTATTGGTATTGGTGATAGCTTCAAGGCACTTCGAGTTGGCAGTGGCAGTGTGATGATGAAAGGTCAGGTGGAGATGACAACAGAGGAAGCCCGAGTTTAAATACCTTGGAGAGGGGAAGTAAGAGGGGGAGGACCTTCCGTTCTCATTCTGCACCCTTACCTAATGAGGGGACAAGCAGGCGAGATGTACGATCATTTTCGCGGGGGAAGGAGCAGTCAGTGCAGCGGGATTTGTGCCTTCCCGCCCTGTGGCAATGCCAATGACGTCGTGGGCATGTCGATGTGCTGTGAGTTTCTGCAGACGGCGAAAACCCCTCGAGCGCGATTGGGGTAGACTTAGCGCCACACGGGGCAATCGAGCTCCTTCTCCAATCGCAAAAGTCTCGCAGGCATCACAAAGTTCGCGTCGGGCAATGATGTTTCCATGGCTTTCCCTGATTCAGGTCTTCTCAGTACGGCCCGGGACGAGAAGAGAAGGGTCTCCGGCCTGGCCTGTCGCTTGGCGAGAGCATGTTTGAGGCAGAATGTTTCATCTCGCCGTCCCCATTGCGTAAACCTTGCATGCCAGTCAGATATCAGACCGAGGTTGCGTGAAGACGCCCGAGATCACACTGGCCGGGCCAACAGCTTCCGGCTTACTTGCAGCCGTCGCACAAGTAGACAGACAAGTGGGTGACATGAGAAATGAAACACCAAAATGGAAGAGTGATTAAAAAGAGACTCTCTTCTAATTTGAATCGAGAAATACAGTAGTATGAAATGAAATATAGTAATAATATATGCCGTATTGTCTCTGAAGTTGGTATCATTAGTACTCAATAATCTGATAACACCGGCCACAAACTCGAGAATATGCAGCTTAATGTTCGAGTGTCTCATTTTTCATGTCACCCACTTGACAGATCATTTCTGGAAGTTCACCGCTATTATTGATCTTCTAATTCTGCAATTATCATAAGTCACCCTGCCACATGATTGACTACGGCCACCTGATCTGTGCTCCGGCTCCAGCTTTGTCTCTCAGCCCAGATCAACATGAGACAGACCCATCACTTGGTCTTTTTGGTCCTGTCGGGCAGCTTGGGCCAGTGACTCTCGTCGGTGACATCGAGGACTTTCTCGGCGTCCTTCTCAACACTCTGCAAAACTTCCTCCGTACGGTTCCCATCGATAAACTCATCCTTCACGAGTGCAGCTCCAAGATGCGAAATGATGATAGGTCGGGGTAACTGCCCACCGACGGCGTACCACACTTCCTGGTAGGCAAAGGTCAAGGCCTCTTGGAGAAAGCGACTGATGTCGAAGGTGCCCGAGTCACTGAGGCCGTGGGCCTTGGTAACATGCTGCCGGCATCGCACGTACGCACCCACAACCCAGAGGAACGACCTGGTGGCTTGGATCGCCAAGTTGGCAGTCAGCCAGTCGAGGTAGGAGCGAAGCCCCCCCGCGTGGGCATCTGTATTGGCCCCCGGTTCCTCGGCGAAGACGCGGATGAGGCCGACGACCATTGCATTCAGGCGGAGGGTCCCAATGGAGATCTCTTGCTTGACCAGTTCGAAGGCTGGCGGGATTGGCATCGTCCGATCGATGCTGAGCGGCGAGACTTTTCGGAGATTGTACCAGGTGCCGTTGCTCTCGTCGTGTTTAAAGTACAAGCCCCAGCTGAACTCTTCATTTTCGAAGCCGTGGGCACATTCGAGCTCGTAGTTTGTGACGTCGAAATTCGGGGGAAGATGGGTAGGATATGGAAGGGTGCTTGGTCTTTGGTATGCGAGTAGAGGTGGGATAGAAATGGTGATGTACAGGGTGCCAGATCGCTGATTGTTAATAATGGAGGACGCCATCCTTATGAGTAGCCAGATGGGAATTTGCTGCTCTAGGTGGCCATGGGATTCCTAGAGTTGGTTGGAGTATCTTCGCCTGAGAGCGCCTCGAATGTTTTGGCTGCTTGTGTTGGGGGCTTGCTAGGGAGCACTTGCCTTCCTCTGCGGGTTCTGCTTGCACTCTAAACTAGTGTTAAATATTGTGCACAAATAAGATACACACTTGCGTTTATTGGGCGAGAGAGGGAAGGAAGGAAAGAAAAGCCGTCGAGGCTCTAGAGTTGGTCATGGCGGGCATCGCACCACAACACCGCCGACGGCTGCAAGCACCCGAGAGCCAGTTTTCATCTTCATGGAAGCCACTTGGTTTTGCTATCACAACGGTGTGTTCATAATTCAAGCCAATGTTGTTCAATAGTCAGAAGAACTTCACAATCTCTCTGGCCGTGTTGCCTCCCCGTCTGGACAATTTCTGCATATTGTTGCGCAGGTGTTCAGTAAAGAACAAGCAGTTCACTGTATACTCAAAGGCTTCTCAGGCATCACCTTAACAATAGCATTCGTTTATGGTTAATATCAAACTCACTCCCTTTACAGGAGCCCATTATATCCATATGTTCGTATAATACACCCTCTTCTGTGGTCAAAGCTGAGGTTCTTCAAATAGAGGCGACCCAGTGATGTCTGTTCCCGCAGTGGAACCATGGCAACCCAGCCCATACGTTAAACAAGGCTTGGGAGATGCGTCATTCATGCCTGGAAGGAGTAGAATATCCTAGTCTCTTAAGATATTACATGAAGTGACTGGGAACGTCTCCGATGTTTCATGCTATGCATGAGACGAAGGACGCTGCTTGGCAGATTGTAGCTAACTCTATATGGACTTCAGACAGCTAGCCATCCTAAAGCAAGGGTGCACAGAGGAAAATATTTGAAGAAGAGTGTCGGACGAAACAACACGTGATGGCGGGTCTCTCACCTCGGTGCAACGACATGCCGAGAAGCGCGGAGTGCAAGGAACAGCTCCCTAGCACAACGCGGCCCAGTAGAAGGAGAGCATTTCCAGCTGTCTAAATTCCCATCCCAGACGTGTCCCCAAGGTGCAGTTGGCGCGAAAGAGCAATCCTTGCACGCTGAGGCTGGTTGTCTTGTGAGTGATCGGCCCGACAAACCACGAGTGAGGGGCATTTTGCGGGGTACAAGCCATCACCTTCTTCAATCGAGTGATGATCAGGTTTGTGTGAAATGAGACGGAAGTCAACGGCTGCCTGCGAAACGTACTGATTTAACCTCAGAAATTCTACATCCCTTTTCTAAGCAGCATTGTTAAAGCCATATCCGAAGCAAACAACCATGGCAGGGTCTGTGCCTGTAGCAAAGGCGCTGGCCGACATCTACCCCCCAACTGCTCTGCCAACGCAGCTGCCACGGTGGAATGATCTTCTCCAGGGCTTCGAGAAGAAGTATGGCTACCGAGCTTCCAATGTCGCGCGCTCCCCCGGCCGCGTCAATATCATCGGCGAGCACATCGACTACTCCCTCTACGCGGTCCTGCCCATGGCCATTACGGCAGACTGCCTCCTCGCCTTCTCTGCCAAGCCGTCCAGCTCGCCAGAGAGCTTCCATATCCGCATCGCGAACGTGGACGATGCCAAATTCCCCGCCAGAGAGTTTACATTACCGGCCGACGGCGGGTTTGAGATCGACGCGACGGTGTTTGAATGGAGCAATTACTTCAAGAGTGGGCTGCGGGGCGCACTGGAACTACTGAGGAAAAAACGAGGTACGGATGTGAAGCTTCACGATATCGATTTGCTCATGGATGGGACCGTCCCCATTGGAGGTGGACTGAGCTCGAGTGCTGCATTTGTGACATCCAGTGCGCTCACCGTCCTGCTGGCCAACGGTGAGGAGAGCGTGGACAAGAAGGAGCTAACAGAGCTCGCCATTGTGAGCGAGCGTGCTGTTGGTGTCAACTCTGGAGGGTAAGCATCACGATGAGACGGTATCAGAACTTCAACTTGACACGGGACTGACTCTCCTCGCAGCATGGACCAATCAGCCTCTGTACTTTCTGAGCAAGGCTCTGCCTTGCTCGTGTCTTTCAGCCCCAGCCTCGAAGCAAAGCCCATCAAGTTCCCACCTACGCACCCCGAGCTCTGCTTCCTCGTGGCTCAATCCTTCGTCACATCGAACAAGCAAGTCACGGGTCCGGTAAATTACAATCTCCGCGTAGTCGAGGTCAGCATCGCGGCCGCCTACTTGAACGCCGTGCTCAACCCCCCAGGCACGCCGCTCCCCGAAGATGCTGGACCACTTGGCATCAGCCTCCACGGGTTCCACGATAACTACTTTTACCACCAGACCGCGTCCGACCTTTCTGCGCCGAAGAGCATCAGCAAGGAGGAGGAGCTGAACAGGCTGATCGCTGTGGTCAAGGAGACCCTGACGCAGGAGGAGGGATACACGCGGGAGGAGGTCGCCAAGGTCCTGGGCATCAGCGTCGCGGACCTCGAGAAGCGGTTCATGTCGAAGCTGCCGGTGCGGGCGGAGCGCTTCAAGCTGCGCCAGCGCGCGCTCCACGTCTTCTCGGAGGCGCTCCGCGTGCTCCAGTTCCTCGCGGTGCTGGGCCGGTCGGTCGAGCCCGGGGCGACGGACACGACGGCCTTCAACCAGGAGCTGGGGAGGCTCATGAACGAGTCGCAGGATTCGAGCAGGGTCCTGTACGAAAACAGCTGTGCGGAGCTGGACCAAATCTGCGAGATCGGGCGTGGAGCCGGGGCGTACGCCAGCCGACTGACGGGGGCCGGATGGGGTGGATGCACGGTACACCTGGTGCCGGCAGATAGAGTTGCGAATGTGGAGGAGGCCCTGGAGCGCGAGTACTATTCCAAGAGGGAGCTGTCGGGCGAGCAGAAGGAGCAGGCGGTCGTGGTGAGCAGGCCTGGCCACGGGAGCGCCGTCTACGTCGTCCAAGATAAGGTGGTGTAATGCATGATTTCCACGTCTTGGCCCTGTTGCCCAGGAGAGCAGGTGAGGCGGATGTGCCTAAGCTAGAGGAGGAAAGTCAAAAGGGGGCTGGAGTTACCCAAGCGGTTGTGTCTATCTCTTTGCTATCTAGAGAATTTATCATCAGCATCAATCATCCCAAGGCTAGGGCCACGGAGCATCCAGCGACAGCCCTGTTTGCTTTGAGCTAAACACCATAGCCAGCCCTCCGGGGCTCCGAGTATCGATGAGTCTAGCCCGTAGAGCGCGCCATGGGCGAGCTATTCGCGATTACTATCTACCAACCTTGCTTGACTGGGCTGCGCTGCTTATCATCCCTTGCTCCATATTCCACCAACCTTATCGCCAAGATGGGAATGACTTGACGTGCACCACCCAGTCGCCGGGCCCATCTCCGTCCCCTGTAGTGCATCCTGGCATCCAGTGCAGACAGTCAAGTCCCGGATTGCCTCCCCAACACCAATTGTCCAGCCACGATGGTGAGCGAGGATCAGGGGACGAAGAACAACGGCCTCATCATTGCGGTCAGCGAGCACGCAAGAAAGCCGGTGTGGCAGGAATGGGAGTCAAAGGGGATTCAGGGGGGTGAGGCGAGGTGAGGTGAGGTTCCACCCTCCCCTCCTTTTCCCATCTGCTCTGTGACGATGGGCAGCCTGTGGCGTCTTGCTCTTATCAGCACGCTCAGCCCAGCCCGCTGTTGGCCAGGAATGCTGGTCCAGCCCGCGAGCAGAAAGGCTTATTCGAGGTGATTACTCCGTAATTCATGACTGATTGGCATTGCAGGTCCGGGAGGGTGGTGGTATTGTCCGACAGAAAGGCCGACATTGCTGTATTTCTCGCAGCGCTTCTTTTCTTTTTCTGCATGGCGGTGATGGTGCCTTCAATTACCTAGTACCTACATACACCCCCGAGCTGCTCGCTACTGGCGGTGTGCGATGCTCTCTGGAGAGACCTGCCGGGTGCTAAAAGGCCTTATCAACTACTGATACACCCCTCAAGTACCGAGACTCATTCGCTGGTGACACGCACATGCATCAGATGGTTATACCAACGACCTGCGAGGTAGCAAGATCCCAGACTCCGCGTAGCAATCAACGGTGCCGTGGTTGTACTTTCTACATCTGCGAGAAGAGAGAATGTACACGTACCCGACATTTGGCTCTCGCATGCATGCCTCTTCGAGGGTTGTGTTTTCTTTTAGATAATAGATATATGCCGGTGCCTTAGCCTGGATGCCCAGGTATGCACATTGTCGCCCAGGTACATACTCGTGACACTCTATAGTGGACCTGGACCGCCCATGCTTGGATTCTCTCGTCTCTCTCAGACACAAATGTGTTTATATTACCACATCTTGTATCAGAATCACCGCCGGTCCAGCGGCCATCTCGAACCCGGTTGGGCCCCTGCAAACCCGGATGCACTCGGCCTCGGTGCTGAATCGTGTGTCATGGAAATCACGGCCCAGCTAATAGAGCGACTAATAGAGAGCTACGTGAGTAAGCACAAAGACTAATGGTGTCGGCACGATCCCAGAAAACGTGGGGGGGGACGAATCCGATACGTAAGGCGGTGCGGTACTACCGCTGTACCTGTCTATCGGCCCAAGCCATTGCGCTGGAGAATGCCACCGTCCTATCGCTGCATCCGGCCTCCCATTGGTCCAGGCCCACCTTCTTTCCGCGACGCACAGGACCATTTTAGATACCGGGTGTTCTGGAGTCGCAGTCTCTGGGGGCTTTGTCTGATATGTAGTCAACTCGTTTGATAAGGACTGGACAGCCGAGGGCTGATCGGTTGGTAACGCAGTGTGCTTAGCTCAAGATGTACCTACTCATGTACCATAGTCGGGTACTTGCGTAATCAGCCACCATCTAACCGCCATGCCGATCCTCAGTCGACATCTCACCTTCGAGGTCGATGGGATATCCCGTGTTCCTGATCGTGCGCCCGCACATCGCTGTCAACGAATGCAGGCGGCAAGCACAAGCACAGCCAGAATCCGGGGTAGGAAATACGACTGAGCAGCAAAAAGTGGGAAGACGGCATGCCCGAGCATTGCGTGGAAACGGGTACCTGTCTGTGAGCTCCAGGGTAGCGATCGGGGACAAGGAATGGCATTTATCGCGAGCAGCGTCACAGCGCTCTGGCCCCTATAAAAATCATTACGTAGTGGCGCTGACATGCACCTTACGAGAAACCCACACAAATCAATTAGCCCAGTGGCCGATGTACCGCCTACATGGACCGGCACTGGTCCCATTAATCAGACCCTGTAACTTAACTCGTGAACACTGCCCCATGCGACAGAGATAAGGAACTTGGCCTCCACTTGTGGCATCAACCCGCCCATCTCCAGCCAGTCCAAGCGCAGCCAGTGGCTCTTACCCCAGCGGCACCCCTTCGATGGGCCGAGATACGATGGAGCCTTGCCAACATCATCTCATTCCTCTATCAGATACCTAATGCCTCGAACAGCGCCTCCGGGCAGCATTGTCCTCGCCCGTCGTTGCCGTGATTGTCGCAACTCTGCTTCGTCCTCTCTGGCCTCTGCTTCTGCTGTCCCCATGACCACCGAACCGTTGGCTTGCTGCTCGACTCATTCCTCTCCTCACCCTCCCACACACACGCTCTCACACACACTCTAAATTCCGCTATCAATCGACCCCTGCGCCCTGTGGTTTGGGGAAGCCTATGCCCCTTCCAGACGATTCTCCCCGCCGATACACGATATATTCACTGGCTCCTGGTAATTATTGGTGATTTTCTGGGGGCCCAATCGTGCCCCCCCTTCGCCCAAAAAAAAGCCACACCTCTCTGCCAGCCTTGCACGCCGCCTACCGTTGTTTCAAATCTTTCATTCCTTTCTCTTTCCTTTTCTTCTATTCTTCCTTCATCGCATTGCTTCTCCCAGTTTCCCTCTCCGCGGAGGCTTTGGCCAGCTCCAAAGCTTACCGGTTCTGTGGAAACGGCTGTCAGGCAGCTGCGCACGTCCATTTACACCAATCCGCCCACTGGTATTACGCAGGCCCTCCCTCTGTGAGGCAGCCACCCGCAAGAGCCGGTCAATTGGGCCATCTCCCATCCCAAACGTCGTGACCATTGCGCCCCAACGGTATTTTGAATGTCTCTCAATACGTTGGCGCCCGATCCCTGGGCCGACGCTGCCCACGATGGCGCCGTTCCACAGCATCACCGGAACCCAGGCCCGGCGCAACCGCAGCACCAGCAGATGCCGCAACAGCAACCACCGCCGTCTGACACCTCTTCCATTTCATCTTCCTCGCCGCCTGCCTCGGCGTCGCACGATGACCAGCTGGACCGGCAGATGCTCCGGCATCTCATGAAGAAGTACACCGCAGAAGGCCTGACGCGGCTCATGCAGGAAGAGACGTCGTCCCCGATATTAGCAGGTATGTACAGCATCTGTTTCCCTCGCATCTCCCTTATCATGGGCGTTTCCTGGCACCGTCTGGCAGTAGTAGAGCATATGGACCAGTGGCTTGCTCTCGCCTTCACCCCTCGCACTATCCTTTGTGGCTTACCGAAGATTGTCGGCCTTGATCCCTCCCGTCACATCACATTTGTCACCATCTCTTGTTCCAAAGCGGGCTCCCTCCGCTAACATCGGCGTCGTCACTGCAGGTCACGATGGCGCATCAATCCTCACTAATAGCACCTATTCTTCAGTCAAATCCGAAGACTCGTCGAGTATTTTCGATTCGGCCAGCAGCACGCGCGCCTACTCCGATACGTCATCGACACGAGGGAGTATCATCTCCAACGTTTCCGCCCGAACCGCCAAGTTCCTGAGCCGAAAGCACAACGGTAGCAGCACCTCTCTACCGCAGCCATTGCCGCACTCACCCACTCAACTGTCAAACCTATCGGCTTCAACGTCGCAAGTGGATTCCATCGATGGTGGGGCAGCCCGATCGAGTGAAGCTGGGGTTGCAGCGACCAATGGAGGAGCAAAGCAGCGCGGGACGTTCATGTGCGGTTTCTGTAAAGAGGAAGGCGTGCAGAAGACTTGCACACGGAAGAACGATCTGAAGCGTCATATGGAGGATTTCCACAATACCAATGCCCAGTGGTTCTGCCGTCACCGTGGGTGTAATATGGTGTTTGACTGGCAGACGGTGTACAAGACACATCTCAAGCAGGCGCATGGCGGATCGCGGACAAATCTGGATGATTCCAAGGTTACGTTATGCCCCCAGACTGTCTTCGCCTGTGGATTTGAGACATGCACAGAGGTATTTGAGGCTGCGGCAGACCAAGATGCGGAGGGTACATTCAAGGAGTACGTCGCACATGTGGTGAAGCATCTCGACGACGGAGCCACCAGTGGGGAGTGGACATATTCAACAAGAATGCGTAATTTACTACGGCAAAGCGGCGTCATCGAGACATGGGTGCGATGTGCCTGGCCAGAGGAGGAGAGGAACAAACTGTTCTGGGAGCCTCAAACAAGTGGTGTTCTCAGGAAACGTCTTGAGACCAGGCACCTGGGCGATCTGAATCTTCTAATACAATATGCAATTGCTCTGGGAACCGATCCAGCTAGCGAGAGGGACTTTCAGGATACTTTCCCAACCTTGACCAAGGATGAATGCCGCATGCATATTCCTGGACATACATCTCGTCCTCGTTCATCACAGTCCACTATGTCTGATCCGGACCAGTTCCAGTTCAGGATATCCAGGGGCGCACCCCCAAACCCCCAACTGGCCAACTACTATGCCTCGCAGCGCCGAGCCTTTTCTACACGGGCGCCGGTGAGGTCTGGCCGATCAGCTCGGCCTCCAGTGCACACTCTACCCAGCAGCTCGCAGCAAGCATTCCGGGGACATCAGAACGCTGCGATGTTCGACCCAAATACCTACTATAACTCACAAGCTCACCAACAAGCAATCCAGCAACGGCAACAGCAACAATTTTCTATGATGCCGCCGCCCCAGGATAACGGCATCATCGCGGATGACCTGAGGAGTCTTCACTCCATGGCTAGCAGTACTTCGAGCACAGATATCGACATGGCAGATGCGTCGATTCTCATGAGCCAGCAGCCGGAATATCCAGATCCGTACGCTCCCTCTGAAATGGGCAATCACGCACCTCCAGATGGCTGTGGTCCTGGCGGCATGAAATTCGACCAGCGTAACCAGTATGGGGACTATGACGTTCGAAACGGATATTAAACCGTAATGGAAACGTCCTGCTGGTTTACAAAGAACAATGAACGGCCATTTATTGGGAAGTCATTTCCCCTGGCTGACATGTGCACAATCGAGATGTTGAGTCATTGAGACCACATTCAATTGCAGTATCTTTACCATTCTAAGATTCGAGGAGCTTGCACTAGATCCAATGCCGGGCCGTGTTTGAACTGCATGTTTGGCGGCACTTTGTGTTTTGGATTTTGTCCGCTCTCCTCTACTCAAAAAAAGGTGTTACATGTACGAAGCTACATCTTGTCCTATTTGTGTTTCTTTTGTGTTGATGGGTTTCTCGTGGGATCCTGTGGAATTAGATATTATTATACCCCGGCGTCGAGACGAGACGCTTTCTTTTCTTTTTTCGGCATTGTGCGGCACATTGGAGGCGACCCTCTGCTGGACGGATCTGAGGACGGACAGCAGATTGGCGCGGATGAGGGGCGCGGATCGAGCACTTGATCATGATCCCAACAGCGATGGCTAGGGGGAGTCCATGGCGATGGTTACCCTTACACATGGCCGTCTCGGTTAAGATCCCGGCATGGAAAAGGTCTTGTTTTTGGTTCATTAGGAAGGGAGGGGGGGGGGGGGGGCGGTTTCCAGGGATACTTTTCTCGGGACCGGTGTTTGATTTGGGATCTTACTTTTATGATATAAACATATATGGAGCATCTGGGATCGTGTGGGTAACAATTACGACAAGGCAAGGATTCAGGAAGGGCTTCTCCTTAGATTCGGGAACGTACTCGTGGGTGAGAGTAGGGGCCTACGGATCTGATTTGTCCATAGGGATGAGACATGGTTTCACAATACATCAGAGAGACGATGACTGTTTCAAAACCCATTTTGTCCCCCCTCCAATCCTTGAACACGTACCTTGCTGACTGGACCTGTGTGTGTAAGAGAGAGAGAGAGAGTGTGTGTGCGTGTGCCACAGAAGCAATTTCCCGACTGGCTGTGGCTGGGCGCGTGACAGCGTGAACGGTTGTGTGTCAAGTCTGTTTCTGACAGCTTTCGGAACCGAGAGCTAAATTAAGAAACGTTGAAGAAAAAAAAAACCGGCTAGGCACATGGCCAAAAGGAACCAACAGAAAAAAAAAAGATCAAAATAATTGAGAGAAACAGGAAAAAGAAAAAATTCTCCCACGATGCACACGCCCCCCTTCACCCCCCGTTACAACGACGTGATTGCCAATTTCTGCACTTACCAGGACGAGTTTCCTGTCTCTCTTCTCATTTCGGGTTTCGTCTGATTGATTGAGCCGCACGGACGCTCTCTCGGTCTGGGAGCCGGCGCTTACAGAGAGAAAACAAAGAAATCCCCAAGTCTTATAATAGCCAGGATCCTTCAACAACGGCTGGATATACCTCGGGGCGCTTATTGTATTAGAGTCCCTGGCGGATGGATGATGAGGCCAGCCCGACGGGTTCATCTTTCCGCTTCCTGTATGAAATACTACATATGTGTACAGGGCCAGCTTTCTGACAGGGCTGTCCCCTACATGATCAGGCAGCGGCGTGAAAGAAGGCGAGGGGCTAGGGCTTTAAAATTTTTCCAACGGCTTTTTGAGTTTTGATCCTGATGGGGACGAAAGGTTGAGAAGGTGCACGAACGGTTGGGGAAAGTAATAAACAGGTCCCTCAGCGAACTGTCTAGTGGTCGCCCGTGCTGTGGCCTTTGAGATGGTTCTGGGCTGTAGGGCTAGCTCAATTTCGCGCTGGCGTTGTTTACCGCTGGCTTGGTTTATTATTATTGTGTGTACGTGGAGGATCTGGTGGTGTGTGTGTGAGGGACCAACAGAGTTGACAGCGGGCTGCTGGTTGTTGGTGCCCGGCTCGCTTCCCACGAAGGAGGGAGGGGGATGGAGAGATGGATGCGAGGGTACCGCTGTCAAGCTGAGATGCGAGCACGTCCGTGATCCTTTGAGCAGACCCAGGCGGGCCGGGATGGCAGAGGATTCTGGGCTTCTTCTCAGCCTCAAGACCCGTCCCTTTTTCCCTTGGTCCCTTTTGAATTGGGCTTGTCTGGCTAAGGGAGACGCTACTGATCTGACAAGAGTCCGAACCCCGTGGAGTTTGATGAGTGAGGCGGTGATCTAGAAAGGCCTAGATGAGGGAGATTATCGAGTGAGCAACTGGGCGATGGATTGATTGTTGTCGTTGACGTGTTGTTTTGTCAGGGGTACTGACAATATGTACGTGCAGGGCCCAGTGCAGCTCGTAATGAAAGATTACATGGCACTGACCGTAAGCAGCTGCCGCTGCTCTGATCGTGAGTTAATCTGGTCACATTTGGGTTTCCGTGCCGTGGGTGATATTTTTACACGAGCAGGATGTTCACTGGGGTCTCACAAAAGAGGCCCTGTGTAGATCTCGAGCGGGTGCTGGAGACGGTGAGTCCACCCATGATGCTTGTCCGAGAGGATGGGAGAACAACTTGTTTCACGTCTCTTGCAGCCAACGGACCGAAAGGGCCGAGTAGTTAAACCATCGACTCTTGGGAATGCAGCTAAGACGGGCGCGAGTATGAGCAGATGCCTCGGACTGCCCTTTGCGTGAAACCTCACAGACGAGTGGGCTGGAGCTCTCTCGCTTGGTGTTACTATGTTGGTGCAGATATCTGTGGTTTTTTTTTCTTCCTGCGGAAACGCCCGTGTGATCCCCAGGGGAGATCGGAGGGATGTGTGGCCGTTTCAGATATTGGTTCCGCCTTTCGGTCTCCCTTTCTGGTGTTAAGATGGGAAACTAGGCGAGGTGGGGGCCCTTGGTGACCTATTTTTGGGTGCAAGCGGGCAATACTCGTACATGGCTAGGCCTATAACAATCGTAGTGGCTGGGCCGGGCAAATGTTTGTGGCCAGGGAGTCCTAGAAGCGCTAGATTTGTTCTTTTATGGCTGCCGGCTACCTGGATGGTGCCAGCGGCCCACCGCTAGCAGGCAAGTGGAGTGGCCGGAGATCATGTTTGTTGAAAAATCAGGTCATATTTCGCGATCGGTTTGGTGGCTGAAGTGGATATTCGGTGATAAAGATTGGGCAGGCTCGCACTATTGTGGTGGTGGTGGACTTGGATTGGAGGTTATGGCGTTCGGCCGAATATGTGAAGTCATCATTGAGCCCAGCCAGCCACATTTCATGCGGGTGGATTTGCGGATTGGCTTCGCCCCATGACGGATCAAAAAGCCCAGACCCAGGCACACACTCACACGCATACCCTGGGTTGCTGGTGCTCTGTGCGTGAGCCGTTTGCTGCTACGGGGACGGATAGACTGATCTGCGGAGTCGCTTCCTTCCTGCGTGAAATGATTACAACAGTAGTGACATCCCGGTAACAGCCTGTGTCAGATTGTTCCTGTCGACATAGGGATGGTGTATGATGGGATTGATGGAGATGCTTGTGCAGTGGCACCCGGGGAAAGAAAGGATGACCTTCCGGGGGGACGGAAAGATGATCGACGACTTCATACAGGCTTTCCCCTTGAGCGAGATAGGCGCCCAAGGTGAACGCGAGTCAGCATGGCCATGATGAAATCCATTAGCCGGGGGATGCCTACCTTGTTGACATTTGGTGGAAGCCAGAATCGGGACACGAGCCAGGTTGAGGCAAGTGGATGAAGGTCTAGCTTGTGCAGACTGGGACGTTGGGCTTGGTCCAGATTGGATGGCGGCGTGCACTGTTCTGTATGCAGTTATCCCATGCGCGTATCTCTATCCCGCGTTCTCCACGGCACAGACATCACTCGGGACGCCGGCCGAACTGGAACCAGAACTTAGGTCGGTGGGATGAGGTCAGGACAGGTTCGAGCCTCGAACCTAGCGCCACCTAGGCTGCCTTGGGCTGTTTCATTTTGAGTTGAGGCTCTGGCTAGAGTTTTCTTTTGGCTTGGTGGGGAGGCTATACTGATTGCACTGGACCATCTGAGCGGCGTGATGCTGCTTCGATGGCTTGCACTGGCCGTTACGAGCGCAATTTTGATGAAGAAAGAGAGGACCTAGGTACGTTATCTCATTACGAAAGGTACGTAACTGGGCGATCCGTCGGCAGCCACGTGGCGGGGACAGGCGACAGGGGGCGCCCAATCAGCAGGGGCATTGAATAAGGATCCCTGACGGCCGCTCCTGGTTGGCTGCTAGTTTAAATTGTGAAACGATAGAGCCAAAGGGAAGGAGGGACCGGCCAGGCCAGACTGGACAGACGCGCGTGTTCAGGGTAGCACTGGGGAGTGGAGGTTGCGGGGAGAGTCGCAGGACACACACACATCCCATCCACAGAGAGCCAAGGAGGGGAGGGGAGAATGGTACGGTTTCTATCTGCGGAAGCACCTGTTGGTCGGTTGCACAGTCGCACGAATGCATGCTTGTGCATCGTAGGATGGACTGCTGGTGCAGACGGGCAAGGGCGCCATTGCCGACAATAGCACATGCAACGCAGACCAAAGCGGGTAAACCCAGCATGAACCATGGGCAATATTTCCCAGCCTCACATCGGTCTGCATTTGGGTGTGTGACCATGGCCAAGGCTGCCTCGGGGTCTATCAAAGCCAAGAATTCCCAAGATTGGATGATGATGCTCTTGCATTGAATGGCATGCCACCTGCAGCGGCATCTTCGGGACAGGAACAATATCGAAGGAGACAGGGTACATGGTGTACGTGTCTATCTCGGGCTGCGAACTACCTGTTAGTGGACGAGCACGGATGGCGAGATGGGCGGGTAGGCAGCTAGGACCGTCATCAACCGTTCATTGCGACCCATCTTGGTGCTATCTGTGCTGCCTTGGCCCGGCCTTTCCTGTCACGGCCTCCCTCATGCTGCCTGTCCCCGGGTTCCGGCCGTGTCGAGATGCGTACGTTGGGTTGGGCTGAGGACGGCCCCCAGCCGGGGTAGAATGGTGCCATGTCAAGACGATGGCTCCGAACTGCGTAAATTGTCTGTGGCTACGGCTCCGTGCTAACAACGGTAGAAGAGCGCTAGAACAAGACGAGCAAGGGTTGGGGATGCGCATGATCTCATGGCTCATTTCCAGGACAGCAAGTTGCTCTGGTCTGTTGACAATAGTTGGTGTGCGTGTAAGTGTGTGTGTGGTATTCTGAGGCGGTCAGAAGTAATGGGGGGATGGTTAACTTCAGGTAGCGTAGTGTTGAGAGACATGCCAATACCAAGGATACGACATGGCGTTTAGTACATACATGCATATGCTACTTTATCTCCATCTGAGGGCATCTCAATGACATCCTCGCTCATCTCGACTTCGAAGAACACCAGAGAACGGGACAAAAAAAAGTATTTTGGTCCCCACCAAATGTCGAAACCAAGCTAAAACCCGACCACAAGATCGAGAAAAAAAATCCCAAAAAATCCGAGCCAAGCCAGCAGAAGAGAAAAAAAGCAAAAAAAGCAATCATCAGCCAGGGGACTCTCCATTCTCATTTCGGCTGAAACAGGGCATGTGGTGGTGGGTGGGGCGTGTGCATTTTTAGACTCTTGCTGTTCTGGTCTGCCCCTTTTCACGCTTGTCTTGTTTGGGGCTCACCAGGCTGCGAGAGCTTTCTGCTTTGGTCACACGATGCCAATAAGATTTTCCCTTTGAGCACATTGAGAATGGGCAGCTGTGGAAACTGTGGCTCTCTGCTCATTTCACGCACATCATCATGGGTGGACTCGGGACGGCACAGTGGAGAGAGCGAGAGAGACTGCGAGAGTTACATGCTGTCATAGCGGCAGCTCTTAGGTCGTATCTGCTACCTCTGGGCTAGCACCACTAGTGGGAGTTGGGTAGGTGGTGATAGCCCTCAGTACTAGCAACGGCGCTATTCTAGAAGGCTTGTAGAAAGTTGGGATCGTCTGGACGCTCGGCCGCCGTGGCTTGCTGTCGGCAGCGAGGCGTGTCGTCGTAATTAGAATATGGCTTTGATTGTACATCACACTGGTAATTAGCAATCATCTGTGGATGGCGCTCTCTGCGACCGGCGTGTGCGTTGCCTATCCTGGGATAGGGCCACAACGGTAATCTGCGGGCTGCTGTGTGGCTTGCTCGTCGTTTGATTTCCATGCTGCAGCAACGCGGACTCGCGACGGCCAGGCTCGGCAGGCTACCTGATCTGCAGGTATTCGCAACCATGATGACTTGCGGCTGTTGGTCACAGATGCCTTGGGTGTTGCTATTTCTGGAGCTGCGAGCCATCAGCCCGCCCAATTATCATCTTATATGTCGGCACAATGAGGTAAGTGTGCTGTCGATGGCACGTCGCAACTGAGTTCAGGTGAGGTGGCTACGGTGATCTCTGCCGACGTTGCATTCTGCCAAAGTACCTCGTTTATGGCAATGGGTTCTGGATGTGTCTGTTTCCTTGCTCGGTCCCGGGGCTGACGGGCTCCTCCTTTCTGTCCACCACCTCCTGCATCAATGCCGCCGCAGTTACAGCATCTACCAAACCACAGTTGTGGCTAGCTTGCAGCCCAACGGCCATTCACACCAGACCTGCGCGACTAGCAGCAGCACCTAGAGCCCGGCATGCAGCAGCAGTATGCACTCCTACGGCGTAAATGCACTGGTGCGTTAGGCGCGGGGCTGCAGGGAGCAGGATACAGGCAGTGGCTCAGGGAGTACATGGTACAGACCACGCTTGTCCACGAGTAACGCGGCCTGGTGGTGCACACACTTGCACGCACACTCACACACACATGATGCAGACTGCAGTGAGCATTGGCAGCGTGTCTGATTTCCTGAAACGAGGTGCCTCTCACGCTACTGGCTGCCCATCCACCCCTTGGATCAGGTACAGGGACAAGGCTCCAGGGCCGCAGCTTTAGTCCTTTATCCTGGCCCCACTCTGCTCCGCTGCTGGTGCGGCGCGGTACGTACCTGCGGCACCTCTCCTGCACCTCCTGCACCGGGCGCCTGTACCTGTACCTGACCTGTCAAGATTATGGAGAGCCAGGCCCAGGGGGCCAGATGCTCAGCATTAGCAGGTACCTACCTTAGGCCGGACCTGCCTCTCCACTAAAAAAAGTCCGTTTGGGATACGGCCCAGCTTCATCCCCACCTCCTGGCCCACCCCTTGACCGTCCCTCTTTCATTCAACACCACCTTGACCGGGTGGGCCCTCCCTGGTAGGGCCAATGCCATGGTCAAGGACATGGTCATGACATCCTTGCCTTGGCGTCGCTCGCCCAGAATGGGGCCATCGACGATGGGGTTGCTGCGCACCAGCATCGTCGTGCTCCCAGTCATTTATCAGGCATGAACCCCTTCCTTGAAGCCTTCTAGAAGGCCTCACATCCCTTCGTTCTTATTATCCCCCCCTCCCGCTATCCATCCCTCGTACCTGAAACCGGGTCTTGTCACTCTTTCTTTACTCTCTTGCAATAGCAACTCGGACCTCGACTCCTTCTAACGGCTTCACGAAACGATACGCACTCACTCGCGGGTCGGTGGGCAACATACGAAACTACCTAATACAACCATAGCATAAGCATTGCTACCAATAGAACACAACGACGCTCTCACGCTCAACGAAGAAAAAGAAAAAGAAACTCGAGACAAGTCTCATCATCTCCCGCCACCCGAATCTAGATCGATCTTTCGAGCAAGGATATTCCGTCTGATCTCGTACTTTTCGACGAAAGCTTAGCGTCCGCAAACCTGACACAGCACCGGATTTTCTTGTCGTCTTGTCTCGTCACCATCGAGGCAGCAAGGAGCCCGGCATGTTCTCTTTGAATGCGCCCATAGCCGATGATTCCGTCATCCGGCCAATTGGCGATGATGACCAGCGCCTGCTACTGGGACTCGTTCACAAGTATGGTCTTTCAAGCCTGATGTGCGCCCTGACTGGGCTTGGTGAATCATGTATGTGGGATTCTGACCATCGAGAGCCTTGAATTCGCCCGACTAATCTACAGCACAGCACGAAACTCGACAGTGTCGGCCACCACCTTGCTAAGCAACACCAGCGCCCCTTCCTTGGTGTGGACGGCCTCAGATGCCGCATCCATTCGAACACAGTCCACCCGTGGAGAATTGGCTGGTGATGTCGCCTCTATTCACGATTCAGAGCTGGGAAAGCCTTACCTCCCTGAGCGACAGTCGTGGCTCGAGTCGCCTTGCGCCATCACATCTCCCCATGTCCAAGATGCCAACGTTGCTATGCCCGCCTCCCCTCGCCTCCACATCTCCACCCTCAAGAAGTATCAGTGCCCCATGTGCTTCCTTGACCGCAACCTGGTCGAATTCGGCCGCAAGAGCGACTTCAAGAAGCATCTCAACAACTTCCACGGTACCGACGTCGTCTGGATTTGCCGATCCAAGGGTTGCCATCTGTCATTCGCTACCGAACGCGCCTATAGTACCCATGCCAAGGAGACGCACAGGATGGAGGCCCTTCCTAGCAGTGCTGCACGAACAGAGCTTTGCCCCCAGTTGGCCTTTGCATGTGGCTTCAGCAACTGCAAGGACCGCATCTTCGAGGCCACCACCAAAGACGATGCTGCGGCAAGCCGCGACAAGTACTTTGAGCACATTGCAAAGCACTTTGAGGATGATTACGATGTCAACGAGTGGGAGTACCGTGTTCAGATCCACAACTTGATGCGCCAAAACCGTGTCAAGTCGATCTGGAAGTCGTGCATTTGGCCCAAGGAGAAGAGACAGCAGCTGTCTTGGCGTCCTCGATCATCTGGTGACCTGAAGCGAATGCTCGAGTGCCGCCATCTTGGAGAAGACATCTCCCAGCTGGTCCGACTTGCCTACATTCTCGGTACCGCTCCTTTCACCTCTTCCAGGACGCCTCCTCCCAGTGAGATTGATATGCACTTCCAACTTCCTTTCCGTAGCCAGTGCCTCCTCGAGACTGCAGATGTACCAGCCAAGGAGGAGGACGATAACATGCCAACTCTCACCTCTTCCAAGTCCCGTCCCCAGTCTCTCTTCCGACTACCAAGCCGCAAAGGTAGAACCAACAAGACCCCCCGACCATCGACACCTGCTTCCATTGCTGGATCCGACACGCCGATGTCTGGGTCCGACATCACTTCTGCTCCCCACCCTGGCACACCGATTCCCATCCCTCAAGGCCGTACCTCATTCGACGGACCCAAGTTTGCTCCCGATCAGGCTCCTCAACTGCCTAAGCAGATGAACACCCCGGTCAGTATTCACAGCGGATGCGAGACCCCAGTCTCCGGCTCGCCTGCCATGTTCTCCGTTCCTATGCATCACGGCCCTGACGACCAGGCCTACTACTACGGGGCTCAAGCACCCACATCCATGCCTGAGGGCATTGTCTATTCTCCGTACGAGCAGCCTCTGCCGCACCCTCAAGACGCCGGAAGCAGGTACAGCGAGATGATGTTCGGTTGCACACCCCAGAGCCAGAACTCCATGGCTCGCCCCGCCACCCCGGTCCCACACAAGCGACCTGCCTCCTGGGGCCGGGTTACAAGCATGGAAGAGATGCGTCCCAAGAAAAAGCCTTCTACTCCCACTAGTGGACACTATAGGCCCGAGTCACCAATTATTGGCCATGGTGAGCCACTCCCCATGAACCACACTCTGGACAATGTCCCCAATGCCTACGGCGAGATGATCCCGACTTACCACACCCACCCTCCCACCTCTGTACCACCCGAAGAATGGGCCCTGCCCGTGCGAATGGGTACCGAGCCGCAGGGCGGCTTCCAAGACCAGCACCACCACTACGCCCCGGTTCAGCAAGAGGCTGACCCGATGACGTTCTTCTTTGATGACACTGAGGGACGCATGTAATAACACGCCTGGTGCTGGTCGCGAATGACCCCTTTTACATTTCTAAGCGAGCGAGCGAATTACGACCGTTTTCATACATTATCATTTTTAATCACCTACAATTAATAGAAGGACAAAGGAAAGACGAATGCAACATTGGCTGTTGCGCATCACTGCTTTGTGCTTACTGCATCTACCTGAAATGGTTACACGGCTATATACCTACCCTGTTACACTCTCCTTGCCGTCTGGGGCTTACGGTTGAATTTTTTTATTCCCCTTTTTTATTCCCCTTTACATTTCATCATGGTGTCTTTTTGACAGATGCATCTGCTTTTATTTCTTTTCATTTGGATTGGTTTGGAGCCAAATAAGATACCACTTGCGTTTCATGGGCTTATGAGAGTTGAGGAAGAGTGGCGGAAGGAAAAGCATCACAGCGTTTCTTTTGAGCGAGTGAAGAGGAGTAGACAAGGTTTTAGGATGAAAGATTATTCCCCCCATTTTGTGAAATCTGCTTGTTTGTATCGGGATCCCTTGAGTTGGTGGTCCCCTTTTTGTCTGCATTTAAGAAGCGACCGAATGCCCTGGTCATTCACGAAGTTTTTTTCCTTTGTCAAACCTGAGTGGCCACTCCCTGGAAGGAGCTCGAAAATTTTCTGTCCTAGATAGAGCTACATTTATCTAATAAACGAAGATATGAAAGCCGAAAACATATCAAGGAACCAGTGACAATTTCCACCTCTACGTATTTCGCTTTTAGGTTGTGGTGTTGCACTGCCAAGGTTCCAAATAAGATGCTCCCATCCAGAGATAGGACGCGATGCCTGGTTGTGACATGTGATGGATATTCGATTAAGGCAGCAGACAGGCTTCACCGCTTGGGAGGGATGCAATGATGGCCAAGCTACTATGCGGAGAACAGGAGCCTGAGTGGCTGGATCCTGGGGAATCGATGTAAGTAGACAGCCAGAGTCGCATGCAGGATGATTGTTACTCAATATGGAACAGCTCCTAATTTCCCCCTAGCAAGCCGATTGATGTGCCAATTGGTGCCATTGCAGTCGTCTGCATGTCTGCTTTGACTGTTTTGGACGATATAATATGCAGGAGTCGACAAATGATTACATCGGGCTCTGGCCGTCCACCCACATCCATCTTGGGGAGATTACTAGCCCTTCTTACACGGACGCTTATTCTTGACTAGAAGGGGCTAGATTCTGGACCGTTGGAGACCAGCACACAAACCGTTACTGTAAAACGTTGGTGGGCGAAAAAAAATTAACAAAGGCTGGAGGCGAATTTTCACATGCCGGCCTTGGCTGTTTGCTTTGCCTGTGCCAGACGCGATTTCGACGGCATGCACGATGCAACATGTGTATCACTGTGCGGTCTCGGCTATGTGCTATGAGGGGAGGGAGTATGAGGCAATATTGAGCGGCTGAAGCTGGGTGCATGTTGTGTAGTATGCAATGACACGGTTTGGGTCTCCATGTGCATTGGGAAGCGAAGGGGGGGGGGGAGGGCGGAATAAGCAGACGGAGATCTTGCGCAGTAATGCCCCATGAAGATGCGCGTGCATATTTGTTGCGGTAGCGGCTGGCTGTCAGGCGTTCGGGTAATGTACGACCGTCTTACATGTGTAGCCCAGCCATGTGGTGGGAGAGCGATCTCCGGAGGTGAATGAGTCGCAGGGGAGATTGATGAGTCGACGATCGAGTCGAGTCGGAGCCGTGGGGCAGTGCCCAGGGCTTATCTATCTGGGGCGGGCGGACACGCCGGGCTATTGAGTTTCTGGGTTATAAGGGATGGGTGCTCGTGCGATCTGGGTGGGAGATCTAGTTCTGGCCACCGAACTTGGCCGCGGAAGAGATGGGCAGGTTTTCCCGGGTGCGGTGGCGGTCGTTTTGGTGTTGCTTGAGGCTTCACCCACTGACTGCCGGTGCGGCGTTGGAGTGGTGAGTCATGTGTGCTCTTATTGGCTGAGGGGCAGGTTCACAGCCATTCGGAGCAAAGATGGTGTGGACCCTAGAGCTGGGGCTTGACCTGATTGGCAGCACTGGCCGCTGGAGCATGTGCGTATTTTGATGCTAAATGCGCACTTAGGCGGCTGCCCGTGTGTGCATACAGAGATTGGCTGCCGAAGGGGGTGCTCTGTGATGGCCATTGGGGCGGGGTAGACGGTGGTGGTGTGTGGTCGCTGGATGCAGGGTGCGGTCGCTGGAGGGCGCTGTCGCTGGTGCTGGCAGTGGTGGTGGTGGTGGTGAGTAATACCTCGAGTGCTGTTTACCCGTGTCCCTCTTAGCATGGAAGCGAGAACGGCCGTCCCCACAAGAATCGGCCGTCAATTGAATGAAATAATCCAGTCGGGAAGTCCTTGTGGGGTCAGTAGCAACTACTTATCCATTCATCCTTCCACCATATCGCAGATTTCCTCCGCTGCTCCAATATATGCTTGCAGACCTCATCGAGGCTTCTTAATCCATCGGGAGAGTATTCTTCCTCCGCGCGCTTTCCACTTCTCTTCACGACCTGATTGTGTTGCCGCTGTAATTTTTCCTACTCCCCCGCCCGCCACGCTCACCACAGAAATATCCTTCACCATGCTCCGAAGTCGCCCGGCCACCCAGGCCTTGAGAAATCTCAGCCAAACTCGCTCTTTTACCACAAAGACTCGCGCTGCTACCGCTGCCGTCGTCAACTCACAGTCAAAGTCGCCTGCTTCGAAGAGGAATCAGACCACCTCTGCTGCCACGTACGTCGCCCTCTTTGGCCTGCATCTGAGCTCGTTTCTTCTGCGCCGCTGTCGGAGGTGGTGGGCAAATTTCTATGCACCGACCACGCAACACGCGCGCACCAAGGGAGAAGAGAAAGCTGCAATGCCAATTCCCTCACTATGCACTTCGCTCTCGAGGCTCATTTATGCTGACATGGACGAATTGCTCTCCGCAGAAAAACTCGCGATATCCCTAGCCCTGCTTTCCAGGCCGCCGACAAGGACCGAAGCCATGTCCAACCCCTGGTCAACCCCAAAAGTCCTGAGATGGACGAATCGTACGGCACCAATGCTCCCCCTCCTCCGCATCCTCGTATGCGCTTGTGTGGCTGGATGGACTAGTACTGACCTGGGTGGTTTTTCAACAGGTTCATCGGAAAGACTGGTGGCGAAATTTTCCACGAGATGATGTTGAGACATGAGGTGAAGCACGTGTGTATGTTTTCCCCTTTGCCTTTGTTCCCCGCCAACGGTCGTATGACATCCCACTAACCCTGTCCCTTGTATAGTTGGATACCCCGGTGGTGCTATTCTCCCCGTCTTCGATGCCATCTACAACTCAAAACACTTCGAATTCATCCTCCCCAAGCATGAGCAAGGTGCTGGCCACATGGCCGAGGGTTACGCCCGGGCTTCTGGCAAGCCTGGCGTCGTCCTCGTGACATCTGGTCCTGGTGCGACCAACGTGATAACTCCGTGCGTCATCCAGCATTCCGTGAGCTGCATATCCAAGTATTTCATTTTCTAACTCGTCTTCGCAGAATCCAGGACGCCTTCTCTGACGGAATTCCCCTCGTTGTCTTCTCTGGCCAAGTGCCAACCGCTGCTATCGGTTCGGACGGTTTCCAAGAAGCAGATATTGTGGGCATCTCCCGGGCTTGCACCAAGTGGAATGTCATGGTCAAGAACGTTGCAGAGCTGCCTCGCCGCATTAACGAGGCCTTTGAGATCGCCACCTCCGGCCGCCCTGGTCCCGTCCTCGTGGATCTCCCCAAGGATGTCACTGCTGGTGTCCTCCGACGCGCCATTCCCACCGAGGTCGTCCTCCCCGGTGTCCCTAGCCCGGCCAGCCGCGCAGCCATGGAGCTATCTCGCCAGCAGATGCAGGGCTCCTTGAAACGTGTTGCCGACCTTATCAACGTCGCCAAGCAGCCCATCATCTACGCCGGCCACGGTATTGTCCAGTCCGAGGGCGGCCCTGAGCTTCTGAGGGAGCTCGCTGACAAGGCCTCGATCCCCGTCACCACCACCCTGCACGGCCTGGGCGCATTCGACGAGCTTGACGAAAAGGCTCTGCATATGCTTGGTATGCACGGATCGGCCTATGCCAACATGTCTATGCAGAACGCCGATCTCATCATCGCTCTCGGTGCCCGCTTCGATGACCGTGTCACCCTGAACGTTTCCAAGTTCGCTCCTGCCGCCAAGGCTGCTGCTGCTGAGGGCCGTGGAGGCATTGTTCACTTCGAAATCATGCCCAAGAATATCAACAAGGTCGTGCAAGCTACCGAGGCTATCGAGGGTGATGTTGCTACTAACGTCCGAAACCTCATTCCTCTTGTCAACAATAAGTCGATGGAGGACCGAAGCGCTTGGTTCGGCAAGATCAACGGGTGGAAGAAGGAGTATCCCCTGAGTCACTATGAGCGATCCGAGCGTGGTGAATTGATCAAGCCCCAGACCCTGATCGAGGAGCTCAGCAACGTGACTGCTGATCGAAAGGACAAGACCTACATCACCACTGGTGTTGGTCAGCACCAAATGTGGACGGCCCAGCACTTCCGATGGAGACACCCTCGCACCATGATCAGCTCTGGAGGCCTTGGCACCATGGGCTTCGGTCTGCCTTCTGCCATTG
The DNA here is from genome assembly GCA_026958235.1 of Clonostachys rosea. Classification (NCBI taxonomy): domain Eukaryota; kingdom Fungi; phylum Ascomycota; class Sordariomycetes; order Hypocreales; family Bionectriaceae; genus Clonostachys; species Clonostachys rosea. Next base: position 3,078,302 of record CP110205.1, read on the forward strand.
GTGTCAAGGTTGCCAAGCCCGATTCCCTGGTCATCGACATTGACGGTGATGCTTCGTTCAACATGACTCTTACTGAGCTCTCCACTGCAGCTCAGTTCAACATTGGTGTGAAGGTCATTGTGCTGAACAACGAGGAGCAAGGTACGATCACTACCCCCTATCCTAGAGCTCTATCCTAACTTTTTTTTTAGGCATGGTCACTCAGTGGCAGAACCTCTTCTACGAGGATCGCTATGCCCACACCCACCAGGCCAACCCCGACTTCCAGTTGCTTTCCAAAGCCATGGGCGTCCAGTGCCGCAAGATCTCCAAGCCCGAGGAGGTCGTTGAGGCCCTCGAGTGGCTGATCAACACCGACGGTCCCGCCCTTTTGGAGGTCATGACCGACAAGAAGGTCCCTGTCTTGCCCATGGTGCCTGCAGGATCAGGCCTCCACGAGTTCCTCGTCTGGGATGGAGGTACGTCTCAATCCACTTCCCCAACATGACTGCATATTGATAATGTACTCACAACTCTACAGAGAAGGACAAGAAGCGACGCGAGTTGATGCGTGAGAGAACGGGTGGTCTACATGGTTAAAAAAAGTAAAAAAGTTTCTTTTTATGGCGACTGGAGAAATGGAAAAGTGACGAGATTTTACCCCAGTGAGCAAAGTCCTGCCGACGACAAACTCACTCACACATGTCGGAACTGTTATATACCACCTACTTTTGTTTTCTTGCTCCACATTTCCCGATTCGACAACCGGATTCTTTGGCCGAAGAGACTAGGCTCGGTTATCTCACCCATTTTGTCCCATCTTGCATATTGCCTGTCTCTTCCTGTCTGGTAATGACGGCGTTCCTTTATTGATGGTTTAGGAGGGGGATTCTTTTGTGCTATATGAAGTAAAAAAAATGAAAGTCTCTCGTTCCCTCCTACTTGGTGTTTGATCGCTATGACTTTTCAATGTGAATAAGTACGTGGAGGGGAGTAGGGTTGTATTCATGACAATACTTGGGCATACTGGTCGGGCTGTATGGCGGGGTAGTTTATGTCTTACAATCCTCTTGAGGGGGTCAAAATTGCTGTGCTGGGGCGGTTTGGAGGGAGTCCTTGGGAATACGGTAAGGGGGTCGGCTGAATTTGGCCCCCCCCAACTATCCATAGGTGGCTGTCTTTGGGTACTCGGTAGGCTAGGTAGGTAGATACTGTAGCATCTTCGTCACCCTTCAAAATCCAGGTGTTTGAAGCCAACGACATAAACCTGCACTGTAACAGTGGGCAAAGTCAAATGGAAATATAACTTGAGAACGTGCTCTTTCATAGCTGTAGCCTCCTATATGGAAAACTAACGTCATATAGATGGATTCAGAAGCGCTACATGTAGGAAAATCATACCACTCGAGACAGATGAGAAAAGAGTCACTTTGTTTGGCAACTCTTGTAGAGGGTCATAACTGCAATGCTGTGCCGCGATAAGGACGAAGTACGATGGTATGCGAACCACCAGCACAGCAATTTTAACCCGCTCGGAAAAGGTTGCAAGACGCAATGCCACCGTGTTGCGCAGTCTTCTGCAGCGCCACCCCAAGCTCTTCACGCCGCAAAACCAGGAATACTTCCCGTTTATTCGCAAATTCTCCGGGCCGGAACAGCAAGCTCATAGTGTCGAGAAGGCTTGTCGGGTTCAAGCTGCACTTTCGCACGGCTCTGAACCGTCAGATGGGTTAAATCAGCCAACCCGTGCGAGGCGGTTCGTTCTAGTGTGCTAGAGCATTTGAACGGTGATGACTCGGGACTTCGGATAAGGGCTGTGCAAAAGGGCAGTTGGACTTTGACAACCCCTCTGGGGTGGTTAAAATTGCTGTGCAGGTGTGCAGGCATGTCGGCGTTTAACGGATATATAAAGACCACCTACACTTCTCCAGGCAAGGGGCAATTGGTCTTTGACAACCCCTCTGGGGTGGTTGAATTTGCTGTGTAGTGTTCACCGGAAAAGGGCAGTTGGTCTTTGACAACCCTCTGGAGTGGTGAAAATTGCTGTGCACCAGCTAGGGTGCTCCCTATTTCTTACGGCAGGAGGGCTGACTGTGGGACCCACGCCAGGTAGATGCATCACTTTAGCATCTTCGTCGCCCTCCAAAATCGAACAATTCCAAGCTGGCGACGTACTGCAAATCCGCGATGTATTCCTGAAGGTCCAAGGAGGTTTAGATCGCAACCCGGAGGCCTGCTCTGTTTCTTTTGCAACTTTCTACGGTAAGGGAGGGGGGCGAGAAGAGACATAAGCGTTGAGCGAAGTGAGGTACCGATAACTTCTCTCAGTTGCACAAAAAGTAGTATTGCAGCTTGAGGGCCACACATCCTTTGAGGGAGGTTAAAATTGCTGTGCTGGGCTCACTCTTATCCGAAGGTGATCCCACTGCGCTTTCATAGTTTAGGTCCTAGCAAGTGAGCTTATTGCATTTTGTTTCTGGCACATGGGCATGTTAGTTGGTGAGTGCTCAAGGCTGCAAAACGGCAACATTGTATGCCTGACGGTCTTCTGAGCAGGCCATGATTGTTGTTCAGGAGCCGCCCATTGGTCCGCAATCAGTTGTACCGAACCGATCAGCCCCCCCTTGCCTTGTTTGCCGTGATGCATCAAAAATACTTAGGAGAATGACGGCCAGGATTGTACGAAAGCGTAACTCTGGGTTCGACAAGCCTTCTGGGGATGTTAAAATTGCTGTGCTCGTATTAGTATCTTACCCCGAAGCTGGAGAATCCGAGAGGAGAAAAGCGGAGACGAGCGTAACGTGGCGTTCCAATCAACTCCTCCCCCGAAGATATAGAAGAAAGTTGAGGTACGCATATTTCAGGCATGTACTATCTGATTTGATGCCTGCACTCTGGGACAGATGAGGTCCAAATTAATTGTAGGGATTATTATGTTTCTAAATAGAAGACTACTAATAAAAACATCGATCGCTAATTAGAATGTGGTATATGATGTGCTCATTGATCATACGTCGTTTGGTTCACTCAGTCGGACTTGCAGCCTGGACAAGAAGTAGAGCTTACCTAGTAAACCTGTATTGGTAGGCGCAGATACACAAAGGGAAACCAGGTACAGGTTTCGAGGATAGCTCACGGCTAATGTTGAGGTGGGTGAAGCCTGCATAGGATAGACATATAAGTTGGGTTATTGTGAAGGTAAAGGGATCTGTAAAGTCACTATCCTCAGCCGAAACTTCAAAATCACAGCGTGTCCCCAATGAAGTCGTCGGCACGAAGCCAGTCAAACGTGTCCAGCAAGTCAAAGTTGAAGTAGGGCTGGTAGGCATCCGGCTGCTCGAAGGGCTCCAGGGGCTTCGAGCTCGACTCGATCTGGGGGTTGTTGAGCGTGTGGTCCAGGACGTGCTGGATGACGGTCTTGCAGCTGGCGCAGAGGGTCGAGTTCGGGGCGTCGGGACTCACCCAGCTGAGGAACCCGACTAGCAGACTCAGCTGCTGGATGATGCTCGATCGGGTGACCTTGGGATCGCGGGGATGGGGGCCGGAGAAGGTTGGTTTGAGAAGCTCCATGCAGAGGATGCCACCGCCGGGAGCGGCGTAAGCCATGACCTAGCATTTTTTTAGCTTCTGCAACCAAGGAGTAACATTTCTGGTTGCCGTCAAGCTAATTGATACTTACGAGCCACTGGAAGTCTATGCGAGCCTTTGTAAACGAGTCTTTGTGGATCCAGAAGTTGAGAGTGAGTGTGACCATTTCATAACTAATGGTCAGTAATTCTCCCTCCTGAGCTTGACCATACCGCTGGAGCAGACGCTCAGCAAAGAAAAGATTCTGCAAGTGCTCAATCTGTATCAATGTTTTCGCATACGCCGTGTCGGCATTCATCCTGGGATCCTCGAGTTCATGCGGATCATAGGCTAGCCCAGGGGGGAGCTCGGCGATGAGAGCTGCTTCGCGTGCTTTGATCTCTCTATCTTCAAGTCAGCTACACCAGTGGGGATAGCCGGTCAAAGAAAATGGCATGTGGCTTACATGAGGGTGTCAACCTTGGGTTGCTTGCTGCTGCCGAGGGCTATCTCGAGCAGATCATCCCGGACGTGGGCGATGATGACGCGCGCTCGAATCATAGTCGTGGCACTAAAGTCGCCAGTTGTCTTCCATCCATTTTTATCGAGAGCTCGGATAGATTTCTCTAACGATGCGTTCCCGGCGAAATAATCCTTATCGGAGATGTCCAGTGGTGGCGGAGTGGAAGCATACCGGTTACTCAGAAGCGGCGGTCGCCCCTGAAAGGAGGCGATCACCTTGTCAGTGGTGTACGCGACTGCAAAGAGCCTGCGCCTGAGTTCGGAGCAAAAAGTCGGCGTGTAGTTGGACTGCTCTGGCTCCGTATACAGACCAAGGTAGGTCGAGACGGCAACAGCATCGGCATTGGCTCTCCAGCATTCGAGGCCTGCGTCGCCGAGCGTGACTGACTCAAGGAAGGAACGCTTCGAGCATATGTGCAATACCATCAAGTTGCCCCCGGCCATGCAGAGACATAAGCCGAGGCAGATGTCGAGCCATTCCAGGACGGCCTGCTTGAACGAGATACGGTGCCACCAACTACTGGCGCATTCCTCTACTCCACACCCACCCGAGAAGAGCTCGGGAAAGGTGAAGAGTAAGCCCAGTGACTCCCACCTCAGGTTGGGACCCACGAATTGGTCAATCCAGTCATTGGGGTCAGCGAGATCGTCGGAAACTTGCTTCAGCGTGTTGGTGGACATTAACTGGGCAAGATTCTCGATCTGCGAGTCGGATCTGTGAGTCAGAGTAGTACGAAAGCTCGCGAGAATCTTACCCGCAGCTATCTGGGCCCAGGTGTCGTTATTCTTGAAGGAGATGTTGGCCTGAGCTTGCGCCAGGTCAAGGTCGGGCAGGTCGCGGAGGAGAGCATGGCAGTTCGCCCGGGTGGCTGCCGACATGACCCAGGGGAAGCCGCCCGCGCGGATCGGCTTGAGGCGGTCATTGGCCGGGAGGGGCGAGGGCTGGCCCTGCAGGCAGGAGAGCCTGGTGCGGGCCTCCTCGTAGACGGCGGAGTAGCTGGTGAAGCCTAGAGGGCCGAGGCGGGAAGGGGGGAGGAGAGGTGCGGTGGGTGATGCAAGTGAGGAGGAGTCATAGCGATGCTGACGGTGCTGATTTGGAGAGGCGGTCGTCACCGCCGTCGTACCACTGGCACACCCGCTCTCGTTTGATGGTGTGGAAGACTGCCCGCTAGGGTGATTGGAGCTGGGAGGAGCACCGAATTCAAAGTCGCTTCGAGGAGTAGGACGTCTGGAGCCGGCTACATGTGCCGCCGGGTGGGTCTCATACGATGACAAGGCCGCCGGCAGTGATGACGATACCGGAGATGATGCTGGCCGCAGACGTGCGCGCCCTGGTGCTGACGACTTCTTAGTGACCTTGGGGCTTGAGATGACCTTGGTCGAGGCCGATGCCGACGCCGTGGTGGAGCCGATGGTGTAGACGCAGGCACTGGCTTGGTTGCGTTTGCGACATCTGTTGCAGACGGGCTGCGTGTGGTCACAGGCTACCTTTCGGAGCCGGCAAGGATCACAGGCCTGGGGCCGGCCATTGAGACGCCGAAGCAGAGGCGTCTCCGCCTCGCTCTGCATTGAAGGAGAAGATGTGCAAAAAGGAGGGATCACAGGGCAGCTGTCAGGCCATCGATGCGTACAGAGCGTGTCGAGGAGTTAAAACTGGGTTTCCAGGATACGATGGGGACGCGGAGTCACAGACGGAGACGGAGACGGAGACGGACAGCAAAAAGTGGGAATATCTGCGGCTGAGTCTGAGGGTGAAGCAAATTGGTAATTGGACGAATTGGTAATTGGAATGGATGTATGAAGATGGATAATCAATCAGCACTGGGAGAATGGAGGCAGACGGCGGTGCTCGGCTTCGGCTTCGGGGTCGAGCTAGAGGCGCCGGCTACAGGCCCTAAACCGCTGTAGGGCAGCACAAGGGCGCGCACCCATGTGCTGCGAAGCGCTAACAGCACTAACAGCCCCCACTGGCCCCTAGCGACGGTTCGCTACCGAACGCCGTCCCTGGGCTCCATCTCCATGTGCTGTGAACGTGCGCACGCAACGCTCCTCCAAGTGCCAGCTTAGCCCAAATAAACTTCAGCTCTCTCCACCAAGGCAGGCTCCATCCTGATTTGTCACCGGCCGTGTGACTCAATCTGCCGTGTATGCACCTCAGGCAGGGAGGGTCTCTGATCCGAGCAGCGCGGTGGGTGAGTGAGTGTCCACGGGCTGATTTTGACCAGGCAATTGGCATTTGGCGGCCAGCCCAGGGAGGACTAAGCATGCTCCAGACTGGTTGGCGATGCTGTCTCGGTATCTAGTATGCATATATATAGGCTTGGCCCTGCGCCTTGTCACAGGAGATATAATTCATCACAAGATACATCCATTACTTGCTTGACTCTTGGTCACTTGCCTCTGCGTCTGAATCTCTCTAAAGATTCCTATCTTACACCATATTTATAGCAATACATACCGATCCTATCAAAATCACCAACACTTTCACAATGGCTCCCACGCTCTCCAGCAAGAAGACCCCGGCCGTCACCTCAGATGCCGCTTCTGAAATCACTCTTGTGAACCCCGGGAAAGGTACAGTGACACCAACAAATCACATATACATCGGCCACATTGGGTTTCCATCAATGGCGGCTAACACATATCCTCCACAAAAGGTTCATCCTCCTCCGGTCCTCGAAGCTTCAAGACAGCCGTCAAGGACGAATTCAGGAAGTTCAAGAGCGAAGTCCACAAGAGCACCGTCGACCCGCATAAGTCTTGGGAGGCTCGATACTGTGAGACACCTCGCACGCCCTCCCCAACCCCCCTTCACTTGCATATCGCTAATTTACTTGTCGTTATTGACGCTCTTAAAGACGCCGCACATTAGTTGCTCCCGGATCCGAGCCCCGGTTGTCCTTTCATTAGAGTTCCTTCATCCCTCCGATATAGACGGACGCTCTCACCGGCGATCGCACTAAAAGTGGCTATTTTACGACTTTACGAACAGTGTTTCAATGCGTAATGGGGATGGTTTTTAAATACGTCCATCCACCATTAAGGGGACGGTCTTTTCGATAATTTCCTGTTTTTGTATGTTTGTTTCTGGCCCATCACGATGGGCTGATTTGCACTTCAACCTCTGCTTTTCACTGCGAGAATTTCATCATAAACGCATTTAACAAGAAAGGCATGATCATGCCTGTTCAACTCTATTTATAAATCATCCAAGTCTATGATTCTTTCGTCTACTTTCATTCATTATTCCGTGATAGGTCGTAAGCGCCATTTCCGTCCAAAATAGCAATAAAATAAACCAAAGCAATCATCGTCCGGTTATCTACCCAGTTCCTCGTTACACCGGCTGGGTCACCGGTCCTCGTGCCGCCTTTTCTCCGCCATCCTGCCCTCTCTCGACCGTCTCGACCGTCTCCAACTCTGCCTTCTCATCCGCCGTCAGCGCAGCGGACGCCTTGCCCATCCTCACGGTAATCAACAGCACGAACGCCAATGCCGCCAGTGCGACCCCCGTCCAGAACCCGATCCGAAACTGCTGGTCCTTGTCGACATTCTCCGCGCCCTTGTACTGCACCGCGGTGCTGACGGCCATCTCGCCGATGCCGAGCCAGAACGCCAACCCGAGATACAGCACGCTGTTGATGAGACCCCCAGCCGTCGACTGCAGCCGCTGCGGCATGGCCGTGGTGATGAAGACGTTGCTCACGTTGAAGGTGATGTCGATGCCGATCGTCCCGCAGATCATAGCTGGGAAGACGTAGGCCCAGTACAGGAACGAGATGGACGGGTCGCCGTCGCTGGAGCGCTTGGGGATGAGGGCGAAGAGGAGCACGGAGAGGAAGAAGCCGAGCTCGGAAATGATCATGAGTATGCGATTCGGCAGGATATGGAGCAGGAATCCGCCGCAGATGGCCAGGAACATCCCTCCCACCGCAAGCGGGGTGAACCACGCTGCGGCGAGGAGTGGTCCGATATGCAAGGCTTCCTCAATGCTAAGAAGGGGGAGTAGGGTGGTCAGACAAGAACGTGCAGGTTATGGTTGCAGTATCAGGATTTAGACTTACTAGAAGCTCACATAAAAGAGGAACAGCCCAAACACACCATACAGGCAGAACAAGCCCCCCAGCATCCGCTTCATGTACTTGGGGCGGAAGATCTCGGCCGGAAGCAGAGGCTGCTTCGACACCCAGCCCTGGCAGTAGACGGCCGCGCAGAGCAGCAGGGCGCCGATGACAAGGGTGACGTAGATGTAGGGCGTGCGCCAGCCGTCGGGCGCGTGGGAGCCGTTGGTGAAGGCGAACACGACGAGCACGAGCCCGGGCACGATGGTGCACACCCCCCACCAGTCCATCTGGACCGAGGGGTCGGTCGCCCCCAGCCCGCGCGGGATGGAGAAGGCGCCCAGGAGGAAAACGAGGGCGCACATGATGCAGCCGAGCCAGAAGTACCAGCGCCAGGTGAGCAGCTCGGCCGACAGGGCGCCGAAGAAGATGCCGACGTAGAAGCCGATGCAGGCGAAGGCGCCGTACAGGCTGAAGACGAGATTCTTGCGCGGACCCGGGCGGTAGGCGCGGGCGAGCAGGGCGATGCCCGTGGGCATGAAGGCGCCGACGCCGAGGCCCTGCATGGCACGGCAGACGATGAGCATGGTGGAGTTGCGGCTGAAGCCGCTGACGAGGGACCAGACGATGAGCCAGGCGTGGCCGGAGAGGAAGACGACCTTGGCGCCGTGCCGGTCCGCGAGGCGGGAGAAGGGTAGCAGGAGGCAGGCCGTGGTCAGGTTGATGACGGCCGCAGGCCAGGTGCGCACCGAGTCGGGCATGTCGAGGGAGACGGCGACGGCAGGGAGGCAGATGAAGAAGCCGCTGATGAAGTACTCGCTCATCATCATCGAGAGGACCACGGTCGTCACGAAGCTGACCTCGACCAGCAAGGACTTAAGGATCTCTGGGCGTTGGCGGCCGAGGCGTTCCAGTTCCTCGTTGCTCATGTCTGGAGCGTCAACCGGAGCCGGAGTCGTGGACGGATCGGCTCCGTGAGCCAGAACGCCTAAGGACTCCGCCGGAGGGAGGCTGTCTTGTGCCACCGCCATGGGAGAAGGGTGTTCTACTCGAGGCTTGTCTTTTCTTTCAAGAGAGGGACAGTTCTGATCTCAATGGCAGTATAAAGCTGGCTTGCTGCCGAGTTTGACGGAGATGACAGCGTCGACTTATCCCACCGCAGTTGGGAATTGAGCCCAACCAGGACAAGAACAGGACAGGAGGGACTAACCTTATTAAAGAAGGACTGCGCGGTAAAAGTCTCCACAGATCTACTACGCGATGAACTTCCTCAACAGGAAAACATTACCTTTGGTTCGCTGCTTAGGAATCAACTCTGTCAGATCTCTCGTTCTGCGCCAGCGTGCAGATTATGACGCCCTAAATGACGACCTGATGACGGCCTCGTGTTGTACCATTACCAATCCTTCGACGAGCGCATCCAGAAAGGTTGGCTTAAGGTAAAAAATAACTCCACGGGCCCCTTTTAAGCTTCGAGCCGAAGCCGCTGGAAATGTGGAACCGAGCCGGGGACTGCTGCCGTGGTTCCTTCAAAACCGGGATCTTGGTTCATTGAATAAAGGGAAACTCGTAACGCCCTCGGAACTCGATTATCGACCTACATAATAAGATTATGGAAAGTACTTTACCGCCTCGAGTTTTCGTCACACCGAACCACTGAAATCCGAACATTGGACAACGGTTCAGAAGCTCGGGCCAGCGGTTCATGCTTGTTCGGTCTCTCGGCATTGGCATACCAGTCACTTTTACAAAAAGTCTCATCTCAACCACTGGTTTCTCTTCCTCTTCTCTCCCCTCTTTTTTCGTGTTCCAAGAGGTATGGGGTTAATGAAGTATGTGGTACAGATAAAGAAGGAACAGTGGTAGCCCGACATGGGTCAAGCCGGCAATGGGTCGGAGAGTGGCAGCAGCCCCCTCTTCAACATCTGGATTCTCGCCCTTGCCACTATTGGTGCTGCTGTCATTCGAATTGTTCTCCAATTCACCCCCTCCGGTCTTGTCGTCAGGAATTTGGGTACTCCCTTTGTAGGCCGAGCTGTTTGGCCCTCCCCACCTCTTGATACTCTCAGCACTCTCCTGCCTTAGGCTGCTTCCAGTGACATTTTTCCAGCGCTGGGCAATGTAGTCAACGACTTCATCGCCGTAGAGCTTGATATAGATACGATGTACCTCCTCGTCAACAGTAGACCCCTTGTCGCAGAACGCATCGCCCTTGTCACAATAGGAACGGATGCGATCGGAAAGGGACTCGCAGCGATCGACACTGCTCGATTTGCGGCTCCAGATCTAACCAAAGACAATAAGTATTGGTGCTATCAGCATTAGTAAGGGGAAATTACTCACGCCACTGTATTGGGCAGTGCCGACGCTGAAGTTGGAGCCTTTGACGTGTGTCGGATCGCCAAAGAGGATACCTGCTATCACTAGATCGGGAGATGATCATGTAAGTTCCTTTCTTATGGCACTTTTCTTCTAGCGAGCATTGATCATAAGACTCACAGTTGCTTTGGGCTATTTTCAAATCGATTGGCTCGACCATGCTGAAAAAACCTCCACTGGTTCCGCAGATGATGTCCTCAGTAACCTGAGCACCCTGTTTGTTTCGTTGAGTCAGCTTGGTAGAACATTACAATTATTTGATACATACCTGAGAGTAACCAATTACTGCAAATTTCCCATTGGGACACATGCCGACATAGTCCTCCAGGACTGCCTTGAGAGCCTCCTGGCCTTTTCTCTGCGAATCAGGGTACAAGGGTTCTATGAACTGGGCTGGATAATCGAGACCAACAACTTTGGATCCAGGAATGCGGTCGGCCACACGGTTGGCGACGCGTCCGCTTTCGCCTGGGCCGGGAAGCTCGTTTGTGGCTCTGGCGACGACGATGTAGAGGCCGTCGATGCATTCCATATCCTTGTCGCTGGTGTTGATAGCGTCGGAGACGGAGGCTGTTGCCACAAGGGCTATCAGGATGCTTGAAATCCAATACATGATATGATGATTTATCGGTGTTTTAGGTGACTTCGAGTACTCCGTGTAGTGCTCAAATCATAAGAGTACCTCAGGCACCTTGGTTCGCTCTTGCCTGCCCACAAATTCTCCCTTTGCTTCTTAGCGAAGAGAGGAAGTCGGCACAGGACTTTTTTCTTATCGGAGATTTATGGCATTATTCAGTGGAAGTGGTTGGCATTGTGTGTTACGAAGTGCAAAAACTCCCTGGAACGCAACGGTGGTTGTCTCACTTCCCCTCGTGGCTCACGGCATCTGTGCGTGTATTGTCTCACTGCGACATGTTGAGCACGAAAGCTCCTATCACGGGCATCATCCTACTTGGCCCTTTCTCCCTCTTCCGAGAACAAGACTTGACATGTCTTAGTTCGTAGCATATTGAGACAAAGTGAGACCAAGGAGCGGTCTGTCCAACCTTTCCGGCCGCGCCCATGAGTAAGCTTAAAATATTCTCCTAGTTCCCGTCGGCATTTAGCATTATCATGTTCGATGGTCGAGCAATTGTTGTGTCGTGCCTGTGTCACAGAGGAAGTGCGTTTATGGAGCACGATTGGAGAACCTCTATGCATCCACCTCAACAACGAATACCTCCTGGAGAATACAAAATTTCATGGCGAGATTTGAAAATGAATCACTGAGAAATATATTTTCTGGCCATCTTTTTGGGCTGCACGATGGAGAACTACTTCGCTTGCCTGCGTAACTCTGGACGGCTTGAGGTTAAAGCGGCCAGTGAGTCATTCAGCGCTGCGCCTACAGCGCTCAGCCCAGCACTAGCCAACCTATAAACACCAAGTATAAAGCACAAGAGATGAAATTTACCTTGATACTTGTCATTCGAGAAGCTTTGCAAAATATTAGATTTTCGAATTACTCACCTGTCCATGCTTTAATTCCCAAGAGTTCCGCCGCTTGAGCAAGCCTGTTCACATTTAAATTGTCTGCCCCTTCTCCGGCGTGGCTGCTCATTTGCTCCTGCCTGCTCTAGTCCCTCCGCAGGCTTCCCAAACTTGCCTCACACCTTCATTGCACGCCTTATAACTTGACCCCCAACCTCACATCTTCATGCTGATTCCTCATCCAACTTGACTCACTTCACCAACAACTCACCTTCTGTTCGCCGCACAAGAGCAACAAACTCGAATATCTCGCTCACCTTAGTTTCTCCGCTCAAGTACGCTTCTGATAATGGGCGGCAACGCCTTCGCTTCGGGGCCAGACCCCCTTCCAACTCCACGCATGCCCAAAGATGTCTACCTTCTGGTCAAGGAGCGCTGCTTCTCCATCCTGCGCGAGATGTACGAGGTTGTCGATTCGCCCATCGAGGGTCCTGGAAAAGAAGACTTCGGCGACCTGGATATTCTCCTCTTTGGTCCCAAGCCTGGGCTTCCACAAGATAACGAAGCCGGGGTCAAACAAGTGGCCCAAGCACTGGGTGCCGTCAGAGTGATTTACATCCGAGATAGCTCCTCCAACCTCGCCATCCCATGGCCTTCAGACGTGGACCGACCCCCAGCAGCTAAAGGAAGCGCAGAAGGGGAAGAACAGTCGGAATCACAGATCCCCGCGGTAGGTCCACACGTCCAGGTCGATGTACGTATCTGCGATGACTTAAAAAAGCTACAGTGGCAGTTGTTCAAGCATGCTCACGGTGATATCTGGAATATCTTGGGCTCTACCATCCGCCCATTCGGACTGACTGCCGACGAGGGTGCCCTGTGGCTGCGTATCCCAGAAATAGAGAATCTGAATCGGAAGCGTGCCAAGATCTTTCTTACATCCGATCATGAGGAGGTCATGGATTTTATAGGTCTGCCATCGGGCTACTGGGATGGCCCGTTTGACACTCTCAACGACTTGTTCGAGTATGCCGCACAATGCCGAATGTTCTCGGTACCGCCGTCCGTGGAGGGAAGCGATACTGGTGTCACATCTAGCGAGGGAAACGCATCCCCGGAAGGCCCACCGAAAAGGAAGCTCAAAGCCAACGACCGCCGGAGGATGAACTACCGGCCAATATTCCGGAAGTGGATTGAGGAGTTTGTGCCCGAGTGCAGCAAGCAAGGCAGGTTCCGAGAATTGAACCTCACGAGAGAGGAAGTGACGCAGCAGGCGATGGACAAGTTTGCCGTGAAGGAGGAGTTTGAGCAGCGGCGTCGAGAGTTTTTGCTTGAGAGAGACAGAGACGCCATTTGGAAAAACGTCATTAAGGTCCAGGTTCCCGAAGCAGACTTGTCTAATACCAAGTCCATCACGTACCGGGGATGCCTTCTCAAAGCACTGAAGAAGATCATTTTGGAGGGTGAGGAGACACATGGCGTTGTTCCTGGGAACAGTATGAAGGATGAGAATGGTTTTTTCATTCCCGAGGCCGTTAAAACCTTTATCCATGAGAACAAGGATGCGATAGGATATAAGGCGTACGGCATGCATCATGAGGCTTACCTCTTGTCAAAGGAGGCTAAGGCGAAAGACCCGCTCCAGGCTGGGGAATCATAATGTTCAGATACGCGATATCTATCTGTTGTCTTTATAATAGGCAACAGAATCTAATGTCACTTTACGATAGAGGAGTTTTTCAGGAATCTGCACCTATTTTCGTCTTTCAGCAATTCAAGGAGATCTCATGATTAGGCCAGAAAAAAGTCGGTAGTTACATTAAGATGATTTATCGACAAAAAGACCGCGAAATGATATTGATACATGATCACTCGTCAGGATTGTAAGAATAAACTAGTTAGTTCTTTTATGCTGCATGTAATCCTGCTAAGCCTCTAATTTTGTTCAAGCCGTGAAGGCACAGGCCTAAGGTCAAGCAGCAACCTCCATATCTAAAAAGGTAACAAAACAATAGCATTTGCTCACGATCTCAAGAATCCCAGTCCCATGCTAGTGATTAGTTTCTTTGCCCCAAATTAGGTGATACGCCTCTACTTTCTCAGCTGAAAACTCCCAGGGGTGGCCGTTGAAGAATTACATGTAATATTTCCTCTGAAAATTGATCGTAGGAGATTATTCATGATGGTGATAGTACTGCTAGCAGGTAATATTTATTTCAAGCATAGTGGACCTCTAGCTGGTCAACTGTGTTGTAGCGTCTAAGCAGAGCATCCGTCTGTGTGGTTGCTATGCATCTCTCCGCCAAGTAGATAATCTCTACCCTGAAATATGAAGACGAATTTCGAGTCTCATCACTCGGCGCTTCCAGTACCATCCCATCTGATAATATTGTTTAAATTGTCAATAAGGGCAAGGCTCTTTATTGGTCCTTCCAAATCCCATACGATGAAGCCATAGAATGTTGCTTTCCCACCCTTACTAAATCACTCTGGGCAACTGATCATGACCTTGACTCCAAACTATTTTTTTGCAACTAGGGTCAAATAATACAAAGCTTTTCCCATTAAACTAAATCTGTATTCAAAATAACGCCCTTGTCGCTGAATTCCATATCTCCCTGACGCCGCCCATACTGCTATCCCGACAACCTAGCTGGTAGTACAAGAAATAATCATGTAATGTAGCCATATCTAGCCATAATAACACGTCCCAGACATTGTTTCCCCAACAGGGTATTCTAGTCCTCCTCAAACCACAAGAAAAAATTGTCCTAGAGAGCCCGTGAGATGACACAACCTTGGACATCCAGCTTCGAAACCCCGTCCCAGCTCACCTCATCAAACTACCACGCCGTGGACGTCCTGGGCCCGTCGCAGTCGCCTCGAACATGCGGTCCAGCCACGGATACCACTCCCGCCACTGCTCCTGCGCGGCATCCCGGAGCCCCCGGGCCTCTTCCACAACATCGGCCGCCACATCCCAGCCGATGCGGAGGGCCGGTTGGATGTTCTCGGCAGCTGTGGTGTAGGTCTCCGCCACGCGGCCGTACGCACCTGTCAAGGTAGTTAAACCAACCGCAGAATGGTGATGGAGCCCACGGCCCACGACTGCCAGGTGGCGGGCGGTCGGGATGCCGTGGAGATATCTGATGGCCGGGGCGGCCGTTGGGTGCTCGACTTCGAAGCGGTACGACTCCTGTACCCGCGGGCCGATGGGGACGGCAAAGTCGAACTGGGGAGCGACTTCCTGCTCCCTTTCTTCGTCGCCATCAAAGATCACGACGACATTCTCGTCGTCGAAAATGAGCTCTCTCGGCTGTGTGGCCGAGAAGTTGGATAGGTGGTTTATCGCCGATGTTGTGATATCACCCAGCACGCCTCGCGCGCGGTCTGTAAAGGTCTGGGTTGGCTCTGTCTGAGCAGGCTCCAGCTGCTGGGCGTCTGCACGGCGGGACATATTCCAGAATCCCTCGTCGTCTGAGAGTTCGGCAGCCTCCTCGTCTCTCGAGTCTCCTGAATCAGACTGCACATCTTCGTTGGCTTCGTGTGAGTGGAAGGCCCAGTTCCCAAAGCAGCCTACACCTGATGTGCATCGAAAGCCTCTTGATGATACGGGGGTGTTGGTTCTAGTGTTCTCATATCTTGTTGGAGATCTTTCATCTGGGCTGCTATCCGTTCGAGAACTGGGGGAAGATCTCCTTGACGGATAACTTGGGGGAAACTCATATCGAGTTTGGCGTGACATGGTTGATTAAATGAGATGAGAGGCAAAAAATTAAGTAGATATATGACTGGGTATTTTGGATGAAGATTCAAGAGGAGAGAATCGAGTGTATTTAGACAGAGCTGTTGTTGACCTGACAGAGTACGGAAGCTGAGAATTCTGGGAAACAAGGGCATGGGAGAACAAAAAAAACATTTTCAGATTCAGGGCAAGGTCTGCACATTTATAAAACTCACTGCTCTGTTTCGCGTTGCTCGAAGAGTCTTCTACTTGAAAGTGGCATTATTTACTTTTGGGGCGTTGCTCTTCATCATCAAGTTACTGCAAATCAGGGCGCACAAGCTTTTCATGAGCGCAAGCCCAAAAAAACCGTTTTGAACTCTTGTTTGTATTTTTCATCTACTAGGGAGAAAAGTGGCTTGATAAAAGAGGATTAATATCTTTTTTCTGGTCAGATGGGCGTGACTTGGGTCAGCGCTTCAAAAACAGCAATCTTAGCCATAAACCCAAACAGATCAAACTTCTTTGGCTGTTTACGCATTTACTCATCCAATTATAGTCCAGGTGGGCCACTCCCTCGAGAACAGACGGCGGCACCCGTTTGCTCTGTCATGGTTTGCCCTGGCCCCGTGAGGCCAGCTCGAGGCGGCCTCTCATCACCACTGGAGCACTTCCACAACCTGCGTTGGCTAAACATCGTTGTTCCGTCTGCGTTTGCTTCCACTCAATGGTTTGATTCAGATATCTTTCACTTTTTCAGCGGCCCAGTGTGAAAGCTCACTTCTTCATTTGTTCACGCACCCTTATTGTCAACAAATAGCAAACCAAGTATCACCACTTCAGTATCAACAAACAACATGTAGCATCGATTCAGTGTAGTTGTTCCAATACAAGAATCAACGAGAAACCCTCCTGATCGTCTTTCTCAACAAGAATTACTCGCGTGTTCATCTCCAACTAAGTGCAGCTAACCAGAAATTACTCTATTGATTCTCCTTGCCAGCATGTCTACCTCCATTCTGAACGTCGGCAGACCCTACAATGACGCTTGGCGGGTGGTTGCTGGGCCTGACCGCGACAACTACAACTCCATCGAATCTAGGTGCCGCGAAGATCGCAGATGGGTTATGAATGCGGCGCCTATTGTGGCTGGAGAGCAAGACGGAGTCAAGTTGTCGAGTGTCTGGCGGGCCAAGCAACTGGAGGCGATATTCAACAACGCTACTGCAGCGGCTGAGCAGTACATGGCGGAAGACGGAGCACGCAAGTACAATTTTGCAGAGAACCGTAGGTGGCGTGAAGCTGATGAGCTGTTCCATACATTCGATGTCAAGATTTGCCAGGGCAAGACGGTCGCCGTTCGACAGGACTTGACCGATTCTCGATTCTACTGCAAGCACAAAGGGGGCACTCCCATCTTCAACTACGAGCCACCGAGGCGGCGCATCACTGGGCAGAGCTACGCGACAATCACGATGTCGGCGGACGGTGTCATTGAGCATCCCAAGCCGCCCCCTATCAGGGACTCGGACACGCCAGCTGACAGGAGGGAGTTCACGTACAACGGCGAAGTTCCGCGAGCTGCAAAAGAGTACATAGCGCGGCTCTGCACACTCCTGCCACATGCTGTCCGCGCTCTTACTTGCGTGGTGGTCTGGGAGGGAAGGGAGGTAGGACTCTCAGTTAATGCATTGTCACCGCTCCCCAGTCTCTGTCCGATAGAAGGGTTGGTCAGGTTGGCTGAGTTCTGGAGCATCATATTCGGAGAAGGGAGAAAAGCCCCGAGGCAGGTCCGCGAGCAATTAGAGAAGAATAGGGTGCTCACGGAGACAGCCTATCTCCTCAATGAGCTTGAGGCGAGGGGAGGGACGAACGACCTCAAGGCGAACCTAAGGATGGTTAGACACAGCGTTTCGTATATGATGGGATTCGAAATTAGAGATGCAGCACATCTAGAGAGTGAGTTCATGAAGGGAGAAGCTTTCGATGCGCTCTTTGACCCCAAGAGCACCAAAGCCTGCTTCATTTGGGTAAACTCACGCTCACTTAGTCGGATTCAAGTAAGTCGTTTACATCTCATCGTCTGAGCGGCGGCTGATAGGCTGGCCGGAATAATGTTAATCCCCACTTCACCCCATTCCTCACAGCAAAATTAACAAGGCGAGTTCACAGAACATCCACCAGTATTATAAGCACAGGTTTTATAATTCCGATCCCCTCGGCATTATTTGTTCCCAATTTCTCGATAGCGTGTGGGATCAAATACAGGGTGCTCTCCACGCCTCCTCCAAGCTCCCTCCGGAGTCCATTGACCGCAACAATCTCGTGGGAAAGCTGACAAGAGCACCACACTTTCCGGCCCATCTGCAAAGGTCACACTTGAGTCCAGAGCTCAGATTGGAGGTTCTATCCGCGGATCAGGATAGAGCACCCCGGTCTGATTCGATATTGTGCCCCTTATACGCCCGCTCTTGACCGACGAAGACACTCCTCGTTAGCGACTTGAACAACGAGCCTCCCATACGAAGACAAACGGACGGCACGATCGATCAATTGGTTAACGAAAAGACTGTTTTGGGTCTACGATCGGCCAGAAGATAGAAGGACTTGATTGCAACAAAAAGGAGGGCAAGGGACGAAAAAGACGACGAAAAGACGAATCAGTTGATAGTCCAGGACCGATTCCTCACCACCACACCTTCAGATCTCCCACAATGGCGTCCTTATTCTCCCTACGCGGCCTCAGCCGCCAGCCACTCCTCTCCGGCGTCGCCTCATCCGTCACCCACACATCAATGGCCCCGATCCGCCTCCTCTCCACGACCACCACCCTCCTCAGCAAGGCCGCCAAGCGCGCAAAGGCCGCCAAGATCGGCACCACCCCGCGCCGGAACAAGGGTCACCAGCGCAGCGAGTTCTACGCCCGCGTCAAGATCCTCAAGCAGAACCTCTTCTCCCCCGCTCCCCCCCCTCTCCGCATGGCCCGCCTCCGGCACCTGCGGCACTGGACCATCCACCGCGCCTGGCTGCTCTTCCGCCGCCAGCAGAAGGAGGCCACGCACAGGGAGCGCGTGAGGATGAACGCGGGCATGTTCAACGCCTGCGAGGAGCTGAGGAAGGTGGCCGGCCCCGGGGACAGGAGCGAGGGCTACCTGTACCGTGTGGCCATGGAGAAGAAGGGCGTGTGGGGTCTCAATGCCGTCCCTATCGAGTACGCCAGGTTCCAGACCGACAGCCCGGCCACGACAGCTTGGAACCATGATTGGAAGAGGTAAATGGGCTTTTCTCTTCCTTCAATGGACAACGTGTGGAGGGGAAGATCGTCGCAACCAAACTGTATTATTTATTATTATTGGGGACTATGTACAACCACACTTTAAAATAATGCCCATACTGTATTGTACTCGAGCACGACGTGCCCAGGCCGTTCGATATATTGATGACATGTAACCACTGGGGCCATGAGCCCGTCGAGACGAGTGAGAAGTCATAACAATTTCATTACGTACCAAGAGCTAGACAAATCTCCAAGTAGTACCCGATATATCATGCGCTTTTTTGTCCACCTCCAGGGAAGATTGTAATAGGAAAGATCGGAACGACAGGACAGGAAACTTCACCAGCTTGCTCTATGGTACCCGCACAAAGACAATCGAAGGCGCAATTGGTGATACAGAGAGAGAGTGAAAGGTTGCCACTTGGTCAACTTCCCCTTTTTCCGAGCGCCGGCCGCTATTAGAGAGTAAAACGTCTCGCTCATAAATGACAACAGAACTGGGTCCGATAAACGAAAGATTGTGGTAAATAACAGGATAGCCAAGAAGATAGAGAAAAAAATCCAAGACATGGTGGTGGGGTGATTATGGTCAGATGCGCAGCATTGCTAGTAGGAGAGGAACGAGATAGACGGTAGTGTTCGTCCTCTCGCTTGACATCCCGCTCGATCCATCGTACGGGGATAGCAGAATGTCTAATCCTATGGCCTAGGGTCAGGGTAGGACTAGGTTGGGTGCGGTAGCGTCTCAAACGTTACCAATGCCATTAGGTGAAAGTATTGAGGGGTACACCATGACGGGGCATGAATCTTTTCCAGACTTCGCGAAAGCCACGTCACAGAACAACGCAGCAACCTCCGCCCTCACCCTTCTCAAACGTCAAGAGGGCCGCACGCGTGGCTGCCTCAAACACGTCGTCCACGCCTTCACCACTCAAGCTCGAGCATTCAAGATACCGCTTGGCACCGACCTCGCGCGCGGCTACCTCGCCGTCATGGCTCGTGACGAATCGCTGTGATCTCCTTCGCATCTCCTCGATGGCCACGGGGTCCTCGCGAAGATCCTTCTTGAGACCAACGAGGATGATGGGAACACCGGCGCAGAGGCGGGTAGCTTCTTCAACCCACTATTGAGATATGGTTAGTGGTCGCCCAGATAGACACCGAGAAGGACATTGCCGCAAACCTTGTGCTTGACGTTGTCAAGTGAGTCGGGGGAGTCGACCGAGAACCCTATTAAGATAACATGGGCTTTGGAGTATGCCAAAGGTCGTAGACGCTCGTAATCTTCCTGGCCAGCTGTATCCCACAACGCAAGCTGTACGTTCTTTCCATCCACCCTGCAATCGGTCACGTAGTTCTCGAATACGGTAGGGATCTTGTCTCGGTTGTCAGTATTGCGGCACGTTTAGGCTATATCGGTTTCGGTAAAACAAACATAATGCTGCAGTGCCTGGTCAGTAATTGTGTATCGAGAGAATCAAGAGGGTGAAACATACAGTGGGAAAGTAGCCCAAGGTGAAGACACTCAGAAGACTGGTCTTGCCGCACGCACCGTCTCCAATGATGACCAGCTTCCTGTTCAGAGCGGCCTGTTAGCATATGAACCCAGAGGATGCGACCGGAGAGCCTGCCAGAAGCAGAAGCAGGCCATGCATCGAGCACCGGGATGAGGAGAGAGAATCTACCTGCGGATAACATTTTGGGGGCTCGCATTCGCCATAGGGAATCTTGGGGCGGTGAGCTACCCGCACTCGTACGAGAGATGATTGAAGGGAGGGTCTACAAAGCTGTAGGACTTGTGCTTATGGACCGATGGGTGGTGGCTGTTCACGCTGGAGAATGACCGGACAATGGGCTATTTCAATGTCGAGGATTCGGCAGGCCACGGAGTGTCTGATCGGTTCAATTCGTCGCGAGCAAGAGGGACCCGGGTGAGATAGTATCGCTTGACAAATCGTGGTGGGAGAGGGTGGTGCACTCTATTAAAGGGGAAGAAAAAGGGCCTGGTCGAACAGAATACGATGTGTTGGGGGGGGACGGTACGGTGGCAGTGGGACGGGAGGACTTTCTGTATGTGGGATACGGGCTGAGGAAAGCTGGAGAGGAGGAGTGCAGTGCCCGTCGCTACCTGCTAAGCTGCTAGTAACAATACGTGCCACTGTTATGCCTCGTTCAAGCAGGCGCGCAGTGCAGCGGACAGACTGGTGGAGCTCGAGGGCCAGCCACTGTCACTCGCCGTGGCTCCCACTGGGCCATTGAGATGTGGCTGTGGGAATTGAAGGTTCAGGTACCTGGGGCCTAGCACCCGAGGTAGGACCCTAGGACCAGCGAAGGGTCTGGTCTGGTTGGCCTGGGTTGCAATACGGACCTGCTCTGTTAGGGGCACCTGTTGGGAGGCAGGTACCGGAACTGCAGTGGCCGGGTAAGGTGGGCTAGCGTTTAGCCTGGCTGTGCACAGCCCTGACCTATGTCGTCGGTGGTGGTGGTGGTCGCCTGAGCCCCAGCCAGTGTATGCCGGGGTTTGGCATACCCGGACCCCAAGTGCGTCACTGTGGGTATGGTGTTTGCTAGCACCAACAGGCGCATCTCGGGATCGGACAGCACCACAGGTGGTGCGCTGGAGGTCGCTACGAGGGATGGAGGCTGTTCAGATCAGGCACTGAAGGTCATGAGGCCGTCTGTGAGGACCTGGGACTAGCTGCGCGGTTGCCAAGACCCGTCCAGGCACAGGGTCGCCGTAGACCCAGCATGGTAGTAGTGCTATGGATGCACGCAGGGCTCTGAATCTCTCCAGAATGCCGGCGGGAACTGACTTGGTTTAGTCCACTGCATGTCATGGGCCGGGCTACAGTGGAACTCTAAAGAAACAGGTACCATCCTCTCCTGTGCAATGATGCTCGTTGGATAGACGGAGCAACAATGGGCGGGCGTCGCCAATTGAACACGCGCATCTACATCACACTATCCCCGCGCTACCCAGCTATCCTTCTACATCTCACGTTCGCCAAACAGACCGGGCCGTGCGTGCTAACATGGCGGTTAGAGTAGGACCAGTGTTAACGGAGTGGCCGAGTGTAAACAAGTGCTGGCAAAATGGGCGCCAAGACACTAGTTGTGCACGATCATTGGTACGGGATTGGTCTGGGATACATGCCTTGCGGCACCTACTAGAGGCCCTCGTGTCCAGGATGGGATTGGGGTTCCGTGTCAGCCTCAAGAATGGAACTCTTTCAGTTCTTGGGAAGCTGAACGATCATAGTGATACGTATAAGGCATCGTCGGCGTTAGCAAAGCCAGACCGAGGGAGTCTTCAGCAGAGTTCAATACGTACTCAATGTTCAGAGCAGCGATCTACACCGAACAAGTAAACCCAGGCCAGACCCCACGGGAGTCCAAAACTCACCCAGCGCCAGTAAGACGAATTGGTGGTGGTTTAGGCCCAATAGGTACGACTATCCAGTCTTGGGCACCTGGCCCACATCGGTAGTATGTACATCATTCTGTTCGACCTACGTATATTCCCAATTGAGTACACCTCTAGAAACTTATGCCCAATGTTGGCAGTGGGCGATTACGTCCAGGATATAGAATACGACTTATGTAGATAGATCATCCTACTGTGGAGCCAGGATTTCGGCATTCAACTGCCTGGACTTATCATGAAAATGGATGCCGCCCTGCTTTGGGGAAGACGCAATTACGTATCTGCCTGGCGCGCCCTACACGTCCTTGACGTGTTTCTATGATAAAACCCTAAGATGGGAAACAAACAAAGCGATGTAGTTAAGCGCCAAACCTTCAATTCGCAGTAGATCAAAGGTCTAGTCTAGGGAAGGCCTCGCCGAAAGTGGGCCGCTTCAATATATGTCGATGATGTACCTTACAAACAATGCTGGTGCGTTTGAGCTTGGGTAGCCAGTAATGAGCAATTGTAACTTGTTCCAATGGATGACGGAACGCGTGGCACACCAAGATCTTGAAATTGATTTGCATAAGTATCATGAAATGGTGGTTCATTTCCTCCCTATACTGTGGATGCCACTGTCAATCAAAACTACCTGGTCAATCTACTATGACAAACTAGTATTTCAGGACACTTCAAGTTTCTTCTGTGAACAAGTGGAGGCATTATTAGTAGTAGAGAGACCCGAACCACCCGCACAATACTGATCATAACGCGCATCCTGCGACAATAACGTATTACGGTGCAAGATTGTGCACCTATTAAACCCCTATCGCTAAACAGATCGAAGGATCCCCGGGCAGCCATGGTGACACAATTTAGGGGACCATCCATTTAGGTGCCTGCCTGAGCCGCAGGAGATCATAAGGAGGGGGCTGACCATGTCCATCAACAATTTCAGCCCCAGCGTCATATTTTTCAAGGCACTCTATTCATCACAATTAGACACGTATACATACCGCACCATCATTGTGTGTAGAAAGATACTGGAGATCAGAAATAGATAGGCATTATAGCAAATGCAACTATTCGGTACCAATGACAAAGATCGTGGAGCTGAGAAACGAAGTCGGAACAAGCTCAGCCCCTTCCTCGAGCTCTCATGCGATTGGGACGATATGGTCACGTGAAAAGTCACGAGCCTGCGCCAGGGCCAAATCTGAACGCAGTGGCTCCACCCCGGTTTTTCGTTTGCTGGCAGGCGGCCCCAGAAAGCGCGTGCCACCTCTAAGTATCTCAGCCACAGAGAAAGGCAGGAGAGTGACTTCCAGCGCTTTCCACAGCCAGGCAACTGACGCCCTCCCAGACCAACGACGAGAGGGTATCCTCATTCACCTCGCAGTACCACAACATTCGAATCGCCAAACTCCTCCCTCCCAACCTGTCTCTGTCGCCAAACATCTTCATACCCTGGCGGCGGCAGACGCCAACACTCATTGCCGGGTCTCTGGCTTCCCTGTGTCGTCATTAGTGAGTGGCCTTTGTCCTGAAATCCCCATCCCTCCATTTGGATGAGGAGCCACCTGCCGCCCACGTTCCACCGTTTGAGCTTCTTGCTCCACCAAACCGAAGTCAACTCTGAATCCTACCTGGTTCGCGATCCGGCCGGCAGTGTCTCTTCTCGTCTGGACTTTATCAGGGCGGTAATTTCCTTGCCTCGCTAACTCATTTCCTGGGTAGACAGCCCTCTCCAAATAGACGTTACGCTGCGCATACCTTCTCCCTTCATGCCCTCTGCTGGCGTCCGTCAATCGACATACGATGCCGACCAATCATCAGAAACAGGCTGCCCATGCCCCGGCATCGCCGCGGAACACCTCCAAGTATACCAACAAGGATGGCTCCAAGTTCATTACGGTCCCCAAGGGAGCGGCTGCCGAGTCGTCTCAGCCCTCGACCCCCACATCCAACAAACCGTCCGAGTCTCTCCCCGAATCCACTTCGCATAATAGCCCTATGCAAACGGTGAACCGGAAGAAACAAAAGCGTCGGCAAAAGGCTGCGGCCAAGGCTGCTGCAGAGCAGCAAATCGTCAATGGGCATACAAACCGGTCTTCGCAATCGCGTCCGAGTCGACCCGAGCCGGTCGACTACGAGGACGTCAATAGCGAGGATGATGAAGGGTACGAGTATGAGGCGGCGCACGAAGTAACCAATGGTCACCCGCAACAGCCCTTGAAATCTAAGAAGACGAAAAAGAAGAAGAAGAAGAAGGGACCGTCAGGACCAGACGACAACGATGCGCTTCCGTCTCGCGTACGTTCTCCTGGGGTGCAGGCGCGAGGGTCGGGCATGTCCAGGGACAAGATCTGGAGTACTAGTAATCAAGAGGAGCGGGAGCGCATCAAGGAGTTCTGGCTTGGCTTGGGCGAGGATGAACGCAAATCTCTGGTTAAGGTCGAGAAGGACGCAGTTCTGAAAAAGATGAAGGAGCAGCAAAAGCACACGTGCAGTTGCACTGTGTGTGGGAGGAAGCGCACTGCCATCGAGGAAGAGTTGGAAACGCTCTACGACGCATATTATCTCGAACTCGAGCAGTTTGCCAACCAAGGAGATGGTCCCCCCATTCTTGCATCTACCCGCGATTTCTCGTCACACCCATTCCGAAATATGCACTCACAATACCCACCGCAGTCTCCGTCGCACGGACGAATAGTGGAACATGTGGGCGAGGAGGAGGATGACGATGATCTAGAGGAGGTGTACAGCGAAGATGAAGGCGACGACGAAGAGTACAGCGACGACGAACCCCCCGAAGAATACCACAATCCTCCGGATCGCGATGTGGCAGATTTCTTGACATTCGGCAATAGCCTCCAGGTCAAGGGTACGCAGCTTCTTGAATCTCTTCTCCACAGATATGGTAACATGGACTTAGGCGGCATTCTCACCGTTGCGGATGACCTTCTCAAAAATGACGGTAAGCGTTTTATCGAAATGATGGAACAGCTTGCCGAACGTCGCATGGCCCGAGAAGAAGACGCCAGAGAGCACTTTTCTCGTGGTTACGGTCATCCCAACGGCTCATATTCCAACCCTCATAATCATCCTTCTCCTGAAGACGACGACTACGAGGAGGAGGAGGAAGAGGAAGAGGAAGACTACGACGATAGTCAGGATGAAGAGTATGAGGATGAAGAGGTATTATCAAACCCCTCTATGCTGCCGTCGAGGTCCCATACTGAGTGCTGCTGCCAGGATCCCATGACCGAGGAGCAACGAATGGAAGAAGGTCGCCGGATGTTCCAAATTTTTGCCGCTCGTATGTTTGAACAACGAGTACTGTCTGCTTACAAGGAAAAGGTTGCCAAAGAACGGCAAGCAAAGCTGATAGAGGAGCTTGAGGAGGAGGACCGAAAAGAGGACGAACAAAAGGCAAAGAAAGCTAAGAACGCACAGAAGAAGAAAGAAAAGGCCGCCCAGAAGAAGCAGGCGGCCGCGGAAGAGAAAGCCCGTAAAGAAGCAGAGAAGGCCGCGGAAGAGGCTGCGCGCATCGAATCCGAGCAACGGCGAGCATCTGAGCAACGACGCAAAGCCGAAGAGAAACGAAAGCAGAAGGAAGCGCAGAAGAAGGCTGAAGAGGAGGCTCGTCTGAAGAAAGAAGCAGACAGGCAACGTCGGATCCACGAACAGCGTGAAAAACAGGCCGAGCAAGAGCGTAAAGCCCGTGAAAGCAAAGATCGTGAGAAGAAGTTGAAGGAGGATCAGCGATTGAAAGAAAAGGAGGCCCGCGAGCTAAAGGAGCGGGAGGCATTGGAGAGAAGAGAGAAGCAGGAGCGTGACAAGCGTGAAAAGGAGGCCCGCGCTAAGGCACACAGAGAGGCGCAAGATGCAAGGGAGAGGGCAAAGGAGGAGAGGGCAAAGGAGGAAGCCATTCCGAGCAAGCCATCGTCAGTGCAGCCGTCCCTTACGTCTCCTCACCAGGCTCAGCTCTCCCCGTCCATTTCCAAACGCACGCCGCAACCACCCATCTCAATTCCCACAGTACTCCCTCAACATCCTCCTAATCCCTCAGCGTTCGCTTCCCCGAAAGTACCAGTCGCAACCCCTGCGATGTCAAAGGTGCCAACGCCAATACGAGCACGCGCGCTCTCCCAGCAACCAGACGTGCCTCATCTAAGTTCTGCAACATCGCAATCAGGATCAGGAGCAAGCCAAAACCCTTCACCTCACCCGGATTCTACAACCCACTCTAGCCCTCGACCAATTGGGCAACAGCGGAAGGAGAGCGTAAGTTTTACTAGTCCATTACCGCCGTCCTCGCCTCACAGCGTCCAGTCAAGTCGGCCAAGTATCTCGACACCAGTACAGGGCCTGCTACCCTTGGCTATGCAACCCCCTCCCGGGCTAGCTCATCATCCCCCGCCACCAGGATTTCCAAGTCGAATGGGCCATGAGCAGATGTTGCCTCCAGGCTTTCGCCCTGGCCCGAATATGATGATTCCACCGCCTGGCATCAACGGTCCCGGTGGCCGTGGGTTCTCTCCTGTGCCTCTACCCCCCCCTGGATTTGCCCAGGCGCCTGATTTCCCCATGGGGCAAGGGTTCCCAATGCCAAAAGATCCATCCCCCCCTCACCATACACATGTCCGTCAGGGATCTACTGGTTTTGATAGCGCCTCTTCTGTCCCTGCACAACCGATCGGACGTCCTGCACCCATTGGTAGGCCCGGGAGCATAACCCAAGGCCGCTCTGGGGAGGACAAGGATGACGAAACTCAACATCTGGGCAGCCGGGCTCTCCTTGGAGATGACGAGCCTATCGCACCGGAAGTTGGCCCTGCCAGTCTTCGCAATCAGCCACCCGGTCCACGTCAGGGTGGTTTTGGGCCTAATCCGTTCCTAGATACAGGTTTTGGTCTCAACCACAACCCTTGGGGTCCTCCATCAGGTGCCGGCCATCACTTCCCACCACCCCCAGGGTTATCTGGACCGACCTGGGGGCCTCCAGGTATTCCTCCACCTTTCGCCATGCCGTCTCCAGCTTCTGCCATGAGTCCCATGCGGTTGAATCCCACGGGTAACCTCCACCTCCGCCCGTTGCTCGTTCAATTATATAAAGATCTAAGCAATACCAGTCACGTGGATTCTGAGGGTTACATAAACCTGCGCCTTTTCAAGGTGCATCTTGAGGCACAACAAGGTGACGCACCCCACGACCAAGATTTATTTGACTACTTGGAGAATGACAACGGCTCCGGCATGGGTGGCGGTAAATTCGAACTTCGAGTAGCTCACGGCAGTCCAAGGGTTCGGTGGAGTGCACCCAACGATGTACCCAGCCCGCCGAGCTGGCCGCTGGGGGCAGCTGGTGCACTCGGAAGCCCAGTAGCAGGGCCAGCGTCGCTACGAGGGATCTAGAACGGCCTCCCGACACGCGTAACAAGCAAGAGGACTGCTTCTGAGGTTTCCGATAAAGGCAGCCCGGCCCGAACCAGGAATGATGCCCTTTCCGAAGGTAGCAGAACGTCGGTGGTAGCAAGCCCGAGGCGACCTGACCTCGGCCAGGCACCCAACAGCGTCGTGAAGCACAAGAAGACTTCGTGGATTGGCTAGCGCAGGAGGTGTCGGGGCAGGGGGTTCCTTGGGAATGTTACTGTTCGTATGATCAGATAAGATCAGAACAGAGCGGGCGTGGAGAGGGTTTACAACAATGGAAGCAGTTAACGTTGGCTGCACCACACGCCGGGTTATAGCGAATCTTGTTTTTGCACAATTTTCCCAAACGGTGGTTATTAGACGCCCCGAGCCCACCTTGGGAAGGAAGCCCAACATGTTGTTCGAGTAGCTGATATGAAGCATGGATTTGTTCCCGCAGCAAATGTTCCAAAGTCGATTCTTGGGCCATAAAGTGTTCCCAGTGTGACCATCTTGTAACCAATTGTCCCCTCCCCACATGCAGCCGTAATTGGATGAAAATAAATAGTAACGTGAGTAATTCACATTCAAATAATAGGTATTCTATTTTGACAAATCCGATCCTTTCATTTTCCAGACTTTACAAGGTACTTTACTTAATCCCCTAAATGACCAAGAATGATACCATTGAAATAATATGCGTGATGAGATATGGAAGAAAAAAAAAGGCAATCAACTCCTCACACGAAATTTCCATCCACCATCGTTATAACCAATAATGCTGCCTTCCGTCATAACGTCAGCCTGGACACCGCCAGGTGAACGCCGCGCTCGAGGTTATCGCCACCCACGACGCGAGCCCTCCTCTTGTACACTTCCCAGGTGCGTGCTCCCTTCCCCAACACTTCGAGCCATCTAGCCTCGGAAAGGGTCGGCGCCGGTGGGGGGAGCGGACGCACCGGCCTGGTTGAGGGGAGTGCGCTCGGCAGCACGCTTCTTCTTGGTGGCGGCACGGGCGAGTGCGGTGGCCTCGGCCTTGGCGGAGAGACGCTTCTGTTCCTTCTTGTTCTGGATGCACAGGTAGGTGATGGTGACGATACCGGCGATGGCACCCACGGCCATGACGATGGCGACGATGATGCCGGCGATGTCGAGGCTGTTGTGGAGGACCATGCAGATGTGGGTGCCCTCGACGTTGAAGCTGCAGGTCCAGCCTGGGGTGCAGACCCAGCTGGTCTGCTCGACATCGGAACATGTGCTGCCGCCGCCGCTGCTCCTGGGCTCGCAGGTCTCGACCTTGGTGAGACTGGCGGTCACGCAAGCGGAGCCGCTCATGGTATCTGTGTTTGAGGAGGCGGTTGTGGCGCGGCCCAGGAGACCGGGGGCGTTCTCCAGGAGATCGTCAGCCCTGGCCATGTAGGTAGGCTCGGGGGCGCGGGCCTCAAGCACACCGCGGGAGCGCTTTCGGAGCTCTCCGCCGGCGATCTTGGTCAGGCAGCGCTCCTCGGCGCCCAGTGCGAGGATTGAGGCCTTGTCGTCTGTGCAGCCGGCGGACTTGTAGCACTCCTCGAGCTGGGGGACGGCCTGGGTCTCGAGCTTCTCGAAGCAGGTCTTGATGATGTCGCGGTTGCCGCACTCAGCCTCCTCGGCCATCTCGGGGCGGTGGTAGAGGATGCAGTTGGGCTCGTCGTTATGAGGTGCAACGACAGCGGCGATGGCGCCGCTGGCCAGGTAGATGGTGGGGAAGAAACGCATTTTTGCAACGGCGAATTAGTATGGCTGGCGGTTGGATTCCGTTTTTTTTAGAATTTCGATGTCGGATTCGGGGAGGTCAAAAGGTCATCAACACGTCAAAGTCCGTAGCGCCCAGGAACGAGTGAGGCCTGTCGAGTCGGGACGAAGAAAAAGAAAGTCGATTACTGGCTGGTACGTTAAAATTGGTGATGGGGGAAGGGGAGGACAGAACGGAAGATGATTGTTAATGACGATGGAGAGGATGGGGAGGAGAGGAGGGAAAAGGAGATGGCACGGGGCAAGCCTTTTTTTGGGTGTGTCAGGTTGACAGCTCTGGTTGGCTGGCAGGTTCGTGTTTGGACCCCTGAAGAGCAGCTGGAAGATGAGTTGTGCTGGCCAGAGGCAGGTTGTTAGGGAGCAGGGAATCACCTAAACACGGGGCCCATCGCACCCACGGCTGTGCAGGCGCACTGTGTGGTGCCCTGCCAGCAGGTGGGGCCTGTCTGAGGTTCCTTTGTCAGATTGGCCCGGGCCTTGCGAAGAGCGAAAATCATCACCGCCAGTCTTATTTTTGGATCGGAAAGAGGAGTGCGCTTGCCCAGTTGGCACTGTGCTGAGACTGCGAATTCTGTAGGTATGTACCTTGCTTTGCTTGCTGGACACGCAGCATGATGACGATGCAGGCGGTCTTTCTAACACCGCTCAATTCCGCCTTTGTATAGGACGGACCTTCGTCCACGGTGAACCCATTTCTCTGCCGACTTGAGACAGAATCCAAGCAGAACAACCGCGCGTGCCCCAGGAATTCAGAGGCCTCTAAGTTCGTAGTAGCCCTTGGGCTCACTCAGCCCTTCGTGTCTGTGCATGTTAGCATGTGCGCCTCTTTGAGTACTTACCTGGATCCAGCAAGGTCAGCTCGCGAAGCCAGCTCCACCTCATGTCAGCGTCAGCATGGAATGGGCTCGGTCTCTTGGGTCGTGGCTGTGTAGTTGTGGCAGATGCGATGAAATTGTGGCTGTTGAATTTCCTTTCAATTCAGAGGACGAGCCGATCAGCGCTATCAGTACTCCATGTGACGGCAGACGCACTGGTGATGTTGAGAATCTTGGACTACCTACCTACCTAGTTGGGGTAACATGGTGATTGATGTCATCGCATTGCATGACCGACACAGAATCATGTCCCTGGTCATGCCCCTACCCTTCCGCGGAAAGCGTGGGACCAAAACGCCGCGCCAGTCTCTGATGTTCAAGCCATGGAGTCAAGGTTCTTTGACTGCCAATGGTAACCCCTAATACCAGTAAATAAAAACATGGTCTGGAGTATATGATTTTCCGATATACTCTCTCGACCTTGGTTGCTGTGAGGAATATTGAGGTCTGGTGGGACAGTCTCATGTCTCTCACCCAGCTCCACGGCCAGCTACCCTAAAGCTAGCTCCAACGAAAACAACCCTCGAGTAGGTATGAATGCGCTGTTGCAGAGTACATATCTGGACCTTGGTGATCTCCCAGTTTATTATGTCAAACTCTTGGGGGGAGTCAATTCGATAAGAGGTGGGTGATGCAGGAATGACTGTTATCAGAGTCTCGATCATCAGTTCGTCACAGGTTTGGATCGGGGGGCGCCGCAATGAGAAACATGGCGAGTGTCGCATCGTCGCTAGCATACGTCACCACTGCGCCAGCCGGTGTTTTGGTGTCCATTAAGGCAGGTCATCAACTGTGGCAATATCGTGGACGGGCTGCCTACCCGTCGCATAACACTCTATAAATTGATCCGGTTTCAGCAACTCCCGCTGGAATCCTGCAAACTTCAACCATTCATCTCACCAGACCACCACCTTCAGCGCATTCAGCTTCACGCGCCATCAAAGCCCTTTTACACAGAAATATCACAGTCGCCAAGATGCCTCTCGTCGATTCCCAGGCAACCGGAGACAAAAATGTCGAGTGGCAGAACAAGCTCGTCGGCAAGACTCTCCATGAGGAAGAGACAACTGAGACTGTAAGTTCACTCACAGATGAGAACAAGTTGCGCACTTATCCTGGCCGGGACTGACAAGAAACTCCTGCAGACATTCTCCAAGAAGGAACTACCAGAGAAGCACCGCATCGTCAAGCCTGGCCAGATGATGACGAGAGACTTCCGCGTTGATCGCCTCAACGTCCATGTGAATGATGACAACATTGTCACCAAGGTCAACTTCGGTTAAGCGAGGGATGTGTGTTGGGAGTAGCTGTCGGTTGCTCAGTTGATGTGTACATATGTCGGTGATAGACTATAATCTCAACCAAGTGCAGGCCTTGTGCCCGCGTGTTTCTCTCGTGATTTCTCCCGCAGCGAATTGAGTTCCATGATGTCTTCCCCTCCTGTTGGTCCGCCAGCTCACGGTGAGCTCGGCCCTGCAGTGGTAAAGTGGTGCCACAGGAGGTACTTGTGCTTGGGCTGGTTTTGGGAAGCGGAATTGGTACCTCTGCTACCCCGCCACGGAATACGGCCATCGCGGGGCACTTTGCTCCCCTCCACCCCCACCATCCAGACTTTTGTTCAACAGAGACGCGTGCAACGTTTCCCAGCTTCGAGTTTCCGGCGTCTAAACAGCTCACCCGAGCTCAACACCGCCAAAATGTTCAAGAAGGAGTATGTCTCTCCCCTCGTAAATTGACCATCGTCCCAGCTACGTTACTGACCATGTTTCTGCCCCACCTTGCAGAATCAACCCAGCTCCCAAGCAAAAACTCAAGTCGTCAGTCCAGCGGTCGCTGCGACAAGCCCTGCTGTCGACGTACCCGCTTATGACGCCCTACATCGATGAGATCCTCCCCAAGAAGAGCTCTCTCGAGAGCATGAAGCTTCCCGACCGCAATACCCTCTACGTCCTGGACAACGTGCCCTTGTTCTACCAGCAGGACACCGGCGAGGTTATGCCCCACCTCCGTCTCGTCCATCGCTTCCCCCAGGCTTTTCCCACGATACGGATTGATAGGGGTGCCATTCGATTCGTCCTCAGTGGGGCTACTCTGATGGCTCCTGGCCTGACGAGCAAGGGAGGCAGGCTGCCTGTGGAAGGCGCTGCTCCCAAGCTGGAGGAGGGGAAGGAGCTGGATCAGAAGGTCGACGAGGACGGCAGGTGGAGTCGGGAGCTGGAAAAGGGAGAGCCGGTTGTCATCATGGCCGAGGGCAAGGAGGAGGCCTGCGCTGTCGGGGTCTTGGTTGCTGGGACTGCCGAGGTCAAGGCCAAGGGCAAGGGGCCTGTCGTCGAGGATGCGCACTTCCTCGGCGATGGTCTGTGGAATTTGGGCACCGAGTGATGAGATGGCGGGTTCGTTTCGCTGTACATGTTCAGATTGAATAGGACGAAATCATAAAGCGTTTGTTTGCAGTTCAAGTAAGGAATATGTCCTTATATGCCAGCGATTCTAGCCCGCTGTCTGGGCAACAAAGAATCCGATGAGCACCAAAAAGCTAGGCTCGTTTACATCAACATTAGACGAGGCGATAGAATAGATCTCTCCACGTATCTGGGCATCTGTAGACCATGTGTCGGTCTGGATTATCCATCCCTAATCTTGTGCTATGGTCAGGGTCGTGTTAGCAAGGTGTTGGTTGATATGGAATGTCTGTTTTATTTGCTGATTAAGGTATCAAATATGTTTAACTTAATAGAGGCTAATAACGGGTGTTCATACCAACATCAGGTATATTTATCTCTAATAAATAACCTTAGCTTGGGGTGGTGTACGGACTTCGCCACATCTAGATTCAACTGATATGTAACTATCCAGGCAACCATTGATCTTATAGCTGGCTAACATGAAAGATGAGGAGCCCTTCACGCCTGGAATGAAGCAGGATCTATTATTATCACCTGGTAACTTGCTGCCTTGTAAGTTGATGTGTGGATGGGAGAATCAGCCCCAGGCGCCAGCATTTAGATACCCCTGCTCAATGCTAGCCTTAGGCTGTGTGGTTGGGCTGCTAAACCGCTAGGCACCACTATAACAGCGTGTAGGCTGCCCTGTAGAGCGAAACAGCACTGCTCCGCCTCCTCTAAATGCCATCTAGCGCCAAACTCTGGTTCAGCTCAGGTCTTGGACAAGCCGCTGGCGTCGACGTGTGAGTCTGTCGCGACGCCTCGGCTGGTGCTTAAAAAGTCTAGGCCGTCCGCTCTGCATTTGATTGCCGCTGCGAAGATCATCGCCGTTGTGTCAAACTGTGTTTCACTATGGCTACTACCTTCAATGTGAGCCCAGAGGCCGCTCAGGCCACTATCAAGGCCGCCCTTCACGACCGCATCCTCGGCTGTCTGTTTGGCTCGGCCCTTGGCGATGCCATCGGCCTGTACACCGAGTTCCTGTCGACGGACATGGCCGTTCACTCATACACTGACCGCAAATTCACCCTTCTCCCCAAGGACCAGGCAACTCAGTTCCGCCATGACTCGCACCGTGCTCCCCATCTTCCCGGAGAGTGGACCGACGACACGGATCACGCCATGCTGATACTGCTCGCCTATCTGCACGTGGACGGTAAGGAGCTCGACCCCAAGGAGTTTGCCTCGAGATTGAGCATCTGGGTGCAGCAGGGCCTGAGGGCACTGGACACCCTTCCCCTGGGTCTGGGCAGGACCGTGGGCGCCATTGTGAGGAGCAAGGCGTACCTCGAGGCCCCCGAGGACACCGCGAGACACCATTGGAAGATCTGCAATTACAATGCAGCCCCGAACGGCAGTCTGATGCGCACCCATCCTCTTGGCCTCATGTGCTTGAGCAAAACCCTCGAGGAGACGTTCGAGGTCGCCGCCTCGTACTCTGTCATGACTCACGTCGATCCACGGTGCATCATCTGCTGCGCTGTCGGCACGGCACTGGTCCGTGGCCTGACTCTGGGAGAGATCCGCGGCGAGGGTGGGATCGACGACGTCGCCAAGAAGGCGCTGGAGTGGTGGGAGAAGTACCGGGAGGGCCAGATGAAGGACGAGAGCCGCAAGGACGAGCCGGATCTCGACCGCGACGAGTTCTGGCGCCACGTCAGGGTGGACGACTACGCCGACCTGGAGCTCGGCCAGGGCTGGAAGATTGGCTACGTTTACAAGTGCTTCGGGGCGGGGGTCCATGCCCTCCGTCTGGCGTTCAGGACTCTTGGGAGCCGACCCAAGACGCTCCACAATGAGATGAGCATCTTCGAGCCTCTCATCACAGACCTCATCATGTGGGGTGGAGATGCGGATACGAATGCCTGCTTTGCGGGTGCGCTCCTAGGATCTTTCCTTGGATACAAGAACCTGCCTACACACTGGCGGGATGGTCTGACCCACGGGGAGTGGCTTCTTGAGAAATCTGAGTCTCTATGTGCGGTGGTTGGGGTGGTCGACATGTGGTACAGTGGTCCGGATGACAAGGATACAGCGCCGGACGGCGGCAGAGGCTTCATAACGCCGCATGAGATGGAAGGCAAGGCTATGCTTCTACAGGCTCGGATGGTCGAGCGGGAACGGGAATGGAAGAGAATAGAGGAGGAGAAGAAGAAGGGCGGATCAAGTTGGTTTGGGTGGAAGTGAGGATTGGTTTCAATCTTGTTCAGCATCTAAGCGGGTTATTTCCTCAAGGAGGAGCGAAGTGTTTGACAATGAGTTGACGAAGTACATTAGCGTTTCTTGACATTCTGCATATCTATTCAACTATTCATAAGCCTGAACAAGGGTTATCGTGCCGGCAGTTGAAACTACCCGAGTGTGCTCTGCCGCACCAGTAGAACTTGAGCCACAGCCCTGCCCTCTAACTTGGCACCTGTCGATCTGTCACCGCACCCCATGGAATTATCGGTTAATCTTGCGAGCTAGCACGAGTTCCCCAGGGGATGATATTCCAAATCTTCATTGGCGGGGAAAGACGAAAACGCTCGATGCGACGTGGGTCTGTGCATTCAACCGCCGTGTCCCCTCACAACGTTGCCTTCCTAAGGAGGACCGGTCTTGGGAGACCTCGCCCGGTGGGAGAGCCAATGCCGAAGGCGATGGAATGAATGCTGATGTGGAGAGTGATGCGGAGAGTGATGCTGGTTTCTAGACGCACCACTCACACTTCGTGGCCACATTGAAGGCGACCCGTTCCGCATATGCAAGGAACATTCGCAGAATGTGTCGAACATGTGTGGAAAGTACGTCGCCTTAAGCATAATTTGAGGGCCTCTGAGACTTATTTAATGTGTTTATGAACCCGGACAAGCTGCTCGCTCGTCTAGTCTAGCTAAGTCTCGACTTCAACATACTATTTGATAACCTGAAACCAGCCATGTATCAGATGTTTGGCACGGGAAAGCTTGCCGGGAGTATTTCTGTTGCTCTTGGGCTGCAGAGCTTTCTCAGCAACATTGCACCTGTATCTGCCCATGTATCACAGGCTACCGACGAGATTGGAGTCCTAGCTTACGGGTTCGATTTGAGCGAGGTTCGGCTCACTGACGGCCGCTGGCTGGAAAACCAGGAGAGGACACTGACGTACCTCAAATGGGTCGACACTGAGCGTTTGCTCTATAACTTTCGCTCAAACCATGGCCTTGATACACAAGGCGCAGCTACCAATGGTGGATGGGATGCGCCAGACTTCCCTTTCCGTACTCACGCTCAGGGCCATTTTCTCACCGGCTGGGCACAGTGTTACGCTGTCCTCGGAGACGAACAGTGCCGTGACCACGCCACACACTTTGTGGCCGAACTTGCCAAGTGCCAGGCGAACAATGAGGCGGTCGGGTTCAACGCTGGATACTTGTCAGGCTTCCCCGAGTCGGAGATCGCGAAGGTCGAGAACCGTACGCTGAGCAACGGAAACGTGCCGTACTACGCGATCCACAAGACTCTTGCTGGCCTGCTCGACGTGTGGCGCTATGTGGGAGACGAGACAGCCCGTGATGTGCTTCTCGCCCTGGCCGGCTGGGTGGAGTGGCGAACCGGCCAGCTGTCCTACGACCAGATGCAGGCCATGATGGCTACGGAATTCGGTGGGATGAACGAGGTCCTGGCAGATGTCTACCACCAGACCGGAGACGAGCGATGGCTGAAGACTGCCCAGAGGTTCGACCACGCTTCCATCTTCGACCCCTTGGCCGCGAACCGGGACGAGCTCAATGGGCTACATGCCAACACCCAAGTGCCCAAATGGATCGGCGCCGCTCGTGAGTTCAAGGCCACGGGAACACAGAGGTACCTGGATATTGCCAAGAACGCCTGGGACTTTACCGTCAACCAGCACACCTATGCCATTGGCGGCAACAGCCAGAGCGAGCACTTCCGAGCTCCCAATGCCATCGCAGCGTTCTTGAATAAAGATACGTGTGAGGCATGTAACACCTACAACATGCTCAAGCTGACTCGTGAGCTGTGGCTCTTGGATCCCTCGGACTCTTCATACTTTGACTACTACGAGCGTGCCTTGATCAACCACCTTATCGGGCAGCAGGATCCCTCTAGCAGCCATGGACACATCACGTATTTCACGCCCTTGAACCCCAGTGGACGTCGTGGAGTCGGCCCAGCTTGGGGAGGTGGTACTTGGAGCACGGATTACGACAGTTTCTGGTGCTGCCAAGCCACTGCGCTGGAGATCAACACCAAGCTCATGGACTCCATCTACTTCCATGATGACAGCACGCTCTATGTCAACCTGTTCACTCCTTCTCAGGTTACTTGGTCGGCTCGCAGTGTCATCGTCAACCAGACTACGACCATTCCTGAATCTGACACCGCCACGTTCTCGATAGAGGGATCGGGCGAGTTTGCTATCGCACTACGCATTCCGTCCTGGACCAGCAATGTTGAGATCCAGGTCAATGGCTCTCCCGTCTCCGTGGAGGCAAATCCTGGATCATACGCGACCATTTCACGATCCTGGGCTAACGGCGACGTCCTCACCGTTAAGCTTCCCATGACCTTGCACACTGTCGTAGCCAACGATGACTCTTCGGTGGCGGCGGTTGCGTACGGCCCGACAATCCTCGCCGCCAACTACGGGGACCGCACCTTGTCTGCGGTACCGGAGCTTGATCTGGGTACTGTGAAGCAGGTGGAAGGGCTGAGCTTCGAGGGTACATTTGGTGGGGAGACGGTCTCTCTTGGGCCTTTCTATGATGCTCACGGCTTCAACTACAATGTGTATTGGAAGATCAGTGGCTCGTTCTAAATGGTAGAGCCTAGAACTTGGGAATGGATCAGTGGGAGCGAGACATGAGATGATATAGTTGATAGTAGTTCTCATTCCAGCTTTCTGGAAGGCAATAAAATGTTGTTCTAATGGCAGGCTCCTGCGAGAATCTACCTTGATTTAGTGATACATAGATGACACAACTGCTCACTCGGACCCGGCTTATGTGAATAAGCAATTGCTCTGGTCGGTTTTGACCACTTTGTCGAGATTTGTCCCTAAGAGGCCGGCTCTTTTAATCCATGCCTAGATACAAAAAAAAACAGTTTTCAGTGCTGATGTGACCAAGCGGAGGGAAGAATAGAAGAAACACAACTCACATAGATCACACTATCCTCCAATTGCTGCTGACGACTTAGGATAAAGAGGGTGGAAAAATTGTTCGACTGAACAAGGGCTATGTCGTTGGCATAATCTACAACTCTAGAGTATCAGCACAATTGATGAGATAGACACCCGACAGGACTGCCAAAGTCAAGAGATCAATGTGACTCTCCACTCTGCATGGTTACCTTGAACAATATAGTTGGGACCAGGGCATTTCGGCCCCGGCTGACCAGGGAACTGCACCCGGAAGACGCCCTTGGTACCGTACGCGGCGTCGGCAGGCGAGGCAGTGCCCAGGATGTTGCTGGCCTTGCCATTGGCCTCGCAGGAGTTGTTGACCTGGACCGTCCCGTCGCTGTTGAGAGCGTACTCGGCATTGATGCACTTGCAGTTCGCCGTGAATGGGGCGAGCGTCCCTGCGACCTGGTACCAGCGACCGAGATAGGAGTCAAGCTCGAAGCCGTCGTCGGCTATTGGATAGGAGCAGTGGCCGTCCCAGAGGGAGGGGACCACGGATAGAGTGCTGTTGGTCGCCGCGACGGCCGCGGCTGTGGCTGCTCCGAGGACGATCTGTGGGCGCATGGTGATTGTGATGATGATGAATCTGTAGGAATTGATGCTCTCGCGCGGTTGACTACTAGTCTAACTGAAGGGATGGCACTTGTTTGCTTTAACTTTGGCGTCCCGTCCCGTCCCGTCTCTTATGTATGTACTCTCTGCTCGAGGGACCGAGGCTGAGCTCAGGTGAATCATGTCTCGCACAAGGCCATGGCCCGAAGCCCGACAGGCAACTGCAGCATGTCCGTGTGTTACTGATGCTCCCATCTCCACAGAATGCAATTCGCATTACCATCTGGGAGAGGAATGACAGAGCAGGGATAAAGTGGTGACGCCATTCCGATCTGCTCACCTCCGCGTTTGGGGTAGTTTCGGGCTTGGCTCTGCACTACGGAAGCCAAGATCGAACTTTGGACAGAATGTCGATCAGCGGTCCGGAAATCGATGCATGAGTGGGAAGCCCATCCTCTGGATCGCGCCGATGGGAATAAATGCAATCTGGAGAATTGAATTGCCGTCGCCAAGAGGCTGGACTCTAATGCCTGCTGAATGAAGCAACAATCATCAAATCTTGGACGTATGGGGAAGAGCACCTGAAGAAAGGGGAATTTTGAGAATAACCAACCCAGAGAAGAACGTGGAAGATAAACTGATCAGAGGCCCTCCTGATGCTTTCAGATGGCGTATTTTATCTCGGATGTGAAAGACCTGACCACCGTACAACACGTGTTAGGTCAACTGAACACTCTTACCAGGCTCAAAGAGTGCAAAAACCAGCTGGAGGACAAGGGTTAAGAAATATTGGCTACTTTTCTTCCACTTGTGGCTCAAGAATTGTGAACTTGGGCAGTTTGCGTATCTGAGTAGATTAGCTGAACGGGGATCTTCCAGTCCCTTCAATTTACCGCGTCATGGCTATGATCTATCTCGACTGCTGCGACGGAGGAAATACTATCGACAGACTTATAATGCATATACTTGAATTACGCAAAGAATCAATGTAGATTTTCCCGGTATAATTCCCGGTATACATGACTTCCATTCTCATTTGAGGGCATCCCAGACCCGACAATTTGTGCAGAAGAAGCGTATCATGACTTGAGAGCTTTTCTAGATGGAGAACTCAAGTAGATCCATAGAAAAAGACGAAGACAACACACTACTAACGCGTTGGGAGCTACAGAAAACACTCATCACAGCGGGAACAAATGGTCGAATGATGGTGATTCTTGTCGTAACGAAGGATGTTGTGGCTGCAAAGGGGAATTTCTCATGTGCCAACACCTTATTTGGGCTGAACTGATGCTTGTGTATCTTCCAGGACTGTCAATGAGAGACTAAACTTGACAATGGGATGACTGTCGGTCAGTCTGAAATATCCGATGGGACCACAAGACTCCGCATAGTATTCAAGTTTTTACTATAAGAAAGAGCTTTCGACTGGTTACATAGCTGTGCGACGGTGCCACGTAGACGGCTGCCTAACGCAAGCCATAGTTCCTTGCAAGAGCGTGCGCCTTACCTCGTCTCTGACCGCCGATGTTTTTGGCGCGTTCTACTTTATGAAGAGAGTCAGGAGACTAGTCAGGCGCACACTGCAAAGGGAACACAAAATGGGGCCGTCCAGAAGGCTCGCATATACAACTCAGAGCCCGGGCGACAAATACGTCCCTTGACCCCTCTCTCCCATCTTGTGTCACCACCCTCAAGCAACTCTCCGGGAGCGGTGTGCTCTTTGGAAGACATCTAACCTAAATCAACAAACGACGCCTTATGCCCGTCGATGCCTTCTCCCGTTGTTGTGGAAACTGCCAACTCAGGCCCTTCTAAAGAAGCACCATGTCGACGTACTGAAAGATGCCGTCCCTGTGTACACCCACAATGCCATACTCACCTGATACCATGTCGTGCAACACTAAGAGTGCGATAGAAGTCCCATCGTCCTCGTGACCTTCTGAGAAATGCATCTGTAGCCGGCTTGTTGCTCAGAATAGGCTGGAGTGAGATGCTGGTGGGAAACCTGCATAGAAGATTTCGAGAACCTCCACACCATCGGAAGCAAGTTCTCAATTTGTAACTAACACTCTCTAGGAAACACTCACCGCCTCTCGATATCGGTTGAAACTGCTCTCGGAGCCTGGACGCGGCTATCCGCTTGACTGCCTTGCACCGCCGAAGGTGGGGGTTGTGAGTGGTCGTTTCTTGAGAATCCTGCTCAGTCTTGACGCATGAGAAGAATGCATTCCTGCCTTATCTCTTGGATCGAGGCAATGCGGTTATCGAGTAGGCTGCCCCGACCAAAGCTACCGGATTGAAAAGGGCCCGAGTATCCCCCATCCGCACTTCTTTCATCCCTACTCTCTTCATCAGCACCCTGATTTATCTTTAGCCGCTGTGCAAACTTCCATCTTGAATCCTCCCATTGTATCAACAAGAGGTCTGCTGACACACACACGTCATGTTTTCTCCTACTCCCTTCCACACCGGAGCTGGACCTGATCAATCCATTCCACAAGGCTCCAGAATTTCTTCTTCAGACTGGCGCACAGAATCTCCTCGTCTCACCCCGTCTCCCTTCCACTCCCACCAAGCCACAGTTCAAGCTATGAGAGCTCCAGTACCCCCCTCTCAGGACGTCACCCCAGAATATCAAAGCATGATAAAGGGCATGGTGGCCGATGCTGTTCGGGATCTGCTTTCGGGCAATGGCGCATCTTCTCTTACCTCAGAACTTGGCAATGAATGGAGTCTTCCAGAGAGTACATGTTCCTTCCAATCTCCCTTGGTAGCAGATCTCATCGATCATCAGCTCGCCAATCGCCTTATTTTGCGTGGAGATTTCGCTTCTCCAGATAGCCACAATGCCTCTCCTTCACCATCTCTGCACTTATCCCCTTCATACCCTGGCAACAGTAAGCATCACTATGATTTCTCGGAGCTCCCAGCTTCACCAACGAGCAGTTACTCAACTACCGGAGGTTATCACGCAGCCATCATTGGCATGGGCCCTTCTCCTACCCACCCACACATCGACGGACAACCCGACGATCTTTATACCCCGAGGTCAATGCTCTCAATGCTACCAAACTCGGTGACGAATTCGAATGAGAGACCCGGAAATTCATTCGCACATAAGCATATGCCAACCTCGCACCCCAATGAGCCTCGTGCCCAGGAGAAGCCAAGGACTCTGCCATCCAGCCGCACCTTTATCGATCAAGATGAAGAAGTGTCCCAGCGAATGCGAGCTTTGAGAGTAGCATTCGATGCCCCCCCTTCATCTACCTTGGCCACACGTATGGTTTCTCCATCCACGTCCGGACCCTCCACGTCTTATCACCTGGGTCCTCCCACACGGACCGATTCTTCTGGATATCAGGAACTTCCAAACTTGTTCCTTCGATCGACCGACCCCATCATGCCCCCAACTCAGTGTTTCCGTCCAATGTCAGCAGTTCTCGAGGCGAAATTCAATCCTCAAGCACTTCCCTTCTCACAAGATGGCACCGGCAGCCTAGGCATGCAATCTAGATTCTCTACACGCTACCTCGGCAAGCACACCGAGAAGAATGCCAGCCAGGATCATCTGGCGAATCATGAGAACTGCTCCTTGTGGCTTAGAAACCTGCCACCCAACATCACCTATGCCGAGCTCCTCGACACCATTTCTGGCATTGGTCGCGTCTGGGCCACCTACATCAATAGGCCTGATGCAAGGCACGATACCGCCGCCGCCAAAGTCATCTTCTTCAACCCAGAAGCTGCAGCAAAGTACCTGAAACACATCGAGTCAACCAATCTTCAAATCCGAGGGCTTGCCGTCACAGGTGAGTACAACCGGGTCAAGATCCCACGCCAGCTATCAGGAGGTCCGCAGGCTTCTAGAGTTCTTGTCATAACTGGCCACGCGGACTTTGTGAACAAGGATAGCTTGACCAGATTCTTCGGGGACCTGATTCAGTTTCACACCGACCGGGTTATTGAGCGGTTTCGCGTCGGCACGCGGGCGGTGATCGAGTTTCGGTTTGGAAGCTACCGCTCCCAGGCCCAGAGCGCCAAGACAGCACTGGAAAGGAACCAGCCGAGCGGTCTTGTGTGTGTTCGGTATGGCCTGGACCCATGTGAGGTGGGAGAGACACCTTTTTCTAATGAGCCCGGCAGCGAGTGAGCTTCCTCAGAGGTGAAGTAGCTTGGTCCGCAGCAGGCAGAGTCCATACATGTATTGACAGCAGCATGGGGCAGTCCGGTCTGGAAGTTCTCGGCGGTTGTCTTGCTTTGGGGGGATCTTTTATTGGTATATTGATGATTTGGGTGGTATGATTCGTGTGTCTAGAGCAGCTTGCTCGTGGTGACGGATAAGTCAACGAGAATGTTTGCCG
This sequence comes from Clonostachys rosea, assembly GCA_026958235.1. Lineage (NCBI taxonomy): Eukaryota > Fungi > Ascomycota > Sordariomycetes > Hypocreales > Bionectriaceae > Clonostachys > Clonostachys rosea. Next base: position 3,121,301 of record CP110205.1, read on the forward strand.
TCATACATCAATGTTTGTTCGTTGGGCTACGTTTCAGCGTTCAGAGTGGTAGGCCGGGCCTATTCATCTGGCACTACATATTGACACTGGGACATGAGAGCAAGTAGACAATGTAACACTCATTCATTTTCATTAGTACTTGGAAAATAAGTGCCATGACTTGTCTGAACGGTAGAGATTTTTGCCAACGTACGTTGACCTCCCTCGGCGTCTCTCGAGCAACACGATTTTCCAGCTGAGCAGTTCCTTGGAACTGTTGCACCTTTCCACGTAGTACGGTCCCTGTGGCGGCGCCTCTGTGTATCATTCGGGAAATCATCCGGGAAGAGACAGGCCAATGCTTGAGGCCGGGAGGCTTTACGTGCGGGGCGCCACGAAAAGTCGGAGCTGGAGGTTCATGAACGTCAGCCAAGGATCGAGTCAAGACAACCCGAAAACAAGTTGTCTGCAGGTTCCCTCTGCATCCAGTGTCCAACAGAGCTCGAGTCGGACAATATGGCCTCCCTTCAAGACCGGCAAGACCGGCAAGCTGGGCAGATTCGTAGCATTGAGCTGCCGAGTGTGTCTCACTTGTTCGATTCCACGCCTCAGTGTATGATCCACGCTTCTCTTCCCCTATCATACGCTTGTGTGTTCTTATGCGCAATAGTCTGGTATATTGGAGTAGTTTTTCAGAATCAAAGAAGCCGGATTCCGAAGACTGCCGGAGGCATGTGGCACAGATGAGCTCGTATACTGCGCTGGAGCGGCCTCGTTCATGTTGTGCCCACCGAACATCGGCCTAGAGGTCTATCTAAATTTATTGCACTTTCATCCAGCTTCGAACTATTCGATGTGACTATGATTACCTATGATTGTTATTATTTCTGTGGTTAGTTAGGGTAGGCGGCAGGACGACGCAGTTATTTTTACCTACCTAGATAGAAAGACTCAACCCAGGTATTTCCGTTCTGCTTGATCCACGCTATAACAGGAAAAGCAATCGGGCCTTTAGCGTTGTATCTTAGTTGGTAAGGCTCGATCTGCATATAAGGACCTTTGGTCAATTATGCGGGCAAAATAACATGCTGCTGGGTATCTCCCGGCTGCTCAGCCACCAGTGATTCAGTGAATAGCTGCCTGCTATCGTCAATAGTCCGCGTCTAGCAGTTTGTCTGTCCCTGTGGCGACGCTGTATTCAACGTGGCTATAGTAGGGCCAAGTGCCGGTCAGCAGCATGTGGCTGAAATAGAACGGCACACTAAATCCTCTTAGCCTGTGCCACACTAAATCTCACCTGCTTGGGGCCTAAGATCCAGACTAACGGTACGGGCCCTGGGCGTTGTCCTAAAATAGCACCGCTTCGGCTCCGTTATTTTTACGCTCCGTTGCTATTCTCTCAGAGGCTCAGCAGCTCTCCTCATTCAAGCAAGGAAAAGAAAGTCTAGCGCAGCACTGCCATCTCACCTTTTTCTGTCAGCACCACCCGCGATCATCATCAGCGGACCTTGACCGGACGTCCTGTCTGGCCTATACGGCTGCTAATTTCCCAACCTGCCGTACCACCTTGGCCGTGAGCTCTCTGTCCAGTCCAGATGCCGGACCGACGCCACTGTTCATGCTGGCTAGCCACACCGCAACGGAGCTGGTTGTTGGGGCTGCTGTGGCCGTAGACCAAATTGTGTGTGACGGTTGGCAACATGAAACACACTTGCCTTCTACCCGTATCTTGGCCAGTGCCCTTGGTCTCTGCCGCCCGAAACGTCATGGTCAGCCAGGCGCTACGGGAAGAATGATAGACCACGGTGCACCCTGACTAGGCACAACCCATCCCTACCTTGGTTCCCTGTGGAAAGGCCATCTTGTGAGCCTCTTCACCGTCGATGAGAGGCCCATCCCATACGCAGGGGTAGACAAGCCACCCCAAGACTCTGGGCTAAAGCTCCTTGGCCGTAGATCGCGAACAAGGTCACCCATGCCGTTGCCCAATCAAGAAGTAAGTGGATCATAGGCGCAGGCTCTCCTATTCACAGCCGCCAGTATTACTATGTAGATCCATGGCATTGTGCTTCCATCTGGTGGAGACCACGGCTCAACTCAACCCAAGATGTTGGGGCAGTCAGTGTAATAATAGAAGAGGAAGAAGGGGTAAAGGTGATAGATCGCAAGTTTCTGAGAAGTTAAATACTCTCCTTCTTGTCTCTCAAATTTGTCGGTCCCAGCCTAGGATCACCATCCAGCTTCTTTCTTCTTCGCCTTTTTAATAATTCAGCATCTTTTTTCTTCACATTTTCTTTGTATCTGATCCGGTTTCTATTCCGTTTCTTAGACTTCACGGTTCATACATTCTCAATATCTCATACTACCAACTACCATCGTCAACATGCGTCCTTCTACCCTTCTGGCTTTCCTCCCCCTGGCCATGGCTGCCCCTTCGCCCGCTCCCCTCAAGCGTGATAGTCCTGCTCCTCTCATCACCCCCCGCGGCAACAAAGGCGTTCCCAACAGGTTCATCGTCCGGATGGTGGATGGCATCAAAGAGAGTTCCATGTCTTCCTCTATGAAGTCCCTCAAGACCTCATCACACTTCAAGTACTCCAAGAGCTTCAACGGATTCGCTGCCACTTTGGACGAGGATCAGCTTGCAGCTATCCGAGAGAACCCCAATGTAAGTTGCATAATAAACGCGGCCCTTTCTGCCTTCCCCGGCCTTGATTCTGGAGACTCACAAGTACATAGGTCGAATACGTCGAACAGGAACAAGTCATGCAAATCTACGAGACCCAGCAGGACGCTACATGGGGTATTTCCCGACTCTCCTCCCAGACACCAGGTGCTACCACCTACAGCTACGACGCGGCCGCCGGTGAAGGTACATGCGCATACGTCCTTGACACTGGCATCGATGTCGCCCACCCTGAGTTCGAGGGCCGTGCCACCTGGGCCGCCAACTTCGCCTCCGGTAATAGCACTCGTGATGTCCAGGGCCATGGCACCCATTGCGCCGGTACCATCGGTTCCAAGACCTACGGAGTCGCAAAGAAGACCAAGCTCTTTGCTGTCAAGGTGCTTGGCGATGATGGCTCCGGCACTACCTCTGGAGTAGTCGCTGGAATGGAATGGGTTGTCAAGAATGCCGACAAGTCGAAGTGCCCTAATGGTATCGTCATCAACATGTCGCTTGGCGGTAGCTACTCACGTGCTATCAACGATGCTGCCGCCGCTATTGCTGACTCTGGATTCTTTCTTGCCGTCGCTGCTGGCAACTCCGCCGTCGATGCCAGCACGAGCTCTCCTGCTTCCGAGCCCAAGGCCTGCACCGTTGGTGCCTCAGACTCCTCGGACAAGATCGCCTACTTCTCCAACTTTGGCAAGCTCGTCGACATCTTCGCTCCCGGTGTCAAGATCGAGTCCACCTTCCCCGGTGGGAGGACCAAGGTCATGAATGGTACTTCCATGGCCTCTCCCCATGTCGCTGGTCTCGGTGCCTACCTCCTCAGCATTGGCCAGAAGGCTGACGGCCTCTGTGACTACATCGCCAAGACTGGTCTCAAGAATGCTATTTCTGGTGTCCCTAATGGCACCGTCAGCACTCTTGCCAACAATGGCTTCTCCGCCCAGTAATTGTACTGTTTTTTTCTTTTTCTTCTCTTGTCGCGATGACAAACTTGCTTTCTTCCATCATGAACTTGGAAGGAACATGTTTTACTATGATGCCATAATTAGATATAGAAGTGCATTGCCACCGCGGGTTGTTTTTGGGTTCGGATATTAGAATTAGATATGTTTTGTTTCCTGTCTCATATTTCCGCCTTTGGGCTTTTCTTCAATTGAGATGTCTAATTCAATATTATTCTAATCTTCAAGTTTCACCGTAATACTTGACTTCTGTCTGTGTCAGCGGCTTCCGCTAGAAGCTGTCGACATATCACTTGGGATCCCTTAATCTCCACCACCCTGCAGTCAATATATGATGAGTTCAACCGAATACTGTCGTACTTTAATACCCAATCATGTTTGCATGCGTACACCATCAAAGTGCACTTTTCGCATGCGGGGTCACATGACTGCAGACCACGTCAGAGTGTGCCTTGCGCTGAGCCTTGACCTGGCAAGCTCGTACTGCTGAGAACATCACCACTTTGCAACCAAAACTTCGAGTCTGCAGACATTGTATTCGTATGCCATGTGGCTGATAAACGTGCATAGCTATGCTCTCGAGGAGTTCCTCGGTGAAGGAGAGACTCCGCCGTACGCGATTCTCTCCCATGTGTGGTCGCGGCCAGCGAGCGCCGAAGTCACATTTCGAGAAATGCGAGAAGACCTCGCTTCTGCGCAATCGAAACCGTGCTTTATGAAAATCTACAACAGCTGCGTTATTGCCAAGTTGCATCACTTGTCTTGGGTTTGGATCGACACTTGTTGCATCGATAAGACGAGCAGCGCGGACCTTTCTGAATCCATCAACTCAATGTACAGATACTACCGGGACTCGGCGGAGTGTCTCGTGTATTTGGCTGATGTCTCATTCCATCATACTGGAGTCCCTCGGGCCAAGAAACTTGAAACCGTGGGCCAGAGTCATTGGCTCTCTCGAGGATGGACACTGCAAGAGCTCATTGCGCCCAGGAAGCGCTATTTCTACGACGACAATTGGGACGCAATCCCTGGGGGACCAGATCTGTTACAAACCCTCGCCCGAGCTGGGAACTTGCCGGTTAAAATCTTGGAGGACCGAGACCAGCTGCCGCATTTCAGCGTTGCAGACCGCATGGCCATGGCTTCAAGGCGTACTACGACACGAGGCGAAGACATGGCATATTGCCTGTTCGGCATATTCGACGTCAGCTTGCCCATTCTTTACGGCGAAGGCGCGAAGAAGGCCTTCCGTCGCCTGCAGCTGGAGATCATGGCAACGAGCCCATTTGACCAGAGCATCTTCGCTTGGCGTGCCGATCGTTCTGACAGCGGGTTGTTGGCCAGTTCTCCTTCTGATTTTGCCAACACGCCTTCTATTCAGCATTTGGTTTCCTACCTCTCCGTCCCTTTCTCCATGACCAACTTGGGCCTCTCGATTAGCTGCACCCTTACGGACATGCAAGAGGGGGAGCGTGTAGCTCCCTCCAGGTCAGTTGGGAGTTTCCACCATGTGCTTGCGCCACTTCAATGTGACATCGTGGATGATGAATCTTATTACTTATGTCTCTACCTTGAATATGTCACGGAATGTCACTTCGTTGTTAATGATAAATGGCTTCCCGCGTATCGTCGTGTAAAGTGTTCGGAATGGAAGCTTATCCCTCGCCAAACTATTGCGCATGCAGAATTAGAGACTATTGTTGTCTTGGACGACGAGCAATTCAGGCTGGTTCGACGTTCTTGAAGCTTCTACCGCCGAATGGCGGTTGAGTTTGTTACTTTGATGAGGATCGGGAACGCCGGGATAATGTTGAGACAAGGCAAGTTTGGCAATACGAAGCGAGGGTTTCGTTCAATGGCGAAATTGTCACAGCATCAGCCAATGTCGATTCTATCTAGTCAATAGATTTTTTTCCCTTTGATAATATACTTGATCTGGAATCCCAACCCGCTCAAGACATATCCTCGCCTAAGCTGCTGAAGGAAATGGCCGGATCTCAGCCATTGGAAACCCCCTCATATAAATGTGCAACTTTCAATTCAAAAACCTTCGACTCCAACCATCAAAGAGAGCATCACGATCCTCGCTCATCACGCATGAAGAAGCTACAGCAATTAAGCCTGCCACCGCCGAGCCTATACCGAGTGTTTGACCCAGTACGCCTGCGGGTTACACCATCCCTTCAGCCCAACCTCGCCCCAGTCCATACCCAGGCCGCTCTGCTTGTGGCCTCCGAAGGGCACGTTGGGCGCAAGCTCGAAATGGGTATTGACCCAGATGCTGCCCGCCTCGAGCTGCTCGACCATGCGCTGCGCGCGAGGCACGTCCTTGCTCCAGACCGAGGCGCCGAGACCCATCTCCGTTGCGTTGGCGCGTCGGATCACCTCATCCTCGTCAGTCCACTTGAGCACAGGCACGATGGGCCCAAACGGCTCCTTGGTCACGATGTCAGAGTCGTCAGGAGGGTTGTCGATGATGGTGGCAGGCATGAAGAAGCCCTTGCCCTCCTTCGGGCCAGGAGCGCCGCCGAGCGCCGTCTTCCAGCCCTGCTTCTCGATTTGCGAGTAGAACGCTTGCAGCTTGTCGTACTGCATCTCGTTTTGGATGGGGCCGAAGAAAGCTTCTGCGTCTGTGTGGTCGCCGACCTTGTACTGCTTCGCTGTCTCGACCAGCTTGGCGAGGAATTTGTCATAGATGTTCTCATGCACGAAGATACGCTTGATGTTCATGCAAATTTGGCCGCCATGTACAAATGTCAGGAAGGCGATCTATGTTTCGGTTAGCACACGTCAACCATAGACTTCATCAAGATATCAGAACGGTGTATATACCTTAGCAACAACCGCATCGATATCGACGTCCTCGCAGACAATAGCTGCATCATTACCTCCCAACTCGAGCGTCACGCGCTTAAGAGTTCCGGCGCAGGCGGCCATAATTTTCTTTCCTGTCGCGACAGAGCCAGTGAAACTGACCTTGGCGACATCAGGATGGGCAGTCAACTGGGGGCCCAGACTCTCCTCTCCGCTCAGGGCCTGGAAAACGCCTGGAGGGAAAATCTTGGTACCAATTTCAGCCAACTTGAGTGCTGAGTATGGGGAGTATGGGGAGGATTTCCATATGAATGTGTTGCCCGCAAGAAGAGCAGGGAGGAGCTTGCCAATTCCTAATGTGAGAGGGAAATTCCATGGCACAATTCCTACTCCTACTCCGAGAGGAACATATCGCACAATCGCGGTGCGCTAGGGAAATCAACCGTATTAGTGTGTGTGTTCTTTTGGAATATGCAGAGAAAACCCAAAGCGCCCTTTGACTTACATCCTCGTCGTCAATTGGCTTTTCCTCCTTGATTCGAAGCTGGGGAGTTCCGCGGGCCAGGCCCATGACCAGGAACATCTCAAAGCCACCGGCCCCGGGTGGCTTTCCGACCTCCTTACCAAGAAGGTCAACGAATTCCTGCTGGTTTGCCTCGATGGCATCCGCAAACTTGTTCAGATACTCGGCGCGCTCGTCGTACGAGAGCTTCCGCCAGGCGGGATACGCCGCCTTGGCTGCGCTTACGGCGCGGTCCACGTCTTCTTGAGTTGAGACTGGCACCTCCCACAAAGGCTCCTCGGTGCTCGGGCAGATGGCCCGGCGCGTGGCTGCTGTTGATGTCAACTCATTGTTGATGACATTGTGGAACGTCTATATCGAGTCAGCCATCGGCCGATCAGGTCACCGAAACTAGAGAGTAGTTCCACTTACATCAAAAGAGACTTTGTAATCTGTTGCGGACGCCATGATGGGTCTCTTGGCAGTCTAATGTAGGGGCTGGCTATTAAGAGCGATAGTTTGTATCCAGAGAGAAATTATAGCAAGAAAAATCAGGCCGGGTGAGGGAAACCAAGAGCGGATGAGCGTCCTTTTGGCCAATTTTACCTTGTCGGTAAGACGTCTGCTTTCATGGTGCATCTACGGACATTGTATGCCTACTACCCTGACCCACCCAACGTGGTGGAGGAGGTCGTATCGTTCGTGGATGAAAGCGGGCTCAACCCGGTCGCGGACAGGGTTTTGATCTAGTCTATACTGCTGGTTGCTTCAATCTCATCCTCCAATTTGAACTTTAGTGCAGTTTCAGCAGGGGCCACGATGCAGTTGGTCCTAGTAGCCGGCCCTTCTAGTTCTAGAATGGTCACTACCCATGCCTTTACGTCTATCTGGGCCAACAGGAACTTGGCAACGGGTAAGAAACAAGGTAAATGTGTGGGAAGTCTTGTTGCTCCTGGCTCGCAAAATTAATTATCATCGACTTGGGCTAACGCAGCATGTCTTCTGCGTGACAAATTGGCGCCCAGACACCGCATGAGGCATTGTTCTCTGGCTGCCAATTCACTATCAAATCCCCGCTCTTGGATGTTCGTGGCTCCCTCAACCTTGAATGGGGTATCCTTTCTCCAACTCAAAACGCTTGCTGACATGTCATCATCCGGCAACTCTCCACGATGCTGCCCACGTCCTATTTTGGTAACATGTAGCGACGGCATCTGACTTGCACCATCTTGCAGTATCCCCTCCAGTTCTCAAATCCCGGGTGAGCTCTCAAAATAGGGGCTCGAACCTGGGCTGGGGTCCCACCGAGTGCAACATGACTCTGCAAGGCTGCTACATCCACCAACATCGGCAGAGCCCGGGTTCTTTGAACCGGATGTTGAGATCGTCCATCACATGTTGAATGCAATTTCAAATCCACATAGGGTCGGGGCAATTTCGATAATTCCCCGTCGATATAGGTGATCAAACCTCGAGTGCTACCCGCCAGGTTGGCACCGCTCGAACCCCTTCCTCGGCATTTGCATGATCACCTTGTTCCCCTGTCCGGTACATTTGCCTGTTCGGCGACGGCCAACTTGCTTTTTTCAAATGGCCTGTCTGATACCCACAATTATCGCGAGCCTCGGTGGTCACATAAGAAGTTGGTAACAAGTTCCACTTACAGCCTGTCAATGAGCTTAGACTCTTGGTCGTGAATTTAATATAATCTACCGCCCACCTTCCTCGTTCATTCCGGATGTCTGGATTTCAGCTGCAGGTGCATCATGGCGTACAACTCGGCACTTGTCGAGACATGGTGCCTCTACGCCGTGGGGTCTCTGATCTTCGCGGCCAGAATAGCCTGCCGTGTACGAACGATCGGACTGGCTGGTTTCAAGCCTGATGATTACATTGTCTTCCTGTCATGGGTGAGTACATCTGACTCTCTTCTAGGGCCCCGCCCGAAAACGATCCCTTGGTCATGTAGCTAATAGGGGCAATCTGATAGGGAACTTACACAGTCATGACCGTTGCGGCGCATTTCGTTGGCGGAGTCGGCGACCTACATGCGTTATCCGACGAAGAACGCAAAAACCTGACGGACGAGGAAGCAAAAGTTCTGGTTTTCGGGACGCAGTGGTTCTGCATCGGCGTCGCGACGTATGTCCTCTTCATCTGGACCCTCAAACTCAACATGCTCTTCCTCTATCAGCGCGTGGTCAAGGGGCTATGGGTTGCAAGGTTCATCAAGCCGACGATCTATCTGGTCATCGCAACTTTCGTGGCCATCTACTTGATACTCTTTTGCGCATGCCGTCCGTACAGCCGGATGTGGACTGTCTATCCTGATCAGGGTGGTGAGTTGGCCTGCGCAACACTTTAGTCACACATCAGCTGGCTCTTGCTAACATTGATTCACAAGGGATTTGTCGTCCAGATTCTGTGCTCAACATGGTGCCGGCTCTAGTGATGAACGTCTTCACAGACGTGCTCATCATGGCGATTCCGGCGCCAGTTGTAATACCTATAAAGACAGCGCTGTGGAAGCGGATCATCCTGATCGCCCTCTTCGGGGCCGGTCTCTTCATAATGATCGCGGCCATTCTCAGAGTGGCCATGGTCCTAGTGGTAAGCTACAACTCTTAGCCCTTTTCTTCGTCATCTCGTTATTCTCTTCGTCAAGCCGCCTCTTCTTAGTATCGTGATTCGTCCCACTCGAACTGACAACATGACCCTCTGCAGATGAAGACCGGGCCTACGGCAGCAATATGGTCGTGCCGTGAAGATTTTGTCGCCATCGTCGTGGGACAGGCCATGCTACTCCGCCCCATCTTCACCAAAAACTTCTGGACCACCGGGACGTACAGGTCATCCGGAGCTGGATATTCTTCAAAGAACAGCGCCAACCCCGGTGGATCCGAGGCAGCCACCAAGCGGAGCAGAGCTAATAAGGACCCCTTCAGCGTGACGGTCGCGCTCGCCACCATCCAGGGCAACGACAGCGAGTCTACCGACGGGATTATCGATCCTTCCACGGCACAGATCGGCCAGATCCATACCATCCAGGAGTGCTCGCGGTCCTCGTCCGAAGCAGACGACCTGGAGAGAGGCAGGGGAGCGAGGAGCGGGAAAATGGTCATCCACGTCAGCAAAGACGTGCGGGTCGAGGAGACGGGCAGGGGAAATGGCGGCCATCCAACGCTGAGTCGGTCGAGCCACTCGATGCGTGCCACAAGCAGGGCAGACTGTTGGAACGAGACGCAAGCCGCTCATAGCGAGAACCAACAGCATCGGGAGCGTCCATGATTATTGGGGGCACAAAAGCAGCGGGAATCCCTCCGTTACACCAAGGATGGGCTATTTGCTGCATGTTTCTTTGCTTTTTCTTCTTCCTGTACCGTTTTAGCCCGATATCTTCCAGCCACTTAGACAGTGTTTGACTGGGTCTGAGGCAAAGAGAAGACCTCACCCAGTCCACTAATAATACTCAGAGCATTACGAAAGACGAGAAAAGAAGAGTTTTCTTCAAGATCAACTCCACTTTTCCATGTATCCATCGGACCACGTCGAGGTAGTCCAAACCTCATCCCGAGATATGTCCCCTCTGCGCGCTTTCTTGGCTGCCACTCGCGCTCGCGTCGGGGGACTCATCCAGTATTCCCTGCGAGATGCCCACCAACTCGCTCGCTGTTCTGCCTCATGGCCAATCACGACGGTTGCCCGCTCTCTGGGAGCTCAGCCACCATTGCTCCCCCACCGCAAGGTTTTCCCCTATACAGGGCACTGGCCGAACGGGCCGGGCGGGCAAAGAAAGTTCCACATCTTTGCCAACGGTTTTCTCACCTCACAACACCAGCCCCTGGACCCATCCAACGGTTCTCCACCGTGGGGATGCCATCATCCACCCAAACCATCTCAGCAATGATAGATGACTAGCCCCTTCTCCCAAATCTGTTGCCTCGTGTCTTCTCCCAACCAAGATCACACCGTCCACCGGGCTGTTAGGTGTGTAGCTTATCTACCAACGGAGGAGACCGCTTAGCCACCAGTCCCAACCTACCACCTATGCCCCATTAACAATAGGGAGGGCGCCTGTGTCACATGCTGTCTTTGAATCCGCCAAGAATTTTCCCACAGCCGATCAGGCTAGGTATTGCCCCTTGCTCATAAGTGAAACTAACAGTTGAGTGATCTTAGAGCAGAATCTTGCGTCCTTTTGAGATCCATAGCACCCGCAGCGAGTGCATAAAAAGTCCAAATCGGTGTGGCATTTGTTGGTGAGAATGAGACAACAGCGTGCGCCTCAATCAATGCATTGGGCCATTCATTCTCTATCATGATTTGGCCGTGAGCAAGGTGGACGACTATTTGCGTTCATACCATCCGAGCCTTCGAGAGCTTAGACTTAGATGCCGCCTATAGCTGCTCTTCCTCGATCAAAGTGAAGATCATTGTACTCTGTAATTCTCATGATTATTTAAAGACGCTGTCAATAGTCACTGGGTGTTAAAGGCTCCAAGTTCTTGTAAAACAACAATCTGGTATCGTTTTTAACATACCCATGTAAATGTCAACATCGTCCATCTATACCCAACGCCTAGCCTTTCCCTGACACTGTGTCTTCAATAATGCATGAAATCCCGCCGTCCAACGCCGAAATCCAAATTTTTTTGAACAAAGGAAAGTCGCAATGGTCCCAGCAACAGCAGATCGCGCAAATATGGGCACAATAAGACAATTTTGGAAAATATAGTCGGGCTGTTTAGTTCCGGTAGATTAATCGTCGTCATCCCTCTCGCCCTCGAGGAAGATCTCATGGCCAGAACCCTCATGCATTCCAAGAGCAGTAAGGCAGGCAACAGCGGACATTGCTGCAGTGAGCCACCAGCCCCAAGCCACCATGCCGATGTCAAGTCCAAAGCCATACCACCATCCGCCGACAACGGGGCCAACAGTACGGAAGCCCGCTGAAACGGACTGACCTAAGCCGTGGATCGTACCAAGCACACTTGGGTGGGGAGAGCAGTTGTTTAGGAGGATAATGCTGGCCGGAAGTGTGAACGTGCGAGCCGTGACCTGAAACAACAGGACAATAATGATACCTGACCAGATAAGGAAACCTGAAGCTGGTTCAGGGGCTTGGGTCCCGGAAGGCAGGATCGCAATATATGGCGCAATGAAATAAGCCACCGGAAAGAGAGGGAGAAGCCATCGGAAGGATCGAATTGTTCCCAGACGGGCTTGAACAGGAGGGTAGAGGAATATTTGAAGAACCATTCCCAAAACTCCTAGGATAGAAGTTGCCAAACCAACAGTAGACGCAGGCATCCCCAGACCACCCGTAAACAGGAGGGGAAGACTACGCTTCTCCGAGGGGGATGTTTGGACTTCTGACGAAAGATATCGTGGAGTAGAGAGAAAGAGTGACCAGATGTTGGTAAAGGCGCCTAGGTGGAAATCATAAAAGGCCCCGGTAAGTAAGGTGAAGACGACATTGCGTGTCCAGAGACGAGTAAAAGGGAGTACTCTGTTTTCCTGTACTCGAACCGTCTTTTCCAAGAGCTCCTTTTGGTGATCGGGTTCTATTGTACTCATCTGCACAGATGTGTCCTGCCAGTCGTAGGCAATCTGGGCGTATCCATCGTGTGGTCGAGAACGTGTTACGAAGGCTTTAAGCCGGGAACCCAAATGGAGGCCAATATCGAACTTTCCCTTACGCTCCTTAGAGGTCTATCCCAACAAACAATTAAGTCAGCAACACGATGCTCAGAGGGCTGTCGACTGGGGCAAAGATGGTGTTCGATCGTACTTGCCTCTTCTAAAAAGAAAAATGTGATCAGGGTTGAAATAGTGAGCAACAGAGCATTGATTAGGCTGGGTAATGCAAAAGGATAAGCCTGAAGCCACTTGAAACCCAAGGGAGCATTCTCGCCGAATATCCCAGGAAGCGTCGTCTGGGGTTCAGCTAGGAGACCACCCATCACTAGGTTTTTACGTCAGCTTTAAAATCGAGACAGTATCTTGAATAGAGACCAAGGTTTGACTTACCTGGGCCGAGAATTCCTGCCACATTGAAACTCATGGGCAGAAGCAGAAACGCACGGGACTGGTATTTCTTCTCCTTTGTGATTTCGGCAATCATGGTACGACTAAAAGGTCAAAAGCACATTAGCGGTAGTCCAGACGACGAATCCATTAACAAATCTTCCAGAGTCTCACTCACATGATGCCAACAGTGCCGTTAATCGCGCCCCCAAAAGCTCTCCAGAAAGCAGCCCAGAAAAATGTAGTGGCGAAGCCATATCCTAAGCAGCTGATGGCAGTTCCTCCGAGACCAATGACGAGAACCCATTTCCGTCCGCACCAGCTGGCATCAGCAGCTTTGCCCCAGAGGATCGCAGTCAAGACCTGTGCGCCAGTGAAGCAGCCCTGTAACAGGCCAGCCTGGCGAGCAACCTGAGTGCTGGATAGTGAGCCATCAAACGACTTGAGCTGGTAGAAAACATAAGCCTGGAGGGATGCAACCTGGAGGAAATCGACCAGGCGCCCGATAAACAAGATGAAGAGCTGATCTTTGCGAGGAAGTGACATCCAGGTCACTTGTCCTGTGGCATTTGCCTTGAAATTCGCTTTGGGCTTCTCGTCAATTGGCGAAAGCATTTTGAGTGGTCGTAGTGACTCGGTGTCGAGTGTTGGAGGATTCAACATTGACGAAGAAGATGCAGAGGAAGACTCGCCAATAAGACCCGGAGAGAGTGGCATTGTCGACGTCCTCGGAAAGGCCTCTATCGTTGGTGCTCTTGGACTCGCCCTGGGACTGCTCCAGTTTCGGTCACCTGCTTGGCTTCGATGAGGCCTTCTAGGCTCAAGAGGCGGGGCAATGGCCCGATCATTGCTAAATGATCTGCTGTGGCCTGCCATTTTGAAGAACCAAAAAGTAGATTCACTCAGGCTTGAATCAAGAAGAATTTGGTTGGGTAGACCTGAGTGTCATGCGCCTCCGAGGCCACGCCAAAGATAGAAGAGTATACGCAACTCAAAGTCCTCCGGCGAGGTTAATTATTCTGGGGGGATGACGAACACCGATCCTTGCTGCAGATGCTGCAGATATACGAGTATGGTTGGCGTCCTGTCAAGGGTGGGGGGTAAGCAAGCGTAGGACGACTCGGCTTTAGCTGCACTGCCAGGATCAAGGATGAAAACGTATGGCTGGTGTTGCGATGCTACTAGTAACCAGATGAGCGAGTAATGGTGAGAAAGAACCAAACAAGGCGATTTGAGTGTCGGGTCTGAATGTGTTGTTGCACCCAAAAGTAGAATCCAAATAGATCGGATCTCACATACCCAAGATGGGTAAGTTGAAGGTTGTTTTGGAAAGCAGTAGGTGTCCCGGATGTTTTGAAAAAGTCCCTCCTTGAATAAGATGATAATCAAGCTTCTCAAGGGTGGGCCGAGTGGGCGAGAGGAGGGAGTGAAGTGGGACTTTGAGACGACGCGCACGCTCTCACTAGACCGATCTCACACTATTACTGTCGTGACCATGGATATGGACATGTTGTAAGACTAAAAGGGCGACAATCTTGATTTAGCAATACGAACTTCCTTCCAAAGCGGGTACTGTGATGCGGGATCAATATTGGGGCGAGGATGGGAGGGATGATGATGCCGTTGTTCATGTATATTAACGGCTGGGTAGTTCAAATACAAGATTCCGGCGAGTGGAGATAGTGCTGCTGAACACGTAACGACAACGAGGCACTCGTCTATTGAGGCTCAGTGGAAAGGGTTGGTGGGGAGACGTGCACCGGTGAACAGGGAACAGACGCGGAAGTAAATCAGGCTTGATGATGTTGAAGGGAATCAACGTATTACCGTACTTACCGTGCTTCCGGCACTTATGAAAAGAAAAAGTTCCGTTTGAGAAAGATGGGGTCAACTGGAAAGAATGAAACCTGCTTCAGATTTCTCGGTCCGTGGGCACCAAAGGCCAGTTTCGGAGAGAACGGAGGGTAGAGCGAACAGATGATAAGCATAGTTGGCAGGCACTCCTTCTTGCGGGCAGGAGGTCAAATGCCATCTGCCGGAACAGGCATGAAGAAGAAGACGGCTCTGGAAGATATGGTCCTACTGTGCAGGGGTCAAGGAACTCCATCCCATGGCGAGACGAAGCAGCTGGTGTATAGAGTTGAGTGGAGGAAATGACGATATTGCACCCGACCTGGACAGCACAGTACTTTGGACGTTGCAGGCATTAGACCTAGCAATACTGGCGGGTGCCTTTGGAAATTAGTCGGTGATATGCATGTACGTTCTTTCCTGCCAATCTCTACTCAACTGCCATGAAGAAGACCCTCCTGCCTGGACAATGTGATCGGACTTTCCCAGCTGGGCAGCATATCGACAAGCGGAAGGCACCACCTGCACAATTGGGAAAGGCCTAGGAGGTTTCGATCGACCAGTGACGGGCCGAGCAAAGCAAATGGAAATGCTAGGCGACTATCACTTCAATGTAGGTAGCGTGTGAGGAACTTTGAGAGGTCTGTGGTGCTTCAGGCATGTCGCAGGATGGTGTCGGCCCCTGGCCAGTGCCTGCTACAACAGACAGAGCGCCGGCAGACGATGGGGCGGATCTCGGGTCGTCGGCGGCTCACCAGCCCTCGCTCTCCACATTCTGCACCCAAGGGGACGGATATCGGCCGCGGCAGGCAGGGGAAAGGGCCGCCCGAGACGAGCTGTCGAGAGCGATCATCATTAACAACCCACGGCACAGTATAATGATGCAGGACATCGATGGCAGACGCATCCACAGCTGGCGGGAGCTACAGTAGCTTACAGCTAGCTTACGTGGCTTGGCTGTGCTAGTGCTGCCGTCTGTATTCCAGATAAGCTTCTTCCGCCAACTTCACGCTCTCTCAACACGTCATGTCTCGGACGAGTGTGGCCGATTTGACGCAGCCCTTGACGAAGAGACACCACCCCATTGCTCGAGCGTTGCTCTAGCCTTGAACAGCCCGAAACCGAGCACAGTCCACCTCTCATCGTGCTCCAAAGCAGCCTTGAAGCCCTGATCTGGCATCTGCAGGTCCCGGGCTTGGCAATGCTTAGCTGTCCTTGGCACTGTCGAACCCACACCATGGATCTTCAGGGGCTTGGCTTCAAACAGCTCCAGGCCTATCTTTCATGGGAAAACAAGCATACACATAACCATTCGCTACATGTAAGTTTAATATCTTAATCACAAGCATGCTTCACCGTCCCGACTCGCTGCAGGGCCCCTCCCTCCTTCACCCCTTCCACTAGGGAAATTGAAGCCAGCAAGTCGTCAGCTCCAATGCAACGAGGTGGACCATCGTGGACCGACCGTGAAATCCATCTACCCACTCTGGAGAGGCTCAGCCCAGACAACGTCATGCCTCGTGAAACACAGCAGCCGGCAACACGGACTTCCATGTTCCGGCCTCACGTTGCACAGGCACAATGCCCCGTTCTTTCGTCCCAGAGGCCAGGATTGTCAAACGCCGGCTGGTGATCGATTCCGTCTGAATGTATGGATTGGGTAGTAGGAGACCTGGCCGTCTGCAAGATATGTCATACCAAGCGCCCGAGCGAGCGAATCTATCCACCGTCGCGTGGAGCATCCGCCCCCCATTCGACGATGGATGGAGCAAGGACGGAAAATTAACTGTCTAGAAGAGGAAAGCGAGCGAACGCATATCGCGCTTCCAGAGACAGGCTTGGTGGGTTAGACCAGGAGCCGGACGTGCATCAGAATTCTCAAAACCCTTTCGGCGGCAAAAGCAATTAGCGCTCGCTCTGGGAACAGCACTTTGGCATTAGTCTTGGAAGCGTTATTTGAATACTATCAGTAAGTCTTACTAGATCTCTAAATCCATCCACACTCAAGTCTCCATTCCCCAAGCAGGGGCCGCGCGGCATCAAAGTGAGCTGGGTTGGCCCTCTGTCCATCTCCCTCCATATCCTACGCATACATAACACAGCACCTGATCAGACCACCAAATGGCACAGTTGGGAAACCCCAGGAAAATCCATGCTGGTCTGGGTGAGGGAAAAGCAGAGAGCCTTGCCATTACCCCCAACCATTGGTCGTGGCATCGTTGACTCCCTCGACTCCTCCGCTGCAAGGCCGGGCCAGTCGGATCCAAGAAAGCCGTGGTAACATCCACGATTGATAACCTGCTCACCGTGCGCCACCGCCGTCTAAGTGAACTTCATGGCTCATCCCCAAGCCAGTCGTGTGGAGCCGGGAGACTGAAACTTGCTTGGGGTCTGTTTAGCATACTATCACCAGCCCCGGTTTTTGGCAGAGTCATGCTGCATCTAGCCTTGTAGCTGTCCCCATCATGATACCCTGCCCATCCTTGCTGGAGGTGGGTGCGTCCCTTTTTTCATTCTCTGCCCATCCAATAGCTCATCTCTTCGTCTCTGCAGCGTGTTTTGTATCGCTCTGCATCGTAGTACATCCGTAAGGTACCTCCTTTCCACGGTCGTGGGCTCGAGCATGCAGTAACAGACTAGGTGTAGACCCCCTCGTAACTTTGAGCTGTGGCTAGTTAAGTCTGCTCCATGTTGCGACGTAGCACATACGTACGTAACGCGCGGATGAAATGTAGATGTGGTGTGAGTCTACTTTGCGGGTCTTTCTTGCTCGCCTTCCATGCTCTTGCTTCCAGATAGGAGATTGGTTGCGCACTGAGCATCCTGACTTGTGGTAGGCAAGGTACTTAGATATAGACCTCTCCGTCCGCTCCTTCCCCCTGAGCTCCTCCTCCCTTTTCTTCTTCCTTATCATCATCATCTTTGCCACTGTCGCTTCTGTTGTCCTCATCGTTCTCTTTCTTCTGCCTGCTCAGCTTAGCTGCCCGACTCAAAAACTCCTTCTCCTGTAACACACCCGGTTTCTCGCTTGGCGCCCTCTACCTGCTCCTTTCTTGCTTTACTCTTCCTTTCTTGATACCCAGACATTACCGAAACCATGGTCCAGTCCACCCAGTACAAGCCTCGTCCCCTCACGGATGTATTCACCAACGATACCGACATCGACCGTCGAACATGTAGCCGCAAGGTCCCCATGAAGGTCCTTATCCTCGGCCTAGGCCGTACCGGCACAGCCTGTGAGCACCCTCCCATCGCCTTCATCTTGAGAGCTTGGCCTCAATTCTTTTCCGTCAACCCCATGCTAACCGCACGGTCCGCTCTCTAGCCATGCGCGCCGCCATGAAACAGCTCGGCTATGTGGACACCTACCACATGATGAACTGCTCCATCGAGAACCCTCCAGATGCCCTCATGTGGATGGACGCCCTTACAGCCAAGTATGACGGTAAGGGCAAGCCCTTCACCCGTGAGGACTGGGACAAGCTATTAGGCAATGCCCAGGCCGTTTGTGACTGGCCCGCCATCGCCTTTGCCAAGGAACTCATCGAAGCGTACCCCGAAGCCAAGGTCGTGCTCACCAATCGCGAGGTTCACTCCTGGCACGCGTCCACAATGAAGACGGTGTACTGGCGAGTCACCGATCCCGAGCTCCGTTGGTTGTCCAACTTCGATTGGGCTGCTAGCATGTACTATCCAATGCTCAAGAAGTTCTTCGACACTTTCTTCGAGGGCGACTTCCCCAACAAGGGCAAGGAGGTCTTCCAGAAACATTATGCGCAGGTCCGCAGCCTCGTTCCCAAGGATCGTCTCCTTGAGTACCGCGTTCAGGACGGCTGGGAGCCACTGTGCAAGTTCCTTGACCAACCCATCCCTAAGGAATGCCCTTTCCCCAATGTCAACGACAACTCGGACTTTGTGACACGCTCGCGCCGCCGAAACAGAAACCAGATGTACAATTGCGCTCTGCGTTATCTCCTCAACACCGCGCTCTTCGTTGTTGCATTCCTTTTCCTCTACCGGCTCGCCGCCAGCATGGGTCTTGTCAAATCCCGTGCTGCTTCATACACCCTAGACTTCTCAGCGATCCAGGCATTGTTGGATCAGCAATCTTAGAGAGATTGTCCTAATGCGATGGATTCTCATAATGCTTCAGGTACATTAGAGTAAACTTTTCGTTCATGTTTGACTTCTCGGAAGTGTTCGTGTTATCGGTCGGTGATTGATTTCCATCTGGCCTTCAAACTCTCCAGGAGCCAAGGGACTTTCTCGACAGATAATAACTCTCTTTGATGGATATAAAAAAGGATGGCGTTGGGGTGTTTTCTTCCTTTTGTATTTCTTCTTTGAAATCCAGAGGCTCTTTCAGAGCTAAAATGTACAGAAGTTTATCCAGGTGATAATATGTTGAGGAATCAATATCAGGTCATCCAAGAATCTTCACAATATTCTCAAAAAAAATTTTATGCTGTCTTCGTAGTTTGGTAGCCAGCCTTGAGAAAAGGGAGATGACATGGTAAAAGGTCCAAAAAGAAATAGCGTAAAGGAATCGTTGCGTACAAAGGTTTCAGCTACAAAATCACAAACGTTTTCCTGTCTATCAGTAAAGCAGATGGTTATCTCCGCAGCAAGCAGCGTGACGAAAAGACTCAGTATAGCCAAGTAGAGAGGTGAGAGCAACGTTTATACAACTCAAGTGTTGGCGATTCCGTTCTACTTCCTAATAATCGATGGACGACACGATTCAGATGAGGATAATAGACTTGGCTTGACGCATAGAAAAAGTTAGACCAATTCAATCTAGGGGGCCATATTTTTCATGCAGTTCTTTCGCGACAAGATATGTATTGCACAAACTGGCATATCAAATACGGTAGAATTTGGTCCATACTAGGTATGCTCAGCACCAAGCTAGTTACAATAAGGACAGCGTAACAAGAAAGGGCCAGGGCACTCTTGTAGAGGGGAATTCAAGTAGCCAGTCGGGGACAAGAGAACTACGGATATGATAGGAGTTGAAATAACAACACCGACGATGATACCAATAAGACTAGAAGGCTGTGTTCTTGAAGGCTCATATCCCCCAGTAGCTATGCGTCAACCTTCATTCTCCTCCTGCTTTATACACAACTATAGGTCGTACAGTCATACGGTCTAGAAGACCTCTCCTTTAATGCTGCGTTTGCATGGAGATCTTAGATGTTCTTGGTTCGTTGCGAGAACTTAAACAGACCTACTCCTGCCTCCGTACCTACGATGCGTTGCTGACAGTTGCCTCTTTTCACGGGTTCGGTCGTGGCATAATAGATATCCTTACTCTTAAAGGCAAGGTAGATGATGTTGAAGCCATACCCAAAGTCATTCCATACTCTGCCATCGGACAGACAATACCCGCCGTGGGAACTGGCCTCTCCAAGACATCTCTCCCCCTCTTGCTGCTCCGAATCAGATCCAATTGCCGAGACAAAATCGCCATATAGAGTCCTGACTTCTTTCTATGTAGCGCCATTATTCTATTACCTTTTCATCTGTTCGTTCGCTTGGAAGCAATTCTCCCATCACTGAGATTGCCGCCTGGAGTGCAAGTACGATATTGACCGGCGCCCTATCTCGATATGCACAGGCTCCTGGCCCATCGTTGTTGGCTTCCGGTATGCCTCGTTCATGAGGCGGATGCTATGTAGAATCCACATGCTCATTGCCGGCTCCATGAGTCTCGGTGTCTTTGCCGGAGCTTGTGGCATCTGATAAGCCATCGAGCTCAGCAAGCTGGGAAGCCCAAACTACGCCAAATATGTTAGTATCTTAATATGGCATGCATATGCATACGTGTCTTCAGGCAGTTATAACAGACCTAGATAAAGGGTTGGGATCATCGAGGAGTGCAGACGACACGAGTGGTGGCACTGGTAAATCGATCAAAATGAAAGACTTCAGCGACGGCGTTTTTCTTTTCTATGCACACCGCACCTGGACAGACTTCAATCCTCACAATGGCAGTAGAAGCAACCATGGCAGTAAGCACGACGAGGGTTCTAACGAAGGCTCTATAGAAGATGACGAGGTCATCCTGCGGAACGACACCGAGACACCCGACAGTCAGATTACCAGATACGCAAGGACATGA
Organism: Clonostachys rosea; assembly: GCA_026958235.1. Taxonomy (NCBI): domain Eukaryota; kingdom Fungi; phylum Ascomycota; class Sordariomycetes; order Hypocreales; family Bionectriaceae; genus Clonostachys; species Clonostachys rosea. The sequence goes on from CP110205.1 coordinate 3,142,237, forward strand.
AGATCACACGGTTTTAATCGGAGTGAGGAGTCTACAATAGGGTATAAATATCGCCTGGAGCATCAAGGGAACCATTTGAGGAATGTAACCATCCAAACGAAGTTGTATATCAAGGAACATATGGTCGAAAGCCGTGCATCCTGAACCAGCCTTACGAACAACATATAGGAAGACAAGGCATTTCAGATAAAAGAAAAGGTTCTCCTGCCTCCATCATTCCTTTATCACTTTTCAGTCCAAGTACGTCTCCCACTGTCGACCAAAAATGGCATAAGAATGGGCAGTGTTCACAAGTATCCCCTACATAATTAAACAGAAGTCTACAGCCAAAGCGAAATCCAGTCCCCAGGCAAACAAACCAAATCCCGTGCTACGTCCGCCGATTCAGTCAAAATTCTTGATTCAGACATATGGCCACATGCCTATCTCCCTGACTTAGACACGCCACAGTGACATCTCATGTCCCGGAGACCCGTGTCATGCCATTGTCCTGATCGGCCGGCTCCGATGAGACCTGCTTGGTGATTGCCTCGGACCGGTCTGGACCAAACACACAAGTCTCGGGGCGCCTCCGGAGATTGCGCAAACAAGAGTCATGAATTGAGTTTGGATAGTACGTTCGTAAGTCAGTAAGTCGAAGGGTCTATCAATCATCACATATCTACCTTAAGTCCGATAAGGAGGGGGCGTGTGTTCCAAATCGAAGATTTAAACGAAAGCCAGAAGCAACATATTGATTGTGCTAGTTTAGCCACAAAAGAACAAGAGAGGAATTGTGACGAACTCTCCAAGCTTCGCGGCTACAAGTAGGTTCCAAGTTGCATGTCTTGCAAGTAACGCCGTTCCCGTTCATAGTTCAGAACTCTAACTCTGAGCCACGAGCACGGAAGACACTCGCCGTAGTCGGTTCCGCAGGTTTTGAGTTAACGCCGTCCTCGCTGGAATCCTCAGCAGAGTTTAATCGTTTCCGCCCACGGAACGGAGCCGGCCGATTGTGTTTCTTATCTAAATAGTTGCAGGAAAGATAGTTGGAGAAGGCCAACCCTCTCTAGCTTCATGCTGATGAATCAGGGCCCAGCAGCTGCAGCATAGAGTTTAGCCATCGACGTAGCCACCATATCTAAAATGTAGCTGGCCGCGTCTGGTTGGACCTTCGTCTAGGGTCCGGAGGAGGGGGTTTGGCTGTTTGGCTTCCGAGACTCCTGAAGCCACCGCTAGCAGTAGCTTTGGGGGATGCCTCTCTCTCACATGGCCATTACCAATCTAGCGGGCATGCTTCACACGCTGCTGCTCACCCAACCCAGCTACAAAGGTCACCAGCTACCCATTCTAGCAAAGGCCATGTCACTACGGGGCGCCTTAGTTCTCGGGGAGATGCTCGCAGCTTCCCACGGGTGCTAGGTTAGTGCCTCTACGGTAAGCGAGCGAGGATGGAGGTGGTGGGATGGGGGGAGAGGGGCTGGGCTGGAGCTGAGCAGCCATTCGTTCAGCCAGGCCGCCCTCGATTGAATTCTGACTTTACCGGTCGTCGCACTTCTGCAGCACTTGTGAACCCCCGGTGAGGGGGGAAGGCGTGAGGATGACGGTGATACCATCCTCGCTAGTCCAGCCCCCCAAGTGTCGCAGCCTGCATGAGCTTTCCTAGGAGGCGCGGGCCTCCGTGTGAGACGGTGTGCGTGTGTATGGATGAGTCTAGCTGCATACAACAATAGGAGTCCATTGAGCTGTATCTCCGTCGTCACAATCACCGTCGCCGTCGCCGCCCCCGCCCGGCTTGAAGCAGAATCGTACATGTCGCATGCATGAACAATGGCGAGGGTTTTTCGTTGTCCCTCCACTGAGCCCTTCACCGCTCCTCAAGCCAGATGGCAAGGGGAAAGGAAAGCCATAGACTCTGTGTGCTGATTCGACCACTGTGCCATGCTCGGCCGCATCACGCCGACACCGCCAAAGGCGAGTGGCTGGCTGCACGACCAACTTGGTGTCAGTAGGATCAGCGCAAGCGGCGCCGGATTGCTTATCCTGCACTTGCAATCAGCAAAGCAACCCCTCACCTATCGCCCCAATCATCGTCGTGGACATGAGTCGTGGGTAATGGGGAAGCCCGGAAGCCCCTCACTGGCGTTCCCTTATGCAAGCCATCGAATGTTACGGCCCATTGGGGGAAAAGGTGTGTGTGGAGGCCCGAGTGAAGGGGTCCGTGATGCGTCGTCACCGTCTTTGTCTGTGTCCGCGGGAGGGGAAACGAGAGAGAGGTATGTGCGCTCTCTCCGGTCAGATCATGTCATGTCAAATCACATAGCAGTAGGCAAGCAAGTCTGTGTGGGTGTGGTCCTCCAAGTGAGGACCAATGCTCTTTGAATTTCATTTTAGCTGCGAAAGACTTGTCGTCCTTGCGCTTCATCCTAGCTATGGGCACCCGAGCCCGTCAATGTCTAATCTCTTGTTGAAGCTGTTTGCTTCGAAAAGGAAAGAGAAAAAAAAAAAGCTACAGTGTTTCCCGTATTTCACCCAAAAAAACAATGACTTCCATTCTGTCACCCCAAATAGTAAATTTGAAGCACAAATTGACAGAAGGTGAAAAAAACCACTCCCCAATATCATAAGGGTGAGCGTGTTTGACAAAGACTTTCCCTGCATGTCTCCCCTCTATTGGGGCAGAAGCAAACACCTGAAAAATCCAACTCCAAAACCTTTCCGCAAATAATTAAGTATGTTTTTTGAAATTGGCTTATCTTTTCACATCATAAAAAGTCCGTATCGTATCCAAAGCGGAAACTCAGCAATCCACCTCTTTTGCGCCGATGTTTTTCAATGCTCGCTTCGTAATATCAAAGACAAATCCCTCGGTGCATTGCTTGAATTTTTTTTCTCCTCGTTGAGAGAACTTCTCGCTCAAAATAATAATAATAAAAATGAAAATCTCAAAAGATTGTAATGGGTCATTTCAAAGAATGAAAAACTCCAGTGGTCCAAAAGGGTATCCCAGGGCCGGTCATAGTGTAGCGTTTGATTGGTATGAAATAAAAATTTGCAAGTCGAAACAGAAAAGGTCGTGCGCATCAAGACTGTCAAGTCTCGATCGATCTGCAAGTATCCACGGGGTCGGGAATAAAGGCATTAAAACGTGCTATGTGCAAAGAGTAGCCTGCCATCAAGGCACATGGTGGTGGTTGCTATGGCGTTGTAATCAGAAGCAGCCCTGGAATGAGGGCATGACGGGCACCTGATGATGAAAGACGCCAGAGTGTTGTACCAGTGGCACCTGTTGAACGTATTTGACAACGTCCCAAAGAGGGCAGTATGTCTTGGGAGGGGCGCATGGCGCCTGAATGTGGATGGGTTGCGGGCAGTGAATGGGCTGTGCCTGTTGTGGGATAGGCATGATGGGCCCAGTGTAGTGCTGGGGAACAAATTCCTGACCTAGGTAGACCGGGAGATCCTTGGTGGCTTCCGGTTCGTAGGTGTATGGCGCACAATCAGGTGAGATGCCTCTTTGTTCCCGGATGAAGTCCTCATCGAGGTCATCAATGGTTGATCCGCTGGATGTCAATGAGCCTTCATCAGAAAAGGTCGAGACGGGAGACAGTGGTGAGCCATTGGCGTAGTCATCAACGATGGCATCCTCGGGAGGAGTAACGTATAGAGTGATGAGATGTTCGGGGGTAGCAGGGGGTGATGGAGGGGCGATGACAGTAGCCGTGGGGGAAACAGTCAACTTGGGGCAAGCCTTGATCCTTTCCCGGAGTTCGGGGAGTGTGATCCGGTTCTCGGGGTTGGGGTTAAAGATGCAGCCCAGAATATTGTTCAAGTCATCCGTCACAGGGAGGATGGTCTTGAGGAACTCCTGGGAGCGAGTGAACGCCCGGTAGGTCGAATCTTGGTAAGAAGCCTGCTTCCAAGGGTTTCGCCCGCAAGTCAGATTGGTAAGCACCACGCCCAGACTCCAAACATCGTTGGGGGCACACATGTAGTAGGGCCTCCTGGCTGATGGGTCCAAGCACTCTGTAGCCATGTTAGTAAAGGTTGGCAACGGCGGTGGGGAGGATTGCCGGAGGGGAAGTATGTAAGTAAATACCTGGACTCATGTAGAAGGTTGAACCGCAGCCGTAATCTTCTGATCGGTCTTCTGATGTGGCCAATCCAAAGTCGGCCAGCTTGACGGTGTCACCACCATCCGTAACCAGGATATTCTCCGGCTTGAGATCTCGGTGGTAGATTCCAAGGTTGTGGCAGTGTTCCACGGCATCCAGGATCTGGAGGAAGACCTTCTTGGCAAGTTCGTCGTTACCGACGTACTGGCCACGCTCAGTAATGTTGAGAAACAGGTCGCCCTCCGGGCAGTACTCCAGGATAACGTAGATGCATGCGGCGTCATCCACAATCTTGTGCATCGACACTACATTTGAGTGAGCTGACGCAAGGTAGTGAAGACGAATCTCTCGTTGCTGGTAGGCTACTTGGCGACGTTCCAAGGGAGTTCCATCGGCATTGAACTTGCTCAAACACTTGACAGCATAGCGGACTCCGGTGTTGATATCCACAGCAGTGTATACAACACCGTAAGCGCCAGTGCCTAGAATGTTGGTGAGATGGAGCTTTCCTTCCAGCAGCATGCCTAACCTTTCCTCGGGGGCCATGGGAACATATCGGATGGGCCTCACATAGGGTTGTTGCTGGATGTGGCCCTTCTGGTTGTCGTAGCCCGGCGATGCGGGTGGTGTAGGGTAGCCGAAGGCGGCATGGTGATGCATGGTCCTTTACTTGGGTTGAGGGCGGATCCTTAAAACGGGTCGTGATAATCCTTGAGGAGTAATATGGGCCAACCGCAAACAGGAAACTCGGGCGCAATTAAAGGCAAGACAATTGAAATACAAGAGCAAATAAATCTGCGAATGGAAGGGTGAGTTTGTTTGAAGTCAGGGTCAATCCAGATACCAACGGGGCGCAGCTCCGGTAGGAAGTCGACTGAACGGGGTTTAATCCCGGGTCGCAAACTGGAAGTCCTCAACACCGAGTCAACGGGTCATGGAGGCAGTTGTGCTGGAGGTCGCCACGGTATAAAAGTAACTGAGGCGATGGAAGAGCGTTGGTCCTGGGGGGAAAGGGTCCAGAGTCGCCAGAGAGTAAAAGGCCTTGGAAGAGGAGAGAGGCCTTGGGATTGTTCAAGTTGAGATAGAGTATGAAGGAGTGTCGTGAAAGGTGGTTGCAGATAGTAGAGGTCGCAGCAATAGATAGTATACGCTCGATGGCGAGGTGGGCGGCGGGACTAGATAAAAGACGCTGAAAGCCACTGGCCAACAAAAGAACGAGGCGGATGGCCCTTTTGGACAATCCCTGCACATCAATATGCCCTACAAGCACCTCGTACCGACACAGACCGTCGCACTTCCGCCTGGAATTGCGTGGAGGCGTCCATCCTCTCCACACCCTCAGGGGGGCCCACCCAGGATGATTATTATACCACCCTCGAGTCTAGCGCCGAAGAGGCTAAGATTAATAGGACATGGGGCGATGTCTTGGCTCCCAAAGCGGGTCGCTGGCAACGCAGCTATTCTTGACGGCAGCCGTCGCGGTGGGGACATGGATGGGCTGCCTGGCTGGAGACTAGCAGCCAGGACACCCTGGCAGTAACGCGGCGCCATACGAGAACCGAGCAGGGATTGTCTGACACACAAAATAGCAGTAAAGTGGTTCGTTGTATGCGTGTGAGTGTGTGTGCCCGCTATGGGGAGTGTTGTGTGTCACCGTCTCCGCTTGTGGATGGACCAGCCAGCCCGTAAGTGGTCCAGCCTATCTTGGTCCTCCATCTCTGCTGTCCTGCCTCTGACTAGTAGCTGCTAGCCATGTCTGTTGCTGATGCTTGCTGCACCACAGCTGCCGCTATCATCTCCTTGGACGGGGCCAGCATCAGGTTTTGGCGCCAGCCAAGCCTCTTCCCATCCTGCTTCGCCCACTCACGGTGTCGACGGTGGGCGATCCCCAAGACATGGGGCGATGGGATGCTGAGCACGGCGACGGCATGGGTGGGCCATCCACCTATCGTGTTGGGCAGTGCGTGAAGGGGGGAGGGGCCTCGTGATTGCGACTAGAATTTCTTTTTTTTGGGTTGGATCATTCCCTTGCCTGCCCGGGCCGTTTTTGCTTTTTTTTCACTGCTGTCGAACGACTGTTAGACCCCGTGGCTGCCGCCTCAACTTGACACAATGTGCAGTCTCACTTTATTAGGCAGGCGGACGAAATGATGAGATCCTCCAGCCTCATTCTCACCAGGCATGTCTTCATGTTTGCCCATTGTGTCCATGTTCCTGCCGTAATTACAAGCAAGTTGAACCGTCCCACATGTGGGTACATATGTACATAGACTTTGCTCCAGAATCTCTGTGTAGGACCTGGAATTCTTTCTCGTAGCGCCCGTTGGATGGACTGTGACCCAGCGTCATTGGCTTCCTATGGCAGGCCGCTGGCGTTGTTTGTTATTCCTCTATCCTCTCGTGCGTCGGAATGCATGGGACGTATGAGCTGGAGCCACCATTGTTGACGGATCACCCACCGCCTTCCCACTCACATACATGTGCGGGCTACTCGATTGGATGGTTGGAGGGATACATGGCACTGCTGAGGTCGCTGTCGCCTACAAACCTGTCGCCTGCATAAACAAGTGCTGCACACTGTGCCCAAAGAGTCGACGAGTGGCATCCGCTCATGCAGCAACCACTTGTTCTCCAGGCGAGCAGCGTGCAGATCCCGCCCATGGCCACTGCAGGGCCACAGTATCGATGCGGTGCATTCCGTACTTTGCAAAATGTGCATAACTCAGTTGCACTACTGGATTGGGTGCTGTGCCTCTGAAACACAACAGGCCTAGGCCGCCCTCCAGAGCTTCTCATTCCGTCGCCACTCGACGGCTGACGCACCTGGGTGGCTGGAATTATGCAGCATTTTGCGGGTTATGACAGCCATTAGCGTGCATTACATTACATTGGGCATGAGCCAAGCACGAGGATCCACCAGCAAACAGAGTTTTAGCCCGTCGACACAGCATGCCGAATGAGAAGACTCGCCTCAGTTGTGGGTGTGATATCGATCTGCCACGCCGGCTCGGCCGGAATGGTTGCGTGGATGACCATCTAAGATTTCGCTGGTGTGTTTGGGGTAGGGACGGCGGTAAGGTGTAATCGAAATGATGCGCGAGCCAAAGGGAATGGCCGAGTTTCGAGCTATGCACCAAGAACCGGCTTGGGACCAAAGCAGCATCGGCAACCCACAGCGCCCGTACTGCTATTCGTTGGCCAGTTGAGGGCTGCTCATGATGGGGGTGCCATGGTGCTTCGCTCTCCCACTCAGCAGCTCCAACGTGGTCAGTCATCTGCACTTGCAGGGTCCTCGCCTCGTCGGCTGCCGACCAAGACATCCTAAAAGAGAGGGCTGCAGCTCGTCTGTGTCGTGTGATTGGCACCACGGCCCCAGCGCTTTTCGTCACAATAATATTGGGTGGTATGTGCTTTCAAGGTCTGTCGCTGTTTATCGATCGAATCCCTGCAAGGTGGTCAGGGACCCAGTGGCCTCGACCACTCACAGGTCTCAACGCCGCCCTGGGCAAAGTGCAACATGGTTCCGACGAACGGTTGCGAAAAGAGTGAGGCTGCGAGGGATGCACCATGCAGTCAACGCAGTGAGACGGCGTCCAATCGACAACCCATGGCAGGCAGAGGGCCGATCACTTGCTCATCTTGAATTTTATCGAGTGAGTTGGCTGCTGGATGCCGCCAGACCTGTCCTCGGCCGACTGCCAGCTTACGGCCAGTGTTGTGCCAGTGTAGTGCATGTCCGTGAGGTAGCGTGATGATAGTGATGCAGCATGCCGCAACCCCCTCGCTCGCCCTATCATACGTACATTCACATCATCCAACACACGAGAGCAAGCACCCGTCAAGCAGGTATCTCTGCTCTCGCCCGGCTTCCTGCCCACCTTGGGTCGGGATCAGGGTCCTTCCCATTTTAGATCGGCTTTGGTCTGAGACCTTCCCAGCAGGTCCGTCAGGTATCACATCACTCCGTCGCAGGCCGTTCCCTCAATAGACCAGGCCACCCTGCGACGCCTGAGAGGGAGACATGTTTCATCGCCAGGGCGAAAGGAACGCATTGACTTTGGGGGGGAAAGGCGGTCTGCCAGGGTAAATCTCACGCTCACATCCAGCGTACAGATCTGCCAGGCCTTCAAAGAAACATGATGCAAGAGTGTGGATGTGAATGTGGACACGGGCGCGTGCGGGGCCTCTGGCTGCCTCAGGCCACCAAACCTCCTGACTGCCTGCACTTTGGGTCGCATCGCTGCTGGCCGGCCCCCTGCGACCTGCAGCCTGCAACCTTCAACTCCAGCGCAGGGCGGACAGCCAACGGCGTGTCCTGGCGGGCACCCTGGCGCTCCGTACCGAGTGCGCTTCGCCCAGAGGCTTACTGCAACCGAACTAGCCTGGTTCAGCAAATTGCCCGGCCATTACCGCTAGCATTCGAGCCAGATCATCCATCCGCCCCGGCGCACCTTTGTGCTTGCCCTACGTGCCGCCTGGAGTAGCGCAGTGAGGTAGCGAGCACATCTGTGCCAGCACGGGATTGGTTCATGATGCAGCTGGAAGTGTTGCAGCACATGGGTCCAGCCGGGGCTAGACGTTGTCAACAGTCCACCGTCTTCCGTCCCAATGCTACGTCGTGTTCGGCGCTGCCAGCCCACTACCCTAGAGGCCCTTCTACACAGCACTAACTGTGAAACATGCATGATATGGCTGTGTATTGGTGGTAAGAGTGAGTCACGGATGACTGAATGGCACACGAATAACACTTCTAATGTGCGTACGCGCCGAGTGTGCTTTTTTTGGTGTTGTATTGTATTGCTGATCTGTCTCTGTGGTGCTGGGTCATTGTTGGCATGTAAGCATTCATTCAGTGGTATCAACGGTCAACCACGTATGAGACTGCCACTGATCTCCCGCCGAGACGCTGCAAATTGGAGAGGCCCACTCTGGCCCAGAGCAATCAAACCAGTGGACGACGTCATGTCAGCCGATCCCTGCGATGGGACGCTCTGATCGATGAGGCACGGATGGGGGACCTTCAGCTAGTGTTCGATAGTCGGTCGCATGTTTTCGTTGACTTTCCATGGGTGTTTTATTGGTGAACCGGCCCAGGCTCCACCCACACGCGTCTCCCACGGCACTTTGGAGCACGGAGGAGAGCAACAGGTAATCATCTGGGCTAGCACGAGATAGTTTGAGTTCCAGCCCAGCATGCTCCTGAAACTATTGCGGCAGCGGCGCTCTCACTTGGGTGTTTATGGAGAAGCGCTGGGCACTACCGTTCCCACCCATCGAGCAACGGCCATCCTTGGCCCTGGCTATCCTCAATCTCCTCCCAAGATTGATCGCCAGCCTAGCTCGGCTTGTTCGTGAACAGAGATTAAATGACATGGGACTGGTCGCGATACCATCTCGCCCTAGACCAACCGGACGGGCAGAGGCAGGGCTGGTCTCACACATCCCATCTCGCCTCATCGAAATCGAGAAATCATACACGGTGGCGGGTGCACCCATACCTCCAAGGTAGGGCATAACATCTCCTAGCGATGAGCCTACTCCTCCCGCCTTCTCGAACTGGCCCTGGAAGGAGGGCGGCTTTGACTGGTGATTCGATGCTCGTGCTCTGGATCCCGCTGTCCGTGCAGCGCGCATCATCAACGTCAACCACGGCCAATGGGATGCGCGGTGCCCGCCGAAGGACCTCCTCCATCCTCTGCCAGTGATGATCACCTTCCTCGTGCCTCTGGCCACTCACACGCAGCCCAGGGCGCTTCTTCCAGCCTCCCCGGCCCTCCCTTACGTTCTTCGCACACTCACCGTCATGTCTCGACTTTAACAGGGAATTTATCGATAGATGAACTAGACACATGGCACACCTGGTGTTTCGGACAAGCCCATTCCAGCCATGCAGTGGTTATGCACTGACATAGTGGTGTGCGGTGTGTTTATCCCACACACTATCAGTAGGATTACAACGGGCAATGTGACCCCGTGGGAAATGAGGATCTCGCTTCATCGATCATTTTGCGGCGCGTGCGCGCGCATCACCAAAGGAAGCAATCGCAGTCATGGATGTCTATGCCGAAGTGCCTTCTCGGGTAGATTTTTTGCGGTGATATAATTGGCAAGCCAGAAGCGCCCTCACCTGTAACATGGATGACTGCGACCTTTTGTTCCAGTGCGACATTCCAATATATAATGACTAACTGGATGGTTCTGGTCAGACTGCCTGTAAAAGGTGTGGACGACTAATTCAAGGTAGTATTCATATATGCATATCCAGAATCTGGATGCCCATCGACTCTCGCTGAGTCGCTGGTAAGGAGCAATAGGATAAATTCTCCTGATGCTACGGCACGCTGGGTCTACGCATGGTTCTTGATCCTACGTCCATTTGGCATTGTACATCTGTCATGCATTGTGTCTTATAACGCGATCCGGTTGTCTGACCGCATGTATGTCTATCGACCGGTTGTGACCATAGGGCGGGCTCACCATCTTGGGCAATAGTCTCCGTGTAGAGGACCAGATGCATATTGTCTTGGATGATGGCAGCCAGACAATCGTATTCGGTTCACACTCAAGTAATATCAGGGCCGCCTTGGCCATGTGCGTGCAGTCACATTCATGCTCTCAGTCAGCTAACTAATAAGTGCATGTGTGATAGCGGTTCGCCTGGCAGAACGCCCCTTGGGACGCCATCTGAGTGTGATTTATGCGCATCCCCCCACACACGGAGATGAGGGAGCGGCGGACGCAGAGCCCGTATGCCTACTGTGCTCAGGCCGACGAGTGGGAAGAAGCGTAGCCTGTCCCGGCCTGGCCTGACGTTGCCACGGCGAGCATCATATCATGCCACATGGGGCAAGCGAGGTCGCCCTGAGATGATAGTCACACATGCAAGAATTACCAGTCATACTCAGCAACCGGCTGGCAGGCGAAAAAAAAAAAAAAAAAAAAAAACAAGCTACTCTCGTGACTGGTCATCCCTAACGGCGAGTCAATGGGAATGCGGCCGCGTCCACGGGAGCAGCAAATCCTCCTCCATTTGCCTCCCTGCTCCCCGCGCCCCACGCCTCATTGTTCGGTCTCGACCTGGAACATTCGGCCAGTGCTTCCTCTAGGCTCCATCCAAATCCTGCCATGATTTCATCCAACCATGGCCACTGCCTGATAAACTCCCGATCCGATCTGCTGTGCTGAACGAAGGGTCGGCAGATCCTCTCTGCCCCCTTGCCTAGCGGTTCAGGTATTTGCCACCAGACGCTTGACTGGCTGAACCAGACCGTTGCCTGCGTGGGTTACGCATGCGCTTGGTTCGCCCTCGCCAGCCACTCCGAGCCAGCCGAGTGGCAGAGTGAGTCAAGCTACGTCGGGTGGTTAAAAAAAGACGGGCCAACAAACGTGTGCCGTACATACAGTATGAACCAGGCCGAGACATACAGCCCGAGGCAGTGTCTGAGCGAACCCTTGCGTGTCAAGTGGACGAGCGTCTCGCCATGGCCGTTTTGCACGGACCCTTGAATGAGGAGAAGGCGGAGCCCGTTCGTCATCGTTGCGGCCAGGTTAACTTTTAGAGTCATGGCCGTTGCGAATCTGTACGTAATGCCTGTCGGCCAAGTTGTCTCCGTGCTGCGCATCTGAAATGGATGGATTGCCATGTGGTGGGTGATGGCGTTGGTTGATTTCCATTGATGCTCTGAAACACCATACACATACGTCCATGCCACCTACGTACCTCCTGTGTCCTCCATCCCGTGCCGCGCTCCTTCTTGTCTCTCATCTCTCCTTCTTTGGCTGTTCTCGACGCACGGTTGACATCCCCTTGCGACACGGGCGGCCATCCTCCCTCCACGAGGCGCTGGATATCAAACAAACAACACAGCACAATAAACAACAAACAATAGAAACGCCCACCCCCTGCCCCCGTCCCGTGCCCTCGCGGCTTCCAATGTAACGGCCCACCGGTGCTCTACTGCAGCGCCTAGATGGCGATGCTGCTAGTAATGCTGAGATAAATCCTCCGAAGGAGCAGGAAAAAGCAAAAAGCGTCTACCGAGATGCAAGTGCTGGGGTTGAGGGACCAATCCCACCGCGTCAATTGGCCCGCGCTTCACTGGCATAGCCGCTCTGGCCCCATTAGTGCTGCGCACCGGCCATCTCAAACTCGCCATGTTTGTATGCACGACATACCTCCTCGAGGCCACGATGCTTTTGCGTGCGCATGCAGGGCCGACCGTTGGGAGGCGTAGCCCTGTCGTGCGTACGTAAATAGCCGCTCGCCTTGACCGTTGCTGCCCCGTGTCCATGGCGATGCCTGTCTGTTGTTATTTTGCCAGTCATGTGGGCTGCTTGTCGGGCGACCCAGTGCCAGCGCTTATCTCATCTCCCACAAGCGCTCACTGTTTCGAGGGGGCCGAAAGTAAGTTTGACGGCTAGCCTCGTCTGTAGCATGTCTCTGGCCAGCAGCGACCGCCGTTTCTGTGGACTTTACGTATGGCTCGGTTGGGGAAATCGAGCGCTGATTGCGACTCTTGCGAGCAAGTAAAGCTGAGTCCGAGAATAGCTACCCGGGCCTCCACATCCAACCTCCTCGCTAACCCCCAAAGCTCATCCTTCATGCATCATCTACACCAAAACCCCGGGAATCCATTGGGTATTGTGCCTTAATTCTCAACTAATCCTCTGGCTGTGAATAGTCGCTGCCATCGCAGTCAGCACGCCTCACCTCACTACCCGTAAGACCCGCGTATAGCATAGCAGTCGGGATACTCTACTTTGGGCTATCAGCATAGCTAGGATCCCTGGGTAATCAGCATAGCTAGGATCGAGACTGGATGCGGGGTCAGATTATCGAGGCCGTGACTTGCTTTTTCCTCCACCTGATACTTGTTTACATCTATTTATATAGTCTGCCATTAAATTGCGAGTAGTGATGGTTATGGCTGGTTGTAAATGGCCAGTCGGCCGATGTGAGCATTGAGCACCTGTCCAGATGAACAAGTATCCTTATTGCTTTTCGTATTAGCTAGCTGTAAAACTATCCGAGCCATATGTCTAGCAAACAATGTATCGTGCACAGCACGTTGCCCTCCCTCCTTTACACTTTCGTTTTTTAGTGTTTCGTAAGCCAGGTGGTCATCTTTTGGCTAACACTCAGCCCCAGTCTCCATCCCTAAAGAATCAACGACGAGCCGAGTGAGAGTGGGAGTGCGAGCTCTTAGCGGCTGAAAAGAAAGGGTGTTTCAGCGCATCCAGTGGCTTGATTCGCTTCTCGGGGTTGAGCGCGAGGCAGTGGTCTAGAAGATCTATGAAATTGTTCAGGTCACGAGTCTCTGCTTCGCTCAAGCCGCTTGATACGGCAGCGAGGCGTGTGCGTATATCACGCGTCGGCTTGATTATCTGCAAGGTTCGGGCAGTAGTCTGTAATCACAACAACTGTTAGCTGGAACTCTTCGTATAATGTAGTGCACTTGATTTGACGCCGTGTTGTGCTTTTGGGTTTATGGTTAACGCTGCTCCTGCTGCCCCACTGGGGTTCAAGAGCATCTCAGGGAGGTGATTCGAGAACACCTCTTGGCTGCCTTGCTGAGCTGAGGCAGAAAAACAATTGCATGTGGGGTGAGCAACTATCTTCAACAGACCATTGGCAGCCGTTCTTGACATCATCCATCAAGAGGAGGGAATTCCAAAGGTAGGGAGCTACGCCCGAGGCTGAGGCCACAGGAGGCCCAGACTCTTGCCTAACGTACGCTATGATGCCACTAGGCTACCAAACTAGCACGTGGCTTTCGGACCTTAAAACGAAACGGTTTGCTGGGTCGAGAGGCTTGCGTTGCATCCCGAACTCCAGACCACACGGCATAATAACCAAGTCAAGACAAATGAAATCGTTGGGGGAGGAAAGGGGCAAGAGATGGACATTGCTTTCTGTGGAGACGTACTTTACCAAGAATCTTATCTCGCTCTATTGAGACGAATTGTCCTTTCTCATCGAAATGTTGAGGAGAGAGCTGTCCACGTTTGTAGAGCTTTGGCGTAATCCGACCCCGAACTTCCATAATGGCCTTGAGCATTTGATTATTGCTATCCCCTGTGAAGAGGATCTTCCCAGTGTACAGTTCAAACAATGTGCAACCAATAGACCACACGTCTACACCGTAGTCGTAGGGAATTCCAAGGATGACTTCTGGGGCCCGGTAGAAGCGGCTGACTAGGTAAGGGGTAATCGTTGTCTGAGCAGTTGCAGCATCAGACCGGTCGATGGCAGTACCAAGATCACAGATCTTGAGGACCGTGTGGTTTTCGTTGACCTTCAAGAATGAGTTGTTAGTGTATTCGTTCTGAGCGACTGTTGGGGTGAGGAATGGAGATGTACCAAAATGTTGTCGGGTTTAAGATCGGCATGGATAATGTTGCATTTGCGCATGTGGGCAAGAGCCACGAATATCTGGTAGGCATATGCTTTCGTAGCCTTCAGCGTGATGCCGACATTCAAGCCGTACTTTTTCAAGATTTCCCGCAGGTTGTAGCCTAGATGTTCAAACACCATGCACAGATGGCCACGGAATTCGAATGATCGCTCAAACTTCACCACATGTCTGCGATCGTCAGGGTCAGATTCGTTGAGCTTCTCGAGAATGGCAATTTCTGTGAAGCCGCCTTTCTTTAAAGCATCGTTGTTTCGCATGATTTTGATGGCAACCAGTTTCTTGGTCTCGACATCCATCGCGCGGACAACACCCGAAAACATGCCCTTACCGAGGGCATGTTGAACCTGATAACGCCCGCCGAGGACTTCGCCGACGCGATGTTTGTAATACCCGTCCTTGTCATCCCCTTCAAGGATGCCTCCATTAGCTTGAGCGTTAGGATCAATATCCATCGAGTCCACTGCTGAGGTAGTTTGTGTCGGCTGAGTGGTATATTTCTCTTCGTCAAAATCTTCGGCAAACATGTCAAGATCATCGTCTGGATCCTCAGAAGATGGATTGGGAGCTTCCTTATGGGGTGCTGCCTCTGGTTTCTCCCTCGTCCCTACCATGTGCGATTCGCCGTGGACAACTACTTGACCATGCCGCAGCTCATCTCGACGCTCGTCCTCTTTCATATCGGCGGTCGGATCATAATCTGCGGCAGAAGGTCCTTCTTCTTCATCAGCTCCCTTATTGGCACCCAAGTCCACAAATTTTTTATCGTTTAGTAGGTCGATGGCTCCTGGCGATAGCTCATTGGGGGTGTCAGGGGATCGTGGAGATTCTGGCGATCGAGTTAGCTGGGCGAAATTAGCAAGCCCGATATTATTGCTCAGCTTACCAGAGCGCAAAGTCCGTGGAGTCCGAGGTGAATCAGGCTCGAATTGTGTTCTGAGAGGGCTGATGGCCTGGGAGGTTGCTGGCGATGTTAGGTGAGCTTTATCGCTTGCGCCAACTGCGTGAAGGAGAAGAGGAGTCGCAGAGCTCGATTTCGCCAAGATCTCTTCGCGTCTCTTTCTGCGACGCTCTATCTCAAGCTCTTCGTCGATAGGCTCGGGTTCTTCAACTTCCTCCTCAGGCTCAGGGGGGTTTGGGGAATCCGTGTTAGATGTTGTAGCTATCGGTCCGTTCGTGCTAGCATTGCTTTCTTGAGCCGGGCCTCTGGTGTGTTTAGCATCATCTTTCCCGTAACGTGGATTCCCTCCTACTGTAGTCCTCGATTTTGAGGACCCTCTTATTTCCAAACCCCGATCATCCTCATATTTCAGCCCCTCCGCATGGTCGTTACTCCCTCGCACGAAGCGATCAAGGCGTCCCTTGCCTCCCTCATTCCTGGATCGACGTGGGGACCGGCTTCGGTTACGAGGTCTTTTGTCCGAGTATTGTTGGCGGCTTCGACTATCATACTGCCGATCCCGGTCACGGCTGCGATCTCGAGCGCGTTCGCCATCTCGGTTTCGTGGATCGTAGCTGTAATGTGAGGAGTGAGACGATGGACGGTCAAGATCTTCGTACGAAGGACGCGACCTGTGGTAGCCATCCCTTCGGCGATCATCATAATGCGAACGTGAGTGTCGGGAGCCGAAATCGCGCCCTCCACCGTAGTGGTCTCGATCATCGCGCGGTCGCTTGTTGCCTCGCGGGGAGCGACTGCGGCGTGAGGAGGCGCTGTACCTGGAGGCACTGTCGAAATCAGGAGAGTTACTCCGTGGTCTGTCTTTAGGGTCAACACCGTTTTTTTCTCCAGTATGCGACAGTGAAGATGCCTTCATATTCCCAGATTCAGCGATCTCGCCTTCGTCCGAACTCGACGCCATACTTCAAGTTGGGGTTGCTGGAGCTGGATCCAGATCCACGCGGGATCTTTATATCAAGGATGAAAGTGTCAGTCAGAGAGTTCTTCAACGGGATTTGCAGCAGGAAAAGAGCCGAACCAGATCAGCGCAGACTGCTCAGGTCATGAGGACGATGATAACTGGAGGAGAGATGACCAAGGGGTTGGAAGTTATAGAAAAGATTCGTGAGGAGGAGTATTGAGCGATTATGAATGGCGCGATTCATTCACTTGAAACAATGAGCACATGCGATGCTGGATATCTGCAGGTCGCCATTCATCGAGATGGATGCTATTGTGTGGGAATAGAACCAGAGTCTGTCTTTGGGGATGGATGTGAGGCAGCAGCGAGCCCAATTACATAAGCGATAAGTTTTCTCCGCCACTCTCGATTCGGCGGGTCTCACCGCCCGCTTTATCAAGGACAATCAAGGGTCTCGCTTCCCACATATTGCCCCGTTCGCGATCCATCTTTTCCTATTCATCTTGTGCCGACAACTCTGCTTCTAGCGCTATCCGTCTATCCAACTTCATCTCTATAACTTTATCACAATGGGTGGTGCTAATCGCGAAGGTAGAATACTCTCGAAGACCTCATAACCCCCACCATTCACCCGCTAACCCCTCTTCCAGGTGGCAAGCAGAAGCCTTTGAAGGCGGCCAAGAAGGCCAACAAGGAACTCGACGAGGACGACCTGGCCTTCCTGGAGAAGAAGCGCGCTGGTATGGGCATCCTCAAATCTGTTATATGTTTTCTCATCCATGCTGACCGCTACGCGCACAGAGGAGAAGGCTCGCAAGGACATGGCCAGCAAGGCCGGCGGCAAGGGCCCTCTGAACACCGGATCGCAAGGCATCAAGAAGAGCGGAAAGAAATGAGCAACGAATAGATGGAGGCACGGACGAGAGATCATACCCTGCCTGGCGTTTGGTGCTGTGTGAAGCAATTTTCACCAGCGCAGTCCTTCGGTGCATAGCCACTCTTTCAATGATTCGACAATAACGAGCACGTACAATGACTATCAATCAATACCGCAAACACGGGACCCTACAATGGCAAGGCTGGAATATAGTGGTTTCGCCATATATTGCAGGTACTTGGGGAGCCCAAACAACATGATCCTAGTATTCGTCCTGTTCCTGAAAAGGCCGGTCTTGTTAGTATTTGCGTACAATCAACTGGGCACCCAATATGGCCTAGCTACAAAATATCCTTTAATAGCCGCCTGCCTCGAGTGGACATGACGCCAGTGCCAGTAGAGAAGGTATTGTTGTGGAAGATGCCCCTTCATGAAGGAGCAAAGGTAAATGGGTGCGTAGATTCGGCGTGTAGCACAAGCTGACGCGATTGCGGTAATTTCACTGGTGAGACGATTTGCGCCGAATGAGGGCGGCCACCACCAAATGGAAATGGTTCCTGCTGACACGAGCCTCCATTGCCTCGGTTTGCTTGTGATGATCGCGCACCCGAAACCCAACAATTTCAGTTGGGAGGGAAAGTATTAGTTTCCAGTTGTTCTGGGAGAACGCCAGCTCAACAAGAAGGCATTTGGGACATCTGCTCGCTGAAGTTTTGGACGAGTCGGACGATTTGACCCCCGTACTGCCTAGAAGGACCCTTAATTTT
Source organism: Clonostachys rosea (assembly GCA_026958235.1). Taxonomy (NCBI): domain Eukaryota; kingdom Fungi; phylum Ascomycota; class Sordariomycetes; order Hypocreales; family Bionectriaceae; genus Clonostachys; species Clonostachys rosea. The sequence continues at coordinate 3,160,249 of CP110205.1, forward strand.
TAGCATACCGGTACCCAACAAAAAAACAAGAAACAATATGTGACGATCTGTTATCCTCTCGGGCACTCCAAGCCGACGAATCTTTACAACGCTCACCCGACATGGCATAAATCTTGAACTGAACATGCACCTGTAATGACATATCTGCTTTTCTATCTCCTTGTTTGAACCACACTCGCGCCTTTTGCACTAGAATTGCTTTGTATTTGACGCATTGCATCTGTTTTCAGGAACCTTGATTTCTCATCACACGAAAGACGCACAGATGGATGTCCATCCCGCTGGTGAAGCTCGCCTGCGCCGTGCCGATGTTTCAACAAAATCGATAGCCTCCCAAATCGTCGACACCGCCGGCCAGAGCGCCAAGAAGTTGGAATCCAAACTGCTTCTCTGCTGGGATGAACTCCCACACTGGCGCCGCGACAACGCCTTCATCGTGACTGGCTATCGGCAGGTCAAGCCTTCTTACTCACATACACTCTTCTCACTCCTCCACTTGCACAATGAGTCTGTCAACATCTGGTCTCATCTTATTGGGGCGATCCTCGCTATTAGCAGCGGTACCTATCTCTATCAGGTCATCCACCCACGATACGAGTCAGCCTCCTCGTCGGACATTATTGTCTTCGCCTGTTTCTTTGGAGGGGCTATCTTGTGCCTGGGCATGAGCGCAACGTTCCATGCGCTCTTGTGCCATAGCGAGGAGGTTGCTCGCTGGGGGAACAAGTTGGACTACTCTGGCATTGTGGCTTTGATCGTCGGTAGCTATGTACCGGCCCTCTACTATGGTTTTTTCTGTCGGCCTGCGCTGATGACCCCGTATCTATGTTTGGTAGGTCAACCCAAAGGAGCCTTTGATAAAGTGGCGAATTCACACCGAACCAGACATCGTGGTAGTTTCTGACAAAATGATAGATCGTCCTTCTTGGCATAGGCTGCGGCATTGTGTCCTGGGTTGACAAGTTTCGAAAGCCGGAACTGCGGGTATTCCGTGCTTCCATGTTTGTCGGCCTTGGTGTCTCCGGTGTCATTCCGGTGGTACACGGGATCATCATCGATGGCTACCAAGCTCTCGAAGACCGGATGAGTATTAGTTTGGTCATTTTCCATGGGGCCCTTTATATCTTTGGCGCCGTCTTGTATGCGGTAGGTCTATTCCTCGCGAACAACGTCGACTTGGCGGAATACTAACGATTCGAACCTAGTCTCGGTGGCCTGAACGTAGCTTCCCTGGAGCATTCGATATCTGGGGAAGTTCTCACCAGATCTTCCACTGCTGCGTCGTGTTGGCTGCCGCAACTCATCTGTACGGGATGGCTCGGGCGTTCGACTACCATCATACAATTATGGGATCCCAATGCTTGATAGATTAGACCAAGAAAGGAGAAGTATTGAGGTAGTAATGAATAAGTAGACACAGAGTTTGTTTTGTTCACTCGTGCTCACTCTTCCATGTCTTCCAGCCCAAGATTCAGAACTTTCACCAAGCCTGAAGCCATGGCTACCGCTGCCCAAGTACCGTATCCATGGTTCGGATTCCACTTGACAACAGTAATTCTTGTCAATGGCTCATGCACGATGCCGCGCGAAGGATCGCCGTGGCCTGTGACCTCATCCCCTTCAGCGTCCTCCTCGGCGCCTTTTCCTTTCCCCTTCTTCTTCTTCCCAGGAGGTTCAAGCTTTGTATGCCTATTCTTCTCAGGCTTGAACCCTTGGATGATCCGCGAGACGCCACGCTCTGACGCTGGTGAGCCTGGTGGGAAGTTTTCTGCTGGTCGATGCTCATGCTGGAGTACTCGGATCCTGTCCGAGAGATCTCTTCTGCCTTGGAAGAGTTCAAGCTGCGGGTTCATAGCCCATAGTGAACCGTCAGTCGTCCCGACAAGGAGGTGGGGATGGGTTCGTCCAATAGAAAGACTAGTGACGAACCTGTCACTTGTAAAGACTCTTCGAACTATAGGGAAATGAGCATGGTGCATAAAGCCAACCATAGTGTTGAGAACGTTGGAGGTGGGACTGAGCGCGTAAAAGCCGAGAAGATGGTCGCTATACGCCAGGAGGTTGGGTATGGTGTTGACTGATAGGACTCCCGCCTCGCTAGTTTCAAGGCTTGGAGATCTTAGATCAACGATTTTCACGAAGCCGCCTATCGGTGTAGATGCAACTAGATAGGGCAGGGATGGGTAGCCTGATTCTATGTTGATGACTGGGCTATGATGAACCGGGTGGCGAGATAGTAGGCAGGCTGGGTAGATAGACCACAATGCGATCGAGCCGTCTGAGTAGCCAATAGCCAGTCGGTTAAAGGTAACCCAGGTTAGGGTAGTTGCCTTGATATCTTCCTCAGTAATGCTTAACGTGGCGATGGGTTGTTGTATTTCTTCTGCAAGGCTGTTAGAAAATGGAGCGGTGCATCAGATTTGGGGCGTGACCTACGATAGGCTCCGTTCTCGTCTTCTCCAGGGTCAACAACATGTACGGTCCCGCCAGAGAGGATAGCCAGATGCCGGCAAGTTGGGCTCCACCGAACAATCTTCACCCGGCCACCGTATAGACAGAGCGTCTTTTGAAGTCGAGGACGCTGGTTGGAGGGCTCAATGGTATCCTTCTTGGTCCTCCTGCCTTGGAATGCCCATATCTGCACTGTGCCCTGCATTTGGAAATCTGGTCCTGAAGTAGCCTCATCGTAGGTGTATACTTCTTGATCAAGATGAGGTACAACAGCAATTGCCAAGAGCTGGACTGCATCTACATCTCTTTGCTGTGCCCAGTCCAGGTTAAGAACTAGTCCCCCAGTATCAAGCATCCAGCCTGTAGGGAATTCGTCCTCATTCTCGGTCGAATTATGAGGGAGACCAGTGGATGTGAGCCCAATGCTATCACCTGCCGTAATACTGAACTCAACTTGGTCGTCATGAGGTCCCAATAAAACTGGCAATGTCCCTGCATTCAACAGATATGGCCTGGAATACTCTGCGGTGAGGCCAGATAAAACCGTACGAGATGACTGATCTGAGTTGAGACGCGAAAGCCAGGTTTGACAAGGAGAATTTTCGTGATCCTGAGAGCTTTCAGACCAAAAGGTTCCTGAAACGGATCCTGGAGGGCCTGCAATGTCTTTTGGGGGAAGTAGCGCCCATTCAACCCAGCGGTTCAAGGCTTCTTGGCCTTTCTGTATTCTCTCCTCCTCCGGACCGTACCATGCAGCAACGAGAGCCAGGCCCCGGAAGCCCCTATCAAATAATCCAGAGTATCCTTTTCCAAGAGGGCTATCTGTGGAAGCCGGTTCGATATTGACATATGCAGTTGCTGAATTAGTTGCGGATGCAGCACCCTTTTTAGTCTTTGGTGGTTTTGCTGTCCTTGGACGCTGGCGTGGCTGAGCCTTTGGAGCATCACCCTCACTTGCTGTGGTATCTGAGTGGGATGACTCTGCATCTATTGCCTCATCTTGCTCTTCAGGTTCTGCGGTTACATCAAATTCATCATCATTCCGTTGGTCAGCCTTCTGGACGCGACTGGACGGGGTCGCTTGCTCGTCTTCGGAATCCTCGAAATCATACTTCTCAACTGTGTATCGCTTATTGCGATTTGACTTCCTGGTACGCATGGCGCTGTCCCAACGATCTTAGTCTAAACCCAGGTTTCTTGCGAAGCTTTCGTGTTTGGTGCCAATTTGTGAGGTTTGACGAGGTGGGGCAGCCTTAACAGAAACATGTGCAAGCACACCAGCTCGTTGTTAGTGCACCTACACATATGTTGAGGCGGCACAAGGGATAATTGAATAGCTAAATACTATTAACTACCGGGGAGACTACACCGCGTATTATATTTACCGGAATATTCCTATTGCCCCATGAAGCACAATGAACCTAAACTCAGGCATTCAGTGGTGGATGACAGCTTAGTAAAGTGATAGTAGATACCCTAGAGGCGAAAAGCATCAGAGACCGAGAGGTGTTAGTTCCGTTCTGGCCGCTACGACCAGCTACAAAAAGGGTTCATGAATCAAGTGCCTAGATGGTATCCTAAACCTCTTTTCTGTATTTATTCAGACGATGCGAGTGAATGTTGGCGATCATGAAGGAAGCCGTATGCAAGTCATGATGCATTGTAGATTAGATAAGCGATACCTACATCTAGTTCATTTGGGGTCAGCACCACTTCTGGGGACAACCATCATTCATTGTCATCTGTGGGACTTCAACCTTGGATCTCTTGATAAGCAGAAACAATTTCAACTCCTCGATCTCCGCTGAGAATTGGAAAGACATGGGTGATCCACAGAGGTCCCCAGCCCTGGGGCATTCGAGGAGCAGGTCCGTAGGTATGTTGACTCTTGAATGAACCGTTCCTCAATTCATATAATTGGCTTCGCTCGCTACATGGTATACCTCATCACCAAAGCGAAGTCGTCGTCATTAAAACCTATAGTGTATGCTTGGTGGAATTGATGCACCGTGGAAGTGGTGGTTTGCCCGTATGAAAAGTATGAGGCTGATGACTCTCCAGCAAAGCCAAGGTCCTCCATGACAGGACCCCTCGAAGCCGCAGAGTGAGCGCCGGTTGCCCCCAGACTCTGTATTACTTCTAACTCATCATCGAAAGTGATCCCTTGGCGTCTACCCTTAGTCCTTCTCAGCCTGGTCCAGCTACTCAGCGAGCTCACCAATCTATGCTGAGCCCTCGATCTCCTCAACCTTCGCGGGGCCGCAGTGCCCCAGGATCTCCCGTGCCCCAGCTTGGGGAGCCCAAAGCCAAGGATTTTTCTTTCTTGTTGCGCCCTGAGATATACCATCCAATCACACCATTGAATATACCTGCGGCATTCAGGAATTCACCCAAGCAGCCCGGTCCAGAAATCCCACTCGAGGAGCTGCTCGCCAAGGGCCACTTTCGAGCTGCAGCAGTTGCAGCAGTCCAGGAGCTGACTGGACTTGGCGCGACTGGGGGAATTGATCCTCATGATTCCCAGAGGATCTTTAGGTTACTATATACACGGCTGGCTTGTCTCACATTGATTGACGCCACGTCTCTTGCGGCTCAGGAAGTCAAGGCGTTGGAGGATTTAAATAACGTACGAGTCTACGTTGACGAGACTACCGGAGAGCACCTTGTTCCTTGGGAACTCCGTGTACTCAATGTGAGGCTCCAAGCACTTGGATTCGGGGACACACGTCGCGCTGTCATGAGCTATCACGACCTGGCACGCGAAGCCCGGGCCCGAATAGTGAAGTCTACGGCTGTCCACGACAACTCTGCGACCGAGCTTTGGAAGTCCCGGTTGGCAGACTTGGGCATCAAGGTGGCTGGTGCCTTGATTGAAATGGGCGATCTTCCTGGGGCAGCGAGTCACCTTGACAGTCTGCGGGACAGAGGAGATAGCAAGCTGATATTCTCCAAAGCCTTGCTCTTGCTTCATTTGGGAGACACGGAGCGGGCAAGGGCCTGCGCCCAAAAGTGCACTGGGGATCAAGCTCTCACCAACAAAATTATTCTGGCTCTTTGCGACATGGCAGATACTGAGTTCGAAGCAGCATTGGAAAAATGGGAGGGTCTCCGACTTGAACACGATGATGAGATGATTGGCGTTAACGCTGCTGTTTGCCTGCTCTATTTGGGCAGGCTTCAAGAGGTGAGCATATGCCGTTCTAAGGTTATTATTAGGCCTGTCTAATCTAACAATTTCCACAGAGTCGAGATGTTCTTGAGGGCCTTGTCGGAAAGGGTCTCTCCTCACATACCTTACTATTTAATTTGTCGACGGTTTATGAACTGTGCACAGAAAAGCATAGAAACATGAAGACAAAGTTAGCGGAACGTGTTGCGGCATTCGACGAGACTCCATCTGGATGGGAGAAGACGACTGCTGACTTCAAATTGTAGATAGCATAATACAGGCTGGAGGCCAAGGCTAAGGTCCAGCCTCGGCTTTATGGTGACTGGATGGCATATAAATCCATATTCGTTTAAGCTAATTCGATACATTTAATGCAACCATATTCCTCCATCTATGTAGTGCTAATTGCTCCGTGGGACTTCCGCTGCTGGCCCCCCTCGTTCTCCGTGGGCATTGTCTGTGGGGGAACCGCAACCGCGGGGAACCTCGGCATTACGCTACTGCGTGAGCACTCTTAGCTCGGCTGCAAGCGAGTCGAAGGTGTTGTAAATATATAATAATAGATTTGGACATTCAAGTTAGTCGCATATTATATCTGGTCCGTCAACACTCGACCAATACTCTTTATTTGCCAGATTAGCTACGCTCTGCTTGCATTTCATCTAGCGCTGTACCTTGATTCCACTGCTCACCATGTCAGACCGTGTGTCACAGCTTGCCAACCAGCTAAACTATCCCCGTGGTCTGTTGGCTGGCCAGGTCGCCATCATCACAGGCAGCGGCCAGGGTATTGGCGCGGAGGCAGCGCGTCTGTTCGCCAAGGAGGGCGCCAAGGTAGTCGTTGCGGACATCGACGAGAGTGCGTGTGGCTGGCCCTGGGCGTGATCAATTATAGCATCGCAATACTAACGGATCCCAGAGAAATGCAAAGATGTGGCCGACAGCATCAACTCTTCGGGCGGAAGTGCTCTCGGCGTTCCTGGCGATATTCTGAAGCAGGACTATGTAAACTCTCTTATCAAGAAGGCGGCGGACTTCGGTAATGGGAAGATTCACATCATTGTCAACAACGCTGGTTACACTTGGGACGGCGTCATCCACAAAATGACCGACAAGCAGTGGGATAACATCATTGCCCTTCACTGCACTGCGCCATTCAATATCGTCCGTGCGGCCGCGCCCTATTTCCGAGTCAAGGACGGTGAGCCTCGCAACATTATCAACATTTCCTCTACATCTGGTGTGCACGGGAACGCTGGGCAGCTAAACTATGCCCTCGCAAAGGCTGGCGTCACCGGTTTCACCAAGACAATTGCAAAGGAATGGGGGCCAGCTTTTGGCGTCCGTGCCAACTCCATTGCCTTTGGACATATCCTGACCCGCCTGACAGCAGCCAAGGAAGACGGTGCTTTCGTAACAGGACCCGATGGGGAGAAGATTGCGCTGGGTATCCCGATCAAGCAGAAGCAGGCTGCTGGAGACGGGGCATATGCAGATATTCCACTTCGACGACCGGGTAGTGCCACGGAGGCGGCCAGCAGCATTCTGGCGGTTGCTAGCCCACTGTTCTCTTACGTATCTGGGCAGACTATTATGGTGACCGGTGGAAGGAATATGTAGACCCTGGTCAATGGGGAGGGTATTAGAACAACATGTATACGTAGTCAATTCATAAGGAGACATAGGTGAATGCAAGTAATATGACATGAAGATAGCCCTTGGCAAAAAAAGGGGCAATGCGTTCTCTGATTATATAGTATAGGTCACCCAAACGCCCCATTCGTCATCATCAACCTCCATCGTACGTAGCATTGTCCATGCTTATACCTTCAGCCATAGGCTGAGAACGCCTTTGGCATACTCGACGATCTCGTCACCACCAAGCTTGCTCTCGCCATAGACTCGATCGACGAACGAGATGGGAACCTCGGCAACGGAGCAGCCCATAGCCTTGGCCCGCACCATCATTTCCATCTGGAAGGTGTAACCCTTGCTCTCGGTGCTGGAGATAACCTTTTCCAACACGCTCTTCTTGTATAATCGGAAACTGCCAGTCAGGTCACTGACACCGGGTCGCAGGACGGTATCCGCGAAGAGGTTTGCGCCACGGCTGACGAATTTGCGTTTGAGGTCCCATCCGTAAACGCCACCATTGCCAGCGTAGCGGGTTCCAGTCACGATATCGAAGTTGCCCGTCTTTTGGGTGGCAACCATCTGGGGGATGAACTTGGGGTGGTGGCTGAAGTCGGCGTCCATGATAATGACAAAGTTGCCGGTCACGAACTGGAGACCGTGGACGTAGGCAGTACCGAGACCGAGCTTGCCAGCACGAGGCTTGAGGACAACGTGGGGGCTGTATGCCTTGACGAGTTGGTTGGCAACCTCTTGGGTGCCGTCGGGCGAGCCGTCGTCGACAATGATCAATTCCCAATCGAGCTTACTGTGCTTCAGGTCAAATCATTATTTCCGGGAGACTTGAGGACGTGAACTCAGGGTTCAAGTTGAGCTCTGACTTACTGCTCTGTGAACGTACGGTTCAGCAACCAGGCCACGATGGGGAGATTGCGTCGCTCATTGTAGGTGGGCAGAATGACGGAATATTTATCCTTGGAGGTAGCCTTTGCGGGAGCCATCTTTGCAAAGTTTGGGAAGGCGTGGTAGGTCAAATGAGTGTATGATAGTTGGCTATTAAATGTGTCGAAATGTAGCCGCTCGCTTTACTGACAGACACGTTCCCCCTGGCTTCGAGCTCGTTGCAGCTAGTCCCTGACACTTGTCTGGATGCACCCCAATTTACTCAGGCGTCACGTGCTTTCGCGAAGGCGACTCTTATCGATAACACCGACAGCTTCCCACCTTCCCTCAGCCAATGCCAGCTTTCTGCCATCATGAGATGAATCAGCGTGGTAGATCCTGAGAACTCATACGGCATCGTGGCGATCACGAGCTTGCACATACTTGTCGGGTGCTGAATGCCCCCAGGGCCTCGATTGTGTGCTACTCACTTCGTTTCGGTCTCCCCGCGTCCTCGGTCTTCCTTTTGTAAGCGGCCAATGCGGCATACATACTTTGGCGGGGCGCATCTGATGATGTGCTAGATTAATAAGGTACATCTTCCCCACATCACACCAGCGTCTCGATCGATCGCAGAAGGTCTACCAGACAGCGAATCATTAGCAGGTGTTTTGTGTTCGGTGACTGTCGCCTATGGCAGGAACCAATTAGAATTGATATGGCGAGGTGAGGTGACCAGCTTTCTTGCCCGGATCTAGAAGGGAAAGATGGGGTAAAACCTTCATCATCGCCCTACAATCCTACGATGCCTTGTTTCCGATCCTCGGGCTGATGGGTCCTGTTATGGCTTCTGTGGCGTTCGCTGCGAGCGGTAAACTCGAAGTAGCAGAAACCCAGTGTCACCTCCTCTCCCTCAGCCACTACGTAGTGGTAGATGTAACTGTTTATCCGAAGGACCATGAGTGCTGGTCTGTGGAACTGGTGCCCCCCCCCCCAACTTCCCCGGTCTGGGTCCAGATCTGAGTCCAATGCTCATTTTGATGCTCACCCACCTTACCTCTCCTCTCCCAACCTACTCCAGTTCCTCTCTCCAAACTGTACAATTCCAGGGCTCTGCCATTGCCCATCCCTCACGATTCTGAGCCGATCTACCTCCCTGCGCGTTACCAGTCTCTATCACATCGCTAGGAGCCCCAGCTGCATGCACAGGCGCAAGTGCTCCAGTCGCTACCCCAGGTCTTACGTCATCACGCCTACAGTAGCATCATGACCGAAGTCGCCCCATCCTTTGACAAAGGCAAGTGTTGCGCCCTCATGCCGGTCGTTTGTGATTTTGCGAGGTGCTTGGGTTGGTACTGTAGAATGTTCAAGGCGCGGTACAAGTACTGAGATTAAGATGTCCTCCCAACCACTAACTGCCTTGTAGTTGGCCCCGAGTCCTCCGCCGCAGGCCTGAATGGAAAACCGCCTCATTTCGTGGCTGCCGTGACTACGAAGATGGCCCAGCAGAATCACCTGTCGGATGGACCAAGTCATCTCGGCGTGGCCCCAAAGCCTGTCGAGGTGACATCTGTTCCAGAGACGCCTGTCAATGGAGGCCAGACTCCCGTCGGAGGAACACCCCGGCCTGAGCTCAAGATCACAGAGGATGAGTCTGAGCAAAAGGAAACCCCGAAGGAAGCGCCCGTAATTCTTGGGCCCAATACCGAGAAGAAACCGTCGGCTCCAGAACCAGTCTCGGATGTAGGCGGCCCGGATCATTTATCATCAAAGCCAACGGCTGGCGCAACAGACATGGGCGACTCAACGCCTGTGGGTGAGAAGCGCAAAGTTGAGGAAGAGACGAAGCCTGCGACCAAGGACGAGCCTGAGAAACAGGCCAATGAATCCGTAGAACACAATGAGGAGAGGCCCGAGAAGAAGGCCAAGGTGACGGATAGGATCGCCGACGCAGTGGATGATATCAAGGAGAAGGTCGAATCCAAGCTTCAGACCAACGGAAAGAAAAAGCCTGGTAGGCCAAAGAAGGATAAGAGTGCACCTCCGCCCGTTGGCAAGACACAGCGCAAGACGCGCAGTCAAGGCCCCATCGAGTAACAATTTAACAACATACATGCCTTGGGAGAAGGAAAAGCGAGTACGGCCATGGACTTGTATCTAGTGTTCCGTCAACGTTGTTTATGGATCTTCAGGCTGGAGTTTGTGTCTAAGTGCTCTCAAACGATTTCTGGAGAATACAACCAGTGAGAGTGAATGTGTATCGAATTGCCTTGGTTTCTACCTATGAAATCTTGATTGAATTGATGTACTCGAAGTACCTTTCTCATCACATATCGTGGATAAGAATCATCATCACTATTGACCATTGTGGCGATTTGGGGATTGATATCTATATAAGTGGGTGAAAGTAAAACATGGCACAATTGAACCCTGGGCTTTCTACGTAAGGTAGGGACCTAATCTTTTCATTAACACAAAGAAAATACTAAATCATTTTAAAATATTTAGCTTAGCATTGTATTTATTACTAGGTTGATTGTTTTGATATTGTGTTGAATTTCAACGTTAGAAGTTCTGGGTATGCCATGTTCAACCTATGTCAGTCGCTTGCCAGACCAAGGTGTAAGCGAATCGCTTCTTCCGCTACGTCAGCAAATGCGCCGGCTAGCAGATGTCAATAGAGTAACATGTGGCGGCGTTGCGATCTATGAGGCTGTGCAACTGCATCTGTAAGGTACTACAGTACATAGTTCGCACCTTTGGTACAATACCGTGGTTTTGGTTCCATGCTGACGACATCTGTCGGCACACACCCCTGGTTGATGATCCGAACTGTGCTGGGGTGCTTATCGCTATACTTCACTCAATGGACGAGTGAATATTTCAGATTCATTCAGAGATAGTATCTTCGGGGATCGGGATGAGTAGTCTCACTGATGCGACCAACACTTCAGGCACAGCCGGAAGAGCTTGCTGGGGTGCCCGCTTAGGGTTGTGTAATGTGGACGGAGACATAGTGTTGCATAGCAAGTACCTCTCACACACCGGCGTGAACTTTCTTTTTGCAAATCTGGAACGGGATGAGGAGCTAGAACAATCTTCCAGTGGTGTCTCGAATCTAAGCGGCACTAAGTATCTGCTGCTGAACACACAGATCTATTCAACAATTGGTCATGTGCGAGATTAGCGGCCATTGCTGTTCGGCCTCGGATGGCCAGATGGGACGACCATGCTCTAGATTCTGGGGCTGCGCTGCCCCTTGGTCCTCAAGAGTGTCATCATGGCTCAACCTGGGACTTGCTGCGAGATCTGAAAATTGCCTCCCTTCCCCACCACACAGAAACAGGGGAAGAGGGGCCGATGCGAGCCAGCGCGACTCTGGCTCCCTTCGTTTGACTTGGCCACATCAAAGTTTTGACTTTGGCTACTTGGACTGATAGGTCTCGGTAGCCAGGAAATGGCTGGCTGGAAGCCTCCCAAGCGACAGGATTGATTTCCAGGTCTAGGCTTAATCCATGCATGTCTGCGAGTGCTTTCCTTCCGGTTGGACACCAGATTCGATTCGGCAACTCGCGACAACGGATTGATGATGGGATGCTATGCTTCGCATTACACGTCATGGGCCAATGCTTACTGATGTGTAAGATGGTCGTGGACCCATGTCTCTACGACACTGCGTGGGCTCAACGCACCATCTGGGTAGCGATGATGCGCTGAAACTCCCAGCCAACAGCGCCGACAAATGCACTGCGCGGTCATGTACGTACCTTACCTTAGACTTTGTGCGAGCGCCACGCATGTTCAGCCCCTGGGCTTGTCCCTTTTGAGTGCATACTCACACCCAATGGATTATGCGCCTCAAACGCCGAGTGTTGCTCTGATTGAACGGCTCGGAGGAAGAGTACGCAAAGTGTCCACAAGGTTTGACGTAGACATCCTCCGGGCTGGTATGTCTCATCCACTGCTAGTGGGCCGGCATTCCCACGAAGAAGCCAGGGACGCAGAAGAGATCATCCTCTGGCCTCGTATTTCTGATCTCCAAGAGCCCTACCATGCTAGCAAGGCTGGGCGCTGGACCAGAGCCGTGGAGCATGACATAACGGCATGACCTTGGTAGATAGGTACTGACCTACATGCCGTGAAGCCACCCCCTTACAGAAGACCTAATCAGACGCATACTGGAGTAAGCACACCAGCTCGTATTGAAGCAGGGCAGGGCCACAGGGGACATATGGGGCTAGCATGGGCGTCTCAAAAATAGCTGTTCCCTGTTCCAGTGGTTTTCACCTCGCACGGGGCCATCCGATGCCCAATCAACCGGCGCTATTGGTGATGCGGTGGGGATCTGGTGGGGACCGTTGGCTTGTAACGGCGGTTCAGCGTTCCCCGTTTGAATTTTTTTTGGCCAATTCTCAGCAAGTGCCACAGCACTCTCTATCACCTGAACGGAGCGCTATTGTCTTTCTATCTACGGTACTTGGCAAGACAAAGAGATACAAAGAATCCCGGCCGCTCCAGTCCAGCCGCCGATGTTCTTCGAGGTACCACGTCATCCCGGATAGTTTGCATTCATCCCATCAATTCTGATCCCTTGACCCCGGCTCCTTCTTAACCATCCCCATCCCCTTCAACCCTTACAGAGGCCGCCTCAACCTTTACGACCTGGACCTATCGGTGTTGTATTCTTTCCCTAGCATCTTTTTCCTTTTTCTTTTCTCCATCCGACCTGGCCTCATCTCCTTGTCTTCCCTCCGGCGCTCCTTAGCCTCCCTCTCTTACACGAGATCAACGGCATCGCATCGCTACACCAGGCTTCATTCCACGGCTCGAGTGGGTTATCAAGGCAGGGGAAACGGCGATTTGATTGCCATCATACTCCTGCGCTGGGCCTCTCGTTACACCCCACCAACGGCGCCCTCTGTCACTCGTTTACGTCCGACTATCTCGAAATACCTACCGTCACAAACACCTCCGATCTTGTATATATCAGCGTCCTAGATATTTACCTTGCCGAGGAGAGACACACCCGAATCTGCTTTTTGCGGCCTCGGCCGATCACACATTGCAATGAACGATCCCACTTATGCTCTCGGACTGGAAGGTCGTGTGGGAGGCGATATCGATGACTTTGTGAATCTGCTGAAGAATCCCTTTCGCCAACAAGTACGTCGTCGGCCATTTCGCTGTTCTTGTTCCGTATACCCTTTGATATTGACTCTTCTTTCCTCACTAGGCAAAATCTGCCTCGATTTGGGCTGCTTTGGCCGTATCAGTTAGCTTCACGGTCTTGACCACGATTTTCTTTTCAGTCCTCCGGCCTCATCACCAGTCCCTATATGCTCCAAGATTGAAACACGCCGACGAGAAACATGCGCCTCCTCCGATCGGCAAGAAACCATGGGCGTGGGTCACACCGTTGTGGAAGACCAGCGAAGCGAATCTCGTAAGCCAGATTGGCATGGACGCGACCATCTTTTTGCGATTTGTCCGCATGTGCCGCAACATCTTTCTGGTCCTGATGATCATTGGCATTTGTATCCTCGCTCCAATCCATTGGACACAATCGGAAGCTGCAAAAGAATCTGCAGAAGACGGAGATAGTTGGCCCCTCAAGTTAACACCTCTGAAAACCGAAGGCCGTTTCATTTGGTCGCAGGTAGTGGTCGCATATCTGTTCAACTTCACGATCGCCTTTTTCCTCTGGTATAACTACAAAAAGGTTGTGGCGCTACGAAGAGCCTATTTTGAGAGCGATGAGTACCAAAACAGCCTTCACGCCCGAACCCTCATGGTGAGTATATAAATCAATGTAACTCGGTCCATGCAACCCAATTTCAGCTAACATGTGCCTTCCCTTCAGCTGTTCGATATTCCAAAGCAAGGCACCTCTGACGAGGGAATCGCGCGAATCATTGACCAAGTCGCTCCTAACTCATCTTTCGCCAGAACTGTGGTTGCGCGAAACGTCAAGGATCTCCCAGACCTCATCTCTCAGCACGAACACGCAGTTAGGAAACTGGAGAAGGTTCTTGCGAAGTACTTGAAGAATCCCAACCAACTGCCTCCTGGCCGGCCAACCTGCAACCCTTCCAAAAAGGACCGTGCTAGAGACACCTATGTGAAGGGCCAAAAACTGGATGCTATTGAATACTATACCCAGCGTATTCGTCAACTTGAGCTGCAAATTCAATCCGTAAGATCAAGCGTGGACAGACGCAGCACTCAGCCATATGGTTTCGCTAGTTACGCAGAGATCAGCGAGGCCCACAACATCGCATATCTTTGCCGCAACAAGAAGCCTCATGGCACAACTATCAAACTGGCTCCGCGACCGAATGACCTCATATGGAAGAACATGCCCTTGACCCCGGCCGCGAGAAGCCGAAGCAAATGGTTCAATGGTTTCTGGATTACTTTGCTAACCATTTTTTGGATTGTTCCCAACGCCTTGATTGCTATTTTCCTCGTGGATTTGAGTAATCTGGCTACATTTTGGAAAGGGTTTGGAGAATCCTATAACGGCAACCCCAAGGTTTGGGGTGTTGTTCAGGGTATCCTCTCCCCTGCTATCATGTCTCTAGTCTATCTCGTTCTCCCCATGATCTTCCGTCGGCTTCAAATCAGGGCTGGTGACAAAACCAAAACGGGACGCGACAGGCACGTTTTGGGCAAGCTGTTCGCCTTCTTTGTGTTCAACAATCTCATCGTCTTCACGGTCTTCAGCGTTATCTGGTCATTCGTGGATGGTGTCATCACACTCGTGAAGAACAACAATTTAGACACATGGACAGCTATCGTGCAAGCTGACCTCGCGAAGAGTATTCTTACCTCGCTCTGCACAAACAGTGCTTTCTGGGTGACCTACCTGCTGCAACGACAACTTGGCGCTGCCATCGATCTGGCTCAACTGTGGCCTCTTGCGGAGGCTTTCTTTCTGAAGAAGTTTTCGAGCCCGACACCCCGAGAATTGATCGAGCTGACCGCGCCGCCACCTTTCGATTACTCCAGCTACTACAACTATTTCCTGTTTTACGCTGCAGTAACTCTCTGCTATAGTGGTATCCAGCCGCTTGTAATTCCCGCGACAGCTTTGTATTTCTCGATCGACTATTGGCTGAAGAAGTATTTGCTGCTCTACCGCTTTGTTACAAAGACGGAATCTGGCGGCCTTTTCTGGCGTGTCCTCTTCAACAGATTCATCTTCAGCGCTATCCTGGCCAACTTCGTCGTCCTGTTGACCACTTGGTGCCAAAGTGGCGGTGAATGGATGAATCGTATTCCCTTCTGGACATCGATTCCCCTTCCGCTCTTCATGATAGGTTTCAAAATCTACTGCGCGAAAACTTTTGATCTCAAGCTCCAGTTTTACAGCACTACCATCATTAACAGGCATCCAGAAAGTGGGACGACGAAAGAGGATCGCCAGCGTGGTGAACGACTGGCAAGCCGTTTTGGCCACCCCGCTCTATACAAGAAATTGATCACGCCTATGGTTCATCAGAAGGCGCAAAATCTTCTTCCTGCTGTCTACACCGGCCGGCTAACGGACGGTCGAGATGGAGGAGCGGATGACCTGGCAACTATCAGTGGCTATTCGGATATGTTTGCATTAAGTAACATGCAGGGTGGAAAGCCTGGCAAAGCCGCTGGGGGTATTCCGGGTTTCGAGTATGTGTCCGAAAACCACATGGACTTTGAGTTCTTTAAGAACCGAGCAGAGTTTGGTGAAGATCACGGCGGAGGTGAAATCTATGGCCGACAAGGGGAAATCATGCGCCCCGGCACACCCGGGTCCATGGGCGAGGGTAGTGACGCAGGATCGAGATCACAGAGTCCGAGTGCTGGGCCACGGACGACTCGTCGTTCTGTAGGAAATGCTTTGGATACCAGTTACCAAGCATACCGACCTGACCAAGGCGATGTTGGTATTGGGCGGAACCACAGCCCTCTCTATTCGCAGGACAATGGCAGTCTGACTGGGCTGGTTAGCAACGCAGCAGCTCCCCCAACAGGAGGTTTTGATCAATACTCTTACCGCCATGGGTCAATGGATAGGAGTACCCCTACACCTTCAGTTACACCGGGCGGCCGGGTGATGCCTTCGCGCACACAGAGCCCTGGGCCTTCAGTTGGTGCGTTGGGAGGCGGGCCACATGGTTACAGTGGTCTTGCACAGACGGAGTTCTCAGACCATGACAATGGCGACGCACCTCAGTACGACTATTTCCGTGGCGGCAAGGGGAGGAAACCCCCGGGGCAGGGCTGGTAAATGTAGCCAGTAAAGCAGCGTGATGATTATTTGTCGATAGATGTCGTTAATGATGGGTCGGTCTACATTAGTGTGACACCATATTTTTCACTACCTTAGATGTCGGGTTTATTTCTTTTTCTTAGCAAGCGGGGCATGGCGTTAACAATAGACCTGGAGACACATTCTTCCTCCAGCGGCTTGAATATAAAGGTCTCGGACTGTGTCATCTATCCTCTGCACATATACGGGTACATCCCTTTACATCTTGCCTTCGCTCTTGAATAATGGTAAAATGGCACCCAAGTGGGTGAAGAAAACGTGGCACACCAAAGCTCTTTCCGCGTAAGGTAGGGACCTCGTTTTTAACCAAACACAATAATAAGAGACGAATAAACTATTCTACAATATTTAGCTTGGTATTATATTCGGTACTAGGTTATTTATTATGGTTTTGTATAAAAATTCAATATTGAACTATCTCGATGTGCCATGTTTTATTTCACGCACTTGGCACCATAGCGAACTTCGTGTCAAAGAGGTGCCAATGCTATATATAGTATGGTTTGTTAATAAAACCTCCCCGACGTACAGATCCCATTCACCAAACGCGTCAAATCTTGTGCTAACCCCATTACCAGAGGCTCGTCTACGATATCTTGCTGCCAAGAGAGAGTAACAGTGAGGCCATGCTTCTCTATGCTGATGACACTGAGCGCTATTCCAGCACCAGCGACCATGGCGCCGATCGAGAACATCCCACGGGTCGGCTCCCAACCACCGTTTGAGTCCACGCAACGCAGAACACCAATATTGGACACTTCCCAGGTAGCCGCTCTTGGTTTTCCATCCAAGCCGCGAAAATACTCACTGAAATCCGGAATCAAGTGCAAAAGCCCTGCTACATCGTCAGAGGGGAGAGTGGAAACTCGTTGATCCAAGAGTCTCTTGGTCTCCTTGGCCGCTTGCCAGATGACCTCGTCTCGGTCGGCATGAGGCGAGCGGAGTGCGCCAACCACACTCGCGGGGAACGGGGTGTCGAGACCGGTCACGAGGGAGCGCATCTTGGTCTTGAGCCCTTCCTTCACTGTGGGTGAGATCCACGGGCGGAGGTTGATAGGCGTCATAGACACGAAGCTCTCTGCGTCCTTGGGGTCAAGGCGAGTGGCAAGCGAGGCCAACGCCATGGCGTGGAGGAGGGCTGTGAGGGAGGACGAGTGGTCTCGGGATGCCTTGATGAGAGTCTGAAGGGATTCGGGGGAGAAATGCAGAGGGTGGACCCGCGTTATGTATGGAAGGGCAAAATCAATGGGGCGGCCAGTCCATGGTGTAGGGGCCTTGGGTTTGAGCAAAGAAGGGGCCAGATGGTCCCAAGTCGCCTTGAGCACGAACGGCCAGCTCCTTGTGAATGGGATAGCCTCTTCTTGGGTCTCGGGTAGTTCAGCTATGTCGGGAAAGGAGAGCATGTACCGAGGCTCGAGCGGGATATCACCGTGATGCTGGGCATTCAGGGCGGCTGCAAGGTGTTGATGAAAGTCCTTCCCACCGGTTCCATCAGCCAAGGAGTGATGATAGGCAAAGAGAATATCAATCACGGGCTTTTGGAAGAGTCCATTGCTTTCTGGTTGTAGGGCAAGAACCTTCCAAGGAGCCTTAGACTCAATCTTCGGCCATAATTGATCGTGTAGCCAGCCGTGGGTTTCCGAAATCTTGGCGTCGTACTCCTCCACCGTCGTATGCTTCTGGGAACGAAGCTCAAAATGGTCGCGGAGGTCAATCTCTGGCAGGTGGACGAAAGCGGGCTGATTGGTTTCTTGCCCGACGATCCCGACCTGCAGCATAGGCTGTCCCCCAACCACCGAGGCCAAGGCTGCGACGAGGGCCGCCCTGGTGTTTTCCAGACCATGCGGGATCACGTATCGCACCGTCACAACCACGCAGCGGTACACTCCCAGGTGATGACGGGCTGATGAAAATTGCTCCCTATCAGGCAGGACCTTGTGATTAGATTCCCGCTTGCTTGCCAGCTTGGAGAATGAACACTTTGTGTTGGTCTACTTACCACGGGCCTAGAGGCCGTACGATCCTGGCTTTTGACTCTTCCATGATTGATCGGCTCTAGATTGATCAAGTCTGGCCACGCTTTCAGATTGAAATACTGCAGCAACCAAGTATCTACATCGCTCTGCACTCTCCTCCCTCCTGCACACTGTAATCCGCGTGATGAGAAGCATTGCTTGGTCAGCTCAGCTGGGCACAGGATGCAGATGCCCAACCTCCTCGTCGGCGAGCCAGACACGGACAAGTGCCCTTGGCAAGGTAACGGTTGGGGAAACGGTACTGTAACGGTACCCCAACGGCGGAGCTGGGCAGGAGAGCGGCTAATCTGCGGTCAGATCTCACCGCCTGGACAGCTGTGCCAGCACTCGGCGCTAGCAGGGAAGGTACTTTGCGGTCCGTGTGGGTCCACAGTGTGGCTGGAAGCGCTGGCAGGCTTGTAGGTCCCCGACAAGCGCCATGTACCTGGTGGTCAGAGCTCCCAAGTACCTCGAACCTGGGCTAGTGCCTGGGGGGAGCGGACAAACCAAACAACATTTTTGTTCCTTCCCTTCCACATGGGGCATCAAAATACTGGATCGCCTCGCCTCGACCTCCAGCACCGCACGCGACAAGCACCAGCCCCCGCCACCTCCAAATTTTGCAGTTCCTGGTGCTTTGCGCCGTCAAGTGGGCAAGGCGCGCAACTCCCTGTCCGCCTGCGACTTTGCCAGCCCACCTCCCAGCTGCCAGTGAGCCAACTCCTTTGACACCTCCAGCTTTGCGCAGATGCTATGACGCGACAGCCCCCTCGAACTCTGCCTGCAAGGACAATGCTTCGAGACATCTTCGCCTGATAGATCATCGACCCCTCCGTCTACCTCCTGCAGCTAGCTCAGTCCGGTGTGGTCGCCATGGATCAAGGCGCCAACTCTCGTTCCTCACCGCGTCCCGGCGGTCGGCCAACAAGCAAGCTGGTAGTCAAGGAAGAGGGCAGAAGGCCTCTCTTTTCCAGCGCCAATGTCTCTCAGGCTGAGAGCATAGTGAAGAACATCGAGAAGAAGCCGACCCAGCCCAAGGATGGTGCTCCCGCAAGCACCACTCCACGCTCCGTCCAACGCACCAATTCTGAATCCCTCATCTCTCGTGCTGGCAACAGTTTGCCCTCTCCCAGCGGTACACGCATTCCCCGCTCTGGAAGCGTCGGAGGCTCTGGCGGATTTTCCAACCGCCGGCCGATTTCACTCTCCGAAGCCTATAGGTTGGCCGAGGAAGAGGAAGTAAACACTGGGAAGCCGGGCAATGATGACATGCGAGCACAGCCCATTGACGGGTCACCCAGTCCAGCACCCAGGCCATGGCGGGCATCACGAGATTTCGACAATGCCAGGCTGAGATCACTACTTGAGCACGACCATCTGGATACCAAGGGCGCCAACAGGCAAATAAAAGCAACCGAGCAGGCAAAGAAGAACAAAGTACCCGCCGCCAACCCTCCCAAGGGCCCCAACTCAACGAATACCGAGACAAATGGTGGTGGGATCTCTCTCCCTGATCTAGTTCCTGGTATCGAAGACATTCCTTTACCCTCGGTAGAACCTGCCGAGAACGTGCGCGCTCCTGCTTCTCCAGAGAAGAGTTTCGCTTGGCAAGTCGATGAAGATTTTACAGCAGGCGATCTCCAGGTCTCAGACAGTCCCAGACTTAAGACGGACAGGCGACCCTTTGAGAACCGGCTACCGTTTGACGAGAACAGCTTGGTCGACATCAATTCCCGGACAAGGGTCAACAACCCAGGGTCCAAGAACACCAGGCTTGACGAAATCCGATCTCGAGAAGTCAAGACGGGAAACCACCTCCCTATAGGCCCACGCTCAACCAAGTCAACAAACACTAAGATTGATGAAATCAAAGCACGGGAAGCCGAGGTCGAGTCTCAGATACCAATCCCAGATAGGCGCCTCTCTTCGGCAAGCAAAAATACCAAGCTGGATGAGATTCGACAGAGAGAGCTGGATGGCTTGTCAAAGAGACGGCTAGCGGCTGCCCGCTTGGAGGAGATTAGGGAGAAGAACTCCATGTCGCGACAGAAATCGTCAGAGGAGACGCGGTCACAATCAGACCAGCAAAGTGATGGTCCATCAAGCAATGACGGGTCCGAGACCAAGCCCGACGCCTCGGAGAAGAGACGAGCCCGGACAACAAAGGATGCTCCACCCAAAGATACCTATGGTGGTGGGGAGCGAATTCCTGACACTCCGGTGACTGTATACAAGTCCCGACCTGAACGGGCGGGAGATCAGGCTCAGAACAAAGGAGACCAACCAAATCAGCAAAACGATACTAAGAAAGCTACTAAGACCACGCCTCTAACCCGACGTCGAGCCGATTCAAAAGACTTGCTGAGCAGGCTGGCAAGGGCTACAAGTTCTAGTCCACTCCTTAACACGGAAACGAAGAAGGCGCCCTCGCACCGGACAAGTGATAAACTCTCTACGTCGACAGGGTCGCTTATTACTGGTCGGAGTTCTAGAACCCTCCTGGGTGCTGTTGCTGGGCGTAGGAAGAAGGCCAGCACTGATGGGGAGTCCAAGCCCTCGGGGAGACCTACGGTAGAGTTCGCAGGCCTGCGGCGTGTGCGTTCCACTGAATCGTCTGGAAGTAAGAGATTCAGTACGCATTCAGAAACAGATCCTACAGATCGCATTGAAGCAGAGATGAAATTGTTCGCACCCCACGATACTCACTCCGAGAGAGGGTCGGTACGGGCTCCATCTCCGGCCTCCTCAGATGGCCACATCCTTAAGAAAGAAGTGGTCGGGGATGAAGAGATGACGCCTCAGAAGAACAACGTCGATCCCTTCATGATGCCAACGCCAAGAGTCACGGGTGCATATGTTGAGACTCCTGCAACAGTGAAGGTAGAAAAAATTCAAGATCCAGTCCCGCCTCATCAGGTAGCTCTGCCCCAAGCTGATGGCGAGCAAGCAAAGGAAGCTGGAAGAATAGGGCGTGCATCGGGTACCCACACTGCAGGCATTAGGAGGCGAGCCCGTGACACGTGTTCGGACCCTGGGGTCGGTGAGAAGGAAGCAAGAACCAGAACACGCTCGGCGTCTATGCCACAGAAACGGGCACGTTCACATTCGCGGCTCAGGGCGCCATTAAAGAACTCTGCCCAACCACCAACAGTGCACGACGATATCTTGGAACTGCTGCGTACAAACAAATTTGATGACTCGACCTTTGATGAGCTAGAAGCTATCCTCGACAATCGCCCTTTGCCTCCCCCCGGGCGAATGAGCTTGGGAAACGATCTACCTCCACCTACAGACTCGCAAGATGAAGATTCATTTGACCTCAAAATGGAAGCCTATCTCGCGGAGATTGAACAGAAAGGTCCTACAGAAGACTTGAAGAACGAGGAGGTAGATGGGGATGTAGATGAAGGAGAACTGGCAGCATATGACCGCATGAGCAAGTCGCTCCAGACAGGGCTTCAAGGCATCCGCACTGCCAAGAAGGGCATCGAGCGACTCGAGGACAGTCTTAGGGATGGCGAACGTTTCTACGCCGAGTCCCAAGCAAAACTCGCAGCGGTGGGAGATGCTGAGAAGCACCGCCCCAAACACCAAGAACGAGACCACGTCCAAAAACAGGACCGCCATCAAGAACGGGATCACCACCAAGAAGTATATGACAAACATGCTGATTCATCGAGCGTTGCCTACGTTCAGCTCCCTATTCCACGTCTGTATACTGTCAAACCTCGTTTCCAGTTAACAATACTGGGTCTCTTCGCCATGCTTTTGTCACTCTGGTACGTTGCCGAAGCTGGCATGTGCGCCAAATACTGTATTCCAGACTCCTGTTCAACGACACCCTGTGTCTGGTCCTATGACGATCCAACGTTTGGCAAGGCTCTGCCAATCAAACTAGATCAATGGACCACTGGCGGCGTCGGGCGTGTGGCTTTCGGTAATGCACGGCAAACGGTTGAGGACTGGCTGGCCGACATGGCCGACAGCTTTTACGGGCGAAATATCAAAGACATCGACGTCAGCAAGCTATCTTTTGAAGGGAGGCGTGCCCACCGCCGTCGTCTGCGGAACAAGGGGCTGCTGAATGATGAGGCCAAGCAAGTGGAAAAGGCCGCAACGCCGGAAATACGCGAAAGATGGGCCGCATGGAGGCGTGAGCGGATCAGCAGGGAGAACGCGCGGGAAGCCAGGTCCATGGGCTACGATCAAGATGAGGACGATTCCATGGGAGGGGATCAGAGAATTGGCTAGTCAGCAAGCAATGATCCCCCTTGATACCAGGGCACAGATGTCCGTAATGCCACTAATGACCACTGACTTGCCCACGAAACATCTACTTATGACCGGCGTTGGAGCAAATTTTGGGATGAAGCATCTATTTCGTGTATATATTAATAGAAAAAAAAAAGATAGTGAGACCTGAAACCATGCTATAGGTATGGTATTCTATATATATTGAGATGTTGCCTCTACTCCATCAGGAGATACTGCCCCTTTCCTGGGGAGCAGCCATCAGCAATAGACCGTGAACGAATAGTCCAAACTTTCAGGGTCCTCGTGATCATAACGAATCCCACTCCAACAAACCCGTCAAATGCAACCCGGAACTTCAAAACGGAATGTGAATATGAACATAATTTTTCCAGCCCTGGATTGTCCTGCAGAATAACGCCGAGCTCCCGTACTGCCATCTTTTACTCCTCAATTCCTCCCCATTCGTCGTCGTCGTCGCCGTCTGCCTCCTCTGCATCGCTCATATCCTCATCCTTGGTACCCCAAGGCAGCCTCGCATCCTGATAGCTCTCCTTCGCTCTTTCCCGAACAGCCTTGACCGGGCACGTCTGGAGCTCCAGGACCAAGTCCCCAATCTTCTTCACAAGACCCTTGGCCTCCTCGTTTTCGAGGCACTTTGTGCTCTCCAGCTCGTCAACCCACAGATCGAGGACGTGGAGCCTCAAGCCCAGAGGCACCTTCCTCAGGTCCCTCGTCCCCTCAAATGGCCACTCCGCCAGCACGTCATCCACGATAGCGGGGCTCTTCTGCGCGCACTCGAGCATCACGGCGAAAGCCCGGCGCACGAGGAGCAGGAACTTGTCCATGCGCAGGGCCTCGGTGTGCGGCCACCGCTCGGACAGGACCTGCCAGAAGCCGACGAACCAGGCGGTCTTGGCCTCCTCGCGGGGGAGGGAGTATACGAGGCGGGCCAGGTCGGCGGCGAGTCGCTGCTGGGGCGCGGGGCGGTCGGTCATCCAGAGGGCGTAGTAGAGGCCTTTCCATAGCTTGACGGCGTCCTGGGTGTCGAGGGAGGTGCGGGAGGAGAGGAAGAGCTTGAGGGAGTCAAGAGAGGCGGTTCGGAGTTTTCGATCTAATGTCAGAAGCCTGGGTGTTAGCAAGCGATAATCAAGAGGCGCATAGAGATTCGGAACAGAAAAGACAATCTTGATCGGCAGAGTGTTCGTCTTTAGGGGCGACTAACCACTGGAAGCCAAGTTCCGAATGAATGGCATTTGCGCCTCGTGTGCGGCGGCCATTTTGAAAGGACTGGGATTGCAGATTGCGGAGGAGGATACAAGGCAGATCACAGATTTCTGCAATGATGGAATTGAGTGCGCAGAAATGACGGCCAGGCCAAGAGCACTCAGGTTAGTCGTTGAGGCTCTGGAACTGCTCGCAGTGTTTTTTGAGCAGAAATATATTTATTCTGCCGCAAAACGAAGATACAAATTGGGTGGGGTGAGGCATGGATCCAGGATAGGTAAGCGGTGTAGGTGCGCCTCAGTTTCAATGGAGGCAGGAGCCACC
Organism: Clonostachys rosea; assembly: GCA_026958235.1. Lineage (NCBI taxonomy): Eukaryota > Fungi > Ascomycota > Sordariomycetes > Hypocreales > Bionectriaceae > Clonostachys > Clonostachys rosea. The sequence goes on from CP110205.1 coordinate 3,184,511, forward strand.
AAAAGACATGGCAACAGCAGTACATACATGTGCTCAGCCGGGCAAGACCTGAGTCATTGGCTAGTCATTGGCTCGTAGATCAAACAAGCTGAGATCGTGTGATAAGCCGGTGACAGCTTTGCCTACCTACCAACACTTCCAGAGAGCTTGTCGCCGTGATAGAGTTTTCCAGAGCTGCACAAAGCTGACTCACTGCCGATGTTGGCCGACTAAGCTGATGATTGGAGGGCACTACGACCCTTGTGCCTAGCAGGTCGCAACAACACCCCACCATCGTCATAGCAAGAGCTCTTCTCCCACCCACTTCCACCACACCACTGTCTACACCTCTTTACCTAAGCGCCCATCTTGCCCGTCCCGCCTTGCTACTTTGCCATCAATCAAGTCCATACCCGTCTCTCTGAGAGAGACCACCATACCAGGCAAAACCGCAGCGCAGTGAGAGCCGCCGCCATGTCTACCAAGCGCATTTCCAAGGTTCGTCGCCCAAGTGCACGCATGTAATCCATCCCACCACCCACCACCCGCGTGCAATCACCCAGCGAGGGGGCCTTGCTAACTTCGTTCCTGTCTCTGATCAAACACAGGAGTACGCCGAACTCTCCCAGGCCCCTCCAGAGGGCTACACCGTCGCCCTTCCTCCCTCCGAGTCGCTACACACCTGGCACATCACCCTCCGCCCACCGCCCGCTACCCCCTTCCACCCAGGCGTCTTCGGCATCCTCATGACCCTGCCGACCGACTACCCCTTCAAGCCCCCCGTCATCAAGTTCGTCACCCGCACGTACCACCCGAACATCACCAACGACAGCCTCGGCAACGTCTGCCTCGCCATCCTGAAGCCCGAGAACTGGAAGCCCAGCACCAAGATCGCCGCCGTCCTCGAGGCCGTGAGGAACCTCATGATCGAGCCCCAGCCCGACGACCCTCTCGAGGAGCGGGTCGCAGACGAGTACAGGAACGAACGAGCCGAATGGGAGAAGAAGGTCAAGTACCACGTCGAGAAATACGCCATGGAGCCGCCTGTGTTCCCAGCTGGCCCCTAAGCAACACTCGTGTGTTTCAACCTACTTCATAAAAGGAGGGAGGAGAGGCGTCCTACCCAGGCGGTAGGCCAGACTTGGACCTACGAGAGGTCTTTGAGGGGGGGGGAGGTAACATCGAAGAGATGAGAACAAAGAAGCTGGAAAGAACACAGCCTCAAGATGTTGAACATCCTTAATTCTGTCTAATTCCTGTCCATCTACCACAGCTCTCCAAGGCCAGGAATGCTTCCTCATGTCGTCTCTTGAGGGAGAGAGCTCTTAGTTACACAGTTATTATTCGTTAACATAGCATGTCCGTACTCAGGGCACTTTCATTAAGATTTCAAATGAGTCCATGATCCCAAAAGCATTCATTGCAACACATAAACACTCCTGTGAGGTATCTGGATTCTGAATGCTGTTTTGCATGTCCCTCGTCTACTTGCTCTCTATATTTAGGTTTGTGTATAAGCTCGCTTTTTTCCCGTGATACGCCTCGCCGACTGTACATCTCTACCTCCAACTTCCCCAATCACCACACATGGCCGTGTCCATCCTTCTTCGTGGGTATATACAGCCATAATCATCATCAGAGCAAAGAGAAAAAACCATTCGGAAACCGCGTTTTGCGGCCCGTCTGTCTGTCCTGAAACATGGGATATCAATCGAAGGTATGGGTGGCACTGACAAAAGAAAATGGAAGGAATGGAAAAAAGACAATTATCGCCATGCCATAGAAAGAAAAGAAAAGAAAAAGGGCCCATAGGCTGGCCCATGGGCAAATATATATGCAAAGAAAATGTGTGAGGAGAAAGACCGCTCGCCTTCCCATGCAACGCCAAACCATGATATAATCACATTCAGCACCAGAAACGAGACAGCGACATGCTGTGCTTGCATCGCAGCGCTTGCCAGCGGGCGTTCTACACCCTGCCAGGCCTTGTACCTGAAACATCTCTCCTTCTCCTGCCGAAGAGCGTACCCTTGCGCCGAACTTCAGACTCCGCATCCGTCACATTTCCACCCGGTGGAAGTGTTTGACTGCGGCCACCCTGCTTATCCTTATCCAGCTGTGCCTGGTCACGCCGCTCCTGGCGACGCTCATCAATGGCTAACTGGCTGAGGTGGCTGAACCCATTGCGACGTTTGAAACAAGCGTCGATGAGGCCATTTGCGTCGAGCATGCGCCGAGGCATAGCCTGCACAACCCCAAACATCTCCATTGGATCCGCAACGGCCATAATTTCCGATTCTCCGGTTTTGAAGATGGCCAGGGCAGTTCGAAACAACGTCTTAGATCCTTCGTAAAAGAAGATGTCCCAAACCCGCAATGTGGTCTCAATGGGGAGGGTTCCGATGAAGCAGCTCATAAACCACGCAGTCATGCAGAGGGTAATAGGCGGCAACCGTTCTGTCGAAAGGGTATCCGTCTGCTTCCTCCTGAACCTTGTCCTGGGTTTACGGAAGGAGCGGCCAGTCGACGGTCGAGTTTGCGGTTCAGCTTCCAGATCACCTCCTATCTTATCCCATACAGCGGGCATTGTATCACGGATCTCTGTCATTAACACGCCGAGGTCTACCTTGGAACCCTCCAGGCTGATCTCATGGGTGCCAGGAAGATAAATGTGAGTGATGACGTTGAGCAGCCAGAAGCACTGTTCCTCTGTGTCAACAAAGAGCAGGAGAAGGCCAGCGATGAAGTTCAAGCTTTGACAATAGCCGATATGAGGATTGTAGATGGAAAAGGCGAAGAGGACACGACGTAGAGAGGCTATGATGGGCTGTTCCTTGTTTTTCGATGGTTTTCCAGTGCTGTCACCATCCGGGGACTGGGGAGGCTTGAAATTGATATTGTCGGGGAAGGTGCGATGGAGATCTCGTTCAATCGCCTCGACATCCACACGTTTAGCCTTCATGTCAAGAATCTCCCCGTATAAGCCCGAGTGCTTAGCAAGAATAGCCGGGCCACCTGCGTAGTAGAACCACGCAGCTCCTCTCCACTCGGGGGGGATGCCTTTTCGAACGAACTTCTTAGTTTTAGCGTTCGTTGGAGGAAAGCGGTTGGGATTTTCTGTCATGAGGGAATGCTCCTTGAGATATGATTGCCATTTCTTCTTCCTTCGCGCAAGATACTCCGTGTAGCCAGAATTCCAATTGTCGTACTGCTTCATCGTGACGTATTGGTTCTCTTTCTTGAAGCCGTATCGATCACGAGAGTTGGGGTCCTCTGGTTCGGCGGGTCCGGGAACATCAGGTGGCAGACAGCTCTCGGGGTAGCTGGGATCTCGAGGGGGCGGGTCAGGACTGCTAGGCCTGCTATCGTAGACGCTTGTCGGTGCTGGAGAGGGTGATGTGTCCCTGGAGGCAAAGTTGTTTGAGATGCCCAAGCCCCTATCAGTTGGGTCATCGCTCGTGACTGTAGGTTGCGAGGAATCTGAAGGGTCAGTGTCCAGAGACTTGGCGGAATCACGGTTCGTCTCGTCAAAGCGATTAGAGGATTTCAGGTTCGAGGCCAAATGAGGAACCGAGGCCATGAAAGCCGGGCTGCTGAAGAACATCTTCGATTGTCGAATCTCAGCGTCAAGCCTCGTCTTGGCCAACATGGGTGAATCAGGAGGGTCATCCAAAACTCTGCTATCGCCAAGGTCGGGTTCGGGTTGAGGGAATGAGGAAGACGGCCGGGGAGGAAATTCTTCTTCTTGATCGTCACCTGGTTCACTGTGTTCGTAAATATCGTCCTCAAACCCTTGTTCGTACATGCCCATAACATCTTCCAGGCTCGGTTCGTCAGGATCAACGAAAGCATCCGCGTTGTCACCGAAGGAGGTAGCAGAGCTGTTTTTAGTAAGGACACTACTTCGTTCGGTGTTGGCCGTGCCAGGGGCAGATGAAGCTGTCAGCTGGGATCTGAAACTCGACCGTAGTTCCTCCCCGCCAGACCATGGCACAGACCCACCCAGGATGGGCGCAGACCCAGAGCTGTCAGTGCGGCCGAAACCATACTGTGGCCGGGTTGCGGAAACTGGCGGAGGCCCAGCATTCTTTAAGAAACGGGTCCCTGGAATGCGCGAGTCAGGAAACTCAGCCGTCGTAGGAGACATTCCAGGTGCCCAAGTGGACGCAGACACGTTTGAACACATCGAAGGGCCCCTGGGACGCCACGGGGGAGCATAGTCCATCATCTCCGGGCCGTCTTCGGAGGGTGTGGGAAGAAGAGCAGGTCGAGATCTGGTCGGGGTGTCGGAAATGGGTTGCCGTATACTGTGTTTTCGGGGGCGGGAGAAATTTTCGAACGGCGCGGATGTTATGTCAGAACCACGCATGTCAGAGAAGGAGGATTTTGCTGTCAAAGGGCGCGAAGGAGGCTCGCTTTGGGGTTCGCGGATTAGATTATGTGCATCAAATGCGGCCGGGGTTGTTGGCCGCGACCGCGGGCCATTACTATTACTATTCGAGGCGGGTCGTGGACCGTTGCCAGGATATGGGATGAACCCGCCATTCATGGAGTCCCATTTTGATGCGGGTGGGCGGCGGGAATTCTGGGAGGCAGACCGAGGCTCGCCCGAAATCGCAAACGAGTCCGAAAAGGCTGGCGAAGCTATCGGAGAAGGTATCGCAAAAGCACTTGCCGTAGTGTTGACGGGCGAAGGGTATCGATGCGGGCGGCTTCGACTGCCGTCTTGCGAATTCATATGTAACGGTGGGCCCTGGAATAACTCATCGTCGAAATCATAGCCGCCGCGGTTATAATTTTGCATCGCCGTTGGAGTCATTGCGGTCCACCTAGTCCCTGGAACCCAGCGTCGAACGGCTGGGCCCGGCGGAGTCTATACTGAGACCAAGCAAAGGATTCTATAGTGTCGTAGCAAGCTCAATCCGAGATGTCAAAGTGACAAAGTTCCTAGTTGTAGTCGGTGAGGTCGAGGAGAAAGAGTGGAAGCCCAGTGCCATTGCTCGAATGAATCGGACGTTGAGAGAGAAGTAGCGATCGATAGGAGGTCAAGGCCACGAGGAGCTGAATGTCAGAACCACTGCCGGGGCAGTTCGAAAGTTTGGAGTTCTCAAAAGGACGGTGGGTTCGGCCTGGTTGTTCGATGTCGTCGGCGGTAGAGCAGGGGTGAGGAAGACCAGACGGTGAACGGCAAAAGGAGTGACTCGCTAACGGGGCAAAAGGATACAAATGCGGTTTTCAAAGGATATCGATGGTGGTGTAGAAGGAGTGAGAGTCGACGTAAGAAAGCACGTATTCGTCAGGCGATGAGAGAGGGCCCAGTTCATGCATGTGCGGGTGTCGGCCTGCATATATGTTCCGCCAAATCAAACCCAATCAAATCAAGCGGTTCTCCAATCAGTCGTCGATGGTGACTTGCATCGCTGCCTCGAGGGATGGAAAAAGAGTCGCAGACGCAGAAAGCGACAGTGAGGGACACCGAAACGAAATATCGACGGCGGACAGCTATGCGCAGCTACCTGCAGCGTAGGATCGGAACGAACAGAAAGAAAAAAAGAAACGAGTGCTGAGGTGCAGTGCTGTGCGGCGCAGTGCAGCGCAGCGCAGAGCAGGGGATGTAGGTATGATGATGGAGGGAGGCAAGAAAAATCACACGAGACTCAACTCATACGCGCCGAGGACGAACGACCTGCGATGAGCGGGCGAATGATGGCCTGTGGGAGAGCAAACGCCGTGTGTGGCGGACGGCAGGCGCAGGAAAAGCCGACAGACAGCAGGAGCCCGACGGACCAGCCAGAGCCAACTAATTCCACCCACACTAATCAAACAGGTGGGAAGGCGCCTGAAGGGGGAAGGGGGGACACGCTCGGAAGAGGGCCCGCCTTCCTTTTTCCCTTAGCTCTCTGTTCGTTCCTTGGCTATTTGCCGGCGTTGCGCTTTCCTGGGTCCTAACGTGCTGAATTAAGGTCCTTGAACCCTCTTTTTTTTCTCGTCCTCAGCTCGCTCCTTCCCTTCCTGCTCGATTGCTTTTTGTCTCTATGGACTACGTTCTACCTGTTCCTAAGTCGGGTACCGGGCCTTGGCTCAATTGCTGTAATTCGCAATGATGCCAAATAGGAGAGTCATAGCACCCTCATCAACGAGTTTAATCAAAGTGGCCCAGACAGATCCAGGCACGGAAGTACCTGTATGTGCAATTAGTGCCTGAGGCCAGGTCAAGCGCCAGCGGCAAGGTGCCTGCCAGGTACCCAGCCCTGGGTGCTGCTAGTTGGTGCGTGGTAGCTCCACGGCAAGAGCCAGGCACATACCTCCTGGTTGGGCGAGCTTCGACGAAAAGGGGCAGAGCAGCACACCTCGCCTTTACTCTAGGTGCAAGGGGCTTCCAGTTGCTGGGGTTGAGAAAAAGAAAGATGAAGACGCAAGGGAAAACAAACGACCCCGGAGTGTGACCTGTTTGGGCACTTTTTGCTCTTATGAGTGCTGCTCAATTCTTGAATTTTCAGAGGGGCAGGCCATGCAACAGCAGCTAAGATGGCCGGGGGCTGCCTAGTTAAGAGGGAAGTGTCGCCCAGGCGGATGGCCCGTGAACTAGCTCAACGCGCTTGGGAACCGCCCTAACCTAGATTTTCCCAACTGCCCGGGCCTCACTAAGCAACTTACTAGCAGGTTGTCGGCATGGATTGCAACCTGCTCGCCATGCAAGTCGGTGCCCCTCCTACGCCATAAGCTTGCGCGTTCTAAGAACCGCCGTCTTGTTCTCTGTCAGCGACGTGCTTCAACAGTTTGGCCGGTCTTACTGCCTGTGCGTGCATAGGATGCAGTTCGAGGTACGTGCATCTCATCGAGTGCGGCGTATGACGATCTATTGCTAAACTAAGCTACAGTCGATGTAATAATAACAACCCAGCTCGTCCAACCAGGCTCGGTGTGTTTCCAGCCTTCCAGCTCCGTCTTCCCCAGAGCCGTGGAACAGCTTATGGGTGAACATCACTGCCCCTTTGGTGGACGCTATGTCGCAGACCGGAGGTTATGATCACCGGCTGCTGCCAGTGCCACATGCCGCTATGCAATGATACCCAACGGCCTTCTCGCATCAACCGGTGACGTTGTTCAGCCCGCTCTAGGCGAGTTTCATCAATGCACGGCCGTTCGTGTGTGAGTCGTCGTATCTGCCGCCCTGTCTATCCGTCGTCATTGTCTGCCCGCCAAGCACAGCTGGGTGGATAATGGTGGGTATCGATCATTCTCTGGCGGCTGCTTATTCATCTCCTCTCATCTTATTGCTTGTTTGTTTGCAAAGCCAAAATGGCTGCAAGTAGGGAGGCATGTAAATGCGCATTTCTGCTCCACCTAGCTGGCCTCTGTCCATGACCTCAGCTCCGTCCATGATCCGACGCAGGCCTCGCCTTTTGACCGACATGCCATCCCAGGGCAGACGCGGCACGAGCTTCCTATGTCTATATATGCACGGAATTACCATCACAGCTGCATTGCCAGAGCCTTGCGGCGGTCTCCGTCGCGCTGTGAATGCTTCGAGCTTTTCTTTTCAGGTCAGGGAACTTTCGGTGATCCTCCCGGGGAAGCCAAATCCCTGTCCCCTCGTCTCCCCTCACATGGCCGTTAGCCCGTTGCATCCCGCCCCCCGAGGCCCCAAGGGCGGCGCTGCCTGGGAATTTCAGCGGGAAAAAATAAAAATGAGATGAGCTACGGCGCAAGGTCAAGCAACGGTACGTGCATCGCATGGCCATGCCGCACCTTGTCCTGGCGCAAGGCATCGCTGTCGACACGTGTGAGTATCTCTACCTCTTATTATAGGCATTTTCCTATCAATGCCAATGACAATCGATGCACCCGATACATCCGTCATCCGCCACTCCCCTGCTTGAATTTAAGCTGGCTCCATTTGTTATTCACATCAAACCAGCCAAGGATCTCTTCCACGCCGCCAGGACTTCGGGAAGGATAAAAAAAACTTTTGTCTACGCACAGAGTCCAATCATCCTGCGTCGTAGCCTGGTGATCTTCATGAGGAGAAATGAACTCATACCCAGAGAGCCGGAACTTGAGGCACACAAAATGCCTCCAGGATGAATCCCCACCAACACCCTGGCTTTCCGGGTTTTGGATTCCAGACAGAACCAAAGCCCGCAGGCATCTGCTCAGTGATATTACGTATGTGCGTTGCTTGGCCTATATCATAAATTCCATCGAGCATGCATTGGTTTCCAATCGTTGGGGCCACAAGACGGGTTGATCATCCGTGTGCGAACCTCACTCTATTCTTACTGTATGTGGAAGGTTTTCTCTCACTCAGGCATTCCGCACACATGGCCAACTGCTCATTAATAATACCCGTGGTTCTAGAATTTTTCAGGTGGCTAATTACCTCCATGGCTGCAATGTGACAATCCTTGTCTCAGGACACCACCGACTCGCGCGTATCAGTTGTGTGACCATCACAGCTCCATCCGCGAGCCTTGTTGACACCAACCCGCAGCCAGCTGCTAGTGTGTGTTTTGTTTTGTTTGGACAGACGCGTCTGATCTAGTTTGCCGTTGACGCGCCTCAGGATTCAATGACAGGACCGGCTACGTTAGCTTAGCCCGACACTAGCAAAGCTCCAACGTTGGTGGGAATCGTCGAGGTATCCAGAGACAGAAGGGAAGCCCGACACATGGAGGGCAGCCGAGACCACCACCAAGCCGTGCACAGTCAGCGCTGATTTGTGCGGGACTAGGGAATGAAATTGCAGTTCAGGTAGGCCGGCCTAAATGCTCGTCGTGTCCGCAAATTGAGTTAGCGAGTACGACTAGGGTTGCACTCAGCCTTGCAACCCAGATCCTGTCTGGTCCTTCTCGAAGCTACCTGATCGAATGAAATGCGCCCAGCGTGAAGCGAAGCGATGCTCATTCCTCGGGACCGGTAAGTCATCCGCCTGATCCATGTCGTACCCCATCGTGCCACGAAGTGAGACCACCCATTCATCATGGACAGGACTCCTGGTCGCTCGCTTTGTGCTGCTCTACTTACCTTACCCTACATCCATTCACATGGCTCTCAATTATGCATGACATCCATTTCCGAATAATACTTGCTAGCTCTTAACTGCGATGGAGCCCCTTGTCATTCATTAGAATTATCATTACACGTCGCTTCTGGGCGAATCAGAGAGGTGTGTAGCTTTAGTTCGATCGTCGATTGATGTTCGAGAAAAAACCTTGCTCGACGTGATGTATGTTCACCGAACATTCCACCGGCTCACTGATGTGTTGTGTGCTTCCCGAGGCCACTAAACTCAGCGAGTCTAGCGTCACTAACAAACTGGACATTTTAATCAATGTCATTAGCCTAATGCTATGTATGCCATTACGTCGTTGATTGGGAGGGGATACGGTTCGTGAGTTAAGTAATCAAGTCATAGCGAGGTGAAGAGTGTGCTTTCTATTCTAGGCCACATCATATAGCTCGTTTAATCAAGAGGGCCAACGAACTAATAATGTACTACACCACTTGCATGTAAACGAAGTTGTGTATTAAAGTATTATCAATCTGGGTGTAAATCCCAGGTTGCAGGCAATCTAAATACTAAATATCAATCTATATTAAAAAGGACGAGACCGAGTCTCAACGGCACAACATAGGCATACGATACGTCTTTAGCGCACGTCGAGGTAAAAGTTGATAGCACAAAACTACCGTAGGATCTACAGATAAAGGGCATATGTATAAGTTCACATTCTCACGGGCGAGGTTCTGGAACATCAATGTCAAGGGGGACAGGAAATCGATGGTACAGGGTAGGTTATAACTCGTGGTTCAATTTTCACTCTTGGCTGCACTATCTTAGCATTCTTAAGTGCTCTGGCTGTCGAGATCTAATTAATCAATCGGGACCCATGAGAAAGAGCAGTGTTCTACGGGAGCTGGCGGGCCGTGCTTCGATCTCTCAAAGCTTGCTCACCACGTCGCTCTTCTTCCCGGCACAGCAGGAGCCAACCTGCTGCTTCTGGCTGAAGGCATTCTTGGACGACTTGTCGACGGCAACGTCCGAGGGCGGCACCCAGAGTGCCGGGTTCCTGACGAAGAAGTTGGAGGCCCGTAGCATCACGCTCACGGGCTCCCCCGGCATGATGGGGAAGTCCTCGGTGCGGGGGAAGTGGGTGAGGCCGAACTGGATGTAGCAGACGATGTCGGTGTTCTCAATCGACTCGTCGCGCGCGACCCAGTCCTCGACGGTCTTGTTGTGGGGGTGGTCGAGGTCGCCCGCGGACTGGCAGACGTAGTCGCCGGCGGGGAAGAGCTCGTAGTCCCGGTAGGGCACGACCCAGAGGGCCTTGCGGGCGAAGGCGGCGCGCTTCCAAACCATGCTTCCAGGTTTGGCGAGGAGGGCCGGGCTGTTTGGGTTGAGGATCTTGTAGGCCACGGGCTTCTTGGCCGAGGGGTTGAGGCTGCCGGGGTTGATGATGTCCCAGGAGCGGCTCGTCTCGGCGCAGTAGCTCGCGGCGGCCTCCTTGGAGGTGCGGAGCGGCGTCTTCTTGCAGTAGAAGCCGTTGCCATACATGTTCTCAGCGGAGCCCAGGGGGGCCTCCGCAAGCATGGCGTCGCTCTGCAGGATGGAGTTGTTGGGGCCGTCGATCTCGGGGTCGACGCGCAGAGAGAAGATGTGCTGGTGGTTGTGGGCGTTGATGGCTGGCGCAACCTCGGCACCGAAGGGAGAGGCGGATTCGGATGGGTGCATGCAGTAGGTGTTGAGCATGCCGGTCAGTTTCATCTCGAGCTTGTAGGTCCCGTCCAAGGTGAAGGTGTGGTAGAAGGCATACTCGTAGTTGGCTGCCGTGATGATCTGGGAGATGATGAGCTTCCTATCACGGGCTGAGATGACAGTGCCGTCGCGGTAATCGGTATGCTTGTAAAGTAGGCCATTGTCCTCCTCGTGAATGCAGATGGCGTTTTCGATGATGGCTGGCTCGCCAGATCGGGTCGCCATGATGGCATCCATGTAGTGGATGACGCCCTTGCAGTCACATCCAAGCTTCAAAGAGTTGGTCATCAAACCAGTGCCGTACTCGCCGACATCAAAGGCATGCTTCCTGTGGTGCGGCGTGTCCGGGTTGCCGTAGGGCACAACCATCTCAACCACACTGATGCGGTTGAAGAGAGTGCGCTCGCGCTGCTCGTGATGGTCGTGAACACGGACATCTGAGAGGACGATGCCCTCGCGGTAGTTGAAACCAATGTGCATCTTGTAGCCTGCCCAAGAGATCTCATTCCCATCCATCTGGAACGAGACACCCTCGGGCTGGGTAATGTCAATGGGCTTTAGAAGCTGGTCATTGTAGCCGTCACCGATAAACTCGGGCATGTAGTTATGCTCGAGGAACGACGGCTTGGTGCGCTCACCGTTGACGAGACGAATGTCAACGGTGAGAACCTCCTCCTTCTCAGTATCGACGACGACTGAAAAATCCAGCGGGTGCGCATACTGGTTGTCGAACCTGGAGTTGCGGAAGTAGACGATGCCCTGCTGAAGACGGCGCTCCATGCCCCAGCGGTGATCGAAGCCGACGGCCCAGGCATCGATGAAGACCAGGGACATGTCGGTGATGCCAATGTCGTTGCAGGCCTGGATGACACGGGGGTCTTTGAGGGCCACCTGCTCACACACGTCGAGGTCCTCGAGGGTCAGGGTCGGAGCCACCTCGGACACTGGATTCCAGCTCTCGACGACTGACTGCTTGAGGTTGACAACCACCTCGGCCACATTGGCTGAGCCCAACTCAAGGATAATGGCGAAGGCGCGGCGGTCCGGGCGGGGGCCACTTCCATTGCGAAAGGCAGCATACTCGGCCTTCTTGGGCTCACGGAGAGTCAGGCAATTGAACTTGACAGCCTTGGGAGCAGCATGATCGCGAATAATCTTGGCAGCGACGCGAAGCTCTTCAATCGATAGCTGATCTAAAACAGGGTCGGTGTCAATACGTTGTTCACTGTGCCGGACGGAGGAGCGAGCAAAAGTCGCAACTTACCGAGAGGATGGGCTAAGGGCTGCTTCGACAGATCGGGAGCGGCGTCGTTGGGCTCTTCCCGAAAGATGGTGTATCCGGCTATGGACGAGGTGTCGGCAATCATGGTGAGGGTTGTCTGGGCTTAGCGACTGTGCCATACAAAAGGTTTTTGGTGGTCTCTTGAAACAAGAGAGAGCAGGACTAGAGTGGATGGAGTGAGGCGATGAGCGGGTTGCTTGGAATGATGAGTATTGTGTGCGGTTCTTTGTGTGCTTGTTGTGACGAGAGGAAGATGGACGGGAAGCAATCGAGTTAGAGAGGCAGCTAAATATATGTCGGTTTGCATCTACACAGAGCCTCATGGCTAGCTGCCGCGAGTGGAGCGGCCCTTTTTCTTTCCTATTCTAATCGCGTTGAGCATGACTAGACACCAATGGGCGGTGGCACCCGGGGGCCGTATCTTGGCTGTCCATGTCATGCGGCGGTGGCCGTGAGAGAAGAGGCGGAGAGGGAGGAGACTCCGACTGTTGAATAAGCCGTTGAGGAGGCAAGAAACTTGCCTAGTTTGAGAGCCAGTCTGCGGAGCCAGTGCGCGGGACGCCAGACCAACCAGAGGCATACCGGCAGGCCTGGGCAGAGTCAGGTGTGCGGCCGCTGGGATCATCTCTGGCCGGCCACGGCATTGGGTCGTCGAACCGTGAGCGACAGTAACCGATACGGCCTCGCTCGCCAGCCAAGCACAGCAGAGCAAGAGCCGGGTTGGCCGGCACCGGCAGAGGCAGAGGCACACGACGAATCCAAATCAGGCAACATAAAGGGCCTCTCCCCCACCCTCCAGCCGAGCCCGTGAATCGCCCTCATAGACCGACGGCGGTGTGGCGGAAGCGATTGAGGCCAGGATGAATGCAGCAAGTAAATGGGCGACGACTGGTCACATTCTACCCCGCAAAAAAGCTGACGCTCAAGCTGGAAATCTCTGGGGATGGTCAAGTTATCACGTAATGAGAATGGTTCCCCAGTTTCACCCTGTCCGCTGCCTTCATTTCGTCCATCACTGCTGTGAGTTGTTGCTCGCCCAAGACACTATGTATGTGGTGATGGTTGGCCGACCATGCTCCTTTGGGTAGGTTTTCAGTCCGTCCTCCCTTAGGCTCGATCCTGGCGGCACCGACTGGCGGTCGCTATGTACATACATACGGGAAATGTGAGAGAGAGAATCACCAAGCTGGCCGGTCTGCGTAGGAACATGCGTCGCACCACTCATAGCGTGGTTCATCGGGTGACCGCTGCCCTGATCAACTCGCGTTGTTTCTGATCGAGCCGTGCCGTGTCCCTCAGAGGCAGCCCTCGCACGCAGGGTACTTATCGGTTATGGGGAAAGAAAGTTACCTAAAGGAAACTAGACCTCTGGGAGGGAGGGGAATGGAACAGGTACCGCCCGGCACCGTTCAAATGGAGAGATACATGCGGAAGCTGAGCAGAGTTTTGTGGTAGCATGGTAATTGGTTAGGTAGGTACCTTATCTGGACCCTTGTCTGCGCCCAATTTCGTGTCTTGCAAAAGAACTCCATCCCTCAAACAGACGTGTAACTTCCGTGTAGGGATCTACACGTACGTCGGCATGCTATATATATGAATGCCGTTGCGCCCTCTTCGCCCCTCTACTGTTCTGGGTGACCTATTGGAAACGACCATAAGGCCGTGTTGACTCACTTTAACTTTTAATCCTCCATCAGCCTCATATTCTTTAGCGAATGTATTCCCTGGGCGATCCTCCTCTCTGTTATACTCATCACAGACCCAGCACGCCTCGCTGAGACCACTTCTCTCCACAATGGATCCCGACAGAGAATCGCAATCGCCTCGCAAGGAAACCGACCAGGCAGCTCAAGATGCCGACGATCTCGCCGGCCTGGGCCACCCCCAAGAACTCACTCGCAAGTTCAGCTCCTGGAGCATGTTCTTCCTCGCCTTCACAGTCCTCGGAACATGGAGTACCTTTGCTCAAGGGCTCAACAGTGGTCTGACGAGTGGCGGGCCTGTGACCATTCTATGGGGGCTCATCCTCGTCACATTTTGCAATATTTGTGTCGCCGTCTCTCTGGGCGAGCTATGTAGTAGCATGCCGACCGCTCTCGGTCAGGCCTACTATGTCTCGCGCCTGTGGCCAGGTGGCTGGGGCCGGTTCATGTCCTACATGTGTGCTTGGATCAATACGTTTGGCTGGTGGACGCTGTCTGCCTCTCAGCTCACTTTCATGACCAACTTCATCTTGAGCATGAAGGTCTTGTATACTCCAGACTGGCCCGAGGCCAGCGTCGGCTGGATCAACTTCCTGCTCTACCTTGGTCTCACGGCCCTCGTCACTCTCGTCAACGTTGTTGCCTGCCGTCGCGACGCAGTGCTCCCCTTTATCAATAACTTTGTAGGAGTATGGTTTGTCGTTCTCTTCTTTGTCTTTTGCCTGGGCCTCCTCATCTCGGTAGGCGTCAGGGAAGGCCTCACATATCAACCTGCTTCGTTTGTATTTGGCACTTGGCTCAACCAGACCGAGTGGAATGACGGGGTCACCTGGTTCTTGGGCCTGGTCCAGGCGGCATATGGCCTGACTGCATTCGACGCAGCAGTTCACATGGCCGAGGAGATTCCCGCCCCCAGAAAGAACGTGCCTCGTGTCCTATGGCTCTCCGTGACTGCAGGCGCCATCTCTGGCTTCATCTTCATGGTTGTCTGTCTGTTCTGTATCCAAGACCTCGATGGTGTCCTGGAGCCTTCGACCGGACTCCCCTTTATGGATTTGCTGGACCAGGCCATGGGACTTAGCGGCGCAACAGTCTTGCTTTCGCTCTTCATCTTCAATGGGCTGGGCCAGGCTGCCAACATCATCACCACCGGCTCTCGTCTGACATGGGGCTTTGCACGGGATGGGGGTTTCTTGTGGAGTGATTATTTTGGCCATGTCGACCACTACTGGAAAGCCCCCGTGCGCTCCCTGTGGCTCCAGGGCGCCATCATCGGATTGGTCGGCGTCCTCTACACATTCGCCAATACGGTGCTGGAGGCCGTCCTTAGCGTGTCTACCATTGCCTTGACGGTGTCCTATGGAATGCCCATCCTGGCGCTGTTGGTTGTTGGTCGGGACAAGCTGCCCCCTGGCGGAGAGTTCTCTCTGGGGCGGCTTGGGCCGGTAGCCAACTGGATCTCGGTCATCTACTGCGTTGTCACTACGGTGTTCTTCTTTTTCCCTTCGGCGATGAACCCATCACCTGCCGATATGAACTATGCCATTGCGGTTTTTGGCGTCATGTTGGTTGTCTCGGTAGCCCTCTGGTTCATCCGGGGAAATCGCACATATCTACGGACGGCGGGGGCAGAGGAGCGAGCTGTGCACGCGAGGGAGTTGGAGATGTCGCACCTCCAGGGGGTGGCGAGCGGGGAAGGTGAAAAGCCACAGGAGCTTGAGACCAAGCTGGAGAAGGATCACCTGAAGGAGTGAGATGGAGATGCTGGGTTAGCTGGCGACTACTTGATCATTACTTTGCGGCACCTTGTCTTGTTCTTTGCTTCTCGGCATTCGGCCGACAGAGGTGGTTTTCTAGATATTATGCATAACCATAGTAATATTCCCTTGTTTCCAACAGCCTGCAAGAGTAGGATAAGAGTAGATATGGCTTCTATCAAATCCTAAGTATTATAATCATCCATTGGTCATAGCATCTTCGTTTCTGGCTTCCTCGAGTGGTCGATGGGCCGTGTGGCAGCCTCCAGCAATTTCTGGCCTCCCTTGCATTAATTATGAGCAGCCAATACCGAGCCGGCCGAGTCATGTCCAGGCATGTTCGACGTTATGCCCAACCAGGCAACTTTATTGGTCAATCTAGACCGAGATAGCGTAGAACTTGGGTGATTCCTTGGTTGGTCCAGCCTGATCCTTGCCCCATCCGCTTATCCTGCATTCGCATGAGCACAATAATCAGGGTGGCACACTGGTTAAGTGGCTCGTACTCTCCCTCGTCCTTCCATCCCTCTCCCGAGATCGTTCACATACATCTGCAAGGAGACAACTAAGCAACCTTGCTCGTGGCTGACGTAGCCTGGTTTCTGTTGGGTAACAGATATCACCTATTGGCTGTCAAATCAATCAGTCAATCAATCAATTACCCCAGGCTTCTCTCACTTCACCTGCTCCTCTTTTCCAGCCGGTTCCCCGCAATCCAAATCTCTGATTCCTTCTCCACGCCCGACAGACAGGTTGTGTGCGTCCTTGATCGCTGCCCCCCTGGACCTCTGTCGGTGAGAAACACCAGCAACTATCTGTTCGCCATCTCTTCCTGGACCCTGCTCTGTGCTTGTCGCCTTTGGACGACAGCGAAAACACCATCACGTCGATTGACGATTCAGTACGCTATCTAGCTTCCTACCTTTCTCCATCTTCTCGCCCCCTTCCCCCCTGGATGGTTATGTATAAGGCTTCTTACGCCCCTCGGTTGCCCCGGCCACATATGGAGGGTACAGACTCTCTCAAGTTGTATTTCTTGGCTGAACTGTTGAAACGCATACACTCTTGCAGTTGCCGTCGCTAGTATCGCTCGCTCAACGCATTGCACATCTTTTGGATAAACAGTCAGTGATTGACTATTGAACTTGCGGTGCTGGTTGCGCAGATGGCGAGGATACGCGTTGTGGCAGGCTCCTGCTGGCCCTGCAAAAAGAGACGTGTGAGATGCGATCTGGAGAAGCCTGTTTGCCAACGATGTCTCCAGGCCGGGGCAACCTGCGACTACAACACCCGTTTGATCAGGTGGAGTTCACGACCAAGTGCTCGGACCGTGCCAAGTATCATGCAAATTGCTGGTCTGGGTCGGGATGGGCTGGGTGCCAGAGAGCAGCGCGCCCTGGATTATTTCCACGGTCGCGTCTGGCCTCTACTTCAAACGTCCGAGGAACCTTGTGCGCCCCCTCTTCCCGTTGCTATACAGCATCGTGTTGTTCTGCTAGCGACATGTGTGCTCGCAGACTCCCATCGCTTACTCCAGGACGGCAAGGATCATGATGGATCGTTGAACACGAAGCGGCTCGAGTGCTTGGCCGCCATCCGTTCGGAGGTTGATGGATGCTGCGCGCAAGGAAATAATAGTACTGGCCTCCCACATGTTCTCCTTTTCGCAGTTCTCCTTCTCCATCTTCATGACGGCTTCATGGAGCTTGCGGGCCATGTCGCGTCAACCTCAAGCCACCACAAAGGCGTGCTGGCCATTCTCGGCCAGCTGGGCGGTCTCGAGCCTGTGTTGCGTACCAGCCAGGAATCTTTGCAGATGCTTCTCTCCGAGTTTGTTTCGGCTGACCTGACCAGTGCGTTGCTTCAAGGAATTGCGCCTTCATATCCCCCCGCCGCCTGGCACGTCATTGATCAGGGGGCTGTCTGGTGGGGGCGTGATCCTCTTGGTCGATACTCGCTCGCCTTTGTCCTTCGCGAGATGTCTGCCATGGCCTTCTATCACGACTCGCTCGTCAATGGACAGTCCTCGCTATGCATGGATGAGGTCCATTCGTTTGAGGAAGCCTTCCGTCCAGTGTACGCGCCTGTTGCGATGACCATGCCGGATTCGCCATCGGAGCCCGAAGCAGGACCGCTTCAATGTCTCAGCGAGAGAGATATCGAGGCTGTTCATGCCTTTGCGCTGATCCGGACTTTTCAACACACGGCGCTAATCTTCCTCTATCGTGCCATCTGTGGACTACCCACTCTTCACCCCCTCGTGCAGCAGCATGTCCGGTCGTGTTTAGATTGCATCATGGAGATTGAACGGTCATCAAAACTGCTTCATTGTGTCATCTTCCCTCTTTGCGTCGCGGGTGCTCATGCTCAGTCGCCCGATTCTCAACATGAGGTCTTGAGCATGACGAACATGATATACGATAACATGCGGTTTGCCTCGGTCAAAGCCGTTTCGCAGGTTTTGACTTCCATCTGGACCACTCAGACATCTCTTGATCTCACATGGACGGAGCTCTTTGCGCAGCTTAGTCCTCACGTGCTTGTGCTATAGGGGCCGGTACGGTGCAGCCAGTAGATGAAGCACGGCTTCCGCTTGAAGGGAGGGAGGGACAAGAGTAGGACCGGCAATTTCTTGTGGACAATGTTGGCTTCTGGTGTGACCGGTATGATTTGTGTGCAAGACCGGGTTCATGCCTGCCTACGGATATGCAGTGAGTGAATCAAATTAATGACAGTACCTCCCCGCATAAGAAATGCTTCTAGTATATATCCGAGGGCTAGATCACAAGCCAATGCAGTTCACTCAAGGTACAATCCACGGAACTGGAGCCACCCATTTGATGATGGTGTGGTCGTAGAACGGAGGCGTGAACGTAAGGATGCCCTTGCCAGAAAGCGGGGTAACCGAAACGGGAAAGTTTTTGGACCAACGCAAGCCCCACTCTTTGTTGGCCGATCGGCGCTATCGCTCAACGGGCAACTCCGACGGCCACCAAAGTTGAGCCTCAGATCTCCCCAATTGCGAGATGATAACTGCAGATATCCGGGAGCCGGCTTACGTACAAGAATAATCACACCGGCTGGGGACAGACATCTGACGCATCTATCTTGGGTAGTTACTAACATAGCTGGGGCATATTTCTTTCCGTTTTGGTATTGAACGCCACTTGAACGACATTGACTCGTCCGTCACATGCGCGTTCATCCACCCATTCCCCAGACATAGAGAGAATTATTACTTATACTCAGTATGGCCGGTCGGTTGGCAGCTGTGGGGTAATTATTGGATTGTCATTTATTTGCTTCCTTCGCTTGAGAGTCGGTGTCTATTATCTACAACGCATATCAGTCCCTTCTCGTTTCTACTTGTGTCCTCTTTCCATCAGTGTCTACCTTTCCTACCAAAATCTCATAGTGCGAATTTATAATCCACCATGTCTCTTTTTACAAATCTCCAAGCCCCAAACGGGCGCAATTACGAGCAGCCTACTGGACTTTTCATCAATAATGAGTTCGTCGCATCATCCTCTGGCCAGACGATCACCTCAATAGACCCTGCGTAAGTAGCTTCCGAGGGGATGGGACCAGCATCTTATATTCATCCAAAACACTGACCTGATATTTTCGCGCCCCTTCTTCAGCACAGAGAAACCTATCGTAACTGTACAGGCTGCTAGCGCACAGGATGTTGACAAGGCCGTCAACGCCGCACACAAGGCTTTGCGCCATCCCTCATGGTCTGATCTACCTGCTACTGACCGCGGCCGGCTTATCGCCCGCCTTGCCGATCTGATTGAGGCCAACGGCGAACTCTTTGCCACTATTGATGCCTGGGACAATGGTTTGTGACCCCGTCGAGCTGTCGTTTACAATGACTTCTTGCGCCAAATTGTGCTCCGACGCTGACCAGAGATTCTATTTAGGCAAAACCTACAAGGAGGCTTTGGAGGGCGATGTGGTCGAGGCTGTCACCACTATCCGCTACTACTCTGGGTGGGCAGACAAAACATTTGGACAAACTATCAACACAAACAAGCACAAGCTTGCGTACACCATTCGTCAGCCTATCGGTGTTGTGGGTCAGATTATCCCTTGGAACTATCCTCTCTCCATGGCGTCCTGGAAACTGGGCCCTGCTCTGGCCTGCGGAAATACAGTCGTGATCAAAGCTGCTGAACAGACGCCCTTGAGTATCCTCGTTCTAGCCCGCTTGATAAAGGAGGCCGGCTTTCCCCCAGGTGTTGTTAATGTGATCAACGGGCTGGGAAGAGAGGCTGGCTCTGCTTTGGTCGAACACCCCTTGGTTGATAAGATCGCATTCACAGGCTCAACGGCTACGGCTGCTCATATCATGGGTGCTGCCGCTAAGACTCTGAAGAACATCACGCTTGAAACAGGCGGCAAGTCGCCGCTGATCGTCTTCGATGATGCGGATCTTGAGCAAGCAGTCAAGTGGTCCCATTTTGGCATCTTTTCTAACCAAGGCCAGATCTGCACTGCGACGTCTCGCATCCTTGTGCAGGATACTATCTACGACAAGTTCATTCAGAAGTTTATAGACACCGTGAAGACTGTCAGCCGGGTAGGCAACCAGTGGGATGAGAGCACATATCAGGGCCCTCAAGTTTCCGAGGCACAGTACAACCAGATCTTGAAGTACATTGATATCGGGAAGCAAGAAGGCGCCGTTGTTGCTGCTGGGGGCGAGCGATTGAACCTTTCTGCCGATGGGAAAGGCTTCTTCATCGCGCCGACGGTATTCACGGACGTAAGCCCTTCTATGAGGGTTTTCAATGAAGAGATCTTTGGTCCTGTTGTGGCTATTTCCCGCTTTGGAACGGAAGAGGAGGCATTGGCTCTGGCAAATAACTCCAAATACGGTCTTGGCTCAGCTGTTTTCACAACTGACCTCGAAAAGGCACACCGCGTTGCTGAGAAAATAGAGGCGGGCATGGTCTGGATCAACAGCAGCCAAGATTGCGATCCAAGAGTACCTTTTGGAGGTGTCAAGCAGAGTGGAATTGGTCGAGAACTTGGAGAGGCAGGACTGGAAGCCTATTCACAAATCAAAGCTGTGCATGTGAATTTGGGGAGTAAGCTATAAAAAATTATATGAAATGATCACAAGGTTAAGCTCTGCCCATGGAGACGAACAGAGAGGATAGATCTGATTCACCAAACGGTTGCAACCTCAAATTGACACCCATAATAGTCTATCTGGGTTCACTTAACATGAAACACATATCGTAAATGTATAACTATTGAGCTACGCAAGATGGCTTAAAGAACATGGCGGGATTTATTTGGATCCGTGCATCTCTGCATCTCTGCATCTCTGCATCTTGCGCATGAGCTTCACGCAAACCACGGTTGACCCACAGATTTCGCAACCGCTGCTGCCACGAGTTTCTGGATTTCGATCCCAGGATGATAGTTATCCTTCCACAGGCAGCTCTTACCATCCGAGTTGTAGCAGGTAGCATCCGGGGCTCCATAGCGAGAAGGATTGTTAATGGCCTCATTGAAAGGACCTGTTGTATCGACAACCCATGAAGTTACACCAGAATTCTTCGACTTGAAAGAGGCCAGGTTAGTCGATATAAGGTTATTGTAGAATGATATCGTGTTTGCAAGTTGTATGTTGGAAGCCTCCCCATTTGCAAGCATTAGAGGAGTTTTTTGTGTTGCTACATCAGCCGTTAGAAGTTACGCCTGCAACTTTGGTTCTTGTGGGGAGAAAATGGACAGAGAGCGGAAAATTGAACTTACGGGGAACTCCCAGGAGCACAAATTTCCTCACGCCGGCGTTGTACATGATTTGGAGCTGCTCGAAGTACCGCCCTAGCACTTTGGTGATGAGAGCCTCCCAGCCATCCAGATAGAAAGCATTCCCAACATCATTAACGCCCATCCAAACGCCCACCAGAGTGTTATCTGATGTCCATGGGGCATAGCTAGGCTTTGAGGCCAGATTATTCGAGAACTTGGTCGTTTGATCGATGAAACTCAGGACTGTTGGGGACCAAGGAGCAATCAGCTCTGCATCTGTAGTGGCACCTCCATCTGCTAGGTTGTATGAGTACACGAGGCTTGCATTGTAGTTGGTTACCAGGAGACCGAGCCAATTGAGACCCCCCGTAGTAGTCCATCCAGGGAGGTCGGGGTTTCCGAGAGGGTTAGATGGATTAGGTTTCGTGCCAGTGATATCGAACCCAGTCTGAGAGTATGAGTCTCCGCTAGATGACGAAAATGACGCACTGATTAGTATAGACACGTATCTTGAGGCCACAGCTCCTTTCTGAGGTTAATTAGC
Organism: Clonostachys rosea; assembly: GCA_026958235.1. Taxonomy (NCBI): domain Eukaryota; kingdom Fungi; phylum Ascomycota; class Sordariomycetes; order Hypocreales; family Bionectriaceae; genus Clonostachys; species Clonostachys rosea. Next base: position 3,206,304 of record CP110205.1, read on the forward strand.
ATACAATGTGATGAAATATCTGGCTGCGGAAGGGTTGCTCGTGGTTGTTGTCTGTGTTGTCGTCGTTGTAGTTGTCACTGGAACCACCGAAGTAGTAGTAAAGGATGTTGGAGCCGCGGTACTTGGGACGCATTGATCTAGCCCACAATTCAGTCATTGAAAATTGAACATTATAAGCCTCCCATTTCCCAGGACAACTTACAATACCAAGGGTTTTGAGAAGAACAGACCGATCCTGCTGTACAGCTGGTAGGGCCACTGTAGCCATTCCCACCACACTGGCCATAGACTGGCACTTGAGCGTTAGATCCTAGCACAAGGCCTAAAACGGCGGTTGCTGTGATTTTGAAGCCAGACATCATGTGATGGAGATTTTCCCAACAATTTTCGATCAGAGCCGGTCAACTTCATCGCATCAGGGAGTCTACATGACGACAGATAGAGGGAGCTTATATATCTTCTTCCCTAAAGTGACACTTTCTACGGTGAGAAGAATATTCCAATATTCGGCCTTATATTGATTCAATTAGTCTACTTTTGGAGAAGCTTTGACATGCTGATTGGCGGGAAAAGGCATCAATTCGTTGTTCTTCGGTGCCTTATCCCGGGGATCCGCGCCTAAAACGTGTCCTGAACCCTGTCAATGTAGTAACGTCCCACCCGGACTAAGAAGGTCGCTTCTGGAATTCATTGATGAAAAAGATAGAAGTATTGGATAGATATCAGCCAGAATATGTTGATGCGGGGTTTTCCTAGAAGGGCGATCTTCCTTGGTAGCCGAAAAGGGGAACGGAGGATGTCGTCGGCTGCTCGGCAACTTGGCCGAACTCGGTCGACATGAATGTGTGCGTATAAAGGGTAAGTCTTATACTACTCTCTCATGAGTAGTTAACTGCTCAATAACTGAGATTCACGTATTTCTGAAGGCATGAGTTGTGTATCTGGGAATACTATGATCTAGCTTTCATTTGTAGTCTCCAGAGGCAAAGTTTGAGCCCAAACCAACTGATTTCAATACCAATAGCCTCCAGGTCTTGAGATGGAAGATTTATCAGTGCTGGACTCTCCTCGTGGCTTACGAAGAACCATCGCTTCAGGTATCATATTGTCCGCACAACCAAACGATGAGCCACTTAGTTCGGAGATAACAGCCCATAAACGAAGAATGAACTAATTCTTGAAGAAAAGTAGACATGTATGATATATGTAAACTCTGGCGATCCATAGGCTCTAGGTGAACTAGAAACTGAAACCAGCCGTCTTCAGTTAATTGCTGACTTCTACTATCAGCTGGAGAACAATGAGATATTTAGACTATTTCGACGGTCGGTCTAATGTGGATATGTAAAGAGATCTATTACCAAGAGTCTCTTATCAGACATTTTTCTTTTGCAAAGCTGATCCAGGGGTTTCATGGTGTGGCCATTGTCACACTACATGTAGACTAGCCTTTAGCGATGTGTAGTAGATTTCTCTGTATTCAAATATACGCATAACTGTCTACCATTTCAACTGAGATGGGTAAGCTGCTCGAGATTATTGGCAAACTCGTTCATTATATCATCGCATAGAGTGATGCGAAATGCTTTGCTATATTGGTGGGGTTGGGCTAGGTAATCTTACATGCTCACCAACCCTTTGCCTCTGGCCAATGTCCAAGTAATGCAGTCAATGGTGTAGGGGAAGAGTGAACAAAATGATTGAAGAATGAATATAAAACTTAATGATATTCGGTAGTAATGAGGCACATTTTATTATTGGCCAGCTACTTTCAACAAAAACTTGTAAATAGATTGATCAATGTGATTGGTAGATCATGCTGAGAAACCAGAAGCTATCGGGCGATTTCACTAGGCGTTATTTCTAACAGATACCCTACATTACGAGACACGTTTTGGCTCACCAACCTATGCGCAACTAATTCTCTAATTACTAATGGGCACTTCTCTGGGATATTTCCCTGCCTTTGGACCTGGCATCCTCGGCGTTGAAAGATGATTCCACCAAATGGTTCCCTAAATTTCTTATGTATTTTAGCTAAACCCTATGGGTTATATATTAAGCTTAGCCCTATGGTCGTATGAGGGTTTGTTAGATAGTAAATGGCTGAAATAAACATAGCACATTAAAGCCCTTCTCCCATAAGGAGAGACCAATTTCCTTGTTAATAATATTAAATATAAAAACAACAAAATAGTATATTAATCTACAATATTGAGCTTAATATTATGTTTATTACGAGGTTTGATTGTTTTGCCATTGTGCCGACATTCAACGCTGGAGGCTCTAGGCGTACCATATTTTGTGTCAGTGACAATAAGAGCGGCAACAGCGACAGTGGGAGTGGTTTGAATGGTAAGATGTTCCGATCAAGCAAAGAGAGTCTGCGTACTTGGGCTACCTTATATATACAGGGAACGCTAACATACACGGCTATATGGGAGAAATCCTGAACACAGACCTGACGGCTCTATCTTGTCCAGTAGTCAGGTATGAAAACGTTCCTTCTCGCTGGACGAGTAAACCCATATACGGCCTGCGAAATCACGCCCGCGAGTTCGCATTGTGCACGAAAAACGGGGATGGATACCAACGCCTTCGTGTTTCAGGGTGGAGGATCAATGTGAGCCCGAATTGGTTGATAGCTTTTTGTGCTTGCACCTTTGAATTGCAGCCCCGCCTATCGCGTAATAGGAAGATAATGAACCAAGACTAGACATGGATTGTAGGTGGAAATGGCCTAACACGAAGAGAAACGATATTACTTTGCAAAGCTAGAGACGACTGATGATGAGCAGATGCGATTGTGGAGTTCGATGGCGCAATCGCTGCAAATACTACCTTGAACAGGGGATATTGCAAGGGACTTGTAATCCAAAATGAACCGTATATTTACATCTAAGTCAAGGTTTTCGACTGAGTCAATTTGTTCCAACTCCAGGCAAAACCCTCTACAATTCATTCGCCATGGGAGAACCGCTGAAAGTGCAGCCGTTGGCTTCGGCTACCGCCACTGTGATTGAATCAGACAAGAACCAGCATGATATCAACGAGAATGCCTGGATACGATTGATGACAGTGCTGCATTGGTATCCTAAGGATATGCCCGCAGTCGAGAAGAGACTTGTTCTGAAGTTGGACCTGATGATTCTCATTTACGGCTGCCTTTGCTTCTTTACCAAATATCTAGACCAGGCCTCGCTAACAAATGCCTATGTCACGTAAGTCATCATGTCATCTCTGTACGATCAATGCACGTAACTAAACTCGAGTCGATCGCCACTTCTAGCGGAATGAAGGAGGAGCTGAACATGCTAGGGAACGAGCTCAACTATGCCACTATTGCGTTTTGGAGCTCGTACTGCGTATCAATGATTCCTGCCTGCTACTACTTAACACGATATCCTGTCAACATCGTCCTGCCCCTGTGCGAGATCGGTTGGGGAATCACAACATTCGGTCTCGCTTGGGCTAGGAATATTGAGACGGTGTACGCGATGCGCTTTTTTGTTGGTCTATTTGAAGCATGCTCCTTTACTGGTGTCATATACGTGATCGGCTCGTGGATGCGCAAGACAGAGATTGCGAGGCGTGTGGCCTTTTTCTACGCTGCCGCGCCTCTAGGAACCATGTTTGCCGGATATCTACAAACAGCGGCATATCGTGGCCTTAGGGGTGTTGGCGGTCTGTCGGGCTGGAGGTGGCTCTTCATCGTCGATGCTATCATCACAATCCCGATTTCGTTCCTGGGATTCTTTGTCTTCCCCGACGTGCCACACCGCAAGAAGCCTAGGTGCCTAAACGAGGAGGAACACAAACTTGCCTGCGATCGTATCGCCGGACAGACGGCTCCATCCCAGCTCAAGGTGTCCAAGGATATTTTTGCCCGCGTGTTCCGTCGATGGCACTGGTATCTATTTGTGGCCCTATGGTCCATTGGAAACCAGAACAACCAGGTTTCAGGCACGCCATTTAGTTTGTACCTCAAGGGGAATTCAGACATCTACTCCATTACGCAAATCAACACGCTGCCGACGGTGGCGACTGCCATCTCCATCATTACGGCATTTGTCACCTGCACAATCGCGGATCGCATTGAACGGTTTTGGCCAATGCTCTTAACCGTAACCATTCCCGTGATTGTTTCACATGCACTGCTGGTGGCGTGGGATGTGGGCGAATCTGGAAGGCTTGCAGCCTTCATGATATCCGGTGTAGAGGGTGGTTTGTTCCCTCTTAGCATGTCATGGGCGACCGTGACGATGGCCAATGATGCCGAGGAGAGGGCAGTGGTCACGGCCAGTATGAATGCTATCGGACAGGCAATTGTGGCCTGGAGCCAGCTTTTACAGTTTCCGGCCATCGAGGCCCCCAGGTTTGAGACTGGGTTTCTCAGCGGCCTTATTACTTCCGTGGTGCAACTTGGGATAATCGGGCTGTTGATATGGTTTGCAAACAGAAGCAACAAGTCCCAGGCTAAAACCGAGGCTGAGAGCGAGCAGACTTGAGGTGGGGTTGGAGAGTAACCCCTGAGGTGAATGGGCAGGAGTTGATGGTTACTTGAATACATTATGCGAACTGAACTAAACTACTAGAATATGAAAAACACATTCCTGCCTGTATCAGATAACTTTATAAGTTAACTTCCAACAACAAAAAGTTTTCTTCACGGACTGACTCAAACTTAAATCGTTACCATCACCAAACCTGTGTCTCATTGTCGGGGTGATGAAAGCGTTATTGTAGCTCCAGATGATCTGATCCTCTCCAAGAAGTCTGGCCCCAGAGTGGCAGGCGTCAGGCAACCGCCCTTTAATCCACCCTCAAGTGATTTAGTATACAACAATGATGCCGCAGCTTGGCTAAGAAAAAGCGCCGTGGTGTGATAGGAACCGGACGGATAGGAAAAGCTCGCAAAAACCTTCGGGGAGCTCTCATTGTCTGGTTTAGCCATCGCTTGAAATTTGACAGGTATTTTCTCGGATTGTTTGATATCGGGACCAGAGCCTGGAGCTGGCATGAAGAGACGCAATAGTTTCAACAAAAGCGGACTGGACATCAGGGTCTCTATAACACTTGACTTGATGAGCTCTGAAAGTCCACTCAATGTCGAGTCAACGCTCTGATACTCGTTATACTGGAAGTTCGGCCCATATTCGCTCCTCGAGCCTTGCAGTAGACCCCAGGTCCTATGAACAATGGCGCGATTTGTCAAAATACCAACTGTGGAGTCCGATAGCAGACCAAGATCGGGGTCTTTGCGTAGGTGGAGCATGTTTGTTTGAGGAGATACAGTGGTGCCTTTTATTGGAGATAGATGCCATGGATCCTTCGATTCATTGGCCTGATCGATCTGCAATTGGTCTGCTTCACCCTGTAGGATAGATTCAAAGGTGCCACCGCTAGGATCAGAACTATCTGAAGTTTAGCTGGGATGAATCAAGGTAATGGAAAATAAGATGACTTACGTCAGTTCCTTAACTGCGAAGACGACCTCCTTTGTGCTTCCGCCAAACGAATCTCTTAATTCACGGGCTGCCGCCCATGAAAGCAGATCCTCGGGTCCCGCAAACACGCCACAAGCGTGGATCAGCTGGAGGGTCGTTAGAACGATGTCATCATGGTTCCTAATATCCAAGAATAATTGACTTACAGCTACACCGGACGCTTTGGCAGCCTCATGGTAGTTTTTAATCCATGAGTGGATAAGAGGGATGTCTCCAGAACTACTATTGTTAGCTTGGAACCTCAAGAAAAGCTCCGTGTTGACCTACGTATCAACATAGTCAGTTCGGTGCCTGACACACGCGTCCACCACTGTAGTTCCGACTGTCCAATAAGACACGACACTGATGCAGACTCGTGCTTGTTGCACGACATCTTCGACCTGCTTCTTATGTTCCAGGTCAACGATTTCAATGGCTGCTTGTACATTAGCACCCCTAGCACCGGACTGAACCCGCCGACATCAACAAAACATACTTGGTTGTGACCTGTCCGGGTGGGATGATCTCAATTCTGCTGCAAGTTCATGGAGCTTTGCCTTGGATCTCCCAGCAATGGCCCACTGGAGGTCATTGGGTAGTTGTTGAGCGATGAAGTGTGTTGTTAACTTCCCCGTATAACCAGTTGCCCCAAGTACCAAAATGCCATACTTTCGAGTTGGCTCTGCCATTGTGGTTGCACTTGTGTTCAAGCTGGTAGTTTGCAAAGACGAGATTTCCAGTGGCCAATCGGGGAGACTGGCTGTTATATATGCTGCCTTAGTTAAATAGATTGCACTAAATTTGGGAGGCCAAATGCCGGTATCGCATTTTAGCGTATTAGAGTACAATAGGACGCATTTTATTTGTGGTGAGGCAAATGCTTTTTGTCTTCCGTTCGAGCTCAAACATCTTTTCCGCACCTCTCCACCGCAAAACTCCGCACTCCGCAAGATTTCCTAGTTTTAGCCCAGTAACTGAGTCGCCCGGAATCCTTCGGAGGGAAAAGTATGAAGGAGCTATACAAAGATCCAGCATCATGATTTGGGCAAGGGCGGAGTTTCGCTTAAAAGGTCAGACAACCCCTGGTCTATGGTTAACCTGTCCTTGTGGCAAATGGAGCCTGGTGCGTTAGATGCTTCGTCCAATACTCTACTTGGTTAGAAAGCAGCGCTTTCCAAGTAAATTTATGCAAGGACTTGTGCCACTGGAACACTATTGTGCTAAATCAGTCATGGTTGGAATCTTATTTTGTTGTTCTAATGGCCAGCCTTTGAGCTTGATTTGCTTTTTGAAACAAGGAATCCATTTGTCCAGTTGTATCATATACGTATTAGTTTTATTGATCTGTGAGAACGGCTAGATTAACATGTGTTTTCTGGAAGTCTAATCGAAGTCAATTCAGTTGGCTAGGATTGACTGTGAATCACACACAGCCGTGCACCATGACTAGGTACGTACTCATTCACCATCTGAGTACCTAAGGTAGTGAGCACAGGTGAATATCCTCTTTTCTCATCTGTTCTTTCGCTACTTGCAGAGTAAATCATTGACCAACCACTACGACAACTTCCATTCATGGCTTCACCCAAGACTTCCATCACTAGCCTTCCCTAAATCGTCCTCAGAATCGTTTTTGAAGATGATGCCCTCAACCAAGAAGATATCGCTGCACTTCGGCTAACTTGCCGAGCCTTCGTTCACGCCGCAAATTCCATCTTGTTTCGTCGGATACATATCTCCTAGCTCTACCATGATCGGGACATATTCATCACCATTTGAAATTCTCCGCACTTGGCTCAACATGTCTACGAGATCGAGTGGCAGGAAATCTCGTGGTTCCCTGGGTATTTCCCACAGCTGCCGGATCTAAGACGTGAAGAAGAAGTACACGATCCAGAGTTTCGAGACATGGTGGAAACACTGGACTTACTCGCGGGTCGCCTTATTTGGCTCCCAGCCCTCTCCCTGGCCCTGCCGGATTTGAATGGCGATATTGTCACAAGTCGGCGTGATCAGGCAATCAGCGGGTTTCTTGGCGAGTTTTGCAAATCTTTGCGGCTTCTTCCCAACTTTTCCACTGTCATTTCTCAAGCAATGCCAGCAGATCGTTTGCTCCACTGGTGTTCCGAATACCCATTCGAGGTGAAGGTGTTCCAAGACCATCATCTTTCCATACCCGGAAAATCTTGCGCTTGGGGGAATACCCTGGGAGCGATGGGCATTACCTTTCCTGTTGCCTGCCGTAGAATCCCTCGAGAATCGCCCTATTACACTACTGCTGTGGCGCGATGAGTCTCACGGAGCCAGCTGCCTTCGACCATTGCCATCAAACCAAGGCTTTCAAAATCTCGTTTCAATATACCTTTCTGTGAATCCAAAGAACAGCAAGGACAATTACGCTCATCTTCAGGCTTGTCTTGAGGCCTGCAGAAACGTTCGCTATCTTGCTCTTGAGTTGCGTGATTGCCTTTGGTACTCCACGCTCCAGTTAAAGCTCTACGCATCGATTATGATGGCAAAACTCAATGGTCCCGATTGAATTCTATCTCCCTTTCAAATTTTTGCTTCCTTGGAAGATATGAACGACAGCTTCTCCCCCTCATCAAGCATAGCGAGGAAAGCCTGCGTCATTTGTGTTTGGAGGACACCAAAGTCTCTTTCAACCTGATAAACGAGCTAGCCAAGATGTACCCTAGACTGTCTCTCCGATCTCTAAGAATTTGCGACAACAGGGCTACTGGAGATTCTGTGCGTGTACCCGAAGCCATACTTCTCAACTACGTCAACAATGGCACCCCCGTCCTTGGCTCTGGTAACAGGGGCTTTGATCAAAGCCGGTTCATTCATTATCTGCAAGGCTCTCGTGCTACTCGCTTCCTATTCACCTTCGATGGGGAAGAGGCTTTGATGCAAGAAGTAAAGGTTATGTTGGAAAACGAGAGGTCATTCCTTCTGTCACCCGGCCGTTGGGTTGAATTGGAAAATGAGAGCAATGAGACAAACCCTTCAGAGTCCCATCTCGCCAATGCGCCCCGGTGGGTTTTTGATCGATTCTATCACGAAGACAGCGACGATGGAGAGGTTTGGGTCCACCAAATCGAACAAGAAAATAAGCATAAAGGACACAAAACAGAGTTATGGAAATTCACTAACCGTGACGGCGAAGTCGCTTGTGGCCAGTACCCGCTGGACTGGTGGGAGGACTGGGACCCTAATAACGGAGATTTAGCAGAGCCTACTCCGTATTGTGACGATCTTTTCTATCTCGTGGCTAGGAGACAATCAGTCTTTATGGCTGGATACAAATCCGCGCGATCACCACTCGGGGCTATTGGGTATGATGAGGATGAGGGTGAATTTGTCTCAAAGCGTATGGGGGAAATGTTTAGGTTTACTCATATAGCCATGTGTGATACGGTTGCGGTTCTTAGGACAGGATTGTGAGAGGCTTGGGTGTTTCCTTTACGTTGCGTGGATTATGTATTCTACCAAGACCCCGTTGTGTTTCTAAACTCTTTTTGTGCATTTCCGTGCTTTGAAACCGGAACATCACCTCAACTAGACCAACCGTAACTTGCCAAGTGGTGAGGAGCGAGTTTGCCGTACTTGGTGTGATGGGCGCTCGTGTATTTAGGGTAGGCCGGCCTCAAGTGGGGAGTTGCATCACACAGATTTGCCAGTCAGCAAGTCGTATCAAATCAAATATCACACCAAGGTCGACACTAACTCCCTCGCAGCTCCTTGGCGTGCGTCTCGTTCATCCACTCTGCCCAAGACCCTCATTCTGCGTCCGTTATCAGGACGCGCACAAGGTCGTGGGCGCGTACACGATACACGCTCTGGCTGCCCCCGATGAAACACCAGATTTTCGTCATCGCCAAGGCCGGCAACTACTATCGATCGCTGGCGGCTATTGAGAACCCCAATCTGTCTGGCCTGGAAGTCCTCAAGCGCTGTCTGTTGCTCCTCCGAATTTTCTCGCATCCGAAAAACCGGATTCCACTCCAACAAGAGCTTCGCTTCGCCAAAGAGTTCTTCCGTGATCAACCACCACCTGCTGCATTACCAACGGACGCACTGGAAAATGCAGATGCATTCCATCGCCCCTGTCCATTTCCGTTCGCGACGACTTGTCTCATTGTCGGCGGCTCTTTCGACTGCGACAATGGCCGGATAGATGTTGTGTTCGAGGAACTCTTCGGGGTCGGATATGGCCAAGAAGATACAGAAGACGACATGACTATTCTTGATATTACAGACCCCGGTAATATTAAGTATTGCTTTATGAACATGCCACGTAAAATCAACCTCCGCTCAGATATCATCGGGTCGCAATCTAATAGCAAGCAGAAGAGCCTAAAAAAACCGAGGGACGCTTGCCACGCATTGTGAATGAACCCCTTAATGGGTGGCAATATCTGGAATCATTCTACAAGATCAGCGATAAAATAGTCCAACAGAACATCCACGTTCTGGAATCACTCCAGAAGGTGCTTCTCATCACCACCCATACTCTCGCAGGTAAATATCAAACTAGATCGTATTGAATGGTGCTTCAGAAGCTGATATTCACACGAAGATCTGTGGCCCTGGGTTACTTGGGATGTGGCTGGTTACACGGCTGTCCAGTCTGGTCCACTGCTTGGGCCAAAGGGGCTCTTACAGCAGACTGCCGCAGCTTTGGTGGATGCTGTCCTATTCCACAATGATCAGGACGACCTCAATCCCATCACGGATTTTATCCAACAAGTGCCCAATGTCCGGCCTATTCTTCGAGACGCTATCCTCGAAAGGGCGGATGAAGTGGGCAAGACCGCCGTATCCTTGTCCCTTCTTAGTCTTGTCTATGAAGGAGAACAGCACCTTGACTGGTCAGCATTCGTGAACTTGGACGCTCCAGGTTTATCGTCTGTCCTTCAGACTTTGTCACGCCAGCAAGTTGCTTCTATCAATCTGTCTGGCACAAAATTCTCAGAGGCAACAAGTGAACTTTGGTCCTCGCTATCACACCTCGCCCATCCTAACATCTACCTGCTTGAGCCTCCTTCTCGATTGGACGATGAGTCTAGTAAAAGTATAAGCACAGAGTTCACCACATTATCACCGCAACCAAAAATCAATAGATTGGTCATGTCTAGCCTAATGTCTCGTCCATTTCGACCTCGATCCGGCCAGCTCTTTCCAGATACAAGTGCGGCTCCGCCCCTGGTTGAATCCTTTCCGATCGTTCAGTTACTGGTGAGCCATGGTAAAGAAGGCGCCGTGGATAAGTTATTGCCGGTGTGGCCCTATGAATATTTCTTCCTTGGAGACGCTTTCCTTAGCCCAACGAGATTCATCACTGGCCTGTTTCGGTATATGAGAAATATGATTGGGCTGCGTGCCTCGTTCGATAATACAAGTGGATTTGATGCCGCCATGTGCTTTGCAGCCAGTTCATCCTCATTATCCGATGGGGAAATCGGGGAAATAAATGTTCTACCCGCGGACATATTCAATTTCAGCCGACTCAGCTTCCGCTCTGTTAGATTGAGTGGCCGCTACTCGGAAATGAGGGACCTTGTCCCAGGCCAGTGGACCGTGCTGTTAACTCGCACGGTATCCTTCCCAGAATCTCTGGACTTGGAAGCGGTTGCTACCGATAGAAACGTTACTACTAAATTCCACTGCGCCTTTATGCGCCCGAAACGAAAGATTTTGGCAAAGAGTCGTGCCAAAAGAGATGTCGAGTTACAGTCTGAAGATATCGATGTTTTTGATCTGCGAGGCTTTCTCCAGGAGACAATCCCGCACGCTAATTTTAATGACTTACGCCCCCTCTTTGAGCAACTTATCGAACACACCTCTCCTAAAATCGAAAGACAGCACACCTCCACAAATATACCCTCTCAAGCTCACGACAAGTATGACCGAATATTGGCATATCTGAGTGCCGAACAAGCGTGTAACTTGGTTACACGGTTTATGGACAATACTGTAGTTGTCCAAAACCGCAAAGAGAAGATAAAATACTGGACCAGCACCTAGTCAACAAGTGAAGAAGATTCTATGGTCTAAAAACTTGGTCCTATCACGCCACACTTCAGATGGTACCTATAGTGCACTGCTTTCACCGCATAATACACCTCGGCGAGCAATACATTCTCTAGAGATCATGTATTGACAAAGAGACGTTTGGCGGTTTGGCGGTTTGGCGGCTCCATGTAGCCTGCACACAGCACTCGAGAAAATTCACTATTATGGTCAAAACATGACTACAGCACTAAATGAAATCTCAATATTCCCCTCGTTGAAAATCCCCCTCTTGAGCTTGGTTCATAGGACCGCCAGTATCCTAGTTGGTTATTTATGATCCCTGAAAGGCGTATTGCTCCCTACATGTCTTAATGAAGCAACACATCTTCCCCCTCACTTCCCAACTCGTGCTTGAATTCGCATCAGGAGATTCCTACTCGGCAATATCTCAGTAATGATACCATACCGGTCCTTGGGTTAGATTAAAAACTCAGAAAGGAGCTTTGAAGCGGGACAGCACCCAGGTTTGTTATTGTCTATTCAGATCTATTCGATTAATACTGCAAGACTACACCAAAACGCGAAGCTTGAAAATATAGCTAAGAACTTAAATGGCCAATTGCTCTGTTGTAGATCTGAGCCTTCTGTAATTCAAACCATGAAGGGCAATGATCCACTAGTTGAATCCTCTACCGAGCCCATCAAGAACGTACGGAGGTACAAATTTCGGCTCTCAAGAATGAACGTGGCCCGGCGTGTTCCCAGGGTATCGCTTCCAGGAGCAAGAAAGAATTCTCCAACCATGTTAAACTCTTGTTCCTTGCAGTTAGACACCTGCCAAATCTCGATTCATAGCTCTAATATGCGCCAGGACCACATTTTTTACGTAAATCATACAAAACGGTAATCCAAGGGAGCCCATGGAAGTTCCCCTTGCATTATACACTCTCAAATATTATATTGCTATATTTGTCTCCTTGCGGGCGATACACGAAAAATTAGAACTGATAATATTTCTTATATAGAATTTTTTCTTCAAGGCTTTCATTGAGACCTCTAATTGATTTTTTTTATTCCTTATTTAGAATGAAGTGGGTAGTTGACGGGAGGTGAACGGGGGCAATGGGTAGCGGTCAAAATCTTGTGCTCAATGGACACATTCCATAATACTGAGTACCAAGTCTTAATCAATGTCGCAGATGAGCTCTAGTTTTATTCGACCTCGGATCGATGACGCTATGATCAAATCAAGGCCTCGTGCCTCGTATTTCTTGAGAGACATAGTGCCAAAGTGGCTTTAGAGGGCATTGGATATAGATAATAATTGGCTGAAGAAATCTCCAAAGTCGTCAGCTAGCTCCTCTATGCTCGTAATGCAAAGTGAAATGCAAGAGACAACAGGGAAAATCTGCCTTACTTTCACAAAGGCCGAGAATCCGGCCCTCTAGCTGCATTTTCCTGCAGGTCATTCCCCAGCTGAAATTGGATCCCGCCGACTGACTTCGCCGACATCTACTCCGGCCTCTCACAATAGCCTAGCTCGCCAAAAGTATTGTCAGCGACAGTTTGATGATGAACATTGATTGGTTCAAAATAATAGATGAAACGCAAGGTCACCGCTTGTTGTCTGTGCGCAACTACCAAAACTGCCCATCGTAGCTCAGGTCCCCGCTTACCTCGCCGCTTATTACCTGCATGGCTGAGTCACTATGCCCCGAAGCTGAAGCTGAAGTGGCTTAGTAGGACGATAGCATGTTGTGAAAAGCAGTGTCACTAGTGAGACAATGGAACGGTTAGTTTGTGTATATAAGAGCCTATGAGACCCTTTGATCTTAACAGCAATTTGCTTCAACAACTTTGACCTTATCAAGATGAGAAACACAATCTTTGGACTGTTTACCCTAGCGACTGCCGTCGTAGGGAGAAGTTGCGGGTCTCGCCCAACGACGACAACAACAACCCCCCAGCCTCCGGACAGTACACCCAGTCCTCCCATAGTCAAGCCGTCGGTTGAACCTTGCAAGCTTCCAGGACGCAGTGATGTTTATTCGAGCGTCGGCTTCGATTTACCCAACGACTGTGTCTCCGGAACCGGGACGTTGAACGCCTTTATGATATTTGTCGATTTTTCAGATGCACCAGCGCCTTCCAATGATCCACCATCAAACCTACGCGATTTCTTAGAGCCAGCAGCCGAGTGGTATTCCAAAGCCAGTCTCGGTGCCCTGTCACTTAATGTGACCGCAGATGTTTCGCGTTATTACCGTATGCCTGCGTCCGCGGCCTCATATCACTGGGAGACTGGACTTACCTATGCAGAGCATCAAGTCTACATCCAAGATGCTCTTCAGGCCTACACAGCTAATGGTGCAAACCCACCACTACCGGAGACAGAGATCCTCTATGTTGTGCCGACTCGAGCTGCTAGTGGATACATCACCAGATCGATTGCTTTCAATGGCCGCACCAATACACGAGAAGGGGTTTACGTAGCCAAAAGGGCCATCACCTTCGGTACAGACCTTTTCAACAGTTGGGGATATCAGACATTGAATCATGAGAGTGGACATGCAATGTGCCTCCCAGATTATTATCCTTACGCTGATGGATCAGATACACGTGAGTATGTCGGTGGTTGGAGCGCGATGGGTTTCCTCGGCGGCCCCGGCGTGGACTTTTTTGCTTGGGACAAATGGAGACTGGGCTGGATCAAGGACGAAAATGTCGACTGCGTGTCAGCTAAGGGAACCACTCAGCACACCCTTACACCGATCGAAGTCAAAGGTGGTACCAACGCTGTTGTCATCGCCCTCAGCCAAACGACAGCCGTCGTAGCTGAAGCTCGCGCTGCCGAAGGCTTGGACAGCAGCATTTGTGCTTCTGGTGTGTTGTTATATACGATTGACACGACTGTTGCCTCTGGCAGCGGGCCCATCCGGGTGATAGATACAAAGCCTTCTAGCGGCGGCTGCAGTGGAAACGAGCTTAACGACGCGCCGCTATCTTTGGGCCAAACACAGAAGCCGTACGATTCTTACGAAATACCAGGCTTGGGAGTTAATGTCAAGTTGACCTCCGAAACCGGAGGGGAGTATAGGATTACCGTCGAGTACTCGTAAGAATCCGAGGAAGTCGAGTGTTAGTTGGGCTGCGGCTGATATTCGTCCTGAGTTGTTAAGAGAGGGCGCCCAAGAATTTGGCGTAGGAAGGCTTACATAGAGAGATGGCAAAAGAGATTACTCAAGAGCTTTTAAAGTGCTCAAAAGGGATGACCTAGTATATTGTCTTTGTGTAGGAAGAGCACAGTTAGAATAAAAATCACCCCTGAACTGAAGTTCTTGTATCCTATGTAAACAGTGAGGAAATAGAAATTCAGATATAGGGTTACGCCCACGCATGAAATATGACCGCTACAATGTGGTGTCTACTAAAACGCTGATACAAGTCAATGATAAGCCCACCTCCCACACAATGAAAGTCTCAACTTAGACCGGGAAACATCTTTCTTCAAAGCCTACTCAACCTCCACTTCTTGTGGACCACTGCGCAACTAAGTAGGAGGTTTTTGCCAGGATAGAGGGAAACAGCAATAAAGCTGTACACCGGAATATATTTATAAGCGAGTACTGAGTCGTATTAGGAAACAACAACCATGAGTTATGAGTTGTAGACTGTGCCATCCTTCGGCAAGTTTCCATTGATCAAAAAGTCATCCATGGCTTTGCTAGTCTCCCCGAAGAGTATGTAGCTGCTGTGGCCCGCCCCGTCTCTCCAAACAGTAACAGCGGACGGAAGCTGGTTTCTGACAGCCTCCGCCCACACCGGGCTGGTCTCCGGATCGTAGAACGCATTGACAAGCATCAGGGGAGGTAGCTTGGCGACCTGGCCGGCATCCAGCCGATGGGGTGGGTTGCGCACGGGAGTCGGCCAGCCAACGCAATGCACCCTAGCATCTAGGGACTCGCTGGCCCCTCGTGTTAATGGGGTGAGAGCGCTCGCGAGGTCCACGATTCGTTTCACGTCGGTGGCGGAGCGGATTGTGGTACCGTAGTCCTGGCACCACACAGCACGGTTGGCGAACTTGGATTCTGAAGGGTTCTCATCCACGTCCTTCTGAAATAGATTGCGAGAAAACGCCGAGCCGTCGCCGTTGGCTGCCGCGTAGAGAACACCGGCGAGCGTTGACCAGTTTGCGTCTATGAAGCCCGCGTTCGACTCCTTGAAAGCTAGCCTATCCTCCGTGCCGAACAAAATATCTTCACCGGTGGCGACTGTCTTACAGGTGCCGTTGCATTGAGGCGCAGGTATGGAAGAGTTGAGGACAGTAAGGTTCTTGAATAGAGCCGGAAGGTCCTTGTCCGCGATGGGGCATTCATCGGGGGTCTCCTTGCACCAGGCAAAGAATTGCTTCAGAGTTGCCTCGTAGGTCTGCGTCTCAGTCATGATGCCGTAGATGTCATCACTTGGGGCATGATCAATGACCGCGTCGAGAATAAATCGGCCGACATGCTCTGGATAGAGTTCGACGTACATTTGGCCTAGAAGGGTGCCATACGAATATCCGATGTAGTTGAGCTTTTCCCCACCGAGAGCCTGGCGGAGCAGTTCAAGATCCTTAATCGTCGAGACTGAGTCCATAAACTCTACAAGAGGTCCCGTCAATCTGAGGCAACTTTCTCCAAGGGCTTTGTTGTGGGTGACCAGTGAGTCAAAGCTCTCGTCATCCATCGCGAGGATCTCTGGCTGGTTGTTCCAGATGTCCTTGTCGCAGGAAATAGGGTTGCTCAAGCCAATACCGCGGAGGTCTACGGAAATAATGTCGTATTTTTCAAGAATTTCTTGGCTGAAGGGAGATAAGCCTTGGCTTAAAGACTGAAACATTATCAAAGAGCTGGCGCCAGGTCCGCCGTTGTTGAAGACGAGATTTCCCAGGACGGGAGCTGTGCCATTTCCTCTGCGACGGGAGACGAACAATTCGATCGTTCCGGTCTCTGGGTGATCGTGATCGATGGGTACTGTGAGTGTGCCACACTCAAACTCGTTTGTCAGGTATAGCTCTTGACTACACTTAGAAAAGCTAATAGTGCTTGACACGTCCTTTGCTTCCGAAGAAACACTACCCACCAATTGGACCAGCGAAGCAAAAGCCAAAGCTAGGCCGCGGATCGTCGGTGTTGGAGCCATGATGGTATAAATATTGTATAATCAATCAACGAGAGTGGGGGGGGAATAAGGGGAAATAGAAGAACTTCACTTAGATCTTGTCAAGAAAAACTTGGAATGCTGAGAAATGAAGTCGATACATAAACAGGGCCAGAACATGGTGATGGGAAGCAAATTTATACGATCACGCCAATAGAGGCTAGCAGATAGCCCTACGACAGATGCGTTCGTTATTAGGGCAGCCTTAAAGCCGAGTCAACATTCCAGTGTTGCTATTAGGTTTAAAGGATATCGAGAAGAAGTGGTGCCTCGCCTAACAGCCGAGCTTAGTTGGTTCAGACTCGCCTAAATGTACCTAAATTAGTATTATCCTAAAACCAATGATTGATGGATGGGTGAAAGGGCAGACCATCTAATCCAAGTATAAATAAAGGCGCCGGCAAACTTACCAATTTGACTGATTTTTGGTGGAGACATGGTCGTTCCTGTTTTTCAGGGGGCTTCTGCTGCACGTTTGAAGCAATATTTCTAATAAAACCAGGAAATGTGTACACACAGGGTTAGATAAATAACTGGACCAGAATCGCAGTTGGACTACACAAGATAGGCCCGGTAGCTTGATTTTCAGGGGCAACTCAAGATCGAACGAGCCAGATGGCTAAACCATGTGGTTCCTGTAAGTTAAGACTAATTACCTTAGAGAATAAGAAAGACCAATTTCTCTTAAATATTCCTGATACGTCTCAGAGCTATCAACATCCCTCCTCCTCATCAGTGCACCTCTGGTTGAGTGCGGAGGAGTTAATCATTTGAGTGTCGCCCTAATTTCTTACAGGCTTACCTCTTCGCTGAAATAATGCCATTCGTGGTAATTATAATCCGCTTACGACGCGTGAATGCTAGGAAAATCGGAGACTTGGCATCAGGAGTATCGGAGTGCAAGACGAGGAGTACCGGAATGCTGGAGGAAACTAGACTTGGCAAGCCTTAACCCCGATATGATAGAATACAAAAGCCAAATATGTGAGGAATACAATCGAAACTATGTATGAGTCTTCATCCCTATCCTCCCTTGACACCTAACATTGAACAATACGCCATGTTCCCTCATCATGCTGTTAGCAAGTGCTTTGCCCTGTTCTTAATGGCAGATTATTCGATTGCTCAAAGCACTTTACTCAAGGGGGGGACAATTATTAGTTTCGAGGAAGGAGAAAATTCCCTGCAGGTCATTCGAGATGGTTCTCTTCTGATAATACAAGATCGGATCACTGGAATATACAGGGCCGGAGAGACACCTGATTCCAGTCTAAACTACTCGACAGTTGACGTTACAGGCAGAATCATCACACCAGGATTCATCGATACTCATCGCCACGGCTGGCAAACCGGCCTTAAGACTCTCGGATCAAATACTAGTCTTTGGGAGTATTACGATCGTTATTCTGAATATGCGGCGGGAAGTTCCTATGCTATCGAAGATGTCTATATTGGCCAACTTGCAGGCCTTCTCGAAGCTCTCAATGCCGGTGTAACTACCACCCTTGATCATGCGCACCACACTTGGTCCAATGATACCTCAAAAGCAGGGATTCAAGCGAGCATCGACAGTGGGGCCAGGGTGTTTTGGTCATATGCGTTCCATGACCTACCGGACTTCACAGTTTCTGAGCAGTTTGCTAATTTTCGAGATATTGCGGAAGTGGGAACATTTCAGAACACAGCTACAACTCTTGGAATAGCGTGTGACTTCTTTGGACCTGATCCTACCCTCGAAAATGTTCAGAGGGTTGTCGAACTAGCCTTGTGGGTAACTGTGCCTGCTCGTCAAAATGATTTTGCTGACCACATCACAGAGAGTTTAATGTCTCGGTGGTCACTACGCATACAGTTGAGGGGCCTTTTGGAGGTAAGTGTGACCCAAAGCCTCGATATACTCTAACTAACATATAGTAGCAAGAAACGGCCCTCTAGACGTCCATAGCGCCGGGCTCCTCAATACTACAATTCCGGTCATCTTCTCTCACGCGTCTTTTCTCACTTATCAAGATCACCAGCTACTCCAACTCACCAATCAGTACATTTCAATTACTCCTGAGTCCGAGATGCATTATGGTCATACACATCCAAACAACCACTTAGCTATGGACCAGGCTGCACTTGGTGTTGATACCCACTTTACCTTTTCTTCCGATATATTGACTCAGGCTAGGATATGGTTACAGAAAGCACGCTATACAATGTATGACTGGGCATTAAAGGCTTGGCGAGTGCCCTCTAATAACCCGATGTCTGCCAACCAGGCATTTCTACTCGCAACACGAAAAGGAGGCTTAGCCCTCCGCCGACCAGACCTCGGGGTTATTTCAGAAGGAGCAAAAGCAGACATTATTGTATGGGATGGCACATCACCATCCTTACTTGGGTGGAATGATCCCGTAGCAGCAATTATGCTGCACGCAAATGTTGGGGATATTGAACACGTTCTTGTGGATGGAAAGTTCGTTAAAAAGGATGGCAAAATAACTAATCCTGACTATCCAAGTATCCGGGAAAGGTTTCTTGAGCACGCTAGAAGGATACAAGACACCTTCCTTGCCATTCCGAAGCCGGTCCCTGCTAAAGACGAGCATTTCAGAGGCGGTGGTGCTGAATTGATGGTAATTCCTCAGCTTGATGTGACTAGGGGAGATGGCAATGGATACGGGACGGACTTTTTGCAGTTTTCAGGAACTCAGTGACGGAAAATGGTACACGGGGTTGAGCCAAGGTGTGTCAAAGTATCAAGCGTAGGAAGCGAGATGAATGTTCGTCCTGTGGGTCAATGACGAGATTCAAACCACCGAGGAGATATTTAGAAATTCGCCGAGGCGAAATTACACGATTCGTGGGCCCGCTAAATCTAATCTGACCTAGCATCCTTTGATCCCACCAATTATGTGACTGGCCAAGGTGATCTAACCCGTAGATACTTCTTCGATTGGGTTTAGTTCTCATTTGAGAGCTGACAATATGGAGCACTGGTCTGATATCTCCCTTTGACCGCGATGAGAGTGCTGGCTCACACACTTCGAGGGGGGAAAGGCTAGTCTGTGATACTTATGGCGATTACCAAATGTAATTGCAAGTCAGGTACTCTTTGAGGGTAAAGGGATACTTTCACCGTGTCCAGATATGCAGGGGTCAGGGTCTTTCGAATGCACTGGGGTTATAACTTATAAGTACACTGCTGTCTCCAAGTTTTTGGCGTGAGTCAATACCAAATAATCTACTCATCCCAGCCACAGGCTTCATCGAATATACACTCTGCCCTCATAAAATCTTTCTTCGAGGGATATTGAGACTTGTTCTGGCTAAAAGCTCGACCTGCATTTGCGATGGCGCACGACCTGAACTGCCTCACCATATCCGAGCTAGAGGCTCTAGCCACACAGCGGCTAGACAAACAGACTCGCGACTACTACAACGAGGGCGCTGACGATGGCATCACGGTAAAAGAAAACATGTCCGCATACCAGAAATATCGCCTCCGTCCAAGAGTCCTCAGAAATGTATCCAATGTAGACAGCGGGGTTGACGTTTTTGGAACTCGTACCAGCGTCCCCTTTGGTGTTGCGCCTGCAGCCATGCAGAAGCTTGCCCACCAGGACGGAGAGTTGGCAACGGCACGAGCTTGTCGTACAAAGGGCGTAGCCTTAGGCCTCAGCTCCTTTTCAACTACAACCTTGGAGGACGTGGGGTCCGCGAGTGGAAGCGTTCCTAATGTGCTGCAACTGTATCTCTTTGAGGAAAGGTCGCATAGCATTAAGATGATTCAGCGGGCAAAAGAAGCTGGATACAAAGCCATTGTGCTTACCGTTGACACTCCTCTGCTAGGCAGGAGGAATCTCGAGATTAGGAATCAGTTTCGACTGCCCCGTCACCTCAAAGCTGCCAACTTTGCAAGCGAGTCTGGGACTACAGGTACTCCGCCCTCGGTTGTCAGCTTGAAAGAGAGCTCCCCTGGCTACCACGATGGAGATCGTCGCGTTCTCCCAGCCGGGCCAGTCACTTTCCACAGTCATGGACCAAACCCAACTCTCACGTGGGAGGAAGCTATTCCCTGGCTGAAGACGGAAGCGTCTCCAATGCAGGTGTGGGTAAAGGGCATCGTAACGGCTGAGGATGCCTTACTAGCTGTTTCCAGCCACGTTGACGGGATCATTGTCTCAAATCATGGCGGACGTCAACTTGATGGAACCGTGGCTACTCTAGATGCACTTCCCGAGATTGTCAAAGTTGTAGATCATCGAATCCCCGTCCACGTTGACGGGGGCATACGTCATGGAACGGATGTGTTCAAGGCACTGGCCCTTGGGGCTGACTTCTGTTGGGTCGGTCGCCCTGTGTTGTGGGGTTTGGGATATGGAGGCGAAGCTGGAGTCGAGCTTTGCCTTCGCTTGTTAACGGATCAGTTTCGCCTCTGTATGGGTCTTTGTGGGGTTACAAAGGTCTCCGATATTGGGCCAGAGTATTTGTTGAAGGAAGAGGCAGCTAAGTTTTGGAGTCGGCTGTAAGTTCCACGGCCAATCTCACTCATGTAGATAGATTATCCATGTTCCAGGAATAAGATTGTCTTCTCCAACGCATAGTTCAACACGCCAGAAGAAATGAGAGGTTGGCCAAGACATAGAGCGTCCCATTGGCTGTACAGCCTGGGGCAAATCTTGCACCCCAGATCCACCAGATCTCGTGACTTGATCATACCCCATAAATTTGAAGCGTGGAGACTTCCACGCGGGATTTCCTACAATGGGAGTCGTCCGTTGGCCGCCTTCAGCTTTTCGAGCCATGGCATCGCATGTCTTTCTGTGACATGACTTTCTTTCTTACTTATCTACCCATACTATTTATAGCTACCATTGACCCTATGGGCGATGTATGCCCACTCCCCGGTGCGAGCTCCCTCTAATGCGGCCTCTCGGCAGAAGAGAGCCTGCTGTGAATCTTGTCACCAACGCAAAGTGCGATGCGACGTTGGATTTTTTGGAAATCCCTGCACAAATTGTCGCCTAGATAGTCGGCCATGCAGAATACGAGCGCAGTTGAAGAGGTAGGCTTTCATTTGACTTGGATGTCCATGGAAAATCAACCTCTCTGGAAATAGTCTTGTCGCGCTGCTAACATGATAGTCACTTGCTAGAGGAAGGAAAAGAATATCAGATCAACGTGCCTGTGAAGGAACTTTGATCACCAGACGAGATCCGCACACTGATGGCTTACAAACACAAATTCAACCTGAGGCGGCAGAATTTGCCCACCTTGAGGAACCATCAACAACACCTGCTAGGACAGCCCCAGAGGAAGAAGGCTTGAGTAACGGTGGGTGACTCTCGATCATTGCTTACACATAGGCAAACTGCGAAAAGTGCCAAACCCCTAACCCTTGATAAGTCAATCAAACAACAAGAAACGGTGATTCCTTTTACTAATACTAGTTCTGGGTATTTCTGGATAGGCACCCGCCCTTCAACAAACACTTTTGTCCCATTCTATTATCACAAGTATCTTCAGGTGGCAGACTTGCAGCATCTTTCGCCTTCGCAGATACACAATCTTGAACTTGAGGGTTGCTTCCAGGTCCCAAGCCAATCAGTTCTGAATGAGTTTATTCGTCAATACTTCATATACGTTCACCCCTGCCTCCCTTTGGTAAATGAAAGGACGTTTTGGTCCATCTATTCCAGGACCGACAATGGCCAGCGCAAGACCAGTTTTTTCTCCCTGGCCCTTTTCCAGTCAATGCTTTTTGCCGCAACTAGGGTGAGGTAACTTGACGCACGTTTAAGCAAGATATAGCTGACACGATTAAGTTTGTCCCGATCAAGATGATAAATGCTTGCGGGTTCGAAGACCTCAGAAGCGCCAGAAATGCTTTCTATCGCCGCGCAGAGGTGAGAGATGTAGTGGCATCCAACTGCATGTCCGCAAGCTAAAAAAGTGCCACAGCTGCTCTTGGCCCATAACTTGGAACGGGACAATTTTGTGATGGCGCAGACTTGCTTGCTCCTCTCCCTCCAGGCTACTTTATTCGAACCGAGCTTGAATTCAATGTGGCTCTCGAAAGCAATATATCATGCCGAGCATGCTGGTGCCAACAAGTACTTCAGTCAAGCTGCCATGGACGTCGGGCGCATTCTGGAAAATAAGCGGCTTTGGTGGTGTTGTATCCTTCGTGACAGGATGATTGCTGTCGGCGTGCGTCGTAGCATCCAAGTCACCTCTGATAGATTCGATTTCACAAACCCAGGACTGGAAGAAGCCGACTTGGCAGAAGAGATTGAGACATCCGAGGTTTATAGTCCCGAGATGAAAATTCTCCTGGTCAGAATAATCGTTGCGCAGTGTGCGCTAGCCGTGGCGATGACATGGACCATGACAATAGTCTATCCAACGGGAGATATCTCATCTCAGAGCCGATCGTCTACAGTGTCTCAATTGGTCACTTCTATGGTGGAAATTGAACGAGGGAATACGGAACTGGCAGTTTGGGCTCGCAAATTTAAGACGGATCTCACGGATTGCATTCGCCCAGATCAACGACGAAAAGCACTGGAATCATCTGCGGCAGTATTTGCAGACATGACATTGATCCACTACTAGTATGTGAAGCGCCTTGGGAAACACAATCAGTTCCATGCATTGACCGAATTTCCAAGCTCGACCCAAGTCGCCCTCTACAATCATTTAGCACTGGTACTTCAAAAGCACCAGTCTCAACTTGAAGACTATGAGTTTCGCTTTCACCAGCTTAAAAGCGACTTGCAATTAGCCATCACAAACGTGACAGGCAGATTCAAAGGCTTAACTGAAGAGGGTCTGGTACAGCGTCTTCCAATTAGCGCGTAAGCTCTTATCCCTTCGAGCGATCAAAATTCCTTTCTCTAACTACACGGTCAAATCCCTTGAAGCTAATTGCTCCGATAGGCCACCATGCTCAGCTCTCCCTGTTATCTTAGAAAATCTCGATCTGAAACTCTCGTCTTTGGCAGAAAAAGCCAACTATCAGCGGCAGCTTCGCGGCCCCAACGATATTATAGCTCTCCTGGATGATCAACACGACTATACCGAGTGTGTGAACATCGCGATAAATAGCCTCCTCCCCGTGGCCGATGCAGAAATCCAGCAATTTTTCGCGTCCTGGAACGGGCTAGCTGGGATCGAGGGGGGAGGCACAAATGGCATCAGGTTGACGATGTGGTCCCCCACCAGCTGGTCAGATGTATTCTCGGAGAATCCGATGATCTATCTGCGCCTGTCGATGTCGCTTGATTTTGCCCTTTCCAGGGGAAAAGCGCCGCAAATTACGGATCTACCAGATTGGACATTTGAAACACTGGTTATGCCGACGAATTTGCATCTCATCTCACCATCAATGACACAAATGGCGCTACCAGAAGCGGTTCTGCCGTCAGAAGAGGAACTAAACGGGCTGGATGAGTTGAACGGCGACGATGCTGTTTTGGAAGAGCCGAACCAAGCCTGTAAGACTTCCTTGCAGTTGATATACCATATATGTTGTGGCACTAACGCGTGTGGTACAATATAGGGCAAGTTGGTGAACCTAATATCCTTCGGGACTGGCCGTTTGTAGAGGATATAGAATTTCTTGAGAGCTTATGATGATTAGATTATGTTGATCTTGTTCTGGCTATAATGATCTAATAAAGTGGGCGGTCGGCAAAGTGACTACATATTGTTTCACGCCGTGTTATCCTCGAAAAGACTATGACATAATGTTGAGAGCTTTATGGAAATGGGAATGAACATCTTGCACCCAATTGACTCTTCGGTTGTGATCATACACAAATGGAACTCCCAGACTCGCAACGTACTGCGCCTAACCAAAATATACTGTAGTCCAACAACCAGGGAGCTGGTGACTGACAATCCTAGAGATCCTTATGTACTGGTGGAGATTGTCTACCGAAAGATCTCAAGGGAGATAAGCGGCTGAAATATATGACGCAACAGGCAGTGGTGCGGGGTTTACAACGCATCAATCTGTTAAACAGTTGACGACAACACCTCGTTTGCTATGGCTCTCTGCTATTCTTGCGAAAGGCTTAATTTCCCAATAGTAACAGAAGGCCAAGCCACCGAAGGACGGACTCTGTTCCGAAGTGTCGCCCGGCTCAGGGCATCCGCAAAAACATGCCAGTTATGCACACTCTTCCTGGATGCTATATCCAGTATCAGGCTCAAGGGTATTCGGAATGGTGAGGTCACATTCTTTTCAGAAGCGCCAAATGCGCAAGGCGACCCGGTGGGCATGTCTCGAGTGTTTCTTCGTGTTGGTCATCAGGTTGGCCGTCACATCAGCGTTTTCACCCAGCAAGGTGTGAATCAGCTCCATATCCTCTTAACTCGAAATCGAATGCCAATATGAATTGACAGATAGTCCTGCCGCCAATGCTGGAATTGCCACTGGAAGGCCATTGTCCAAGGGTTATGACTTCAAGCTCTACAAGCAATGGTTGTCAACATGCAGCCTTAACCATAAATGCGGTGGTGCGATGGGCAGTTCCGAAGATCTACCCACCAGGTTTATTAAGATCAGTGAGGGTGGCACAGTCCCTGAGATACGTCTAGTCTCGTCTGCAGATATCTCAAACCGCTATGCTGCCTTGAGCTACTGTTGGGGCGGCAACTTCACGGGCGTCAAGACAACAGCAGCAGTCCTACAAGAGCACTACAACCGAATTGAGTTTTCTCGCCTTCCAAAGACTATAATGGATGCAATTGAGATCACCAAGTCGTTAGAAATTGAGTATCTCTGGGTGGATAGCCTTTGTATTGCTCAAGACGACACGGAAGACTGGGCTTCTGAGTCCAAACAAATGGCAGGGCTCTATCGCTCGGCAGCAGTTACCATTGTTGCAGCATCTGCAGAGAACGCTAATCAAGGTTGCTTATTTCCGGCAAGGGTCGCTCCTGATTTCGTTGAGGTGCCAATTACTATCGCAGCAACGGGAGACCTCTCAGTGGTGACTTTCGCAAACTATCGGGGCTCAATTTCCAACGATTTTGTCGAAAGTCCATGGAATAAGAGAGCATGGTGTCTTCAGGAGTATGTTCTGTCTCCCCGTCTCCTATACTTCTTTGAAGATCGCGTCGTGTGGCAATGTCAAGAGATTCTGTCAGCAGATGATTACGCGGAACTTCGACGAGACAAAACTGATAGCACAGTAGTGCCGCGGCACTTTTCTTTGCACCACCCGAAAGAGCTGGAATCATGGTTTTTTCTTGTGGAGGAATACTCGGGAAGACATTTGGCAAAATCTAATGACAAACTCATCGCTGTGGCCGCTTTGGCAATACATTTCAGTCCTTACTTAGAGAGTGAATATCTTTCTGGAATCTGGTGCAGAGATATGCACAAAGGATTGCTCTGGCTGTCAATAGACAGCAAGATGCAGACGCCACCGCGAGTTCGCGCCCCTTCGTGGTCTTGGGCAGCTTTGGATGGGCCGGTGAGTCATCTTCACAGATTAATGTCTTCACCGGTGGTCCTGGAATCCACAATCCATAGGTGGAAAAGCACCGAGCACGAGGAGGCCAGTTATAATTGGTCACGGCCGTATTTGTTCCTTACGGCTCGTATGCGGCCAGTCACACGCTCATTCTCTTTAATGAGAAGCCATGAGTTTAAGGAGGTTGCTTCGGTTTCAATGCAAGGCGCACTGCTATTGCATCGCAGCTTAGAGCCTCGATTGCTTTTTGACGCGGAGGACAAAGTTTGCGGTTGGGTCATCTTTGACCAAGAGGATTTTACAGAACAATTGTTCTGCTTGCAAGCTGCTAGAAGCACGCATGAAAGTGTTTTCCAAAGCAACCATGTTATCATACTGAAGCGAAGTGAAGCTAGCAGCAACGTTTATGAGCGGGTTGGAGCAGGGGAGATTCTTGCGTCTGATTTCTTCGACGCTGTTGAAAGAACTGCCGTTATTCTAATATAGAAAGGGAGAGTAGGGGCAATGACACTGTCCCTAAGCATCACAACATCCAGTCTCACGGAAACGGCCAGAAACAATCAGGTGATGATGAGGTTCTGCTTACCGTTGGCAAAATTGCAACATCTAGCGCGTATCCATGGCCGAGAAAGCAATTCGTTTTGCTGCAGCCATTTACGAAGTGATAAACAATGAATTCCGGTTGTTTCGTTATCAGTCTCTTGGGGGTGAGATATCGCGGGGAGCCTCACGCTCCTAAGCTGCATATCGACTGGGATATGGGGGAAATTGTCTGGAATGCACCAGTATATCATTAGGCCGCTGAATCGCTTTATGTGAGAACAAAAGCGGCCGCAACCGTAAATAACGTTACGCTGGAGCAGACGAGACAGTGCCTACCAGTATTAGCAACTAGAAGCTAAGCATTCCATGTTTTTACAAGTGTTTCAGCCCTGTTCTCAGAATTTCTCGCGAAGAAGGTTTATTATTGTGAGATCGGCTGGATAGACATCTCATGAGGCAAATTAAATACATGAGATAGAACAAGACTAATATAAGTGATGTCTCGCAGGCAGCAGTGGTCGGCCCCAGCCCTTACTGCTTGCTCTTGGTGTCTCAGATCACATTCCTTTCCTCTTATTGCTAACCGTTCAGGGCTAGTTCAACCTTGTGCAATGTCCTGCATTAAGATCCGCTCCAGCGATGTGTTGGGGGGCAGACGGAACTGGCATTCCAGCTGGAAGGGATATTAACGATATGAGAACGACTAACCGGAAACCAGGGAAATATGGTTCAACACTTTGCCGTTGACGAACAGCCAGAGAAATCCTCTCTCTCTGCCCTGCCCAAATGCTCATTCCTCTTCCTAGCCAGCCGGGTGCTATTCATGACATCTCCATTGCCTCCCTGCCGCCGTAGCGAAGAGAGTATATACTCGCTACCCACAAGCACACACAGACAAACATCCCCAAATGGCGGCGGCGTCGTCTTCCAAGCCCGGCGCCGGGCGCAGCAGAAAGTTTGATGATCCATCGCTAGATGATATCATTTTGATAGACCAACTCAAATCTGAACGATGGGCTGAGGGCCTTGCCATCAGGCCCAACGGTCACGCCCTGGCGACCATGCTCGAGCACTCGGAGCTGTACTTGGTCGACCTCAACTTCTCAACCGCCATTGCGTACGAAGAGAATGGGCCCGCGGCCCCAAAGCTCATCCAGACGTTCCCCGACTGCAACGCGACCTACAACATCCGCCCGCTGATCGGTACCGAACACGAGGAGTATGCCGTCCTTACCGGCCACTCCGACACATCTCTCGGCAAGTTCGAGAAGATACGTCTCTGGCACCTTTCATTCGGTCCCAGTGGGACAGACACGGCACCTACGATTAGTAAAATAGCCGATCTGCCCGACGCCCTGTTCGGGTTTGGCATGGCCATCCTGACCGAAGATGCAATCGCTGTCGTTGACCCAGTAAAGCATTGCGTCTGGCGTGTGCGCATTTCCACTGGCGAGGTGAACATGCTCCTTGATGATCCCCCCACCATGGCTCCCTCCTCCAAGGACGAAGCGTTTGGAGTCAACCGACTCCAGGTCGCGGCGGGTTACTTATGGTACGGCAACTTCAGCACCGGGGTGTTGAGCCGCGCCCCGTTCGAGTATACTGAGGATGGGCGAGACGTGCGAGTGACTGGCCCTGCCAAGCCCGTCGCTGAAGGGTGTGTACACTGCGACGGAATCGCCGTGCGGAACGACGGAGCGGCCTGTTACGTTGTTAGCTTCACTGAAGGCTGTCTATGGCGGGTGGACGTTGATTCGGAAACAGGCAAGGGCTTACCTGTAGTCATGTTTGAGGACCTCATCTCACCAACAGTCATAGAGCTGATGTACTATCCATTCGACGAGAAACCCACTCTCTATATTGTCTGCTGCGGTGCTTGGAATCCTGAAGATCTGGATGGTGAGCGTGGGGGATATCTCACGCTTGCCAATGTGGACAAGTCAAAGATGCAGATTCATGTCACCGTCGAGCTGACTGTAAGCTATGAGGATGTGTAAAAGATTAATATTATATAGAAGAGAGGGGTTTATCTTACTTTGATCTATTATTAATAATTATATTCTTATCTCTAGATTTTATTTATTTATTTATTTTATAACCCTATATTATTAAAAAAAAACTTTATATAGATAAATAGATATTTAAAATATATCTTTATATAGATCTTAGAAACTTTATTATAATAAATATATATTATACTTATAGAAATAAATTAATATTAGTATAGAGAAGTATTATAGTACTTATTAGGATTATAATAAGTAGCTAATAGATAATTAGATAGCTACTTATAGTCTCTAATAAGATTTAATTAAAATTATATATATATATAAATCAGATTATTATCTATATTAATTAGTAATAATTCTATATACTTTTTCTTTAGTAGATAGTTAGAAGGTTTTCTTTTCTATTAAATAAAACTATTTAAAACTAGAAAACTATCTAAAGCTATTTAATTAAGTATTATCTATTAACTATTAACTATTAGTTATCTTATCCCTATCTATTCTTATTTAGAGCTTAATAGATTAATTTAAATTATTTAATATACTATTATTTATATACTTTTTAATTATATACTTCTTAGATTATAATTAATTTATTATTAATAATATCTTATTTATAAAGTAATAAATACTATCTTAATATATTAATAATTATTTAGTTATTTATTTATTAATAAAGTTTAATTTATTATAAGAATTAAGAATAATACTATAAATCTTCTATCTATCTTCTTAGATAAAGAATAATTAATAACTAATTAGCTATCTATATTTAGTATTATTAAATCTTTATTAGAGTAATTATTTATAATTAATTATTATAATTATAAGAATATCTATTATTATATAACTAACTATAGTTTATTATTTCTTATTCTTTAATAAACTCTAGATAGTTAATATTATATATAAGTTTAAAGAACTTATTTTAATAAGAATATAATAAACTATAGTTAGAAAAGTAAAAATAATAATTATTCTATAGAATAAAATAAGATAATCTATAGTTTTATAAGAAGATATAAAGTTTAATCTAATAGTTATTTATAAATCTCTATTTAAATTAGAGTAAATTAAATTATAAATTATATTATTATTTTATAAATAGTTTAATAAAAATACTTTTATTATTTTTTCTACTATTTTTATTTTTTCTATTCTTAGAGTATTAGATATAATTATTTCTTTTATTAAACTACTTAATTTATTATTTTCTAATTTATTTATTTTACTAATTTTAAATAAAATATATTTATTAAATTTAATTAATATATTAATAAACTTTATTAATTTATATTTAATACTATTAATTACTTAGAGCTCTATAAATAGTAATATACTATATTTAAATATTTTTTTTTAAATTAAATCTAATTAATTCTATTTTCTATTAATTAATTATAATTAAAGATTATCTCTAGTTAGTTTAATTTATAAATAGATAAGAAGAATAATTTATTAAATAAAAAAATTTAAATAGTATTAGTTAATAAAATAAAAATAATAAGAAATAAGCTTTATAAGAACTAGAAGTAGTTTTTAGATTAAATAGTATAATAATATAAGCTTTTATTAATATAATATATAATAGATTAGTATATAATAAAAATATATCTAATTACTATTTAGAGAAGTTTTATTATTTAGAGAAATTTTATTATTTAAAAGAACCTACTTATTATTTATAATTAATTATAATATCTCTTTAAACTTATTATTACTAATTACTAACTATCTCTTTTTATAATAATAATAAATACCTCTAATATTATTATTCTCTATAGTTAAAATCTAATTATTATAAATAACTAGGTTTTTAATTATATAATAATAATAATTAGTTATTATATAGTATAACTAAGTATATATAAATAGATATTAGATTAATATTAAATCTATATTATTTCTAATAAAATTTCCTATAATAGTAAATATATATTATACTTAGAGAAATAAATTAATTTATAATTTTAAAAATAATTAATTTTTTATTTTTATTATTTCTAACTAATAATAAATACTTTTCTAATATTCTAATCTAATTTAATCTAATATTCTAATTTAAATCTAAACTAGATAATTAAAAATAAAAATATAAACTTAACTAACTTTTAAAAACTATTTTTATTTTAATTATCTTAATATAGTATATAATATACTAAAACTATAAATTATATATTAGATTATAATAGATCTATATAAGTAAATAATTATTTTTAAAATATAGTTTTTTTTCTAATTAATCTCTATTCTCTATAAATACCTACTATAGTTCTAAGTAGATTATATAATAAAGTAATAGATTAAGTAGATATAGCTATTTAATCTATATTTTTTTTATTAGTTTTATTATAAATAAGAGTATATTCTAAGATTAGATAATATATAACTAGATTATATAATTTTTTAAAAAATATAATTAATAGTTTATATTTAAATCTTTAATATTATAAAATAAAGTTAAAATTAAATACTTTTAGTCTAGATATAAGTATTAATATCTTAAAAACTCTAATAATAGAAGCTATTTATATAACTAGATATATAAATAATTTAATTATAGTTATAATCTCTAAAAGAAAAAGCTTATTATCTAATAATAATAATTATTTTTTCTTTTTAATTTAAAGTTTATTTTAATCCAGATTAATTAATTAATTATTTAATTAATTAATTACTATATAACTAATAAGTTCTTAAATAGTTATAATATTTAATATAAATATTCTAATCTTTTAGAATTTAATTAATATTTTTAATAAAATTTTTAAAGTAATAATAATTATTATCTAAAGTAATTTAATATAATTATTTACTAATTATATTTATAATATATTTCTATAATTAGTTAAGAGCTTATTTATAATAATAAAGCTACTATTAATTATATAAATCTAATAGCTATATCTACTTAGTTTATTATTTTATTATATAATCTACTATCTATAGCTACTATAATTATTATAAATACTTATAGAGAATTAAAATTAATTTAAATAAATATTATATTTTAAGAATAATTATTCTTTTATATAAATCTACTATAGTTTAATATATAACTTATAGTTTTAATATATTATATACTATATTAAATTAATAAGAATAAAAATAGCTCTTAAGAATTAGTTTATTAATTAAGCTTTTTATATTTTAAAATAATTTAGATTAGAATATTAATTAGATTAGATTAAACTTAGTATTAATATATTAAAGTTTATTTTAATTTAATCTAAATTATATTTATTTAATTTATATTATTAAAAGTAGTTTTATTATTATAAATAGGTTTTTAATTAATTAGAGTAATATATAATAAATATAGTTAGTAAATAACTATTTTATATTATTTCTAATAATAGTTATTATCTTTTAAAGAGCTTTATTAGAAATATTAATTAGATTTTAAGAGATTAGAATATTTATATTAGATATAGCTATTATAGTTATTATTATTTAAAATATCTAGTAATTAATTAATAATTAATAAGCTTAATAAGTAAATATAGTTATTAGATAATAAACTTTCTCTTTTAAAAGCTATAGTTATAGCTAGACTATTTATATATCTAGCTATATAAATAACTTCTATTATTAGAGTTTTTAAGATATTAATATCTATATCTAGATTAAAAGTATTTAATTTTAATTTTTTTTTTTTTTTTTTTAAGATTTTTACTATATATAAGAAATATCCTAAGATTAGGCTATATATAACTAGATCTATATTTCTTTTTAAAAAATTTTTACTATATATAAGGAATATCCTAAGATCAGGCTATATATAACTAGATCTATATAATTTATTTTTAACTAAGTTTTAGTTTATATCTAACCTTTAATTTTATTTTTTTTTACTTTTTTATTTATATAAGCTAAGATAAGATAATAGCTTCTCTAAAAACTCTAAGAAGAGCTTACTAAGTATATAACTTAACTATAGGCCCTAAGGGGAGATACTTATTATCTATAATTAACTATAATATCTCTCTAAGCTTATTATTACTATTACTAACTATCTCTCCTTATAATAATAATAAATACCTCTAATATTATTATCCCCTATAGCTAGGGCCTGATTATTATAAGTAATCAGATCCTTATATATATAATAATTATTATTAATAAGAACTATTAGAATCTCTTTTTAAATATTAATTATTTAAGTCTATAATCTATTATAGGTTTACTTATAGTAATAAAGCTACTCTCTCTTATATAGATCTAGTAGTTATACCTACTAGAACTATTACTCTATCTTCTTATAGCTAGTAATAATATAGAGATAGATTTAATTATTAATATACTTATAGAGAACTATAATAATATTCCTCTAGTACTTAATTACTACTATAATCTAAATTACTATATATAGTTCTAGTAGATAATATACTAGATTAAATTAATTCAGATTAAAATAGCTCTTTAAGTTTAATATCTATTTTAGTTAGTAATATTAGATAGAAGAGAATTAAATTAAATTAAATTAAATTATTAAAAAGTTTATTAAATAGAAAAGTTAAATTAAATAAGATTAATATAATAGTATTTAGAATATAGTAGATTAGTTAATCTAATACTATTATAGATTATTTAAAGAAAATTATAATAGCTAATTATAAAGTTACTATATACTAATAAAGACTAAATATAGTTTATATAGTAAACTAGATCTATATAATTTATTTTTAACTAAATTTTAATCTATATCTAATCTTTAATTCTATTTTTTTTACTTTTTTATTTATATAAGCTAAAGTAAGATAATAGTATCTCTAAAAACTCTAAAAAGAGCTTACTAAATATATAATTTAATTATAAGCCTTAAGAAGAAATACTTATTATCTATAATTAATTATAATATCTCTCTAAGTTTATTATTATTAATTACTAGTAATTAGATCTCTTTTTATAATAATAATAGATATCTCTAATATTATTATCCTCTATAGCTAGAGCTTAATTATTATATATAACTAGATTCTTAACTATATAATAATAATAATTAGTAAGGATCTTTATATTCTTACTAATAATATAAAATAATTAAGCTTATACTCTATTACTAGATTTCTTATAATTATAAAGCTACTCTTAACTATATAAGTCTAATAGTTATAGCTACTAGGCCTAATACTATATTATAAAGCCTATAAGAAGTAAGTAATAGATCTTACCCTATATAAAGTATTTAAGAAAAAGAAGCTAGATAATAACCTCTAAATACTTAATAATTATAATAATCTAAGATATAATCTTTAGTTCTAGTATATTATATATTATATAGAATTAATCTAAGTAAAAATAGCTCTTAAAGTCTAAGTTAGTAAAGATTATTTATATTCAGATAGGCTTTATATAGAAGAGAATTAAATTAAATTAAATTATTAAAAAGTTTATTAGAATAAAAAGTTAAATTAAATAAGATTAATAAGATAATATTTAAAATATAATAGATTAGTTAATTACTATAATAGAATATTAATAAAGAAAAATATAATAACTAATTATAAAATTATTATATACTAATTAAAATACTAAATATAGTTTTATATAGTAATTATAATTACTAGATCTAATATTATATTATAAAATTTATAAAAAATAAATAATAGATTTTACTCTATATAAAATACTTAAAAAAAAGAAATTAGTATAGATAAATAGATAATAATAAGCTTAAATCTTCTATTTATAATAAGCTATCTATTATTATTCTAACAGAGCCTTCAGCTAATTATTAGGGCTTCCAGCTAATTACTAGATTATCTATTAATCTATCGGATTACCTATTATTATATATAATAACTACTCTCTTCTAAGAATAATATTATCCTAATATTAATATATTAATAGATAGCTAAAATAACCCTAAATAAAAAACCTAATTAATCTATTAAAATCCTAATAATAATTAAACCTATAAACTAAATAAATTAACTATATATATAAACTCTTATCCTATTAATTATTCTACTAAAACTAATATACTCCTTTTATATATATATTATTATATATTAGTTTTACTAACTATACTATTTTACTAATTAAATAGTAATTAGATATCTCTATATTCCTACTAACTTAATAGTAATTATATAGTATAATCTATCTTTATAATATATTATTAAACTAATAATAGTATTAACTATAGTATATACCTATTAATCTAATAATAAGTAGTTAGTTATAGTTATAGTATATCTTCCTTATTATATATATAGAGTTAGACTATTAGTAGTAATTAATCTTTAAAAGTATAATAGTTTATAAATTAATTAATAATTATCTAGTCTTAGTATTCTATAATCTTTATATTAAACCTCTTAATAAGATTAGAAGTACTATTATATATAATCCCTTATATATCTATTAGGGCTTCTATAGTATCTATAGAATATCTATAGTATAGAATATCTTTCTTATTAATCTTCTTCTATTTCTTTACTATATTAACTATATATAGGAATAATAATTTAAGTTTTTTATAGAGTTAGTTTAATATATTAATATTAGAATACTTAAATAGCTTCCTACTAATAAATAATATATCTATAAACTATCTCTTTAGCTTATAATAGATAATTATAGGAATTAATAGTTTAGTAATATTCTTATTCTTCTTAATCTATTAGAGTAAATAAAATATATTATAATACTTTATAAAATTATAAAGCTTTTTCTTTATCTTAGATAAAAGTATTTTAATCTTATTTTCTATTAGTTAATATACTACTAATTAAAGTAGATTCTATTTAATATTAAAACCTATTATTTTATTAAAGAAATCCTTATATTTTCTCTTAATCTCTTTATATTTAAAAATTCTAATATCTTTAATAGCTATAATATCTCTTAATAGCTAGATTATTTAGATAGTATTATATTAGAAGTAAAGGCTAGTCTAGATAGTTAATCTAAGCTCTTAATCTAATAATCTACTCTATAGGATAATATTATTAATACTCTTTAGTTTAATATTAGAATAAATCTTATTCTTCTTTAGTATAATAATATTTCTAAGTTAAATAATTAGTATATTTAATTAGATAAGGATAATCTTATTATCTAGTAGATTATCTATTATAGTATATAGAGCTATTAGTAGAAGTTTAATTATCTTAATTAATCTATAATATCTTTTAATAGTATCTATTTTCCTATAAATATAGTATAAAATTATAAGGTAAATTTATTCTATAGATTTCTTAGTAAGTATAATTATATCTTACTTATAAATATATATAACTACTTTAATATTAATTACTATTTTATATAAATTCTTTCTATCTTTTTACTCCTAGTAGTCTATTATCTTATAGATCTCTTATTTAATTAAATATTCTATTAAGTTATTAAATAGTTTTATTATAGAACTATTATTTACTATATTATCTAACTTAATTCTATATCTTAGAAATAGAATTAAAAGAAATTATTATATCTTATATTTTCCTTTAACTTCTATTATATTAAGATACTATTATATTATATAGCTTAGTATATAATTAAAAAGTTTATTAAACTAATTATTATATATAACTAATAGTTTTATTATAATTCTATTTATTTTATCTATTAGTAAGCTAATTACTAAATACCTTTTAGCTACTAGAGGTATAATATAATATTATATAGTTATTATTTCTTAATAATATTTTATCTAACTAGTTATATATATTAGATATATAATCTAGTATACTAGGTTAAGTAAGAATAATTTAAAGCTTTCTTATAATAGATATATATAGTAAATTTAAAAGTAAAAGTAGATAATACTCTATTATATATAGAAGGGAAGAAATAAATATTAAGGTTTAATAAGAAAGAAAGAAAGATATATAGTAAGGATAATCTATATATTAGTAAGAGGAAGATAAGCTAAACTACTTTAAAGAAAAGATATTAGGTTTATTAACTTTTACCCTCTATAGGGGAATAGAAATCTATTTATTAGTTATCTGATTTTCTCCTAAGTAACTATATCTTAATATTTATTTTTAGAATAGTTTTAACTTATTCTAATCTTATAATTACTATATCCCTAAGCTATTCTATTATAGGGTATTTATTTTTCTATTATTTAATAACTTTTAGAGCTATTAAGATTAATTTACTTTTCTTCTTCTATTTATTATACTTATTACTATAATTCTTTTATTTTACTAAATACTTAATAAATAGCTATTTTCCTTTTAGATATATTAGCTTTCTATTTATAATCTTATTAATCTCCTAATAGTTTTTTTCTTCTTTAACTTTAATAAATTCTAATTTTTTAATCTTTTTTTACTATAGATCTTTATCTATTAGTACTAGTAATAAATAGATTACTAATATAATTAGATATATCTTCTAGATTAATAATAGATCTAGTTTATATACTAGAGAACTAACTTATTTTTTAACTTTAAATAGTCTAGCTCTTTATTATATATACTTTCTAATTAGTTTACTAGGGATATTAAAGTCTTTATATAACTTAAGATATACTATTTAATTAATTTTAAAGTTAACTAGCTAGTAATTTCTATTATATTAGTTCTTTATCTTAGTAGCTATTATTAATATAATATATTAAGCTTCCTTAGTATATAATTATCTTATTATATTAATAGTATCTTAATCTAATTATTTATTCTTTTTTAGAATATTTATTATACTATTAGATTTAAATTTTAAAATAAGTTTATTAAGATATTAACTAATTAATATACTTATTAAATTATTTAGATAGAATTATAATATTAGTATAATATTAGGCTATAAGATATCTAAGATAAAGATATAAAAGTATATAGCTATTTTAACTATCTAGTTTTTATATTTTATTACTCTCTATATTTAGAAATAATAGCTTATACTATTTAATAACTTTATCTTTAGAAGTTTAAATAATACTTTCTAGAAATCTAATAGAAATTTTAAATCTCTATTACTTATTATTATTCTTAGTAGTCTCTAATTATATATTAGTAATATTCTAAGAAAGATTATAGCTTAATATTTTACTTTATATATTATATATCTAGAGATTAGAATTAACTTTTTAAACTATTTATATATTATAATTATTATTAAATTAAATATATTTATAATATCTATTAGATACTAGAAAGATCTATTCTATACTTCTACTAATAGCTCTATAATAAAATTAATTACTATAGTATAGTAAAGTTATATAGATATAAATATTAGTTATATCTTTTTATATATTTTTTTATAGTTTATCTAATAGGTTCTATATATTAGATAATAATAAATATATAATCTAAGCTTTTCTAATTTTCTATAGAAGAATATACTATTAAGTAGTTTATTTATCTTTATAAATTCTATATAGAAGTTCTAATTATATATCTAATAAAGTAATAGTTATACTATTAATATAGGAATATATAAATTATAGTAACTATTATAATTATATCTATAGATTAATCTATATTTAAAATAGAAAGAATATTAAAACTTCTAGATTTTTTCTATTAGATTAAGAATTATAATATTATCTCTTATAGATCTCTTAATTAATATATTATAGATTTACTTTTAGATTTTATTTTTAATATATCCTTTCTTAATTATCTTTTTAAAATCTAAATTAATTATAAGATTACTTATTAATTCTATTCTAAAGTATATACTTTTAGAGAAATATTCTTTTTCTTTATCTTTATTATTCTAAATATTATTTAATTTATTTATAAATTAGTATTCTTTAGTTATTTTTTCTAGCTAGTTTTTTTTATCTACTATAGATAGTTATAATAATATATTTAGTATAAGATTAGCTTTTCTAGATATATAATAAATATTTAAACTAAATTAGTTTAAATATATTAAAGTATTTATTAATTATTAATTTACTTTTATTATATTTATTATATTAATACTTATATATCTTACTATATCTTTTATTATAGTATAATCTATTAGAATAATAGATTACTTTTAATAGGAATTAATAAGTATTCTATTCTTTTTATATATCTAGATAAAATATATAATCTCTAATTCTATAGTAATATATTCTTTTTCTCTTAGTTTAATTATTCTACTTAAAAATATAATTAGTTATATCTCTTTAATAAGTAATTACTTACTATTCTATTAATCTAATACTAAATAAAAAATAAATATATCTATATTTTATTTATTTAAATCTAGTTTAATAAATAAAATCTTATTTAGGTTTTAATAGTATAATAAAATCTTCTTTAATAGATATATTTAGAGGATATTAAAAGATTATATCTCTTTCTTAGTTAGCTAGAAGGTTATTTTAGCTATATTTTTTACTCTTATAGCTTTATTTATCTTTTATACTTTTATATCCTTCTTTCTTAATTCTTCTAATAAGACTTTCTTTCTTATTTTAAGTAGTTTAACTTTCTAAATATATTAATAAATAAAAGTTTATAGGAATTTAGTTATTCTAAAGTATATTTTAAATACTTTAAGATTATTAGATATTTTAATTTTTATAAATACTATTATTCTTTCTTCTATTATTATTATTCCTAATATATTAACTTTAAATCCTAATAATATAATAGAAGAGTAGTAATAGAATAATTTATATAGTAATAATATAAAACTAATTTTCTAGAATACTAAAAGGATCTTCTATATATATTAGTAATATTCTTTAAATAAATTATTAAATATTAGAATATTATTAATATATATATATATATATACTTATAATATAGATATAATAATTAGTTTATAAATTACTAAGTATAGAATAAGCTATTTTTAAATCCTATTATTATAATATTAAATATTTTAAGTTCTTATAAACTAATAATTATTATATAGTTATAATATTTTATAAGAACTAATAGTTAGAAGAAAAAGACTAATATATTAAATATTATTATATATTTCTTTTCTCTAATCTTTATAATAATATTCTATTAAGTAGGAATTAGATAAATATCTAGTATAAATATCTTATTTAATATATAAAGATTTATAATAATATATTTATTCTTCTTTTTATTAACTAGTTACTAAATAATAAATACTAGACTTATAAATCTAGAAGATTATAATATCTATTCTATTTTCCCTACTTTATATAGTTTATTATAAATATTATTAAGAATTTTATAATTCTCTAATCTAATTTAATAAGATCTAGTTAATAGCTTTAGATTCTACTAACTATTTATTAGATTAATCTTTATCTTATTTTCTTTATATATTAGAATAATTCTATAATCCCTCTATATATTATATAATTTAATAATTTCCTTTATCTTCTTAGCCTTTAATAAGTTTATTATATAGATATATATACTATTATCTAGTTTAATTTTAAATATATTAGATAGTCTGATTAAGAACTATTATTTTTATATCTATTAGATTAGTTCTTTAGAAGATCTATTCTCTATATAAGATATCTAGTTTAGTATTAAATTAATAAATCTATCTTTATCTAATATATTCTAAAGATAGAATAATAATTCTTTATTATTAACTAGTAAATTAATCTTATTATTAAAATTATAGATAGTTCTAATATAGTTTTTTCTTTTAAATTTTTATAGAATATCTAAATTATTATAAACTAAAGCTTATTCTATTTAATAATTAAAAGTATTATTTTCTAATATTATAATATAGTCTTTAACTATTTTATTACTAGATATAAAGTAAAATACCCTAATTATATAATAGTTATTAATCTTATTAATTAGACTATAATAAATATCTATTTAATCTACTAATTTTAATAGAATTATTTTATTTTATAATATTATTACTAAACTAGCTATTTAATTTTTCTTTTATATATATTTAAAGTTTATTTTTATATCTTTATAATTATTAAACTTTAGTTATTTAATATCTATTAGGATTAATACCTAATAATTAAATATCTATTTTATACTAAATAGTATATTTAGTTTAAATTAATTAATTATCTATACTTTAATTATAAATTTAGAATATATATCTATTCTATTAGATATCTTTCTAGATATTAGAAAGGAAAAATAAATCTTATCTTTAACCTTAATAAATCTATTTATAGTTTATATAGTTTTTAGGAAGAGTATCTTAAAGTATTTTATATTAATTAAATAATATTTTACTTAATTTCTATTTACTAAGATATCTAAATATTTAGAATTTACTATAATAATTAACTTCTTTATTCTATTTCTAAATATAACTTTTATTTTTATATATCTAAATCTAATATTTAATAATCTACTCTTTATTATATAAATAATTTATCTATTTATAAAATATACTTTAATTATTCTATATTAATTAAGTATATCTTATATCTCTATTTTCTTTATAACCTTCTCTATTTCTATTTAACTCTTTATAGAATTATCTAAAACTAAAGAAAAATCTATCTACTTTTTATTTAACTTACCTTAGTTAAATAGTAGATTTTCTTATTTAGATAAACTAATCTATTAGTTAGATAGCTTATATCTATAATATTTATTTATATAAATATAGTAATAGAGCTTATTTCTAGATTTAAAGATCTTATTATACTTTATATAAATAAAATTTCTAGATAAGTTAATAGGAGGAATATTTATTAGCTTTATAAATTCTAATATATAGTATATATCTAGATTATTTAAGGGGAAAGTTAGTTAGATATTTAATTTATTAGATTAACTAGTATTACTACTAAGAACTTATTTAGCTTATATAATATTATTCTTATTAAGTTAAATAGAGTTAATATAAATATATCCCTATTCTTCTAATATATCTTTAATTATTATTTATTCTATTAAATTTATTTTAATAAATATATTATTATCTATATTCTTATACTAGTATACTTTATCTCTATTATATAATAGCTATTACTAATACTATTTTTTTCCTTAGAATCTTAGATATTAATAGTAAATATCTTTATCTCTATCCTTATAATTATTATTTTTATTAGAGGAACTATTATTTTAATTATTAAAATAGACCTTCTTCTTATAATCCTTATTATAATTATTATAATAGTAATTAAATTAATTATCTTAATTATTATATTAGTAATTAGAACTATAATTATTATAATTATTATATTTTCTATTATATTAATTATTATCTTAAAAGTAATATAAGTTATTAGTTATACTATTAAAAGTAATATAAAAGAAAGTTATACTTATATTATTAAAAGATCTAGTATTAATAATATTTAGAAACTAATTATATAGTACTTTTAACTACTTATATATCTTTTAGATTATAGCTATATTATATAATATTTTATTTAATTTATTCTAGTATATTTATACTTTTTCTATTAAATAGAATAACTATTTATTAATTAGAATATTCTAGAATAGCTTAAATACTAATTCCTATATATTACTATCTAGTCTTAACTATATCTAGATTAATTATTAATATAGTAAAATTATTATTATAGATTTTAATAGGAATATAATTTATACTATCTATATATTAATATTAATCTCTTTAATATAAAGTTTATCTAAATAGAATAAATTATTTAACTTTTTATTTATTTTTAATATATTTAGATAGAACTTTTCTCTTAATATAGTAAACTAACTATTTAATAAACTAGAGAATTAAAATTTATTTATATTAGATAGAAGCTTAATCTACTAGTTATCTATTTTATCTTTAAATAATTAAATAAGATTATAGTAAATTATATTTACTTATACTAATATTATTATATTTATTTAAATACTATTAATAAAACTATCTATATTCTATTAAATTATCTCTAATTTAGATATATTTATTATTAAGCTTAGATTATTATTATTATCTAATAAGAGTAGGAAATAACTAATATAGTAGATTTTCTATTTATTCTACTTATTATTATTATTTCTATTATACTAACTAATTTAATTTAATATACTAGCTACCTATATTAATATCTATTAGAATTACTTAAGGATTAGATTAATAGTTTAGTTTTCTTATTATTATTAAGCAGGAGATTAGAATAATTAAGAGAGTAGTAATAGAGAAAAGAGTATATTCTATACTATATTATATTAATATCTGAATTTCTCTACTTAGTTAAATATAGCTACTAACTATTCTATTATTATATTTCTACCGATAGACTAATTATCTTATTTATCTTATCTAGTATTTCTTTACTTATTAGAGTTATTAGCTCTTTAGTTACTATCTTAGTTATTTAGCTATTTAGCTTAACTATTAGTTTAACTATTAGTTCCTAATATATTATCTAAAAATTTAATTAATATAGTAGAATAAATATCTAAGATTTTATTTAGATTAAGTAATAATTATTTCTAAATTAGCTAACTAAACTTTAGAAGATTTACTAATTATCTCTTTAACTATATCCTTCTTCTTTATTATATCTAATATATAAGGAAAGTTAGTTATTTAATCAGATTAATTAGTATTTTATCTTT
Organism: Clonostachys rosea; assembly: GCA_026958235.1. NCBI lineage: Eukaryota > Fungi > Ascomycota > Sordariomycetes > Hypocreales > Bionectriaceae > Clonostachys > Clonostachys rosea. Next base: position 3,249,452 of record CP110205.1, read on the forward strand.
AATTATTTATATTAATTAATTTATTATCTTAGTAGATTAAATTAATTAATCTACTTACTTAGCTAATTAAATAGAAAAACCTATTATAAATAGTACTAAAGTTATTTAAATTAATAAAAGGGAAATTTATATAATAAAAAATACTTCTATAAAAGTTATTATTATTAGTATCTTAAGTATTTATTCTATCTAAGGTATTAAGATATATAATACTAGATTAAGAAAAAAGCTATAGATATTATCTCTCTAATTAAATAGTTTATATACTTACTATTTAGTTATAAAGTCTAATTAATATAATATATTACTCTTTTCTAAGTCTATTAGAATATATATTCTTATTAGAACTATTTATTAAGAAGGATAATCTAATTAGTTTAATAAAGCTATTAATAGATAGATTAGAATCTGAATTAATTAGTCTATTAGTAAGTTATATATTAATAATTCAGCTTTAGCTGCTTTATACTATCTTTATAAAAATATTCTAAAGATAGTTTTATATATTATCTATCTAATAGGTATATTATATTAGATAGATATTATTATTAGTAGTAGATTAAATTAGATAATTAGTTTATAATCTTAATTAGTTAATTTACTAATAAATTTATATTCTATAGTAATAAAATAAAGTAATAATACTAAATTTTTAATTAATATATTAGTTATATAACTAATTAAAGAAGATTTATTATAATTAATATTATAGAAAATAGAAAGTTTAGTAATTAATACCTTTTAAAGAGAAGGTTTAAATAGTTAGTATATTCTAAAATTAATAGTCTAAGGATATAGTATTAGAATAGATAGTTTATAGTTTAATTAAAAAGTAACTATTAATTATATAATTAATAGAGAATAGTTATAGTTATAGTTCGGTTTATTAAATATAAGAATTACTACTAATTAGTATAGGTAAATAGATAATAATAAGTTTGAATATTCTATTTATAATAAGCTATCTATTATTATTCTAATAGAGCCTTTAGCTAATTATCAGGGCTTCCAGCTAATTACCGGATTATCTATTAATCTGTTAGATTACCTATTATTATATATAATAGAAACTAAATAATAATCTTTAAATACTTAATAATTATAATAATTTAAAATATAATCTCTAGTTCTAATATATTATATATTATATAGAACTAATCTAAATAAAAATAGTTTTTAAAGTTTAATATTAATAAAGATTATTTATATTTAAATAAATAGAAAAAAATTAAATTAAATTAAATTATTAAAAAGTTTATTAAAATAAAAAAATAAATTAAATTAAATTAATAAAATAGTATTTAAAATATAGTAAATTAATTAATTTAATATTATTATAAATTATTTAAAGTATTATATAATATAACTAAATATATATAAATAGGTATTAGATTAATATTAAATCTATATTATTTCTAATAAAATTTCCTATAATAGTAAATATATACTATATTTATAGAGATAAATTAATTTATAATCTTAAAAGAAATTAACTTTTTATTCTTATTATTTCTAACTAATAATAAATACTTTTTTAATATTCTAATTTAATCTAATTTAATATTCTAATTTAAATTAAACTAGATAACTAAAAATAAAAATATAAGTTTAATTAACTTTTAAAAGCTATTTTTATTCTAATTATCTTAATATAGTATATAATATATTAAAACTATAAATTATATATTAGATTATAGTAGGCTTATATAAGTAGATAGTTATTCTTAAGATATAGCTTTTCTTCTAGTTAATCTCTATTCTCTATAAGTATCTACTATAGCTCTAAGTAAATTATATAATAAAGTAATAGACTAAGTAGATATAGCTACTTAATCTATATTATTAAAAATAGCTTTATTACTATAAGTAGGCTCTTAACTAACTAGAGTAGTATATAATAAATATAGTTAGTAAATAACTATTTTATATTATTTCTAATAATAATTATTATCTCTTAAAGAACTTTATTAGAAGTATTAACTAAACTCTAAGAGATTAGAATATTTATATTAGATATAGTTATTATAGTTATTATTATTTAAGATATCTAGTAATTAATTAATAATTAATAAGCTTAATAAGTAAATATAGTTATTAAATAATAAGCTTTTTTTCTTAGGAATTATAGTTATAGTTAAGCTATTTATATATCTAGCTATATAAATAGATTCTATTATTAAAGTTTTTAAGATATTAATATCTATATTTAGACTAAAAGTATTTAATTTTAACTTTATCTTATAGTATTAAAGATTTAGATATAAATTACTAATTATATTCTTAAAAAATATATACTAAATTATATATTATCTAATCTTAGAATATACTCTTATAATAAAACTAATAAAAAAAATTATTTAAAGAAAATTATAATAGCTAATTATAAAGTTATTATATATTAATAAAGATTAAATTATAATTTATATAGTAATAGCTAATATTATACTAAATAAAGATTAGATAAATATAAATCTAAGAATTATTTCTATAGATATATAAAATATTATAAACTATTAATAGATCTATATAAGTTAAACTCTAGTTTATTAAATAACTCTCTATATTTCTAAAGCTAATATAGATATAGATATAGTTATAAATATAAGTTTAGTTATTATAAATATTCTCTATCTACTTTATCTTTTTCTAATATTATTATTATCTTTTTAATATTATTATATAAATTATATTTAGTTTTTATTAATATATAGTAATTTTATAATTAGTTATTATAATTTTCTATAAATAATTTATAATAATATTAGATTAATTAATCTATTATATTCTAGATATTATTTTATTAATTTTATTTTAATAAATTTTTTAATAATTTAATTCTCTTCTATATAAAATCTATCTAAATATAAATAATTTTTATTAATTTAAATTTTAAAAGCTATTTCTATTTAGATTAATTCTATATAATATATAATATATTAAAACTAGAAATTATATTTTAAATTATTATAATTATTAAATATATAGAGATTATTATTTAATTTTTTTTTTTTTAAATATTTTATATAAAATAAAATCTATTGTTTATTTTTTATAGATTTTATAATTACTATATAAAACTATATTTAGTATTTTAATTAATATATAATAACTTTATAATTAATTATTATATTTTTCTTTATTAATATTCTATTATAATAATTAATTAATCTACTATATTCTAAATACTATTTTATTAATCTTATTTAATTTAATTTTTTATTTTAATAAACTTTTTAATAATTTAATTTAATTTAATTCTTTTCTATATAAAACTTATCTAAATATAAATAATTTTTACTAATTTAGATTTTAAAAGTTATTTCTATTTAAATTAATTTTATATAATATATAATATATTAGAATTAGAAACTATATTTTAAATTATTATAATTATTAAGTATTTAGAGATTATTATCTAGCTTTTTCTTCTTAAGTATTTTATATAAAGTAAAATCTATTATTTACTTTTTATAGATTTTATAATATAGTATTAGATCTAATAATTATAATTATTAGATCTATATAATTAAAAGTAATTTTATAATTATAAAAAATCTAATAATAGAGTATAAACTTAATTATTTTATATTATTAATAAGAGTATAAAGATTCTTATTAATTATTATTATTATATAATTAAGAACTTAATTATATATAATAATTAAGCTCTAGTTATAGAGAATAATAATATTAAAGATATCTATTATTATTATAAGAAGAGATCTAGTTACTAGTAATTAATAATAATAAGCTTAGAGAGATATTATAATTAATTATAAATAATAAATATTTCTTCTTAAAGCTTATAACTAAATTATATATTTAATAAGCTCTTTTTAGAGTTTTTAAAGATATTATTATTTTATTTTATTTTATATAAATAAAAAAGTAAAAAAAAAAAAAATTAAAGATTAAATATAGATTAAAACTTAGTTAAAAATAAATTATATAGATCTAGTTATATATAACCTGATTTTAAGATATTTCTTATATATAGTAAAAATCTTAATATATATATATAGATTTTATAATATAATATTAAATCTAATAATTATAATTACTAGATTTATATAATTAAAAATAGCTTTATAATTATAAAAAATCTAATAATAAAGTATAAATTTAATTATTTTATATTATTAATAAAAATATAAAAGTTCTTATTAATTATTATTATTATATAATTAAAAATCTAATTATTTATAATAATTAAACTCTAATTATAAGAAATAATAATATTAAAGATATTTATTATTATAATTATAAGAAAAAATAATTAGTAATTAATAATAATAAATTTAAAAAGATATTATAATTAATTATAAATAATAAGTATTTTCTCTTAGAATTTATAATTAAATTATATATTTAATAAGTTCTTTTTAAAGTTTTTAAAAAAAATTATTATTTTATTTTAATTTATATAAATAAAAAAATAAAAAAATTAAAATTAAAATATAAATATAAATTAAAACTTAATAAAAATTAAATTATATAGATCTAGTTATATATAATCTAATTTTAAAATATTTTTTATATATAGTAAAAATTTTAAATTTTTTTTTAAAAAAAATCTTAATATATATTAATAATTTACTATATAAAATTATATTTAGTATTTTAATTAATATATAATAACTTTATAATTAATTATTATATTTTTCTTTAATATTTTATTATAATAATTAATTTATTATATAGTATAACTAAGTATATATAAATAGATATTAGATTAATATTAAATCTATATTATTCCTAATAAAATTTCCTATAGTAGTAAATATATACTATACTTATAGAGATAAATTAATATATAATCTTAAAAGTAATTAACTTTTTTATTTCTAAATATATATAATTCTAGATTAAACTAAAATAAACTCTAATATATTCTAATCTGAATTATACTATTCTAAAATAAAAAAAGCTTAATTTTAATTAACTCTTAAGAGCTATCTTTATTCTAATTAGTTTAAAATAGTATAGAATATATTAGAACTATAAAGAAAATCTCAGATTATAATATATATAAATAAGCAGATAGCTATAATTAAGATATAGCTTTTAATCCAGCTATATCTTATCTACTTTAAGTACTAATAGTATATAATAGCTATAGGCTATATAATATAAGAATAGATCTAGTAGATATAGCTACTAGATCTAGGGTATTATTAGTAGCTTTATTACTATAAGTAAGTTCTTAACTATTTAGAGAGATATATATTAGATATATTTAGTTAAGAGCTATATATTATTATCTTTTATAATCTCTATTATCTTATTAAAATCTATATTATTTATAATAACTAAAGCTCTATAAGTAGGGATAATTATAGAAGATAATATATTATAGATACTTAGTATTAATAATATAATTAATTAATTAATTAATTAAGATAAGCTTTAAATTAGAAAGAAAAGATAGTTATTATTATTAGATAATAAGCTTCCTCCCTTAGGGGCTATAGTTATAGCTAGGCTATTTATATATCTAGCTATATAAATAGCTCTTATTATTAGAGTTTTTAAGATATTAATATCTATATCTAAACTAAAAGTATTTAATTTTAACTTTATTTTATAGTATTAAAGGTTTAGATATAAATTATTAATTATATTCTTAGGAAAATTATATAATCTAGTTATATATTATCTAATCTTAGAATATATTCTTATTTATAATAAAACTAAAAAAAAAAATTAATTAATTTATTATATTCTAAATATTATTTTATTAATTTTATTTAATTTAATTTTTTAATTTAATAAACTTTTTAATAATTTAATTTAATTTAATTTAATTTAATTCTCTTTTATTTAATATTACTAATTAAAATAAATATTAAATTTAAAAAACTATTTTAATTTAAATTAAATTAATTTAATATAATATTTATTAAAACTATATATAGTAATTTAAATTATAATAATAATTAAATATTAGAGAAATATTATTATAATTCTCTATAAATATATTAATAATTAGATCTATTTTTATATTATTATTAATTATAAAAAAATAAAATAATAGTTTTTAATAAATATAATTATTAGATTTATATAAGAAAAAGTAATTTTATTATTATAAATAAATTTATAATAAATTATAAATTTAAATAATTAATATTTAAAAAAAGATTTTAATAGTTTTTATTAATAATAATTATTATATATATAAAAAACTAATTATTTATAATAATTAGAATTTAATTATAAAAAATAATAATATTAAAAATATTTATTATTATAATTATAAAAAGAAATAATTAATAATAATAATAATAAGTTTAAAAAGATATTATAATTAATTATAAATAATAAATATTTTTTTTTAGAATTTATAATTAAATTATATATTTAATAAGCTTTTTTTAGAATTTTTAGAAAAATTATTATTTTATTTTAATTTATATAAAAAAATTAAAAAATTAAAAATTAAAAAAAAAATATATATATAAATTAAAATTTAATTAAAAATAAATTATATAGAGCTAGTTATATATAGTTTAATTTTAAAATATTTTTTATATATAGTAAAAATCTTTAAAATATATATATATATATATATATATTAATATTAAGTTTAAAATTAAAATAATTAATAGTTTTTAATTTAATAATAGTTTTAAATTAATTTAATATTAGAAATTATTTCTTTATTATATAAATATAAATATATTTTTTAAAATATTAAATAATAAATTTTTTTTTAAGTTTTTTTATTATATATAAAAAATATTCTAAAATTAAACTATATATAACTAGATCTATATAATTTATATTTAATTTTTTTTTAATTTTTTTTTTAATTTTTTTTTTATTTATATAAATTAAAATAAAATAATAATTTCTTTAAAAATTAAAAAAAAAAGCTTATTAAATATATAATTTAATTATAAATTTTAAAAAGAAATACTTATTATTTATAATTAATTATAATATCTTTTTAAACTTAATATTATTATTATTATTATTATTTATAATTATAATAATATTTTTAATTTTTTTTTAATTTTTTTTTTAATTTTTTTTTAAAGATTTTTACTATATATAAAAAATATTTTAAGATTAGATTATATATAACTAGATCTATATAATTTATTTTTAATTAAATTTTAATTTATATTTAATCTTTAATTTTATTTTTTTTACTTTTTTATTTATATAAATTAAAATAAAATAATAATATCTTTAAAAACTCTAAAAAAAGCTTATTAAGTATATAATTTAATTATAAATTCTAAAAGAAAATACTTATTATTTATAATTAATTATAATATCTCTCTAAGCTTATTATTATTAATTATTAGTAATTAGATCTTTTCTTATAATTATAATAATAAATATTTCTAATATTATTATTTTTTATAACTAGAGCTTAATTATTATATATAATTAAGTTCTTAAAAGCTTAATTATTATATATAATTAGGTTTTTAACTATATAATAATAATAATTAATAAGAACTTTTATATTCTTATTAATAATATAAAATAATTAAATCTATACTCTATTATTAGATTTCTTATAATTATAAAACTATTCTTAACTATATAAACTTAATAGTTATAATTATTAGATTTAATATTATATTATAAAATCTATAAAAAATAAATAATAGATTCTATTTTATATAAAATACTTAAGAAGAAACTAAATAATAATCTCTAAATATTTAATAATTATAATAATCTAAAATATAGTTTCTAATTCTAATATATTATATATTATATAGAATTTATCTAAATAAAAATAGTTTTTAAAATCTAAATTAATAAAGATTATTTATATTTAGATAAGCTTTATATAGAAAAGAATTAAATTAAATTAAATTAAATTATTAAAAAGTTTATAAAAATAAAAAATTAAATTAAATAAGATTAATATAATAATATTTAGAATATAGTAAATTAATTAATTATTATAATAGAATATTAATAAAGAAAAATATAATAGCTTATAAAGTTACTATATACTAATTAAAATACTAAATATAGTTTTATATAATAAAATATTTTTAATATTATTATTTCTTATAATTAGAATCTAATTATTATAAATAATAAAATTATTAAAAGGAGAATATATATAGTTCTATTATAAAAAGAGAAATAGTATAATTAATTTAATTTAAATTATATAGAGTTTAATTATAAAATATATAGATTTAGATAATATACTAATAGGATCTAATTATATAGTATAAAGAGTTTAGTTTAGAACTAGATCTAAAATAGAAGAGATTAGAATAATAGAGAATATTAGAAAGTAGAAGAGAATTAATAATTCTTTTATAGAGATTAAAATCTATAATAGATTTAAAGATCTATTACTAGAAGTTAAAAATATAGTATAATTAGAAACTCTAATAGATTTTATTATTAATTATTTAAACTAGATTATAAATAAGATAATTCTAATAGAATTTTAAATTAAACTTAGAAATAGAAAAAAATAATAAATTTCTAAGATTATTAAAATATTTAATTAAAATAGTTTAAAGAAAATATATAGTAAACTCTAATTAATAATAATAAGAAGTTTTAAAAAAAAATAGAGAAATTAGAAAAGAAAACTATATTAAAATTAGATTAAGAATAATAATAAATTATATTAAAAGAAATAAATTAAAATAATAAAAAGTTATAAATATTAAAAAAATTAATTAAATTAAAAAACTAGAAATTATATAAAGTTTTAAAGATATTAAATTTAATAGAAAAAAAAAGAAAATTAATATAAATTTATAAAGAAAAAATATAAAAATTAATAAAAATCTTCTTTTTAAAAAATTATTTAAATTAAAATTACTTTTTAATTTAAAATAGAAAAAAAAAAACTAATATTAATAAGAATAATAATTATTTCTAAAGAGATTAAAAATATATTTAAATATATATTATTATAGAAAGTATTAGAAAAGAATAAAATATTAATAAGCTTTTTAAAAATATATAGAAAACTATTTTACTAAATATTTATATATTTAATAATTAAAAGCTTTAAACTAGATTATTTTTTAATATAGTTTTAGATTATTTTTATAATAATATTAAAAAAATTTAGAAAAATATTAATAAAGAAAAATTCTAAAGAAATAATAATTAATATTATTATTAAATATAATAAATAAAATAATAAAAAAAGTATTAAAAACTATATTATAATTATAATAGAAATATTTAAACTTTTTTTTAATTAAAGAAAAATAAATATAATAAATTAATAGAAATAGTTTTAAAAATATATATAGAAATAATCTAAATAGTATAAAAATTTAAAAGAATAATTATATTATTATTACTAAATATAAATAGTATATTTAATATAGTACTATATTATAAACTATTTAAAATAATTAGAATAAAACATATTTTAAAAATATCTATAAATAGATTAAAATATTTTAAAAAAGTAAAATAATATAATTCTAATTTAATAATAAAATAATAATAATAATATTAATTTAAGTAATTATATTATAAGAATTTTTATTATTATTAATTCTCTTTATATTATATATAAATATTTTATATAAAATCTTTAAAGAAATTCTTAATATATTAATAATATAATTTACTAATAATATAAATATATTAAACTTTAGATTTAATATAAAAATAATAAAAAAGAGATTTTTTAAAATATAGAGAAAATATAAAAAATAATTAAAAACTATTAAATTAGTTTTTAATTTAATAAAAAGTAAATTAATTTATTTTATAAAAAGAAAAAAAAAGATAAAGAATTAAATCTAGATTAAAGATATATAAATTAAATTAAATTATTATATAGTATAACTAAGTATATATAAATAGATATTAAATTAATATTAAATCTATATTATTTCTAATAAAAATTTCCTATAGTAATAAATATATATTATACTTATAGAGATAAATTAACTTATAATCTTAAAAATAATTAACTTTTTTATTTCTAAATATATATAATTCTAAATTAAATTAAAATAAACTCTAATATATTAATACTAATAATACTAAGCTTAATCTAATCTAATTAATATCCTAATTTAAATATTTATAAATTAAAAATAATATAAAGCTTAAATAATTAATTTTTAAAAGCTACTTTTACTTTTATTAATTTAATATAGTATATAATATATTAAAACTATAAGTTATATATTAGATTATAATAGATCTATATAAAAAAATAGCTATTTTTAAGATATAGTATTTATTTAAACTAATTTTAATTCTCTATAAGTATCTATAGTAACTACTAGTAGTAAGCTATATAATAAAATAATAATCTAAATAGATATAGCTATTAGACTTATATTATTAAAAGTAATTTTATTACTATAAATAGATTTTTAATTAATTAAAGAGATATATAATAAATATAGTTAATAAATAATTATATTAGATTATCTTAGATAATAGTTATTATTACTTTAAGGATTTTATTAATAGTATTAAATAAACTTTAAGAGATTAGAATATTTATATTAAATATTATAGCTATTTAAAGTATCTAATAATTAATTAATTAATTAAGATAAAGAAAGATAATTACTATTATTAGATAATAAGCTTCCTCTCTTAGGAGCTATAGCTATAGCTAAGCTATTTATATATCTAGCTATATAAATAGCTCCTATTATTAGAGTTTTTAAGATATTAATATCTATATTCAGATTAAAAGTATTTAATTTTAACTTTATTTTATAGTATTAAAAGTTTAGATATAAACTATTAATTATATTCTTAAAAAATATATATTAAATTATATATTATCTAATCTTAGAATATACTTTTATTTATAGTAAAACTAATAAAAAAAATTAAATTAAAATAAAATAATTAAATTCTTTAGTATATAGATAAATAGAAAACTTTAATAGAAAATATATATAATAAAACTCTAGAAAAAACTTAAGAAATAGATATTAATTCTAATTAGAATTATATTATCTATATATAGATATTTATATAAATAAATAAAAGTAATTTATAAAATTATTATAAAATCTATAATAATATATAGAGCTTTTATTTTCTATAAGTTTATAAAGAAAGAGAGTAAATTATAGAAATTAGTATAAAGTTTAGTTAAATAATAATTAAAATATCTCTATATTATAATTAGAATATATAAAGTTATATTATTAAAAATAGTTAAAATTAAAGTATTAATATTACTTCTAGATTTTTATATAAATAAAAGAATAATAAAAATAGAGAAAAGATTTAAAACTAAAGAAATTATAAATATAAATTAGATTATAATTAGTATAATAATTAAATTAATAATAAATTAATAAAAATAAAGATTTTAAAAAATAAAATTATTAAAAGTAAGTTAATATTAAAAATAAAAATAAAATTTTAATTTAAAAGATAAATAAAGAACTAGATAGAAAACTAAGATAAATATAATCTAAATAAAATCTAAATAAATATAAGTAGTAGATATAATTAGATTTAATAGAGAGATATTAAAAAGATATAATCTATTATAGAAATATAAAAGTTTTTTTCTAATAAATAAAAATAGAATAAATAGAATTAATATTCATTCTATTTATAAAAAAGATTTTTAAAATAAATATATTAATATATTAAGATAAAGAAAGTAAGAAATATATATACTATATAGTATTATAATATCTAAGATTTAAAATCTAATAAATTAAACTAAATATAAAAAAACTAATATAAATCTAATATAATTTTAATATTGTATTTAATTAAAAATAAAATATTAGAATAATAATTAAATAGATTTTAAATTTAGAAATTTTAAAATAATATAAGCTTATAGAAATTTTTTTTTTTTTTAAAAAAATCTTTACTATAAATAAGAAATATCTTAAGATTAGATTATATATAACTAGCTCTATATAATTTATTTTTAATTAAATTTTAATCTATATTTAATTTTTAATTCTATTTTTTTTTTACTTTTTTATTTATATAAGCTAAAATAAAATAATAGTTTCTTTAAAAACTCTAAAAAAAGCTTATTAAATATATAATTTAATTATAAATTCTAAGAAATACTTATTATCTATAATTAATTATAATATCTTTCTAAGTTTATTATTATTATTATTAACTATTTCTTCTTATAATAATAATAGATATCTTTAATATTATTATTCTCTATAGCTAGAGCTTAATTATTATAAGTAATTAGATTTTTATATATATAATAATTATTATTAATAAGAACTATTAGAATCTCTTTTTAAATATTAATTATTTAAATTTATAATCTATTATAAGTTTATTTATAATAATAAAATTACTTTTTTTTATATAGATCTAGTAATTATATTTATTAGAATTATTTTTTTTATTTTTTTATAGCTAATAATAATATAAAAATAGATTTAATTATTAATATATTTATAAAGAATTATAATAATATTTCTCTAATAATTATTATTATAATTTAAATTATTATATATAGTTCTAATAGATAATATACTAAATTAAATTAATCTAGATTAAAATAGTTCTTTAAATTTAATATCTATATTAATTAATAATATTAAATAAAAAGAATTAAATTAAATTAAATTAAATTATTAAAAAGTTTATTAGATTAAAAAGTTAAATTAAATAAGATTAATAAGATAATATTTAGAATATAGTAGATTAATTAATTACTATAATAGAATATTAATAAAGAAAATTATAAAGTTACTATATACTAATTAAAATACTAAAAATAGTTTATATAGTAGAAAAATTAGATATATTAAATAAAATATATAGAGATATTAAATAGAATCTAATTTAAATTAGAGCTAATAATATAATATAAGATATTAGAATAAGATTAGAATAGAAAATAAATATAAAAAGTAATATATTTAATAAAATAAATTAAATAAAATATTAAGATAATAAAAGAAAAATAAAAGAAAAATAAGAAATTAGTATTAAATATATAAACTAGAAACTCTTTAAACTATAAAATCTAAATAGAAATTAATATAAATCTAGATTAAAAATATAATTAATTCTTTTTAAATATTATCTTTTTCTAGTTTTTATTAAAAAAATACTTTTTCTATTTATTTAGAAAGAATATATTTATAAAAGTATTAAATAGAATTTAAACTAATTTTAATATATAGAATTAATTATAAGATTTAGAAAATTATATAAAAATATATTCTATTTAATAAATAGAGTAATAATAGTATTAAGTTATATACTAAGAGATATTATCTATTAATAAGTTTTCTTATTATAATTAAAATTAATAAAGAAATTAATCTAAAGAAAATATAAAAATATATAAAAAACTGATTATAAAGATCTTATAATTAGCTATTATAATTTTCTTTAAATAATCTATAATAATATTAGATTAATTAATATATTATATTCTGAATATTATTATATTAATCTTATTTAATTTAACTTTTTTAATTAATAAACTTTTTAATAATTTAATTTAATTTAATTTAATTCTCTTCTATTTAATATTACTAACTAAAATAGATATTAAACTTAAAGAGCTATCTCAGTCTAGATTAATTTAATTTAGTAATTTAGATTATAATAATAATTAAGTACTAGAGAAATATTATTATAGTTCTCTATAAATATATTAATAATTAGATCTATCTTTATATTATTACTAGCTATAAGAAGATAGAATAATAGTTCTAGTAGATATAATTACTAGATTTATATAAAAGAGAATAACTTTATTATTATAAATAAATCTATAATAAATTATAAATTTAAATAATTAATATTTATATTTTTAAGATTTTTACTATATATAAGAGATATTCTAAGATCAGACTATATATAACTAGATCTATATAATTTATTTTTAACTAAGTTTTAATCTATATCTAATCTTTAACTCTATTTTTTTTACTTTTTTATTTATATAAGCTAAAGTAAGATAATAGCTTCTCTAAAAACTCTAAAAAGAGCTTACTAAGTATATAATTTAGCTATAGGCCCTAAGAGGGAATACTTATTATCTATAATTAACTATAATATCTCTTTAAGCTTATTATTACTATTACTAACTATCTCTTCTTATAATAATAATAGATATCTCTAATATTATTATTCCCTATAGCTAGGACCTAGTTATTATAAGTAACTAGATTCTTATATATATAATAGTTATTATTAATAAGAACTATTAGGATCTCTTTTTAGATATTAATTATTTAAGTTTATAATCTATTATAGGTTTATTTATAATAATAAAGCTACTCTCTCTTATATAGGCTTAGTAGTTATACCTACTAGAACTATTATTCTATCTTCTTATAGTTAGTAATAATATAGAGATAGATCTAATTATTAATATACTTATAGAGAATTATAATAATATTTCTCTAGTACTTAATTATTACTATAACTTAAGTTACTATATATAGTTCTAGTAGATAATATACTAGATTAAGTTAATCTGAACTAAAGTAGCTCTTTAAGTTTAATATCTATTTTAGTTAGTAATATTAGGTAGAAGAGAATTAAATTAAATTAAATTAAATTATTAAAAAGTTTATTAGATAGAAAAGTTAAATTAAATAAGATTAATATAATAGTATCTGGAATATAGTAGGTTAGTTAATCTAATACTACTATAAATTATTTAAAGAAAATTATAATAGCTTATAAAGTTACTATATATTAATAAAAACTAAATATAGTTTATATAGTAATAATTAATATTTAAAAAAAGATTTTAATAGTTCTTATTAATAATAATTATTATATATATAAAAACTTAATTATTTATAATAATTAGATCTTAATAATAAGAAATAATATTAGAGATATCTATTATTATTATAAAAAAAAGATAGTTAATAATAATAATAATAAGCTTAAAGAGATATTATAATTAATTATAAATAATAAGTATTCTCTTTTAGAACTTATAACTAAATTATTATTTTTTTTTAAGATTTTTACTATATATAAGAAATATTCTAAGATTAAACTATATATAATTAGATTTATATAATTTATTTTTAACTAAGTTTTAATCTATATCTAATCTTTAACTTTATTTTTTTTACTTTTTTATTTATATAAAGTAAAATAAGATAATAGTATCTCTAAAAAAAGCTTATTAAGTATATAATTTAGCTATAAGCTCTAAGAAAGAATACTTATTATTTATAATTAATTATAATATCTTTCTAAACTTATTATTATTAATTACTAGTAATTAGATCTTTTCTTATAATTATAAAAATAGATATCTCTAATATTATTATTCTTTTTAACTAGAGCCTGATTATTATATATAACTAGATCTTTAACTATATAATAGTAATAATTAGTAAGAACTCTTATACTCTTACTAATAATATAAAATAATTAAGTTTATACTCTATTACTAGATTTTTTATAATTATAAAACTACTTTTAATTATATAGATCTAATAGTTATAGCTATTAGATCTAATACTATATTATAAAGCTTATAAGAAGTAAATAATAAATCTTACTCTATATAAAATACTTAAGAAGAAAGAACTAGATAATAATCTCTAAATATTTAATAATTATAATAATTTAAGATATAATCTCTAGTTCTAATATATTATATATTATATAGAATTAATCTAGATAGAGATAATCCTTAAAGTTTAAATTAGTAAAGATTATTTATATTTAAATAGACTTTATATAGAAAAAAATTAAATTAAATTAAATTATTAAAAAGTTTAAAATAAAAAGTTAAATTAAATAAGATTAATAAGATAATATTTAGAATATAGTAAATTAGTTAATTACTATAATAGAATATTAATAAAGAAAAATATAATAATTAATTATAAAGTTATTATATACTAATTAAAATACTAAATATAGTTTTATATAGTAAATTAAATTATATATTTAATAAGCTTTTTTTTAAGTTTTTAAAGAAATTATTATTTTATTTTAGCTTATATAAATAAAAATATAAAAAAAAAATTAAAGATTAAATATAGATTAAAACTTAATTAAAAATAAATTATATAGATCTAATTATATATAGTTTAATTTTAAAATATTTCTTATATATAATAAAAATCTTTAAAAAATTATTATTTTTAATTAAATTTTAATTTATATTTAATTTTTAATTTTAATTTTTTTAATTTTTTATTTATATAAATTAAAATAAAATAATAGTTTTTTTAAAAACTCTAAAAAAAACTAAATATATAATTTAGCTATAAGCTTTAAGAGGAAATACTTATTATTTATAATTAATTATAATATCTCTTTTAGCTTATTATTATTAATTACTAATTATCTCTTTTTATAATAATAATAATATTATATAGTATAACTAAGTATATATAAATAAGTATTAGATTAATATTAAATCTATATTATTTCTAATAAAAATTTCCTATAATAGTAAATATATATTATACTTATAGAGATAAATTAATTTATAATCTTAAAAGTAACTAACTTTTTTATTTCTAAATATATATAATTCTAGATTAAATTAAAATAAACTCTAATATACTAATACTAAGCTTAATCTAATTTAACTAATACCCTAATCTAAATATAACTAAAAATAATATAAAGTTTAAATAATTAATTCTTAAGAGCTATTTCTATTCTTATTAACTTAATATAGTATATAATATACTAAAACTATAAGTTATATATTAAACTATATAGTAAGCTTATATAAGAGAGTAGCTATTCTTAAGATATAGTATTTACTTAAGCTAATCTTAATCCTCTATAAGTATCTATAGTAGCTATAGATACTATAAGTAGTAGACTATATAATAAAATAATAAACTAAGTAGATATAGCTACTAGATTTATATTATTAAAAGCAGTTTTATTACTATAAGCAGGCCCTTAACTAATTAGAGAGATATATTATAAATATAGTTAGTAAATAGCTATATTAGATTATCTTAGATAATAGTTATTATTATTTTAAGGATCTTATTAGAAGTATTAATCAGGCCCTAAGAGATTAGAATATTTATATTAAATATTATAGCTATTTAAGATTATACTAATTATCTAGTAATTAATTAATTAAGTAATTAATTAATAGTATAATTTAATTAATTAATTAATTAAGATAAGCTTTAAAGTTCTAATAGAAATAAAAAGTAGTTACTATTATTAGATAATAAGCTTTCTCCCTTAGGAGCTATAGCTATAGTTAGACTATTTATATATCTAGCTATATAAATAGCTCCTATTATTAGAGTTTTTAAGATATTAATACCTATACCTAGACTAAAAGTATTTAATTTTAACTTTATCTTATAGTATTAAAGATTTAGATATAAACTACTAATTATATTCTTTAAAAAATTATATAATCTAGTTATATATTATCTGATCTTAGAATATACTCTTATTTATAGTAAAACTAATAAAAAAATAAAAAATAATAAATATTTCTAATATTATTATTCTCTATAACTAGAGCTTAGTTATTATAAATAATTAGATCTTTATATATATAATAATTATTATTAATAAGAACTATTAGAATATTATAAATTATATTATTATATATTAGAGTTATATAGTTTATTTTACTTTTTCTAATTAATTATTAGTAGATTATTAGAATTTTATAATAATTCTAATAATCTAGAATAATAGATTATTACTAAGTATTAATAATCCCTTAGTATATATATATATTTATTTTATTAGAATAAAATACTTCTTTAGATAGTTATTAATAATATTATCTATATATCTATTATTACTAGCTTTATAATACTTATATATTAATAGTAATTTATATTATATAGTTTATAATAATTTAATTATACTATTTATAATAATATTATAATTAGTTTAACTCTAATCTATTTTAAACTCTATTTAGTATAAGTTATTTAACTATTATATAGAATCTCTTTTTAAATATTAATTATTTAAATTTATAATCTATTATAAATTTATTTATAATAGTAAAACTATTTTCTCTTATATAGATCTAATAATTATATTTATTAAAACTATTATTTTATTTTCTTATAGCTAGTAATAATATAGAAATAGATCTAATTATTAATATATTTATAGAGAACTAAAATAATATTTTCTAATATTTAATTACTATTATAATCTAAGTTACTATATATAGTTCTAGTAGATAATATATTAAATTAAATTAATTTAGATTAAAATAGCTTTTTAAGTTTAATATCTATTTTAATTAATAATATTAGATAGAAGAGAATTAAATTAAATTAAATTAAATTAATAAAAAGTTTATTAGATTAAAAAATTAAATTAAATAAAATTAATAAAAAGTTTATTAGATTAAAAAATTAAATTAAATAAAATTAATAAGATAATATTTAGAATATAATAGATTAATTAATTATTATAATAAAATATTAATAAAGAAAAATATAATAGCTAATTATAAAGTTATTATATATTAATTAAAATACTAAATATAATTTATTATAATAAAAAATTATTTATATTTAGATAAATAAAAAAAAATTAAATTAAATTAAATTATTAAAAAGTTTATTAAATAGAAAAGTTAAATTAAATAAGATTAATAAAATAATATTTAGAATATAATAGATTAATTAATCTAATACTATTATAGATTATTTAAAGAAAATTATAATAGCTAATTATAAAGTTATTATATACTAATAAAAATTAAATATAGTTTATATAGTAAATACTTTTAATTATAAATCTAAATATAAAAAAATAGTTTTAAAAATTAATAAAGAATATTTAGTATAAAAAACCTTAGGAATTATATTTAAGGAAATAATATATATTAAAATCTAAATAAAAACTATCTTTAGCTTAGAAAAATTATAATAAAAAGTTAAAATAATACTAATTAAGAAAATCTATAAATATTTACTTTTAAAATACTAAAAAATTAAGAAAATATTTAATAGAATTAAATAATATTATAATTATTTAAATTTATATAAAGAAATATAAATTATAGTTTTAGAATATAATATTTATATAAAAATTAAATATATATAATATAAACCTTATAAAGAACTTAAACTAGTTTTAATATTAAAATTATAATAATTAATATTTTTTAATTATATTATTAAACTATTACTATTTAAATAATTTATAATTAGAATAAAATATAATAGTATTCTAATAGTTATTAATAGATTTATAAAATATAGAATTTTTATTCTATATAAAAAAGTAAGCTCTATAGAAAACCTTATATATTAATTCTTATAATATATAATTAGTAATTATAGATTATTTAATAAAATTATATTAAATAGAGAAATAATATTTATCTTTAAGTTTTAATAATTACTTATAATATAAATAAATACTAAATATAAATTTCTAATAATTTATTATCTCTAGATAAATAATTAAATAGAATAATTAAAAGAGTAGTTTTATTATTATAAGTAAATCTATAATAGATTATAAATTTAAATAATTAATATCTAAAAAGAGATTCTAGTTATTATTAATAATAATTATTATATATATAAGAATCTAATTACTTATAATAACTAGATTCTAATTATAAAGAATAATAATATTAGAGATATTTATTATTATTATAAAAAGAGATCTAATTATTAGTAATTAATAATAATAAGTTTAGAAAGATATTATAATTAAATATAAATAATAAATATTCTCTCTTAAGATTTATAATTAAATTATATATTTAATAAGCTCTTTTTAGAGTTTTTAAAAAAACTATTATTTTATTTTAGCTTATATAAATAAAAAAATTAGAAATAAAATAAAATTAAAAATTAAATATAAATTAAAACTTAATTAAAAATATATTATATAGATCTAGTTATATATAATCTAATTTTAGAATATTTTTTATATATAATAAAAATCTTTAAAAAAAAATTAAACTTTAGAATAATATCTATAAGTATATATTTATTATAAATAAGATAATTAAATAATATTATTAATAATAATTTAAATTATATATAATAGCTTAGTATATAAATTAATTTAAATATTTCTAATATATATAAACTATAAATATAAACTTAAGTTTTAAAATTAATTAGAATTTAATAAATCTAATATATTAATTATTATATTTATAAAAGAAATATTATATTTCTTATATATAGAAATAAAATTTAAATATAAATTTATTTAAAGAATAAAAAAAATATTATAATAAAGTAAATTAGAAAAACTAATTTTAAAAAAGAAAAAGAAAATCTATATATTTTATAAAAATATTATAATAATAAAACTAAATAATAAATTAAATTATAAAAAACTTAAATTATTTAAGATATTAAATACTATTTTTTTTTAGAAGTTTTTACTATATATAAAGAATATTCTAAAATCAGATTATATATAACTAGCTCTATATAATTTATTTTTAATTAAGTTTTAATCTATATTTAATCTTTAATTCTATTTTTTTTTATTTTTTTATTTATATAAATTAAAATAAAATAATAATTTCTTTAAAAACTCTAAGAAGAGCTTATTAAATATATAACTTAATTATAGACTCTAAGAAAGAATACTTATTATCTATAATTAATTATAATATCTCTCTAAGCTTATTATTATTATTACTAACTATTTTTTCTTATAATAATAAAATTACTCTCTCTTATATAGATCTAGTAGTTATATCTATTAGAATTATTATTTTATCTTCTTATAGCTAGTAATAATATAAAGATAGATCTAATTATTAATATACTTATAGAGAACTATAATAATATTCTTCTAATACTTAATTATTATTATAATCTAAGTTACTATATATAGTTTTAGTAAGTAATATACTAAATTAAGTTAATTTAGATTAAAGTAATTTTTTAAGTTTAATATCTATTTTAATTAGTAATATTAGATAGAAGAGAATTAAATTAAATTAAATTAAATTCTTAAAAAATTTATTAGATAGAAAAGTTAAATTAAATAAAATTAATAAGATAATATTTAAAATATAATAGATTAATTAATCTAATACTATTATAGATTATTTAAAGAAAATTATAATAACTAATTATAAAGTTACTATATACTAATAAAAACTAGATATAGTTTATATAGTAATTAAATATTAATTATAAATTATTAGTACTAAATATAATATATATTTATCTAGTTTTTTATATTTTATTATTTAAAAAAAATTAAAATTATATTAAATTAAAATTATATAATTAAAGTTTATAAAAAGAAATTTAAATTAGAAAAATTTTTAAAAAAAAAAATTAAAAATAAAAAAGATTATAATAAAAATAATATTATTATATAGTATAACTAAGTATATATAAATAGATACTAAATTAATATTAAATCTATATTATTTAATAAAACTTTTCTATAGTAGTAAATATATACTATATTTATAAATATAAACTTAATTAATAATTTTAAATAATTAACTTTTCTCTTATTTCTAAATAAATATAATTTAAATTAAACTAAAATAAACTCTAATATATTAATACTAAGTTTAATCTAATCTAATTAATATTTTAATCTAAATTATTTTAAAATATAAAAAATTTAATTAATAAACTAATTTTTAAGAGTTATTTTTATTTTTATTAATTTAATATAGTATATAATATATTAAAACTATAAATTATATATTAAACTATAGTAAATCTATATAAGAAAATAATTATTCTTAAGATATAATATTTATTTAAATTAATTTTAATTCTTTATAAATATCTATAATAATTATAATAGCTATAAATAGTAAGCTATATAATAAAATAATAAACTAAGTAAATATAGTTATTAGATTTAAAATAATTAATAATAGCTTTATTATTATAAATAGGCTTTTAACTAATTATAGAAATATATTATAAATATAGTTAGTAAATAACTATATTAAATTATCTTAGATAATAGTTATTATTATTTTAAAAGCTTTATTAGAAGTATTAATTAGATTCTAAAAAATTAGAATATTTATATTAAATATTATAAATATTTAAATTATCTAGTAATTAATTAATTAATAATATAATTAATCAATCTAGATTAAAATAAGCTTTAAATTAGAAAGAAAAGATAATTATTATTATTAGATAATAAGCTTTCTCCCTTAGGAGCTATAGTTATAACTAGATTATTTATATATCTAGCTATATAAATAGCTTCTATTATTAAAGTTTTTAAAGTATTAATATCTATATTTAAATTAAAAGTATTTAATTTTAACTTTATCTTATAGTATTAAAGATTTAGATATAAACTACTAATTATATTCTTAAAAAAATTATATAATCTAGTTATATATTATCTAATCTTAGAATATATCTTTATTTATAATAAAACTAATAAAAGAAATATATAGAAATTAATTAAATATCTAAAGAAATATTAATATTTAATTTATTAGTATTATTAGAAAAAGAAAAATTAATAATTTTATTCTAAATAATATTATTAAATAAATTCTTTCTTTATATAATTAAAAAGAACTATATATAGATTTTTTTTATTAGTTTTATTATAAATAAAAATATATTCTAAGATTAGATAATATATAATTAAATATATATTTTTAAGAATATAATTAATAGTTTATATTTAAATCTTTAATATTATAAAATTAAATTAAATTTAAATAATTTTAGTTTAAATATAGATAATACTTTAAAAACTCTAATAATAAGAGCTATTTATATAGCTAGATATATAAATAGTCTAGCTATAATTATAGTCTTTAAAAGAGAAAACTTATTATTTAATAATAATAATTATTTTTCTATTATATAGTATAACTAAATATATATAAATAGATATTAAATTAATATTAAATTTATATTATTTAATAAAAATTTTCTATAATAGTAAATATAAATATATTATATTTATAAATATAAATTTAATTAATAATTTTAAATAATTAATTTTTCTTTTATTTCTAAATAAATATAATTTAAATTTATTATATAGTATAACTAAATATATATAAATAGATATTAGATTAATATTAAATTTATATTATTTTTAATAAAAATTTTCTATAGTAATAAATATATATTATACTTATAGAGATAAATTAATTTATAATTTTAAAAATAATTAACTTTTTTATTTCTAAATATATATAATTCTAAATTAAATTAAAATAAATTCTAATATATTAATATTAAACTTAATCTTATCTAACTAATACTTTAATTTAAATATAACTAAAAATAATATAAAGTTTAAATAATTAATTTTTAAAAATTATTTTTATTCTTATTAATTTAATATAGTATATAATATATTAAAACTATAAATTATATATTAGATTATAGTAGATCTATATAAAAAGATAGTTATTTTTAAAATATAATATTTATTTAAACTAATTTTAATTCTCTATAAATATCTATAGTAATTACTAATAATAAACTATATAATAAAATAATAATCTAAATAAATATAGCTATTAGATTTATACTATTAAAAATAGCTTTATTACTATAAATAAGTTTTTAATTAATTAAAAAGATATATAATAAATATAATTAGTAAATAATTATATTAGATTATCTTAGATAATAATTATTATTATTTAAAAGATTTTATTAATAGTATTAAATAAGCTTTAAGAGATTAGAATATTTATATTAAATATTATAGCTATTTAAAATATCTAGTAATTAATTAATAATATAATTTAATTAATTAATTAATTAAAATATAAAAAGATAATTATTATTAGATAATAAGTTTTCTTCTTTAGAGATTATAATTATAACTAGACTATTTATATATCTAGTTATATAAATAGCTTCTATTATTAGAGTTTTTAAAATATTAATATCTATATTTAGATTAAAAATATTTAATTTTAATTCTATTTTATAATATTAAAAGTTTAGATATAAACTACTAATTATATTCTTAAAAAATATATATTAAATTATATATTATTTAATCTTAGAATATACTTTTATTTATAGTAAAACTAATAAAAAAATTAAAAATTTAAATTAAATTAAAATAAATTCTAATATATTAATACTAAATTTAATCTAATTTAATTTATATTTTAATTTAAATTATTTTAAAATATAAAAAGCTTAATTAATAAATTAATTTTTAAAAGCTATATTTATTTTTATTAATTTAATATAATATATAATATATTAAAACTATAAATTATATATTAAATTATAATAAACTTATATAAAAGAATAGTTATTTTTAAAATATAGTATTTATTTAAACTAATTTTAATTCTCTATAAATATTTATAGTAATTATAATAATTATAAATAGTAAGCTATATAATTAAATAATAAACTAAATAGATATAATTACTAGATTTATATAATTAATAATAGCTTTATTATTATAAATAAGCTTTTAATTAATTATAAGAATATATTATAAATATAATTAGTAAATAACTATATTAGATTATTTTAAATAATAATTATTATTATTTTAAAAGTTTTATTAAAATTATTAATTAAGTTCTAAGAGATTAGAATATTTATATTAAATATTATAATTATTTAAAAACTTATTAGTTATTTAGTAATTAATTAATAATATAATTAATTAATCTAGATTAAAATAAGCTTTAAATAAAAAAAAATTATTATTATTAGATAATAAGCTTTCTTTCTTAGAAACTATTTTTTTTTATTAGTTTTACTATTAATAAAAGTATATTCTAAGATCAGATAATATATAATTTAATATATATTTTTTAAGAATATAATTAATAATCTATATTTAAATCTTTAATATTATAAAATAAAGTTAAAATTAAATATTTTTAATCTAAATATAAATATTAATATTTTAAAAACTCTAATAATAGAAGCTATTTATATAGCTAGATATATAAATAGTCTAGCTATAGCTATAGCTCCTAAGAAGAGAAGTTTATTATCTAATAACTATATCTACTTACTAAGCTTATTAATTATTAATTAATTATTAGATATTTTAAATAATAATAACTATAATAACTATATTTAATATAAATATTCTAATCTCTTAGGATCTAATTAATATTTTTAATAAAGCTCTTTAAAAAATAATAATTATTATTAAAGATAATATAAAATAGTTATTTATTAATTATATTTATTATATACTACTCTAATTAGTTAAGGATCTACTTATAATAATAAAGCTACTTTTAATAGTATAGATTAAGTAATTATATCTACTTAGTCTATTATTTTATTATATAATCTACTTAGAGCTATAATAAATACTTATAGAGAATAGAGATTAATTAGAAGAAAAGCTATATCTTAAAAATAATTATCTATTTATATAAATCTATTATAATCTAATATATAATTTATAGTTTTAATATATTATATACTATATTAAGATAATTAGAATAAAAATAGTTTTTAAAAATTAATTAAGTTTATATTTTTATTTTTAATTATCTAATTTAGATTTAGATTAGAATATTAGATTAGATTAAATTAGAATATTAAAAAAGTATTTATTATTAGTTAAAAATAATAAAAATAAAAAGTTAGTTACTTTTAAGATTATAAATTAATTTATTTCTATAAGTATAATATATATTTATTACTATAGGAAATTTTATTAGAAATAATATAGATTTAATATTAATCTAATATCTATTTATATATACTTAGTTATACTATATAATATTTTAAAAGTTATAATTATAATTAGATTATTTATATATCTAGTTATATAAATAGCTCTTATTATTAGAGTTTTTAAAATATTAATATCTATATTTAAATTAAAAATATTTAATTTTAATTTTATTTTATAATATTAAAAGTTTAAATATAAACTACTAATTATATTTTTAAAAAAATTATATAATTAGATTATATATTATTTAATTTTAGAATATATTTTTATTTATAATAAAACTAATAAAAAAAATTTATTATTTAATTATTCTAAATTAAATAAAAGTTTATAAATTAATATTTAATTAAATTTTATATTTTTCTATAAAACTATAAATTATTTTATTCTATTCTATAGAATAATTATTATTTTTATTTTTCTAGCTATAATAAAAAATATTTTTATTAAAATAAATCTTTTAAATTTATATATAATATTATTTATCTAAAGCTTATTAAAGAATAAAAATAAATAGAATAAATAATTTTATATATTATTATAAAAAAAGGTTTTTATAATATTAATTATTAATTATAAATAATTAGTTATTATATAATATAACTAAGTATATATAAATAAATATTAAATTAATATTAAATTTATATTATTTCTAATAAAAATTTTCTATAATAGTAAATATATATTATATTTATAAAAATAAATTAATTTATAATTTTAAAAATAATTAATTTTTTTATTTCTAAATATATATAATTCTAAATTAAATTAAAATAAACTCTAATATATTCTAATCTAAACTATATTATTTTAAAATAGAAAAAGCTTAATTTTAATTAACTTTTAAAAGATTATTTTTATTTTAATTAGTTTAAAATAATATAGAATATATTAGAATTATAAAGAAATTCTTAGATTATAATATATATAAATAAATAGATAGCTATTATTAAGATATAACTTTTAATCTAATTATATTTTATTTGCTTTAAGTACTAATAGTATATAATAATTATAGATTATATAATATAAGAATAGATCTAGTAAATATAATTATTAGATTTAGAATATTATTAATAACTTTATTATTTTATTAAGATTTATATTATTTATAGTAACTAAAGCTTTATAAATAAAGATAATTATAGAAGATAATATATTATAAATATTAGTATTAATAATATAATTAATTAATTAATTAAAATAAGTTTTAAATTAGAAAGAAAAAATAATAATTATTATTAAATAATAAACTTTCTTTTTTAAAAGTTATAATTATAATTAAACTATTTATATATCTAGTTATATAAATAACTCCTATTATTATAGTTTTTAAAATATTAATATTTATATCTAGATTAAAAGTATTTAATTTTAATTTTATTTTATAATATTAAAAGTTTAAATATAAACTACTAATTATATTTTTTAAAAAATTATATAATTTAATTATATATTATTTAATCTTAAAATATATTTTTATTTATAATAAAACTAATAAAAAAATTAATATAATAAAGATTTAATAAAACTAATTATAATTAGTAAATAGATTTTTATTTATTTTTTATTTAAAAAGATAGATAAAAGATTTTAAAAACTATTTTTAATTTTTATAATAAATTAAACTTTATAGAAAATTTAATAATTAATTATTTATATATTAAAATAAAGTTTATTATTATATTAATATTATAATATTTATAATAGATTATTAATAGTTTAATAAATATATTAATAATAAATAAATTAGTAAAAATATATTAACTAGTTTAAAGTAATTTATCTAGATAAATAGATATTTTTTAATAATTAGTTAATATTATATAATATATTTAAATATATATAAATAAATATTAAATTAATATTAAATCTATATTATTTAATAAAATTTTTTTTATAATAATAAATATATATTATATTTATAAATATAAATTTAATTAATAATTTTAAATAATTAACTTTTTTTTTATTTTTAAATAAATATAATTTAAATTAAATTAAAATAATTTCTAATATATTAATATTAAGCTTAATTTAATCTAATTAATATTTTAATTTAAATTATTCTAAAATATAAAAAATTTAATTAATAAATTAATTTTTAAAAATTATTTTTATTTTTATTAATTTAATATAATATATAATATATTAAAACTATAAATTATATATTAAACTATAATAAATCTATATAAAAAAAATAATTATTCTTAAAATATAATATTTATTTAAATTAATTTTAATTCTCTATAAATATTTATAATAATTATAATAATTATAAATAATAAACTATATAATAAAATAATAAATTAAGTAAATATAATTATTAGATTTATATAATTAATAATAATTATTAGATTTATATAATTAATAATAATTATTAGATTTATATAATTAATAATAATTTTACTATTATAAATAGATTTTTAATTAATTATAAAGATATATTATAAATATAATTAGTAAATAGTTATATTAGATTATTTAAATAATAATAATTATTATTTTAAGAGTTTAATTAGAAATATTAATTAAACTTTAAAAAATTAGAATATTTATATAGAATTATTATTAATTAATATAGATAATAGTCTAATTTATATATATATATATATATATATTATATAGTATAACTAAGTATATATAAATAGATATTAGATTAATATTAAATCTATATTATTTCTAATAAAAATTTCCTATAGTAATAAATATATATTATACTTATAGAGATAAATTAATATATAATCTTAAAAGTAACTAATTTTTTTATTTCTAAATATATATAATTCTAGATTAAATTAAAATAAACTCTAATATATTCTAATCTAAATTATATTATTCTAAAATAAAAAAAGCTTAATTTTAATTAACTCTTAAGAGCTATCTTTATTCTAATTAGTTTAAAGTAATATAGAATATACTAGAACTATAAAGAAAATCTTAGATTATAATATATATAAATAAGTAGATAGCTATAATTAAAATATAGCTTTTAATCTAGCTATATTTTATCTATTTTAAGTACTAATAGTATATAGTAGCTATAGATTATATAATATAAGAATAGATCTAGTAAATATAGCTACTAGATCTAGAGTATTATTAGTAGCTTTATTACTATAAGTAAGCTCTTAATTATTTAGAGAGATATATATTAGATATATTTAGTTAAGAGCTATATACTATTATCTCTTATAATCTCTATTATCTTATTAAGATCTATATTATTTATAATAACTAAAGCCCTATAAGTAAGGATAATTATAGAAGATAATATATTATAAATACTTAGTATTAATAATATAATTAATTAATTAATTAATTAAAATAAGCTTTAAATTAAAAAGAAAAAATAATTATTATTATTAGATAATAAGTTTCCCCCCTTAGAGGCTATAGCTATAATCAGGCTATTTATATATCTAGCTATATAAATAGCTCTTATTATTAGAGTTTTTAAAATATTAATATCTATATCTAGACTAAAAGTATTTAATTTTAACTTTATCTTATAGTATTAAAGATTTAGATATAGATTACTAATTATATTTTTAGAAAAATTATATAATCTAGTTATATATTATCTAATCTTAGAATATACTTTTATTTATAATAAAACTAATAAAAATATATATATATATAATTTTAATTAATTCTTAATAGTTTATCTATAGCTAACTAGATTATTAATTTTCTATTTATTATTTCTTAGTTTACTATTAGCTGCTTTTCTTATAGTAAATTATATAGATTTAATTATA
Organism: Clonostachys rosea; assembly: GCA_026958235.1. Classification (NCBI taxonomy): domain Eukaryota; kingdom Fungi; phylum Ascomycota; class Sordariomycetes; order Hypocreales; family Bionectriaceae; genus Clonostachys; species Clonostachys rosea. Next base: position 3,278,773 of record CP110205.1, read on the forward strand.
TATTAAATTTTTTTTAAGATTTTTACTATATATAAGAAATATCTTAAGATTAAGCTATATATAACTAGATCTATATAATTTATTTTTAATTAAATTTTAATCTATATCTAACTTTTAATTTTTTTATTTTTTTTTTACTTTTTTATTTATATAAACTAAAATAAGATAATAGCTTCTTTAAAAACTCTAAGAAAAGCTTACTAAATATATAATTTAGTTATAAGCTCTAAAAAGAAATATTTATTATTTATAATTAATTATAATATCTCTTTAAACTTATTATTACTAATTACTAACTATCTCTCCTTATAACTATAATAATAAATATTTCTAATATTATTATTCCCTATAGCTAGAATCTAATTATTATAAATAATTAGGTTTTTAATTATATAATAATAATAATTAGTAAGAACTTTTATACTCTTATTAATAATATAAAATAATTAAGCTTATACTCTATTATTAAATTTTTTATAATTAAAAAACTACTCTTAATTATATAGATCTAGTAGTTATAACTATTAGGTTTAATACTATATTATAAAATCTATAAAATATTATATAGTATAACTAAGTATATATAAATAAGTATTAAATTAATATTAAATTTATATTATTTAATAAAAATTTTCTATAGTAGTAAATATATATTATATTTATAAATATAAACTTAATTAATAATTTTAAATAACTAATTTTTCTTTTATTTCTAAATAAATATAATTTAAATTAAATTAAAATAAATTCTAATATATTAATACTAAGTTTAATCTAATTTAATTAATATTTTAATCTAAATTATTTTAAAATATAAAAAGTTTAATTAATAAACTAATTTTTAAAAACTATTTTTATTTTTATTAATTTAATATAGTATATAATATATTAAAACTATAAATTATATATTAAATTATAGTAAATCTATATAAAAGAATAGTTATTTTTAAAATATAATATTTATTTAAATTAATTTTAATTCTTTATAAATATCTATAGTAATTATAATAATTATAAATAATAAACTATATAATAAAATAATAAACTAAGTAGATATAATTATTAGATTTATATAGTTAATAGTAGTTTTATTACTATAAATAAATTTTTAACTAATTATAAAAGTAGATTATAAATATAATTAGTAAATAACTATATTAGATTATTTTAAATAATAATAATTATTATTTTAAGAATTTTATTAAAAATATTAATTAAACTTTAAAAAATTAAAATATTTATATTAAATATTATAACTATTTAAGTTATTCAGTAATTAATTAATTAAATAATTAATTAATAATATAATTAATTAATCTAAATTAAAATAAACTTTAAATTAAAAAGAAAAAATAATAATTATTATTAAATAATAAGTTTTCTCTTTTAAAAGCTATAGCTATAGCTAGATTATTTATATATCTAGCTATATAAATAGCTTCTATTATTAGAGTTTTTAAAGTATTAATATCTATATTTAGACTAAAAGTATTTAATTTTAATTTTATTTTATAATATTAAAAATTTAATAAACTACTAATTATATTTTTAAAAAAATTATATAATCTAGTTATATATTATTTAATCTTAGAATATACTCTTATTTATAATAAAACTAATAAAAAAAAAAAGTTTATAAAAAGTAAGTAATAAATCCTACTCTATATAAAATATTTAAAAAGAAGAAACTAGATAATAATCTCTAAATACTTAATAATTATAATAATTTAAAATATAATCTCTAGTTCTAATATATTATATATTATATAAAATTAATCTAGATAGAAATAGCTTTTAAAGTTTAAATTAATAAAGATTATTTATATTTAGATTTACTTTATATAATAAAGAATTAAATTAAATTAAAGTATTAAAAAGTTTATTAGAATAAAAAATTAAATTAAATAAAGTTAATAAGATAATATTTAGAATATAATAGATTAGTTAATTATTATAATAGAATTTTAATAAAGAAAAATATAATAACTAATTATAAAGTTATTATATACTAATTAAAATATTAAATATAGTTTTATATAGTAATTTAATTATATATAATCTAATTTTAAAATATTTCTTATATATAATAAAAATTTTTTTTTAAAAAAAAACTAATAAATATTAATTATATATTATATATAATTTTAATACTATATAAACTATATTAGTCTTTATTAATATATAGTAACTTTATAAGCTATTATAATTTTCTTTAAATAATCTATAATAATATTAAATTAATTAATCTATTATATTCTAAATATTATTATATTAATCTTATTTAATTTAACTTTTCTATCTAATAAACTTTTTAATAATTTAATTTAATTTAATTTAATTCTCTTCTACTTAATATTACTAATTAAAATAGATATTAAACTTAAAGAGTTACTTTAGTTTAAATTAATTTAATTTAATATATTATCTATTAGAACTTACTGTATAAACTATATTTAGTCTTTATTAGTATATAGTAACTTTATAATTAGCTATTATAATTTTCTTTAAACAATCTATAGTAGTATTAGATTAACTAACCTACTGTATTCCAGACGCTATCTTATTAACCTTATTCAATTTAACTTTTCACTCTGATAAACTTTTCGATAATTCGATTCGATTCCATTCTCTTCCGCCCGCCCGATACTAATCAGCACTGGAGGAACGTTCATATAGTCCTCCATAAGCGCATAGAAGGTCGGGATCTGCATACCTTCTTATTAGCTGGCTGCCAGATATAGTAACAGCCCTAGCAGGTATAACTACTGGGCCTGTATAAGAGAGAGCTGTTGGAACCGCTGCATCGTGCAGCGCAACGCGCTTAGTCAGAACGAGGTCGGTCTGCCACAAATGCGCCTCTCTTCCCAGATTGGAAGAGCATTAGGCTCAAAGGAGAAGCGTACAGCAATTTGCATAATTATCCCCTCCGGAAGCACCGGAGTTGCACAACTTAACTGAATATAACTACACAATTTTTGCCCTATCCAATGTGTGAAATCCAACAATTAAGAGTCTCAGAGTCGTCCTTCTTTAAGGCGACTGTAACTATAATAACGAGCGCCGAACCGGCAATACCAAGCGCATTCAATATAATTGAATAGCGAACAGACATTGCGAGAATCGCTCAAAATGCCCAAGCTCCTCAACGAGCCAAGCGATTGGGATGGCTTCGAACAAGCGGCTATAATGCATGCAGGCAGTGAACGGGTCCTGCATCTCATGCAACTCAAGGACCCGAGTGAATTTCACATCATACGGCATGAGGAGCCTATGGTCCCGAGATATTCACAATACAAGGCGAAAATCCAAGTCGCAGATAGTAACAGAAGACCGAGCTTCGTTCGGGGAGAATTACCCGCGAACTCATTCAACGAGCTTCTCGATGAAGATAAGGAGGCCTATAAGGTTGATCAAACCTCCTATCGAACTTTGATCTCTCAATTCAATAGAGAGGCAGACGGAATACGTAATATGTTCAACTGGATGAACGAAAACATAGCCACGCATTATACTGAAACCTGTGCCCCATCGCTTGTTCATATCGAGGAGAATGATAACATTTGCCTCTTCTTTAAGAATTTAAAAGACGCATGTGGCATAAACGAAGCTGATAGAAGGAAACGAGCACGGGAAGAGTATTCCGCCTCTCTAAAGCAGGCCGAGAAGCCTAAACAAGACTGGCAGGCCTGGATCAATAATTGGGAGAAAGCAATGAGGATGGCAAGGCTCAGAAAGGTCCCTGATGCACTGAGCTCTCCTGAGTGGTTCAGCGACCTAGAAGAGTACCTGGGTCCGAGGTTCGAATCACTCATACGAACTGTGAAAGGCCAGAACCAATCCAAGATAGATGACGGCACATATGAGCCGGCGACCTTTATCAAATCCTTCAGAGATGAACTAAGGACCTTCAAAAGAAGCTCAACCAAGGAACCCAGGGCTCGCGTAGCTAAGGGCAACTTTGGACCAACGTTCCAAGGAGAAAACCCACCAGACGAGCAGCGAAAGCGCCAAACGGAAGGGGAAATCACTGGACACAAGGATAAGCAGCAAAAGAAAGCCGGAGATAACAAGCCTGACTGTATCCTCTGTGGCAAGAAACACAAGGGAGCAAATACAAAAGACTGCTGGCTGCTGTTCCCAGAAAACATGCCTCCAAGCCTCAATAAAGGAAGACCAAGATCTGACAGGTGGATAAAACGCTTGGAAGAGGTCCCCGAGGCTCGGAAGCTATATAACAAGCTCGTTGAAGGAGGAGGAGAACAAAACTGACAACTAGCTAATCAAAACCGCGTGTCAAGCATCATGGTTGCCTTTCTCGTTGAGAATGATGGTTATCCATTGAGACACTCGGCTCTTCTCGACTCAGGAACCACATTGCATTTATTCAATAACAAAAGGAGATTCAGGAATTTCGACTGGGTTGCCGAAAACGAGGAGGTTTTCGCGGGTTCCGCGAGCCTTCCAATTTTAGGATATGGCGAAGTGATCTTACGAGTGCGAAACGAAGGGAACGAGCTGCGTTATTTACATCTCAAAAGAGTGGCCTACTGCCCAGTAATTGGTGCCAACCTGGTATCACTCATGAGATTGCGGCAACAAGGTTATTGGTGGGATCAAAAGAACTACAAGGATTTGATCAAACACATCAGCGGAACAACACTCTGCAAGCTGGAGCATCATTATGACCAGTATGTTATCGAATACAACATCGATGAACCACTACGAACTGCGTTCGCCCTGTTTCGACCTCGATTCACAACTTGGAGGAAGGGACCTAACAGGGGCGATGCAATCCGTTGGCACCGGCGCCTAGGACACCCGGGGCCAAGATCACTTGAACACTTAGTGACCTCAACGAACGGGGCACGAATAATTGGCCCAATAACGGCTGAATGCGATGTGTGTGGCCTAGCAAAGATGAAGCGTCAAGAGAGCCGCGAACCGCGAGAAAGAAGCTCGAATCCAGGAGAGCGCTTATCAATTGACTTCCATGACTTCCAAGAAGGGATTGGAGGCTACAATTCATGCGCAATCATAACAGATAGGAATTCTGACTTTATCTGGGACTATTACTTCGAGGACCGGAAGGACCAAAGCATCCTTCAAATGCTAACGCATCTTATCAAGATGCTTGAAACCAGATATGAAATAACTGCCAGATACTTAGAAACAGATAACGAGCTTCGAAAGAGCTCTCTCATCCGCGTTTTCCTACATAACAAAGCGATTAAAGTAGAGGAGTGTGCCCCTCGCACCCAACAACAGAACGGCTCTGGTGAGCGTTCTGGGGGGGTGGTGAAAGAGAAAGCAAGGCTATTAGCGATTGATAGCAACTTGCCCAAGCAGCTGTGGCCCGAATTGGTGAGAACGGCTGTGTATTTGCTGAATCGAACCCCGAAGGTAAAGCTTGGCTGGAAAACACCATATCAGAGCTTCTTTTCAGCAATACCAACCGCGAACCAGGAGGCCAAGACTCAACCAAGGGTTTCCCACTTGAAAACAATTGGCTGCAAGGCGTTCGTGATGAACAAGACAGCCCAATTGAAGACACAACGACTTAAGTCACGGCTAGACCCAAAGGCTTGGATAGGTTATCTAGTCGGATACAACTCTCAGAATATCTTTCGAGTTTGGAACCCAGTTACTAACACTGTTTATGTTACTAGGGACGTTATCTTCAATGAAAAAGAATCATTCGACCCAAACGAGGCTCGAATGCGTGAAACCATTGGGGAGCAAACCCTAGAGGAAATACAAGAGAGGCTCCAGTCAATGCTGCAATCTCAACAGATTGATCAGGTGATGGAGCCAACTCAACAAGAAGACGAGCTCGAGACAGAAGAAACGCACCTCGAACAACCAATTGACGACCTAGATACTGGCGAGGAACCGCAGGAAGAGGAAGGGCATACCGAAGATAATAAATACCTGACGTATCGCTTTGCACCTCTCCTGACGCCGCCCAAGAGCCCGGCTGCAACCCTCCTGATAAATTCAATTGAATCAGGAGGCCAGCCACAACGCCTTGAACCCTCTAGTAAACCGTCAATTGAACTCAATCAAGCCTTTTACGCTGCGACCCTGACTGTCCCCTTGGCGAAGAGCCAAAACGAGGTTCAAACCAAGGCCACGCGTAACAGGTGTGGACGTGGAAAGTCAAAACCAAAGATCGAGGCTCAAACCTCTCATAAGCCTCTCGTGACCCAAGGCAGAGCGTATCATAGAAGGCAGCTGCCAGCTGCCCCTGATACGCCAAGAGACCTGCAAGGGCACAAGTTCGAGAGAGAGTTCAAGCAAGCTGAAATCGATCATTTGGAGAGCCACAGGAAAATGAACACTTGGATTGAAATTTCGAGGTTCGATTCACGCGTCCGAGACTCGCAAATACTGGACTGTATGTGGAGATACACTTACAAGTTCAATAAGCATGGGTATCTTCGAAAATGCAAGGCGAGGCTCGTTGTTCGAGGAGATCAACAGCAGAAGGCCACCAACGAAGAAACCTATGCTGCAACCTTAGCAGGCAAGTCATTCAGAACACTCCTAGCCATCGCTGCAAGATTCGATCTTGAGATACTACAGTTTGACGCTGTAAACGCGTTTGTAAACGCTAATCTGCCAGGTGATGTGTTCATGCGAATGCCACCCGGTCATAGGAAGCGCGATAAGGAGTCACGCATCTTGTTACTCAAGAAGGCACTGTATGGTTTACGGATCGCGCCTCTTTTGTGGCAAATGGAACTCGGATCAACGCTACGAGACCTGAACTTCAAGCCAATTCCCCATGAGCCATGCTGCTACACTAAGTCAGGAATTCTCTTATTCTTCTATGTGGATGACATCGTTATCGCATACAGGAAGGGCAACGAGGCTGCCGCAAAGGCTGCAATGGAAGCCCTAAAGCAGAGATACACCTTGACAGGTGGAAACGAGCTTCAATGGTTCCTTGGGATGGAGGTTATCCGAGACCGCAGCTCGTTACGCTTGTGGATAACTCAAACCATGTATCTGGAGAAGATCTATGGCTTGCGCACCTCGGATAGCAAGAACGCAACGCCTATGGGTAAAATTGAACTCCTTCCAAACAACGCAACTGCAACCCAGAAGACCGCCAATTGGTATAAGCGCGTGGTCGGGTCAATACTGTATGCTGCAGTGATAACGAGACCAGATGTGGCGTTTGCAATCTCTCGGCTAGCCAGATTCATGGTCAATCCTAGCCCACAACATTGCGAAGCAGCCAACCGAGTCTTGAATTACCTGAACGCCACTCGTTACCTGGCTCTGCAGTTCGGAGGAGGAAACGAGTACGAGATTCACAGTGACGCCTCGTTTGCCGATAACGCGTTGGATCGTAAGAGTTCGCAAGCCTATGCAATGAAGCTATTTGGCAGCCTTATTGGGTGGCGGGCCAACAAGCAAGATACGGTCACAACGTCAACTACGGAAGCCGAGTTGCTGTCACTGGCACAGGCAGCCAAGGAAGGGTTATTCCAGCAGAGACTAATCTCAGAGCTCGGGATCGAGCTTGAGAAACCTAATTTGCACCTCGTCTGCGATAACCAACAGACGATCGGCATTCTCCAACGGCCTCTCGAGAAATTGAAAACGAAGTTGAAACATGTGGACATCCATAACCATTGGTTGAGAGAACACGTTCAGAACAAAACCATACGCGTTTCCTACGAACGAAGCGCGAAATTGATTGCTGACGGTCTCACCAAACCTCTCCAAGGAGCCCAATTCCAAGAAAGCTGCAGGCAACTTGGGTTGGTCAAGATCGAAGAGAGGATCCACGAGAAAAGGAGAGATGAACTCAAGGAAACTCCAATGGAAGATATCCTCATGGAACTACGATAACGAGAGGCATTTCACACATTCGAACGTTGGAAGCGGCAAGACAAAACAAACTTCAATTCAGGCCCATTGGGCCACCGGTATCAGGAGGGAGAGAACTCAACCTCAGGGCCGAAAGGCCCATACGCAAACTAATAAAAGAGAAATTCCTCTCCAAGGGCCGGAAGGCCCGCCGAAACAACCAAACCACCCTCGTTCAAAGGAGACGAGAGTCTCCAGAGGAGGGAAAAGTGCCAGCATGGCACCCCCGCAAAACCACCTTGGCCGCAACGCGGCGCTTCTCTTCCTCCTTGCGGCGCTTGGGCCGCGACTAACTTCAATGTTAATATGCGAGCTTCAAAACCAAGGAACGAGGATACTTACAGGGTCGTCGGCCGGGAGGGCCAGCCGCTTGGTCTCTTGGACATAGTCCAAGAAGAAGAGTGCCATTGGGATGGCACCCTTGGGGCTACAAACACCAACATTAGCTGTGAAACGAGCATCAAACAAAGGAAAGGAAACTCACATTGGCTTGCAGGAGCCACCCAACTTGCACCGCTCGTAGCGGCCAGGAAGGGGGCTCCCGTCCTCGTCAAGGCGGTCCCAACACCGCCCGCAAGAAAGGCCCGCGAGGGCCGAGTTCAAACACCCCTCACAGGGGACCGCCCGCGGTCCCGGGGCACTGGAAAACAGTTAAACGAAGCTCGAAAAAGCAGGTAAAGGAGTGAACTTACGATTGGATGGCGAGGCGCTCAGCCTCGCGCTCCTCCTCTTCTTGGAGGCGGCGCGCGCGAGTCTCCTCGCGCTTCTTCTTGATCTCCTCCTGCTGGGCCTTCTTGGCAGCCCTGGCAGCGGCAGAGGCACGAGTCTCGCTAACGCTGGATTAGCAACTGGAAACACCAATCCCACACTCGAAACACTTACGCGGAGGGGGAGGCGGCACCAGGCATGGTGAATTTGATTTGATCTATCACAATTGTCAGCCACCACCCAAGACCACCAAAGGAAATGAAGAAACGAGGATGAGAATGCACTTACGACGTGCGAGAGAGAGAGAGAGAGTTTGTAAAATTGATTCCTATTGCGATGTTAGCCAACTGCCAAACACCAAAGGAATCGCGATGCGAAAATCGCACCAAATGAACACTCACAAATTCACGAGCGGCTGAGGAAAGAAGGAAGAAGAGAAGCCTCCTACGAGTTCGCAACGCGAGTATTTATTCGAGGGCCGTTTTGCGCTTTTCCCCATGCGGATTGCATTGAGGGCTGCGTTGAATAGGAGTTCTCACCTTGTGGTTCACTTTCATGATCATGACCCTATTGACTACACACGACAATAGGAAGTTCAATTGAACGCACCATTTAACCAGGCAACGCAATTGCGCAAAGATGAAACGCGCTTCAAAAGGCATAAACGACGAGATAACCTCGTGAGAGCGATGTGATTCACTGCTCAACACGGTGATTCACAGCAGTATTTATATATGCACAACCACAAAGACAATGACGGGAACAATGAATCCGATTATTGTCTCAATGGCACGAGCCTCGTCTATTTAAACCCGACCTCGAATAATTCATTTCAACTTTCTATTCAAACCAACGACTGAAATCAACCTAGCATCATGGTGGGTTGGTTGGAGCTGCAGTTGCAGGCCAAAAGGTCTGCACCTGGGGGGGGTGTGTTGGAACCGCTGCATCGTGCAGCGCAACGCGCTTAGTCAGAACGAGGTCGGTCTGCCACAAATGCGCCTCTCTTCCCAGATTGGAAGAGCATTAGGCTCAAAGGAGAAGCGTACAGCAATTTGCATAATTATCCCCTCCGGAAGCACCGGAGTTGCACAACTTAACTGAATATAACTACACAATTTTTGCCCTATCCAATGTGTGAAATCCAACAAGAGCGGCTTTATTACCACAAGTAAACCTATAACAGATCGCAGGCTTAAATAATTAATATCTGAAAAGAGATCCTGATAGTTATTATTAATAATAATTATTATATATATAAGGACCCGGTTACTTATAATAACCAGACCCTGGCTATAGGGAATAATAATATCAGAGGTATTTATTATTATAGTTATAAGAAGAGATCTAGTTACTAGTAATTAGTAATAATAAGCTTAGAGAGATATTATAGTTAATTATAAATAATAAGTATCCCCCTTTAGAGCCTATAGCTAAGTTATATACTTAGTAAGCCCTTCTTAGAGTTTTTAGAGATACTATTACCTTACCTTAGCTTATATAAATAAAAAAGTAAAAAAAATAGAGTTAAAGGTTAGATATAGATTAAAACTTAGTTAAAAATAAATTATATAGAGCTAGTTATATATAGCCTGATCTTAGGATATCCCTTATATATAGCAAAAACCCCTAAAAAAATCTATTAGAACTATATATAGTAACTTAGATTATAATAATAATTAAGTATTAGAGAAATATTATTATAGTTCTCTATAAGTATATTAATAATTAGATCTATCTTTATATTATTACTAGCTATAAGAAGATAGAGTAATAGTTCTAGTAGATATAACTACTAGACTTATATAAGAGAGAGTAGTTTTATTATTATAAGTAAATCTATAATAAATTATAAATTTAAATAATTAATATCTAAAAAGAGATTCTAATAGTTCTTATTAATAATAACTATTATATATATAAGAATCTAATTATTTATAATAATCAGGCTCTAGCTATAGAGGATAATAATATTAGAGATATTTATTATTATTATAAGGAGAGATAGTTAGTAATAGTAATAATAAGCTTAGAGAGATATTATAGTTAATTATAGATAATAAGTATTCTCTTTTAGAGCTTATAGCTAAATTATATATTTAGTAAGCTTTTTTTAGAGTTTTTAGAGAAGCTATTATCTTATCTTAGCTTATATAAATAAAAAAATAAAAAAAATAGAATTAAAGATTAAATATAGATTAAAACTTAATTAAAAATAAATTATATAGATCTAATTATATATAGCCTAATCTTAGAATATTCTTTATATATAGTAAAAATCTTTAAAAAAAATATATATATATATAATTTTAAAATAATTTTATTTATAATTAAAAAAATATTAAAAGAATATTAATTTTTTTTCTTCTATATAATTCTTTTTAATAATAAAAAAATAAATAGTTATATTTAAAGAAATTATATTTTAAAATTATATAAGAGAGAGAGAAAAAGATTATAGAATATAGAGAGATAGTTCTAGACTTTTATTATATTGCTATACTACTCTATATCATGATCTGACTGGTTATAGCTATATAGCACCTATGATAACCTTTACAACCTGTGCAGGCATGCTAAGGAAAGGAGAGTGGCCGGACTGAAGCCTTACAACCTTATGATACTGCCCAATTTTCGCAAAGGCTTCCTGGTATAAAGGATCCACAGCCTTATCTTCCTCACAAAGAATATAGATCTTCGTAATCAAGATATCCGAGGTGATAAATTGGGGGAAATGGCAAAAGCTTGCGCGACTCTGGGCTTTGGACAGATTCTCCCATGCTGCGTCTTGTCCTTCCTGGTTGAGGTCACTATAAAAGAGGCGTTTGGCAGGCTCCTGGAGATGGAGAATCTCTTGCTGTAGCCATTCGTCAGCCTTGAAAATACTCGTCATTGGTGGTACAACAGCAACAAACGCACCTCCAGCACATGATAGGGCATGATAGGAGGCTCTGAATCATCTCCCATGATGCTTTTCCCCCGAACTGGATACGAAAACCCGGCTATTGTTACCATCGCTTTGATACCACCACTCAACCCTTTAGCCGCCCGCTCCTCGATGGTTTGGCCCTCTACAGCGAGGGTTGCAGGCAAACTGCCGTAGCTGTGACTGACAACGACGCATTCTCTACCATTATCTAGGAATGGTAAGATATTGCTGTGGATGATTCGGACATCGTCAAGGGCCGTGGTGCCAACAAGCTGCTTAGCGTCCGTGGCTTCACCGCAAACAGCAAGAGGCGGCGTAAGAACAGTGTAACCTTGCTTTCGAAGCCCCTCTGCTAGAGCGTTCCAGCTTGATGGGCGATGAAAAGCGCCAGGTACAAGGACGATAACAGGCTTACTAGGTGGCATTTTGCTGTTCAGATATCAGCACCGGATCAATTTGGAAGATAAACGATATCACAGCCTTCATGCTGAGGGGATGGGCAAGGTTCTTATATAGACGTCAACCAAGAGTCCAGCCCGCATTCAAGTCTTGTGTCTCAAAGTTAGCTCCACAGAGAGATATCTTTGCCTGTCGAGTCTCTAACACGCTAAGACCCAGAAGTCAGTAAGTATATGACCAAAAGTAGGTGTGTATAGCACATACTGCACCGATATGGCTCGATACTCGAAGTCAAGTTCCACAGATGGATCTTGGTGTCACACAACCTGGTCCCATAAATCACAAAACCCACCAACCTTTGTCGGATAAACCGCTCAGTTAGGCAAGAAGTAAGCACTAATATACTGGTTGATTGGCCCAGTGCTTCGCTTACATCATCTTCGGCCCTCGCGGCGCGGCAGCTCGGCTCGCAACATGGCGTGCCTTTGTGCAATGTTTGAGGCGAACCCCTTCGAATATTCTCCCATCACTACCATGAAGCCCACGATTCTATGGGCTAAAGATGTGTCCAGACCTAACGAAACCATACCCAGAATTGTTCATTCGCACCGAGGCCACGTACCCTTACCTTCCTTGCACTAGGCATCCACAGGCTATTTCTTCCATCGGCGGCCGGCTCCAAAAGCCGATCTAGCACACTCCTGTCTCGTCAATAGTGCGTGGAAGAGATGCCCAGCAAAAGCTCTCGCTCTAGAAAACATCGATTCGTGAACCGTAACCGCAGCGGCTGTTCAACGTGCAAGGAACGGCACGTCCGCTGCGACGAAGCGCGTCCCGTGTGGTAAGCGCCTTTTTCCATGACGCCTACCGCCTTCCTGTCAGATATATTATACGGGCAGGAGACACTGAACCATATTTATAAAACGAGATCAGTGTTCTCTAGCTAACCTCAACCGTAACAAGCGCGAACTGTATCAACTTAGGACGGAAATGTAGCTATCTAGCACCGGCGCTCCCACTTTGGGACAGGAGACGCCTGAACTCGACCCTGCCAGGCGTACATATCCCTTGGCAAGTCTCAGAGTGCCCTGTAGATCCTTTCAACTCTCTACCAATAGAAATGCCTTATAAGTCACGAGAGCTTCTCCACCACTGTGAGTGTGGTTTCTATAATCAGTCAGTGGCCAAGGTAGCTGACCACGGGAACAAAGACGTCTCCGTTTGTGGGGGCACCAATGATTTGCGTGCAGAGCCGAATACTCAAAGCCTAAAAATCCAAGATCCAACAGAGCTCCGACTCTCTTTGCTAATATCAGCCTTGCACTACTCGTGGAAGACGAAAGAAAGCTGGTCCTTCCAGCCCACCTATCTCTTCCACAAGATAGAGTGTATTGGCCTGGCAAACGCCCACCTCAAAAGCCTCAAAACAACCAACATAGCTGTGACGGTGCGTCTGATATCCACTCTTTGCATTTTCGATGTAAGTTTAGCATTAATACCTACATCCCCTCCGTGACAGAAATTACTGCTTACACCATCGCGCGAAGAGCAGCTTCGGCAACTTGGATGCCGCAAGGGCTCATTTCGATGGCCTGATGGCAGTCCTAGACCTCATAGAAGCGCAATATGGCAGTTTCAGCGTACGACAAGCTGATCATCATGATCTCATTGCTCGATACATTGCATTGTAAGTTTTACGTACATGTGCGATGCAATAGGTCCCTAACCTTTCGTTTATTGACTTTTCCACAACTAGGGCGCACGAATTTGTATACACAGCAACTGGCTATCTGCACCAACGAGTTGCGAAATTGACACAACTTATGGGCTCTGGTCCCAGTAGTAAGCCCAAGGATACAGGTATTCGCTTAGACGGTCTGAGGTTGATCCCTTATTTTACCGGTGACCCAAGACACGCGAAAAACACACAAGAGCAGGTCAATCTCTCTTATGATCTTGTGCCGCTCAAGGTACTGACGCCCCTGGCCCGGGAGAGGTACTGCAGTCGGCTCTGCTATTTTATCGACGAATTTCTCTACGGAGACGACCCTCCCAGCCTGCCCGCTGACTGCCTCACTAGCATCAAACAATCCGTGTTGGAGGCTACCAAATCGGAATTGTGGGCTACTTATAACCTGGGCACAAGGTCACTCGGCAGTTTTCTCTGGTCAAGTATTGCGCCCGCCGGCTCTATGTACGTCAATAATGTTGAAGCCGATTTGCCCGCAAACGACTGTCATGTGTACAGTGAGCTCTATCTCCGGTTGACAAGGGACATTGACAGCACAGAGGGTATAATGAGGGCTGGGACAGAGAGTCATAAGATATGGCTCTGGAAGGTCTTCACGGGAGCATATACTATCGCTAAGACGCAGCTAGCAGCCGAAGATGTTAGTGGTCGAGCAGAAGATGATAGTAGCCCCTTTCAGATGTTGCGTCTTTGGTTCGGCCAGCGCATCCTAAGCTGGAGTCGAAGAGCGCATGTTGTAGATTGGAAAGACGCGAGGGAGGCATTGTCGGCTGTCAGCTGGCCGGAGGATTCTGCTGGAGCGGGACTTTCTGAAAAGCTCTGGCAGGAGGCTGTCTGGGGCAATACGAACAAACAACGTTTTAACATTGAGGCTCTTCTCGTCCGCTAATGTCAAACATAGCGATACGGGTATACTAAGTAGTTTAAAGAATAGCCTAGGTCTACTATGATTTATTTACTACTATTATTCATCCTAGAATATACCTCTCGAAGGAACATCCTAACAAATATTAGTGCAAGCTCTATATATCCCCAATGTCCTCCACCAGTGAAGTCTTTGCTAATTCAAGATCTATAGTTATGCGCTAAAATTGCACGCAAAAATACATCAGTTTCTTTTTGCTTATCCAACCTCTTTCAGACAGCTACATCAATGGTACAGTTTTGAAGAGTGGCCCCATCGCTCAGTCAAGCTGTAGGTACCATTGACTGCACATGTTTGGGGACCAACGGGCTCACAGAATGAGGCAAGCGTAGCCAAAGTTTTCTCCTAAAGCACCAAAAAAAATTAGAGATACTTATAACGAATGGATTTGTTATGACTTACTGCCAAAGTCAGACTCCAAAGGTTCTTATACGAACTACCCATCTTCTTTCTCAAGTCTAACGAGAGAGATGTGCTGAGGCCAACAGAGCCGGAAATGGCATTTGAGTACTTTTTGCAAGCATTGCATGTCAAAGCTGTGTGGATGATATCAACTTCCATACTTGGAGGGTACATCGGAGACTAGGAGAGCTTACACGAGATAGCCTGCAATGCCGCCGAGAGTTTGGGTAAAGCAGCCGACAGCTGAGCTGCAAATCCAGTCTCTGCAAGTCGAATTAAACCATTAGTCTCGGTAAACCACACTGTTCATTCGTTTGTTTGCACTCACCAAGAGCAGTCAACTCTAGCCCCACGGAAGCTGTCAAGGCTGCAGACGCTCCTGCCTCAATAGAGGCATCAGCCTCCAACGGCGATGGGCTCATCTGCACGTCCCATCCTGTTGACGTGGTTTTGTCCTCGGCCAAGAAGTCAAGCGTGGATTTTGAAGCAGGAATAGAAGCTGTACCACCCATAGTAAGCTTGACGGCTCCTTTGATAGCAGAGATCCCGGCATCAAGCGAGATGGCGACCGTAGGACCAATAGTGAGAATGCCAGGAATAGAAACACCTCCTGGGGACAGCTTAAGAAGAGACAAACTCTTCTGAACGAGTGCATCAGTGAGATCACCTTTCAAGCCAAGCTGAATAATGGTCGTGACATCTATTCCTTCTGTGTTTAACTCAATGACAGCCTCTTTGAGTTTGAAAAACTTGACACGGAATCTTCCCTCGATGTTAAACGTGCCAGAGGTTGAACAGTTAGAACACGTGCCCGAAATGGTGAGCCCATCATCTACGGGGAAACTGAGGCTCTTTCCGGAGAGATCGTGCTCGAAAGGGATCGAAACATCAGGGTTGTACTCCCCCTTCAGGGCATCTCCAATGTCGCTGAAGACATCGCCGATGGAGTCAAAGAGTCCGCGCCTAACAGTGGTCCTTTGAGCCTGAGCGCTTTGTACAGCAGACTTGCCAATGTGGAGCTCAAAGGTGTGAAGAGCATCTTTCCAGCTGATCGATTTTCCACGGAGCATTGCAGTGTTTGTCGGATCGTCGAAGCCAATATCGTTGATCTGGTATAGAATGCGGTCCTCGTTCCAACCACAGTCTCCGGCGCCAACCATCAGCACAAATTGACGCTCCTCATCCTGCTTGACCCATTTCCAGATGTCCGCAGCGTCATCAAAGTCCAACTTCTCCGAGAATCGAACAGTCACCTGCCCTGTCCCATTTACTCCTGTGCTGCCGTTACCATTGGGGCAATCCATCGATTCGACCAGATCACTCCAGTACTCCGTATCAACAAGACCCTCCTTTGCGCCGGACATGTCTACCTTGAGCTCAGTGACCGTACCATCGGATCCAGCCCAGTAAAGGTAGTCTTCGCTGAGAACCTCGAAGGCGTTCATGCCATCTCGTGCTGACTTGCGGCCGCGGCTCGGTCGGAGGGGCTTTAGGACGATGGACTCGGTAGCGCTTCGGATGACAGGGCCAGTGTTGTCGCCGCTGAGGGATACTAATTCATGTGCCAGCTTGTGTGAATGGCTACCATGAGCACGATGGTGGAGGGGTTTCGCGGTCGCAAAGCTCCTGAGGAGTAGAACAATGCATATTAAACTTGTAACGCGGGCCATGGTATCGACTGATGGAGGGTACTGTATATTCAAAAGGAGTGTACTAAGGAATGCCGCAATGAATTGAGAGAGGGTGGTAACGAGGATCAGATAACTATCCAGTAGTTTGAAATCATTGAGTTCTTTACAAAAGAGTGGCAGTGGTAGGTTGGTCTACCTCGCTGGGTGCTCCAATTGGATGCCAAGCAGTCATCGTCATTGAAACGAATGGGCGATACTGTATATTAAATACACAGAAGACAAATCAGGCACCTTCAGACAGCCTTATCGAACGTGGTTCTTCCTTGCCTTCCTGATGGAGGCGGCTCCCAAGGATGGCTCGAACGTCCCAATCATGGCGTTACTTTGATTCCTTTGCTAGAGTGCAGCCATGGTCTGCCTCACGGCGACATCCTTGCAAACCCCTAGGCTAACACGCATTTAGAAGGTGTTGTCACAATAGCGCACCGAATAAGAAGTTGACAATGCTTTCTGGCAGCCTGATTGGCCGTCCATGGGTTTGAAACCCCCTTTAATTCAGCCACTGTGCCCGGCAGTTCTCAGCTTCTGAAAGAAGTATTCCAGAAGAAAAACACCACACGGATGTGCCGTCGTGATGCGTAATGATATGCACCACCCTTGGCGATTAAAGTGGGATTCGGGATGCTGAAACCGGCTGCAGTGGAGGTTGGGGGCATGGTGCCCTTAAAAAAGACTACGTATTGCTACCACTGTGGTAACCCGCCCTAAAACAACTCCATGATTAATTAAGAAAGGGGGCTGACGGTGGTCAACGCTCACATCGTTCAAGTTGGTCGCTGATAAGCCTGGGATAGAATGTGACCATCCAAAATGCCTTTCACCTTCCGAGCAACTAGATAGTGGCTACACATTGTCTGGTTTAGAGTAACATATGTTCAGATAAAGAAAGTCAGTGGTCAAGAAAGCTCGGCTATGGATGGTATCGTATCAATCACTTTATGATCCATGGCGGATTGAATGATGCACAGCCGTGTTATTGGGTATTCTCGACTGAATTCAGCCAAAGAAACACCCAAAGAGGAGACAGCGGGTTGAGCGATTTTGCGTTGTTGGCTTGTGTAGCGTGAGATCAAACCGCCACCTCCTTGACCATATGGGATAAAAATATTGGGTTATCTTTGCCACATGGCTGACAACACATTTACTATCACGTTTGCCTGCGATGAGATTCAAAGTAAGGACCAAAATCTCCCTCAATAGCAAAATTCGTGAAACAAAGAGACATTAAAGCTTGGAACAACTCTACAATTCAAAGATGATAGTACCTGAATGTGGTCTTCCTACTTGAAATAGCATAACTTTAGTGTACTCTTCTTGTTGTTTGCGTTGTGATTTGCCTACACATCTACCGTGAGTCTAGTGTGCCAACTAGATCCTCCCAGAATTGAAAGTCCAGGGGTTCAGGGAAGTTGCGTGTGGGCCCAAACCAGCTATCTAGCCAAGTCTCTCCTTGATCAACCCCGTTGCCTGTATGCTCGATACCAGGAAGGCTGTTCTGAGCAACAGTGGGAAGCCCCATCTGAGTTCTCGCACTCGCCATACCTAGATGTGTGCCTCCCATTTCCCCTGAACTAGGTCCCATGAGAGTTGATGATTGAGGGAATGGCCCCGTACGCTGAAAGGTTGGAAACTCTTCGCTTGATCTCCCCACTGGCTCCACCTGTTGGTGATTTAGATTATGAGGTTGGCCTTCTCGGCTCGTTTTCCTCGCGGTCGCGATACACAGCTCTATGACTTTCACCTCAGCTAGGGCAAATTGTTTTACCCATATATCTGCCCGTTGTTTCTCGCAGTAGGCAGCCAGATCCTCCAAGATACCGCGCGTTCTAAGCGAGTGTGGATCTCGCACAGCAATGACGCCTAGAACCAACGCACTATTGAAGAGGTTGTGCATCGCTCCTCCAGCTTTTAGACGATCGGCCATTGATGTTGGGCGGAATGTTAACTTGAGGCGCAGATCGGCGCAGGCAGATGAGATACAGGCGTCGCGAGAATACTGGAAGCGACCCGTGATGGATTCGAGAAGGACATAGCTGCGGTGAAGGGTGACTCGAGCGAAGTGATATAAGGAGTGAAGATACATTCGCTGCCACAAGAGAAATGGATGCGTATCGTCGAGGGAAGTGTCAGTTTGCTCAATACGAAAGTAAGGGGGCAGGGAGTCAGCCCAATCTAGAAGAACGCGATCTAACTGGAGGACTTTCTCATAAGTGCTATACGATGTTGTCGTGGGCTCAAGGCTGAAACAGTCGTCATGAATGTCGCCCAGAATCGTGGACATGCGCTGTTGATACGAGTAGTATATGGTCCTTGTCGGGTCGCTCAGAGGTTTCTCGATGGCTTCGGCGGCTTCCTCGTTGGACATGTCATCGATCCAGATATTCCGAATCTTCATGAGCATACAGTGCTTGCTGTTGATTGTATATGGGCGCCCGGTTGTTAATGAGAGCGACCGATCTAACGAGAACAAGATGCACCATAGCCGCCTTCTCGTCTCCAGAACTTTGGGTGGGAGACGCCAACTCTCACCGTCGAGATGCATTCCTTGCGCCTGGGCCATCCGGATGGCAAAACTTGATGTGAGCCAACTCTCGGTCTTCCGCCCGAAGAATATAAGATAGCGGCTCACCAGGATCCCTGCTCGAACTAGGTCAGGGCTTTCTCCGGAGATGGTAGGTGCGAGTACAATGGCTTTGCGCGATGCCCAGAAGAACTGCACGGAAGATTCTTCACAAGCCCTCTGGCCGTCTACAGTGGTATTCAACGGGCAGTCTAGCAACTCAGCAAACGCCAGCATCATGAATAAAAGCGCCAGCCATCGCAGATCAACGGCGGTCAAGTCATCATCGCCCCATTTCCGATCCCAAAATGCATCATAACTGACTTGAAACGTCTCCTTATGCACACTGTCATAGACGGGGTTCAGCTCATCAAAGAACCTGTTCACAAGATGATCGACAACTGTCTTTCGCCGCGGAAGACAGCCAACCAGCTCCCATATGTGGGCGTAGGGCTCCTTGCCGCCATGATGGACAAGGTTATCAGGAGGGCGGCCCCGCGAGGCGGTATTTGCATGGATGCCGTTCATGCCTGCAGGGAGTTCGGGGCTCTCGATCTGCACCAGGGAGGCTGCAGATTGGTGGCCGAAGTAGCTGCTCCCATGGTAGGAGGCTGCACCGCGTGAATTCCAGAGGTGGCCGATACGTGGAGAGCTAAAACTCTGGTGAGTCGCTGATGGGGTAGCCGATAGAGGGGGTTGTGATGGTGCTCTGGGAGGACTCAGATGGCTTGTGTAAACACCGGCCGAGGGAGTTTCTGCTGTACTGGACGTCGAAGCCCTGTTGCCAAGCACCCCGTGGTGAGGTTGGCCAGGGCGGCAGAGGTTTGGTATCCTGCGTCGGATACAGGTTGAGCAGGGTGTCTGCCTGTCGCACTAGATAGAGGCAGAATGGCTCAGTATCACTAATCAACCAGCATCAGAAGCATATAGAGGCTGCTCCTGGGACCATGACATCAAATCGCAGGGGAACCAACCTTGCGCCTCAAGCGGCGACATTGCGTGCAGACATTACTGCGTGAATTCCTCGATTGAGACATTGGGGGCGACGTCAACACCTCATGGGCGGTGAGACTCTGATGCTCCATCATAAATCGTCCGCGAGATGCCGGTTCCTGTTATCGCCCAGAGTGGTATTGATGATGGCGAACGTATCAGTTGCAGAGAAGGGAGGGTGAGCGGCGATTGTGGCGGCGACGAGAGCGGAGAAGATGCGCGAGTCGGAGAATCATCGCCGCATGTGACGGGGATCCTTGTCCGCCTTTGGTCCACTCACTCACACACACTTGGGCTTGACTAGAGCTGTATGGGCTTGGGTAGACGTACCATTGGTAGGCATTTCAAGCCCCTCTCCTACAAATTCAATGTTTATGAATGCATCGATGATTACAACTGATGCAGTTTGTGATACGATGTAGGATCGGCTGAGCTAACTCGCCGGCAAGAAGGAATTTCCAGTACGCAAAAATCACATAGTTCACTTATTTAGGCAAATGTTTGTCAGTGGGATACTAGGCTGAAGCTGCATAATTGGGCAAAAATGCTTAGTTCACTGGAGGGAGTAATGTTATGTTTAGTGATGTTTAGAAATTAACGAAGTGTAAATATGTGTCCCGATATTAACCCAACAGGTGAGCTTCCGGGGACCACTTCACAGCGCGTATCGGTAGTCTGGGTGGAAGTCTCCCGTCGCCCCCTTTTCAATGGCTTGGGCCCGTTCCTCCTCCGTCATCGCCTCCCGCTTTCGGTTCTGGTGTCTCAAGTAGAAGTACAGAGAGGTGTGTCCAAGGACAGCAAGCATGACGGCTGCAAGAGAACCGCTCAATCCCATGACATACTTTCCGTTTTGTGTTGTCTTGAATATTTGGCCCACCTATCATCGATGATTAGCTTTTGTGTAATACACATAATGCCCAAAGTAGGTACTCACCACAACGCCTGCCGAGTTTCCAATGGACTGGTTCATTCCTATAGCCATGGCTCGTTTGTAGTACGGTGCGTGACTGTTCAGAAGCCAAGCGCAGTTCAGCCCGACGATCATGTAAACACCCGGAGCAATGAGAAAGGTTGAGAAGTAGAGTACACCACGCTGACTGGTGGGTACACCTAAGTTTACCGCATACCCAATGGCGGTTACGAAGCAGGCTGGGATCATGAAGAAAGCTCTGCGTTGCCAGCGATCAGACATCCATGAAACCACAATGTACGCGCACGAAGCCCAGAAGAAAACGGGGACCGTCAAAAGCTGGGTGGTGACAGTATCGTAGCCAAAAGATTTGATGATCAGCGGCAGAAACGAGGACAGACCAAACGAGCAGATGTCAGCCATGAACTGGCTCCAGCAGCTGATGTAAAGTTTCGGGTCCAACACTGCCCTCTTAACTTCTGCCCAGTCAAAGTCGGGCCGGCCGTTGTATCGAGCATTGATCTCGGCCCGAATTCGCATCATCTGCTTCTCTTCCTTGTTCAGAAATCTGGCATGCTCAAAGTCGTCTGGGAGGAGGAAGAAGATGGCGATAGCAATCACAACACTTGCGCATCCCTCAATGATGAAGAGCCAGCGCCAGCCTTGGAGACCGCCGATACCGTCCATTTTCAGCAGTGCAAAGGCAAACAAGCCACCAAAAGAACCTGACAGCGCTGACGAAACGAACAGATAGGAGATGCGTAGAGCCTGCTCGCGTGGTTGGTAGAAGGTGCTGAGGTAGAGTGCGAGACACGGGAACATGCCGGACTCGAAGAGACCGAGGAGTAGTCGAGAGGCATATAGCTGGCCGACGTTATGCATGAAGCCGGTCCCAATGAGAACAACGGACCAGCAGAACATGAGGAGAGGAATCATGCGGCCTGTAGTTGTTAGTATTGCAATTTCTCTCGGCCGGAGGGGGCGGACGGACTCGGATGAAACTTCTTGAGCACTAGAGAACAGGGGACCTCTGCCGCAACATAGGTGACATAAAACAATGTAACAGCGTCTGGTTCTTCTCATCAGCTTGATTCCAGGGCCGCCCAAAGGGTCTTCCTATACTTGGTGACACAAATACTTACTTCCAAGTTCTCCGTCGCTCATATTAATGTCAGTCTTCATGCCTGCAGAGGCTGCGTTACCAATATTGGCTCGATCAAGATACGCAGTCAGGAAGATGATGGTCATGACGGGCGCGATCCAAATGTCCAGTTTGCGCACCAACCTCCGCTCCACCTTGGGATCGAGAGCAAGCATCTGGCTAGCAGACGCAACGTCGCTTTCGCCGGTAAAGCCTTTTGCGTCTTTCTTTTCCATGATGAAGGGCCTGGAGAGATGCTGAAAAAGTCGAGGCGTTCTTCTGCTGCTCTAGTTGGCAGTACAGAAAAGGGTTATGATGCTGGTATGGTATGGTTGTATCGGGGCAACCGGTCAGCTTTAAGTAGCCATGCCAATGAGTCTGGGGTCTTTGCCGTCTGGGGTAATTTCCATGTGGTAATGATTCGATATGACCCCTGGCTTGTAGAGTTTATGTTGGTGGAGAGAGCTGTCACGGCCGCACATCCATGACATGAGTCGCATCACAGAGTCGTAGCGGCGATAAGATCAGCGGCGAGTCGCCTACTCTATTCGCGCACGCTGGGCGGCGGCGACTAGGCAATATCTGTGATATCTCCATGTCATGTTCTCATGAGTAAGTAAGTAAGTGCGGGTATTTGATAAGGGCGAGTTCCACCACCCTGGGACAAAAGAGGACATCGCCATCGCCGCCAATGGACGGCGACGAGAACGCATATCTCTTAGCGTCGCCGCTCACATGTACTGTGCGCGCGACAGTGTCCGCCGAGACGGTGACACTGGGTCTCAGTCGAGTTGGATCCCTTCTAGGACCTCCTGGGCGTATCGACGGATCTCGGTACAAAAGGGAAACGGCCTCAGTGCCCTGCTTAAAGAAATTGATTTTCCGTGCTGCGGTCGTATTTGATGCTTTTCTCTTCCTTTTCTCTTTTACGGTTTAGAAAGGAGGGAACTCTTGCACGATGAGCGAATCACCGGTAAGCGCATTCGATGTCTCATTTATATGGGTCGATCCATATACTCATTCAGCTATCACAGGCATGGAGTCGCTTTGTGCGCTTCGTTTCTACAGACAACCGAGAGCTTTGCGGAGAGCCCGAGGATCCAAGTGTCGATGGTGAGTTCAATTTCAAGTTGAGGCCTTAATGCTCACCCTGACGACATAATTCAGTTGGCCTGGCCATCGCCGCAAATGAGGAGGTATGGGTCAAGGTCTTGGGTGGTTCATCTGCTCTCTCAAGCGGCCCATGGACTGGAGAGGTTGCAGTTGTCAGAAAGGTGAGATTACCCCCCAGATAATTTTGGTGAAGGTTCTCATTGACCGGTTTACAGCTACTATCACCATTATCCACACAAGAGGTTGGAACAATTCGTTGCATTGGGCTGAATTTCAAAGACCATGCTGTAAGTCCGATGCTTGAGTAATCCTGACGAAATACTGATTCGATTCAGGCCGAGTTGAAATGTCCGCTCCCTAGTGTACCCGAGGTATTTTTCAAGCCTGCGCAGTGCATCAACAACCCCTTTGACCCAGTCGTTCTCCCCTCAAGTGCGCCGGCAGCAATTGATGCAGAAGTTGAGCTAGCTGTGGTAATTGGAAGAGAGTGCAAAAACGTGGACACATCTTCTGCATTGGACTACGTTCTTGGCTATACCATAGCCAATGACATTACAGCTCGGGACGTCCAAGCGAGAGTCTCGCAATGGGGCTATGCGAAAGGATATGACGGCTTTTGCCCACTAGGACCTGTTCTTGTGAGCCCTAAGGCTCCTGGTTTGGATATAGAAAATCTGGACATGAAGACTAAGTTGGATGGTCATGTCCTACAAGACGGAACATCCTCGCAAATGATCTTTTCTGTCGCAGAGATAATTTCATACTTATCAAAGGTAGCAGCCAGCCCTGAAACACATTAAGGCCACTTACCTGTGATGCTAACACGAATACCAGGATACCACATTGCCGGCTGGAACCTTGATTCTGACGGGAACACCATCAGGTATTGGACACAGCTACTCGCCGCCCAGGTACTTGAGGGCAGGATGCCATCAACAAATTAGCATTAGTTCTGGCTGTGGAACTTTAATCAACCCAGTTGTCTCGGATGTAGCTGAACCTAAATTATAGTTAGCCGAGTTCATTGGCAATGCAGAAAAATAAGAACTGACAGATATACTACTGGTAACAGGTAGTCCTTATGAGTTGGTTGAAGTGATAGTGAATTGGTTCATAATAATAGATGAGTATCATCAGCAATCTCTATAGTGAGTCTTAACACAACAGTCCTTGGTAACTCCGCCTGTAATAAATACCTTCGCGGATGTACATACTGAAAAAAAAGGGGAGTAGATATGAGAAGCTATGGTCGGGACTTAGGAGCCACCTACTGTATTCTTACAAGGGCCGATAGCTCAATGCAGCAGGACCTAAGCGTGACTGATACCTCATGATCATCAGTTGAACATCGTGGGTGCATCCCTTCCGGCATAGAAAATGTAGGCTTCTATTTCGTAAACCTCAACTGTTGGTGGGCTATCGGGGTTGGTTTTTCTTTAGGCTTTCACCCTCAAATTCAACAAGACCAAGAGAGGTAATGTGGCCTTATAGTAAGTAGTATATGATTTAATTCCAAGGTCCCGAATCCTTGAGCCAAGATTTGTTGATCACATCCATTTCCGAGTTTAGTCAAACATGTAAGCTGACTTTCAGACGCCGTCGGTCTGGGTTGAGATTTGAACGAGGGGTGGAGCGCCCGCGACCCCTGAACAATCATTCTAAACGAGATTAACGAGGACGATAAGCGAGTTTAAACGACTATTAGCATCGCTTGGGCAGCTTGTTTAGGCTCGTTCATGAAATGCCATCTTTAATTTTCGTATTTACGTGCTTAGATTTAATAATAGCGGGCTTCACCTGTGCAGCAAGTGCATTTTCGAGGCTGAGTGAGATCAAAGCATTTCCTTCGCCATGATGGACTCGTATGTGCATGAAATTCTCATGGGCTAGTTGAGATATAAAGCTATCAATTCAACCATCTAATTCTCTACCTACCAACAACGATCACAGCATCTCATTTTGGCCTCCTCTCTCTTCGATTACGCCTTTAGTTCATTTCACTGTATTTGCTTTCAAAAATGTCTTCTGACGAGATATCCTTCGAGCTGTATAGATATGGTCCATCTCTGGCTGCGGCAATGACTTTTATCGCCCGCTTTCTTCTCGTCACGATTGTTCACGCTTACCAGATGTTACGCACTCGAACATGGTTCATTATCCCATTTGTTATAGGAGGCTGTTGTATGTGCAATATTTCTACCAAGATTGGTTCCCACTAATACGAGCATTACAGGTCAGTGGATTGGATACATTGGGGTATGTTCTTTCAAGTTTACCAACTCGCATAACAAGGACGCTGATCTGATCCTTTCTAGAGGGCCATATCAAGCACAGAGTCTCCGAATTGGACATTGCCGCGCCATTGTCGCTCGTCATGAAGGTGACTGGATTTTGCAAAACGCGATGTTTGGAGTGTCAATAAACCAAGACAGTTCATTGAGGACTGATCAGGAAAAAGCTCAGACAGTCAGGAATGATTTGGACCAGGATGACACCGAAACTCATGCATCCGAAATGGCTAACGGCGCTCTGCATCTTGCTGCGTCGCATGGGAACGCATCGGCTGTGGTGTCGCTACTCGCAAAAGGCGTAAATCCGAACCAAAATCATGCCTTATATGGATATGCTCTGATTGCAGCCATATTCGGTGGGCACGTGGAGATAGTCCGCCATTTCGTCAAACATGGCGCTGACTTGAACGTGCAGCCCCTGGTCGGTGAGCCT
Organism: Clonostachys rosea; assembly: GCA_026958235.1. Taxonomy (NCBI): domain Eukaryota; kingdom Fungi; phylum Ascomycota; class Sordariomycetes; order Hypocreales; family Bionectriaceae; genus Clonostachys; species Clonostachys rosea. The sequence continues at coordinate 3,304,896 of CP110205.1, forward strand.
CCTGTTGTGCTTGCTGCGCAGAGAAATAAGAAAGACATAGTAGACTTGTTGGTGAAGGAGGGCCGTGTTCAGGTGAAGAGCAGCTTTAAAAATGGGTTGACTGCCTTGCTATGGGCTATGAGGCGGGGATGGCTGGATACAGTCCAGACACTTCTTGGACGAGAGGAAATCGACTCAGATTCATTGACAGCATGGGGAGACTCACCGCTTGCAGCAGCGATAAGGTGTCGGCATGATGACATTGCTCGCTTGCTGATAAACCGACTTGATGTTGGCTCTCAACTTCGTTCTGGCTCACAGGGTCAATTATTGGCCGCCGTCAGAAGGGGCTCCTGTGAAATCACGAGCTTACTACTCGACAGGTATAAGCTCGACCCAAATATTCCTCTCAAGGCCGATAAATCTCTTTTAGGTCTTGCTGTATTCTGGCGACAGAGATCTATTGTAAATTTACTTTTAAAGCATAAGGATGTCGATCCAAACTATAGACAACAAGATACACATCATACACCTTTAATGATAGCAATTGATAATGGCGATACCGGAATGGTAGAGCTGCTCATTGCTCACAAGGGCTTGAGCCCAAATCTCATACCCAAGGGGTTCGCGCCGCTAGCAAGAGCTGTTCTGAGGCGACACGATCAAATGGCTCAAAGTATTCTTGGCCGAACTGATATTGATGTCTCTACCAGAGTGCCCCTGACAGGTGCAGCAGGACGTTTACTTAGTATGCTGGGTCTAGCTGCATTGAAAGGTACACATGTGACTCTACGCAGTCTTCTCGATCGTCCTGAAATCGGAGACCCAAACGAGGGAGGGGAAGAAGAGCCCACGCCTTTGTTCACTGCGATATCCCGCGGCAATACTAGTGTGGTCAGAGAGCTCCTCAAGCAACATGACGTGGACCCAAACAGGCCTTCAATGAGCACAGGTCTGGAGATGATGACACCGCTCCAGCACGGAGTTAAGCGTGGCAACAGGAAGATAGTCAAGTTGTTGCTGCGTCGAAACGATTTGGATGTGAATAAAATTGGGGAAAACAATCATACGCCTCTGGAGCTTGCTGTCCTGAAGGAGGAAGCACTCAGACTCATATTTCTCCTGCTTACAAGAACGGACATTGATGTCAATAGAAGATCCGAAATTCGCAGACAAGAATACTTGGTCAAGACTCATCGCATGACTACAGAGCTGAATAAGCTGGCCTACAACTTCAAACCAGTACATGCTAGAGGAGTTGGACTGGGAGGCGGAGAAACGATACTTTTGATCAACGCAAAAAAAGGAAGGGTTGGGTCCGTCATGCAGCTTATGCGAGACAAGCGTATCAATCCGAATATAGGAGATGCACGGGAAAGAACGCCACTTTGGTGGGCGGCTCGGGAGGGTCATACAGGTGGTGGAACAGCTCCTTGAGCTCGGCGACAGAATCAAGCCATCACTTGTTAACGTAAATATTCAGGATGTGGAGGGCTGGTCACCTCTCCTCTGTGCTGTGAATGGAAGCTACAAGCTAATCGTTTCCGCGCTCCTTAAGAGGCCCGAGATCGATTCAAATCTTGCCAATGAGGAGGGTTGGACGCCCTTACATCTGAGCGTGGCCCGAGAAAATGAGGGAATAGTGAAGCGACTGCTGGCACACCTCAAAACGAATGTCTGGACAAAGCTAAAAGTCGGTCGGACGGCACTGGAACTTACTGGTCCTACTCAGAGGAGGATATTCAATGCAGTGAAGGCTCGTGAAAATCGAGACGCTGGGCGACGATGACTTATCCTGAAAAGCAGAGAGTGAACAAAAGCCTTTTGGCAATGCGCTGAAGATTGCCATAGTACAACAGCCGCTGACCAAAGATGAATCGATTGCGCTCACCTACATAGAACTACCATGTTTTGGTATGCTGAACAGAAGGTTGCTTCAAAACCTTATTCACAGATGTAGACACGAGGCTATTCATCTTTCCCCTTCAAATGCACGTAATATTTGATTATATTGAGAAATATGGAGCGTTATACAAGTATGAACTCCAATTCTCAATCTCTCAACTCCAACCGATGTTTTCTTCCCTTGTCGCTTAGTAGACAAGAGTAACGGGCTCCTTGACATATGATTTTAAGCTCGTCTCACCGTTTAGAGACTGGTAGATAGCCTGTACGAAGGCCTTGGCGGCCGCGTCGGCACCGTCAGGGCTCGTATGGGTGTGATCAGAGGGGTAAAAGGCATTGACAGCGGTAGCACCAAGCTTCTTATACATGTTGCTGACTGCCTGGAAATGATCCACATATGTAACAGACTCATCGTTGAGGGCAGTGACGGCTGTCTTTGTGTAGGCTACAAAGCGGCTCGCGCCTCCTTCGAAAGAGCCCGTTTCCCACTGGTTGTTGGGAGTCTGAGAGCTAAGAATCACAGATGCCCCCTTGGCAGTCATGAGCTTCGCCGCCTGGGTCACGTAGTAGACAAACGTGTATACCGTCTTGCCCGTCGAACTCGACGTGCAGGTTTCAGTACCATCACCAGGGCAGTCAGAACGACCATTGTCGTTCTTTTCAGGACTACCACCATCATTGTGTCCAAACTCAATAACAACAATGTCACCTGACTGAACAGTATCAGCCACGGCTTGGAATCTTCCCTCGTCCCAGTACGAACGGGCTGATCGGCCGCCAATGGCGTGGTTGGACACTGTAGTAGTCAAATAATTGCCAATGTAGTTGCCCCAGCCATCAGTTTTTCCAGAATTGGAGCCGCCCTTGGCCATGGTACTGTCTCCGCAGAAATGAACAGTCGGTGCCTGCTTCGATACCCGACCAGATGCAGGGGCAGCCATTGCCTGCAAGGCGCCCAGCGCAAAGATCAGGAAGGAGGAAGAAATCATAGCGAACGAAAGGATAAATTATTACTTCAGAGATGCCTGCTCAATGAAAATGGACTGAAAGTGAACAACAAGCTGCTTACTGCAAACACGGGAGATCTGACGGGAATATATCCTCTACTCAATGACAAGAGGAGATTGTCTTCCACCTTTTGTTGCATTGCCTCGTGTTGGTTTTAATGCTTGAATCAAATTTCGCTTCGCTGCTTCCGCGTTGCCAAGTTGGTTAATTCCGTGTTTCATCCCATGTCAAACACAGTTGTCCCTGAAACACGTCGCATCAAGCCTCAGAACCACCCCCGCGGCTTGGCATCGTCCGACACCAGAAGTCCAGTTTGACAGTGGTTTCTTTTCCGGTCTCTCCTACTCTTGACAGCAATCGCCGGGAACGTCTACCCAACCTTGGAGATCTCATCATGCACTCTTCGCTATTTCGTAGCCGATCACCCCCACTGCAATAAGCAACTAGACTCCATATATCTTCCAAAAAGAAAAAAAGTCATGTGCCAGCAGGCCTACCCGAGCATCACTTCTCCTTGTTAGCTATCCTTCATAAAGTAAGAGAGGGGGGAAAAGAAGAGGGATATTTGAATTACCTTCCCAGCCCCATTCCTCCATTATGCTAAACCAGTGATCTTTGCTTGTCACCAGATATTCCCGGTGCCCAGATGTCATTCGAGGCCCAGTATGCGTTGCAAAAGTAGAGAAATCGAAAAATTCAGACGCCCCTGTCGCATCATCTGAGAGACAACTCTGGCAAAACGTCTCTCCAACACCGCTATCGGATCGTAGCGCTGGTCCCATCTGCGAGTTAATGACTCCGGGGGCGAGTGTGGGAAGTCTTTCAGTCGTTGAGCCGTGAGTAGAATTAAGGCACAAGGCGCACAGGTTTGCGCGGCTTTCGCGTCTTCTCCATACTTCTAAAGTAAGCTCTAGACATCGTTCCACGATTCCAGAGGTCATCTCGCTAGACATTGACTTCCATCGGCTGCGAACCCAGGACTTGTCTTCTGCATCGATAACCTCACAGCCCGCGATCATAAGTGGTAGCACATGGAAGATAAGCGCACGGGATTTAAGAGGCACCGTGGCAACAAGAACAAGGATCTTCTGAGCCATTTCAGAGAAGGATAGATTTCGTGGGAGTTCTGGGACTGCCTGGTACAGCAGAAGAATGGTGGACCATTTGAAAACATTGGCCGTCTGCACCAGATCCGAGGTACTTAAGTTAGGGGACTGGCACCCGAATGGGACCTCTAAGTCGATTGGAGGAACCCAAGCTTCGATAGAGCCCTTCAGCTCCGCGGCATAGGACACCGTTGCAGGGGAGTTTATGGCTTGTCGTGCTCTTCTGACACATCTGACGAGGTCACCCACGCGGCCAATCAAAGGAAATAGTGTCCCTGCACATCCCATCAGAGGATCTATAGGTAGCTCAGAGCTATTTCGGAGGCTTAATTGACTGCAGGAGGCCATAAGTTCAAGGTCGATCTCTTGTGCGTCGGTGCAAGTGATCCGTGTGATGGTGTCTTGGTACATCCAGGTATTGGCCAGAAAACTGAGGCAAATACTACTCTCAGATGCTTGTAACCTTGGAACTGCGGCAAGAGCCCTTTTAACAAGCGGTCTCGCCCTTCTGGTGAACCGGGTGCCGTTGGATGATCGCGGGTAATGCCATGTCTGAGCAAAGGCGAGAACCAGGGTGATGACCAACGCCACTTCAAGACGCATACTACTGCTGTTGCTACCAGTAGCTAGCTCTTGGATGCTATGTTTGAAATGAGTGACGCCTTCAGAAATAAATTTGGACATCTGAAAATATGTCATGGCCGCTATGGCATGATAGAGTGCAGGATGTTCTTGAGCAAGCGGCCAGACAATCTTGCGCCATGGGTTTCCGTTTGCACCTCCATACATGCAAAGCACTTCACATACTCGACGATCATAGATACGAGCAATGTTTTCTGGACTATCGCGAGGGATGTCGATCTCTTGAAATAACCTGAACATGTCAGTGTCATCTGTGATGCCGGGCTCTTCTGGTTCCGCCCTGCTGGAACGAGCATTCAACATTGCGTCCAAGGGGTTGAGGTCCGGTTCTAATTGCTCAGGTGTGCGCTCTAACCATTCAACTATGTTACCGCCCGAAAACTCGTAGGTAATTGGCGAACTTGGGAGCGGATCAAGAGAACATGGTAAAATTGCCGACGCAAGGCATTCTGAGCTATCGCCCATCGAAGAGAAGACGTTCTGACCATTTAAAATGTTGTGAAGAGGAAGAGTTTCGTCAAGGCTTATTGATGTCCCGAAACAGGGTTGAGAAGGGATATCGGCAGCGGGATGATCAGGCATCTCCAAGATTGGAGAGCAGCCACTAAACGGTAAAAAGGGGGCAAAGCTGGCATCCCCGAGATCTGGTCTGGCCCAACCACCCTCACCTAGCTCTTTTGTAGGCAAAGCTTCCTGGATACCGGGGTTCTTTGATCGTTGGACATCCGGGCGGCCAGAAGATGTACTTGGCGCAGGCTCCGTTCTCGGGACATCTGCTTCAGGGAGGCCTGTCATTACCCATAAGCCCGATGCGACGTGGATCGGGTTCAGAAAACCCCAACTTACTGGCCCTATTCGACGAAGCACCCGGGTGTGGGAAGTTTTCCTGTTCAACCCATTTCAGATTTTTGAGATAGCCGCCACAGGTGACGCCTCGCCGACGACACTCGAAACAGACCGGTTTGCCCTCGTCGCATTTCCTTCGTCTTGCCTTGCAATTAACACAGCCTAGCAAATCAACTGTGAGTGTCTATATATACGATAGGATATAAAGAGAGGAACAAACCGTCTCGGCTTTTGGTCGCCTTAGACCTAGTACGGCGGGGCGTTTCCGGCTGCCCCTTGGAAGTACGTGGTAGTAGCTGACGGGGTTGATCCATTCAGCCTGGTCCAGACGGAATAGGGAGAGGCCTTGCGAGAACGAGGTGAACAACGCAAAGGCTACAGTGAGGGTCTGCGGGCCACCTCGTCTGCGGCGACCTCAGGCTGGGATGCTTCTTTTGAAGAAAATGGGGAATAGGGGCAAGAGCATGGCGAACGGCCGGTGATATAAGTGCCGGCCGTGCTATCATTTGCGGGGTCGATAAGTGACCAACTCCGATCACGACGACCTCCACATGTTTGGGGTCGTCTACCGCCAATGATCGCCGGGTGATTAGGAATAAATGGGACTCGTCAATGACGAAACGGTCTCCTTGCAGAATTATGTTCCGGGTTACTATTTTTGTGTGACCGAGCATGTATCATCTGGTTCTACTGTTGCTAAGACCGCTAACACAGGTAGATAAATCACCTATTTACGGCCACTGCTGTAAGTTGACGTCGTCTTCAGGCGTCCAAGTGGCTGTCTTGCATGAATATCAAGTTACTTGGGGGACCCGCCTATCACACTGGAGGAGCCAAAAGCCACTAACTACGTCTAAACGTCCTGGAATAGTGCGTTGTAAGACGATGTTTACTTCAAATCGGCATGAATTCATTGAGTTGAAACAGAATTCTGTCATATCACAAGAAGGAGTGCTGTACGTGACTGATTTAAAGTAAATAGCGAATATAGAACCTCATACTCGGCATCCACTACTTTCCACACCAAACTGAAAACTACTATTAAACCGAATTGAAATACAAACCAAAAATGGGTCATGCACAAGCTTGATCTGTCAAAGGGGCTTTTCTCGGAACAAGTGGCCGTTGTGCGGTCGAGCTTGTGACTTCTTCCCGTTCTTTCTCATACTGTGCAGAGCACATGTCGAGAACTTGAGTTTGTTAATCTAAAATCAAACTCAGCAACTGCACAGATAGTTTTACTGATCTGTAACTTACACGAAACGCCATTCTCTTTATTTGGATTAAGAAATTCCTCGGTATAGATGCCGATGCTGAGATTCATCTGCGCCCTCTCAGCAAATTCGAGATCCTCCAGCGCAACGGTGCGGGTGAATTTGAAATAATCTTCATATTCCTTTCAGCATGCGTCAGCCTCGTGATAGTAGTCAAATTCCATTATTGAGCTTGATGCGTCCTCCTGAGGCATGATGCTCCAGGATGTGACACCGCCAGCGTAAAGGCACAAGTGGCATTAGGAAACATGTAGATAAACAGACCATCAAGAGGATTTTCAGTACATGTAAAATGCTGAGAGTAATTTTTGTGATTGACCACCTTGTAGCCGACGGGCGAATAGACCTTGGCGAAGGCGGGATGGGTGTAGGCGCAGTGAAGAAGGTACTCTTAATATCCATCCACCATCGTCTTCCAGTTAGCTTTGGTTGTATACTTGAGCGGTCGTCTAAGTGGATATTGGGTGAAATCTGCCTTTGCAATCAACTCTTCAAGATCCGGGAAAAAATCTTCAAAGCTAACTGCCTCATCTAAGAATCAAGAAAAGCAGGCCAGTAGGGGACAAATGACTGCGCATCTCTGAGCCGTGGGAGGCTCGTCAGCATGCATGTAATATCATAATACTGCACATGGTTGCATCCAGCCTACATCGCGAGAGAAGACCTCCAGGCTTCTCCAATCGGAGGAGGCACGACGGACGATAAATTTGACCTGGGCTATTCTCATTGGGATAATCCTCTCCCACGTTAGGCCACTTGGTCACAGGGCCAAGGAGTGTCCATGACTTGAAAACAAGTTATTAGCAGCAGTTCTATGTGATAGTAAACAAGGCGTAGCGAACCTTGTAAAATACGGCGCGCTGCTCTAAAGTGTAGAGGTCGCTGGAAGTGTACCAAGAAGCGGGAAGCGTTGATGGGCAGGCAGCCGTCTTTCTAGGGAGTTGAACTTGGAATTTGCATCAAATAGTGGGTTGGTTCTAGCCCAAAGCAACAATTGGACCTGATATCAATATAGATCGTCATGAGGTATCTCATGAAGCTACATCCTCTGGTGAAAGCTGCCATCACATGCCGCTAGTCTTGATGGAGAGTTTGAGTCCACACCGGTTCTTGGCTGCTCGATTAGGAATACTGATCCGCCAGCGTCTGACGAATGATGTAAAGCATGTGTCGAAACCTGGTATCTGGTTGTGTATTGTTCAATCAGCCCTTGGGGCAATTTGAAACTTACTTGGGTGTCCATGGTCTAAGGCTATTTTACCTATTACAGGAAAGCGATGTTGATCTGGGCAGCGACGTTGGTGCTTTTGGGACGCGAGATAGGACAGAGAGCGGGATTGTGCCTATCTGGGAAAAGCAATACGCCGGAGTGAGCGCCGGAATGCCGAGCCAAGGTCAGAATTCTTTGTCGAAATGGTCCATCTTGATCACAACATAGCACAAGCCAGTAATGCGACCCGCCCCAATCTCCAGTGATCGCACGAGTGAAGTTGAAAGGAGATGCCGATGCATTATACTTCATTTCCTGGCCCGCCATAGCTTTGCGGGATCAGAAACACATACTCACTCCTCCATTGTTCGTAACTATCGATCACCCTTCACCATGTTGGATCTTGTCGACTTTTCTTCGTTGCCCCCTCAAGTACCTATTTACCTCTTACTTGCTTTTTTGGGATCGGCATCTTTGAATATTTGGCTGTTGGTATCCAAACGCAGCTTCTTACCTCTCCTTGATGAACAGGATTTGAAGAAAGGAGGCCTCACAGGTCCCCCAGCAGGATGGTGGTCGAGTGAGACCTTTTTCCAGGCAGAGAGGAGGGCCATTTTCAGCAAGGTATGTACATAAGGTAGCCATTAATTGCTCTGCATTGGTTAACAAGGGCCAGACATGGATATGTGTGAGCCACCGAGGGCGTTTTGCCAAACCTGGGGACTACGTTGCGTATGAGCTTGCAGGTTTCCGATTTTTCATCATCCTTGGCAAAGATGAGCAAATTAGAACCTTCCATAACATTTGCCGCCATCGAGCCTTTCCTGTGGCAAAAAAAGCTTCTGGGTCAGCCATGGTTCTTGGATGCCAATACCATGGCTGGAGCTACAATACCAAGGGAGAACTCACTAAAGCTCCTCAGTTTGACAATGTTCCAGGTTTTGATAAGAGCAAGAATAGCCTGTTCGAAATCCATACCAAAGTAGATGGCTCGGGCTTTATCCACATCAACTTCACGGGAGACCAGAGCTCAGTGGATAACAACCTTCAGGAACCAGAGAAGATTGGGCGACCTGCCCGGGTGAGTCCATCCTCACAGTTTCTACATGGTTGGGAGATAGAGGGAAAGTACAATTGGAAGGCAGCAGGTAGACTACAATGCCTAATCTGTGTCGCTCTTGAGATCGTTAATAACAAAATATATAGATCCACTGGGAAACGGGGATGATGTTCCCAATTCGAGCCAAGGGACTTCAGGAATATTTTCTCGGGCCTTATTTACCCACGGACTTACTCCCGCGGGGCAACTACGCTTCTTTCCTCTAACGACCATTCACACGAAGAGTGGGAGGCCCTTCTGGTACCAGATAACCCTCTCACCAGGGTCTACTTCCTCAACAACACTGCGCTGTGAACTGTACTCGACGAAGCAGTCAGAGATCTCACAAATAGGTGAAATCAAGGCCACTTTAGAAGCAGAGCTAAATCATACAATCCAACGGTATGAGGATATCTATAGGAAAGCTCTCCGCCAAGACGCAACAGTAGGAAACCTGACTGGTATGAAATTCCCCAGTAGACATAAACTAGAAGCGGTTGTTGATCCTTTTTCCAGAAAACTACGCCAAAATCGCGAACACTGTGTCCAAACACCTCAAGCAAGAGGAAGTGGAAGGGTCAGAAATCAAGCCAGCGACAGTGCAACAGTACCGAAGCGCGGCTTTTTTGAAGGCTGAACAAAGTAAGATCAATACCACCATCTGTCTAGAACATAGAGTGCCGCTTCTAATGTGAATCATTCAGTATGTCAAGCCATGCAATGCAGTAGCGACAAACTAGATTGGTGATTGGTCCCACCCTTTTCGACCGCTGGATCACTAAGAAGGAGATCTCGAAGCGAAGTTGATATCCATTGTGATAAGTGGTATATTCATATACGTGTGTAGTATTTGGATGAGCAATAGAGTTTGTTTGATTTACAAGTCAAGCCTACGTCCCAAAACGACGAGTAGACCTACAAATCATAGTGTATGGGACCCTCCTTGTTACTAGATATTGCCAAAGTGGCTTGCCCCTCTCAGCCTAATAATCAAGCAACGACACACAATCAAAACAGTAGAAGACTATATCTCTGCGAATAGGTTCCCCACAGGTGGATGACAGTATCCAGCTTCCTCCCATAAATATGCTATCTATCTACACTATCTTGTTTTCTGAAAAGGCTAGAAGTATTTTGTTCTCCGGGGCCGGCTGTTGGTTTCCTTGTCTCAGTATCTCGTTACGTGCCCCATGTTTCTCTCCCTTATTCCCGCAATCCACCCATAACTCCCCTATCATCCTATGGTTAAAGGTTATCATTGCCCCAAACCTCGTCCTTGTCTCAAGTATGTCTAGCCGTTTTTGGATACCTTTTGCGCCATATCTCTATGATATGATAGGCTCACAACAAAGGGGTCCCATCTTCTACGAACGGCTACGACAGCTCAGGCCTCGCGATGGGACAGTCGACGGTTTGTATCTCAGCCTAGTCAAATAATGAAGTCCATGTAACTATAAATTCAAACCACTCGCCGGACCTAAGAGTATCTAACGCTCTTCTCGCAATCTCACTTTCACTCATAAAGTGCTATTGAATCACCTGTTTATCAACTTACAGACGCTGAAAAGCCAGCCATAAACCGAAAAATAGACAACATCGCAACCTTGTGTGAAGTATCAGAGCCACAATATTTCCTTCGGCATTTCGGATTGATCCTTTCTTCTGCCCCTACTTGCACCGTCTAAGTTTAGCGATGGAACCTCCTCACAATTCAGAAAAGGGCCTGAAGATGTCAGGGGAGAAAGATGTCCGCTCAAGGGCCTCTCTTGAACAAATTGGAAGCCCACAAGCTTATCATCATGATGGAACTCGTCGCATGTTAAAGCCACGGCATATCCAGTTCATTGGCATTGGCGGCACCATTGGTACTGCACTTTACGTACGCAAAAACCCGGGGCCAAACCGGATCCATGAAATCCAATCGTTTCAAACCCAGAGATTTCCCTGATCCCTTGCTTCATTTCTACTTCTGAAGTGCTGACTTTGAATGCAAACTGCAGGTTCAAATAGGTAAAAGCCTTATCAATGGTGGCCCAGGTAGCCTGTTTATAGCGTTTTCATTATGGTGCACGTTTATCCTTGCCATTACGATGTGTATGGCAGAGATGGTTACTTGTCTGCCCATCTCATCGCCATTCATTCGCTTTGCAGGTCACTTCGTCGATGAAGCGCTTGGTTTTGCTGCTGGATGGAATTTCTTCATCTTTGAGGCTGTCCTGGTTCCGTTTGAAGTTACTGCATGCAACTTGGCGATCCATTACTGGAGCGACATTATTCCAACAGCTGTAGCGATTGCAATTGTTCTTGTGCTCTACGCTCTGATTAATGTCCTGACTATCAAGTGGTATAGTGAGACTGAATTTTGGGCTGCACTTGGCAAAGTGCTTCTAGCTATCGGCCTCATCATTTTCACCTTTATCGTCATGGTGGGTGGAAATCCTCAACACGATAGGTTTGGCTTCAGATATTGGCATACACCAGGCGCCTTTGCAGAGCTCTACTCCGAGGGTTCTTTAGGCCGATGGCTAGGGTTCCTCTCCTGTCTGATTCAGGCAGCCTTCCTGATTGCTGGCCCAGACTATGTGTCCATGATGGCCGGTGAGGCTGAGAGCCCCCGGAAGACCATGCCTCGAGCCTTCAACGCAGTCTTCTATCGTCTGACCGCCTTCTTTGTTCTCGGAGCACTCTGTGTAGGCATCTTGGTTCCGTACGACGACCCGGAAATGGCCGCAGCTTTCAAAACTGGAGAGCCTGGTGCAGCAGCATCTCCTTATGTTGTGGCCATGAATCGTCTTGGCATCAAAATCTTGCCACATATTGTCAATGCTATGGTATTGCTATCCGCATTCTCTGCAGGCAATTCTTATTTGTACTGTGCCTCCAGGTCACTTTATGGCCTTGCACTTGAAAATAAGGCACCTCACTTCTTGACGTGTTGTACAAAAGACGGCGTCCCTATTTATTGCGTGGGTGTCGTACTAGGAATAGGGTTACTCTCCTTCCTGCAGCTTTCTACTAACACTGCAGTGGTTCTCAGCTGGTTTGTTTCACTCGTGACCGTGTTTCAGCTCATCAATTTCTGTGTTGTTTGCGTCACCTACCTATGCTTCGCACGCGCTCTCAAGGCTCAAGGAATAAGTCGTGATTCACTCCCTTTCAAAGCCCAGCTTATGCCATTCGGTGCATGGTATGGTCTTTCTGGGGCTTTCGTAATGATGTTTGTGCAGGGCTATACTGTTTTTCTTTCTGGATTTTGGGACGTCCCAAATTTCTTGTTTTCGTGAGTAATCAAACCTAGCCGTGCCGTTTGAGGAAATCTAATCGACTTCAGATATACCATGATCAGTGTATTCCCAGCTCTTTATATCGGCTGGAAGCTATTTCACAAGACAACAATCCATAAGCCTCATAATGTCAACCTTCGCGAGGATTTGGATGTGATCGACGAGTATGAGCGGAACTTTGTTTCACAGACTCCAGAGTAAGCCTCACCTTCCGCAGACCACTTCGAACTTATTATTAACGTCTCTAAAGCGGTAAATTCGAACGGGCTCTCGACAGGTTGTTTGGCTGAGATATTTTTGACAGGATGGTAGCCACGGTTTTCAACCAAGCTCGAAAGCTGCGGGGCGCCTCTAAAGAACGATCTATGATCATCAGGGCGATACATTCTGTTGTTGACTTGCAGGTCGTTGCTCGTACTTTCTCTTACTCCATATATTCAGTGATGCAATTCAATAGGGATGTCCCAGCTCTCTATACGGGATCCTAATTCGTTCACAATTAGATAAATTCATCTCATAGTTCTGGCCAAAGTATTTAAAGAAGTATGCAAGGTTCTGGCCAACCATCTACATAAACAGGCATTCTACCTCGTCCAATTCTGAATCCAGTCATATATGATTCTCTACTCCCACCTTTTTCTTAATGAATTCCGGACAGCCTCTTGAGGAAAGTGCGTACAATCGCATTAATGTATAAGTGATATCGAATTCCTTTTTGCATCTACCTTAACTTGTTATGATCAATCATCCAGTAATAGTTTTAATTAAAATCAGGGCAAACCAAAGCAACCCTCCACAGGCTTGACGTTCAGCTATTGGTCGACTCTATGTAAATATGATTATGCTCGCTATTATGTACCTTTTCGAATCGACTGTGGCATGCATTCCCGTCCACTCCATCGGATCTAGTAGACCTCGGACCACTCCGATCGCATATCCATCAAGGACAGACCCGTGTGTAATTATTAATGATTCTCTCTGCCCAACATTTCCCGAACAAAAAAGATTCTTCAATCCGAAAGGCGGATAGAAGTCACGCTGTTAGTCACTAAATTACGTTGAGAGTAGTATGCAAACCACTGCGCAACTTCCTCGATTTCGGTGTCCTCGAGATGCTCTAAATATTTATCCCTCAACGGCTCAAGTTGCTAGAAATGATATCAGAATAAGAATAAATACGAGGGTGATACTATGTGGTTAATTTTCATGGGGGTAGGGGCAATACTTACGCGATCAATAAGGAAAAGAATATCCTGAAACCGTTTAGCCTCTGCCAAGGCTTGATGTGTAAAAACTCGAACATTTGACAATTTTTCCTCTAGAGGAAGTTCAACTATAAGAGTTAGCAAATTCTATACCCAAAATCATGTTAACATCAATATATGAATGCCATACAATAAATATTACTTCTTTGAACTGCGTCCAGGAAGCGGGTATCCAGAAGAGACGGCGGAAGTAAAGCAAGAAAGCTCATTGCCATGGAGAATCGAAACCCAAGGTGGTTTTCAAAAAGGCCTCCGAGACGAAGGGCAGCATCCAACGCCCGGGGACTAGGCAGATCGGATTGGAAGCCCTGAGTGAACAGCGACCGATAATTTAGGATGGCAGTCGACCATGGTGTTTTCTCCTCGCGCCTCCAGTCGAGATAAGTAATGAACTTCGGTTGTAGATCAAACAAGCCACTGGCAATAAGCTGTTGAAGAGTAACAACTTGACATCTATCTTGGATCTTCAGGGACCCTTGGGAGAGAAACTCTCCATTGTAATGTGCTGTGCCGTAATTTCCCAGGCGGAGGTTCTCGAGCCGTGCCAACCGCTGGTTATGGGGGCTCAGCGGGCGTATCAAATCCATGTCTCGAAGGAAAACTCCTTTCGGGAATAATCTGGTATCCACGATACACAGATGAATATCATTGAGTGTGGCGCCATTAGTATCCGTGCTATAACGGTTGAACATGTATAGGATAGCCACCAAGAGTGAGCTTGTCCATGACACAAAGGGGCTGAAGGAGCGATGATATGTCCAGCGGAGGTGATCCGCAAGCTCATCGGCGATTACACTGGCGCGGCGGCTGCAGACATCCACGGGGATTTCAGACTGGCGCTCATGTGCAGCCTCCATGGACATGGCCCACTTTCGGTTCGTGAGACCGCCCGAGTTGGGGGTGTAGACCCTGAATAAATACCGTGGGACATGGTTGGATGTCTCACGCAGCCACGAGCCTGGGGCATTGGAGGAGAAGGGAGTGCACTCGTAGGGAGCGCTGAGCGATTGAATAGCCATTGATTATTCTGCCAGCTTTGGTGTGCGATTGATGGCAACTCAGGAGGTTAGGGAGGAAATGAGGATTGATGAATCCAGCCACACCATTCACCAGTGGGGGCTGGACAGGGGCCGCAATCAATTCAATTGTTGGGCCTTATCAAACACGCCGAGCGAGGTGGCCTTGGGAAACACGCATGCACCGCATTGACTATAAGTAATTAATTGAACAGAGGACGTGATTATTCGGTGAACCGACTGACTCCCCTCCGCTTCTCCTCAGACAGCTATCAACATGGGAATATCATGATTGCCCCCATTATGAGCCCATTGTACCCGCTTGCCAACTCATTTAACTGTCGGTGTGGGGAACTTCACGTGATGTCTTGCGTCTCCCCATAGAATTAGGTAGGGAGACGGGCATGACCAGCAGCTTAACTACATCTAAACCTTAACACAAGCGCCGTACCCATGCATAGCCTACCCTAGAGTCTTCTCCTTCTCACGACGAGGAGAAAGATGCTGGGGTGCTTTCTGATCTATTTCCACCGTCGTCAACACTAAGTAAATGTCCAGTTGCTTTGCGGCGGACTCTCATGATGTCTTCTTATAGATAACTACCTAGATTGACCATCTAGCAATCCAAGCTGCATCAATGCCTTGGTTCGCGTTGCATGAATTTCATGCGCTGTGGGTCGACATCACCTCCCCATTTCCGTATGTCAAATTCGAGCACCTCGACCTCCGTGTAGCCCAACTTCTTATAGAGTTTCTCACCGGTTTCACTTGCATCTAGGAAGCTCTTCAAGTGCAGGCTATCAGCAAGTTCCGCCCCCCTCTGAACCAGAAGGTGGCCAGCACCTCTGCGCTGGTGCCTCGGTGACGTTGCTAGTTGCATCAGTTGGACATGAGGAGTCTTGCCTACTAGCCTAGCCTTGACTTCCCATAGCCTTCCCAAGAAGTCCCTGGCGACCTCAAGATTGACCCTATCACCAAAAAGACTTTCAATTTCATCAGCGTGTCGGATCTTTATTTCCTTTGCTTCTTCCTCGTTCCTATACACAAGAAACATAGCAAAGGCTATCATTTCGCTGTCAAGATCCGTGTCGATGACTTTAAATATCTTCATGAAAGGGTTCGCTTCCCACTCCTTGATTACCCGCTCAACTCGCTCTCGTTCTTTGTTGGAGATCTCTTCCGCACTCATGGCCTGTTGTGTTCGTGGGAAAAGAAATGGCTCAATTGCGTTGCTTTGAAAAGCTTCCGCTCGCAGAGGTTCAAGCAATGGCACATCGGCCTTTTCGACCTCTTGGACTTGGAGGGGCATGGAAGAAAATTTGAACCCAACCCTGGGGTTGTAAGTCTAGTTGGTATTTCGGGTCTTGTTGTTCAAAACTTCAAACTCTGGGCGATTCTACTCAGCAGGACAATTGCAACCCCGGAAACAAAAGAGATTCAGCCCATCGGTTTCTCGGAATTAGTAATATCCGTTTTTGGGTGAGAAATTTCCAGTTTAGTTGCCATCAACTTGTTTTTACACCGATTACTACCTTAAGGGTATCAAAACTATTTGATCTATCAAATAGTAGTTGGTTGATTTCACAGGGCTGTGAAATACGCAATTTTCCACTTGCATCCTGAATGACGCAATATCAAGAATTTGTCATCTTTGAAATATAACTAAGCTTGAATTAGAAATCATGGGATTACACCCTGCTGAGATGGGCTGCATGGGGTATGAAAGATCCCACCCAAGGAAAGGGTCCGATCCGTAGGGTGATGATATCAGCGACTGGATGATAGGCTGTTTCGTCAGAGGCCCAGTCAGGGTAGAGGTAAGCGGGGGTCTATATATTGGTATAGTGCCTTCCGATCACATCTTCTCTCAGCGTGTGACAAGATCCAGTTTTTCACTTTGCGAATACATGCGCTTACTACATTTTCAAGATGGAGCAGTTTGAGTTTCATGATGCTACTTCCCGTCCAGGCCGCACCTGGGAAACCATTGACTCTGGTGTAACCCAACTCCTCCTCAACCATGACCCCCTCACAGGCAGACGCACTACCCTTCAACGCTGGGAGCCCGGAGCTACAAATGCTCAATCCCATCCTTTTATTCACGACTATGTTGAGGAAATTTATCTAGCTGAAGGCGACTTGTACGACACTCAGCTTGACCGTGGATGGACTGCCGGAGCATATGCGTACCGAAAGCCGGGGATGAAACACGGTCCGTTCAAGAGCGACCAAGGATGCTTGATGTTCATTGTCTGTATACCAGTCAATGAGAGCGGGAATGAGCTGCGGGACTCGAAAGAATAATTTGAGATAGCCGGAGTACCTACATGGTTATTTTTCACTACAAGATACCTATCTTTGTCTAAATCAGCTTCATACTATCTAAATTGATATATAGACTTGGCAAGAGACTAGAAGGGAAATAGCTGTGTCAAAAAAAAAAGACATCTTTGAAACAGGTAGCTCGGTGAGCAATGTTTTCGCTGTTGTGATTAGGGACCTGGAGGATTTCTCCGTTTGAACCACCTACCCTGAAGCTAGGAACGTAGCAATTTCTAGGCGGAGCTATGATGTTTCTCCCAAGCTTCCCTTCTACATACATCACACCCCACGCTGATTTTTCAGCTGCTCTCCTGCCAAAAATTGGTCATAGACTTCAAGATGCCGCCGGTATGTCAAAATACACGTAGAGAGCCTGCCACGTCAATGTGCAAAGTGAAGCTGACTCCGAATGCCACAGCGCCATCATACCCTCCCCGCCGCCCAAACCTCGTCCGCGCGAGAGGCCCAAAAGTCCTTCTACTGCACGCTCTGCTCCAAGGGCTACTCCCGCATGAACGACTATGAGGCCCATCTATCCTCCTACGACCACTCCCACAAGCAGCGACTGCGCGACATGAAAGCTATGGTACGGGATCCCAACGCCTCCAGCCGAGCGCGCAAGGCCGAGGCCAAGGCCGACGGGATCGTCAGCATCAAGATGCCGCAGGACGGCTCTGGGTCGACAACCTCTAGCGGAGGATTCAAGAAGGGAGGGTTCAAAAAGAGTGGTTTCAAGAGCGCCTTCGCACCCGTCGAGGACTCCAACGCAGCGCCTCGAGACAACAACGCGAGCAAGCCTACCCAAAACGTAGACATGCCAGGTAGACCATCTCTGGTCAGCGCGGCGCCGGCGGAGAGCGATACCGAAGACGAAGGCTACGAGATGTACGATCCCCGCTTCCCGACCGATTAAATTGGCATACTCTGGGCAATGGCGACGATGTTATTATCATTATACACACACATGGTTTTCTATATTCCTCTGCCTACATGGAACCTACTGGCGCGTCCAGCGGCTGCCGTCTATTTGAGAAAGGTCCTCCTCCAGAAGCCCGAATATGTTCTGGCTGCCAGCGAACCAGTCGCCTGTGGGCTCCTGACCAGGCACCTGCCCCCCATTGGGCACATTGCCTTGATTCATGGTATGGTCTTCATTTGGGATAAACCCGAGCTGGTTCAGATACATATCGAACTCGTCCCCAATTGGGATCATGGTTTGGTCTTGCTGTTGTTGTGACTTGGCTTCGACATACACCGATGCCACGTCCCGCATGACCTGGAACATGCGGTGGAGCTTCTCTGCCGACTCGGACACGTCCCGCAGGGACCCGAGCGATTCGACGAATTCGTGGAGAATCATTAGATCGGTACGCGATTGAGTTTCTATCACATAACAAAAGAGTATGAAGAAGGGGGCGAAGGGAATTAGCATTAGGCTCCTGAGAAGTTGTTAGCTCTAGAAGGAGGGTAGAGCTTTCTTTTCATGAAGGGGGAAAACCGACCAATGGACGTAGAGTGCTTTAAAGTATGGCCCATATCCCATCAGACCGATGCTCTCCTTATGAATATCCATTGCTTTTCTTGCCGACTCGAGGCATTTGTCACAGAAGCGACTGACGGAGTTCTCGGGGGCTGGCAGTGCTTGATAAACCAGTGTCAGAGTGACATGGAAACCGATCTCATCGCCCTTGAGGAAGAAGGTGATGATCTCAGATGAATTGACCGAATTGAGGTAGGCAACAGTCTCATCTCGGGTGGATGTCAGCTGTACCTCTAGTCGTTCACACTCGGCTGCCAACTCCCGGGCTCTCCTAGCTAGCTCAGCTGGGTCGGATTGTAGAGCACTAGGGCTATATCTGTAGAGTGTTGGTTAGTCCATGTCCTAAAAGAAGATCTTGTCGTTCTGGAGCATACAGCTGTTCATATATGCGGCCTTGCAATGCAGCTGTCTGCACCCATAGGTCCGTGATGGGCGCGCCTTCTGGCAACTTGACGAAAGAGCCGAGGTCAAAGCTGCGCTCGATGCTAATATCGCATTCTTGGATGACGGAGGAGCGGCCAAGTCTGAGGCCCAGATTCTTGTCGATGGTATATATATTCCAGAACAGGGATGCCTTGACTTTCTTTATGTGAGGGGGATCGCCAGCAACACGCTCAGCGCGATGGAAGCCAGCCGTTTGGCAAAGCTGAGCGGCAGTCGAGTTCAGGTACCAGGCGACGGAAGGTCTGGATACATCGATGGAGTACTGGGCCTACAGAAAGGGTCAGCTACTATGCTCATGCGTTCCATCCTGAGATAACGTAGGCCATCCATCACGTTGGAAGTACTGACCCCGAGGATAAGTGCCTGGATGGTCTCGATCTTGGGAGAAAGAAAGAAGGGAAGGTTGGCCAAAGCGGTCTCCATGTTAGCTTGACACAAGAGTCCATATGCCCGATACTCATCTTGATGGGCTTGATCCTTGGCGAGAGCTCCTTGTTCCACAAAGAGATTGTAGAGGCCAGCATTGACGACAATGAAATGGCAAAGTGAGATATCCTCGGTTGGAAAGTAGACCATGCGGCAAAGGCTATCGAAGTCTAGCAAGCCAGTAATATGGCAGACAAAATTGAAGAGGCTCATTGGGGTGTCTAAAAGTCTGTTGGCATCAAACTGCAGGGGCACAAGGTTACGTTACTCAATATGGAAATGCTTACTCTTTGCATCCTTTAGAAGCGGCACAACCACTTCGATTGGTGGCATGGGGAGTTTGGTCACGCCCCCGGCTGGAACTGGCTTCTGTAAAGGGAAGCGTGGCCCGTGGCTCACAGACTTTTGCTTCTGCATTTCGACAAGCTGGCCAAGAGTGGCGAGGGCCGCCTTGATCGACGGGTCGGCCTCCCGGAGAGAGGTTCGCTGGACTGCATTCTCGAGGAACTCACTGGCAAACGCTGTCTGTGCTGTAAGAGCGGAGTCACCACCAAAAGCAGACTCGTTATCACTCGAATCAATATCCCCTGACGAAGCAGTGGTGGGAATGCTACTGCCTGTTATCGGGGTTGGTGCCAAACTTCTGGAACCCGGATCAGTGGCAGGCTGGCTTTGTGTAGAGGCGATGTGCTTCAGGTAGGCTTCGATATTCTCGAGTCGACCCTCAATGCGGTCGATCTTCCGCTCACTAGATGCAAAGAAATCGGGACTAGTGAGTGGCCAAGGAGAGGACGTGGGTGGATGAACGAAAAAGGCGGATACATACTATTGAGAGGATATAAGAACTCGTTGCCGAGTCTCCTTTGGGCGCTGCCCAGCGCCCGTGGATGTACATGACCGTTTGGCCATACGGCAGTTGGAACATGGCCAATCCTTATCGCACCGAATCTGCAGGGAGTTAACAAAGGGACACACGTTAACAACTTAATACATATGGTTTCTGGTAGATGAGGCTGATGGATCATCATTCATACCTTTTTGAGGCGGCATTGGTCACACTAGGAGAGTGTCAATGGTTAGTCTACTGATGCACTAGCTAAGAATGTAGTAAGGGAAACCCTGCACGAAACGGAACCAAGAGTACATTGCGCCGCCTTTCTTACTTGGGGGCGGGATCAGGACGTACAGCTCTTCGCGATGCGGCATCTTCGGGCCCCGCGGGCCCATTCCCGGGATCAAGTCCCTGTTCGGTACTCTGCATGGCGGGTCACCCAGCTCCTTTTAGCTGAATCAATCGTGGACGGTAAGCGAAAGCGGTGGTATTTAGTTATTAGTCGATGCAAGACATATAAGGTTGCACATAGGCGGTCGTGCGTGGGCCTGGGTGCTGTGTGCTTTTTGAGTTACTGAGACTGAGCTGTTCCGGAGTGAACGGCAAGCCCCTCTCCCTTGGACGATGTACTTGGAAGTCCCGGCTGAGGTTATATAGGCATGCATAGGTTTTACGGCATACATAGCCGGACAGTGGATGCCTTGCCGCTTGCGAGGAAGATAGGGCTGAGAACACTAATCAGCCTCCAAACAACGCAGGTCTATGACTGGTTTCACCTGTTCCCCAGGAACTATCTGGTAATGGTTAATCAGTGACGTCGAACACGTGAGGGTTTGGGTGATGTCCGCAGTCTTGAGCTAACTAGCCATCTGATTGATAGGCAGAAACAACCAGATTAAGTTCTGACCAGTTAGAAACTACAGCGAGGTAGGTGGGTATATGGCTGGCGGCTCAAAAAGAGATGATCATATTATCGTCAGACCAACTTACACAGAATGTGGTGAGAAAAGGGTGAGGTCCCACACGGAGTCCGCGGACACCGGAGTGGCTCAGCCACATCCAATGTGTGGCACCAATTGACAGTCGTGGCGGTGCATGTGACAGCCGACAGCAGAACACTACGGACGACGAGGTGTGAGGGATCACTCGCCAATTAGGCGTCGATTGTCATGGGTGGGAGCACGCCTCCATTTTCGTGCATATAGTGTTCTTGGTAAGGGTTGCTTTTGCCATAGGGAGAAGCCAGCAGGAAAATACTCTCCTTGGGAGAGGACCGGCTCCTGACTGGATCTCCATTTGCCAATAGTTCACACGAGATTATTCCATAGTAGACATAGAAATCGTTAAATGCATAGTCTAGTTATGGTGTATGCAGTCTATCGACTGCAAGCCGCTCTAGGCTTGTAATCAAGGTCTACCTAGGTCTAATAGAAACTCATGCCAGATTCTTGGCATCGCCGTCCTTCAGCTTACCAGCACCCACAAGCCTCTTGACCTCACCGCTCCAGACACCCTTGATCTCGTCGGCAACCTTGAGACCGTTGAGCTTACCAGCCAGAGCAGCAAGTTCTTCGTTGTCGATCTTGCCTTGGACCAGGTCAACATCACCGAGGACAGAATCAATCTGAGCAGCGGATGCCTCGCCAGCACCAGCAAAGTAGTTGGCATCCTTGACGGAACCCTTGAGCACACGCTTGTTCTTCTTGGCAGCATTCTTGGCGTCTTCTTTGGCCTTCTTAGACGCATTTTTGTCGGCCTTGGCCTTCTCAGCCTCCGCCGCTTTGAGTTCTGCTTCACGCTGGGCCTGGGCTTTGGCAGCCTCCTCGGCCTCCTTCTCAGCCTTCTCCTTGGCAATGCGCTTAGCGTTCTTCTTTGCGTTGGCTTCTTGGCGGAACTTCTTGATACGCTCGTCGCCAGCAGAGGCATCGTCGAGTAGCTTGCGGAGGCGGGCATTGTCCTCGGCCTTCTTCTTCTTGCGGGCATTAGCGTTCTTGCGCTCTACGTGGCGCTTCTGGTCACGGTTCTCATTGTCATCGGGAACATCCTCGTCAAGGTACTCGAAAGTACGCCAGCTATCGAAGTTGTACCAGAAGTTGTAGAATTCCTCGACATGTTCCTGTGTAGAGTTGACGTCACCAAATGTAGGAACAGGGTGTGTCTTGGAGAAGCGGCCCTCAGCCTTGAAGACCTTGGACCAGAGCTTGTAATAATTGCCAGACTTTTGCTCCTTCTTGGTAGGGGGGTCAGCGTCAGCCTCCTCGTCGACTGAGTCGAACTGGCGACGCTTGATAGGGTCCATAAGAATGTCGTTGGCCTTCTGGATGCACTTGAAGAACTGGTCATCCTCTGTGCGTCCCTGGGCAGCCTTCTTATCGGGGTGGTGCTTGAGGACCTTCTTGCGATGAGCCTTCTTGATCTGGTCTTCGGTAGCCTTGAAGCGATACTTGGACAAGCCAAGAATCTTGTAATGATCCTGTGTCTGTACGAGATGATCTTGTCAGCCTCCACAATTCGCAGTTGGAGGGCAAGCGGGGGAACCAACCTTCCAGTCCTTGGCCTCGCGCTGGAGCATCATGGGGTCCTCGGGCTCGCTAATCTCTCCATCATCGACGTCCTCGACGTTCTTGGCCTTCTCCTGGGCCTGGATGCGGTCATCCTCGGAAAAGGTGCGTCGGTGGCGGGCACGGCGGGCGTGGGCGAGGAAGTGAGGGCCGACGGGCTCGATGCTGCGTTCGACGGCTCCAGAGAGCTGCCCGAGAGACTTGAAGTCTTTCTCTCCAGTCCAGCCCTCGGGCAGGACGGGGAGTGGCAATGTGACAGTCGCAAAGGAAGCCATCGTACCGTCGTTGGTATAATGCAGTGCGGTGGTGAGAAATCGCTATGTGGTAATTTTTTTTTTTTTTTTTGGCTTACCTAGACTCAATATTCCCCCACCCTCATGCCACCCCACCCGCTTTCTACATCCGTCTCCAGCGCCTACCTACCTAGCAGGTATCTCAGCAGACTTGGTCCTCAAACATTGTCAAGATTCCAAGAATCTAAATGCAGGTTGCACTGTGCAAGAGACCATTCTTCCTGCCTCATCGTGCTCGGGCTAAAGCGGGTGCTTGGCGATCGTAGGTAAAATTAGACGATGAAGGAATAAGTGCGAGCGATACTAAAAATAGGTACCAGAAATACTGGCCTACAAGTTTAGAAAAGACTTCGCCAATAGCTTCATAGGTGAGTAAGACTTGAAATTTGTCCAAAATATTTCACTGCTATCCAGGCATGATATACCTTACATAGTAGTAAGTAAATCAACTGAGCTCGTCACCACTTCGATCGCCAACTTTTGCGCCTAAATATTCTTGCCTCTCTCTTCCCCCAGCCCCCCTCAAAAGGCAATCAAGCATGGGCATGTGGAAAACTGGCAGCTCTAAAAGTAATAAGGAAGATGATATCTCATTAAAAATACAGGGAAATGACCGTGCAGATTGTATGGAACCCTAAAAGTACGCGATCTCACATATATCTACCTATGTTAACCAGCTCGTAACTCAGACCAGTCGAATCCATGTCACATTTTCCTTCTCGCCTCAATGGCAAGGCGTGTAGAGCGTGCCCCAGGTCGGCCAAGCCAAAAATGACATTCTCTGGGAAATTGGACCAGCGCGTATAGCCGATGAACGGAAGATGCCAAAGTCCCTTCGTTCCTACGAGAGCCATGTGGCAACTCAATTGCTAAAGGCGTGCAGCCCGATAGATGGAAGGGATCCTGGAGGCTTGGCTAGGTTTTACATCATGAACAAGGGATGCCTATTCGTCGAGAACCGAACGCAACGTCGAAAAGGATTAAGCTTGAATGTGAGGTGACGGAACGTGCACCTTGAAGCGATAGCTTCTCATACGCTCGAGATGGCACCATTCCGGTGCTGCTATGCATGTTGAATAAGTATTGAGTAAGTATAAATTGGGCGGTTCCTCACCAGCTGGCAAGAGAGGCCTAAATCTGGCAAGCGTTTGACGAAGACAGGAAGTCCAATTGCAAAGATCAAGAGCCACATCATTCACTTGTTCCACGGAAATATCCACCATGTTGTTCCCCAAGCTCGCTATTCTTGCTTCCGCAGCCTCTCTGGCTACTGTTGCCATTGCGGAAGAGACATACGACGAGGTGGTTGATGGCTACCGCTTCATAAAATCTGGACCTAAGGTGCTCAAGCCCAAAGATAACTACGAGCTCGAGTTTGCCCGGTTCACTCTCAACCTTCTAAAGACGCGAATCGGAGCAGACGGGCTCATCGAGCTCTTGCAACCCGATATCAAGGAGGCCGACGCCTTCTGGCACGATGTCGTTGATCGTTCCACGGACAAATGGGTTCCCACCGATGGCAGAGCCGTGGCATTCCTCCCCAACCTGACGGCATACAGCTTCGCAGCCTGGAGTCAGAGCCCCTTCGCCGACAGATCCAACAACGCCGCCAACCCAGAGCACTATGTCAAGCGCACCACCAACCTCAATGGAACCCTCCAGTCCGAAATCTTGGAGGGCTGGGGCGGCGTCACAACCCACTTTTCCATCTCCGACTACAGCAGCCCTCCCAACCGTGCCAAGCACCCGATGCTTCGTGAGCTGCCAGAGTTCCCCTTCCAAGCCGCGGGTGACAAAGTTCTGCGCGATGGTACCAACACCCGGTTTGGCGTGCTTCACATCTCCGCCCGCGATGTCCCTGGCGAGGAGTACGGCTCAGACATTCCAGGAGTCGATATTTACGCAACTGTCTGGTATGGCGACGGGGTCGAAGACGAGCATATCGAGGTCGAGCGCCAGCACATCACTGTTGAAATTATCAACCAGTCCATTCAAGCACAGAAGGATATTGCAAGTGGTGACTTCAAGCCTCCTGCCCTGCCGTCTGGCTCTTCTTCCAGGAGATGGTTGGCATAAAGCTGGGCTGAAGGCTGCTCATATACCATTTTGTTGATTGACACATGACGGCGTCTTCAATTGGAAGAGTGCAATGTATGAATAGAGATATAGAATAGTGCCCCAGAGTAGATGAATAAAGATGAGGTTGGTTGAATCGCCATCCTTGTGGGGGTTGCCTGGATAATTTCGAAGAAAACAACATCTGATGCCTTCGGCAACAAGAATTATTGATGACCCAACCCTTGCACAAGCTAGAGTGCGATCTGCAGGCATTCTTTCGGCCGTGGCAAGGCTGCAAAGTCACCTCGACAGAATTACTGTGGTAGACAGTCCCATGATAATACTTCATATGGTATAATAACAAGCAGACAATATTCCCAAATAATCACACGATAAATTCTTCTTATTTTTCTGCTAGCTATTATATATCAATATTGTTGCCTATATTGGAAACCTGGGATGCAAACCTTTGCAGTCCCTGTTATTCTGGCACCCACTGTCCCGGTACAAAGTGACCAGCCGGGGCGGGATCATGTAAGCCGAGCTGCAAAATCCAGCCCGCGCCGTTCATCCACATTTTCTTCCGCCCAACTACCGGCCAACCTCCATCTGCCATACCACCACAGTCTCGCTCCTTGAGTTGCGAGAAAACGACACAATGGCTCTGGTAGCATACAGGCACCTGCTCCGTGCTGCGCGACTTGCATTCGAAGGTACAACTAACCGCCACACACCACTCAATCCAGCCTCATTGAAAGGGCCATAATCGCTAATTGCCTGCTCCTGATAGGCGACGCTCCCGTCCTCGCCGCAGCTCAATCCCAGATCCGAAGCGAGTTCATAAACAAGTCAGCTCTTGACCCTTCGGAAAGACCGGCCGCCATTCAACATGCCCAAGATGTCGCGCGCATCTTGAGAGAAAATGTTGTGCAGGGAAGACGAGAGACCGAGAACGATCACAACTACAGTACTATTGCCCCTCAGCCACCACTTCCTGGATCACATGGAACTAATGTCCCAACCAGAGTTACGAATACACGAATTCACAGAGAAGGGCGACAATGACAGCATCAAGACGGCTGGCGCTGGTGTCGCAACGGGAGGCGGATGCTGCGGGGGGAGTGGTTCGAAATAAGTGATGAACAGGAACTGGCCCTGGCCACGGACAACATCGTCTTGAACTGTATAAATTCTGTAACACTATCATGTAGCCTAGTTCTTGTCATGATACCCATGATGCCTATATACACCCTCCAAACCATTTGGCTCGCTCAAGATTACCATTGGCAACAAACACCTTCCAACCCGGTACGCCAAAATAACGCCAAGATATGCAAACGTAGTTTCTCTTTCATCTCCAGTTGCTGCTCATTCTCCTTGAAGACTGGCATAGGCTGGGGCATCCTCTGCGCCAGGTGGCGCCGCGATGGCCGATGGTGGTGCCGCAATAGCTAACTGATCTGAGGACTGCTGCCCAGATGCAGAGGCGCCTTCTATTGAGCGAGGCTTGCTCCGCGAGAGGCCCGCGCGCGCATCATGCAACATCGACGCTCTTTCCTGCTTGTCCATGTTTCCAATAGCCTTTGGCTGACCCCACCGTATTCGCAGCGGGCAGCCTGCGATGACCGTCCGTCCTTGGCATGCGAGAGCTGCTTTCTCCGCTGCCTCCCTCGTTTCGTAGTTGACAAATGCGCAGTGCGACATGTGAGAACAAACAAGGCTCTTGATCTTCCCATGAACCTTGAAGAAGTCCCGAATCTTGTACTCGGGGAGATCGTCCTCCACGCCAGTCACAAACAAAGACATGATATTCTTGTCAGCCGGTGGTTGCCAGTCGCGCGGGCTCGGGGGCAGCTGAGCCGCACTTGGGAACACTTTTCTTCCCTTGCCACCTGTCCGCGCGCCTGCCGCGATGGCTGCCCTAGTATCTCGGGTCCGAATCGGACCAGGTCCGCCCACTCCAGCCCCGACTGCCGCGTTGCCTCCAACTGCTCTGGATGCCTCCACCTCAGCTTCATCGACTGCTCGTCCTTTCCGGAAATACGGTTTGCTCTGTGCTAATCGCCGCAAGAGCTCTCGCGCCTTCTCGTCCGTTTTCTCGTACTCCTCCACACCAGCCTTGCCCTCTTTAATGAGCTTCTCGTTGTTTTGCGCAAAGTATTCCCTATTGATATCGGATTGCGGCCCGGGGGCGACCATTTTCAGAGCGGCGTCGCGTACAGCGATCGGAAGACCGAAGGAAAGATCGAGCATGCAAGTCTGGCAGCAGTTCTTCCCTTGCGCGCACATCAGGCAAATCATCGTTCGCTTCTTGCGCCCTTGCGCGCGATCTCCATTCCAGCTAAAGACGGTAAAGGGCCGCGTGCACTAGAGAGATAGAAGTGTTAGTATCTGATGGCCAAAATATTTGGAGCGGTCAGGTTATGAGGACATACCAGTTTGCATAGATCGCCATGATCCTCCTTGAGGATCCTGACATATGGGTTTTCTGGCAAGCATTTTTCACACACGGAGGGAAAGTCGGTGGACTCCCATCCGGAACGGTTGAGGTCTTGCTTGATTTGAGGAGGCATTTGGGCGGCAAGAAGTCGGGTGGCGCGTAGTTGGATGCAGTCTTCAGATTGCCACGCTGTGATCGCAGTAGAGGATGTTTCCAAGTTTGATGCTCTGGACCCGATTAGATATCTCTAATCGATAAGATTCTACGCTTGATGACTAACCCAGAGAATGTGCTTCGCTTTCCTTCGCTCTGCCTTCACATGCTCGGGTTCGTATTCGGTCGAGGTTAAAAAAAAGTAAACACACCGCCTGCCACACAGATGGTGGGGTGGTCGAATCTAGTCCTAAAATGATTTTTCCCCCACCAGCCCGCATCAAAGGAGTAGCCAGAGATTGGATGCCGCTATCAATTGCGATCCAGGGGTAGCTGAGGGTCCTCGAATTCGGTTTGATCGAAACTTCCCGGTCTGCAGAGAGTTTGGAAATTTGGCCTGGCTCTCCCGCTTCTTTTCCTTTCATCTCTGTTCCTCAACCCATTGAGAATACTGTCAACGCACCTCTTTGCCTTGGTTCCCACTAGCCCTTCAATTGGTTTCGTAATTCTTTGTCTCGAAGCATTCAACATGGCTGGTTCATCGACCACATCCGGCCTCGAGCGCGAGGATCACAGCCGTGATGCCGCATTTAACAAGGCAATGCACGGCAAATCCGCTCAAGCTCGTGGTGGTATCTCTGCCATGTTCGCCAAGGGTGGCGCCGCAAAGCAGGCTGCTGTTGACGAGTATTTCAAGCATTGGGATGACAAGGCCGCCAAGGACGAGACTGAGGAGACCCGTGCTGTAGGTTCCAATCGTGACACCCCTTCAATTCATTGAGACTGACTCCTGATGTGATTGATTAGGCACGAACAGCCGAGTATGCAACTCTGACCCGACAGTATGTTCCACGATCCTACGATACAAATGGAGGGGCTCTCTTTTGCAATAAATACTAACAGTCTAACTAGCTACTACAATCTGGCCACTGATCTGTATGAGTACGGCTGGGGTCAGTCTTTCCACTTCTGTCGATTCTCGACTGGTGAGCCTTTCTACCAGGCCATCGCGCGTCATGAACACTACCTCGCCCACTCCATGGGCATCCAAGAAGGCATGAAGGTGCTCGATGTTGGCTGTGGTGTTGGTGGACCCGCTCGCGAGATTGCCAAGTTCACTGGCGCTCACATCACCGGTCTCAACAACAACGACTATCAGATTGACCGTGCCACCGCCTATGCTGCCAAGGAGGGTCTTTCTGGCCAGCTCAAGTATGTCAAGGGCGACTTCATGGTAAGTGGTTTCGATCCCCACATGTTCATGTAATAGTATAATTCTAACACATTGTCAAACAGCAAATGTCTTTCCCTGACAACTCATTCGATGCCGTGTATGCCATTGAGGCTACCGTCCACGCCCCTACGCTCGAAGGCATTTACAGCGAAATCTTCCGTGTCCTCAAGCCAGGCGGTGTCTTTGGAGTCTACGAGTGGCTCATGACGGACGACTATGATAATAATAACCTCCACCACCGTGAGATCCGTCTTGGTATTGAGCAAGGAGACGGTATCTCCAACATGTGCAAGGTTTCCGAGGCCCTCGACGCCATGAAGGCTGCTGGCTTTGACCTCCTCCGTCACGAGGATATGGCTGACCGGCCTGACCCCTTCCCCTGGTACTGGCCTCTGTCCGGTGAGATGAAGTACATCCAGTCCGTCTTTGATGTCTTCACCATCGTTCGCATGACCCACTGGGGTCGTGCCATCGCCCACGGTTTTGCAGGTGTCATGGAGACCCTGAAGCTTGCCCCTGCTGGCACTAGGAAAACTGCCGACAGTCTGGCCCTGGCTGCTGACTGTCTAGTTGCTGGTGGTCGTGAGCACCTGTTCACGCCGATGTACCTGATGGTTGGACGCAAGCCCGAGAGCAAGTGAAAGCATTTAGATGTTCGTTGATTTCGAGTAATGTATGGCGCAGCATCCAATACCTATAATTGGGAGGGGCAAGGGTAAAATATCTGGGTTATTTGAGAACCAAAAAAAAAGGATGAAACTACCTACGATTTATGCATTCCCATCATGGACTTCTTTTAATAATCATAATACGTATCAACTACCACTCTCCCTAACGATGCATCATGTCGAACGTGCAGGTCAAGCGGACTATCAATGCCCGCACAATTGCCGTGTTTAGCTGGCTGCGACCGGTTCCTTGCAGCAATAGCAAGCAGTCAAGTGTCCGCTCATTGCGGCAGGCGGTGGCACTGGCAGTGGTTGATAGGGCCGGGCGAGATTGGCCGATCCCCAACAAATGCTTGCCAGCTTAGTGGGGGGTCTCGGATTGATTTGTTCCGACGGTACCTTCAGGTGGCAGCTCCTGCTGTAGGTACTTGCAGGCCGCTGGCAGAAAAAAAGCTGTGAGGTAGCACCACCAATCAAATCAAGCTTTGGCTTCAAAACTTGCTGCGGAAATTCCCTCCTTCTCTTGGGTGAGGTTCCATCAAACCAAAAAAGTGCTCCAGCTTCTCAACACCACAACCTCAATCCGGTGTCCCACGTCAAGGCCCATCATCCTCAACTCATTCCTTCGATACCGACGCAGCTGCAGCTGAGTTGGTGGAAGCATTGACCTGTTCGTCTCCTTTTTGGTCTTCAGTCTCCATCCGCACCACCTCGCCCGTCATGTCCCGCATCCTCCGACCTGCAGCTCGCCTGGCTGCTTCGACGCGCGCAATTGCCCCCCGAGCACCTGTGACCCAGCCCATTGCACAGATCTCGCGCGCCGCCCTCACCCGAAATGCCTACTTTGGAGCTGCCCAGACCCGAGCCTACGCCGAGGGCTCAGGGGTTAAGGAGTACACCGTCCGAGACGCCCTCAACGAGGCTCTTGCTGAGGAGCTCGAGTCCAACCCCAAGACCTTCATCCTGGGAGAGGAGGTTGCCCAGTACAACGGCGCATACAAGGTCACCAAGGGACTGCTAGATCGCTTCGGCGACAAGCGAGTGATTGATACCCCGATCACGGAGAGCGGATTCTGTGGTCTGGCCGTTGGTGCCGCTCTGAGCGGTCTGCACCCCATCGTATGTCGTTGTCCCCCTCAGAGAGCGTACAGTTTTCGGTTGAGCTAACAGGAAACCTCCAGTGTGAATTCATGACCTTCAACTTTGCCATGCAAGCTATCGACCAGATTGTCAACTCCGCTGCCAAGACCCTCTACATGTCCGGTGGTATCCAGCCCTGCAACATCACCTTCCGTGGCCCCAACGGCTTCGCCGCCGGTGTTGCTGCCCAGCATTCGCAGGACTACTCTGCCTGGTATGGCAGCATCCCCGGTCTCAAGGTCGTCTCGCCATGGAGCGCTGAGGATGCCAAGGGTCTTCTCAAGGCCGCCATCCGCGACCCTAACCCTGTCGTTGTCCTCGAGAACGAGCTGATGTACGGCCAGTCCTTCCCCATGTCCGAGGCTGCCCAGAAGGACGACTTCGTCATCCCTTTCGGTAAGGCCAAGATTGAGCGCTCCGGCAAGGACATCACCATGGTTTCCTTGTCCCGTTGCGTTGGCCAGACTCTGGTCGCTGCTGAGAACCTGAAGAAGCAATACGGCGTCGAGGCCGAGGTCATCAACCTGCGATCCATCAAGCCCCTTGACCTGAACACCATTGTTGAGTCGGTCAAGAAGACCCACCGCCTTGTCGTCGTCGAGTCCGGCTACCCTGCCTTCGGTGTCTCTGCTGAGATTCTTGCTCTGACCATGGAGTACGCCTTCGACTATCTTGATGCTCCTGCTCAGCGTATCACTGGTGCCGATGTCCCTACTCCCTACGCCCAGGGGCTGGAGGAGATGAGCTTCCCCACCGAGAAGTTGATCGAGGACTACACCGCCAAGCTCCTCAAGCTGTAGACTTGTAATTTCTGGTGGACATACAGTTGGAACATATTACAGACTAATACGAGAGTTGGTTCAGGGGGGGTTCTCGCCGCTGGTGGCTCACATCACTAATCACCGCGACTGGAAATGAACCGGAGTGGGTAAGTCTCTGAGGACGAAAATAACGCGGACTAGCGATTTCTTTGCATATTTCGCGACGAACTCGAGCCTCTTTTTATTGTTAGACAGGACGGTTGGGTTGGGATCTGTATTTGTATGCCTTTTTTTCTCCTTGTATTCACCGTCCAAGTAAAAACAATTTTCTAGTGACTGCCACAACTGAGTTCAGACGAGGATGCTAGGACCGGGTGCCTTTTGTATTGCCTTGTGCTGTTCTATAGATGCATAAAGAAAGTGCGCGTTTCCGTTGCTACTGCTGTAGTTTAGAAACTC
The DNA here is from genome assembly GCA_026958235.1 of Clonostachys rosea. NCBI lineage: Eukaryota > Fungi > Ascomycota > Sordariomycetes > Hypocreales > Bionectriaceae > Clonostachys > Clonostachys rosea. Next base: position 3,336,861 of record CP110205.1, read on the forward strand.
ATGATTAGACGTTTCTTTCGTCAGACTCGTGGGTATCGGGTATAGAAGACCTTGAACTCGAGTAATGCGAGCTTGTTCAATGACGAAGCACAGAGCGCCCAGCTTAGATTAGTTCCCATAAACAGACTATATTTTAGATTCTTTTCTTCTTTGTCTTGATTTAGTAGACTCATTCTTTGAGCGGGTGATGATTATTCCACTTAGGCATTGCAAATGATTAGTTTATCTGCTTGTCCACAGGGTAGGTGACGGTGAACTTTGGCGTACATTTTTGGAGGTGAGGCCCAGAGGCGGGGCTCCTCCACCACTCAACAGTCACCACCTCTGGCATTGAGAGCACGAAGCTTGGGGCATCCACTTCGTCCGCTCGTCATCATCGCCCCCAAACCTGCAGAGAGAGAAGGCAGGAAGAAAGGGAGCCATGGGCGGTATCGACGATCTTATTCTGCAGGAGCAGGCTGGGCAAGGTCTGCTCAAGCCTTCATCAGCCCCACCAAAAGACCCCGATCAACTGAAGCGTAAGCTTGAGGAGCTGTATCTGTCGCCCTCAACTGAGTTCTCAGAGGAGTGGCTCAACCGGCTCCAGCAGCGATGGGAATTCGAGACTGACTACACGTCGCTCTTTAAAATCGCACCAACACAGACTCGCACTGTCACTCGGTTTCTGAGGCATGGGCTCGAGGGTAGGGTCACGGGCTACAAAAATGTCACAGTTCCTGCAAGCAGTGCTACGGCCAAGAATTCAACGAGCTTGCTGAGAAAGCCAGCTAATCGGGCTGATTTCGTGAGAGGCGCTGCCGGCTTCTTCCCTTTCGCCCCGGGAGGTTTGGATAGCATCGAAGCGACAGCAGCCCTTGAGGATCAAATCCACATTGGAGGGGACATCGATGAAAATGGGGAAAGCGCTGGCCGAGCCAAACTGGACAGAGTCATTCAGGTCGGAAACGAGGGACGACTACTCGAAATTGCCCCGGGACTAGACCGCGGAATAGACTTCACTAAGAAGCCACAGCAGAACCAGGATGATGCAACTGCTATCAAGCAAGTACTGGAGGAAGAACCCGAGGATGTCAGTGATGAGGGCCGAACTCAGGATGCCTCCTCGGGCAGCACGCCCGATGCTGTTGTTGAGGAGGAGGAACACGGAGACGATATCGATGACATCTTGCCAGTCGAGTTCCCTTCGTTGGAACCACATGGAATCCTTGCAGCATCTAGCGCTAGAAAGGCCGGACGCGAATGGGCACATATGGTCGACATTAAACACGAGATGACCAATTTTCGGGAGCTCGTTCCAGACATGGCAAGAGAATGGCCATTTGAACTCGACACTTTCCAGAAAGAAGCCGTCTATCATCTCGAGAGTGGTGACTCTGTCTTCGTTGCGGCCCACACGTCTGCAGGAAAGACAGTCGTCGCCGAGTATGCGATTGCACTGGCAGCCAGGCACATGACCAAGGCCATCTATACATCTCCTATCAAGGCTCTCAGTAACCAGAAATTCCGCGATTTCAGGCAGACATTTGATGAGGTCGGTATCTTGACTGGAGATGTCCAGATCAACCCGGAGGCTAGTTGCCTAATCATGACTACCGAGATCTTGCGGAGTATGCTCTACCGCGGAGCCGATCTCATTCGAGATGTGGAGTTTGTCATCTTCGATGAGGTACACTATGTCAACGATTTCGAACGTGGTGTTGTATGGGAGGAAGTCATCATCATGTTGCCAGAGCATGTATCTCTTATTTTATTGTCCGCTACGGTGCCAAACACTTACGAGTTCGCCTCTTGGGTGGGTAGAACGAAACAGAAAGACATATACGTGATTTCAACACCAAAGAGACCAGTTCCACTGGAGCATTACCTCTGGGCTGGGAAAAATATACATAAAATCGTGGATCACGAGAAGAGATTTATTGAAAAGGGTTGGAAGGATGCTCACTCAGCCTACCAAGGCAAGGAGAAGGAGGCCCCGGCGCAAAGTACAATCGCAACGAGAGGTGGTAACCCTCGCGGAAATCAGCGAGGTGGGCAGCAGAGGGGAGGACAGCAACAGCGTGGTGGGCGCGGCGGAGGCCAGCAGAGGGGCGGAGGCCAACAAAGAGGACGAGGAGGGCCTCCAAGGGCAAGCCATAATCCTGGCCATATGGGACGTACTGGCCGTCCGGGAGGATTTTCGTCAGCCGCACAGGACAAAAACCTTTGGGTCCACCTTGTTCAATTCCTTCGCAAGCAAAGTCTGCTGCCAGCCTGTATTTTCGTCTTCTCCAAGAAGCGTTGTGAGGAGAATGCCGATGCTCTGAGTAACCAAGACTTCTGCACAGCCTCCGAGAAGAGCCACATTCACATGATTATCGAGCGATCGATTGCACGTCTCAAACCAGAGGATCGTCAGTTACCTCAGATCATTCGGCTCAGGGAACTTCTTGGCCGTGGTATTGCTGTTCATCACGGCGGTCTGCTGCCCATTGTCAAGGAAATCGTCGAAATTCTCTTTGCAGAGACTCTGGTCAAGGTGTTATTTGCCACGGAAACGTTTGCTATGGGTCTCAACCTGCCTACTCGAACCGTGGTCTTTTCGGGTTACCGGAAGCACGATGGACACTCATTCAGAAACCTCCTCCCTGGAGAGTATACGCAAATGGCGGGACGTGCTGGACGAAGAGGCCTGGACACTGTTGGGTCCGTCATTATCGTCCCGCCAGGAGCTGATGAAGCACCCCCAGCGGCAGATCTGCGCAACATGATATTAGGCGAACCGTCAAAGCTTCGGTCACAATTCCGTCTGACGTATAACATGATTCTTAATCTCCTCCGAGTCGAGGCTCTCAAGATTGAGGAGATGATCAAACGAAGTTTCTCCGAGCACGCAACCCAACAATTGCTTCCAGAACATGAAAAGGATGTGAAGCTGGCTCAGGCTGATCTTGCCAAGGTCAAGCGAGAGTCATGCCCCGTCTGCGACGTGCATATGGATGACTGCCACCAGGCCGCACAGGATTACAAGCAGCTCACATTCGATCTATACAGGGGTCTGTTAAATATTCACATTGGCCGCCGAATGTTCTGCCAGAGCCGAATAGTGGTATTAAACTTGGAGGGTATCCGAACCGCCGGTATCCTCCTTGGTGATGGGATGAGCTTGAAGGGGACGTCCGACGAACCAACTGTTCATATTTGCACCATCAAACCTCTTAGAGAGAAGCGAGATGCCTCTGATCAGTTGCCGTTTATTCCGCCATTCAAGAAGTATCTACACAAGCTACCTCAAGGGAAAAGACGAATCAAGATCAAGACTCTGCACGTCCCCTTGGGTGATATCGAGTGTCTGACTAGATGGGTGAGCAAGGGGATCGTCCCGGAAATATTCCAGGGAGGTGAAGCCTCCGCGAAAGCCGAAAAGAAGTTACAGGAGATCTGTACTGCTTGGGACGATAGATGGGATGAAATGGATTTTGGAAAGGTCAAGAGTCTGCAGCTGCAAGAGATGGTGGAAAAGCGTATCAACCTGGTCAAGGCTATTGATGCTTCACCTTCGGTGAAGTGCCCAGGCTTCTTGAAGCATGTGAGTTCACCCCACCCCCTCAATTCTACCACTCTGTTACATTAAAAAACCAAGGCTAATATCATACTGCAGTTTGCTATGTGCCACGACGAGTGGCTCATTAAAGAACACATTTCCCAATTGAAGCAGTCATTGTCAGACCAAAATCTGCAGCTTCTGCCTGACTACGAACAACGTGTTCAGGTGCTCAAGGAACTGGGCTTCGTCGACGAGGCGACGAGAATCCAGCTGAAGGGCAAAGTGGCTTGCGAGATTCACTCGGGCGACGAGCTTGTACTGACGGAATTGATCCTGGATAATGTGCTCGCTGACTTCGAGCCTCCCGAAATCGCCGCCTTGCTCTCCTCTTTTGTATTCCAAGAGAAAACGACGGTTGAACCCGTCTTGACTGGCAATCTTGAGCATGGTAAAGCGACCATTGTGGCTATTTCTGAGAAGGTCAACGAGGTTCAAACCCGACTTCAAGTTATCCAATCTGCCGACGATTCCAATGATTTCACCTCTCGCCCACGCTTCGGCTTGATGGAGGTTGTCTACGAGTGGGCCAGGGGGATGAGTTTCAAGAACATCACCAACCTGACTGACGTTCTGGAGGGTACTATTGTGAGGACTATTACACGACTTGACGAAGTATGCAGAGAGGTGAAGAATGCAGCCAGGATTGTGGGAGACCCTGAGCTTTATCAAAAGATGCAAACTGCACAGGAGATGATCAAACGGGATATCACTGCAGTGGCAAGCTTATACATGTAGACGAATGTTATGAATTCAAAAAACATCTTGCATTCTATCTGGTTGCAAGTGTAGCTAGTAGGCTAGCTTGGACATGTCTTTATTTGTAATACCTGAGAAATGTATCAGGGAATAGAGAGAGAGATTGTATCGGCTATAGGCAAAAGAGAGAATGAGCCAAACCCACCCTGCATAGTAATAAACGCTCAACGCCGACCCATGTAAAAGAAAACACCACCCCGAACAAGCATTTGCAATCAACCATATCCCGTAATCGTTATGCCAGCGCCAATCCATCGATAAACACAGTGTAGGTGTACAGGCTTACGCACGCAGGGCACGCAGTCTCTGCTGGAGCCTGTCCTCCTCCTCGGCCGATGGCTCGTTGGCTTGGGCAGGCTCGGCGTTGGAGGGAGTAGCCTGGTTGAGTTCCTTGCTGAGCTCAAGACCCGCATCGTCGGCGAGCTTGCCGAGCAGCTCATGCACGGCATCCTCAGGGACCTGTGCGGACGTTGACTGCGTCATGGCGTCCTGGTATATGCTGTTGGACATGGCGTATTCCTCGTTTTGCTGCTTGAATTGCTCGAGCGTCACGAGGGTCTGGTTTCAAGCGTTAGTCCGACTGATCAAATAAGCCAAAGCGAAAATAGTGGGAATGCATACCTTCTCGGGGTTCGAGTTCTTCTGGGCGACGTTCATAACCCGCGATGACTGGCCCATCATGTGCGTCATGCGATTCATCGCATTGTTGGCTTGGATCTGCGACGACTGGAGCTCGGCCATGTCGGCGACCGAATCCATCTGCTGGGCGAGGGCCTGCTTGGAGAGGAGAATCTTGGCCTTTTGGTAGGCCTTCTGGGTCTCTCCCTTCTTGAGCAGCTCCTGGATCTGCTTCTTGAGGATGGGATCCTGCTTAGCGGCCTTTTGTGCCTCGCGACGGGCCTGCTTGGCCTGGAAGCGGGCCTGGAACTCGACTTGCATGTCGCGGGCGAGCTGGCGGTTCGACATGATGGCGGCGAAGGGTTTGTTACGGGGGTCTGACGGTGATGGGAATGGGTTTTCTGCAGAGCGAGAAGTCGATATAGAGGGATGGCGATGTGGAGTGGACTGGCAAACCTGATAAAGAGGAGGGGCGTGACGCAACTGGAGGGTCTAGGCCACCGGTTCCGGGCTGTGGCTGAAGAGGTTGCAGCATAGCCACACTTCTGCCTCTAGGCTGGCTAAGCCACAGAAGGTAGCGACATGATGTCAGGAGGAGAGCGTCTAACTTTGGCCTCGTCATAGAGAGCTTGGATAGCTCGATAATCTCTATGAGTCTGAGGCCCAGGCATTTGTATTTCCATTATTACCCAAGCAAAAATCAAAATGGTGCATGTGCCGAAGAAGCTGAACGTGCAGAGTTTCCCTCGCCCGCCGCGCCTCGAGCAGGTATCGAGACATATCAGGGTCACTTGGGAAGGGCAGGAAATTGCAAATACCGAGAATGCCTACTGGGTGCTGGAAACGCACCACCCGCCAAGTGCGTCTCACTGACTGACCATTCCGTCTTTTGGACCTGAGGATGGGGGAAGACAGTAGCGCGGGAAATCGAAACATTGAAGACTCGTAATAACCTGCTCAATAGCTTACTACCTCCCGCCTTCCTCCATCAAGATCCCTCTCACCCCGACGGACAGGCAAACTTGGTGCGAGTGGAAAGGTGCGGCAACTTATTACACCGTCCAGTCCCCGCTGAACGGAAGCGTTGTGTCGAACCGCATCTGGTCGTACGAACGTCCCACGGACGGCTTCGCGGCCATCAAGGGCTATTTGTCACTGTACGCGGGCCCATGGGAGTGCTTTGTGGATGGGGAAAAGGTCAAGGCGCAGCCAGGTGATTTCTACGGAGGGTGGGTGACCTCGGAAGTTGAGGGAATCATCAAAGGCCGAAACGGGAATTGGGATCCCTTGTGAAGGGCTTGTATTTGGGGATATCGGAATTGCTGGAAAGACGGCTGATATGTACTAATAGGCTATAGCTACTCCTATCTTGCTCGTGTGCTATCTTATTATTGATAGGAATCCCATGAGGGTTGTGTCTGTTGTAAAACTAATTTCAAATGTGAGGGAGTCCCTGTTACAATGATGAAACAAATTGAACGGTGGAAATCCTTCGGGTCCCACGGTAAGATGAATTGCACGTTCCCGGAGGACCCTTTCGGCATAAAGCGAAGGTCCCGAAACTGGAACAGGCAGCACCGATTGAATCTGGATTCAATACATACTACTCCGTACTCGCAACGTGGAGTTGCTTCGGAGATGAATGCCATGGATCAATCAAATTACGACGGCGAATTACGACGACCAAACGGGCCGGATGCTCCGTGAAACTCTGCGAGGATACGAGAATCAACATTTTGTTGCCCGGGGCCGGCGGAATGCTAATTCATCTCGTGTTTGGCAAACTTAAGCACCAGAGAGACGGCGCGTGGATAGAATGAATAGCCCGAGCGGGATCTTCGAGGGGTCCTTCCTTCTATCTTGGGGCCATCGGAGACTCGTGTGTCCTCCGACTCACTTGAAAAGGGAGCTTGGTGGGCGGGCCGCCCTTTGGCAAATCATCCGGGCCGAACAGGGCCAGTGGGTGGCCACGGCGATAGTTATTGCTTAGGTTCGTGTATATGCAAGACTATCATCACGTTATTAACCCGCCAAATGGGTGTTCGATCCGGTATGATTATTCTTGGACGAGGAGCCAGGACTCCGCGATTGATATCAATGCCCTTGGCCGTTGATTGGTGTTCACTATTACTAGCCCAAGGGCGATTATTGATACAATAGCACCAAATAGTGATACATGGAGTTGAAACAGGGGCTTCTTTGCGTGCTGAAGATCTTGTGTTGCGCACCTAATACATTGTTTATTGTTATTGTTATTTTTACCCCTTCTATTCTATCCTTCTGAGAGTTTGTAGTCTAAGGTTGGTTGGAACTGAATCCTACCGCTAGCATTGTTGTTACCTTAATCTGTATGTAACTTGAAATCCATCCCTGGCCTAGAGGAATGCGCTCCTCCCTCCACCAACGAGCTGGTTGGCTGGCTGCTATGGGGCGGTAGAAAGCTCTGGACTCATGGTCGATGGATGATGGGATGGATCGCTCTAATGAACCAGGATTGGGCACTCCTGAATATGGAGAAGCCCGTATTAATTGTTACAGGCTCCACGTAGCATGTCTGGGACGCGAACCCCACTGCATGATCTTCGGCGAATCCTGCTAGAGAGGCTTCAAAGGAGGGGACTTGAGTTGGCAACTAATGCACCAGAACGTCAACGAGACGAGCCAGAAACTCAGCACACTGGGAACAGGAGGATTGAGATCAGCGATTGATGTGCGTATCATGATGCTCCTCGTGCTATGAATAGGAATACCATGTATGCATGCATAAAACATGCCCACTTGATGCAGTCAGAATGCTTAACTGTTGGTGGCTCAGCACCAGACGGTCCCATCGTATCTTATCAAGCATCGACCGACTCACGAGCTAAAATACCGTATTGGTGCGCGGATTGGATCCGAGGCACGCCATAACCTCCTGGGCAGCATCTTGCTGCGCCTTTCATCAGGACCCAGCGCCAGTGTGTTGCCAGCGCTGACTACAGGCGCTAGCTCTGCCGCTCAGGCCTATCATGCCCGTGGCTCGCACAACATGCTGCGGCGTACGTAAGCGTGTGCTGTTATGGTGTGTTTGGGCGGGGACGCTGGCCAAGTTCCGAGTGGAAGTTTCTAGGCTTCAGCTTTTGCGCGAGAACCCACGGTCATGGCGGCCCCCCTGCATCCGAAAGTGTAAGGTGCCGGTAATTAGGTAGCAGCATAGATTAGCCGTGAGGCAGGTACTGATTGTGATGGCGGTCAGGAGGTGCTCAAGCCCCTCCACTACGATGGACAGTAGCACGAAGGTGCATCCTCGAAGACTATCTAATGTATCCTCCCTCAGACACGTTGGCAAACGACCTGGAACGTCTCCCAATCAGGGCGGGTCGGTAGGAACAACGGCCCTGCTGGGGGCCAGTGAGATGCGCAGCCGTCAGTGGGCATCGGACATCCCTTGAAAAGAGGTTATCGGAGGCTTGTCTAACAAGGAAGGAAGGGAGGGGAAGACTCGAGCCCTTCCGAGTGGCCCGCGCCCCGTAACTACCGAACATGCCCCCTTTAGGTCTCTGTTGTTTGGTCCGGATCGCCTTAAACTGGTATGAGAATCAGGTAGGTAGGTAACAACACACTATTGCCTGGTGGTAATTTACCCGATATCTTGGTAGGCATTTGCCCTGAATATCCACCTCGTCGCGTATATGCCACGCCTGCAGAGGAGGTCGGTGAGAGGCCGCATTCCTGCCAGGAAAAGTAATTTCTGGTCCGCAGATACGGCCTCTTTAAAGAGAATAGTTGCGAAGTAATTGATGATAGGGTTGAGTAAGCCAGGAGCAAAAAGGGTGTTCCTGGCGGCCGCTTGATTGGCCGCCGGTCTTGAACTCTGAGACGGATTATTAGCTCTGACTACAGAAATAGCACGGGCTAGTCAAAGTCCCAAGGGGGATGATGATGTGCCACCGAGAGGCAACCTCGCTGGGGACACTTGGTGGGTGGGCTGGGAATGCGAGGCACTGGGGCGCTGAGGTGCAATGGGTGGAGGATGAGGCCATGGCGGTGCCCACCCCCCCTTTTTTGGGAACCTAAAGGAAGGTGCCTCCTGAAAGGTTCCTTCCTGCATGGCTGCCGGGGGGCTCCTGAGTGGTGGGAACAGGTGACACAAGTACGCAGTGCCCCGCATCCTTACGTAAGGATCGGTCGCCCCCTGGACTTTCTCAGCTGGAGGCACAATCTGGACAGGTGGCATTTAAAGGTCCTCTTCCACCCACATCTGATCTCGTTCCTTAGGTTCAGGCACCTGGCTCTCAGGACACGCTGTTCTCATCAAGAAGACACTTCTTAGTCTCTTTTCCCATCGTCATTGAGTCACACACTCGCTTCGTCGCCCCAGCGCTGACTCACACCCCAAGGTTGGATGGACTGCTGCCTGTCATGCAACAATAGACATGCTGCCATTAAAGTGGCCTTGACCTGACAGTTCCCTCCCCAAAATCCAGCAAGCAGCCATCCACCCATCCAATCCACATTTTATACACAAGCTCGACTTTGACCAGTCTCAGCTGTTACACATCGTCACAGTAATATGGATAACTCACCATCGGAGTCATTCATCTCCGCTCCGGCAGAGAATTTTTCCTCTTTGTTTTCCACACCCACATCTACAATCAGCCCTCTGGCCATGATGACGCCCACGTCTTCCGCCGAGGACCACCACAGCCCCGACCCTATGGGCGAGGAGGAAGACACAACCCCTCCAGCATCCCCCGGTACTGAGAAGAAGCCCACCAAGAAGCGCAAGTCATGGGGCCAAGTTCTCCCTGAACCCAAGACCAATCTGCCTCCTAGGAAACGGGCCAAGACCGAGGATGAGAAGGAGCAGCGCCGAGTAGAGCGCGTATTAAGAAATCGTCGTGCCGCTCAGTCATCCCGAGAGCGCAAGCGACAGGAGGTTGAGGCCCTGGAGAAGCGGAACAAGGAGCTTGAGTCTCTCTTGGCAAACGCGCAGAAGGCGAACCTGATGCTCGTCGAAGAGCTCAGGCGCTTCCGTTCTGACTCCGGGGTCGTCACTCGAACTTCCACCGACACATTCAAGGACAACCACCTGACTTTGTCGCCTGAACTCTTTGGGGCTCAGGCCGGTCAGGGCCTTGAGCCAACCATGAAGATGCTTGATGACCTCATCAAGCCCGCCGAACAGACCGTCAACCCAGCCTCACTTTCTCCCCCACCGGAGTCTGATGAGGTCAAGCAAGAGCCCTCAGAAGATGACCTGAAGCAATCCAACGAGAGCCAGATCCCAGTTCTGAACGCTGGTGAGCAGACCGTCTCCACCGACATGACACAACGTCCTGCAGAGATGTTGTGCGACCTGCCGTGTCATTTGTCGATGGAGACATCGCAGTCTCTCACCCCGTCCCAGACCTGGACATCTGCTCTCTTGGCATTCAGTCTTCAGCTCAGGATGATGTTGCTTTCAGCTTCAACGATTCTTTCGGCCTGTCAGCGGCCATTAACACAGATCGCCATGTCCTCGAAAGCGGGCTTCTCTCTTCTCCCGAATCCTCATATCTTGACGACGATCATCTGGCTGGTGACTCTGCCACCGGCTTCTTCCACCAATCTACATTCGGACTCGACATCAACGAGATCCTCTCCGACGAAGCGAACAACACAGTATCAGACCTTATGGCAGCGAGCCACGATGCCGCAGCAGACTTCTTCGGCCTCGAGCCGCAAATCTACGACTTTGAGACTCAAATCTCTTCGGAAAATCCTATCCAGCAGCCCCAATCTGGCGCGTCCTCTTTTGGATGCGACGATGGAGGCATTGCGGTTGGTGTCTGAAGGACGCGAGACTCAGGTCCGAGATTTGCTCAACGAGTCGAAGGAGACGCGCGAAGTCGATCGCGAGCTGACACAATGTTTGAGAAATATTGCTTTGCCTTCCAAGGAAGTCCTCATGACCTTGTCATGGGCCTTAAAGGTCGAAATCCGAAAGTTGGAGAAGAGGCAGCAAGATGGCGACGGCATGGTAGCAGTCTTTGGACCTGAGAGTTGCGTCCCTAATGACGGGAAATACCAACCAACTAAACACTATACTATTACATTAACGGGGAAGAGATACGGAGTTGAAGATCCCAGCGGTAGTACGAAACGTCGCCGACTGGCTTGAAATTATTATTATAACGAGAAAAAACGATTTCTTTGACCAACGTTTTGGAAGGTCTCTATTGGAGCTAACTTGTTGAACTACGGGAGGGTGGTAAACTGGCGTAAAACGGACTCGTCTCCAGGATGAGACATGGCTTCATAGAAGGGTTATTGAAATCCCCTGTATCAACAAATACAACTTGCAAATCAAATTCTGATTGAATTATTTTCATCGCTTTTTGTTCATTGTGATTGTATGAATCCCTAACGCCGACTCCTTTCGTGGGTAACCAATTTATCCTCGAAGATGTACCTAGACTCCTTATCGTCTGAAATGTATTCAAGCAAATCATAAAATCGTATTCATATTACCACATCTCTTCCATCTCCCGTAGTGCTGCCTCGTCATCAGCAAACTCGTCTTCTTGATCCCTCGCTATGTTTGCCACTGGTTTTGATGGAGGTGGTTTTCGGCCAACATCAAAGGTTTCTGCTTCAGCCATCAACGCATTCAAGTCCTCGTCGTCCAAGTCATCCGCGACCGGATTCTTTCTCGCCTTGTCGTGATTTTCGGCTTCAGCCATGAGTGCCTCCAGCTCATTATCATCTGGCTGGTCGGGCCCACCCAGGATTGGTACGTTTATTCTGGCCGCCCTCGGTGTTGCCCCATACAGATCATCGTCATCAGCCTCGTTCCTTCTCGCTGAAGGTGTTGTCGGTCTTTCCATGCTTGCCCCCCCTGTGGTAGTTTTGTCTGCCGATCCCTGCGAAACACCAGCGTCGCCATCATCATCCAGATCCAGAAAATCAGCTGCAGTTGTCGGTTTCGGTGCCCCGCTGTTGATCCATTCACTTCTTGCCGTCACGAGCTTTTTCTTATGGCCCGCCTTCTCCACCATCGCAAGCGCATCGAGGAATTTGGCCTTTGGAAAGAGGTCGTCCAGCCATAGTTGATAGAATGATAAAAGTCGGGCGGCGTCGGAGAACTCGTGACCTTTGCCTTTGATCTTCAGCTTCCGTGCGCGCGTTTGTAGCTTCGGGATTCCAGCAGGGCCTAGCAATCTGTCATAGGTCTGTTAGGACAATGATGCATAAACTTGGTTGGATAAACTTCGAAGTGAAAGCCTCTACGCACCTGTCCTCATCAAGTTTGATATTTGGAACCCGCGCCCGTTTCTGAACCGCGACTTCTGTGTCAATTCCAAGGCCCGAGTCGGCTTCCTTTCGCTTTTTAGACGGTGGAGGGGTGGGTGTTCGGAATGGGTCGTCGGATAAGTCTCCCACGTCGTAGTTGTCGAGGTCATCGTGTGGTGCGGGTGCGGTCTTGGACATGATTGTAGTTTCAATTGAGATGAATTTGAATGGAAAGAACAACGAAATGTCAACGCCTGTACTGAATGGTCATATCTCGTATCTCATCACGACATGTAGACATGCAGACGCGTCTCATTGGCGGTAGACGCGTCGACAGTTTAATGGGCGCTTACATAAGCGAAAACGTGACAAAGCACGTGCACCGGCTCCATCACATGACTAACCTTAGCCGAAGGTCAATTCGTCCATGCTACGACTTCACGATATAGAGATCTGATAGACGGACTTCCTTCTCGGCAGAGGTATCGCAAAATGGCCGACACAACGACCAAACAGACGTTTGCGGGGCCTAGCAAGGTCATCCAGACCAAATATCCGGTACGTCAAGGCGGAATTGGTGCTTCAATGGGTGATTCAGCTACTGACGAATAGGATATAGCTCATTGATAATGACCCGTATGTGCTCCCCGAACAACCCTCACGGCCTCGATACCCCGTTCCCCGAATCGCCGCGATAGACCGAAAGCTATAGATGGATTGTATCGTATTAACTATTCGGCTAGGCATTTCAAGCGTGTGGTCGGATATGCCAGAACCTCCGATTATGTTGCTGGAGGTGCAGCCGCTGCTTTCGCTCCGGTAGCACTCGCTACACTCGAGAGGTTTGCGCCCTCGCACGCCGGAAAGGGCGGTTTCCCCAAGGCCATGCGCCTCGCCGGATTCATCGGTCTGGCCGGTGGTTTCCTCTACTTCTACCAGCGCTCAGCCCGTACGATTTTCCCATCATCCCGGCAGACCCCCCTCCCGCAGGGAATATTTTGACTAACGGAAGACGATTAAACTAGTGCGATTCTACGGTGCGACTGAGAATGCCAGGGAGGTCGAGCTGGACATGCGCGAGATGGTGGACCGGGTCAAGAAGGGAGAGACGCTATACGGCGAGAGCAAGTTGACTCCCCACATGCAGGGCGTTGCGGCCCGCCAGAGCAGATACTCAGCGCTCTTCATGGGCGTTGTGCCGTGGTTCAACTTCGTCAACCACAACCAGCACGGTGTTGATACCGCCAAGTACTACCAGCAGGCGGAGCGGGAGCTGGAGGCGGAGCGCCAGGCCAAGGCATAGAGAGGCCGACTTGTCGAACTATGTATAGTACAGCATTGGGAGAGGGGATCTTCGGGGAGTATAGCCTTGAGGGACTGGGCGTCCTGTTCTTTTCCGTGTTGTCCGCTGAAAAAAACAAAAAGCATCTTCAAACTACATATATCGAATACCGACCATCTTTTTTGTTGTTCAATGCTAGCGCATCCGGTTTGGGACAAGTAATCCTGAACCAATCGAGATTCTGTTCTTGATGGGTTGGCGTAAGTTGACCAGCTGTTGAGATTTATGAGCTTTCCATCTTCGGGATTTTGAATCCAAGACCATGATACTGGGATGGCTTTCGACATGTTTGAGCTCACCATAACACCACAAAACTCTTTACAGAGTTTGAAGAATGAGGTTACTATCTTATAAACGGAATTTTCCTGACCAACGACGGGAGCATACGCGAAGTCTTAACTCGATCCTGAGCCCTGATTAATTCTTGAATCTAAGGAAGATCACAATTAATTTGCATCATTCTATTAATCTTCAAGGTATCGTAGATATACTAATTACATAGATACCGTTGCGCTAATCCAACCACCACTGTCACACATGACCATTGCTCGAAGAGCTGATCATCAGGTGAAGGAGGGACGCCCACCTCGTTGGCTCTTATTTGCGATGATTCGAAACCCCCTCTCCTCAAATCTAGATCAATTCAAGATTGATCTGTTACTCAAAGGCAGAATTCAGACGATGGGATTTAGAACTCTTCTCTGATAGGGCGTCTCCGAAGGGCCATCGGGCAGTTCCGACGATGCCAAGTCCAAGCTCAGGCATCTGGGCCGAAAAATTTAGCGTAGCCACTGAAAGACGGCGGATTAGTTCTGATTTGGTATGCAAAAGTACCCCGCCCCCTCATCAGAGATGAAGGCTTCTGACCGTTGCAGTTGCACAACAACATGGGAGCTCTGTCACTTGACTCTATGCAGCAAGCACTAATTTTTTCTTTGTGTTCCTTCCTTTTTGATTCTATAGTTAGTTCTTGGCGGGGTTAAATTATTTTCAATATTTCTTATTTTCATCTTCACTTTCCTCCGCTACTAAATTCGACTTGATGCTTTCCCATCGTGAACTCGGATCTTATACCATCTAATTATTTACTTTTATCCTCTTATAGCTCTCCCAGTTGCCCCCGAAACTGTCAACATGCCGGACATGAACCTTCCCGTCATCGACCTCGATGTCTACCTCAACAACCCCCTCGACTCAGCCGCGGTGCAAGAGGAATGCCGCCGAGCAGCCGATGCTCTCATCACCTATGGCGCCCTGGTCCTCCACGACTCCCGCGTCTCCGAGACCGACAACACTTCCTTCCTCGACCTCCTCGAAGACTACTTCGCCCAGCCAACCGAGCTGCTGCAGAAGGACGAGCGACCCGAGCTGAGCTACCAGGTCGGCGTCACCCTCGACAACACAGAGAAGCCAAAGTGCGCCGTCGACGAGCCCTGCCTGGACGTGATCAAGAGGCTGGACCCGGACCAGAGACCTTTGGACATCAGCGCCCACTCGCCCGACCCCAAGTGCCGCTTCTTCTGGCGGATGGCCGAGCTTCCTCCGTACGAGACCGTCTTCCCCGGGCTGAATGCGCCAAACGTCGTCCCGCAGGCAGATCACATTAAGGAGAGATGGGAACCCTCCATGAACAAATGGGGGTCTGCCATGAAGGATTCGTTCGTACCACCCTCCGGACCATTGTCACACCTTAACTGTGTTGCTAATCATCGTTTCGTCTAGATGCTCGAGACTTGCCGAAATGGCCGCCGTTGGATTAGGTCTTGCCCCGGAGGCGTTCTCCGAGGCTGGGAAATACGGGTTCGTTGCGCTTCATTGATCCAGAATAAAACAGTCCCAACTAACCTTGAGCGCAGACCCCATCTCCTAGCTCCCACCGCCTCCGACCTCGTAAAATACGGCGCCAAAGACACGATCCTCGCCGGCTTCCACACCGACCTCAACTTCCTCACCATCCACGGCCGCTCCAGATACCCCGGCCTGAACGTCTGGGCGCGCAACACGGGCCGCCGCATCGCCGTCAAGATCCCCCCCGGCAACAACCTCCTCGTCCAGGCCGGCAAGCAGATCGAGTACCTCACGGGGGGGCTCATCAAGGCCGGGTTCCACGAGGTCGTCGTCAACGACAGGACCATCGAGACCATCGAGAAGCGCAAGGCCGAGTTCCCCGACCGGCCCCTGGTGCGCATCTCCAGCACCCTCTTCTGGCACCTCAACTCGGACTTTGACCTGGCGCCCATCCCCGCGCTGGCGGAGAAGGCCAAGCAGGTCAGGGCAGAGCAGCTCGGCCTGGGTAACGATGAAGGCGCGGAGGCCGAGTATCCCCCCACCAAGGTTGGATACCAGGTCCAGAGCGAGCTGAAGCACATCGCGTTGATGGCGTGAGTGAGACATGGCATTTCAGGTGGCACTACGGGTCCACGAAGCGAGGTGGGGAGATGATACACAATGAATGACATGATCTGATATTTCTGCATTTGTCGAGATGCCATGAAACCACAGAATCAGCGTATGGGAATCATATGGAGCGTATGCATCAGTAATACATTATACCACATGTATCAAATGTCACAAGGATTGGCAGCTGGCAACATTTCCTCACGCCCTCTTACAGTTCCCCCATTGTCAAGATAAGTTCAACTGATTTGTATTACGTGTATGAACACTAACTGTAGCCTGCGAAACCTTTTCTCTAAAACCAAATCTGACAGCACTATGAAGGGTATCATTGTGCGTCATTCATCATGTCGTATGTTTCGCATAGCCACATATTCTGGAGTATACTTTGTGTGTGAACCGTGGCCTATTCAGGCCACTCATAATAGCCCCCAACAGCGCAAAGCTGTATCCTGCCGCCCCAACTACTGGACCTCCTTGGACCTGCTCTGATCCGCGAGGCTAGGCTCAGGCGCAGCGCCCTGATCGGACACGCTGCCCTTCTCCTTGCCCTCGGCCGTCTGCACAACGGTCTCTGTATCGGTGTCTTCCTGTTTCCAAAAGTCCTTCTTACCCTTGGAGAGGCGCACGAGCCAGGGAGGGAAGAAGCCACCTGGGATGCGCCAGGTCCAAGGCTCCTTGTCCTCGATGTTGGCGGGGACGATCCTGCCGCCGGAGGCGAGGCGGATCAGCCAGACGAGGGTGTTGATGAGGATGTAAGAGCAGACGCCCCCAATAAGGCCGTCGGCGATGGAATAACAGAAGGGCATCAGAACGATGGTAAGGAAAGACGGGATGGCGTCGCCGATGTACTTCCAGTTGACTTCGGTGACTGAGGAGACCATCATGGAGCCGACAAGGATCAGCACGCAGCCGGTGGCCCAGGGCGGGATGGAGGCGAAGATGGGAGCGAAGAAGACGGAGATGAGGAAGCAGAGACCGGCAACCATTGCGGTGAGACCGGTCTTGCCACCTTCGGAGATGCCGGCGCCGGACTCAACGAAGGCAGTGACGGGGGGAACACCAAGGATGGCGCCGATGGAGACGCAGATGGCGTCGACCATGTAGGCGATGGAGGAGCCCTCGAAGTCCTGGGTGACGGGGTCGATGAGTCCAGCGAAGCGGGCCATTCCATAAAGGGTACCAGTGCAGTCGAGGATATCGACGTAGAGGAAGGTAATGAGGGCGAGGCCGAACTGGCCGCCGTATTCGGAGATGTTCCATTCCTGAACCGCCAGGATGTTCTCGATGGGATGGAAGTCCACAACCTTCTTGAAGAAGTCGAAGTTGTCGTCACCAAGGGGGGTGTAGGGGAAGTAGGTGACGGGGGTGCCACGAGGCCAGGAGATGACGCTGACGAGCACGATACCAGCAATAATGGCACCCTTCACACGGTACAGCATCAGCATGACGGTGAGAATGCCGCCGCAGAAGATACCGATCCACATGGAGGGGTATCGCATCTTGTCCCAGCCAGGACATGTTCCGTCGTCGTTCTTGTTCGCGGGGGAGCAGCCAGCGAGCTCCATGGGGGTAGAGGTAGCGCCGACAACCAGCCCGATACCCTCACTGTAGGTTAGACCGATGAGGGTCAGGAAGAGACCAATGCCAACACCGGTAGCGACCTTGATGGAGGCAGGGATGGCGCGGGCGAGCCATTGGCGCATACCGAAGAGAGCGAGACCGAAGAAAATCCAGCCTTCAATGAAGATGGCGGTCAATGCGACGCGGAAGGGGACGGCACCGGTGCCGTGATAGCCAACTAGAAGACGGGTTAATCTTTTTTCTTCTTTCTCGCTATTGCGACCACGTCTCAATGGGAAGGAAATAAGGTGAGACATAGGTGAGATCTAAGTGGGTGCCCATACCGACAGTGTAAGTGAAATAAGCATTGAGACCTGGAGGAGCCGTGTAAGTCAATGGCGCAGTTTGAATGGGAGGAGAACCAATGCAGGAACTCGACGAGACAGACAATCTCGTCAACGGCTCTTGCTTCAGTGGATGGCAATCACATACCCATGCCGGGAGCAACACCAACGGGCCTGTGGGGGAGGAAAGTCAGAATTCTAGGATCTCATGGATTTGCGCATCCCTCTTCATTCCTCCCATGATGATACTCACATGTTGGCAAAGAGACCCATGCAGAAGGTAGCCAAGGCGCAAATAGCAGCGGTAGCGGTGACGGCATCGCGACGGATACCCTGTTTGCAGAGGAGGTAGGCGGTGTTGGCTTCGCAAATGGGATCGGCCTCGGTGGACTCGCAGACGCAGGTACCGCCAGAGTCGGCGATGATGGAGGAGTTGACAGCAATGATGTAAGCCATGGCAAAGAAGGTAGCGAGGCCGGCGCGGATTTCGGTGAAGAAGTAGGAGCCCTTGCGTTCACGGCGCTGCAGCGAGGGAAGAGAGGAGGCCTCTGGTCAGTCCTGTCTGTGTCTCGGCAAGGTGTTTGCGTTTGCCATCCGGCCGCCCAACCCAAACCAAACCAGTTCAACTCATTCACAGCCGCGATGGGAGGAGGCGAGCAAGTGAACGGGCGGGCGGGTCTGACCGGAGTGGCTTGCATTGGCTTGGTTCGAGTTGACTTACATGACCTGAGCCATCGAGCTGGAAATATCTGCCCACGAAGCTCCTGGCAACGGCCGCATTGGTATTTTCAACCCACCCCATGGTGAATGAGCGTCGAGCCGAAGGAATCCTGGGAACGGTTTTGGTGATCTCGATGGTGGGGGAGGGGGGGGAAGAGAGAGGTGAGGAGAAGCCGAGAGCAAGAGGGAGAGGAAGCAGCCGGGTAATAAGAGAACCGGGATAGAATGGACCCTGCAGATGACAATGGATCAGGTCAACCCAGCAAGCAGCATAGAATGCGACAAGGAGGAATAGCGAGAGATCTTTCGATGCGCGCGCGTGAGGCGACTCGAGGAGTTTTTTAGTGGAGCGGGAGACCCTGTTTTTTCGGTTGGCTTTTGAAGCGCGAATCGAAGTTCGGCAAAAAAAAAAAAAAGTGACTCGTGCTGCCGGGACGGAGGTGGGTACTGAACGGGGATAGAGGGTAATGCTATTACATACCACTTGTAGATAGAGATAGTGGGTGGAGGAGTGTGGGTTGACTGATATGGAGATTGGGAGGGGGTCGAAGCGGCAGGGGAGGGAGTGAGAGAAGGAGATGAGAGAAAGAGAAGGCGAGCGATGAGAGTGAAGGTCTCGAGGGTCCTATACTCACGATGGTCGATGATAACAGCACACGATGAGGGTGTTGCAGAGAAAAGACCTTGGGCTCTGATGATTCCAAGCGAAGTGGGATGTTCTGCCTAGATATAGGCACTCGTATGTGTAGGTATGGAGACTTTTGTCGATGCGCCAGGGCTGGAGGTGAGAGCACGATGAGAGCCAGGTGAGAATGACTTGAGAACAGGACTCGCCGGCTGGCCAAGAGCAAACGCAATGTGTCAGTGAGTGTGTGCCTCGGGACATGCAGCAGCGCAGTGCATCACATCGAGCCTCCTCATCCGCGGATCGATGCAATTACTTATACCTGTTGCGGTTTGCAACTCGTCTAGTCCTCTATGGGCGTCCCCGTGTACCGTATCATGGCCAGAAGGATACCATATCGCACAAGAAGCATGCTGGAAATGAACCCATTGGGTTGACGGCATGGGGACGACCCCGGTCCGTTCATTTGGCCACTCCAGCTCCGGAGACCAGATAAGTAGCTGGTGGGATGCCCTGTCCAATCCATCTCACCAACCCCAGAAGTCCCACGGTGCCTAGAGCCGGAGCTGATAACTGTACGAGATGGACGCGGGGGACCTCGTTGGGTCGGATTGGGGCGACGTCCGATGCGGTGCTCGCAGTTCAAACAAGCCATCTCGTGGCTGCAGAGGCGGCGGCGGTCATGGCCGTCTGGCTGCAGCTGGCGCGGTGACAGCGTTGACCTAGACTCCAGCTGGCTGGCTTCAGACTGGGCCGGACACTGTACGATATGATATGTAAGGCACGGCATGCGCAGGGGTGCAACCGACGAGGACGGGGATGAGGGGGATGGGTGGGATGGAGCCTGAGATAAGGTCAGGACCATCTTCGAGCCCATTTACTCGCTGGTTCTGCTCTTGCTCCTCTAGCGCGTCTGTTTCTGGTGGTTGCTCCTGCCGTCTATTCCGCTTCACTGCTAGTCCCTGCTGGTCCGATCCGCTACTTCTCGAATCTTGCCTGATTCGAGGGTGAGCCGGTAGTTCCTTTTACTTTGGGGCAATAATCTCCAGCTCTTATCTGTGGCCATTGATCTGCTGCTGTCACTCGTCGTCCTTCATTAGATCAGCTTCTGCAGCCGCAGACTGTGTCGGCCGTCTCCGTCGATGCCGGCCACGATAGGAGCTGGCCGTCTATCTCGGCCATCCTGAAATCACACTCAGTCTGTTTGACAAGCAGCTGCTGAGGAGGGCTGGATGCGCGCCTGGCTTGCCGTGGGGATCGCAGTGGCACGGCTCCTGGATGGCGGTTTGAGCCACTGGGCCGCCTGTCCCCGTCTGTGGCGCGCGCCATAATCCATCAGCTATGTGCATCCCGCGGACTCGCGTAGTCACGATCATTACTCGTTGTAATTCCTATTTTTAATATCTAATCTTCTTTTAATGGCCGGCCCTAGCTGCACTATCTAGGGACGATGCGACGGGTCCGCGGTATTAATCGCAGTCTATGTCGGTCCTCCTCCAGTCCGTCCCTCATGATGGTGCTGCCAAAAATCGTCTCAGCTGCTGGCAGCAGAGCACAACGCAGCACGACACAGGCACAGCATGGCAGAGACAGGACGGATGCACCCTCTCTGCTCTACCCATTTTTGTTCAAAGCTCCGGCTGCGTACGTTAATGAAGCCTCTGCTATGGGCATGCTTAGACGTCGTTCTTGTCATGATGCAGGGCAGTGAATGTTGATCCAGCTATGGTCCTGTGGTTTATGCTTGTGCATCCACGAATAGAACATGGCCCATCTACTTACCTCCCACTCTCCAGCTTCTCTTGTCGGTGCTCGGAGACGGCGTAGTAAATAATCCATGGGGTAGATCGCTCTAGATCGGGGGCAAGTTTAGGTGCTGATGAGTTCTGTGTTTCATTGGTGGGTGGCTGCAACCTGATCTCCAAGATCTTGACCGTCCCTCAAACCGGGGGTTACACCTTTTGTTGACCGACAATCATGCAATAGGGTTGTAACCTCTTCTCGTGGCCTACATCTCCCCTCGAGCATGTTTATTAAGGAACCAGTCGTGCAGATCACCCAATCGAGCACTGCTACGTGTGCACGCGGCGGAGCTAGTTTGAACGACGTAATCCTCTAGCTGATACTGGGTCTCTGCATCACCATGCGCTGATTTTTATTTGCTGCTCTTATACAATATGTCCATCACTTTCTCCTTCATCATCATGGCCCATTATTGAAAGAGGTGGTAGGTTGGCACTGGCTGTTGGGGCTGCCGCATGACATCTTTCACCACAGAGCTTGTCTATCTGAGAAGGAAATAGGGAGAGATCTTGCGCCGTGTCGCAGCGGCATGTTTGGTGAGGTTTTGCCCCTACACTGTCGACGGGACTCGGCTTTTGCGTGAATGGGCACGCGCGAGCGCAAGTCTTTCCAGCCATCTTCACTTCGTATAAGCCCTGGTTGCAAATATTCATCACATATCACATGAACGGGACAAAAGAACGCCCAAGGACCAAAGGGCGATTTCATGCTTGATGGCTGTGTCAGCTCGCCGAGGTCATGTCAGACAGGCAACTCGAGGTCATACACATGGTCTGGTCATTGTGGCGTGTAAGTGTCATTAGGCTGATGCGACACCAATACCACCCATCTAGAACAAAGGGACTGCTCGATGTGAAGCGGGCGGATGCACTGGGCGCCGTAACACATCTTTTGCTGCTGATTAGGTGGTCCTATGTGGCAGAGGGCAATGGACAGGAATGGAACGGGCAGCTCCTAGAACCCCCGATGTCGATGACGGATGGCTGAGAGCCCACCGATGATGATGCGTGTGCGGTCGCAACAGGCGGAAGCAGGAAACCGGGGCTGGTTCAGGTAGGCGGTCTGCTGTGGCCTACTGCCTGGCAGCCTGTAGCTGGCGGCATGAAACAGCACAGCAGCACCGAGGTCATCTGGAAATGTGGAAAATGACTTCGACGTGCATGGCCTGGCTGCTGGGACGTGGGACAGCCCCCCTCCATTGACGTCAGCTAACCAGGTCGCTCCTTCGTCCTCACCGGACCGCTGGTTCAGTGGTCACCACGTACGTCGAAAAGTGGCGTCTGGAACGCGACCGGCCCCCGCCATTGGCCCGTGTTGACGTCACGAGCCACTTTCCTGCCTTTTTGCTTGGGGAAGCTGGACCCTGAAATGCGCAGCTGCAGCACCTGAGCCCGCCTGCATCGGCACTTGCCTGGCCTGGGCGGTGTCTTGCAGGCCCTGCTACCATCATGATGCATTCATTCAACGCCATGTCTCTATTTCTGCCAACACCTTCCATCCCTCTTGCTTTCCCCCGCCAACAGCTTAAAGCCTAATGCACTCTCTCCGATTCCCCCCCTTGAACCCAGTCCCTTCTCACAATTGCACTGCTCCTTCCAGCATACCCTTGCTTGGTTGCCTCCTTCTTCCACAAATCCATTCATATATAATCGACGCCTAGGGACGGACCGCACATCCCGCCTCTTTGCTTTTTGCTTTTTGCTCTCCATCTTCGCCAGCTACTACCACTGGCCCTCCAACCTTGTACCCATCCAGGTAACCTTGGCCAGCAATAAATACCACACACCTCTACGCCAAGACGCACCATACTACTACGCCTCGCAAACAATACCAACCAATCCCAGCCAATGTCTGTACCATATCGATCCGGGAGAGACTACCCTCCCAATGGCGGTCTTGCAGACGGCTATTATGACCCTAGCCAGTACTACGGTGACAGAAAAGCCTACGACTCAGATTCTCCCCCGCGCTCTCATCGCCACCGTGATGACTTGGGGCGCCCCTCGAGACGCCACAAGTCTGAACATCGCCGGGCTCCCGCGGATGCTTACGATGATGCCTACGAGAAACCATCTCGGCGTCGGAGTCGAAGAGATCCTGGCCCGGACCGCCCCGAGATAGTGCACGACCCTTACTATGGCAAGAAGCGCTCAGCACATGACCCGACGAGCCCTTCCTATTCACGGGAAACCGAACGTTCCCGCCGCCGTGACGAAGATAGAGATCGGGAACACCACTCTCGTCGGCATGAGAGAAGGTCCATGCCGCCTCCAACAAGAGAGCCATACGATTCCTACCCTGCTCCGGGCTATTCTCAAGATCGAAAGTCCGACCGCCGATCTAAGAAATACCGGGCCGAGCCTGAGCCACGGTCCTCCAGACATCACCGAAGGCCCTCCCCTTCCCCCGAACCCAGACCACGACGACACGAGCCTCCTATGCCGAGGTCAAAAGGCGGTCACTATAGAGACTACGATGACCACTACGGTGCACCACCTCCTCGGAGAGCTCGTTCTCATGAGCGGCCCAAGTACGACTTTGATAAGCCCTCGCGCGGCCGTCCGGATGAGCACGGCTCTTCCCGTTCCAAAGAAGCCCCCACGAGCCGGCGAAAGTCGGTACCAGCAAGCCCAAAGAACAAGGGAAACCCATGGTGGCAGAACCCCATGCTACAAGCTGGTGCTCGTTATGCCTTCACGGCCGGCGCACAGGCTGCGCTCCGCAACAAGGATGAGCAAGGCCCGTGGATGGGGCCGAAAGGTGCCAAGGTTGCTACAGCAGCTCTGAGTGCCGCCTTGGTTGATGGCATCATTGCTCAAAAACAAGATGGGGATGGCGGCAGGCACTAATATACGAAGCCACTTCAGTTCCAAAAACAACAATACGAGAATTCTTGAGGATTTTGAAATTAAACGCATGCGGTGGGTAGGCTCGCAACTCATCTCAATTCAATGACCTGTTACGACTTTTTCATTCAGCATCTGAATCTATTGGCTACGAAAGCATACATGTGAGTAAAGGGGAACATTTGTATCTGTTTCATCGTGAATCATGACTGGAGTTGCCTTAAAAGGCACATGTTTTAAAATTTAAATGTATTATGAGATTATGAACGAGCACTCTCGCTGGGTGGAATAACGGATAACAGGCCAAGGATAATAGCTTAGATTGAACTTGTGAATTTAATATGAGCACTATTTGGGAAAAGTTGCGGTGATCGATACCAGGGCGATACTTGTCAATTAGTGATACCGATGAAAGAATTTAGATCGCCTAATTTCCAATGTTCCATGGCCGGCAGCGCGTAGCAGCACAGAAGCCATTGCAGCATGGCCCAATATATTGTCCGTCTGATCCATAACATTCCCCTATATCACAGCAGGTCAGCTCAAGCTCTAATGTCAAGAGTTTCTCTTTGTTTCCACGGATTCTTCAGGCTCTGCGCCCTGCGGATGCGAGGAGGGAAACTAACCGTATGTTGGCACGCACATGCCCTGGCACGTTACACTTCGGACGGGCTGGGGAGGGCCGATGATAAGATGCTGGCTCCCGTCCGATGTGTCAATGCTGTGCACGATGGTCTTCTCACCGTCGGTCTTGAAGAAGCACTGAGTGCCGGCGTTGTAGTCGGGGGCATCAATGATGCTCACGGAGAGGTCACTGTCTATAGTGTATCGAGTCAGTGACATCAACGCAACGAAGAATGAAAATGCAACGGGATAACTGAAGAAGAGCGGCCCATACTGGTGAAGACCTCGGTGCCATCAGCAGGGACGGCAAGGTCATAGGATGCCGGGCCAGCGTGGAAGGTCAAGTGAGCGACCTGGACTGGTGCGCTACGGGTTTCGAGGGAGGGACGAGCGAGGACGCTGGTAAGCGAGAGGCTAATGAAGAAGAGGGAGAACTTCATCATGATGGCTTATGGGATGAATAAGTCTGGTAGTTTTGTTTGAAATGATGGGTAAGATATTACTGTTCCAAGAACTGGTGATTGATGGTTTGACTGGTGTACGAGCCTGGGATATCGGTTTGCCTCGGAGCAAATCACGCCAGAAACCCTCACTTATATACTTTTCACTCTCTCGTCTCTACGGTATTCACGATGCCGCATGAAGGACATCACGCAGTAAGCTGCAAGCGCCTCTCAGCATGCATTCCTCTCGTCATCAGCTCAGCTGACCGGTCTACAAGCTGGTAGATGCAAAAGGATCAATTTCGTCACAGAATAGCAAGAAGGGGAATAGGCTATAAGCACGGCCAGATACGAAGTGCCGAATCTGAGAACTTTGCGATAGGGCTGCCCAGTAAACGTTGAGCCCGTGTTGCAGATCCCTCGTGTTGGATGTGGTGGTGAGGCTGCCGAGACCGTAGCGGCCCCTCCCTGGTCCCCCCTCCCCCGCGCGGGGTGAAATGCGTGCAGGAGCTGAGTCGCTTGGTGGCGTGAAAGGAGCAGAAAGGGCCATGATGAAGCTGCGGGATCCAGGGCCCAATCGGATCGAAACTCATCGTATGCTCGTGGAATGCTGACCTGGCCAGATTCTCGTATTGCGCTGTCATGGGACTGACCTGGATGCGAGGAACGCGGCGATCTCTTCGCAGAGGAGGGATACTAGACTGGGCTCCATGGCTTGGCGTGTGAACGGCATTTGAAGAGTCATGGAAGTAGAAAGTTTCGAGAAGAGAGCTAGATAAGTTGGTGGGAAGACATATCTTGTGTTGGATGAAACATCATGTGACCCAGTCTAGGTGCAGCCAGTCATTCATTCGCGATGCACCGCGTCTGGATGTTGAGATTCGGCGGGCGCGTTGCGTGATCGGACCAGGATACAGTGACATCCCGAGATCGCACTCGTTGACACCGGCGGATTTGCAGATCAGGAACCTTACCCAGGCCTGCCTGTCCACCCATTCTCCGAAGTTTGCCATTTTAAGCCGGTCGTGGCCCGGAGAAATTCCCACCAATTCCGCACCGCTCCAATGTGCCGGATAACTGTGCCCTGCCCTCTGCAACCCCGCTGCGGAGGAGGAGCAGGCTGTTATCGGCGTCTGACGGCTGCACCTCGCAGCACGCGCCCAGAACGAGGCTGGCCGGGACGGCATATTACCTGGGTTCGATCCGACTCAATCGAACACCTACAACTAGTCACCTTCTAATTACTTATGTAGAGCCATTGAGTAGGAAGACCGCTGCAGGCAATGGCAAGCAGACACAGGCTCGCGGCCTAGGGAATGGCTCAGTAGGGCTTCCGTCGCCGAGGATTTCCCTTTTCAACGCCAACGGCCACCACAGCGCTCCGTTCAGGCATCTTACTGGGCGGCTGCCCCCTAAAGCAGCCCACTGGCCGCCAACCCTCCAGCCCAGAGGAGCTCCTCTACTCGGACCTCCCCCGTTGGCTTCCTTTTTGGCCTCTCTCCAGACCTCCTGGTGCGCTCCTCGCCTCCACTCCTCCACTCTCGATCCGCCATCTGTCGTGCTCTGTTTTGTTTTTCGGCGATGCCAACTGCCCACCCACTGCTCCTCGCGAGCTAACATTAAATCGTCCACTCCTCCAGCCCCGAACTCGGCATCGCAACGTTTAACCCCGAGACGGATGCCCCTCCCCCTCCCCCACAAATGTCGACATCCCGCCTCATAAACCCATCTCGTCGCTGCTTTGCGTCATGTAGACCTGCTCTTTCTTTCTCTGCTTCTCCTTCATACTCTTCTCTTCGTGCCTTCCATCGTCTTCGTAATACAACCAACGGCATTGGAACCAGCGCTCCCCAATTGCCCCTTCACACCATCCTCACCAAACCCACACAGCGATCAATTATCACAGCCGCCAACATGACGAAGCTTCTCTATCCCACCTCGCTCGTCCTCGATGTAGCCTCCCTCGAGGGTTACTCGGTCCAGCTCGTCCCCTACGACGTCAAGGCCGCCGAGATTCCTGCTGAGCACCACGATGCCACCATCCTCGTCACATGGACCAACACCCCCGACAACCTGCGCTACCTCCAGGCCAACCTCAAGAACCTGCGCTGGATCCAGTCCCTGGCCGCCGGTCCCAATGACGTCCTCAACGCCGGCTTCGACACCTCCAAGATCACAGTCACCACTGGCTCCGGTCTCCACGACCGCACCGTCGCCGAGCACGCCCTCGGCCTGCTCCTCAACGGCGCTCGCCGCTTCTACGAGATGCGTGACTACCAGCTCCAGAACAAGTGGCCCGCTCACCTGGGCGGCCCCCAGCCCGACCGCCCCAAGGACCGCTTCACCACCCTGCGCGATGCCCGCGTCCTCGTCTGGGGTTTCGGCAACATTGCCAAGTGCCTCGTCCCCAGCCTTACCACCCTCGGCGCCCAGGTCAAGGGCGTTGCCCGCTCCACCGGTGTCCGTGACGGCGTCGAGGTCTACTCCGAGGACCACCTCGCCAAGCTGCTGCCCGAGACTGACGCTCTCGTCATGATCCTGCCCGGCTCCGACTCAACCAAGAACGCCCTCAACGCCGAGCGTCTCAAGCTGCTCCCCAACCACGCCTGGGTCGTCAACGTCGGCCGCGGCACCTCCATCGACGAGGATGCTCTCGTGGATGCTCTGGAGAAGAACGAGATTGGCGGCGCTGCCCTCGACGTGTTCCAGACCGAGCCTCTGCCCGAGAGCAGTCGCCTCTGGAAGGCCCCCAACGTTGTCGTCTCGCCTCATGCTGCTGGCGGCAGGCCCCAGGATGCCGAGGCTCTAATTACCTACAACCTAAGAAGATTCTTGGCCGGCCAAGCTCTCAAGAACGTCATCTGATTGTCCCAAGCCTTGCAGAAATTACCCTAAAATATAGAACAGTTAGCCGGCTTCTTGGCGTATTTATATATGTAGACATACATAGCTCCTAGAGATCACAGAAAGACCAAAAAAAATACAGAAACATGAGCATAATGATCTAATCAGTAACTTTCAATTGCCTGCATCTGTATGTGTGACTAGATCTTCAGGTGCCTTGGTCAATAAGGTGTCTCCATGCAAGTGAATGGTGGTTGGGAATACCTCATGCTACAAGCTGTTGTCGCATGGTTGTCTCTAGACAAATGGTGAGATCTTCTCATGTTTAGAGGGCAATGTCAAAATTGATGGCGCAGAGAACCTCACGAACTTTGTTCTATCATCAGAAAAGCATCGAGGTCCTTTCACATGCACTGGCAACATGTGATTCGTGTGGGTTTGACGGCGGTAGATCAAAATCTGACGAGGGTGCTTACATGCAAAGGAATGATGAATCGAGAATGAGATCAGATCTTCAAACCAGCCTTTGCATCAGACTTATAAATGGAGAAAAGGGAGATGCGTGGCTTGCAAAAGGCTGCTTTGGCCTGCGGCCTACTTCATCGAAACATAAACAACATGAAAAGTTGTGCAGTTTTGAAGACAAAGGGTCCTGGCTGATCTTGGCCGATCTTTCTGATTTGCGTACATATCTGGTCCACATATGGCTGGAGCCTCGCTTCATCAAACGTTTCGCTTCTTTTCTTATCTGTCATCGCATGCCCACTGTCGCAGTTGCAATAGATGATGCTATTAGAGGTAGCACATGGTCCTTCAGTCATCTTTCCTTCCCCAAAGGTCTACCAACTGCCTTTATCTTACCCTATTTACTTTTGCGACGTAAATCTCTTTCTATATAAGGTTTCTTGGGCTTTCCAATGCGGAGAAAGGAGGAGATATACCAGCCAAGGCTGAAGCCGACGTGATTGCAATTACCTTGTCAATGGAAATTTTGTTGAGAGGATATCGAAATTCCCAGATTTGAGAAGGCCAGATCATGCGTCCCCGGTTCTGTGCTCTATTTCTACACCAGGCTAGAATCAATTTGTTCTCTCATGGCGACTGGCATAGAATAATGCACACCACTCCAGCTTCGATGGCGGCAAGGGGGTGACAGGAGAAATGAGGCACCTAATGGAAGAGCTGGTTATAAATATACCACTTTCTACAATTAAGTCGAGGAATTTAGTAGCATAGATCAAGATGAAGTAACAATATACGCTATATTATCTCTAAAATGTATGTTATTAGCTCTTAGGAGTCTAACAATACCGGTCGCAGGCTCGAGAATAAACAACTTTAATGCTTGAGTGTCTCAATTCCCATGTCACCCAGTTGGGTGGGTGCAAGATGCCTTCTGCCCACTTACCACATCTCGCCTTCGCACATGCAAACGAACACGGGTTTGAACTTCCCCGAAAAGGCGAATGGGAAGGATAGAAAATTTCAAAAGGTCTTTCACAAGCCGTGGAAAACTCTGGTGGAATGTGGATCAACGTGGTCCACATAGATCAGATTCAGGCCGCTAGGAACAGGCCAGATGCGGCTGGCATCTCCTCGTAACTCCACCTTCTCCAAGGGCCTCAAAGGGTGGCACGCAAGGGACTGCCTTCTATGACACTTCTTTTGACCCGGAGAGGCAGGAGGCATTTATATTGTTTGCTCTTCGCGTGCTTGAATACTCGTAAGGTCAGGGGTGCCGGTACTCATACTGAGAAGGCTTGACTATGGTATAATTAAAATCGCACCAAACATATCCAATACAATAGCTTCAAAGTCATGATTCTGTTTGAATAAAACAGCCTGTGAGCATTGATGAGAATGGGGATCCTCGTGAGTGCTGGTGGTGATCTCCCGCCGCCACCCTGAAGGGACGACGATGGAGACGAACGACGATCAGGAACTGAGTTCACAAACAGCCGCCCGGTCCTGAACTCCCGAGAACCAGAGGTGCGTCAGTAGCCATAAGCCGAACTAGTGAACCCTGCCGGCACTTTCCCGCTACTACGTAACACGATCTTCCGGGACAACTCCTAGCTGAGGTGGATGACAGCACTCACTCATCCCTGAATCTTCACGCTTGCCAATGACATTAGCAGCTATATTCCCATGGAAAGTGTCTCAAGCCGGGGAACATGTTAGTCACCTACTTAGGTGGAAAGCAAGGGCACGGGGAGGAAATCCTGGAGACGCACACGAATCGACGAATTGGTGGGCTCTTGGATGGACGGATCCCATGCATGCATCTAACTTCATGGAGCTGCTCGGACGCATTGAGCTGAATCGTTCTGAAGATCGATCGGATCAGGAAATCCCTCCCTCATTTCACACAGTTTCGAAGCCCGGGGGATCCGCCAGTCCTCGCCCAATGCCGAGAGCAACCACGAGCTGATAGGCTCGACGAGTTACACACATGGACGAGCAAGTCCACCCGTGTACGCCGTCTTAGCCAGGCGGAGACTGGTGAGACCCTCCTTGTTAGCCAACATCCCTCGCCGCAGTGCTATTTTAGCCTCCTCCACTTCAGCTGAGCAAAAGTGTCGAGGACACGACAGTGCTCACAAGCTTGCTTCTCCTGCTCTACGAACTTGATTATGCGAAAGCCTACGCTTGAGATTAGGCCAAGTAAGCTAGTGGTGATTTTTCATGCGCAGCGTCCCATAATCAGCCCGGTTCTAATGTCTCATCCTCGGAGACGACGGGACTAGGAGATGTTTGGGCTTCCTCCCTCCTGGACCTGGACACACATCATGTACCATGTATTCCACTGAGCTACGAGAAGGTTGGACATTATACTAGCCATAACGGTGCTACTGAGAGCTGTAGCTAGCCTTGTTGATGTTTCCTCCCTCTGTTTACTCCTCTCATTTACCCATTGCATCACTGGAATGCAACTGTTGGCATTCTGACCGGCACATTTGTTTAGCTCTCCTCGTTATCTAGTAGAGTGAGGATGCGAGTATCTACCAAGGAGGTCATTGCCGCTGTGTCGGTCTGGGCTTGGAGTGCTGCAGCACTGTCCATCCCTGCCATCCGCGATGTCGCCAGTCAGATCTGCCCTCGATCGATGGAAGAGATGCAGCAGCTGCAGGACAAGCTCTCTCCCACAGCTAAGATCTACTTCCCCGGCTCGACCGAGTTTGTCGAGGCTTCCGTCCGCTGGTCCAACTTGCACGCTCCCACTGTGAATGTGGTTGTTGTGCCTGGTACAGAGCAGGATGTTTCCGAGACGGTAGGATCCCAGACTCTCACAGTCACTGCCCCTTTACCACCCTCCAGTACTAACGTGCATGCTCAATTGGTTAGATCAAGTTCGCCAACAAGCAAAACATCCCCTTCCTCGCGTACAATGGCCATCACGGTGCCACCACCACTCTGGGAAGCATGAGCTATGGCATCGAGATCTTCCTGAAGCAGCTCAACAGCATACAGATTGCCACCGACGGTAAGTCGGTCACTGTCGGAGGAGGAATCAACTCCAAGGTGGTTACCGACACTCTCTGGGCCGCTGGCAAGCAAACCGTCACTGGCACCTGCGAATGTGTCAGTTACCTTGGCCCTGCTCTGGGTGGCGGCCACGGCTGGCTTCAGGGCCACCACGGCCTCCTCGCTGACCAGTTCCTTTCAATGAACGTCGTGCTCGCCGACGGTAGCATCAAGACCATTGACGAAAACTCAGATCTCTGGTGGGGGATGAAGGGTGCCGGCCACAACTTTGGTATTGTCACTTCGCTCACCTCCAAGATCTACGACATCCAGCACACCAACTGGTCCATTGTCACCTTCATTTTCAGCGGCGACAAGGTCGAGGCTGTTTACGAGGCCGCCAACAAGTTCCTGCCCAAGAATGGAAAGCAGGCTACCGACGTCCACAACTGGTCGTACTGGCTTCGCAGCTCAGATCTTGACCCTGTCAACGTAAGTAGACGCTCATCTGGTTCCTGTTTGATTCCGCTTCGTATTTACTGATCAACTTCGTGCCTTCTGCAGCCTGTTATCATTTTCTACCTGATCCAGGAAGGTGTCAATGCCGTCGACTCTGCCTACTCGCAAGCATTCTACGACATCGGGCCCATCGTCGCCACTCCCCAGACTGGAACATACCGCGACCTGGCGAAATGGACCAATATCGCCATGGATTCGCAGCCCTGCCTTGACCTTGGCACCAACAACCCCCGCTTCCCCATCTACCTCGATTCTTACAACGTTGCTGCCCAGAAGAAGGTCTACGAGGCATTCGCCGAGGTTACCAGCGGCTCCTCTGCCTTCAACGGATCTCTCTTCATGTTCGAGAGCTACGCTGTCCAGGGCGTCCAGGACATCAGTGCTGCCTCCAGCGCTTTTGCCTTCCGCTCCGAGAGCATTCTCGCTGCCCCCCTCCTCTCCTACACGCCCAATGGCTCAGCACTGGATGAGCAGGCTACCAAGTTTGGAAACAAGCTTCGCAATATCCTTCACCAAGCTACCGGCAGAGATCTCCTGCGCACTTATATCAACTACTCGTTTGGCGATGAGACACAACAGGAGATTTACGGAAACGAAAATTGGAGGCAGTGTCGTCTCAAGACCCTGAAGAAGAAGTACGATCCGGAAGGCAAGTTCAGCTTCTACGCCCCCGTTGTTTACAACGAGCACAAGTAAGCACGCAGAGATGCGAGGGAGGGAGCCAAGTCTTGGCTTCGGTGATTCCGATTGTTCCTTAGAGAGTAAAAAACGCTAAGGCTGAAGCCATTAAGTAATAAACCTACAACAAAGTGGTGATTTAGTCATAGTGATTCTATTATTATATAAAGAGTAACCGTATATAGTGGTAAGCACATCCTTAGATCCAAGAATATGCGATCAAGTACACGTAGCAAAAGTGAAAATCCGTTAAAGGAAGCCTCTCTTTCACTCCTTCCTGACTTGTATAACACACCAGCCAAATTCTACCTAGGAGGATCTGGCAGATACGACGACGCCAGTGCTTCACCGTCGGTCTAATTCACGGACATCTACCTAACACATCTGTCATCGATGGAAGAAGTTAGCCTGGGAACTATTGGAAAGGGCCGCATGTGTGCCTGGCCCTAAAAGCGCTCCCGGACTCATCCGTATGATGGCCTAGCCCAAGGCTCTAGCCAGAATGAGTTTGACAGCCCGCGAGTGGATATCCAGCTTTCATCATGGCTTTTGAAGTGCCGCACAGGCACTCGACCTTTCCGGCCATCCGTAAAGATGAGTGTCGTTGGCATGTAAGAACTCATCGAGCCCGTGTGTTCTTGGCCGACAACTCGGAGCCAAGTGCCGATGGGACGCACGGAAGACATCAAAGACTGCAAATACACTTGGTCTCGAGGTGGCAACGACTCCATCGGCCAGTATGTAAAGGTTGTTCAGATTTAACCAAGGATCGCTCGATGTCAGTCTTTTACTCTCAACTTGCAACGGACTTCGACCAGCCACTTCATGGATGAGCTGCGGGCGCCACCACCAATCTCGCGAGAAGGTAGAGTCAAAAGATCTCAACCATGTGGACCACACCCACTGCGTTCTCCAGGAGACTTACTGTTTCCAAGATAGTGTATCGATCCATGGACAGCTGACCAACGCGTATGTGCTTATGGAGTAGTGGAGATGCCTGCTGCGCTAGACCTCGGTGCTCACTTGCCATCCACATCTTTTCTGCACCTACGAGCAGAGTCCAAGCATTCTTCAGATCAGGGCAAGGGCCTGAATGTGCATAGGTGAGGTTTTTTAACCACCGTTCGGCGCCATGGCTCGGTGTCTGATGTCTGACTTGGATCGCGTTGACCGTGACGGAGGCAAAGGGAGTTAGTCCCTTTACACACGAAGAACTTCCTGTCACATCTTTCCTTGGCTCTCCTTACTTCGCCCTCCTCCAACGCTGTTCTTAGTTGCTTTTTTATTCTTTCTTGAATTAAGTTCTGTGCATCCCCTTTAAGAGGTCGTATACTGGTGTGGCTCCACACCATCTTGCCGTGCATCACTCACTCGTTGAGATATCGCCATGAACCCCCGTGATGCGGCGTCAGATGCGGCAGCAGCTGCGGCCATCGAGGCTTTTCGCCAGCTAACAATCGAGATATGGACCCTTTATGCGGTTGGAGTGATGTCCACGATATTGAGGACGTACGCTCGCATTCGGGCTGTCGGGATTCGAAACCTTCGAGCTGACGACTACCTGATGTGGCTCGCCATTGTTCGTCGGCCCCTTTTCTCTTAGGCGGCACTACGATGATTATCGTTGGAAGTTGCTTGTCATATTATTGGGCAATCGCTGACCGGGCTTGACTTTGCAGCTTTTCTACACAGTACAGTCGTCCCTAGGATACAGCATTGGTCACGCCGCAAATGGCCTCGCGAACAACAGCATGACAGATGCAGAACGCATGGCACTGAGCTCCTCAGATCCCGAATTTCAACTTAGGTATGTGCCCAGGAAAGTTTAACTCGCTTGGCCTTGCCCTTTGGCTAACATCAACGTCAGAGTTCTAGGGTCAAAGATTCAGGTTGCCGGCTGGACAATCTATTCGACCCTGATCACTGTGCTCAAGCTTTCCATGCTGGCTTTTTATATTCGACTCATGGTAAAATATACATGATAGCCACAAGGTGCTACGGTTTTATGCTAACATGATGCAGGAAGGACTTGGACGAACGTATCAGATTCGAATTTGGGTTGGCTTCGCCATCGTTATTAGCAGCTATCTCGCCGTCATAATATCCATTTTCGCCGGGTGTCGACCCTTCAATAAATATTGGCAGATTCATCCTGACCCTGGAAGTAAGTTTTCCCTTGGTCATGCACATAGATCATACAGTATAGCGTCTTATATATGAATCGTGAGTGCTAACTGGCTGTCTCAAGACGTCTGCCAAGCTGCCGTCTCTCGGCCGATCGTCTGGTCAGGTTTTGCTGCCAATGTTGTCACTGACATCTACCTCATCTGCATTCCTCTCCCGATGCTCTGGAGCTCTACTTTGCGAATGGTCAAGAAAATTGCTTCGACAATTGTCCTGGGCGCGGGAATATTCGTTCTCGTATGCGCCACCCTGAAGAGTGTCTTCGTCTTAGTGGTAAGTCGGATATCGTGTCAACAACCATTGGCCTGTCTGTCTGTTAACGTCAGGGATTCAAGGACCCCGTCAACGGACCTCAGCTTGCAGGTTCATGGGGTATCAGAGAAGCGTTCACGGCCGTTATGACAACAAACTTGCCCATGATCTTCCCACTCTTCAAGACATGGCTCCGTCCTTGGTTCGAGAGCGCCCTTCGCTCCTCGGAGAAAGCATACAACTACAGAACCCCAAACGGATTCCAGACAATAGGAGGCGGCGGTCCCGGCGGCAGCAAATCATTCAACAGGAACAATCGTAGTGGGCCAGCGAGCGAAACCCACATCACCGCCAACATGACATTCAGCGGTAGCGAGGAACAGATTATTGATGACGTGAAGATGCAGAACTTCAATGTTACCACAGGGCCTATTTCGGACTCGGATGGCCAGCCCAAGTCCGGTATAATCATTTCAAATCAGGTCGAGGTCACGACAGAGGTGCGAGGGGGCCAGCCGCAGAACCCAGCAAGAGTCCACGAATCGTGGTAGATGCGGCACCTGAGACGAACTCATGACCATAGTAATGACACAAAACCTAGTCTGACACGACTTCCTTGCTTCCATGCACGTTTCCATGCCAAAAAGAGCCTACTGGGTAGATTACCTTCGTCATCGGGGGATTCCTTCTTCCAGATCTGAGCAATTCAACAAGCAATGCAGACGGCCTCCCAAGAGCCAAGACCAACTACGGCCCGTGAAAGCGTAAGGATTATTGTGCCATATTGATGGCGTGCCCATGACTAGCGATGGCCAAAGACCCATCAAGTCTTCCTTAACTAATCAAGCTGACATATATGCCAATAGATCGGCGATATTGGCGCCGTTGGAGGGAACATCGACAGTTCAGGAGTCTCCAATAGCTATACGCTCGTGGTGCCAAGGTTGGAGCCAGGAGACAACAAGCCTCCATGGTGCATCCCGGTGCTGAGCGATTAAAGCATGTCGATTCTCAAGCAATCTGGTTACAGATCCACGCGGCGGCGAGTGTTTCTTGGGCATCAGAAACAAAATCTTCGGAATGAATTGGTCCACGTTGCGACGACATCCGTGAATATGGAAGCACGGAGCTGGTGCTTCCGCCCTACGTTTCGCCCTTGTTCCATTAATGCCAGCCCCTTGTTCCAGAACCCTGGTTCGTTCCCGCACAGCTTGAGCCAATCTACACTCGCCGGAGCTTCTCGAGGACCCAAATCTAGATGAGATCTACGTGCAACCCACCACCAAAGTGGTCTGGCTGTAGGAAAACAAGGTTGCACGTTGTTGCGTTTGCTCAGCCGCCTGACACCTGCGTCTCGTCCAAGAAATCACATCACCTGATTCGTGTCATCGAGGGACTTCTTAGCACAACCACCATCACAATCATCACTTTAAGCTGGAAATACAACGCATTACAATTTTTGTCACGTTGAGAAGCTGGTCTCTTTCAACAGCTCAGAGCAGCGCATTTCGCATGAAATGCTGAGTCAAGGAATATTTAGGGGATCCTTGCAGCTTTGAAACAGGAACAGACACTCAAAAACTCCGTGGGCAAGGTAAATCAGACTTAAATCCATATAAACATGTAGGGTTGCATCTTGAACCCTGTTAGCTCCCGGGTTTACGGGAAATACCCCGTTTCTTGCATCCAATCCAGAGCTCAACAAAGGCGCTTCCATGGATTACGCAACTAGGAGACACGCGATTCACCTCGTCTTGATTGGATTCGGTGGAGACAAGGTTGGGAAGACTGAGACTGCCATGCACATACTCCTGCAATGACTTCAAAGGGGATGTGATCGCATTGACGGGAGCCGTTCTATAAAGAGCAGACGACGAACCGCCCTCGATCCAACTTTCCTCTGACCTTCAAGCCATCCAAGCCTTCCAGCTCTATTCCATTCACTTCCCAACCCCTTCTTCGCAACCTTCAGACTCTCCTTTGACAGGAAGAACACAACCCCCCATTCATCACCATGCTCCCCGTTGCTCTCTCCGTTCTTGGCCTGGCCGCTGCCGTCAACGCCCACGGCCACGTCGCTACTGTCGTCGCCGGCGGCAAGGAATACACCGGTGGTCTCCCCTGGAGCGCTCCTGCTGATGCTGTCGGCTGGGCCGCTTCCAACCAGGACAACGGCTTTGTTGCCCCCGACGCCTTCTCCAGCGCCGACATCATCTGCCACAAGTCTGCCACCCCCGTCTCCGGCTATGCTACCGTTGCCGCTGGCTCAAGCATTTCACTGGTCTGGAACACCTGGCCA
Source organism: Clonostachys rosea (assembly GCA_026958235.1). Taxonomy (NCBI): domain Eukaryota; kingdom Fungi; phylum Ascomycota; class Sordariomycetes; order Hypocreales; family Bionectriaceae; genus Clonostachys; species Clonostachys rosea. The sequence continues at coordinate 3,374,020 of CP110205.1, forward strand.
GAGAGCCACCACGGCCCCGTCATCGACTACATCGCCCCCGTCTCTGGCGACTTTGCCTCCGTCCAGAAGGCCTCCCTTCAGTGGGTGAAGATCTCCGAGAAGGGTCTCGTCTCTGGCTCCAACCCGGGCACCTGGGCCTCTGACGAGCTCATCGCCAACGGCAACACCTGGACCGTCACTATCCCCTCCAAGCTCGCCCCTGGCAAGTACGTCCTGCGCCACGAGATCATTGCTCTCCACTCCGCCGGCCAGTCCAACGGCGCCCAGGCCTACCCCCAGTGCATCAACATCGAAGTCACCGGCAGCGGTTCGTCCTCTCCATCCGGCGGTGCTGCCTTCACCAGCTTCTACAAGGCTACCGACCCCGGTATCCTGTTCAACCTCTACGAGTCCTTCACCTCGTACGACATCCCCGGACCCAACGTCTGGGCTTAAGCGGCATCCAGTCTTGGTAGTGGCATGGCAGCGAATGTACCATGGGCTTCTGCGAAGCCTTTGAATCGGGTACTCCAACGCGCATGAATCGTATGAAAGGGAGCTGGCCTGGCTTGGCTTGGCCTGGTGCTGGCCGGTCGGATATTCACTGTAACATAGCTTAGACAGGTGGATTAATCTCCAAAACAAGACGCTGGAAGGAATAAACAGATTGGTTCGCACTATCAGCCCCTATTCGTGATGATTTCGTATTGTCAAGCATGTAATGTTTCGTGTGAGCTCTGTCGTGGGGGCCACAAACGAAACCATGCCGTCTTCCGCGTCACGTGAAGTTTCATCCAGGGTAGCCCCAGCCTCCACTACAGAGCCCGGGAATATCGCGTAATAGTGGCATTACCCCAGTACTTCTAGCGCCGCTCAGTTCCATGTGGCAACCAACTGTGACTGAATCAACGTTGATTTTACCTTACCTACTTTCCAATTAACCAAGGCTGACTTCGCTTCAGCTACCTCCGTACACACATAATTACGCGATCACGTGAGACTGGTACCATCCAGGTGTTCCCAAATGGCTGGCCCTGGCCCCAAGCCAGACGCCCTCGTCAGCAAAGAGGATGGCATAAAGTACTGGGACGGTGTCAAGGCAGATGTCAACGGCATGTTGGGCGGCCTGCCTGAGAAAGGCTTTGGTTTCATATCCAACCTCGATCTCCGGAGCTCGCGGGCCTTCCTCGCAAAGCTGGGTATCGGAACTGGGCGTGGCCGGTCGGTAGTGGGATTGGCCCTCGAGGGCGGTGCAGGGTGAGCGCTGACCATGACATTTGACGGAAGACTTTTGTCGCCATGAGATGAGGTCCCCAGTCCAAAGCTGACTCTTTAGGTGACTGCGAACAGGATTGGCCGGGTCACACAGGGTTTGCTTCTCGACGTGGCAAAGGAGGTCGACGTGATTGAGCCAAATTCGAGATTCACCGCAGGCTTGGAGAAGACGCCCGGCGTGCGCAGCATCTTCAATGTCGGCTTGCAAGACTGGCGGCCGGAAAATGGCGACAAGTACGATCTTATCTGGGTGCAATGGTGTGTTGGCCATCTCAATGACGAGCAGCTGGTTGCCTTTTTGGAACAGTGCAAGTCAGCTCTCCAACCCGAGAGCGGCATCATCGTGTTCAAGGAGAACATGAGCCATCGCGATACCGACGACTTTGACGAGGTGGACAGCGCCGTCACAAGGTAGGCTTCTTCCCGACTGGCAGCGAGTGGACTCCAGAATTACTAACAGACTACACCATTAGAACGGACAAGTCGTACCTGAGCTTGTTCAAGCAGGCGAATTTACGCGTTGTCCGAACTGAACTTCAGCGAGGATTCCCTGAGGAACTGCTCGCCGTGAGGTCTTACGCGCTCATGCCCGTCGATACCCAGGCTTAAACATACATATATTACCACACATATACATACCCAGAAATAGACGTACATACACCTCTACGCCAGATTCATTGCTTCTCTTTTCAAGATAGCCCGAGGTGGGCAAGGGCGGAGAGGTCTTCGATCTCATTGATGTCTGCTATGCTCATCGACTGGAGGAATGTCGTCCTAATAATGTCAGCACAGGGCACTTGTTACATGCCGTTCCAGCCCAACTTATACCGCACATAACCCGCTATAAATTAAGGAAGGCAGAATAAATAAGAAAATCGCGGAGTAAGAAAGAAAAAAGAACCATGTTGTAGCTCATCTTTAGCGATTTTCAGTCATCGCAGGAGTATGCGCATGGCGGACGGTCTTGGTCTTCCCAACCTTGTCTCCATCGAATCCAAATCTACCAGATCGTTTGATAGGAAGCATACAAAACTCATGGCACAACAAGAAGATGAGATACTGTTTTGGAGCTAGAGAATTATGTAGCTTAGCTTATGCGATCAATGGCATCGCTTGATACAGACTCAACGTCACCGGGTGAGGAGACTTGAGATCGTTGGATGGAAATGCTTGCAGCACCGCCTGCTAGGGCTAAATCTTCTGTAAGATCATTTCAACAGTAAAAAATTGCTTCATCACTTCCTCTAGCTGCAGCTCTAGTTGAGCTTCCACTTGCCTATGTTCCATGAAGCTTAATTCTGTTAAGTGAGAACCTTACCTGGGGCACATGATGAACACTGAGCCGCCACTGCCTTCCAGTTCGGTTATTGACACTAAGGCAATTTGTGAACTAAGGTCATTCGATGGAGGCTCCTTTGATGGATATTTAGAGTGACAACAGTATATAACTAGCGGTGTAGCATCTCCAAGCGCCCGTCACAGATCTGGGCCACACCAACCGGATAAGGAAACCATACACAATGATGCTTGCAAAACAGAGCAAGTTATGTGACACTTTAGCAAACCTATAGACACTCGTTATGCTTTATTCCGTCTGTTCTTTGGCAGACCACCCTGCGACTTGCCCTAGAATAGTATCAGGAATGTGATTCGGTCCCTACCACAACCCAGCTTCCAGAGCACCAAAAAAAAAAAAACTCAAAAAGAAACATACAACAGCAGGTATTCGCTGGTCGTCACCGACCCAACTACTAATCCGCCCCTCAACGGCTTGACTATGGGAGAGCGGACGGGATCCCGTATTTTCCGTTGGGTATGGTCGTATGTGACAGTTGAGGCTACCATGAAGGCTATATACCCTACCACCAGGGCACCAAACAAAGGTTAAACAAAGAGCAAAAAAACATACAACAGCGGGTATTCGCTGGTCGTCACCGACCCAACTACTAATCCACCCCTCAGAAGCTTATCTATGGGAGAGCGGACGGGATCCCGAGTTCTCTTCTGGGTATGGTCGTATGTGGCAGGTGAAGCTCTCGTCAGGGCTATATACCCTACCCTACCCACTCGAACACTACACAACATCACAGAATAACAAAGAGATACAACAACGCGCGTTTCCCTAGTCAAGCTCTCAGAGGCTGAACAAGAGTGGAAATTCAATAGAACAATAAAAAATGCAATGGTAACTAAGGCAAAGCAATGTCAATTGGTTCTTTGTCGCAGCACCTCCTATCTAGATGGGCATACGCCTGCTTGAAGAAGTAAATATACGGTGAAAGAATTAAGAAAAACACAATTGCAACAGTTTTTCATACAGAAAGAACGGGATACCTAAGCCGGAAGCTTGCGTCGGATCCTCTCATGATCGGTCCTGGTTCCATTTGGTTCCCTTCAAGGGCTGCGCCATGTTCATCGAGACCTGCGAGCTTTTCTAGCTGTTTTGGTCACCCTCGGCCGCTTGCCCAGTTGGCTTTTACTGTCCTCTTCCTTGCGTTATTGCTCCTTTGAGCTGATTCTCGCTGCTAGCTGCATATTTTGTCCCCTTGCTGGGCCGTCGACGATAGTGAGAGAGATCTAGACGTCTCGAGGGAGACGTCTTTCGGTACAGAAGGTATTCAAGAGTTTTATGTCACAGAAATTCCGTCTGAAAAGTTCCGGGGCCACCGAATCCCAGATATTAAACCCCTCAGTCATTAGGCTTCGCCCAGGCCTCCGTCAAGAAGGCTGAAGCCTTTATCCAATTCTGGAAACCACAACGGTTGATTAGTGATTGGATAATCTCCAAAAGCAGCAATGGAAAATTGCGAAGCTGATAAATTGAAGTTGCTTGGAGAAATTATGTCGTTTTGGGGGTGGTTTGTGTCAGTCACCGGCCCTAGAGAGGAAGAATCAGGCTGGATTGCATTTGCCTGTTGCCCTCGACATTTAGCTTGATCGGATCCCGATGACGAAAGGGATTGAGAAGGAGTACTTTTTTCACACTTACTAGATATGTACTGAACGCATTCCAGGTACTGGGAGATGTGTCGGAAGCATCTCTATCTAGTGGCCTACCAGTATATACTCTGTCGCCGGACGTTGCTGTGGCCGAGTTTTCAGCCATCCACTTCTCCCAAGCACGGCTACCCATGGTTCTATAGTCGGCAGGGTCCCCAGGTTCGTGGAAGCCGGACTTGGTTGTAACATTTGGGCCTTGAATAAACGGCTAAAGCCGGTCGTTATAACCTCTATTGCAGAAGCGGCGGTTTCATTTCCCTCTGCTAGCTCTCGTAGCATGTAGATTCCATCGGCGATAATGACCTTGAAGTCATCAGTGGGAGGACCGAGCCTAGCACCCAGAAGTAATACATGGAGCGCGGCACTGCAATTTAGTGAATCCTGACATGCGTATCGACAAATGAGCTTACTCTCCCTCAGGAATTTAAGTATTTTGATTGTGGTGATGGCAGCAGCTACACAGCACTTGGCTGCAGTCGTCAGAAACTCCATTTTGTTCGGTTGACGATCGTTGGTGCTGTTCTCAACAGTCGCTGCTGCATGGGTGAGAGGCAGCCTATTCAACAAGATAATGGTTTGTTCATGCGTTAAATGAAGATGAACACGCCTCGTGATGGCGACGGTGATATTCTTAAGCCTTCTGGTAATTCCAGCTTCCATTGTTGTAACTCGGACTTGAGCGCCAGAAACTGGCTGGTGTTGATGACTCGGGAGTTGGAGGGGGCTGAGCCAAAGCTGGAGTATATGGTCTTGATCACCTTGCCAAGCAATTTGCAAAGGTCAATCAATGCGACCTGATTGTCCACTGGGCTTCCGAACCGATCAACTACCAGCTCGGCAACATGAGTCGGATACGGTCAAGAGGCACCATTAGTGGTGCTGTTTTGCCCTTCTTGAGTAGCTCTGCTGCCACTTCCCAGAGCTTCCGCGTAATCTTGGAGTGCTTGCAAGTCATTTGGCAGATTCATACCGCTTCTGTGAAGGATCAACTCCAGCAGTTTCTCCCTCTCAGACACAATCGAGGTAGCTACAGGGCTTGACCCACGCCCCTGGGGGCTCTCCGCAAAGAGACACTCCGAGGGTCCGGTTTGGCACCGTCGACAGGGCTGCCGGCCATCGCACTTGAGCTTGTTGACCCGACATCGAACGCACCTGTAAGGAAAGTCCCAAATGTCAGCACACTGCAGACGCAGGTCCAGGGCACGGTGAACGCGTCACGCACGCTTTCCTCACCCGCTTCCGCTGACTGTCTGGAAACAACGGCCTCTTTCGGTATGTGCTTGCCATATCAGCCGTTATCTCGTTTGAGGGGACGAGTCTGTTGTCCACAGAGAGGTCGGAACGCGATCCGAACGCTGTGGGCTGTGCTGGGTGTTTGTAGTATCACGATCCGAGCAACGGAACATTCATCTGGCTTCCGACAGAAAATGATAAAGAACTCCCGCACAAATAAACCCCGCTTCTTCACGTTAAAACCTACCTGATTCAGGAAAGGAACGATTCTCTATCGAAATCATTACGTAGCAATCTAAGCCCTCTGCTCATCCATGACTCGAACCGCTTTCGGCCAGTGGAGTAACCACTGAGAATACACATGATGCATGCTACATGATACGTTCAACCTTTGGCAAGAACGGCTGGGCGAAGCGGGGAGAATGCAGTCTCGAACATTGAGAGCCTTAAGATCAACCGTAGGATTTAATGTATACATTTATATATTTAACAATCTAACATGTTTCATACAAGAGCCTTGGCCATCGGTTTCTGCTGATGAGCAGCATCACCACGGCGCCCGGTCAGTTGTGACTGGCCAGTTATCCAAGGAACTAAACGCTACGTGACCCTCCTTGACCACAGCAAGCATATTAACCTTGTCGTCCATGATAGTAATGTCCTCCAATGGGTTCTTCTCCAATACAACCAAGTCGGCTAAAAAACCTTCCTTGATCTGCCCAACATCGTTCTCGAGGCGCATCACCTTGGCATTGTTAAGAGTCACGCTACGCATAATCTCCTCTGGTGTCTGTACCTGGGCACGGAGGGTGAATTCCTTCAGTTGGAACTGATGCATGCCAGCAACCAGATCGGACCCGAAGCACACTGTGACGCCTGCCTTGGCTGCAACCTTGAGTGCTTGGAGGCCTGAAGCCATTACGGCCTCGTTCTTAGTACACGCCTCGTTCAAGAACTGGTCGTAAGGTGGAACGGTCATGCCATAGTGGGTAGCCAGAGTGGGCGTCATATTGATTCCCTTCTCTACCGTGAGCTGTGCAGTTTCCTCATCGAGGAAATTGCCATGCTCGATGCCCAGAACACCATTCTTGATCATGTGCTGCATGGCCCGGACTGTGTACGCGTGTGCAGTCACGTAGGTGTCAAAGCTGGCTGCAGTTCTCGTAATGGCCTGGATCTCTTCGTCGAGAAACTGCTGATGTCCGAGGTTGTTGAGGCGGCTCGCGACTCCTCCACGACCCATGATCTTGATGAAGTCAGCGCGGTTGCGAATCTCGTCACGGACGGCAACGGAGCACTCTATCGGCCCATCGCAAAGTCTTCCAATGCCGGACCGGTGACCGGCGCAGCACTTGAGCGTAGGATCTTCGTCAGAGAAGAATGGTCGCTGGTCCCCGTGACCGCCTGTCTGGGAAAGGGCGTGTCCGGCAATGAGCAACCGAGGACCTGGTATCAGCCACTCATGATTGCCTCTTTCAGTGAAGCATCCGCTCCGCCGCAGTCACGAGCAGTGGTGAAGCCCCTCTGGAGCATCTCGCGTGCCAGGAAGGTGGAACGGAAGTTATTCATTGACGCTGGGATGTTCTTATATGTTCCCCGTAAGTCTGACTCGCCCGGTGTAGCTGTGAGGTGGACGTGGGCATCGAGGAGGCCAGGGCATAGATATTTCCCACCAAGGTCAATGATCTTGACGTTCTCGGCAACTTTTGGCGTAGAGCCAATGGAAACTTTCTGGAAACGGCCATCAACAGCAAGGACACCTGTATTGTCAATCACCCGGCCCCCCAGAGTATCAATCAGCTTCGCATTGATGATCTGGAAAGGCTCATGAGTGGGAAGAACCCAAGGCCTGTCCCCAGTGATTTTAGGCTTCTCAGCACTGGCCTTTGGGACGGTAGGTTTCTGTGTCATTCTGGAAGAAGCTGGCTTTGGGGTGATCAAAAGCAGAAGGAAGAATTGGGCATGGAGAGTCTCAGAAGGGGACCTCTCCACGTGCTGCTACTGCATATCTTTATACCATATCATCCCATCTTACTCACCGGTATCGCTGGGTTATCTTCTTGGATATCGAGGTTGTCTCGGATGGGTGTACCCGATATCAACACCAAGGGTATCGGCTCCGGAGCCGATACCCTGGTTCCCCCAGACGATGCAGTCCCTCACACTCCAATTGATCCAGGCCCCAGGCTCTACGAGAACTGGTTGAAGGCCAGGGAAAGTTATAAAAGTTAACCTTTCTCTCGTGATTAAACAGCGGCCAGCAGTCCAACAACATCAGAATTTCTCAACCCTCTTTCAGCTACAAGAACGACATGATGAGCGGAACCTTCGAGAAAGGAGCCAACGAGGACTCTAGCATGGACGAAAAGGGCCACCAGAGCAAGCCATGTCTTGATGCTACAAACGCAGTGGAAGAGTTGATTATCTATACGCAAGAGGAGGAGCAGGCAGTGCTCATGAAGATTGATCGAGTAGTTCTGCCATTAATGTGTATTGTCAACTTTTTTCAATGTAAGGTCCCATCGACACATAGCTCTCTTGGGTTCAATGTTACTGGAGATACGCTAGCTGTTGGGAATGCTGTCAGATCTTGACAAGCAATCCATCGATTTCGCAACAGTATTCAACATGCCCGATGAGCTTGACATGTCGAGTAAGCAGTACTCATGGTCGGTCAGCTCGTTCTATTTCGGACAGCTCGTCTCCGAGTACGTCTTTATCTACATCATGAGCCGATTGCCCATCTCGAGAACCGTCGGTTGGACAGTAATAACCTGGGGTATCGTTGCCGGCTGCTTGGCCGCACCCGGCAACTTCAGTGGCTTCACGGCCGTTCGATTCCTGCTCGGTTTTACTGAAGGTGGTGTCTCGCCCGCCTTTGTTATCATCACTGGTTCCTGGTACAAGAAATCAGAGCAGCCTTTCCGAGTCGCCGGATGGGTGACTTGCAATGGTCTTGCCCAGATATTCGGTGCTCTGATCATGTATGGCATTGGCCTTGCCGGCAACACTGCCATCTCCAACTGGCGGGGTGTGTTCCTCATCCGTGGAGGTGGGACTGTACTCTCTGGTATCCTTTTCCTTATTTTCATGCCATTAGGCCCTGGGACGGCCTGGTTCCTCAGTGCGCGTGAGCGGAGCATTGCCACCCAAAGGTTGGCCGAGGAGCGAATTTCCAAGGAGCAGACAACGTTCGAAGTGTCTCAGATCAAAGAGGCCTTGCTGGATCATCGGTTGTGGCTCTTGGTCATTGGTGCTTTCTGCAACACGCTCGCCTCTCCCGTCATCAAGGTCCGTGTTTTAATTCATCTCGTATATCACAATCAGTCATGATCTAAATGCTAATGACTACCTACTCGCAGTTTGGAACATTGGTTATTAATGATTCGGCTGGTCGAAGCTTAACACAATGCTCGTCAGTCTTCCTGCAGGCGTGCTGCAGATCATCATGATCTGGATTGTCGTTGTCGGTATCCGGGTCACCAAGATCCCAAGATCTTGCTGGGGTATTATTGCCAGTATCCCCCCCCTGGTTGGCAATATCTGTCTTCTTGTGCTGCCCATGGATGCGAAATGGGGCATCGTTGGTTGCACCTGGATGGCCACTGTTCTCTCACCAACGATGGTTGTCTTCCTGAGCCTGATCGCCTCTAACTTCAAAGGCAACACGAAAAAGTCCGTGGGGAGTAACAGCTACTTCATACTTTACGCTGCCGCAGCCATTGCCGGGCCACAGCTATGGACGAATGCGCCAAGGTATATTGGAGGCGCCATTACTGACATTGTTGCCATTGGAGCGTGCATTGTCATTTTCGCGTTGTTTGGTCTCTCAATCGGATGGGAGAATAAACGACGGGACACGAATGACCATCGAACGGCTGAGGAGCAAGGCTCAGGCGATGCCGATGTTACGGACAAACAGGACAAGGACTTCCGATATACCTGGTAGAAGAGCAGATGGCGCCTCTAGTTCCAGGACTTACGAGTCCCCGGACCGTAGGCTTCATTGTTGTGGTAATCTCCATCGAGCCGTGCAATCGCAATATGCCGATGACCGCATCTACTACGAGCTTAAGGAGAGTCTCTGGGTGCATAGTCTAAACGAGATATTTGTTATTATTTAATACCAAGTTGGCCTTTCCGAAGCTCCGCGTGCATGATGATATAAACTCTCGGATGCCTTTAAAAAATTGATAATATCATCTGGGAAGTCCTACAGACACAGCAGCATAGAGACTATAGGCTGTCAATGTTTACTCGCGGAGGTGTGAAGCTCAAGATGTCGGCTCTGCGATCGTGCCCAAGAAATCCGTCGCCTCTTTTGAGAGTGGGCTGTATCTCTCCAATATTACATGCATATCCTCGGTCTGCATCGATCCGTAGAATGCGGTTCTAGTAACCAAGCTGTAGTTGGAATAATCTCGGTAACCGTGTGAGGGCCTCTAGGTTTCCTTATTGATATGGGAGCCCAGCAGAACCCAGAACCCTACAAGGCCATCGGCTGCTTCCTCGAGCTCATTTCCTCGTTTCTAGATTTCCGTGGTGCCCCCGTAAAGACCATCGTCGGCGTCTGATGGTCGCTCGGGGCTGTCGAGGGGTCAAATTTTGCGTAGCCCTGGTGTCGAGTCAGCAGAGACTCTACCGGCCTTGACAGAGCCAGCCGCCGCACCGTGAGCCTTTCGCTTTGGGGCATAATATAAAAGCACCGGACTGATTTGGGCGGCCGCAAACGCCGACTCTCGGAGTCGCGAAGACCTGCTTGAAAATAGCGCTGAATTCATGGACGAGGACATAGAATGAGATTATGTTGCCACGACAGCGATCATGATCGGCGGCGTCGCCTGCCTGTTGATTTCGGAAGCGTATCGCAAAGCAAAATTTGATGTCAAGATACCTAACAAGTGTGCTTATGCTCAAAGCATTTGTTGAGGCTTCGTAGCTATTCGTAAAGTTGACCGTCAGGATGTGTGGCAGCCGCCTTGTCTAATTTTGTCTTTCATGGCGACTTCAAATTCTAGGACCATCACTAATCACAGAATACACGCATAATGTAACTTCGTTGGGTGGATCACCCTCTTCAGATATTCGGTGTGAGGATTGAGAAACCTCACAAGACCAAACCAGGTGATATCGACTTCTTCTTTCGATGGACATACATGCTCCCACAAAGGTTCTTCTAGCTACCGTCATCGCCTTTTCTCCTCCTTGGCTATATATAGTGAACACGGCGTCATCCCCGTTGCCAAAGTACCACCAAAGAGCCCCGTGCCGAGCACCCTCAAGCAACTATTACAATTAATAAACACCAAGCCAGTGTTTCATGCATGCAAACACTCCTCTACAAGGGTAACGGCTCTAGATATCCAGCAACCTTGTCTCGGACTCTGCAGCCAAAGGCCCCTCCTCAGCTTGGTCTGGCTCGTCAACGCCATTGTTCAAGATCATTTCAGGGTCGTCCCTCGGCTGAAACCCAGTGTCTATACGTTCTATGCCCTCGGACGCATCGTCGTTCTCGTCGTCGTTTTCATTGTTCTCGAGCGCAGCAAGGCGGGCTGCGCGGCCCTCCTTTTTGCGTGGCACGGGTGCTGAGAGATAGCAGTTAGTCATGAAGCCCAAATTTACAACTGGCGTGGCCTAAGCCTACCTCGTCCATTCTCCTGGACGTAAAACTTTCGCAAAAGCCCCACGGCATCATCGCGGCCCCAGCCTCCTTCGATCTCATAGCCAGGCTCAACGTTGCCTCCATCTCCACCACTAGGAGGAAAAGAGGTTCCAAGAATCTGCCCACGGCCGGGGAGTCGGATGGGTGGTGGCTGTGGGTGTGCGCTCATCGACGGCCCCTCGCTACTAACGGGGAGGGAATTGGCGTGGATGCTGAAGACGCCACCGGTGCCACCAAACTTGTCATTAACTGCGCCAAAGTAGACCTTCTTAATACCAAGCTGTCGAAGGAGTGAAGCGCACATGACGCAGGGCTCTACGGTCACGTAGAGCACGCATTCGCGGATAATAGATCGGTCAACCTTGGCATCAGGGTGCTCTTTCTGTCCATATGGATACAGGTGTCCCTTGCTGCCATCCTCATTGCCCTCGTCGGGGGGAGCTGAGCAGGCGGAAGCGCTGTCTTCCGACATGTTTTCCGGCTTCATCTCCACCTTGGGCTTGAGGGAAGTTGTCCGGGGTAGATTCGCACTAGGGACCGAAAGGAGCGCGGCCAGAGCCATAAATTCAGCATGACGGGTACCATTTCGGGTCACATTCGTAGCGTTCATGCCTCGGGCGATGATCTTGTCCTTGTGTACGAAAACACACCCTACAGGTGTTTCGTTTGTCCGGAGGGCCAATCGAGCCTACTCATCGTATGGAGTCAGCAAGTTGAATTTCATGAGAACAACGAATGTCCTGGGGAGCAACCAGGCATAGGCCATTGGTGTAAAGACGAAGGCTGGGAGAGGGGACACAAGCTGGGTTGTAAGCAGCCAAGACAGATAACTTACCATTTCAAGCGCTTCCTCGGTGAAGTAGCTATGTCGATCCTGCTCGGCCTGGAGTGCCTTGAGTTCTTCTGGACTGAGCTCCGGGGCTATTAGCTCATCTTTCTCAGGGGCCGCGGGCGTAACTACTGGTGTTGTTTCTTGGAGAATGTTGATTTTAGGCGTGTTCTCGAGGTCAAGGCCGTCGAGGGACGAAGCGAGGGCGTCCACGTCGTTATGAACTGGCGCATGGTTCGGATATCTCTGCCTCTCGGGGGCTGTGCCAATAGGCAGGTTCTCCTTGTTCGCATGCGCACTTGTGCCCGGCGGGGCGTGCTTTTTGTTTGGGGAGGGCACAGAGACTCGCATAGTGTCGTGCGTGCCAGCCTCGAGGGCAGGTTGCAGATCCGTCGCTTGGGTCAATGTATTCTCAAGTTCTCCGGATTCAGTCACCTTGGGTGGAACTGGGACAGCAACTGGGTGGTCAGGAGTGCCAGGGAGAACGGTATGGGTATTCTGGGTACCTGGGATATCAGCTGGTTTGTTGGCAGCGGCGTCCGTGTGGCTATCGTTGACGGTGTTTGCATTAGCCTCGAGGTTTGCGTCAAGGGTACCAGCATTGGCAACAGTTGCAGACTGGCCGTGGTCGCGCGTGAACAACTTGCGAATCCTTGGGCCGGCCTTGTCCAGTCTGAGAAGTGACTTGAATCTGGCCATGGCGGCTATTGATGGAAGGAAGGACCCACGGACTCGCCTCACGTCGCCCTCACTCTCACCTCGCTCTCACTCCCACGCCAAACTCTCTCTCGCACTCTCGCTCGCCCACTCGCCCTCGCTGGCACTCTTTCTCTCTCTTGCTGATTACTAGTCGCTCCACTCTCCTCACAATACCTTCGTCCGAGGTACAGTGCTGGTAGATGGGCGGCCAGGTACCTGCTCTGCACGCTGTTGGCCCCTCGGTTTGCACCTGCTGTAAGGTGCAATTGCCCTGCCTGCCGAGCTTGCGTGCTCCCAAACGCGTTCTGCTCAGCCAGGACGCTGCTCTCAAGATGGCCCTTTTCGAAGGCAAAAGATGAAAGATGAACGAGCCCAACCTGGATGGTCTCTCTCGTCCGGCTAACCCGCAAGTCACTCCTCTGTCTGTTTTGTCTGTCTCTGTGGCTGCCTGCTGAGCTCGTTTCCACCAGTCCTACGTCCTCGGCCCTGAACCTCGGATCGTGCTTCTGGTGTCTTCTCGCGACCAGTCAAGTCCGCTATTCCTTCATCCGTGGTCGCTCGACCTCTCCGCCAGCAGCCTCGTCGCAGCAGCAAGGGCGTCCTCCACGGTGAATGGCTCAACCACGGACAAGCAGCGCCCCGTCGCGAAAACTCCGGGTCGATATGGCCGCCTCGCACAGACAGAAGGAAATAAAAACAAGGAGGCAGGAAAACAGTGCCCGCGAAAACAGGACAACGGGCGCGGGGAGCTGGCAAATAAAGCAAGGCCGCGCTGCCGGCCAAGAGGCGAGATCCAGGAGACCCCCAAACCTCCACGCCCACTGGCTTTCCTTTTACACCGCTCAATTCGAGGCAAACGTTGCCCTTTGGTCCGTCCTGCCTCGCACCGAAACGTCAAAGATTCGCTCCGCGTCCTCCCCGGTGTCGCCCTTCCGTGGGTAGCACAAGTCGCTGACTCCACTGGGCAGCCACCACGTTGTCTACCGGTCCAATCCAATTTATTCCCAGTATCACTCTACTGTGCTGCTCACTGACCCGATCAATTGGGACGGCACGGGCTGTGTGTGTCCTCCAGCTTGTGTTGGCGCATTGACGTCGCCCATCCGCTACGCCCGTAGAGTTTTTTTTAGGTGGTTTTTTTTTTTGCGCCTTGGCTCACGCGCCGCCAATCCTTCCCAGTTTGCCTTACCAACTAAGTTCCCACTGTAAATTTACAACAGCTCCCTATTAGGGCCATGAAATGCGGTCTTGTGTCCACTGAAGGCGGAAGCTTGGCCAATCACATGATTGATTGGCCGTTAACTACACTGCCGCCCCTTGCACAAGCCAACACCACTTGTCCGACTGACTGAAACAGTTGACGAAAGCGCGAGGCCAGACTAACTTGCTCCGGGCACTTCTCTTTTTATCCCATTCACTTCTTGCGGACTTCGTCAGTGTTTGCGCCAGATCTTTCTTTGCAAAAAATTACAAGACCGAAGCGAGTCATCGTCGTAGTGACTTAACTTCAGGTCGAGATTCATTTCAATAGGAAAATAAGCTAGTATCTAACATGGGTCCTTCTTCAGAGAGACCGTCTAAAACAAAGGCAGCGCGCTTGCTATTGCTGCTTGGGTATAAAAGACATAAAACCAACCAAAATCTCTAACCAGATAATCCAAGGCCAGCGTAACCCTCGGTCACGCAGCCAGAAGTCAATACCGGATAGACCCATTCAAACAACTTTTCTTTCCCATCGGGACGTCAATCGTTGGCAGTCTGCCGCGATGCTTCTTGGGCATCTTGATACATTAGAAAGCCTGGACCAATTGGCGTCCAAGTAGCGGTACACGCTCGTGCATGTACGTATTCGTTAATCGTGAGGCATTCACCTCGCGAGTGACGGTCGACAGAAGGCTTTGAGATGCCTTCAGAGCTTTGTGTTTCGTCGAGCTGGTCGACGACCATCTTTGGCCGAGACACGAGGCTGCTACCACGCTGGCGATTGTCATCGCAATCATCAGGTTCCACGCTGAAGCAGCCTTAGCCACAAGCAGCGCTAGGCCGTAGAATGCTATCGTGGCCCGTGGATCTGAAGACAGTGGGGGACTCGGCAGCTTACTTCGAACAAGGCCGTGGCGCTGGTGAAGTAAAACTGATGGCAGAGGAACAGACGACTGGCCGGTGGATTGGTCGGCACGGCCAGCTTGGGCGGCGGCGGCGGCGGATTTAAGGCCGTTCGCATTTGCTTCTACTGCGATTAAGTGCTGTAGCTGTTGCCTATGCAGCAGATCAACGGAGGAGTGAGAATTGTCGTGCGACGTTGCCGTGCGCGATTGTTCACGAATTGCGAAGACCGCATCCTTCAGTCCTGTTAGTCCCAATTGTGCGCCAGTCTTCTGGGTGAACAGTTGCCATACCATTGTCGCATGTTGATCATCGCCAACAATATGTTGATCGCCAGCATATGCTGCTTCTTGTAGAATGTTCCTACGCCTCGACACCTAGGGATTGTTAGATTTGTCTTCACTCGCTGAGCGGCTGTACGTACGGCTTCTAGGTTCGTTATTTCTCGTGACTCAACAACGGAGTCAACGCCAGTGAATGCAGATTCCTTTATACATGTTAGCCAGCTTGTGGTAGGTTCGTCCGAGGAGGGCACGTACGTCAAGGCCAGCCACTGAGGGTGATTGAGAGCCACGGCTGCTACAAAGAGGTGATTCCTTTTTAAAAATTAATAAAACGAATTCTTCAGCTCGGGCAGATGGACTTACGCTGTCGCTCAGCTCGGGTGTAGAGAGAATCTCGGATCCAGTCGAGTGAATGCTGTCGGCAAATGATACCTTCCAAGACGTTAGCCTCAATCCAAACAACATCTCCCCGATAGCACTTACACTGTGGAGGCTTGTCGCATATGCTTCTTGCTCAGATCGGCTAGATGATATCTTCTCCGAAGTTAGCCGTTGTCCAGACCAAGCCGCAAGGGAGCTCCATACCGTGTGGCCATCGCGTACCGTCAAATCGGCAGACGCAGAATGGATCGCAGATGCATTCAGATGATCTGACGTCCTATAATACAGCGCTCCTTGATCGATTGAGGGACATAGTAGCCTATTGTGATCCTGGCCATCGCCGACTACCAATTGTTCTGCCTCACTTGGCAGGTGAATCGTGCCATGTACATCATCGAAGCCATCGCCACCATATATTAATGGTGATTGCGTAGGAGCTCTGTAACGTCCAAGATCGCCTTCGGTGTTTTCACCTGATGAACTAGAGGGTGTCGTTGATGCAACTGAGAGCATGCGATCATCCTCTGAGAAGGTAGACTGAGGTGAGAATAGGTTGAAATCGGTGTAGTCGGCGTCGACAGGAATGTTGAAGTCGCCCGCCGGGATAGCATTCACTGCATGTTGATTAACACCGAAGTAATCGGTGCCAGCAGATGCTTCCTGAAGGCCAGAAACGACGTCCTCGTGGATCGAGTTTGGCGAAATAGAGTGGCGGATTGGTTGCGATTCGGGGGTAGAGAAACTGGCGGACCCGGATGAGATGTATCCCTCTGGGTCGAAGAAGAAGTCGTAGTTCTCGTCGAGCCCCTCAACAGGGTATTGGATTAGGTCTTCCCAAGGCTGTTGCTGGGCAAAGTCGAGGGGCATGAATGTGTCAAGGTCAGATGTAAGAGAGAAGTCGAAGTCTATTGAAGGTGCAGGTGGTGGCACTGATTCCATGGCCATTGGGAGGGCCTTGACCACAGTTGGCTCCTGTCGCGTCACCTTGGTCTTCTTCACCACCTTGGCGGTGGATGGAGCAGCCACCGGCGAGGCACCACCACGCTTCTTATGACTGGGGTCGCATCTGACCTTCTTCTTTCGGCAGCTGTCGCAGGCCTTGATAATGCGCATCAGATGAGCATGATCGCGCTGCTCCTTGGTCTTGGAACCGCGGGAAGCAGAGTTGGTCACATCAACACCTTCCTTAGTCATGATCTTCATCCCAGGCATGTGGGAGAAGTCACCAGCGGGCTGCTGTTGACGCGAGGAAGCGGTGCTAGCCTTGCGAGAGGTCTGAGGGGTGGACGAACCATTGATGGAACTCCAGTCCCAATTTGAGGTGACCGGGCTGACATTGAGAGAGGAGGTGGAGACACTAGCAGGAGACTCGGGAGAGGCAACAAGACCAGCGACGGCGTAGAACTTGAAGGTCTCGCCGGTCCTCTGGATGTGGTCGAGGAAGTCGAGAGAGATGGTAGCGCGCTTCTCCTTGATAGAGGCGGGGCCAGGGAAGTAAGCGTCCATCAAATCATCGAGATGCTTGGTTCCGAGAGCAGGGAAGAACTGCAGAGGGGCACCGAGCATAGGCTGGTAAACGGAGAATCCCTGGGGAACAGAGGCGGTGGACTGGAAATTGGCCATTACGCTTTCGTGAACGGGACACCGAGAAGGGCGTTGAGAGAAAATGGTGAGGGAGTGCCCGACTGGTTATCTGGTTCAATGTAAGACGAGGCGAGTCCAGGTATTGCCCATGCGGGCCGCACTTAGTTGACTTACGTCAAGAACAATTGAACCCGGGATGCGGATTCAAGAAGGGTCTGACTACGGGGGCGAACTGTCTGGGACGTCCGGTGTCGCGGACGTTGGGGTGCGCGTGAAGCTGCAAAGGTGATCCAGCTCGAAGAACGGATGCTGGGGAATAGTGGGGATTGCAATTGAGATTGGGATCGGGGTATGGACTCGAGAGCAGAAGACAGCCAGTCGTTTGCGCCAATTGGGGTGGGATTGGGCAAGCTGGACTGGGGCTTCTACAACACAGCCAGGTGAGCTGGGGAGAGTATGGGGCAGGTCTCTAAAGAGAAACGAGGGTCAAATCGACTCGCGATATGGTGGAAAATGGTGAGACCAAGAAATCGAAGAGTAGAGAGGAAACCTCAGGCTGATGTCGGGAGGGAGTCATGGCCGGTATTTCAGTATTATTACCACCAAGGCGTCAGCAAGAGCCTCGCGCATGGCGCAGCAGGCCGAGTGGAGTGCCAAAGGGGACTCCCACAGAGTCTTTCGGCGTGCTCAAACAGGTCTAGCGCGAATGACAGGGGTAGTGCGCTCTGGCCAACCAGCGGCCGGCATTCTCGGCTGATCTGGCCATCGCCGGCTCCTCACTGGCTGCGATTGCCCCACCTCATGCAGAGGCCCCTTGGAGCTTCGGCGAGGCAGAAGGCCCATCATTGGCCAAATTAGGGCTTCAGCACGGGCCATCCTGCATCTGTGACTCAATCATCCTCACGCTGATGGAACATCAGACACCACCATCCCCAGAATCCAGCACTGAGGACTCGACGGCGCGACTCTCGGTAAGGCAGGCGGGTCCTTTTGCCTCCAGCCTAGGCCAGTCAAACTACGGGACTTTTTAAATCAAGGCGGATCTACGAGGAAATGAACCGGATTCCGGCGCTCTGAGGTGCAGGTTCCTCCAGGAAGTGAGAGGGGGACCTGTCCTCTTTATACTCCGTCGCACAGAGGGCCACTTCCTAGCGCCCTTCATGTCGATTGCTGTCATGTGCATACTGATGCCTGAAGCCAACCACGCTGACCCAGGCAATTCGATGAGGGTGGGTAGATGTTGGCTGCCTACAGTTACTGTTGTATTCTTCGAATCGCACTCTTTTCCAAATGTGGTGCGCGGCTTATTGTTGCAGAACGGTCAACTCGTCGTATTCCCTGCTTACTCAATCCGACATGCTACCCTAAACTTTACCAAAGTTAGGTAGGTAGTCTGGCAGTCAGCACAGAGGTGTTGGACGAATATCCAGAGGTCAAATGGCTTCATTATGGTACCTCGGTAGTTCTTAAGTTCTTTGTGTTTCTGCTTGCCTTGTAGTGTACATTAAGTTTCGAGTAAGGTCCGAGGAAATATTGAGCCTCTGACACGTTAGTTTGGTGCCTTTTGACATGTTCTACAAATCACATGCCACTTGTAGGAAGAGTGCAATATGATTAACAACTTGCGACCACAAGATAGGCCGGCAATATTCCCATATGGCCATGTACCGCCTGCAAAGAAACTATAGGCGCAAACTAAACACCAATATCTCTCTCAGTTGGCGTTGGTGTTGGCGCAATTGTGGGAGAATGCCTCACCTAGCACCGCCACACCTGCGCGCTGCACCACACCTCAGCCACCACTACTAGCCAACTGTAAGATTACCAACTAACTCAACCTGGTTGGCAGCCGCTGAGCTTCAACGGTTGCTGGCAATGGTAACGCTAGCTGGAGCATTAGTGATTTCTCCGAGGCCCACCAGGCACAGAATAAGTCAGTATCCCAAAAAGCCTGACTCCAATTCATCGCTAGCAGCAAAGCCACCATTGCCGATGGTTCTATCATTTGGGCGTGAGATGGAAAATAAATGAAGCTAGTTGAATTGATGATTTTTATCGATCTTCATCGCTGGCATCTGAAGCTCTCAATGTTTTAGATAGAGTTCCAGGTGAATGAGTCACGGCCATCAAGTGAGTTTGTGACTGTAGATGCAGAAATCTAGGCGCGAACCTTTTATTAAGCTTTCGGGATGACCCTCAAGATTTGTTTTTTCTTACCTCATCCCTTCCAGAAGCAGGTCAATCTGAATTGCGAGGAGACTCTCGGAAGCTGGCCTAAAAGGCGTCCGGTAATTGCTTCGCATTGATTGTCAATTGATGAGCTTTGTCGCATATGCCCAGCTTCAACCAAGCAGTATAAGGTAGAGTCTGCCGGCAAATAAATTTTTACATCTTGTCTATGTGCCAATCGACGCAATCACCACGCATTTTTATGTTATATCTATCCAATATTTACCAGACTTGGAGAGGGGGTAATTGCATTGGAACGCTGCCCATTGATTGAATGGGGTGATTGTGCCTAGGCACTTGAGATCTGCTTTGTATGACGTGGAGAGATGAGGTCAATTCTTACCAAAGGTTCACTTGATACCTGTGCATCTACGGTGATTGTACTTCATGTCATTTTATGTTAAGGGGGGTATCATTCATCGTGTCATTACATACATTAAATCCGTGATGGGCCGCTGGTGTTTGGCCGTGTCATTCCAAGAAGGTCTTCCGCATGTCTGCTCCAAGCACCCCCATTCGCCTTGCTGAACCCTGGGAGTGTCCGCGCGGGCCCTTTGCTGTCACGAGATGGAGCAGCTTCAGGAGCTGCTACTTTCTTTCTCTCTTTCACCAACACAGGGGCGCCTATGGGACGAGTGACGGGATCGAATGGCACCAGTGTTTGAAGTATCTGGCCTGCAGCGTCCGCTTTGCTGGCTGCCTTCTTCCCTCGGGTGGCCGGATTAACCAGCCGGCCTTTGGGTTGCGGATCGCTCTGCTGGCGCACTAGCCTTGGCGGTTCATGTCTTTTGATGGTCTGCTGCTCAACGGGTGGGGATTCACCCTCTAAGGACAATGCCCGATGCAAGGTGGCTGAGGGAACATCTTCCTGAAAACCGATACGGCCAACGGCAGAGACATATGCGTTTGGAATTGAATTGTTCTCACTTGGTAGTTTGAACCCAATTATTTCCTTGCTTTTGATGCTCTTACGCGACATTCTCGTGATTTGAGGACCTGTGGACTTTGCCTGGTTTTGCTTCTTACTTCTCGCTGGAGCCGCCCTGGTGCGAACCTGTTGCTTGGTTGTTGGAGCTGGCCCCTGCCAATCGTCGCTGTTTTCTGCATCGTCCTTATTCCACTCTGGGCTACTCTGCGGCATTTCTTTTGGCGGGCTCTCAGCTCGTGGTTGTCTCTCTTTTCTCGTTCGTCGTGGTTGTGGCTCGTCGCTCTCTTCTGAATCGACATTGTTCCACTCTGGGCTACTCTGTGGCATTTCTTTTGGCGGGCCTTCTTTTGGCGCCCTTTTAGCTCGTGGTTGCTTCTCTCTTCTCGTCCGTTGTGGTTGTGACGCGTCGCTCTCGTCCAGGGAACAGAAGGCGGAATCTTGAGCTTCCTTGTGCTCAAGTTGGACAGCATGGCTGGCTATGTCCGGGTCAGGATCGCTTGTTGTGTCTAATTGGGGTTTTGGTTCCTCCTTCTCCGCGTGTGCGATTGCGTCTTCCAAATCTTGGTCATCTACTTCCGTAGGCTGGATTTCATCTTCTGTAGGCCTGATCTCATCTTCTGTTGAAATCTTTGCGATTTCCTCGGTACGGTCAGGCTCCGGCGTAGATTGTTTTTCCTCCTGCTCTGAACTGGCCGCCGTGTCAACTTGGGAGGGCTTCCGGGTACCGTCCGTCTCTTTCTCTTCTGGGGGCTTCTCGACTTCAGTGCACTCGTTGGAATATTCCGTGGCAAGATTACTTTCACTGTCATCCATGGGAAGTTCTTCGCCAAGCCACTGCTCAAAGCTCTCTTCCCCGGCTGGTAGATCATCTTTGTCCTTAGGCGGCGGTGGGCTTGGAGAGCGCTCGACCGGCTTGGGAGCTGCCTTCTTTTCTGCCAACATCATCAAACCCCTTTTCCTTCTCGCTTTGATTCGTAGCGCGGTGCGTGGTTGAGGTTTGTCGGGTGTGGGTTCGGACTCGTCATCCACAGCGATCGGAAAATCCTGGCTTTGGACTGTAGGCAAGCGTTTTGTGGTCTTGAGTTGGTCAGTTTTGGGTGCTTCATCGCCGGATTTGACAGTTGGCTGTGTTTTCTTGGTCGGTTTAGTCGCCGATTTGGTTGGCCTTGTAGCTTTCGGTCTTGCCTCAAGGCAAACCACTTCGTCCTCTTGTTCTTCAACTCTTTTCGTAATCGAATGAAGCGAAGGAGTGGCCCTGGAAAGCTTGGTCGGGGCCAATCTATTTGGAGCACGATTTTGTAGAACTGAGGTATTGGGAGGCTCCGTTTCTTCGGTTTCTGATGGCCCAGTCGCTTCAATTGGGCGAGGCTTCTTTCGTGGAGGTATATCTTCTTGACATGGCTCTGGGTCCCAAGGATTAACATTGGTGGCCACATTAGGAACCCCCCATGTCGCGTCCGTATTTTGAACCTTTCGCTTGGCTTGAATATTGAGCGACTTCAACCGTAAGCGGGCTTGTTTGGTGGCGGTAGCCCGTTCAGGCTCTGGACCACCAACCTTCCTCGCATGAGCATCTGACGTGTCCGCGGAAACCTGACCAAGCTCCTCTTCATCTTCCCGAGGCTTTTCTAGTATAATATTCTCGGATGAGGGTTCCTCCTCGACTGATGAGACCAATCGCTCCTTCTGTTGCTCCCGCCTGATTGCCGCTTGATCTCGCAGGGCCCGGATCCGTGCTACCGACGTACTAGCCGACGGATTCGAAAAACAAAGTTGCGTACCAAACAATCCCCGCGCATGACCACTCTTCACCGGGGGCGACACGCTTCGCTTTCGTCTCTTCGCAGGTCTTTCGGTCGCATCTTGCTCTTGTTCCTGCTGCTCGGATCGACGAACCTCGTAGGGCGATTGGCGTGGCATGACAGACCTCCCGATTCGGCTTGGGGTCATGATCGCACTTAGCGGGCGCTGAAACTGCACGTTGTCGGTCGGTCGGGGCGTTTGGTGCGGGTGGCTCGCGCTCGAAGGCTGGGCTGCTATCCTCATTCTCCGGGCCTCGACTTCCTTGACCCTCTTGTCCACCAGTTCGCCCAAGTCATGCTCAGTCGTCCCGACTTGCTCACATACTTGCACGAGAGCAGATCCTCGGTCCAGTGTGAACTCTTCGCCATCAACCATGTCTTCCTGATTTCCTGGCCAATGGCTGTCGCCAATATGGTTTCCCTTGTTATCGTGCACAACTATCCGCTTGTTGTAGGTGTGGAATTTTAGCTTCCCATCTTGCCATCTTTTCTGGTTCTTTCGCTTCAAGTCGTGAGTGAAGAGGCAGATAAATTCGTGGACGGGCGCAGTCGTTGTAGCTTGGCGAGCAGGCGGTCTTTTGACGACCCGGGTCTGGAGGCTCGACGCCATGGCGACATATGGTATGCTTAGGCCCCGAGCCGCGGATTCGCTTGGACTCCGATCGATAATCGGGATTTGAGTCTGAGTAAGTCGATAGTGGGATAGTGGGATGGCAAAAGAGACACTGGAGCCAACGCGCCCTACACGCGACGTGCCCTGGATGCTGCTACGCCAAATCACGTGACTTTGATGACACCGCTAGAGGGTCCGTCATCACACCACGTATGATGTAATATCTTCTCCATGGAATGCAACTTCCACGTTTGTCGAACGGCCGAGGATGGGCGGCTCACATGCGCCTTCCTCGTGCGAGTAATCATGATTGATGGAGACAATTTTGAGGCATAAATATCTACACACCTTCTATTTATTTCTCGTGGAATACCATGTTTGATTCGTCTAGTAGGCCATTTGTATGTGTTGCTGATCAGGCCATGCAAGTACAAATCTTGCCCAGTGCCAAATGTTGGTCCAAATATAAGATGCTACCAAACGCCCTGGCCATGCTCCCCTGCTCTCTAACTCCAGGCTAAAGCCATGCTCAAATAAATCAGATAGATTGCCTCCAAACAAATAAAATGCGAAAGCCCACAAAAGGATTGCCCCCAACACTTGAGGGAAGAGCATAATGTATCAACTCTGCCCTCCAACCGTCCGCACCTTAATGCAAGAGTAGAATATCCAGTACCTGAAAGAAATACTCAGGTGGCCGATTTGTTCATTATTTCTGCGTACGGTTATCCCCTTGGCTCATCTCGAAATAGCCATTACCGCCTCGTGAAGATTCGAGATCCATGGGTGTCACTGGGCCGGGACTGCCTAACGGGTGCAACTTCGGGGCGGAGGGGTTGTGAAATGGAGGGCCGAAACTGAGGGCCTTTCCTGGTAGATTTCCCAGTTTGGGAGGCCCAGATCTGCCGTGCCCGCTTGAGGATAGAAGCTCATTCGCAGCCAAAGAAGCCTGAGCAATCATATCGCGCTGATATTGTTGGAGCTGAAGTTTGCGACGAACATCAGGGTCGTGGGCCGAGTTCGATGTCGGCGAACTGTTGATAAAAGGTTCGAGTTGGTCTCTGGATTTGGAAGAGGTGGACGAAACTGTGGCAGACCTGGTCCTGCTCACGTGGGCCTTCTGTTGGTTTTCGTAGTTTGACGGGTAATACTTCCCCATGGGAAGTGGTGTGTCATGACATCCCGTGGGTAAATAGGATGCAACCGGGATACTGTTGCGCGTTGACATGCTGGAAGACATTTTTTTGGTGGCACTACTCCCTTCGGGGCGGGCTGAGAAGTCGGCAAGGGTCAGATCTCGTACGCTCTGGCGATCTTGGCTGTGGAATGGATGAGGATGATGGACTCTCGTCTTGGGATCCTCATGCATAGGGAAGTATCCTCTGTTGATTAAGTGTGAGAAAATGCCAAATGAGCCCAAGACAAACATGGCGAAATTCGCCAGAGATAAGAACCTACCCAGGCAAATCACCTCGTGCAGAAAGTGGCTCAGGTGGGGTGTAAACCGACGTCGAAGTAATCCGTTTGATACGAGGTATGTCGATAGCAATAGGCCCACTTCCTGTGTCGGTAGCTTTGGACCGCAAAAAAATAAGTGTCAGTGCAGATCAGAGAATGAGGATTGATAACGCCTAGGGATAGGTGTTCTTATATCTTAGCCAGCAGATGGGCCAAGACGAAGCAAAGGGCTAGTGTAATGAAATCATGCAGACGGAGGGGGGATGTCAGCATCTAATAGGCCGAGAAACACGATCATCACCCTAGGTGATATGACATGTGGTGGCCAGCCAGAAGAAGAGGGTTACCCCACGATGATCGTGTCAGGAATTGCGGGGACAGCGAGGCAAGTGGCGTAATGCCGTCGGTTGGCTTGGCCTAGCCCCTCCAAATCCCTCCTCCCTTCCCGCTTGCGTTGCAACGCAACGGGTAGCAGGAGATACACACATAAGTAGTGTGCCATCCCTGGCCCGTTTCTAAGGGTGGGGGAAGAGAACCCTCCTCGCGGATTGCGCGGCTGGCTCTTCCATCAAGGTTGTCCACGTACCGTTTGTAGCAGAGTGAGGTATTGCATGGGAAAGCAAAAACTGAAACGAGAGGCTATGATGAATGGGGGAGGGGAGAACGAGAGGAAACATCGGGCTACTTACAACGAGTTAACACCTGCTCGCTGGTACTTGAGTCGGCTGTCGGAGCCAGTCTAGTCGACATGGTACCCGGGGCGCTACCCACCGTGTGAGAAATCGGAGGAGTACCATAACGGCGATAAGGTTGATTTGGAAGCCATGTTGGAGTAGTCTGGCCGGATATTGTTGCGTGCTCGCCACCGTCATCAGACTTCTCGGATGATGCAGATAAAGTGCGACCGGGCATGGTAGGACGCCGGTATGAAGAGAGGTAAGAATGAGGCTTGAAAGAACGTGAGAAGCCCGACATTGTCGCTGTCAAAGGTAGGAGAAAATGCTCTCCCAAGGTCTTGTTGTAAATGACAGTAATGTGAAGGAGCGTCAATTGGGCAGCTATAAGTTAGGAGACACAGGATCTTAAAATATATTCCGGCGCTTCTCTTCGAAATCGTGTTTGAATTGATTGTGCCCAGAGGACTGGCCTTGCTGGGGCGGATGATGATCAAAATTTGCCCGTTTAGCTGTGGTGATTTCTCCCCGACTTGCACATAGCCGGCTGTTGAAGCGATGCTGCTTGGATAGGTAGGGGTGAGGCGGCAACCGTGTCCGGGAGACTGCAGCCTCTGTGAGGGCTGCTCCGCAAACACTGGGATCCTTGATCGACTGACGATACCCTTTGGCGGCTTGAATGGTATAGATGGTCAATGTGATGCACCTGGCTGTCACAAATGGGGCAATCCGAGACGGGCCACTTAACGTCCTACCCACAGCATATCAGGGTCTGCCTGTGTGCAGCTAGCCGGGCGTAGGAAACGAATACGGTAATGAATGCAATTATGAGGCGAGGTGAATCTCTTCTCGTGAGTAGGAATCCATCAGCCGCTTAAAAGCTGTGTAATGTATCCGGGATGGATGGTGGGAGGCAGAAGAGGGTGGGTGAGACTGGACGCTCCTTGTAAAGAAAGGCTGTCCTCCTTCTGATCCCCATGTATTGTAGTCCGCTGCCAGAATGAGACCGAGATGTAGGAGATCTCGAGGAAAGAGGTAGAAGAGCAGCGGGGACAGGGAAATGGGGCAAGGAGAAGGTTTGGTAATAGTGCAGCGTGAGTGAGCGGACGTGAAGGAAGGGAAAGAAAGAGAAAGGCGCTTGGGAAGAAGAATAAGCTGGGTGTGATCGGGTTCGTTGTTGGGGAAGGACAAGGAGCGGAAACAAGCGTGAAGTAGGACCCTTGCCAGGGACAGGACCTGGCTGTGTGGTAATAAGGCAAACTGTGCAAGCGCTTCGGACATGGACTCGTACGAGAGATGCTAGGCCCGATGCCCCGTTATCTTATTCAATGGGTGGTGTTGTCCCGACGAAGGCACAAAAAAACAAGACTGCACCCATCGGTTTCGATGCCCTGTTGCGTGCGGATCCTTGTCCTGATAGATTGCTTTCCAACAATGTGTAACGTATTTGTATGCCAGGCATGCACGGAAGGCTGCCTCTGGCCTGTTGCCTGGGAGGCCATGGCCTGACATAGCCTGCGGGATTACGTTTCTCGTGCTATCCACAGCGGTGTAAGGCGAGCAGTGCAATCAAGGGCACGACGCAATGCGAGTACCTACATATGCACGCAGCACGCAACACCCATCTGCGATTCCTCAAGCTGAAGGGAGACAAATGGGAGCGGGCGGGGCAAGTGCATGGTGCATGGTGCGGCGGAGTGGGGAGGCAGCACCGTGTCGATGATGCACTGTCTGTCTTCCTCAGTCCTGGATATCAACAGTGGGCTGCTGCAACAGTTGGCATCCAGCGCCCACAAAGCGCCGTCACAGCCCACGTAGATGCGTAACGCGCCGGAGAATTCTTATACAAGCACCTTCTGGTACGAAACTACCAGGGCAGTGCTTTGTGAGGTCATGTGGTGTCTAGCGTGTGCGGTCAGAGCTGACTGCCGCGCACCTTCCAGGCGTTCTCATAGCGTCTGCCTCTTATCATGCGGAAGGGTACCCACCTTCAGGTATCGATCAAATCGGGTACACTTCTTCTAGCAAGATGCACAGCCAAGCAAGCTGAGATATGGTCGACAAGCGGTATGATACCACATGGAGACCTGGCCCATGTACTGGCTCAAATTCTCCCTGATGAGATAAAGTCCCCAGCGCCAAAGCAGGTCCAAACTCTGTCCTGCTGTCCCCTTGATTAATAGAGCTGGCGCCGCCACTTCCGCGGAAGTTATTTTTGGTTGGCTGGCATGGACACGGCCGCCTCGGGAGCTATTTCAGCGAGCATCCACCACTAAGTAATACATACACACAGGGCAGACCAGGCTGGTATCCACTGACGGACGTCACTAGAGTTGTGGCGCCTGCAGCCACCTCATCAATCACACTAAGAGACGTAGGAGAAATGAGAATGAGAAGAAACAAAGTAAACAATGAGGTGAGCAGTGAAGCTACGCTTATCTACTTGGTGGGCATCGATTACCATAACATGCTCGTATATATATTCTTATGGAGAATTCATCTCCACTTTCTCACTGTCCTACGCACTTTGCGAGGCTGGGCCGCACATTGTGTGAGATAACTCTCGTATCTGGCACACCTCACTGATAAGGGTGCTAACCTAACGACAAAGTCACAGGTAATAGCTACAATACGAAAATCCAAATCTGTAAAATTCAATCTAGCTCAAGGGCCAAGGGGTAGTTCTTGAGCTTTGCCATACATGAACGCTGACAACAAATTTCAATACGCGTGATGATGACCCATGCCCAACAGATCACAACTAATTTGAAATACGCACACACCAGAACACGGTGTCGATAATTCACAGAATGTGCGTATTTCTTTGGCGGACACCAACCAATAAGATTGTCAACAGACGGCATCTGTCTTTGAGCTTTACCTGCTAGTGCGGCGTCTTGAAGGATACACCTCTAGGGTAGCGGGAGTATGGACGGGTTTCCAACACCCATGATCCCTGCTTTTTCTGGTTCAAACAGGGCCAAATCCTGTTCTTTAATGAGACGCAGTTTCTTCGTCGGCCAATCTGCTCCGAGGTGGGTTTGGGCTTCTTGTAGATGGGCAGCGACTTTGTGAATGTGACCACAAGGCGACGGACGCCTTGTTGGAGCCCTCCCCTCCCGGGCACGGCAGGCCATACGCGGGCTGACTCAACAAGCGTCCGCGCGTGCAGGTGTGCCAAGGCTGTGATGAGAGGCACGCGCCTTGCATCACAAGATTGATGCGGAATAAGTAGCTTACCCATGGCACGCAAGTGTAGCTAGCCCAAATTAAATTTCGTTGAGGGCTTGGACGGACCTCTCCGCATGTGTCAGTTGAAGCAAAGTACCCAAGGTATCGCAAACGATTATCGACCGGGATGGATATTCCAAATGGATGACCGCTACTGGAATAACTCGCCCTCTTTGTGAAGATCTTATCCAGATGACTGATATCCCATTTGCCCATCCCTTTTTTCATCGAGAAAAGAGAAAGCCAGTTGTCAATTCCATTTCCACACTAATCAAGCCGATCTACTCTGATAGACCCTTTCGCCACCGTGGATCGTCGGAGCCATACCAAAATACGTGTCGTGCGGGCAATGTGTCTGAGACAGGCGAAACCCACACACTCATTAGCGATGGAGGGCACTCGCCGCTGCTTTAGTATGTAAATCCTCGAACCACCAAATGCATGTGTGTCCGGAATAAACACGGATCAGCAGAATTCATGCGAGACGTGGTACCGAATGTGAGTTTGTTACGCATTGATGCGCGAGTGAACTTTGTTGCAATTCCATCCCGTGTTTACCAAGTACATGCTCTATGGCCCATGCAGAATGCTTAGTACCTCACAATGCACATGACATCAGAAGATTGAGATTGAAAAAAAATCGTTATTTGATACGTAGCGTATACGTATGAAGAGCCAACGCTATCAAAACTCCCTCTTTCAATGGGGATAAATGTAGAAGAATATAAGAAAAGGAAAAAGAAAAAAGAAAATGAACCGTCCCGAATAAGTGATAATAGCCTCCAAAAGGCCAGTGAATAAATATAATGAATCATGCTCAAGGGGATTCTCCAGCGCACATCATCATGGTCGGCCGTCCACGGTCCTGACCAAGCGCCCTACCCCAACTGTTGTACCAGCTTGGCCGCCTTCCCTCTAGACATTTGAGGGCTGGGCATTTCTGTCCTTGTCCTCGCGGTTGCGGTTCTTGCGCCAGTAGCAGGCAGTGGCGATGACCAGGAAGAGCCAGGTCAGCGCGTTGACCAAGTCTACCCAGACGGCGTCCTTCATGCGCTGAATGTCTCGGTCGCCCTCGGCGTCCTTGTTGATGTAAAGCTACAGGGCCAGTTAGTAATGAGTACAAAAGCAGTTGAGACAAGCCAGGGGAACAAACCTTGCCGAAAAGTCCGAACACTGTGATCCATAGCACGAACAGGAACAGGTCCCAGAAGGTCATGAGGAGGTTTGCGTTATACAGAAATCCGGGGATCAGGTATAATAGACACGTCATGGTAGACATGGAACCTAGAACCACGGCGAAGACCTAAACAGGTTTGTTAGTTCAACTGTAACTCTCATGATGCATGCCTTCCTCGCCGATTGATTCTGCGCTTTGGGAGACTGGTCCACTCACCATCCTGGGGTCGATATCCTCTTCATTTCTCGCAGAATGTTGGATGTCGCTGCCGTAGATACCGCATACTGCTAGGGCAAAAACAAAGGCGATACCATGGAAGATGGTAAAGAAAATGTAGCTCTTGCTAATTGGAGCGCAAGCCATGATGTATGCTTCTCTATTGCAATAGCACAGCTATTGACTGAAAAATAAAAAATAGCCCAGCTACTGGTTTAAAAAAAGAGAAGGGAAGTAATAGACCAGCTATTGATCGATTAAAATAGCTAATAACGAAGAAATAGACCAGCTATTGATTGAAGAAAGGAAATGAGAAAGCGTGGAGAGAAGAATAACAAGACAGAAGTCGTCGGTGGCTCCAGGTGGACTGGGCCGGTAGATATTAAAAGGAAAAATCTAAAAATTAACCACGCCGTTGTAAGACGCGCGTGTCCGAGTCTCCTAATGCTTTCGGTTTCCTGACTTGCTATGTGAGTGTATGCCGTGAGCAGACGGGTGCCAGATTCTGTTTCTGATGCTGACATGGATTTGCCCCATCTTTACCAGCCTTGACAGGGAGGAGCAGACGGAGGTACGTACAACATTGCATGGGCCTGCCGTTGATCGTCTTGTACCTATCACCTGATTCTCATATACACTGCTTTTTCCGAATAGCGACGTGTTCTTCTTTCTCTCAGGGACTAGGTGCGAGAACTTCAATTGCTGTCAGTGACGTAGGGGAGCTGGGAGGGCGGTGATCTTTAGCAACGGCAGCAGTAGTTGTGGATGCTGCCCACTGACGACGCTACCTAGGATCTGCTCTTAGGGGTTAAGATTGGGGACTTTAGCGCAGGGATCCACCGACCTCAGATGATGTGACGTCGCTGACTCCCGCTGGGACTCGCACCACATCCCATGTGGGCCACATACAACTTCTGTGCGACTCTCTGGATGTTTTCGTTTTTGGGAGTATCGATCAGATCATCGAAAAATTAAGTCTTGTCAGATATTATCCATCTCCAGCGGCGGGGTTTTCTGCAATTTACCTCAATATGTGTGATGTGCTCTACCAAGCCGGAGGATAGGGTATACTTGGAGGCTTCACAGATCTTCGAGATACACCCTTGCCGTTCTTCACCACATAATAGCGTGCAGCTGCTAGCAGGGATCAGGCTGCCATACAGACAGAAATAGCAAGAACGCCTGGGTAAGGAGACGCTCGGGAACGATCAACTTGCCGTAGGAGCGATTGCCTAACTTCTCGTCTGTCCTTGTATTTAATTATTACATTTGTTTGGATGGTTTTGCCAAGCATGTAGGTTGCTCGCTTGGGAATTTATTGGTGAAGGGCATCTCACTGCAATCCGGAGCAGCAGTCATTCATACGTACGTGGGGGGGTAACTCAGTCCTACAGCGAATTATCTCTTCTGGACTATTAGGTCGGTAGGTTAGAGGTTTATTAGAGCAAGGCTACATAAACATATGTCGAACAGCTATTAATAAAATACACCGAACTCCAAGGTATCCTGCGCCGCTTTGTGGCGCTTGCTCCTTCTCAGTGATTTTTATCCAGGTATCATATGTTTGTCGTTGAGCTGTCGGCTGCTCTCTAGATGAAACTCTCAGGCGAGTAAATCTCAAACTTGGAACAAGTATCAAAATCTGTAACTTGGCGGGCTGTCGCAGCCATCGGGCTCTCGGGTCGTCTGACGATTACGCGACTGCGGTCAGCGACGGAGGGGCCGCGTAAAGTGCTTTCGTGTCTCAGGGATCGAGCCAGCCACCATATCAGTCAGCCGCTGCTTGTTTCAAGCGGAAATCGGTGAATGGCTCGAGCCGGTTTGCAGGTGAAGGGCCGCTTTTGGCCACCGGTGTATCCCATATTTGAAATCCATCTTGTCAATGTCTATCCTGAACCTTTCGACCCTCAATCTGCCGCCGTAACAATGACCTGGGGCAAGATCTTGGACCCAGGAAACAAGACTTTTGAGCTCCCAGGAACCATCTTGTCTCTCACAGAGGATTTCCTCGACCATCCTCTAGGTTAGAGGGGTGGAGGCTCTAATACGGTGGGCTTAGAATACCAGTGAGCTGGGATTGGAGGGAGAGGTGACCCGGACGATGTGTAGAAGCCGAGGATGCGAAATGATTCATTGCACGCTCGCCTTTCTCGTTTTCGGGAAAATAGGCCTGCTTTGCCATCCTTGGAGCTGGCGGAAGACATTTGGCTAGATTTCTCAGCTTGGAGGCCCGGATTTTCCTGGACACTCTCTTGCTTCTTTGACGATGAGAGGCGGAGACGCATCGTGAGTGAGTGCTGTGCGTGCGGCCGGATATTGACCGAGCACAAGAATTTGAGGGACGCAATTTCGGTTGAGTAAGCGCAGCCGTGTTGGGTTGGTTTTGAAGAAATTTTCCCTTTTTTAAAAGACCTGGGGTTGTTCAGTTTATATTGCTGGACAATGTGTGGGCGTTTACTCTGAGGTAGGCGCACTTAGCCAAAGTTTCTTGCCTAGCCGGAGCATGCCCCCAGGGATGCAGTCACGATGGTATGACAATGGGGCTTTTTTTTTTCCAAACAAGACATCAAACATCCAACCATTACGCCCAGTAAGTACTGTGGTGGCGGTGCGCATGGCTTCTGTTTCTCAGGCCTGGGCTGTGCTGCTGCTCCACCTGCACAGCATGCAGGTTGCCTGTTCCCGTCGATGCCTAAGCTTTCACAGCAGTTGAAGATGTGTAAGCAGTAACAGCCGTGAGAGTCAGCGCTACATAGTGGTCGTGCTTGCTTGCTGGCGTATCGCTGCTTTTACTTCCTCCCAGTTCTTCAAGATGGAAGTGTTGGTAGCTGACTTGTAATGTACCTTAGTAGCACAATTATCTTAGAAGTTTTTAAAAAATGTATGGAGAAATATTCACTGATACATGTATCATTCCTTCCTGAGCACGGATTGCACTAACTGGAGTATGGCCACTGAGACATAGGCCGATATTGACACTTACAAAAATTAACTGCAAGTAGCCTTCGTATAAGCTGCATCTCTTTGATGGTGTCGAAACAGCCTTTTGGAAAGAAGGGACAACGTGTCTAGCGGCACTGAAAGAAGTATTCAAACTCTGATGCTGCTGCCCCTTTCTTCTCTCTCTTTGTATATCCCCCCTGCGACAACATTCCTTCAGTTTCTGGACCTTGCGGCATGGATATAGTAGGCATTGAAGCGGCGGGCGACTTTGTGAGTTGGTCGACTTCGGGGATACCGATGGGACCTGGTCTCGAGGGAAGGCTCAACCTGAAAGACGGAACCTGTCTGCATACCAAGCCGTCGGCAGCGCCTTTGTCCTCGCCTCTGACCAAGTCTCATGTCTCGCTTTGGCCGGCATTTACCGCCTGCCCGGATATGGCTGCGATTATTGGAAGCCTAGAGTATGAGAAGGTGCAGAAAGTCGCGAGTGGCTGTTCCAACCAGAGCCCTTAACATCCTCCATCGGTTCGATAGACATAAATTACCTGGGCTGGTACTCTCATCATCCGTTGGAACGAGAAAAGACTCTCACATGACGAGAAATTTTGCATCGGCCAAGAGGGAGGTCCACCTCATACCGGGCTCTCGAGCCCAAACCTTGCGTAGATACTCCAGGGCGCGTCGAATATTGCCAAACCCGTTGCGTGCATAGTGCCTGAGGAAGACGTTCTCGAAGAACTCCATGTGCTCCTCTGTCTGGCTCCCGGACGCCGCAACAAAAGATGCCCAGATCAGCACCTGTTCGCCAGGCGCACCGGCTGGGTAGGCCTCCAGGGTTTCTTTGAAGTGTTGAACACGGGCAATGGAATCTGCCACGTCCGTCTCGGTAGGCGTCGAGCCAATGAAGAAGAACTGGTGAAGGTAGATGTCGAGGGCTTGCTGAACCAGGTCGTTCACAAATGAGAGCACCACGGCGCTCTCTGGATTGAACGATAGCTTATGGCTGAGACTATTCAGGAGCTGCGCAGCGCTCATTGGAGAGGATATGACCTGCAGTGCAGTCTCTTCGTTCAGAAGGGGAGCAGAGTAGACTCGCAACCTAATTTGACTTATTAGTTTCTTCTCAATAGCTGGTAATGGATAACGCATCGAAGTGATTGGGAACGCACTTGTTGACCTGTGAAAGGATAAAAGCAGCGGCATCGCTGCTGCCCAGGACATCGTCGCCGCCGACTGCTTGCAGTGCTGATTCTAGCATCCGGAATAGGAACGGGAAGTCAGAACGCCCGGTCACCATTGTTCCCACAATCAAGACTAGGATTGTCATAAGAACGGAATGCTTCTTTTCGATGTTGCATGTATCCAATTGGTGTTGCTGCTTCAAGCCGCAGATGACATTTTTGTACAGCTCGTTCGGATCGGGGATGCACTGGGGCGAGCTACCAAATTGATACTGCTCTGACCCCAGCACGTTCAAGCGGAAATGGAACGCGGAGACAGTCAAGACGGCGTTCATGACCAATTCGTCGTGCTGAGCGAAAGGGAGAATGAGATGCCGCCAGCCATTGTGGAGGCCATCCACAGCGACCATCTCATAGCTGATATGCTGGGAAACTTTGAGGCTATTTGTTAGCAATTGGCGGGATAGCATCAGGCATAGAGTACTCACAGAGTTGGAACAATTGCGTCTTCCATGAGGGGATATTGCTTGGAATTGGCCATGGAATATCGTAACCACTTGACGAGCAAAGCTCACCAACCATTTGAGCCGACGATGATGCCGAGTACAGTTCAAGAGCATTCGCTGATATGATTTCCTCTAAACTTTCCTCAAGGTTCAGCGCTTCTGGTATGGGGTCGATGGCATATTCTTCCAAAACAATACTGGCCACTGCCGGGGCAGTTATTTGGGTTTCCTCATCATCATTTCGTGTTGTCTCGCTTTCGTTGGATTGTCTGTTTGCGGCCTTGGCCTCTCGTTTGGCCGTATTCTCTTGACGAGCAAGGTTTCGCTTTCGGGCTCTTCGAATCAGCACGCCATCTTTTTCACTAAAGAGTGATAGCTGTCAGTCCAAGCGTATTATACGAGTGGTGGGGGACGGAGGGGCTGTACTCTTCATAGATGGCTTGCATATCAGCCTTGCCGGCCCAATTGCCCCGCGAGGCAACTCCATTCTCGAATCGATGTCGCACGCCTAAACCGCTGCACTCCAGACCGCGGGAGAGACATTTCTGGCATTGGGGCTCGGCTCGGTCGCAATTGACCCGTCGTCGTGAGCATTGGTAGCAGCCTGTCGACGTCTAAGCTGGTGCCCTCTTCCACGCGCGATTGCGAATCACAAACAGCACGTACCTTTCGTTTTCGGGATGTATGGGCGCTTCTGTGGCGGCATATGTCGGTCTTGTAATTGTCGAGGGCCTTGAGAGGAGGGAGGGAGAGAGGGAGCGTCGTTGGGGTGCCCTGTGTTTGGCGGGGAGTTGGACGAGGTTGCAGGGTTGTTAAATTAGGGACCAGATGATATCGTTGTTCCAGGAGTCGGTTTGTGGGGTTTCATTCATGATTGCGTCGAGTGTGGGCTTCATGCGACAACCATAGGGGAAGTAGAACGACGTCGGCGGGTTCGAGGTGGGAGAGCGATGGGTGACGGGAGATGCAGAGATGCAGCTGGATGCGCGTATCACGACGAGGCCATGAGTCAGCAGCAAAGATATCGGCTTATCTCGGAATTACCCCGCGAAACTGGAGCTTGCAAGACGAGAGCAGATTGGAGTCGCGACCCAGAGCCGCCTCCACGTGCTGGAATCGAGTTCGCCCCGGCCATGGAAAACAACGTCCCTTGAAAGCTGCCGGTCCGGAGATCTGCTATCTGTGATCGAACTAATCTTAATGGGGGAGGCCAAAGGAGAACGAGGGGCTGGTATGATATCTGATGTCGCAGAAGGGCAACCTTTGACACGGGGCGCATTTGGAGCTATCCCTGAAGAGTCAGGCCGATTGAGAGCAGGTACCGATCTAATGTACACGCCCCCTCCAAGGTGTCCTCCTCCCTGGCAACCCATCGCGAGGCCAGCCTTTCTAGATGTGCCAAGCCAATTGAGAGAGATGCTTCTGAGTAATGCTAGTCCGAAAGGGTCAGGCCAAAGGAGAGCAGCTTCCCAGCAGCTTGCCAATTCACCGTTCTTGATTTGGTAGCCTGCCCCAGACGAGATGTCAGTTGTCTCAAGTGTGGGGGAAACCCGATATCGGTCGTCTTCTTTCGCTTGTGCGCGGGATCCTATCTTCTCACCTTAGCTTGGGCTCGCCATTCACCGACAATGGTGCAGAGTCTGGGTCCAAGCCTGGCTATGTTCATCGTTCCGGGTCCGACCAATAAGGCACAGTCCCTACAGTGAAGCCTTGAAAAGGTCTCTTTGCTGTAGAGCGGCAACTCAGCACCTGTCATTGAGCCTGATAGGTGTCGGTTATCGGAGAATGGAGAGCATCAGAAGACACATCTAACAGCTCTTAGCCTTGAAGTCACGGCCGCACATGATGGGGAAGAGCAAGTAGTTGGAATCAAGAACTCAATTAATTTTTAACACCTAATTAAACGCTTTATTTAAATTGACTTTACGACCTTCTCCAGAGTTTCAAGCAGAATGTCTGCGTGATGCTTCTGGAAGACAAGCATAGGTCGTAGCCTCACAGCATTAGCTCCGCTGCCTCCCATGTTCACACCAAACTCCTTGGCCTTCTTCAAGATCTCGTCCCGCTTAGGGCTGTCGAAGGCGATGAATGTGCCACGGTTCTTGCCGCGGAGGTTCTGGAAGTGCTCGGGATACTTGCGAGCAAGACCCTCGAGGCTCTCGAAGAGGTAGTTACCGACCTTGGCGGTGTGGTTGACGAGATCGTGCTTCTCAATCTCGTTGATAATACCGCGGAAGAGCAGGGCTCGGACAGGGTCTCCCATCCAAGTGTTGAACTGGCGGTAGGGCTTGTTTGGTCGCAGACCTGGGTTGCCAAAGTAGAAGCCTGCTGCCTGCGCCTTCTTGGAGAAGGTGACCAGATCAGGAGGGTCCTGGAGGTTCCAGTGGTCGTGGGCCCAGAACTTTCCTGTGGCTCCAACACCAGTTTGCACCTCATCTACAATGAGGAGCACGTTATGCTTCTTGGTGAGGGCTCGCAGCTTCTGGAAGAACTCGGGGCTGGCGTGGTTGTCGCCTCCCTCACTCTGGATAGGCTCAACAACGACGGCGGCGGGAGGCAGATGCCATGATGTGATCAGATGCTCGACTTCGTCCAAGCTAGCCTGCTCGATGCGGGCGTTCTCCGCTACATTCTCCTCTAAGGGATACTTGAGCTGGGGGAATGTAGCCTGGGGCCAGTCAAAGGCTGGGATATCAACCTTGTGAATTGCCTTTGAGCGAGTTGTGGAAAGACTGCCCAGGAGACGGCCGTGGAAGCCAGTCTTGAAAGACAGAATGGAGAGTTGGGCGGCGCCAGGAGCCTTGTTGTCCATGACTGATGCAAGTTCCTCAGCAGTGAAGTCAACCTCTGGCCCACCTCGCTCAACCTGACGGCGGTACATGAAAGCGGCCTTGAAGGCAGTTTCGTTGGCGTCTGAACCAGCCATGGCTGTGAAAACCTGATCAAGACCTTTGGGGGCGGCACGGAGCAGACCAGTCTTGAGAAGATCCGCCCAGTCATGCGAGGGAAAGCTGCCCAGAGCAGGGCGGTTCACGATCCCGCTGGCCATTTCAGGCGAGGACGCGATCTTGAGAAGCTCTGGGTTGTTGTACCCCAAGGGAATGGATGCAATCTGGGCGAAACTGGTCATTATGAGTTAGCTCTGGTTCCTTATTTTGAGCCAACTTAGCGCGCGGCCGAGAACTTACACATCGAGAAGAACATTGCCATCGGGATCAGAGAGGTAATTTCCGTGGCTCTTTGTGAAGTCGCAAATCATGTTCAAGCTCCTGGTGTCAAACACTGTGTCGAGTTCCTGGAGGAGCTTCTGGCTTTTCGGGCCTGGGATAGTTGTCTTCACCTGAGGCCCAGAAGGTTCACCAGCGTAAAAGGGACCAGCAGAGGCCCTGACGCTGCTGGTAGCAAAGCAGCGCGCCCTGGAGACTGCCAGGGCTGGGCGGCCAAGGACTCGAGCCCGTGCGAGAGACATGATAGATGCTGTGAAGTCTTCCTTTCTTGTGGGAGTGTGAGAGTGAGGGGGAAGAACGGAAGAGTGAAGGACGGCAGTGAGAGACTATGAAGAAGCGAAACACAGTGGGTAGAGTCCCTTCATAGATCCTATTTAATACAAGCGTCTGAGTTTGGGGAACTACGTTCTGGAGCAACGAGGACCTGGCAGGCCGGCCCGGTGTGTACGGTGTACATTGGACAAGACATGGATTGTGAGAGTAATGTGTCAAGAAAACGGACCAATTGCTAATGGAAATGGGTGCCGGAGGGTGCTTCACTGCGTTATCTTGTGGCAACGTGTGTGAAGGAAGCTCGGTTTGGAACTTGGTTAGAAGGCTTATCATTTTGGATGATGCACTAGATTCGTTATCGACTGTATCACGGGGCCGTTCAGCGTCCAGGGCGGCAGCTTAGCGGGCCCCGCGCCCCTAAGCGGTAGTGGAGGCATGTACCTGTAGAGGGGTGAGCGCAGCGAGGTTCTTGCGTGCGATAACGCGAGATACAGTGGAGGGGAGCCCACTGAGGGGTGTGTGTTGCGGTGAAACCTGCCCTGCCACGGAGGCGATGCCGAAGTCGGAGAGGGAATACAGAGGCACTTGCCAGGTTAGCACACTGCACTGCGCTACTTGCTGCTGGATAGGCCTAGCCATTTCAGTTCTCGAGACGACACAACGCTCCATTGTGGCCCCAAAGCGATGGGGCCTTGGCACCAGATGGATTTTGCTCTCATGCCCCTGGTCTGAGGTGCATTTTCGTTAGCGGAGGTACGGTGGCATGCCCAGAGGCAACGGGAAGGGAGCCGGTTACAGCAGGCTCAACGCGGGGAACAGATAAAAGAGAGCTTGCCTCAACACTTGTTCGTCCTGAGAAAGCCAGTTTACTTTTTCTCACTTCTTTTCGCCTTTTTTTTTTCTTTACCATTGAAAGTTGGGGTCAATCAACCTTTATTGCTCTGCACTTTGGTAGTCACGATGCGTCGCTTCGCTTCACGAGGTGTTTGTGCCAAGGCCTCCAAGGCTGTTTCCCGTGGGAACGGCCTGAGCTCAGCATCCTCCTTTGCTGTTCGCCAGTCTGCTCTACCAAAGCAGGCCGGAGCCCTGGCCTTCCAGTTCAGAACATACATCACCAGCCATGAGAAGATTCAAGATGTCCAGAACACCCCTTACTTCCTGGACAACAAGTTTGTCCAGTCCTCCACATCCAAGTTCATTGATCTGCATGATCCTGCCACAAATAATCTCGTCACCCGAGTCCCTCAGATGACTAGTGAGGAGATGAAGAAGGCCGTTGAGAGTGCTGAGAAGGCCTTCGAGTCATGGAAGAAGACGAGCGTCCTGCACCGCCAGCAAATTATGTTCAAATTTGTCCAGCTGATCAAGGAGAACCATGATCGCCTAGCTGCAAGCATCACCCTGGAGCAGGGAAAGACCTTCGCCGACGCCAAGGGCGATGTTCTTCGTGGCCTTCAGGTTGCTGAGGCTGCATGTGCTGCGCCTGAACTTCTCAAGGGTGACTTGCTTGAGGTCGCCAAGGACATGGAGACTCGCTCTTACCGTGAGCCTTTAGGTGTTACTGCAGCTATCTGCCCCTTCAGTATGTACCAATTCCTCAACCTATCTGCTCGACCATAGTTGCTAACACTTTCCCAGACTTCCCCGCTATGATCCCTCTTTGGTGCATCCCTATTGCCACCGTTACTGGCAACACTCTGATCCTCAAGCCCTCGGAGCGTGACCCTGGAGCTGCCATCATCCTTGCGGAGCTTGTTAAGAAGGCCGGTTTCCCTGAGGGTGTGGTCAATATTATTCACGGCAGCCACGACGCTGTCAACTTCATCATCGATGAGCCTGCCATCAAGGCTATCAGCTTCGTTGGTGGTAACAAGGCCGGCGAATATATTTTCACGCGCGGATCAGCCAACGGAAAGCGCGTTCAGGCTAACCTCGGTGCTAAGAATCACGCTGCTGTTCTCCCAGAC
Source organism: Clonostachys rosea (assembly GCA_026958235.1). Lineage (NCBI taxonomy): Eukaryota > Fungi > Ascomycota > Sordariomycetes > Hypocreales > Bionectriaceae > Clonostachys > Clonostachys rosea. The sequence goes on from CP110205.1 coordinate 3,413,477, forward strand.
TGCAATAAGAACCACTTCCTCAATGCAGTTGCCGGAGCTGCTTTTGGAGCCGCCGGACAGCGATGCATGGCTCTCAGCACCCTCGTTTTCATCGGTGATGAGACCCACAAGTGGCTGCCTGATCTCGTTGAGCGTGCCAAGGCCCTGAAGGTCGATGCTGGTTTCGAGGACGGCGCCGACCTGGGCCCCGTCATCTCCCCAGAGAGCAAGGCTCGCATTGAGAGCTTGATTGCCTCTGCCGAGAAGGAGGGTGCCAAGATCGTTCTCGATGGACGTGGCTACAAGCCGGCCAAGTACCCCAATGGCAACTGGGTTGGACCTACCATCATCACCGATGTGACCACCGACATGACCTGCTATAAAGAGGAGATCTTTGGACCCGTTCTTGTTTGCCTCAAGGTTGATACTCTCAACGAGGCTGTTGAGTTGATCAACAAGAACGAGTATGGTAACGGAGTTGCGATCTTCACTGAAAATGGATCATCTGCCGAGTACTTCCGAAAGAACATTGAGGCTGGACAAATGGGTGTGAATGTTCCTATCCCGGTCCCTCTGCCCATGTTCAGCTTCACTGGCAATAAGAAGTCTATTGCAGGAGGTGGTGTCAGCACATTTTACGGCAAGCCCGGTATCAACTTCTATACCCAGACCAAGACAGTCACCTCATTGTGGAAGGCTGAGGATGACCAGGCCGCAAAGGCCAGCGTTGTCATGCCTACCCAGAAATAGAGTGCTTTACCAGCGATTAAAATGAATAAAAAATGGAGAAAATAGTCACGCAGGCATCTGGGATCGTTGACTGGTGGCTCATGAAAGCTGGTGATTTTAGAAATGACACTTTCCTTTGTATCATGGACTATTCTACTACATCAAAATAGCTAGATCTAATAACAAATGATAAAAAAAGACTATAAAAACTACTTCTATATGAGTTTATCCCATTTTCAAGCAGCTGAAACTGAAATGTGAAAGCCAAAGACAGCCGTCCATGGGCAAGGGTCTGGGATGGACTACCGTGATTCACCACCCAACCGCATGTCAACGACGAGCGGATGAAGCGCACCCCCTCACAAGGGGGGTATGTATTGACAGAAGACAAAAAGATGGGCTTAAGATCCTCCTCCGTCTCGGCATGATCATCAACAGGGAGCGGGTAAGCCACGCTATTTGGCAGGCTACTGGCGAGTGTCCCCAGGGTCCGCCCGTCCCCTTTGGTCGGTGGTGTGGCTCAGAAAAGGCAGCCCTTACCGTGAAGGGTCCCTAAAAAATGCTGCATTAGCTCGATGTGGCCTAAGCCCTGATAGGGCTGCAAATGATTGAACTCGGGTGTTCAATTTTAGGTTATTGTAGCTGAGTGTTTGGTGAGGATGCGTTCTTGCTGAAGTGAGTTCAATTTGATGGCGAATTGAGGGCGAAGAACATAATTATTTCTCAAAATCCACAGTTAATGTGTGTTTTCTAAGCATGATACTGTATATAGTCTTAATTGCCCATATATTGAATGAATTTGTCGACCATTTCGAAGTGTTTGGCCAGTATCATCGCCATACCTTACCCACCTTAGGCCATGGCACAACTTCCTCCTTTCTCTTTAGTGATACGTACAGACTTAAGAAGACAAGACCATGATCCTCCCAGACGAAGATTTTGTGGCTTCCTCCATTGCCTCCTCGAATTTCTCCAGAGGAAAGTCACCCACTACCTCCATGCCGGCCTCCTTATCCAATCTAAGGACACCAGCTTCCACCATCTTGATCAATGATTTGACATGATGCCTCTCATACATCCATGAACCGCGGATTGTAATGTCTTTGACGACCATGAATAGGTATGGATGTGGGAGTGACTGGTCACCACGGCCTCCCATCAGACAGATCCTGCCTCCGGTCTTCACAGCCGTCATTCCGACTCCCAAGTGAGACGACCCAGTGGCCTCCGTCGGGGACACATCAACAAAGGCGTCGATAGGTCCATGCGCGGCAATGGCAGCCGCGTCTTCCTCGCCGCCCTTGATCTGGACGGTCTTGATCCCCGCGTACTTCCTCTCGAGCTCCTTGAGCCCGTCGGCATTGCGGCTGGCAGCAATCACATTGGCTCCCATGGCGCGGGCGACGTGGACGGCACCGCCACTGAAAATCCCCGTGGCGGGCGCAATGAGCACAGTCTCGCCCGCTTGAACATTGATCTTGCGGAGCCCTCCGTACACGACGGCAAGCGGGCCCAGGTGAGCGAGGTCCTGGGTTCTAAGACCCAACTTGGTGATCTTGTCCTCGTCAATCGCCCACGTATTCTCAAGCGGCGAGCGCGTGTACTCGGCCCAGCAGCCGTTATGCCAGTTGTCCTTGGAAAACTTAGTCGTCTTCTCGTCAAAACCACCGTTGGAGCCCCACAGAATGGCCACGTCAGGGTCGTCGCGGGCATGTACAAAGGGTTCGAACATGACCAGCTGCCCTGGCTCGAAGGCCGTGGTGTCGGGCCCAAGGGAAGCGATGCGCCCAACACCGTAACCTCCAGGGATACAGGGCCATTCAGGTTCCTTTCGAAGCATGGGGCCTGATCCGCGATAGAGTTTTATGGCATTGTTATGAACCAAAGAGTGCAAAACGCGGATGGTGACGCTGCCGGGCCCTGGGCTTGGATACGGGAATGATTCCACCGCGCCCTTCCCATAGCCACGGTTGACGATAGCCTTCATGGTTTCGGGAGCCTGAGTAGTTGTCATGGTGATGCTATGAGTTTCAGATGTGCGAAAGCTTCGAAATATGAAGAGAATCTTTAAATGATGAAGATTTGCCTTTTATTCAACACTCAGTTGTCTGGTTCGCCCCTTCTTCGAGCCATCACAACGCTCCTTTATATAATTTTCTCAATCAATCTTCTTCATATGCAAGATTCCCTTAATTCATATGGAATTGAGTCTTTAACTCCGTTCTGAGATATGCTGCTCTGGACGTAACAAACATGATGTACGGAGTTTTGATACTGCACGTTTGATGGCCCCATCTCAGCCAGCAATGAAAGCCGTTCAAATACGAGCGAAGGTTAGCGCCAAACATTCTCTGGGATTATAAACTAAAAATAAACGAGATCTACACAGACAGGCGTCATGTGTAGAGTTGCTGGTTAGCTTACATTCACGGCCGGCATACGGCTTATCTCCGTTTCCTCCGACTCATCACCATGCCCTTGATATCTCTGTAAAGAAACCTTTATATGAGGAGAAATGTAATACAAGAGAAGCAGGGATTCCATTTTGATCTTAAAAACCAATTAACAGGAATTTAGTGAGAATAAAAACACTTAAAAATTGTGCAGTAATCCGACACACCCTTTGTGATATCTTCCCTTCTATTGGGGACACCACAATCGCGGCCCACGAGATGAAAATATTGGATGTGATGTTGTCCCATTTGGGCCACTGGTAATAGACTCCCGAGTGATCATACACGGAGACTTGAAGTTGGCGATCACAGGCTCCTGCAGCGCCTGAGGGAGCTCACCAAAGCACAGCATGTTGTCATTACGAAATTGCAGTGTATCCAGTCGACCAAGTGGAATACTTAAGTTGATATCTTATTTACCCGCAAAGACAGTCATACAGGAGCTTTAAAGCACAGGTGGTATACGTAACATTTCCCGTAATAAAACTATAGCGAGTATTTTCTTTTCTTTGTCTATTTTGAAATTTGAAAACATCTTTTAACAAGAGATACCATATTAGTGGCGAGTAATCCCCAGTACCTTCTCGTCTCTATCCAGAACTTCTTCGGCCATTTGGGCCTTCTGTGGTGCCCAGCTCAGTTTACCCAGTACCGCATACTTCACCGCACCCCCAGCAGCAGGAATATTGTTAGCCAGCTGGCGCTTGTTCGCATAGGCCAACGTCGCGAACTTGATAGCTTCCTTGTAGGCTGCGGGGATGCCCACCTCATCACTAACCGTGACTTTCAGATTGTGCTTAGATAGCTCTTCGCTCAGGTTTGCCATAAGTGTGGCGTTGCGCGTGCCACCGCCTGAAGCAATCACCTGTGTCAGGGGGCCACGAACAAGCACGAAGTCGACAAGACTTCGGACAATCGATTGGGCGGTGAAGCGCGTCAGAGTTGCGAGCAGGTCCTCGGTCGACCGGTCAGCATAACGCTGGAGAATGTCATCAGCGTAGGCGGCACCGAAATCAAGGCGCCAGGCTGATCGAGGAGGCTGACGGCCATAAAAGTCATGTTGGAATAACTCGTCCAGTAACTTCTGGATGATGGTGCCCTTGGCTGCAAGTTCGCCGTCTTTATCATAGCCTCGGCCAGTTCGAACGCGGGCGACGTGGTCGATGATCACGTTGCCCGGGCCAGTGTCAAAGGCCATCATCTTGCTTCTGTCTTTGTTGGCGAGCTGTAGGTTGGCAATGCCACCAATGTTGAGCGTCACCGTTGGCCCGTCGTTGCGGAATGCCACAAAGTCAAGGTACTGCATCAACGGAGCAGCCGAGCCACCAAGAGCATGGTCGATGGGACGGAATTGTGTGACTGTATCAATGTTGGTGAGTGCCGCAACAACACCGGACTCAGCGATGAAGAAACCACATGGGTAACCACCCTCGAGCCACTTCCCAACCAGGCTCTTGTTGCCACTCAGCACATAAGCCTTCTCAGTTTCGCGGTTAGGTGGTTCTTGGTAGACGGTTTGGCCATCATAACCGATGACATCGACACTGGATGCGTCAATCCCTGCCTTTGCTAGTAGAGCGTTGGCTGCCTCTGCGTAGAGCGCACCAGCGGCGTAATTGAGCCGAGTCATCTCAAAGAGAGACAGCTCATTGTTGAAGGCTCTAAGGACAAGTGGCTCTAGTTCAGCTGGCCAGTCAACAGTTAGACCATCGACATAGACTGGCCGCGATGGATGTCCATCTTCGGCCATAGAAATCTGGCACAACACAGCATCAACCCCGTCAAACGACGAGCCGCTGTTCAGGCCGACAATATAGGAAGTCATGGCGCGACTATAGATGAATATAGGGTTCAAAGTTGAAGCGTGCAAAATAATGTGTTCAAGAGATGGCTTCCATTACCTGGTCAACTCGGAGTGCTTATATATCCAACCTGACTCAAACCAACTGGAGTATCGCAAGCCAACGGCCAAGTCCCTGCATCTTCCCCACACAACCGCTCCGCAGACTCAGGCTAAACCGAGAGGTGGTAAGTTGGGTTGATAAAAACTGGGGTGTCATCGGGGGATGCTCCGACGGAAGGGCTAAGCACGTAAGAGAACACACCACTTGCCCTTTCTACAATAAACCTGATCTATAACGATTTCATTTCTTAGCGTACTGACTAACGAAAACTTCAACCTGAAATGACAAATATTTGAAAATTTCAGGATCTCATGAGACACCATTGGAGAGTCTAAAATTGAGATGTACCGTTCACTAGGAATTCTACCGGCTACCTAGACATTCTATGGAGTATCTCGTAACTATGAATCCGCTGTCGAATGATGATTCTATGAGGAGTAATGTAGTTCGCCATCATACTGCAATTTTGTCGCGTAGACCCATAGCTACGCAGGTTGCCTAAAATCGTTGGTTTCTAAATTGACAGAGTTCGCATATCTATTTATATTTCTGTGCCGTACCACTTGGTTTCACTACCAGCTTCATTATTGGAAAGGGGACTAAGGGTGCTAATGTACCTCTTACAGCTTCTCTTTGGGCATTTGTTGTACTTGGCCTTAGCAGTGCCGTGTTAGATCTACTGTTTTGTCTTGGAAATGAGCGACAATTATGAAGAAAGCATACTTTTTCTTCTTGTTCCTTTAGTCTAACTTCAGCAAAGATGCTATTCATTAGAGCCATTGTAGGAGCTTTGCCTAAACATCTAATAGCGTTGACAACAAGGATTTGAGTTTTTCTGTGTCGTCTCCAAACTTCCGCATTGCCTCGGCTGATTTCTCTACAGCTAACGCATCTGCGTTAAATGCCCATCGAAATTTTGACTCATCACTGATGTATGAAACGCGCTGTAGCTCGACAGATTGTGCTGTGAGAAACAGAAAAAAATAGTTAGCTTGAAATAGCGCATATTGTTAAGGAAGCAAAGCAACGTACCACTTTCTACCGTCAAAACAGGTACCACAGGCCTACTATCGGCTTCGACGAGTTCGAGAATCGAGGGTGCCGCAGTGAGTAGATCAATACCCGCAAGAGCCCGTATTTGCTCCACGTTTCGGAAGCTTGCTGCCATGACTTGCGTTGAGTGGTTGTATTTACGAAGATAGTTCTGAATGGCCGAGACTGTCTCAATGCCCAAATCACCCTGATGGCCGTGCTGCTTTCCATAGTCTGCGATTCTACCGACGTAGGGCGCAATTGCATCAGCCCCAGCCTCCGCAGCTGCAATGGCTTGAACAGATCCAAATACAATGGTTACAAGGCAGCTTGCGCCATGCTCTTTTTGGAGTATCCTCGTTGCCTGAATACCTTCCCATGTAGCGCTGATCTTAATGCGTACCTTGTCTTTGGGGATACCCTCGGCAGCATATAGTTCGAGGATACGCAGCGCTGCAGCGACCGTTCCGGCAGTCTCAAATGATAAGCTAACGTCGACTTCGGTGCTGATGCGCCCTGTGAGTTTGTATATTTCTTTTCCAAACTGGACAGATAGCATCTCAACGGCACGGGAAAGTTGTTCGTCGCGGCTTGTTTTCCCGGGGAGGGATCGTACATAAGATATCGTCTTGGCTAGGAGAGGCTCGTAGGACGCATTTTGAGCAGCGGCGAAGATTAGAGATGGGTTGGTAGTGCCTTCAGACGGCCGAAATGAGGCGATTTCTATGGTCAAACATTAACAAGAAGCGCAATATTAGGAAGATGCAAAAGGCTCACTCTGAAAATCAGCAGTATCAGCGATAACAACGGTGCCGGTGGCACGAAGTTCGTCAAGACGCGAAGACATTTTAGACCAGAACACTCAATGTGAGGGAACCAATGGCTCCAGTAGGTTTCCAAATGGTCGTATGATTTTTGCTTTTGTTTCAGGAAGTCAAGGAAAGGAATTAGGAGAAAAAAGTAACATTCGTGTACCAGCAACTAGTCAGTCCGTGAAGTTGGGGATGGTGCTCTCCACATCAACAAGCATGGGGCCCAAGTAGTTTTCGGGGAGCCTCCGTCGGAGCATGCCCCGACCAACCCCATCCTTTAGGTCCGCTTTACGAGAACGAAGTTCACTCTTCCCAGGAACGAGGGCGGAATACATGGACAACTTGGCCAATGAGGGGTCTAGGGCCATGTGCCAGCCCATGACCTCAGCTTCTCCAGCTCTCAACGATCTAGACCCCGGATAATGTATACTGACTCACGTGAGAAAGACTGGCTGGCTTCCCCAGACTTGATTATGGACCAAGTGACTGACAGCCACCAGGTTTGCACATATTCTCAATCCTGGTTTCTTGTCTATAAATTCTCAAGTCCCCTTTCGATCATGTCTCAAGTTGAATGAATCCACACATCAGCTTCCTCTACATACTTTTTAGATCATTCTCAGCTGCAACTCAAATCAAGAGCCATGGGACTCTTCAACATTGACTTCCGCTCTCATGCGTGGTCTCTCTTCTACTGTGGAGTGTCATCTTTCGGTGCTCTATGCTACGGCTATGATCAGATTTACTACACCGGCCTGTTGGGCATGGACCCCTTTATTGACCGATACGGCTCTGCCAACGCAGACGGCATCAAGGCGCTCCCCACTTCCTTCACGTCCTTGACTTCATCCATCATCTATGTCGGAGAACTCATTGGCGCTCTCGGCGCTGCACCCATCAACCAACGATACGGCCGTAAGGCCGTCTTTTACTGCGCGTCAGTCTGCATCATTGCCGGTGCGATTGCTCAGCTCCTCGCGTCCGGACAGGAAGGCGTCATTGTACTGGGCCGTATTCTCATCGGACTTGGCATTGGCCAATTTACCGTGACCTGTCTTCTTTACATTGGCGAAGTAGCACCCCAAGCGGTTCGCGGTCCCGCGTTGATGATGTTTCAGTTTATGCAGTCCTGCTCGCAACTCGTTGGATCCGGCATCACCCAAGGCACAGCTACGATCGATGGAAAAAATTCATATTTGATCCCAATGGGTCTTTTGATTGCGCTTCCGGGCATCATGATTCTTCTCCTGCCATTCACTCCCGAGAGTCCCATGTGGTTCGCCTCCAGAGGTCGGTTTTCCGATGCAGAGGTTGCCCTGTGCAAGATCAACAGGAGCAAAAAGGATTATAACCCAAATGAAGACTTAAGTCTCCTTCAAGATGCCTGCAAGCGCCAGCAGGAAGATGAGTCGAGCTCTAGCTGGTCTGAGCTGTTCACGGACCCCATTGAGCGCCGCAAACTGATCTACTCCTCTGGTTCCATGATCGCCCAGCAAATCAACGGCATCCAATTCTTCTACTCATACGGTGTGATCTTTGCCCAGTCAATTGGTATCAAAGAAGCCTTTACTATTTCCCTGATCACGAACCTGCTACAAGTCATCGCCGTAGCCGTCTCCGTCCTCGTCGCCAACAAGATCTCCCGACGCATCAACATGATCGTGTGCAGTTGCGGTCTGTTTGCAGCCCTTGTAGTCGTTGGTGGACTGGGTACCACGCGACGCGACGGTGCCTTTACAACAGGTGTCAGCTCAGCGATTGTCGTCTTCTCCTACATCGTCATTGTCTGCTTCAACTTCTCGATGGGCCCACTGGCCTTTACAATTGCGTCCGAGTGTGCTGTGGGTAGGAATCGCAACAAGATCATGTCCTGCGCTATCGGCTCCTTCTTTTTCACCGTTTGGGTTATTGCTTTCACCAGCCCGTACCTTTACTATGACGCTAAGCTGGGCCCCATGGTTGGTTTTGTCTATGCTGGCCTCGCGTGTATTACCATTCTCTACTCCTGGCGGTGCGTGGGGGACACTACGGGGCGGTCACTGCTTGAACTCGATAGGTTCTTCACCGATAGAGTTCCCGCTAGAGAATGGAAGAAACACACATTCGAGGACGTGGGGGTTGGCGAAGTCCAAATTGAATCGAAGGAGAAGTTGTCCCATCAGGCGATGTCTCATGAGGTAGATGTAGTGGAGACTGAAAGAGCCTGATTCAACCGTGGCTAGAATTGCTTAGGAAGTTTGGTGAAACCCTCAGTACCTAGGTGGCAGTAGGTTGGAGCCTTTGAGCTACATGTATAGAGAAGTCTTGTATGTATCGATACTGGTAGCTTCACAAATGAGGAGTGGGAGAACGATTACCTTGTATCTTTATATTATACTGCCCAAGCTGATCGAGATCGTGCGGCTAAGTTTTGACCCTAATAGATATCCCGTTGGATGATCTTACAAATTTAACGGGATAAAATGTAAATTCTGAGGCCTGAAGGCTCAATTTCTAAAACAATACAAAGCCATGCCAATTCCTTCGCAATGGATTCAATAGTGATCTAAAGGTGACATGTGGCTGTCAAAAACAGGGACTGCAAAGTCACCTCACAGACTGGACTTATTAGGCAGTCAGCCATGCAATAATGGTTCCTATTGTAAATACTGAGTCTATAAATTTGCTAGATACTGCCCAATACTTTATTATAATTATTATCATTAACTATCATCTATCAATATCGTGGCCTATATTAAAAAGTTAAGTTAAAACACTTTTGTAGTATCCAGTCTGTTATTCTGGCACCTACTTGGACGAGTAGGTAAGGAATGTAACTGGTATTGAGCTAGCTCTAAAATGGAATGGTTGCCCGTGGATTCGTATTCGTGATTATTTTACGGCAGGAGGCCCCAACCATTAATACCTTCTAACGTCCAATAACCACAAAGCCAATGCCAACAACAACGACCTGGACACAGCAACCTTAGCAACGTCATGCGTACTCATGGATTCTACTAAGAAGACTCAGGCCAAGACCGCTCTTGCATGCGACCGATGCCGCCAGCGAAAATCCCGGTGTGACGGAATCCGACCCCAATGCACCCACTGTGCGAATGCTGGTGTCATCTGTCAATATCGCCCGACACCTCATCTTGAAACTTAAGTCCCCCACCGCCGTATCGTCGTATCTTCACGCTCGTAGCTGACTATCCTGAAGTGATAAATCCACGTTATCTCGCCTTGCAGATGCTGAAGCTCGTATCCAGGCTCTTGAGGCCCAGTGCCAGCATGGCCGCATCCTCGCGGCTGAGCCTGTCGAATCTGATATATCATTGGCACCTTCCTTTCACACAGCATCTGCCCATCAGATGGTTCACTCGTGGCCTCGGTTACGTTTATGTCTCTTGCCCCACGGCAATCCGTTGAAGTTTCTCGCCGATGCCGATCGTCGGGAGCCTCTGTTTGGTGAACTTGCTCAAGAGGCCAATCCTGGGACACCGAAGCCCTCGTTATCGTCGCACCTACTTAAAAATTGGCAAGTCATCCAAGTTCTAGATTCTTTTGATGCTATCCGCGATAGTCTCCCTTCAACACTTCGCCTCCTTCTGGATGCCTGCAATGGGTTTGGCCAAGGAAGTCTTCTACAGCTTCTCGACTCTACGAGTCATATAAATCCAACTAATCTTTCCCTCCGCCATATGAGTCACTCGTCGACCATAGACCCAACTAATCTTTCCGTCCAACATGCAATTTTAATCCATCTAGCTGTCTCATGTCTGCCACTTCAAGATTTACCCAATCAGCAGACTACGGCGTCAATTTATTTCAAGTCGGTCCTTGATCGACAGTGGATGCTGTGGAATACTGTCCACGAACGTATTGAAATATCTGTAGCAATCGCGTACTGTTTGGTCAATACTTGGGCCCGACCTCTCCATGCGCTTGGTGCCTTACAGTCAGCGATACCTTCACTAGAACGAATGGCTGTGAGAGCCAAGAATGACCGGTAGGCTTTTATCGGACTCTTCCAGCGAGTAGCCCATCACTCACATTGACAGGCAACTGGCCGCTCTTGCAAGAGTCTACTATATTCTTCAAAGGTATGGCATGTCTTGAATATATCACCCTAAGACGTGAATTCTGACTATTTTTGCTCGCTAAGCGATATTCTTACCGAGGTCGATGAGTTTTCATCAGATACCATCCTGTCTGACCGCTCATCCAACCTGGCGTCGATACTCTCATCGAATCCTCTGGGAATCATGCGGCCCCTAGCAACCTCGCCATCACAAGCGACTGTGAACACCGAAATTGAAAGCAATTCCGACGATGTTTTATGGTTGCGAAGCCACATGAACAAAATTCTCTCCCTCTACACCCCCGTTCAAGCCTACGCACGACCTCACCAGCTAAAGGACTTGGTCTTTGGCCTTGGTGAAGGTCTCCGGCTGTGGTATCAGTCCCTACCAATGGAGAGGCAGTTCCCTCGTGACATAATGACTTTCACTCTTCATGGTGCTTCCTTCCAATTGGACAATGTTCGTAGTTTGGCTTCTTACGTATTTCAGATTCTCCCAAACTTACTGACAGTCCTGTAGGCTCATAGAGATCTAGCCCTCCGATACTTTGCCTGCGTTTTCTTCCTGCACAGACCAGTTCTGTACTTCTTTCTCCATAAAGACATGGAAGATGCCATCCAGCCACCCCCTGTTGACGGCGCAGCATCTGATCATAGTCCATGGGTGTGGGAGTCTTGTCGCGATTGCATCGAAAGCGCTGTCTTGATTATCCAGATTTGTCAACGACGAGGCGCGGCAAATCCCTACGACACGCTGCAGTACTGGCCTGAGTACCAGCTCTTGTTTGCATCGTATTTGATCCTGTTGCAGGCGCGAACGCGACCATCCCTGGAGCCGTATCTGAGGATTCTGGGTAATATAGACATGTTGCTGGACATGGTGGAGGAGGTTTTCAGAACCAAGACCTACCAGGAACCCTTGATCCAGAAAAGCCTCCTGCTCTTGGTAGATGCGCGACACAACCTGGATAGCTCGTCCCAAACATAGACTATTGTATCTAAAAAGTAATTGAAATAAGAATCCTAAAGGCATTCCTAGGCTTAATCTTGCAGAGTTTATTTAGCCCTTCATGGCTGGCAACACAGTCGTAGCCGACTTAATAAACTCATCTCGTAACCAGTAGCTCTATGATCTTTAACTTTCGGATTGTTTTCCCCAACAGTCTTAAAACCCCATCGCATTGGTAAACCAACTCACTGTGTTAATAGCAGTATTCTATTCTGAAATGTCAATCATAGACACGGGCCGTGGACTTTACAACATGGATTCTATCATTGATACTTTGTAAATGTTCATAATATCCTGATATTCAGAGAGGAAAATCCCTAAGCCCACACCATTAGGAGTCTACAAGGTTCTAATAGATGTATCTGAATCCAGCAGCCCTCCTCTCTTGAGTCGCATCAGCAGCCACCTTGCCCCCCTCGACTTCTTGCTCAGCGCTTTCGAGCTTCTTGTTCTCGCGAATGTGAACGAATCGCAGGACGAGTGCTAGAACGGCAGTTAAGATGCACATGCAAGCGTTTGCGCTTCCTCCAGGAATATACTACTATTGGTTAGTCTTTATCTTGCTAATCAATGGATAAGCATAGACTTACCCGAGGACCAGAGCTGCTGGGATACATGTAACTTCCATAAATAGAGGCCGTGTTTCCAATCATGTTGGCGACGGCGATACAAGCAGATCTATCCAGTTGCGTTAGTTAGAGACTTTGACCCTCTTAGGATGCTACATACCTCTTGACTACTGGTCGAGGGAAAGAGTTGGCGACCCATGAGACGATAATTTGATCTGATAAAACCCAGTCAGCAGATATTCTGGGATTGAGGGATATTGTCCACTATACTCACAGGCCGAGATTGCGCCCATTGGCATCAAAAACATGGCAAAGTACCGAGCTCCCAGAACAGTAGTGCCTGTAGCGATAGCATTTCCAATGGCGGACACGATCATCAATCCAATAATGTGCAAAGATCGATCGTTTGTCTTTGAGGATGTCCATGTAACAACAATAGAGACAAGGAAGGTGGCGAACTACAGAAGTGGCAGTATGATTAGCATGGTAATCGGAACAAAGGAGCATTCAGCAAAATGGACTTACCCAGACTGGGGCCGTGAGCCATAGGGTCGTAATCTTGTCGTAGCCCAATGTGCCAACGATTGTAGGGAAGAAATATTGGAAAGTTTGCGAGACTAAGCTGATATGCTGTAGAAGGACGAAGACGTAGAGACGGTAGTCCCGAACAGCCAACTTGATACCATCCCAGATTGTCTGCTCTCCGCCGTATGTGTCTTCCTCGTTGACGTCTTGGACTAATCTATAGCAGGCGAAGGCCCTCTCTTCTTCAGATAGCCATTTGGTGGAATGGGGATAGTTCGGGAGGATAAATCCAGCACACATGGCGAAAGCAATCGCGACAACGCCTTCCTATTGAATGAAGCCTCGTTAGTAAGAACGACTAGAGACCGAGAACGCGATTTATGGCACCGCTCTTTCTTCCACTTACAATAATAAAGAGCCATCTCCATGAAGCAAGCCCCTGAACACCGTCGAGGTTACCCAGGATGGCGGCTCCGATGACACCACCAAACATGTTGGCCAGCGCGTTACCAGCATACAGCCAAGAAACACGCTGTGTCAACTCAGCACGAGTATACCAAGAGCTCATGAGGAACACGGCTCCTGGGAAGAAGGGAGCCTCGACGAAACCGAGGAAGAAGCGGATAACAATCAGATGGGTGAAGCTGTGAGCCGCAGCGTTGCAGGTCGAGACGACACCCCAAAGGCAGCACGATGTGGCGAGATAGATGGAAGGGGGCAGACGGGTCAACAGGACGTTGGAGGGAAGCTGCATGAGGAGATATCCGACGAAGAAGATGGAGGTGGCAAGGTTGAAATCGGTGCCTGTCATGCCTAGGTCCTTTTCGAGGGACCCTTGACGCGCCTGGGCTAGGTTGGAGCGATCGAGGAAGTTGAGCAGATACATGATGACGAGGGTTGGCATGAGGCGTGTATCGACTTTTCGCAGGACTTTCTTGTTCATCGCCGCCCGCCATTCCTCGGTCTCGCCGTTGAAACGGTCGTTCCAAGGGTTTGTTGCATTTGGATGAGAGGTAGCTTCTTGCACATCCTCTTGGAGCTCGACGCTCGTCTTCTTGATATCCATGGTAACGATCTGAATCGTTTCAGGATTCCAAAAAGAGGTGGTGTGGTTGTTTTGGGCCTCAAATGGATTGTCTTAAGAGAAGGGAGAACCTTGGATGAGATGTAGAGGCTGGCTGAGAGACAGAAAGGTCGGTTCACGAGGATGGGAAAGGAAGGACTGGGGTTATATAGTCGGTTCGAGGGAAGAAGCAGGCAATTGGTCAATGTTATCGTAGAAAAGTCTCTGAGCACGCAGACTTTCCAAGTTCATGCCGATCTTAGCGGCAATATCCCGTCTCGGTGTGTCATTCTGGCGACTTTGGGGCTAGAACAACAGCTGGCTTCCCCACATGAAACCATGGGGAAGTGCTCGTTTCCCCGCGCGTAGCGGCCAATCTTCAGCAAGAAACAGAGAAAGTTGGGGCTTGTAACCGGGGCTCGCAGGAAAGGCCGGTTTCTGGTGGTGGGCCCGGAGGTTTCGCCGGCTGATGCGCCATCGTGCGATGTATGTATCATGGGTGGCACTGCCATGGGCTTCTCTGCAGAGAGACTGACTCAGTTTTATGATCAAGGTTCATTAACGTTCACACTGGATTGACCTCGACCGGACAATCCTCCGCTGGCCTGGGTAGGCCGCTAGCATTGTGGTTATTGCCACAGTCTCTAGTATCTTGCGGCAACTAATTTTCCAGATGGTATGGTTAATGAAACTTTTTGCCCTCCATCTTTCACTGAGGAAGAGAAACCTGCAAATTTGGTTGACGTGTGCCCCAAGGGTAAAGCAACATTGGGGCATACAGCGTGGGGTAATTCTGGGTATGGCAGGGCATGCTGGTATATTCTCTCCAACACACCTGCTCCGGGTTCCTCGTTTCGTTATGCCTGCTCTCAACGGCGGTGACTTTGCCGCGGAGAGCTATCCGGTGGGCTTCGTAAACGCAAATTAAAAGCTGACTGGCTGAGTCCCAGAGAATACCCCGTTTCTCAAACAGGAAGAAGGCCGAGGGGATCCACACATAATTTTGGCCGAGGCCGCCTCAGCTCGATTTTGGGGGAAAGGGGGGGAAGAAACTTGCCCTGCCCCACACAATATGTTTTCTCTGATAAGAGTCGGAAGGGATTTATTCTCTCATGTGCCATCTCATTGTATGATATTACTTGCTATCTTAGCTGTGCCGGCTACGATCTAAGTTTACTTAAGTGGCTGCTCACGGTACAATGCAAATGCTTGCCTATGCCTTGAATCCCTGGGTAGTTGTTAATACAGCTTACAAATGAATGCGAGGGTTTCGGCCTTCTCCCCGGCCTGGCTTGTGCTCAGTCACTGGAACAACACATTCACTCTGGACAGAAACGAGCTTGGCCCGCCCTCACCCACTCACCCCCGGCTCACTTTGCTATCTGGTAATTCCTTTTTTGGTATTAAAAAATCAGAAGCAGCCGGAATGCAGCCACTGTTGATGCTAATGAATGTTGGCGAAAGGCCGCCATATCAATTATGCTTTACGGTTTTTTTCAGTCGCCAGCTTGTTGATATTTCTAAGGCTAACCAGGTCTCTTGCAAATTGATTGACTCACTGTCATCCGAATGAATAATACCCAATATGAGAGAGAGGAAAAGATATTCATTGTGTTGAGATGTCGGGTCTGGCATCTTTTATTGCTATTTTTAACTTTATACTCGAACGCTCTCATCCGTATTGATTGACTTACGCATGACTCTCAGTCCGCCGCTGACCTTATTGTCTTCAGTCGATACATGGATATACTTGGCACAGTATCAGGGAATATGGACAACACAGCCTGACGTGAAGATCCGCATTACTAAAAAGGTCCTTGAACCCTCAAGGACGAAGTGTTCCTGATGGCTTCTCAGCACTCGATCTCTTTCTTTCTTCTTACTCAAGAAGAAGTCTCTGCGGGCTGTCGAATCATGGAGTAGTGTGGAAACCCAAAGACGGAGACCTCTCTCACGACTTCAAAGCCCACCGACTGGTACAGGCGTCGCCCTGCCTCTGATGCAAACAAGTAGCACTTTTTGGCCCTTTTATCGGCCTGCTGAACGCCCCAGTTCACCAATATTCTCCCGATCCCTCGTTTCTGCTGCGCCGGGTCGACGGCAATGAGTTGTAGGTCTGTGATCAGATTAGAAAATGTTGTGGAGGAAACCTGCACGAATGTTCATCTAGGCACACGTACGGTACACATGGGCGACTCCATCTTTCCCCAATGCCTCAACAGCATCGTTAGCAAGGGTCGACTTCACCACGCCGAGGGCATCTTGATCCATTTCTGGAGGGGGTGCCGGCGCCGCCGCCTGTGCTTTGCTTTTCCCGACCTCTGCAGAGCCTGGCGCCTCGTCTCTGGGAAGCTCCCAAACAGCGACACCGACAATCTGTCCATCAAGCTCGTCATCCACAATGACCTTGACCGCCAAGTTTTCTGTGTCGTCCACGACAATTGCTTTGCGCGCCTTGCGGAATGCGAGTATCCCGTCAATATCCTGCTGTTTTGGTGACCGGAGGTGTGGCGGGAAGAGTCGGCTGGCGATAGGGTCTATTGAAGGATCGAATGCCTTGTAGGCGACCCTGCCCAAGGCGGGAACATCGTCCTTGGTGGCTGTGCGGAGTTGAAGCGGCATCTTATGAGGCAGTGATGGGGGAAGATGTCAACGGCGCAGGATTGATTGCGCGAGGATGCCGGATGCGTGACTCATTGCGGCATTTGCTTTACTCAATTGACAAGGTGGACTCTAGTGGACCCTTGATTCTGGTATTGCTTCCTTCCATTTGAAGACTATCACAGGGGGGTGAGGGCAATTGAGTGCAGGGGGGTAAATCGTTTGACGTATACGCACTACCTATGCCGTCTATCTCTCCCACGCTTCTTGTTTCCTGACCTTTTTTACCTCTCACAATCCTCGGATAGTCACCACGGCCGATTGGATCAGTAAAAAAATAGGTATCTGTTTCTGTTCCTCCCAATTTGAGAGGGAAAAGCATATAATTGATAAATCACCGAAGAATATGATACTTCTAGGGTTTAGATAGAGTATATACTGTGTATGATCTTTCCATCCGTCCAGTTTAGTAGCCAATGTATCGCCATCCAAGATCGACTTGCTGCTGGGTCACGCCCTTCTTCATGACGCGGCGTTGCTCCTCCTCAGTACCTCCAAGAAGGCGGTTAAGCTTCCTCACATGCCATCTGTAGGTGGTGATGGTAAGGAAGAAGGAGACGGCACAGCCGAGAACTAAACAAGCAATAAGGGTCAGTTCCATATTCTAACCAGCTGACACGGAGAGAGAAAGCTGAATACTCACCGCAAGCGAAAGCCGCAGTATACTGGGGAGGACCAAAGTAGAGATAGCTGGCCCAGATGTTGGAAAGACCTCCGATGGAGTTGATCATGGCGGTACCAACGGATCTTTTACTGAATGGACGTGCCATATGGAGATTCAGGGTCTTGTATAGCATGATTTGGGGGCCAGCTAAAAGCGACATCAGTTAGTAAAATGACAACTTATAAAGTGGCGGCTGAAGACGTACCTGCTGCGGCTGGCATAAGCATCATGGACACGTATCGAGCAGCAGTCTGGACGGTTGCCAAGGGGATAACATAGGCCACGCAGCCAACTCCAAGACACGAGATGATGATGACATACATCGCATCTTTGCGCTACAAGGAAACAGTCAGTATGAAGATCCCGAGAATTCAATACAATGAAGTCGAAACGTACATCACTAATGTATGAAATGATATAGAAGACGATGGCAGCTAGGATGAAGGGAGGCGCAGTGAGGAGCATCGTGTTGGTCTTGTCGTAGCCCAACGTCTGGACAATGGAAGGGAAAAAGTTGACAGTTGAGCCCATAGCCTGGGACATGTGCATGCACCAGACAAGAGCCCAAACCTTGGGATCCAGGAGAGCGAGCTTGAAGCCACCCATGGCAGTAGTCTCTTCATGGGCCTCTCCTGCTCCGGCTTCGCATTCGAGTCTCCAGACAGCGAAATCGCGCTCCTCAGGTTTTAGTAGGCGAGCATTGTGGGGGTATTCTGGCATGAAGCAAGCAAAGATAAGACCACAACCAATCGTGACGACACCCTCACTACAAGGCAGAGTATTAGTATCGCTCGTGAGGAGGAGGGAAAGGGAAGAACTAACACGATGAACAGCCAACGCCAGCCGGCAATGCCATAACGGCCGTCTAAGGTGAGACAGCCGGCAGCGACAAAGCCTCCGAAGGCACTTCCGACCATCTGGAACATGAAGAGGGCTGCCAGTCTCTTACCCAGCTCGTGCTTGGTGTACCATGCACTGAGGAAATAAATGACTCCCGGGAAGAAGACGGCCTCCGTTACACCCAAGAACACGCGAACAACGAGCAATTGCTGGTAGGTTTTGACAGCCGCCGTACAGGAACTCACTGCTCCCCAGATAACAGCAGCAGAGCAAATATCTGGAACACGCAGGAAATAATGGGTTAGCACTCGCTCGTAGGTCAACAGTTAGATGTATGAATACTAACAGAATCCAGGACGTGTAATCTTGGTCATGATCAGGTTGGAGGGGATTTGGAAAGGAATATAACCGACTATAGGCACGTGTTAGTTCGTTGTGCGCCTCTCAAGCCATCTACAGCGCTTCATTTCACGGACCGAAAAGAATTGAAATGGCAGTGGCGAACTGAGCAGTGTCCATGCCAAGATCCTCCATGATTCCGTAAACCTTTGTAGCTGCGAGGGCCGATCTATCAACGTAGTTGAGAATGTACAGAATACCCATAATAGGCCTTCATAGCGAGTATCAAAGTTAGTTTGAACTGATCCATCTATGTTCGCAGATGGGGGACACGCACATGATGACAAGGTCCATCTTGCGAACCATTCGTTTCTTGAGTAAATTGAGCTCTTCGTCGTTCAAGGTTGCGATGCTGTCGGGCTTGGGCAGTGTATGCTCGTCATGCTCAGTCTTGATGTTCTCCTCATCGCCGACATGGACGGCGACGCCAAGGGCCTCGTCTTTGTCAGAGCTTCCCATTTTTGAGGGGTTTGCCAATGATTGCCAATGCAACGAGATGGATGAATTGGTAAGTAGGCGAGATTGGCTGTGGTTGCAAGGAGAGTTGGGGAGGATCTGTGTGTTGATCAAGGACCTTTTATGGAAGAAGTTATAGTAGTCCAACTGGTCGGATATCAACACAGGATCGAGTTAGAGCGTCTGGACCATAGTGGCAAGGGCCAAGAGGACAAGACTCATGGGAGGGAGAGTGGCTTCTCCCCCCAATATCCGAGCTTATCGAACCCCAGACCGACCTCCTAGTCTGGGGGAGCGGGGCGGTGGACTACAAGTCGCCCATGTGGATCTGCTTTTCCTCGAGGCGATGTCATGAATGGGGAGAAAAATCCGGGGGCTCCTGGTAATCTGGGGCGTCATACGTGGTCTTAAATCCGGTCCCAGGGAAGTCCCAAGTTATGTGAGCTGTGTACTGCACCAATGCACGTCATACTGGCCTGCCAGAGCTGCATAAAGCAACATGGATGGCTGAGAGCATGAGTAGACACGCAAGCATATCAGGACACAACCTGACTCTGCGTGCAGAACTCAACTGACTGCCCGGCCTATTTCCCCGCAGCCAAGACAAGACTCCGCATCGTCAGACATGACTCGGGGAAATACCGCAGACCAAGTACGAAGGAAGGGCTTGGCTTCTCATCGGATGCGCTAGCCTGAACGAGTTGAACTCGCAAGGATCATGAGTGTGTCGGAGAAAAGGCAAGGCGATAGGACAGCGAGAGGAAGCGACGAGCCCCACACTATGATTGTGGGGTGATCATGATATTGGGCCAACGCTATTGAGTGAGTATTGACCAAGGGAAACCGCACGTTTACCTCCTCATCGTCAAGTCCAAGTGCCTTTGATGCGGTGAGGGGTCGCCAAGATGATCTGACTGATTGGACTTCAGCTTGGGCCTTGTAGAAGACCCGACCCCGGGAAATTGGAGTAAATCCCAGTGTCTTGGATGCAACGCGGTTCTGGTGCCAGCACTGATTAAGGCAAGAGAGGCGAATACTGGTACTTTTTACAGCTATCTATGACTATAGTCGCAGTGACGTCTTTATCCCTTGAGAGTTGTAAGCTGGGTCATAGGGAGGTGTATGGCGAGGTGAATCACGATATTGATGCCATGGGTCTATGACTGTCTATCCTAGATTAATCTCTATGTACTCGCAGAATTAAACCTCTTTTCGTCGTCTACCAAAATGCTGCAGGTGGCGGTCATCCACTCTTGTTGCTTGGGGTCAGCATACTGAGGATAAGGCCGTCTGCAATGGTGGCTTTCCTGTGGGTAGTCGAGAAGCTTAGCTACAATCCATTTCGTTCCGTTGATCCCTCCTTTGGCGAATCCCCATTCCATGCGTGCAAGTTTCAGCTGCGCAGCTTCCGCCTCCTTTGTCTTCCCGGCTACGAAGAGGTCGAAGATTTCGATACAGCACTGCAAGAGGTTAGAATTTACAGATTCCATGTTTAAATCAGCTGCAGATACTGCACTCACTTTGGGGAAAAGATTTGCAATGCCAGTTATCACACCAGTGCCTCCTACGGAGAGCGCCGGGGTCAGCCAGTCGCTTTGCCCAGCCAAGGCCGAGAATTGTGCTGGCTCAAATGTTGCGCGTATTCTCGCCACTTTGGCGATTCCTCCACAGGTCAATTTGACTCCGACAATGTTGGGATGGTGACCAAGGGCTTCCAGCGACTCAGAGTTTACATCCAACCCGGCGGCGACACCTGGGAAATTATATATGACGATGGGCACGGGACTAGCATCAGCGAGCTGCGAACCGGTCAGTTGATGAATCATTGGAATTAGTTAGTAGAAACGAGAAATGTACCTCTTGGAAGAAGGCAACAATAGCATCCTGATTCATGGCAAAGTGGAAGTAGCTTGGAGCGAGTACCAAGGCAAAGTCGGCACCGGCTTCAGCGGCGAGCCGGGTCTCTGCAATGACATCGCGTGTGCACTGCCCTCCACACCCAAGAGTGATTGGAAGATCTCCATGACCGGATTCGACGGCAATCTTTCGAGTGAGCTGGACTAGTTGGGCCTTCTCCTCACGCGTAAGAGTGACGGCTTCCCCGTTGGTGCCGGCGAGGACAACTGGTGATTTAGTCATTTAGCATAGATCACCTGAGCTCGAATAGGATATAGACACTTACTTCCATGTAGACCAGACTTGACAAGAAATTCCAAGTGTTTTCTTTGCACATCCCAATCGATTTCCTGCTCAGTGGTAGCTTTAAACCACGTCAAGCTGGGAACGTGGATCCCGTGGGGGAAAGGTTTGCCCTGAGTAGGAGCCATGCTGTCGAGCGAAGTTCTTTGAGTTTATTCCCAGGAAAGTTGAAATGTCAATTCAGATGAGAGAAGGTAACAATATTTTACAGATTGAGGAGGTTTCTCACGAAGCAGCCGAGGTGACGGGATGGTCAGCTGGTTGTGATATGGGCGAATGCCAATCGGACACAAGCTTATTTCGCCTGAAAACAAACGCCTTTGCGCATCTTGAATCATATGAACACTAGCCAAGAGATTAAAACCGAGTCAGCTATCATCTAACCCAGCGACACGTCCCCGGATACGGAGCTGGCAAGGAACAAAGTCTCTACAAGCGGTAAAGCCCAAGCGATGCGCTTGCTTGGACCCGACGGCTAACCCGGGTGTTATCCAATCATAAAATGTACCGGGCTTGCAAAACTGGGAATGGGCATTGGGCATTATTAGGGGTAACGCCTGAAGCGTGTGACTCGGCTCCATTTCTCCATTTCCCCACCCCCAGATTCCCCATTCCTCATCCCTCATCTCTCACCCCATGATTCAGGGACGGGGGTGCCGTCGCCTATTTCTTGCCAGTCACGGCATAGCGTTAGTGATGGCATAGTCCTGCACAATGAACGCCGCCTGTGTTGCGAGTCTGGGCGCACCTGACCAGGTCTCAGGGATGCTTGTGGGGGTAAGGCCTTGACAGCGCGGGGGCACAGACAGGCAGCAGGGCCGATATGCGCTCTTGGGCTTCGAATTCCCAATACGGTGATCCGAGAGGCCTTTACACTCGTGGTTGTTCTCATATTTACTGGGATTACATCGCTCTTGGGTAGCTCTATTGATCCTTTTACCGAGCCAGTGGTACCATCCTACGCTATTCACATCCATTCTGACACCCAACATCGCATCATGACTGCCGATGCTTCTAAGCCTGTCATTCTCCATCTCGGAGATGACATAGAATTCAACCCGGACATCTACAAAAAACTACAAGACTCTTTTACCATTATTCAGCCGTCCCTAGAGGAGAGGCAGCGTGATGCCTGGCTCCAAGCCCTGCGAGATCGGAAATGGGGAGATTTCCAGGCCGTCTTCCGCCCATTTTGGAACAGCGGCCTCGAGATGGGACGCTGGGATGCAGAGATGATCCCCCTCCTCCCCAAGTCACTCAAGGTCTTTACCTCTGCTGGCGCCGGATACGACTGGGCCGATGTCGATCTCCTGGCTGAGGCCGGGATCTTGTATTGCAATGGTGCGGCGGCTAGCTCCGAGGCCGTTGCTGACATGGCCATCTACCACATCATCTCTGTTTTCCGCAACCTCCAGTGGAGTAACATGGCGGCTCGCACCGGCAATGTTGACGAGTTCCTCGATGCACACCGTCATCAGCCTATCAACGCCTTTAATCCCGCCGGAAAAGTCCTTGGTGTGATCGGTTTGGGCAATATCGGATACCGCATTGCAACCAAGGCATATCGGTGCTTTGGAATGAAGATTGTCTACAATGACTTGTTTCCAAAGAGCAAGGAACAGGAAGAGGCTATAGGAGGCGCCCAGAGAATCCCAGAACTGGATGACCTCCTGGCAACAGTCGACTGTGTTGTCATCGCTACGCCAGGAGCAGGCGGAAAGAAACTACTAGATGCGGCTCGCATTGCCAAGATGAAGAAAGGCTCGCGGCTTGTGAATATCGCACGCGGTAGCCTCATTGATGAGGAAGCGCTTGCGGATGCATTGGAAAGCGGGCATATATATTCCGTTGGGCTTGATGTTCACGAGAACGAGCCAGTTGTAAATCCTCGCCTGATCAAGAACCGAAATGCTACACTCACATGCCATAATGCTGGCGGTGCCTTTGATACAACGAGCGGTTTTGAGGCTTTGTCAATGCAGAATGTCCTTGCTGTACTCTCTGGACAGGATGCGTTGACTCCTGTGAACAAGCACTTATTGAAGTGATGGGACCCTAAAATTAAAAATTAGTATTAGTCGAGAAATTGAGATGAATGATTACCTATAGAATCCGTACCTTCTCTATATGTGTTGTCCATGTTACTGCTTCCTGGATTATTTGGAATAGCTCCGGTGACTTGAACTTTCTTCATAAAGGAAAATCGGATGCCAGTAAAAAGTATTTCTAACTAACTTGCACCACTTTCAAATTTCGGGAAAAAGCAATGAAAAATAGAATTAATCAGAATTCAGAAGAATGTTTGATCCGATATCTTAAATAAGAAAGCAAGTGAGAGAGCTATACAGCTACCGAAAAAAAAGGGGAAATTCCCAAACACCAAGTATTTAACAACTTGACACTATACCCAGTATCACAGCACATTAACTTGAATAAGGAAAGAACGAATAAAGATTGGTATATTTTTGAGTAGAGAGAAATATTGTGAGGAAGAGTCCCTACTTAGATTATTACCTAATAGCCCTTGACTGTCTTGATGTGCTGAATTCTTTCCCAAACCCATGGTGTAAGAATAGAGCTAAAATTGTTGCTGAACTTGATGTCGAGATAGTTGTACCCTTCGTCAGGCACCCATTCAACAGCAATCTTATGTTGTCCGTATTCCTCCAATTCCGCCACTGTAGGCTTCAGAGACTCAGGCATCTGAGTAACGACACCGTTTTTATACCAACTAATTTACATATTGATTAGTATGACTGAATCGAACATATGAATCTATGGGAGAGGGATCGTCACTCACGCAGCGTAGAACACAATGGCCAGCATAATTCTCGTGTCTGAGGTAGGGTTTGGCATGCCCGCGTGCCTAGCTCATTTGGTAAGAACGAATCTTTCAGCTATTGGGGAAGTTGCTATGGGGAGGGTCATCACATACCATAGTCTCAGGTCACGGAGGACGATAGATCCCTTCTTGAGCCGGGGATAGCAAGGCCCCCGAACCCTTCTGCGCTCCTCTAGCTTGCTCTCTGCAATCATAGGTTCTCCAAGCTCGCGGTGGTCATCGATGGTGGTATTTTGAGTCCCCAGCCACAATTCGGTTGTGCCATTCTCAGGACCAACATCGACGAGGCAAGTATTATAAGCAATCGCGAAAGGATGTTGTGGATGCTCAAAGCGCAGATCGGCATGAACCATCTGGCGCTCTTCCGTGGCAATCAGTGTGTTTGTACGGATGAAGTGAACTTCGGGTCGTGGTCCGAGAATGTTTGATACAACACGAGTGGCGTGCCTGTTTGCGTATATCTCTGGGAATAGCCATTCTATCACATGTTAGACATTCTGAGAAGACTTTCCAATTCGCCTCTTGCTTTGTACAGCCGGCGGAAAAGTGAGAGGTTACATACCCTTTTGTAGTGGAGGCACTTGTGAGAGATTGCCACCGGCAGCGGCTCCTTTGGAAGCTACATTCTCATTTAGATGGCTATAGACATGAGTATTAGTATTTTTCTTCTTACAATGAAAACGATCTAATCATTCTAGATTTAATGAGGAACGTTGGTTCGGTTATTGGAGGGGAGTAATACTCACTTGAAGTGGACTTGACCTTGACCCTTCAGCAACTTCTCGGTGTCTTGAAGCATTCTTTTATTCAACTTATCAATGATTTCCACATCAATTGCATTCTCGATCACGACGAGGCCGTCTGTGAAAAAGGCCTCGATAGCATCGTAGAGTTTCTTGTCCCCCATCACACCACTGTCGCGCTCCTCGTTGGTCAAAGAGATGACCTGAGGCCCGTCCTGCTTGCTAACAGCCATGGCGTGTCTGAGTCGCGATGATTGAAAGTGAGGCTGAGTACTAGTAAGGATAATCAAGGAGGCAGTCAATGATAGGCCTTTCTGATGTGTAAAGATTGCGTATCACGGCAGGATATGGTGCGATCTTATCAATGATAATCCTTTCTCCCTTCATATAATCCTACGATGAGAAACGGCCGAGGGGACATCGCCATCGCATTAATTGACGCCTCAACCCAAGGGCAGATGTCTCAGGCCGTCGTCTCGCATTACCCCATGGGGACCATGTCATCACCTGCCCCATCGAACCCCGCGTCGGCCACCTCTAACAAGGCGAGCGATTGGTGAGCCTGGAAACAAGCATGAAAGCATGACCATATTCCCGTGGCTCCTCGGCTACGCTAGCTAAAACCGAATCTCTGGCTGGAATCCATCGCTTGTGGCCTCCCCACAGAGACTTAGTCAGTCGAAGTTGGGCGACGCTCGTTCCTAAGCCAAGCCCGAGATGCGGAGGCGCCATTTCCCTATTTCCAGCAGGGTCGGAAATCCGCCGAAGCTCCCAACTGCTCGGATTGATTGTTAAACATCTATCCTCTACCGAGTGAAGGAACTCTTCAGATAACTGTTTCATCCAAAGGACTATACCTGTATTCGCTATCACCAACTCTACTCAATATGGCGGAACAGCACGTATCGTTTAAACTTGAAGATCTCTTCTCTGTTAAGGGAAAGATCGTAGTTGTCACTGGAGGGGGCTCGGGCTTGGGTAAGGCCATTGCTGAGGGGTTCGCTATCAATGGTGCCAGGGTATACATTTGTGGCCGGAGGCAAGAAGCCCTAGACACGGCGGCTCAACAGATCGGAGGGGATATTCACACGTGAGTGACTTCTACCACCTTGATTGCCATTTTCCTCTAAGCCTTCTATTTTGCTAATCTATATGGAGCGATGAAGAATTCAAGGCGATGTACAGACCAAAACAGGTTGCCAGGCCATTGTTGAAGCTGTCAAGGCCCGTGAATCTCATGTATGAAATCATTTGGACACCAAACTAGGTTTTATTCTCTGCGGCCATTAAACTAACCGACGTTGATAGGTTGATACACTCATAAACTGCGCTGGGGTGAACAGTCCCTGGAGAGTCAAGGCCAATGATCATAACAATGGTATGTTACGGCCGTGAAGTGGAACAAGACCGCTGGGCCGATCAAGCGGCTAATATTTGCTCCTAGCGGACGAGGTTGAAAATCTGCTCATAAACGGAGTTGAAGAGTAAGATAAGAAGGATCATTAAAATTGGTACAGTTCAATTTCAAATACTGATACAACTATAGGGAGGACTTTGACCGAAGCAATCAAAGTGAGTGAACATTCAAGACTTCAGGATGTTGCTGTGGCTCTACGGCAACCAACTAATTTAATTCATAGTAAACGTCATGGGAGTTTATTTCTTAACTGTGAACTTTATTCCACTCTTGAGGAAGTCTGCAGACCCAAACGTGTGCGTCATCGCATCTCTGGCTGCGCTTGGAAACCAAAGGTAAGAACAGCACGTTACAATTGTTCAAGCATATTGAGGCTAATCCGATCCTTGAAGATCCATGGGTTCGATCACGTATGGTGTATCCAAAGCAGCGAGTAAGGATATATCATCTAAAATGGGACACGAAGACAACAGGCTGATCAGTTTGTAGCTGTCCATCTTGCCAAGCTTCTCGCAGGCAGATTACACCCGTACGATAAGCCCCCCACCCCAGAGATACTCTACAAGACTAAGGCTAATGGTTATAAAATTGAAGGATGAAAATTCGAGTCAATACGATTTGTCCTGGAATTTTCCCATCAGAGATGACTGGCAGCACTGCAGGAAAACACGAATACAACATTAACAATCAAGCAAAAAAAGCAGCGATGCGCTGCACGGCAGGGCGTGCTGGGCGTCCGGAAGAAATGGTCGGGCCTGTTCTAATGCTTTCGAGTCCTGGTGGCGGTTACATGAATTATGCTTTGTTGACTGTCGACGGTGGGAGATTAATGGGGCTTTCCATTCATGACGGCATCAGGATGCCAGAAGATTCATATACGTAAGTGGCAAACTGGTCACAAAAGCGGCCTGATCATCATCGAACTAACGAAAACAAACAGGGACGAGATTCTAGGATAGAACGGCATTACATCTAGCTTGCTGAATATGGTCTAATTGGGTGTATACCGAAAATACGACTCAGTGATGTATTTGAGTTTGAACATGGCACTGAAGCTACAACCTCATCGTCTTTGTCTCATATGAGACAAAGAACTGGGCCAGCCTAACCGCGTTTCTAATCTCCCAATTGTTCAGAAAATACTATTGGGGCTTCTGAAGCTTTGCTTTTAGGTAAATATGACATTGCACCACGGACTGATTAATTCTAATGCAATTGAGTTGCCCTCGGCATTTGCTAGCCACCACACAAACTTGCCTAACTTAAAGACCTCTCAAGATTGAAGATCGAGTTTTATAACTGTCCCCCACTCTCTCTTACCTCACCAACAAATTTAGTTCGTTTCCACACTGGGGCTTAACATTGCCATGAAGATCCCCATCAACTGTTACATAATTCCACCGACGCTTACCAGACTCATCAGACAATAATGCTATCGCTCAGCTTCTCAGATCACGAACAAAGACGTGCCCGACTTGGCGGACAAGGCAAACCCGGTTCGTTTCATGTGTCCGTGTGATTGGGTTTTAATCGCAAATTATGGATAACTGTATATTGTGACGAACGCGACATCTGAAATTGGCCAGATCTAGCGTTTATAGCAGACTGGCTTGTGTACGGAGTCATTTACGTTGAAGTTCTTAGAGGACGGGAGAGTGAGCAGGTATTGAGTGCCTAACTTCAATTGAAATACCAGAATAATCTCATACTATTTCACAGATTGCCCTCCATCCTATTTTAGATATGATTGTACAACTCATTATGTTGACAGCACCAGTTTCTTCTTGCCCTTGAAATACTAACATTGGCGCCATCTGAGAACCTCTTGAGTTGGCTGACTAATAAGCCGCACAATAATGGAACTGAACACACAATGGCCGAAGGCAAGCTAACAATTCTTTCATAGATTTTTTACATTCTGTTCTTGAAACACATCAATATTCTCTGCCACGCGCAATGGAGTTGCCATCATTGATGTTGGGTGGTGCTCCTGTTCGACACGCCCACTCGTGCCTCAGCCTTTCCAACAAACTTTTCCACACACTATTCGAACTCTTGAGCCCCACTGCCCTTCCCACTACAACCGATAGCTCACCACCTGAAAATCGAGTTATCCTCTCTGTCGGTAGTGGGACAGGACTTCTTGAGAGCCTCATGATATCCTATTTTGCCTCAAACCAGTCGATCTATCCCCAATCAGCATGCCTGAGCGTTGAAGGTGTAGAGGTCTGGCAGGCGGACTCCGCAGAATTGGCCAATAAATACTTGTCTGAACCATTCATCAACAATGTGCGAAGCTCAAGAGAGATCTCGTCCCGCCTAAGAGACCCAGAGGTATTCGCCATCATGTTTGTATATCCTCGCCAGCCGTCTCTACTATCCCTCTACATGACAACAATACTCGAAATGAAATTGGCGACGAGAGTTATGATATGGCTGGGACCAGTCGCTGATTGGGCTGAATATGAGTCCTGCTTCACACGCAGTGATATTAGCCACACACTTGATGTGTATGAAGGAGATGATGTTGGAATATGGTCATATGAAATGATGGCTGTGTGGAAGTTTCAGTCGTGATTTGGGCATTTACGACACCTGATCAAACCAAGGAAGGGGCCGCTATCTACTTGCTAAGGAGCGATGCAACAGAGACAATTGCGTGCCAAATGTCAACAAACCAAATCATAGGGAGTCGAACGGACGTTAAAAAAGAAATTTCAGGGAGTCAAATGGACAACGGCATGATAAACACAGTGCAGTTCAGGCTTTTTGCTTTATCTTACAAGGGTTAGTTGAAGTAATCTATTGAGGGACAGAAACAAGTCCCATGTTTATTTGAGTGCCATTCCAGGTTAATAAAAAATAACCAGATTGTTAAACAAATCCCTTGCTTGATTGATGTATGCTAATCTTCACGCTCTATTGATAGAGGTTCCCCCCTCGCTTTGCGAACGCTATTTGCGAACGCTATCCGGCTTAGACCGCTGTGACTCTTCCAGCCGCTTGCTTGTCTGAGGTCACTTCGGTCTGTACCTCGCTGCTGTCAGAAGTGCCGAAGTTGGATGAAGCCTTCATGAAAGGGTAGCGACCCTTTACCTCCTTGTATCGCATAAGGAGGAAAGCCACAATAATACATAACCAATATAAATTGTAAGAGATGACGGAACCGTAAGTTGCCGAGTTGGTCCAACCAAAAATAGCGGTGAAAATGTTCCAGCCCCCATTGTTTTGGATTTTGGGAGAACAACACTATGTTTGTTACCAAAAATAAGTAGTGGTCGGAGAATGGAAGAACTCACGTTCACATGCCAGACACTCTGGTCAATATCATATGATCCTGCACCAGAACCAAACTCTGCAGCCTCTCCGCCAATCTTCTCGTTCCATTTCTGGTTCTCGAAGCTCCATACACCCCGAGAAAACAAACCGGCTGCGACGAGATAGAGCAGACAAGTTGAGATGACGAGGAAAAGTTGGAGTCGGGCAGTGGAACCGCCCCTGTTGAATGTTAGGAAGGCCTTCTCGAGCTGACCTACTTGATATTAAAATCACTCACTTGTAAAGAACATATCCCACCAAACCACCAGCGATAAGACCGACAACAGTGGGCAAGGGAATGGCCGTCGCTGTGGAAGAAAACGAGACTCCGGCGACGAATACCACGGCCTCAATGCCCTCACGCAGGACAGTAATGAAGGGCAGTGCGAACATGGCATACCGCTCGAAGAAAATCTTCCACCAGTTCTTAGAGCCTGCTTTGGGTGATTCCTCGAGCGACTTTGCAAGCTTTACGCGCCATTTTGCCTGCATCTTTCCAATGCGGAGAAGAGCAGCCCCCATAACCGAGATGATGAGTGATGCAAAGATGCAGAAAGCTCCTTCGTAGTAGAGTTCATTTTTTCCCCAGGCGTCCTTACCCTTGGTATAGAAAACACCGATTATGGCCCCCGCGATAACCATGCAGAAAAAGAAGCCTATTCCAGCTCCAAGCCAGACCTGGCACCTAGTTAGTTCCACGAATTGAATAGGCAGATTCAATTGCAACTATACCTGGCGTCTTAGCCGCTTGTAAATAACAACGTCGCCATCAGGACCTCCAAGGGTTTGCTTGAGGAAAGCCAGTAAGACGGAGAGGATAATGACGGCCTCGAGCGACTCTCGAAAGATGACGAGGAAGACTGGAACGGCGAAGACGTCTACAGCCATGGCGGCGGGAGGAAAATTAGGGCTTGTAGGTAGCTGCAGATAAAATGCAGCTCTGGTAAATACAAGGCCGAGGGATGGAGTCTAAATGAACGGGCTAATCCAAGACCAACCGACGAGTGCCTACGAGGGAAGAGGGAAGGATGGCGTGAAGGGAGGGAAGCAGAAGGTGTAAGTAAGTAGAGGGAGCCTAGGACGGAATGGCCCGATTCAAGTCTAATGCACTGATGATCTAAATGCGAAGAGATAAAGAACCTAATTCCTCGGATCAGATAATCGTACTTGTAAGGTGCCATTGGCCGTGTTGGGGTGTCACCCTTTGTGTCTCGTACCTGGTACATCTGCCCAAATCCCATGACAAGGGGCATCAATCGGGAAAGCAGCTTGCCAGCGGTTTCCAAGACCAATCACACACGCATTATTGGAAAATTCAAAGCTTCGGTCTAGAATGTAGACCCGGATGAATCGGCACACGTGGCTGCAGGACGGTTTTTCAGCTGAAGTCCCCACCAAACTATCAAACGCCCAATGTGGCAGAGGAGAAGAGAAATGGCACCACTATTCCCGCCTCGTGAGAGGCGTTAATTCAGGTGCCACGGGGGTCATGAAGCCAGGAGGGTTTCTGTGCAAGTTGATGTTACAATGTTGCTGCCAGGGTGGGTGCAACTGCTCGGTCGCCGAGCTCTTGTGTCGCGCTCCAGATAATCATAGCCCAGACAAGTTAAAAAAAGTAAGGTGAAGTGCAGGTTCGTGTGGGTTAACTACTCTAAATTACCATTTGGACCAGGGTCTTGCAAGGAATCTCAATTCTACTCCGAATTAGCGTCGGTATTCTGGGGATGGTCTCGGCTCAGTCGTCCAGCCCCCACTTGCTTAAGGAGTAGATTGAAGCTTTTCTTTTCCCTTTTTTCTTATGTGGAGATTAGAGTGTCTTATTCTCTCGTGTTCCTTTCAGGGAATTGAGGGTCTGTCGGGTGTCGCGCCAGAGCCATATGCCCTTCATGGTGAGACGGCGTTGGAGTGTTACTCAAGCTTATTTGTTCAACAACGTTATGTAGCAGGTATGAATAGATTCTCTACTGAAGACCGTCTGTCACTGTGTAATAGAATATCCCTGCTTGTTTGTCTGTCGGTTCGTGCATACGCCTCAGAATTGCTGAATCACGAGACGCGATGGAGGGCTGTCTCGTAATGCCCAAAGAAGAAAAAACCCTCAATCCATCTAATCAATCCTAATCAATCGCAGGGGCCTCTTTTAGTCTGTCCCATTGGGCAGGATCGATTGATAAGATGGTGGCGTTGGTCAAGTGAACAGAAAATTCATGACCTGAAGTCACCGTCTCCTCGGCTCCCCCCAACCAAGCAACTATCCATTCACATTCTGGAAGCGCCATGCTAACTAAATCAAGAAGATCGTCTCGGAATTACGGCACCTTGTCCCACCTGGCTACAGATTTGCATATACAGAAAAACCATGTGAGTGACACCACGGGCAGTCCCCTGCTCGGAAGAGTCTTGGCTCTCCAGCTAACGGATGCAATTGACCTGCCTAGGCTGCTTGTTGTACACAATACCTGCCATCGTTAAATGTCGGAAAGGGCTGTGGAATGCTAGAGCTTGGCCTGAAACCAGCCGATATATCAGCTCATCTTTGCCACATTGGATGCGCTACATTTGGTGCTTCCTCGGAGATTGTCACCGTGGCCGAGCTGAGCTGAGGATCGTGGGTACAACTTCGTGTTCTGGATCCCAAGTCTGGAAATCGTTGCCATCTTATCAGATCCGGGCGCCCCTCCTGCCTGTCCGTCCATTTAGATGCGACTTTGAAGCCTTCTCTTCTCGTCCCCCATCCCATCTGACTTCTATTGCCTCTTGCTGTTCCTCCCACTGCGCCATGGCTTGGGCCTTCATCCAGAACGTGGCACTGCCCGCGTTCGCCCTGTCTCACCTGGCATCAGCAGCAACAATTCAGTATGACTTCGACATCGGTTGGGTGAGAGCCAACCCAGATGGCGAGTTCGAGCGCCCAGTTATCGGCATCAATGGCCAGTGGCCCATTCCCACCATTTTCGGGAGCGTTGGAGACCAGATCATTGTCAATGCTCACAACAGCCTGGGCAATCAAACCACCTCGCTGCATTTTCACGGCCTTTATATGAATGGCACGACGCACATGGATGGTCCTGGTGGTGTGACGCAATGCGACATCCCTCCTGGATCTTCCATGACATACAATTTCACTGTTTGTGGACAAAGCTCATCTCGCTTTCAAGCGGAAAGAATGCTAATGCTGGTGCATAGCTTTCTCAACCAGGAACATATTGGTACCATTCTCATTCGCACGCTCAATACCCGGTGAGCCTGTCCCACGGTGCATTATTATGAAAACGAACCAGCACTGATATTTATTCATAGGACGGACTCCGTGGCCCTCTCATCATCCATGACAAGGATTTTCCATACAAGGACAAATTCGACGAAGAGCACGTCCTCACACTCTCAGATTGGTACCATGACGAAATGCAAGAGATGGTCCCCAAGCTCTTCATGACCAAGAACAACCCGTCAGGAGCAGAACCGGTGCCGAAGAATGCACTCATGAATGAGACTGTCGGTTTCAAATTCCCGGTAAAACCCAGCACCACGTATCTGTTCCGTGTGATCAACATGGGCGCATTTGCGGGTCAATATCTCTGGTTCGAGGGCCACACGATGCGTATTGTGGAAGTTGATGGCATATACACGGAAGAGGCCGAGGCGGAAATGATATATCTCTCAGCCGCCCAGCGGGTCAGCTTCTTGCTCACGACAAAGAACGATACTTCTGGTAACTTTCCTATTGCTGCCAGTATGGACACCGTAAGATTATCTCGCTTGTGAGAATGGTGCCCCAAACAGTATTAACATATGCCCGGTAGACATTGTTCGATATCCTTCCAGATGACCTCAACTACAATTCAACAGGTTGGCTCGTTTATGACGACAAGAAGGACTTCCCAGCCGCAGCAACAGTCGAATCTCTCGACCCCTTCGATGACATGACATTAGTGCCATATGACAAGATGGAACTACTGCCAGAACCCGATCGCGTGGTTCAGCTTGATGTGGATATGAACAATCTGCGAGACGGTATGAACTACGCTTGGTTCAACAACATCACCTACAAGGCACCTAAAGTCCCTTCCCTATACACCGCACTCTCTGCTGGCGAAGACGCTACAAATCCGGCAGTCTATGGAACTTGGACGAATTCATTCGTTCTCGAGAAGGGTGAGATTGTCCAACTTGTGGTGAATAATCTTGATACTGGCCGGCACCCATTCCACCTTCACGGCCATGCCTTCCAGTCCATCCATCGCTCAGATGAGGATGGAGGCTTATGGGAAGACAGCCCTGTTGCAGAAACAGACCTTCCAAAGACTCCCATGCGACGAGACACTCTGGTTATTTATCCCAGCGGCAACGTTGTTTTGCGCTTCAAGGCAGACAACCCAGGTCAGTAACGTACAATAAGCTCAAAAGAACTCCTCCCTGACTTTAGACCAACCCTAGGTGTGTGGCTCTTCCACTGTCATATCGAATGGCATGTTGTCTCTGGTCTCATCGCCACGTTCGTCGAGAGTCCGCTTGACTTGCAGAAAACCATTACAATTCCTGAAGATCATCTGGATATATGCCAGAAACAGAACATTGCCACGAAAGGAAATGCCGCTGCCAATGCTGTGAATTTCCTCGATCTCACTGGGGAAAATGAGCCTCCGCCACAACTGCCTTCCGGGTAAGTGTCTTCTTTTGGCTGTCGGTTCTGATTTCATAGCGAGTTTGACTAACCATGGTCGCCCCGTCCAGATTCCAGCCTCGCGGGATTGTTGCTCTTGTATTCAGCTGTGTTGCTGGTATTGTCGGTACACTGGTCGTCGCCTGGTATGGCCTGGCACCAATCCCTGAAACAGAGACTGGAGCCGCGGGTAGCCCATTCTTGGCGGATTCCGGGGCAAGCAACAACTCCAAATCAGCCAATATCGGTGAAGGCGCGAGACCAAATGACATAACCACAGATACAACTGCAGATACGCCCGATAGGGTAGCGGCAGTAAAGCCGTGATGATAATTGACGTTCATGTCGTATGCGGAGCACATGGTACATAGAGTATTTTCTATTCCAGACGCTCTCCAGTAATATCATTTGTTAGCCCTTTATGCATAAACATAATTTATATGAACAGATATCAACTGAGTGTTTTACGCATATCACAATCAAGAATGCGTGTTATTCAGCAGGATCCTGCCCGGTTGTAGGTAAAACTTTCAATTTATAAGCATCTATATCTGAAAATCCTACAACCATAATTTATAAGTGTTCCATCCACGGAATCTGTACATCCAGTTTCTATAAGGCATTGTGTGAGTTACTTGAGATGCTTCTTGACAACTTCAGCAACCTCCTCATCGGTCAGACCCTTCAAACCTAGCAGCTTGTTGTCTGTCTTCTCAAAGTTTCCCCCCATGGAGGGATTGAAGATGGACTGGTAAAGGTTTCCCAGAACAACATCGTTGTCGAAGATTCCCTGCGCCAGCTTGGCGTCGCCCTTGGCAGCTAGGTCTACCAGCTTGACATGCTCGGGCTCCCATGGCTTTTCTGGGGCCACCTGCTTAACAATGGACAGGAGCTTGTTCTGAGTAATCTTGGTGTCCTCAATGTACACGGGGCGATTCTTGGTCTCTTCAGGATGCTCCAAGACACCAATTACGGCATCTGCTACCGTAGAGAGCGTAGTGGAGGAGAAAGTGATGTCGCCGCCATCGATGATCATGGGCTTGTAGTTGGACACTCGGAGAGTGAAGTCATGATCCAAACCCCAATCCAAGAAAGCAGCGTTGTAAATAAAAGTATAAGTGAGGTCCGTAGTCTTTGATTTCTCAATGAGATGGTCCTGTACTTGCACCTTGTAGGTGTAAACAGGGAGCTTGCGGGTGCTCGGAACGTCCAGGTTAGATCCAAACTCGGAGGGGATGAACCTCTTGACACCAGCAGCGATGGCGGCGTCAATGATGAGCTTCTGCCCGGCAAGCAGCTCTGTGCCGGCGGTGGATACCACGGCATCTTGGCCCTTGAGAGCTTCTGTGAGTGACTCTAGAGACTGGAAGTCGACATTGACAACGTTGATGCCGGGCGCGAAGGTAGACTTAGATCCATGTCGTCGGAGAACCTTGATGTTGAATTTACCAGAGGCCACGAGCTTCTCGAAAACGACTGATCCAAGGCTGCCAGAGGCACCAACAATTGCAACGTTCTTGATAGCAGACATGTTTGAAAGAATAAGATATCAAATATGTTTGGAATCGTCTGCGACGGTTTGTAGAGTATAAAAGTTCAATTAAGTTGTGACTGAAAAGCAATCAATACTGACGATAAACGGCTGTTTATATATTTTTTTTGTGTTTCTCGACTTTCCTGATCTATAGAGCCTACCAGCTCTATGCTCCTGCCATGAATATTAGATAACTTGATAGTGATGACTGAGGGCTTCGGCGCTGAGCGGGATGAACTGCTGTCAAAAATCACGATGTGGTGTCAGGGGTCGCAGTTTTCATCGCACATACATGCCCACACGGGTTTGCATTTGGATTGCCCCGGAGATAAGTACCAAAATATTACACGCGGGGTCTTCAGGGAGCCC
The DNA here is from genome assembly GCA_026958235.1 of Clonostachys rosea. Lineage (NCBI taxonomy): Eukaryota > Fungi > Ascomycota > Sordariomycetes > Hypocreales > Bionectriaceae > Clonostachys > Clonostachys rosea. The sequence continues at coordinate 3,449,717 of CP110205.1, forward strand.
ACGAATAGTAACGGGGATCAATATCGCCATTATGGATGGGTGGTGGAAGAGCGACTTGCTCAGTTGTGGGAAATACCTTGGTGTAGGGTAGGCGGACAGCTAACTCCGGCCCGAGAGCCGGGAGATGATCGTCGGCCGGGAGTGGGATCGGCCGGAAGTGGGATAGGCCTGCAAATTCTAGCCTTAGACTACCACGATGATGTATAAGCATCCCATCTAACACCTTGTCCCGGACAGCCGGCAGTGGTGTTATTGAGAACAAATGAGGGGCTGGGTTACGAATCTAGTGGCTGACTGGGTGGAAATTACGTCCGTCGAGTGAGAATATAGTGAGTTGGGCGTTCAAGACCCCGTCCGCCCATTATCCCACTCTCCGGATCCCACCTCCACGCTCTCCTGCATCATCCCACTGTTCATCCCGCAGCTATCCCACAGCCGTCCTATGCCCGCGGTCGCCATGGAAGACGGTCCCCGCCACGCCTGCCATTGCGGCAAGAGTTTTATCAGAAAGGAGCATTTGCGCAGACACCAGGCTACACACGGCGAACGCTCGCACATCTGTCACATTTGTGAACGATCCTTCACTCGAAAGTAGGTTTCCAAAACGCTCTCCCGCCCTGTCCCAATGGCTCCCTCCGTACCTCAAGAAGTTTCGGTTTCTCACGCCAAATGTTGTGAGCCGCTCAGTGATCTTTTGAAGCGACATCTTCTGGTTCATTCCTCCGAGCCGGCACCCACCGCGAGAACCTCCCAGGCCTGTGATGCCTGCCACGAGAGCAAGACGAAATGTGATGGCGGCGAGCAATGCTCGCTATGCACAAAGCGAGCCATCCAATGCACATATTCTAGATTAAAGCCACCGAAAAGGAAGGCCAATTTTGACGACGGTGACTTAACTGCAATTGACTTGACTAATGGGATCTCGGATGGCGTTATTCCTCAGAGTAATCAACCAAATGGAACAACAAACAATTCAGGTGCCCCGTCTGGAAGCGCCAGGGATCTGCCAGGGCCAGGGATCTCCGAAATAAATAATGACAAAGCCATGCTAGTGGATGACTCTTTAGACGGCACTGCACGAAACGAGGCCGCCAGGACAGGGTTGAGGTTTATCCATCAGTTGGTATCTGCTGCTTCGGCTGGGCAGGACCCCCCGAATCAGCCGCAATCTTCACACCATAAAACTTGGATCTCGGACTGTATTGAGACTTACTTCGCCCGTTTTCATGAACGCTGGCATATTATTCATCCTCCTGTTTTTGACCCGACAAATGACGATATTTTCGTCGTTAGCTCTGTCATCGTGGTGGGGTCTCTACTTCGAGATAATTTATCCATCAGAAGCAGCACTATCCAAGTTCATCAACGGTTGATGGCACACCTATTTCGATCCTTTGTATGTTTTTTTCCTTTTGCTCCTTTTGAAAGTCGTGTCTCTGCGGATCTCGTTTGTGGAAACAATTAACAATGCTAGGTTGTTCCCACTGAGGAGGCTTCTCCCTCCCCTTGGCCTTTCCAAGCGTACCAGGCATGCATAATAAACATTGCTTTCGCATTGGAGAGTGGAGTAAGTTTCTACCATTTAGCTATGATACTCGACTTTGATATCGTGTTTCTAACCAGCATTCAATCAGAACTCACTTTTGATTCGGACAGCCGCCAGACTCTTCAGTCTTGTTCTGATTTCTTTGAGAGAAAAAGGCGCCTTTGATGACAAAACTCTCAAAGACCACCAATCAAAACATTATCCCGGCACCTTTATACCATGGCTCGTCATTGGCCTTGATGTATGGTCTTGGTAGGTTATGCAACCACTGTGGATAAAGTAATGATGAGCGAGGCTGCTAATATGTAATCTGTCCCAGGATTGCCACTTTGGCGCTCAAAATTGACGCTTATTTCGCGTTAACCACCTACCAACCTCCAATCGTCCGCCCAGAAGAGATCAGTTTGAGGCTGTCGTCGCCATTTTCGAGATGCAATGCCCATGGGCTCGATGTGTTTTTTAGCCGCGAATCTAAGCAGCCACAGGACAGGCAACGTGCTGCGATATCCGCTGTGGCCCAAAGCCCACAATCACTGCCCCTGTCTGGAACGTTGATAGAAGACGTCCAGCTCGGACTCTGGGGTGCTTTATCACGAATCTGGACTTGGAAGCTGACTCAAAATATCTACACGCCACTCTCTCCACAAGCTCTTGCTGAGCGTGCCCATTTTGAGATGCAGCTAGATGGCTGGGCATCAGAGCTCGACCGACTTTTCCATATATGGAACGCGCCAGAACAGGATCCAATGGCTTCTTCCTTCCTGCTGCAAGCATACTGTGGAAAGGAGGAGCCAAGCCACGAAGGCTGGCAAGGACTTGTTCTGGCGCGCATAGGGCATCATCTTTTCAACACGTCGATGCTGTACTACTGCATCAACTTGCATCTTTACGCAGACGTACGAACCATTGCTCGGAACACGACCTTGCCTCCACAAGACGCGGACGTGAATGCCCTGCTTATTCAATGGGCAAATTCTGGATCTGGGAGAAATGCCATGACCTACGCCATCAGTGTGCTCAAGACTTGTGAAAAGACGTACGCTAGAGACCTGTCACCGGACGAAACCTTCGATCCTATAGTGCAAATATGCCTGATTAACGCAGCGTTGGTGGCTCGGGCATGGGCTACATCCGAGTCTAGGACATGCACGTGTGCAATTCTCGGCACGTCCGTGGACATTGATTTGGATGATAAGGGCCGCCGGCAGCTCTGGATACAGAACGGAGGAGCAATAACGGTAGATCGTATCCCCATATGTAATTGTGCCCTTGAGGTCTGGCTGGCGCGTTTTCGGACAGTGTTGGGACGAGGAGCGCGAGTTTGGGAGCTTGATGAGGAGCTGAAGCGTGTGACGTTACCGGCAGGCATGTAAGTTGTGGTAGCGTTCATCGTTGACCCTTGTATCAGGAAAAGGACACGTTTCTGCTCCGGCGTTTTTAGGAATGTAGCTATTTCCATATTTTCATTAATAAATATATGGCATCTTCATTTGTCAGCACGCATTGGTTTGCTAAGAAACCATGACCCATGCCCTACATGATCTCATAAGCATATACCGGGTTTGGCACTACGCCCCTACAAGCGTGGACAGTAGCCCGACTTCTGCCTGTGTATAAGTCTGTGATGTGGAGAAGGACAAATCTGACCAGGCGTATATCAATGAGAGGCTCCAGTTATCCAGCTGAATGAGTTGATAACTGGCATCCCACCATCTACATTCTAAGTTACCTTACCCACCTTGACAAATCTTTCGTCTTCATACACGATCATTATGCCCGATATCACTCTATACTTCGCCAATGGGGCATGCTCTCTTGCATCCCATATTCTACTCGAAGAGACAGGAGTTCCATACAAGGCTGTTCGAATGCACCTGACTCCCCGCGGCGTTGAGTCCGTTGATGGCACAATCAGCCATGAAGCCTATTGCAAAATCCACCATGCCGGCCTAGTCCCTGCTCTCGCCGTTGATGGAGAGGTAATTACAGAAAGCATTGCCATTCTCGGCTTCATTGCGTCGCTGAAGCCCGAGAAACACTGGGAGGGCAAGACAGCCATCGAACGTGCCAAGGTTTACCAGTGGCTGTCTTGGACGGTTGGAACGTTGCACGGACTCGCCTATGGCATGATGCTGCGCCCGGACCGAGTTTCTGTCAATCCAGATGACAACCTTAAGATCAGAGAAAAGGGTCGTGGAGTAGTCCACGCGGCGTATACACGAATTGACAAGGCTCTGGTCGATAGGGAGTTCCTTGTAGGGGATTCAGACACGCTGGCGGACTTTTATCTTGTCCCCTTCTGGCACTGGGCTGGGAGGAACGACATCGATATGTCCCCTTACCCCAACTATACGAGGCTAGTGAAGAGAATCGAGGCAAAAGAAACGGCAGCAAGGGCCTTGAAGAATGAATCTGTCACACCAGCCGACAGATAAATGTTTTAGAATTCTTACATGAGGTGATATCGGGCTAATTTGAACAAAGCTGTTAGGCTTTTTGTTGGATGTCTTTTTTAATTGGAAAGTACCTATTATTTTGAAAACACCACGGTCTTGACTCGATTATCTACTCAGAAAATAGAAAACATTAAACGCGATTTCAGAAAAGTAACTTAATCTAAGTTGGAGAATATCTAATTCGTATTGGGGAAGACTACTATATCCTATCATCCTCTTGCGTCTGTAGCCATATGAAACAAACTTTAGATGAGTACGAGTAGCACATGGACTTCAGCACACGGGCTGTGTTGGAGTGAAGAATAGCTAATCGATGTAAGCGCTTTCGAAATCAATTCAAAATCATTCTCAGCTAAAAAGCAAAACTAAAACCGTATTCTCGTAAAAAACTCGAACTTCTACCAATGTCTCCCAGAGATATTCTTCTGCTTCGCAGATGCGTTATTCATCCTCGCCCAAAGTGCTCCACCGACAGCTGCAGGCTTAGAAACGGCCTCCTCCGCTTCTCTGTGTTCAGGGCACTTGCGAGGCATCGCGAGACCCTGCGACTCGTAATAGAACCTAGACACGCTGAACTCGTGGTCAGGTCCCGGGGCCAGACACATCCAGCGAACCTTGGAAGATTCAAGCTGCGGCCAACACTGCTCACACCAGTGGCAGCGGGGGAATTCATCCAACTTCCTGGCCCCTGCGGTGGGAACAATCTTCCCGCAGAGCTTGTTCGAGCAGTAAACGGTATTGTCGACTGCGGGCCACAACTCACGGAACTTGAAGCTGTTTGACACCACCATCTCTGCGTTGCTAATGAGCTCAAGCTGTTGGCAAATTTCATTGCACACATGTGTTGAGAAGAAGAATTTGAAACCCTCCCTATTTAGGTTGGTATCCGCCAGCTTGAACCGGTCTTTATTGGCTGTATGGATTGCCGGGTCAGTCAAAACACCCTTGACTCCCTGAAGATCACACACCAAAATTTGACCCCAGGAACGCTCAAATGTGAAATGGGAAAATGCCTGTGCTGCCTTGTTGGTCTCGTCATTTGGGATATCATTATTGATGTACCCAGAATTATTGTTATACTTGACATAGTCGCCTTTGATATATGGTTCCAGAGACATGTATTGCAAAGCACCGTTGTCCGACTGTCCCCGGAGACATGTGGTAATGATGAAGTCAATAGAATGTTCTGGGCCAACTAGATTGTTGAATTCCAGAGCAAAGGCTTTGCATAGTGCCTGGCACCGCATATCCTCAGCAAGGTGAGCAAGATGTCTGCCATCTTTCTTGAAAGACTTGACCACAAAGTGGTTGGTTGATGCCGTGGTGCGGGCGTAAGCAGCAACGCGGAGTGCACCCTGCGAGAATGGCTTAGACCGTCTTCGAACGCCAAGTTCCATGGTGCTCAGCTCGATATGGTCATCATGAAGCATCATGTCACTCAATGTACGGGCTCCATGCATCACAACATCGGGAGAGAAGCCCTCGACATTGAGTGTTTCGTCCAGCCAACCGGCTGTATCCCACTGTGGTGGTACATCCTCCATGATGAGTTCCTCAGATGCGACTTCCTTCTTTGGGCCCTCATCCTCCTCTGCAATGGTGGGGTGAGACGCCAGTGCTGTGCTGTCCATCTTGCCCCCGGTTTTGGAGATGGAGTCAGTCATCCGCACGGCAGTACGTGAGGCGGAGCTGGCCACGCTCTGGACGACCAAATGCCGCAGCGAGCTATACGATGTACCAAGCTCGGACTCCTCGAATGACAGCCCACTCTTGGCGGAGCTCCCTCGCATACGGGAGGTGGAATGAGAGGACGCAGAGAGGTACTCCTTGGAAAAGTTTGCGTTCAGCTTATGCAATTTGCAAATGGCATTTGCATCGGCATACTCCTTCATGAACTCCCAAGCCATGAGATCAGTATATGAAGTAATACGTAGCAGAGCGTAGTTGAGGTTCAACATGATCATCTTCTTCAGCAGCGGCTTGTACGTCAGCCCATGAGGCTCTGAGCCGTGCTGGTCCCAGTTGTCCCTGGTGTTGATAGTGTTGAAGAGGCGGCCATGTGGCGGCGCATCTCCTATATGGAAAATGCATCGTGTTTGGTTCTTCCAACTCGCGTTGACAACCTGCTGCAGGCCTCCCATGACATCCTCGGGATGGTCAGTACCTCCGCCTTTGGCCTTAAGCTTGTTAATGAAGGCGTGGACCTTATCGACAGATGTCGTAAAGTCAAGGAACTGGATGTTGGGGTTATCCTGGTGATCCTTGTATCCTACCACGGCCATTCGGATTTCCGCTTCTTTCAAGAACGTGGTCTGTATGTCATCCATTATGTTTTTTACCTGCTCTTTAGCCGCATCGATATAGGGCGCCATCGAGCTGGTGGTATCAATGAGGAATAGGATGTCGGTCGAGTACGCGGCCTTGAATAGGCCATCATTAGAACGCTTAGCAGGCTGGGAGGCGGATTCGATTTCCTTCTTGAGCTCGTCGAGTCGAAGCTTTCTATCGGTTACGGGCCGAGCCCATTCACGTGTGCTTGAGGTTGAGGATGTGGCTGATGGGGTCATGGGTGGCGATCGGAGCATGGAGAGGCGGGTTGAAGAGTCATCGCTTATGCGACGTGAGGCTATCGTGCAGCGCGGTTGGGTGCCGCTCCGGGAATCGTAGGTGGGCACTGACGAAGCCGCTGATGATGATGTCTTGGTGTCTGCGCCGCTACTACTACCGGAGATTCTAGAACGAAGAAGAGCGTCGGCCATCGATCGTATTTGGCCTAAGGAAGTACGAGTGCGGGATACAGATGCCTCCGCTGAATACGGAGGCGGAGGGTCCGATTTGGAGTCCTTCATTTTAGGCGGGTTCGAGATGTAGAGCTGGAATGCTATACTTCACAGAGGATGAGAAGAATAGAACTTGTCTGGACTTCGATAGAGAGCACAGCAGGTAATCAATACATGTGGATGGGATGGCCAGACCAACTGGCGTGATTCAGCTTTATGTGGTTCAGCGGACACTTGCACGCAGATAGGTAACCAATCTGCCTCGCTCAGGAGCACACGCCCCTCATCTTGAAGAAAGCGAGAGGGAGCCAATGGAGAGGGAGGGGTCATCTTATGATCAAGACAACAGTGCCTATGCGCCTAGGAAACTTCGGCTGGAGTGAGTGTGTGAGTGGGCAAGCTACAACAGCTGTATGGCTCAGGTTTACCGAAGCTTCTGCATAGCCTCCTTACCTCCTCTCGGGGATTAGCATCAATGAATGCACATATGTTCTGCCAAGTGTCTAGCTGTGGCACCGCCAATAGCGCCGGGGCACATTTGGGCCGTATTGCTCGCTGCCAAGCCCAGCTGGGCGCACACATCTCATCATCACAAGGGAAAGGGAGAGATAGGTAATGGGAGAGAGGGCCTCTACGCCAATATAGAGATAGTCCATCAATAGCTGCCGATCACTGTGCCGCTTTGGATTCAAAGCTAATGGTCAAACAGTGCAAAGTCGGGCGTCCTCTGGGCAAAGCCGGTCGATTGAAAGTTACTATTAATTGCGTTCAGCCTTGGGCTAGCCGTATGAGGATGACTTGATGTCAGCTTGCACCAAATGATCCGCCCGAGTCGGTTTGTGCTGCAGATATGTGGAGCAGATCGAGACAAAGGAGGACAGCCAAGGCAGAACTGAGGCACTTTGAACATGCCGATCTATTTGACGGACATGCTTTAATTGTGCGATGTACTATCGAAACAAAGTTTCCATGGGCTAGGCTGCGTTTCATCAAGGAAACCGCCGCAGACCAGGGGACCTGATATGTGTAAATACAGCTCCGACACCCACTTCGTGTTTACATGTAGGTATAACAAGCAACACCGGATGAGAGTTCGAGTACAGAATGAAAAATGCGATGAAAGATGCCAGACCCGACATCTCAACACAATGAACATAACAAGCTACAACAATATCGAGTGACAATGACTGGAACAAAAGTGAAGCTACCTACACGTAGACATGGTGTTTTCTTTTTCCACTCCAAGGGAAACCAGTAGTCTTGATCTATGGATACTCCATTTATTTTACATCCTGACATAGCTTTATCGGAATACAAAGCGCTGCCCTGTCTCAGTTCTACTGCTAGAAGGATTGTTGATAAATGAAATCATGGGGCATATCTCGGGCGTTCGAAGCGATTGGTCGAGCTGAGGAAAAAGCCAGCCTCCTCAGTCTCTTTCCCATATAATGAACACTAATTCACTGTTGAGTACAAAGACAGTGACGGGGCTTCACTTGAGTATACATAGGACGAGAGATACTAGAGACATTGAAGGGATCGCCGATACCATTTGCTCGGAAGAGGGGATTTCTCTCGCTATATTCTACTACCTAGGGGTATGAATTCTCATCAGAGGCGACAAGCCCAACGAAGACTCTTAACTAGGATCAATTCGTCTAGAAACAAGACCCTTCCAAACAAGCGAAAAGCGTTGGGGAATTCCCATATCAGTAGCACCTCAGGCGCTGCTCTGATTCTTCTTTCGTCGGAACCTCAACATATTCCCAACATCCTTCAAAAATCCAGTGGGTTCGCCTTCGTACATTGCCTCGTATGCGTCGATGTTGGGCTTCTCCCAAATGAGGTCTGCCTCTTCGGGCTTGATCAGCTTCGTCTTCTTGACGAATTTCCATCCCAGAAACGTGACTGGTGCGAGTAAAAGCATAAAGTAGTATGTGAAGAATGCATCAATCGCAAAAGCTCCTGGCTTGTACACAGTATAACCGTAGACGCATACCACTGTGAAAAGGAAGATTCCACCGATCCAAGCGCAATAAGGCTGGAAGTATCCATAGTAAGGGAGAGTACGGCGGTCGATGCCCTGCGCCTTGAGCGCTCGGTAGAAGAAAATGTACGTGATGCAAATGATGACATAGTCGATAATTTGAGCGGCAGTGATGAGGTTTGTGAACCAGGTCAAGACCTTTGCAGAGCTGCTGGAGACGTTCAAGAAGGCGAGGCAAGGGAAGAGCATGATCGCGAGGAGGCAATAAATTGGAACACCATGCTTGGTCGTTTTGCGAAAGAACTTCGGCGCCTGGCCTTCAAGGGCCAAGCTGTAGAGACTTCGGCTTCCATAGTATGTGTAGGCGTTGCCTTTGGCATGTTAGTCAATGATATTCAACGGAACAGGCCCCATGAAAAGCGGCGGATTCAAGGATACTAACCCGCAGAAAAGATGGACGTGACTAGTAGAGCGTTGGTAACATGAGGAAGAACCGACACACCCAGATTGTTCATCGCAATCACATAAGGCGAGGCCGAAGCAGTACCGCCACCGGAGCCGCCATTTTGAATCGCAACAAGAGTTTTCTCGTTGTATGGAATCACAACAGACACGGTCAGGGCACTTCCGATGAAGAAAATGCCGAAACGGATATAGGTCGTTTTGAAGGCCTTTTTGAGGTAAACACGAGGCAGCTCACATTCACCAGCAACCATGGAAACGTATTCGGGGCCGACGACAGTGAAAGCAGCACTCCAGAGAGCAGCAAGGAAGCCCTCGAACTTACCTAGATCTCCGGTTGATTGGTACTCTGCAAATGGACCCGGGTTTTTCCAGTACCGGAAGCCGTAAGCATCACGCTGAGGATTTCCACCACACATGGTGATGAAAGTGAAACTGAAACATATGATGATGAGTAAGACCTTTCCAGAGGCCAGCCAAAACTCGCTTTCACCGAACCATTTCACAGTGAGAACGTTAATAGCACTGTTGTCGTTCGAACCAAATTAGTCACGAGGGCACGATGCATGGAAGGGCCAGAGAGGGTCAAATGAGGCACAAACAAATATAGCACGATGCATGCTGCCACGACAGCAGCGACGGGTATGTCATCTCTCCAGTAAGTCAGAACGAGGTTGAGGGCCGAGATTTCGAATGGAATCAAGAATGCCTCATAAAGGAAAAAGTTCCATCCAGCCATGAAGCCAAAAGCCTCGTCAACCCCTACCCACATCATCATTTATTAGCATCCCAGAAAGTTCAGTATCAGAGATACCACATATCGTTTATCTTTCAACTTACAGTGTCCGGCCAGACGAATGAAAGCTCCAGTAGTTGGCATGTACACGGACATCTCAGCCATGGAGTTGTTGACCAGGCCGAGCATACATGAGTAGAGAGTGTAGGCGAGAACCAAGCTGACAGGGCCACCCCGAGCAAGACCAGTACCAATTGAAACGAATGTTGCCGTTCCAATACTGCCGCCAATGGCAATCAATTGCACCTGGCGGTTACCAATGTGTCGCTGGAGGTGATCGTTGGTTGCAACGACATTGCCGTTAATAACACTTTCGGCTTTAGTTTCAGGCCTTTTCAAGTCGGAATGCATCTCGCCAGGAGATTCCTTCTCGTGTTGAGAAGAGGTGCTGCCACCGGACATGTCGATGATCCGTTCAGTTTATTGAAGATTGCCGTGTTGATATACCTGGGGATTGTTCAACCGGTTTCATGTCACACGTATTCAAGTAGAATCAAAATGAGTTAAGAAGGTAAGTACAAGCCAAGAGGATCATCGCTCTTTATATACCTCTTTGAACCTGTCCACTAGTAGCAAGCATCTGCGTCAGACCATTGCCCGTCGCCAGGACCTTCCCCACGTTCGGTGCTCCCTACAGGTTTGCGCCGCCTCAACAATGAGCTGCCTATCATCCCATGCTCCACAGCGACATTAGACAAGGTTAGTTCGTTACATGGAGCCATTTCTTGGGGAATAGTAGCAAAAGAGGTGACACGACCGTTGTGGGCCGTTGGAAATATCGGAACAGAAGCCGAGACCTTCAAGACGATGATCTGCCTACCTTATCGTTGGCTAGTCTTTTCTCTTTCGATCCTGAAAAGTGCTTTTTAGATAGGCATATGATTCGGTGAGCAATATACCGCCAGTGCCCTGACGAGATCTTCCCTGGGTCTATATCAGACAATACAGCGTCCAAGAGCAATTCTGCAATGACCCGCAGGGAAGCCAGAGGCAGAGGGAAAGCGTAGCAATACAGGGGTGTCTCAGGGTTCTAGCCAATAGATAGCGCCAATTCAGCTAGGATCCAGCTCGATGATATGAGTGGCAATCGGATTCTCTTCCGAGTTTTATCAGCTTCAGATCCACATCTTGAATCATGAATTACATTCTTTGCCAGAATGCGGCCTTTCCGAGGCGTATTCCATCCAGCTGGTGACAGTGATGGATTCTTGTACGTAATTACTCCAGACTCCTCCATATTCCCCCAGAATCTCCCCATGATCTGGAGAATTAAAGGTTGAGCTCAGCGGAGCTCACCAGAGTTTAGGTTATAGAGGTTTCATGTACGTAATTCCCAGCTGATAGTGGGTACTCACGTCGACAGATGGATGGAGGGATGGATCATGCAAGGAGGCCGTAGCATGGGTTGAACCAGCTGTAAGCAGTGGGAAATCCGAAGTCCCCCTACGCACCATATCAAACCCTCTATCAAAACTTGCAATTTCCAACCACCTAAACTGGATTCCGCACATCCCTGAAGATCACAAATCCCCACTAGCAAATTAATAGCGCAGTTTGGCTATGTTTTGGACTAAGTGAGCTGAGTACGGCGTCGTAACCGATCACATGTTCGGCATTTTCATGAATCATGTCTGTCCCTTCTCCTAGAAATGGGCATATCAACGTTCCTATGTACTGTATTCTTGAACCTAAAATTAAGTTTTGCTCTGTTTCTTGGACTTGGAATGACATGGTGCCAACAGGTGGCTTCTGTGATGGTGATAACGCAAGGTCGTTAACCACTCGATACATAGTAGGTTCAACTGACCTGTAACAGCTCATGTACGCCGAAGAGAGATTCTACCCTGGGATCGACAAGAACCTTGGGTTTTCTACGCGTCTTCGATGCATTAGCGCCAGCTTGAAAAATACGTATTCGGATGAATCCAGCTCACATTTATGGCCAGAGGCCGCCGCCGCCAAGAAACCGCTCACCTACTCCAATCGAATGTCACTGAGGCACATCTGATTTGTGGAATGAAGTCAAATGCACGCTGCATCAAGAGTGAGCGTTACAGGGCTTCTTTACGTACCTACGTCATATTTCGATAGCTATCCTCGGCGGTTGGGCGCGGTCCGGCGGAACCGTTTTGGGACCGGTCCATTAGTTGCAAACAAGGGGGCCAATTCATACAGGGCTCTCTATGGTTTGCGCTCATCCAGTGTTGCTTTCTAGAAAATTTACAGTGTAGGTCAGGCAGCGCTTCTAGCTGTAACTTGATTCTGTTGACAAGAAAGTAAATATGCTGGTAACTACTGGATCGCCGGTATCAAGAGCCCCAGAGCTGGTCTCATGAGAAGTTTATGGACCAACTGTTCAAGCCGCCGTGGGCATGTCAGTATGCCAATACTAATCCAAGTAATCTGTCCAAGCCTTTCCACCCAAGGCAACCCGTTCGTGGTAGGCATCCACACTCTCGCCCCAAGGCTCAAGATACGCGCACACAACACGAGGGCCTCTCAAATCCGGTGCCTTCGCCAGCACAAATGTCACTTGCTCAGCTACCTTGGCCTTCAAAGTCTTTTTCCAACCCCTTGCAGAAGGAAATCCGCCCACTTCACCCAGAAAATCCATGAAATGAAAGCCATGAAACAAATATAGCTCACCAACTTCGGATCTGGAAAACAGGTAAACCAGCTTGACGTGACGCTGTTCATGGTGCGCATAGACGATAACGCCATCATAGTCCACAACAGAAACGGGAAACTTGGGCTTCTTTCCTATCACGTCCACGAGTGTCGGGAAGTCACAGACGTAAGCGCTCCAGAACGCAGGTCGACGTTCAGCCTCGGACACAAGCCTCCCCTCCTTTACACTGAGCTTGACGAAGATTGATGGATCATTGGCACAAGTTTCGTACTTCTCCCACAATTCTGAAATTGCAAGACGCCACTCTTTCGCTATGGCCGTTTTGCCGGCCTCTTCGAGCACCGTTTCGCCGTCCAAGATCGCCTTGAAGCATGTTGTTAAACTACCTGGGCGAGAAAGGTTCATGAAGCTGCAAAATATCAATGTAGAGCCAGTGTCGCGCCGGCGGGATAGTAAAAAGCTTGTAGCTCCGTCACTGGAAGCAGCTTCAACTGTTACTTTCGGTCCCTCGCGGCCCTCCGCCCAAGCTCTGTTATTTTTGTTGGCATCAGAGAGGCCAAAATTTAGTTTAATCTCCCGATGCGTATTCCCACGAGAGCTTTTGTCTGCGCTGGGCTCTTTTCCCTTGCCCATCCTCAAGCTTGAGTGTTTGTACAACAGGCGTGACGAACTCTTGATGAACGCGGCTTTCAGGGTGAAATCACTGTTTAGAGCTGGGCTATGGCATCAATAGAATATTGAGTAGTCCCAAAGCAAGAGGGAGGCTGGCGACAAGGCGAAAAATCAGTATTCTTCAAAGCAGTTTGGTTTGAAATCAAAGTGAAAAGCGAGGGTTCTGTCTTCGAGATGCTACAGAGACCTTTTTATATTCTGCTGCTAGTGGTGAATGACTTAGAATTATAGGCAAGTTTGCATGGTCAGTCGATGATCGTATGTGATTCCTCAACGCTGAGCTCTGACTCCTGAGTACGAAGCAATTCATTGAGCGCAGAGATCTCTGCAATCGCCACTTTGAATGTATTAGGTAGAGCTTCGTGACAAGGTCAATGATTCAAGGTAGCATTTATTCTATTCAGGCCGACTCCGTACAATCCAAAAGTCAACATCAAGTGACTACCCTAAGCTGAGACGTGATCTGACAGTATTCAACTTGTCCTGACATAGTTTATTCATGATAAGTTACGTGAATTAGAGATACCAACCTTGATCATACATCTTGATTCAGCTGCTTGATACTGTCGCTCAGCAAAATGTCAAGAAATGTAGGACAGCCAAATAATGGCATGTATTCACCACTTCGTTAGCGACGTCGTAAAGTAAAAGAAGGCATAACGCGCGTGAGTTGAATGGCGCCATACTTCTCATGTCGGTGAGTTTGTTTGTTAATCGAATTTCTCCCCCGGCTGATGCTCAATATGCATTGCAAGCTGGGGACCATCGCCAACCAGCCTACTACCAAAGCCTATGGTCAGAGGTTTGAGAGCCGTTGGGACTAAGGTTCTCATCCTGTCACAATTCACGGCCAGTCGGTATGTTACACTAAATCGCTCAATCACTTCATCCTCAGTCTTAGGTCACTTTATAAAAATCAAAGCTCAGAACAAAGTTTGTTCAAATTCAATTTGCCATTCATTGCCTATATTCATAATATTTGATGTTGAAAGCCTTTTGATACCGATTGATGCTTAAATCGCCGTGAAATTGTGTACATAAAGAATGCAAAAATTTTTCATAAACCAGACCCTAAAAGGGGACGAAAGGAATCCCGACTTCCATCGTGATCAAAGCAGAGTGGACCATGGTGCATACGCGTGTGATTGAAAAGAGAATCGCTTCTGTCTAGCATCCATGCAATATCCTTTACTACTCGTACACATAACCAACCCTAATTTTCCCATCCACCGACGTGGCTCTTGCTTAACCAGAATAGTTTCCATCCAAAGTATACATAGACGCCGTTCGTCTAGGTACCTAATATCCCGGAGGAGCGGGACCAGTCACAGTCACGGTCTCCCACACGGTCTTCATCGCACAGTTTCCCTTGGTGGGGGTGGATGAGGGGGTAGTGACAGCGGCTTGAGATGAGCTCGAAGGCTGAACTGGAGCCTGAGAGGAGCCAACGGCGGCAGAGGTCCTGGATGAGGCAGGGGCCGACACGGCCGAGGATGAGGCGGGGACGGGAGCTGAGGCCGCAGAAGAGGTGGGAACGGGGGCGGCAGAGGAGGCAGCTGAGGTGGCAGCGGGAGCTGAGGAGGCGGGAACGTCAGTGTTGACGCCGGATTCTACACCCTGGCTGGTAGTAGGCGCAGCAGCAACGGAGCTAGCCTGGGAAGTGCTTGCGGCATCAGTAGGAGAAGCAGCGGCACTGCTGCTGCTTGATCCGCCACTGCTAGAGCCACCCAGGTTGATGCAGGCGAATGAAATCTTGCTGCTGGTGGACTTGGGGAGCGAGAGCGCGGCGGCATCGAGACGCCACTCCATGTTGACGTAGGGCCAGCAGATTCTGCCATCAGACATTGTGACCATGTCGCCAGCGACGAAGGTGTCAGTAGACTTGAGAGGCTCGCCGACAATGGTACCGCTGCTGTCAACCAGCTGGTAGTAAGTTCCGGAGAATTGACCACGGCAACCCATAGCATCGAAGTCGCAGATGGGGCTGTCGATCTGCTCCCATGTGACCAGGGCCTGCTTGCTGTCGAAGGTGGCAGCGTGGGCATTGGATCGGTCCTGGTTGCCGGATGTGACCCAGGTGATCTGCTTGTCACCGTCGGCGGCGCCGACCTCTGATGTGGCCTGCTCACCGATGAGGGTGTTCTTGTCAGAGAACAGGGCGATGGCGACATTGCGGTTGCTGGTACGGTTCACAGACTTGGTGTATCCAGCGCCCATCCAGTCGTTGAGGGTCAGGTCGATGGCACCACGGGAGACCCAGGAGAAGATGTATGCGTTTGAGCTCTGGAAGCGAGCCATGCTGCTGTAGGATCCGCCAGTTCCACCCATGGGCTCACCACTGCCGCCGTTGATCACATGCTCGTTGGATACCTTGACACCATTGTTGCCCATACCCTGAGTCTTGGTGTTGAGCCAGATGGCACCCTGATCCTCGGCGCAGAGGGAGGCAAAGGGTGGTTCGTCGGCAGCCTCGAAAGCGATACCAGTGTTGTGACTGCAGCCCCAAGAGCTGGAAGCACCCTGGATGGTCTCAAGCTTGCCTGAAGTGTTGATATAGCGAATGGCATCACCAAAGTGGCCAGAGGCGCTGCCGGAGTAAGAAGTGACGACAATATAGGCGGCGTAGTATCCAGCCTCGGCGGAGAAGACGAGATCACCGTTGAGCTCGGGGGTAGCCAGGCTCTCTGAGCCATCGACACCGGGGCCACCCAGCCAGGTCTTCCATGTCTGGGTTCCGCCAGTGTATCGGTAGAGAACAGCGACAGGGGTCTCACCGGCGGGAGCACCACTTGTTCCTGTGGGCATGGTCTCGGTAGTGAGGAGGGCGAATCCATCATCGTGGGCTACAAGGCCACCAGCCTCCTTGGCTCCTGCAACCTTGACGGCTGTGCCAGTGGCCTCGAAAGTCGAGGGGTTGATAGGTTGAACGATGACATCAGACCCGCTTGAGGCATCGAGGTAAGCTAGATACGCTGACTTGCCGTCGGGTGAGAGGGCGAAGGGTGTTCGTCGATGGTGAGGGTAGCCAGTCCAGTAAGTTTCAACGACAGGGTTCACGGAACCAGACAGAGAAGCAACGTCGACGTAGCTTTCGAGGTTGGTCGAGCTTAGCTGTGCAACAGCAAAAGAGCCGCAAAGGGCGAAAAATGAAAGAACAGACCGCATCCTGATGGGTCAAATGTGTTCAAATGAATGAATGAATATGCTGCAACAACAAACGAAGGAATGAAAGGCGAATTGCTACAATCTCTGAAGAAGAAAAAGCCAGAAATCTAATGGCCCCGGCAATGATGGTATATTTATTATCCTTTTCGCTGCCTTCTTCTCATCTTCGCTAATGCTCTCGAGGGTGTTTCAGGGGGACGAAAAGAGCCAGAACGGAAGCAACGCCGACGGCCAGATCGGGCCAAGAACGTTTCTGAGCATGGTTCATGACAGCGGACTACCACGAGATTCCTCCACGCGACGTACGATGCTCCTCAGACAGGGCTGGTTGACTGGCCCCCATGTGCGGCCTCATATCGCTTACCGTCTCGCTAATGGCGGCCACCTGACATACACAACCCACGGTTTCGAAGCCAAGAGAATAGCCAGCAGTATTCGGTATTTTGTTGCCGCCGAGAGACGCTTACTAACCCTGACTCACCAGCGTCTCAAATTTCTGTCCCAAACAATATAAGCGGTGGGTTGATGGTGAGGGGGGCGACGAGGGTTTCAAATTACCGTACCCCTGCCAAGAATTGTTTCATAAACTCAACAGTCAGCTCGGTCTCGTATAGAAATTCCCTTCATTGACTTGGCATTGATCCAGAACGCGCCGCCAAGGAGTTCCTCGCAGCGTGCAATTTTGTTGCAATTGCAGGCTGACTGCCTTAAGCAGGAGAAAGGGGCTCGGGTAGCAGATGCAAAGTTCGCTCATCACCCCCCAACACGGGCACAATCTTCCGAATGCTACGGGAGTCAAAAGGCCCTGACATACCGCAATTTCGACATCGTGCCATGGCCAATTATTAGCTCGGGTGGGGTTTCGTACTTCAAGAAACCGCAGGCCTAGAAGAAATGTGCACATCCAGAGCCGGCTCTCGCTTGACGATAACCATAGACATGACTTTGAATACGCACATGACTTACTATTCGACGTTCTTTACATGACCTGGCCAGCCGATGAGCTCTCTGTCTATTTACTAGCCCCGAAACCGGAGGTCTGGTCTTGAATAGTTCAACGCAATTTCAACCTCTGGCTGGATGTTGGCGGGTCTGGCGCCGGCCATAACCCGGATTTTCCTCAATTTTCAATAGATCCATATCACATCACCAAAAGATCGACCTGAACAAGCAAGATCTTATCGCAAGATGCTCTCTCTTCAATACCATTGGCCTATATCAGGGCCTGCATCGACGTACGTGCTCAAAACTCCGAGAAGCGGCGCCGTTGCCCGACTCCGCCCAGAGTAAAACGCCGATTAAAACTTCGCCGATCGGCAACCTACCCATGAATGGATCAAACTTTCTCATTTGCCATTTGCCGTCATAAGAAAGACGGGATGTGATGCGGCTCTTGGAACTTCAATGAGAACCAGCATCCATCATGGCGTCAAACCAGGACCCGAAAAATCTCTCCCGCCTGGAGATGGGCGTCTCTCAGTCCACTGAGCAATCACGAACCGTGCTGAGAACATGGCAGAGAAATGTGATCCTTTTCATCGTGAGCTGGAACTGCCTGGTGGTCACCTCGACCAGCACATCACTGCTCATCGCAACCCCGGAAATCGCCTCTGACCTCAATACGACACCCGAAATTCTTAATGCTGGCAACGCTGGACTGCTGATTGCCATGGGATGCTCCGCTCTATTTTGGTCCCCCCTGGCGGAATTGACGAGCAGACGCATCAGCTACAACCTTGCCATGTTGGTATTGCTTGGGGCTTCAATTGGCACTGCCTTGGCTAAAGACATGGGTACATTCACCGCCATGCGTTTGCTCTCCGGCCTCGAAGGAACGTTCTTTATGGTAGCTGGCCAGACCATCATCGCCGATATCTTTAAGCCCACAGTTCGTGGCAGGGCTGTTGGTTGCCAGATGGTCGGGGCAGTGGCTGGAACAGCTATTGGTAAGGATCTCATGGTCTTTTCGCGAGATTTTGGAAGAAGAGTCATCTAATTTTGTCCACAGGTCCCTGTATTGGAGGTATTATTCTCACCTACAGTAACTGGAGAAGCATCTACTGGCTACAAGTCGCCCAAGCCGGCCTTGGCTTCGTCCTTTCGCTCGCATTCATTCCCCATATTCAAAGCGAGACACAGCAGTTGTATGAGAAAAGTGGCGATACCAAGATTTCCGCTCTTAGAGTTTGGCAGAGTTTCAACCCTATCAGAATTTTCAAGCTTTATTTTCGCCCACAGGTCCTCCTCGCCGATCTAACCTGCGGGTTTCTGGCGATTACGCAGTACGCCCTGCTCACCTCAGTCAGACACATTATCAATCCAAGGTTTAATCTGACGACACCACTCGTCAGTGGACTGTTTTACATCGCACCAGGCGCAGGTTTCATAGTGGGAAGCCTGGTAGGAGGCCGGATAAGCGACCACACAGTGAAGCAATGGATAGCCAAGCGCGACGGTCTCCGGTTACCCAAGGATCGCCTCAACAGCAGCCTAGTCCACTTATTTATTGTCTTGCCTATCTCCATGCTTCTATTTGGTTGGAGTCTGGAGAAGAATATTGGTGGTTTGGCGCTCCCTATTGTCATGGCTTTTTGGATTGGAGTTGGCCTCATGGGGGCTTTCAATGGGCTTAATACTTACACTGCTGGTACGTGACTCTCTTTGTTCCCATCCCTTGACCAAGAGAACTTTCATTAATAACAAGAAATAGAAGTTTTCCCCGACCAAAGAGCCGAAGTAGTCAGTAGCAAGTATGTCTTGCAGTACGTCTTTGGAGCTTCGGCTACGGGTGCGGTCGTACCGCTCCTGAACAGTATTGGAGTTGGCTGGTCCTTTACATTTTGTGAGTGATGCACATTCCTGAGAATTTTGAATGTCAGAAATTGCTAACGTATATTTTAGTTACATTTTTCAAGATCTTAGGAGGCGTCTTACTTTTAGTGGTAGCCCGGTTCGCGCCTGATACCGGCGCGTGGGCACACGATTCTCAGGAAGCTAGTTCGTGATATTATTTCATTGCCTCTTAGAACAGCGATATAGCGATTTGCTGAATTCCGTGGAATGAAATATGCCTTCATATACCACAGCATGAACATCTTAAAGTAGACAGATACAAAAACAGATCCAATCAAAATAAACAAGTTAACTAAAAGTGTCAGTCTTTCCATTCCCAATGAAATCAAGGTTTTGGCGCTGCCTCAGCTTCAAGATCAGCTGCTTGTCTAACATGAACACCCGACCCTGCGTCTTCTGGTACCTTATTAGGTTCGAATGGGGAGATCCCTTTGCTTATCGCTACTTCTGGAGAGAACGTGCCGTAGATATCAGTTTCATCTTGGAGCCCTGCCCCTTCAACCTTGAAGATCAAACAAAGGATATAGTAAAGGCAGCCCGAGATGCAAAACCCTATTCTGGTTAGCCGGCCACCTTTGAACCTAAAAGAAGATCCTGACTTATGAACAGAACTTACCAAAAAGATAGTTTCCGAGGTAGTATTCATGGGCAGCTTTGCTGACATGAATGTTTGGATTAGCTGATGCAATCATTCCAGGCATACCTGGGACGAAGCCCACCACCCATGCGAACAGCGATCTCCAGTTGAATCCTCCCGTAAACCAGTATGATCCTTCTGGTGAGCCCGTGTAGAGCTGGCTAAGCTGGACGCGCTGCTTCCTAATGATAAAGTAATCCACGATCATAATGGCAGTCAGCGGGCCCATGAAGACCGAAAACGAAGCCATCACCACTACAAATACTGAGGATGTGTTGTAGAAGAGCCATGGCTGGACGACCCAGGAGAGAAGAGCGCACATGATACCTCCTCTTTTGATCGTAATCCAACTCGGAAAGAGACCTGCGAGATCCATTCCTGCCGCATACCCGTTTCCAAGCGTGTTTTCGGCTAGTTGACTGATAACAAAGCCCAGAGAACAAAAGAAGGCTGCTGCTCGTGATTTCGCGTCATAGCTATCTATCATCCATTGGTGAATGAGCACCAATGGGTTCCAGAAGGCTTCGCCGTATATAGCCATAGTCGCTGAAGCTGTCAGGATGCCGAATATAGGGACAATCGTGCCAGGCACAAATATCGCAAAGATCAGGCCTGGAACTTGGCTGCCTTGCTTTTTGGCAAAGCGTGTGAAGTCAGACTGGTTCAAGATTCCTGCCGAGATTCCTCCAACCGACGCCACGATGCCATAAACCCAAGCCCATCCCAGAGGCAGAGTCGCAGGCTGGGTGGTGCCCTCTGTAAACATTGGACCAGGGCCCCCAGCAGTTGTGCAAGCCCATATAGTTATGCCCATCATCACAAAGAACGTAACAATGTTTGCGATTGTAACAGGCAGTGCGACTCTCTCAACTCGTACCAGCTATACAACATAGGAGTGACGTTAGCTGCAGTTTTGTTCGCAAAGAACACAGGACTCACCAGTGCGGGAATGGAAATAATCTGGAAAATAAGAAATCCAATAAGCTCTCTAGTCACCATTTTCGCGCTTTCTGGCAGGGTATTAGGCATCGTCAGAAAGCGGTAGCTCCAGCTGCTTAACATGGCAGATACGCAAAGACCTCCAAGCCAGGCTTGGGAGCCGTACCATACTATAGAGAGTATGATACGAATCAACTGGCCTATGTAAGCGCCATTCATCCCTAGAACCATTCTGTCCCAGAATTTAGCAAGATGAATATCGGAAAAAGAAGCCTTCAAGCTTAGATGCCGTTACAAACCTTTGGGACACAGTAAATCCAATGTGCCATTCAGCCCCCATCCAGCCATTCCCTATGACCAGAAACGTCATGAGAACTTTGGACACGAACATGACTCCTATAGTGTGTCGGACAGTGAGGCCAAGAGATAGCAGGGAGGAGCCGCCTGTCCAGGCTGTGATGCAGAGACTGTGTAGAGTGCCGCTCAGGTCAGCTGGTCTCCCCTAGCGACAAGCAGCAAAACCTCATTACGATGTTAACATTGAGCGGAAGCGATCTTACTTGGCGATGGAACCAAATCCCAAGAAAGCCAGATAGCCCCATGTCCGACGATGGGGTGGTAAAGGCGCAATGTCAGGGTTGATCCATTTCGTCGTTTCGTATCCGTGCCTGTCATCGCCTTTGACACGAATAAATCGAAGAATAGACGCCATAATACTTGGTTCTCTGCCTATCACTAAGTGACAAATCTCCAAATGAAGAAACTAAGATTTTGATAATTCCAGACGAAAACAGAACAAAAAGCACGCGGGGATCGGCCGATTGATAAAGAGTATCACATGGCTACATGTTCGATTGATAACGCAGCTCTATGTAACATTGGGGCGGGGAAGCGTCCTCAGCTTGCCAAAAACGGCACTGAGCGTCGTATCAGGGTGGTCACGGTAATGGAGTGGCCACATACATTTCTAGCTCTTATCTCTGACCATAAGCCGAAAAAAAGTCTCATCCTCCTTGCATCTCCTCACAGCCTACAGCAGCTATGCTCTTCCATGCCGGTGTGTTCAGTACTTGAAAGATGACAGCATCAAGTGAATTTGTACTACCAAGTCTGATAACCCGTGTTCCTTGCCACTTCTATACCTCATGGCTTCCAAAGGAGACACTTAGTCGAAAATCTCATGCCTCCCATGCATCTCCCTTGCGGTATAGCTTATTACGCCGCCTCAGAAGAACCGGGTTCTGCTGATTGTGATGATTCGGACTCAGTTTCGGTTTCGTCTGAGGTCTCAGGGGAAGGAAGCGTAGGAGGCGCCCTAGGCTCACATGTTGAGCAGCGAGCGGTCGAATATATATCCCGCGCGGGATCATGGGGCGTTTCATTGCAAGTTCCATCGCAGTTTTCGGTCATGATACGGTACATGGCACTACATCCGCAGCCCCAATGTACATAAAATGAATAACACATGGTGCTTCGATAGTGAGGCTCTTGTTTGCCTGGTCAGTAAGCAATTGACAGTGTCGAGTCTTGCGTAGAACCACTCACGTCTGATGATGGACCTCCGTAGTCTTAATTTGCTAGAGGCTGTAGGGCGGACAAATTGTCAAGCTGGGAGGGAATTCCGGCGTATTGTATCAGACCTAGATTTGCCATTGAAGATCGGCTTGGCTGAGATTCGAGCGGATTTTAATAGATAGAGTCGAACAGCATGACATTGTGCTGACCCAACAATCATCTTATTTATAAACAACTTCTAATACTCTTAAGGTGACTATTGTTAGCCATGAACCCTTTGTACCTGTTTGAATGCTATCTCATGAAACTGACTGTCCGAATGTGCCAATACGTACGTTTCTAAAGTAGAGTATCAGACACCTCAGGTGTCCAATTAAATGCACTAACCAGTACATATTGAACGGCAGAATGTAAACATTACAGTTCTGGAAACTTCAGTCATTATCGTGTGTTGACGCGAATGAAATAAGCGTGGCATAGCGCAGGTTGAACATTGTTAGTCTTTATCTCCCAGTTCAACAAAGACCCCTGTGTAGTTTCCAAGTCTAATCTAGTTTCCGTCGACTGAATTTCCAAGCCACCAGTGGCTAGTCGTGTACCCACTAGTGACCAAGACGTTTCTGGCCTGTTCTTTCAGTGAGAAAGAGTATGCTTTCTCTTTGTCATGTCCAGCAGCATCATATATAGTCTCAGACTCCTGCCCGAAACATCTGCCGAGCCCACCTTAACTCACATCAAGCCTAACTTTAATAGCACCCAACGTGAATTCGGAGAATATCTCAGGAAACTTGCTACCCAGTTTCGAAACTATCCGAAAACCAGTTCGCCCAATTAAAAACAACAACTGTACAGAAAAAACGTCACTCTTAAACATCACTCAACTCGAAATTTGGCTCAGCTAATTGTACTGAATTGACATTCTATTATTCATTATTCTCTTCATAATCATTTCTGTCTCTAAGAGCAGAAAGCTATCTTAGTACGGGCTAGTGGCGTTGCCGATACCGCTGTAGTAGTTGATCCACTTGAAGATCTCAGTGTGCCACACCAAGCTGTTCTCGCGGTTCAGCACCCAGTGGTTCTCGTCGGGGAAGTTGAGGAACTTGCTGGGGACACCCTTGACCTGCAGCAAGTTGAAGAGCAGAATGCCCTCGGACACGGGCAGACGGAAATCCAAGTCGTTGTGGACCACGAAGTGAGGGGTGGCCCAGTTGTCGACGTAGTTGATGGGGTTCCAGTCGTAGTAAGGGGAGCCTGGCTTCAGGCCACTCGAGTTGAATGGGCCGTTGAAGTCGTGGTTCATAAACCACAGCTCCTCACTGGCGTACTGGTTCAGAGTGGAGGTGGAACCGTCATGGGTAACCAGGGCCTTGAAGTTACGTCCGAAGTCATGACCTTGGACCCTATTTTGATACAAGTTAGAGATCTGGGAATTCTCCAAAACGGTGAGCTATTTGAGCGTGTTGTTGAGACTTACCAGTTAGTTAGGTATCCACCAAAGCTGGCACCCGCCTGAATAGCTCGGTCGAAATCAATGAAGTCGAAGTTGGCCTTGGCGTGCTCGTAGGCATGGACAATGTCCCACAAGGGGTAGCTTCCCCAGCGTCCTTGAATGGCATCGGTGAGATTTTGACCCCAGCCAGATGAAGCAGTAGGGTTGGGTGCAATGACAACCTGTATGATTCGTTAGTGTTGCGCTTTGACATTATTGCTAAGATTACGAGGAAGGAATTGCGCTTACATAGCCCTGATCGGCCCAAACCTTGAAGTTCCAGCGTGTCGACCAGGAGTTGTAGTGAGCACCCTGAGGTCCACCGTGGATGATGTATGCCAGAGGGTACTTCTTGGTCTTGTCAAAACCCTCGGGGTAGATGACCCAAGCCTGCTGCTGGATCTCTGAAGTGTTGGTGGAGTAGTAAAACTCAGAAACATCCTCAGGTCCAAGTCCTGCAAGAGCATCGTCAACCTTGTTGGCCTGGAGAAGATACTTTACATCCGTGCCATCGGTAGAGACTGTGTAGATGTCACGGCTGGTCCAGATCTTGGAATCAGAGATGAGGAGCTTTCCCTCTGGGAGGTTGTGAAAGGCAGCCACCACGCCCTCATCCGTGATATTCTTGGGCTTGAAGTCGTCACCGGCAGTGACAGGAACAGAGAAGACACGATCACGGCCCAGATCCGGTGCGTCGACAAAGATAGTCTCGCCATCTTGGGACCATAAGGGAAGGCCAGGCGATCTGTCCCAATCTCCAGCAAGGCGGGTCACGTCAAAGGAGTCGCCGTCAACCTTGGCGGTGTAGAGAATAGAGCGGTCGGACTCGTAGTAGATGCCGTTCTGCTGGGTCCAGGCAACCTTGGTGCTATCAGGAGAGAATCTGGGGTTGGCAGAAGCACCCTGCGCATCGGGGTACTTGGTAGAGCCTCTGGCGTTGATGGGAACAGCATCCTTGGCAGTGCCGTCAAAGGGCACCAAGTAGATCTGGCTGCTTGTGAAGTTGGCCAACGGCAAGTTGACATCCTTGGTCAGGAAGGCGATCTTGGTTCCGTCTGGCGAGAGATCGTAGTCATCAGCTCCGTTGAGATCCAGAGGGCTCTCAGCATATGTGACGTTGTGGATTCCTGTCACGTAGTTTGTCAAGTTGCCACCGTAGGAGTATCCGTCGCCGTTCTTGGTGAGAGCACCACCGAAGACGGCTTGCTTGACCTCTGACAGCCAATAATCCTACACGTAAAATTAGCGGTAAGTTCTCCAAGATGGTCCAATTCTTTTCTTACCCAGTGACGGGCATAGATAGCCTCATAGATTCTGGCTGTGCTTCGAGGAGCGACAGCAGTCGCCTCGCTGTAGGCAGTTCCGTTGGGATAAGCCTTCGAGTACACCAAGAAATTGATGTCCCCGGACTTGGTCTGAGCAGCCTTGAGACCAGAAAAGTCACCGGATAAAGAAGCTACGAGCGTAGCGTTGTCGGGGCTGGCGATATCGGATGTGTAAAGACTAACGCCATCGCCATTCGCGTTGGAACCATTGAGGTAGAGAATGCTAGTGGGCTTGGAGCCAACAAACACAATCTCAGAGATCTCAGAAGCAGGCCCCCAGACACTGATGTCCCCAGTAGTCAAGTTCAAGACGTTCCAAACGCTCTTGGACTTGCCTGCGTCCCAGGAATAATTTGTCGACGTAAACAGAGCAAACTCCTATCGCGGCACCAGGTTAGACTTTTCCAACTTTCAACTGACTTGATTCTTTTCGAGATGACATGTACATACTCCTGTAGGATTCGGAAGGGCGCCAGAGTAGCGATTGGCAGCCAGCAGGCCCTTGGGGTCAATGGCAAGGACACTGGGCAAGGCTGCGAGAGCTGCCAACGCCCAGGAAGCAGTAGGCCACTTCATGATTTCGTGCAACGAGATACTGCTTTGTGTGGCTCTAGAAGCAACAAGGATAAATCTCGCTCAGCAGATGCAAGAGAAGGCTGCGTACGGGAAGGCGGGACCATAACACACCGTGCAACATCTTATATACCTACATGACGGCGGTGGAGAAGGAGTGCTCGGGCTCATTCCAGTTGCCTCATGTCACACCGAGACCATGGTTACCAGGTTGCATCCATGCACGATTCAACAGTCAGCATAGAGATGCATGTAGGCCGTAAACCGTATAGGGATCGGGATTGTGCAATGTCAGCAATTGATGGCACCAATCTTGTTTGTGCTCCCGCAAGTGAGGGGAACAGTCGTCACCCAGCGGCGGGGTCCTCGCTGGATGAAATTGCAGAGTTTCACCCAACCTTCCTGATATGGCGGTGATATCATCGTTCCCCTGCAACCTCCGCTCGGTCCTTTTGTAGAGCTGCGACTGTGGTGGCTTGATTCTGCGGCGTTATCGGCCGGTGTTTTCTTTTTATTGGAACTTTCCCGCCGAAGTGGAAGACGAACAGAACCAGGCCTCGCTCCAGAGGCCGATGGCAGGATCTATTGAGCGGATTGCGAGCTGCTGCATCGTCAGTATTATGGAGAGTGTGCGGGCATTGCGATCATCACCAGGGACATTTGATGGCTCAGGCTCCATGTCAGATCCTCCTCAACTGTATTTTATTAGTGACAGGACTCTTTGTAAGGCCGGCTGATCCGCTGGAACTTTTGTTAGTGGCGAGGCCGCTAAAGCCAGGCGACTACAGGCACGAGCCCACTGAAGAAAGCCGGCCAACAGCACTGAAGCGTCCAAGGCCGAGCCGCTACCGGGTGATCCTTCTGGTGGCGTGCAAAGTCTGCAGAATTCCGTCTGGTCTCACCATCTCCCATGGCCAGTGGAATCAAGACATCCTCGTCATGGCAACATGTGCACCGACGACGCGGGCAGAATCTCATTGCTCATACCCTGATTGATAGCTCCCTCCCAGCACGTCAAATGTGCATCATCGACCAGGGTCGGCCAGGGATCCGATCCGGG
This sequence comes from Clonostachys rosea, assembly GCA_026958235.1. Lineage (NCBI taxonomy): Eukaryota > Fungi > Ascomycota > Sordariomycetes > Hypocreales > Bionectriaceae > Clonostachys > Clonostachys rosea. The sequence goes on from CP110205.1 coordinate 3,476,604, forward strand.
GACCGCTAGAACACGCGGATGTGACAATCGGTGGACGGTGTTCGATCGCAGTGCTCAGAGACAGACCGGAGTCCATCCTGGAAAACACGCCAATTCAACTCTAGATGTAAGCATAGCTGCTGTCGTAGCTGACGCCAATCTCCAGCATCCAAGCGCGGGGAAATCCTACCCCAATAGCTCTAGGCAGACACACTTTGCAAAGAACCTTCTCCGATATCACAGGGTACGGTTCCCACAAGCATGACGGCCCCAGTCCTCGGCCGTTCTCTACCCGCAACGGCATTCGCATCCCGCCTTGGCGACCCAAAAGAACGGGAGAGCAGTCTCTTCGTGAGCAGGGGTACTGAGCACCCGGTTGGTCTCGAGCCTTCATGTGGTTGTGGTTACTCCTCCAACCGCAGCAATAAGCGTCCCTGCATGACCAAGATACCCCAGTTCTTGGAATGCTTCGCTTGCGGGAGGGTGTCAGCAAATACCTCGTCGCCCCTAACCGATCAATGCATATTGTCGCAATTGTAACCCATACTGGTCATCTAAGCAATTACCCTTCACTTTAAGCGAGAACAATGTACCAGTCCCCTGGTATGGCAACAGGTCTTAAAGCAGCGATAAAAGTAGGAATCTATTGAGAGAATGAGTATTGACAAATAATTAGTCATGTTTCCTGGTAATTTTCGAGGCTGAGAAGAGGAATTAAAAAAACAAGGGTGGGAAGGAAGCATACAATCAAAAAGAGACATCATAGGGTAGCTACGCTTCTTAACAGCGATAGCGACCAAAATTAACCACCAAGTCTCCCCAATGCCCTTGTCTTAGCAAAGGACGATATTGCCTGGGTCTCCCAACGACGCAAGTTCACGCAATTATCACCCGCTATGCATTTGCCAGTGTCTTCGCTGCCAAATGTGGGTTCGGGGGGCATTTAGAAGATTTTCCGACTATCATCAATCTTCATGATCTTGGAAACACACTTCATGGAGATTTGCAGGACATATGTATAGAGTCAAATATTTTGACATAGTAATCATGCCAATGTAGAGCTAGTTGTTCGTGATCTGTAGAGTTTCGCAACATGTAGGAGAACGAACAAGGACTATAAATTAGCTTAGGGGGGGTTGCTATCTTTGGAGAGGCGATTTATTCATTGAATACACTATTTTCTACATCAAAATGAGACACTAGCTCGCTTAGGTGATGCGGAGTTTATTAATCGGCGGAGATGTCGGTAGTTATTTGATGATATGGATTCCGCAGGTAATATAAGAGAAGAGTGCTGCATCCCTACTTATGTAGAAACGCTTGAAAGCATATTGGCCGCCGCTTCAACGGACTGCCTACCTGGATCACACAAGCCTTGAAGCCCGCTTATTTAGATCCATACGCTAATCGTTGTCTCTGCATGCATCTTTCTCATTTACGTCAGCAACAAATTTAAAGCTACAAATGAATCCTAGAGTTGGGGGTTTCTTCTTCGCCTTTTGAATCCGTATTGCTTTTGAGCCGCCTCGTTTGCTTTGGATACTCTCTACAATTCAATGCCCTCTTCAGAAAATGTTATATCCAGGCAGATGAATGAATAAATGCTGCTACGGTGAACTATTGGATCATGTTTCCCTGGTAATTCTGAGTTGCCTTGTTGACCCTTCCGTGCAAATGATCATTTGCCAAGTAATCTGTAACCCATCAACAATGCCCATATCTTATTTATAATATATTATACGGTTGTAGCTCTTCTAAAATCATATCATTGTGGTAGTCAAGGTAGACCGAGCTACCATTTATTAGTAAAGGCAATTGTCTCTCGTGTGCGATAAGTCCTGCGCTTTATGGAGAGCGGGTAAAATAGAAATCAGTCACGGCGGCCAGGTATTCCGTCTTTTCGCTTTTTTTTAAGATCTGGTTTAACTTATTCTTGAATAAAAAAAAACCCCAGAGCGAAACGGTTTCCTTGTCTCAAGCTATTTTCCCTTTACACGAGAGTTGGTCAACAAGGGTTAGGCGATATCCTCACAAATCGCCTACCCGCAATCAGAGCCCTGCGGCGAAAAAAAGTGAATCATCATCAGACATCACTATCGATACCAAATTAGCCGGGGACTTTAAGCTTTCCGTCACTAACAGTGCCGCTGCTGTCACTTTTGTAAAGCGAAAAGTTACCATTACATCGCACAATACAGGACCTCGAGAGTCTGTTCACCACCATCACCAAAAGCCCCAATCGGTAAGGTAAGATCAGCAAAATCAGAGACCCAAGTTTAATCAAACTCTAAAGGAATGATATTCTGAGGAAATACTACGGCTGTCCTCTCCTTTAGTCATCGCTATATTGCAGGACGAATGAGATCCGAACTGACAATCGTATTCTCATAACCTCAACACTAGACCCTAAAACAAGCTAGCCTTCCGGACATTATGGAAAGTATAGACTAGCCGGTTGGGTTATTCGAGCTTTGTTTGTTTTTCTTTCTTTCATAAAACAATTCAGTATAGAAAAACATTTGAACCCAGGCAATACGAATGCTGCCCGGGGCATAGCTCTGCCAACCTGTGTTCTTCTCGTGTTCGGTCGCACTTTTTTCGGCTATGGCGTTTTATTTTGAGTATTTGGCTGGGCGAAAAGCAAGTGATTTATCACCGACGAATTTCACAACTCAAGAACCGAATTGTTGTGCAGGGTTCGGTGAGTAGCTTCAGAAAAAGAGATCGAAAGGGTTCCGATTGTTTGAATCAAGGTCCGAGTAAGTCGCTGAATCGGTTAAAAAACATCGTTTGAATATCCCAAGGAACTAAACATTCGCTGAGTAAGCTTTCGACCTCTCTTTGACATTTTCTCTCGTAAATAGATAAATCTGGCCAGGTTGCTTCAAAAGGGACAGCTGCATCTCATGTTTACCTGTGGCACCTACGAGAGCAGACCCAATGATAGCACGCGCTGCAGAGAGAAGTAAATGAGCGGATATCGAAGCATAATCGTCTTTTTGCGCTTTTATTTAGATGAAATCCACTCCCGCTGATCCCTTAATGTGTCAGGACTTGTGAGGTTGCTGTTAGATGGGAGGAATTTCTTGGTGGAAACCCATATGCCAGACCGTTGGTTGCCAAATGGGGTTGGATCATTGCCACAACAAAGGCCATTCATAAACAATATGTGCAGCTTATGATTTCGGTAAGTTACTGAAGTGGTGTTTCAGGGACATTAGGACAGATGTAATCGGAATATCGGAAAGTATGTTAGGGCCGTGCTTTTGCGAGCATGGTTTGCGTCGGAGTATGCAGGCCTAGCTGTACGGAAAACAAATCCGCCAAAGTGATGTGTCAAGTTGGGGTCATACGGAAGAAAATCCACACTTTCTCAAACTACATTGAGAATCTCCTGTCTTGAGTCTGTGGCGACGGAGGGATATCCGATTTAATATCTTTTGGGAGGAACCATAGTCTTGAGTCGTGAATGACGGTTTGAAACCAGGAAGGGAGGTCACCAAGTACGAAGTTTAACCAAAGGATGCGGTGAAGTCTCGGCATTCCTCAACTCTTTAGCTATAATAGTAAGAGTTTTATCTCATACGCAGTCTTTGGACTCCTTGGAAATAAAGCCTGATTTGAACACGGCGTCCAGTCTGGGACGTTACAGCCACCGCCTCTCCCGTCATAGCTTCTCCATATCATTAGTTGGAGCACATGGGTGACAGATCTTTGGCAGAAATTGGTGATTTATCTTCGGGGAGATTACCGCAGGCGGAAAGCTAACTCATTCATGCGGCATTCGTGGCTCGGGCACTAGGGTGAGGTGTGGAGGATGAGTCTATACTTGGCTCCTTCACATCAGCGGAACACCATATCGTCTGGAACCGGATCTGTCGGTCTTACAAATGAATGGCATTTCGCTTCCACATTATTTCCATGTCAGGCTAGATTGAGGCGCAAGAGACCCGTCAGCACTGGTCCCGGGAGAATTCTACGGACAAAGCAGCCCGCTCTGTGTTAGAGATCCTGATGCCCGATGTGGGACCAACCATGGATGTCTTCGCTATTTTTTAGTTGGGGGTCTTTCTCAAATCCAGTCCTGTAGATCATAATATGGAGATTCAAATGCCGAGTCTTGGAGTAGGAACGGATTTCTACTTCGGAGGTCATCAGGCAACTCATTCCGAGATTTTGTCACGTCCAAGTCCCTGGCGTGAATCAGGTTACACAAGAACTGCTATTTGCCGGGAAATACCGGAAAGTCCGCTGCTGACTTTGATTCAAATCCTTTAAACCTTACCAGGTATGGGGACTCATGGTATGATGCGTCCTTTGTCTCTGTCGTTGAGTCAAATTATGGGGGCATTTGGCTCGCCCTTTTGTGTCCTGGTGTTTCCTATTCTAATCCTTGGCATCGCGGGTCAACACACGCTTTAATAAACCGCCATTAGCGGGTTTCGACAAAGAAGCGCCATTGACGGTGTGTATGAGCCCATGTTAAGGTGTGCACCGGTCTCAAAAAGTGAGTAGGTAAAGAGTGGGTTGTAGTAAAAACACCCTGGCAAGTCGGGCATTGGGATCGAGCCTAAGAAAAATATGTCTCATCCCGAACGTTCAAAGCGCCATTAATTAACATTGCCTAGAATCCTATCTTACCCCCGACGGCCCCATCGACGGCCAGACCGGCAACCCGCCGTATGTTGTAGATGAAACGGTTGGTGGGACCGGTGAAGCTCAGGGACAGTGAGTCAGCTCATAACATTCTCAGATGCTCCGTTAAGTCATTCGAGGCCACGAAGATCACAAAAAGGCCATAATGCCGCAAGCCAGAACACGACCAGAAAAGGGGGTCAATAACCCTGTTCCTCGTGCTGGCCCAAACGAATTTCAAGCCACACAACATGCTACGATCAACGAAACGGGCAAAGTTTTAGTAAAATTAATGGCAAGAGTGCCGATAATGGGGCGTAGTGGGCAAGATGGGAAATGGGATCTCAAGCGTAGGCCAGCTTCCCATGACAAGAATTTGTGGATGTTGACATTGATGTTGGTAATGGAGGTGGAGTGGTAATCAGGATGGCGAATTGGCATAAAGGCAATTTCTAGCGTCCTCTACATCTAGCGACTTTGTGAGAGCGGAAGGGGATGGAGAATAAATATGAAGCCGGCCACAGTGAGTGGACAATCAAAGCATAGCCCAGATGGGGATAAGCAGACGCTGGCTTAGGTCGAGCCCCGAGACTAACATACCTCAGAGACCGTGGCACTACGTCATACTGCGTCTGGGGAGTCTGGAGAAACGGAGAAGCGGGTAGCGGGTGTTCCAAGGCCTGCAGGTGGAACACACAAATCACCAACGATATTGCTCACAATTCCGTTGAGGAGCAGAGCCAGTACGGGGGAGGAGTCGGGGAAGTCGGCCAGCCACCAGCTTCCCCGCATGGACCACTTCCACTGTGGTAGAAGCCTGGGAGTACCGCTGATGCCCCACTAGAGAATTTCTGCCCATTACGGTAGGTATGGCCGCAATCCAATGCTGGCTTTTTCGGCAATTCCAGCCGCAATTCTCTGCTTGCGGTGTAGCTATTCGGGGAGCAGCAGAAGATGTGATGATCGGGAAAAGGACTCAAGAGCGCAACATTACGTACACCCGCAATTAAGTGGTAATTTCAGAGTCAGAAACATTCCCAGCGCGAAAATCGACATCATCAACCGAGCTAGAGGGCATTTCGTGCCATCCAAGCCAGGGCGCCGCCTTTTAGCATATTTCCGATTGTGGTAAGTATGGCCGACAGCGGAGGGCGCACTATTCCCAATCCAGCCCCAACAATTGCGGCCTCCAAAGTAATTTACTGATCGGGAAAAGAATTCCGAAGAACCGCCTCACTCGCTCTGGCCAATGCATCGAGCGATATTACAGTCGCATCACCCGTTGCCTTGGTTTCCTTGGGCTTCCAGAAATGGATTTTAGGCTCTACCCGTGGGAATCCTTGCATCATTCCTCACATCATGATGCATCCAAGCAACACGCTAAATACGCACGACTATAGAGGCATATGATGTTCTGCAAGCCGTTAGTTAGGGTTCTCCAACTACGAAAGAGCACTACCCCTCATGAGTTACCCCAAAAACGGCTTTCCCTCTCTTTTCTCACGATGGGAATCTTCCGATCAGGCTAGATACAGGGATGATTCAAGACCGGGAAAGCGTGCTTGATTCCCGAAATGGGGAGTAACCGTACATGACGTACTCCCCGCACGGTTGTGCATTGCCCCCACGGGGGTGAGTGGAGAAGAGGTGATGGAGTCACTTTGCGCGACTGACTAGAGGAGAGGCACCACTGTGGAGATTTGGATCCCAGGTCCTGACCGACCTCATTCATCTGTCTCACCAGTTATTCGCTCTGCCATCTGACGAAACGGGGCCCAGCCGGGGGTTGTCCAATACCATGCCGTTCACGTCATCCTCTGTCCATCCAGACAGCCAGTCTGTGCGGGCGAGGGTTTTGAGCGATTCATGTCACCGGGTGGAGGAGGCCCGTTCTCGAGCTAAGCCAAGCCATCCGCGATGTAGTCTCGATAATTTACGCACCACATCTTGCTCGACTACGAAAAATTTTGACTATAAGTAGGCAGCCTCCTCCCACCCCCTCACAGTCCGTCTCTTAGTTTCAAACCACTTCGACCAAGCCGATTAGAGGTAAACGCACTTGGCCCTTTTCATTTACGTTTCAGATCACTCTCTTTGTTTTGGTCAACAGTCACAACTAGTCACCATGGCTGGCGGCTTGTCCAAAAAGGCCACCAACGCGGAGCGGCCCTCCGTGGAGAATGTCGAAAACCCCAATCAACAGGCCCCAATCATCTCATTCAACCCATCCGAAGATGTCTCGTACGGCCGTAATGGCATCATGGGTGTCCTCGACTCGCCATATGTTTGCGGAGCCGCTCTCCTAGCCTCCCTAGGAGGCTTTTCCTTTGGGTATGACCAAGGCGTTATCTCCATCATCAATGTCATGTCTCAGTTCCATGCTGTTTTCCCTCGCGCTGAAACAGCCTTCGGTAAGAGTCTGATGACGGCTATGCTGGAGCTTGGCGCCTTCATCGGTTGTATCTTCATGCCTGCTCTTGCCGACAAAATCTCTCGGAAAAAAGCTCTCGTCTTCGTCGTCGTCATCTTCAATATTGGTGCTATTATGCAAACCGCCGCACCCAACTACGAAGTGTTGGTTGCTGGTAGAACGATCGGCGGTATTGGAGTTGGAACTCTTGCCATGGTACGTCCTTAGTGCACCCTACATGAATATCAAAACCAGAGATGCTTTCCTTCGTGACTTAGCAACGTTATCTGACCTCCAAATCAATATAGGGTGCACCGATCTACATTTCTGAAGTCGCGCCTCCCAATTTGCGAGGTACCCTTCTTGTCCTCGAATCCATCTCGATCGTCTCTGGCGTAGTAATATCCTTCTTCATTACCTACGGCACTCGCCATATGGAGGGTGAAATTGCCTTCCGTCTTCCTTTCGGCCTCCAGATGGTTGGATCCACCCTCCTCGGCATCGGTATTCTCTTCTTCCCCTACTCTCCCCGATGGCTCGCCCTCGTCGACCGATCCGATGATGCTCTAAAGTCTCTCGAGCGCCTCCGCCGTCTCCCTCCCACCGACTCACGCATCCAGGCTGAACATGTCGGTATCATGACCGAAGTGAGGGTCCAGCGTGCCGTCCAGGCGAAGAATCATCCCGGAAAGAGTTGGCTCCAGCTCGAACTTCTCGGCTGGCTCGACCTCTTCCGCGGCCCAACCCTGCGCCGAACCTACGTTGCAGTCGGCGTCGCTTTCTTCCAGCAGTTCTCAGGTATCAACGGTTTCATCTACTACGCACCGACTCTGTTCCAGTCCCTGGGCCAGAGCGAAGAAATGTCGCTCATCATGTCCGGTGTCTTCAACGTTCTCCAACTTGTAGCCGTCATAGCTTGCTTCACTATCATTGACAAGGTCGGCCGTCGGCCTCTCGCCATTTGGGGTGCCCTCGGCGGTGGCATCGCGTGGACCGTCATGGCCATCCTTTCAGGCTTGTACTCTCGCGACTGGTCTGCCAACCCTGCCGCCGGCTGGGCCGCCGCATCCATGGCCTTCCTCTTCGTCCTCATCTACGGCGTCTCCTACTCTTGCCTCGGATGGGCCCTCCCCGCCGAAGTCTACCCCAACGCCAGCCGGTCCAAGGGTGTGGCCCTTGCCACCGCGACAGTCTGGATCTGCAACTTCATCGTTGGGATTGCCACGCCCCCCATGCTCGAGCAGATCGGATACGGAACCTACATCTTCTTTGGTGCTTGGTGCTACATTGCCGTTGCCTGGGCCTACTTCCTTGTCCCCGAGACCAAGGGCAAGACCCTGGAGCAGATGGACGACGTCTTCAATGACAGCTCCGCGCAGGAGGAGAGAGAGATTCTGCAGGCCCAGTTTGCGGTCGAGGCGGATCTTGGAAAGGGGAGCGCAGTGAATGTAGAGAATGCATAGATTGTAAGTGTTTCGAGTAGTTTTCTGCCTTAGCGATAGCCATATACCATGCTTCACTCAATTGTACAAATTCAATATGATTGCCACTGTATCCGCACACATGCCGACATAAGTGGCCCCTTAGTGTGAATTGTCTCATCTCTCAGCTGCCTTTTCCCAGTCAAGGTACGTAGCGGCCTATGAACTAGCATATAACAATCCAAGAGCTAGATGTATTGCCTATCATCGGATTTCTCCTCGAATTCTGGGCGATATTGGTTGGTAAACATTCGGATGCTTAGAACAAAAAATTAGTTGGTTGAATGCCTTGCTATCATACATCTCGAGCCTTGATATACTAGACTTTAGCCTATCTTACTCACGCATATTCACAAAATACCAATTATGCCTTGCTCGCATATTGGTCCTTCCAAGATTTGATAGGTGATGTTTCTCAGCAGACTTAAGTACGGGACATCATGTTAAGAAATCATATAGCAATCCTCTGAACTAGGCCATCTCGAAGGAGTCGAAAGACGGTATAGGGTTTCAAAACCCAAGAATCTCTTTTCCTGCTCAGAATATTCCACATCAATTAATCCTCCTTATTTTCAAAAGAGAATTCGGAAATAAAAATGATCATCGCTGCCATGGCCGGTCGACGGATTTTAGTTGACTCGGCGAGACGGAAAAGGAAGGTGAAAAAGAGTGGAGGCTTATAGAAAATAATTCACCAACTCAAAAGCGCAAAAGAAAACAACAAAAATATACAATTCAGCCGCTTGATTCATTCGAAAAGTGCCAATCATGTCAGATACTAGCACGCATGCAGAGTTGCCCCCGGAGGAGCGATCCGCAGACTCTGGCGCCCAGAATGACGCTGCTACATCAGAATCGCGGGCGTTAGTTGTCCGGGACAGGGGACAGAACGGGTTCAGCAAGTATTTCTATTCTGGCGTGCTGGGTCTTTTCGCTGTTTCCATCTCCTTATTTAGCCGAGTGCTCCCATTCGCACCACAACTCCGAGCTGATGACTATATGGGGAGGACACGACAAGTCCTATCGACAACGCCGTTGATCGATGGTCACAATGACCTCCCATACGTCATTCGTCAGGAGCTGAAGAACAAAATCTACAACCCACGATTTGACTTTACGGGTCATCTGCTGAGCCATACAGACCTTGGCAAGATGCGTTCTGGTCAGATGGGCGGGCAGTTTTGGAGCGTCTTCGTTGAATGCAAAAGCGACGGTGTGCCACAACTAGACGATCCAACTGTAAGTTTTCGCTTTCGTTGAAATCCCAAAATCCGAATTTAGTCCTTCTCTCTTTGGTACTAAATAACCTTAGTGGGTGGTACGTGACACACTCGAACAGATAGACGTCGTTGGGCGTCTTATCGCAAAACACCCCGACGACTTGCAGTTTTGCGGCGATGCAGCCTGTGTTCGGTCCGCATTTGCATCCGGCAAGATTGCTAGCATGATTGGAATTGAGGTAGGTTTACTATTCATGTCTTCACAATATATCCCCGTCGCTCTCTTGTGCGTTGACAGTCTCTCTTTCAAACACCCAGGGAAGCCACCAAATCGGAAACTCCATCGCCACCCTTCGACAAATGTACAGCCTTGGAGCCCGCTACCTCACATTGACTCACAACTGCGATACCCCCTTTGCCACGTCGGCAACTTCCGTGGCAGCCGGTGAGATCGACCGCGGGCTGTCCTCTCTCGGCCACAATCTGGTCCAGGAGATGAACAGACTAGGCATGCTCGTTGACCTGTCCCACGTTTCACCGCAAACCATGCGCGATGTGCTCAAGGTTGCAAGGGCGCCCGTCATGTTCTCGCACTCCGGGGCCTTCTCCATCTCCCGGCATCTAAGAAATGCCCCCGACGACGTGCTCCAGAGTTTGAAACTGAATGACGGAGTCATCATGGTTTGCTTCGTCAATGATTTCCTGAACAAAGATCATCCTGACCAGACGACGATTCACGATATTGCCGACCACATCTTCCACATTGCGAATCTCATTGGCTGGCAGCACGTTGGTCTCGGTTCAGACTTTGATGGGACAATCGACGTGCCCAGAGGAATGGAGGTATAGCCCACCCAAGCGTTTCTTGTTTCATTAACTCACCCTATCTAATTCTCACTGATGCTTTTCATTAGGATACTTCGAAATACCCCAACCTAATTCAGTTGTTGATGAAACGCGGCGCCACAGATAGCCAAATCCGCGGTCTAGCCGGGGACAACATCCTGCGTGTCTGGTCCAAGGTTGAGCAGCATGCCAAGTCTGTGCAGGCACAGAAAGAACTCCCTGTCGAGGAAGTATGGTCAGGGCGCCATTGGTTCCATGATTACGATCCTGAGCTGCCTCTCATGTTTAGAGACAGCAAGAAGGAGCGAAGAGAGGCCGACTAGAGAGCAAGACAGTATTTTTAGAGAAATTTCGGGATTTTGATGACATAAAGAACGGCAACGGTAGGCTTTACGTGGTGGATAAAGCCGGTCATGGCAGAATCGTACAGCAGCTAGAAATATAGACTGGAATCCAGTTCAAGTACAGATTAACTTCACCAAATTGAGGAAAATTTGGAACAGAACTCAAGGATGCGCGCAAGAACCTGAAGAGAAAGATTTCCCTTCATCCCCTGATTCGATTTCAGCAGAAGTTTCAGTAGCAGCGCATATCTCTGGGTTCACCTAGACCATTCGCAATGTTTGATTCAACTCATGGACCCGCAGAGGGCCTTGGAGAGTCTTCCATACCACCAAGTATCCCTCCTCTGGTGATCCCTCAACGAACATGCAACCAGAGGAGATCACCTATATGGGATAGCAAGTTCATCAGGTTAAGTACAAAGCTTCACTAAGTGAGGGAAAATACTAGAACAAAACTGAAGGATGCACGCAATAACTTGAAGAGAAAGTTCGGTCATCAAAAATGGTAGACTGCTAAGCCACAACCAAAAAATGGCCATCCAATTAATATGCTCGCTATGTATCATAAAATGCCAGTTTCTTTCGCAAGTCCACTTCTAGAAAATGTACTTCTATCTTTAAATCATATACACTTATTTTCATAACAAGACGGCCGCGGCGACCGCCAGGCCCAGCACACCCGCCAGCCCGACGCGCACCGCCGACCCTGCCGAGGAGGAGGAGTCCTCCTGGTCGCCCCCGCCGGAGACGCTGGGCACAGCCGTCGAGTTGGCCTTGTCCCAGACCTCGTCGTGGGAGAAGCCCGGGTAGTCGGTGACGGTCTTGTTGCGGCCGGAGCCGGGGGCGTCCTGGGACCCGGGGACGCAGACGGAGGTGTCGCCGTTGGCGTACTTGCCGGCGGCGATCCACAGCTGGGTGACGTCGCGGACCATGTCGCCCGTGTAGAAGATGCGGCAGTTGGACGCCTCGTAGACGAACTGGCGCGGGTCGTTGGGGCTCGAGAGGCGGACCTCGTCGAGGGCGTTGACGCCGCCGGTCATGGTCCAGGGCGCCTCGGCCAGCGTCTTGGGCAGGGACTGGATGGCGCTCGTGCTCAGGCCGGTGGTCTTGAGGAAGGTGTCCCTGTTGGAGAAGCTGGCGGCGGCCTCGACGATGTTCTCGGTGATGGCGCTGTAGAGGTCCAGCTTCTGGAGGTTGCTGCCGCGGGTACCGCTAACGCCCTGCATGGGGCCGTTCTGGGGGATGCCGCCCACGGCGACGCTCTTGACGCCGCCGTCGACCTTCATGAGCTCGGAGAAGATGGTGCAGGTGCTGGCGCAGTGGCCGTCGTGGAGCAGGATGATGTCCTTGGCGTCGAAGGGCTGCTTGGGGGTGGAGCTGGAGCCGTATCCGGTGACGTACTGGCCCAGATCGCTGGCGATGAGGGTGCTGGACAGGTTGTAGTACCCGAGGTTGGAGTACTTGTCGCCGTAGACGTCGTTGGGGCCGTAGAAGTCCTTCCAGGAAGACCACCTGCTGCCATCCGTCTTGGTGGTGAAGGCAGAGTTCAGTGAGGCGACATTACCAAAGGTCTTGGCAATGGCCAGGATGTAGTTCTGGCTGAAGACCCTGCCGCTGTCTGTGGAGACGGAGGTAAGGAAAGATCCGTATGTGTTGGAGAGGTCGCTGCTGCGGGTGCGGAAAGCGAGTGTTGGCTCGACGGTAGGGAAGAACTGCCTGAAGGTATCATAACCCTGGAAGACAGAGCCTCCGCCATTGCCCGAGAGGTCGATGACGATCTTCTTCAGGTTTGCACTCTTGGCTTTGCTAATGAAGTCGGCAACGGCGTCGCTGAAAGTAGGCCCAGGTGCGTCTTTGCCATTAGCGAAGCTTGGAAGACTCAGCACTCCGATGGAGGCATCCTTGAGGATGTATCCGGACACGGTTCCACCAAAACCAAAGGAGTCCTGCTTGGTATCCGGGCTGTTGGGGTAGCTGTCGAAGGGGACCTTGGTGAGAGAAGTGGTAGCTCGGGTGTTGATGGTTACACCTCGTCCACGCACCAAGTTCTGCAGGCTCGGCAATTCCTCCTCAGGCACGGGCACCACATCCTCATCGTCAATGTCAGTTCTGCCAGACAGGGCCTGTCTGTTCACGATCTTCCTGCTGTAAATGCTGTCGCCGCTGAGCCAGCCGCTGGCCGTCAGGTTGGCACTGGATCCCGCAACATACTCCCACTCAAAGTTCGTTCCATTGGCGAAACGGCCCTTCAGGGACTTTCCGTTGTACACATAGGTGCTCTGGAAGGAGTTGAAATAGTAAGACAGGCCAGTGCTAGCGCCTGAAATACCAAACTGGTAGGCCGGGTTGAGATTCATGGCGTTGTAATCGGCATGGGGATCAACCAAGCCCAGGGCATTGGTGCGCGAGGTGTAGTTGCGAAGGTAGTTGAATACGGTCTCGCCCTCAATCTCGACCACGGGCGAAGCATTCGGGACCTTGTTGTAGACATCAGAGTAAGTGTAAACCTGGGGAATGGCCTTGCCGTCGGAAGAGATGGTGACAAGGCTGTCAGGCAGAATCCATTGGAAGATCTGGATCACGCCGGCCGCGAACTGGAAGTGGCCCTCGTGTGTGTCGATGATGATAGAGTTAATGTCGATGTCTAGTTCATACTGATTCTTGTACGTCTTCTTCTTGATCTTGTCTGCGATGTCGTCGAAGCGACCCATGACATCCACTGCCGGCTGCTGGTATGACTTGGGGGGGTTCTTTAGGTAGGGAATGGTGGTCTGGAGTCCATAGTACAGCTTGAGAATCTGTATGGTCGTAGCAGCTTCATCGTTATCTAGGGGCACTGAAGTCGCGCACTTGAAGGCGGTCTCAGCATCGAATGGCGCAAGAAGAATGTCTCCTGTCTTCTGGATCTTGATCTTGCTCGCCGCCTCCAGCTGACTCCTCGCGACAATCCGGCAGGGATCATTCTGCGACTGGGCAACAACTGGGACGGTTAATTGAAAGGCTGCGAGGGCCGCCGCCCATAACGTTGTTGAGAGCATTGTGCTGTGGGTGAGTGAGTGTAGTCGACCAACGGATCAACCAGCCAACCGATCGAACGAACAATCAATCAACGATCAATCTGGGACCACAACAAGATCGGACCAGGACAAAACAACAGCTGGGTAGTCGAGATTAAGTACACTACACTACGGCCCCTCGTTGGCAACCCACCCCCGGGCATTGACCCATCTCAGGGGCGCATGGCTGCCACTGGGGCTGGCGAGCTGGGATGACGGCCGACCTGGATGGTCAACACCCGTGCCTGAAATTGAATAGAGTGGGTAGGGCTGACAGCTAGAGGCTTCAGATCTGGGTGCTGGCCCTCCATCCGAGTCGTGCAAGAGCCTGAGTTTGCCTGCTAGCATCTTGGGCGGATGATGGCGATTGGCCGGCGCACAGGCTGGACTCCTCGCACAAGCGAGCACTAGTACGACCGCCCAAGGCTCACATCGTCAATAGATGAAGATATGAGGCGGACTGGAGGACCCCATGACACAGACGAGGGCGGCAGTGCACAGCACCAAGGTCCAATCCCACTGAAACGCTCTTGGCGGGGGGCCGGGCATCCGTAGCACCCGCCTCAACCTTGAAAGCAGGGGAGGCACACACAGGGAATTTGCGCCCGTGGGCAGTGAGAGAGAGAGAGAGGACAGTGAGAGGACTACGGTTGGCACCATTGTTCAGCTCTACCAGCTAAGCCGCTCGTGGGAGGTCTGGACCACCGCCAGTCCATGTGGGCCAGCCACACATGTCGGGCCTGTCAGCTGGATGGCACTGGCTCTGTGCCAAGCTCAGCTGGTGGGACAATTGGCTGGTGCGAGCGCATACGAGTGTTGGCTCATCTCCCGGCTGGTCCAGCTCGTCTGCACACTTGGTCTATACGCGAAGGAAAGGCGGGGGCACACTTGGCAATGGACACACTGCGATCAAATACAGACGTGAAGTCGTGGGAAATCCAGCACGGTGACAGCCACCCAGACAATAAACCCTAGCTGACGCCTCGCTCTGCTTCGAAACAGCGATGGCCGCCACTTTGAGGGTGCAACACACCTCCTCGCAACCACCAATTAACCCCCCACAGCGTATTTCCACAGCCGCTGCAAACCTCGTCGTTAGCGGTTGTTAGCGGTCTGCTAGTACACACTGATCCCGGAGGCGGCGACTGCCCAGACCAACCAGCGCCAAATGGAACAAACCAGGGGCCGCAGGCAAATTCAAAGATGCTCGAGAAGTCCCCATTGATAAGCATATTGCCAAACTGCCAAGTTGTTCTGAGGGGGGCGAAGTCCACAAAAGTCCTTGCCACCAATGCCCAGCGTGCATGTACCCGATGTCAGCATGCAGTCGCGTCCATATTGGGCAGTTTCAGACGGGCGCCGGGTAGCTCGTAATTCTCGGGGAGACCTCGACTGCTGACTACGCAAATTCTGGTAACCTTTCAGAGACATCGAGCACGACTTCCATCTGACCATCCCTCCCACGTCAACAGCATAGACCAAATTGACCTTGATCGCCAGTACATCCGCGGATAGTTGATAACCTAGGCAATTACCCTTGATAATTAGCTTGCATTAATTTCTTGGGTGGTGATGCGGTATAGGGTATGTCGAATATAGTGGGAAATCTCACTGAACACCACCATATTCAGCCTGCAATCCATTAAATGGCAGCTCAATAGATATACAATATGAATTTCGGATCGTAAAAACCAACAATAAACTTGCTTGGAATCCAAGACTATCATTTGTTCTCATAGCCCATCTGGCGCACGAAACTTGGTTCTGGCTCTGCTTATATATACATGTACTCTGGTCACTAGGTACGAGAAGAATCTGTGCCACAACGCTTCTGGATGAGGATTTTCCCGAACTATTCAATCAATTTACTGAGAACACATGATAACGCAGTAGGGTAATGTCGTGATATCTATTTGAAATTGTAGTAGATTTTAGACAATATACCGAGGTATGGAGCTACTTGTACGCTTGATTGTCTTACATTTGGCCTTTGTTCAACTACGATGTCGAGTAGCAGCCTGTGTACAAAAATAGGCCGATGACAGTCGTATGCAATGCTACATTAGGAGTCTGAAGATCTTGTATGCGAATTTAGTAGGATTAGTGAAGGCTGCCTTGTCCTTAGATACAGTGAGTCGAGCAAGTGTAATACGAAAGCTACAAGTCTGGCATCCTCCTACTCCCTGTTTATTGTGCTCGTTGGCGTAGAATCTGGTATCAAAATAGCTAGACGACATTTTATTCCGGAAAATTGACTAAAAGTTCCATATTACTATTGAATGTTCCTCAGTGAGAGGATACTTGACCTGTGCTCCCCATAGTATCTACATATATCGTAAGAAAACTATGTCCCTAAATATTTTCTCGCTCCCAACCTATGCAGTATTCAAGTGATAAAAGATATTAATGGGGTCTTTTCAATTTTTAAAATTCCAATGCAATAAAAAATATGAGGTGAACGCCCGTGCAAATACCCTAGTGTATCCCCGGATTGATACTTCCCATTCAAAAAACGATAGAACCCATCTTGGGATCATCAATCTCAGCCAGCTGTTTACTCCAACAAACAAATGCCGCAGGCCCGAGGCAGTGGAAGCTATGAGTAGGCGAAATCAATCGAGTGTGTCAGTCATTTTTTCAATTGAGTTGATGATGAATGCTGAATGAAGAGTTGGTAATTTGTACCCTCCACTCCACTTTTCCCATTTCGCCTTGACTTCCGTCTCGCATCCGCAAAACCAGCTGTAATGACTGGTTGATTTCTCATCAAACATTTCATCAATCCAAACCATCCTGCTTGCCGTCATGGCTCCATTAGAAAGAGCTACAACCAGATCCCCAGCCTCTGTCGCCCGAATAAGGGCGCAGAACCGACGCCGCGAATACCTGCAGCAGCATCCCTCATACTATGACAACATAGAACATGAGCTCGCAGGTAGGACTCAAGCCACCCCCGAGTGCCAGTGCAAAGACAGAGCATCTAATATGCCCCCGAAGATCCCGTCATCTATGAGCGCCTGGTAAAGAGGTTCCAATCTGCCGAGGAACGCAGCAAGGATGTCAAGGCAAAGGGCTATGGCCGCACCCTCGAAGCGTCTCTCGTCCGAGGTGAGACAACGCTGGCGAACTTGCGCGCCGAGGAGCAGGGCGACGGCGCCTCCGCCTCTGACAGCGCACAAGGCCGCACGGTTAAGAATGGCCCGGCTTCGATGCCGAGCGGACTAGATGCCTGGGATGAGGATGCGCGGGACAAGCAGGAAGGCATCGAGCTGTGGCGAGCGTTTCTTGAAGACCGCTTCGTGCATGGACGAGATGACGAATTTGACTACAGCCTTGTCGACGACGATGAGGGGTACGACGCCATGGAGATCCAAGACGCCGAGGACCGTTGGTTCGACAAGGAAGAACCCAGCTGGGTGGATGACGATGACGATGCCGACGAGACCAAGGCCCCTCGCGACGGTGCAAACGCTCGTGAGACAGGAATCCAGGACTTTTGATGACGCTTTTTGACACCTGATTCTCCCTCTATGTGTACAAGAAAGATTTTAGAATTCGCCCAAGGAAATGAGCTACTTGAAAAAGGCCAAGAAGACTTTAGGCGGCCACAGGCCTTCCTCGAAGATTAATCGACGAGACTAAGACTCGACGGCTTTGCGTCACCCACTCTACATGCGACAATATTCCATCGCTCAAAAGCCTAGCTTCAAAGGTAAATCGCATAAAGAGAGCTCCGCATAGCCATAGGGTTGCTTGTTCAGACCACTTCCCTATACCTCACTGACATATGTTGCTTCATATGATATACGACTCTTCAATGGGTACCTATCGATTATGTCGCTATATATATCTTAGGTACACCAAAACAAAGTATCAACCGGAGATGGCAACCCTACGAGGCCTCCCCATCCTCCCCAAATATGAAATGTCTGTAGTTCCGCGCAATCCTCCCCACCCCCTCCTCGAGCGTCCACCCCTTGAACGCGCAAACAGCCCGGTACGTATCCTCCAGGTCGCCGTCCATCCTGTCCCCGGCCTCGTGTATGTCGCTCTCGACAAGCACCCTGTCGTCCGGCACCGTGCCCAGCGCATCCCGCATCTTCGCCCGCCCCGCCTCATCCCGCATGTTGTTCGACTTGGAGAACGAGAAGAATATCGTCGCCGGGAACCTGGGGTTGAGGTACTGTCGCACCGCCTCCGCCTTCCCGCTGAAGGAATGGAGACATATCCGCGGCGGGTACGGCAGTGCCTCCTCCCTTCCCTCAGCCGAGGAGGCCCTCTCAGTCTCAGAAGAGGGACCATCCGGCTCTAGCTGCTGCTTCTTTCGCCGCGACGTCTTGCCCTTCCGCTCGTGGCCCTTCCAGCAGCCCACCAGCAAATCAAACAACACCCCATGCACCTGCACCCCGTGGACGCTCACCGCGCGGCCCATCTCCCCCGCCAGCCTCAACTGAGCCAGCAGCACGACCTTCTGGTGCGCCATGCTGACGTTATGGCGGCTCAGGGGGCGGCGGCCCCTCCCCCCCGGTGTGCGATCCGGATGAGCCAGAGCCCGCGCAGCCTTCGCACCGGGTTCCCACTGCCGCGCGAGGCGGAAGGGCTTGTCCAGCCCTATCTCGCCCACAATGGCCAGCGGGTAGCTCCTCAGCCTATCCCTGGTCGCCGAGATGAACTCGGACAAAGGCTCCGGGGTCGGCAGGTCCGCCACAAAGGCCGGGTCGTCTGGCGGCGGCGTGAGGACGGCGCGGTAGTGCGCCATCTTGGCCTCCTCCAATCCCGCGTCAGTCTCCGGCGGCGAGAAAGTAGGCGCCTCAACGGTATCTTCGTACAGCTCGTGCGAGAACCAAGGGTGTCTGCCGAACCCGGGGACAACAGTCGTGGCATCCGCGGCCGAGAGCTGACCCGCCTCTTTCAGGCCGTACGATTCTGCCATGTTGGCGACCAGCGGCTGGTCCTGCGTGCGGGTGGCCATGATGGCGACTCCGCGGGATCGCATTCTGGGTATCCTGTCGGCCAATGGAGCGAGTTCGCCAATGTGGTTGTGGACGTCAAACACGCCGAGATGCCATGGGAAGTCGTCGCCGAAGACGCGGGGCGCCTCGGCTTCTAGATCTTGGCCACACATCGTGGCGGTTTAACGAATCAGATTGATGTAGAAGGTCTGTGGCAGTCCATTATGCCCTCGAATTGAATTATTCTCTTTGGAACTCCTGAGTTCTTAATGCCCTCCCCGGGGCGGGCGCGCTGATGGTTTTATGTGCATGGTGGATAGTGTTGTGACTCACCACGGCTTACTCTGTTGTGGCGGTGTTGATCGTCGATTACCTGCAAACCCTTTTCTTCATATTCTAATTAATCATAAACTAATTATAGTCTGTTGCACTATGAGCAAAGACAAGCATATAATGGTGCATTGATACTATCAATTGTGCACCTGCATAGCATCCAACAGTGACATATCGGAACAACATAATCATCATTCAACGAGCGCGGAGCCCTCAAGTGGTAAACCACGACGCTAGATTTATATAGTATACATGAACCCCTTTTGTAGTAGTATACAGCTGTCATATCCGGTGGCCGTTTTAACCCATTATTCGGCTGGACAAATCGTCGACACAGCTCGGCCCACCTTTGTAAGTCATATGATCATACACGATCGCTCTCCCAAATGCAGCAACCATCTCCGTCAAGGAACAGACGTGGGGATCTTGACCATCCCCCGCTTGCGGTCCTGGAGAGCCTGACCGTACCGCCAGCCGGTGGCATCGCGCGCCCTGCCGTACTTGCCCACGGTCTCGGAATTGTACCTCTTGATCCTGAACTCGAATCGCCCCTTGTGCTGCTTCTTGATTCTCGCAGCCTCTAGTTCGCTCTTCCGGGCCAGCTCGGCCGCGTATTCCTCCTCGGCCTCCTGTGCTTCCTTCCTGAACTCCTCGATGCTCGTAGCCCGATCACCGCCCTCCTCGGCGGCCTGGCGTTCGATCTCAATCAGCTCACGCTGGGGCGATCGCTTGTCGGCCGACAGGAGACCCTCGTGGAAAGCCTTGGCGGCATCTTCACGGGTGAAGTGGCGCGACTCGGAGACTGGTACGAAGAGCTGTTGCATCGAGAGCTTGTGGACTGGGATGTCGTTGATGGGTTCGTGGGGGATGTTCATATCGCCTTGAGCCCACTTGGATTGGGGGAGCATCTTCATGACGGCTTTGGCATATGGGGTTGCGAATTTCTTGCCCTGTTTGGTAGCGTCGCATGTTAGCAACGATGTCGTCGAGGTGAAATCAATGTAATAACAGATGATAAAAGGCGTGGCAGATCAGGAAAAAAAATTGTTTAACCATGTGGGTGTCTTCAAGACTAATCGAAAATTTTATAATGGTCTCATCATTGCACACAATTGGGAGATAAGGGTGGGAAAAGAGAACGTCCGGTTGAGACGACGAGGGCAAACTCACCTCAAGTTTCCAGTGGTTCTCGAGCTCTTTCAATCGTACGACGGCGGCCACTCTCCTCACATCGACCTGCATCTCTTCGGACACGGCCTTCATTGCCACACCGTGGTCCATTACCTGCGTATAGATCCTGTTCTTCATCGATTCCGACAACACACTTTGACTGCGGAATAGAGGGTTTGACGGGAAAGGTTGGTCAACATGGGGGCCAAGATACGTGGGATGATTCTTGTCGAAATTATTCGTGGCCTTCTCCTTGATCCATTTGACCATCTCATAGCGGCCTTTGGTAATCTTTTCGTTTCGGCATGTTAAGGAAAAGGATCTCGTCGCGTGGGCAGCGAGGCGGCTAGAGGTCTGGAGGCATGCATCGAGCGACGCCAGCGTCGTTGACGTGCCGCATATTCTGGGAGCCATGGTCAATTGGAGTTCACACGAGTGGAACTCAATTGCACCGCATGCCCCTTCGACTGAATCGCAAAATTGGGATGTCTGTCGTGGGTGTGACAATTATGGAGAGGTGAAGCTGCTCTTGTCGTTGAGCAAGCGCAAAATTCATCGCCTACGGCAAATTAGATTATCCGCTCCCGCCACTTCCCTCCTGCCACTCATGCTCCACCCAAATATCAGTATTATCGTACCTTAGTATCGCAACATGCTATGCCAAACATTTAATAGTAGTACTAGTCATCTGGGGAACATTTTGATTGAGGGATTGTATCAAACCTCTCCAGCCGCTTCAGTTGAAGAGGCGTAGGTTATTAATATTACTACGTATCTCCTTCAGTATAATCCTTGCCAATCACAGCCCACAACAAAACAAAATCAGACAAAAAGGAAGACAGCATGTTGATAGAGACCATACGCTCCGGCACCGGGGTAATACTAAATATCATAGATCTCATGTTCATCAGCCAGAGCAATGTTGAGAAAACCTCGCACCATGGTAACCTTTAAGAATATCGTATTCAGGGGAGCCTTCATAACGCCTCTCATTCTCGGTCTATGGGTATCCCAACAGCTACATATGCTGTTCTAAGAAACAAACAAACGACGGTGCCAGTCGAAATCAGATACCGGTTTGCCCAAACTGGCATTCGCTCGGTAATTCGTGTATTATGTTGTCAGGCAGGTAATGAGCAATGACCTGCACCAGACCGGGTCCAGGTATTTAAGTGTATGTCGAAAGTGACGAACGGTTCTTCTTCTTCGTCGCCTTGGCCTTAGCAGCAGCGGCTGCTTTCTTGGATGCCTCACTTTCTTGGTTTAATTGGGAGAAGTCTTTCCACTTTCTCCAGCCGTCAAAATCGATCAACGCCTGCATGCAGCCCCACTCCATAACTTTCCGCTCAAGCCACACAAAGTTGACAGGCTAATCTGTTGTCAGTCTATTGCCCATCGTGTATTGGTCGGTACCTGTTTGGGGAGATGAAGTACTTACCTTTGTCAAGAAATCATTGCAACCAGCGGCCAACGCCTGATGCCTGTCACTCTGGAGCGAGCTCGCTGTCAGGGCCACGATAATGACTGGGCTCTTGAACAGCTCTTTATTTTGCAGTCGGTCTTGCTCCTTGAGGTCGCCATCGGATTCTTCCGGCAGGCCGTCCGAAGATGAGAACACGCCGATATTGTTGGCGCGCTCAAGTCGTCTGATCTCACGTGTTGCGTCCAAGCCATCCATAACCGGGAGCTGAATATCCATCAAAACCAGATGGAAGCCGCCCGTTCTCCATTTATCTACCGCTTCCTGGCCGTGCATTGCCGTCTGCCACCGAACCTTGAGCCGCTTGACAAAGGCCTCCAACAGCTTCAGGTTGATGGGGTTATCCTCTACGATAAGGACATTAATGGGTGGAACACCGACATTGATGGCGGGTTGTGCGGAGGGGTATTCGGCTGTTCTCCTAGACTTCTTACGGTTTGCGTTCGGGCGAGGGGAGGAGATTCGGGGAGGGGGAGTCGAGGAGCGCGCATGCGAGATGATAGGTCCTGGGGAGGAGGTTATAGGGTTTGTTGGCGGTGGCAAGCCCTTTTGATACTCCGAGGAATTCGAATGGGCCCGCGAATGAGAAGGTCGTGAGGTGTAGTGCTGCGTACCGTGGCCGTAGTTGGTATTGTCGACGGAGTTTGAGGCGCCTTGGGGGTGGGCCGCTACATATGACGGCGAGGATGTCTGTGTTCTTGTGATCCTGGGTCGATTGGTGCGTTCTCTGACGACTCGCGGCCGCGTGCCACCAGGCGACGGGATCGGAGGGATGTGACCGGTGCCAATAACGGCGATTGAGTGAGGGACTGTTCCATTAGTTGGTGGCTGGACGGTGACGGTATGATGGGGTGAAGGTATGCCACCAACAGGTGGGAAATAGCCCTCGGCAGCCTCTGATGGCCGGCCTTCGTCATTGATGTAATATCCAGCTTGGATTCGCGGGGACGGTCTCGGCGTTCGGCGAGCAGGAATGTCGATGATGAGAGCCTCGTCTACACGCTGACCATCAGGGAAGCAGGTGTCCAAGGTGCGGCAGATGGGCTCTTCTGGGCCGAGAATACGCTCACGCTGTGGTTGCTCGCGGGGGCAGATTCGGAGTGTTAAGTCGGGGGCGTCGAAGCTTCGGCCAAGCGAATTGCCATACTTGTGCAAAATCGCTCCGCGGACGTCGTCGACCAGGTCGTCCTCGTTAACGATGACCAGAGTGGGCGAAGCGTTCGGTCGCTTGACCCAGATCTTGCGCTGCGCCATCTTGGCAACTATGTCGAGGGGGGGCAGACCGCTGCCGTTGTCTTCGGTATCATATGCACCCAGAAGAGAATGGATCAAATTCGACTGACGATTGCTCAGCAGGCTCTGGCGCCGTATAGGTAGCTGGGTCCGGATGTTGGGGGAGGCAGGTGTGTCGACGTTGGGTGGTTCAGCTGCCAGAAGGGATTTATTATTATCGTGGAGATTCAGAGACAACGTGTCGGGTGTCTTGTCTCGGCGGCGGGCAACTCTTCCGCTGTCATTGGCGGGCGAGGCAGAGGAGCTGGCCCAGGTGTCGCAAGCGCCGTCGGCGACGGAATGCTGGACAGGAGAATGGCTGGCCGAGCGTTCTGGCGGTGAACGGGGTGACGGAGGGCTTGGTGCCTCGTCAATGCTGTGTAGCTGGGTGGGCAGCGGCGATAGTTGGGATGGCAGAGATGGGTGTTGATTGTTGGGTGGTTCTAGCGGAGGGGAAGAATGTTCGCCAGCAGCCTCAGCTTCAGGCTGTGGCTGCTGCTGGCGCTGCTGCGGAATGTGGGCGGACCTGGTAGGACTAGCACTCCTGCTCTTGCTGTGGCTGCTGGCTGCATCTCCAGCAGTGGCTGAATCCCCCAGCTGATCGGCGGCTTTAGCCTGCTCAGCGCCATCGGTGCCCTGCAGCTTAGCAGCAATTAGGCTCGGCTGCTCTGCCGAGAGGAGCTCAGCATCGTGATCGTCTTGCTTCCGTTCACCCTCTGGGTCCTGCTGTTTGTCAGATGCCGACTCCGGCGGCATGCTGCAAGATGCATCTGGAGACGGGTCGCGCATTTGTTGTGACCGACGTTTGTTGATCCTTGAACCGGGGCGCCCAGCGGCGCTGTGCAGGGTGGAACTGGCTGGCGACAACTGTCCGGGGCGCGTCTCGTTTTGGTCGTCGTGGAGCGACGAGGCGGCACTCTTTGAAGAAACAAACGAGAAGGATGAAGCAAACGAGTGTCGTCTCATGGACAGCTTCCTCCGAACCCGAGCGACCAGATCAGGTGCCATGGCCTGCTGATGTCGTTGGGACGGTTGGTTGTGTGATGGGGTCAGCAGCCGGTGGTATCAATATTGGCGGCCAAGATATCAGGCCTACTCGATCCAATTAATTAATCATGTCACAACAGGGCATGGAATGGGACGAGGCCATGACAGACCAATCCGCCCCCTGGAGTGTAGTATAGTGAATAGCGACAGCCAGGCTTTGTCGGGAAGAAAACACAGGCCTTGTTTTCGCACATGTGAGGAAGGCCGGGATAGATAAGGCATCGGGCATGCAGTTATAGGAGATGGAGGGTAAACTCGGGTACTTGACTCACAAAGGCCAGGCGTTGGTGGTTTGGTGACAAGGGGCCAACCTTGCTTGCGCTCTGTCCGTTCCACACGCCTGTTTCTCCACGCTCATTCCCACCCAGCATGATCGCGATGGGTAGACATGGGTGCGATGGTAGGTAAAAATAAGTGGTTACATGAGTGCCTGAGCACGGGGCAGTTCCTACGGATGCATGAAGACAGTTATTTCGCAGCAGAACACATGAGCCTTGCATCCCAGAGAGGCTAAAGCATGCACAGACCTGGAAGCTTTGGGTAGCAACATCGATCAAATTGAAATTAGGAGGTAGTGCCTTCCATGGCATGGACTAAGGTAGCGGTTGGCGGTGGTTAGATCCAATAGCGGCGGATGGAATGGAAGCAGGAGCGTGGAAGCGAGGGTGAGGCACTGGGGCCTGGCTTCCAATGCCTGATCCCCCCTAACTGTCCGTGTCAGTCCAAGTCCAGTGTTACCTCAGTCCCCCGTCGGCTGTCACGACACGACTCACGGCACGACTCACACAACGGCCATCGATTCATGCAATCGTTTGTTCCTAGCCGCATCTGCCTCACACTCCGCACGATTCCTACCCGCCTTGTCCGCTAAGCGCGCCTTAAGGGTGGGCACTGAATCGCTTCCTGGCATTCTTGGGCACCACGATTCTCTAGGTCCGAGCGTGGGCTGGGCCATCCATGCACTGAGCGCGCCGGCAGCAACAATTGGCCCAGCCAAGATTGATTTCTCGGCAGAATATCCACGATGTAACCCTCGCCCAATGCTAGCCGTCGGCAATTGCAACCTCCAGGAGGGTCAGCAGCTTGCCACTGTTCCACATAAGGAATCGTCCAGTACAGAAGGTAACAGGGAGGTAATTGCGCAAATGGCTCCTATCTAATTCGGGTATCATTAACTGGCTTAGCAGATAGAGGAGTATCGTGCGAGTCTACCCGATTATTATTATTGGCAGACATTTTATACAACACCCTAGCACCATGTATTCAACTCAAGCGACTGGGATAGTAAAATGGCACACCAGAACTCCATTCGGGCAAGCTAAAGTCTTCGTGCTGTCATTAATACTACTAAATACAACAATAATATATATTTTAGAACATTTAGTATAGGTATATTATGTTTATCACTAGATTGATTGTTTTGATGTTGTGTCCAAATTCAAAGCTGGATAGAGGCTTAGTACGCTATGTTTTATTTCAGCCACTTATCACTTGCCTACCGGCTGGACCGTCTAAGGCTTTATAAGTCTTCATATAATTAATGTTCGAAATTATTGTCACTTGATCGATTGAAGATACACAGGAGAAAAATTCAATATAAGAGAATGACTTGAGATAACACCCAAATAAAACTTGCATGTATATTCTACCATTCTGTTAACGAAAAGTGTGCAAAGAGAAAGGACACCATATATACAACTTGTTTCTTCCACGATCCCCATCTTGATCTCTCCTGCGATTAACTGTCCTTGACTGATGTTTCCTGCTGGATTGCCGAGTTTTTAACCTGTTCTTGTGTCGGTGATACCGCCACAATCTCAGTTCCATATTCTTGGCGGACACCACCAACATAGACTGATGGGGTTAGAGCATCGTGGAAAAAAGGGCGTGGCCCTTTATCTTTTCGGAGATAGTCTTCCAACAGCTGCCCAACTATCCGCTGCGGTCTACTATCCTTTCGGGCGACACAATGTTGCCCCGTGACATATAAGTAGTAGACGGGTTCCCGAGTACTGTTAGATATGCCGAGCCGAGTTGCTTCGTCGCACTCCTCTAGGAAAATATCAAAACAGAAATAGACGGTTGTTTTAGCATCCAACAGCTCGATCATGACTATCTTCGTGTCGAACTTGGCATCCTCCCGTCCCATCTGCTTGAGAAGAGCCCTGCTTATCGTGACAGCCCTGTTAGATGCAGCTTGGATGACGGGCGCGGAAAGGCGAGATTCGAGCTCAGCCTTTCTTCTGACAACAAATCGGACTGTTGATCTGGAGTCAAGAGCGGCGCATATTTCGTCGGGGAATTCATAGGTGCGGGCTGAACGGGTCGCCATAGCGCTCAGTGTGTGTTACGAATTTTTGGTTTTCGCCGTAAACAAGGGTATATCCCAAGATCAGGCAACACGCTGAGTGTGTATATGTGACTAATGGTGCAGGCGGCGGACGATCCTGTTAGCTTGGACAAGAAGATAGATGCGTGAAGCTGCGGGCCCAAGCGCAACCTGTTGGAAATTTGAGCATCACCAACTTATATGATTCGATAGAATAGAAAAGCAACCCTACTTATGATAGGATTCCATAAATCATGAGGTTCAGATAGATTTAGGGTAAAAAATCATGGGTACATTTTGAATTTTGATGCCCCTCCTAACGACAAGGGCACTCTTCCAAACAATCGATTCACACGGGCGTGAATCAAAACTAGAACCCACCCGATCCTCTGTTTACTCCAGGATCCGCGGCCTTTGGCTCCAATCCTTGCCGATCAACGGGGCTCCTATCCCCGGTTCACGCCTATGAGGCTCAGAAATTCATTTCTCGTCTTTTCCTTGCGCTCAAAGCAGCCCAGGACACAGCTCGTCACAGTCGTGCTGCTGGCTTTCTGCACGCCTCGCATCACCATGCACAAATGACTGGACTCCATGACCACCGCCACACCTTGGGGCTGCAGGACCTCAAAGATGGCATTGGCAACCTCCTTGGTCAGCCGCTCCTGGATTTGGAGTCGCCGGGAAAACATGTCGGCAATCCGGGGTAGCTTGGATATCCCGATCACGGCGTTCTTGGGGATGTAGCCGATGTGCATCTTGCCCGTAAAAGGCACCAGGTGGTGCTCGCAGACGGAGAAGACCTCAATGTCCTTGACGATGACCATCTCGTTGTGGCCTTCCTCGAATATGGCCGAGTTGACGATATCCATCACGTTCTGCTGGTAGCCCACTGTAAAGTCCAAGAGGGCATTCGCATACCGATGAGGGGTGGCGAGGAGCCCTTCCCGGTCGGGATTCTCTCCAACGCATTCTAGCAGTGTCCGCACAGCTCCCTTCATGCGCTCCAGTCGATCAGCTTTCTCCTCAGTGCTCTCCTCCAATCGTGCACGCGTGCCCACACTGGGTCGGCTCAGCCCGTCAAAATCAATCACAGGGCTCGTCGCCCGGCTGTCCCGGTCGTCCTGCTTTTTGCGGTGGCGCTTTGGGCGCTTGCCTTCAGGCTCATCGAGCTTGTCACGGCCAGGCTTGGTCAGACTTGATCTCCTCGCAGCATGAGAGCTGCTGCTTGGGCCATTGAGAAGAGCCTCTCGGGTACTCGATGCCAAGTCGTCACCATCTGAATGCCTCCGCTTCTTGTTGGCAGATGATCGTGACTTGGACTGTATACCTTCAGCTTCTACCTTTGCCATTTCGGACGGAATGATATCTCTGGTGCGGATAAAATAAAGTGGAAGATAAATTGAAGCAGAGGATATACTACATCAAGGAAGAGAAATGGGGGAGAAAAGTCAAAAGCGGCGGGATGAAAACCTTGATTTGTGGTGAGGTACCAATTATGGCTGCGACCTTCGCCCTGGAGCACACTGGGCGAAGGGAGCGGTGGGGATTTCAGCACAGGAGGGCTCACCAACATAAACCTCACCGGTTATAGACTTACGGCTATCATTGGCTTCCGCTTTCGAACCCCTCTTTATTCTCTGTGTGCCTATGTGTAAGGGTGTGGCTTCTCGCTCAAAGAAATCGATATCTTGGTTTGCAATATCATACCGAGGCCATGTCTAGCATCAAGGCCATACATAGCTGTTAAGGGTGTCGTGGCATCAGCCATTGCAATCCTCGACAGAACAAACAAGTATACAACACGGCATCGGATACGGCAGGCCTTCCCGGAGCCTTCCGCGAGGTTGCAGGGGGTCTGCTAATTATCAGGAGCATTCTCTCCTCTGTGGAACAGCAAATATGTGACGGCAACGTGGATGAGACTTCATGCATGGGGATTAGCCGTCCATCCGTAACTATGAGGGGGCTTAGTCCTACCTCTGGCTCTAATAAGTCGATCTCCCGTTCTACTCAACACAAGCTGCCAGATAAGAATCTTCCTAGCAAGTTATACAAATTCTCAATTAGTTCTTCATTCTATCATGCTGCACAATTTTACCCTAGTTTTATAATGAGTCTAAACGGGTGGCGATCTCGAGAGGAACATACATAACAAAATGCATCTTAATTGTAAACTGTGTATTTTATCATGTATCAAGTTCTAGTACTACACTATGTTTACGTTTGACTGTCTCGTTCAATGTAATTCTCCTGTCACTCTCGTATTCTCTAGCAGGCCGCAGCTCTCTCACAAAGTCAAAGCTCTAATTTCACCGTCTCATGCAAGGATTCTGTTCCCTCTGATACTTCAATTCCCGCGATCGAATTTTCACTCAATGTCGGATTCTTTTGGTTCTTTTTGGCATTGGTTGTCGTGAGATATCATCCAGTATAACAAAAACGGCATATTGGGTTTTGTATGTTGAAAAAGAAAAGTTGCAAAAGTCATGAAACTCGGAACTCAGATCCGGAAAGGAGTGCTTGTTTTTCTCTTAAAGGACCGAGGTATTGAAAAGATATCGTAGTGAGGAGAAACGCCATCATTGTCTCTGTGATGGAATTCTGGGCCTCACTTCTTGTTTTTCAACACAGCTTCTTCAGCCGGGGTGGGAGGAGGGCTTGGAACCTTGACTGTTTCGTTTCCGCTCATTTTTGCAAAGTAATAAGTAGTAGTAAGCCTTGTAGAAAAGATGATTTCAGTGAGAGTCTTCTCAGGAAGTAGATTGGGGCTTGTGGAGGCTATCCGAGGGTGACTTGATAATGGAGCAATCAAAATACAGGTGGAAAGAGAGACATTGGCTTCAATTTATAGAAATTCCAAGCATCCTGAAATGCTTTATATACGCCATTTGGTACCAGCTTTCGGTAATGATCCAGATGTGATGATGATTGTGGCAGCGTTGGCGATAGGCTTCCAGGCGACTTGATTCGTGAACCAATATGACAAGGCTTACGCCTCACTCGCTCCATAAGAGTCGCCTTGGAGGAAATCATGCCCACTGATTACCCAAAAAAGGAAATCCCATCAGATAGAATGTTCTTTTGGAAGCCAAGGGTCATACAAATCATCGCCTCTCGGTACTCTTTTGAGTCTCGGTCCTGCTGACATGAGCTTGTCAGCATGAGACGGACAATCAAGCTCAATTATTGGGCCGAATGGGAAATATTGGACCAATCAAAAATCCCTTCTAGTACGTCTTGTGTTACCCTAAGCTCCGGGATTTCCGCTTTTCACCGAGGTTCTTGCTTACCCTCACCTATCTACAATGTCACTCGATTACTATTCGCTATGCAAGACCTACACAGCCCAAGGCAGAATATGTAGAGGAGGTATCCACGTCATCCTTGCGACTAGGATGACGAGTTTTCGTCTCGTGACAAAAAGAAGTGGCAAGTCGGAATGATAGAGGCGGCATTATGTTTTGAGCTCCGAAGCAGCCAAATGGGTGAGATATCCCGGTCAGATAATCCATAAATTCCACATTCTTCCATATTTCCTACAATCAGAGCTCCTTAAGATTCCATCACTTAAAGAATGAGTTTTATGAGACCGACGGTTGTTCTGACGGCAGATAGTTATGAGGTCTGGTAGTTCCACCAGCGATTAGCTCGAATACAACATCTTCTCTCTTCTTAGATTTTCTATAACCATCTAAAAGGTTCCCTAGCATTTGAGTATCTTTTTCTTCTCTTTTTCTAAAATAAAATTTGCTAGATAAAATTGAGGCAAAGCAGAAGAGGAAGAAGTGAATTCTAACCATTCCAGCTTCATCCTAATAGATCGAGAATACGCCAAGAACAAGGCAATACTCCGGCAAGATTCTCCCTGAATCACGTCCGTAGTTCAATATTCAAGCATTGGAGAGGCAAATACCAGACCATTTCCCTCTATCATACAAGACCCTGCCAACGATGTTATGTTTACATCACAAACACCCCATCAATTTGCAATATGCGTGTTGGAATTCCGTATCCTACCAAATCGCCGCAGAGCCGGTACTTCGGCTCCGGCGTTAAAGCATTCTCCTTCGCTGTTACTCCGTTTCTACTTTCATTAGATGATCAATCCATTCACGAATTAATCAATGGCTGGAAGCTATCTATAGGCTCAGCCCTAGCCTCCCGTCGATCAGCCAAGCGTGGCTCTCCCCTGTCCGGGTTCCACCATATCCGCGGACGTCCGACTGCCGATCTCCGTGTCCGCCGTGATGGTAAATCTATCCTGCATAAATACCAATCCATCGTTCTGCTCATTTCCGAAATGGAACATTGTCATCATTCACATATCCAACTCTTTTCAAATAAACTCTGGTTATCTATTTTCTCCATTTTTCATCGTTCTCCATTCCATCAACATGAGCTGCAACAAACAAGCCCCCCTTCCCGAGTTTACCCCAAGTGACATTCCGGACTTGACCGGATATGTTGCCATCGTCACTGGTGGTGAGTTCCATTTGGTCATCGATCACCCTTCAGACTGCTTTCAGATGTATTCTCATGCCGTCTATCTTATTTTTAGGAAACTCCGGCATTGGGTTTGAAACGACGAAACAGCTTGCCATGCGCAATGCCCGCGTATACATCGCCAGCCGATCCCAGCAGCGGGTAGACGAAGCCATTTCTCAGATGAACACAGCTGCCGGACGGGCGCTCGACCTTCACTTCCTTCAAATGGACCTGCAGGATCTGCAGTCTGTAAAACTCGCTGCCACTCTGTTCGCACACCAGGAGTCACACCTGGATATTCTGATCAACAACGCTGGTGTATGTCCGAATCGAGGAGCGGTCCAATATTTCAGATTTGAGATCGATACTGACCGCCCACATAGGTCATGACCGTCCCTTTCAAGTTGACCAAAGACGGCTACGAGACGCAAATACAGGTCAACTTCCTCGCTCTATTTGTCTTCACCACGACACTCCTCCCACTGCTGCTGTCCACCGCGTCTCAATATAGCACTCCCAACAGAGTACGTGTTATCAATGTGTGCAGTGACCTCGCGTTCATGGGCCCGAAAACGATTCAATTCGACGATTTGAACATGACGAATACCAAGGGAATGATGGAGCTCATGTAGGTGCCTTCCGGCTTAATCTATAGGCATCCAGGGACTAAAGGCTTTAATATCATAGGCAGAGATATGGACACTCAAAACAGGCAGCAATCCGACATGCCAAGGAACTGAATGACCGTTATAGCCATCAAGGTGAGAACAAGGATACTCTGGTTGCTAGTAGACCGTTCTCACTGACAGTCCAAACAGGTGTGACCGCCTACTCCTGCCACCCCGGAATTGTCAAGTCGAATCTCCAAAGCCACGATCCCACCATTGTGGGAAAGACAATGCGAACCGTTATGAAATACACAGCCAGCATGACGCCGCTGGAAGGCGCCATCAACTCGCTGTTCTTGGCCACGAGTCCCCTGGCCCCCGAGCGGGGACAGGGCAAGTTCTTTATTCCGGTTACGAAGGTGAACCCAAAGGCTGAGGATTGGCTCAATGACCGGGAGACAAACGCTCGATTGTGGGAGTATTGTTCAGGAATCTTGGCACAGATCCCGTAGGCGAGCTTCGAAGAATGGCTGGTGGCTACCTGTCGTATAGATATAATAGATATAATACTATTGCTCTCGCGGGGCGGGGTGTCTTTCTTTTTTTTGTCTTGCTTTCCTCTATGCAGGATCATGTCACTCATACAGCATTGTAACCTAGGACTAGAACTACGGAAGGTGTTAGGTATCATTTTGCATTTTACATATTAAATGGAATAACTACTCGAATTTCACATCTATATTTATTGATATTCTTCATAAATCTATCTAAATAATTCAAGTTGATCATGGCTTAGAATGAGTCTGTAGTGCTGCGAGATCCTTGCACAAACGCCTCCCATTGATCCTAGAAAGGCATCCATGTTAGTAAGGGTTCTCGCAAGGACGTAGATTAGAATTTACCCAATCGATAATCTCCGAGGTATTGAAAAAGGTCCCAACCCCTTCGAGGGACGAGCTAAATGCCGGGTGGGATGTTTGAATAGCTTCAGATGACAGGTATGGTTCATCAAAGGACATGGATCCCAAAATAGATTCCGCTACAATTTGACTACAGTTAGCCACACGATACCACAACACAGATCCATTCCACACTACCTTCACTAGGATAAAGAGGCAAACTGCCGCTGTTGGCATACTGAGCCCTCGGCTCGGACCCCGAGACCGACTCCTCCTGGGGCTTCTGGGATTGCGTGAAGTTCTTCACCATGACAGCAAGAGCACCTGACGCTTTTCTAGCATCGCTGGAGTGGACCTTGAGCGTGTCCAGGATAACCTGGGAGCGTCGGAGTGAGCCGACCAGCTCTTCTCTGCTGAACTTGACGGGACTCTGGCCGCCTCCGGCTCCTGACTTGGCACGTGCGCGGAAACTGAGCTCGAGGCAAACAACCATGGCGGAGAGTAGGAAGTCGTGGAGTTCCAGTGTGGATAGGTACCATTTGTGTTGGCATAGGAGGCCGCCGTCTTGGGTCTCAGCCAAGATCTGGCCGTAGTATTTCAGGATCGACATTGCAGCCTCGACGCACGAAACCCTGGAATAGTTGTATTTGGGATCGGAGTAGGCTTGCGTCATGTAATATCGATGCAGAATACAACGGGCCTTTAAGCTCAAAATTTCCAGGCTATATCGATGGATCAGGAGCCAGGGCGGGACGGAGACAGAGTCCTCGAAGCTTGTTAGTTTAAGACGAGGCGAGATGGACTGCATTGTGGTGTTGAGACGTTGGTCCAGCTCCATGATTTGATTGTAAGAATCTACTCGTCCAAGGCCAGCATGGTTGAAAATGGTCCGGAAGACGTTTGATATACGAGTCTTGGTGATGGTGTACAGCACAGGGGTGAGCTCGGTCTCGGGCCGCGAAGGTGGGACCCGAGCAAAGTCAGGTCCGAAATCCTCGTCGAGCAGATTCCGCGGCTGTTGTGTGTCACATTGCGCCTGATTGATCATGGGAGGGAGACCGATCTGGCACGATGTGAGCGCGTCAAGTTGCAACGTAAGAGCCCACACGCGACGTCTCATCTCGCCTTGGAAAGCTGATAGTTGGGGATAGTGCGAAGGGTCCCGATGGTATCCCATGCGTAGGGCTAGACGTATAGCAACACCCATCAGGACCCAAACTCCGACACTGGCATCACGTCTCCTCACGAACTCGATTTGGGTGTTCATTGCAAGAGCCTCCATAGTGTAGGGTCCTGGTGAACAAGAGTAGTTGGACAGCATGAGGCATTCTGTAGAGCGGCGTTGGAATCCTTCGATGGCAATCAAAGTATTTCCCAGGTCTCCTGGGAGGTCTTCTTGAGATCTTAAAAATAGAAAGGATCCCATTGCCAATACCCCATAGAGGACGGCCAGCCAGGCAGGTAAAACCTGCTCCCGGTCATTCCAAAAGCGGTTATACTAATCATGTCAGCGACCAATGCAATCATCAACGAGTGGTTCTGGCCCAGCCTACCTCTTTCTCGAAAGTCGGCGCATGAAGAATGACTGGAGTAAGCGGCCAAGTTAGACAATTCTCCGAGTTATAACAGGGGATAACAAGTTCATACCAAGTGACATGACATTGGAGGTAAAGTAACGGGATACCAGCCTATTGGTAACCTCGCGGGGCGGGACGCCTGATAGAATGGCTTTCAGCTCGGGCGGTCTTTGAAGGCCATCCAATAGCATAGGTCCAGAGCCATATGAAATTTCAGCATTGTCAGTGTGTTCCACCAAATTGGTTTGCTCAAGACCTTCACGGAGTTCTGCCACCTAGAGAGAGGAAGGAGAAAAGATCCAAAGATTAGCTCAAGTCCAGGGAAATTGAATCAGACGCCCCCCTTACCTCATTGCAGAGAGCTGCCCAGTGGGTGCTGGACACATAGGCTACCTGGCTGTCACTTGACATCATGCGGCCAGGCTTCGCCTCTGAAAGGTTCGACGGGTCCGATTGGAGGCTCGAGTCATCCTCAGGAGAAGCGCCTTTCTCGCGGTCGTTCTGCTCGCGAGAGGAGGGAGCAGCGCTACCATTGCTTCCCCGGTGCGACCCTTGAGGCGCCATTGTGTTGAGAAGCTCCTCCAGGCGACGGAGGCGGTTCTCCAGGTTGGCATTTCCATCACGCCTCTGTGCCGCAACAGGGCGGTTTCGGGAGGCGGATGAGTAGACACAGTCGGTACTCCGCGCCACACAGTTACCGCATGGCTGGTTCCGATCGCATTTCAGTCTGCAGATTGCGCCGGTCAGCATTAGAATGTCAATTCAATGTGTGGCTCAACTGGCAGACAGAAGTCTCACTTTCGCTGGCGGCACGAAGCGCACGACAGCACAGGCCGGGCTCCCTCCATTGTCTACTTGGTAACAAACTCAAGAGTAAAGCGAGCAGAGCTGGTATCATGCTATCGCAGAGGAGATTCAGCGGTGGAGAAGCTTGTTTTTTAAGCTCCTTGTCAGGTCCCTGGTTGCTTTGATTAGGTTCCTCTCTATTACGACTGCAGGCCAAGCCACACTAACTGACGCTGACGGTCCTGCAAAATCGTCATTGCTGACACTGGACATATGACCCGAGCTGCAAGAGGATCTCCGATTCCTCAGTTTACAACATCACTCCAGGTGTTCGTCTCACTCAGCTGCAGGGGAATCAGAGCGCCGTTGTTACCGTAGCATGCCTAAATCCCAACGAGTCGACCGACCAGGAGCTCTCAGCCAATGGTCCAGTATCAAATGTCGGACAACTCAACAAACCACCGGGATGTCCTGAAGATTATCGTCGTGGGTGTTCAAGGAGGCCTCGTGGCGGAGATGAGATGCTGCTCCCTCATTAGGCCCCAAGCGAAATGAAGTGGAGGGATGCCTCAAGCGCCAAGCTCTTCAATTGGCATCATCATAATGATTCGGGATGCCTCATCGAAATATCCATTCTCATCAATTGCTCAGTGCCCAATACGGCAATACCAGAGATGCCTATGAGTGGTCTGGCAGGCAGGGTAAAACCGGTTAAAATGCCGTGGGCTGTGGCATGGATAAACGGCTGAAGTCTCCATCTTCTGTCTCCTCACCAGAGCACAAAGTGGGCTCTATCGCGATCACGGCCCGCCCGCCTTCACAATCATGAGAGGGGTGCGGATGAATGGCGGTTGCGGATAAAGATGGAGTTTATATAGTTCTCTTGAATGCCTCACG
Source organism: Clonostachys rosea (assembly GCA_026958235.1). Classification (NCBI taxonomy): domain Eukaryota; kingdom Fungi; phylum Ascomycota; class Sordariomycetes; order Hypocreales; family Bionectriaceae; genus Clonostachys; species Clonostachys rosea. Next base: position 3,512,410 of record CP110205.1, read on the forward strand.
CTCCTTGACGAGCTGGAGGTCAATCCTACCTTCCCTCAACCGGCCAGGCGATAATCCCATCATCAAATCATCACCATGCCTCCTCTCATCACCAGCACCTTCACGGCCGACCCCTCGGCCCACGTCTTCAACGGCCGTGTCTACATCTACCCATCCCACGACCGTGATACCGGCACCGAGAACAACGACAATGGGGACCAGTACGACATGGCCGACTACCACGTCTTCTCCGTCCCCTCCCTCCACCCCTCCCCCGGCCCCGTGACAGACCACGGCGTCGTCCTCCGCGCCGAGGACATCCCCTGGGTCTCCAAGCAGCTCTGGGCCCCCGACGCCGCCTCCAAGAACGGCAAGTACTACCTCTACTTCCCCGCCCGCGACAAGGACGGCGTCTTCCGCATCGGCGTCGCAGAGGGCGCCAGCCCCGAGGGGCCCTTCGCCCCGGATCCGGAGCCCATCAAGGGTTCCTACAGCATCGACCCGGCCGCCTTCGTCGACGACGACGGCCAGGCCTACCTCTACTTCGGCGGCATCTGGGGCGGTCAGCTCCAGTGCTACCAGGGAGCTCAGGCAGCCTCGTACGACGCCTCCTGGCAGAAGCGCGGCGAGCGTTCCGGCCCCAGCGAGGCAGCACAGGGTCCGCGCGTAGCGAAGCTCACGGACGACATGCACCAGTTCGACGGGGAGGTCAAGGAGATCACCATCCTCGCCCCGGAGACGGGCGAGCCCATCCCGGCCGACGACCACGCTCGCAGGTTCTTCGAGGCCGCGTGGCTGCACAAGCGCGGCGGCGAGTACTACTTCTCGTACTCGACCGGCGACACGCACTTCCTCTGCTTCGCGAGGGGCAAGAACCCCCTGGGCCCCTTCACCTACGGCGGCAGGATCCTGGAGCCCGTGCTGGGGTGGACGACGCACCACTCGATCGCGGAGGTGGAGGGGAGGACGTACCTCTTCTACCATGACTGCGAGCTGAGCAAGGGCGTGGATCATCTGCGTTCTGTCAAGGTCAAGGAGATTTTCTACGATGACAAGGGTGATATTATCACGACTACTTCTGATTGAGAAATGAAGAAAATGTATAAATGACACTGGGACTAGGTGGGGGGCTCGTCCTGGACAGTCTGATTCACAATGTTAATATATACTATGGAATATTTTGGACTTACATTATTTTCTATATACAAAACGAAATCTAGAGAGCTTGTAAAGACGTGAGTCGTATATATCTTCAAAGCGCGACGCCCAACCGAAGTTTCTGTAGAGCTTCTTCATACTTGGCAGGAGAGTGGTCCATCAACATGCTCGTCCCAAACCTCATCTCGCGGAACCTCGCCGGCACGTCTTTTATATACTTGAGGACAACCCGCTGAGCAGGTCGGCCAATGCGCTCCTCGTCCGACACCAGAAACGCATCCCGCCGCAGAACCCGCTGCGACTCGATGCAAAACACCTCGCCCGGCGGGATCAGCTTCTCGCAGTCCATGTTGGCCCGCATGGACTCGAGGGTGGGCAGCATCCAGGGCTCCTCGCCGATCGCGAGAGGCGGCGCCGTGGGGACGTGCAGCTTACCAGCGACGTTATACTGGAATGCGGCCCACATCCGCTGGCGAATCTCGGCCTTGACGTGATTCTCGTCCTTCTTGAACGAGAGGGCCAGAGCTTGGAAGTCGTGGAGCGTGCCCAGCGAGAGGTAGGGGACTATGTCGTTCCCATGCACCACGGTTGTGATCAGGCCGCGGCTGTTCTTGCTGAGCGCAACTGACATGGCACCGGGGGGGCCGTATGCGAAAACATGAATTGGCCGCCCGGGTGGTAGACTCGCCCCCTGGAGATTGGCACTCCGCTCTGGCCATCCTCCAGATTGCGCGCTGCTTTGTGTTTCTGAAGTTGTGACAAACCCGGGTCCATCTGGATTGGGCTCCGCCATCATGATCCCAAGGAGCGAGGTGACTGAACCACCCAGGGAGTGGCCACAGAGGACCAGTCCATAATCTGGGAACTCACGCAGAGCCTCTTGAAGTGTGACGAGAACCCGTCCATCCCCGCCGTATAGAATCCTTCGGGCCGAGGCATGGATTCCCTTGTGGACTTTGTAGCCACGCCCTCTCCATTCAAGACGATCGTACTCACAGGTCAAGTCGGCCAATACGTCCTCAAACCCCAGGGTTCCGCGGCAAGCAAGAACCACGGCCTTCGCATTGTGGTCGAGGGAGATGTAGTGTACTAACGGAACACCTGTATCCGTGAATCCACTCGAATCACTACCACCCCCGTGATCCACGAAAGAGGCCAGCAGGATGCTACCCATGTCAGACTCTGTGTGGTGAAGGAAATGACGGACATCATGGTGTGTTTCATCTCCCTTTGAAATGGCGGGAAGATCGTTTGAGATCCCGAGAAGCTTGAGAAACTGCGAGCCGTACGAGGCAGACGCAAACCGCATGTATCGGGATATGTTCTGCAGCAGAGGGGCGACTGGGAATGTGCCCTCGACAAATCCTGCTTGGCGAAGGCTACTGAGTGCATTGGAGGTACGGTAAGCGCTCTTTTGGTAGTACGAAGACAAAACCACCGACATTTGGGAATCATTCGTCCCCAAACTGTAAAGGCTGTGGCGATTCTTCTCGTGATGGCCCCGTTTTGGCGATGTATGAGAAGTTTGTCCAGGGTTCAAATAACCTGAAGCCGGCCGGCTGACAGTATCATGGGTCGATACTTCGGTACGAAAGAACGTTGGTGACGCCGCGCGCATCTCGCCGTTTGCGCGGATTGAAAATGCATCAGCTTGGGAGATGATTGAATTCCGCCGATGTTCCTGGATGGAGACGCAGCTTGCTCTCGAGGAGCTCCGGGGAATCGTCTCTGGGTCCGGATACAATTGGGATCGAGACGATGGGCGATGATCATCCGGCTTGGTCGGGCGTATGGATGCCGCTGGCTTCAGCTTTGCATTGAGCTTTCCGCTACCGCTTGGTATCCTCCACTGCGGTTTCAACTTGCTCGACGAGCCACCAGTTTCTGATCCTGAAGACTCTCTATTCCAAATGTTTGAGATACTCTGCCCGCTACCCTTGATGACATCTCTCAGACTACCCTTCTTATCTGATGATCTCGATTCTTGAGAAGAGCTTGTGCGCTTGGTGATTTGTGGTCGCCGCCCGGCTGAAGGCGATTCTTGTTTCGGCTTGACTGAGGAGCTTCGGGTTGAGGTTGTCTCTGGTGGTGCTCGAGGCCTCTTTTGATTTGCGGCATTCTCGGCAACCTTTTTCGATGGTGAAGGTGGGTTCGGTGATTTCTCAGAAAGAGTAGGATTGGGTCTGGATGTAGACATCCGGCGCGGTGGCCCCTCAACTTTCACACGAGCAGGCGGTGGCGATCCCACTTCACTACCAGGCTGGCAATCACCTTCAACAGGCTGGCAATCACCTTCAACAGGCTGGGAAGATTGAGACTGTCGTCGGGGGTGGGAGGTGGATTGTAGAGGGGTCGAATATTTGATAGAAGGAAGTTTTTTTTCCTCCTCACGCCCACCAAGCTTCGCCTTCGCTCCCTCGCCGTCCAATTCCTCTACTTGAGGAACGGGAAGCCCGTCTTCCTGTGTATGAAACTTGCTATCCTGAAGTTTTTCTCTCTTAATTTGGTACACAACTCTAAAGGAGGGCTCCGATTCTTGGTCCTGCGATGCCCATGAGAGACGACTGGAGGGCCGGAAACTAGTTGCTTCCACAATCTCAGCTCCCGGCGGCGTAGGAAGCATCACCGGATCCAGACCTTGGACATCAACTGTGATGGTCTGAACAGTGGATACCGAGTTGGAAACAGACACCATTGATCCCGGAGGGAGGGAAGAAGCTATCTGAAGTTTAAGCTGCTCCAACATCTCCTCATCGTCGTCCGTCTTGCCGGAGGGTGGCGACAGAGGGCCTGAAAAATCTCCAAGGATCCGGGAACGACGACGGACGTCCCCGTTTGGAACGACGCCTCGATCCGGGTGAACGCCCGACTGCCCAGAATACTGGACGTCAATCCGCTCGCCATCATCAAGAACAACAATATCCCATACAACTTCTTCAAGAGCCTGGCGGCGGCGCTCGTCTTCCTTTGATTTCCAGCACTGCCCTTGAAGGTACGCAAGGGCGCTCAGGGAGAGAATCAAATCAACAACACCGACCTTCTCCCCACTACTCCCCGTCACCGGATTGTTAAACTCGCGTCGGATCAGGGTGATGATGCTGGCAATGGCGCGCGATGGCTCGGTCGCACCGAATAACTGGTCCAATGACGAGAGCAGGAGCTGGGAGAGGTCACTGGCCGTAGAGAGTGTTGTGCTGGTGAGCTGGAAGCTGGCCGATGTCCAAAAAACGATCTGGCTTACAGCATGATGCAAGTTCTCCAGACCGCGCTCGAGCACCGTCTCGGCGTCTGCTGCGGCAAAGTCGGACTGCGGACCTACAAGCATTACATCCCGACCAGCTCGGGCAAGAACACCTTCGAGCAACCCTCTGGCTACCTCCAAACTCGACAAGGTTGTAAACCTCGCGGCATCAAGTCCGTATGTGCCGACAAAGGAGCCGACGCGGATGGCGAAACATGTCGAGCGCGTAGCAAAGCTGACCGCATTGGCAATAGGAGCGGGTAGGAGCGTCGGCCCCAGCTGGGGAGGCGCGCCAGTGGCCGGTGAAACGGCTGTTTGTCGATTCATAAATATCCTTTTAGGTTCTAATGGCTTTTGGTATATCCGGTGGCAAGATATCTGATGCTGACTTCATCTGTGCTAGTTGGTGTAGATAAATCAATACATAGGTAGATATTGTGGGCAGACATCACAGAGTCATCAAACAGTCCAGAGGCAACGCATAACGCCAACGCATACATTTCATTTCGCCAGGAACGACTAGAGTCAAGCAATCAGGTCGCGTCCCCCCCGTTCGGTTTTGTGGGAACGGAAACGCACATGGCAAGGTAAGTTTGGCATGATTAAGTGTTTGCATGTGATTGTCCCGGTGACGTTTGACTTGATAGAGCGCGGCATGGTGAGCCTAAATGAGACTAGGGTCAAACGAGCTACCCTACACCTTGACCATATGATGTTACCCTATAGCCGTAGGCCTGATGATGAATACCAGTTGGGCCGAATTTCCCCTGTTTTAGCGTAAGTATCACATGTATGTCTCGGTATGTTTCCTCTTGGTATCTGAGGCTGGGTTGGAGCTGGGCCATTGTTCAATTTGGATGCCTTGAATATTGCGCTCCTTGATAAGTATGGCATTGGAACCTCGTCCATCAACGATAAGATAGATGGGCCGTATAATGGCTCAACATTATTCAGGTCATATCTCAAATCAATCTGACCTCTTAGAGCCAAGAAGCTTGATAAAGCTTATCGAAACATCCCAGCCTCGCCCAAAGGACATGCCGACGCAATTGCCCAATGGCGACCTCACTGATGACATGACCCTCAAATACGAACGGAGAGTGGGGGATACAGACCTTGGCATCTCGGAACCTGGATGTCGTGTTTCCAAGAATAGACGATGAGGCGCAGCCGACCCCTGAATCTGCGTGCAGTTGAGATAGATCCAGGGGCCCGCTGTGGCTGGGCACGGCCACAAGCGCTGGAGGGGTGCTGAAATCAGTATCTGTCCCGCTTCAGCTAGACCTGGGTAGCTCTACCGATCTATTAATTATCCGCATTCAGACCGCTTTCTCAGGGCGTCAGAGCATCATCTCCTTGCCAAACGAACACCGTCACTCTCCCATTGACCTTTCTCTGTGCCCTCTCAGACTTTCCCCCGTCCAATTCGAACAACCACATCGCCATGGCTGACGCTTCGCTCTTCTCCGCCGACCTCATCTCTCCTGAGGTGGCAGCAGCTCTCCCCGAGGGCTACAAGCTGCGCGCCCTCGAGAAGAGGGACTACAATGACGGCTTCCTCGACTGCCTCCGCGTCCTCACCACCGTCGGCGACTTCTCGCAGGAGAAGTACGACGCCCAGTTCGACAAGCTCAAGGCCGGGGAGAGCTACTACATCGTCGTCATTGAGGACCCCTCTCGCGTCGCCGAGGGCAAGAAGCCCGTCGTCGCCACCGGCGCCCTCATCATCGAGCACAAGTTGTGAGTGGCCCGCCCCTAAACCTCCATAAGGCGGAGTATTAATAGATTAACACCCGTGCAGCATCCACAGCCTTGGCGCCGTCGGCCACATCGAGGACATCGCCGTCGCAAAGGACCAGCAGGGCAAGAAGCTCGGCCTCCGCCTGATCCACGCCCTCGACTTCATCGCCGAGAAGGTGGGCTGCTACAAGAGCATCCTCGACTGCAGCGAGGCCAACGAGGGCTTCTACGTCAAGTGCGGCTTCCGCAGGGCCGGCCTGCAGATGGCGCACTACTACGAGGGTGATAAGAGTAAATCTCAATGAGCCGGCCCCCCCTCCTTTCTTCTCAGACAACCAACCCCTCACCCCTCCTCTCTTGGGGCGGTAGATGTACAGGAGCGTCTTGATTGACGGATGGGTTCCTACTGCTCGCATTTAGAGAGGGTTAATTTTTTCTCTTTGTATTCGCGCCATGTTGGTGTATAGCGGCAAACTGACATGGGAGAGCGCAGGAAGTAAAATATAGAGCCGCCGGTACGGAGCCTGTTTGGATACACAGGCCACGCTTGGGCAGGACAATGAGCGAAATAGAATAGATGTTTGTTTTTCTGGATTTAAAATCGGAATAAAGTGATTCGGTACTCGCTTCGGTTTCCCTGATTTGTATGCCGGCGCGTAAGACATCGGGAACCTAATTCCCTTGCGGATTCCAAGGCGAGGGTCTCAGTTGTCATGCAATGGGCCAAGCTCGGAATTGACTTTCCGCCAACCCCATCCGGCGCGCTCTTTTAAAAGCACAAGAGCCAGCAATTTTCCCAAGCTGCTTGCAGCTTTGAAATTGCTGACGTTAGACCTGGCTCACCTGCTGAGGCTGAACATAAGCTTTGTCATCATCTCACGGTCACGGTCACGGTCACAGTCGCAATTATCCCAGCACGGGAAAAGAACAATAGGGTCGCTTTTTATTGGAAGCTCAAAACTCATTACAAGAAACAGAAAAGGTAGGATCTGCCCCCTCTACCGCCCCATCCAGCCACCGTCGACAACCAGCGTGTGGCCGCTCACGTAGCCACTTGCCCGGCTGGCGAGGTACACCGACGTGCCCTTGAAGTCGTCCGGGCTGCCCCACCTCCCCGCGGGGATCCTGGAGGAGATGCTGGCCAGGCGCTCGGGGTTCTTGAGCAGGGCCTCGTTCATGTCCGTCTCGATGTACCCCGGCGCGATGGCGTTGACGGTGATGCCGCGCGAGGTCCACTCGTTGGCGAAGGACTTGGTGACCTGGCCGACGGCGCCCTTGGAGGCGGCGTAGGCGGGGACCGTGAGGCCTCCCTGGAAGGTGAGGAGGGAGGCGAAGTTGATGATGGAGCCGACGCGGCCCGTCACGGGCGAGGGCTCGAGGGAGAGCATGTGGCGGCCGACGTCGCGGCACAGGGAGAAGACGGAGTTGAGGTTGACCTGGATGACCTCGTTGAAGTCGCTGTCGGGGAAGTCCTCGCAGGGGTGCCGGCGCTGGATGCCGGCGCAGTTGACGAGGATGCGCACCTGGTGGCCGTCGGCCAGGATCTTGGGGGTGAGGGCGGCGACCTGCTCGGGGGACGAGATGTCGGCTGTGTAGATCCAGGCCTTGCGGCCGAGCTTCTCAACGGCCTCCTTGGTGTCTGTAGCCTTAGTGTCGCGCTGTAATGTCCACCGTGTTAGTTGTTTTCTGAACCCCCCGTAGAATGAGAAGACAGTTCTCAAACTCTCACCTGAACCAGAATGATATCAGCACCAGCCTCAGCAAGGCCAATGGCAACCGCCTGGCCAATGCCGCGGGTACCACCCGTGACGACGGCAGTGTGGTCCTTGAGTGAGAAGAAGTCGGCCATTGTTGCAATTGGGATAGCTTCACTTGCGACGAGATTTGCAGAGGGGAGGGGGAGGAGATTTAGGAGGGAAAAGGAGGTGAAGTAATAGAGGAGGCGAATTGAGGGAGCTCTCGACGTGATTTACTCGTTGAAGAAGGCTTCACAAGGAGTAGTCCGACCAGTCTCCGAAAGTGGGACCGCACTTTTCGGAGGGCACCCCAGGCTGTACTGATTTGATCTATTCACCAAAGCAATCCACCTCACCCATTGAGCGCGACTGCATATAGCTACGGACGGCTAGCGAGGCCCTGTCGAGGCTCTTGCCTTAGTCTATCCGTCACGCGCAGCTGCAAATCTGCTCTCCAGGGCCCTGTAGCTGGCCTCGTCGCCGAAAAAATCCCCCGCCATGACGAGCTGCCCCTCACCACTGCCCCTCGCCGGGCGCACATACTGCATTTGGGCCGTCCTAGTTGGGGGAGAAATCGGCTGAGTCGCTAGCTTCCAGCGGGGTCGGCGACTGTGGGGGGGGCATTTGTAGACTCTGGCAGCGGGCAGCCAGTGAGCGGGTTACAGGCTGCCCACGCACTCCACCGCAGGTCGGAATTGGGACAATTGGGAAACTCCCACCGCCCCGACCACTTGGAAATCGTCGGCTCGCCTTGGTCAATTGGGCGCTAATAGGTCCTCGGGACCTTCAATGGCGTCTCTGCTTTTTCATGCTGGTGGCCCGGCGTCAGTTAGTGGCAGGGGGCACGCGCAGCTTTATCCGCTCCTGGTGGCCGGTTTCGGGAAAGTCGTTGCTTTCTCCGACGAGTGTGCTGCCTCCAACTTTCTCAAAAATCATCTGCAAGAAAGGAAACCGGAATTGAAAATCTCATTCGTGTCATTGGCGTTGCTGTAGAGAGGCATTCCGTCTTTTGTATTATTTCGTCCTTCGCCCAGGTCTGCCGCCGCCCGCTCTGATCACCGTCACGACTTACACACACATCCCACCTCATCTCACATCTCTGCCCATCATGTGTCCCACGCACGTTCAAGCTTCAGTACTCCACGGCGAGCGCGACATTCGCATTGTAAGCAAACCTCATGAATTGAACATCTCTAAGCTTGCCTGACACCTCTGCCCTCCTTGTGTAGCAAGACCGAGAGCTCGAAGCCCCCTCCAGCAACGAGGTCCAGGTCCGCGTCTCATCCACCGGCCTCTGCGGCTCCGACTTACACTACTACAACCACTACCGCAACGGCGACATCATCGTCCGTGAGCCTCTCACCCTGGGCCACGAGTCCAGCGGCACCGTCGTCGCTGTCGGCGATGGCGTCACTGACCTGGCCCCCGGCGACCGCGTCGCTCTCGAGGTCGGCCAGCCCTGCGAGGCCTGCGAGTACTGCCAGTCCGGACGCTACAACATCTGCCGCGGCATGAAGTTCAGGAGTTCAGCCAAGGCCTTCCCCCACGCCCAGGGCACCCTGCAAGAGAAGATCAACCACCCTGCCCGGTGGTGCTACAAGTACGTTGGCCGCGGCGGGAGAGAAATCCCACCCTTCAAGTGAAGCGCATATGAAAAAACAAGAGCAAGAAAGCTAACAGCCCCAAACCAGGCTGCCCGCCGAGGTCTCGAGCGATCTGGGAGCTCTGATCGAGCCTCTCTCCGTCGCCATGCACGCCTTCGACCGCGCGGCCCTGCCTCCCTCGCCCACCGTCCTCGTCTTCGGAGCCGGCGCCGTCGGTCTCCTGGCCGCCGCGGTCTCCAAGGCCAACAACGCCCAGACCGTCGTCATCGCGGACATCCTCAAGGACCGCGTCGACTTCGCCGTGGCCAACGGCTTCGCCGACGCCGGCGTCGTCGTCCCCATGGCCCGCCCCCAGACCATCGACGAGAAGCTCGCCTACGCCCGCGAGGTCTCCGAGACCATCAAGGCCACCAAAGTCAACGGCCAGGAGGTCGGCGAGGTCTCCGTCGTCTACGAGTGCACCGGCGTCGAGACCTGCGTGCAGACATCCATCTACGTAAGTCCCCCCGCCAAATAGGTTTCACACACGCGCAAACGAAGCTGACATCGGTCTTACTTCTGTAGTCCGCCAAGCCCGGAGGCAAGATCATGATCATCGGCATGGGCAACCCCATCCTCACCCTGCCCATGTCCGCCGCGGCGCTGCGCGAGGTCGACCTCGTCGGCGTCTTCCGCTACGCCAACACGTACCAGCGCGCCATCGAGATGCTCTCCAAGCCCCCCAAGGCCCTGCCCGACCTGACCAAGCTCATCACGCAGCGCTTCACCGGCCTGGACCACATCCAGGACGCCTTCAAGATGGCAGGGCAGATCAAGGACGCGGACGGGAATCTGGTCATCAAGGTGTTTATCGAGCTGCCCGAGTCGTCGTGAAATTGTTGTAGAAAAAAATTAGCATAGGAATGAGTTATGAAGTAAAAGAGAAACAGAGCATAAAAAAATAGAGATAACGTTGTTGAAAAAAAAGTCAAGGATCTTTGGCACTGTCAGCGTGGTATTCTTCCCGAAGCAGATTTAATTGCGCAAAATTGGTCCGACAAGGTGTGTGTATGATTCTACGCACCTCATCATCTTGAGGCAACATGGTGCGAGTGAGGGGCCGTGCGAGGGGTCAATTGAGACTGAGTGAGCGCATGCATGGATGACGTCGCAAGTTGGACCCCGGTCATCGCTTCATTGAACTGAGTGTTTTTCTGTTTTAAAATTAATTTGTTTGAATTTTTACTATTTATCTTGTAGCTTTTCAATTGTCCCATGCCATCTTTCTACCAGAGCTCTAAAAACATAGAAAATCCGCTTCCATCTATTGCTTGTCGGGGAATCCAAAGTTGATACCGAAAGGAGGGTAGACGAAGCGCTTCCACTCCTTCTTGGCGACAATGTCGCTGGAGTAGTCGTCCAGCGACTTGGTGTCCTCGGCGCTCAGGTTGACGATCTCGCGGTTGGCGGTGATGCGCGAAGGAGTGACGGACTTGGGGAGGACAGTGTGCCCGCGGGCGACTGGATGCTACAGTTAGTTCCTTATCGCTTTTAACTGAATGGCATGTAGATGAGCACTTACCCTGCCAGCTGATGAGGATGGTCTGCGGGGTGACCTTGTACTTCTCGGCGAGCTTGACTACAGGCTCGGCCTCGGCGACGGGGCTGCCCGTGCTGCCCAGAGGGCTGTAGGCCATGATGTGAATGCCCTTTGACTTGGCGAGCTCGGTGATGTCGCTCTGGGGGAGCCAGGGGTGGCTTTCGATCTGGTTGACGGCGGGGAGGATGGTGGCATTGTCGATGATCTTCTCCAGGTAGCTCTTGCTGTACTATTTTGCGGTTCTTTTAGTTTAAAGACCAGGATCGAGTGAGAATGGGGCAGACATACGTTGCAGACACCGATGGACCTGACCTTGCCGGTCTTGACGACAGCCTCCATCTGCCTCCAGGCCTCGAGGTGATCCCATCCGTGGATGACATCCCGAGAGCCATCAGGCTTCTTAGGGAACTTGTCGTCGTTCCCGTTGGGGTTCAGCAGCAGCGGCCAGTGGATGAGCAGGAGGTCGACGTAGTCGAGCCCGAGGGCCTTGAGACTCTTGTCCAGGCCCTCGGCGACGCGGGTGTTGTAGGTGGCCCAGATCTTGGTGACGACGAAGATGTCCTCGCGCTTGATGCCGGAGTCGAGGGCCTCCTTGATCCCCGCGCCGACGGCCTCCTCGTTGCCGTAGCAGTACGCGCCGTCGACGAGCTTGTAGCCGCTCTTGAGGGCGTGGGCGACGGCGGCCTTGACGGCGGTGGCCTCACCCTGCCAGGTACCTGAGTGAATTAAAAATATGAGCTCTCGACTGTCCATTTTGGTACCCGCGGGGTTCGTCATGGAGGGGTCTCGTTTGCTACCCCTCCATTGCAGAAGAGGCACTTACCAAGACCGACTGAGGGGATGTCGTATCCGCTGTTGAGCTTGAAGGAAGTAGCAGCCATTTTGAAATCGAATTCAATGTCACGGGATAGATAGAGACACAGCAAGGCTTTAGGCTAGAAGAAGGGAGAGAGAGCCTTTTAAATCACAGGAAAAAAGAAAGGAGGGCACCCCGCGCCCCCGTGTAAGTGCTCCCCTCTAGTATATAAATGGGAACCCGAAGCTACATAGTTCGCCCACAACGCGAAATAGCATGCGGAGAGGGACGAGGGCCCCACGGAGGCGGGAGCAAGCTGATTTGCCGAGCCCCAGTCGCCTCCTCATTATTCCGTCCAGGGCCAAAGGCGTCCGGGCCAGGTGTTGCGATGAAATTTGGTCCCCATGGTGGTGTTGCCATGGCGGGCGATGGAAAAATTGGCCCGACGACTCGGGCGGATTTAGACCGATGCGCGGATAAGGCCCCATTCTCGGAAAATGCGGGCAGCCGGCGAAGACTTCCACTCTGGGGGCTGGGGGATGGGCCGAGTCAGGGCGAATTAGCCTCGAGCTGCGACAAGTGTAACCTGGTGGGGCTCTGTGCTCTGCTGCCGTCCGTATTTCGTCATGTGTAACGATCCTAGTTTCACAGATCACGGGAAATCGAAGGGTTGAGATTGGCCGCTATGCATCACTAGGGCGATGGGAATTGTGTTTATGGGAGGTACCGGCGATGCGGAAGGCTGATATATCGTACACAGTGGAGCAGGTGTTCTGGGAGGCGCGAGTATCTTTAAAAAAAGAAAGCGGCAGTGTCCAAGACGAACAAGTCATTGGCTGCTCGATGAGAATAATATTAAAGTAGGTATGCCTTTTCTATGTTCCTGTCGTGGAAGTCACTTAGCTCATGAATGAGACACAGCTCTCTGCCTGATAGGTCAACGCAGAGAGCAAGAATACGAGTTCTCCAAACAGTCCAAGATGCCAACCCGGCTGTATAATATATGGCTTCAAAAAAAAACACCCAAAAATTCAAATCCGCGTACCGTCCCGCCAACCCGTGGTCCATGTAAACTCCCCGTCTAACCAGAGACAAGAACCCATAACCTGCGTTATTTGAGTCAGAACAATATTCTACGTATTGCTGCGCGCGCCAACAAGTTTTTGAACGGGCTGTACTCACAAAAAGAAAATCATCAACACGCCAAACATCTTGGCAATAAGCCATCGGTTGCTGGAGACACGAGACCAGTATTTCAGGAGCTCTCGCTGGGCGCCGTCCACGTTGTCCACCACATCTTCCGTGTTGGCATCGATTCTTTGAATCATCTCGCTTTGCTCTGAGACCATGGTCGCAAGCTGTCCGAAAATGCTACCAAGCTCGCTAATGGTCTTCTCGATCGCCTCAATGGCTTCACCACGTTGCTGGATATAGGAATTGGCAGGCTGAGCCTCCTCCATCATGAGCATCTGCTGATCGCCCACGGGGTTGAGAGACAGGGTGTCTTGGGCTGGGGCCGGAGAAGCTCGATTCGGCGTTCCATATAGCGGAGATCCTGGCTGGTGTGACATCGAGGGCATTGTGTGTTGCGATACGGAGGAGATGAAATTTTCTGTGCGCGACCGGGAAGCCTGGATGTTCTTTGTGCGCTCCTCCAGTACATCTTTGAAGTTGACAGATACGTCGGTCAACTTCCCCTGTAGTAGGTACACGACATTCTTGTTGTGCTCGCCTTCCTGATCGCCGCTGGGTCGCTGCTGCTTTGAGAGAGATTGCAAATCGCCGATCTGCTGGTTCAGCGATGACAAGTCTTGCTTTATAACAAAGGTGAGCTCGTTGATTTCCACTGGTCTGTCATCGAATAGTGTTCGGCGCTTCGCGACTAGTTCTGGTCAGTACCATCCGCCAAATGAATAACGTGCCTAGGTTCCTCAACGTACGCTGAGCCAGTTTCTCCAGCTTCCCCATTGTCGCGGAGATGCCTCGTCCTATCTCCGCCGCCTTCCTGGCGAAATCCGATCGTCGTGGTCGGCCATCTCCGTTTGCAGTGGCCTTTTGGGAGTCGGTGAGGAGGGACCTCTTTTGCGAGGTGGCCTTGTTTAGATTCTGGCGACGCTGGGCCTGTGCGAGGACTGATCGGAACTCGGATGTGCGGTCTTGAATGGATGCGACGGCCATTGTGGGCAACAAAGATCGCGTCCAGCGCGGGTCTATGCGTAAATTATAGAATGCGAAAGGAAAATGGAGAGGGAGCGTGTTTGCGACGACTCGAACTCGGGGTCGGCTGTGACGGGGAGATGAGTTTTACGTTGTCCGTTTTAGATTTCGCGACACCGAGGGGTCAGGGGCTAGTGGAGTCGGTAATGGCCTCAAGCGGTCGAAGTGGGTGAGAACAGAAGATATGAGAGTTTGTACTGTAATAATTAAGTTATGAAATTGACTGGTGGTTGCGCGAGGGGAGGCGGCGGTAGAGATGAAGGGAATGAGTGATGGCTTGATTGCCTGGTGAAGGCGTAGTCATGGGAGTCGTGGCGGGCGAGTGCTGAAGTCCGGCGGCTCAGCCAATGAGAGGTGGGGCAGCGTGGAAAGACGATCTGGCTTAGCGCCATTGGACAGCAACGATGACTAAGCGATGTCTTTTTCGCGAAGCCAAGCGCTGCAAGCAGCAAGTCTCAGCCACCCTGCACCGTACGCACTCAATTATGTACTAACGTCCAGTATGATCTGGGTAAACCATAACCACTTGTATGGTAGATCGACGTTGAATAGGTCGACGTTGAACAAAGGCGTTGTGCCACGTCGATCATCTACTGGCTTCGGCACCCTTCTTGAAGGATAGGCCCCCATGCGTTCCTCGACATGTACTAAATGCATGCGAGTGGTGTCTACTCGACGTCGACGACCAAACAAACAAATACTCCAAATCTAGGAATTCTCAAACGGTAGATTTCGGATGGCACTTCCGATATTCTTCAACCTCAAGAATGTGGGTTGGAAATGTCCCAGTTTGGGTCAATGCGACGAAGCGATAGGCTCTGGTGCCGAGGCATCTGTTCCCCGCCACAGGTTTCATGTACAGTCCAATCATGGTAATTGATATCGTGCTCTGATGCGAAGTAAGCGCCCAGCCATGAACAGGAGATATTATTGCCGCGATTCGCGAAACTATGCACTGGTGTAGAAGGGAGAGCAGGCAGGCCCTGAAGAGGAGGTATTCTGCACCTGCACCAACATGCAGGTTATAATAATAGACGGGATGCTATTTTAGCCCATCCTCCACAGGGCAAGGGAAAGGGGTGGAATGGAGGGAGCTGTTGGTAGCGCATACGTATGTAACTGTGGCTGGTACCGCCTCATGTCGAGCTCGCATGGTTTTCACCGGTGGCGCACGTGGATCAGGCTGCGTGGTTGGAGCGTGGTTGGAGCGTGGTTGGAGGCACCTTAGTTGACTTCTGTAGCCCTGGAAATTACAACCTCGTCATCAGTCCGCCAGAACCCCTCAGGCACCTTTTGTCGCCCAACTTGTCCTTGTATTTTGCTGTTTTCTTTTCTCCTTGCACTGCTCCATTACAGTATATTTATCCCATTCTGTCATCATACTTCCTCGGCAAGCGATATTTCTTCTGGTTTGACGCCCAATCATCCCATTCATTTACGGTTCAAGCATAGAACTGGCTGCATCCCGAGCTCAGTCAAGGCGCTCACGTCCGGAGATTGCGACTGCGACGCAGGGGAGAAATGTAAACTTGGAGTTCCGGTTTGGAAAATTTAGAAGTTATGGACAAATCTAGTGGCCAAGGCGGACGCTCTGGGCAGCCTAGGTATGTATGACGCCACTTCAGGCAACTCTCCAAGTCAATCGCGGGATCATTCGCTTCCCACCATTTTGCAATACGCACATGCCCTTTTGCGAGTGGACTAACGCCCGGCCTTTTAGTGCGTATAAGGTCAATGTCAACAGGACCAAGACGAGGAAATGGGTGGAAGCCAAGACGGTCAACTACGACGGCGACGACTGGGGAGCTTCCGACGACGATGAGCCCGAGTCGCCCGACGACGAGCCGCCTATGCCTCGCGGACCTCCTCCTCTGAGCAATAGCAGGTTGCCATCCGAAACTCGAATACCTGCCCTTAGGCGCCCGACTTTCCCTATCCCTTCTGCAAACCAACCTACGCAGGAGCCCATTTCCACGCCGACCCATCCCCCAGTCGACTCTCAACCCCCAGCGCCCTCCTTCCCGGTCTCATCTATCGCCGGCCCCCGGCCCCAAATCAGCAAGAGTCCGTCGAACGATTCGCGCCGGTCTCCAGACCAAAAGATCCAGAACAGCCCGCCTGCACCGGAGCCGCGGAAGCTGTCGTTTGAGCAGGGACCGGAGGACACTGGAGCGGACAAGGATGACTCTCCTAAGCTTCCCAGTGTCGCACGAATGTCGACATTCGGCTCAGACATGTTTTCAGGCACTTCCGGTAGCTTGAAGAAGCAGAACCCAGAGAATGGTGTACAAGGGGATAAGCCTGTTGGCCCCCCAGCTCCACGGATGGACGATGTTCCTGAAGCGCCCTCGAGTGTCGTTGCTCCAAACCCGCAACGGCCAGGATTATCTGGGGGTTGGGTGGCAGAAACACGGTCTATTGACAGTGGAAAGGTGTCGAACCCCTCGTCTATGAACAGCACTCCTAATATTACGTTCAATGCTCGCCCTCCTCCATTGGCGGTCCCCTCCAGCCCAAAGGCGCCTGAAGGGCCACCAAACGCTCCGTACCTCCCTCCCCCTCCATCATCGGCGGTGGATCTGCCGTCACTGCATGGCAGTACGGGTAGCGGGGATTCCTCCCCTATAAAGAAGAGCGATGCACTGAGTGACGAGATTATGCGATCGTTAACTCCCGGCGGGATACCTACGACGACCCCGAGCCCTCCGGCTGACATTGGACCACAGGAGGTTGCAGGAAAATCTGACGTTGAAGACTTTCTCAATAACCGTGGTGAATATTGGGGCGAGAGCTCTAAGCAGCCGGCTGCACCAACACACCCCCCTGTCACTGCTGGGTCTACATCCTTTGATAGACCTTCTCGCCAACAGTCCCCCCAGGTGGACTCAAAGCAACTGGAATCGGGCACAGGGCCAACTTCTCCTGATCATCTTCTACGCAACAGATTCTCTTGGGAAAAGGTTGAGCAGCCCGCACCTGGGCCGCCACCAGCTCCGGTGGACGGTCCAGATGCCAAGGCGACACCACCCAGTGCAGACTCAGCGCCGATCCCAGTAGAGAGCAAGGAGAGTATCAGCAATTCCCCGGATTTGCCAATATCTCCAACCATTATCATGGTTCCTGGGTCGGGCTCGCCTGATCTACTAGGCCCATCGGGGCCCCCGGATATTAATAATGGTCGAGGTTCGCCTGGCTCAGACCGTCACAATACTACGAATGCTCCTTTCCCTATCCCAACAGCACAATCTCTTGAAAAGGAAGTTCTCCCTCCATCTCCAACCACCAATGATGCTCACTCGGCGACATTCGAGGTTCCCAGGGAGAAGGATGTGATGTCCCTGAAGGAGATCATGAATACATCTCCAGGGGATCGGTTGAGCAAGTTCCAGACAACGAGGTTTGATATCGCCATGACAGACTCGGGCCTCAACGGTTGGATGGCGGCCCTGATGACAGTGCGTCCGGAACATGCCAACGCGACTTGTTTCATGGCCGGCGGCCCATCTCTGCACACGACTACAACACATGGTTCTACGGGACAAGGGACAATGGGTTCGTCACAGGAGTCTGGAGCAGGTGCCAAACTGGCACGAGTAAGGCTTGCAGGGTTTGGAGAACAGGCACAGGCTGCCGCTGAAAGTGCCTTTGGTCATGGAGGCAACCAAATTGGCCACAAGAGCAAGGAGTTCATGCAATCGGCGGGCAAGATGGGCAAAGGCCTGTTCAGCAAGGGCAGGAGTAAACTGCGTGGAACCGGTGACAAGAAGACGCACTGAGCGCCACCTTTTACGCACTCCGATTCCCTCTTTTGCTGCTTCTCTCTCCCTGTCGTTCTGATCTGTCTGTTGGTTAGTTGATGGTGATGGCCACAGACAGATTGATGTGGTGTATAAAGATCTGTGGTTGAGTACCTAATTTGATTGGTTGGTTGGCTGCCCCGAACTATTTTATGTTTTTGCGTTCATCTTGCCTCATCTGGGATGGTGTTTATGTCTGCTTATCTGGGTCCCCTTCTCTATTCCCTACTGCGTTTTTCGTCTGCTGGGCTTTTCTTTTCTTAGCATCACTAGGACCCGCCCCTCTTATTATGTACAACATCGTGAGATATAGCGAGAGAGAGGCGAGATGTGGGCTTATTAGAAGGACTGAAGGAGTGGGATGGAATCTTTCAAGCTTCGTGTTTATTAACTGGGATTGTGGGGCATGAACCTCATAATCTCAAATTTTCTTGGCTTACATTATGATGAGACACGCGGACGGGGACACATACATGAGGAATTTAATGCCACAATTTCCCTCCAGCCCGGACCCCTGCGCGTCGAGCCCGTGGAAGGCTTGTCGTCACCACTCAGATGCAGATGCGAGGGCCGCTCACACCACTGTGCGCTTGATTTTCCTGGTTACCCTTGCTTCGGCCTCATGCACGCACACGTACAGGACCATAATTACGACGTTGAGATGTACCCGGGATGCGGTAATGACTGCACAAACCCACCTGGGCCATCCATACATAGATACACCCCAGCCAATGGATCGACTGGGACCAAGGTTATGTGTGTATGTGTAATGATGAATAGGTACCATCCGATGTGATGATGCGCGCGGATTGCATGGCATCCCAGTGGACCACTCTTCTACAGAGTTTGCACTGGGATGGGATGGGACGGAATGGTACTATGTATGTGATGGAGATGGGACGGATGGGATAGGGATACGTAGGGGTAGCGACCGAGATTGAGATTGAGGCCGCGGAAGCGAGAGTGATAGCACCTGGTGATCGCCGAGGCCGTGGGGCGGCCTCCTTTCAGCTGGAGGCTGGAGACGTCCCGTAAGGCGCAACTATGGCAAGCGATGGAGCGGCGCCACAACCGTTTGGGCCAGAGACAGAACAGGCCCATCAGCACCAGAGCCAAAAGAGCAGCGCGGCGAACGGCCTGGCCCCACCCCCCAGCAGCGGCCTCCACCAGAGCCAGCTCCTTCAGCGCGCCCGCCAGTCACAGAGCCTCCCACTGGCGCAGCTCTCCACCGCGGCTCCAGCTGGCTGATTCCTTCAGCACGCCGGCCCAGCAGCAGCTGAGTGGACGGACTGTGGTCCCTTCCATCTGCTTTCCGTGGTGGGTAATGTAATTGACTGCAGGTGCGTAGCGTCGGGTCTTTCCATCTTTCCAGTCCACAGTGCCCAGCGCCCATCGCCTCGCTGTGTCGCCTTGCTCCAGCCAGCGCTGCGCCTCTCCGGCCAATCCCACTTCTGCTGCCAGATCCAGACTGCCTTCGCTCGCTCCCGACACACGCCAACAGCAGACTAACCTAACCGTCTACGTGCTGAGATTTTAGGCGATGCGCCAGACCAGTCGCTGTTGAGCGCTCAACTGATGGACCGATCCCCTCCAGCCCTGACCCTGACCCCGTATGCCGTGAGCAGAGCTCTGACCATTTGAGCTATTCGCGGCCGACAACGTGAGAGCACCACCATCTTCCTGCGATTGCTTTGATTACTGCCTACCGGTCACCACAAAAAATTCACCCGCTCCCAATTTCCTCCTTCACCCATCCCTCTCCATCACAGCCACCCTCAATCCCCATCCCAACCCGGGTCCTCGAGCCCTCGCGACTCGAGCGAGCTGTCTGACATGGGCAAACAGAAATCCAAGGCTGCTTCTAGCCGGCAGCCCACGACAATTACTATGTCTGCCTTTGAGGGCACCAGACAAGCCTCTCCCCCGTCGCCAACGCAGCATCGACAGCAATACCAGCCGCCTGCCCAGCAGCAGCAGCAGCAGCCAGTCTACCGGCCGTCATACCCGCAACAACAATACCCACCACCTCACCAGTACCAACGACCGCAATATCCGCCCCAGCAGCAGCAGCAACATCAGCAGCAGGGACAACAATACCAGCCTCCATACCCGCAGCAGCAATACCAGCCGCCCCCTCCTCAACAATACCCGCCGCAGCAATACCCAGCGCAGCACCCTCAATCCCAGCAGGAGGAGTACGCTCATCACCAACAGCAGCATCACGAGTCGTCGCCGCCCCAGTCACCGCAAGAGGAGTTGAGCAGCCCTGTCGAGCAGGTTAAACGGACTGGTTCATTCAAAGGCCTCCCCCCCATCAGGCGCGGATCTACCTTTGGCATCAGTCTCAGAGAGGCCACCTCGGCTGGCATGATCGATGATAGTGATATCCCGCCGGTCCCATCTCTCAGTCCAAGCGCCGACATTCCCGACCACGCACTCCTCGGTAGCGACGTTGCGGCGCCTCTCGAGAACGGTACAAACATCTCCATTGGGCAGAACAGTGAGGTTACGCTTGTTGGTGCCGACAGCAGCCGGACGAGACGGACATCGTTGGGGTTGAAGGACTCGAACCGAGACTCGCAGCATAATTCCCACCGTTCCTCCTCTGCCAGCCATTCCCTGCAGATTGACACGGTCGCAGCCAACGCTGGCAACGAGATCCCAGAAGTTCCACAGGTTCCGCCGCAGTTTGGACAGCAACCTCAGTTCGTGGCGCCCCCACCCCAGTTTGCCGCGGCCCCAAGTGGTTGGGCGATGCAAACGAGCAACCTGCAGGCGCCCTTGGTCCCGGTTGCCAGGAAACGTGCTGGAACCAACAGCAACACCTCTCCCCAACAACCTGCTAATTTTGGCCTTGAAAAGGAGACAGGGGCTGAGCAAAACGACCCTGGTCAGACCTTTGGTAATCCTTCGGGTTTTGCAAAGGACACAGGCATGAGCGCTGCTACACCCGTCTCCCCAATCCAATCGACATATCGTCCGTCGGGTCATCCGCCTTTACAATCACCTACTCGCGCCACTCGGCCCAGCAACCCACCGTCCGCTGCTGCGCGTCATCCTGACTTGTTTCCTAACGTGCCCCAGTCTCCGACCACGAGAGGTCGTGCCGGCTCAACTGGCCAGACCAGCACCCACTCCGACCAGCAGGTTTCTCGTTTTTCGATGGATAGTAACGATCGACAGCAAGACCGACCGCCGCAAGGGTGGGGAGCCATAAAGAACAATAGCCCTAAGATGGATGACGAAGGCCGATCAAGGATGAGCCTGCTCAAGAATATCAGCAATCGAATTAACCAATTGCCACAAAGAGACAGTCGAGGTCTGGTACCTGATCATCATAGGCCTCATTCCACTGAGCCCCACATGCACGACGACGACGACGATGATTCAGAGATTTCGCTGGAAAACCCGCCGCAACCAAGGAGGAAGAGGACAAGTGTCTTGACGGGTACCGCCGTCGGCAATCGTTCGTCCATGGATGAAATGCGGTATCCACGACCGGGAAGCCCGACCAATTCTCACAAGGCGCCTTCGACCCACTCTGAAAAGAAGAAGTCTCTTTTCGGGAAGATCACACAGTCAGGGCGGTTTAAGAGTGGACTAGCCAAGTCGACGACTCTGGGTTCGGTTAATGAGAGCACTGCAACTAGCAGTGTAAATAGCAATGGCTCAACCCTGAAGAGCAAATACTTTGCTGGTGGTTTCAGCGGACTAGCAGGGAAGCTGAAGCGACAAGGAAAGGACAACTCGCAACAACCAAGCCGTCCCTTCCATGGCCAACCGATGACTGTAGTCGGAAGCAATGACCACCTGCCAAGTGAGCCGTCGTCTCCGAATGGTGGTGGCTTCTATCCCAGGCCAAGGACTGGTTCCACAGCCGCCGCACCGGTTCCGCAGCCACCACCATCAATTCCTGAGCATGAGCAGGAAAGCCGACCGCGTCGTGGATCGATGTCGGGAATGTTCAGCTCCTTACGGGGGAAGGCGTCTGCGCAGCTGAAGCCAGACGAGGATGGTGCCAACGGCCGTGCTGAGACACCACCCTTATCCGCAGCCCTGAGACCACCTCCTCTGTTCGCTCCAAGTAACGCTCACACGGGCCCAATAGATCCCGACACCGACGGGATGTACCAGAATGGCCCGCGTATGGGTGGTAGGCCTATATCACAAGGCCAGCAGCAGGTGCGACCGTCGCCCTTGGCTCAGGCTCAGTCCCAGTCTCGTTTGGACCTTGAGACGTCGTCAGTGGAATCTGACGAGGAGGATCATCTGGTTGGATATAGAGCATCAACCAGCCCAAGCCTCACCACCGCGAGAACGTCTGGCCCATCTCAGAGGGGCTCCGGACCCACAGGCCCCAAGCAAGATCACTCAGAGCCGTCTGATTATGCTTCGAGGCCTATTGGCAGTGCTGGCGAGACGCAAGATCTCAACCACCCAGGATACAAGGGACCATTCGCCACAAACGGAATCCCTCCTAATGAAGGTGCCTACGGCCATGCCAGGCGACAGCCTACTCCTCACTCGGGAGCATTGCCTGCGTTCTTGGCCTCTGATGCGAAGCCAGCAGTGGGTCTCCGTCGACCAAGTGATGACCGAGCAAACCAGGGCATTTTGGCCCGAAAGCCAGTGCCCAATCCAGTGCCAATTCCAGGCCCTGCATCGGCGACTGTAACCGCCCCTAGACCAGCAACCCCAGATTCAGTGTCCGAGCCGCCTGTAAGTGCTGCCGGTCCCTCGGGCTGGGGTTCCTCCACCGAGGTCCCGCTACCGGAAGACAAGACGCTCCAGCAGGTCAAGCCACTGCCGGGGGCTCCTGGATCGTCCCCGCCTCAAGGTATGGTCTCGGAACCTTCCATTCATTCCATCGGGCCCGCAAGCCGAAGATACCCCTCTCCTCAGCCATCCGCCATGTCTGTTATCTCCTCGATGCAAAACCAGGGCGATGCTACTGGCCGTGACAGCATATCTGCTGCTCGAGCGGATCCTCAGAAATCGGGATGGAAGGCTTTGAGAGAGAGGGTCTCTAGCGGACTCACCCAACCCAAGGCGGAAAAGGAAAAGTCCTCAGGGGGCGGTAAGCTATTTAGCGTCCTCAAGCGAGGCTCAAAGGCGCCAGGCCCTATCAAGGGAATTGAGGAAGAGAACATGGGACAGCAGAATGGGCCGCTTCGGGGACCACTCAGTCCGCAGCAACAACTGCCAGGATCTGGGAGACCTATGTACACGGTGGTTGCTCGTCCAGGCCAGATTCCTACCGGCGCTGTTCCCGTTAACCAACAAGGTCAAGGCCCTCCACCAAGCCACTGGGACAACCCACAGGCTCTTGGAGCTCTTGGCCGAGGTCAGCCCGTAAACGGAGATGGTCGCCCACAGCAGCCTTCTCGAATGCAGCAGATGCTGACGAAGGCCCCAGAGCCTCAGTACGGCTCGGTTCCAATTCCCAAGGGCTACACTGCGGTCCATGGTGAGGGAGGCATTGTGCCTACGGCCTACCGCGTGGGCCCTCAGCCACACGGATATCCACAGGGACAACAGCAGCATCCAGGACAGCCATATCCGTATGGAGCACCACAACAAGCTTACTACGGACAGTCGCCACAGGGACAGATGCCACACTCCCCTCTGCCACCAGGATCCCAGCAAGGCCCTCAACCGGATGCACAGCATGAGCCCTACACCATGGTCCGCAATGGTTCTGTTGCGGAGTCCCATGCACCAAGCATCGTATCGGTCCCCCCTGGAGCCCAAGTCTCACGTGAAGCACTGAATCCGGAAGACGACAGGAATCCGGACGCGTTGCGAGGCGCCCGGCCTCCACAGATCGTGCAGCAGATCGTGCAGCACCCCGACCGCTCACACGAAATCAATGTTGCTGGTGTTCTACCCACACCTGCTTCCCAAGATGAGTTCGTGTTACCCATCCAGGGCGCAGGTTCGACGCAGAACGGTTCACAGCTGTCTCAGCCGACCGGCCCTACACAGATTAACGAATCCTCGGCTAATGGAAACAGGCCAAACATTCTACGTGGAAACAGTATTGCATCGGAAGGAGCACGAAGCAACGAGTCGGGAGTGATGGGCATCTACAGTCCCAAGGACAGATCGGTTGACCGCGAACTCCATAAGCCAAACGCACTGCACCTCAAAGTCAGCAACCACAATTTGACTTCATCCGAGGTATCCAGAGAAAACAGCTCTGCCTCATCGGAAGGCCATGGTCAGGAGCGTGTCGCGCAGAGAATGGAGGTTATCAAGGTGGTATCACCGACTAACTCTATCAGCAACGACACCATTAAGGGCGGCCCTGGAAGCATTAGTGGTTCTTCGCGCGCTCGAAGCATTGATGTGTCGAACCCTAGCACGAGATCCAGAGCAGGATCAAAATTGGCTGCGGAGTCATCTCAGGACACCAAGCGAGTTACGGCTCGGGATAGCAACGATGACCTCTACGACGCTACCCCCAAGATCAAGCAGGGCAATGGTAAGCCGGCTACCAGTGGCCCGGAGACCCCCAGCAAGCCCAAGGTGCCTGCGAAGTCACCTGCGGAGCGTAAACCAAAGGCAGCAAGCCCTGCCCCCCTGGCCAAGGCTGGACCTTCTGTAGCCCAGCCAAAGGCTGCATCTCCTATACCCCAGGCAAAGACTGTACCTCCTTTAGCCCAGCCGAAGCCGGTCTCACCTGCGGCTCAGGTCAAGGCTGTCTCTGCGATCCAGGCAAAGCCAGCATCTCCTGTAGCACAGGCAAAAGCAGCATCTCCTGTCGCTCAGGCAAAGGCATCCTCACCTGTCGCCCAGGCCAAGGCAGCATCTCCTGTCACTCAGGCCAAGGCAGCCTCTCCTATCGCCCAAGCTAAGGCGGCGGCATCTTCTGTAAGCCAAGCCAAGGCAGCTTCCCCTGTGACACAGACAAAGGCTGCACCTCCAGCAACGCAGCCAAAGTTATCATCTCCAGAGCCGGGCGAAGCTAGCCGAGGATTCACTGTGGAGCTGGCCGACACGGCAGATGCCCGCATGAGAACCCTCAGACTCAACGAGCAAGAAGAGAAGATCTTCTATGAGCCGGAGGGTGAGCCGCCGAAGATGACGGCAACAAGCTACCCGGGTCAGGAGTGGAATCCATACGGCGAGCCCGAATTTTGGAACGACGAGTAGTTCCCGACGCACGATTAATGTCTAACTTCATTATTCATCATTTTGATTTCGTTTCGCGATCAGGGATTGGGAAGGGAAATATTTAACCTGCCCGACCTCTGGGTTCCTAGTGTTCTGCGAAGCGCGAGCGGTTGAAAAACAATATTCCTTAGAATATATCTTTTTTTTTGGGGATCTCACTTTTGGAAATTTTCTAAGCCTATCTATCTGTCTGTTCTATTCTTTGTCGAATTTCGAATCTCTCAAAAGAGGTTTATACCGTCTATTTCTTATATTGCATCTCTTATATTTCCTTTTATTCCTTTTGTCGAGGGTACATCATGTTTCTAATCCATAGCCTTACTATATCTATACGCCTTACACCTGGAGTACGTGGGCGGGGAAGAGCGCGGCATAGAAGAAGTGTCGTTGCTTCTTTATTTTATATCCCATCTTCTCTTTTGTACATTATCTACATGTCTTTGGTTTGCGTTCATGATGAGCGGAATAATGCCTCTATCCCTTGTTGGAAAACGATCTTCCGTTTGGAGTCTCTCTGTTCCCTTGGTCATTTGGCGGCGGCAGGACGCTTAATCGGCTGAATGGCTGCTTGAAGCTGGCAAAAAATATAGCGACTCGCGTGTTTTTCACAAGTTCTTCGTACACATACTCTGCAAGCAGTGAGGTCATATCGGCATTGAGTGTACATAAACTATCCAGGTATAGTCTTGACTGGGTTTGCATAGCTCCTGTACACAGCGGACGATTAGATCTCTTACCATTATTATTCTCCTGTCTTGGGCAGGAATGATGATTTCACCCGACTTATTATTAGGAACTTGTTCCAAACTGTGCGTTGTGAACGGTCCCAAATGAGTAGTAAGCCTCGGTCCGTGCTTTACTTCTGACAGCACAACAGTCAAGGAAGGGCATGTCTCAAGTTGTCACAAAAATAATTCACAATCGTGCACGAGGACCAGGCTGGCCCCCCGTCCGTGATGTCAAAACCCCACTCTGATCCGGTGCCAGGCGGTTGAGATGGGCATCGTCTCGTCCTGCCCACGGCTCGGCAGGCTTCCAAGACAGTGTCTTCACAGATTGCGTCACAGGAGAAGAGGAGAGGGGTTAATACGGCACAGGTGCAGTTCGATTGCCGCCGTCACACATCTGTACCGTGTGATTGAGCAGGGAAGGGTGGAAAACCCTGATGGCAAAAGAGCCGAGAATCCTACCCTGCTTGGGCTTGGGATGGGGGCCCGGGCCGTATCCCAATTGATAGGCGAGCGTTCATTCCAGTCATGAAGGAGCAGCCAGATCCGAGACTACATAGTCTGGAAGTTGGTGACGGCTGTGTGTCATATGCATGGAAGGGTGATACGGGGGGATGGTGGATTGGTGCTTCCCGTCGCAGGCGGCTGCTTATAATAGCTTGACGCGGTGCTTTGCTGAAACACGGCTGCAAAGAACAGCAGCACCGTATTACGCAGGTAGAGATTGATGAGATGAATGAGAGGTGGATGGAGAGACGCAGGGGAATGAGACGGCCAGGTAAGAGGCAGGTAAGCATCAGTCGATCATCTTAGCGCTGAGGCTGCTGCACTGTCACCCTCCTAGCGGCAGAGGCTAGTGGCTGCCAGGGCCTGGGTGGTACCTGGCTTGGGCAAGTGCTAGTGGGTGGTTTATCTGCGCGGTACCTGAAGAGCTGAGAATGGGCTTGCTGGCAATTGTGCATCTGCGCTGTGCCTGTGCCTGTGCCTGAACCTTAGTACGTGCTGGTGCCTGACCTGGGCTAGAGCAGTAGTTCGGCAGAAAGAAAGGAAAACCTTGCTCGCGTAGGGTTTAGCCTAAGCCCGAGTCCAAGGCGAGTCGAGAACTTGATCAATGCGATCGGCCGAGGCTAGTTTCCGCTGCTCGATCGCAATGCGATGCCATGCGAGGTGATGCGCTGCGGTGCTAGAGCATCTCTAGCGTCGTACCGGAGAGGGGAGAAGTCCATGTCGGGCTGGGCTGGACTGGCATCTGAATCTTGTCTGATGCGGTCTGTGCTGCGAGCGAGCCTGAGGGAAAAAGAAGGGGGATGGATGATGGGGGCAGCGAAAGGGCAAAAAGTGGAGGGATGAGGATTCCGGGGTCGAGACTGCACAGCACAGTAGTATTCGTATCCGGCGCCCCTTGCAGCGACCTACAGCTGATGCGGCGCACTGCCATGGCCCGAGACGAGACGAGAAGCTGCTCGTCCGCGGCGGTAATTACCTCCTGACCGACATCGTTCCTGGACCTGACCAACTCAGGAGCCAGAGCTGTCATCAATGGCTGGATGGGGCTTTCGCGTGTCGATGCCGCGTCGGTGGCTGGCGGCGGGGTCCGACTCCTGACAAAGAGTTAGGTACGATGCATGCGTGTGTGATGCATGCGTAGCGCTCTCAGAATCAATGGATTGTTCTCTTTGTCCTTGATGACGAGCAACAAGGGCCCCTTGCAGCGCTTGTCCGCGAGATGGATCGGTCCAGGTGCTGACGCTGTTCCGTCCCCATCGGCTATAACTGGCTTCTCCACAGGCGATAGCGATAATGGCCACGGATCCATTGGATAAGGCCCTGCACCCACTGTACCATTGGATTGCGGTAGGGGAAAGGTCTGCCAGCTAGTGGGGTACCCGCTGGTACATGCCATCAGCGCTGCTCAGCCCCAATCGCGAGGTCGCAGGTCGGTAGTCCCCCATGTCATCGAATCATCCATCGTCACCCCAAACCTGGCTTTCAATCACATCCATTCAATCCCTCACCCACACCCACGGGCTCGTCTCTCTCCCCTCCTCCCCAAACCTGCAGCTCCTCCACGCCGGCTCTTACAACAGGCGCTTCCAGACTCGTCGCAACTCCTCGAGAGAGAACGACCGAGATTATACCTGCGATCCCCTTCCGCGACAGCCAGCGGCACACGGACCACTCGAACCCGCCACCAATCGAATCGGGCGTCGATTTCGGTTCCCTCCCGTATATCTACGACGAGTATCTACTATCCACCTCGTAATCCGCCCTCTTAATCTCTCCGCCACGCCCCCCGAAAGTCATGCCGACTAAGCCGCGGTGAGAGGCAGCAGTTCTGATTTACCCGCTGTCTTGCTCTTCGTCGCTTGGGCAGGTGGTCTCTGATTCGACAGCGTTGCTTTGGTCTTTCCTCGTCTCTTCCTTTCGCTTCGCCTCGCTTTCGCCTCGATCGATCCGAGCTACTATTCGCCAATTGCCTTCGAAACCGCAGACCCTTACAGACCTTCCCTCCGAGCCGTTCTAGATTCTACATCATCTCAATAGCCAGTCTCGTCGCATCTACCTACCTGGTCTGGGCATCCATATTCTTCTCCGGCTCGCACCGTTGCACTCCCCGTGCCGGCAGCCGTCTCTAACATGGACTCGTACGTCTTGCTCCTCACTGTTCGAGACTGTCTTACTATTGCTCAGTCCTTCCGTCACCTACTTTGCCCCCCTCCCTGCTCCGTATTGCTTTAGCTCTCCACCGCTACTCAATACCCCCATACCTTGTCTTACCCTCTCGTATCTTCACCCCCCTTGGGCTAGCCAAAGTCTAAAGAGAACTACTACCCGCAAATGTAGTATTTGACTTCGACTGGAATGCTGTTTTTGCCTCTTTACTTTCTTCGCGCCATGCACCCTTTCTTGTTTCTTCCTTCCTCTCGACTTCCATCCGAGCCATGGCCACCGCTAACACGCTGCCCAGCTTCGTGCACGTCGCCAACTGGAGTCACAGTCCTCGGCCTCTTGGCCACTTCAGATCACATTCATCCATGACCACATCAGCAATAACCGCCGGCTCTGCCTCGCCGCCGGCATCTCCCAAGTCGCTCACCTCACCGAAACCCAAGTCGCACCTGGAGCATCAGTTCTCTGCATCATCGCTTTCGAACGTCAACAGTGATTTCTATAACGATGAGTTGAGCACTCTCCCGGATCCCCGAAGCCGATCGATGACCCCGGCGCGTCATGGATCAACAGGCAGCTCTCAACACCCGGACCTTACTGATGAGGTAGCGGCTTTAAGTACAAAGCTCATCAACGCCATTAATCACCAGACGATCCTTGACGACACCCTTAGTGCCACACGCCACGAGCTCGAGACAGCCAATGATCGCATAGCGGAATTAGAGGCGCAGAATGCCTCTCAACGTGAAATCCTCTCTGGTGACGTTTGGGTTCGGAAAAGCGCTGTTGAAGTTGAGAAGAAGACGTGGCAAGCCCAGGTTGCTGAGGAGAAGGCCAAACGACTAGAGGTAGAAAAGGCCAAGAAGCTGATCGAGCAAGAGCTGGAAAACCTCACGGCTGCGCTCTTCGAAGAGGCCAACAAGATGGTGATCCGTGCCAAGGAGGAGGCCCAGGCTGAGCATGATATTATCCAGCGCAAGAACGACCAGCTTAAGGCTCAGCTCGCCGATTCTGAGAGTCTACTAAAGTCGCAACAGGAGCAACTCTCGGAGCTGAAGCAAGTCATGGAAACCATCACGTCCGAGCAAGACGACTATACCAATAACACAGCCCCGTCATCGCCTGGCGTCGCCAGACTCGAGTTCCGAGATGATGAGCGATTCAGCTCACCTACGCCAACGCAGGGTGGCGCCGAGGCCGTGGCCCCAGCACCGCCAACGAGCTTCCCTCATCTCATCCAACCAGTTCTCCGATTCGACATCAATACATACGACGACTTCGTCAACCTTACCAAGATCTCAAAAATCCACACGGGTGGGAGTGTGAGGTCGTCCTCGGGGTCTCTCGCAGGACTCAGCCTGCCATCGCTTGGCCTTGGAGGCTCAACTTCCAGCGTCCATCTATCGAACGGTTCAACAACGTCACTTGGAAATGCCGCGTCTGGCGGCAACAGCAGCGCTCCTCATTCTCCAAGTGGTTCAAGCTCCCTCCAAGCATCACCAACCCCCATCCCCCATATCCGCGATACGAGGTTCTTCAAGCGTGTTCTCACTGAAGATATTGAGCCTACGCTTCGTCTCGATGTCGCCCCTGGGCTATCATGGTTAGCTCGTCGTTCCGTGATGAGTGCGATGACCGACGGATCATTGGTGGTTGAGCCTGTTACTACACATGCTGGCAACTCGTTCATCATGAGCATTTCTAAGCCACACCTAAACCCTTGCTCATTATGTGGCGAGTCAAGGAAGGATCCTCTCTACCTAAGAAATCACCGGTTCCGCACCAGCGAGCAGGGTTCGGCTCAGAGATACCCCTTGTGCAAGTACTGCTTGAACCGTGTCCGATCTACTTGCGACTTTCTCAGCTTTCTGCGCATGGTCAAAGACGGGCACTGGAAGGCCGAGGACGACGACCAGGAGAAGTCTGCGTGGGAGGAGAGCGTCAGGCTGCGGGAGCAAATGTTCTGGGCTCGCCTTGGCGGAGGTGTTATCCCCTGCACATCGCACGGTACCATTTACGGGGACAAGAGCCCCCGGCCAAGTATGGACCAGCTCAAAACAGAGAAGGCTGTTGATGAAGCGGATGGAAAGGCCAGAGAATCTGTCGAGGAATCCCCGGACTCTGCCAAATTTGAGGACGCCGTTGCCATCCTACCAGAACCCGTGGACTCTATAGATATTCCTACCACCAAGGTCGAATCAGTCGAATCGGTTGAAGAAGTTGATTCCGCCAGCGAGCCACCTCCACCTCCACCAAAGGACGAAACGCATATCGGTGACGAAACCGAAGTTGCCGAAAAGGCCAAGATCCCGCAGACTCCCCCTGAGCAAACAGCGAAGGACTAAATCTACCTCGGCGAGCGGGAGTTCACCATCAATTTCATTACATGTACCACTACTACTTGCTTTTAATCATCACGGGTGGGTATTTTTTGGAGACACCAACCTATTCCTCTTTTCTTATAGTCCGGGTATCTCTCTTGTCTTGCTTGGGCGTGCGTACCTTGCGCAACGGCGTTCTTATGGGTGTTGACCAAATTGCTGGTGGGAGTCCTCTTTCATTTTTACGGTGTTTCTTCTCGGGTCGCGGCGCATTGGGGTTCAAGTTATTTCCGCCATTTTCTTCCTCGTTATCATTACAACGAAGACTGTCTATAGAGCGTGGGGTTTCCGGTTTCCTACTTTCCTACCTATCTTATCTTTGGGCGAGACCTTTTTTTCCTTTATTCTTCTTCCAAAGGTCCGCGGCGAATGGGGGACTACAGCATAAGGGGGGCCATGAACACCACACGAAACAAAAAGCGGGAAGGGTGCTAGACCAATTAACGCCGGTGGGCATTAATAGATAGATATGACGATAATAATCAAGGGAAAGACATGAAGAATCACATCTTGCATACCCACTACGTATCTGGCTATTGGCTCATCCCAATGACTGTGTTGAAGAACAAGTCGGGACAGCCCGACCCCTAGGAGCAAAGGGCCGTGATCGGCCGAGACATCTTCATCGTCTACGCTGCAGGATAAAGTGGTTGTCCTAGACATTGCCTCAGCCGCTGAGGGGTGCACAGCAAATCTCCGACTGGGCGGCTGAGGGCATACGTGCCGACGAGGTCTGACCGACAGCCAAATATGTTAGTTAACATTAGCTTCACAAGATTTGACGAGAGATTTCTTTTTTTTTATTTCATTTCATCTTTCAGTGTTTTAAAAATAAAATAGAGATCACCGCCTGGGTGCTTGGGACATAAATCTTTCACACCCAGAGAGAACCAGGCTCCTATTCATGTCACTTCCACTACTTCCACACTCCCCCCTGTTCTCTCCGTAACTTGAGTTAAATGATTTGTTTTTATAGGAAAGATGCCAGCCCAAGTTTTCCCTTTTCCGATACATCATCCGTCATTGTAAAGAGGGGGGACGTTGCCCCACAGATTAGAGAGAGTTTTGCTGCTGTTTATGAGAGATAGGAAAGAATAATACAGGAGATTTCACAAAGGATTGAATAAAGGTAGGTTTGGATGGTGTAGGGGTAGAGCCATTCAGTCGAACGAGTCTATTCTGGTTTATAGCTCTTGGTTGAGAGTGGCTTCCTGTCCTTCGCTGGCAGGCTTAGCTTGCTTCTGCTCAGCCTCCTTTTCGCCATCGCGGCTGGCCGCAGCGTCCTGGGGAATCTCAACCTTCTCGTCGTTCTTGACGGTCTCGCTGTTGAGGCCTTCCACATCGGGATGAGGAGGAGCAACAACGGGAGGCTCGCTCTCGACAGATTGTGGCTGCTCCTTCGCAATGTCCTCGGCAACCTGAGTCTCAGTCTCAAGCTTGGTTGAGAATTCGGCCGACTGTTCCCTAAGAGACTTGACCTGCTCCTCATTAAGTAGGTTGCCGTTCTGGTCACGATACTCGACGACCTGCTCCTCGGCAGCGACAACCTTGACCTCCTCGACAGGTGCCTTGGCCTCCGGTGCCTTGACCTCGGGTGCTTTGGCCTCGGGAGCGTCACCCAAAGGCTTCTGGGCCTCATTTTCAGGAACAACTGCGTCCGCCACGGAGGGGGTGGGCGTTGGGTTTGTTCCTGCCTCGACAGTGAGGTAGGTGTACTGGTCAAGCTATTCATAGTTAGTCAGAGTGTTCCTGAGCTCGTCGCTCGGCCGTATCGGGGTACTTACAGAGTCATGGAAGTTCTTGCAGTCGAAATCCCAAGTAGGGAAGAGCTTGACGCGGTTGCACTGGGCCTTGGTCCAGGGGCCACCGTAGGCTAAGGGGGAGAGAAGCGAGAAAGCGGCTCCAGAGAGAACCAAGAAAACAACGGCCGTGATTCGGTTGAAGATAACACCAGAGGAAGCGTGGCCATGAGAGGCAGGGATTCGGGAGGTGGCAAAATCAATGACCTGGCAAAGAGCAATGATCGCAAAGTAAAGAGCAGGGAAGTAATGGTGAAGGAAAAGTTGACGCTTCATCAGATAGAACGGGAAGTAGTGCAGAGCCCAGCCCAAAATCGAAGTGCCGATTTCGTAGTCGAAGCGCTTGAAAGTGGCATTGGAGTAATCGCCGCAGCTGCGCTGCCATCGGATAACGGCAATAACCTTGAAGATGACCCAAACGACAATAGAGATGGACGACGACCACCAGATGATGGGGTTACCAAGGAGGTAGACCTGGGTGTTGTTGCGACCCCAGAAGTTGATACCACGGCGAAGGATGGGCCACGACTCGGGGCGAGAGTCCCAGGCGTGGGAATCCGTAAGGCCAGCATTTGTCCTCCACATCACTGCATGAATCTCGGCAAACTTGCTGAAGAAACCGGGCTTGTTGTAGTTGACCCTCTCAGCATCGGCGCCCAAATGAGGGCTCTCATTGCTCTCAATATACCAAACACTGTTCGGGACAGAGCCACCACGAGCGCAAGTTACCTCTTGTTGTTCAGACGCCCAGTCAGGCAACTTCACCTTATGAGAAAAGAGAACGCAACCGGTCATGACATGAACAAGCCGGAACTTGGTTTCGATGGTGCGAAGACGTTGTTGGGCGGCACCGCTCTTCGACTGCTTCTTCACAATCTCAACTCGGAAGAAGTCATTGGCATCACCTTCAAATCCCTCGTAACCATAAGCAGATACCTCATTTTGCCAATCAGCTTCGGTGACAGGAGGTCGGACATCGTGTGAGTGAAGGCGGCGGTGGGTATTGACATGGTACAGTCGAAGAACAGCCCCATCGGTGATGTAACTAGGCTCAGGGAGGAGGTCCCAGGCGTTGGTACCGTTGATGGGCTGGCCATCCGTGCCCAATGGCTGAGTCTGATTCTCGAGGAACCACAGGTTGTTCTCATCCTTGTGAGGATACAAGGTAATCTGCTGCTGCTTGCTACCGGTGGGGTACATCAGAGGGTGGGAGTGAAGGTACCCACCCTGGGTATTAACGTGACGAATGCTGACCTTGCTGCCCATCACAACATCTGCGGGAACGCTGGCCATTCCCTTGCTGTTGAGCGTAGACTGGAACTCGGAGCTCATGAAACCGTCACCCTCGCCAGGGTTGACCAGGCAGAGGAAGTGGATGGCAAACATGGCCATGTAGAAGGTAAGGGGAACAATGATCAAGGAGAAGACGCGAGCCATGAGGTGCTTGGTCCACAAACGCTATAGATGCAATTAGCAATCAGAACGCCTTTGAAGAATGGTTCGTAGCAGCTCCTACCATGGAGACATTCTGGACATCACCAAGGAGAATCCAGAGCTGGAGGATGGTCAAGAGGCCAACCCAGGCAATAGTGAAAAGTCCAACCCATTTGATGCTGGCGGTAATACCGAGACCGAGACCGGTGTTAATCAGCCAGAACCACCAGCTGGGAGAGAAGGCCTTGCTGGGACCAAGTTCATGTTGGTTGGTGAAAGCGTTGAAGGCGAGAGCAGTATAGCCGGTAGCGAAAACCAGGGGGGAGTCGAGGAGGATCAAGCGAGCTTGGGTAAGGAGGCCGTTCTCTGAACAGACTCTGTCAGCAAAAGGAAAACACACAAGAAGGAGGCACATTGACAGAAGCATACCAAAGATAATAAAGCTAGAGCCCAAGAGAGCTGTCACAGTTCGGCAGCCAACGGTCTTGAGGGTCAAAAACATGATGGGGGCGAGCAGAATGCCACAGATGGCAGGGAACATGCGCATAGCCACGTAAGGGACATTGGGTTCGATATAGTCCTTGCCAATCTCCTTGAAGTCGAACGAGCCGTCGAATCCAGCAAGCCAGCCGGTTAGGGCGATGAGCATCTTAGCGAGAGGGGGGTGGACATCCATAAAGAATTTGCCCTTGATGTATTTGGAGGCGAAACCACCGAAACTGCAATTGGGAATAAGGGGTCAGTTCCAAGCTCAGGAGAGGGGTGCGCAAACTGGAGGACAACTCACTGGACCTCGTCGAAGACGACACTGGTGGGCATGTAGATTTTCCACGTGCGAACCAAGGTAGCAAGAGCAATGATACCCAGAGCTACCAAGTAGTCAGACACGGGCAGGAGGAAGACATCGTTGTCCTCGACACCGTCAGACTTGTAGGAGGTGCTGATGGCATTGGCCGCCTTCTTCTTGTTCTTGGACCTCGACTTGGATCGCGACTTGGATCGGGCCTTGGGGGCTCCAGGAACGGCGAGCGCAGGCTGGAGCTGCGCGGCGACAGCAGGTTGCTGCTGTTTCTCAGAAGGCGGCTGGGGACTTCTGCCCCGGGTGCCGTTGGACTTGCCCATGCTGTACGCTGTTATCGAGGGCAGGCCAATGCACGAGGGTATTAGAGACGGATTCGTTGGTATTACAGGTGGTGGGTGGAGGTGTCGGTAGAAATGACAGATATGTCGTAGTTGGATTCAAGGAGCGTATGAAGGGTGAAGAAAGAAAAGAATAGTCGGGGATTGGGAGGACTTCGAAGGAAGGGTCCGTGAAGGCCGGACTAGGCTATGGGAGAAGAAGAGAAGAAGAAAAGAAGAAGGAACCCGCGCTACCAGATAATGATGCGTGCGCAAACGGGTGTGTCCTCCAAACACGAGGTTGAAGAGCTGAGATGGAAATGGAATTGATGGACAGCCTGGCAAGGCGGGCACAATGCAATAAAGGGGGGTACCTGGGAGAATAGCGGTGGTGAGCCGGCTGCCAGTGCTTGGGTCTGGTGGGTAGGGCGCTAGACGGGCGGGCTGGCGAGCTCGTGTGTGGAGAGACAGGGGGCGTGTTAAGGGACTGGCGGTACCTCGAGGGTGTATCCGCACCCGGCGAGTCCTGTAGCTTGAGCAGACCAGACGAGCACAACGGCCGGAACCGTAATGCAACTGCGGTCAACGGCGTCAGGCAATTACCGGGTGATCTACATCTCTCACCGGTACCATGCAGCACAAAACCCAGCAAAAGAAGAAGAAAAGTCCAGGCTGAGGATATCGACAGCTCGCTGCCAATGCCTTCTGAAAGGACACATCAAGCTCTCTGCTGAAAGCCGTCAGCCGTACCTGCTACACCCTGTTCTAGCTGTGCGCTAGCTAACAGCTACATCCTCAGTACCCTGAGCCAGCTACACGGGACGGCCCCAGGGGTGGTACACCCAAAGTAGAGCTCAACTGGCCGCTCCTGGATCTATTGGCTGGCCCACATCCCTCTGACATGTGCTAGAGCTTTGATAGGGCACCTGCAGACGAGCATATCGTGTGCTATTGATCAGTCCATTGATGCACGTTTGCAGTCGACAAAGAAACCCAAATTCCCATCCCTACAGACGCGTCCCAGCTCGCAGTTTAACCCTTGCCCTCTGGCCAAGGCGACTAATTTCGTTCTTGCATTGACATTGAGCCAGGTGTTGTTTCCCATCAATATCCATATACACTGGGTTTCACGGAGGAGCCAACTGACCATTGAAAACCCATTCTCTGGTGATGTCGTTCTGGATCTGAAACTTTTTCCTCGTCCCGAAACGCGTAATTGGTAGCGGGAAGACGAGTCCACTCGGATGCGAAACCAGGGGTCCGTACTCCGTATCTATTGAAACCTTGCCCGCCACCCAGGTGACATAAGGATTGGTACGAGGCCATTCACATGTAAACCAATATAACATCAGCGCATTCTGGGGCAGATATGGAGACTATTCGAAATAGAACAGTTTTGTTTCCCACGTCCAATTGTATTTTCTATAGCTGCTTAAAGAATCTCAAGCCGTGAATATGGAATATAACAGACTGAAAGTAGCGTTCTGGTGTCTCACCTTTTATGTCACCCTTTACCCACACGAGCTGTCTAGAGCCGGCGCCGGAACAATACTTCTCCGAGTTCTTGTCTGGTACGTGCATCGACCTAGATCTTGAAATTTCCCAAACGCGACAAGGCTCAGAAGAGCACCCCAAGATACCCATTCCATCTCCTCAAGCTTAATCTGCCGACAGGTCGCTGAAATGGCAAACGGCGCGCCGAATGGAGACTCCAACGGGGCATTGGATGAGTTCAAGCCCCCGCCTGGAGTTGTTCTGCCACCTCGCGAAATCCGAACCATCCTCGAGAAAACTGCGGGCTACGTCGCGCGAAACGGAGCTGCATTCGAGGACCGTGTCCGCGACAAGGAGGCGCAGAACCCGAAATTCAGCTTCCTGAACCCATCCGACGCATATTTCCCATTCTACGAATGGAGATTGGCCGAGATCAGGGCCGGGCGCGGCACCGACGTCGCGGCTGGCCGCGCCGGCGAGACGATCGCAGCACCTGCGCCGGAGAAGCCCAAAGGGCCCCCCAAGCCTCCCGATTTCCAGTTCTCTGCTCGGATGCCCCATATCAACCAGAAGGATCTTGATGTCATCCGTCTGACGGCCCTCTTTGTCGCTAAGAATGGTCGCCAGTTCATGACACAGCTCGCCCAGCGCGAGACCGGAAACCCCCAGTTCCAGTTCCTCATTCCTAACCACACATTCCACAACTTCTTCCAGCACATAATCGACCAATACACGAAGCTGCTAAGAGCGGGCGGTGTTGATGGCGAGGGCGGCAAGCAGCAGCAGGAGGTCATGGATGGGTTGGCGAAGGATGTCAAGGACAAGCTACGGATTCTAAATCGAGCAAGAGAGCGAGCCGAGTACAGCAAATTCCAGGAATCCGAGAAGCAAAAGAAGGAGGAGGAGGAAGAGGAGAAGAAGGCTGAGTTCCTGCGAATCGATTGGGGTGACTTCGTCGTGGTGGAAACCATCAATTTCACGGAAAGCGACGAGAAGGCCAACCTACCACCTCCCACCAATCTCGCTGAGCTGCAATACGCATCGTTGGAAGATAGGAATAAGGCATCCATCGCCTCCAATATGCGCATCGAAGAGGCCTTCCCCGGCGAGGCGGAAGAAATGGCAAATGGCAACCTACCAGCAGCTCAGCTACCGACATACCCTCTCCCAGCCCACCCCGGACACGCAGTACCACAGCCAAACTACCCAGCACAGGTTGCCCCAGCTCAAAATTTCTACCCAGGAGCGCCACCGCGATCTGCACAAGAAGAGGAGGAGTTGCGGCGGATACAGGAGCGCAGCGATGCTCAAGCTCGCATGCACAATGCACAAGCTGAGGCTCGGGGTGGCATTGCGCCCATGAAGATCAGGGAGAATTACGTGCCTCGGGCAGCTCAGAAGACTGCCAACAGACAAGGGACGC
This sequence comes from Clonostachys rosea, assembly GCA_026958235.1. NCBI lineage: Eukaryota > Fungi > Ascomycota > Sordariomycetes > Hypocreales > Bionectriaceae > Clonostachys > Clonostachys rosea. Next base: position 3,550,481 of record CP110205.1, read on the forward strand.
AGATGGCGCTGTGCCCTAACTGCAAGCAGCAAATCCCAATGAACGAGCTGGAAGCTCACATGCGAAGTAAGTAGCCTTGGCTCGTTGCCCTATTCTCATCTCTACTCTCTTTTCGCTCATTGCTAACCTACCTCCTTAGTCGAATTACTTGACCCCAGCTGGAAGGAACAAAAGGCGAAGGCGGAGGCTCGCTACGCAACTTCAAACATTTCACATGTGGATGTGGCCAATAACTTGAAGCGACTTGCCAGTCAGCGTAGTGATGTGTTTGACCCTATCACTGGGCAGGCCATCTCAGAGGAAGAGGCAGCACGGCGCAAAAAGGCGGCGGTTCAAGGCTTCGAAGGAACCCCCAATGCGAATGTCCCCCAACCAGGGATGCAGTCTGTCGATGTTAACGAGCAAATCCGACAGATTTACGACAAGTATGGTGAGAGGAAGTGAGGGATCTTAATCGACTTTTGACGGCAAGGTGCACGAAGAGCAGGTGTACGAGAGACACTTCGCATCCGTTCAGTTATGGTTACTGCGCGGTTTTAAATGCCGTCCTGGCTCTCTGGACCAGGTCACCACGTAACCAGAAAACATGGAAGCAAAATGCTTTGCTTCAAGCCAGCGGACAAGACGGTCTGATTTGGGCTGGATAGGTAAGGCGACTTGCGCTACCACATGCGGTTGTTCAAGGGCTTATCAATGTCAGCTTACCAGCTCATCGAATTTGGAAAAGAAGAAATAAAACAAATCGCATCATCTTGTTGGCACAGGGAGTTGCGAAACAGGAATGTTTTGGATGGCTTTGCTAGATGGTAACGGCAGCCAACCGACTTAACAAGCGGCAATGAATTATATCGGTGTTGGTTTTTAGCGTTTGAGGCTGAGAGTGCCTCTCGATTGGGGGATAGGTTCAGTTTTCAAAGGCATATCAAGGTGTTAATATTCTACTCGAGAATCCAAACGGGAGATATTGGGGAGGGGCTGGAGAGCCATGTACTTTACTGATGCCAGGTTGGATTGCGCAAGGCTAATGCAGCGAAGCCGCTGTAAATTGACGTTATACTTGGTGTCCAACACCACGCAGTGATCTTTCGCTCCGCCATATGTGATGGGCAGACGTGACAGAGTTTGTGTAACCATGCCGCATGTGGGTGATGGAAGGCTGTCGAACCAAACCAGGACACAGCTCGGTAGTATTTGTCGATGATGAGATGAGAATACCCCAACGCTCACGCATAAAACCCCGCACGCAGTTAAAGCTTCCTTTCCTCCTTCATTCCTCTTGGTTGCTAATGATCTCTCCTCTTCGCCCTTTTTCTCTGCTCCTCCTTGCTGAGGGCTCGAGATAGACCGAGCAACCAAGACTCCAACAAAAGGTACCTGCCGTTTCGGTGCAGCACCCCACTAACGGCCAAGTACCTCGTGCCAGCAGCGCACCGCCACTATCAGCCATCCATCAGGTCCATCCCCATCGGCAGCAACCAGCCTCAGCTCAGCTCAGGACCAGACCTCATCCCAGCTTACCTACTCGCATCGTCTGCCTCTTGTCCTGTCCCCATCCCCACCCTTGCGCCAGGCGGGCACACTCTCAGGTCTCCGGATCGCAACTGCTCACACGACCACCCGCACCGCTCCAGCTGCTACTACCTAAAGCCCTCGGCCTTCCCTCCCAGCTTGCCCCTCCTCGCCTTGCATCGCGTCATCATCCAGGTCCAGCCTCGTCCGCTTCGTGCGTCCAGCATACGAGCTGCGCGGTATCGGACACGAACCCCAACGACTCTCCGCCCAGCTTCTTCCTTCCTGTCCGGATCCATTCTTTCGGTCCTCCGACAGAGGCATTTCCCTGTTGCGCATTTCCCCAACTGAGAGCTTGTCTAGCTGCAGCCTCGTCCCCCAGTCGCCCACCATGCAGGCCATGCCAGATACCCGCCAGCAGAGCTTCGACGAGATCTACGGAGCGCCAGAGAACTTTCTCGAGATAGAGGTTGGTGAACCCCCTCCCCATCCCCCTCCAGGCCGAATTGTCCCAGCAGAAACGTCGCAGCTCCTCATCTCCCTCAAAACCAAGCCTCATCAGCCCGCACACAGCCTTACCAAGTCCCCTCGCACTGACAATCAAACCCTGGCAGGTGCGCAACCCGCGAACGCACGGCATCGGGCGCTCCATGTACACCGACTACGAGATCGTCTGCCGCACCAACATCCCCGCCTTCAAGCTGCGCCAGAGCAGCGTCCGCCGCCGGTACTCCGACTTCGAGTACTTCCGCGACATCCTCGAGCGCGAGAGCGCCCGCGTCACCATCCCCCCACTGCCGGGAAAGGTCTTCACCAACCGCTTCAGCGACGACGTCATCGAGAGCCGCAGGGCCGGCCTGGAGAAGTTCCTCAAGATCGTCGTCGGGCACCCGCTGCTCCAGACGGGGAGCAAGGTGCTGGCCGCGTTCGTTCAGGGTATGTATTGGTTTACCCCAATCGAGAGCTCCCATCTGGCTCGCATTGTTCAACCTCTACTCTGAGAGAAATATAAAGACCAGACTGCTAACCATCTCACGACGAACTCCAGACCCGAATTGGGACCGCAGCGCATGGTGACGTTATGATCTCTCGACTCAGCCCCAGGGCACCGTCAACATGTCCCTCATCGTAGCCAGCGCGCGTCTGCCCAAGGACGTCCGCAGACGCCGCGCGGTCAGCAACATCGTCGAGATGTTCGCCGCTGCCACAGAGGACCCGCCGCCACCGAGAAAACGACGGAGTTCAGTTGCCGTGTCTTTGAAGTAAGGGGAAAAGATGTACCGCGCATGAGTCGGGGGCTCCCCTCACCGGAAGTGAGTGAGTTCTCTGGGGCTATTTTTCTCTCTTCTACTTCACTCTTGCTGTTCTACCAACCCCCCGCAAGCTCCGAAAAACTTGTTTCTACCTATTTTGATCCTCAATTAGCATCTATCATTATTTTCTTTTCGGGCCTTGGACCCTCTTTATTTCGCTTTTCTATGCCTCTCTATCTTTCTCACCCGCCAGTGATTAAACCATTTGAGGACCCATCTTCGTTTCGTGGAGGGAGTAGGCGGCGTTTGTTCATTTTCCTGTTTCTCTAGGAGCTGCATAATACACAACTTAGCAAAAAGCACATATTCATCACATCGATGGGAAGAGGGGAGGATCGTATAATTCAGTCGTAGTATTTCATGATTATGCATGCTGTAGCAGGGTGTTTTCCTTTCCTAACTCTAGTGATACAAGCTCGTTGCTCCTCTGCCGGCGAAACCAAGGCTCGCCATGCTGAGGTTTTCTATATCGGTTGATTACCTTCTCCCCTTTTTTTGCTATTATACAGAGTTGGAGATGGAGAAAAAAAAACATCTGAAAGGGGCATCAGAGAAATTCATCTACTTCGTGATAATCCTCCCAAGCCCCGCTCTCTCCCATAACGCCCCTTTTTGGTCTAACAGGTATTCCCAGTTCTAGTGAGTTTCTCTTTGGTATCGTACAAGCCCCTTCGGAGTCAATGCCTCGATAAGCCGGAGCTTGTCGGTAAGGCTGAGAGGGAGGGGCGGTTTTAATAGGTGGTATGAATTGAAGATTTTTCTGATTGTGGACGAGGACAGCACCTACGCCGGTGTGTCGAACAGGCGCAGGATGCCTTCGTACATGCCGAACATGATGGCGGCGCTCGGGACGGTGCGCATCAGATGGGGGGTCAGACCGCCGTAAAGTCCCATGAGGCCTTCCTCGACCCAGACGAGGCGGAAGCACTGCATCAGGCCGGTGTACTTGGGCTTGCTGCCGTCAAGGGCCACTTGACGAAGACGAGTTCGAGCGACCTAGATGGTCCCTGTTAGCTTTCCCAACCATTTTCCAATCTCTGCATCTCCAGCGGGGTTATCCTTCTCCCATCGAAACGAAGAGAGATCACAAACTCACCTCATGGGGATACGCCAACACCGCAGCAATCAGCTTCGCGCTGCCCGCAGCGCCAAACTTGCCCGTCCAGTCGACCGTCCGGTCCCACCAGCCCTTCTCCCTCCCGCTCCGCACGATCCGCTCCTCCCGCCGCGCCAGCCCGGCCTTCATCTGCTCGTACAGCATCCAGTGCAGCGTCGACTCTACCACGCCCAGGTAGCTGGCGCTCATGCCCTTGTACAGCCCGCGCACCCCTTCCTCGCGCACAATCTGCCGCACGCAGTCGGCGCTGTTCCTGTACCGCCGCTGCGTGGCCCCGCCGCTGCGCGCCGCCACGTTCTTGTCGAGCTGCAGCCGCGTCTTGACCATCCAGATCGGGTTCGTCACCGTCGACGTCACCACGCCCGCCGCACCGCCCGCCAGGAGGTGGCACCACGCGCCCTCCTGCCCGTTGTTCCAGTGCTGCGCGAGGAACTGCTTGCCGTTGCCGTAGACGTAGAAGTTGATGGCGCGGGCGGGCACCACGCCGATGAGGTTGGGCCCCAGGCCCTTGAAGAGCGCGCGCCCGCCCTCGGTGCGGTAGACGGAGCCCAGGATCTGCAGCGTGTCGGTGAGGTGGTAGAGGGCCGCGCGGGCCGGGTTGAGCGAGGCGACGTGGGCGGCGGAGCGGGATGCGCGGATCTGCGCCTGGTAGAAGTCGGACTGGAGGCGGGTTTTCAGGACGTCGAGGGGCGCTGTGAGGGTTGCCGCCGTCATGCCTCCAACACTGCAGCCGGATTAGCAAAGCAGTCCATCGGTCCACATACCATGTCTCAAGCAAAGCTGCATGAGGCAAGGGAAGTGAGGGGGGAAGCGCCATACCCTCCGGCCATCATGTGCACCCAGGACTTGGCGAATGGAAGGGCCTTGACCTGGCCTCTGATGATCTCTTCAGGAATAACATCGCCGGTTTCTCTCGATTGGATGAGCACCGAGTGCTCCGCGGGAACTGTCTGATGCTGGGGCGCGCGGCCATGCGCAGCCGACGGCGTTTCCGCCATGGTTGCCAACTTTCGGTAGGGAAGAAAGCGATACGATTTCGCTGTGTGGGTTGATGAACTGCTATGAGCTCATCTACTTGGCGTCGAAAGCCTCCAAATCGATAGCTGCGGTAGAAGCTGGAGGAAACAGTGGTTTGCGGTGCCGAGGTTGGTATCGATGACGGTGATGCAGCTACGGCAAGAGATCGGTGGGTGTGATAATTTTTTTTGCTTTCCCGATAAGCCAACCACGCCCCTGGTCATTAAGTGCTGAGCCCGGGCGCCTGTTTTTCGGCGCCTGAATCTAGATGCATGGGGGTTCTTTTAGGCGCTAGCAGATACCGCCCGGAAGTCTTTTGTGGGGTTGCCGTTCACTGATCGCGGCCCCACGATAGCCCAGATGCACTGCTGGCATTGAATGGCAATATACAGACGGCACCAATTCATTCGCTCCATGCCTCTGAGCTTTGGCATAGCTTCTGCAAAGTACCGTAAATCACGTTCAAGTTCTGCAGCTCCATTTGCTACGCTTTATCTCCCAAGTCCCCTGTCGTCCAGATCCCCTTAGTCCTACCATAAATCACAAATTATAGCATGGCACAGGGGAGTACATACACACATTTTATACATCGCTGTTCTTGCTATAAAAAAAATGACAAATAAAACCACTGTCTCTGACTGTGGATCAGGGACGGTTGGTTTCAAAGCCTAGGTATCGACTTACCGTGACGGCGGGTTGGATGGTGCCCAAAACTGTCGTTCCCCGCCAGCCTGGCTAGCAGAGGAATGACTGTGCGGTGTGCTTGGTGCGTTCAGCCCCGAGCTTTGGCCGGTGGGAATGGCGGCTCTGGTCCTGATAGCTGGCAGTTCCGATCTGCCCGACAAGATATTGTGCAGGCCAAACGCAACTGGACCTCCTCCTGGGTCGTCGGTTCCCTGGCTCTCTGGCCGTGGCGTTTCCGCAGTTGATTCAGCTGCGGTTCTCGGATACACTGCTGTGCCTCCAGTAGGACTGACGAGTTCCTGCTCAGTATCAAAGTCCGGGAGCTTCTCGATTGGGGGCAGACCCATGTCCTGCCTCATTGATGTGATCTCCTCTTCTGTCGCAGACTTCCAGCTACATTTCGCATGTTTCTTGGTGCATCCTTGGCAAGCAGTGAGATGCTTCAAGCATGGCTGTCTAAGGCGGCGGCACCGGTCACAAGGAGGATGAATGCTTTCACCTCGTCCTAATCTTTCTACCAGCTGTGTGATCAAGGGTCTGAAGATGTCTAACTGGCTCTCCAATTCTGCAGCCGCAGCCCGGGCAGATACTGAGCTTCTCCGGGGTTGCGAAGCTGACATAGATGGCGACGGTTGGCTTTGACTCCATTGTGCCACTGAAGCTGACCGTGAGGGGGTGCCAGAAGGCGTCGGTTGAAGGAACTGCTGCAGAAGATCCTGGTGAAGGTCATACGAGGGGTTCTGCGAGAGCTTTCGGAATCGTTGGTTCACTGATTGAAACCGCGGGCCAGATTCGGTCTCCCAATTCTGCCGTCGTCGCGATAGGTCCTGTTTCCGCACCCCAACCTTGTGGTGCAGGTTTCGGGCTCTGGTCGCCAATTCCTCTGCTTTTCTGGAGAGGATTAAAGTTCTCTGCTCAATAATATCCATAGTGGCAATCTCAGCAGTCTCGTCCTCTTCCATTGGATGATCAAGAGGCAACCTGTTCAGTGCCCCCGAAGAAATGAAGCGCCAATCATCTTCCGAAATCTCCGTTTGATGGCCTCGACATACAAATTGGCAGCAGCGAGTGCCATCTTCCATATGGGACAGGGAAAATTCATCGGGATTCGTCTTAGCATATGTGCAAACATCCAGCCAGCTAATCGGTGGGAATGGATGTGGCGGGTACGTCTTAATGGAACCCTCGAAAAACTTCTCAATCCCCTGTATCAAGCGAGGGCCCGTCAACTTGGCACCGAGGCTTGCCGCGAAGCTCTCCTGTCTTTCTAAAACCCCTAGAGTGGCAGGTTAGGCTAGACCTTAAAGGGCGATCTCAAGAGATGAGAACTATGCCAGAAAACGACGGCAGTTCAACATACCTTCATACTCTAGAATAAGACCGAAGAGATCCGAGAAGGTCTCAGCATCGCCCTGGATTAGACTCAAGCGATCTGTAGGCGAGGTTGACAGATAGTTTATACCGCCTAACAAGCCCAGCGGCCAAAGTTAGCGTCATTATAGTAACACAAGAAAGAGATGAGTAGCCAGGCGCATTGTGTCGTGAGTGGTCTGTTGTTTCAGTCATAAATGACCGTGTGGCAGATGAGAGTCGCCAGATAGCAATAGGAAGTAATAGCCAAACTGCAAGACCAGCAGGAATAAGCATACAGGGTCAGTGTCCTGACAGGTTCGCGCAGTCCACATTTGCATGCAGCAGTGGCGATCAGTGCCCGAAATATGAGGTGCACTGGTGATGGGAGGAGTGGTCCAACAACGTGCTGGCTTCGCATTCTCCAGCACAATCGTAGAAATCACAACGTACCTTGCTGCAGAGGCATCTGTTGATAGTGCCCGGGCGGAAAGCTTCCATGGCTTCCACCATCTTCTGATTCTCGTTTTCGCTTATGAGGTTCCAATTCGCTTGTATGTGCCATAGTACTGGCTAGTTCCCCAACCTTTGCAAACCAAAAGGAGGACAAGCCCTCGTTGGCAGAACCGATGGGAAGTGTACAATATGAGAAACCAAATCAGAATGCGAATAGGTCTAATAGCCCAAGCAAGAGGTAGCAAAGACCGCTACGATTGGAATGGAGAGTTGGGAGGGGGGAAAGAGGTAGAAAGAGGGAAATGGTCAAAGGGAGGAATGAATAAGAGCAGGTACGCCGTTTCGTCGAACAAATCAGTTAACCTATTGGGGGGTGTCCGAGTCCGGGCATCGAGAGATCGAGAGGCCTGGTCCACGCAGTCGACATTTGATAGTCGGAGGGTTCCACTACGATCCGGACGGGCCTAGACCCAGGAATTGGACCAGGCCGTGTCAGAGGGGTGAGAAAGAGGTCTTGGTCTGAGTCCAGGGGACGCAAAAGGCGCTTAAACATATCAATGGGATCTGCGTATTTGCTTTTCATCCACCCGAGTCCAAGTGTCGCCATCCTGTCCTCGTAGGGTAGGTTTGGGGGTGGAGTCGGGGGCTGACTTTGTAGTTGGCGGATACACAACCCAGCGGCGAGAGAAGAGACGACCCGCGATGCGGCGTGATAGTGCGGGGGGCCGTCTCGGTACGAAAAGCTCAATCTTAGCAAGAGCAGAGGTACGTAGATGCAGATCCCAGCGCTTGTCATGGGTGCCAACATGGGCAATTGTTTCGTCGGCGGAATGTCTCTAGTCATGAACCCTCTGGCATGAGTCGTCGAGGCGATCAACGTCTGGCCATGCGCCGGGGACATGACGGCTCCGAAGCGCACTGAAAGGGAAGTCAACCAAGCACGGGCAGGGATCTGCAGACGCATGACAGCGGGAGAGAAAGCATCTCTGTCGTGATCACAGCTGCAAAGCTGCTGGTGGCGCCAAAAGTGCAGACTGGCAGGCAGCAGGGTCCAGCAAGCGGATGCAATAAAGACAGCCAGCTGATCATGGAGGTGGTAAGGCGTGTGGAATCTGTGCATGCAGCGTGGGCAATGACGGTCGCATTGGCAGGTCGTGGTAGAATGTCGTTGTTGTCGGAGGCGCCGTCGGCCTGGATCCCAACGGTCCCAGGCCCCACGCCTGTAGGGAAGCTGCCCTGCCCTGACCTGCATCCTGCCCTCCCTTCCTGCACGATACGACTCATCTAGCAGAAGGAGGCACCGCCCACCGAAGCCACTCCCGGGCCCAACGCTCCTCTGTGCCTCATTGCAAGAGCCAGTGGGGGGAGGTACTGACTCAAGCTGTGCTGCCACCATTCCGACATATTGGAACTGTTCCTCCGCCGGCAAACCCCAATCCGCCGCATCAACGGAAGACGCTACCTTCCATCAATGTTGCTCATCACCAAGCTAAAGCAGGTACATGGCCAGATACTTGCAGTCTCACCCCCCGACCATGTTTCCCCATCAGCCCATCCAGCCACTTTGCTAGCTCGTCCGTCCCATAATAAGCTCCCTTCGACCCGTCTCGACCTCCAAGCCTGCATAGAGCTAGCGAATGCCTGACAGATGGGATATAGCTGCTGACCCAAAACTAACGACCAACACCAGCTGGAGTCGACACGGTTTGTAAGACGTCTCTTGTCTCTCCCGATGTCGCCACCTATACACGTACTTTCTTATTATAGCCCTTCCAAACTGCAACACCGCTCCATTCCCGATCCCACCACAAGGGTCGCCAATCAGCCTGCACGGAGATGAGGCCGCGCGCAGCCACTGCAGATCCGACCGTCTTATCCGCAGTGGCGTTTCCCACACTCAGGGAATGACCTCAGCTTGTGTGCCCATGAATTGCGTAGGTAGTGGAAGTTGCCGTTTTTATGGTTCAGCCATTGGCATATAATGTGAACCAGCTGCACGCCGCACTCAATCTCTAGGTTAGTATTCTACCTTAGTCTGATTGGCATGGTAACTCAATAATACGGAGATACGAAGCTAGATATCAGGTGGTCTACACCTTTTCTTTTTTTTCCTCTGCAGACGAGTTTCTCGTACCATCTGTTGATCTTATAGCAGAATGTCTAGGATTCGTAGTGCCCAGGATGGTCTGCTTGAATCCTTGAGGCACCCCACGATAGATAAGCAACACGAGATGAGATCCCGTCATTTTCGGAAAATTTCCCCAAGATCAGCGACATCTCCTCGTTTAATACGAATTCGCCACTCTACAACCTGTATCTACCTAGAAAAATGTCACCATGAAAATCAATTCCAAATCTCTCTACACCACATCTTCAATCCAACACCAATCGCCGCTACCAAATGACAGCCCCGCGCCTCATCCCAGTCCGCCTCATGGTATAGGGTAACCTAAAACCAGCTCCGATTTTAACTGCCCCTCCATGTGAAAGCTCCCAACACCACTGCGACAAACCGCCACACGAACAGAAACGCCCAATCCCAACTGCAAACCACAGCCCGCCCTCTCCCTACCAACCCCCAACCACCCATCCCACACACACCCCGAAACCCGAGCGAACAATGTCCGAGAGACCTTCCCACCGAGGCGGAGGCCGTGGCGGCGGCGGCGGCCACAGAGGAGGCGGTCACCGGGGTGGTGGCCGCGGCGGAGCTCGAGACGGCGGCGAGCGCGAGCGCCCCAAGAAGGAGAACATCCTCGACCTGAGCAAGTACATGGACAAGGAGATCACCGTCAAGTTCAACGGCGGCCGCGAGGGTAAAGCCACCCCCTGCGATCTTGGGTGGACCGAAACGCTGACTTTGCGAATGACCAGTACGCGGAACGCTAAAAGGTTACGACGCTCTAATGAACCTCGTCCTGGACGATGGGAAGGAAACAGTCAGAGGTGAGAAAAGTGCCGCCGCGGGGGGTTCTACGGTCCCGTTTTATGGTTGAATGGGGTGCTGATATGTTGCCATCCGCACAGATGATCAAGGAAACGAGTCGACGAGATCCCTCGGCCTTGTCGTCGCCAGAGGAACCCTTCTGGTTCTCGTCAGCCCCGTCGACGGCAGCGAAGAGATTGCCAACCCTTTTGCCCAAGCTGAGGAGGACTGAGCGCATCTGTTAATAAAAGGAATAAATACGAAAACGAAAACTGACGGCACCTGTTTGAATGCGAAAGGCCTACATTATCACGGGTGATATTTCGCGGCTATATTTATTACATCCATCTCCTGCTGCGCTCATAGTTTTTGCTGCGTTGGTCCCGGGATTTGGATTCATGAGCATACGATTTGCGTTGCTTGGGGGCTGGAAGACAGTGTATCGTCCTCTCTATGTGGCTAGAGAAAGGGACATGTAAAGGCAATTCAATACTCGCTTCGAAATAATCTCATGCCACTCACCAAGCGATTGTATGCAACGGGAAAAGAAATCACATTGAAAGAGCACAAGCTTTTTAAACACGTTACTGTATTGATTGAAATTTCGCTGGTCATCTCTACCTTCTGCCGGCAAACATATCGTCCGAGGGGGCAGATCATTCCTATCCACAGCCGTGAAGCCTCGAATCATACCGTCTGCTATGCTCATAGATATATAACTGTTGTCCTCCTCTTGTGTACAAATATCTCGATGCTCTCTGGATGTACCCAAATCAAGTCTGTTTCGTACCTAAGCTTCCCAACAATTTATAGTTTTCCGGTTGTCCACACTCTACCACTTTGTCGACTGGGCGTATCCTCGGCGGGAAGGACTTGAGAATTTTTGGGGCCTCGGTTTCTCTACCTACAAGATTCTGTTCGGCTTGTTCCCTCCTTTCTGAAGCTCGCCGAAGGCGTTTGCCAGCTGCTTCTTCAGCTCCCTATAGCTGACGAGGAAGCTCGTTTGTTCATCTCGGCTCGTCAGACAAATTCTCTCATCTGTGCCGGCGTCCAGCTTATTCATGCAGCGGATCATGTGTCCCATGTCGAGCACGGGCTCCCCGTTACTGTCCACTTGGTGAAACACATAATCCCTGAAAAGCTTGAGCATATATCGCTCGCCGTTCTCCGACCACGCCCGGTCGCCGTCAAACTCTTGCCGCTCATTGACTGTAGCCAACTTCATCATCAACCGGGCAATTCTGCCGTTCTCAAGTTCCCTGTACAGTTCAGAGCTTAGCTGGTCCGTGGTTTGCAAATCTTGGTCAAACACGGCAATGGTGTGCGTGGCGATGCCTCGAATAAATTCATCGATGCCCTTTTGGGCAGGGGGCGTTTGAGGCGTCAGAAGCCACAGGATCGTATCCCGCAGTTCAACTGAGTATGTTCGGCTCATCTGCTCGATAGATGCTTTGAGATTCGTAAGATGAGTGGGGAGAGTAAGGGTGGCGATGCAGAGGATGGTGCGTCCAAACTGGATCAAGTCTTCTTGCTGTAGCTCCTGGACAGGACGGCGATTATCGAACTGGACGACATCGAGGACGGAGCACGCATTCAGTCTTATCCGGTTCTTATCCGTGACAATAATCTTTGAAACATCGACACAACGGGCCGCGAGGTTGATGGAATGAATGGCTTTGAGGGCGTTGGCGATTTGTGAAATATAACTCCAGAGAACACTCTCGGGGATACTGGATTTCTGATATCGATTGCCTTGGCCAGGGTTAGGTGTAAGGTGAGCCTCGGCTAGGGTTTTCGACAATGGGTGATAGTCTTGGACAAAGATGAGCGAGCTGTCTCCGAATGATCTGGTCGTGAAGGCATCGTGAGTTGTCACTACACTGCCGTTGTTAATCCGCCTCCACTCCTTGACGGATCTAATAGCCTGCTCATTGCTAAGCCGGAAGCCCTCTAATCTCCTTAAGCAGTATATTCTGCCTGATTTTGTAGATGTTGCCTTGTAAACCCAGCTGGGGTAACCAAAAATATTGGCATTCTTTCTATGAGTGGTATCCAGAGCCACCAGCGAGTGATAGTTGTCCAGTTGGGGTAATTGAGAGTTGGGCATAACCTGCAGAGTTGCCTCTGCTCTCTTCTGATATTCTTCTCGGAGCTTCTCTGGCATGAAGAAGTCGTGGGTCATACGTTGGTAGGGCATGAGATCTTCGCGGTGAGGCCCAACCGCAGCGTATAGGTGATGCTGGAGCGGTTGCAGAGGGGTGGCAAAGGCTCCCTGAGGCTGGAAGAAAGCCGCCCCTGCACTACTTAGTGCAGCATGGTCATCGGCATACGGGTTGTACGGGGCTGCGGGGAGAGCTTGCCCAACGGTGGACATGGCAAACGGGTCGTAGGACACGGATGCATCTTGCGTTGATCCATTCGAGGTAACCTTGTACGACCGATAAGAATGTGTAGCACGGGGGAAAGCACGATCAGGCCAAGTCGTCTTACCGATGAGTTAAGTTCGAAGCTAGGGGTAAATTCACGGATTGCGGCCGGATTGAAGGTTCCGGCCGTGTCATTTTCTGAAGTTTGAGTTGGCGTGGAGGCTGACGCTGGTTAGTCCCGGGTCGGTTGTATGCATAAAAGAGACCTGGCTTACATCCTAGTCCTCGCGGAGTAAAAGCAGGTGCGTTGGCAGCTTGAGTGCTAAGGGCACCCTTCTTGATGATCGTTGGGATAGTTGCTGGAGTGAATGATGGGGACTCGACATTCAAAGACTTCTTGGAGCTAAGAGCCAGAGTCGTTAGCTTTTTCATCCAGAGTACCAATATGACAATAACCAGGGCAGTTTCCACAGTTGAATCTTGTCCTACGCAGTCGGTCCGTGGGCTTGCAAAGTAGGGTGGCATCAGAATCCGGAGGAAATCAGTAGGGTTTCGACGCCAATCAGGTTGCTGAACCATTTCCAAGCTCGTACAAAGGCTAAAACTATCCAGTGCCAGATCTTGACCCAGAGCTCTCGCAAATGGATTTGGCTGGTGCTTGAAACTTGCGGCGCGGACCCCAAAAGTTAGAAGGCCCTGAGATCATCCCCCCCTTGAAGCATTTTTGGTTGTTTATAGAATTTGGCGCACGCATGGACAGATCATATTTGGTTTCGCGAAATCCTCGACCGTGTACCATTGGTCAATGGCCGCACACACAAGCCGACGATGCATACATGACCCATTTTCCACCTCTCGATAAGAACATAATCGCATTCGACTCAATCGTAACGGATTCGGCGACAACGGATGGGCAATCACACAGATGTAACCATGAAATATGGAACTCGAGGGGTGCGTGCGCCGGTGGACTGGGCTGGAAGGGTACCTACATATCGGTTTGGTTTGATTTGCCTTTGTTCTGATCGTGGCTAAAGGTGCAGCCCTGGTCTTCGTATCGACAGTGGCCGTAGATTAGGACGTTTCGGCAGAGGGTGTCCTTGTTCTCTGAGATGGCGTAGAAAGGTTAGCAGCGAGGAAACAGAGACAAGCTTGATCTGTTGGGGGACTGTTCGGCCATACCCCGCCCCTTCGACCGCGGCGATCCAACCTGGCGACGAAGATCATTGGCCTGGTATCGCGTCGCAGCCATCTTGTGCTGGCAGTGTGATGAGGATGCCTCCGCTACCCGATACTAGGAACACTGCTTGACAATTAGCCAGGCGTGGCGACGCGGGATGCCGCTGCTGGGCGAGAGCACAAATGCCCGCGTGTCTGGTTTTGCGATGGGCGGGCATAGGTGGCTTCGATCTAATCTGACCTGGCGACAAGGGAGGGGACTGACCTTTGACGGCGGAGCACTTCCCATGGCTCGCTTTCTCGAGGCGCTGTGCCGCCCATGAAAATGTAGGAATACAGCTAGGAAGAGCCGTGGCGGTCACGGCGTGGAGAATGAGCGAAACTATATTTCTATATGTGCCAGAGGAGCGAAGAGACAGGATCGAAGTGCGGTGCGGTGCGTGCGTGCGTGGGGGAGGGAGAGGATGGAGTCGAGTCTTTCAGGTTGGCCGCGGACGTGACAAGGATGGATGGGGGATGGCACCTAACCCACCTAAGTCTGTAGAGAGCAGGTAAGGTGCATGCTCCTGTTGGAGCCAGTGGTATCGCGGCCAGGTTTCAGATCTGGAGGTACCTTGCCGTACATTCTGCAGTGTAGAGGTACGGCCTAGGCATGACGAAGGACGGTGGCAGAGGGGTCTTACGGAGGGATATGCGGTTAAAGGGTCGCTTGTCTCTGCAGAGGGCTTAGTCGTTGCGCTAAAGATAGCACCGACCAGTCGTTGTGTGTGCTGCACCGCAGGTAACGGGTGCTCTGCTCTAAGGACATGCGCATCCGCTAGCGAGCTGTCTGTGTCTGCCCAGCCAGTTGCTTGCGGGAGGGCGGCGTCAACGTGTAGGCCGACTCTGGATAAGGGCAGCCCTCGGCCATTGACTCAATTGGCCCTTGGCAAGGCATCAATGTACCACATCGCATCGCAGCGACTGCCAGCCCCTTTCGACTGCAGTCCCAAGGGAGCGGTTGCAGGTGATGCGATGCGCGGCCTACCTCTGCACCGCGTTTATGCAATTATGGGCGACATGACCCCGCCATCCGCGAGCTTGCAGCTACTTGGGACCCGCCCAAATGGGTGACAGAATCAGATTGAAAGGTGGCTATGAGTAGACCGCTTTCACATAAGTAAAATAACGTAAGAGTAGAAAACAATCTTTTGTTATTTCTCAAACCATAATTTAGCTATTGATCGCAGATTCAAATATAGGAAATAATTGGGAGTGTGTCAAATTCAATGTCACCCGCTTGCTTTGGCCTGGAGCATACTCCATCCAATGGCCTCGGGCTGGGCTCCGCCCATTGGAAAGCTTGAGGTACTTGCCGTAACCGTGTCCGTGACACAACCATCACCTAAGCCAAAATGCTGGTTGCTTATCGAGTCCGTTATCGCCGCATGAGCTCATCACCCTCCACCTGTCCATTGCATTTGCCTGGCCCTCAGCACGGCCACCTCCCTGTCTTCAACGCACCGCCTTCGCGAAACCTTCCACCACTTTTACTTTCCGCTCCCTGAGTTTATTTGCCCGACGCCTGTCCTGTATTACTTTTGTCCATCCTTATTCTATTAGATTTTTTTTGTGCTGTGCGTGACATAAACTGCGTCAGCGCATCGCTTTTGGCCATCGATCTTGGTTGGTGATATCTGCCACGTGCTGTCAATATCAACTTCAACTTAGCACCGTACTGATCGAACCAAGCGCACACGGACCTTTGATGACTTGATTTCTTTCGATGCCTATAAGGTAAATCTTGCGCTCGGATCGACCCTGTGTTTTAGCACTGGTCCAGGTTGAACGGAAAATGGCCGACGTGGATTTGGAGCAGCTCTCGCCGAGCCAGCAGGAGGCTTTGCAACAGTATGTGCAAGTGACGAACCAGGACACAGCAGATGCGGTCAAGATCCTAGAGAGGTCCCAATGGAGCGTTCAGGTATGATCACACCGACCCCGACCAAGCCCCGGCCTCACCCGAATTCCGGGTACTGACATACATATCATCTTGTAGATCGCCATCGCCAAGTTCTTCGACGGGGAGGAGGCAGACCCTGTGGCGGAAGCTGCCGCTGCCGCTGCCGCCCATGACATTCCCCGTGAATCAGCGAGACTCGAAAATCTCCAGGAAAGCCTTCTGGAGTCCGAAGTGCGGTCTTCACGCGCACCAAGACGAAACCGCACCGACGTGGCACCTAGAATCGTCCCCCAACAGCCCATTACCCGACGACCACACTGGCTGATTGGCCTCCTACTCACGCCATTTGGCTGGGGCTGGTCTGCCGCCTCGACGATATTCAGAACGCTATTCTACGTCCTCTCTTTTCTCCCGGCTCCTTTGCGCCCACGAGCGATCACACAGGGTCTGGCGACCGGTTTCAAGGGAACCAATGGCCGACGGATGTTGATGCCGCGGGATACGGCGGCACGATTCAAGAGAGAGTTTGATGAGGAGTACGGGGCTAACGAAGTGCCATTTTTCGAGGGAGGATTGGCGCAGGCACACGACCTTGCCAAGAAGGAGCTCAAGTTCCTCTTGGTTATTCTCATGTCGCCCGAGCACGATGAAACCGAATCCTTTGTCAAGGAAACGCTCCTGAACCCCGACGTCGTCAATTATATTAAAGACCCTACGAATAATATTATCCTGTGGGGTGGTAATGTCCTCGATTCGGAGGCATACCAGGTCGCAACCGAATACAGCTGCACGAAATTTCCCTTTACGGCTGTTGTATGTCTTACACCAAAGGAAGGAAGCACGAGGATGGGAATTGTGAAGCGGCTTGTTGGTCCGATGCCGGCAGAGACGTACCTGTCCGAGATCCAGGGCGCAATGGAGCGATATGGTGCGGATCTCAACGGGGTGCGTGCGGAGCGTGTTGCTCAAGAGGTGGCTAGAAACCTACGGACTGAGCAGGACTCCGCCTACGAGAGGTCTCTGGCGATCGACCGAGAACGGGCCCGCCAGAAGAGAGAGGCCGCCGCCGCAGCGGAAGCTGCGGAGAAGAGAGCCCTGGAAGAGGCCGAGGCCGCAGCATTGCGAGAGCAAAGGCGACAGCAGTGGAAGGCATGGAGATCGCGGAGAATCACGGCGGAGCCACCAACAAGCGAAAAGAACGTGGTGCGCGTGGCGCTCAAGATGCCAGAGGACACCGGAGTCGGACGCATCACCCGAAGGTTTCCCCAAGACGCACCAATGGAGGAGCTCTATGCTTTTGTGGAGTGCTACGATGTGCTGAGCAGCGAGGAGGTCAGCGAGAAGGAAGTGGCCGGCCCGCCAGAGGACTACGAGCACGAGTACAGATTCAGGATCGCATCAACGCTACCGCGAGAGGTGTATGAACCAAGCACAACGGCGACAATGGGCCAGAAGATTGGCAGGTCGGGTAACCTAATCGTGGAGGAAGTCACAGGCGATTCGGACGATGAGACTGATGGAGAAGACGAGGAGGACGACGGGGAGGAAGACCAGGTGGTTGGGGATAGGTGACGTGGACTGGCAACTAGTCTAGAGAGCAAGTAAAACAAACCAATAGATGGTGAGCATGTCGCGTCAATCATTGTGGCTGGCGGGAGACGTCGAGTCTGTGTGGCAAGCAAAAGAGGTGTGCATGCATGTTGATGAGGGGCGGTTGACGACGCCTGCTGACCAATTTGTATGGCGGTCGGTTGTCAAGATGGCTCCCACCGACTCGGTCGCTGGCACGAGGTGGGCAGTTCATGCAGCTCACGTACGTCGTCGACGATCCTTGATGCTTTTGGTAGCCTACAGGTCACTTGAGGGCGACACCTACATGTAAGTTATCCAAGTTGGCGATGACCCATTTTCGTCTGATGCATGAAAGCAATCCTCGAGCTCTCAGCCAAGAGATGTAAATCAGTACCAAATGCGGTTCTAAGCTCTATGCAGGTACCCATCAAGAATAGCTCCCAGGCAGGCTTCGAAATCTAGAAGCTCTGACTGGCCTCGGTCTCTCAGCGAGGCGCCCTGTGGGTTAAAGATAGACTTCCCTCTGACCCGTGAAGTCTAAATCGACCAGAGGGCCGTATCGTCTGATAGATGGAGCCTAGCCCTATGCCCTGCAAAATGCAGGCAGAGGAGGCGTCTGCCCATGATCGGTCGCTTCGCCTGGCGATGGGTTGCGTGTGCTGTGGATAAGGATTGCGTGGGGTTTGAGGCTGTGCAAGCCTTAGCCGCGCCTTGAGCCAGGGCCCTCCGGAAGTGTTGCGGCCTGTTTTGGCGGGAGCTGATAGCTGTGATCTCCATGCTACACGCTACACGCTCCATGGCAGGCAGGGCTAGGCCGAGCTGGCGCCCTCCTCCCACTATTGGGCCCAGTCTCGAACCCATCACGCGCGCCGTTGTTGAATTGATACGGGTGATGGGTGCAATTGCTGGATTGAGGGTCTTGAGGGTCCATCCGGGCCCCTCCCTGTGCTCCTTCCTCATGCTCACCCGTTTAGACTGTTCGGGGACTAGAGGTTGAGCAACAAGCTTGATTCCATTTCAGTGAGAGCTGGGCAACGTCACCCTCCGCTGCTTCTGACTCTGTGCTGACTGGGGCAGAGATTTATGAGGCCGCCACCTTGTCTATGCCTATCGAACGATAAAGGCCGCTGCCCGCTAGCCAGCTCTCTTTGACCTGCCCTCCTTCCTTGTGTGCTTGTTCGATTGTTTGCCTGCTTCGGCCCTGGGAAGTGTCAAAACCGGGTCACCGTCCCGTCCACTCTCGCCAGTCTGCCTGCTATTACCTACCGCCTACCTACGGAACACCCTGTTCCCAGTCAGTGTGCTTGATTGCGGGGCCTTGTCCATTGCTTTGCTGATGGCTCGAGTCCGTCCATTTCGCCTATACGTGCCATAACTATTAATTCATGCTAGCACCTCCCTCTAGCACGCTCTCCGCTATCTCAGCCGTGGGGAAAGGTTGCCGACTCGACTCGCAGCGACGCTAGAAGGCACGCCGAATCCAACCGCCCTTGGCAGCGAAGCCAACCAAAAGTCTTTTGTACATCCGGCGGCACAGCAGCGAGACTCTGCTGCCAGGGCGAACACTCAATTTAAATAAAGGAGACGTCAACGCAGGCCAGGGCTAGCTTCCACATCGAGGAGGGACCGCACGTATATACATAGTGCGTGGGTGTGCGCGCGCGACTTGGCAGCACACACCGACAACCCCATCCCCGTCCAACACCGACTCTGCTCTTAATACTACGTGCTACGTGCCTGGCGCAACCTGGCCATCTCGTCGACATATCCATCCCATCCCCTAATTACTCATAAGGCGAATCCACCAAGGGTTGCGCTCCTCCCATCCCCCAAACCCACATCCCGACTCTGCGACTAGCTTCGTCGCATCAGCGTGCGCCTTACCTAATCGCAGCCGTCGCTGCCTCCCATCAATCTCTCTCCTGCCCATTCCCGGCCTGTCTCGCGAATCGTGCATCAAGACCAGGCTGGCGTAGAAGCACGAGGCCAAAATGAAGTCGATGAAGAAAAGCCTCAGCATGGGCAAGATGCTGGGGAGCATCAGGCGGAAGACAAGTGGTACGTTGTCCTTACCTCCGGCTGTCTGCTGACGGCCTATCCACATTCACGCACAGCGTGTTCCGCGCATCTCACGGACAGCCGCTGCGACTGTTTTGACTTTCTTGGGGGAGGACGATGCTGACCATTTGGCCATCACCGCACTTACAGGTCTACAACATGGAGAAGCCAACAACGGAGCCACGAGCGCCACCACCCCCGTCCCTCAGCCAACTCAGGGCACCACGCCAGAGGAAACCGCGCGCAACAATGTGGTGCGTCCCTATAAGCCCCTCCAGAGGCTCGCGATGATCGATTGAATGGGCGCTTACAACCGAGTAGGAAGCATTCTGTGAAGCAGGTGGAAACGTGAAGGTATGGAACCCGCCATGACGCCACCCGGTCATGGGCACCCCTCCTCCTCTCCATCTTGACCCCGTACAATGGGAGCTGGGCGCTAACCATGTTCACGTCAACAGGGCGACGAGATCCTCTTCCTCCCCCTCATCGTCGAAGCCGCCGAGTCCTCGCCATCCGCCGCCGCCGAATGTGCTCGAGTGATCCGCAAGTTCCTGGGAAAGGACTACATCACCCGCCCATCATGGCAATACAACGCGCTCATGATCCTCCGCATTCTGTGCGACAACCCTGGTCCGTCGTTCACGCGGTCATTCGATCAGGACTTTGTGGACACGGTCAGGAAGCTGCTGGGAAGCGGCAAGGACAGCAAGGTGCAGAGGATGCTCATGGAGATTCTGGACGACTTTGAATTTACAAGGATGGACGATGGGAACCTGGTGCTTCTCATCGAGATGTGGAAGAAGGAGAAAGCAGCAGCCTACACTAGATTCGGGGTACGAGAGCATTCCCCAATCCCCCTTCCTAATCCAAAGAAGAAGAAAGTCGAGCATCAGACAACTAACTGTTACGTTCTTTTCACAGGCCCCCAGACGGCAAGAGCATAGACGATCGCACCAGGCATCCGCCAACTTCCACTCCCAAAACTACTTTGCCCGAAGCCATAGCAACAAGAGGTTGCCTGACCCAGTCGAGCTGGCTAGCCGGTTAGAGGAGGCCAGGACGTCGGCCAAGTTGTTGGAGCAGGTCGTCATGAACACACCGCCCGCCGAGATGCTCCAGAACGAGCTGATCAGGGAGTTTGCGGACCGGTGCCAGAGCGCCTCGCGGAGCATACAAGGATACATGACTGCAGAGAACCCAACCCCGGACAACGAGACGATGGAGAGCCTGATCGACACCAACGAGCAGCTCCAGACAGCGCTCAACCAGCACCGACGCGCTGTTCTCAACGCGAGGAAGCAGCTCGGCCTGAACGAGCGCACACCCGACGAGTTCCCGCCATTGCAGGGCCAAAGGAACGGGCAGGACAGAGTCCTCCAGTGGACGCAATCGCAGGCTGATATACTCGCCGCCGGGGCGCACGTGCCCGTCACCACGGAAGAGCAACAGCCTGTGAACAATGGCAAGGGGAAGGAGACGCAACCATACGGCCTGGGTGGTGACCGTGACCGTGCTCAGGAGGACCCCTTTGCGGACCCCAAGGGCGAGGAGGAGGACGGTCGCGGGCTGCAATACCCAGAGGAGCCATTCCATCCTGGCTTCCGTGCGTCGACCGGCGCTGGCGCAGCCCCAGCGGCTGGCATCTCCCCCGTGGCGGGTGCGTCCCTGCCACCGTCCGCCACCGTGCACAAGAGCTCCCTCGACAATAGCAACACCCTCCTCAAGCCGCAGCCTAGAGACGACAAGGACTCCGAGTCGGACATTTATGACGCCGGGCCGAGGACAAAGGAGCCTGAGCAACAGCCCGTGTACAAATACTAAGCGGTTGCTGGGGGAGGAGGCCAGTCGGATGGTGAGATGCAGGTGCAGCTGGCATGAAGGTATATATTGACAGTGGGAATAGGGGGGCGGGACTGGTCTGTTGGGTGGTGTCACCAAGATAAAGCCAGCCTGTTTGATGTTTTTTTTATGTGTGCTGCCTTTTGTTTTTGTTTTTTTTTTCTTTCCACTTTTTTTTGGCATGGGAATGATACCTGAATGTTTGCTTGGAAAAGATAATTACAGCTTATCCCACGAAGTGAAGATGCAGAAAGACATGAAAGATGAAGATGAAGAAGAATGAGACGCACATAGAAGTGGGGGATTAGAGCCAACAGCTTCATCGGCGAAATAGCTTCCATCCCAAAAGAAAAAAATCTCTACAAGATCGAGGGGGCCATCATCTCGCGCCCATAGTGAGCTTCGCCCGCGCGCCTTCGGGGTTGAGGCTGGAAACGGCAAATGCACCAGGCTGCGTACATGTAGGCCGCCGGCCGGCCTGCATGTGTGATTGGCACCAGGTCAGCGTTATGCATTGATTGCCCTTCTGTCCATGCGAGCGGCCTTTCTACATAAGCGACCCGACCTACATGTGGCGATCCGTCTCCCTGCATGGAGGCCGGTATACATAGAATGCGATGTGCTGGCGACACGGAAGATCGATCCTCAATGCGATTGTATGTATAGGCCCGCGGGGTGTGTCCCTCTTTTTGCACGACGCGACCCTAGTCAAAATCGTATCGGGGATATCAAAAGCAGAAAAAGAAACGAGGAGTAGTTACTCGTCACGAAGGGGGATCGGGCTGCATCTAGGGTGCAGATGGGGGGAGGATGCGAGTGGACGGCGATCTGCCTCCACTTCGCAAAGGCATCTCAAAAAGGGGAGAAATCGCTTCCGAGAGGGGACTGTTGCTTTCGTTTTCCTCTGTTATTCAAATCTACTGGCTTTTAGACAGGCGGGTGCAATGTTGCCAATGACAGTCGAGGGCGGCCCCAGCTCACGTTGGACACGGGAGAAAAGATTCTAGAAAATTTCAAAAGTGCGAATGGACACACATAGCTGCGGTGCTTCGTGTGGTCGCTGAAAATGATTTTCGTGGGATCTGTCGTAACAGTGAGCTACAGGCTGATGGTCGTGACACGGAGGACTCAAGGTTGGAATCTTCGTGCCGGGCAGGATATGTGAGGCTCCGAGACCACGCACCCCCCTACTGACGCCCGTCGCGCTGGCGATTTCTGCCAGTGTTCTGTCCTACGCACCTGTTCGTGGCCCTGGGTGTCCACGCAGTCAGTAGAGGGAGGGAGCGGGTGCGGGCATGTTCCGCGCAACATGGCCGTATTCAATCTATAGATGCGAAGAACATACAAGCTATGGCTGCTGGATGTGCAATAGCGATGTGCGGAAACAGACACATAGTATCCGATATGCAAACACCCATCTGAGGCAGCTTGACGTGTATGTATGTGTACGCATGGACGTTTTGAAAGGGTCCCAGGATTTTCAAATCAGTGCCTGATGCAGCCAAGGCACGGCTCATCGATGCCCAAGTGATTCGTCACCTTCCAACAGGCAAACTTTTATCACGGCACAGGGGCGGGGAATGTGATTGGCGCGGCGGTTTGATACACGTTGGGAGCTGGTGCAGGAGTCTTCACCTGTCATGTCTGTAGATGGGCGCACATTCGGAATATGGCCGCACGGAACACGGCCGCCAAGTGTTCTGGAAGCCGGCCAGATGCCACCGACTGAGACAGGGGTGTGAAGAAGAAAAACGTCGGTGATGCAAGAGAGGCCAAAAAAGGATGGTAAAGGCAGGACACTGGCCTGGAACGGAAGTGAAAGCGAGCCTAGACCTTGGGAAGACGAGACGACAGCCACTGTGTTGAGTCAGGGTCCAAGGGATGAGGGCGGGCTTTGCATTGAAACTGGTGATTGATCTGCCAAATTGTCTGACATGAAATTTCCCCGAGCCAAGCAAGAACCAACAATCAATGCAGAGAAAATCCAAAATGACTTGGTCAGGTCTGCCGGCTCTCGTGGCTCGCTCTGGCAAGGGTTCTGGCTAGCTGCATGGAGGCTTAAACCCAATTCCGAAATGATTGCGAGATGTTGGTCGTTAGATCCAAGCCGGAGGCAACGAAAAGAAGGGGCCGCTAAATTACCCACAGCTTCTTTTCTTAACGGCGCGTGTGGGCGCATGAACAGGGGTTGCTCGGGTGGTAGATTCGTCGCTGTGGATATTCATCGTATAGCCTTTGGCATTGGCATTATTGTCACTAGCGGGAGCCTCCCTTGGGAGAGGTCACCACAAGTGATGAATTCTCCGCGAACTGACAGGGCCGGGACCTTGTGAAATGATGTCAAACCACGGTTCTGGTGGTGATGGAACGTCATCGGACGCCAAGGTAAAACACAACATACGACAAGTCCATCATGCCATGCCACTCCAGAGCTGACGTTGCAACGGGCACTGGTCGGTCAAATATATTCTATTTCAGACAATGGCAATATTTCCCGAAGTCAGATTTTCGGTCGCCGCGTCACTGTTCTGGCGTCGGTGAGACTGGGAACCGGTCCAGTGGTTTGACAAGTGGGAAATAGGTCTAGGTCTATGGCTCTGGTGGCGGCCAGTCAGATCATTTCCAGACAGGTGGAAACGGCCCTCTGCATAGAGCATGGACACATCAGCCAGTAGTCTCCAATAGCCAATGGACGTCTGTCGCTCGCGTAGACAGAGCGGGCGGTCTCCCAGTAGATCACCGGGCCGTTATCAGGACCATGGTCGGAACTAGACATACCCTGATGACATACGCCATGCATTGCTTCTATTGTTGCCATGCTGGACAGGGAGCTGGCTGGCTACCCCATGCCCCATCTCGCATCCCTGCCTTGTCTCGGGAAATAATTTGGCTGCTCAGGACCAGGACGAGCACCGCGGAGTGGATATATGATATTCGCGTGGGACTGGTGAGGTGCGACAACGCACGCATTGTTCTAGATGTCTTACCCACGAGAGACTAGCGCTTGGGATGGTGCGCTGCCGGTCGCTCAGGACGGAAGACCAAGGGCGAGATGGTAGAAGGATGGAGAAGCAATTGACAGACCATCGAGAGCGATTGGTCTTATTGCATCCATATGACATGTGAACAGGCATCGGTCTGGTCTGGCGAAGACCCTCCGGCTGGGGCGAGAGGGCCAAAAGCGGGTGCCGGATGTCATTGGCGGCAGCCCTCAAGAAATACCTGTTTGGGATAGTCTTGCGAACAGGCATCAAGCCAATCCCACCCAGCCAGCGCAGCACAGCATATACCTAGTCCTAGATAGTATGTACCAGCAGAGGAGCCGCCATCCATCAGCCTTCTACCTACCTACCTACCTACCTTACCCAAGGTATCTATGATGCACTGAGGTGAGTAGTGCTGCAGGCAAGGAAGGCACGCCTGCAAGCGAGGTGCCGCCGCGAGGAAGGCAGGCACGTCCTGCCAGGGCCGCGTTCATTCCCTTCTCGGGACGACTGGCTCTGCCTCATCGTCCCATCTCCACCCCTCCATTTGATCCATTTGATTCCACCGGCCTTCAGTCAGTCTCAGCTCAGCTCAGCTCACTTCCTTCAGTTGGCTCCCAACATCCTTCGGTCCCATTGAGTTTGTCCTAGCTTCTGAGCGCTGCCTCTTCAGTGCGTAGTGCATGGTCACGGACGTTATATTTACTTTTTCTGTGCATTCTTAGCCGCATCCTCGCCTCGCTTACCACCACACTCCCGCTACCACCACGGGCCCAACGGCTGACCGACGATGACCTGGCTCCTGACCGAGCAAGGGTCTGCCGACTACCTGGTCTCCCGCCTTCCCCGTAGCCCATGGGTGTATGTAATTGTTGCAGGTGGTTTTGTACGTATTGCTGCCGTGAACGAGTCTTCTTATGAGCACCTGATATAGGCAGACAGATCTGCCGCCCTCTACAAGGTTTTGCTTCTTCCGTCCAGTCGGTGCATGTATCGCATTGCATCGCATCAGCGCATAACAAACACCCTAGCCACGGTCAATGCCCATGCCAATGAGCCAAATCTCCCATTGATTGACTGATGCGTTTTTGTCTTTCTGAGGAAGCACCGTAAGTACCTAGTGGTCGATGCCGCCCTCCCCGAAGCCCAATTCCGTCCGTTACCTCCCTGCTCCCACTGCTTGCTGGCTCCTCAGCACACACCAGCACATGGCCGTCCCTCTCTCTATCCACCTCTCCCCATCTATCCATCCCACACCTGTTCCCTGCTGCCCAGTCATCGTCGAGCGGACCAGGAAAGCTTCCCTCTCCATTGCTGGCGTGTCTTGCGACCCGTTGTTCGCCCGACTCTCCTCTTTTGTCACATCCCTTTATTACACATCTACTACATACAGTCGGACAGCTGGCCGTCATCATCATCATCAGCATCTTGGTCAGTCCATCATTGACTTGTCCTGACCGAGGAGGGAAGGGCGTGTGCGAGCATACGCTAGTTGCTATCATTCGTCATCCATCCAGAGACCCGGCACCCTCGACCACGCCGGACCAGTATATATCCCAAGCATCACCGGCACCAACAACACCACCACCGCCATCATTCCCGGCACCGGCTCCCTTCCAACACAAGCCCCAGGCAGCCCTAGACCGGCCGGTATCATATGTCCATCTTCGTCCAGCAATCCTCCGGCGCAACCCCCAACTCCCCCAAGCCCCCTACCTAGGGTTTGGTGTATGCCCCTCCCACATGTTCGTCAAATCAAATTTCGGCCCTTGGGAGAGCCCATTCTTGTACCAGTCTTTAGACATGACGGCTCTATCCTCCAAGCCACCCGTCATGTTCTCCTTCTCGACATCGCCAGGTACTGGCTCTATAACTGGTATGTGTTATTCCACCACTTCCTTTCTTCTACCCCCCGCATGAACACACTATACACACATGTACAATACAAGGTCAAGCGACAGCTCCCCCATCTTACCTATACATGGTATGGCATATATGGCCCCATGTGGACTTGCTAATCTCGTCCCATTTCCCTCAACCGTTCAACAGTCGTTCATCAACGCAGTTCAACGGCTCTGTCTGCATATCCCCCCACACCCTTCGATCCACAAATGTGGCTGCTTTCGTTTCCTTGCTTGGCCCTTTTGCTGTAGTGTGAACTGCTTGCTCGGTCTCCTACATCCTACCCTGCTCGCCTCATGCTCGGCTTGCTTGCATCCTCGTCTACATGCCTGTGTTGCCCCATTCTAGGTTGCTCTAGCCCCCATGGCTCCCTATTCGTCTCCAAATGTGCCCCAAGCTCGCTTCGGCCCGTCTCCTACACCTCCGCCTTGCTCGCCTCTTCCGTCTGTCTATGTTCCCTCTTCTCTTATTGACTCCATTCTACTCTTTATCGTTCCCGATCTCGCTTCCTTTTCCTTCCGATCTCTATTCACATCACTATCTCTCCAGCCTCGATTATCAAAATACATCAATGCTAAAGCTCAAGTGCTTACTCGATGAATAGATAGCACAACAGTAACGACCGTAACGACGGCAGCGGCAGCTGCGGCCGTACGAGGGGCACTACATCTTGTCAACATCCCCCGGTTCATGGATCTATCCTCCCCCGCCGCTCCGCCCTCTCTATCGTGCCTGGGTCCCGAATTGATACAGCTCATCTTCAAGCAGGTGCGTAATACAATCTTTTGTGCCTACATTGTGAAACAGGAAGACACGAGGACTGACTCGTGTGGTAGTTATGCGACATTGATCCCGTCTACCTCTTCCAGGTGCGATTGGTTTGTCAGAGGTTCAATGATATTGCCACACCAATTGCGTATCACGCCGTTACTCTAACTCGTCGCCTACTCTCCCCCTCAGCTGAATCTACCTTGCCCCGTGTCTTTGACCACATCCGAGCTTTTACAAGGCATGTAGCGATTCGGAGTAGCCTCGATCCCATACGAATTAGGACAGTTCTCGAGCGTATTCCGAGACTCGTAACTATAAAGTCTGTCGCCCCCCTCTTTGATCTCCCTATACACCTTCTGGTTCCTCAATGTGTTGATGACTGACTTTAATACCAGATGGTCACTACACCATAGCCATGTCGATATCGACAAGATGTGGCCATCCACGCTCCTAGATCCTAAGAGGAGGGGCGCTCAAAAGGCTCGTCTCTATGTGAGCGAGCTACCCTTGTGCGATTACGAAGCTCCCATTGAGGACGCATACCAGCGGGCCATCCCAAGCAGCATGCTTGTGTCACTCAAGCTGGTTCATCCGAGCACGCCCCTGGTCACCAACTTGAAACCCCTCAAGAATCTACTCTTGAAGAGCTCCCGGTTGGAAACTCTTCAGTATGAGGATCGAGGACAGGGCACCCAATTCGTCTTCCAGAGTCCCAATGAGCGCATGCCAGCGCTTATTGATCTATCTCTCACATCATACGACTGGCAGCATAGTGCAGAAGATGTGAAACAACATTGGGATTTTTCCAGGTTAAGAACTTTGGGATTGATCTCCGTTCCAATCTTCAATTTTCTCAGCACCGTCTCATTCCAAGATCTAAGGGACCTCCGAGAGCTACGAGTTGATGATTGGAGCAGTCATATGCCGGATCGTCGTTTGGAGGCGACACAAATGCTCTCCCAGTTGATTGGAAACCATATCTGCGCCTTGGATACCCTCGAGATAACCTGCCACATAAAACATTTTGACCTCCAATCTCTCCAGGGTCACTCAAAGTCACTACAGAGACTAAAGCTAAGGGATCACGTCGGCTTTCGCGATGAAGATCGTACTTGTCCAAGTCTGCAAACTTCCGACGTCTGCGCCCTTGCGAAAACACTCCCTTTCCTCCGTTCCCTTGAAATCGACCTAGATATTGTCAATTGCCCATCCGAGCCTTTTCTGGAGGCCGTCTCCCAATTCAGCCGATTACAAACCTTGACTCTCCATGTCCAGACAGTGGTATGTCCCATGGACTATAGCCCGGAAGGTGTGGATCTCGATGCGAAGGAGGCTATGCGCATGGTTTTAAATTTGATCAGGTCACGAGCAGAAAGGGATCCGACTCGGCCATGGAAACAGATCATCATCAACGTAGGAGGATGGCAGCCGGTCATGGTTCGACGCCTCGGCCCTACGTGGAGAATGCTTAACGAGCAGGGCATCACGGCCGAGAGACACTTCGTTGCGTCGAGAAACGGGAATCGGTACGAGGTGGTGGACGCAAGCACACCAGAGTGCCATGTCTGCCTCGGGAAGTTGGCATAATACAACATGCAGTGCATCTAGTGCACATTGGCAGCCTTCTTCAGCGGGACTAGAAGAGGGAGGAATTACGATGCGATGATAAATCCATGTTAACAATTTGGGATTAGACCCTCGGGATGTCTAGGAAATAGACCTGGCGATGAGTAAGGTTGGGCAAAGGATATATAACATACATGGGACAGGGGACAATCGGCCATCATAACCACACATAATCTTAGGCAATAACGGTATAGATTGAACAAAGAAGACAACAATTTTTTAATGCTGTAACCATATCCACATGATCTCCGTCCATGAAGAGGAATGTTGACAGGGGGTGCAGGTCAGGAATTGCGAGCCATTCTGAAGCAAAATGCCCGTTCCCTTTGCCAACTTTCCCGCCCAATCGAAGGATACCCGCCAGTACGTTCTACATACTAATTTCACGATACCCCCGGGACTTTATCCTGCGTCACTTTACCACACAGTCACGCTGATGTTTGTAGGGTTCGCGCACCACACAGCTGGCGTGGATTAGGTAAAGTAGCTACTACAAGGGAGAGAAGCAACTCCTATACGCCCTTGACAATATTATTCCTTCTCAAAGCGGGATGAGCCTATTCATTGTTTTTCATTTAGGCTATACCGGGGTGGATGGGAACTCCAGGGGAGCAAACTTGAAGTTGGTCGACGCCAGCGACGGCAGAAGCCAACAAAGTTATAACAACAGCTAGGCGAAACCCCGCCCTCATCTTGCTAGCAAGCTCACCAAAATGATTCAATGCGCCAGCTAATTCCGATACTCTAGAACAGCGCGGTTGACCTGGGAGCACGCGTGCAAGATTTTGCCCACTGCTATTTATGCCTTGAGTAGTTGGCCAGGGTGCAGCACAGATCAGGATGCGTGAGAATTACTTTGGGGACATTCCAGGCTTGCGAGACTTGATACTCGGCCCTTCACTGTTACCTTTTTTCCCTTTTTTCCCTAATCGGACCAAGGAACAGTTGTGGTGTGTCTGTCACTTATGGTACTCTCTGGCCAAGTTGAAGATCGAGGCAAACTACGCCTACCATGATTCAATGGTCACCTCAAGTAGCAAGCCATCACAGTATTTCAACATCGCCGGGGATGGCTCACTGCCAAGCTGAAGTCGTTTGCAGAGAGACAACGTTGTACAGTCGGCAGGTTTGCAGAGAGAACGCCCAGACGCTCCTCACCTACGATCTCTAGAGTTCCACGACCACCGGTAACTAGAAGGAAGGAGATGATGTTTTTGGCAAATGCCAATGGGTCTTCCGTTTGGAGAGCCGCTCGTCATCGGACGTCGTGGGATGGGATTAAGTGGTCGAGGTGCGATGGTGTTGGAAGCTCAATCAACTTGTCCTGTAGGGTACCCGAATGCGACGGCTTTCGAGGCCTGCGCAGGTGGCTAGTCGAGTAAGGCCTTGGCAGTATTTTTTTTCTCCCCTTCTCTTCTTTACTAGTCTTTTCCCTTCTCTTCCTTACTATTTATTGCGTAGCGCTATACCATCGTACACGTTTCGGGGCAAAGAGGGGGGTCGAGGATCGAGGACTCGGCGCGCGGTCGTGTAAATCGCTATTTTCTTTTAAGCGCAATGTCAACTCCTCTGCAAATAGAAATGGATGATAATATCCCACAGGGGCTGCTCTTCTTTCCTCGAAGCAAAGTCAGAAGGAGAGATTCCACGGTCGAGGAATGATGCTCGTCAGGAGTCTGAAGCTGAAGCAGGCGGGACAGCGCACGGCGCAACTCGTAGAACAAGTCGTAGATGTGGTTCTCAGCGGAATGAAACGTCTGAACGTAAGCTACCGTCACAAGGGAAGGTTCTGGATTGTTGCTGGAGGATAGAGAGAGAAGGGAGTTAGTTGGCAACACCCAATGCAACCAACTTGCGGGACATGGAGGCAGCACCAGTCGGTCGTGCTGGTCTATCAGGTGGTTTCGTTGCCTTCAGCTGTTGTACTTCGTATTTTATCCAGTGTGGGAGTTTTTCCAACAAGCGATAATATCGTTGCCAGCTCCGGGCATCGATGGATCATCATGCTGTTGCTGAGTTGTTGGTTTTGGTCAGATCGTCCCTGGAGATGGCGCTCGAAGGGCTTAAGGTTAGGCTACCCTAAAGCTGCTGATCAAATAGAACAACGTCGCAGGAACGAGGACCTGGGTCATTGATGAAAACGGAAAGCATCTCGGATACGGAAGCAATGGAAGAAATAAAATGGTTTGGAAATTGCCAGGCAATTAGTTTTCGACTGATTTGTCCGGTATGGTATTATCATGTTTAAGATGCCGCTTGCAGTTCGTTATGATTCAGACTAAACCCATTTGAACAACTTTAATTCCAACCAGTTTACTTTTTTTAATGTTCGAGTCGAATAAAATGAACGAATGTGTTGCTCCTTGAATAATAGAATTATTCCCCCTCTTCAAATCACAAATGACCTTGATTTCCTACTTAGTTTTACATGTAAGATCTAGTACGGACGAGTCTATAGAGGAAAGGTCACTATATTCAACCATCACAGCTGGCGGCGGCAACCCAGGGGCAGTCTTCTAAGCAGCTCACACAATTCAAATCACAGGCGGGGTACTACCACAGGGCAAGACTATGTCGGTCTCTGAATTGTAACATCTTGTAGGCTGAACCCTTTGTGATAAACGTGTTTTGGCAACTAGTTAGAATGTATCTGGCGGATAACCCCAGACAACTCTACCATGGAATTTAATTCCGCGCGTTGCCCCTCTATCCGAATTCCTGTAGCGTGTCGAGAATAGGGGACATCTCACTGCGTCAAATGGTGGGTGTAAGATGCCGGCTAATGTAACCGCTTTAGCGCCAACAGTGAACAAGACTCACTTACGAAACTTCTTTCTCAGCTCGCAGTACTAACCCTGATGGGATGTGTGTTCAATTACCAAGATCACGCGGCTCTTTTACTCTGTCCTGGTTAGAAAAAAAGGGGGGGACCAGGTCAGGTCGGCTGAACATATGATCACATCACAGAGTCGGGTTACGCAGCCTTGCCTCAATGAGAGCCTCCGTTAACGGGCATCCATTAACTTCCCGCCGGGCGCCTCGCACGTTTCCAATAGAGCCACCCAATGCCCTTCAGACCAGCCAACGCCACTCGACGGCCGGACCCATGGCCCAGCCTTCACTAACTTGGACCCGGTGAGCAGCCCGCCGCCGGAGCGGGCTCCAGCAAACTCACTTTTGCACTGGACGAAAGCAAAGTCCACGCCATGGGAGGGAGGCCAGGCCCGTCCCCTCGGCGTGTCCGTGTCGTACTTCTCCATTTCCGGCCGACTCAGGATATCTGTCCAGAGGAAGCTAGTGCCCACCCGCCTGTGTCAAGAACAGAAGAAACTCCTCTTCCTCTGCCAAGGCTGCCCTTGAGTCGGAATCACGTCCCATCTCAACGCACGGGCGCAATTTGCAGCCGCGCAATAGACAAGGTGAAGGAGGGCTGCGATTCACCGAGAGCTGGATCCGCCCCATCCTGCAATTGCCCCTCACCTCCCCCCTCCTTCTCCCCCTCAGCATCCCGAGTTTGCCATGCCTGGACCCCTCCTCTGTCTCTGGCCCGTACTCTCTTGGCTCGCGAGTAGCCTTGAGCTAACTCGACGAGCTCTGGCCAATAGCAGGTGGTAGCCGGGGTCAGCCTCGTAAACCTGCCAATATAGCTCCCCAAGCACGGACTAAAGGGGGGGGAACACATGATTGCTTCCCTCGACGCTCGGTGCGGTTTTTGGGATTCCCATCATGGCTCAAAGAACTGGCCACCGAGGTGTACGTCACGGGGGTGGACGATGCTCCAGAAGAGAGCCGCCTTTTTTTGCTTTCCAGACGAGGCGAAAAGTCAAACGCCTCGGTTGACCTGCGCACCGGGTCACGGCAACTCCCTTCTTTCTCCTTTTTAGGGTTTTTGTCCGTTTTCGACACCTGCTGGAGAAAAGGGTTTCTCCCGTGCCTTGTAATGTAAATGGCCGTCTCACATATGTGACCGGCCAAACGCACGCCCCTCCCCTCCTTTGCCTAGTGCTTTTGGGCGGGCGCGCTGGTTTTCAAATACTGTGTACCTTCACCGAACCAACAAGCCCAGCACTAGGCACGAGTATCAGCACCAGCACCCCCCTTTCTCGCGTGGGCGTCCCACGGGAATGGGAACCCATCTTTGCCCTCTTTTCCCCCCGGCGGCGGCTGACTCGGGGATACTAGCATCTCGGAGGGACCCGGCCGGCGATGTAGTGCGCCAGCCACATTCCAGCTCAACGAGAGAGCAGGAATCGAGATGACAAGGAACTTCATCGGGAGTACAGCAGGAGGGTGACTCGTTTCCATACTCCCCTCATCTAGCAGCATTCCAAAGACTGGAGAACTCCCTTCCCTATTCATCCATCTCGGTCCGCTGCGGAATGGGAGGGCTCGACCCGAGGATTGTAAAGGGGAAAGGGGCCATTATCCCCGGATGCGGCAACGTTGGGTACGCGCTAGAGAAGGGACAGTTCGAGAGAGATGGCACCAGTTGAGGAAGTAAATTCGATCGACATGAAGCGCTGGGACGAAGTTGACTCGAGTTGGGTCGAGGAAGGGGGCGGTTTGGGGGAAACGCCGCCCATGCCCATCATTTCAGCCTTGTTAATCAGTAATGTAATTTTTTCTGGTCCTAGAATCAAACAGAAA
Organism: Clonostachys rosea; assembly: GCA_026958235.1. NCBI lineage: Eukaryota > Fungi > Ascomycota > Sordariomycetes > Hypocreales > Bionectriaceae > Clonostachys > Clonostachys rosea. Next base: position 3,583,739 of record CP110205.1, read on the forward strand.
AATGAGAAACAACGATTAATCAATGTAACTCGGGGGTAACAATACCAGAAGAACAATTGAGCCGGTGAAAAAAGCCAGGGGGCGAACAGTGTGTTTACTGAACACGGGCTCCTCACCCCTCCCCAGGTCTCACACCGGAACGAGGCTACAAGTCTGTGCCCAAGTAGGGTCCTAAAGAGCTTGCGTTAGTGACAGAAGGGAGGAAGAAACAGCGGGACGCTGGCCGAGCCGAAGCCAAAAACCACAAGTGCCAATGTCATGTGGCCGCATGCCAGCGGGCCAGTCCATCACCGTCCGCGTCAAAGTCTCAGTCTGCCCTGCGAATTTCGCAGCATTGCCAAGATTCGCGTGTTTCTCTTCCCCATGCCAAGTATGGCATGTTGTCGAGAAATAGTTAGACATGGTCTCGGACCACATGCAGTGGGAAACTTGGGTAGATTGATTGTCTGGTGGGTGGACAGCGAGAGCGAATTCCAGCATGATTCCCTCCCTACTTCACCTACCATTGTTCCCCCCTTCTCTACCACTCTATCAGAGACCGCGCTCTACTTCCAAATTACTGGGAGAGACATGATCATCCAAGACCCCCCTGGATCCGATGTTCATCGAAATTAGCTAGCACGCCGGCCTCGGTGAAGGATTCTTCTTTTTAATAGTCTCAGCATAGTCAACTTATTAGACATTGCAAAGGATGGGCAGGAGCGTCTAGAGCTCCCAGGTACCTTGGAGGAACAGTACAATCGGGAGATTGTGAAGGGGGTATGGGGCGGAAATGAACAAAAGACGCCAGTGTCTCATAGTCATCTTACCAACACGCCCGTCGGGAAATCACCAACAGATGATCTAGGAGGCTAGATAATGCGTCCTGATGGTTCTGATACCGGCTCATGTCGCACAGGACATGACAAAGAGAGTGCGAGAGAGAGAGCAGACGCAAGGGGGGGGAGGGAACGGACCGTCGCTTTCCGCAAGCATTGGGAGGCAAAGGCTCAAAGCCAACCTGAAGCAAGGGCATATCCAGGTACCAGATCCATTGCATCATGCTCACTTCTTCGATTGTCCATGCAAATCAAAGAACTCGGCGCCGTCGCCGCCCAACACAATAGTTGCTCCCATCCCACACTGCCAAGGCATGGCTGCCCGGCTGGTGCCTGGTATTAGTCGGCGGATGCAAATGATTTGAATGACTAGCTAGTTAACTGGCCGCCACAAGGCCGACTCAACGCCAGAGGGAGTGATCACCATGAGAGAAAACGGATCCAGCCTAATAACCACAAAATCCACCTGCATTGAAGAGCCCAAGCCCAGGTGTAACCTCACCGAGGAGCTCCGGCCGAAGTGATCTGGCTTGACTGCCTGACTGACTGACATGGCACTCGACCAGGTCAGGGGCACCTGCTGCCTTTTACTAACTTGGCCTTTCTCCCATGTCAATGGACGGCCAGTGGAGGCCGAGCTAGTTGCAGTCCACCAGCTACGTGGTAGTCTCCGAGCCGGCGCCATTATGTGCATATTTGGCCCTTTCCCTAACCCAACCCAAAACTCCTCGCCCGTCCCTCATGACCCGAAACGCGACCGCAGCGCAACGGGCGGGAAGCAGGCAGACAAGCGGCCGGGGGCCCGATGCTACTGTGTAACTCTGCCCACCCCTTCCCTTCCCACCTCTCCCTCTCCCATCTCCACCAAAAGGTGGCAGGCAGCAAAGGCCAGTCCCCAAGAGCCTACCGAAAACCTTACCGCCTCTCTCCCCACGTCTAGGCGCACTGTACCCAGCCAGCCGTACAGCAGGCAAGTTACGTCGGTGATGTTTCCATCGTGGTGCATCTCGCCCCTCCACTCCCCTCCTCCCTCGCTTCTGCAACCTGCAGCCGCGCTACGAGCCCCTCCCTCCCTCTCCGAGACCTATAGGATCTCAAGGGTGAGAAATAAGAAAGGAATTAGGAGGAGGATGCCGTCGGATGGGACAGGAAGAATGGCCAGTCAAGTTGCATCGAGCCCTTGACCTCCGCATCCGCGCCTCCCACTTTATTATTCTGCCCAATCCTCCTCCCCGGCCGGCGAGGCACCCAAGCCCGGAGTTAGGAGCAGCTATCCAGCCCCGGGAGCCTGTCGATAGCTTTCCGAGTCGGACCATTAGCCCCTAGAGACTAGCAGACTGGAAGTTGTGCTCATAGAGCCCATCGGTGATCAAGTGGCTCTGCAACAAGGCCGGAACCGACGAGGGCGTCCAGAGACTCAGTGTTCAACATAACAACACCAGAAGGCCAAAGCGTCTCTCTCTCGTCTTCATGAGCCCATCTCCAGTATCAATTAACCATCCCTGTCCCTGACGGACGGCCAGAGATCGAGGAGAGACCCAATGGCAGAACAGAATCTGCCATCGCCTTCGAACCAGACGCGGCTTTCGCCCGCGCCAACTCAGAACCATCCCACAAGGTCCAACTGCCATTGGACCTGGGAGAAGCACAGGTCCCAGCCGGAGTCACATCGCCCAGCGAGAACCCGCCGCGCCCGCCCAGACCCTGTCCTCCCTTGCCTTAGTCCCGCTTGCGGATTTCGTCACGGGGCCACATCCTCGTTCTCCCCTTCTCTCTCTGTGTACCATCTTCAGCTGCTGCTGCTCCCAGCTCCGTGCGGGACCCCAAGAGGGCTGCCTTCCCTCATTAGGTCGCTGCTTAATGTTAGCTGTCCCTCCTCAGCTTACTCCAGCAAGCCAACATCTGTAAATATCCACACACACACCCCCCCTCGTCCTCCCCCTCCCCCCCCCTTTTCCCTGCTTTCCCAAAATTCCGCCCATTTTTTTTCTCCTCCTCCTCTCCTCTTCCTGCTCTAGCCTGATGTAATGTGCATGCACACGCCGTTCAACACAATACAATACCAGATACGTGTTATACATCCCATCCCATTATAACGCACGTTGTTCCCACACCGCTTCATGTACGATAACCAAAACAGCAACAGCTAATGTAGTAGTAGCCCGCGCATCTGCATCTCTAGACCAACTCTCACTTCCCGCTTCCGCTGGGGGGGACCTTTTGACTTGCTGGTTCTGGCCTTGGTGGTGGAAAGGCTCAGCTAACCAAGTGCTTAGTCTCCGTCCCAAGTCTCGACTCTAGCGCAAACCCACACCCACATCACACACCCCCCTCTCTCTCTCGCGGTCTCCTCCTCTCTCTTCCCCTCCAGCCTTTCGTCCCCACCTGGATATTGAGGAGGGGGCCCTTCACGTTGGTAACAGGCGTAGTGCTGCATCACCTCACGCAAGCGAATGCTGCCAGCCATGAGAGAGCCCGGCATCGTACTAGATTTCCCAACCAACCCCACGGAGCGGCTTGTGCGCTTCCACTCACTCCCCTGGGAATGCCTGGCCTATTTCTGGCTGCTCGAGTTTAGCCCGCGCTAGGCTGCTCTCTCCCTGAACACCTCATCTCCCCACATACTGGGATAAGTCTGTCTGTCTGTCTGTCTACACACGTCCAAGTACGAGTATGACCTTTTTTTCGTCGATTTGCATCAATGGCCTGCCAGGGTTTTTTTGTGAATGGAAGGAGGAGAGAGGAGAAAACTCGTTTAACGCCATTGGGCCATGTGAGGTGGTATCGATGCCCAAGTTGGGAGCTCTGCACTATAGGAGATGCAACGTCGGCTCTGGTTGGCACCCAACCACCCCTCAGCGTGTCAGATTATATATCACAAAAGCAAGTCAGTCGATGACATTCAGAGACAACGAGAAAACACGACTCTACTCGTCACACGCAGGCATGTATGCAGCAAGTATGTGGTATACACATCATCGTCAATCTTTGCATTTGAAACTAAATACTAGACACACTAATCATATTGAAAACATTATCTCTCTGCGAACCCCCCTGCACACCCGTCCGAGCAGGGGGGATTATTTTGGTATAATGCCGTGAGGCAAACCTGTCTTTATCTTTCCAACAAACCAAATGAAACAGCATACGTAAAAAGAGTGATGAAAGAAATCGAAAGAGACCAAACGTAGAACCGTGGGAGCATGATAGATATCAACTGCTCCGCCCTTCGCCACCGCTCAACATCAGGCGGTGGATGAATAGCCAGCAAGAGTGCGGCCAACAATGATGACACAAACGAAATACACCGTCAAAAGAGGAGTAATGGTACCAGGAATCCAGTCGTGATACCCCCATATGTTCGTTGCCAAACGACAGGCCATCTAATAAAAGAAAAATTCCTCTCCAGCTGGATATCATTCCAGAAGACAATAGGCCCCGCCTCTTTAGTTATTTCGCCGTTGCAGCCATTTCCATGATTCCCCTCTGCCGTGATTTTTTTTCCTCGTCATTTCTTCAGGTCATCCAGATAGATCCTCAAGGCCATGTCTCATCAATGAAAATGTAGTAAGGGCGTTGCTTTGGCAGACCCGCTCGCGCGTCCGTCTTCGCATTTGCCGGTAATTGCTTGCTTTCTTCCCCCATGAAAAATCGCTGTCCGGCAGCGGCGTCGTAGTCAATGAGTACGACAAATCTTCATCCATCACTGTCGTGGACGGTTCAGTCGATCAATCATTCCTTTATCGATATCATTCTTGTCCACCAAATTGCTGAGGCTCATGACACTCTGAGACGACTTTGACGCAGCGGGGGGGCTTCGGCGAGCAGATTGGCTGTGCGATGGTGTGGAGGAACCGCTCGAACCATTCTGTGTGGTCGCCGGCCCACTTTGCATAGGTGAGAGGTGGCTGCCAGTTGCCGGGTTGCCACCTGGTCCGGAATTCGTGTTGATCGGAAGCTGTGGCAGGGGTGGGTTTCGTGGGCTGTTCCTGGCAAATGGGGGGAAGCTCCCAACTCCAGGGCTGCTGGTATTAGAGTGCTCAGCGGGTGATCTGCGCCGGGGCTCTTCGTCTGCAACGTTAGGTCTGGGCGGCGGCAAGCGGAACTGTTCACCCTCTTCCTGTGAGGCTGATGATCGGCGTCGTCGTCGGCTCGTCTGAGAGCCTTCGTCGGCCCTTCCCGAAGTGTATGAATACGATGATTCGGCAGGCGATTGGGCGAGGGGACCCTGTTGCGATGGGTGGTGTGGTGGTTGCTGAGCATGTTGGGGTAGCGGTGCTCCCGCGTGTGGGTAGCCCGGCGGCTGCTGTGCGGTGGCAGCGGATGGGTAGTGATGGGTCTGCGGCAAAGGCTGGCCGTATGCACCGAAGAGAGGAGTACCTGGGGGGACGCCTCCAGGAACCGCCGAGACAGGAATGAATGCTGTGGAGCTCGAGGACGACACAGGCTGGAACACGCACTCTTGGTTCATCCGCGCGCAATTCTGGCACTTTCCTCCGGGCGCACTCTGGTAGCCGCTGCATCGGATCTGGTACACGGATATCTATGTTCAGCCACATGGGTAGGACGATCAGAAACGGAGGATAAAATTTACCTTGCGCTTGCGACAATACTTGCAGGCAATAGATGTGCGCTGTCTGGGAGCCGCCTGAGCCATTGGGGGAGCTTGAGCCTGGGCATACTCGGGTGGATAGTGGTGAAGAGGCGCGCCGCCTGGTGGTCCATAAGGGTAGTGGCTAGGAGGTGGAGGAGGGCCTTGAGCCTGCTGGCGGTAGTAGTAGTCTTGAGGGGGCGGGTAGTGAGGATCGTGAGAATAAGAGGGAGGCGGCCTGCCCTGGTAGTGGTGCTCCGGAGGGCGGTAGCTTGGAGCTCGAGGATCTGACTGTTGCTGGGGCGGTGGGAGATACCCAGATTGGCCAGGTGGTGGAGGGTAGCCATTGGTTGCGTTGGGCGAGGCATAACGAGGATCAGAAGGGTAGCTGTAGCCCTGTGGGTGAGGAGGTGGGCCGTAGCCCCCGGTGCGATGGTCCTGCATGGGAGGTAGAGTGATGGAAGCTGCCATACTGTTGACACGCTGTCCGTCAGAAGGTCGGGGAGTGCTCTCCGCAGAAGGTGGGTAATGAGACTGAGAGTGGTGCTGAGATTGTCGATCCTCCGGTCGGCTATGCGGAGGATGGTCTTGTCGGTAGCGGTCGTCTGCCATGCTACGTCGGACCAAAACAGTAGGAAAACGAGGGCCTCAGATCACGAGAAACTGAGGCGCTCACGAGAGTATCAAGCTGTGGTTTGTCTCTCGTTTTCTCGCGGACAGTAGGAAATATACCCGTCTGGTCTTTCAAAGTGGCATCTGCCTTTCTCGGGAAACGGTCTGGAAGATCTTTGGGTGATAGAAATCTGTCTTCTGAGATTGGTGAGCAAGGAATTTGAGGGAATTCGGTCCTTCAGGTCGGCAAGGGAGTGTGAGAGGAAATAACGCGAAACAAACGGGGCTTGTGCAAGAACAAAATGTCCACTCGAACAGCGCAACAAAACACGATGCGTCAATCAAATGCAATAGGAATGCGCATTCAAAGAAACGAAGAAAGGGTGCCGGCTAAGGGTCCCAAGTGCCAGGAGAGTGGCAGCCGCGCGCAGGCCGATTGTTTATCCAGTCTGAAGCAGTAGACGTGGGCGGTCGGTTGAGCGAGGGCAGAACAAGACGAGGGAAGAAGGAGGTTTGAAATGTCTCGTAGCGGGGACAGCCGCGGAACAGTGGGAATGCCACAGTCAGTGGTTAGGCCGGTGTCAGGCCGGTTTCCTAACAGAACAGACTAAGACCCAAGGCAATGGCCCAAGCCGGTGGTGTTCGTGGACACTTTCACGGGCTAAGTAAGGCAAGGGCACACAGCTAAGGGCACGAAGAGGGTCCGGCTAGAGAACCGAAAGGCGTGGGTGTATGGGGTCTTAATTTTCTGGGCCTTGCCAGCGTGGTGGTGTGTGTGTGCGTGCGCGCGCAGGCAAGTGGTGTGCATCGCAAAAACCAGCGAGTTCTGTGAACAGGAGGGGGAAGCGAGGGCGAGGCAAGCCTTCTTTGGGGTCATGGGCGTGTGAGTGTTTTTGACTTTGCCGTGGTCGTGGCTGGAATGCATCCAAAGTTATGGCTCGATTGACTCGGACGGCCACTAGATCGTCTTGTCCGGAAGCCAACGGCAGCTTGCAGTTGCATTGCCGTCTCCTCGTGTGCGGGCGGCTGCACCAGCTGAAGCTAAATGACTAGCAGTGGCGGAGAGGTATGCAGAGGAGACGATGAGGGCCTCGAGGATGACGGGTTCGGAGCACAACAGACCCATCGCAGCCCAACTGACTGCTCGAGCTGGCACACCAAGCGTTGATGTGTGTGCCACAGCTTGGCCAAGGCCCAAACCCAACTGCAAGACTTGATCGTCTGCGCTCGCTCCCAAAGTCGATGAAGCCCCGGCTTTTTGGCATTGGTTACCCGCGTTGACGAAACCGCCACGACCAAGCAGCACCTCATCATGGTGCGCACCACAACACACAACTGCTCCGTCTCCCCAGACAGTAGCCAGTTCCCCGGGCTATTTTTTCGAGCCGGCGTGATAATCTAAGGCACAAGCAAGGAGGACGCGCGGAAACATGGATCAAATCAGGCTCTCGCGAGCAATCAAGAGTCAATGGCTGCACTGACTCACGAATTGCGAGGCAGCGAAGGCCATTGCCCTCCTTCTGAATAAGACCATGGGTGATGAGATGAAAGGCAGGGCGTAAAGCGCGCAGTAAAAGCAAGTGGTCACGGTTCAAAGAGGGAAGAGGGTGCAAGATAAAGTGAAAGTTGTGCTCACTCACCAGTGATGTTGATGCCGTAGGATGGCAAGAGAGGGCTTGCGGTCAATCGGCAGCAAGTCAATACGTAAGAAAGTCGCACGTTATTGAGGCCAAACAAATGGTTCTCGTCAGTGAATAGTTGGGCTCGCGGCGGCCCGTTTGATTCCCGGAGCAGGCCAACTGGGCGCGAGTCGATTGCTCAAACCCAGCAGGCCGAAGACGGATGGCAGGGCGAGGAGCGACGATTCAGTCCCCTGCGGCTCGTGCTGGCAGCGGGTTCTGGATGGGATTGGGGGTGGGCGAGGTGATGCTGGCGGTGATGGATGATGGACAGGAAAGGAAGAGAGAGGGCGGGATGCACACCGGACCTGACCAGACCAGACCAGACCTGAACCTGATTAAGTGAACCAAGTCAGTCAGAGAGTGTCGGGGGGGGCGCACTTGATGTTTGGTGGATGCGCTTCTAGCCAGTACACCACGTTAGCGACGGCAAGAGGCACAGCCAGCAGGACTGAACTAGACAGGCCGGCAGGACGATGACCTCGATACTTGAATACCTGTGCGGGCAGGGATGATGGGATAGGCGTCGCTGGTCAGGGGTGGATGGATGCTGACATTGGGACTGGACTGGCTCGAGGGGTGGGAGCAGAAACGGCACCCCAGGGTCGAGGGGGGTGGAGGCAGGGGTGGCCAATCCGACCTGAGGAGGTTCAACCGTTCACAGTGCGCACGGCTGCAATGCGGGATGGGAGTGTCCGTATCTCGCTTGCCATCCAAGGCATGGGATGGATGGGCAGAGGGGAAAAGAAGAACTGAGAAGAGTGGGGAGAAGGGGGCACCAAGGAAGGCCCAGGAGAGAAGGGAGGAACGGCGGGGGTTCTGCCACGAGCCATGGCCAATGGGCGCGCCGCCCCAAACAAGGCCAGTCTGGGGTGGTCCCGACCGCCAGCGGGCTGCAGAGGCGGCCGCAGGACGCACGAACAATGTGCCTCTTTAGCGGGTGGGCTCCAGCGTATAGTGGGCGATGGCCTATATTAGGTGCCTTTTAGGCCTCTTAGGGGCCTGACGCCGGGTGCCTGTCCACGGTGGCTACCACCTACAAGTCAGGGTACGGCACCGGGCAGCACGGTTCAGTGCTGTGTGCTGCGCTGTGCTGCGCTGCGCTGTGCTATAGCCCGGACAGGGGCAGGGTCCACCGCCCTCTGGCGCACCATCATCCTGCCCAGCCAGCCCGTTATCATGTCACACAGCACCACTCCGTCACCCGGATGTCGACAAGCAGACAGCGGCACTATCCGCGACCCCAGCTTCCTCCATCTTTGCATCTCCTGCCCATCGCGTGCGCCGTAGCTCCCTCCCGGCCGTTGTGTCACGTATGGATGGGGGAGAGAACGTCGGGTAGGTAACCACCGCCAGAGACAGACTTTGTGGCCACCCAACATCGGTTAGCTGCCCTCTCGTGCAGACAGACGAATGGCATCTCCACGCATGCACACACACACACAAACGGACACACACATACACGTGCACGCACCCGCCCACAAACATCCTTTGTCACATACCTAGGTAGCCTCAGTAAAACATGGTGGGCCAGGCCAGAGACCAAGCAGCCACACCATCTCCCAGTTCCAGGGCGTTGGACAGCACCGTCGCTGTGTCGCTCTAGAAGTAATATTGGGGGCGGCTAGTAAAAAAAGGCATGCACCGACGGTCCCAGCGCCATGGGCAAGGGACAAATGGGCGTCAGTGGTGTCCGAATGCGGTGGTGATGGTCTCGGGAGGGGCTGTGTACCTTGCAAAGCCATGTGCCATCTGCTAACCTATACCTTGCACCTTTTGTCGGCCAAGCTGGATCACGAGGAGAGGGCATGTCTTGACATAGCTGGGATGCAGGGTTTCGAAAACGGCCATGTACATGTGCATTGGATGGATTGATGTGATGTGATGGAATTAGTGTTTGGGGCTGCAGGCGCCGTTTACGGGAAGAAAACGGAAACCCCAATCAGCAATGATTGTAGAGGTTGGCCGACGCTTTTCGCTCGTGGGACTGCGACACGAGCCAATCCGCCCACCGTAACGCCACAGCATGCTTGTCCCGCCCATCAGCTACGGGCAACAGGCAAACAAGTTATGTATCTACGTGAATCTTGTCTTCAAATTAGACTCTGATAAGCTCCCACTGAGGTCTCGACTTAGACTGTGAGTGGGTGGAGCGAAATATGGCTGAGGAAAAAGGAATTATGGCCAATCACCGATCCGGCATGTTCCGGATGATATTGAAGCATGTCGCTACGCTCGCTGAAAGAAAAATAAAACAAGAAATTGAATTGGGAAGAAAAAAGAAAGCAGTCCAGACACTTGATACCACCCAACCAACCAAGGGTGAGAAAAAAGAAGCAAGTCAGAGAATAGCACAATCCCTGCAGATAGTCATATGCTCCGGCCTGCGACCGACACAGCCTTTTCAACCGGCTATGAGAAGGCGGTCCCGACAAGTGATGGGGGAGGGGCTCTCCGCAGTCTGCACCCTTCATTAGACTCATCTGGAGGTAAGAAGGTAGTATTTTGGGAGTGATCTCAATCTGGGTCCCTTTTCTCCCCCGCGGTATCGTCTCCTCACCATCAGCGGGGTCAGGTGTTCATCGGCAGGATCCTGTGTTCTTCAGTTGGGCGTCTGTACGTAAGAATTGAGTCGGTCCCGGGATTGTACACGGCTTACTCTATGTGTTTCTTCTTTGTACGTTTCCCGCCCTGTCGTACTCCCAACTTCTATTGCTTGTTCCCTGCAGGTCCTTCCCTTGGGACCGGGACAGGAGGGCGTCAAGGGCGCTAGATTGATGTCAGTCTCCTCTGAAGCCGATGCAACAGTGCTGTCGGCAGGCAGCCATTGCCAGACCAGTGGGAAGTAATACAAGGGACCGGATAGAAGCAAGAAGGGTGTGGGGTGTGGATATCCCGTCCTCCCCCTGGTACCTTGTGTCTGGTCTGCTGCCTGCCTGAGAAGTCCGGTCTGGCGCTGACATCTCCCTCATCAACAGCAGTCATTGTGACCTGGCTCCTCTGCAGATGAGACCTGCAGTGGGAAGGCAGGTCTCGTTGCATGGGGATGCGCCCTCACCGCCCGGCTGGGTAACAGGGGTGGATGCGCATTTGGGATTTGATCCTGGCCGGTGCAACCCTTTCCTGGGCGGGAAAAAAAAAAAAAAAGAGAAAATGACGCCCGAAGATCAGAACCCAGCAGAGCGAAAGAGCGTCAAGAGGGCGGCCGGAGAAGGTCAGTTCAGATTCTACCTGCACCGCTTCTCGCGGCCACCAGCTTCAGGCTCTGCTTTGCTGTTTCACTGCCCTTTTCGGAATTGCATGAATTATGAATTGCACCTGGTCGATCCAGCAGTCACCAAGCCCTCAGCGGGATCGCCCGATCCATGTGCTAGCAGGGGGGAACGTCATCCGTCAGCGGGCAATAATAATTAACTAGAAATTAGCACACCAGCCGGTTTCGTCGCCCTGATCGTCTTGATTCGTGGTGGAGGGTGAATACGAGTCGGCGTACCGTGGGCCCAGCCATGCAACCAGTTGCCGTGTCTGTGAGTACGTGCATGATGGAATGTGCATGTGTGTGTATATATGTGCGTGCGCATCATGGATGTGGGTGCAGATGGGAGGAGACGCCAGACGGTGAGAGGCGGTATGCTGGAAGATGTGAAATGGTGAATGGCAGGTGTGGCTCGTGGCAGGGCTCTCCATGTCTCCTTTTCGCCCAACGTGGTATGATGGTTCTCGCGGACATGCTCCCAATACGGCCTACGGAAGGAGAGAGCTCTCCACGGCTTGTGATGTTCGCCCCAGAATTGCTTCCCGTCACTTGTGCGTCACTCGGTGGACATGCAGAACACGGAGGCCTGCCTGGACGAGTTATGGGCGTCAAGGCGGTGCCCCAGGCCAGACCTGCATCCAGAAGACCTCCCTACGTTACCTACCTAGGCTTTGGCTCTCAGAGGCTAGGAATGCTGAGGCACCCAACCTGCCAGCACGGCGTTTCCCTTCCTTTCCCATAGCAGTGCGAATCAGATTGGACCACCACTCGCATTAGCCTTCTCACTTCTCATGTGCAGGTGCTTCAATTAGGGGTTGTGTGGCTTCTCCTAGGGTGGTTTCAAAGAAGTGACTTGTCCCTCGGCAATCTGACAGGTCGTCCGCCGCGCCGTACCGCACCCGTGCCGTGCTGTGGTAGTACAGGTCCAGGCCCGTGCCTGTACCAAGAGCGGGAAATGAAGGTCGTAGGGCTTGTTGCGGGGTGTTGTGTTGCAACTCTCAGCTGCCAGGGAGCACCCGCCGCTGCTACCTCCTGTGGCTGCTGCGACTTGCTGGGTTGGGGACAGCTTACGGCCGGAAGTTGCAGTTGTCCCGTTGCCCAACCTGCCTTGCATTGGGCAGGGTAGCACTGCTAATTCCGCGCTCACCTACAGACCCAAGGGGGATGGATGGTTCAGGGTACGACGCTGCTGCATTTGTGCAACGAGCTTCTTTCCCGCCATGTGACGCTCCGGTGACGGGGAGCGCCTTCCCTCCCCATCCCAATCACTTGCTTCCTGCCCGGCAAGAAGGTAAGAAGGTGCCTGAGTTGGAAAGTAAGATTTTTCTTGGCCCACAGCCCATCGTCACTTATCACCTATCATCCATCGCCATCGCCATCATCACTGCCGCCTATCATTGGGTATTCCTTGGCCATGATCATGACGTCCCTTAGGCATCATCAGCCCATCACTGTCAGCCGCGAGCGGGACGGCACGACACGGAACAAAGCAGGCATAATTCATGTAGTGCGTCGGCACGCAAGGCGCGCCTATCAGCCGTGGTCTTGGTGTGCCGTCCAACGTCTCGAAAGCTTCACGCCCAAACGAGGTGTGTGTGTGTGTGCACGCAAAAGGTGCGGAGACGAACTCCCCCTCCTCATGGTCACACCCTGATGCAACATGTCCCTTTCTTTTTCATCGCTCGGCCTCAGCTCAAAGTAGGGGGCGCTTGAGAGAACAGCCTCGAATGGGAGCAGAACCAAGGGGCGTTTATCCACCTCCTTATCGAATCGCCAATGTAGCCGACCCTACACCAGCCCTGATTCCTTTTAGATCCACTCGCCAGGTGATATCGGCGGTTCTTCAACCTTCGTTATTGATCTGGATGCAGGTGCTATAACCCCCCTTGCACATGTACGAGCCCCAGGAAAAAAACAAAGCGATCACGAGTGTGCACAGACTTGCAAGGCAAGGGGGATCTGGCTTTGAGATCGGTTCTCCGACGCCTGCGTTGGAACAGTGCGGTAAGGTTTGCCAATAATCCCCATCCTGGCTTGCCCTGTTTGTCACGTCGTGCTGCTTCACTCTTGTGCCAGCTTCGACGTGCGGCCAAAGTGCGATGTGGCAGCACGCATATCGCAGGCTGCCCACCACGACTCAACCAGTAGTGTGAGACCAGACATGCCGCCTCAGTCTTGCTCCCACCACCCACACACGCCATACACATGCAAATCTGGGTAGGTAGCCCAGCGCCCGTTTGCTTGTTCCACCACCGATTCACATCAGCCCAGCCCCGGTGCTAGACGCTTACTGTGGCCTCGTTGGCCATGCATGGCGGTTAGGCCCGTGATTTTAGCCTCATTGGGCGGCGTGCCGATGCTGCTGTCGACGGGCGAGCCCCTCTGCCACGAGTCTGAACCCTGGCTCTCAAGGATGCCTCGTATTGTGGAACCTGCACTGGTGTGGTCCTTGCGTCTACAGCCGCTCGAAGCGTGTTTACGCAACCCGGAAATGATCATGGTGAGAACTTTGCGAATCCAAGCAGCCCGCCACCGAGATGCATCGGTCAGCGCCCAGTAGAAATCCCAAGGCTTCATTTCCAGCTCAAACACTCGGCGAAACTCTCTTTTGGGGTGGTTTTATCCCCCTCCCTCCCAAGGGGTCAGGGATGTCAATGGAGGCTGCTCAAACATCACACCGAACGCCCTCCCGTAGGTATTTCTGGTTGCTGAATGCCTAGCATGCTTCTTCTTCTCCCTTTTAGCGAGCGTTCCGCTCCGCCGCTAAGATCGTCGAATGCCACCTTCTTGGATTGTTCTTCCTCTTCTGTATTGGCTGCGGCGATGGTGAAGGTTACCTACCTCGGCTGACCGTCTATTATTGGATTCGTGACCGAGAGTGTTTTACCTGGATTCCATCCTCCTTCCAAGGGCCGTCTGATGTCTTTCATTGGCTTGTTGCTCGGCGCGGCCTCTACCGCTCCGTGGGTTCCAATTCGTCACGCATCTGGAGCAGTAGCAGGATTCCTAGTCTCATCAGTATGGCCGTACTCTGGGCCTCCTCAATTCATCGGATGGCCGAGCTGGGGGTGGATGGGGGGGGGGGGGAGTGCAGCACTATGCGCCACCTAATGCAGGCGTCCCGAAAGAAGACAGAGGCGCCACATACCCATGGCAACCTTTCCGCCAAACAAACCCTCCAATCTCCAGTCCTTGCTGGAGCTGGCGAATCGAGACTTTGAGAACTGCAGCGACAACCGAGGACAGGATTATCGTCGTCATTGAGGGGTTGGGGCGTGGGGAGAGAGAGAAGAACGGTCACAGGGCGGGGAAACACGACAGAGGCAGTGTGAAGTCCGACCCGAGAGCAATCCAACGGCCCACAATCAGCCGCTCCACCGAGCAGCAAAGGGCAAACTAAGTGGCCAAAATGGGAATGTCATTAGTTGTTTGCGCGTTAGTGGGCACCACCACTGTGGTTGTTGGGCTCGGCGGCGGCGGCGGCCGTGGCTCACTAGGGCAAAAGCTCTTTTCTTGTCACTTGAGGTGGTGGAGCCAAAACGGCTCCCGATGGACTGGAAACAACGCAATCCTTCGGCTGCTATTCGACAGCACCCTGGTCCATTGGCAACATTGCAGGTGACCAATGAAGACGCAGAAGCGCAATGTTGCCTCCGAGCAGCAAGTTCGGCATTGCACACGCCGGACTCTGCTGGCCAATGGCATCACCATTACACTCAGCTTGTCAAGCATCATGGAAGCAAGAAAGGTTCGAGAGTTCCTGATGATGTCGCCAAGCCGTTGCTCCCGCCCGTGTGTATCGTTTTATGGATCTACTGACTGGTGTTCGTGACCTGTTGAGTTTTTCAATTCCTCTCTCCGTCTTCCCTACCAACAGCGATCTTCTTAGGGGCATGGCACTGCAGATAACCACTGAACCCCAGGCCTTGGCAGCCGGCATGTCAGTGTACACGGCTTGGCACATGGTTCTGGGCGTGCGAGAGCATGGCTGGTGTGCGCGTGATTGATTAGCTGATGACGGCTGTCAAAAAAAGGACCTTTGGCGATGACAACCAGCTCGGATTGCCAGGTTCGGCCGGCCAGTTGCACGGAGCTATGTACATACCTCCTCGTTCGCATTGCATCGGCTGAGGCTCCTGTTCATCGGAAAGCGTTGCCATATCAGAAACAGGAGGGTAGTGAATGCACTGACCACACTGATGCAGCGGGTGCTGGATTCAAGGTTCCTTACCCTACCTCGGAACCGGATCGGCCATGGAAAATGGTCCCATTCTCCAACTCTTGCATATCATGCGATGATGGGGTTTTGGATGCTGACTCTGCCAAAACGTAAACACACAATCAAAGGGGTGGTGGCCAACTGGATGGACATAATAATCATCATCATATTCAATTGCTACCTGCTTGATGCAGTTCTAGCTGCAGCCAACAGGACGCACACGCCCACGACTTACATGAGCAGACTTTTCTCCGGTTGAAATCGAGCCAGCCCCCATATCTGCTCGCCTATCAGATCGAGGGTTGTGTTGGCCACCTATGCCAAGGCAAAGAATGTAGGCCTTGCTTGTTTCGCCTGCATCATACCTGTCATAATTGCACCAGATCTCCCCAAGCGATTGTTTCGCAGGCGGCAGACCCTCTATGTGGCATTCTCTGCGCAGCGCAGTGCAGTCTGCGGTGGGTATCTCGTGACTGCAGGCCGAAGCCCTTGTTCTCATGTGTTTGGATTGGTTTTTTTCTTTCTGTCCCCGTGGTTTGCCCTGCGTCATTCCGCCCACTCCCCAGCGCACAGGCCTAGCTAAGCCTACTGATACGGTGTTGGCAAGGGTGGGTTGCTTCCCAGATGCCGACCGATTTCACTGGACAAGCATCAGAATAACCGCAGTGTGGAGGGGGTGAATCAATGACCTGCCAGACTATGTTGCTGTGTGTTGGGCGACCAACAAAAAGACATTGATGTTCTAAAGTTGCCATTCATTTATCCCTTGATGGAAATACTAACCCGTGTTATTGCGCATCGTCATTTTTCTTCCTTCCGAGGCGTGTATTGAAATCAAAGGAAAGACAGCAAGCCAGACCGAGATCAAGGCGGCGGTGCAAGGGGGAGGGGTAAGGCAACCAAGAGGTCAAAGCGGCGGCCCCATTCACGATGACTACCGGAGAGAATCGACTGGCGTAGTAATCAGAAATGGGGGATGGGAATGCAGGTCAGACTCGAGAAATATTACGGTAATCCAACGACGGGACTGGCAACCTCGTGGCCGGCGGTGGTCATGAGGCCCAGCTAAGCGTGCATGTCGCTGCTACTACAGGGCACTGCCATTACACATTGTGTCTGGATGGAGGGGAGGAAGCCAAGCCTGCCTGAGGAGTGAGCGCAGCGGGCAGATGCACGCAGATTAGGTACTTTGGTCGGGGCCTGCTGCGGCTGACGTTGTTGGAGGGAGGGTGGAAGAAGGGCGGAGGAAAAGAGAGGAATCGCCATTGGGACGTCGGTACAAAGCTGCGAGGTGAGCGAGTGGGAAAATGCACTGTAGCGTAGGGGCGTGCCAGGCGATGAGACGCGCACTGTGGCCCGCCTCCAGGGGACCGGGTACGTGCATATCTGGTGCTATCGTGGGCTAGCAGGCAGGCTGCAATCCTGGCGGAGGTCCACTCTGCCCGGCCGCAGATTGCGAGGAAATTTCAATGCGCCCTCACCGACACTTCGCTTGGAATTTAGCTAGTCGCCCCGCGCACTACAGATGCAGCTGGACAGGGAAGGGGGAGGGGGAAATGGGCGAAGGGGCCCATACGGCGCTATTTACGACCCGAGCCTTTGGGCAGCAACCCCCCTACGGGCTCCAGGGTGGTGATTGGCCTTGTGCTTAGACATGGCTCGGTCCGCCAATCGCACACGTCCGAGGACAGTCACGTGAGGAAAAGCTGATGCGGACAATGGGCGCTACCTGCAGGATTCCCGCACAGCCAACCGTCCTGGGCTTGGTTCTTCTGGGGCGCTGGGTCTAGCTCGATGACGGCCCACGAATCCAAGGCTAACACGACTGCTGGCTGCTGCTTGCCATGCGTGCTTTAGGACCGCGCGCTGACTGGGAGGTGGTCGCTGTGACTTGTCTTGTCGTTTGGTGGAGGGGGGCCAGATCCAGGGTGGCATCCATGGCCTATCTCCAGCCCATCCCTGGTGCTGCAGCCTGCCTTTCTGCTCATTCACTGCAGGGGAGCATGAGAGACAGGCGTTTGGCTGCGTTCAGCTCGATTTGGCCGCTACCTAAGCTGGTTCAGACTCTCGAGCTGGGTCTTGGGAGCTTCAAGAGATGAACGAGTCGGCCCTGCTGCCTGCATATCTCCTTCTTACTGTCGGTCCGAGACAGGCATGCTATCAATCATTCCGGGTC
The DNA here is from genome assembly GCA_026958235.1 of Clonostachys rosea. NCBI lineage: Eukaryota > Fungi > Ascomycota > Sordariomycetes > Hypocreales > Bionectriaceae > Clonostachys > Clonostachys rosea. The sequence goes on from CP110205.1 coordinate 3,601,090, forward strand.
GCTACCTACGCATGCAGAAAGGCCTGATTTGAATGCGCAATGCCAGCCAACGAGCCAGCAGGGTTGTCTCTGGAACCCGGCGAGACACAAACGCAGACACACACACAGACAGTCTGAAACCCCTCTCCACTCCGGTCTTGGACGACCTGCTTGGTCTTGGGGAAAATGAGACGGTGCATACATGGGCCATGGGGTGGGAGGGAAGACAGCAGAGCAAAGACAAAGCCAAGGGAGGGCAGGATGGAATGAATGCAGGGTGCAAAAGAGCGGGATGAAAAAACATGGCGCAGATCACCCATGATGAGGAGGAGGAACTCTAATTACTACGAAACCCTCTCCAGGCCAGGAGAGGCTTGGGCTGCCGGGTCGCAATTTCACGGCGCGGCACGGTCGCGATTTTGGTGCCGCGGCGGCCCTGCACGTCATCCGCCAACTCTCCATCTCCAACGAAAACAAGGACTTGCCGGTACAGTGCGGAAACGGCTGGCGGCGCACCGTCAGACCGCTCGCGTCCACACCCCTCTCTCCATCTCCGAGGGCGTCCCTCAGCTAGCAGATTTGGCCGGTGCTAGGAGCAAAGCGGCTAGGGGACATGCGCAGACGAAACTGGCCGATCGAGAACGCAGGCTTCACTGCACGGCCTAAACTCGATTGCCCATTTCAGCTGTTCGTTGTTTGTGCTACCGCGACTGCCACTCGCCCACGCTAAACGGGCCAGTCAGCACTGTTCTGGAGATGCCCCGTGCGGCGGTTTTGCGGGCGAGGTTGAATCATGGCCCAACCCGCCACTGCCGTCGCTCCAGGAGCTCGTCTTGAGCAATTTCGATGCAAATATAACCACTGCTGTCGGCATCGCTCAGCAGCATCACTCAGCGTCAGCATCCCATGGCCATGGCTGCCTCGTAGACGCGACGCCAACGCATCCCGCCCATCGGTCGCTGGGTGGCTCGCCTGTTCTTCCGCGGAGTTGTTGGGTCGGTGCACGACTCCTCACGACGAGACAACAAAGGCTCCAGGCCTGCATCCAAGCTCGAGATGGAAGATGTGCGAATTTAATGCAGGCTGCCGCCCACGGGACCTCGTCTGCATGCACGACGGCCTGTACGGTGACGCATGTGAGCTGGCCAGCAGTGGGCACCAGGACCAACGCGCAACCACCCGTGGTCTAGCTCCATTCTCTACGAGTATTGGTATCCTCTTTGAGCAGGGGAGATGGTAGGCCCTGGAATCTGCACTCTGGGGCCCTTGTTTATTTTCTTTGCTTTTTATCTTTGTTGCCAGGAGCCATTGGCCGTCATCAATGCTCGATGCGTGTGTATCAGGGCCCCAATTGCAATGTCCAGCCCTGGGCCTTTCTTGACGACCTGATATCTGACACATTCACTAGTCTGAGCGGACAAGGTGCATGAATGGGCGTGATGTTGCCACAAAACAGACTTGTGATAACAAGGTCGCTTGTACCCCGGCCGGCTGGGCATGGGGGCGACAAATCCACCCTGGGCATTATTGTTTCGAGCAAACGTGGAGTATTTCGGGAGAAAAGCGTGGAGCTGCCGGCTGTGAGTTAGCATGGGAGGCGAAGCGTGCGGCTATTCCTGGACCCTGTCGCGTTTACTCAAGCCCCTGGGCGCTGGCCAGAGCAAGAGATCGCCCTCACCCCAAGGTGAATGAGCCAGGCAATCGTCTTCTGTGGTTTGTGCTGTGGCAAAAGCTCTGTGACGGGGATGGCGAAGATGATTGACTGGATTGAATCGGCGGTGTGTGTGTGACGGAGGGGGCCTTTCTGCAGCATGAGAAACACCGCCTGAGCCAAGAAGGGGTCCGCGACTGACCTCGCTCCCAAGAAATGAGGATGCATGTGCACCCATCGATACCACTGAACCCAGCTGCATTATTTGCTGCGGTCTTCCTGCAGCAATATACAAACGGGGCAAAAGAGAGGTTACACTCGCTCCAATGCCCCAGTGCACATATAGTTGGGAACGACAAGGGGACTGAATGAACTGGTCCATCCTTCCCCAACATGAAACCGCCATGGGCTGCTCGCATGTACCTACCTACATGCGTGTCTGTCCAGATGAAGTTGGGTGAGAAATGCATGGCCCAGTGGCCGCCTCCACTTCCCGCAGTCCCAGGCTGAGCGAGCGGCATCGGCCCGTTCGCCCACTCTCGACCAGCCCAGTCAAACCATCGGGACCTGATACATGAGTTGGAGTGAGCTAGGACTGCTAGCAATTGCTTCTGCAGCCTTCGACCAGCGACCTTGGGCCGTACTCATGCAGCTGCCCCCCCCAAAATACGGCCATGCAGGCGCCTTTTCGTCGAAGGCGCATTGGGACTCGCATGAAGGAATCGCCAACGCCGCTAGAACAATACTGGCAGGTTTCGTATCTTGGGTCGGGGCAAAAGGAAACCACCTGAGGCCTGTTTCCCTCTCCCCTCCCTCCCACCCACCAGCATGTTCTCTCATAATGTTGTGGCCCGGGCCTGGCCAACTATCGAAATGTCACTCAGCCGGGCACCCCCTCCCATCCATCTTGTCCACACCCAAAAGGACCTGCCGAAGCAGACTACTGTATTGCCCAGCCAGTTATATCGAGCGGCGTCGGCCTATTTTCTCTCCTCCCTCTCTGCAGCCCAATACGCGACCCTTCCATACCCCGCATCTTTGTTGCGAGTGACAGTCCGTTCTGAAGGTACGTGTGCTTGCTCATGACGAGATGTCAAAGCTTTTGTGGACGGGGTCCGATCCATCGGAGCAAGGGTCTTTACGGCACAACAGCTTTCTGGCGGACCGAGGCGCTCGTGCAGCAGAGTGAAGCGATCGGCCCATGAACGGCTCACAAGGGCAGTTGCCCATCATGCATGGCGGTTGGCCTGTGGGCTGGCTGTATGTAGGTGTTCCGATAGAGGGAAAAACCCGCATGGTATCATTGCGAAGAAACTCGTGAGCACATCGTGAAAACTCGGGATCCAGTGATTGACAAACGTCTTACTCTTGCTCACTGTTCCTTTTTTTTTTGTTGAACAGCCTGCCGTATCGCAGTTGGCCACGTCTTACTTCCGAGATGGCTGCCCCCCAGTCTAACGTGTGTGTGACTGGCTTGCTGTAGCCAAGGCCTGCAGGCTTGATGCGGCTGCTTACCATGCAGCAGAGCTGGTTGGTGTCTGTCTGTCTCTCTCCATGTTCGAGATTTGTCCATGCATATGAGCAGGTGAGAGGGGGGGCAACATGTGCATGTTTGCTTTTTCTTATCTTCCTTCCTTCCTCCCTGCTTTGCGTAGGAATATCTCGGTTGCGTGTGAGACCGCAATGCAAGAGACAAGAAGTGAGGCTGATGACAAAATTGATGATCAAACATCACCATGACGACAATTGAGCATTTGCTTCCCGACCGTGGGCCAGGACGATCACCCATCCTGCATGCCTGGGCGCCTGAGACGGCTTTCACCGCATCTTGGGGGTTTTGGGCTGAGCTGATGGGGTCAACGCCCGTCCCCGGAATTTTTTTTTCTCTCACTGAGGGTATGTAAGATGCTGGCGGCGATCAGTGTCGTCGCCCGCGGTGTAGCGTTTTCCTGTATGCTTGGTGAGTCACCTACGATGAACATGCGCGTCGTAATAAATCTCCGATATAGAATACGGCAACCAATGCATGGAGGTTTCTGCCTTGGATCGAAAGTGAGAAATGGCCGCTGAACTCTCCGAAAAGTCTCCGTCACGTGTGTACTTAAACGAAATGGACGGCTTGGATGAGTAGCTACTTGTAATAAAACAAAAACACAATAACTTAAACTGCGAAAGAATAGACTTGTGGTTCATCATACTTTATTTGTTGCCTTCTCTGCGGAGACACTTGTCGCGCAAGATGTCCGACACCACCGCTGCTGTGAATAAAACCTACTTCAAGTATGTCCAACCCCTCTTTTGTCCCGTCTGATGACTTGAACGCTGACGCTGTACGCTTGCGAAGTAAACTGGGCTCCGACTATGACGAGAAGTTCAGAGAGGCCCTGACGATGCTGGAGGAGGAGCTGAGGAGGCACAAGGACTTCATCGCCATGCGGCCCGGCGGGCGAGTCCTCGACTACGCCTGCGGGACTGGACTCCTCACCAACGTAGGTTTCTACGACGATGCTTATGGTTCAAAGACACGTGCTTACGGTTGGATAATTAGGCTCTCTCCGACCAGGCGAGCGAGTGCATCGGCGTCGACGTCTCCGAAACCATGATTGAGAGATATAATGCCAAGTCGTCACTAGAGGTTTGTTCTTGCCCAGACCCTTGCTCGCACTATCGCCCAGACTAACGAGTATACAGGGTCCGAAGCGCAAGGCCTACCTGGGCAACCTCATCTCCAAGGACGAGGAGCCGGCGACGCTCTTCTCAGGCGCCGAGTTCTCGGGCTTCGACTTTGCGGGCGTCGGGATGGGCTTCCACCACTTCGACGACCCGGCGCTGGCTGCGCGACGGCTGGCGGAGCGGCTCCGCACCGGGGGAGTGCTCTTCATCGTCGACTTTGAGCCGCATGGTGCGCTTGGGGGCCATGGGGGGGCAACCAGCGGTGTGAAGCATCATGGGTTCACGGAGGAGAAAGTGCGGGAGATCTTTGAGGCGGCGGGGGCGGGAGGGGAGTTTGGTTTCAAGAGGTTGGAGAAGCCGCTCGTGTTTCGGGGGGCGAGGGAGGGCGGGGAGGATATGGTTCGGAAGGTGTTCTTTGCGAGGGGGAGTAAGTTATAGATCAGGACGAGGGTGTCTTTTGTTACGTGCGGGCATTGCGTATTAGAAACGATACAGTATAAGATGGCTCTTTTTCTTGTCTATTCTGATATTGTGGGATACCGTGAGGTGTATGAAACAAGGCTCAACTATCCACTTCTTCTGCTCATATCTCGACGGCAAAGGCACCACCAAGGAGGATGGCCGGCTCCTCGATGTTGTGATGCTCATAGCTGTGGTCCCGCGTTAGATTTAGATGCTGCAACATGGAGGCACCAAAGACGTTATAATGAACATACCTCAAAGTTCCGACACCACCTGCCTCGAGGAGGAAGGTTGGCCCGTCCTGGAGAGTCTTCCCCGCCCAGCGCATTGCCAAGGCTCGTAGGATGTGGCCGTGTGCGACGATGAGGACGTCGCCGTCGGCGGCTTCTTCTTTGGGTTTGCCAATCACGGGCTTGTGGTAGTTGTCGCGGATGTCCTTGATGAGACGGTCCAGACGATCTGTCACATCCTCGGGGCCCCTACATAACACACGATACGGTGAGAAAAAGGGAAGGCAGGTAAAACGTAGGATCGCTGCGGGGAGGATGGAATAGCAGGAGAAAGGATGATGAGAGGAGAGGCACAGCTTGACTTACTCGCCACCGGGGCACCCGTCTCTCCAGATATCCCAGGTACCCTTGTAGCCCTGCTCAGCGCGGCGTCTGCGTATCTCCGGGCTGGTGATTCCCTCGTAGTCGCCGTAGTCCCACTCACGGATGTCCTCAGTGATCTGGATCCTGGCGGCGCACTCGGAGATGCCCTCGCGGCGGATTGGAGCCTCGCCGTGCGCCTTCCAGGGCAGGTCCTTGTCGGAGAAGCCCAGGTTGAGGAGCTCGAATGTCCGTTGGGCTCTCTTGCGGGGGGATACGTAGCTGTAGCGGGGGAAAAGGGTTGCATGGTGTTAGCCCGGTGTTTCGGTGAATGCCCCCTCGGCTGGCTCTATCATATGGCCCGTCCGAATAGACCACTCGTGATGGGGCGGCGACCAAACGACACAAGGGGAGGCTGGAGGAGAAACTCACATATGAGCGAGTTTATGGGGGACAATAAGGCGATCGTCGCCGACGAGAGCTTGGCCAGTTGCTCGGACACGCTTCTCACCGTTGGCTGTCAGCGGGATATCAGTGCGACCAGTATGGCGGCCATCGAGGGACCACTCTGTCTCGCCGTGACGGACAAGAAAGACACGGGGAGTAGCCATTTCTTCTGATAAACTAGACTGAATCTCGAGTCTGCAGAGTGGAAGGAATGAGAGTGAGCAGATGGGATTGCTGGGCTACATCTGGTCTACGTTGCGGGATATGACGTTTAATGAGGACAGTCTACGGTCTAGGGTAGCTCGAATCTGGGGACGGAAGTGGGGAAGGCGCGCTACCAAGATCTCACCGGACGGGCAGCAAGATGGCTGACAGATGCCCGTTGGGAGATCTCTAATTGAGCTGTCAGAGGTCCCCACTGATCTCATAAGGCTCGACTAAGACTTAGCTAATTGAGTCGTTGCTGCTTCATCCCGCGACACTTACCAAGGCAGCTCCCGACACGCTTACCTTTCGGTTGGGGCTGGCTGACCGACGGGTTGATTTTTGAGACATCTTTGCTTTACGTCATGCGCAAGTCCCATTGACCATTACCCCTCTCGAGCAGAGGCAGCTTCGGTTGCGGGCTGGTCGATACAAATTGGTTGAGTGGGTGTCGACTCCCCGTTCGCATGTTTGGATGGTGATGTCCATCATCCATGCTCCTCTCATCTCGGGCGGCCACGCCCAGGTCATGTGGCGGATCTCATCGGGGGAATACACCTGGGGATCTTGGTGATGCCATACATAGCATCGGAGCTCATGAGACTCAATGGGTGTAACCGCCACACGAAACAACCTTGCAGTGAGTCTGCACCCATCCTGTCGAAATAAGCCGGCGACGAGCATCCTGTGGCTGTGATGCAGCTTGCTAATCCCACGCCTTGCGACGGCAGACAGATGACTGCCACACTACACTACCCGGATATGAAGCCAGTCGTGGTGTCTGTCAACCTCCGGCACAAGGTTTCAGCACCGGCCCGGTCGGCGCCCGACTTCCTTGGACGCACGGGCATGGGAATATCGACTGTATGGTGCACTCGTCTCGCTTGCTCGCCCAGGAGGATTGAGATGGTGTCCTGCTTGGGACATAGAAGCGAAGGACCCAGCCCAGCAGCAACCTCCGTTACATCGCATGCAGGCACTAAGAATCCTGCCAGCCTACCTTCTGTCCACAGGACAGCCACGGATTGCGACCCCCGGGGCCAGGTGAGGCCTTCGTCCTGGACCTGCTAGAACACTTTGCTGATGGCCGGGGCGTCTCCCCGGCGCAGTGGGCAAAGGGCGACGCATGGTAATTTACAGGGGGGCGGCTGCGGCCCGTGCCTGGTTGTCTCAAAGACTGTGCTTCCTACAGCTCGGCAGTTCCCTTTATGCATCTTCGCAGGATGTGGGCAAAAGAGGAGACAAGGCCAGGGCACATGTCCTCTTGGGTAGCACCGTCGAGTAAGCGTCCTGCGTGACATCAAGGGGGCTGGGCTGATGTCCGAGGGCGGACGCCTCCCCCCAGGCGAGACTGTTCCTGAGGATGTCTTGTGACCGGCCAGAAGAAGGGCCTTCGGCCCCCAGCTTCTTCGCCGGGATGGCCGAGGAGAAAGCTCTCGCAGCGCGGTGTTGTGTTGGCTCGTGGGAGACAGGGAGGCAGAAAGAGCCTTCCAGATTAGTATGGGGTAATATCTTGGGACAACTATGGACGGGCGTGTGCCTCTATTCACAATTCATCTGCACGGTGCCCGGCTGGGCCCTATGGAAAATTCCTCAACCAGGATGCAGACCCGTCAGTATGGCATGCCCCTACCATGGGATCCATGCGACGCTGACGATAAAGGCAGCACCGCCGTGGTGGCATCCTGGACGCTGCGCGTACATGCCTCCCTCCCGCTCTGCATGCTTTCACCCGTGATAAAAGCATCTCTATTCGTCCTCGCGCAGCAGCGGTGTACGCTGACTTAACGGGTGACTGCTACCTCCTGCTTTAAGGTCTACGGTGGGCTTACTAGATGGCTCGTGATGGCGCCCGCCCGGCGAGGATTCTGCCACAGGCAGGTACCTCTTGGGAAAGTTCTGTCAGCAGAAGGGGTGCACACCGCAGGCTATTTTTGCCAGTGGCTGGCTGTGTGTTCCACGGTTTCGATTCCTTCACCGAGCCCGCTACCCCTGGCGGCAATCCATGCGCTTACCTACCCCGTCCACGAACAGGTTCAGATGTTTCGAAGGCGGAAGCACCCGGGCACATATTCGGTGGGACAGCATATTTGGGAGGTGTGCGGATGGCAAGGTGGTCTGCGTCTCGCATGCTTGTCTGTTTACAGCGCTGCCCTTGTGACCGGTCTGCCACCCCAAGTCGAGAGCACTCACACTACGCCGGGATCGGAGATCCACCATAGTGCGTTATTGCTTGTAGCATCTCCTTCGCAAAATGAATGCCTGTGACGGGAATCTGGACGCTCGGGCGTGAGAGTGTGAGGAAACAATGCCGTATCGCGCTCGGTGGAATACGACGCAACTCGGTCGGGGATGGCAACGAAATCAAAACCCCGGCGGGTACGGGGGCTGCAGATGCTGGGCTTGGCAGCTCAGTCGTGGGACTCGCGATGCAATGCCGCAGACCCTGCTTCTCGTGTACGTATGCGTGTTCGTGGCGGCCGCAGCCATCGCTGGGATGCGGCTCGATGATGTCGGGGGCTGCTCTGCAACGATTCTCGTCCTGGCTCGGGTCTTCTGTTCCCAGTGGCTGAAATTTGCGGTCGGGGGATACAGTACGCTGCATCATACGGCGCCGATATAGGTTTATAATATTGGCGCAAGAGGCGGTGGGATTCTGCTTGGCGGCGGCAAATGATTGGGATGATCGTAGTGAGCGATCCTTCCATATTTTTGGCGATGCTTGCACAACTCCGACGTTGACCAATCACGTGACTAGGCACCATAGCACGAGCATCACAGCGACAGCTGTTTGGCAAGAGACTGAAGTTATGGGTTCAATATTATTTGGACATAGCGAAACCATAGAAATTGTAACTTCGATGGCTTCACCATTACTAAGACAATTTTTGTTGCTGTTTTGTTGAAATCGATGGTCTTGGTGTGCTATTTTTTCTCACCCAGTTGCTGGGTTATGTACTGGCTAGAGGGTGACATAAAAAGCGCGACACTCACGTCCCATATTCAGCACTGGCATGTACGGTGCGGACTTTGTGTTCTCAATTGTCAATAATAGCCCTAATACGGAATAAAAAATAAAGAATATATTTTGTATTGCGTCTTCAATGGGTATCTGCGGATTGTACATGTAGTCTATGGCGAATGCAATGTTAGTGGTCTTGATGTGTTGAATTAACCCCCAAGTTGTAGTTGGCTGGTTATATCTATCTGATGACAACGGCATGATCTTTGATCCTGCAGCTTTGAAGTCTCTTTGTTCGATGCCTTTCACGAGAAGCAGCCCTTGCTTGTGAAAGGTTCACAGGATTTGTGGGACAGAACTGAAATTTCAGATTTAGCAATGGCATGGCCAGCTCGGCGGCACTTGAGTGACATCTCCGACTTTTAATGTCTAGAGATACTCCGGAAAGGGACTATAGTTTGATTAGGAAACATAAATCGTAGCCTATTGAGCGTGGGCCCTTGCTGGGTTACGCAGTGGACACGCCCCCCTGTCAAAACATATACTTGGATCATGGTTTGGACCACTTCTAGATCAGGAAATATTTGGATGGGACTCACGAGCTATTTAGCGAGGGAACTTCTCCTGACAGAACCAGCTACAGTCATCCTTAAGGATTTAGTTGAAATGCAAGACTTGTTGCACAATGATGAGCATGGCACAGTCATCAAGACTGGATAAAGCTTGATAGTATGAGGGAGATCTCCCAAAACCGCTAGGTAGTAAAAGTTCTTGTTACGCAAAACCGATATCTTGAGGAACACCCCTGCTCAATAGCCTTCATGTTTGTCGTATAGTCCAGACAGGGTTCTATTTGCATGAGAGAACTGGCCAGCTCAAATCATGCTAAGTGGGTAATCGGCGCCTTGGACCATGTTTTATTCACTATGGATTCAATTCCAATGCCACGCTTAAAATTATCGGGTATAACTATATTCTAAGGAGGAACATAGTAATAGTAAGTGAGAGAGCTATACAGCTGCTGAAAAAAAAGGGGGAAATCCCCAAACACCAAGAATTTAACAACTTGACACTATACCCAGTATCACAACACATTAAAAGGAGGAACATAGATATCAGAAACGAGTCTCCATATCTTGCCTGCAGTTGCGCAAGTATAAGACTCGCGGGAGGGAGCCTTGTCTCATCATCGTATATTTCTTCGGGAAAATAACCAAGGGCTCAAGACATAGTTGCTGGCGCATGATCTCTCGGGAGGCGTTGTGTTGAAGTCCGCTCTAGGATTTCAGTTTCGAGACATAAAACACATGCAAAGACTGGTACATTGAATGTTTATTATGGTAGGTTATTTTGTTTGGTCTAAGTACCTTTGCTATCACTTAGACTTCCCTCCTTTCTTTGTATGGGTTTCACGGCTGGGCTCCTAGCTTCTAATATCTATACAGCCTGGCTAATGACCACCAACATCACAAGTGGCTCACTCAGAAGATATGGATAAGTCTCAAGGCACTCATACAGCCTCTCGCTAATCAGTTCTAGTTCAAAACTAGCCCAAAAAAAAAAGCAAAAACTCGGGCAAGGCTTTGTGTTGTAGCTCCTTCTCCTCTCCCAGTCCCTTTCGTACAATTTCATTAACCCTCTCCAAAAATGGCTTATTGAAGGATTTTGAGATGTGCCATGGATTCAATCCATATCAAGATTAAACATGGAAGGCAAAGGACTGATAGGCCGGATTTCGAGGCAACGGTATGACCTTGATGAAACTAGGAGATCAGACTGGGGAAGGGATCGAAAGTGCTGAGCGGTTTAATTGAGCATTGTCTTAATATTAAAGAACATGGAAAGGAGCAGATCAACGTGAGAATGAGACGCAACGTGAATAAATAGGCAATGACAACAATAGAGAAGAGAGTGATATTGTTCCTAGTATGAGAAGAGTGTATAATTATGTGTACAGATGCCATGCCATGTGTGTATGCTCTATCAATGGAAATTCTATGAGTTGTGATGATCATAAGACTATTAAGCTCACCTGCCTAATCGAAAGTAGACTCATATTAACAATCTTACTTTTCAAGCTTTTCTTCGTCCGCTACTGGTGCCTTTTCTTTGTTCTCGTCTTGCTTAGCGCCACCATCCTTCACGCTTCGCCACTCCATTAACAGCGCTCCTATTATTGTGATGCACACTAAGATCATCCCAACCCTCAGGACTTGGCGGATGGACTCATTATATCGTTCCAAGACGACGTCTTTGATTGAATCGGGTACTTCGGTCAAAGAAGTGGCACCGTTGCTCTGAATGAATTTGGGATCGAAGCCCTCGAGGTTGGATAGACGCCGCTGAAGTTGGTCGTTGAAGACCGTTTGGCCAACTGCTGAAAATATGGAACCACCGAGTAGTTGGGTGAAGAACATGAACGACGCTCCTATGGGTACATCCTTTTTCGGTAGGACAGTTTGAGCGGCCAGGTTGGGTGCCTGGACGACCATGCCCATGCCAAAACCATAGATGACTTGGTAGCCGATCCACACGCCACTGCTTGAATGCACCTGGAGAGTGGTGAGCAGCCCGGCGCCTATACTCATGAGAACAGTACCGATGATTTGGAACGGAGTGTAGTAGCCGGTGAGCCGAGTAAGTCCTCCTGTCGCTAGGGTGGACACAACCATGGAGAGAAGCAGGGGAAGAAGTCGAATTCCTGACTGCATGGCTGATACCCCCTGGATGGCCTGGAAGTATATGGGGAGATAGTAAACTGAGATCGAGTTAGCGGTCGAAAACAATTCGTGTGGGTTAGATAGCTCACTGAAGATCATTTGTTGCGACCCAACGCAAAAACTAGAGATCATGCCAGCTATGATACTCCGTTGCTTTATGACCCTGGGCGGTAGGGTGGCAGTTCGAGGCAAATAGACTTGAACCAAGCCAAAACTCAAAAACAACACACCTGCCATGACGAGCAGGGCAATCATCCGACCATTATTCCACTATGGGATGGTTAGCAATGGCTAAGTAGCATGTGCTATCATCGAAACCTACAGGATATGTGACACCACCCCATTGCAAGGCAAGAACTAGGCAGACACAAGCTGCAATGACCAGTATAGACCCGTAAAAGTCTAGTTGAAGCAACTTTTCTTTGGTAGGAATCTTTGTTGAATCTCGATCGGGGATCTTCATGAGGAAAAACACGACAACCATGGCCACTCCACCAACAGGGAGATTAATGTAGAAACACCATCTCCAAGTCACGTTTGATGTAAATGCGCCGCCGAGAAGAGGGCCGATAATAGAAGATATACCGAAGACGGCTCCGAAGAGGCCTTGATACATTGGTCGTTTCGGTAATGGCACGGTGTTTACAATCGTCATGAGCTGCGTGAAAGACTTTTGGTTAGATGATTGATTCCTCAGAAGTTAAGAAGAAAGTGATGCTATCACATACGACGCCGGTCATAATGCCGGCCGAGCCAAGGCCTGCTATGGCCCGGCCGATGATGAAGGCAATAGAATTGGGTGCCGCTCCACAAATGGCGGACCCAACTTCGAACAGGAAGATAGTGCTAAGAAGTGTAGCCTTGGCATTGAAAAAGGCATAGACTTTGCCGAAGAGAAGTTGCAAGGCGCAAGTTGTCAAGAGATAGGCGGACGAGTACCATCCAATGTCGTTAATGGAATGGAACTGGTTTGTGATTTCGGGGATTGCGGTTGTTATGATCATGCGATCCTTATGGTGGTGGTTTTAGCAATAGAGCAAAGGAGCAGAGGCGACAGAGACTCACCAATGAAACAAGAAACATGCAAACGTAGACTGAGGTCATGATCAAGGCGAACCGTACGCCTGTAGGATACTGGGAATCTTGGTCGGGTGATTCCTTGGCAGCCTCAACATCCTGACTTTTGATTTCAATATCGGAAGGAGTGTCGGAATTTAGTTCGCTCGGGGTACTTGATTTTGCCCCTTGTTTTTCTGGTGTAGAATCATTGAGAGCCATGGTGCTGGCAAGTTCAATGGGTGACTGTACGGGTTGTGGGTTGTATGTGTATGTTGTGAGAAGTAAGGGAAGAAATTAGTGAAAGAAACAGTACCCCTCGAAGAATTAAATACTAGACATTAAATGTCATTAAAAGATTGGAAATAAATAGCAACCGAACGAAAGGTTTGTCGTGATTGTTTGACCAGGTCCGTCGGGCCCGAAGGCCCGAGCAATGTTTGGTGTCCTAGACACTACGCTCTATCCATCAGGAATATGGATCTGCCTAATCATGTACGATGCTTACGAGCAGAGTAATTTCGGATACCGGCAGTCTACTAGTTTCGTTTTGAAGAGAATGCTGGCATTTTGTTGGCCAGAGAGTCTCGAAGGTGGTGGCCGAGTCGGGGCCGACGGTGAGACGCTAAACCGTTTCCAGACCCGAAGGCCCCGAGAGCTTCTTTCTCTTTCTCACAACCGCGTCGTCGTTCATCATCCTCCCCTGTCACATGTCTTCCAAGACGCCTTCACATTCTTTTGCATTATTTCCGTCATATTGTTTTGGTTGGTGCATTGAAAACCATGGGACCCTCGCAAACAGAGCAGATCCCCCAACGTCATAAGTTTGCCTGTTCTCTATGCGCGCGACGCAAGGTCAAATGTGACAAGCTGGATCCGTGCTCCAACTGCATCAAAGTAGAGGCGCAGTGCCTCTACGAGGTTCATCCACCTCCAAGGCCTCGGAAACGGGCCGCTGATGATGAACTCGTCGCGCGACTGGCGGCCTATGAAACCTTGATGCGGAAGCATGGCGTCGATTTCTCGCATTGTGCAACTACCTGGGTCCCGTCAGGCCAAGAAGTCGAATCAGGAGAAGCTGAGCCATCGCCGGAAACGATCCTCTCATTGCCCTCGAGTAATGTGCACGATGTACCAAGATATATAGATGGGGCTTCTTCAATGGTTCTCGAGAAGTAAGTGAAAGTATATTTGAAGAGATAACTGCGGTGATCGAGACTAAATGATTCATTATTTCAGGTCCTTGTGGTCGAACCTGATCCCAGAGGTATACATCTCGTCACTTCAACAGTTAAGAACATAGCATAACCGTTGATTTCAGCTCAAAAACCCGCCTATAGTTAACCTTCGACACAAATACGACCCATTCTTGCATCCGACCCCTCCTCTCGACTCCTTTCTCAGCACTCCCAACTTCAACCTGCATGATTTACATCCGGAGCCGAAACATATTTATCGATTCTGGCAGATCTTTGTTGAGCGTGTCAACCCGCTTACCAAAATCATCCATGTACCGACCCTTCAGCAACGCGTTTTGGACGCCAGCTGGGACCTTGCAAGCATATCAAAACCATTCGCTGCTATGCTTTTCGCCATATACACCTTGGCTGTGACCTCCATATCAGACGAGGAATGCGAGGCCTCTTTTCAAGAAAAAAGACTCAACTTATTGATGCGATATCGCACTGCTTCGATTCGCGCCCTCGTAGCTGCAGAGTTTCTCACTACGAGAGACCTCGAAGTCCTCCAGGCATTTGTACTATTTCTCTTCTCTGACCCAGAGTCAGAGCTCACCTCGACCTTGACGGGTGCTGCCCTGAGGATTGGTCAAAAGATAGGCTTGCACCGCCCCAACAATCCAAAAGTCTCATTTTTTGAAAATGAGATGCGCATTCGGCTTTGGTGGAATCTTGCTGGTCTCGACGCTCGTAGCCGTGGAGTCCACGTCCGAGGGATGGCGCCGCCTCCGCATCGTGAGTTCGGCGATGTACGCCTCCCGCTTAATGTGAATGATGCAGATCTACATCCAGACATGACGGAGGCACCTGCGCAGCACGACAATCCGACAGAGATGATCTGTGCGCTTGTCAAGTTCCAAGTCTTTGAATGGGGTCGAACTGGGTCGAACGGGTCCAAGGTGTTCGAGAGTATGACCCATCCGAATTCCACGAAAAAGGGGATTGTATCGATGGAGCTCAAGGAAGCAGCCATCAACGAAATTGAACAAGCCTATCAGAGGATATTGCAGAGATCGGATAAACGCATCCCCCTCCACCAACTGGCACAAACATGGGCGACGATTATTCCAGCTCGTTTACGTTTTAAGATCTACCATCCTCGGTTACGACCGGCAGCGGAAGATGGTACAATATATGTTACGCGGAAAGAGAGCGACGAGACTTTTGAGGCCGTCCTGCTCGCTCTGGAAATGAGCGAATTGAGCCTGGAATCAGTTTTTGCAACGTATCTCGTCATCCACTTGACATTTTGGTTCAAAATGGAAGCATACGTATATGTCATAAGCGAGCTGCGGCAACGGTGTTCCGGGCCTCGGATAGATGTGGCTTGGAGAATCATAGAAAAGCTCTTCGACAACCTTCCCGCGGTGATTTCAGAGGAAGATGAGACGTTTTTCAATGGGTTGATTAATTTGACGCTGGAAGCTTGGGAGGCGCGTCGAAAGGAATTGCTCACGATCTCGACTTCTCTCGAAGCCGATATTACTCCTCCTTTTATCAGATCTCTTTATGATAGGAGGAGGGAGAGGAATGAGGATGGCATGTCGATGGCGGCTGTTCTAGACTCGCACAGTCTGGATGGGCTGGGATTCATAGAAGGGGACGCTGTAGATTGGCAGACTTGGAGTGATGTTTTCAGATTCTAATGAACAGAATAATGTCAACCATCCATACCCGTGGGAGGACTATTCACTCCATGCTATTGTAGGTGCCTATCTGTCTTATTTTTGGATATAGGTGACTGAAACGGCTACGTCGACAGGCTGCAATAGATGTAGCGTCCAGGTGACATTCAATTAAGGATACTTAAATTTTCCCTTAGTACCCGTATGTCATCATTACCTTCTGGTCGATCCACAATGGTGAAATCTCTCTTAACCTTCATGAGATAGTTTCGTAAATAGGGCTTCTTCATAGATATACGTAGGAGGTAGGCACTCTATGCTATAAATCTCCGAATTGGAAAAGGACATGAATTTATTTATTGGCCGGATTCTTTCTACTGAGTGCTACTCCACGAAGCTCCAACAGCTCCCCGAGGAGATTTTCCCGAAAATTCGGATTTACTTACCCAAGACATAGCATATGTTTTCATTATCCGCCAACTATGTAGATGTTTCCGCGTTCTTCTCAAATCAACTCCATCCAATTTTCATTGTTTTAAGCCATCCGAAACTTTCAAGATCTGAAACATGCAAAACAGGGCGAACTGTGTCTTCATCTCTCGAAGCCTTCTGGGATATTCCTTTCTTACCTGCCCTACTTCGTGAAAACTGAAAGGATGCGGCTCTGCGAGCTGAGATCACCATTATCCTTCACATAGATTCTTAATGCGTCTATCATCTCAAGCGCGAAAGACTAGAGCGGAGAGTAACCCCACGAAGGGGCCTGGGCTTTGTGAACCCTTCATGCTCTCAGTGTACAACAACACTCTAGGACGATCGTTTGTGCTAACACGAGGTGGTATCTTGGATGGAATTGAGATCATTCCTGACTAAAAGTAGCACAGGTACACTACTAAACTCTGAACCAGATTCCGAGTTCGAAATGGGTATCAAAACTTGTCACTAGACTGATCACTACCATGGTAAATGCATTGCGAATGGACCAAATACACGCCTCTTCTATAAGAGGGCGGGCCGGTGGCGGTTGGAACTTATCTAGAAGCCACACTCAGGCTCGGGAGCATCATTTAAATCCCATTGAACCGGCAAGTTTAATGCAATGGAAGTGCCCAATGTGTTTCGTTGAGACTGGCGCAACGCAGCGCAATGGGCCTGGAGATCATTCCCAAGGTTCTTTCTGAAATGACTTGCTTTCGTATTTATGGCGACGAGGCGAAGGTTCATGACCTCTTATATGGTCTCTAGCTCACAGACTGGAGAGTATCTCAAGACAAAGCATGTTCTCCTAGATTGTAGATTGTTCAAGAGAACAGTGCCACCATCGGCAACCATCCTAAGCCTCTACGTCCACGTTCGCTTCGACCTTTGTTAATCGGCAACTCGACAAGATTTGGCCTAGCCCTATTACATCCTGGCTTCTCTAATAGGGTCATTGAGGGATAAGGTCAGCCCGGGATCATTCTTAGCATAGTCAAATCAGAAGGTTGTTTAAGGAGAACTACGCAGATCCTTCCTGTAGGAACAGTCCTCTTCTCAGAATTTATAGATTTAACGAAACGGAGCTCTATAGTGGATATTATTCTCAACAAAGAGGTCGGAAAGTACTGAATATCTTGCGGAATGTCGAGAATCCACCAGAGGATGCTGGTAAGAAGAAGGGTAAGATACCGTGGAAGACCGACAGTCCTGAGGCATAGAATTCAAGTCTAAATCAATTGAGCAGAGAACAGAACCTCTATTTGTCAGCAATCTGCAGGTGATACTATTTTGATGTGTCAAGAATGTCAAGCTGGCGAAGAAAAGGGCGAGCGATTGTCGGAGCTCTGGTATGTGCGGTGCATCGGCGACAAGCCGCAATTCTCCACCTTCAGGCACTAAGGAAATTAGTCTGACACCAAGTCGTTTTTAGTGCCTCTGCGGTTCATCGGCGGCAGGCCGCAGCTCCACTGAGCGGCTCAACATTGACTGCAAGCCAGTTCGGTCGAGCATCCCATGTCGCCATGTAAGGTAAGCATAACTCAAAGTATTTCCAGATGAACATCTGCGAACAGTTTTCAGAGTATAGTTTATTCTAAAAGCCATGAATCAGAGACTTTTCTTAGGATCACCAATCATGATGGCCTCCACGCGGAAAGGTTCGAGTATGACGAATTACATTATTAACGCTTGCTGTTTATTCTCAGCTATGCTGTAGCTTGTTATAATCTATCCAATGTTTCTGTATTGCATTCTGGTATGAGATTGCGGCTGTATATATTCCAACCTTAATGTGTAATGGTGACTCTAAAACCGTCTCTTCAATTTTACATTCCGGCAGAAGTGCAGATCTCTAGACCTTTTCATTCACGCTAGTGTTGCCAGTCTCTACATCAGTAGAGCTGGATTCCTCATCCTCTCCCGCATAAGCATACTTGCTTCGTGATCTAATCCTGGCACCGTATTTCCAGAACAAGAAAGGAATTGCGCAGCAGGCAAGACTGAGAAAAGCTAGTAGACTCGATGCCCACTGATCGCCCAGTCGTTCATACATCTGCTCGGTAAATAAAACGACGGCAGCACCCCAAAAACTTCGGATAAACGTTTTAGCGGCAAGAGCCGAAGCTGCTTGATGTTGATATGAATCAACCAGGTAGTTGTTGGCCGAGTTATAAAGAAAGATGAATCCAAATCCAACAGGTAGACCACCCATGGCTGGCCCAGCCCAAGAGAGATTGGCGTACGATGTCCAGGCAAAGATGAAAAGGCCGATGGGGATCAGCCAACATGAGAGCATCATAGGAATAAGTCGTGCCTCGGCTGGCGGCTTTCCGTTATGTTTCTTGACTAGGTGAAGATAATGCTTGTTGACAGAGGGAGACAGACAAGAAGAAAGCAGAACACCGACGGCAACTGGGAGAAACATGAGCCCAGTGGTTCCTGCCGAGTATCCTTTACCTTTCTGGAACACGATAGGATAGGCCACAAAGAACATATAGAGAAGTCCGTATAGAATACTCATGTAGATCGAGATGAGAAAGACGATAAGCTCGCCAAAAAGGAGTTGGAAAGGTCGAACAAGGAACACGCGCAATCTCTCCCCGAGGGTCCGTGTATCGAGATCTTGTTCGCTAACGTGCGAATCAATGCCAGTGGACTCTCGTAGCTTGCGTGCTCGGCGAGAAAGAATTGTAGGAGCATATGTCTCGGGGACAGTAAAGGTGACCAGAAACCAGGCCACTCCGGCAAAGATGAGCTGAATCCAATATAACCAGCGCCAGCCCTTTGCGTCCGACAGATAACCTCCAATCAAGGGACCGACTGAACCATCCGTAAGCATTTGTTCCTCCTAGGGCCAATGATTGACTTACTAGCTGGGCCGAGGAAAGGAGCAGCAGAAAAAGCGGCCATGGGGACACCCCTCTCTTCATTTTTCCACATGTCGGCCAAAGTGCCGCCAACGAGGGTCATTGGAGCGGAAAAGGCGATGCCATCCAGTGCTCGGCAAACAAGCAATGTCTCGATGTTCTTTGCCACGGCGCAAGGGATGACAAAAATGGTAGCGATCAATAGAGTAGAGCCGCTTCCAAGTCGTCAGTAATGCAAATCAAGATTGTATGTATGAATTGCGACATACTAAATGATTCTCCTTCCAAAAATTTCGGAAAGGGGTGAGAATACCATAGGGCCGATACCGAAGCCAACGACGAAGATGCTGATACTGACAAGGGCTACCTCTTCGCTGACAGCAAACTCTTCAACGACACCTTTGACATCGGCTGTGATGACAGCAGAGCTAAAGGCCACGACAAAGCAGGTGAGGGCGATGACCATGGTGCAGTACCACTTGCGGCCCTTGGACCAGTTCTTGGGATTCTCGGGGTCATCTTGTGAGAAGACGACATGCTGGTGCCGTACACCGTCGATATTGACAGACTCGATGTTTTCGCTCACCGATGGCTGAGGTCGTTTGTCTTCATTCTGGGGTGAGAGTGTTTGTGAATCCACAACCGATGAGGATGGTGTGGCCATGGTTCCAGGTCGGATAGTCAAAGAATGAACTTGAGGAGCCCCTGTGAGGTTAGAGTGTAAGACTAGGGGACACACGGGGGGTATTTATCCTCCCACATAAAAATAATAAGACACCGAACTGTCTCCCTACTTTCACTCAGGTCCGATCCGGCCAGCCCACCATGTCGAAGCAGATCCACAGTGAAGCGGGTGAGCGGGTTCGGAGTGGCACTCTATAATCTTAGTCCAGGATCGGCCCTGCAATATGGAGAAAGTATTCGGGTCAGAATCAAATAATCCAGCCCTGTGCCGCAAGTACCGAAATTGTCTGGAAGAATTCCATCTCGTGGTGAACAAAGAGCGGATGTTGTCGAGAATACCCGCCTGGAATGTTAGCCCGCTCTCTCCCGCAGTGACACCACTACCCTGAGCATCTGAACAGTTCATCTTGAGATCTTGCACAATCTGGAATCTGGCATAACTGCGGACAGATCACATGTAGACACCAGATGGGGGGAACCCCAGTCCTTTGCGAGATCCTGTGTTTTGAGGAGCTGGTGGCTGTGGGACCCAACGTCACATTTGAGGCCAGGGCATCGGCTCCACGGCACATGCAATGCTGTTCTCATCAGGCAAGACCATGTGTGAGTGAAAATTAGGTTTTTTCTTCTTTTTGTTTTGGGGTGAGATTGGGGTAAGACAGTGGACTCTGGATTCTCAAGCACTGACGCTTAGCTTCCCTGGATGCTCTGTCAATATGTATCCTCATTTTTCAACCCCCAGTCCTTGAAGCACGGAAGCAAAAGGGTTGAGCTTTGAAGCGCGGCACTGCTTGGCCAGCCCCCCTATATCTTGCACGATGTGCTCATCAACCTCCCCCCTCATGTACATTCTTGTCAATACCATCATCTCCTTTAGTCCTGGACTCTGATTGATGATGGCAGCTCCCATCTGATGCAGATGCGTTTCCCAATCATTCCCATGAAGTTGAGCCCCGGCATTACTGCCGCATCTTTCTCCATCTGCATCAGCAACCATATCGAAAAACCAGGTGAAGATGGTGGCTTCCTCCGGTCCAGAACTGGGGGCAAATGTCATGAGATCCGGGCACGGCCTGCTAGTAGCCCGACCGTCGGCATCTCTGAGTGAATCCCACCGACTAGCCAAGATGCAGGACCAAAAAAGGAAGAGCCTTGGGTTCTGCGGTTTGTGAAGCCCTAGGAGTAGAGCCATGCGGCCGGCGGCGCTAACCAACATCGACACCTGTTCGATTCTGGGACAGGTAATCAGTAGTAGGAAGGACTGAAGACTCCAGAGAGCAGGCATGGTGGCGATCTCAAATGAGTCAAAGCATTGCTGGACAGAGGCAAGAATGTCATCGACAACCTGGTCGTGGAAAGGATCTTTGCTCAAGTACGTTGCGGCAATCAGACAGATCGATCGAGTCAAGAGAGGTGGTGCGAAGGGTTCTACGGCCAGATCGGAACGGTCAACAAGTGGCCAAAAAGGAGAAATCTCATCGAAATATCTAAAGTGTTTGAGTTAGCTATTGTCCTCTGGTGCCCTATCCGGGTATCCTGGATACACCTACCTATTGATGAGAAAAGTTGCTGACGAGACTGCCCCCGGAGGTAGGTCAAGGCGCAATGGCAAAGGCTCGCCATTCTGGACCGATTCATTCAAGTACCGTAACTCGAGCTGAGGAGAGGACCCATCATCATCCAGAGCGCAAGGGAGATTCTTGGACACGCAGCGGGTACATGGGACTTCACCCCCGCATCTAAACAGTATGATGGATTAGCTACGAGAAAGGAAGCGAGGAAAGCATTCTTTTTCACCACCTTCGCTTGGCTGCCCGGCATGGAAGGCAGGCTTTGTTCACCCTTAGCCGTTTGGCTGTCCGTGACTCCATTCGCAGACTGAAATTCAGCGATGGATTGATTTGCTGAATATCGGGATAATGGACGGTTACAAAGAAACGATGAGGAATAGTTGAGGTTGGCATTTTCAATGGGTCAAGGTTTGAGGGAGCGGAGAATTGGCAATTGTGGAGAGTCCAGTTGACGATGAATTCGGTAGAGCGCGTATTAATAATTAGCGCTAGCTGTTGGGCTTTTCTCCTTCTATCTCCAGGGCGCATCAGACTTGTGATCTCGCTCCATCATCAAGGAGATATGACAAGATGCTCAACACCGTCAAATCATACTCGAGGACGCATCTGCCATTCTGTACCTCGATATCGGCTCATTGAAGTTAGCTTGAGCTGCGGAATCAACCATGAAGTCTTGGATGTGCGATCCTTGCAAAAAGTACGCTTTCAACTCTATCCTTTCTCCGTTGGGTCGGAATTTGCGTGTGGCTGCCAGCTGACTATTGAATCCAGACTAAAACTTCGCTGCGACTGGTCGTCCTCGACATCGTTTACTCCTCAATGCAGTCGTTGTGAAAAATACGATTTAAAATGCGCAATGGACAACCAGCCCTGGGCGGCCAATGCCCAGCAAATATACAGAACTACGGTGTTGGAGGCATCCTCAAGAACGACCTTTTGGGGGCCCACGTCCAATTTCGGCGGCAATCCGAGCGATCTCCATAGCGGAGAGAAGCAGCCTGGCTCTAATGCGCCTAGACCTACGTTGAATCAATCGTCTGTTCAACGTCGGAATGGGCTGGACCGAAACGTGCTGGACCTCGATCCCAATGTCAAGAGTCACTTGTTCGACATCTACCTAAAGCACATCCAGCCCTTTTTCCCCGTTATTTCTTCCTACTCGATCCAGGCCTATCCGCCCACGCCTTTGCTGGAAGCTGTGATATGCGCGGTTGCAGCTAAACATCGGCTGGCTATCGCGTCATGGAGAGATTTGGAATACACTAGACGCTTCATTCAGGAACAAATCTCCCAAATGTTCAGCTTACGAGCCAAATACGAGCCTAAAATCCAGACTGTACAGGCCTTGGTCATCGCCTGTGCCAGGTTTGAGATTCTAAATAAAGACTACACCGACTTTCTCAACGTGGCTATCACCATGGCACTCATGTGCAAAATGGCACAAGACCTCAAACTTGATGAATCTCTCAGAGCCAACGAGGATACAGATGACACTAAGTTTCGACGACAGCTCTGGAAATCCTGCATGTTTATGGACGTGCTCAAGGCTGCGACATATGGACACGCTCCCAACCTGCACCAAGACTACTGGATCGGCCTGGACCGCTCTCTTCTCCGCAGACGGGAGACTGGAGCTTTGTCTCCCTCTGACATTGCATTCGACGACTTTGTAGCCTTGGCATGCCACCTCGAAAGAATTATCAGAAGCTTGTACATCACACAACGCTCTGAAACGAGCAAGCTTCTGGGGCAGATTACGTCAATCTTCCATCTCCTCGATCGCTGTCAGAAGCTTGTCAGCTCACATCTTCACCTATACGACCATGACACTTCACGAGCGCTGCAAATGTATGTGCACAATAACCGGCTCCTCATTGTGCTTGGGGTAAAGCTCTCTGAGCTTGGAGAAGGCCCGGCTGTATCTGAGCTGAAGGGAATTATGGAACAGCAGCGCGAACTTGTAGTTCATGAAGCTATTCAGACGTTGTCCTGGTTGGACGGGGAATTGACACATTCGCCGTTCACGGAGATGGGCTTCATCCTCTACTTCGTCTCGAGGGCCTTGCTCGTAGTTGTGAGCCAGCTTAACACGCTCGGCACGGCATCAGCCCAGTCCAGCCCGCTGGTTTCGAGATTACTCGAAGCCACCGAGTCGGCGAGGAGTTTTTCCGATAAACTTCTGGAGTTGAATCGGTGGGGTGTAGAATGGTACCAGGCGCACACGATTCGTGGTATACTTGGCCGCATCAACGTGGAGAGTCGAGCGCCCGTGGAGGATGAGAGCCAACAGGTGCCTCAAGAAGTGGAATCAAACTTTGATGAATTATCGATGGACAATATGTGGGCGACAGAGGATTGGGAAGCTCTTGTGGAATCTTGCGGGTTTGATGCTTGGATATTTCCAAATTTTGAAAGCACCCTATGACTCTGATATATTCCCCCAGTCTAATTGCATTTGAAAACGATTCAGACATTTCGATGGATATACAAGAGAATCCATTTATCACCTCATGGCTTACTTTTATCTCCAGGACTAGATAGACGGGAAGAATATAAAACAAGCAGTAACCTGAATGAAAACACAGGAAAAGAAAACAAGTGCTAGAAGATCTAGCTTTCAACGATACATGGAGCTATGATCAAATAGATCATGCTTCTCTTACAAGCGGTGCCGTTGGATAGGTGCACGCTCAAACGTACTCCGCGCAAATGAGATCGCCGCCCAAGTTCATAACCTCTCTGATTGTTGCATTAGCAACGATGCCGACCATCCAAAGGTTGTGATTGAGTGTAGTCACGTTGCCATCATCACCATCGTAGTCTAGAAAGGCAGCACTTGGCTCCTCCATACCGTTTTGCTCAAGGTAGCTGGTCAGAGGAACATTGCGTCCGCCCATATCAGTCAAGCGGTAGGTGAGGTTGGCTTGCTGCCACTCCCACCAGAGGCGATCCAAGTTGGCATGATGAAGGTAAAAGATGGGTTCACCGGGACTTCCAACCACATCAAGCAACTAGTGATTATTAGCATTTGTCTTGAAACTATTTGGATCGGTACCGAGGTATCACTTACCGTTCCCCCGACGGCGGAATGCCCTGCAGTGTGGGGATTCACTTGGTAGCATTCAAACGCCTCCTCGTACGTATCGGTATTGTAGCATTCGTCGATGTACTCCTGTGCACCAGTCTGGAAGCCATTTGAGTTGAGTGATCGTGACAGACAGTAGCTGTCTGACGTTGAGCTTGAGCTCATGTGCAAGGTCAAGTTGACGAATGGGCCGTCCGTCACACAATCGCCGCCTTCGCCGCCGAATCCAGTGTCAGGGTCGAATATTTCAGAGCCTGCAAGGTCATCGATGTCGAGCGTTTCGTTCCAGTAGGGTTGGCCGCCCTCGTAACCGCATTCAGACTGCAAGAGATATTCGTGGACCCGGACAAAGTACCTGTGCCAGGGTAAAAAAGCCCCCTGAAACCCTCGTCAGTTAACCAAGAAGCCTGCCTACTAGGGCTGTATACTTACGACGTTGTGGATGACATTGGACTGGGTTATATGGGCCCAATCAAGCTCATCCCAACGGTTCAAGGCGCCATCGATGCCAGCTTTGGCCGTGCTATTCATCAAACAAAGCTCAGCTTCGATGTAAGCTGCCTTTTCCGTGTCTGTCATAGCATTCCTGTAACAATGTAAGGGACTTGTTGAAGATGTACGCTATCAGATTTGTGATGTATGTTCTTACCATGCCTTTCGTTCCGTTGGGGTGCTGCAAGTAGTGTTCCAGGATGCAGAAGAGACGCCAGAGACAGTCAAGAGGAGGAGTCCTAGAATAGAGGAAATCATTTTCGCCGGATGCCAGTGTTCAGATATGCTTGAGAGTATGAGTAGAGGATCGATTGCACAGTTCGGTGAGTTCTGCAGATCTGAAGAGTGGTCAATAGCCAAGACAAGACTAATTATATATCTTTCATTAGCATCTTATTTCGTACGACGGTTCTACTTGATGTTCCAAATGGCTTCTTTCCCAGTACTGTCGACGCGCGTTCGTTCTAGGGGTAACTCCTTGTGAGACGATGGCTTTTCTCGTCTAAATTCCTTTACTGCATAGAAACCAGCATTGTCATGGACGCCTCAGAGTGGCTGAGTGGTATCCATAGCTGCTACCATGATAATTGAGGCGTGATATGGTTGACAGAAGTTGTTGCCCTGTCAAACAGGGGATAGACTGTCGTATTGGATCGGCGGTCAACCCCACAACATCTCGCGTACGCAATCTCTACTAGGCCCGGCGCTTCAAGGGCCGCGTGGTCTAACGCGTCTCTTCGCTCAACTTGTTGGACTGAATTTTACGCACGGATAGCAAGCCTCGTTAGCATCGGGGGGCCCGGCACTCGTTAAGCAATCATAGTCACTAATGTTTATGATCGCAACGGGGTGGATTGGTGGAGCTCGCCAGATCTAGGTGTTCAATTCTTACAGTTAAATCTTAACTACCGTAATGATGAATCAACTCCTACGAGAATGATAATTTAAGAATAAATAATGATTCTCTATTGATGGTGGCTGCAACCTTTCATCGAGGCATGCTAACTGGGTGAGCCACTTCCTGTGACAGCTTCAGACCAGCGTTTCGATGCGCCATGCTTTATTTCGATCACTTGCCAGGATTAAGATAGTCACGTGAATGGAGAAGAACAAGGCTACCTGACACCGCTGAGCCTCTGCAGATCTTTATCAGATCCTGAAGAACACATGGCTTGACATTGTTCACTTGTGTTATTACGTGGACGAAATCTCCATATGGTTACGTCGTCTCCTACCCCCTAAACGCCTCATGTCCCCAAACCATACCGCATGTGGCCTTTTCTCCGGTAGATATGCATGAACGCCTCCAAGCTTGGTTTAGAACAATCTAAGAACTAAATTCCATGGTTTTCTCGATGGAGAAACGCCTCAATTGTGGCCAGCTACGTGACACGCAAACATCTAGGTGCCATGTCTGATCCGACTTTTACTCTGGCTGGACCTATACCTCTGCATTCTTCCCCATCTTGTCATCATGTGACTAGGGGCTTAACATATGGTTACCTTGAGCGTGGGTTCATCGTTACAGCCCTTGTCTCTAAGCAAACGCACTCGCCAAAGGGACAAAATGAACTTCAACAACTTGTTAAGGTGCTGGATGCCATTCATTAACCCCGGTTCTGACTCATGCTCAGAGCCTATACTTTAGTGAGAAGCGGAAAATAAATGTTACCGATAGCAGAGGATAAGTATTCACCACCTATCTTTCCCTGGGCTGTACGGCGCCCGGTCTATATTTCTCGCACCCTGCAGCGTCATCTAGAAAGCCCTCTATAACAGGGAATTATGCTGGGTGCAAGATCAGTCATCACAGCTCCAAGTCCAGTGAGCTATTTGCTTACCTTGGATCTTGGTTGTGGTCGGACACCCGTTGTGTTGCAAGAGACACGCCGGCGTAAAACGAACTCATCATCAATGTCATCAATAGCTGGAACGATAACCCGTGTTGGAGATTTGGAGGAGTTTAGAGTATTTGAATCGGGCCCTTTTCACAACTTCTTATCTTCATTTCGGAGATGTTCGATATTGAAGGGCTACGCGGATTGTTCTTTAAATAGATATACACAAATTGACATGCTACTCCTGGTGACAAGGTATATATACTTATTTCATATCTTAACAATTTCAACCCCGGTTTGGAATATATTTGCCACCAGATGGGGTGTTGGTTCTAACTTAACCCTTCCACAGAGTAGGTCCAGGCATCACATAGTTGGTGATCGTAGTGTAGGGGTTGAAGAGAATTCCGGGGTGGCTAGCAGTGTAGAGCTGGTTGTAAGCAACACCCGTGGGATTGGCGGTTCCGGAACCAGTAACCTCGATATTCACACACTGCGGGTAGTTCTGAGCGCCATTCGCTGACCCGGAGCCATGGACACCGATGGTCTCGTGGCGAAAGACATATTTGCCAGGGGCAAGGGATGCGGGCACCTTCGTTGTCCACTTGTTGCCATTCTTCTGCATCTTGGTGGCCGCCCACTCCTGAGTAGCGTAGTCAATTCCGGCCTCATCGATCTTCACCCATTTCAGGCTCGTCTTGTCAACCTTGGTGCAGTCGTTGTTGGAGCACTTGGCCACATAGGTAAACATAGGTCCAGGGTGCGGCCAGTCGGTCCACTGGAATTCAACGGTGCCGCCAGCCGCCACCTTTGCAGAAGTCTCTCCAGGCTTGGCCGCCTTGTGGCAAATGATATCGGTGCTCTGATAGGCATCAGGAGCGACGAAACCGTTGTCGAGGTTCTCGGCATACCAGCCGGCAACCTTGGGAGGGGTCTGGCCGTTCTTGATCATGTAATAATAATCGAGAAGCCATCCGCCGTTGCTGACGCCGTCTGTCTTAAAGCTCGAGACAGTGCCATGAGCGACTGTCGTCCCGACGAATGCGCCGACAACAAGCCCGATGGCCTTCATTTTCAGCTAAATGCTTACTTGTGGTCGTTGCAAAGAAGCGTCTTAGAATTGATATTGAGGGTGATTTGGATATTGGAAGTCGGTTAGTCTTAATGGAAGAGATATTTCAGACAAGAGTGGAACTTCAAAATACTCCAGAAAGCCACACTTATATACTTGAAAATCTCTACTTAACTTAGCCATGTGCGGGGATCTGTCGTGGGAAGTGTGAGTTGAAACTCGAGGAGGTCATGCTTGGGTTAGAATACACCCCGGCCTCATTTGATACCAATGCGGTAGCCACTAGTTGTGTTGGATATGTTTAATATCTTAAATGGCAATGATCATCTCAATAATCGGTCATATCCTCGTTTGAAAATTCCCCGGGGGTGACTTAAGGTAACACTCGGGGCTTGGATCTCCGTTCTGACCATATGCTTATGCTGGGTCTCTGCTAAGTGAATAAGCGCGTTGTTAGTGGTCAATGCTGTACCTCAGGTTCTTGAAACACTGGATTGTTTCTATGCCGCGATTTTCGGGCCGTGTCCCATCTTGGTTTTCTGTTAGGCCAAATTCACCAACGGAGATGACTCTTGGCACCCTTGTTGGGCAGGTGGCACGGGGTTGTAACATATCTGAAGTGAAACAATTGAATCTACAAATCCATGGCGGTCTTGTTCGAGAAATACGGATCAGAGGTGCCGAGCAGCTTCGTTCCACAAAGATCAACAGCATCCCTCTCCGTACCAGTTTCGGAGGCTTGATACCCGAGCTACAAACTAAATGGAGGCTATTCAATGCTCATGAGCTTAATGGCATTCCATTTTGGACATAGATATCTTTATGTACGTTGCTTCCAATTCACCAAGTCGTCATGCCAACAACTTTTCCGAGGTCTGCATCCGGTTGTAGGTGAAAAGAATTGTCCGTGAAGATGTACAGGGAGGAAAGAGGAAATTGCACCAATAGCAGAATCTGAATTGGGTGGTAGGAATAGCTCTAACTTAATTGAAAAGAAACTTTTCCAAGAAGTTGTGGGCTGCGCTTCGCATAATGAGGTATTTCTACCATGTCAGGATCTTCGTTGCATTAGATTGAGATAGCATTGTGATGAAAAGTATTGGGAATTTCTGAATATTTCAGCAAAAGACATATGTCGCATGGTGATTTGCCCGGATATGCTGAGTCTGATGCTGTTGGAATTTGTTTTCAAGGACGCATGGACTCAAATTGATGAAGCAGACGTAACGAGAATATCGGGGGTCTCAAGTAGAGCATGCTGCTGAACTATCACATTAGAGCTCATACACTTGCGATCTTCTGATTAGTGGCTGAAAAGTCCCCAAACCGTAGAGAATGGGCAATGAGTTAACTCTCTTATGTTTGATTGGGGATGACATTCTAATTTCTAGTTGAAGGAGGACTCAGCAGTGGAAAGTAGTTCTGGTAAATGAGTGTCTAAAGAACCGGGACTATGAAGGTGTTTTTATCCCAACTTTCCAAAACAGGCCACAATATTGGAGAAATGGTTGATAGTGATAACCATGATAAAATATTGAGCAACTACTAGGCAATATAATCTACCAATTGCCGTATAATGGGAAGCATTGTAATATAACTGACTGCGATAATTCTGTCGAGATGTCTTTGCAATCCCTTTTTTTATAACCTGAACCAAGAGTTCGATCCGAACGAAGCTGATTATTTGGACGACAGATACGACATGTCTGTGACGACCCATGTCCAAATCCTGAGATGACTGTGTAACTGCGGAGGAGCCTGGCAATCTTCGTCTTCTTTCTTCCAATGGCAATATCTAAAGCGATGCGCCTGTCGTCAAGTTCGGCATCTAATGTACAACCACGTTCAATGAGAGAACAAATGAAGTCCAACGTGCTATCGCTTTCGTCTTCCGTTTTCTCACAGAGGATATGAAGCATTGTACGCCCATTCTTTTCGAGGTCTTTCAGATTATACTCGGAGCGTTCCAGCAAGAGCCTCGCGCAGTGAAGATGACATCTAGCTATGGCGAGGGACAGTGGCGTGTCGCCGTAGATCGACTTGCCTGTGACAATGATCCCAGGCTGTGCTAAGAGCAGCCTTAAAATGCCAGAGTCGCCTTTAGTTGCTGCCTTGTGCAGTGGCGTGAAACCGTCGTCGTCGGCCGCGGAAACATTGACTTCCGTGCCAAAACTGACCGCCATTTTTATGGTGTCCAGGCAGCCGTGCTCAATGGCCCAGAGGATGCATGAATCGACTGACGCGTCTTGTTTGAGATTCTTTCGATATAGAGTTGCGTTGAATAAATTGTACAACCACCGGCTTGTACGGATGAGCGCAGCTAGGTGCTTCGAAGGCGGTGGCTCCTCAGATGAGGCTGGCCAGGCACACATCTTGCCTATTTCGAGGACGATCTCTTGTGGGAGAGCTTCGAATGTCGACATACTGCTGTCGTTCATATCTGCTAATTTTCCGAAGCTTGATATTGCGAGGGAGGGATGTGCTAAATTGTTTGGTAGGTGGGGGTTTGAGGAAGATATTTTGTGAGCTTCTAGGCATCAACGATCAAGGTCTAGGTTGAAGAAGTGTAGCCACAGGGATGTTGTTGGCTTGATGTTTGCCAGGGTTGAGCGACATTGAAACTGTGAATCCAAAAATTATCACGCGGTATTCTCAAGTCTATCGCTGTCATTGTCATATTACTGAAAGTTTAAAATAGCTTATTCAGAGACAATACCGTATCATATGTCAACTTATATCGATATTATCATTTTATTGTCCTACTTATTATAAAAAGTACTCTGCTCAACACGATTATTCACGTTGGTGTCTCAGTTCTTTTGTCACCAACCTGCCTGCAGGGGGCTCCATAGCATAGCCACAATGATAACAAATTACCTCCTATTACAGACAAAACGTACCGAAATCCAATTACAGAAAGCCGATACGGTTAAATATACAGTGTTTAGCTGGATATTTAGATGGAGATGAATATCGTCTCGCAACCCATAGGAATATCTACCTCATCATAACAATTTTGTTGCCCAGGTGGCCCGGCAGAAGACCTAATATCTCTAGAGCCCCGGTGATTGCATTTTGAATGCACATGGCCAGCATAGATCGCCGTATTAACGCAGATATGGGTGCGTTTCTGATGAAGGCGAGCATCGGGTGGCCTTTCTATATGGACACGCCATCCACTCAATCAGAATCACTATCGTGGACGAAGGGGAATTGATAATAATGGCCTAAGAGGTAGAAGTTGAAATGTCATTCATCTCTCTAGAGTTTGAGAAAGCCGACAGGACAACTCAAAGACCAGGTGATAGCATAATAGACGAAAAAGGAAGGACGATATTCTTCAAAGTTCTTCTCCTTTGATGTAGGTATTGCTACCGCGTGTGTTGTTTGTTTGGCTAGATTGACTGTCAAGTGGCTGAAATAAAACATGGCACACCAAAGCCTCCATACAGCCTCAGATTTCGACACAATATCAGAACAATCAACCCGGTTATTAATACAATATCAAGTATAATATACAATAATATATTATTTTACTGTTATTTATTGAAATAATACTAATGAAGGTCTCCAGCTTGCACGAAGAGAGCTCTGGTGTGTCATGTTTTATTAAGTTGTATGGGTTATCACTAATGTGTCATTGTGCAGCGTGTATGCATCATCATGAGGATATGCCACAAGAATAATAAGTCACAATGAAGATTCCCTCTTTCCAGCTCACCAACTCACTTCGGTCGGAAGGGCCTCGATACATTTGGCGAGGTCCTCAGCCGTATAAAATGCGAGCTGTCTGAGTATAGGATGATCTTCTATGGATGCATCATTTGGATCACCCAAGTGCCAGTAAAAAATCTCGCTCTCGAGGATTATCTGCGTAATCCGATCAAACGCCAACTCTTTGAGAAGGAGATGCTTATAAATGAAGGTTCCACCAGAGTCGAACATTTCTTCCCTCGTCTCCGAAAAGGGGATCACTCTGTGCTCGAGCGATGAGTGCGCGTACTTCACGGCCACCTCGTTCCACTTGGTGATGATCCGCGGCCGGATCTCCGTGGCCGGTTCGGGGCTCCTCCACACGATATTAGCTCGGTCGAGACTATGAATGTATTGGAATATGTATGCATCGCAGCTTCTCTCTTCAAGGCGGGTAGCCCAAAGCTCAATGACTTCTAGTTGGGGGAGCAATAGAGCCGCTTTAGCTGCGAGGACCACCACCGACTCAAAATCTCTGCTTGCTTCTGGCCTTGTGGGCACAAAGCGCAGGATAATGCGCTTCAGGGAGCTTCCAGCTGTCGCAGGTGATTTTTCAAGGTCAATCATAGACTGTAGGAAGGCAGCTGTGTCCGTTTGCCATGGCGGACAAAACCGTTCTAGTCTTTGAGACAGCTTTGCCATCTCCCGAGGTAAGTAGGCCAGAGAATATGGGGTTACCACCGTCCCTACTCCTCTTCGAACGTCACGACGCTCACCTGACGGGATCTTCCATTGAACGAAGGAGAATTGACGCAGTGTTTTCGGCAGAGAAGTTAGTAAGTGTGTTTGAAAGCCTACAGAATGTGGGTTAGTTTCAAAGAATATTCACCGTGGAGCTGGCCGATGTTACATACCTAGTTCAAAACAGAGTTGCTGAAGAATGTCAGCATGAATAGTTCTTTCGAGGCGGAACCATTCCAACGATACAAGGCTTCGGCTAAGTAGGCAAGCCAGCGACCTCGTGTCAATTTCCCTCCGATGCTGCTTGCGCATAACCAGCCCTTTAATCATAGGCACGGCGGGGAGATTTATATATTCACCGTTGAACCCGTCGGTCTCATTTCTGGTGGGCTCGAAACGGAGCGGAGTCCCCTGCATCCTTTTGATGTGCCCGCCCTGCCGCGAGGGGAGGAGGCCATCATGGATTAAAAAACACCATGAACGCCTATGGTAATAGCTGTGGACATCAACGATACCAGGCGGAACATCTGGATCTTCAGCGGGGTGGAATGGATAGTTGGGTTGCATGTCCCCAATGATAAGTCGATGCGAGGTATCGTCGGGTGACATCGCGGACACCATCAGTGCCAGTCCCTTCGCGCCATGCTTCGCGGGATCCCAGAGCTTGAGAGTTTCCAGCAGGGACCGGATGCTATATGTGAAGATCACGTTGTTGCTGGGCGACAGATTAGCATAGAATTAGACGGATATTAGAGGAGGCATGGATGCCCAACGTACATTTGCTTCTCAAACTCATCCTCTGGTACCTCGCACTTGGGACACGAATAATGCGGGAGCTGGATGCGCAGCCAAATATTCCTCGTATATCTTAAACGAGTAGAATCTCGTCTGATGATCATGTTAAAACATTCGAGATTCTCGGTATTAAGGACAAGACGCCGAAACGTGCAAGCCTCAAAGAACACCTGCCATTCCCGGCATATAGTAGCAAAACGGGCCACCCTTGGAGGGCTCTGGTTGCTATTTCGCTCCCAAAGTATAGGCAAGCCTACGTTGCTTAGTATTTGCTGGCGTATTTCAGTTGGCAGCGATGCCCACGGCGTGGTGCTCGGTGTTGATGGTTGCATGTTGGTTGAGAGAGATGTGGTACAGAGTGAGTGCTTCTGCAGTATGGAAAAGAGATAAACATGGCTTTTATATACAATAAGAAGAGAATAATAAGAGAAAAATAAACTATTCTATAATTTTTTAGCTTGATATTGTATTCAGTACTAAGGTAATTTATTATGATATTGTGTTGAATTTCGGACTCCCATATTTCCATTAGGGTGATGCTTTTTCTTCGGTTCCTTGTAGAGGCACGAGACTTGAAGAAGCTAATCTTGATGAAGTTGCCCAGGTATAGGAAGCGAGGGAATTTGGATATGGATAAAACTTCCAAGACGGCTGAGGTGAATTTAAGTTTACATCAAGGAGAGTCTGTACGATATTCCCTCCACTCCGGGCGGGTGTTGTAACATGCGACTGAATGAAGGTGCCGCAGAGGTGTTTAGTTAAAAAACGAGGTCCCTGTCTCACGCGCAAAGAGCTTTGGTGTGCCACGTTTTATTCCACCCTTTTGCGTGGCTGTGCCATACCAAACGTTCATTGAAAGTAAAGTCAGAACTCAAGGTTTGTCTTCCTGGACCTAAATATTAAGCTTCGCACGATTAGTTCTATGCATTGTATTGGCGAGCTCTATGCATATCTAAGTTCAGATATGTAATTGCCCGGCTCGTCGCTTGAGAAAAAAATCCTCGATCTAGTATTCTATTCCTTCCAATATATTACGACATCTATTTTAATCCATATGATCATCTCTAACTACCATAAGGTCACCAGCTCGCAACTAACCTTGCATGATTGGCAACATCTTCAGCGTGAAAAGAAAGTCTAGTGGTAACTGTTGGCTGTGCCTTTTGCTTCCCTTTTCATGTGGTGTGTCAAAATTCCATCGGCGAACCAGCTCGTCTCGACTGTTCGGAACCCGAATTTCTCGTAGAGGCCTTTCCCACCTTCGGTTCCATTAACATAGCAAATCCATCCCTCCTCATCTGCTGCCTGAACACCGGGATTTATCAACGCACTGCCCACTCCTTTCCGCTGCGCCTCCTGTCGGACTACCAACATGCTCAAAAACATGACATTTTCGGAGCCCACAATGTCTTCCATCCTCTCAACATTTGTCTGAAAGAATCTCACCGCAAGCTCGGGATCTCCTGTCTGCGGATACATGTCTGGCGTGAAGATGGGTTTCGGCGGCCTGGGATCTTGGATTGGCCGACGCACCCATCGTGACCAGCCGAGTATTTGTCCCTCCTCGTCGCATGCAAGGGTCAGCTCTTGCAGCCTAATTTTCTCTTTGATCCATTCGATATGGCTGGATTCAGTCTTCGGATCAGAAGCTGGAAAGCAACGAATGTTCAAGGCAGAATTTTTGAATGCCGAGTTTTGGACCGCCAGCATATTGATTGCATCGTCGAGGGTGGGTTTTCGCAATATCAGCGCCATTTTCTCTGATTTGGATTGCTACTTTGAACAAATATCTTTGGATGAATTGGTAGACCAACACTGAGTCGCGGATGAAGCAAGGTGGAAGTTTCCATGTCGCCTTGTCGCCGCTAAGCTTCATCATCTCTACTCAGCTCCAGTATGACTCATCGTCGATGATACGACTAACACGATGGAACCGGCTTCACAGAGAGTTAGGGGCACGAGGATCGTTTGTCTCGTCAATTGAATATCTTGCTCCTCTTCACTCGATAGGTCAGTGCTATTGCAAGCTAGTTTCTTAATTTGCTATCACTGTTGCAATTCGGTGTTGAAGACCAGCTTGGTACATTGCGCCCCAACGAATACAACATGAGCCAGATTGGAGAAATACCAGTGGTAGCGGTTGAGTTACCCGCCTCACCCCTGTCCATACAGTTGGTTATACGCAGGCAGCAACATTACTGATGCCGAACCTCCCAACTTCTTCACCTGGCAGGCGTGGTTTCAAATGATTCTTTCCTCTTACACCAGAAAAGAGCATTTATGACGAAATAATATGCCTCCCACCATGATCCAACTGCTCCCCAATGAGGTGATCCTCCACATCGCCGCTGAAGTAGACTCGCCACGCGATTTGAGTGCTCTATCAAGGGTAAATCGTCGCTTCCACCACACTCTTGATGCCTTTCTTTACCTCCAGAGTGCGCTGAGATGGGGCAACCCGGCACTGCTTTGGGCCGCGGAGCTGGGGAAAATTGCCACAGCCGACAAAGCCCTGCGTGCTGGAGGGGACATAAACGCGAAGGAGGCGCCTCATCGCAAGAGCCTCACACCTAGACGCCTCAGATGTCACAGGGATAAATACAAGACCGATCGATGCAATCATGGCTGCAACACGCCACTGATGCTGGCCATGGACGATGGCCATTACGAAATGGTTAAGTATCTTCTAGCCGTCGAGGGTAGGGATATAACATCCAAGAATGCATGCGATTTTCATCCTCTCCAAGCAGCTGTCTTCCTTGGGGACATCGCGATGATAAAGCTGTTACTTCAACTGGAGGATGTGGAACCAGAGCTTGCCGGATGGGAATTGATGACACCCCTCATGACGGCAGCAATGAGAGGGCATGTGGATGCGGTAAAGCTTTTGCTTCGCCGCCCTGATGTAGATCCTTCCAAGGGGAATGGGTACACCAAGAATTCTATGTTCTTGGTTGCTTGGCATGGGTATGGCGAAATCGCCAAAATGCTTCTGGACGCAGGGGCAAGCCCGAACAGATATTTCGATGTGTTCCCCCTAGAGATGGCCGTAAACAGAGGCTACACCGATGTCGTACGTCGCCTCCTCGACGCAGGGGCAGTCCCGGAGTCCACTTCGCCTGCAGGTCTCTTGCACGATGCCGCTAGGTGTAACTATTTCGAGGTCGTCAAAGTCATCCTTGAACGATTCCCGGAAATCGACATCAACTTCAAAAATAACTCTGGACAGACTGCCTTGTGGTATGCAGCGAGGCACGGCCAAGAGGAAATGGTTTCTCTCCTTTTATCTCTCGGTGGAATCGAAGTGAACGGTGATTATGCGATAGGAACTCCGGTAGAGACGATCAGACGGCTGAGAAAGGACCAGTTGCTCGAACATCCTGAGGTGAGCGAGCCAACAGTGTTGATCGTTGCTGCTATGCAGGGTTACATGAATATAGTGAAAATGCTCGTGAATTTAGAAGAGATTGAGTTAGATGCGGTCAATGTACTGGGCGAGACAGCAATGGAGGCCGCGTATGCCAACGGCCACAATGAGATCGCAGAGGTTATCCGAGCGGCAATGGAGGCGAAATCTGCATAGGGAAGAAAGATCAATAGCCTTCGCGGTTAAGTTAAGTCAGGCTCGATAAATGTATGCAATTAATGATAGATTGTGATCCTGTCATGCTGCCCGTGCTTGATCACTAATGCGTTTAAAGTTGGTGGGGGGTTCTTGTAGGTCATTATTCCCAAGACGACGGGGTTGATCCAGCGCAGATTTAAACATATCGATCGAGTGTGAACTCAGTTGGGTGTATGAGTTCGGTGGGGCTTTTTACACATGCTTGGTGGAAAGAGTGATGTTGTAATCAGGCAGAGTGTTGAGCTTTCTAGCTGTCTTCCTCTTCTCATCTCGCATAAAGTAAGCGATTTAGACGATAGCTATGATGCTTCCAATAAAATATTCATATGTTCATCAGCGGTGATGATTCGGATAGACATCTTGCTGGCTACAATGCCGGGCACAAGCCTGTGTTGGCGCTGGACCTTGATTTTGGAACTATCAAGTTTGATGTGTTAGTCGTGCTGTGATGTCTAGCATCAACTTGCCGATTCCTTTGTGTTCGGATAATCTATTGCTTTTCAGTAGAAAATCCATAGCTTTAACTAACATTTCAAGGGAAAAGGACGTGAAATAATAGAGGAGAAAACATCAGAGAGGCTCAGCTCTACACGCAAACTAAAACCAGGGGTTATATGTAAGTTATATAAGACCACGAGTGGGTTACTGCCTGCAAAGTTTGACTAGTGCACCAGTATAAGATCTTCTTCGATTTTTGGCAGGCAATTCAGATCTGCCGTGTTGTGAGCGGTTTCGTTGCCACGAAGAGGTCCTCCCCCGTTGTACGGAAAAATGTGTTTTTGATGGGGAAAAAAAAAAGAACTAGTGAACCAGTGTTATTGCCAGTGATCAAGAACATGAGCCAATCGCTGGAATGCTTCTTGACCACTCTTGCTGTGTTATCATCTGAATCCTCCTCTTCAAGGAAGCCATGGATGTGGCTGCTGAAGTTGAGCAATACAGCTAGTTGTGCGTAATTGAGGTCTAGAAGCTTTCCTTCACCCTACTCTTGCTTGTTGATTAGCCCACTGCTTTAGCAGGGTCTGCTAGCTCTCTATAATTAGTATTCATCTTAGGAGGCCGCAGAATAAAAAGCTATCAGCTTGCCATCCCTAATAACTGGCACGGCCGGTGTGCCGTTGGCTCTTGTTCTTTGAATGAGATGCTACTATGTTATGTTAGATTGATTCGATCGGGCGAGGCATAAGCTCGGTCAAATGTACGATTTTAACATGAACTTGGTCTGTATGTGATGTTGAGACAAAGGTAGGGATGTGCTATTACAAGGATTAGCGCGATGTGAATTCATTCATAAGCACGCAAGCAGCTGTAGTTCTTCTTGATCCACCTTCCTTCAACCCACGGTCCATGATTCCTCGTTTCGCTTCGCTTCGTCAACCGATAGAATCCTTTCTCGGCAGGATGGCGGCTCTTGTCATCCAAGTCGCTTTCGGTGTATTTGGTGGCATCTTGTAGGTTCCTGTTCCCACGACAAGACGTTGGTGTATATTGCTTTTTGATTGTCCATGGTCGATCGTGTGTGGCCCGGAGATTATCTAAATGAGGATCACATGTGCATGTGTTGGAATGATGAAATCGGCGATGTGTTAGAAATGCTGAATACAGGGTGTGGACTTAAGCGGTGCGGTTTATAGTCCAGGGATGCTGAGCTCTAGCTAGAAACCAAGGCAGGTCTTTGTTCTTGTTGAGGGCATACTTCCGTGGTGACCTAGCCTTGGGCACGAGGAAGACCTAACCCTCTTATCCACCGACCTTTGATCCCGAGGCGGCATTGGCATCGATCTCGTCCTTGGGCACACGCCTGAAATATACTCGCTAAAATCTGCTTGGTGGATAGATTCTTAGGCTCTCAAAGCTGCTGGTTTTGTTTAAGGTGTTCAAAATTCCCATGTCAAGCTCCTCGACTAAGATTACCGTAGCGTAAACAACAGGTTTCGGATCACTTGTGTTTATCTTAGGCTTACTGCCTTCGAGAGAAGGCGCCGAGATCTGGTCTGGCATGACGTGACAAATAACGAAGGCCGCGCACCTGTCAGTGCAAGTGCTCTGGCCAAGGGGCTGCTGGTACTCACAGTATTGCTTTGAGCTTGTGCTTGATTAGGATAAAGGTGAGTGTAAGGCTGTGTGTGTGATGGAGAATTCCAGCTAGGTAGATCAGATAGGGTAAGATAGATAGAGATCTGATGAGCTGCTCGTCCTAACGGCAAGCGAGTTTCGGTGTGAAGGTTTATAGAGTGTTTCTTTTGTATGGCTATTGTTGTTCTGAACCTTGTTGCTGCCGGGTAGCCCCCTTGCTGCGTCGTCATCGAAGTCTTCCTCTTCAAGCAAATCGTGGATGTCGAGAGCGCGGCTGCTGAAGCTGAGGGGCGGTATGATATATCCAACTTCGAAGGCTCGAGTGTGTCCATTGATCCCAGTGCCTCATCAGCGTTTCCAGCTTGTGCTCACGAATATCGATCTTGGGCAGCCGTCGGATTGGTGAGCAGTCGGCTCGCGTTTCCTGAGAACAAGACATTCGTCATGAGTTTAGGTCTAGGCCTCTTGTTCTTGCTCTATGAACGAGACATCATTATGCTGTGTTGTTGATTAGGCCGATTGGGCGAATCTCGGCCAGATGTTTGAAGCCTAGTTCATGTGTGATGGAGTGATGAGGGCGGCGATATGCCAGATGGGTCGGAGGTTTGATAAGGGTAAGTTTGGCCAGTGCAGTTCAGTCAGGTATGTTCGCGGCGGCCGGGGATGGCGGTCTTCAGATAGGAGGAAAGCGGGATTGAAGGTTCGCGAAGGGAGTCAGGCCGGGGCATAAGGCATTTTGGAGTTGATCTTTAGATACGGCCGGCGACAAGCCTTATTGTTGCTGGGCAAGAGGCGGTGTGCCTGGGCAAAAAGGCCAAACTTCAACTTGATGTCTTGACCGGATTATGGTACTGGGTAGGTAGAGCATTAATCTGTCGTTTTTTGTTAGTGTGCAGGTAATCCCTTCCACCCATCTTGTTTTCATCAGCTGCTGTATGTATAATCTGTAGAGCTCCCACTCTCTCACTTGTTACCAGTAGCAAGATGTTGGATCGATCGCTATCAAGGTCGTCCCTTTTGATATTGGGGGATCACTCGCTGACAAGGTAAACTCCCTGAAGAAAACCTTGTAACCAGCCACCCTTCAACCAGCTGCAATTTAGCCTCATGGCACCAGAATATTTATCCAATACCATTGTCA
The DNA here is from genome assembly GCA_026958235.1 of Clonostachys rosea. NCBI lineage: Eukaryota > Fungi > Ascomycota > Sordariomycetes > Hypocreales > Bionectriaceae > Clonostachys > Clonostachys rosea. Next base: position 3,640,854 of record CP110205.1, read on the forward strand.
AAATCCAAGTAATGGTATTTTTTTTTTTCCAGAAGCACTTGCAAAAAACGAAATGCCTAAAACTCTCGGCGCTCTGGAATCGTATCTTGGAATGGCGATATTCCTTCGTTGTTTTATCCCACTCTTCCAGCAGAAGGCAGCCCCTCTCGAGAAGAGGAAGACGGAACTTCTGGCCGACTTGAGGAAAAAAAGGGGAAGCTGTACAAAAAAATCAACAAGAATGCGAGATCGCGTCGGATTAACGCGGTCAAGTTCGACCCGATGGACGAGGGAAAGGAAGCTTTTCGGACGCTTCAAGATCATCTGACAAGGAGGATGACCCTGCGAAGACCACCACCAAATCGAAATCTCGCCTGCTTGCTTCTGGCCTTGTGGGCACAAAGCGCAGGATAATACGCTTCAGGGAGCTTCCAGCTGTCACAGGTGACTTTTTAATTTCAATAATAGAACTTAGGAAGGCAGCTGTGCCCGTTTGCTATGGAGGGCATCATCACGACCTAAGCAAATTGACCTTCAAAATGGACGTACGTTGCGAGTGCTAAACTTTGGCAGCAGTGGGATTTTGATGATCCGGTTGCCATCCTTTACAGGGGCACTTGCAAATTCCTTAATGGTATCCTGTAGGTTCTTGTTTCTAGTACGAGATGTTTGTGAGTTGTGAGCTTTTGGGTATTTGGAATTTGTTTGGCGACACAGGGTCGGTTGAATACTTGGCGCAGGGTTGGTTGGGGTAGGTGATGAAACGATGAGGCGTGATGTACGAGATAGACTCAGTCGGACATCGAAGATAAGCCAAGCTCACATGGCCAAGATATTAGAAAGCGAACCCAACAGTGAAAAAATAATTAAAACGCCTACTTGATTTTCATCTCAAGGGATGATGATGTTAATAATACTATAATAATACAGGGCCTCTCTCTTTCTATTCCCCCTTTTCATTCCTGCAACCGCAGGCGTTTACTCCTCCCTCAAAATCTTAGAAAGCCCCGGCTAAACCTTCCCACCCCCCTTCCCCCCCCCCTTCTCCTCCTCCCCCTCTGGCCCTCTTCTACTTGTCCAGGGGCAGGTAGGGCCTGAAAGGCTCGTTTGGCTCGCCCAGACCGTAGTACCGCGAGCGCACTGGGCGCCATTGGTGTGGGATGGGCGGCCTGACTGGCTTGCACCTTGGCAGTTCCGCCGATTCCGGACGGTGGTCCGGCATAGCGCGAGTAGACATCTTCGCCAATGGGTCGGGGACGACCGGGTTGTAGTACCGTGTCTGGCAGATCTTGGGCTCCTCTACCTCACCGAAGTGAGGGGCAGGGGGGCGGAAGGGGGTCTCGACGACCTTGGGCTTGGAATGACCGCAACCCATTTTGGAAGTTTGGAGGAAACTTTGTTTTCTCCGGAGTGTGAGAGTGTGTGGTTGTAAGTAGTGAGAGACTAAGTGAAGTCTCTCAAGAGGGTGACAGCGATGTGTTAGGCTTGGCTTAGAGATAGAGGCCAGACTGATGTGACCAAGTATATGTGAATGGGTATAAGATCAGACTGTGCCTTGAGGTGGATGGACGAAAGCCGAGATGGTGTCTTAGTATGGTAGAGTAGTTGAGCAGTGAGCTCAATAGAGTTGTTAGAAAGCTGTAAGCTGGATGGTGTGCTAAGGTGAAGAATCTGAGAAGGATTGAAGGAGAAAGGTCACAGCTTTATAGATTTTCGACGGCTGTTAAATTCACTCCAAACCTTTTCAAAATGCGAAGAAAATCTCTGATGGTCATTTTCCAAAGCCACAGGAAAGAAGATTTCGCCCCTGGATGAGTAAAATGCCAGCTACATGTATGAAAATTCGTCAAGTTTGCCCAGCATCAAAGCTACAGCCCATACAAATGCCTTTACTATCGAGTAAGTTCGCCCCAAGATGAGTAAAATGTCAGCTACATGCATGAAAAATCTTCCTTGACTGCCCAAGAGTCAAAGCTAGAGCTAATACAATTGCCTCCAGGCAGATGGAAGACCTTACTAGATAGTAAGTTACTCAAGGATGAGTAAAATGTCAGCCACATGTATGGAAATCCTCCTTGTTTGCCCAGGCGTCAAAGTCAGTCCTCATACGAATCCCCGAAGGAAATAGAAGACCCCTATTAGAAGGTTTATTCCTCGCTCAGAAAGATATTCGTTATTTAATGTGAAAAGTTCAGAGAAAACCAAAAAAGAAACTGCGGTCCCCATGGAATTGGAAAGACGTCCACCATTGCCATTCAATAACCTAGAACCATAAGAATATGAGTCCCCTTTCACACACATAGCCCCTGGGCGTAGTCTAGATCCGCCCTTCATCTGACTTCTCTCTTGAGTTCTTGACATCAAGACGCAAGTCTCGAATTGGAATTGGGATTAAGCTCTTTCTCAATTATCATCCCCATGCGGGGTATGATGTTGCCCTTTACCCCACGGGGATCGATTTTAAGTTTCTCTTAGGTACGCCTCTGCTAGACGCTCAGGCTTTAAAATGTCACATGTGAGATGGATCAAAGTGGCTTGCTGTAAATCTGAACGAGGTTCAACTACCTAAGTCATTAAACATAGTTCATGAGTATTGTTCATTGGAAAAGGATATTGGACAAACGTCCAATCTCAAGACTAAGATTTTTACAAGCTTGGTAGGCCTGTGATTGAAGCAGCAGGCCTATTGTGTTCTCAAGGCGAAGAGGGTAATGAACAGCATGGAAGTATCCTCGACATAGGTGGCCAGATATCACGAGAAGCTCATGGAAGCAGCCTTAAAATAAATCTTGATGATGAGGCTTAATTGCGTGAGTCACCGAATAGTAATATGGATAAGTTTGTTGGTGGTGGGTTTTCAGCAGGCAGATGCTCGCCCTGAAAGAACCCACGGGTGGCGATAGGAGTCATAGGACCAAGGCTTTTTCAGCAAGCCCTAACTACTGAGGTATGTTCGGGGCATTTTACACATTGTGTGGTAAAAAGGCAAGGGAAGACCCTCATGGAACGGCAAGGAAATATTCTCAATGTAGGTGGCCAGACAGCCTCACCCAGAGGCTTTCTAGGGGATCAATCATGTGCCCATCACTCTGCTTAGGCTATGTAAGCCTTCTGCTTCCAAGCAACCTGTTTTGAACCTCCGAATTTGTCCATGGCTGAAGATGCCACCCAGTACAGTAGTCTTGCCTTTTCTCCATTCGTTGTGTTTTGTTCGGGCCTAGTGCTAGACAGAAAGCAGGAAAAAAAAAGTTTAGAGGCAAAACTTCCTCCCAATGCTTCTCCTTTCATTACTGTAGAGCATATGTCTTCGGAAAAAAAGGGGCTCGAAAATGACTTGAGTTGCTAAATCGCCACTCTTCTAGACTACTGACGCCTTTCGAGAAATTGGTATGTAAAAAGAATGAGGATGATGGACTATTCAAAAAGCAAATTCCTTGGCTCATCGAGTGAAGTTCCGATGATTGCGTAGCTAGATATTAATCTGACGGGATCGTCAACTTTGGACAGGTCCCGTGGGCTCCTCTCGAAATCCTGAGATCAAAAGAAAGCAGGGATCAAACTGCCAAATGGCAATGGGAAACATATCAGCGGATGACAGGAATTCACTGAGCGCGTATCGATCTAATGGTCACCTCGGTCACAAATGTATCAGTCCTGGGGCAGTAGAAATTAGAATTGGGTTGAGAAATCATCCTACACCCTTAATCTTAGCCAATGAGGATACCGGTGAGTACGTCGAACACGTGGAAACTCAACTGCTCAGAGTGAATACCTAGGCCATTCTAGTTCCCTCGGATTTCTGATGGTAGAGATGCTGTCGCATAGCGAAGATCTGAGAGGGGGAATGAGATGCTGTGTCGCTCGGTGATCGTCGGTCAGGCCATTTCGCAGACCCCTGTCGCTCTGCACGGAGAAGATGGAAGGCAAGAGATCGAGCTTATTCCCGATCGTCGTTGCCATCTTCGATCGGCAGGTCGAGCTCCAATGCTACTTACTACATGCTCAGACAGCGAGTATTTCAAGTCTGGCTCTGGAGATATGGCGAGTTCGATGTGCGAATTGCCAGTGCCGAAACAGGTGGAATGTGCCCGAACTGGCTGTATGGCCATGTGGCTGAACTGTGGCTGTAGGTCCATCGCATGTGGCTGCAGAGAATGTAGAGGTTGGTGCCAATGAAGGCAAGACAGTGGCGGGTCATCTTGCTCGTCAGCAAGCGGCCTCATGGCCACTGCATCAGCAATACGAGGGCAAAATCCACCGCATGGCCCAATCGGGTGTGCGGGAGCCGTTTCACGAGCTGCAGGAGATTCCGGCGTACAGAAGGAGGCCCAAAGCCAAGGCAAGATTGATTTCCAGCCGTTGGTGAGGTCTTGGACATTGATCCAGTCAATTTCGAGCATCGAAAAGCGTGGGGCTGGGGACAGGATCAGCGACACGTAACAAGTGGGTGCTCGGGGGAATTGGGCAGCAAGGGCCTACAGCGGGTGCGAGGCCCTAAAAACAGGGCTTGGGGCCCTCTGGAGGCCGTTCCAGCGGGAGCTCAGGGCTGTGTGGGCCCAGACGGGAGCCCGCTGTCCGTGCCGGCGCTAACTCAAATGATCCCCAGCCACAGCACTTTCCAGCTTCCCAGCCTGCACCTTTTTTCGAGTCGGTGTCCAACCGTAAAAACGGCGAGCCCCATTCACATTCAATCCATTCCGATCATCTGTCTTTCATCTCTCCATCTCCATTGCTTTACTTAACATTGCATTCCAGCTCAGTCCATTGTCCCATTGTGCTGGCCACCCTCCGCCTTCTGCTAGCTCGTTCTCCCTCCCTTCCCCCTCCAATTCCACGCAGCTCAATTGCATTCCGCCGCTTACCGCCTCGTCCATGCCCGGAGTCATCCTTCAGAAGATCTCGCCCGATAGCATCACCATCAGCATGGCCGCGTCAGCTTCGCAGCAGCCGTATGACAGCCCCGACGAGGTAGGCATGCGCGGATCCCGCGAGGCCCGTGAAGCTCGTAAGGCAGCCCGCGCCAAGAACCGCCAGCAAAACGCCAGCTCGAACCAGTTCAACGGCAACGGCCATTCGCATTCTCCCAGCCGTGATGATTACCGGTACCAGGACGGTGATGAACCGTACAGCCCCACCGAAGACTCTGTCCTGCAAGACTCAATGCTTTCCCAGTCGCAGCAGGTAAGCATCTCATTTCCTATGCATGGTCAATTCCAATTTGCCCGACACCCCCATCCCTCAATTGCATTGCGTTGCGTTGCATTATCGGCCCACACACTCTGAAAATCTGCCCCCCGTCCATGTCCCTCCAATCGCAATACGAAAGCCTCCCTTCTGGAAGGGAAGCGATTGTCTTGCTCTTCCCACCCTCTCTCCCTTTGACCAGTATTGCCGCCACCATTCTCGGTTTTGACACATGTCGGCTAACACCAACGACCAGGGCGGCGCCGTTCAGCAGCGAGGTCCAGAGGCTCGTCGTGGCGAGCAAGGTGCCATGCCTCCAGGATACCCGGGTCCTCCGGGAGGTTCTTATGATGACAGCCCTCAGAGCCCAACCAAGAACGGCCACTACAGGTCGCAGCCCCAGGGCAACAGCAACCTCCCCTCCAGTCGCCGCCACTCCGGCAATCCAGGCGCTCCCCCAGGATCCGGCCCCTACGGCCAGTCCCGTGGTCCCTCCGCTGATCAACCGCACCGCCGGTCCCAGGCAATGTCCAACCAGGACGCCCAGCTCCGCCCCCCCCCTTCCCTCGACGACAGCCGTCAGGGTGGGCCGAACCGCCGTGTCAGCCGCCTCGAGAGCCCCAGCGTCCTCAAGAGTGTCCTCCAGCCGCTTGAGAAGAAGATCAACGAGTATGACCGCCTCATGACCGAGGCCCGCGCCGAGATGGCCCAGCTCGACGATGAGCTCCGCGCCCTCCAGGAGCGCAGGCAGCAGGCCGAGGACCGGTTCCTCAGCGCCAAGTCCAAGCATGACGACTACAGCCGCCAGCACGAGGACGTTGGCCGCGCCATGAGAGGCGAGCTGGCGGACAGGGGCCTCACCTCGGGGACCATGTCCGGACCCCCCCAGCACGAGCCCATCCACCCGCAGCCTGTCCAGAGGGCTGTGAGCTTCGATGACAGACCGCTCACCCCCATGAGCGAGCGGTCGCTGAAGCCCAAGAGCGGCAAGCTCCGATTCAGCCTCTTCGGCAAACACTGATCGGATCGATTCCCTGCCGTGCTTATGTGCTTTTGATCTGAATGAGATTAATGACGTTTGGTTGGGTTGATCTGCACCAGGGGGAAGATAATGATTCATGACCGCGCCCTCTTGGGGACTGCCTGCTTTTCTCTTTTTTCTTTCCATCTTGTCTTTTTTAGGATATTTGTTTGTTTCTTGGTTTAGGTTTCTTCATCAGCTGATCAGACGGGTTCAGTGTGGGCATTCATATGGTGGCATATAATCTTCAGTTTTTGGGAACACGACGGGCCAGGTCTAGAAAATTACTCGGGGGGAATCTGTATCTATGCTTTATTTTGTGTAGAGCTTGAAAACTAAAACGGGGTTACACTGCTTACACTCACGCGCACATTATTACGTCGATTACACTATTATCACATCCCCCTCCCGCTTCTTCTCATCCACGAAGACGGTGACCAGCCAGGGCCGCTCGGTCTCCTCCTTCTCCTCCTCCTCATCATCGTCAACCTCCACGACCATGCCCGAGCACGAGAACATGTTGATCGTGCCGATGACGCACCACGCGGGGAGCAGCATGGAGACGAGCGACGCGTACTGGCTCACGTGCAACATGGTGCCCGTCAGCGGTCCCGCGGCGAGGACGCAGATGCAGATAAAGTCCAAGACATAGCGGATCGTGGCAGTCACGTCGCCGATTAGCGCATAGCCAGATGCCTAAGGAATGCGTCAACGTTTCGTCCCTAGCGTAACGGTTTGGGTCCAGGGTGGAGACAACTTACATCGAATAGGGAGACTGTCTTGGTCCGGAAGGCCTGCACGAGGGCGTAGACGGCCTGCGCGATGATCCCGAGGGCGAGGAGGGCGTCGATGGCGAACCCGATGGTCTGGCCCCAGAACAGCCCGTCCACGATTGACTGGTCGTGGATGGCGCCCCACCCCGCGAGGACGAGCTTGAACTCCATGTACATGAACCGGAACGAGTTCCAGCAGGCGACCACCTCGCGGACCAGGTACGCCGAGAGGTTGGACCTGCGGGGCTGCTGCTGCTCGATCGGCTCTCCCAGCTTCTCGCCCAGCTTCAGCTCCCCGTTGGCGGCGGGCGCGGTGGTGGCGGCTGCTGGCCTGCAGAGGAAGACGGCGACGAGGAAGAAGGTGCCGATGGCGGCGTCGATGGCGATGAGGTGGGCGTGGCCGCTGTGGAGGGTCGCGGGGGTGCTGAAGCGGGTGCAGAGCATGGTCAGGCCAGCCCACGCGAAGCCGGCCGCGTAGAGGGCAACGGGGAGGTTCTCGAGGTCGCCGCACAGGCAGCCGTAGAGCAGGCGCAGGATGGAGGGGGTGGAGGAGAGCTGGATCCAGCTGAGGACCGAGGCATCATCGCTGGCGGGCTCGAGGGAGCGGTCGTTGTGGTAGGCGGAGTAGTTGATAGCGATAAGGTAGGTGGTGAAGGCGAGGATGGCGATCTCGGACGCGATGACGAAGGAAGGGAAGATGTACCTCGGCGAAGGAGACATGATGAATTTGTTAGGTATCAGTAGTCAATTGTTTTTATTATTTATTACAGGGATGCGCAGCACCCGATTGAAGAGGACAAGGAGAGGAAGAGAAGGACGAAAGATGGGATGAATAGAGAAGGAAGGAAGTGACGAGCAGGAGGCAGGAGCGAGCGCCAACCAACGACGAGGGCACGGCATGAATTAATACGAAGCTCATGACGATGCGCTGCACGTCTTCGTCTCCGCCGTGTCGCATCATCCCAAGGCCCCATACCAGAACCCACCCTCCACGCGCAAGGTTTTGGGTTTCGACCGCCCGTTGCCAGCGTGAGGGAGCAGGGGTCTGTCTCAGGCCAAGCAGCCGAACGCTACGCTTGGGAATCCAATGCCACCCTCTCTCAGAATTCAGTATCTGCTGTGGAATTTGGGGGGAGCTGGGGACCTCAGTCTAGCCCAAGCCACCATATCAACACTTGCCCAACGCAGCATCGCCCGGCATGGATCAGAGACCCAAGGGGGCAAGGTGCCTGACAATCCATCCCACACTAGGGGCTTTGATACAGGAACGCAATGCCATGATCCGGCCAAACAGGGGAGGAGGGGAATGGAACACGGCCCAGACACTAATGCCAACGTTCGTGTCATGTGCAAGCCGCTTGTCTGTCTACGATGCACCATCCCGTCCACTCCTCCAGAAGCGCGTGCCCCGCCCGTCTACCAGCGCCGGGGCCACTCCATCTCCTGCGCAAGCTCCAATTGGGCGCGGTACAGCCGACCCTCCTCCGAGTCGTCATCCTCAGCGACAAGCAGGATCTGCTCGTCTGGCGGCAGAAAGTACGGCGCGTCGACCTCGCACTGCGCACCTGGAGGCGGCAGGACGCCCTCGTAGAGGAAGTTGCGCACGTGCTGGGCCAGGCACCCGGACACCACCGAGACGCTGCAGTGGCCGTACCCAAGCACCTCGACCAGCCGGGAGTCCTTGAAGGCCTCGTTGGCGACCCGAGCCGACTTGAGCGGGCATACAGGATCGTACGTGGTGGAGAGGATGAGCAGTGGTCCGACGGTTTCAATGGCATGCCCGGGCTGGAAATGGTGCCCGGGAGGCAGATTCCACTTTTGCTTCTGGTAAACCGCCGGAGCCTCAGTGATGCCGAAAATAGAGCTCTCTGCCAGTAGGACGGTCGCGTTCAGGATGGCTTGGCGATCTTGTGGCCAGTGCTCGGGGCCCGTCTGCGCGTCGTTCAGCAAGACGAATTGCTGGCCCTCACCCTCGATCCCGAACCCATCGCCGTCGCCGTATTGGAGGAACAGGTCAGTCGCGTTGCCCTTCATCAGCGACGCGATCAGCTTGGCCACCTCGTTCCAGTTGGCTGGCTTGTAGAGGGCACTAAAGATGGCTTTGTTGAACAGCATCTCGTAGTCAACAAGACCGTAGTAGGACGAGTTAATGTACACATTGACAGGCTGCTCCTGGAGGGCCTTGCCGAATGCCAATACCTGGTTCTTAATCTCCTCCTTGGTGTCGGCGAATCCTGCTAGGGCACAATTGTCCCCCGCCTCGATACACTTGTCAAAGAACCCATCAAAGACGTTGTCGGTGTCGGTCCACATCTCTTGGTCGATGGATGTGCCGAACCAGTCAAAGTTGTTAGCCACGCCGTCGATGATGACTCGTTCAGATCGTTCAGGGAACAACGAAGCGTACGTCTGGCCCAGAATCGTACCATAGCTGAATCCCCAGTATGCCATCTGCTCCTGGCCCAGCGCGTCAAGGATGCTGTTCATGTCGGCAGCTGTCTGCGGAGTGTTGATGTACGGGCCGTGGTCACCCATGGTGTCGGCGCAAGCCTGGACAAAGTTGCTGGTCCAGCTGAAGACCTCGGGGCTGTCGGCGACCAGGTCCTTAGACCTCACCCTCGACAGCCTCTGGCGCACATCGCTGTCGGGGTAGCAGGAAGCCTTGGGCGTAGATGCAGCGATGCCGCGAGGGTCGAAGGAGACGAGGTGATAGCCTTCGCCGACAATGGTGCTCAGCTGCTTGCCTCTCCTGTGAACGAGACCGATGCCGCTACCGCCGGGGCCACCGGGGTTCAGCAGGAGATTCTTGCCCTGGGTGGCGTTGAACGCGCGCAGGCGGATGAGTGGGATGTTGAAGGTCTTGTCGCCAGAGTTCGAGGCATTGAATTGATCCATGGGTACGTCAATCGAGCCGCATTCGAGCGGGTGCTCGTTGATTTCACCGCATGGTTGCCACTGAATAGTCTCGCCCTCGTAGGTCACAAAGGGAGGTGCTTCGTCGCACACGGCCAGGCCGGCGGATTCACCATCATGGTCAGGACGGCCGACGATGCCAAACAGCCCGAGCGAATGGTAGAAGATGGAGCAGAGGATGTAGGACACGCAAAGGAAGTAGAAGGCGAGTCCCAGCCGCTGGCCCAGTGAGGCCTGCTTGTGCTTCTTGGGGGCTTGGCCTAGGTATGATGGGCCCATGAGCAGCCCGGAATCGTCGTGCTTCTCATCCATCATGAGCAGTGCCGGTCACTGATAGGCCCACTGTTCGTCTTTGTGGATGGAAGCTTGTTGCACAAAGATGACGGGAATGGGCCGATCTGATGGCTTCGGCTGGGGCTGTGCATTAGCTGGTTACCGGATTAGTAAGCCAGCCCATCCTGATCATCTAGCTTACCCTACACTTCGCATCAATGATTGCTGGTTCATCAACCGTGACATCTCCCATGGTAACATATTTCACGATAAAATCTGTTACAGATGATTACATCAATTCAGCCTAGCCCCCATTCTCTTCTGGCTTAAATCACTATCTTTGTGAAACCGAATCAAAAAAAGGTGAACTTATTATACAAGTGCAATACAAAACTATGACAGCTCCTTGTTCCGTTTCTTTTAATGCTTCTTGCACAGAACGACCGTTCATACTCAACTTATAAGAACAATTCCAACACGTCTTTTCGGACTTCAAGATGACACGGTAACCTTTCGCTATGCAGATAGCGGCCGCGACCAATCGAGCCTGCCAGTTTCCTTTTGCTCGGACAATACCCGGAGCCTTTGGCGGGACAACCATTTCAGCATAGTTGTCAATGGAGATGATCCTGGCTCCGAGTGGCTGGGCTGGGCTACATTGACACGGGTCGGAGTGTAGATAATCTCGCAGGATCCTGCGATTGCGCAAAGACCCGAGAATATCAAGCTCAGAGACCCATTTGCCGCGATCATACACGGAGACAAGCGCTTCAATAAAATAGGCCTCGACATCCCTGTTTCCTGAGAATTGGACATTGAGCGGCTGGCAAGCCTCTGAAAACGAAAGATGCAGGCTTGTACCCTGGAAGCAGTCGTCCACGACCCCGTCGAATTCTCTGTGGTCAAGGCAATACCACTCATCAATGGTGTCATATGATTTTGTTTCGGGGTCCACAGGAGGGACAAGAAAGGCAACTCCTGCTCGGCCAATGTTTCCTGCTAGCCTCTGGATCGGGGCGCTGGACGTGTTGGTTGCCGGATCCTGGGAAACGGCTGACGATATATACAGCGAATCGGCCGAGGATAGAGCAAAGACGTTCTCCAAATCTTCTGGACACAGATTGTACGAGCCAGTTTCCATCATGGCGATGCAAGCAAAGCACACGGAGCTTGTGAGATGATGCGAGCCATATCTAGGCAATCGATAGGAGGCGAATGTTCTCCTGCTGGTGAAAGCAGCAGGCTGTGGCGAGAGCATCGAACGGATCCAGTGGGCCTTCTCGAAGCCTAGTTGGATCACCCGGACGTCGACAGTGGCGTTGGGTAAAGTCTTGTAGAGACTGTCCACCAATGTCATACCCAGAATCACATCATGCTCTGGAGTATTCAGCTTCAGCATCCTCCACAACGCTTCGAATCTGACCTTTTCTGGCCGAAAGAATTTCATAATGGTGGCTGTTTTGAGTTGGTATTTTGGTGCATGAGACTTGGTATCTTTGAGCGATTCATGTTCTTGGTGGATGATGGGCTGGTCCGGCTTGGTGCCTTGACACAGAAGCGCAACACTTGCTATATTCCCATACAAGACTTTATAAGCTCGAGATTGACATGTTCCTTTGGGACCAAACTGAGCGGCGAGATCTGGCTCAATTGAATATAATTTCAATCTCCCGTGCGAGGAATGTGGAACTTTGACATCTTTTTCTGACTTTCGCTCGCGCCGATTCGCAACACGCTGAAAGACGGGGTAGAGGGAGGAACCAATGACCTCGGCCATCTCTCCATCTGAACGAATTTGTCCCAAGCGTGCAGTCAACACCTGGTCTGATTCGTGAGGTGAAATCCATCTCCTGTGTTGACGGGGGCCATCGATTTTTAACCCATCGTTTACTACCGCATAATCTGGACAAGCAGTGGCATACTCGTATGCTGACGAAAACACCCTGGCTTCAGGATCGAAGTACTCTTTCTTGTAGATAATCAGAAACTCGTACTCATTGTCAATAGACGATGACTGGCCTGCAATTGATGATGCTACCTCTCTGAGTAACTCGATCTTATCCTCGACACGTCTTGCTGTCTCTAGGAACGTTTGGATCCGAAATATACCCTGAAATGGGACAAAGGACGCCGGGTAACATCTTTGACCCATGTTTCTGAGCTTTCTCACTCTCTCCTCTCTTAAGCGGTCTTTAAATAAGAGGGAAATGCGCGAAAACATTGTCAGCCAAGAATCAACTTCATGCACCCATTTATCGGCTTTCCAATGTATCTGGCCTTCGTAGCTAGAGCTTTTGGTACATTCGTACCCAATGGCCCAGTGAAGCTCGATAGAAACATCACTGAAATATTGAAGTAGCTCCCCAGTTGCGGCACTGCCGTCATCCCATTGAAGTATGTAGGCAGATAACATAGCCCAGAGCATTTCGTCAACCGTCAATCGATCTTGATCGGACATCCGGGAAGTTCTCATACGTGTAACCGGCAAGCCATAATATCGCAAATGAGCCAGGGGAAGCGCCCAGTAGACTGATTTGCAATCCTGGTCTCTCTTCGGAGATGGCTCTAAGCCCAACGTCAAGATGCCTCGACCCTTCATCAAAGGATCCTCCTGATTGATCTTCTGATCTTTACTGGAAAGATGCAGCATATCTGGGTATAGATGCCAAGATAACAATCCAAGAAGAATATCTCCACCGTGAACCCGAAGAGGAACGCCCATCAGCAGATTCTCCATTTGGGTCATTGCTGAGGCCCAAGCTTCTATGACACTGTCGTATGTGTCTGGCTTGATATTCACTGCTATGTCGAGATTATCAACGATGAGCCGTAGTTGGATCTGTTGCCTGCCCATAACGACATCGGCAGCACGAAGCCAAGCTCAAGCACTGGCGTCCCAGTCATAAATGTCGGACCGTATGTAGTCGCTGCCCGCCGCTAGCAAGACCTCATTATCCAGCTCGCCTTCCTCTTAGAGCTGCGCCTGCAGCTCTATTTTCCTCCTAGTTATTATTTCGACCCAAATCGAAGTCGCCTCTGCAGGCTCCCACATTCTCGCCAGGAAACACGCCAAAAGGTGGCATTGTAAAGATCGCCTCCCGGATGTAGCAGCCGCCCATAAGGTGGTGGCATCGGCTCCAATGATTTCGGCGAACGGCCCCATGGGAATGCTGTCCGCGAGGATTCGCAATGGCACTTTTAGCAATCTGCGAAGCCCTCTCCCCGTATGCCTTGATGAGATTAGGTGTAAGGGGCAGCGAGGTATGGCTTTTGAAGAGTAGTCCAAGTTTTCTCGCGAGCACATGCTGAGCGCCGCTCTGCGCTTCGTGTCGCCGGGAGCGAGCAAGATTCTGGCCTATAGCGTCGTATTCAGGAGGTGGCTTCACGAATTTGCAAAAGTTGATCTCTAAATTGATATTAACCAAAGCATTGGTGGCTTCTGCCCGAAAGCTGCTAAGGGCGGCGTTGAAATTGCCAAACGAAGCCATCAGATATGCTGTCTATTTGGTGAATCTTTGAGAGCGTAGAAAAACAGAATTGAATGTGTAGGCAGGTGGTCGAAATTCACTTGTTCCTAAAGTTCTTAACGGAAGAAATTCCCTCAAAGCTGAATGCACTGATGCCCAATTCACGATGTTGCATCGCGTCAAGCTGACCACCACCAGGTGAAGGCGTTAGGGGAAAACATTTTAAGGTGAAGTTGTATGCACCTTGCAGTACTTTTGGTCTTAGTGTGTCAAGATTTAGTGGCGAGACAAGAAGTTGAGCTTGCCTTCTGCCCTGGGGTATTGTGATTGTTTCTGAAGCTGATGAATGATACTCGCCCTGATGTCGAGTTGCCCGAACCGCAAGCTATCAGCACAATCTAGGCGAATACTGAATAGGATTGATTAATGAATTCTTAATGTTTGAAATAAGTATCCAGATGAGGATATATGCCACATCTCTAATTGTCTGTTCAACACGAGTCTTTTATTTGATCATTTCACGCCGTGGATGGCTAATTCCTACATAAAGTGGTCGCGTGGTAGTTCGTCCTTGACTACCATCTTACCGTCCTTCTGGATATAACCTGTGCTCACCTGACCATTCCACTCATTCGCCATCTTGTCTTGATAAAGCTGGGAGCGCGACTTGCCATCATCTTCTCCAGCCTCGTCCTTGTACATCCACCACCCAGAGACAGGCTGGATAGTGTCTGACTCGTGCGATGCCTTCTCGCTGTGGAGCAGCGAAAGCCGCGGTTTGCCTGGTGTGCTTGGATGAAGCTGCTCTCCTGGCGTGTCTGTGGCCATTAGCTTGGAAAATAGACGAAAGAGGCCGCTTTGGCTTTTATTCTCCTCTTCACTCGCCGCAGTATTGCTTTCAACCTCGGCGATAGGGAGGCTTTCGTAGATGGACTTGCTCAACTCGAATCCAGCGAGCCCAGCCAGTAACCTGGCGCTTATGACCTCCTTGTCCGGAGATATATACGTCAAAGGGCACGAAACAAATCCGCAAGGTACATCATGGAAATCCACCCAGTGATAAGGAGCCTTGATCGAGGGTGTTCTCTGGGACGAGTAACTAAAATACTCGGGTTCTTTGACGCGACACTTGCCCTTCTCATCCCAGAAGCAAAATGCGACCAACCACCCGTCCAGATAGTTCACCCCGCTGCCCGCAGTATGGCTGATGATCTTGCTCCAAAAGTCCACGACCTCACGGTCTTCTGGTGTCTTGAAAGAGAGAATCATGTACTGCAGGATCGGCCGGAGCAGTTCGCAAAACCGGCTCGGCTCCTCGCCATATTCGGTCAGCTTCTCGATGCGTCGCTGGATATCTTCCCAGTCGCTCAGCTCGCCCAGCAAGGTGACACGCGGGATGCCGCAGCAAAAGGCATCAAACAGGTATTCAAAGTACCTCTGGAGGGTGCCCATCATGATGACGGCAGCGACCACCTCGTCATCAACGGTCGTGGTTGTGAAGGATGGCAGGATCCATTCACGCAGCTTCTTGTCAACAATGTTCTCATCGATGAGCTTGGTCATGTTGCGACACATGAGGCCCATGTCAGCTTGGCCCGGGTCACGGAGGACCAGGCCCTTCTTGCCTCCATGCGCAACAAAGGACGAGCGAAGCTTTTCCGAGTTTGCATTGACGTAGAAGCTGAACTGGGTTAAGATGGCAAACCAGATATCCTCCGGCCGGAGGACCAGATTGTGATGAGTGGAATATGCGTAGTAGGCGGCACGAATCAGGCCGTGGTCCTGGACGCTGAAACTCATCTCCTTTAATTTAGCATCGGTAAAGGATGTCTGCTGGCCCAAACCGGTGACAAGAATCGGGCCAGCCTCGCCGTATGCCTGGTCCAGGACGACGGGTGAGTGGATGAGCTTATTTAGCACATCTTGCGAGCCCCCGTGGTCTGTATTCACATTCTGACCGACGGGATTTGAATCGTGTTGGGCGACTTGGAGAGTCACCGGCATTTTGAGTTGAATGATCTAGGGCAAAACTTGCACAGGTGTTATTCACGCACGGCCCAGTGTAGCTTGATGGGGTTGGGGAATATAAAGCCAATATAGCCAAGTGGCAAACGACAACAAATATGGGCATATTTATATGATATGTCCATGAGGCGCATTCGATTGGTTCGTGATTGTCGCCGTGAGTCAGAGATCGTTCCAGGCTCCTAGGACTCTTGTTGCCTAAAGCCATTGCGACCCCAACTGCCTCTTTCGCTCTGATCCATTGTCATCCATCTATGGAAAATAGAACTTCTGTCGGCTAGGAATGCCACTCTATCATCAATTAGGGTCTGATTCAAGAGCCTGGAAATCTTAAGCACCTCTGGGCTAGGAAATAGAAAGTGCAGAACACGCTAAGAAGCTTGGCACCTATTTCTCCTAGGGCTATTCCGCCCAGCTCGGAGACTCCTAATTGGTTCCGCTGGAAAAGATACATTTTCCTGTGGATCTCGTGAGGTTATACAGCCAGAAGAGGAATATTGGATTTCATATTTCTATTTCCAGGCTCTTAAATCAGACCCTTAGCAGGAGTTACATCAACCGGACAGGGTTGGCCTCGTAAGCGAAGCTTGGCAGACAACTGAACTAATCCATCGACGCAACGAACTTGAGCAGTTTAAAGCGACACACGGGTACAGCAACACCGCCAGGAGTTGATGCTTCCTCGTTAACTTGATACAATGTCGGTGTACTCGTCGCATGTTAAGCTGATGTTTTCTTCTAGAGCGATATACTAGGAGACTGGAAGGCACTGCGCACCCTTGTATCGGCCCCCCTTGTATCAAAGTGTCTTTTGCAATGCCTAAGTATTGGCCTCGTCTGCACCATCAATCAGAACTCAGGGCGAGAGCTTTTATCAACCCAACTAAATCGTGTTTGCCTAGTCGTCGGCCCCATTTCTACTCTCGGTAATATAGGCCCCATCGGTAAGATAGTCCAGGGAGCTGGTCCCGGAATGGGGTTTGAAATTCGGCTGCTTGCTTTGAGGAAATTCCCGAAATTCGAAATTCGGAAAACATAATCGAGGACAGGAGTATCGCATCTAAGCGAGCTTATCATATCGACGGTTTTCATCTTCGCGGGCCCCGCAGTTCGGTCGGGATTCGCATTCGCAGCAACGGTTTCGATGCCCGGGAGTGGCGCCAGCCATCGAACGTTAGCCTAGGAAATGATTAAGAAGGAAGGATAATCAGCGAATTCACGGTAGTGGCTGTCTGCAGGGCTGTCGGAGTCCGAAGCTGAGTGACGGGTCGAAGATTTAAGCGCCATTCGGCATTGGATGTGGAAGGGTGACCGCTTGATCCGAATGCGAGCGCCACGTCCTACGTCATAAATATAGCAAACGCTAGAGAGAGTGAGATTGTCACTCGGCACCTGAATCCCGCCGCTTGCTGAGCCACTTTGCGAGTGCGACAAACACAGCCGAACACTCTCGGAGCCTCATACACAAAGAAATCGAATGCGAACTGGCATTCTATTCGACATGAAAGCGAGACTATCTTACTATAAGATGATGGGATATCTTCTTCCTCGAAGGTCAAAGAGATCAGTCAGAATAAGATCAATACATCAAACAACATCACCAAACTCGAGAATTACCTAAGAATCAATCAACAGCGCCATTTTTTATCATCTTTGATTAAATTAGCTTTTGCGGACAACAGATCTCGAACATGGCCGTCCCCGGATTCAAAGTTATCATTGTGGGTGGTGGCCCAGTTGGACTGACCGCTGCCATCGCTCTGGCCAAGGCTGGCATCGACTTTGTTGTCCTTGAAAGGCGACCAGATATCATCATCGATGCTGGGTCAAATCTCGTCATGCTTCCCAATGGCATGCGAGCCCTACATCAGCTCGGTCTTGGCGATGCCCTCGATGCTGTGAGCTCACCACTCTCAGGCATCGAGTGTATCGACCACCAAGGCAAACCCGTCAGTGATTTACAGTGGTTCTTCCACCTCAAAGAAAAGTGAGTGGTTTCAATTAGATACCATTTCGATCTTAGCAAATCTAACATGTCTTCACCTCTCATAGGTTCGGCGCATTTCCAAGAGTCCTTAGCCGGCATGATCTGACCAGAGTCTTGTACGAAGGCATCCCCGCCCACGCACGATCCAGTGTCTACACGAATAAAAAAGTCTCCAACATTACTGTTGAAGAAGACCGCACCATCGTGTCTTGTGCGGACGGCACCTCCTACTCTGGTTCCATAGTCATCGGTGCCGACGGCGCGCACAGCAGTGTCCGCCAGCAAATGCGCATTCTCGGCCTCAACGCCGGCTCACTGGAGATCAATGAGGAGCAACCTTTTCTCACCACTTATAGATGCCTTTGGCTTCGAATCCCTACATCTCTCTGCCAAGACTTGAAGCCAGGCACAACAGTCGAGACACATGGTCCTGGCGCTGCAACACAGTTTTTTGTTGGCGAAGAGACCGCCGTCATTGGCTTGTATGAAACTCTCGATGCCCCAACCCGTGAGAGAATTCGATTCACGGAGGCAGACGAAGCTACGATCGTCGAGCGCTGGGGTCAGCTCCCCCTCACCTCAAAAGGGGGTTTGAGCCTGAAGAAGGCGCACGAGGGCCGTGTCCAATCCGGCCTTGTGAGTCTCGAGGAGGGTGTCGTCGAACATTGGAGCTGGGATGGCCGCATTGTGCTTGTTGGTGACGCAGCCCACAAGTTCACCCCCAGTACAGGTGCTGGTTGCAACAACGGCATTCTTGACATCGTCAGCCTCGCGAACGAGATACACAAAGCAGTTGAATCAGCCGGTGGCTCCGAGCCAGGCAAAGCCTTGCTGGACTCAGCCTTCAAGGCATACCAGGACTCTCGGTATGCCACCGTGACAGCAGGGTGCGGGCGTTCTGGCCAGGCCACGGCCATGGCCACCTGGCAAACCAGGACTCTCGCCTTTGTCGACCGACATGTACTGTCTGTACATGCGCTCCAAAAATTCCTGGCTGGCCGCGGTTCCCCTGAGACAGCAAATATGCAGGTGTTTGATTATATCAACGCTGAGGAGCGCATGATTGGCAAAGTACCTTGGGCAAACCCCATGCCAGCCGTTGCGAAAGTTTGAATAGTGAGATAACTTTAAGGTTTATTTGTTTCTATAGGCAGGATGTTTTTGGATTTTCTTTTGTTATAGAAGCGTGAGCGTCCTCTAAGTTTAATCTTTCCAATAGACCTTTTTCTCCTAGTTCTTGGGTCCTCTGGCATAAGCGAAAGGCAACCGGCAACTGAAATGAGTTCCGTTTTTGCTAAGAATAGAAATGAACTATCTTGAGAGATGACTGCTGGCTATCTCCTTCAACCTCACTCGTCTCAATGTTGGAAAGTTGGCGCAGTTCTACAGCGTTCACTCGCCTTGCGGAAAACAGCTAGGTCATCGCCCGTCTTAAATTCCTGGATGTAGACCTCTATATAAATATTACATAAGCTTGAAAAAAGTGCCATGTAGGAGTCTGATGGTGTTTGCCATCAGCGGCAAGGCTAGTCTTGCAGATCTAGGAGAAGAATTACCAGCCATGAGATGATCGTAAGGAACAGGACTCTTAGGCCACGCCAGTATGCGTTTGAGCACCCATGAAAGTGACGGCGCATTGAGCGCAAGTCCTGAAGATATAATTGCTACTAATTATCTCGTAGGTATGGCAAGAGGGCTATCCCGTAAATGTGCCTGAATCGCGACGCACATTCGTCGGCTACCTCGCCGAGTCAGTTCCAGGAGGGAGTTTCATAAAGTAAACAACCTCTGATTTTGGTTGATCCCGGGCTCATGGTTTCCTACCGGGTAATCTTCGAAGTGCTTCCTAATTGGTGTAGACATATAAAGAAGTCAAGGTAAAAAAAAGCGAACTACGTAGACACCGCTGTTATGATTAGGTAGACATGCTACTAGGTTGAAGGTCATTTGCAACACGGTGAAGTTGTAAGAACAGCCACCAGTATGGATTGACAAGAGTTTTCGTGCGCCTAACTAAGTCTTACACATAAAATATTATTGAGCAGAAACTCATTGCTGTAAGTGTAGAGTCAATACTGTTGATACACGAATGACGCTGGCCTGGCACCCAAAGATTTCGCCATAACTCAAAAACTGCCAAGAAATAAATTCTATCAAAGGTACAGATATTTCCTGAATTTGATTTGATTATATATTGTATTTGTTTATTGAGCTTTCATGCTGGGCATCGTGTACCGATTTAGCTAGGCGAAACCTAGTTCGACTGAACAAACTTGGCCCCGGAAAGTAATGCGCGTAGAGAGAAAAAACCAAGCTCATCTATTGACACTGTATATGGTATACTATAAGTATGCGGTCACTACTTCCTGTGCTTTTTGTCGCTCTTGTTATCCCCCAGAAATATTCCAGGGCGGCTGTAATGGTAGTGTCCATGTGGAGTATTCTTGGTTGGAGGAGTCACCCTTGAGAGCACGAGTAGTCAGCAAGCGGTGGGTACAAGAGGAATAGCGAGACTTACATATTGAATGGTACGGGAGAGACGGTAAAGTGGTAGTCGTAGCGATTCTTAAAAATCAGGTCGTTGGTGGAGATGTTGTGTTTCATGAAGCCGGCAACTAATTCCTCCTGGTCCACGCGACGAACATCCACGCCCTGTGACTGAAAATTCCGAATGACCTCATCCAGCCTGTCGCTATCTATGAGAGTCTTGAGAATTATATTGTAGTGGCGATATGTTGAGAAATCGATGGGGTCCCCCATGATGTACAGGAATATTTCTGGGGTGTTGTTTCTGGTTTGAAGTTGGTAATATGAGTTTTTAGTGAGGAAATTGTGAAAGATGATAAACACGGATGCCAGCCATTTGGTCCGAAGAAAGTATTTAATATACTCGCAAGTCAAGCTATCCTCATTCACAATATATTAGATAGAAGGGACTTTTCCGAATGTCTTTTTGTTGCGAACAAAGCCCTGTAATTCTGAACATGATTGATTGTGTCGGCATCATTGTCAACATTGAACAAACTCTTTCAAAAACCAACATCGAATGGGTCATCATACAAAAAACTTTTGCCTACTGGTTTCATTCGGCCCATTGCATCATTATTTCTCAACAAGCAAAAGTGAAAATAGCAACGGAAAGATAGCAGAGGTCAAAACCCTTGCCCTGGAAACAAAACATGGTAAGTTTGCACAGCCGCAATGACCAATGGTGAAGATGAAAAAAAAAAGCTGGATAGGCTATATTGATCCTTTATTCAGTCACTGATACAGTTACGAGCTGGAGATCCTCTGTTCTGAATTGACGCACAGCTGTGACCCTAGAGGTGCAGGAGCGGTTACAACAGAGAACAAGAAGAATGAGAACAATACAGAGAAATTGAGAAAGCTGATTCATAAGATGTCATAAGATTAAGGAACCAGCCACCTACGTAACTATGCTCTTGGTAAGCATATGGGAAATCAATCGAGCATTAACAGTGAAACATGTGAGCACGTGGTATGCTGCAGTCCATCAAAGCATGGGCATGATGGATCGTTGTGTTCTTAGTCCATGGAGGAGTGAAGCGTTAGAAGTCCATTTTAGATTTAAGTGAGCCATCATCCAGCTACGTAACAAGAGTTTAAACCGTTTAATGCCTCTGTGGTTTACTAGACATCAAAGAAGTTCCTACAATATTCTTGGTCCTAATACTCGAAAACATGAATTGAACCAAACTATGGATAGTATATCCTGCAGACAGAAAGACACTAGGAACATAATTCCTCACTGGTCAACAATATCGAACCCTTCCATGCTGTCTAGAGCCTCTCGAATCTCCTTAGCATAGGCAGGAATGCCGCCAGTGTAGCACACAGGCTCCACAATCTTGTTGGGCATGCTGCCACCCATGTAAGTCGACCTTGTAGTAGGGAAGAGAGACCTATTGTTCAGGTCCAAGATGTGCTGCTTCCACTCCTTGGCGGCCTCGGGCTTGGGGTTGATGTACTTGATGTTGTTCTTGTTCATCTTGTCGATTGCGTCGGCGATCCAACGACCCTGAATCTCGACGCTGGTCGGGCCGTTGCTCAGAAGAGTTGGACCGTGAGGACCGTAGATGTGGAACATGTTGGGGAATCCGGAGGTAGTGACACCTAGGTATGTTTCGCACCCCTTGACCCATTCGTCTTGAAGTTTGGTCTTGTTGATGCTTTCAAGTCCGAGCTGAGTCATGACTAGATAGACGAGTTGTTAGCATGGATCCCACTGAGATGGTTTGAGTAGGATATCAAACGGCAATAGTCATACCTCCTGTAACAATATCCTAGAAAGTGGGGTTAGCTTGTGAATGTGTATAATCTATTCATAGAGGGGAAAACTTACGAAACCGGTTGCGACTGCGATGACATCAAACTCGTAGTGGCTACCGTCATTCAAAAGAATGCCCGTCTCAGTAAACTCCTTAATGGCATTGTTCTTGATGTCGACAACGTCCACAGTCTCGCGGTTGAACTGGTCGTAGTAACTGTACTCGAGGCAAGGCCGCTTGATACCAAAGAAGTGGGGCATGTCCAGAGGAGCAAGGATATCCCTCTTTCGAGGATCTCCGATTCTAGCACGGGTCTTCTTGGCCCAGAACTTGTAAGACTCCGGGTTCGCCTTGGCGTCAAAGAGGTTGTCCTTGTACACGGCGACCCAGTATCTGAAGCCGCACTTCTCCCAAACACTCTCGTAGAACGCCTCTCTCTCCTCCGGGGTGTCGTCGAATGTCTCCTTCTCATACCAGTCATAGTGGAATCCGGCAAAGCTGGTCTCTCTGTACTTGAATAGCTCTGGGTACCATGCCTTGCCGCGCTCTTGCTCTTCAACGGAGAGCTTTCGATAGCGCATCGGAACTGCCAGGTTGGGTGTCCGCTGGAACACCTTGACTTCATCGGCCTTGGGTCCCCAGGCCTGGACGATTTGGACGCCTGAAGCACCCGTGCCGATGACGCCGCAGCGCTTGCCCTTGACAGAGATCTCCTCATCTGGCCAAAAGGAAGAGTGGTGGATAGTACCCTTGAACTTGTCCATTCCTGGCCAGTCAGGGATGTATCGCTTGGCCGCCTGTCCACGCTGGTTAGAAATATGTTGTATCGGACGTCGAGGGATTGAGAAATTTACTTACAAATCCTGTTCCGAGGACAAGGTACTTAGCCTTGGTCAACCGGCCATCTTCAGTCTTGACGTGCCAGCGACCTTCATCGGTATCAAAGTGGGCACCCACAACGACAGTGTTGAAGGCAGTGTCCTTCTTGACACCGATGACCTTATCAACATGGTCGAAGTAAGATCGGAGATCTTGATAGGTGGGATAATTGGCCGGCCAGTTCCAGGTCTTCCATACCTCGGGCCAGGAGAACTCATACTCGGGGACTTCCGAGTCAACCATGGCACCGGGATAACAGTTCCATCTCCAAGTGCCACCGGTGTCATTACCGGCCTCGAAGATGACCGTCTTGTAGCCACGGTCTCTCAAAGTCTTGAGCATAAAGATTCCGGCTGCAAGATATTGTCAGATAACTCAAATCACATTCAAATTCAGGGCAGGCTCAAGCGTACCAAAACCTGCTCCCACAACTAGAGCATCAACTTCCAAATCAGGAGCATATGGGCCCGTCTTGTCCTCATGAGCAACGGAGTAGTCCGTCAGCTCCGTATTGAACTTTTTGGCAGTATGATTGGGGATTGCAGCATCGGTCATTGTAGCGATTAATGAGATCTTGATATAATTCTTCTTCTCGTTATTTGTTAAGCTGATGTATATTCAGAAAAACCCAGCAGAACAGGGAGTCATACGACTCCTATTTATACTACAACTCGCGTCTGCGCAACACCACGACGTCCATTCTGGAAGAACACATCCAGCATCCGCATATGTGCTGTAACACTAGATCCATACAGGTCCATCTGAAGATTAGACATTGGCGAGGCTTGTGCACTGAGTCGGCATTGAATACAACGACAAAGCCCTTCGCAGCGTTATGCATGCAAGCCTCGTGGAGGGAGACTCACCAACCTGGAAAAATCTCAATGCATCTGGGGAATCCCCGCTCCCCAGACAGATGCCCAGCTCCTCTCCTATCGTTTGCGGATCCGCAGCCGATTATCCCACTAGATAGGGTATGGGAGGGTATGGGAATGATGTAGCCCCCCTGCAGCCGCATCGCAAGGGAGGTTAGATTGCGGGGATCGCCATCGGGACTTGAGCATTACTCGCTCTCCGTTCCCCGCGTCAAGCAAGCAGCCAGATCGGTCATCGTGGGCGACCACATGTTTTTGACGGATTGGACGGCGGGTGACCATGCGGAGCCGCAGCACGGTTGCGTAAGAGGTCACGATGGAAGCCGCAGTATTGCGGCAGACTGAAGCGCCGTGTTCAGCTTGTGGGGTTGATCACCTCGGCAAAAGTGAGAGGATGCGGGTCATGGAGCTCGTCTCCCCTTACATATCCTACAGCGAGGGCATCTCATCTCATCTTCCTCGCCAAAAGATCAAAGATCAATTGTCCTCCTTCTGTAAAAGAATCTACTACAAAGCCAAAATAGACTCTCGCCATGTCTCTCTCTGCCCAGAGTCTAGATAGCCTCCGGGCGCTGGTAGACGGCACGACCGTCGACCAGGAACTGGGTCTTGCTGGCGTTACCGTCGTCGTTGTCGATCGAGATGGTAAAGAATTATTTGCACACTCGTCGGGCAAGCGGGGTCTGGCATCTGACGAGCCCATGACGCTCGAGAACATCTTCTGGATTGCGTCCTGCACCAAGATGCTTACGGGCGTCTCTTGCATGCAGCTCGTCGAGCGGGGGATACTTTCCCTCGATGACGGAGAGCAGCTGGAGAACCTCTGCCCGGAACTCAAGACCCTCCAGGTCCTGCGGCCTGATGGCACGCTGGAAGAGAAGAAGAAGAAGATCACCCTGCGCATGCTCCTGACGCACACGGCGGGGTTCGGCTATACATTTTTCAATGAGCGACTGAGAGATTGGTCGCTCCCTGGAGGGTTTGACGAATTCTCCGGTCGCATTGAGGACATGGTTATGCCGCTGCTCTTCCAGCCTGGAGAGGGTTGGGAATACGGGGTGCGTTGGCCCAGCCGCACTCCTACATGTCTCGCATGGTACTGACGTGGATGATAGGTCAACATCGACTGGGCAGGCATTGCCCTCGAGCGCGTGACTGGCCTGAAGCTGAACGACTACATGCAGAAGAACATCTTCCAGCCCTTGGGGCTGACAGAGATGTCCATGATCCCCAACAAGGAGATGCGGTCGAAGCTCGCCTACATGCACCAGCGAGAAAAGGACGGAAAGCTACGGCCGAGAGACCACCTGCAGCGGGTGCCGATCGTTGTCGACCTCGCAGACGAGAAGAAGGTGGGTGAGATATTCAACAGTGGCGGTGCTGGCATGTTTGCCCGGCCGCAGGAATACTGCAGTACGTCCACACCACCCCGTGCAACCTGTTTCTGCATCGGCATTCCATGCTAACCAGAGCTCCCAGAGGTGCTCGCTGTGCTCCTGAACGACGGGATATGCCCCCGAACCAGCCACCAGCTGCTCAAGAAGGAGACGGTCCAGGAGATGTTCACCAACCAGATCGCTGACTTCCCCAACTTCGGGCGCCAGGGCATCCCGCCGTCCAAGCCAGACCTCACCAACCCCATCCCGGACCTGTACCCGGTCGCGGCGAGCCAGCCGCAGGGATGGGGGCTCACCTTCATGCTGCCCAACAGCACCGCGACAGGGCGCTCGCAGCCAACAGGACAATGGGCCGGGCTGGCCAACCTGTTCTGGTGGTGTGATCGCGAGAAGGGTGTCGCAGGCATGATTGCCTCTCAGGTGCTCCCATTTGCTGATGCACAGGTTCTCGGCCTGTGGGGGCAGATTGAGATGGAGGTGTATAAGGGCTTGGCTGCGTAACGGAGGAATAAGTCAGCCCAGACGGAAAAGTCGAGAGAAGCGGGGTAACTTCAATTCCAATGTGTTCGTGCATTACAGGGGGTGAGTGGCCTGGGAGCGTAATTTGGTGTGTTTTTTTAGGCTGCGAGTGATCACCATAGGCACTAATTCAATTTTGGCCACGTGACGCGCGTAGGTACCTGAGGCAGCCGCTGAAGAAGCAGCCTTCCGCGGAATGTCTTCATACTGCCCTCTAGGACCGACTGATCCGTGACTGTGCCCGACAATCTCCCTGTCAGGAAATACATACTCCCCTCCGTCACGCCTGAGGGTGTGCTCCCGGATGATTGTTTTCGTAGCACAAACACGAGCACGCCCAATCGGGGCCTCGAACTGCGCCCAAGAGAATGCGGGGGAACGAGACGAAGGATCCTTGCTTGTTCCCCATTCTGCCGATGCACTGCGACCCTCTAGCAGGCGGGGGATTAATCATTATAGGCCAGTGACACTACCGCCGTTTTTGGGCTTGTTCTTAGTCTAGTGCGAGAGAGTCTTAAGATCATTTCCAATCCCAGAAGCGCTCACTCACTTTTTCTCATCAAATCCCGCCTCTCTCCCCACCAACCGACCGAGCAGGCCCAGCGCAGCCCAGCATTTCCCTCCCAGCCGTGCCCAGCCGCGCGTCCAGACAGCTCAAGTCACGTCGAGCCATGGAGAAGACGACCAAGCGCCGCCAGAACCATGCGTGCGACCAGTGCCGGAAGTCGAAGAGGGCCTGCGACACCCGCGTTTTTCCCGACGTCAGAAACTACCGCACCGCCTTGTATCCTGGCCAGTTCGGTGAGTCCTCATCTCCCCCCGCGCCTCTCTCATCCTGTGCGCGCCGCTGATGATTCCGGGATATCCGGGCTCCCCTCCCAAAGCCCAGGACTCGATGCGCACACCCTCGTGCACCTACTGCCTCAAGACCAAGAAGAAATGCACCTTCGTCTGGGCGCAGGCCCAGCTCCGCGGCGGCGCCAACAAGGCATCCCCCGGCACTGACGACTCGAGCGAGCCAGCTGGGGCTGCGCAGCAGTTCTACGGCCCTGTGCCGGGGTACGACGGAGCGTTCATGTCGCGCGGGGAGGCTGACTACGGCCTCAGCATGGGACCGGGCATGCTCGCCATGAAGCAGCAGCTGAACCCGCAGCTGGACATGTTCCCGTCGCCGCCTCTTGATATTAATGCCATTCCGTACGCGAGTCCCGCGAGTAACTCAACCGATGGACAGTGGGTGTCCTCGACTGGCACATCGTTGGATGTTGCCCAGCAGGCCTTCTGGGGCTCGCTTCCTAACCTCTCCAGTGACGAAACGCAGTCGTGGGGCTCTCTCTCAGAGGAAGGGTTTCTCCCCTCGACGGACTGGCTGGGCCGAGACCCGTCGTTGCAAAATACAGACTCGGAACTTACCTTCTACCAGGATCGCAATGCCAGGAAGAACTCACGGCGAGACAGCTGGACAAATTGGCCTGCACCCACCTCGACGCTCTCCATTCTCACGTCCCAGGAACAGATGCTGACCATCTCAAACAACGCCATGATATCCGACAACCTCCTCCGCATCTATCACGATGTGCTAGAGCACAATCTTTCCTGCTGGCTGGCGGAGGAGACCTGTCCCTACGGCAGCACGTCGCTAACACTCATGAGAACATCTACAAACAAAGAGCGATTGCAAAACGAGCTCGGCTCAACTTGGTCCAACAAGATATACGGGCGCGTGAAACTCCTGGACCGCGTCGCTCAGAGAAACAGGCTCCTCCAACTACGGCCCTCGGAAGACCAGGCCGCGTCTAAGGCGCTCGATCTGGTTATCATGGCGTTTGCGAGCCAGTGGGCTCAGGGCAGCTACCGACAATCGGAGAAATACAAAGATAGTCAAGGAGAAAGCCCAAACCAACTGGGATCGGATTGTACGCCGCCGCCTGAGGAGTTCGATCGCCATATTCAGAGGACGCTATGGGCTCAAGCGAAAGCAGCGCTGGAGAATGTATCGAGCCTCGAATGTTTCAGAGTAGTGTGTGCCGAGTTGATATTCGGTCTATGTCAGAGACCTATGGATGGTGATGAAACGAGTAGCTGGGATAGTGGTGGCTATGAAGCCTATAACTCTTCTAACAGCGTCATGGAAACACTAATGGGTAGGCTGCGAGAAGCAATCGAGAACGAAGAACCACCTATTTTTATGGAGAGGGGAGCTCGGAAAATCCACGCCCTCAAGTGCAAGTTCGATTTATGGGAGGCCGGCTGGTTGGACAAGAACAGAGGCCGGACAGGGGGGGATGCGGTTGCAGAGATCAAAGAGGCAAAGCGAACAGTACAGTTGCTCTACTGGCTATCCGTCATGTTCGACACGATATCCTCCTCGATGAACGAACGACCAGTCGTGGTAGCCGACGAGGAATGCCAGCACGACGCTGCCTGGGACATGTCAAAACTCGGAGATGCGATCGATTCATACGGCCAGACGACCGAAACACTGCCGCAAAGATGGCAGGTTAACCTCTTCATCCAAGACGACCTCGCAAAACCAAGCAAGATCCCATCCTGGCCCTGCTCATACGATGATGCCGCCGCGACAGTCACGAAATCAGCCCCAGTCAAGGTCCTCCTCTTCAGACATGTCTCCTATCTACAGAGTGCTATCAGACGAGGTCGACGTGGGAAGGCCGTCGAAGACATTATCAATGCGAGTATGCTGATCTACAAGTATTGGAACGTCACGTACGGCCCCTTCCATCGCAGCCTAATCCGAGACTACGACGCGGTCCCACCCCGTGTGCAGAGCTGGTTCGTGTGCATATTTTCGCACTGGCACCTGGCCGTGCTCTTACTTGCCGAGGCGATCAGTTTTATCGACAAGAAACAACTTGGGATCGAAGATGTACGGCGTAAGCGACTCAACGCCAACTTCTGCAGGCAAATGGCCAAATCCAGCGCTATAGAAATTTCAGATATTGCCGCGGTATCTGCGCCAAAGCATGGAAGCAACAATGCCAGCCAGTGGACGTTGCCTCCTGGCGCGCAGGAAACCCCATTCCACTCTGTAACTCACGAGGGAGCTATCCTGACGGAGCCCTGGACTATACTCATCATCAGGGCATTCACAAAAGCGGCAGCAATCCATCTCGAGCGAGCCGAGGAACTGTGGCACTCGAGGTCCTCGGATCCATCTGGAGGGCGGGGCGAGATGCAAGGGTCGCTGGATCGTTGCGAGTACTGCACGAGGGCGTTGTGGTTACTGGGGAAGAAGTCCGACATGGCGAGAAAGGCTGCTGAAATATTATCTCGCGCTCACTCAGAGATGACGGGTCAAATCGCCATGGGGTCAGTGGTGGTGCCGGTTGAATCATGGGAAGGAATATTGAATTGGATTAGCACCTGATCGTGGATGTCTGGGGAAAGATGTGCTCTATCACTCGCACTGCCTCGAGGCTGATACCTTCAGCCCTGTCAGCGCCAGGGCTACGCCTTTCTCCTTCTCACCATGATATCGTCCTCATCTCGCCAATTCCTCTTGTTATCATCGTAATAATCTAAACTGCTCCTGTCCGGCCAGTGGGAGGCGCAGCAACAACAAGAGCAGTTTAGATTATCACGACAACAACGAGAGGACCACCTATCCAATTTTGCTGTTGATCGTTCCACTGGCCTCAGGCAGGTTTGATCTGTGTCTGGTTCTTGATCATCGCTTCCTGGATGGCCAGTGATTGTGATCGCAGTTGTCTAACGTTCACCTGGAGGGTGAGCTGAGGGCCTCGAGGTGCCGCGCTGGGTTGATCTCTTGTGTACGAAAAGAACTGTTCCTTGGAAAGTCATTCGAAATACTAATGTTTTTATCTGTTTGAAGCAACTATGTAGCTTTAGACTGCCCTGAAATAAAAAGAAATAAAAAGGTCCTTCCAGGTTGGCTGTTATGTCTGGCTCACTATACCAAACTGGCTCTACAGAAGATGTGAGAGAACCAAAGGACGGTCGATGATTGGATTTCATATAATTATTTTTGCATATAATACGAGGAAATGGATCTTTCAAATTTGGGAATTTCAAAAAAGGACATGATAGTAGGGAAAGGCGTGTTGATTTTCTAAATACCAAATCTAACGACATTATGCGGAGCTTTTCTTGGTGCATCTCAAACTGAGCATCTTCTTATGACATAGTCCACATCTCTGATACCGATTCCGAACGTCAATTTCAAAACGTAAAAACGACTGTTAATCTTTTGACTGAACTTCCTGAGAGAAAACACATAGTGATGCAATTGAACAAAGGAATAAAGTACTGCCGGGACAAGGCTCGTCGCTAGGAGTAGGCTGTGGATAGAATGGTCGAGGGGGGGGGGGAGTGGGTGTGATTGTCTTCGGCTGGTGGAATGAGCGGGGACCCATGAGCATCTACTTCGGCAGTTCAGGCCTTGCTCCCAGCTGTCTGGTTCTTTGTGCGCCCAAGTCAACAGGCTCTGCGTTGTGTTGAGAGACTGGGTCGGAGAGAGAAGCTGGAGGAGGACATTAGTAAGAAAAACCGAACATCTCGGGATAGCAAACTTACACGTCTGGAAACTGATAGGGCTCTGTTCCACATCCCGGAGTTGAGCCTCAATAAACTTCTGGATCATTTCGTGAAACCTTGAAGCCACCAACTTCAAGTCGAAGGGTTTGAGGTCAGTTGCTGATACCCAGCCGTAGGTGCATGAGTTGATATCGTCTTCATCGTCAAGGTAGAACACCGGAAATGTTCGTTGGGAAACCATGGGGCCGCCGTCTTCGTACCCCTCTGCCCATCCAAGGAATTTCTTGTTCTCCCCGTCATATCAGAAACACGCGGGTCGTGTCTCCAGAAGACCTGCCATCTCAAAGTCGACGTGTAGGCCAAAGCGAGACAAATTCTCAAATGGGAGAACCAGTCCGGCATACCACTTTGCACCAGGCCAGGAGACCAAGTAGAGTTCACCGACGAATGGATCTGCAACTGCCTGCTTTTTGGCCGTCACGACAGGGAGAGTAGGTGTACGTTTCCTTGAAGCGGGCTGACGTCTGCTCCTCCTTAGCCGCTTTGCGGAGCGCTCGCTGTCTTGCGAATCCGCAAGACGCGTCTTGGAGTTACCGGCCCGGGCATTTTGCACCGATAGGTCGTTCTCCTCAGCTCGCTCTTGGGCTTCGGCTTCTGTCGAGATCTCGACTCGGGTTTCGGGTTGGTTTGAGAACTGACTTGAGAAGCTTCCCTATAGATTCTCTGCGTCTGTTATCAAACCCTCGTTGAACAAATAATCCTGACTCTCGTCATAGTACTCTTCGCGGATAGTCTTGGTCCATTGTTCGAACCGTCCCATCAAAGATGCAGCTCGATCAGCTTCGTTTACGTCAGCTGATCCCTTGATCTCTGCGATCTCCTTCTTCAGGTCATCTAGCATTTCCTGCCTCTTTTCTTGTAGAATATCACGTCGAGACTTTCTCTGGAGAAGTTGGGTGATGCCATCTCGGAGGGTTTGCAGCCCTGCCTTGATCTGATCCTCCTGGCTTTGAGTTTGTGGTTCCATGGTTGAATCCGAGAATGTGATGAGTTTTGATTAGGAAGATAATATTTTGACGTTAAGCACCGATGAAGGAGGGGGAGGGAAGAGGGAGAAGTGCACAGAGGAGAAGTGGGAGAGAGGGAAATGCACCGATGAAGGGAGGGGAAAAGAGGAGAAGGTTAACAGTGTAAGGTTACGGGGGGGTTCACAAATTTACTGATGCCAGAATTACGAGGCAGAATACCTAGGTACCTTGTCTGACAAGTGGCAGAAGCAGAACATGGCACATCAAACCTCCATCCAACGTTGTATTTTGACACATATTAAGACAATAATCTAAGGAATAAACATAATATCGAGTTGAATATTGTAGAATACTTTTATATTGTACTGTTACTGTCTCCAGGAATACTAGTATGAAAAAGAGGTCTCTAGCTTGCACGAAAAGAGCTCTGGTGTGCCACGATTTATCTCAGTGGCTTGCTACCTACATGTCAAATTTCTGTCTCGTTTCATATACGACGAATGTGACGGAGGACGTGAGAGCAAAATTCGTCGAAGGATACAAATCAGACGAGAGAATGCCACGCGTATGACTATACTGAAGGAGAAGGAGATCGGAGAATACACAACTGACCTGAGAGTGAAATCCAATCGCATCAAATTCCCGCTCTACTTGGAAAACGACCTTCTCTACCGTCGAGAATACAACGGTATAATCAAACTTTGCGTACCGGACGCGTGTGTTCAGACAATCCTGAAAATGGCGCACGGCAAATACTTCCACGCGGGACACGGTAAGGTAGTTACTTGTTGGCCCGCACCTCGGCGCGTCTCACACTTACGCGGGGAGTTACATGCATGCCTTGAGCAGCGTGACGTCTACAGTTCCCATGCCGTTTGTTGACACGGCGGGATATACATGTTTCCTTCACTCAAGTTGAAAGGGTTAACCTACAGTCCACGAAGCGAACAGAAATTTTGAGAGGGCAGTTGTTAACCGCTTTCGCCGAGCAACTCGACTCGAGGAACTCGCCAAGAGTGAGAGGGCCCAGGAGGAAGAGGGTACTAAGCCACAGTCTCCCAAGCAACTCGAGTTTCAAGAGGTAAGAGAAGCGTATGCCAGACAGTCTATGTGATATCATAGTAAAGCAACTCTGGACCAGTAACCGTCAAGGGGGCCAGACCCAGGAGGGCCTCGATCAGATTGAGCAGGGCCTAGAGATCATCCGCGCGTTCTTTAACCCTGAGGACTCGACACCCCACTGAGTGCTGTCCATAGATGATACATGGGGCCGCAACGTGATTCATATTACCTACCCGCCAAAACCATCACATATGAAGTGTTTGGATTGCTCAAAGTCGACAAGTAGGACAACCTTCCGGCCTGGAATGCACTGGTCAGCAATACCAAGGGCCCTTACTCTGCCACGCGACGAATGGCAAATTTCGGGCCACAAGGGACATACTTGAAAGGGTGGAAAGACATGAGGGTCGCAACCAGAGACGTTATGGTTTCCTATTCCAATCGCTTATCTGTCCAAGCCATGATGTAGAGAGTGTCCTAAGTACTTAATGAAACCTGGTCTCAGCACACTAGGTCCTACTCCAACCGTCCGATGAAGGATATCGTAGCAATGATGGGTGAATACTCACGCATCTACCCGAAGAACAAGTTGTGTGTTCGACTGGGCGCACTCTCCCACATAGTGCTTTCATGGGTTACGGAATGGGACACGATGGTGGAACGATCAAAGGAAGGGCACAATCCCCCCAAGAACGCGATTCATGGGCTTATACGAACTCGAGACGTTCTAAAGGACTTTGCGGCGGATGCGATCGATCCGTTCGACAGTGCACTCCTTCCTATGGGCCATCCGAAACTCTTTGACTTCTTTCCTCTTACAAGAACCAAGTCACCACGCAGTCTTGATGAAAGCACGAAAGATCGTACGCGATGGTGCACCCGACCTCATTGAGAGGTTCGACATGAAAATCATGGAATGCCGGGACAGCACGATCATCGGGGAACTTGGAAACCATCGTGCAATTGAAGGTCGGCCAGTACTGTCAATACCTCAACGTCGCCCACGCGACGATTCGGAAGCCTTTTCATCATACTTTGCACGCACCAATTGGTAGCAATTACATAGCTTAACCCACAACCGGCAAACCAATATCCATATCACACATCACTGCAAGCTATACACACTAATAACACCCAGCCGAGGTCTCGGGCATCCAATCTTCATCATGGTGATGGGAGGTGATGGGGTTGAGTACCCGGATTTTCCAAACACGCCCGGCCGTATCAACATCCTAATAAGCGCCAACGAGAAACGCGATGCATCATTCTGGGATAAGGCACGCTCTCTCTACAGGAATACCATTTTTTTTCCCAGACAATCGGGTGACCATAGGCCAGGCCAGGGACTTCTGTGGAGTTATCAAAAAGGCAAATAATTTCTAGGTAGCTATCTTAACGATACGGCAATGGTTGCTTTTGTCTATCACTATATCTTCTGGGACTTCACAAAAGATGGTGGATGCGAAGATACTTTAAACTCTGGATGCATTAAAATGGAAATTTTCTTTTCGTATTTTCATATCTGAAGCCAGAATCCCGAGATCGCTGGTGGGTGTACTGGGGAAGAAGATGCCATTTCACGAATGGTAAATTTGGAGTGAAGAAAGATGTCCTCGAGGGGTTGAAGGACATGAAAGGCAACAACTAAAAACAAGAGATGTGATGACCACCTTCCCGCTCATCGCAATTCTCGCTGGAGCAAGGTACATCCAAAAGATACGAGGAGGGACTCATGATACACTGAGCATTCTTTGAAAAGTCTTACCATCTCATGAAGAAGGTATCAACCGCGGCGATCGCTTACAATATGCAACGGTCTATTCTTCATCAAATGACTGCCCACATCTGTTATGTGTTGGGAAGATTGTTCTTATAACGACGAAGATACAACATGAGGAAGTAACCCGGACTATCGGATCTGTTTAACAAATGAACACCCGGAAGTTGTTGTGACGGATGGGATGGGCTTTCGGAAAGAGACTCGTACAGGTTTGCCGTGTTCGCAGTAATGGGTGTATTGGACGAGGTTGGTTGCATGAACGAGGTCTGCCTATCATCCTCACAACATATAACGCATTTCCCGTGTTCCTTCTAGAACGATCAAACTCTTTGAGATACTCAGGTTTAACGTGGCCTCCGTATATTAAACCTGCAGTTATTGGAACTTTCAAGCTCACCTCATACTGTTGCTTACCTGACAACAGCCGGCAGGTGATATCTCGACATAATCTAGTAGCCGCCTGTTTGACGCGGCAGAACTAGTCTGTCGAACCCAACGTATGAGTGATTTCTGTGCTCAGGGACAAGGCCGTCTTTGGGGCCAAAACGACAGCCTAGGCGAGTGCAGCTCAGGAAACATCATACATGTGCAAACCTCGGCCGTAGGCTATACTATCCCAAACGCTGGCCCCACAGGATCAACACAAATAAGCGCGCCCTCGTAGTGACGGCGCAAGCTAGTTGCCAATAAGTTCAAACCTACTGCTAATGGCAATATGGAATATGCAGGCGAGAGTAGCCGCTGTGATCTCCTTTCTTTTGAAGAAGCTCCGGCCTAGCGCCGAGTCATTCAAAGTGCCAACCGATCCACCGTGCCACCATAATATCGTAGGAGCTTGTCAGACGGATATAGTCATCGGTTCTAGGCTTCGGGGACATCGACGGGGGGGATTATTCTGCTCGATGGAAGATCGGAAGGAGGTATTCGAGTATAGTTGACGGTTTGGTGAGGTTGTGCGTTGGCAACGAATAGGGTGGATCAGAGGCAATCGAAGGAAGTCGGCATGGTGTAGCTATATTAGAGGGAGAAAACAGCTCACTTATGACGTTTTTGGCATTCATGCAGAGGCTGGGTCCAAGCAAGCAAGCACTCTGAAAAGTTGTCTGGTTCAGGAGGAGCCCCTGTCTAACGTCAGGGGAAGGGGAACCAAAAGAGTGTGCTTACAAAGGAGCAGTGCCCCAGGACAAGGTTTATGTCGGTCTGGGGTAAATTCCGCCGAGTGGCTTCCCCGAGTCATACTGCACAGAGAAGGTCATCGGGGCTTCAGAATCGTAGGGATCAGCGAGCTGAAGAGGAGGTAGAGGCCAACATGTTCCCCGCCGACGCCTGAGCTTTTGGCAACGGAGGGAGAGCGGAGGCAGAAGTCATTCCATATTTCGTCCGCAGTCGTATGTCATGATGCCTAGAAGCGCCGGGACTTGTCATGTCTCGAGGACTCATTGTGGGGAATAAACCCATCGAGTCTGGAATGGAGGTCTGCAGAGAAACATTACGAGCGGGGATGACCTGAGGGTTGCTGACTCGATGTCTCAGAGCGACATCAGCAGTACCTCGTCAGGGAGGGGAAGTACTTGTGCGAGGGCTGTAGCACCACACCATAGGAGATGTCCACGCTTGCTGATCGATTGGTAGAAGGAGGGTAGTATGGCCATGCTGGCCCCCTTTGATTGCAATTGGTTCTCGCGCCTTGCTCTGTAGCACCGGGAGAAATCCATGCAAGAGGAAACGTTTCCCTGGCGGATGAACCGGTCAGTCGAGAAGACCCCATGGACGGTGACTTGAGCTGAACTGCGATTTACGAGAAAAGCAAGACATTTTGACGAAAGCGCGCAGCGAAGCTGAGGGCATAAAAAGCAAAACCGCAGCATGGATCAAGCGGTGAAAATAGTACGAGCAAGGTCTCAGTCTGCCACTGGAAATCAACGCGCCGCGATTGGATGGCAAATTAGAACAGAATACGTAAATGCCTGACCCGGCAGCAATCGTGTCCAATGATATCGAGCGAGGGGGAGCGAGGGGAAGGGAGGGAGAGGAGGGTGCAGGGTCGTGGCACACGTACGTCCATGCATGGAGTGCGAGCGCGCACTGTCCGTCTAATTTGCATTAGTAGCGAGGAGGAAGAGTGTCATTGCGGAAGACAACAGAGGAGATGGAGGGGGGCAACGCGGTGGTATTTGCCAGGCCCGGTTGGGTTTCATTGCATGGAGCGAGCGTCAGGATGGCACCAAGATCAGGTGTTGACGGGTCTGCATCTCCAATCGCCGACAGCTGAGAGAACAGCTCCCAAGGATAGTTGGACGCCTTCCGGGAGCGCACAAGCGATTCGGGTTATTTCTTCGAAGGGAGGCAGGTTTGACGCCATGGCCGTCCTTCGAATTCTGGAGGCGCGAGTCCGACTCACGTGTCACGTCGCTGTTTTGGGTGCTTTCCGGGGGCAACAGGCTTCGAGGCCAGGGGCTGAGCCCAACAGAGGGAAAGGAGAGAACCCTTGCCCGCATCCATTTCATTCATCCGGCGGGGTGGGATTGATTGACTTTGCACTGTGCAGCGGTACAAGCACACTGGCGGCCACCCACGAAACACGCCACAGGTGATGAATCAACTCTCAAGCGCAGCGCAGTGCATCCATCCCCCATTTGGCCCCCTCCTCCAGCGCTGGCACATACCTATGCGCCGCTGACGGTGTAGTGTTCCCCCCCTCCAAGCCACTGTACACATGCACACACCAGCGGCGCGTGGTGGCCAGGGAGACAATCGAGATTGTGCCTGAATCGAGGGTGTAAAAGACGGGCTCAATTCGAGCAGCCTCGCCGCACTAGATCCCCATGACGAGATCGCCCTGGGCCACATCTCTCGACGTCGTTCGTCTTCGTTGGAGGCAGGCCAATTCTCCGGCAACGGGGGTTCTGAGTGGGCTCTGGGCGGTGGATCTGCTGCGAAATGGAAGATGGGGCCGTCACTTAGCTTCGTCTGGGGAAGTGGGCCGCCTGTAGTGGAGAGCTCTAGGCCTGTCGCCCGCTAACTGCCAGCATCTCATGGCAGACAGAGAAGACAGAGAGACTGACAGGCTGAAGAAAAAAATCATTTCGTAGAATCAAAAGGAAGATGGCCAGAGCAGATATAGCATCGTGTGCCTCGCGTTGATCAACTCTACCCCAGGTCCCAGCGATTGACACAGATGCGTTGCCGCTTGTGGTGTGAGACAGGGGCGGCGTCATCCTCCGCATGTCCTTGTACACATCATGTATGTAGGAATGGCCATCCATCGCTATGACCAGTCCATGTACCAATCATCTGCGCTGCATCCCAGCCGTCTCACTGAAAACCGGAGGCCGCCGTCGCTCTTTGATTCGCCGAAGCCTTTCAATAGTAGCACAGTGACCCTCCAGGTACAACCAAGCGCTGAACTCCTTCACACACCCATTCACTGCCGCTCATTTTGGAATGTAACTGTCTGCGAAGATGAATTGACACATCACTGTCGGCTGCCACCAGGCAACCTCTCGCGTCTAAATGGCATTTTCGCCGTCATTCGACGGAGTGTCTCCTCGCTGGCAGGTCGGGCTGGCGTAGAAAGCTAGCAAAGCTACCTCTCCGGATCGTCCAGAATACAGTTTCATAGCGCAAATGTAATTGACACAAGCAAGGTACCTACTATTCACTTCATCAGTCTAGTCCTACCCCGCTCTCTGCTGGCCAATCCTGTGGCAAGGAACGTCAGACATCAGGTCACGGGGAAACCGTTAGGTACCAGCGATTTGCCTTCACGCAGCAGCACAGGTCATAGTCTGCTTCTGGGCGTAACTGACTGCTGCTAGGTGCTGCTCCTCATATAAGGACGCGTGACCCCTCTTTCAGGCTTAATCCTTTTCTATCATCATCTACCTCTACCTATCCTACCTTCATCTTTCAATCCTGACAAACGTTCTTCATCCTCACTCTGTCCATCGAGACTTTCTCCAGAACAATCTATCCTTCACGCGACCCTTGAGTCGTTCTCTGTATGCTTTTTCACCGTCACCCTCATCATCACCGTCATCAAAACTTGAGCTAACCTGCCCATGTCGTCTAGGCACTCTTCCGTCTCTACATTACATTCCCACCCATACTACAAACACAAGATGTCTCCCCGCGTTCCTCGCCTTCCCGCAGCCAAGACCTCAGAGGTCCTCTGCATGGGCGCCGCAGGCGTCGGCGTCCTCGCCCCCTTCTGGTTCCTCATGCCCGGCACCGAGGACCGCCTCTCCAAGCAGACCAACAAGTGGGCTCCTCGCTGGGAGCGCAACGTCAGCTACCTCGCCCCTCCCATGGAGAGAGGCGTCCAGCGCATCGAGCCCCCCATCGCCCGCGCCGCCCAGCGCATCCCCGAGCGCCTCCATCTCGAGCAGATGGCCAAGAGCGTCGACAGGGGCATCCGCAAGAGCATCGACCGCTTCAACGGCGGACCGTCCGCGTCGTCTTAAACTGGCCGCTCGAACGGTACTTTATTTCACGACTTATGGGCTCGGTGTTTTTCATTTGCATTTTCCTGAATTGAGATCATCTTTGTAAATAAGACGGGTATATACAATACTAGATTGGGGCCTAGACGGCTTTCCTTTTTCCGTCATACGGTTGTTCCATGGCTATCGTGATAATCCCTCCGTGCTGCATGGCTGTTATTTTGCCGTATCGCTTACACTACCTACCTCGTATTGTGTTTACGCGTGCCGAACCTCCACCGTAGCATTGGAACATTGCAATGCTAGGCTGTACTGTATCATTCTCGCGACGTCGCATTGATTTCGGATCGCCATCGTTTCAATCGAAGCATAAAACAGGCCATTCCGGGCCGGCGACTCCCGACTCTCAAGCCTACCCCTTCCCGGGAGTGCTCCCAGATGCGAAAATAGCCATTTTGCTGGAAGAAGAAGGAATTCTCATTCTAGATTTTTTTCTTTCTTTAATCGCTCGACATGTATGTTTGTGCATTTGGCGGATCGATGGTCCCACTCTTTGACCATCCTCCTCCACTGAAGCTGTTCAAACGGGTTAACCTTGCGCAGTATCTGTAAAGGTCCGACTCGATGTTGCCCAAATTTACGTCAACTGTTTTGCATGGCACCACGCAACCCCGATGTAGCCGAAGCAAGTGGCTATCAGGAAAACACAGACTGCAAACATAAGTCACCTCGACAGAATTATTGTGGCAACCAGTTATATGATAATTCTTCCTGTTGTGGAATAATTATGATCCTGCCTAAGAGTTTCTCGATAAATTGGTATCCTCATTGGCTATTCAAAAACTCAACTACCTAACAGGCCATGATATTAATAGAGAAGCTACATGCAGGCTGTAAAGGTATAATAACTGGGCTTCGATACTTGTGGCATACAGAATCTTGGCATACCGAATCACGACCATAGCGAAGCTTCGAGCTGATTCGTCTCTCTAACAGGCCGCCCTGTCAAATCTTAGGGGGATCTAGCAGTTGTGCTTTGCTCATTTCCATACGGAACCGTGACGAGTGCCTTCTTCCAGTCCAGGGCACCACCGCGCAACAGCAGACGCGTTCCCTTGCGTATCTCGCGCGCGAATCTCACATAAACCCCGCCATCGGGGGCTTCAACAAAGTCTTGGCAAATTCGTAGTTTAAAGTTGCCCATTGTTGCTATAGGAAACATTGGGCCTGTGCCCCAGCCTGGGGAACCTTTACTCTCGCCAATAGTAATAGGTAGACCCGCAATGGTAAGCGGCAGTTGTACTAATGGGTGTAGCTCGACTGTAATCTTAATACATGCCCGGCAGGGGCTTATAGAGATATTTGCAGTACTAGGGGAAATAGCGAGTAGAGCTTAGAGTATGCGGCCCTCGGATTTGATACCGGGATCTCGTACGTCAAAGGGGAATTCTATATGGCACGGGGAGGTGCCAGCGCTGGCTGGAGATGTCCCTTCTTTTGGAGTTAATCGACGGGTATTGTCGGGAACAGGGTGGCCAATCGACTCTGATATTCTGTTACAATAAACACTAAAGAAGTATTTATTTTCTAAACTAGTTCCCTTCACGTATAGGTATGTAAGTATTCTTCGGGCTACAAGTATAGCTCTATTATCGAAGCCAGCTTCTACGACCTCTCCCATAGGACTTCTGACTGCGTATCCATCCCGCACAAGTGTTGCATATTAACCCTGTATAAGTAAGTACTGGGCATTCTTTCTTGAACCCTATGAAGGTGACGCCAGCTACGAAGGAAGAAATCGGGGAGGAAAACGCCTGTTGGCTGGACCCTAAGTTTGTTGCGGACTGGCGGGCGTCAAACCAGGCCAGTGCCAGCAAGGCTGAAGGTGAATCTTCTAAAAACTCCTCCTCGAACCAACAACAACAGTCCTCTGGAGAACACGGTGCCTCGAGCATCGGCAAAGGCAAGTGGAAAGCTGCGGGTGGCTTTTGCTGCATCTGGACATCTACAATGCAGTATCTATATCCACTTTTGGGCTTCTTGCATGGCGTATACAAAGAAGTTGTTTTCAAAGTCCTCCCTCTACCCGTTTACTATACCATTTGCAAACTGCGAATCAGGAGAAAAGCCGAGCCGCTTTGTCAAAACGCGAGCAGAAGTGGCAGGGAATCTTACCCTCTGAGCGCTACGGCGGTATTCTAACATATGGTGATGGAATCACCAAGTGTGCAACAGATCGGCGCGACGGATGCGCAGGTAGGTAAAAAGTGGTTTTGATGCGCAAAAACCCGTCAGAAAGAGGAGGGATCCGTTAAACGAGAGGACGAGAAAGGACGGATAGACAAAATGAAGAATTTGGTGATGTGGTGTTCGAATCTCCTTGGAGGCAAGCTGACAATCTTCCAGCTGGACGAAGATTGGTTGCGTTGCAGAAAAATGAATGTGCCGATCTGATCTGTCGGTCTTTTCAGTCTTCCAGACTGATCAGTGTGGTTTGACAAGAACACAGCTGTGTGAAGCAAAGCAGACAGCAGCAATTGAACGAATGCGATGATGATTAGGATAGAAGAGCTAGCTGTTGGAAGGTTTCAACGGAAGGTTGGTTAAGCATGCGATGGATCTAGTCGTTACGCGTACAAAGACGATTTTGGGATGGAGCAGCTGTCTCTTCGAGACAACCGTCATCGTGATAGGCAGCGGGAGTACTTGCATAGAGGGGAGTATTATTCGGAAGAGAAAGAGAATAGAGTTTAACAACAATGAAGCTGCCAGGGCCCGACAACTCAACACAATGAATGGGGAGTATTATTCAACTGGTGCCAACGTGAACGAATTGAATTGTTCGATTTCCCCCACCCTCTGCATAAAGTCCCTCATGAACCCAAGTCTATTCTCGTAGAAAACCAACCGCACCTTTCGTGAATTGGCCCAGCAGCGTCACCTCCGCACCATACGTACCTGTAACTAGCTAGGCCCCTGTAGATGGACTTGCGTGCGAGAGGTTTGGCGTGGAGAATCTTCGCGACCTGACGATCGAACAGGTCACCGCATGCCATGACAATATCCTCGAGGTCAAGGGCAAGTCGACTAGAAGGTTTGGTTCGGTTCGGGCCCGCTATTGAATGGGGGGCGTTTCGCTACTCTCTAGTGAGCAATCCATGGATCTGCCAGTTCACATCTGTCCACAAATACAAAGGTGTCCCATCATCACTACAGTGAAAGATATGCCGCATGGATATCTTAACTATCCCAATAAAAAGTTACTAATCCATATCCTGGCTATTCTAGTCCCGCTGGGATCCAGATA
The DNA here is from genome assembly GCA_026958235.1 of Clonostachys rosea. NCBI lineage: Eukaryota > Fungi > Ascomycota > Sordariomycetes > Hypocreales > Bionectriaceae > Clonostachys > Clonostachys rosea. The sequence continues at coordinate 3,682,569 of CP110205.1, forward strand.
ACAAAGCTATATTAATGACCTTCAAAGTAGCAAAATTTTATATTAAATACTCAACCTAAGATCCGACCTAAGTATTCGAGTGGCAGACCCAATCATTTCGGACAGTTTCAAGTTCAAGGGTGACATTTTCACCTCTCAGCTTTTCAAAAGTTTTGTTTTCTTTCTCCTATATCCGTCTCAAATACAAGTGAAGGCACTCTTTCCACCGGTTTTCATCACTCCGCTCTACTTTTCAACAGCACAGAAATACAATCATCATTGTCAGTTCAAATTCTTCACTCAGCACATTCTCTCTTTCCTTAATCTTTTGATCTCGTTCCAAGCATGGACATAGGAATAAGCGGTAGAAAGACGGGTAAGTCAGTCGAATGGACTATATATATCTAGCTCCCAGCCACCGTCAAATACCGTTCCCAAATCTCAATAACGGATAATTGACGCCTGGCTGTTTGGGCTATTGGAATTCCACCTCTTACGGCCCAGCACCTGGCCACTGGCTGGCATCTTTTGATCACACCCTAGGTCGTTGGGAAATCCGTCGAGTGTGGTACACCAGCAACCCCAGTCCATTAAGGCCCACCCGTCATAATTTCTGAACCACCCCTTGTTGTCAGTTTCTCTATATCTTTAGAGTTGAAGTACACGTACTCGGAATGAGCCTAGGGAAATCTCTACGACGCCTCAACGACTGTCTCTGTAGTTGTTGCTACAAAGTCGCCCACCAAGACATCGCTCTACTCATTTAGATAACTTAATTCTGGGATGTTTAAATATCTCGGGTATTTCGCACGCGTTTTGCCCTGTGGTGAGCGAAAACGCTGGGGAATTGGATTAAATTTCCTGAGCTTGGAGTCTTTTCTAACTCCACGAGCCAGTTGTGTGATCCCAAATTGAACCATGAGAGTAACCTTCTAGTTATGTTTCAATGTGCTTCATTCAAGTCCAGCAACCCATATAACAAGCTTACCTATGATAGCCCGTTCCCAAGTATGGCGCCGAAATAGTCTATTTATGGAGATATGAGTATCTCTCTAGCTGCTGTTAAGAAGCCTTTGTCAATTGCCCACACTATCAGACCTTTTCTATGTAGCTCTACTATCCGGTACCTTATTCGCGGCGGTTTCTTGTCGACCTGTTAGCTGAACGCCAACTTACAATCATACAACTTGTTTGTTACTCGGGAAGCTGCAGTAGTTGAGGAGAATTGACGGCGGAGGAACTTGCTCACTTGTAATGGCCAATTTCCTGGTAGGTTTAGCACTTTGGGGGGATTTAGTCTCTATATCATATGAGATTCAACGAAAGGTTGGCAGCAGAACGACACACATAGCCCGACCCCCAGATAAAGATGCCGATTGAAAATCATGCATCATAGCCGGCTCGCTGTTGGCCTTGAACAGGGGCGCTACGGGTATTGCCACGCGCATGAGTTACCTGAACGTTGATGGTTTGTTAGAGGCGGGGGATGGGGGACGGTAAAGCTTTGGGATATTCATCGTAAGTAACGGCGAAGTCTTCAAGAGGGCCATAATAGCAGCCGAGGGGCAGGTCCTCAAGGGCCAGGCAAGTTCTGTTAAATGTGATACTGGGAGGTACCTAGCTTATGATTCAGGAGTTATTCCGTCGCTAGGCCAGGTGACAGGTTCGCTGATTGTTGGAGAAATTAATTATCGAGGGTCTATAATGTGATAAATATTTGACGGTAATTTTTCCAAATACTATAAGCCGTAGCTTATTAACTTCAATATTCTCTATACAGAAGGAAAAACTCCGTATAATGCTCCTTACTCCTACACCTGCTATATCACCCCGGCGTATGTGTTTGGCATCAATAATACTTCAACCATTACTCCCAGCTCACCGAGATGGGGTCGTGGTTCCCCGAGAACTTAGTGCCGCCAAACCAGAGCTCAAACCGCAAGTCGGCGGGGGCTACGATGACCTTGACGTCGAATTGACAAATGTAATACTTGTACCCCTTCTTGAAGCATGTCCCCCCTCTTCTGCTTGAGCACTAGCTCATGCTGCTGGACTCCTGTCAGATCGCTCTTGACGGCACAAAGCTTCTCCGCGCCAGGTTGTCTCAGTGCAGTGGGGAGCTTGTCTACTGGGAGGTTGGAGGTGATGAATGAAGAGTCCCAAGATCTCGTCGTCTCGTCGCTACCTAACCGGATCTCAAATGTCTTTGTGAACGCTGAGTTTGGCTGAACGGTGTCACCCTGTAGGATGAAAGCAAAGATTAGCTGATGGGGAATCACTATCCTTGGAATCGGTAGGTAATTACCTTGCGAATGAGCCACTGGATCTGTCGAAGTGCCCAAATCTGCCTGGGGTCATATGGATCTGGCGAGGCATCCTCCTCATCGTGGTATGTTGCCGAGAAGGGGACTTTGATGACGACGCCATAGCTCGCGCGAGCTATCCGACTCGTCAGTACTCCCGCTGGAGCGCCAGTGGCGATCTTTTGCTGCTGCTCCAGCAGGAGACCACGCACGACGACGAGCTGTGGCTCTTGGCATGGGACGATGACTACGGCTCCCGCGTTGGGGTGTTGCTGCAAGGCTAATTGGCGCTGGATTTCTTCCCGAATATACGCAGAGCTCCCCAGGCCGCCTGCGAGAATCAGGTATTCCTGTAGTTGAGTTAGAATATCTAGGGGCCCAGCAAAGTCGTTCAGCACGTTGACTTACCACTTGCTCTTGCAATCCGGCCTCGCTTATCCAGTCGAGCTGCTCCCTGATTCTCCGCATCATCCCATCTATCTGAGCATCAAATAATGATTGGATCTCCTCTCTGGTTACCATTAGTCTTATGATCCGTCTCATGCATACCGAGTGGCAAGATCGGAAGCCCTGGGCTACTCACTTTGTAAACAGCATCCGGCCCGCCTCAATCCCAGCCCCAGGATGGCTGAAATCGAAAGAGACGCCTTCCATCTGTATCTTGAACACCTGCTGCATGTAGACCTTCTCACCAAACTTGTGCTTGACGGTCTTGAAATGGTGGCTCCTCGCCATCCTCGACGGGCAATCACCCGGTAGCGAGCTCTGGACCTCAGGATACGCCGCAAGTCGCTGGCTCACCAGCCTCACAAACGCCCTATCGATGAGAGAAGATCCAATACCAATGCCCTGGACGGCGGCTACCTGCGACATTTGCGGGAACACGCTGTCCCCCGACGTCACACGCATCAGCGCAAGATCCGTGGTGCCGCCTCCAGCGTCAACCGTGAGGAAGAGATTCCCCGGCTGGAACTCGATGGCGCTTGTCTTCAACGTGGCGATGGACGCGGCCTCGGCCTCGGTCAGATCGACCTGCGCGACGTGCCGGGGCCCTTCAGTCCCGTAGCCCGCATCCCGGACGATGCTCTTGAAGGTGTTGATGACGCCCATCTTGGTCCACGTCGTGGGCACGCTGAACAGGAACGAGACGGACATTGGCTCCCACCCCCCGGGCTGCTGCCGCCTGCCCAGCTGCGTCTCGATGCTCTCCTTGATGTGGCTGTAGACCTGCTTCAGGTAGTCCGTCAGGAACCCGCGTGCCTCGGCCGTGCTCCGCGGCACGCTCGAGAGGCCCTGCTGCTGCGCGGCCTCGAGCGTGTCCTCGTCCAGGAAGATCTTGAAGAACTCCCGGCGGGTCTTGCCGTGCGTTGGATCATCGTCGTCCGCGCAGGCGAACCCCCACGTCGAGAGCGTGCCGTCGGCGTTGTACACCAGCGTCGTGGGCACCTTGCGCTCTCCTCGGTCACCACTGCCCGGCCAGTCGTTGATGACCTGGATTGGCCTCTGTGGGGTCATCCATGCCACGCCTGGGAGAAAAATTGTTGGTTGGATTGGGCTTTATTTTACGGCAATGGGGCAGGCAAACCTACCGGTGAATGTCGTGCCCAAATCGATGGACACGATTACGTCTGGTGTTTCCGCAGCCATGTTTACCCTTGCTGCTCAGTCGTAGATCCGTATTAGTATTCTATGAGTGATCCAACATGAGAGGTAAGGAGCATCAGAAGGTCAGGCGAGACACCTCGTCCGTGGCTTGGGTAAGTGGACAACACCTCCAGACGTCAAATAAATATCGAAAGCTCACAGGGATGAGGATTACGGCCCAGGGGCTCGATCATCGTCCAGCTGCGCCAGAAGGCAGCCTTCCTGCAGGCCAAATCGTCGCTTCAGGGTTCGGTAATGAACAGAGATCCACGCTTATGCACCGCCACCATGTTCTCATTTCTATTAAAAGTACACATTTGACCGGCGCTGTCTAGCTCATAATAGTCTCTAGGCCAGTGTCTGATCGCCGGGTGGCGTCAAACTCTTCGTATGCTCCTTTGGCCAGCAGCATTTTCTTCTCCTATAAGCTGAGATAGTTTGCTGAAGCTTCCCTCGCAGCCGATCTCATAGCATCGGCTGATTCTTTTACAATGTCTCAGGACGTAGCGAGCAGTGTAAGTTGGTTGTGGCCTCTACATTTGCATTGATGGATGAGCATCCTGACAGATTTCACAGAGCGTCTCCCAGGCCGTTGCGACTGGAGATCAATCAAACCCAACGACGAGCCCTACAACGACCGCAGAGTCAGCCTCGGCGTCAAGTCCGTCTGGGACCAACATTTCTGTAGGCGCGATAGCCGGAGCATCAGTGGGAGCCTTGATCGCGGGTCTCATAGTCGGGTTCCTCGTCGCCTTCGTCTTCCTCAAGCGTCGCAACAAGCAGTCTGCCCCAGCGCCACAAGCCCGAAGCATCTCGGCAGCTCGTGCATCAGATCGCAAGTCATACTCTCCCGTGCCCGAGACGAACGGGGCCGCCGCCAGTACCGATGTTCAGCTCGATCAATTCCTCCTTGACGGCGCACCAGACGATGAGATCGTGAACGAGCTCCAGGCCTTGTCTGACCTCATTCACCAGCACGTGGAAAACAACTACGACCCCCGACCGATCCAGGCCAATGTGAACGACCTATCACGGCAGCTCCAGGCCCTAGGGTTTGTGAAGAGTGCGCACCACGATCCTGATGCCATCGCCGCGCTCGCTCTCGACCCCAAAACCCGCCAGACTGCTCTACGACATGTCATCTCAACTGTGGTGTTCAAGAGCATCGACGTCCACTCCCGGAGCCCCCTTTCCATGCTGCCCGTTCCCGTCGCAGCTCTCCTCCAGACCATGCCTGCCCCAGACCGCCAGAGCGAGAACACAAAGCGAGGTAAGCGAGCGTCCAGCCGCACAACTCATATGTCAACTTTTGTGCTGACCACCGAAATAGCCACCACACATGCACTCTCAAATTGGCGCAGGCTCTCCGCATTCCTCCTGCACCCGGACCCCAGCCGGCGGACCTCTCTGCCCGTGTCTGAGACAGTCGTGTCCAGCCAGGCCCAGGCCCTGACCAGCGCCCTCAACACCTTCCTAGACAGCTTCGTCTCGTCCTCGGACGCCAGCGGACAGCGGGAGCACCTACAGCTCGTCATCATCGAGTGCACCAAGCTGGGCTACGTGCTCTTCTCGCACCCCAGCGACTGGCGGTTCGTGCACGAGGCCGGCAGGGGCAGCGTGGTTGTCTGCGCCGGGCTGGAGAAGCTGGGCCAGCGCAGCGGCGTGCCCTACAAGACGCCCAAGGTTGTTGTGCCACCGACTGCAGTCCAGCTGTGATTCAGATTGCGTGAGGAGACAAGGAGCCCGGCAGCAGGGGGATTTTTGGGACTTTGGGGAGCTGTGCCGCTAATCTTGCTGCATTGGAGGAGCTAAAGCAAATAATTATAACACATGAGACTTGATGTGCGGCAGTTCTTTTCCGTAAAATGACATCAACCTCCACCTCCTTTCCATGATGCTGGATCCCCCTGTTCTACTTGCCTATGTATAAGGCTGTGGGATTCTTCCGCTTATGAGCCACTAGCAAAGGCGTAAACATCTCACATCAGCTGATCGATGCGTGTGGGAGTACTATTTCAGCCGTTGACATGCTTGAAGCTGCATCCACGAACGAGATGACAAATGACAATGGCCTACCTCCCTCCCCCAACAAGAAGACCAGCCCAATTTCAGTCAAGCGGTTTACTCTAGCTGCTGACCAGGTCCAGGACTTGATCGCTGCGACCCTTTTCCCTCGCACCCATGTCGGTGGACCGAGCGGCTGTTCCATTAGAGGCTCGATAGCGCGCGCCTAGGGAGGGATCGGGGATTGTTTGACCCTCCAACTCTCCGTCCCGATCCAAGTTTAGATACAAGGGTTGCCTGAAGATGGAGAAGGTCAAGCTTGTACGTAGCCTGTGGCTGAGAGGCTGAAACCACCAGCTGTGCTCCAGTTTGCCTCTCGAGCGGCGCACATACATCCCCGCTTCGATAATGATCGCCCACGTTTGCCTTCTCCAGCCTCCTCAAGCTCGTTTCTCCATCTCCGTATTGTATTGAGCCAGGCTATGAACTGGGTGTTCAAGGCTAGCTATAGCCTGCGTCCTGCGCATTCACGTCGTGTTCAAGCCTCAGCCAGATAGCTACCTCTTCCAAACACTATTGACCTGATTCTTCGACCTAGCTAGGCCATGTGCTATCCCACATCCAAAATCCCGTGATGCCATCTCAAGTAGATGATTCCCCTCTCCCCGCCCCGGGCCAATTGACGGCACCGAGCCAGGAGGACCTCGCCAACGTCCCCAGCGAAGTAGCCCGACTCCTCGATTTTCTGCAAACCGGCGAGCAGGACCTGCAATTCCTGACCGATCTCCGAGACGAACACATCGCCGACCTCGAACGGCAGCCGATCGTGCTACGACGAGTGGATAGCGTGAAGGAGGGCGCGGGCAAGGCACTCGGGCAGGTCCGCCAGGTCGTCGATGGAGGCCTGGAGAAGGTCCGCAAGAGCAGGTCGGCGTTCCGCAAGAGGAGCGCCAGGAAGTTCGCCGAGTCGGCCGAGTTCCGCAGCCAGGAGGCCGTCGTCACGAGGCATCATGCGGCCATCCTCCGCGAGCTGGTGCACCTGCGCCAGCTCGCCCTGCGGAGCCCGACTCCCGGGCAGAGAGACCAGCAGCAGTCCAGTCGCGACAGTGTGGTGAGCGCGGAGTCGGACGGTCCGAGATCGGTTCACAGCTTCTCGACGACGAGCTCTAAGACGGACAAGCCCAAGTTTGATAACATTGGGCTCCTGGCGGACATCATGGGTGATTCCGGATGTAGGTGTAGTAAAGCTCCTCGTCGCTCATCGCTATTGCTGCTGACACTTTGGCCTTGCAGTGACAGATTCCAAGCCAACCTTACCACCACGGTATTCGGCCATCACAAGGTCGACATTCCCTGTGGCAGAGGTCCACGGCAATTCAGGCCACCGAACAGACAGCGTATCATCGTGTCCTCCGACCAGCTTCGCTGCCTATGGAAAAGGCTCGATCCTGGACACCGCCGAGCTGAGCGCAGAGCCAAATACAGACTCTGGCCCGGTTGAGCTGCCAGGAGACATTCCGACCAGTCCACCAGTAAGACCCGTCTCTACACCCTCGGCAACGAATGACCCTGAAAGAAAGGGCACACCTGCATCAGAGCCTCCCAGCTCGCCTCCTCCCCAATCCGAAACGCGCCCAGTCAAGCCATCCCGTTCCATTACCTTCGACCCGACAGACGATGGCGATATGCAGCCCTTCTCGCCGCTGGAGGACCTCACCCCGTTCATCCAGCCGCCCCCGGTTGTCGAGGAGAAGCAAGTCGTCGAAGACAGCAGCTTCTTCGGACCGGCGTCGATCGGCGTGTACGAGGAGAAAGAGGTCGTTGTTCGGCACAGCCAGCGGAAGAAGTCTTCGCAACGCATCTTACTCAATGAGCAAGACAGGGCTGGACTTGCTCTCCTCATGGGGGATGGCATGGGGTATTCGGGCCACTCAGTTGCCCACAAGTCATCCGCCGTGTCACTGGTATCCGTCAACTCGCAAGCAGGAGCTTCCATCACATGGCCAAGCCCTTCTATGGGCGAGCCAGCCGCGATGATCCCACCAGTCCCTACCCAGCCGCCTCCGCCTCCTCCAGCTCCGCCAGTACCGCCAAAGATTCCCCATGGAACCATCCCAAGAAAACCCACGCCCTCACAGTCCAGCTCTACGACATCGCTGCCCTCTCAAACTCGGAGCCCGGCCTCCGGTGATGGCGAGAGTATAGCGCCAGCCGTGAAGCCGCTCACGACAATCCCCCCGGAGCTCTTGCTTGGACAGCTTACCACTTCCCAGGGCCAACTGCAGACAATCCCTGCTATTGTTGTCCAGAAAGCATCTCCCTAATACTCTTGCAATTGAAGCGAAAGGTATTCTTGCAAAGTGCCATCCTTCACAGTGGATATATTGGCGTTCGATGATATTGGGTTTTCAGCATATTCATTGGGTTTGGGACGGCGTTTGGAGTATCAGAAACAGAAGGCACTTCAACAACAGACAGTTGGGATTATTTAGACAGAGTCAATGACAAGAACAGCAACGATTGTATTTTTACAAGCTACGTCAACAGACGAGAAGACCAGTGATTGTACTTTTGCGAGCTACATCAACGACGCACCATCTCGTCCAAGCGCCCACTTCACCAGCCTGTCTGGATTCCTCTCAACCTCACATTGGACCTCCCTCAGCCATTTCCATATGGCCTCTGATTCGTGATAGCAATTGAACCAAGCCATAAAACGCGCGTCCTCCAAGAAATCGTCCTCGACGAAGTCAGCATGCGTCCTCATCACCGTCCACAGGGTTTTGAATTCCTTGTGGAGCGTCGTCAAGGTCGCCACATGATAATCTGTCATACATACTATACCATCTTTCGTCTCAAAGCAGTCCCTCCCCTCAACCGCCCCATAATGAGCTTTTCTCTGCATTTCCCAAAACTCCTTCATGTACTGCTCGGGAACGTTACTGTATGTATCGGAGCTCGAGCTCCAGGGCTGGTTTAGCCGAGACTGGGTTTTGAAAAACAGCTCCTGGATCACCCTCCTAAAGAGCCTGACCAATTTCCACCTCAGGGCTTGATGGCCATGTTCTCGGACGAAGCAGCCATTGCAGCGCACCTCGTCAAGCATCACCGAGGAAGGCTCAGTCCATAGCTCGTTGTATCCCATCAGCCGTCCATCCAAACCGACCCTTAGCTTCCAATGCTTATTACAGTCCCCGATCTGGAACGCCCGCTGCTCTTGCCAGCGCTGACACCCTGGACACCGCACCATGTACATTGTCCAGGTCTCTTCGCTAACGTCTGCTCGGGATAAAGTATCCTTCCGCAGCGGAAATGGACGCGGCCCGCTCTCCAGACTGGCTTCTAGCCCTGGGAAGTAACGATCCAACACGGATCTGAATACTACGCGGCGGCTGATCTGGATGGGCACCTCTGGCGTGCCTTGCCGACGTGTATAGATAGAGGGCCTCCCAATATCCACGTGGCCGAGCTCCCCTCGCTGGAACATGCACTCGTTGCACTTTCGCCAGGTACGCGCCCACCCAAGCTGCTGAGAGTCTCTGGGGGGGTTGTTTCCTGCGCCCGCTTGGCGCTGCTGGTGCCGCCTACGGGCGTTTTGACCTGCCCCCCTCCCCGATCCAGGTTGCCATGATGTGAGCGGCGTCACTTCTGAACCCGGCTCCGGCTTTCGGTACCGCCGCCTAAGGAGCGAATGATTGTCGAAATGGGTGTGGGGGAGAAGCCGAAGGCAGAACGCGCATGCCCAGCGATGATGCTCCGGCCACGCGTCTCTGTGCCAGTCTGGGCCCGCCACAACCTCATCGCTGTCCGGGTGTAGGATGAGCCTGTCGCCGCCATACTCGGGAAGGCATTCCAGTGCCAACAGGCGCTCTACCTGCTCTTTGCGGCCGGGGTTGATGAGCTGGCGGTAAAAACGGCCAGTTTGACTTAGAGAAATGAGGCCGATGGGGTCGAGGTACTGGATTACCAAGTGCTGAAGCTCGAATGGGAGCGATTGTAGGGGTATTGGCTCTGTACTGTGTTCCATTTCATATTTATGGCCAACTGCCATTAAAGGATGTTACAGCAGGAAAAGGAACGGAGGGAAGATTGAAAGAGTATGTAGGGTAAGTTAAGGTGGAAGAACCGTGTAGTGGCCCCCTTAGGTATGCTGCAGACAATAAGATGAAGTTACTTCCATACATCTTAAATCTTGATTCTGTGCGGTTTCCCCCTTTTTATGTAGCCTAATTCCTCTGGAGCATACCGTACTTTGTTCCCGGATTCCAAATCTTCCTTACTTGATCTCGACTATATTTACGTCAAACTTAGCACTAATATTCAATCACTTTGTTTCCAAACCTTACAAGGATTGAGTATTATCCAACCTTACAAAGACTATTGTCCAACCTTGTAAGACCATTGTTCAACCTTATAAGACTATTGTCTAACCTTACAAGACTATTGTTCAACCTTACAGAGATTATTGTTCAATTTATTCTGAGTCGGGGATTCAACTACTACTTAGCCTAGGTTAGGTATTTTCAATTCCGTTTGTCACACCTGGGCACCGTCTGCTACGACCTCGATCGATTTATCGAACCCACTTCCCCATACGGTGCCAATTGCAGCCCAGACCTGCCAACCGGAAACCCGGGCCCGGACAGCTTAGAGCTCATTGCCACTGTTTATGGGATACTGTGCCTCCAGCAGGGCGCCATGTAAATCACCATATGTCGTCTTTGCGGCCACAATCTCCTTGGCCAGGCCACCCCAGAACGAGCACTTGGCCTTGGAGTTCTTCGAATCCGAGCCAAGCGTAAACGAAGAGCCCCACGCGAGGCCGACTTTCAAGACGTCTGAGAACTCATCGCCATTGTCCCCCACAGTAGGCCAATGTACCCTCGCGCCCAAGCTATTAGGGGAACCATAAAGTGCGAAAGAAGCGAAGTAATTCTGAAACGGCCCCCTGATCGAGGTATCGATCAGAGCGGCCATAATCTCAATCAGATTCTTATCAATGTCCAACGACTCCAGGAGTTTCTCCGCCTCCGTAGCATTGGTCACAAACAGGGGGATGAGATCCGAGCCATGATATGCAAGCCCCTCAGCAGGAAAGTTGTACTCCATCATGTGGGAGACGTCGGGGTAGGCTGTGGCCAGGTCTCGCGTGTTGCAGGTGAAGACGGCGTGAGCGATGATGGCGGCCACGCACAGTCGGTAGTTGCCCAGCCACGTCTTCTTGCAGTCGTACTGGTTCTTGATTGCGGCTCTCTGGGGGGCCAGGGCCGAACCAGGCAGAAACTCGCTGAGGAATGCGTCGTATTTGGTCTCACTGTCCATATCTTTGGGTGAGAACAAGTAACCCTCGTTCGCAACGTGAGAGATGATGCCTGATCGGATGTTCTTCCAATATTTGCCTAATAACTAGTGAGCTAAGGTCACATGTATGAGGGCACACTGGTTCGGGATATTACTTACCCTCGGAAAAGGAGATGGGTGAGAGGTTCTTGATCCATTTACCGTCTATGGCAGGGCCAACAGGGAAAAGGCCGGTCTGGCGAACCAAGTCGTAAAGGTTCTGGTTCGCTTCGGCTAGATCCTCAACGGGCGCCTCGCGCAAGCAGTCGATATCGTAGGCAAACTCACATCCAGCAAGCCGGGAGAAGTTCCTGAACATTGTGTCGAGTTTCCCTCCCGGGGAGTTGTCCCAGGCCCACTCGAACCCGGGGCTCTGGGCAGAGAAAGTGTGGAAGTTGGGATCGACCGTCCCGTCCTCACGGACGAGATGGTGCAGGATTGAACCTGCTCCCGCCGACTCACCCCAGGCGCTGACGAACTCTTTGTCGCCATGGGCTTGATCGATGTATTTCTGAACCCACTCGAGGAGGAGAGCCTGGTCGTAAAGGCCCGCGTTGGGCTGTCCAACTCGCTGCATGTAGTCGCCGGCAAGCCAGCCGAATGCTCCCACTCTATAGTTGCCAGCGATGAAGATGGAGTTGTAGTTGGATGCTTGGAGGATAGATTTGCCGGTGTAAAGGGGGCCGCCTTGGTTCTTTGAGCCGAATGCGTAGCCACCGCCGTAGATCCATACGGTGACAGGGAGTAGGGTTTCCTTTTCTTCAAAAGCCCACTTGGGAACATAGATGTCGAGGAACAGGCAATCTTCTGTCTGGGCTGTGCTGGACTTCTGAGGGTCTTCAAGGGGATTGCCACCCACAGGCGGGTGGCTCAACTTCTTGGGATCAATCTGGACACAGGCGGTGCTGCGGTCTGGGCTCTGGATAGAACCATCTTCCCAGTCAGGGAAGGATGGTGCACCGAAACGAGGTGGCTCCTTTCCAAAGCGAACGTTTCTGAAGAGGAGAATCTTAGGCTTAGGGTCAGCATCATCTACTCAAGTTATCTTTTGAATTCTTGTCCTTCTCACCTCTTCGTCGTCTGCAAATACTTCGGCCTGGTATTTTCCCCAGGGCAGCGTGATAACGGGGAGATCCAAGGCACGGGTCAGGCTTAGGAAAGCTCCAAGGGTAACCAACGAGAATGGACTTCGCATGATTGAAACAATTGTCTGAAAAAGAGATCTTAACTGAGTTGTGGTTGGAGTTGTAAGATTTTTATTGACAAGGTAGAAGCCAGATGGTGCCTTTTATCTATTATTACCGTCCAGCATTATTCCTGCCACAGTCGATCGGCGGGTAACCTTCCTTGACTATCCTTTTCCTCCTTAACGCTAATGAAATAGAGGCTGGCTGAATCCAAGGGCTACAGCAAGCTGAAAGGGTCAATGCACCTTTCTTGCAGTTAGCCCTCCCATCTAGAAGGGTCCAGATTCTACTTTGCTTTGTTGTTGTGGTGCCATCTAAGATACCTTCTGCAGGTCTCAGTTTCAGTGGTGGAGAACATGCTTCATGACAACAGCACGGCCAAACGGAGCGAGCATGCTCAGCCGCGACAATCCGATCCGATCCGCTTACTGCAAGCCAGCTTGCCTCATTTTACGGTGATTGGGTGACAAGCATTGGTCTGGCGGGCCTGGAGCGGCAGAGAACACGGCATTGAGCAGCCAAGAGTGCCGGCGCATGAAGAAGCAGCTGATGAGATCACCAGTTACACAACAGGCAATAATGTCTAACCAGCGTATAGCCTGCATGGTGCTATTGATTCTTGGGCTTGTCGGGATGCTACCTTTACCAATCATTGTATCGTTGAAAAACCTTCCTCCGCCCTTCGTGGAATGGCCCACGAAAACTGCCGGTAGTTCCGTAGCTGGTCCATCATGGTGATCAGACATTGAGCAGCCATAATGTTACGGATTGCCAACACACTTCTGGTTTAGTTTCTGGCTCCACAATGCATACAAAGTTCCAAGTCCACCGGGTTTGAAGTCCAAGACAAAGCTCCAAACATACGAGATGACGTCGCCATCGTCTGTTCTAAACATTGCTATTGGCGGTTCAAGCCAGAAAGTAACTCCCTCGTCTCCAACGCTGGATTCCCAACCGAGTGTACATTTCCTCACGACAAACAGGGACAGACTACAAAAGGCACTACTCTGGTGAGCGTCATCGAAGCCTATTGATCTACCGACAGAGTCAAGCGCCATACATTTGTATTGCCTCTCCTGTTTCAGTTCACCACACCCAATCATATGAGAAGGCCACACTCCAACAGTATTATCGGAAGTAAGCTCATGTTACACTGATCAATACTCTCAGCGCTTCGGGCCGACTGGAATTGTGATCTGCAAGCAAGCAGTAAGCTGTTTGTTCTCTACTATGCCTCTTGTTTACGAATGCTGAAACACGTTTCGGACCAAACACTCACCAAAGCTCCTCCGTTACAGTGAGAAGAGTAATGACAATTAGCCAGGATCTAGCGATATGGTGTTTCTACCAAATAGTTACAGGCATTTCGAGGCAGCTTCAGCTTGAATATGCGCGCCATGTCTCTATGATCGGCTGTTAATCGTACGCAGGCTCCTCGGCTGAAGTTGCAGGCTCTCCAAACTCCACTCGACTACGCCAAATAGCCAAACCACCAGAATGAACCCGACATATTTCGGGTAGTGACCCTCACTCTTACGCAGAACCAGATTCGTCCATTAGGTAAACAGACGGGGCCACTCGGAAGGTCTCTCCTCTTCGCTCCTCCATGCCCGTCATGAAATCGACCCATACTTCTGGAACAACCCCCGCCACGAAAAGGGGTTGGCGATCTTGAAAATGTTTACCCACTTCTGTACGGTGGTTTTCTTCGACAAAGGTACCAGCAGAACTATTCTGGCCTGATCAACACATGACTGTCGGCCTTTAGTGTGGCCGTACACTCTATTAGGGGCCTGCCACCTTTGATGTTGCGTCTGCCATTCGATTATAGCACTGATAAGCAATCGGCAAACTAATTTTTATGTGTCATTGTCCATTTGTTACCACTCTCCTACAGGAACAACTCATTATTCCAGCTTTGAGATGAATATGGTCAATAAACACGAGTCTCGATCAAATGTCAAGAGAGTTTAGAGTTCCAAAACATGCCCGAGGCATACATACACATTTCTCTATCAAGCGAAGCGAAGTATGAGACGTGTCGCTGCTCCGGAATCCTACAAGTCGTAGGTCATACAATCCCAAAAGTAGATCAGGGCGCGTTTGCTATCTAGACGGGACGAAACAAAGGAGCGTACTCTCAGTCCAAGGCCAAGAAATTTCACGTGTTCGATTTATATATGAAAGTCATACATTTACTTAGTAGATTGCAAAAGGCTTTCTCCATCCGCAATGTAGGACTTTGACACACCAGGCGCAAATAAGTCCTATGGCGTAGGAGCAAGAGGTGAAGGTTATCAGCCCCCAGAAATCTCCATTACAACGATGAAGGATCTCGCCGGCAATAGGGATACCCGTTAGGGTCCTGAGGTGATGGTCAGCGCATTCCCAACCTACACGAGCAAAGTGAGAAAAGCTTACCCAAAACTGACGATTGTGTAAGAGGTGGCATAGTACCGGCCATAATCTTTCGTGTCACAGAGCTGCCCTACACATACCGGCGTCAAGCTGATATTTCCTCCACTGGCAAACCCGAATATGGCACTGTATGCTGCCATCATGGCAAGACTATCCCCAGCTGGCAACCACAGTGCTACCGTAGACAGAAAGCAAAGGCCGACGGTAATGGCCAGGGTGTTGAATCGACCGATGATATCCGCAACATAGCCCGGCAGCCATCTCCCCAAAAATGAGCCAGCATTCAGAACAGCTATAAGCTTAAAAGCAGTCGGTTCATCCACGCCATGGGCTATCGCATAGGAGGATATATAAGTCAAGGGAACAAATGTTCCCCAGTCGATAAAGAATACTGACATAGTAGTCAGTGTTAGTTTTTGATCTCGGAATATCTTCAGATCGGGTAAGATATTTTCTCTAGAGAAGGGTCTCTTGGGAAGACGAGATGCCACCAGCACGCAGGCGACACCGGCACAAACCAGGCAGATCAGGGCAATGACCCGTGTCGTCCAGGCAAATCCAACTTTGGGGAAGAGATCTTGCATCACAAGGGGCAAGATAATGCCTCCAAGCGAGCCTCCTGCTACAGCCATTCCCGTAGCAAGCCCCCGTTTGTTTTTGAACCAATGGCTGACAGCCGAAATGCAAGGTGTAAAGATTAACGATATCCCAGTCCCGCCTGCTACACCAAAAGAGAGCATGAAGTGCCAGTACTCAGTACAAAACCCGAGGCTGATCAAACATCCAAAAATGAATACGGTTCCTAAGAGCAACAGGTAGCGAGGACCTCTCGCATCAAAAATAGGACCAATTTGTAGCCCAAAGAAGAAAGTCAGGAAGTTGAAGACACCGAATATCCAGGCAATCTGCCCCGGCTGATAATCTCGCAGTTGGTTCCTTTCCAGGTATGACTGAAGTGTGCCGATGGAATTCAGAATTCCCATGCTGCCCACAAGGCCAATGAAGCTGCCCAGGACACAAATCCAGCTTCTGACACCACCCTCAGGGAATTCATCCCCATCTTCAAACTCCTCATCCGTTGTGCTCCGGCTTGAATCATGGATTTCTGTCACGCCGTTGCTTGGGAGCTTAGTCGAGGACATATTTCCGCAATCTCTTCGCATCACTCCCCCAAAGTGAAGTCTCTAGTTAGCCGTGGAGACAAGCGGTGGTCTGGGAGGCTAATCTCGAGCGCGTTCGTTTTCATGAGGAGGGGCCAGGATATGTAGGAGTCATTTAGACCTAAGCTTCCTCGCCTGATCAGGTGGGGTGGAGATGCAATGCGGCCTAAAGGCCCCAGACCATAATAGTTTGCTGAACTATTGCATAGATCTAACGGTATGATTGGTTACTGGCCCCGGCTCTCCGGGATTCAATCGGATAGCAGCTTTAGCTCGTTGGGGAGATAACATTCCTTGTTGGTCTAACGTCTCAGGTTTAGGAGATGCCAGTACCATTCACGTCACTCCTCAACTTGGCAACCCAATTGCTGTTGTGTTGCTGCCAAACACGCTGGCTGAGCAATAGGCGGTCTGTGGGCCGTGACCAACAGGAAACCTCCAGCATGAGCCGAAGAGGGTATTCAGACTCATCCGGATCACAGATTACCTGTGCTTTCGAACTTTCAAGCTTTCGAGATGTTCAACGTTGAAGAAAGCATGGGAATTAGATGACCGAACCTTCACATTTACTTCGCCAGGACAAGCTTGGGAGATTAATGTTACCTGAAAAGTTGAATCTGACTAGGTCAGGGTCACGTTACACTACCTAACTAAAACTCGACTTCGACGCTCAGCTCAAATCCTCACAACTAATTCGCTTGACGTATATACACTTCTCTAAGCCTCGAGCTTGTGAAGACTTCATGTAAATACGACCACAGTCCATAGAAAGCTTTGATAGACCATGCATCCCTAGCCGACTCGATAGTTTGGGACAGTAAGCTTGTTTCCAGGTCGCAAAACTCTCACACACAAAGCACCACGGTTTACGAATGAACAAGGATGAAGTTGACCTTCGATATGTTCTTAAGCGCATTAGAGATTTCAAGGCGAAAGCGTAGAAGGCCTGCCGAATCTATTATTGCTTTACCTCGGATTATTTAGACACCCGATCATCGTGGCCAAGGCGTGGCTCCCAAATGTGTTGACTCTGTGGTCAACCGCCGGAAACTCCGAGAAGTCAGTTTCTCACCAAATTGGTTGCTTTATCAGAGCTGGGGAGTCTGCAAGCTAGAAAAAGGTAGCCAGTATAAATTAGTCACCCATAGGTCCCAAGGTGCTTCCCTCGGTCAATATCTAATAACATAGCGAGCCTGGAAATTTTCAAGTTTTCGATTGGCATCCGAATCGCTGGCCTCAGCAGCCCCGAAGAAGATCGGAGTGGCGGGATCACTGGAGTCAATCTGCGTGAATGATCAGCATTCAACCACCACCTTGGGGTCTGTAAATTCCCGTACTGAGTGGACAAGCGTGATTGTATGGACTGTCCCAGCCCACATCTAACCCGATCTCATGCACTGCTATTCTTGGCCGAGAGTATCTTCAGACTAGTGATGCACATGATCTGGTCCAGATACTTGACAAACCCCCGAATTTAGAGACAAGGTTTTGATGCGGGTAGCATCCGCGGTCCGGTAGTCCATAGTCCTGGTCTGCTTCCCTCCCGGAAAAGCCGTGCTGAGATAGCAACTAGAGACACTGGGTGAGATGGTCAAATTTTGGGCGGCAGGCAATTTGCTGATGGGAGAAGTGACGAATTGATATGGTGGCAAAATTGGGACGAGAATCATCTGATCATGATATGGTATGGTAGGCTAGGCCAACGTGCGAGACATTGTGTGAATAATGCATACGTATCCAGCAAATACATCCGATATCTAAAAGTTTCGACAAGCCGGCCCAGTATCCAGATGATCTATCTTGCCATCAAGAATTAGGTGGCAAGGTTACTCCACCAGATAACATTGCGGAAGCAAGTCGCTAACGGCCGATCCATAATAGAAAACGGACACCGCGAGTGAGAGCAATGTCTATGAAACTGCATCAGACGGAGGTATGGGACCTCGAGTGGGTCACCAAATGGAAAATCTGATCGCGCACCAAGGGGCTGGGCCCAGATCCGATCTGGCCGCGATGTAACCCGGTTTGGGATCAGGTCGAGTAGCTTATGATTAGAGCAAGGTGCGTTTAGAATTGGGGTCACCGGCTGAGACATCAGACCAGGTATATTCCTTTCGTCTCGATTCACTGGTTCAGGTTAAAGGAGGGGGGGAGAAGGAGGGGAAAGAAGGAAATAAACCAGCCGTGCAAGCACTCCGCCCCAAGACTCCTGGTCAATATCACAAATCGAGATCAGGGCCCTGGGATGCAAGTTTTTCTCTCCAGCTGCTCAGGCCGTCTTTCCTTTTCTCTGGCAGTACACGCACAATAAGATGACTAGCTGCATTGCCACTGCGTCTAGGCTTGTTAGTCACACACTCTTAGAAAAAACAAAACCAATCACGGGCCAATCACACTGCAGAATTGCTTTTTCCGTTACACGCTTAGGCAAGTTCTCACTGCGCAGGGCGAAAGAGGGCCAGGCCTAGAGGACAGCATTCCTCGCCATCTGAGAACAAAAAAAGAAATGATATGTCTTAGCGTAAGGAGTTCCCCCAGCTCGAGGAAACCGATGGTCTAGGGCGACAGGGAGGAGAGACCAATCGCCCAAAAAGGAGAAACATGCAAAAGTGCGCAATGTCTTTGCTAGTTTTGCCTCCAGCTGAAGCTCAGGAGGGCCGGGGGCAAGCCCCCGGCCTCCTCATTTATTTGCCAGTCAAATCCCCTCTGCCCTCAGTCCTGTGTGCCCTTTCCAGTATCAGTTCTAATGACCACAGCCACTACTTTGGGACACAGTTCGTGTCAGAGCGCATGGACGCGGAAAGCCAAGTGAATCCGCCGAAGCGGGTGAGACCTCAATGTACCGAACGAACCTCGATATTTCCATAACACTCTGGCAGTGTAACTGAACCGGTGTCATCATGGCCGAGTACGGGACCTTTGTGCCGCCGTACTATGTTCCCATCCTTCCGAACAGCGAAGAGCTATCAGACGCGAGTGTGGTTTGGGGCATGTCCTTGTCCCTAACCCTTTTCGCCTTCATCCGCTGCTTCTCACAGACATACGCCCAATGGAGGCGGATCCGGAAGGTGAACCTCTACATGGTCCTGATCTGGCTCGAGCTGTGGTCCAGCACAATAATTGGTGTCATCTATTTTGCATACATGCGCGGGCATATACCACCCAGGTTCGTATGATGCTTATGAAAATGACCGGCTGCAAGAAAGATTGTTGACATGAGCGACCACTCCAGTTTCTGGTTTTTTGGGGGAACGAGTGAGTGTTCGTCCAAGTTCCCGATTCGCCCAGTGTTAACCTGGGCGTAAACAGTTCTGCTCTGGACGATCCAGGTTCAATGCATCTATCAAATCATCCTCAACCGAGCCGGCCTCATCGCTGACAATACCGCCATCATACACCGCTTGAAATGGGCCGTATTTGGCTTCATTGTCCTCATTAATATCGCGGTCGCATGCATCTGGATACCAGCCCAGCTCCAGATATCGCAACGATACATCCGAATCAACGAAATCTGGGACCGTACAGAAAAGGTCATGCTCGCCATTATCGACGTGTGCCTGAACCTCTATTTCGTCTATCTTGTGCGGTCGACACTTCTCGCGCGTGGGCTATCGAGATATGTGACGCTCTATCGTGTAAACATATTCATGATTTCCATCTCGATGACCATGGATGTGAGCTGCCTTGCTGGAGACATGTGCTTTTGGGCAGTGCTGACGTGCATTTTCAGGTTCTCATCATCACAATGATGTCCCTCAACAACAAACACTTGTATGTCTTTGTCGATTACACTCCGTCCCAACGATCAAAATCTAATGCGAGTTAATCTTCCCCAGTTATGTATTCTTCCACCCGCTCGCCTACTTGGTTAAACTGCATATCGAACTCTCCATGGCCGACCTTATCGCCAAACTCGTCAAAATAGGAAGCATAGCCGGAAGATGCAACTGCGACTGCCACCGAGACCTTGGTCCCAATGCGATCGGGTTTGCACCCACGATTGGACGTCTGAGCAACTGGAGTCCTATTCAACAACACCGCGCCCGCCATCAAAATAACTGCACAAGCTCCGAGAATAGTAGTGAGACAGAGCCAACAAGACTACCGCAGGTCAGAGATGTAGTACAAGAGCGTCCAAGGCAGGTCATAGGCGATACATGGGCAAGTTCGATCACGCAGAAGTCTACGTCAACTCTGGAAAGATCAAAGCCGGCAAGCTTGCATGAGGTGCCTCACAAGGTCAATTCAGCGTTCACACCTGATGAACCTCACCAAATCACGGTGCCTGATGTTCAACAGGTATAGACTTATCCTAGGTCTATGCCTTGAGTTATTGTGTAATAATTTAGACAGTTGTCGTAAGACGTAAGACTAATTCAAATATCAGACAGAAATTTCTATCATTCGAGTTGTATTGTCCACGAAGGGAATGAGTTGGAAAGGAGCTCTCTTTTTTACTCCTCGGTCAAGAGATTGCTCAGTAATGATTGTAGCCCGGCTATGACTATGAAGTTGAAGAGCTGCTGGGACTTCCACGCCGATGTAATGTATCATTGAGCTCGTTCATTCAATGCACACTGACAGCAGCATGTGCTTACTCCAGTCACCTATCTTTAGGATCCTTCAGTGTTCCAGAATTTATATCTATTCTGATATCGGATTGGTCTGGGACAGCTGCCTATTCATTGAGAGGCGCAGTATCAAGGTAATGACCCAAAAGTGCGCCCCGAGTACCGTTCAGGTCGGCGTCCTCCACGAACCTGCGGACATCCTGCTCTTCCTTCTCCGTCAGCTTTACGCCAGCCGCACCCCAATTCTCCTCCAGATACTTGATGCTCTTCGTCCCCGGGATGACGAAGACAAGGTCGCTCTGCGCCGTCAGCCACGCCAACGCCATCTGGCTCGCCGCGTATCCCTTGCTCTTGGCAAGATCTCCAAACTTGTCGACGAGGTCGAGGTTCTTCTGGAAGTTCTCGCCCTGGAACCGCTCCAAGCGGCTGCGGAAGTCGTCAGGGCCAAAGTCAGCCGCGGATCGGACGCGGCCCGTCATGATGCCCCTGCCCAGGGGAGAGTATGCGAATATGGATACGCCCAGTTCCTTGCAGGTGTTTAGGAGATATGTGCCGCTGGGGCCCTCGATATCCAGCGTCCAGGGGCTGTATTCAACCTGGACGGCTGCAATCGGGTGGATGGCATGGGCTCGTCGAAGAGTTGACGACGAGATCTCGGACAGACCCAGCAGCTTGACTTTTCCCTCTCTGCGGCAGAAACTAGGTTAGCAAGTATGCCCTCGGAGCCCTCTTTCGCGTGCTCAAGTTTAGTTGGGGAAGATTGTCAGCTTACTTCACAAGCTCACTCATTGCCTTGACCGTTTTCTCGATGGGCACCTCCGTGTTGACCCGATGTAGGTAATACAGGTCGACGTACTCAACACCGAGACGCTCGAGACTTTTCTCGATGCATGCCTTGCAATGCTCCGGGGAGGAGTCTAGTTTCATTCCAGAACCATCCACGGTGATCCCGAATTTGGTGGCGAGGAAGATGTCCTTGCGACGCTCCGGGTGGAGCTTGAACCACTTTCCAACAAGCACCTCGCTGTCACCATATGCATTAGAAGTATCCCAGTTTGTGCAGCCAAGCTCCCACGCTCGGTCTAGGACTTTGAGGCGCTCCTCGTCGGTTCTAAATACATCAGAGAAGTTAGAACAGACATGTACCAGTATATAGGCAAGCAGACGCACCCAACAGGACCATATGCGATGCTGAGGCCCATAAGACCAAATCCAACAGCGGGAATACGAGGCCCGTTCTGGCCAACCTGACGGAGGATTGGGCTGGAAGACATGATATTTTATGTTGTGGGCGATGGATGATGAGTTTATTGAATGCTACAGGCTGAGAAGAGCCAGAATATGGATCGGATGAATCTTCACACCAGCTCGAGAGATCAACCCTTCTTTATATATCAATTGGGATCCGGAGAAACTAAAGATCTTTCCTTCTACTACTCCGTACACTAGCACCATACTGAAACCTTCCCATAGTTTGGATTGAAGAATGCTCAAAGCCTCATGCAAAGCCAACGGAGGTTACGGAGTTAAAGGGTGATAACGAAAATACGGCGAAAGCATAATATATTCACGCGGGCCACAATGATCAACTTAGGTTGGTAATCACACCCACCATCTACGCCGGCTATGCCCTTTCCTGTCATTTTTCCGACCGCGCGCCGCGGAGAATGTCATTTTGAGACGCTTGGAAGACCGCAAGAGGTTGGCGGAGTTTGATTTTCAGCAGGGTTGAAGTTTATCGGCATGTCACTGATTCAAGAATGGTGGGGATAGAACGATGCCGAGGTCAAGGTAATAAAAGTAAATATGTATGTGCTGTGCTGCATATGTATGTATAAAATATCATTAAACTTGGCGTCTTCGCGGCCGTAAGTGGATTATTCTCTTGGGAACTCCTTATAATGCTAGTACGATAACCGTGCTTAAAAATACTCCGATGTGTAAAGGACGAAGAATAACGGGCATGGATGCTCCGTTGTCATTACGCGCTTGACAGAAAAACGTTTCGGGAAGCCTGTCCTTGATCTGGTCGAGGGCTAAGCAGTCGACAGAGCCAGACGTGTCGTCAATGTGGAAGGTTTTCACAACTCGTGTGCTTCCCTGAACAAAAGATGTGCTAAGGACGCAAGTTAGTGAGAACTCTCTAGTTTAAACACACAAGATTCTGTCATGGGCGACTTACAGGAAATCCGCCGTCATGTTGCCGACGAGGCGCAGGGCTGACATGTCCCCCTTGGGCCAGTGCCAGGCCTGGCTCCCGTCGGCGGATTTCGAGCCGAATTCGAACAACGGAACATTTGAAATTGTCAGGTTCAGATTCTCCCAGTTCTCTGCCTCGGAAGGAATCTCGACCGATTTAAGCGAAGTGCCCACGATGGCAATTTCGGACGCCTGGTCAAAGTCCAGCTTCAGGCTGGTGATGTTCATGCTGTCGCTCTGGAACTTCTTCACCGTCAGGTTCTTCATCTGCGATCCACGCTCGAGTCCCATGACGCCCTTGCCCAGCTTGAGGTAGTCGATATCAACAGACTCGGATGAGGGTCCTCCGAGCGTGACTGATATTCCTGCCCCGCTCTCGACCAAGAGATCATGGACGCGGGTCCAGCCGAAGGTGACGTTCTTCACACTGGCGGTGTAGTTTCTGTTAAGAGTGACGTTTACTTCTCCGAGCTGCAGGCCGTCGATTGGATTCTCGTATATCCCGTCCACAGATTGGATAGTCCCGACATCGTACACCGTGATGTTCCCCGTTGAGCTATCCGTCAAGTTCTGAAGTCCATCCAGCTTCAGCTCCTCCAGTCTCTTCGCTCCCAGGGCGAAGCCGCCGACAGTTGCCAGGCGAGTCAGATCGATGTGTGTAGTGTTGTCCAGGCCCAACAGGGAGACGCTCTGGTTGACGTTGTTTAGATTAGGAAGAATAAGTTTCTCGAGGCCGTAAAATGATGAAAACGAAAGGCTGCCATTGATGCGTTTGAGCGTGGGGCTGCTGATGTTGAAGGGCGGGGGAATCGTGATGTCGTCGCATTTATCGTCACACGTCGTCAGCTTGACGGACCCGTTCACCCCCTCCAGGCCGTCGAGGTCGATGCTCTCTGATAAATTCCACGCAAACTTCAAGTCTCCCCCGACCACCTTGCATTTCTCCCGCACATCCTTGGCGTCATCCTGGCTTGTGATTGTAATGGTTCCATTGCAGTCGATTGCTGCGACAAAGGAGTCTAGATTTTGGAAATAATTATGGGTCAGAGAGCTGCCATCTTGGTCCAAGGCTGAGAATCCAGCTGGAGGACTACTCACGAAAGGCAAAAGCCAGTACCAGCAGGCTATTGGCAAAGCGAGCCATGGTACAGCAGTTGCAGGTCTCTGCAGACCGGTTGGAGTTGAGGTAAAGGAGTGACTGGTCGGCCAGCAAGACACCGATGACGACGGAGGAACCGACTGGACGGGGAAGCAGGACCACGAGAGATTATAATGACTGACCCCTTTAAAATTAGGAGTGGAGTGATGTTGCGACGGGACGAGACAGGCAAGGCTACAGTAGCCAAAAGACAAGGGGGGTGGCGCTATTTTGGTTCCGCGACGCGTTGCATTGCTGGAAAAGGTGAGCACGTCCCTCGATTGGCAATTGAGATCTTCTTCTAGTAATGTCCCGGGAAGGTGTCCTGTCTGTTACTTATGGAGGAGTCGCAAGAGTTGGGTCGAGTATGAACACAGGGCGATGCTCTCGTCTCGTCTGTCACTCGCTGCTCTCAGCAGTAACCGGACGGCCGCGTAAGAAGGACAACGAAACCGTCCTGAGGCAAGGCTTCACCGGATGTCTCCCAGCCAACCAGAGAGCTCGAAGCAATGTGTCGCAGAGCAGGAGCAGGGGCTTGGACGGGCAGCGGAGCCACGGCGGAGGATTGCAGCGGTTCAGTCCCACCTGTTGACGTTGATGCACGAGGCAAATTAGCTGCATGCGACAAGAAGCCCTGGAGAGTGACTGAGTCCGTCCTGGGGAATCGACTTTATTGATGCTTGAGCCACGTGTGGCAGGATACAAACCCCCAAGATGGGCAGATTCATCAATCAATCAACCACGTTCTCGCTATCTGGCAGAATTGACCCCGACAAAGGTCTGGAATGAAAGACCACCTGGCCCCATTCCTGTGCCTCTTTGTGCCGTGCCAAAGGACTCATCCTCGTGCTTGGCAGCCAGTGCTCAGCCCCCTCCTCCTTCCTAGAATGCAGTCACTGCCCCTCTATTCTTGGGCACAAATGGTCCATTTCGGCCATGGCTGACTTGGCCGTCCTGCCGGCTGATCCCTTATCTCACTAGAACTTTTAGGGTACGGGCCTGCTTCTAGTAGCGGGAATCAAACAGGAACCGTCGGTTTTGAAATGAGGACCATCGCTGGAGTGGAGGGATGACAAATTGCGTGTCAGATCAATTCGCCAATCAGAGCCATGCCTCTGCAGCTACCCTATAGCGAATAGGGGATGATGGCATTGATTGGATTTGCTTTCAAGACAAAGAATTTCTTATGAATCGACTATTGCATTTAGGAATAGCTTTTCGAAGCTGGGATGCACAATTCGGCTAGGCCGTGCGTAGCTTGAGATGGCTGTGTCGGCTACTGTGAGCTAGTAATTGATTATTGGCTTGTCACTATGGTCGGTGATAGCACTTTAGCGTGACTCGCACTTGTGATAGGGCTGCATATATCTCCTACGTCACAAAGAGTTGGAGTGAGTTCTAACGTCGTAACCTAATTGGTTCTAGACCCTAGAGAGTTACTCCGTCGCGGTGTCGCATATATGAAAATCTCCAACCTATGTGAGTCCAAAAGCCGGCAGCATAAGCCTCAGCACTTGATGCTATCAATTACTAGTGACTTGAATGCGTACTCTAACTTTGCATGCGCGCTTTTGAGGCGAGCGCCTCACCGCAATGACCAAAATTACCTTTACTTTCCATTGAGGCTGTGTTCAATGACGTGGAACCCCAGCCCATCGTCGTCGTCAGCCTCATCAAACAATACAATGATTGGTGTTCATAAAGCCAAGTTGGATTTCATGGGTACTCAATCGCCCACCAACGAATGGGAGTGCATTGATGCATAACTGGATTCAAAGTGACTGGGAGTAATGCCATTTTTGAAGTGGCATAGTCGCTGATAAGAGCCGGATTTCATGCGTTCCAATTTCCTTGACAACCGTTTCGAATTTGCAAATTTAGGTTAACATCCCGGTGGTTCCGGGCATTAATCTGCTGTGAGTTGTTGCTGTAGTGTAGATAGGCACATCCCGTCGTCCTTGGCAAGAAACAAGGGCAACGTGCGGCGAATAAGCAGAGCTAGCTTCGGAGCGCTCGGATTCGCACGAGAAACTCGATGCCCTGTTCATCAAGTTGGCTTTCATTGTAAGATATCATAGACCCCCGGGGATATAGGGTATTTGTCGCTTCCTAACAAAAAGTAAGGACATGCCCGAAGTTGTTGTTGAGGCAGATGATTCAATCATTGGACGGCAGATTGGGCAGCACCTAAAATTGTCTGTCGCCCCGATCAGCCATGTCAATGAGTTACAGCTCCGAATAAAAACAAATTGACCATTCACATTGGAAAGTCGTGCAATTGATTAAGTCCCTTATTTTTCATTATCATGTCGAAAATTATCGCTATTGAATAAATGGATAGAGGGGAGACCTCCACTCGTTGAGCACCCAGTGAGCCAAGTCAACTCCCATGGTAGATGATATCACTTCAAGTGCAGCCCTGGCATCCCTGACTTCAACGTCGCCAGAGAGCCTGCACCTTGCTAACACGGCCAGCGGCCAGACCAGCAGACAGCCGTATGCCGATTTGCTCTCAGGCCGAAAGATCCTCGTCCCCTCCTGGTCTATGTTCCCCATGGAGAATGGGATGCTCTTGTGGATATGTGTTAACATTGTCTTCGCCTCGCTCCCGGATTTTGACTTGGCCATGATTAGATTTAGGTCGACGGAAGAGTGGGTCATCGTGAGAAGTATGTCGTAGCAGGCGATGACACTGCCTTGGAGGATGATTACTGTCGTGAACACATTAATCCAGTAACAGCCGAGATATCTCGACGAGAAGATGTAAACGCTAGGTTTCCCGTCTTTGCACATGGTTCCCCACTTATCAGATCGGGGGATCGTGGAAATCCATTCGTCAATTTCATGCTGGATGGACTTGGCCTCTTGTATTACTGCGAGTAGCTGGGCCTTTAGTTCAGCAGGCGACATGAGCGGCTCCTTGTTAGCAGGGTCGTTGACCTGTTTGAGTTTCGCTAATAACTGTCGCCCCGAGGTCATGAACTGGTTGACTCTCACGGCAACCACTCTGAAGTTGTCCAAATGTGGATTGGGGTTGGCTGACGGCGTGACCCAGCTGGGATCTACTATGTGGTAATCTGCAGTGAACGACTTGATTATCTGCCGGCCATGTTAGCCGTATGCACGCTAATGCACATGCTACGGGTAGGGGCCAGTACGCACCAGCTGCTGCCTCACCCAGCTGAAGAATGGGGCGTTGATGAGGGAGCGGTTGCTTCGTTGGAGGATGTGTATTAGCCCGTTGAGATGTGGGTTGATTTTCTGGTGGCCCCCGCGGCCGTCGATGTCCTACATCGCATGAGCGCCTGCTAAAGTAAACGAGATACTCTCTACCTACGTCAAAAATACTGAGAAGAATCATGGTTACAACGGTCTCCCCGCTCGTCGCTTCGTGGCCTGACCTGAGCTGCTCTAGGAGACCTCGTATTGCGTGATGGTGCCAAGTATGAGCCTGGATCTCATGCTCCTTCGTCTTGGAATAGCGATACAAGGATAGGTAGGCTGAAGCTTTCACTGCTACCCGAATGCAGGAGGATTCAGGCGATTCAAGATAGGTTTTGGGCAAGAAATGCAGGTACCCTGAACAGTCATTTGCTTCAGGGAGTACATATTGGTGCATGAAGTACCCCAAGGCCTCGGAGTCCCATGATGGAATGACACCAAGCGATGTAGATATGAAGTCATTCGGGTCTAAGATGGGCTGGGAATAAGAGCCGTACCCTGAGGAGGACCCTGAGGAGGACCCTGAAGAGGAGGACCCTCGATGAGACCTGCCGGGTTTTGGAATCACTGCGACGGCGCCCGACGACGGGTCCTGGACTTGGAATTTTGTGCCTTCTTGCCGAATCACAAGGTTCTTTTCATACCCCGGACACGGCTTCCCGTACTTCAAGCAGCGCGTGCAGCTGGGCTTAGTTTCATCACACTATTGGCGAGTTAATGAGGGGAAAGCTTTCAGCCGCAGATCCTCGGCTCAAGCACGGGGCAGGCAGGCAGGTAGGTACCTTTAGTTTGCGCTGCTTGCAGCGGGAACAGCCACGACTTAGTCTTCCCGGATACACCATGCTGTCTTTGATCGGCGGCGTGGCGCGCGCGCGGAATATGATGAGTCTGGCGAGGGGGTTTGAAAGGGAGCAACACGGGTAGCTCAAACGCCAGACCTGAAGGTGAGAATGCTGCACCTCGGAAGGTCACCCCGTAAAGGGATTAGTCACTACGTTTATTGCTCCACTGCCATGGGAAGGTTCCTGAATAAGCGGGTGGTACCAGATGGTGAACCGAGGGCGATCTGTGGTTCTCTGGCGTCTTACTCGAATCAGGCCAGCGCTGCTCCTAATTTGAACCGCATTCTGAGGAGCGGTAGGGCTTGGGATGGACATGATTGAATATCATGCACTTGGTGAAACAACTAACACAATTTCTTGATACCAAACAGCTGTGGAGAAGGACGCACCTCGGGTAGGGGTCTCCGTGAGGCCAGTTCGGATGGAAAGTGACGGATTTCCTAATACAGATTGGAGTGAAGATTAACTAACAGGTACGTAGATTGTGGAGAACTGTATCATAGAACTACACCGTTCTTCTCCTTCGATGCAAACTGTCTACAGTCTCAAATGTATCTTCACTGACCGGACTAGAGTTTTTGTGAAATCGGGACCCCAAGAGCATTCCCTGATATCACCATTCTCCCATCTTTGATGACAGCCAACAGGTGTTGCTCGGGCTGATCAAGCACAGCGATGTCCTTCAGCGGGTTGCTGTCAAGGATCAAAAGATCAGCCAAGAAACCTTCCTTCACCTGGCCCAACTTGTCCTCCTGCATTAGGAGCTTGGCTGCATTGACCGTGGCACTTTGCAAGATCTGGAGTGGGGTCTGGACTTGGCTTCTGACCGAAAACTCTTGGCTCTGGGAGAAGTGAAGAGGTCCGAGGAGGTCGGTACCGAAACAGACCGTGACACCAGCATCCGTCGCCATCTTCAGTGCGGCCAGGCCTTTATGAAAAGCGTCTGTGTTTTTCCGGTCGTTCTCCGAGCTGAGAAACTTGAGTTTCTGCGCGAGGGCGTGGACGACAAGCGTAGGTGTCAGAAAAGTCCCCGTCGCGGCCATCAATTTGGCAGTCTCAAGGCCGATCAAGTTCCCGTGCTCAATGCCCCGTACACCCTGTCGGACAGCTTGCTGGATGGACTCCGGGGTGTAGCAGTGGCTTGTCACGTAGCTGCCGTCGTTCTTTGCCACAGTGACAATAGCCCTAATCTCCTCATCAGAGAACTGAAGGTGCTCAATCTTGTCGGTAGGGCTGGCCACTCCTCCGCCACCCATGATTTTCAGGAAATCCGCACCTTGCCTGATCTCGTCTCGTGCATACCGTAGGCATTCCGGCACGCCGTCGACAATTCTACTGATACCCGACACAGCACCTCCGCAGCAAGGTTGAGTGTCATGTGAGCTTCGCATGTCGCCGTGGCCGCCAGTCTGGGAGAGTGCGCGGCCAGCGATGAAGAGCCGAGGACCTGGATGAATCCCTTCTTCCACGGCCTCCTTCATGGCTAGGCTTGTACCACCACAGTCACGAACGGAGGTGAAGCCGCGGTGGAGCATGGATCTGAGAACGCTTGGCTGGCGGACCAGGCTTTTTTGCTCAGTCATATCCCTGTATGATGCCGGATTGGCTTCTCCAGGAACAACAGCGATGTGTACATGGCAGTCAATAAGACCAGGACAGATGTATTTCCCCTGTAAGTTCAAGACTTTCTCATGTTCCACATCCGCAAATGTATTTCCTGGTGGCGTCTCTTGCGAAATGGAGCTGATGAGGCCACCATCTATGACGACAGTTACATCGTCAGACACGCCGCCACTGGTAGGATCAACAATCTTTGCGTTTGTAAAGATGAACTTTTCGTGCTCTCTAAGCATCCAAGGTTTGATAAACTTTTGAAATATCCATTTCTGGATATGTAAAAGGAATAAAGAACTGTAGAGGAGACTGCCGGGAACACGGCATCCTGAGAAGACGCATCCATGAATTTTTTGCGTGGCATGACGATCCGGTCAACTTCAATTCCGCGCTCCATTCTCCACTAGAAACCTCTCGTGTCACGCATCAATCCACCTGCTCCCGAGGCGTCATCAGGAAGTACATGCTAAAACTTTCTAGCTCTCAGAGTTAGTGGCGGCAAGAGAGGGGCGATACCGAGATAATCCTAAGCCTTCAGATGATACCCGCTGAGTGGAAGCTGGATAACTGTGCCAGCTATGGAGTCAGTCGAGGACTCGATTTGCCCAATCGGTCATATCTAATGTGCCGACTTCCATGAAGAGTTAGATTGCGAGTCGGGAGTGGACATGGATGCTTGTCGTTGGCTAACATCGGTATATAGAATATATTTCTCTCAAATCTCTACGCTAGAGGCATTAAAATCCATCTTTCTAGTCATGAAACCATGCTGGCTATTCAGGTAAGATCGTCTCTCTCACATCCCCGGAATATCGCGCTTTCTGTCCCCATCGCCGAAATAGCAAAAAGATCCATGTCACCCATTCCATAATGACCAGGCCAATCCCTTCCCTTTTCTTGAAGCCCATGTCCATCGACCAAACGGCATGCTCGTAGTGCTTAGTGATGACGGGTTTGCGTACAGACTCATAGTCGGCAAACAATTGGTCAACGGGTCTAGAAGCACGCCTTTCTAGGACTTTTGCAATGAGCAAGCCGTCTTCGATGGCAAATTCGGTGCTTTCCCCTTGTGGCGGCATCTTTCAACCGGGTTAGTTTTCTTTTGTTTCCTTTTTTTCTTCATGATAGCGAGGTTTCGACTTACCGCATGCGCAGCGTCTCCAAGTAAAAGAACGCGGCCCTTATGCCAACGACCCTCCTTGGGCAAGATATAAATGGGGAACAAGTCCCAACTCTCGCATTTGGAAATCATTGTATCCAGCCCCTGGACCTTTGTGTCTTGATAGAGCTTCAAAATTTCATTTCTCATCGCCTCTTTGTCGTCTCCCAGCATTTTCCAGGCGTTTTGGTCAGCGGTTTCCGGCTCGTCCCGAGACATTACACAGCTAAGGTAAACATTTCTCCTGCTTGATTCGTAATACGAAGCCAAGATTACCCCCGAAGGACCACTGAACAGTGAAGTGTCGACCAGCGCTGGCTCACCCGTCGATAGTGTCATTGGCTGAGGTAGATTCGAGTCGCCTCCACCCTCGGCGTAATTCCACCCCATGGTAACTACGCGGCCACTGTAGACCTTCTCGCGCTCTGGTTCAACCCACAGCCGCCGCGCTGCCGAATGAAGCCCGTCGCATCCAAGCAGGATATCGCCTTGCAATGTGGGCCCGTCGTCCTGGAACTTCAACTCAACCTTGTCCGCTGTTTCGCATATCTCAGTCACGCGCCTCCCCCATTGGATCTCGACCGCTTCTGAGTGCTCCTTTTGTAGGACTGCAAGAAGAGCCTCCACAAGAGCGTGCCTGGAGACTCGTCGAGCCCCGATTCCCCCCCAGAAATTACCCAGCAGCTGACCAGTGCGCAGCGAGATATAATCGATGCCATGGTCCAGAGGGATTGACTGGTCAAGCAACTTCCCCTCTGCGCCCAGAGAGTTCAAGTAGCGCATGGCTAGAGGTGTCACGTTCACTGCACCTCCGATTGTCTGTAAACTGGAGCGCAGCTCGACGAGAGTGATTCGAAGTGGCTGGGCGTTGCTGGATAGTGCTGAGCTAGCTCTAGATAGAGCGATTGCTGTTGCAAGACCACACGGGCCTGCGCCGAGGATGAGGACGTCTTTCACAGCCATATCGATTTGTCGGCCAGGCCATTGGCTTGTTATTAAGAAGTCAAGGTTCTGAAAGCCGGTTCATGCAGCATGAAAACATCATGGTCAGGTTTATAAGAGCATAGGTTGTGGACACCATTTCGGCTAGCGTTCAATTGCTCGCATTCATCGGATTCATCTGCGAAGCTTACGCCTCAGTAACACATCTTTTCTGGTTAGTTAATTGAAGCTGAACGGCTGTGGCGCTGTGATTTGACATTTTATGGCTGGTCTCGGTTGAGTCGGCATCTTGACCATCAAGTAGCGTTCCACCTATGGAGCAGTGGAAGCCGAGAACTGACAAGTGAAGAGGAAAGAAACAATGAGAATCTTGATAATATCAATTAATGCATCGACAGAGAAAGTCTTGCAACTAGGGGGAAAAATTACGTTTGCGAAAAAAGAAAAGCCAAAAATGATGAGACTGGGACTCGAACCCAGGAGGATTGCTCCACCAGGAATGAATGCTAAGGTAGCCTTAACCTGACGCCATAACCAACTCGGCCATCTCACCAATTGATGAAAGTTAAAGGTGATAATTTAGTTATATCAAGGTTTCGCAATAGCGCATTTGTCCCCCCATGGATCGGTTTTGTCTGGTAGTACACCAAGACAACAAAGGCTCACGTCATTTAACGAGACTTCCCTCTAGAATTTATTGGAGAGAACCCAACTAATTCTAAGACTAAGCTTATCCTTAATTGGCATGAAATTCCAGAGCGATCTCACTGGCAGCTTTCAGCTTCGCTTTGCAGGAGGGGAAAGATCAACACTAGTTAAGCAGACTCGAAGTCGATTAGTTGTAGCACTGCAGATCACCCTTTTCATTTTCACCTTGGCTATTTACAGACATGGATAGGCAACGGGCTTGGCAGCCATAACACACTCGAAGTATAGGTAGGTATACATGAAGACCAGGGTCACCCACAGAACATTCGTACTTGCTGCTCAAATTCAGAGTCCACTTGGCTTTGATATACGCCAAGGAATGAGTGTGCCCGTCCAAATAGAGAATGAATTGATATCAAAGTGAAGGGGAAATGAGTTTAGGCGTGTCTATTGAGATGGGCTTCATGCTTTCCAACTGGCTTGTACCGCCGAACTTGACCCTTGGCAGAGTTCACTGAATATAAAGAAAGCAATGGTCGGTTGTTCAGAGCAAGCTCCTAGAGTCTCATGCACTGGATGTTAGAAAGCAAAATCATCCGCTGTCTGCTTCAGGGAGCGGATCACGAAGATGAAGGCCTCGGCTATAGAAATTTATCCAGAGCAATGACTGATGAAGCTGAATCCTGCCGAACCACTTCTCAGAACCCTGCCTCGGAGCCAGATCCACTTCCTGGTGTAACCGAGGAGCTCTCCATGTGTCAAATTACCTACATAGGATGGGCAATTTGAAGTGCTCATTGGATGCGAATGTGGAATTGTCAGTTATTACCCCTGCCTCATAGATGGATCGTTTCCAATGAGTCATTGTCTTCAACGTTCTTTCCTGGATCGGAGAATGGGGGGCTTGAATGAAAAACAATCATCTTTGTATGAGTCATGCTCTTGCTTTAGGACGGATGGAAGTTTGCTGGCTAAGCTTTCAAGCTAATTTGACGAGCACGCACGCGACATCAAAGAAAGCCTAGTGCCGGCCGTTGATGAATCGAGGGGGGATCTGGACCTTGACAATTAGCAGATGAACTAAGATCACAGTAACATGATTGACTGGGGTTCCCCCGCATTATTGGACACACCATCTTATAGCGAAATATCTCCGTGCTCTCATTATTGACATTCCTTACCAATCTTGGGCTTAGTCTCCCCGCGATACGCAACCTCAGCCGTCATCTTCCGAGAGGCCGGGGAAGACCTTCTACTTCCTACAATGGGATAAGATCTGGGCTCACTCGATTGGCTTTCTTTGGACAGCGCTTGTCAGTCGGGGCTGGAGATGCCTAGGTACCGCGGGGAGTGAATCTCACATGTGGCGGGTAAACCCGAAGCATGATGCATAAGTCGGCGATTCTCCGACACCCCGAACCCCGGCATGTGATCTTTCCCACGCTGGGCCAGCTGGCCCGGGTGAAACCATCTAGATCGCCCAGAGATTAGATCGATTTCACATACATTATGTAGTTCACAGGAGACTGAAACCAGTTGCCGTTCGGCGAAACTCCCCGAGAGACCATGTCCGGTCTTACTCCGCTCGCCCGGCCCCCGATTATTTCTCGTTCCGGCGGAAGGGGGTTTCAACGTCTTGCATCCATTGATGACTCCTCTAAACGACACCAAAACAACAGAGTTATCGATTATTCTGCTAGTGTTAGTCACAATTCATCCATCACGACATGGCTCTAACTGCCTTTGCTCACATGTGGTTGGCGATCCTCAATGCCATTCATCCATGGTCGGGTAATCTCGGCAGACATTCCCCCATGGGGAATGACATAGCTCTTTCATGTGGCTCACTAGGGACTTAGAGTCGATTGATAAAAGGGAACAAGAGGTCCAGCTCTTTTCACCCCCTTCTCACTTCCAGTTCATCGATACCAGTAGTTTGTTGTAATCTGCGTCTCAAATTTGATATCCAAAATGCATTGTCCTCGCCCACTTTCGCTCACCCAGGAGTATTCTCCTCCTTCGGCTCTATCCCTAAAAGCCACTCCAGATTCCATAGCAATCCCACTAGACAACGATTCTCTACAGCAAGAAGCCGTCAAGGAGATTCTGGAGCAGGGACTTGCTCTCTTCAACGCCCAGCACATGATGCGTGCCCCTTTCCTAAACAAAGGTAGGCCTGTCTCCTGTGTATTAGCTATATGAGCGTTAGTGACATGTGGCTAACTGGTTCCCTGCCTAGGACTGTCCCACACGAATGAAGAACGCACGAGCAAGAACCTCACCGGCCTCCTCCCACATGTCACAGAGAGCCTGAAGACACAAGCATCCCGATCAATGGCCATGATCGACTCGAGACAGACAGATATCGACAAATACTTGTATCTTTCAAGTATTAAGAGCTATAATGTCGACCTATTCTACCGTCTCCTTATGGACAATGTCCGACAATTGATGCCCCTCGTTTATACCCCAACCATCGGCGATGTTTGCTTGCAATACTCTGCCTTGTACACGAGACCGGAGGCTCTCCATATTTCTATCAACCACAGAGGATCCGTCAAGGAGATATTACAAAATTGGCCCCACGAGAGCCCCGAAATCTGTGTTGTGACTGATGGCTCACGCATCCTTGGGCTTGGTGACCTAGGCTTTAACGGAGTGGGGATTGCTGTAAGTTTCAACTGTCGCCAACGCTCTTAGCGCATATATCTTCTCATCTCCCAGGATAGTTGAACTAAATCTCATGTGTGCAGGTTGGAAAGCTGGCTCTATACACCGCCGCAGCCGGCATCAACCCGCAAAAGACCCTTCCCGTCATCCTGGATACCGGAACTAGCAACGAGAATAATTTGAATGACCCGCACTACCTTGGCCTACGACAGCAAAGAGTGTCACCAAGTGAGCAGCAAGCGTTGGCAGACGAGTTCATGCAAGCAGCACATGAGACATGGCCTGATATGGTCATCCAATTCGAAGACTTTGAGAACACCAAAGCGTTCGGCTACTTGGATCGGTACCGCGATCAATATACTTGTTTCAACGACGACATCCAGGGTACTGGATCCGTGGTACTTGGAGGGTAAGCAATGCGATTCTTCCCTCTGCTATGCTGGTGCTGACAGTAGACCATAGATACATTGGCGCAGTCGATCGATCCGGAGTCCCCCTCGAAGAGCAAAGACTGGTCTTTATGGGAGCAGGCTCCGCGGGTGTGGGTGTAGCCAAGCAGTTGGTGGAATACTACGTTCGACGCGGCTTGAGTGAGGACGAGGCTCGCAACAAGTTCTGGCTTGTTGACACCAAGGGGCTCGTCACAGCGGACCGACCTGACAAACTGGCCGAGCACAAGAAATATTTCGCTCGCACGGATAATGCTGGCCAACAATTCAAGACTCTGGAGGAGGTGATCAAGTACGTCAAGCCAAGCGCCCTGGTTGGACTCGCAGCAACCTATGGCATCTTCGATGAACGTGTGGTAAGGGCTCTCACTGCTTCAGTCAAGGAGTCTGGCCAGGACCGAAGGCCTATTCTCTTCCCTCTCAGTAACCCTCTGACAAAGGCCGAGTGTACCTTTGAGGAGGCTGTCAAGTGGACTGACGGGTCTGTCATTTTCGCTTCTGGCTCTCCGTTTGATGAAGAACAGGTCGACTTTGGTGATGGCAAAGGGGCTGTGACTTATTATCCCAACCAGGGTAACAACGTCTACGTGTTCCCAGGCCTGGGCCTCGGCACGATTCTGTCCAAGGCCTCGCGTGTCACGGATGACATGGTTTATACCGCTGCTGTTGCGCTGGCGGATTCTGTGAATAAAGAGGAGAGGGAAATTGGTCTCATCTATCCACGCATTGATCGTGTGAGAGAGACAAGCATCGTTATTGCTCGGGAAGTAATGAAGTCGGCTCGCCGAGGCGGTGTTTCCAAGTTAGAGCACTCGCAATGGAACCTATGGGACCAACAGGGTGACGCGGTGCTGGATGCGTATATCAAGGACAGAGTGTATGACCCTCTGTGCTCTCTTTGTTAATGTCTCTTCGGGACTACGAACCGCAGATTGGGTAGCAAAAATTTATCATGATGTTGAATGACCATAAATATTTATCTGTTACTTATTTGTTGTTGTGATTCGAGCCATCGCGATTTGCTAACCCTCCTTATACTAGGAACCGAGTAGTGAACTACGCATGAGAGATTATGCATCAAGGTCAGACCTTTGCGGTAAATGTGAAGAATTCAAAGGGACTTGCGCGTTGCCGAATTTCTAATTTTGTTTCTTTCTTTAAAAACTAATTAAAAAAAGAGAAGATATGTCCTTAGAGGTGGCTGTAGATGACATCTGAGAGACCTCTTCCGGAGAGATTTTGATAGAAAGTTAAAACAAAAGAAGATGTCAGACCCGACAACTCACACAACGAATGGGAGACCTCTTCAACATTGAATATTTGGTGTTTATGCTTTCGACGAATCTCGAGACTGTGCTACTTCGGCTCTTGCTTGCCATTTCAGTTTCTATACCGCACCGAATTATACATGTACACATCTAATTTCTTAAATTCAGGAAAGCTTACCAGATCTATGTTTTATTTTATAACCCCTACCAAGTGTTTTCTCTGCAATCCGGGCACCACGATTCTGGGATGCGTTTGCCAATGGTAATTCTGGGCACCTGTGAGCCTCCTGATCCTACCCTTGCCATCTCTATTCCTTCCATCTAATTTTTTCTGCCATAATCCAGTTCCCTGTTTTCAAAAGGTAATTAGAGCTAATGCTTCGTTAAGTCCGAGTATGAGTTTCAAAGCGCTGAGAACCTTTCTTTACTTTGTTAAAAGTGGTGGGTTTGCCTAACTGCCCAATTTTCTTTATATCAAAAGAAGAGAGGCTCTCAGAATAGAACAAGAGATAAGTTAAGAAGCTGTTAAAAGCAAATGAAGTTGTCACGTATTGGGATCTAACTTTACCACCCAGGAGTATCCTTTCACTAACTGTCAGCCGAACCAGCCAAGTTCACAGAAAGCTCACCCATCTCCCCCCTTTAACTACAGAACTAAGTTTTTCATATTGTAAAAACCTCAATTCATTCACTACTAATCGCTTACTGCTTATGATGCTAGCAGTGACCACCTGGCATTCTCAGCTGGTTAAGTCATCGAGGGCTGAGCTTACACAGCCACAGCCACCAAGAGCACTAGTAGACAGGCAGCAACAACTAAATGAAATGAACAGCATACAACTAGGCAGACTTGGCCAGTTGTTGATGTGTCCTTTTTGTTCCATTGTCCTTTGTTTGCATCACTAATAAATAAGCCTACAAGCTCCCTCTGTTCATTGAGTAAAAAGTCCCCAGCATGATTATAGATTGAAACACCACCAGACATCACAATATGGGTCAATATTTATCCACGTCTCAGACGCCTATCCGGAAGGCGCAGTCCATGCAGCCTCGCGCCGTCACCTACGAGTCGAAGGACATTCCCATCCCCGACGACTTCCTGCGCGGCCCGCCAGAGAAGCCAGTTACGTGTACCCCTGTCCCCTTCGCCACATCCGACGTTCCCGAATATGCGAAATGCTATGCCGTCACGTTGGACAACGTCGTGTCACCAGAGGAATGCGCCCAGTTGATACAATTGGCCGAGGAGTCGGTACTGCCCGCCTCAGAGGATGATCCCAACCAGGGTCCGTGGCGGCCCGCCATGATCGCTGTCGCCCCCGGCCTGGAGGGTCCCGCACCCGGGTACAGAGAAAGCGACAGGATCGTATGGGACCGACAGGAGCTGACGGATCGCATTTGGGAGCGGTGCTGCCGCGTTGAAGGCCTCGCCGAGCAGCTCGCTGTTGTGAGGAGCGATGATGGCTATGGGCCTCTGGGACGGCCAGCAGGCCAGTGGGAGCTGAGCCGAATCAATAAGCGGATGAGGTTCCTCAGATATTCGCCTGGGCAATTCTTCAAGCGTAAGTTGCAATATTCCTGCCGGCTTACCTCGTCATCTTTCTCATCACAAATATATTTTGAACACGGCTGACAGGTTGCTGTTAGCTCATGTCGATGGACCAGTCTCGTACGAGGAGGATGGCAACATGTTCCAAACCCAGTATACGGTACACCTTTATCTGAATGATTCCGCAGAGGTGTCCCCAGGTAGCGAGCTTGTGGGCGGTGCCACTGGGTTCTTATCAAGAGACCGAGAGCGTCGAATCGATATCAATCCCAAGGGAGGGAGCGTTCTCATCTTCCAGCATAAGCGGCTGCTCCACGAGGGCGCCAAGGTGAAGAAGGGACAGAAGTTCACTGTACGGATGGATGTTCTGTATAAGTGGGTAGAAGATCCTATTCCGGACGCTGCATGATGGAGTTAGTTTGATACCAGTCTCATGTTTTTGAAGCTTCATTTTAGACATATAGCCCTGATAACCCAAATATATTAGTATTGTTGTTCAGGATGTTGGCGGCTTCGGGATAGATTAGTGGAGCAGAGAAGTAATGACTTCGGAGGACTTCTTTGTTTGTGACGTGTCCGGTTTCCGAGCTGACGGTAAATCAGCTATGCAACATCTACGGCGGGTGTTGCCCTGAGGGTGGTCAGAGGCTCGATTAATTCCTCTGGACATGAAATAAAGTAGATAGATGCTTCCAGCTTCAGCTCGAAACAGCCTGCAACTCTAAAAAGTGGGCACATTTCATTCCTGTATCCTGGAGGAATCGCCAATTATTCGATTTTGATGTTGCACGCACGTCCATGAAGAGGCAAAGCCATCAGACAAGGCCTGGCATTGGCCCACACCATGCAAGAGGCCTCCGACAAGCAATAAAGGATGCTTGTTTTGCCTGCAATTGGCATCAAAGGGGAGTTGCGATGGGGGCGATGGCGCAGAGAGTCTATGACGCAGATTCGCGTTGGACAGGTGCAGGCATAAACGTGTTTTGCGATGCTCTGACGAAGCTACTCGCGATCGAGATGGTGGCACGACACGGGGACAGGCCTCCGTTCGGTAATGGGCGATTGTCTATGACGAATGGCGCCGGATTCCTGCTGGATAACGTCACAAAATGCAATCAATTAGGAGCTGTGTAAACCCCACTCTTTCCGCTGTGCAGCCGCCGTTGGGAATTCGTGATGCATTTTAGAGGGGCCCACGCGCTGATAAGGTAATTTTATTGGCAAGGGTCCGACGGGGGCCAATGTACAGTAGAGTTTTGCACGCCTTGTTTGCTGCGCTGAGACAACACAACAGGTCTCGTCCAGGCACAGCCCATTGATTGACCTGGAAGCAAAAACAGACTTCCACGAGCTGCGCCCGGCTGGTCGCTGCCGCGCGGTGAGTGGCCAGGGGGCGATTTGCTTTTTGCCAGCTGCGGGGATGGCAAACCAGCCGGAGCTTAATGGCCTGTGGTGGGAGACCTTCAGCTGGCCCAGCACCTATCTGAGGGGGGCAGCGGCCCACGTGTCGGGCACTGAAACGCGAAAGGTGGTGTTAAATTGAATCACGCCTGCGCCACCCACACGCGCCTCATTGCAAAAGACACTAGTATAGGTACCTGCAAGTACTGTGCGACTCAGAGCTTATCGCCCGTACCTCCTGCAGGGTTTTGGCAGA
Source organism: Clonostachys rosea (assembly GCA_026958235.1). Classification (NCBI taxonomy): domain Eukaryota; kingdom Fungi; phylum Ascomycota; class Sordariomycetes; order Hypocreales; family Bionectriaceae; genus Clonostachys; species Clonostachys rosea. Next base: position 3,722,532 of record CP110205.1, read on the forward strand.
GCGCCCCCACCGTCTGATTTGCACACGACAGCCTCAGTACCTGCTTCTACCACCCACACGCCTGCCCAGGAAGCCTAACTGATACCCACGAAGCTTGCAGGGGGGCCTGGAACTGCACTGTCCACTGTCTCGTCGCCTTTGTGCGCTTGGCCCATTCACCTTGCTGGCCAGGCCTTGGCTTGGACCCCTTCCCTTTTCTTCTTCAACCTCCGACGCTTCCAAACCTCCCATCGCCATCAATCTTCGCTTCACTTGCAAGGTCAATCGCCTGCTTCTCGTCCGTGATGGCTTCCAATGGCGGCGCCTTCACTGCGCCGACATCCTTCCGATACCAAGATCTTGCCCAGTCCGCCTACGAGCTCCCCTTCCGCACATTCCAGAACACCCACGATTCGCATCCGTCGCTCCCCAATCTTTGCCTCCTCGTCTTTTCCGCCGTCCTCGAGGTCGTGTGCGTCAGTCTGCCCGGTTATATCGTCGCCCGACTTGGCCACTTCGATGCCGACAAGCAAAAGTTTCTTGCCAATCTCAATGTTATGTTATTTACGCCATGCCTAAGTACGATGTGCTCTCCGTTGCGACCCCGCCGATCTCCAGCTAACAATTCTTGTCCCTAGTCTTCACGAAGCTCGCATCCCAGCTTAATGCCAAGAAGCTCTCCGATCTCGCCATTATCCCTGCTATCTTCGTCGTCCAGACATTAGTATCATGGCTCGTTGCCAGGGTCGTCGCCAAGCTCTTCCGATTCAACAAACGAGCTTCCAACTTTATTACTGCCATGAGCGTATTCGGCAATTCGAACTCGCTGCCTATTTCTCTCGTTATCTCGCTATCGGCTACCTTGAAAGGCTTGCATTGGGACAGGATACCCGGGGATAACGACGACGAGGTTGCCGCTCGCGGCATCCTCTATCTTTTGATATTCCAGCAGCTCGGTCAGCTGGTTCGATGGAGCTGGGGTTACCATGTCCTTTTGGCTCCCAAGGATAAATATGACGAGTATCAGGATCATGTCACCGAGGAGGGAGGCCGTCCAAGCCTGGCGCATGACACCGAAACCCGACCACTCATCGATGGTCTGGACGGCGACACCGAAGACGAGGATACGTGCAGCAATGATTCGCGACACTACGACCCGGCCGGCCGAACCCCGATCGCCAGTGCCTCAAGAGCTACGCTTGTGGATCTAGTTGATAACGATGACCCCAAGGGAAAGGCGGCTCACAAGGTTCAGCCCTATCGTGATGATCCTTCCAGCACTGACGAATCCGACGATCACTTGTCTATCCCTCATGTTCGTGTTGTGAACCCCAACAATGGAATTGTTGAGGAACCTGCCTCCGGTGTTAAGCAATGGATGCATAAAAAGTCAACCCAAGTGAAGACAGCCACTTCCGGTTTCTTTAACCACATCTATTCCCGGTCTCCCAAGCCGGTTCAGACTGTTTTCTCAGCTTTCAAGTCAGCAGCAGTCAGGTTCAACAACTTCATCTGGGAGTTCATGAACCCGCCTCTCTGGGCAATGATTTGTGCCATCATCGTCGCGTCGGTCCCCACTTTACAAAGGCTCTTCTTCCAAGAGGGTTCCTTTGTGCAAAACAGTGTGACAAGCGCGATCAGATCTAACGGAAATGTTGCTGTACCCTTGATCTTGGTTGTGTTGGGAGCTAATCTGGCACGGAACACGACCGCCCACGATGAAGAATTCGACCCAGAGGAGGAGAAGATCGGCAAGAAGTTGCTGATTGCTTCCCTCATCAGTCGAATGCTTCTGCCTACTATGATCATGGCGCCTATCCTTGCCCTCATAGCAAAGTACCTGCCAATCAGTATTTTGGACGATCCCATCTTTGTTATTGTATGCTTCTTGCTGTCTGGTGCACCCAGTGCTCTGCAGCTCGCTCAGATCTGCCAAATCAACAACGTCTACGAGAAGACCATGGGCAAGATCTTGTTCCAGAGCTATGTTGTTTGGTATGTTGAAACAATCTCATTGCAACTATTCCGATATGGATGTAACTAACTGACCTTTGTAGGATTTTGCCGTCTACTCTCATTTTAGTCATGCTCGCTCTCGAGACTGTTGAATGGGCAACAGCTGCCTAAGCCTTGTATCGGAACGATTTTCTTTGATGGAAGGGTACAACAAAACTTAGAATACTATGGAGCTACTTGTTCTGACCTCACCTCGCGGCTTTCTTTATTTCATTTTATTTTTTCTTTTGGTAACGATCAAATTGCTTTTGTCAGGTCAAGCTTGGCGTTAGGACATTGGGGTACATGATTTCAGTCATAGGTCACAAATGATCTAGTAACAAAGTGTCTTCACATTGGGGATTACCCTTGGTCTCCGCAGAGACGAGGCAAAAATTCGCCTTCTGAGTGGGTTCAACCGCAATGGTATCGGTGTTACTAAGTTGGATTTGGAGCAAGCGCGCAATCTTAAATATCATCAATATGAAGCATATCCCTTAGTTTAATGATAAAAATGATAACCTGAAATGTTTCCCTCACAGATGCTTAGGTCGATCTATACTCCTTTCTTCTCTTAAATGGCGGATGAAGACTTGTACGTAGAATACTGTCCTGCAGTATTCTACGAAGCCTTCATCAAAGCACCTTGGATCTGGGAGTTAAATAGTACTATAAATTTGAGGTTGTGTCAATGAAACAGCAAAGCCAAGATTACGTGATTGAATGAACTGTTTCTTCTAGGAAAAAAATTTATGGCAAATTTCATGGCTTAGTCGCCTGTATTCGAGTATTTACATCTTGTCTCTTGGATAGATTTTATTGATCATGTCTCTCATCTGGGTCCACAGCGGCTCCGATATCAAAATGTCAATCGTGCTGTATTCTATAGGGTAGGGCTATTTCCAACAGCTTCGAGTTGACACCAAGACCACTTTGACAGATCTGTTGATGGGCTTGGGGACAAAGATTGATTAGAAACAACTTAATACAATCGCTTACTCTGTTTCGATTTTTAGTATACAATTCCCACCTGTTTATATTTATGGCATGTGTTGTTTTCCGAGCTCGTATGAACGGCCGAGCTTTGCGAAGACTACTGAAACAACCGTAACGTTTTCACAATTGTGATTTCCCTTAATCTACATTCGATCCGAGAACCAGTCTACTTGACTTCTAGGCTCAATGAAACCTCCAGTTTAGTTGTTTGTAGCTACTGGACAACCCTCCCTTGAATGAGATTGAGTCTGGATTACCGATCTCCAAACCTTGACCATGGCCCTTCATTTTCAATAAACACCGGGCTGTATGCGCACGGTATCAGCCAAACAAAATTTGCAAAATTGAGAGTATGGACTGTTCGACCGAGTTGTGGTTTGAGTCATGATTCTCACCTAGCAAGCCTCCCTTTGTTGTGTAGTGTTCAGTAAACTGAGAAGTGGTCTCAGGTACCAAGTACATAGAAAGCAGACAAAGGATCCAAAAAGGTATAAATACCCGCACCTGCACCCGCCTTCTCAGCTTTTCCTCACCACTACTCACATACAAATAAGCCTCCCAACCTCCAACCAAAATAAACTATGGACAATATCATCCATCTTCCTCACTGATCTCCCATTGGTCCAGCCCAGTTGTCCTTCAGCAGGCGTCAGTCAAATGGAACGGGAGCGAGCATGAGAGCAGATCGAAAATATACTAGAGCACACATATAAAGGAGCTCAAGCCTCGGTAACAATGAATCAGCCAGCGATGAGAGAGCTGTGCGTATCGCTCACTCAACAGTGGTCGATACTGTGCTGTTGTTCCCCCATAAAGCCGGCCTTCTCCCATTATCGAAGAGGAGATAAGGTGGTCTCAGCGCCTAGCGAATAATCCGAGTCTCGCATTCGGGAAGATACGATGACACTTAGGCCCGGAGTGGAGGGAAAGAAAAAACTGACGTGGCCGTGCGACTCACCGGTATCAGCCCCCGCCAGTCCTTGGAGCCAAATATTCCAAGCAGTAGGGGACATTAACCCCGGACTAAGATTCGATGATATAGATATCATCTCGAACAGAAATAGCCTCAGGAGCCTGCTTCTCTTCTGCAGCGCCAATAAATCCCCAAGCTTTCGACTGAATCTCCAGTTAGCTCATAAGACTCTTCTCATTGAAACCTATGATGCGCTTCCGCTTGTGGATACTGGATTCGGCCGAGCATTTGAAGGTGCTTCTAGGAGTTGCCCAACTAGGTGGAAAGAAAGCACATCTCATTATTGTGCTTTACGCTATCATCTGGGAGAGCTGAGCTATCGCTTCTTATCGAAACATGTTATCCGCTTCCGCTCGAGGACAGTGATTTCAGTCGAGGTTGCAGAGGCTGTTGAGAAACATGTCCGCCTGAGAGACACACAGACATGTATGTCGGAGAAAAAGCCGTGTTGGGCTTCCACTCCGTCACTCATAATATATAAATCCGGGCAGCATGGAAGGTGTCCATGCAGCTCTCTTTGTTCAATATGCTCCTAGGTGGACACCCATTTTTCGTCTCCCCTCACCCCAACTTTCAGCCCCCGCAGATTGAAACCCGAATCTTGGAATTTTATGTTCGCAGTTTCCAGCATGCCAGAGGATCAACAGCGAGTTTGATTCGAGCGTTGATCACACCCGCCCTAGTTCCACGCATCCTGCACACCCCAAGACACCTTAACAACCTGCCTTGCGATCATTTGGTCAATATATACCTTCTCAATTCACTACAATTCGTGCTATGGAGGCTCAGCAAGGTCGCTAAGGTCGCTCGCAAGCTTCGAACTCACTGTTGTCGTCTCTCGGCCTGGATCAGCAAAGAACCCGTCTTGATATTAAAAACAAGCTAAAACTTGACCATGTTCTACTCCAATCGATCCAGCGAGGAATCGCTTATGCAGAATTGCTTGTGGGGTTTCCCGTCCGCCTCTCTCATCACGATATAATTTTGTTCTGGATGATTATCACATTAATGGTCTGGGCTCGGAGTCTATGGAGATGGCCAAAAATCCTGCTACACTATCGCTCGAGACAACTGACCGATCCTCAACACCCTCTGATTGGACAAAGCTAAATAAGAGTGGATGGAAGTCTCTAAATGGGGAGCTCGTTCTATCTCCCCTGAAGTGGCCCGTGAACTTCTCTTCTCCTTAATCTCCCCAGATACACCTCCCATCGGCCATGGAATCGAGAACGATCTGAACGCTGTGCGTATCGTTCACCCAACAGTCATCGATGTCTACTACCGATAGTTCAGGGGCAGGGAGAGAGAAGAATATAAGAGCAATGCACTTAATCTACTGAAGAAAAGATCAACAATAAGTTCGAGGGCGACCACGGCAACTGACACTCCCCATTAATAGAGTCCGCCTGCTCCTGGGTGCTGAGCTACGTGATGGCTACGTTGCTTTGAACTGAGCTCTCATGCCCGAAATGAGCTACAAGGCCGACAACAGTATGTTAAGATTAATACATCGAATAAGAAGGGGGATGATAGGCTGGAGACTTGGATGATTCAGGTTAAAACAGAGGACGAGAAGAAGACCACCCTCGAAGAGACGGCCCCCCCTCCCTCGCTTTAAATCACGGAGACAGCAAGCGAGAAAGAAGAGGACTACTCTTCGCTTTGTCGGGCCCTGCTCAACAACGTGACCGTGGGTGCAATGGCTTAAGATGAGATCCCATCGACGGGTTTATGTCAGAATCAAACCTCTTCAACCAAGAAGAGAGTGAGGAAGAGATTTGAAGAAGAGATTGAGATTCCCTCGGCAGGTTTCTATCCGAATCGAGCGGCTGGTGATAGCCACGGGAATATTATTGACGAACAATCAAGAGTCTCCGGATATCGGACATAATAATCACGAAGACACAAAGGAGAGTGAGCACCAGCATGAGCAGCAACCGAATGACAACAGGTCCCAGGCACTCACCGCTTATCAGCGCTTCAGCGAGGCGTATTTTGCCCGTCAATATTCTGATTTAGCTTCCTCTAGTGTTGCAGATCCTGATTGTTTGCGGGAGCAACTAGAACAAGAATAACGAACGAACAGAAATGCTCACAGCAAAGAACAACATGGGAGAATAATTTATTATCTGGTCATTCTTCGTGTCGGGCAATGAACTCGCTCGTTGATGGAGTGAGTGTCCATTGTGTTGGGTTCTCGGGTCTGGCATCTTCCATTGCCGTTTGACTTGATAATCAAACTCTTTTCCGTTGATGGAGTAAGTGTCCAAGTCCCCGCTGGATAACGTGACGTCTTGGATAGACGAGCGACTGGATAACGCTACACAACTATTCGTGGCTTTCTCAACACATTACTATTAGGGTTCTCCGATCTCGAAGAGATGACGAAGACTGGCCCCTTGCAAATATTTGGACCATGGACGAAATGAGGACAGTCTACGACCTTCTACATGAGCGATGTGCTCACCCACACGATAGGCTTTGCCTCTAATCATCAAGATGATTGATGACGCAAACGTGATAGGTTTTATCAATTCTCAAGTTGAGCGTGCGGAACAATGCATCCGGGCGTTGAACCGGGACAGGGATTGCTGGATGCCCCAAGATGGATTACTCAGGTAGTATACAGTAGTCTTAATTTGAAGGAACGTGGATAAATACACAATTGAAGATGATTTAGTAACATTGTATACAACCTCGGACTGTGTTAGATTTTGACGCGCTTGATGAAGATTAACAGGAGATCTCGATCTCCCTTGTCACTGTTAGAAAATACCTAAGGATACGAAGAATGGAACAGTGTGCGCAGTGACAAATGCCTATCCGATGTGTGATTATCAATTTATCTAAGCAAAAATGTATACACAGTTCTGTCATGAGTCACACTTCGCTCTCTCTTTACTTCCTTAGTTTCCAGGCGCAATCTGACTTTTCACCGCCAGTGTTCCCTTCGTTCTCAATGATCTAGAGTTGTCATGTCTGATCTCACCAAGAGCCACGGTCGATGGGCTGCCCTTTTGCACGTGCCCATCCATAGCCTCCACCTCCCGGACTAAGAATGATTATACGGTCGCCCGCTCTAAATTGAGAATTCTTCCGGGGCTAAGAGAGGTTTTCCTCGTTGCGCCTGTCACTGGGTCCTTTCGAACCCAGATGCTTTCTCCTCTCTGATCAGCCTGGCCTCCTTCAAACCTATACGGTGACGCCACCCGTCGACCTGTCAACACGGACACCTGAAGCGGTACTCTGAGCTCAATGTCACATACACATCCATCTCCGCCGCGACACATTTCGTCTCCACCACTGCCTCTGCGGATAGCAAACTCGTTCGGAATGACGGGACACCTCTTCTCGAAGATTTCGGGGTCATTAATCCGCGTGTTCGTCAGTGTGTATGGACGCCGCTGGCACCATGCGAGCCCCATTCCTGCACCAGCACCGCCGGCATTCGGTTGTATAACTGAGACGTCTCAAAAGCTTGCCAACTTGATCTTCCGTGCCTTTAATGCCGCAGCCGCCTCACAGGGTACCATGAACAACCTCACATTCGGTTGCGAAGGTACCGATCCCATTACGGGGGAATGTTACCAAGGGCTTCGGATACTGTGAAACCATCACCAGTAAAGTCAAGGACAGCTTCGCCCGTTTCCTTGTCAGTCGTCACCTTGAGCTTGTAAACAATACCATCATCGTTCATCTCGGTAGACTCAAGAACGCTATCTTCATACTAAGCTCTCTCATCGACTGAGCAGCATTATCCTGGATGGTGTTCATATATAGCTGAACAACTGCCCAAGTGAATCTCCCGGTAAGAGACCTGATCAACTCAGTTCCTTTCTTGTGTGAGGCTACGGTAGCTTTGAGGTCGATTACATTTTCGGCCTATGTATGCACGTGTGAAGGCTCCACCTCGGTCAATGGTGATGCGAACAATCCAGGGAGCCATACTGCTCACTTGAAATCAAAGAGATTGCCAATTTAAGAGTTCAGTAAGGGAAAACAGAAGTGGAGGTTCTTAAAAAAGTGTGCTTATCGGGATTGATGCAGCAAAGAAGGAAGTAATAAAGCTATTGCGTATAAATGTTCACCGGGTTGGAATTATTACCAGTAAGCATTATGCCATAATCAACAGCGATACTATTTTTCTCTCATCACATCACTAGTATCGAATACCTTTCTTGTTGGTAGATAATCTGGCTACGAGGCCTGCATTTGAGATTCACAAAAGAGCTGGAGGCGGCAACTGCACGATACCGACTGGAAGAGAGAACAACCCAAAGTACTGAACCGGCAAGTCTTGAATTGCCGGAGGCAGAAGGTTATCGGCCCCAGTATTAGTTGCCGTTATCATCTGGAGGTAGACAATAATCGCGCAACATATTTGTAGACTCTATATGTGCGATGCATTAATCCCCCGAGTGAGATAAAGGGTTCAAGGTAAAGAACGTACGACACAAATGTTTCTTTGTTCCTTTCCCTCTCCCTCGTTTTTCGAGTTGAGGCTTTCTCGGCAATGTGGTTTCACTTACCCTATGTCGGTAAACATCATCTTGCCGAGGCAGAAACTACTTATCGTGGTGCATGAATCGTGGGAGAAGCTGACAATATCCACACCAAGTTCTAATATTATTGGACCAAAAAGGTGCATGAGTCGTTTTAGCCCCGCATGCTTTTGGTGACATCTCAGTCTTGAGAGTGGAGAAAGGAATCTGAGCGTGACTTGGGCTTTGATCCCACAATCCGACCTGAAACTTTTCAGCCCATGTCTTTACCCCAGGCCCCAGATTTTGGTTAATCCCCGTTGAAGCGCATCCATAGTTTTGAATGTAAAGATCAGACAATATTTTTATGTAATTTCCTACCCTTGAAACAACAACCGAGCAGGCAGTTCTTTTCGCCTGCACCATGAGCCAACAATCACGTCGTCCTAGACGTTTACTAGCAGCGTAAGTCTCTATCATGGCCCACGACGTGTCCTGTTTGCTGAAACGATTCACCTGTTATTCAGATGTCATAGGTGCCACTCTCAGAAGATTAAATGTTCAGGAAAGCAGCCTTGCCAATCCTGCTCGGCTTGTGGAAAGGCCAGCGAGTGTAAATTCCCCTCCAAAGAGCGGAAGATTCCCATATCTGAGAGGTAGCATTCTATTTTTTCTTCCAAGTACGCAAGAGTATGCGAGGCTAACACATCTCGTTCATCAAGCTACCTAAGGAAACTCGAGGCGGATAGCAAACAGCTGCAAAATCTTACCCAAAATCCAACACCCCAAAGTTTCGGCCAAGACACTCCCAGTATAGACCGAGATGATGACCCTGTTGATTCAACCAACATCTCATCCGATGAATCCAATATGCTCAATCCTCTCTTCGATGGACAGCCTGAAAACGTCGTGAACGAGCGATGTTCAGAGTCGGGTTATATTGGCGAGGCATCATGCACGGCATTCAGCAATAGGCTCCTGCAATGCCTCGATCCAGACTACACTCCCTCTACGGCCGGTTTCTCAAACTATTGCCGTATCAATACCAGCAATAGCCTGGCGTCATTGCAGGAGCAAGACATTTCCGGTTTCCCCGAGAGGATGCACGCCAGGCTTCTCCTCAATGTCGCTCGGAGATTCATCGGAAACTACCATCCTCTCTTCCTTAAAGTAACCTTTATGAAAGAACTTGACGCTATATACCGGCAAGAGTTCTCGCCGTCGACAATGTGGCTCTGCAAGTTTTACACGCTTATGTGTCTCGGGGAGATATACACAAACCGACGGGGAATCGACAGCAGCAATCGAGTACCGGGAACAGAATACTACGCGAAAGCTGTCGGAATGCTTCCAGACTTCTATGAAGAGCCCTCATTGACGCAAGTTGAAGTTCTAACACTTCTGGTAGGTTCGTTCCTGGCAAGAATATGTCGATTTACTAACAATGTCACAAGGCATGGGCGTCGAATATACTCGGCCGGGTGCGCACAGCATACTGCTACAGCGGAACAGCCATGAGGCTGGCAATGGGAATCGGCATGCATAGACCGGCGTCAAGGGGCACCACGTTGACGCCCGTGGAGAGAGAAAGCCGGAGGCGGACGTGGTGGGTTCTGTACTTCTTTGACCGCTTCTCCGCTTCCAAGCTGGGACAGCCTGTGTCGATCCGAGACGAAGATATCGACGTTGAAATGCCTAGCATGGATGGGTTATCAGAAGAGGAGAAGATCGAATTTCTCGACCCCCAGCCTCTCGTCACTAATATCAAACTGGCGCGAATTATCGGCAATATATGTATGTTCTACCTTTGCTTGTGACTTAGTTCTGATCCTCGTATTGACCACTATCAGTGACGGACATATACGGAATTCCGAATCGGACTCAAGGACTCCGCATACATCGGGTCCATGGCATCTTGAAGCAACTTCGAGAATGGCACGATGACTTACCGCCAGATATGCGCGTGAAGGAACGCGGGACACCACGGGGGGTGTCAAGCCTCCACCTTGCCTACAACCAGTGCATCATTCAAACGACACGCCCTGTTCTTTTACATCTTTTCAAGACACAATTTCAGCTCAGCTCCAAAACACCAGACCCTCACGCAGCGCCGCGGCGACAAGTGTTCTCTTCCATTACGCTCGCTCTAGCAGAGAGCTGTATCAACGCGGCACAGGCGTCTAGCCGGATTGCTGAGAGCTTATTCTTGGATGGCTCCATCGCGATATTCGGATACTGGGACGCCCATCACATCTTCTCCGCTGCCCTTATACTCATCATGTCTGCACTGATGAAGCCTACGGAAGAAACTTCAGATGCGCTCGAAATGCTGTTGAGTATTTTACGATCCATGAGGAACGATGGAAACATCCCGGCCGTACAATTCTGTGAGACGCTGTCCTACATCCAGTCGAAGGTCATCAAACTTCGCTCCATGGACCACGCTGAGCAGCAGCAGGTCTTTCTGGACAATTCCGCCACTGTTGCTCCAGACGCTAGTGCTCCAGTTGGAAACCCAACCGATCGGCAAGAACGTGGGGTAAGCGTCAGCGGAGATGATCCGGCACTGTCTTTGGCTTTAGACGGGGAAGCAAGAAGAGCGGAACCAAGTATGACTTATCGAAATATGGATGACATTCTTGGAAACCCGCTGATTGGGAGTTTCTTGGATGAGAGCGGGGGTCCTTGGCCTGACCTCATGTTTTCTGGAGACGGTACGTTGAAAGAGTTGGCCTCGGAGATTGAGGAACAATTTCTCTTTCAGATGTAAACAGTATGATTTTATGAATACTCGCAAACATGTACAGATGCCGGCTTTACTTGTGATAAATGCAAATTCCATTGATGATAAGATGGCCTGTAAAGCAAGGGCTCCTCCAGGTGTTATTCTGATTTCCATTGTGGCAGAACTGATGCTGTTAGACTGACTTATCCCTGTATTATTCTGGAATATTTGGTAATGGCTCTTGAAAATATGCCTATACAGACTTGAAGATGCAGCAGGATATTGTTCGAGTGTATTACATTCAGCATCACCCGTTGTTGTTCGGGAGATGACCGAGATAACTGGTCCCGAACAGGGAGCTAAGTGGCCATGGAATGCCGATCTTGTTGTCCGCTTCAGGCTGCCCGGCAACTCGTGGAGTTGCCGAGTGATACATCCTAAGCGGACGCAAATCGTCTGACGTTTGATTGACCCCTGCTCTGTTACCAGATAACGGCAATTCCCCAATTTCCAATCTGACGAAGTGGTTATCAATACGTAACATTTTGACAGACCCCGCGTGCTTTATCCACCTGTCTGGGGTAGAGGCAGCTCACATTCGTTGCCCCGATCCCATTTCACATAAAACCAGAGACAATCCCGTCTTCAATTTCGATGGTGTTTTGACCATTACGCGGCTTACACACAAGCTCTTTCAATTGCATCACTTTCTACCGCTCTCTGGTTACAATGGCATCCCCCGGCCCTACCCGACAGGCCCCAGTGGACAAAGAAGACTCTTTCGTAGAGCCCACCAAAGACATCCAGCAAGAAACCGCGCAGACCAACGATATCTATATCGATGAGGTCGCAGAGAAGAAGCTTCTTCGGAAGCTAGACATGTGGATTGTCCCGCCTGTCATGCTTCTCTACCTACTCAGTTTTCTGGACCGCGTGAACATCGGTAATGCTCGACTCTTCGGATTGGAAGAAGACCTGGGTCTCCACGGCGACCAGTATCAGATTGCCGTATCGCTGCTCTTCGTAACCTACATTCTATCTGAACTACCTTCCAATTTGGTCATCAAGCATTTCAAGCCTTCAAGGTGGCTCGCGTTCATCACCATCGGATGGGGCATCGTGGCCACCCTGACAGGCATCGTTCAGAACTACTCAGGCTTGATAGCCTGTCGAATCATCCTGGGCGCTCTTGAAGGCGGGCTGTTCCCCGGACTCACCATCTACCTGACAATGTTCTATACCAAGCGCGAATATGCCCTACGCATTGGGTACTTGTTCGTCTCTGCCGCCATCGCAGGGTCCATGGGCGGCCTCCTTGCGTATGGAATCGGCCAGATGGACGGTGTGAGCGGCTTGCGAGGCTGGCGATGGATCATGATCATCGAGGGAATCCCAACCTTCATTCTTGGCATTGCAGTCTGGTTTTGGCTGGCTGATGATCCAGACTCGGCGCGGTACCTCACCACCCAAGAGCGCGATTTGATCGATGCGAGAATGCGGCGCCAAATCGGATACACGAAATCCTCGGAGCAGATGCATAAATCAGATGTGTACAAGGGCCTCAAGGACTGGAAGATCTGGCTGTTCTGCATCGGCCAGTTTGGAGGTGACGTGATCCTCTATGGCTATTCCACGTTTCTCCCGACTATCATCAAAGGCCTGGGCAACTGGTCAAACACAGAAGCCCAAGCCCTTACCATTCCTTGCTATGCTCTGGGTGCCATAAGCTACCTCGTCGTGGCATATCTCTCAGACCGCACACAGCGCCGCGCCATCTTTGCCGTGCTCTTCGGTCTGATTTGCACAGCAGGTTATGCGATTCTCGTTAGCAATGTTAGCGGCAATGTCAAGTACTTTGGATGCTTCTTGGCTGCAATGGGCTTGTATGTGGTGGTTGGTATCCCCTTGGCTTGGCTCCCAAGCAACAACCCGCGATATGGGAAGCGGACTGTGGCCACAGGGTTGCAACTTACCATCGGTAACAGCGCGGGCATCCCGGCTCCTTTTGTAGGTTGACACTTTTATTACATCATTCTACTTTGAAGTTTCCCACTGTGACTAACCAGATTGTTCAGCTTTATCGGACCATCGAGGGGCCTCGATATGTCAAGGGCCATGCCATTTCCATGGGCCTCATCGCTCTCTCGTCAGTCGTCTATATCCTATTCTGGGCATGGTTCCGCCATCAAAACAGAAGAAAGGCTGCCGGGAAAGATGACCATAAGATCCAAGGCATGACGGAGGAGGAAGCTGAAGAGTTGGGAGAGGAGAATCCTCGATTCATGTACACGTATTAATGCGAGCGGACCCTGCTAAATGTATTCGGTACTGTCGGGGTGGATTTCAATAGGGAGCTGGAAGAGATATTGAATCTTTTATAGGAGAAGAGAGTTGGAAATCTCCCACATGATAGTTATCCGTAGTTATACTCTGACTTTTCTGAATCAGTATCTAGGTAATACCTATCTTGATTGAAATTGCTAAAAATCAAGCCTTGAGGCGCTCATCGAGTTTACGCGCCGCCTCCTGAACATAAGATTTGAAGTCTAGTTCAAGAAAGCCCCATCGTGGGGCAAGCGCTTGCATTATCTCTCCTGGGTCTAGCCCAGCCTCAGATTGCCCGCACATGATCTCACCCGTCCCACGGCTGGAGTCAATGACGCGCTGGCCTCTTGGTCTTCGGACCGCATCATATACTTTGAACGCGGCATCTATCTCATCGGGGGATGATATATGACCCAGGAGAGCCGAGAGAATCATGCCATCCTCGAACGCCTGCCCTGAGCCAGCACCCTGCCAAGGCGTCGAGGCGTGGGCAGCGTCGCCCATAATACAGACTCGACCGCGGGCGTATGTAGGTGTCGCCTTGTGTTCCCACTGGGAATACCCTCGAGGATCATCTTGTTCCATCACGAGCTATAATTGTAACCAGTTAATTTAGGATCACTAGACTCGGTAACACGGGGTATGCTCAACTTACATCAATGACCCCGTTGGCAATAGGGCCGCTCAACCAGTTCGCTAATGCTTTGTTCAGGAACTCTCTCGTGAGCGTATGCTTTCGATCACTGGGAGATTCATTCTCAACACCAGATATCACACATTGGACTAGCGTTCCGTTCTCCAAAACATCATGCATAATAAAGGCACCCTCACCCAACCAGCAATATTGACGATCTAGCTTGAAAAGCTCTTCACCCAAGGCCTTTTCTGCTTTTTGAAAAGGAACCAAAACCCTACAGTCCCAAAAACCGGCAGCAGATGCCGAATATTGCTTGGTGTCATCAGATAAGACATGGTCGCGGACGGTACTGAACAAACCATCTGCACCAATAACTGCGTCGAACTCATAGTCTGTTCCATCTGCAAAAAAGTCTTTGACCTCTGTGTCAGTTGGGATAATAGAGGTCATCTTCTTGTTTGGGTGTAATATGCTTTCAGGCAATGGTGCAAGGAGCTCTCGAAGGAGTGAAGCTCGGTGAACGATAAGCTCAGGTTCCTCCTTTGCAGCATCACCCAAATCCATGAGGAGATTGCCGGCATTTGGGCCAGATCCCTAGACTCTCGATTTATAATTAGCATGTCACACTTGTCTCTCTGAGTGATATAAATGCACAACAATTTAATGGATATGAATTAAAAATGGGGGGCATTGGATGATGAATAACCACACAGTGTCACAGAGAGGTGGCCGAAATCTGAACTTGGGAAAGACACTTACAACCATAAACCTGGTGCTTGCAATAGGGACACTTTTAGCTTTTTTCAGAGTCTCCTTTGCATCCTCTAGTAGTTCTTGAAGTGCCAGCTGGGAATTGGGAGACAAGCCCACCGCTGCACCGCGCTCCGAGAACTCAGGGGCCGCCTCAAAAACATCAATCGCGACAGAGGGAAGTCGAGACAGAGAATTGGCGATAGACGCGCCTGCCAGGCCTCCGCCAATAATTGCAATGCGGATTTGGCGGGTTTCCATCTTGAATGAAGAAACAGAGTACCACTGATGGTCGGCGACTAGTACTGCACGTATCTGTAAACTGGGTTTAACACCTCCTTGATTTAAGCCAAACCCACCTGTCTCCGAGATACGAGTTCAAAAATAGGCTTAATTAGAGAGAGGGGGTTTGCAGGATATTTCCGGGTTAAGTATACGTCACGTTGTATTGACACCACCAACCAGAGGGGACAACCAGTCATAAGATTCATTGTGGCGCCAACATCGTCGGCGTTTATCCTGCGTTCGGGCTTTTATTACAAGGGGTGGGATCTTTTGCAGCTGTACTCACCAGTCAGCGTTACTATAGTGGTAAGCAACCAACACATCAAGACAGACATTTCGGCCCCCTCTTAGATGTGACCTTCAACAAGCCGATTGATCCGAGACCAAAGACAATACGACGCGATAACAAAAGATCTTTGCATTAAAAAAGGGCGAGGTTGAACATGCATAAGATCAAACGTAATGATATCTCATAATCTCTACAAGTCCCACTCTCTAGATCAGTGAAAATATGGGTATCGCAATAGAACATGAAAACGAACAAAGGGAGCATGAAAGTTAGTAGGAAATCCGGAACATATTGCTCACGCCTAATTTAAAAAGAAATTATTGAACAAAGCAAGAAAATATCCTTGGCAGCCAAGTTCAGACTCTCGGATTGCGAGATTTGTTTACACCTTAGAGCACTTATACATACGAGGAAGACGAGTGTAGAATCCCGTCCTCGCTCGTCTCACTACGGATAGACGCTTTTTGTAGATCTCTCCCTTCCCTCATCCTGATAGACTCAACCACGGTGGTTTGATCAACTCTAGCTCCAGGAAAACTGCGGTCAGTACTGTTCGAGTTCCTGCTGAACATTCCCCTTATAGATGTTGTGAGTGTCTCCCATGACAACGCCCTCAACAGAAATTGCAATGTTGGTAGACACGCAGCAAAGACGGCGACACCGCATTCAACCATCCCCCAATAGAGATAACCTGTAATGACGACTTGGAATGCTCCATTAGCTTCTTTTACGCTGTACTCGTGTGTAACAGAAACACTTACTGCTGGGGTCTTCGTCCTCGGCAAAGCCAACGATATAGGTCTTGACCATTGTAGCGAGGCGCAACGTGGATGCTATGATTGTACTTTCCGTCTTCTCATTAGCTAGGCTGCTCACCGTTGTGAAGTTACTGTGCAAACTCACACTCCTCCGAGCAAGAAAACTACAGAGACCCCTATTTTCCGATTGCGAGACAGGTTGAGACGCCAAATCTGGCACTCTTGGTTAGCTTTAATATCCGTAGAGCATAACAATAAGTTGTAGTGGGAACGTGACTGACCAAGGGAATAGGGATGATCAGTATGAGAATGTCAGCTGCTAGATCGGATGCGCACACTGAGATGTCAATACTCATTGTGTGCGGACACTGAGTTTCCAGGTCCATACTTGAGCCACGAATAGCCCAGAAGTTCAGCCGACACTGGAATATGCAGGTGAGGCAAAAGGCAACCGTTCATAAAGCGATGAAGCCTAGCATGCCGAGCAGCACAATGTTGGTCCCGGAACTTTTATTCACCGCGAAAATGCGGCGATAAAAGCAAAGGAAGCTGGCCTTTGTGCATCCAAGCGCAGCCACGATCACGATAGAGTAGGTGTATTGAAGCTATAGAGCATGATTAGTCTCCTCGCATATCTACATTATACAAGAAGCAAACGCACCGTCATACTAGTCGATAGCTGGTCTGTTTTGAGCTCTAGCAGGTTACCTTCATAACCAGGAGGGATCTTTGTTGGGCTACCAAATGCTTCTCTCGAGACTCCGAACACAATAATCACGGCAATTCCAACAGTCAAAACCTAATTCATATTAGCATCTCCATTTCATATAGGCAACAAGCCCGAAATCTGACCGGGACGGAGGTTACCAAAGCAGGTAGCATCAACCAGTCATCCATCATGAACTTTTGCTTGTGCTTTCTCCGACCGTGTAGCCTCGATGCAACGGCGACGATGTCCATTATCCCAAGGACGATAGCAGCTGCCAAGGCATGGCCCGCTGTTTGGTAATACTCTTGCTTGAGATGCACTGAGCTGTCAGCCATGGTTAAGTATTCGCCCCATTAAACGTGGACGGTTATCAAAAATGGGCTCCTTGCGGGGTATTGAAATATATTATGGTCTTGATGACTTGTGTTCGTACTTGGCCATCTACTCACAAAGATTACTGCTCGATTTCAGATAGTTACATCCAGCCTGGAGAACCGAAGTTCTGTCAGTGTGTTCACATTAGGGTGACATTCAAGAATCCCATGGATCAGCTTTCGGAGTAATATCAAATCCTGCAGAGCGGCTCCCACTTGTCTGCTCCGCTCTGTATGTGCTCGCGAGAACCTGTGAGCCAAGCGCCATGATGTATCCACACATTTGCCATCCCTTACAGTCTCCATTCGAAGCGCATCTCGAGCTCCTTTATCATGCAAGATATGTCTAAAAAGTAACCCTCTCAAGTCCTTATGCAAATGCACCGCGATCCATCTGTCTCAAATCCAATTCATATTGGCCTTGAAGGGCCGAAAGGGCCCACAATGTGCTACCACAGGCTGCATATCCGACCAACGTCTCAATAGGGACCAACCAACACGAGACATACCGTTCCTCCAACCGTAGGATGCTGCCTGGTTTTGCAATCATGCGATATTTAATTTGGACTTTAGTTTCGCTGATCAACGTTACTACGCTGGGCAGGTAGCCTTTGGACGCCCCAAGTCTAGATTGCTTGATCGCCGGAATTTGGGGACTGTCCGTCTCGTCCTCGGCAAGTGGGGAGTGTCGCAATGATTCTCCCCGGAATGCTGTTGTCATATCCAGAGCACAAAAAGTCAGAGATTCTGTTATCGAGAATGTTCCCTAAATCAGCCTTGCAGCATCGGCATCTGTCACGGGCATGTCGAAGCAGTGTCTTGGTTATTAGAACGCAAGGGTACAAATAGGGCAAACAAAGGATCACACATATGATAAAGGCCGGGGTTTAGTAGGTCAAGAATTCTCCGGCTAGGCTACTATCAGGCATAATCCCATGCATTGGGGGTGTATCACAATACTTTAAACTTAATATTACCTTTTGGCAAAGGAATGGCAATTGTGAGCCCAACAATGCAGCTGACGGCTGTGTGAATCGCATATTGAATTTCGGAGATCGACTGAAATAGAAGTATTTGTAGTCTGCAAGTAGTCTAATACAAGTCGTGCTTGAAGCTTGCAAAACATATGTCTTTTCCAAAATCCGGGCTGCAATGGCTATTGATATACTTTCTCTATCTTCAAAGCATAAGCGAATTTTGACTTCAGCTTCTGATCACCCACTTCGTTATCTATTGGTCATCCTAAGCACCTTCTAGGTCAGGATTTGACAATTGTCCCGTTGCCTCACTTTCTTGAGTTGGATCATTGCATCGTAGGAATGTCATAGATGTCACCCTACCTTGACACTGCAGGACAGCCCATGCCAAGGTAAGGTGACATCTATGGCATTTTTGCTATGCAGTAATCTGCTACTTTCAGATACGGACCCTCGATTAGAATCATCTGGAAAAGTCCCTGCTGAAGTTTGACACATCATTCATGCAAAAGGGGATCTTTGTTTCGGTCCTTTTCAATCCTTTACTTGGTTTCCATGACAGGATTTGAACCAACCGTCATCATTTGACTTGCTGAGGTCAGTCGTCTGGGAACTCTGTGCAGGCACCTTGCGAAAGCCACACGCTCGATTTGAAATACATAGAACCGGCATACTCATCTACTTCCATGCGACACACACATTAATTGCATCTCATATCTCATTGTTTTTTCATTGCACACAATGACTGGTACCTTTAAGCCAGAACCCTCCGACATCGAGGAATCCCGCCCTTTGACTTACGAATTCACGTCAGAGGAGTCACTAAACCAAACCCCAGTTAGAAGAAGCACCTTAGTTTACGTCTGTAGCTGGCTCTATTTTATTGCACTTCACTTTTTCGTTCTGATCTTGATCATCATATTATGGGACACAACCTGTGTATATTCGAAAGTCTCTGGGGGCGTCAGCTGGTGTAAGTTCTATTTGTTTCTACTCATTGCCACAATGTTAACACCATACATCCTAGCGCCTGTACGCCATTTATTAGAGTACGAGATCAGCAAAGAAAATGCTGTGGATCATGGTAAATATAGCGCCTACTCAGGGGCTCCCACTCCTGATCAGGCCAGAGCATGGGAAAACCTCGTCGGTCGTCAGTGTTTCCATGACATCTCTGTCTTGGTTTAAGTACCTACTGACCCTTCCGGTCTAGCTATCTTTTTCAACGCTACGCATGAGGAGCTAGAGAAAGCTGGAGAGTCACCTAAGGATGCTGTTATGGTCAAAGGAGGTGGCTATCTGGCCACAGTCTCTGTATATCACGATCTTCATTGCTTGGTGAGACCCTGAACCCCTGCCAAGATATCAGCGATATGAAAACTAAGATGAACCAACCATACAAGCGCCAATTGCGTTTTTATGTTTTCCGAGAGACCTATCTTCCTCACCTGACGGAAGAAGGCGAAATATATACTCAAGGACACCTGGGTGAGTTTCATTGGCGCATTACACCTTGTTTTCTAGCCGCGAAGACTTCAAGCAAGCTCCACCATGAGGACCACCTCCGGTCCCAAGATCCATACACTAATATCTGTTAGACCATTGTTTAGAAGCACTACGAATCAGCATCATGTGTCATGCAAACACCGGGCTCTGTTCGTTCTCATGGGGTGATCCCAACGTTCGTAAACCAGTGACCCGGACGAGCTCCAAATCAATGTGCGTCAAGTGGAAGTCTATCGAAGATTGGGCACTCTCTAGGACGGTAGGCATGGATCCGGTGCTACTAAGACCGGCCTCGAATATAAACTTTACAAATCCGTAGTAGCTAGTTCTAACAACATTTTTTGCTGTGGTCCTTTGGACAATACTTCTTTGTAGCTAAGATTTGATCTGGCGTCTATTATTCTTGCCTTCTTTGAGATTTTTTATAATTGACCTTTTTTTTTCTATTTACTTTCGGTTGTTTTCACCACAAACGACTGGGCTTTGTACTTGAAGTGCGGGGTGTGATATATCTAGGGATGGCTTGTTTGCACTGGTAACGAGCGCTGATATCACTTCTTATACCTCGAACCAGACTTCGTGGTACGCTCTTAGATCTAAATCACCAATCACCGACGCCGCAGTCAAGTAAGGCGTCATGTCAACCTCCTGAGTTCTATCTCGTCCGTCCGGCGGATCCCGGTTGATTTCAACATCCTTGACAGTCCACCCGTTTCCGAAGTATGCAAACCTGTTCCCAGTCTCAGACTGGTATGAATACTCCCAGTCCTCCCAGCGTGGTTCCTTCCTCACCATGTTTGCGTGCGTTCCGCTGCCCGGCCAATTGGCTATGACCCTGCCACCCTTCTAACCACCGTTGAACCACGACCGGCACTCCTCACTCAAGACAGTGCGTGGGAAGTAGGCCTCACAGAAGGCTCTGAAATCTTCTGTCGCCTGGAGCGTCGGGGCCATGCTCCGGATTCCCTGTGACTGAGCCTTTCGTAGAATCTTGGCCGCCAAGGTTAATTGACTTTCTGTTGCAAACGGAAGTGTCCCCGTAGCTGCACTGGCCTGGGGACCGTTGATGAATAAGAGATTGGGGAAGCCCGGAGCAGCAATGCCCATGTAGGTGTTGGGAAACCCGATCTCGCCACCCGGCCGCCATGCCGTTGAGAGGTCGACACTCCCGCTTCTCACGGGGAACGGAGGTGACAGTGATTTCTCTGAACCTGTACAACAGATGATAGTGTCCACGCGCCTCTCTTTCCCATCTTGCGTCTCGATCCCGTGCTTTGTGACAGCTTGGATAGGTGAAGTGATGTATTCCACATTCCCCTGGGTCAATGCCTCGAGATATCCAGGCCCGGGTGTCAGTCTCCTACAGCTGGGTGGAAATTCGGGCGTGATTGCTTCGAGAATATCTGTGCGATCTCCCAGGCGACTCTTCATAATTTGAGTAAATCTCTGGCGGCCGGCTTCTACCTTGTCACTGTTTTTCATGATGTTTCCGTACCCGCTAAAGGAACGATTCTCAATCTCCTTTCGGTACACCAAATACGCTTCAGGATCACCAAAGGTAGCCTGCACCTCGGGCGGTACCTTTTTCTCCTTGTCAATCTTTTCTCCGCCGAAGCTTCCTGCGACCCAGGTCGGGCTCCGGGCGTAGTGATCGATGCGGCCTGCCACCTTTTGCAGTTGCGGCAAGAGTTGCATCCCCGAGGAGCCATTTCCAATGATGGCAATGTTCTTTCCTGCAGGGTCAAACTTGCTGTTCCACCTGGAGCTGTGGACAACCTGGCCTTCAAAGCCGGACAGCCCGGGCAAGTTGGGCAGCGTGGGATGGCTGAAGACGCCTGTTGCCAAAACTACAAAGTGAGCCTCATCGACTGTCTGTTGTTTGTCAGATGTCACTGTGACGAGCCATTTTGACTTAGCTTCATCCCACTTGATGTCCTGGACACTATGGTTGCAGCGTATGTATCTCAAAGCATCATATTTTGCAGCCACTTGCTTCCAGTAGGCTTTGATTTCCGCTCCTTGCGCATAGTGCTCAGACCAGTCCTTCGATGGTGCATATGTGGATTGAAAGACGTGCGATGGGACGTCACAGCGAACTCCCGGATATTTGCACTGGTGCCACACTCCGCCCTAGTCTTATCATTAGCCATTGCGTATACCGATGCGGTGCCTGGAAGTCTTACGATGTCTGCCTCCCGCTCATAAATGGTCAGCTCGAGTCCTGGGACCTTTGCAGGTAGCAGAATGGCTGCGTTGATCCCAGCAATCCCAGCGCCAACCACAATTACTTTGAGAGAAGGGGCCTGGTCGATAGGATGCTCCTCTAGGCTGAGGGGGTGCCAGACAGGAGGTTGCGTCAGGGCCTTGGGTAGTGTCCCTGGTACAGAAGATGCACCGCCCATGGTATCGCCGTTTTGATTGGGTTGCGTAGGATTGGTCTGAGTGAGTTACCGAAGAGCTGGTAGCGAGGAGTTCCCAACAACGTGGTTCTAAGTTCGACCCGAGGCAGTGGCTCCAAAAGGATGGTTCCAAGGCTATAGCTCTGAGCCGGGGGTCCTATAAGAACCTAGAGAATCCTTAATTCCGTTTGTAGTTTGGAATAACATCATGGTGTGATTGAATGATTAGTGTGGCCAATTAAGTACATCTAGAAATCAATCATCAACCCAATCGACATGGGATGATACTGAGATTGGTCCAGAAAAGCCCAATATAAATGCCTCAATAACGTATCTCGGCACCGTTTGTGCCGGAAACGTTATTCCCGCCAGCAACTTTCGTTGGAGAGAACGATATCGGACATGTTACCCATAACGCAAAGCTGGGGTTGTGAAGGCGTGATTTGGGCTATTCCTAACGTCAAATGGGGTGTTACAGGCATGACAATCCATGATATTCACATCGAGATACCAGAAGAAAAGCCGAAAAGAAAGCTCGATTATTGCTTCAGTAGAATTATGAGATCAAGAAGTTCTTACAGATCAATTAGTATTATTATTAGCCGAAGGAAGGGAAGAAAGAAGAAGAATGAGAGGAGTGAAACCCATCACGGAGTTATGGCAGTCTTCATAATGTGGGTCCTCTTCTTAATCAGATTAGTATATTCTCACCTTGAGTTCAGGTGGAAGTTTACCATCAAATGACAACTTCTTCCAGGCAAAAATGCCCATGTGTGGGTTGGGTTGGCCCACCGAGAAACGTGAAAGTGATGTCGTGATCAAGGACTTGCCCTTGAGACGTCGTTTCCCCACCTCTTCATCTCCGTTATTTCTGCCAAGATGCTGGGATTTCCCCCTTCAGGGAACTTTTAAGTTTGATTTATCAGTATCTGCTATCGGAATACAACAAATACCAACCTATATTACAGAGCCATTATTACCATCTTACCAACACTTTGCCACTCGGAAGCGGGCGTTACGCAGAATTCGATAACTAAAAGATATCACCGACTTGGAAATCTAATAATAATCTGCTTCAGAGTTCGCCATCTGAAGAGTCTCCCGGGATTCTCTTTCGCTCTATCAACATTTATTCGGACCGATACGCGCCAGGCTGCAGAGAGTATGGCCAGTGATACCATCGAGGAGGAGCCGACGAAGACTCCTCAAGTCAATGTCGACCCTACAGCGAACGACCCTAAAGCTTTATTGGGCGATCAGGACGAAGCTGGGAAGGTAGGCTCTCCCGGAAGCAGCACAGAAGCAGCAAGTTTAGCTACCGTGGTGCTAATCCGTGTTTGACACAGTTTTTGCAAAACTACGATGTGGCTTCGATCACGGCTTCAGCAACAGACAGTGACTACAGCGATATCGTCCGCAGGCTGGACAGGCTCGTCCTACCGCTCCTTTTCGGCACCTACGCGCTTCAATGTATTGACAAGAGCTGTCTTGGATATGCCTCAGTCTTCACACTGAGTAAAGACCTGGGCCTCGTTGGCAAGCAATAGTAAGCAAATGGTAATGATCCAGACTTTCTGGGGTTGTATCCTCACATCTTATCAATCAGTTCATGGCTATCCTCGCTCTTTTACTTCGGGTACCTGGTCTTCGAGTATCCGACGACACTGTTATCTCAGCAATTCCCAATCGGTCGCTTCATTGGCGTTGCCATCGTGGTAAGCTTTACTGCGGCGGGATCAGGGTAAAATCTTGGAAGTGCTAATTCTTCACGCTAGCTCTGGGGTGGAATCCTTATTGCAACGGCAGGCGCTCAAAACTTTGCTGGCATGGCTGCTCTACGATTCATTTTAGGTGGTTTCGAGTCACTGATCACTCCAACCTTCGTTCTCATCGTGAGTCGCTCGACTCAAAGGTTTGTCAAACAGCGGGCTTATCATGGATAGAATGGCATGTATTACACGAGGAAGGAGCAAGTCCTGAGAACCGGTGCCTGGGCCTGTGCGAACGGATTCGGATGTGAGTTTGTATTCAAAGATGGCAGTGTTGTTTGGTGTGGTTGCTAATTTGTTGAAAAGCAATGATCGGAGGTATCGTCGCTTATGGCATGGGGCAGGTCAACGCAGGTGTTCCCGGTTGGAAGGTACGTGATAGAATTCAAGATCCCTTTCATACGAAAGGCACTAACACCTTCATAGTGGATCTTTATTCTCAACGGTTCGTCATTCCAGGTAAATTGATCATAAGATCTTTGTTGCTAACAGTTGTGCTTGACGGATTTAGGACTTATAACGGTTGTTTGGGGTGAGCATCCCAATTTCTAACGTATGCTCACACTCATACTGACCGCAATTAGGCATACTCGTGTTCATTTTCCTCCCAGCGTCACCTATGACCGCCAGGTTCTTGACTGAAAAGCAAAGGGTTCTCGCCGTTCACCGAATTCGAAGCAACAAGACCGTGAGCTCAATAAAATGCTAGTTTCCTTTGACTTCCCCAAACTAATAATGCTACTAAATAGGGAATTTTGAATCGACAGTTCAAATGGAACCAAGTTCAAGAAGCCCTCAACCCGTTCAGAGACCCTCAAGGATTGCTTTTATTCTTGACGATTTACTGCAATGAAGTCCTGAAGTAAGGTCACTGTGCACACATGTATCCCTGCTTGTTCTAACATAACTATAGTGGCGGATTTGGGGCTTTTGGCACTCTTACGATCCAGAGCTTCGGTTTCGACTCTCTTCAGTCAACTCTCATCTACATTCCGCAGGGATTTATTAATATGGTGTGTATTCTTTTTGGAGGTTGGCTCGCACAAAAGCTACCGAATGCTCGTATCTATGTATGCATCGGCATGCTGGTTCCTACCTTCATTGGACTCCTCCTGCAGATTGTGCTCCCGAGGTCAAATGTAGCTGGACTACTTATCGGAGGCAAGCCTTCAAATCCACATCTGCCCTTGGCCAAAACTAATTTGCGTTTATAGTATATCTATTTCCGCCCTTTGCTACCTGCCTCTTCATCGTACTTTCTCTTCCTGGAGTGAATAGTTCGGGATACACAAAGCGTATTACACTGTCCTCCTATGCCTTCTTTGGATATGCGTTGGGAAACATCACCGGCCCCTTCACGGTTAAGCCAGGCGAGACACCTGCCTACCGATCAGTTTTCATCGCAGACATCATATGCATTGGGCTGCAAGGCAAGTACTTTCTTTCACGGTATATTTTTGGGCGACAGAGATGCTAAACGCCGCTAGCTATCTTCCTCACTCTCTTGCGCATATATTATGTTCGCGAGAATAAGAGACGAGACGCGCTTTTGAGCGAGGGCCAAGATCAGAGTTCACCAAGTGATGAGTTTTCAGATAAGACAGACCTGGAGCTCCCAGGATTCCGATACGTCGTAAGCAATCCCGTGTTGTCGTGGTGGCACAAGTTCTAACGATGTACCTAGTTGTAAGCTCAAGTTGATGCTCGGACTCCAGCTCAACTAGAGCTGCCCTTCAAGTGGCCTTGAACTTAGTTAGAGAGCAACTTGCCATCGAGAGACCGGTAAAAGTTCCCGGATGAGCTGGTACCGAGCAGTACAGGCCTGTGTGGCAATGCTCATATTGCTGTACCCAAATTATATGTCGTTTTTTCACTTCAAAGTAGCAATGTGAGCGGATTCCGTTCCGTTTGTGATCCCTAGTTTGCGGAAATTATGAAACTAGGGAGTAAAAGGAGATCGGTGGGATGAAGGAGTAACTGACCTCCCGACCTCTAATTGAAAAGGAGTGCTAGGTTCACTTATATTTGGACCCTTCCTATGTGAGCCGTGGCATCATCTTTACGCGAGAAGTTGATACTCTTATATAGAGCTAAATAGAATGTGCTTTCTGCGTTGCCACGAGCGCCCTTCCAAGGAGTATTTCTCATACAAAGATGGTTGTCACCGTACCATACATATCTTTTTCAACTACTCGGATTTTTGTATAGCAACAGAGTCATCCCACGCCTTCGCAAGAGCGGCCTCCTCCACTTTTCTCCCCATCAGCCAGCCAAATCCAGCCAAAGTATCAAGAGCAGCCTTGCGAGCGATCCCAAGCTCAGGAAACACCTCAGCAAACCCATGTGGAACACCAGGATAAACATCCAATTTTGTGGACACCTTGTGCTCCCGAAGTACCTTCTCGTAAATAATCCCATCATCTCGAAGGGGGTCCTGTCCAGCGACTTGGATGTACACGGGGGGCATGCCGGTGTGTGCATTGGCGGCGGCGAATGGGGACCAGTGAGGCGACGAGAAGTCATGCGCGTAAGCCTTAGTGCAGAATTCAATCGCTTTCTTGTTGATGATCAGTGCGTCCGCGTTCTGTTCTCTCGAAACCCAGAGGTGCTTGTACTTGGATGGGACAAGGTCTGCTTCTAGCACATACGGTATGCTGAGCCACACGCCGTTCAGTTTGGGAGACTCTTGGTCTGTGACCCATCGCTGTGCGGTGACTGCAGCCAAGTTTGCACCGGCGGAGACACCGCCGATATATAGCCCCAACGAGGTGTCGAGTTTGAGCTCCTGCGCAGCTTCAGGTCGCGTAAGCCACTTCAGAGCGTCCCAGACATCGTTGGGCGCTGCAGGAAATGGGTGCTCTGGGGCGAGTCGGTAAGACACGTTCACGACGGTCACACCGTAAAGCTTGGCAATGGCTCGCGAGTAGACGCTTATGTGGCTATTGTGGCCAATAACAAATCCGCCCCCGTGAACAAGGACTACCAATGGGGTGATAGATGAGTCGTTGGGTCTATGAACTCGGTATTCATTCTGGTAGCCGTCTCTCATCAATGCTTGCGCGGTAAACTCCAGGTCCGAAGTCGGTGGCGCAGGCTGAGGATTGCTTTTGAATAGTTTCGCTACCTGTTCGAAGGGTAAGGTTACCACGGGGCTGAGTTCAGCGCTGGCAAGATGCTAAAAGCTGTCAACACTTGATGCAAATCGAAGTTCAAGCCTGGAGATACCTTTTCCAACTCCGGGCTGAAGTATCATTGTTAGGATGGTTGTTCAAGAAGCAATGCGCTATTGCTGGCGAGAATGATACTTACTGGGTTCTCCCGAGTTCAGTCAAGCCTTCGACGCTATCAAGTTTTGCCATTTTTCCAAAAAATAAAAAATAAAAATAGATTCTCTCTTTCTTTCGCTGGTAAATCTCCGAGATGAGATTTGATAGTATTGGAGTAGTAAAGGTAGATAGATATACCCGGACTCCGCATTATGCAGCGGGATCTCGGTCCTCCGCGGAGAACAAGTTTTCCCCGAGCCCGAAGTGTGACGAGTTGTAGCGTGAACTTGGATGGAAGGTGCTGAAGGCCGGGTAAATTACCCAGTCGACTAGGTGACATGAGAAATAAGACATGAAACTGAAGAGCAGTCGTAAGTGGGGCGCTTTCTGCAATGGTCAGATGATGATGCATTATAAGAATGACCGAATTTGTAGTTCTAGTGTTCTTTCTTGGATATTTATGATTGGCTTTCGCTG
Source organism: Clonostachys rosea (assembly GCA_026958235.1). Taxonomy (NCBI): domain Eukaryota; kingdom Fungi; phylum Ascomycota; class Sordariomycetes; order Hypocreales; family Bionectriaceae; genus Clonostachys; species Clonostachys rosea. Next base: position 3,750,202 of record CP110205.1, read on the forward strand.
TTATGACAATAATAGTTGCAGACTCGACAACACGCAGAATAGTGTTTGAGCGTATCAATTCCAATGTCAAATTGTTGCTAGAGGTTGGTTAATTGTGTTGCAACTTGAGCGAAAAAGGGGTTTTCTGAACGATATTAGTGTTGCTTGAAATTGCAATGTAGCAGCGAAATGCAATGTAGCAGGCAAGGTGGGGGATTATAAGAGCTGCTCAAGAATCTGAGATCGTAAGTGGTACCAGATCGTGATCATGCTCACCCAGTGAGAGGAAGATGGCTCAGCTGATTCTCCGTATATATTTCTGACTATCGGCTTCTCCCCGCCCCCTTTGCGGCCTTGGCTCGCCCGACTGAGTCCGTGGCCACTCGTCTTTGATATATATTTTTATTTGATTAAGTTTTTCAAATATGGCTGATTGGCTATTGTGTTAAGAAAAACCCTGGAACTGTTGGCAAAAATCGCCGCGTCTTTGTCGATATGACCACGCAATGCTTTCAGAAGGATGGCCTTTTCTATAGACGGCCCTTCTTCTTCCTCTCTGCCAAGATATTCAAAGCAGTATGCCGTCGTTGTGAGAATCATATTCATAAAGAAAGAGCCCGACTTGTTTATTTGAAAGAACCGCAAAAGGCTGGCTAATTTGCGGCAGTAAGTTGCTGGCTTCGTGTATTCAGGCCAGGCGGCTGGCGTCCTCGGCTTTAAACTTTTCCTAATTTGCGATTGAAATATGTCGCAAATCATGATGCAATGTGCCCAATATATGAGCATAATATGGCCCTTGGCGAGGTCTTCAGAGGCGAAAGGGGGAGGGTCTGGAGAAGACTCGGTATTCACTCCGTTGGTTGCGAACTCGACGGCCTCTGCACCCCAGGTATCCTCCCATCTTCGGAGTTCTCGGATAATCGACCAGCACTTCTCTATCAGCTTCTCTCGCTGGAACAGCTGGTCGAATTCCCTCGCTGTGAGATCCAATCTACTGACTTCCGTCGTGATCTCGGGAAAATCCAGCATGATGTCTACTAAGCGATCTCTCGGGGTTTTTGGGATACATTTCCATGGAATCTCTTTCCACTTGGATGTAGACAGAGCCGTAGGCTTGCGAGTGAGGGTTGCAATAACTGCCTTTGAAGGGAGAACGTCAGCAACATCAAATCTTAGGCAAATGTTATTTTCGGTTCATACCGTCTCGAACCGGCAATCCGCAAACATGCGATGCGCGTGACCGTGTGAGAACATGCCTGGATCGCAGCTCAGTATGAAAGCAGTGTTGCCTTTGACATGAGCGACCCATGACGCGAATTGAAGCGAGCTTTCATCCTTGGCACCAAGCCATATCTAGCAAACAGTCAGAAAATGGCATGATGCCATAAGGAATGCAACACACCTCATATAAGAAGCAAAGCTTCAAGGTCGTGAGCACAACATGCCGCTGTTGATTTTCAGGCTCCCTGATCCATCTTTGCAGACTGGAGAGAGTTTTCCCATACATTTGGTAACTCTTCTGAAGCAACCTGGGGTCCTTTTCCCCGAGCCCCCTTAATCCCAGAGCGCAGGCACATAGTGCGAACCGGATCATCGGTGTCTTGTGATATAGCTCATCGACGACATTCGTCCAACCATACATGGAGAATTTGATGACCTCGTCTGTGGCTAAGCGTCCGTTGGGGAGGTAACTGGACCAAAAGGACCCAATTAGGTGCTGCTCACTCGCACTCGTCGCCAGTCCGGGCGGCAATAGTCGGAGGGGTGATGAGGAGCTGGCCTTGACGCGCACCCGCGATACCAAGACGCTGTCACGGGCATATTGCTTGGGGCGAAAAACAGCCACACCACCCTTTGTCTCCCGCGGCGCATTGTTCACGAAGATCAATCCACGCTCGTATCCCGGGCACGTCCGGTTCGTCCTCAAGCATCGGCCGCACGCCGGTCGCTGCAGGTCACACTGCGATTGCTGGTGTGTGAGTAGCTATCGGTCAGACGCGACTGGGTTGATCCTACCTTTACCCTGCGATGGCGGCAGGTTTCGCATCCCTTGGACTTCCCCGGGACACCCACCATCTCGCTGTACCTGAGACTCGCTAACTTCTGATGCCGAGTGATGCCGATGGAACAGCCTTGAGCTTTTCTCCGCCGCGCTGATCGGCGAAATAAAGGGCGGTTGTTGAAAAGGAAGAAACATGCCGTCAGTGAGCTTGAAGACAGCGGAACTAAGCCCTGGAAATCGGCTTAACTGTGGGCTTTATCAGCCTGGAGGCCCCACACTTGTACATCCGCCGATTAATTACGATCTCGATGGATGGATCAAGTTCTCCTCGGAGCCCACAGTTGCAGCAGTATTGTGCATATTTAACGAATTCTCCGATGCGTAAACAACGTGTTATCCCCGTCATCCCCGTCTATGTATATGCCGAATTGTGCGTTCTCGCTTCTTTGCTCTTCGCCCTTGATCTCCTTATTCCTGTCTGCCCTAAAATTCTGTTACATAGTTGGGCTTTGAGGGTATAGGATCAAACCATGAGAGGTACACCGCAAGGCTAAGAATTAGCTCGGTATCGCAAAGGAACGCGTATTCAAGTACGATAAATCGTATACAACTGATGGTCGGGATAGCCAATATCGTTGGATTCTGAGATTCTCTATCGCTACGTTTACTGTTTCTTGTCCCACCGGGGTGGGCTATAGGGTAGGCAACTTCGCAGCAGGCAGTGGCCGCGGAAGTGCCAAAATTAGACAATAAACCCAACAGTAAATCCCAGAAAAAAACTCTAAAAGCCATAAAAGAACGATTATTTGCTTCTTTGTAACTGCTATAGCTGATTGAAGCAGTCATGGGGGCGCGGCACCTTCAGTCAGATAGAGTCGGTGTCATTACCAAATCCACCCGATTAACTCCGCGGCAGGGCGATGCAGATGATTGATGCATTTACGAAGGCGGGATGGTGCAGCTTCTTGGGCCGAGGTCGACCCACCGAGAGGATTTCCCCAGGATCTAGATAAGAGGCCTGGATTGGCCTTCATTTAAGAAGGTCTGCCGTCTACCTCACCTTTCGTTGCAACGGGAAGACCAGCATTACGACCATTTCCCCCGTCTCTAAACAAGATGGCTCACTCCATCATCGAGCAGGTCGCGGTCGAGCAGCTGCAGGCCAACGAATTCGTCTCGTGCTCGAAACCAATTAGAATGGGAAACGCGCAACCGATCGCCTATGGAGGAAGCACCATTTCAGTCGCCGTGAGCTCGGCGTGTGCAACAGTCCCCGCAGAGTATTCGCTCTACTCTGTGCTCGGCCACTTCCTGGGGCCTGCGTCCACCGAACAGAAGTTGTACTGCACCGTCCAGGAAGTACGGACAACCAGGTCATTTGCAACGCGCCGCGTGCAGGTCAAGCAGAAGCAGGCCGACGGCAGCTTTCGCCCGTGCATGGAGCTGACCGCCGACTTCCATGTCAGCGAGCCGTCGCTGCTGGAGTATTCTGCGCCGCCTGCTGGGACCTATCCGAAGCCCGAGGACTGCCCGGGCTACCTGGACTATGCGGAGACACTGAGGAAGAAAGGACTTGTGACGGATGACGAAGCCAAGGGGTTCAAGCAATCCATCGGAGTAGGAAACAATTTCTTCGAGTCCAGGCTCTGCGTGAACGGAGTCTCGGCCCAAAACCTGTTTGGTGCGGCCAAGGGCAATGTCACAACACAGGACAGTCTACCCATCACCTCCAAGAAGTCCGCCGAGTGGCAGCGATCACACGTCCCCGTCACCACGCCGGCGCAGAACGCGGCCGTGCTCTCGTTCTTCATGGACGGGGCGCTGTCGTTCCTCCCGCTCTCGCACAACCACATGGGGTTTGGGGATGCGGGCGCCTGCTCGTCGCTGGACTTTGCGCTCCGCATCTTCGTCACGGAGGTGAAGATGGACAGGTGGCACCTGAGGGAGAGGATCACCTCGCGCGGAGGCAACGGGCGCACCTATTCGGAGGGGAGGTTGTACGACGAGTCGGGCGTCCTTGTGGCGTCCATGACGCAGCAGAGCATCATGCGTCCCCTCAAGGGCGCTTCAGTTTCCAGGCTGTGACCATGGTTCGAGCACCAGGCTGTGATTGTGGTTTGAGCATGGGGGAGCACAGGAGCACATAGAGAGTGTTGCTGGCGGACCATCGTGGTTAGCTGGCATGCTGGTAGAGACATTTTGATTAGTGAAGCACTGACCTGCTGCGCGGGAGGAATGTATATGAATCGCTGTCTAGACCCTAGAGATTTGCTTTAGATAGTAATGCATTTACCTCGCATCGTATTCCCCCTGCTGGAAGGCAAATGAGACCGCTCCTCTGGCGTGGTATTTTTATCTCAAGAGACGAAGGATTGGCCAGATCGCCAATGGGGATCGTTTCCTACAGCGGCTGTTGGTGGTGTCTGGGCTTATTTTGGAACCACTGCAGCAGCGGGTCCCCTGTAAATCACCCGCTGAGGCGCCTGTCAAGCGCCCCCACAGCGAGTCACAGGCGACAGCTGCCAGTCAGTAATGATGGAAGTCTGCCTCACGGTTCAAATTGAAAGCACCAACAAACCACCACCAGTTGGCCGCTTTCCATGTGTCTGCCTAGCATCAGCATCTTCGCTCTTGCATCGTGGCGCCAGTCAATCCCTTCCTCTCGTCTCGCATCACCCACACCCAGCATCGCATTACGAACCAGGTCCCCCGATTCACCACCCCTTGCCACTGTGCGAGCGTACGCCAAGTGATGCATTGCTGTGATTGCGTCTCACAGCTTCGCACTGCCGACGCACCCTTCGTTCGCCCTTGAGTCGGGGCAGCGCTTGCCTCCTCGCCATCGCCAGCGTCCCTCTTCCGTATCATCCTTCCTCCCTTATCTTCTCTTTTATCCTGCCTCTCTTTTCTCTCCACCATCATCCATCTTTAATCTGTACTGAAATGAAAAGATGACCACAGCAGTAGCTCCAACTTCCTCGAAACTCGAGGGCACCTCCAGCAACGCCCACGATGGGCCTCCTCATTGCACCGTCATCCTCCAGCCCGGCACCGAAGCCTTGTCGGTGTCTCCCTCCGACTTCCTAGCTTCGCGCCCTGACATCCACAACGTGCTCGCCGGTTGCATGGTCTTCCGCCCGACCCTCGCCAGCGTGCGCGACAGCTGGGACTACGAGACGCTCCTCCTCCGCCGGTCTGCCTCTGACTCCTATCCGCTGAAGTGGGAGGTCCCTGCCGGCACCGCAGACCCTGATCTGGACCCCACCATCATCTCCACCGCCGTGCGCGAGCTGTGGGAGGAGACGGGCCTGCGCGCCCAGTGCATCATCTGCCCAATCCCCCTGGGAATCGCCGGCAACGCCGGCGTCTGGATCGACGATGAAGGCCGCGATGCCAGGATGGACCCGGAGCTCAGCGTTTGCCTGGTCCCGTCCGCCGGGAAGACGTGGGCCGTAGTCACCTTCCTCGTCATGGCCGAGCCGGGGACCGAGTGGAACGAGGTCGAACTTCGACCGGAGGAGCACTCCGAGTACGCCTGGGTCACCGAGGAGGAGGTCAGGACCAGCCGCATGAAGAGCAAGAACGGGGCCCCGTTTGATTTCGTGAGCGAGGCGATGCGGCTAACGATCATTGAGGGCTTCCGCATGAAGAAGCTTATCGGGGAGATGGTCGAGGCTGCGCGTAGTGCTAAGCGAGCGGCGTCGTCAGCGGTAGATCAGGAATGACTTTTCGTTCTTTCGTTTGTTTTCTCTTTCTTTGAGACTCTGACTTTTTATCTTGGTATTAATACCTCTCAGCATTCTGTTCATATCTTGATTTTGCCACCCTCGTCTTAGTTGTGTTGTTGGGCTTCAGTATAGCTAAAAATCAATGTTATCTGATAGCCTTGTCTCAATTTCACACCTACGAGTGCCTCAACCATGACGTAGAAACACTGAAATGGGCCAGCATCATCCCTCTTCGAGGAACGTAGGTCACTACGTATCAAGGTGGCTATATTGCATCTTGATGAGAGTTCGCATATAAAGTTAAAAACAGCAATGGAAGAGGCTAGGACGCGACATCTTAGGACCATGACTGACTATACTGCATATGGCCCCAATTCCCTTATACTTGCTTGGGCTAGGGCAGACATTGTCTATTCCTAACCCGCATAAGATAGCATCGTGCCGGTGGCCCATGTCCCCGTTTCAACGAAGAATCTTCATTGCCTGCCTAAGCAAGTTGATCTTTTCCTGGACTGCGTCTCTGTTGCGTCTCACATTTGGGTCCTCCCCCGCCACGTCATCAAGTTCCTCGTCCGTCATCCCCGAGACAAATTCTGACGAGAAAATTTTCAAAGGTGTGTCTGGTCCCGTAATTAGAAGGTCGTCCGCCACCTGCATGCGAACATTGTCAATGAATCTCTTGCGAGAGAGCAAGTAATACGACTTGAGAATGTCGTGAATCTCTTGAACCATCTGCTCCCCATTCTGGAGGGGGTGTTGGGAAACCACATCCTCGAGACGGACCACCTCTCCGTACTTCGTCGTTACAACCGTTTTGTCTTTCAGCCATGCCTTCTGACGTTGTTGTCGGCTGTGTGCATAACTTGACGGTTAGATTTGGATTTCTGCTTGGATCAAGCTCTCAAGTGAAACGCACCATTCATTGAGTGTCTCCGTAAAAACGGAGTTATGCGTCGCCGGCGTGCCCTCAAGCTCGACTCGCAAAAGAGACTCCGTCTTCTCCAAAGCCTCGAGGTATTTTCCCCGGAGGTGGTCTGAGAGTCGAGAGCTCAATGCTTCAAGAACGCGTGAGTCTGTGATGATATGCTGGAGCAAGGACGAGACGAAAAGGTGAGCAATCGCGATGATATCGCTGATATATCCTTTCGCGATACCCTTCCACTTCTGGGACTGCTTCTGCATTGCTGTACGTAGAATGCTTGAGCTGAAAGTCCCAAGCTCAAAGCCAACAGAGCTCTTGTGCACCTCAGTCAGCCAGCCTAGAATGCCCTCGTCATAAGGCTCTTCTACGTCGTCATCCAGGGAAAGGATATCTTCGATATCATCACTTTCGACAATGATCCGGGTGGTCACGGCCAGCTCTACCTTCAAGAGACCCTCTTCGGACTCATCCACTCATCACCAGTTTCTGCAAAATCAAATTTGTGACCGGACTCCGTCATTAGCTTGGCGAATTCCTCGGCGCGCTGCCTGGCTCTCGTCGCCACCCGGTGAATGCGGTGTCCATCAAAGAAATCAGGAGAAGAAGAGTATTGAGCACTAATGGCAGATGATGCAATGTCCTGGAACTCCCCGGCGACCTTCATCAGGTATTGTCTCTGCTCAATCGGACCTTGCCTTGCGGGTCCGAGCCCCTTTAGTTTCTTCTCAGCCGCCCTCAACTTGCTTTGGATATCAGACTTGACCTATCGAAAATTTATTAGCGTCCGATTCTCGCATCAGATGCTCAATTTGCAGGCCCTAAGAGTTGTTAGATTTCACCTTTGGGAATTCTCTTCGAATATGAGAGGCCAGTATTCCTTGAAGCCGATCCCTGAGCGACTTGACCCCAACTACCTCCCCATCAAGGTTATTCCACGGCGCTACATTCCTAAAGAAAGCCCCTTCAAGTTCGTTTCGCGATTTACTCTGGCTTACCAGCTCTGCCTGGCCCGGATTGCGCAACAGGTGCCAGCCGAGCTTCAGCTTATGCCGCTTACCCTCAACCAGCTCAATGATATCATTCTCGGCGCCCTTGTCGACGAGATCGGGCTTGGTCAGCACACCAAGAGTTCTATCTCCGCAAGGGTCAAGATCCTCAGCTTGTTCGACGATCTCTTGAGTGGCGATGTCGGCATTGCAGGGCACGACCGTGAGCATCACGGACCGAGGGTTGGTCATGTATCCCTTGACCATGTTATCGACAAGAGCGATGTCATCCTTGGTGGTCAATCCCTGCGTCGTTCTCTTGAAGGTACCTGGGACGTCGATCACACTGAAATGCTCCTGGGTAGGATCCGCAATCTCCAGGACCAGGACATCTTTGGAGAAAGCAGGCGATCCTGGCTCCTGATTGGGACCAACACCCATCAAGTCAATAACCTACATTTCACGTTATTTTAGCTAACAGTATATACATGGGTCGAGCCAAGAAAGGGTATGCTTACCTCGCGCATAATCCCGGCAAATGAGTCTGCATCAAGCTCCGTCAACTCGTCTTTTCGCCAGTCCTTCATCTTCTCTTGATGGTCAGACCAGCTATCTTTGGAGGGTATGATGCGAGCCGAGATACTCTTTCTCGGGGCACGCCTGAAGATGATCTGAGTGGCAAAGCGGGTGCAGAGGCTGCTGTCCCTTGGGAAAGGGAGGCCGGTGAGCCCCTCTAGAACCGAACTCTTGCCGCTGGATTGCTGGCCGACCACGATGAGCTGTGGGAGGTCAACGTCGTGACCGAGGTTGCATGCGAAGAGCGCATCGATCTTCTCTAGGAGAGACGAGTCAACGAGGCTAAGGGGTTCTGGTTTGATGTTCATTGTGAAGTGTGTCTTGGAATCTGGTACGAGGTAAATGATATGAATCAATGTATGGTTTGCTCGATGGAAGTTTTCTTGCTATCAACCAAATGTTTTGACGTTTGCCCTGGGCTGCTGCCCAATTTATAGTAACGAGTTACATGTGGATTCTACACTTTACTCTACCACCCTTGGCCTCCAAGGCAACATGACGAAAAAGACAAAAAGCCCACCGGCCATGCAACACACGTGCAGATAATGTCCTACGCCTAGCCTATCATTGGGAAATGGAATTCTGTCATTAATGACGAAGCTACGCCTCCCCAATGTCGGTGAGTCAAGATGCAAAATAAAGAGGATGAATCCTAGAATAGCGCGGAGACACAGCCCCAAGAAAGCATGCAAAGAAACTTCCAGGCCCTGCATTTAGAGTTTGTAGGCCCTCATTTGATAAGGGGGGAGGGCCTCCCACATATGAGGCGTTTTGAGAAGCACCTCAAGTTGGATCCAGCCTAGCATCAATGCAGATCATCCCCCCCTCCTATGCAAGACTGAGTCCTGGCCGCGCTGATAGGCTGAAATAGAAAAGTGTATTAAGGGGGTATTGTATAAGGTGTGGCTTGATTCAACGAATGGCAGAGGGCTTTTATCCGAGTTATCGAGACATGCATGAACACACACACACAGAACACCCACCTGTTGGCCAGATGCGCTTTCAAGTTCAGATGCTTGGTACACCCTTCTATGAACATAGTTTCAGCTCCAGCTGGTACGTTGCTCAACTGTGTCAAAATAACCACTGCAAGATCTTCTCAAGATATCACAGTGGTTCGGGACGATATCTTTTTTGGACCAATTGGTCTAAAGGTAGATTTTATTCCAAATTATTGGTCCTTTGCCTATGGAAACACTTCTGATACGGTCATGGCCATATCCTAAGCTCTTGGTAGCAACAACTATGTCTCTCCATCCCTACCCAAGTTTCCAAAATAGGCCACAGTATTGATAGGCAATAGTTCGTAATAATAACAATAAGAAATTATTCAGCAATTATTAGGGAATATTATCTGCTTATTATTACACAATAGGAAGCATTATAATAGATATCCTTAACTAGAAGCCATTTCAATTCCCGCCTTGCCGACCTCTTTCCCTTCATAGTGCACCGAGAACATAAGGTGGCCTGAATCATCGTCAAGTCGGGTGCGCATAGTGAATTCAAGACTGTACCAGGTAACCCCCTTTTCGTCAACAATGCTCCGTGTTTTATTAAGGTCTAGAAGCTTTAGCTGAATCGAATACCCGACTTTTCCAACTTTTTCGATTCCTTCTCAAAGTTAGCCGAGTTCACGGTGGGAGAGAATTTGAGTATAAATCCAAAACCAGCAACGAAAGATGCCAGACCTGACATAACACACATGGCATCTAAAAAACAACTTACTATCGTTCTCAATGGTCGGTGGGCCGTCATCCAAGCTGCATGAATATAAAGTCATACATCCTTTTACAACTGAACAATCGGAGACCTGTAGACAAAATCCTTTGTCAACTTCAGTCGAAGAATGAATTACAGTACCCTATATAAGTGTATGTTGTTAGCGATTCTCACTTGCTTGGCTGAAGGAAGGAGTTGTCCGAACCTTGCCCATAGTCCAGACCATGAATCCCGACAGGTAATCCATCTTGTCGAACCTGTCGTAATGAATAGAGCGTTTCAGTTTGTCGTATCCTGCATGGAGTAAGGGATAGTATGGTTCGGCAAGTGCGTAACCATAGTGACGCCGGCACTTTTTCTCTTCGACAATTGAACCTTCAAGCCCTCGGAGAACCGCGCCACGAACGATGGCAGACCATCTGGAGGCATTAGCACATGTATATTAGACAAGTTCAGAGGGCTTCAAATGGACATACCCGTCTGTCCACGGCAGTTTAAGCCGGATCTTTCGTTGTTTGCACCAACTCTCTAATCTTTCGTTGAGGTACGGTGAAGATCCAAAGCCACCGACCAGGATGATGGTGCTGATGGAAGATCCTTCCCGCTGCTCCACTTCAGAGACTTGATCATGAACCAATTGTTCGATCTTGTCGATGACAGGATCAAATAAGGCCTTAAAGTCTTCCGGCCTAAGCAAAACTGAAGACGAACGCTTCTCGTAGTACTTCTGAATTTCCGGAGTCAGCTGCAACAAGGGCATTGGAAGAACCAGACGATGAGGCCGTTTGCTAGGATTCTTCATACTGAAATCCTTTTTCTTTAGCTCAAATTGATCCATAAAGGCACTTGCTGGGCCAATCTGGTCGGCCCCAAGTGACGTGAAAGCCTCGCCAAATCGTTCAACCATGAGCTTGAAGAAATTCCTATCCACGAATGTACCACCACACTTTCCGGCTGGAATCACAAGTGTTACTAATATTGTCTACCTTAATCAATGGAACTGAATATTACTTACCTGCCCCAACAGCTACCTCTCTTAGTTTCAAGGTAGGATGCGTTCTTTGAATCTCGTATGAAGTAATGTCCTTGATATTGTGTCAGTATTCTGCCATTCACAGGGTCATAGGCCTAACAAACCACAGTACCACCGCCGCAGTCGCAAACCATCACATTAGTCCCCGTCTAAGCACATTTGTCAGAAAATTAGATTGGCGGCGGGACTGTGTTATCCTTGCTTACCTCGACGAAATTGGCCAAAGTGTGCAGGCCGGATTTGAGCGCTGCATGTGCTGCTGCCTCTGGTTCTGGGATAAGCATGATTCTGTCACTCTCATTCGAAGCAAACCCGGCATCGAGAGCGGCGCGTTTTGTGAGAAGCTTGGCTTTCTCGCTCCATGTCGCAGGCACAGTAAGCCAGTAGTCAATTGGCATGTCCTTGAAACCATCTTCACTTAACATCTCAATTGCAGCCTTTTCGAACATGTCATACATTCCCTTCAAAAATCGCGTGGCAACGGTAAGCGCCGACTTGCCGGTGGGGAGCATGAATTCGTCTCCTCTGGAAATAGACGTAGCCAGTTCTGGATCATCATATTCTGACTGGAGCGCATCTTTATCCAGGAGGAGCTTTGTCAAGGCGTACGCCTTCATGTCTGGTTCGATCTGATAACCCCACGCGTCCTCGTCAAGGTCCTCATTCTCGCATGCAAACGCGACTCGTGTTGGGGCTTTGACTGCCATCTCAGCATGATGAGATGAGGCGCCGGGATACTTTGTCCAAGGCTTGATATCTTTCAAATCAGATGCATTGGAGAGAGCAAAACTGAGTCCTTCAACGTTATCATTAGCGTTCTATCCAGCCTCTGTGTTTGATATGGGCTCACCCGAATACGTAGTGCCATAATCAATCCCAACTATTAATTTTTGTTTGTTTCTGAAAGCCATGGCTAGAAGGTTGATTTACCAACAACAGGGATTTGGTGAGAGTGCACTAATGGAAATGATTCATCCAGAGTCAAGGTGAGAATTTGGAGAAAAGAATAAGATAACAGATGAATGTGGGATTTGTCCCTCCGCTCATGCATTCCAGCATATCAAATACTGTAAGATAATGGTGCAGGTGAGGGAGCCTGATCACATGTGCTCTGCGCCTGGCTGAGACGAAATATGCAGGAGGCCAACAGACAGCGGGCGGCGGCTAATCATGTTTTTTCCCCTCCACATTGCATTCAATTCTGTTGGCCCTAAATGTAACCATATGCACAGCCTCCTGCAGCACAGCCTCCTGCAGTCATTCTAATGCAGGATGCAGGAGCGCGCGCGTAAATGAAATTGTTTCAAACACGGCCCATTTTAGAAGCCTTGTGAAAATGGGGTAGACTCATGGCTCGCGAGAGCATATCTCTTCTCTTGTTCATTCACTTCATTCCTCCTGAGTATGTCCTTACTGCCCCTGTCGTAATAAGTTGTCCTCCTCGAAACATTTTTTTCTACCGCAAAGCAGGATCACCAACATCTCCAATGATGAAAGAAGCAGTGTCAGCTAGCTACAAGAGCAAACCGGTAAGTTTTCGCCTCTAGCAGGGTCAAATTCGAGAAGAGTGGACTAAGTAAATTCCAGCGGTCTAGTGGTCATCAACCAACGCAAAGAGATAGAGACCACAAATCGACCGATAATCATGGCTCATCCAGAGAAGAAAGATATAAGGTATGAGTTGAGATAAGAGTTGAAATAAATCTTGCAAGCTTTTCCAGTGACTGACTTGTTATTTGATTTAGAAAGCCTCCACCTCCACTTCTCAACGAGAAAATGATGAGAGAAGCGCAGGTCACACAACCCGTGCTGGAAACCTCAAAACTCAAGATAATGAAGGGTTGTCCGAGGCCAACGGCGATTGTGAAGGAAGGCCATCGATTGACTCTTTCGGGGACGTACGTCAGGACTCTCAAGGTATCGATACATCCGAAGATCTACGGGAAACAAATTCCCGTAACTTTTCACGGAATCGTATCGTAGTGAAACCAAGCGGGGGGATTTTTCATAGCATTACCTCATTATTCCCTGGTCGGACGGAAGAACCCAACAACGATACCGAAAAAATCATCGCTGAACTGGAAGATGAACTGCGTTCCAAAGACAAGCAGTTAGATGAGGCTAAGGCGCGCTTTCACAAACAAGGCAAAAAGCGCCAGCACCAAATCCAGCAACTGGACGAACAGTGGGGAAATCAATACCAGACAGTTTGTCAAGAGCGCTCTTACTTTCAGGCCCAACTGAATACAACAATGGCCCAGCTAGAAGTGGCCAAGAAAGAAATAAAACAACAGGAAGCGGTAGTCACTAACATTCGCGCCAGACAGATTTCAGATCTCGCCTCTGAAGTCTCAAACGAACTACCGGACGACAAGGTACGAGAAGCTTTAAGACTCTTTTTCCAGGGTGATTTCTTTTCTTGGTGCTCGGATCTTTGCGCTCCAGAGTTGAAGGATCCGGATCAGGCGCAAGAGCTTCTCCATTCGATGAATCTCCTAAACACCAACGAGGCTTACCTTCGGTCTCCTGATTTTCTCAAACTAGATTTGGGATTAGGTGATGGTGAGGCGTCATTACCTCTGCTACAAGCAGCGCTTTCTAGCTTTCTTTGTCGCGAGTTCTTGGGATCACCATACTTTCTCGTGGATATGAACCCTGAGTTGCACGGACAGAGCCAGGTTGCAGGCAGTTCGGCCCTCAGTGCAATTGAGTCAGCCTTAGCCAAGGGTATGCCTTTCTCCAATGCCATTTGTTACCAAACTGATCAGAATTTAGCGCAACCCGATGCTGCCATGGACTGGCGAATCAATACGTTGCGTACCTTGGAAAAGTCTACCCCTATGACGATAGAGACAGCGGGATATTTTGCAAAAGTCTTTTTGGGTAACTTTGGGTTTTTGATCGACGAAATATATTGGGACGACAAGGACGCGAAAAGTGATCTGGCCAAGATAATCTTGACCTTTGCAAACCTGTCTCTGCGACTTTGGCAGAAGAAGGGCCATATCAACGTGCACTACATTAACCAGTTCGCAAACGTTCCATTTCGATGGAAGTCTCCCTGGATGGATGCTGACGCCCAGGCACTTGCCACTCTTGGCTCGCAGACGGAAGGGCGGCCTATTGCTCTGCTTATGAGACCTGGTATTGTTTCACAACCATTGGCGAAATCCGGTGGTGTAAAGGGGGAGGTTACATGGCTGAAGGCTTTGGCATGGATCTCGAGCCGTGTGGATGGGGATGAAACTATGGGCCAGTAAGCGGCCGGTTGTTGGTTGGCTCTTTTTCTGTTTTGGATACGAGTTTTACGTTCAATTGACTAAAGGAATGCATAAATTGAAACATTAAGGTGGCATGTTCCGGTCTTGATGCAGCCAACGTACAGTTACCACGGCGCGTAGGTCAGCCAGTCTAGGCCTAGGTAGATGGATGATACCAACATCGCGGGGGGTCCCGTCTTGTCCAACCAGCCGCATCTTAGCTTCGTAACCTGTCCAGACGACCCCATGTATATGCAAGTTCACTGGTATTGATTGAATAAGAGCGATACATGCATAAGCACAGCCATTGGGAGCAACTAGACCTACCAGAGACCTGCTTTGCCGCCAGGCCTTGACCCGCCTGCAACCCGTTCTTCCACTCCTCGACCTGCTTCTTGCGCTTACCTATTCTTAGACGCCATATGCCCTACTGCGTCTAGGGTTGGTATGCCGTTCTTGTCCCATCGCGAGTAGCCGCTCGGTTTTTTTAACATCAACAGAGGGTTGAGCTTGGTGGGCTCAGGCTGCTCCTTCTTCTTACCAGCCTCCGCAGCCTCCTGTTCCAGTTTAGCCGCCGCCTTGGCAATGCCAGCTGATTCTTGCTCTGCGCGCGGCGCTATACGTGGCTAATCGAGGGGTCGTACCAATACAGGCTAGATGCTGCCAATGTCTTCAAGATCGATGCCTAGCTTCCAAAGATGTACGTCGCGGAAGTCATCGTTGCGCTTGGTCACTCTGTTCTAGGTCTTCGGCTGGGGTAGTTGTGCAACAGGCTGGGCTTGGGGATGAGCTGCCTTCGTCCGTCGGAAGCCATTCTGTGTGTCTTCAGTTGTTGTTTAGCAGTAGAATCTTCAGTGAGAAACTTCATGAGGACTGAAGAGAAGGTCATAATTTCGAGAAGGCAAAAGAGCCGAGTGAGTGATGCCAGAGACGTAACAAGGTGGGGTTTGCTCCAACCTTCAGGAGGTTGACGAGGAAGTGCGACTCTCCGAGGAATCCCACCTGGCGTTCCAACTCACGACACAACTCCGGCATTTGAGGGCTGGATGCCCTCTGCCTATGGTATGACTGAGTCTCAAATTGCAGGTCTCCTGGCGAGAAGGCACGTCAATCTGCTAAACTTGGCCGTGACGAACTAGGTTGTGGTGCTGGTGCTTTGATGCCAGTGAAGTAGCACAAGGACAGAATACCGCTCCTTGCAACCCACAAAGTAAGTCCCTAGCCAGGTACCCAGGTCGTACCCGCTTCCTGGCATAGCTCAACACCCTTTACAGAGTCTTCCCCTACCAGCGGCTCCGGCATCCCCTCACCAAACGCGTAAGTTGATATGTTTCGATTTGTGTACTAAGTCATAAGTAATGAGGACCAATAAAATGAATGAACGAAGTGGGATAATCCTACTTCAATAATTCAACGCAGGGAAAGAAAAGGCTAGTCAGCAGCGGAGAAATGCTAGTCTTCAGGAACAGGCCAATCATGCCTTTCAAAGCGTTATTTGAGGAGAGTACCTTGTGTACTGACCGTAACCGACGATGCAGAATATGACTGACACGGTCATTATGCACGCTTGATTGGCTGGGTAACGCAACGCAAGGCATACTCCGTCCGTCAGCAGATGTGCGGGGTGCCAGTCAGCTCATCTTCAACCCTTTCGGCGTCAGCTTACTCAAATAGTGTTTCCTATCACCTTCAATTTGGTCTGAGAATTGATGCACCCACAACTTAATACTATCACGAAGCTTCTTTTAATATAGCCATTTATTAGTCGAAACCGCACCGATGGTCGCCTCTCCCGAGACCCTGCAGGCACCGTATGAGCTCGCATGCAAATACATGAGCCAGCATAAAGACTTGAAACGCCTTGGAAAAAAACATCGTCTTGTGAGGGATAAGCTTGTTAGGCAGAACAGTCGCCTCTACACATGGGGCCGCGCCAACGGGTTTCCTCTCATGCCGGATTTTCCCACCCTGAGCGAGTTTCATCCTCTGCTGCAGAACGATGATATACACAGTCAGGTTAAAGATATTCTCGAGAATATCATCCATTTGCATCTCTCAAGGCCGTCACGGTTCATACCAAGCAAGGAAGAGCAACCGCTGGTAGAAAGATTCAGCTTGAAGGACTTTTTCTGGCGGAGGGGCAGAACAGTTCGCAGGGCAAGGAAAGATATCGAGCAACTAAATGTTTTGGCGGACGAAACGGCGAATTTGATCACCAAACTGGAACTGCTATGCCCAGGGTCCCAGGTTTCATGGGTTAAAGCTGATGTGGATATTGTCGACTGGTCTCTTATTTGCTCTATGGCCAAAGAACATCCAAACTCCAAGCCAGACATAATATTGAACGCAGATGTCTGGGACAGTGGAAGGCTTTCTTACGAATGATAGCATCAGAGTTGCAATTACGCTATGTCCTTGCCTTTCTTGGGCAAGAGGGACGGCATCGGAACATTTCGACACAGCGCCGAGTAAGGAGTCGAGGGTATTAGGATAGACACAAACTGAAACAAATAACAAAGCACACGACAAATATATATTCTAAGAGTCAAGATAAACAGAAATTTTCTTATTCATATCTAAACATATTGATTTTGATCCAGCTCACTTGTTTACAGATATGAGACTACTAACTTCAGATATCTAACATGAAATTGGTTCCATCAAAGATAGTATGAGCTGGGATTCCATCTGTACTATCAAGCATATGCTATCCTACATCCTAATAAGTTGGTTGCATTCTATATTCTAACCTTAGACCTTTAACATAAATTTAGTTTTCATCAGAGCTAAAATTCCGCACCGGAAGGTCGGGTTGGTCCCATGGCGGTTTGTCCATATTCTGCGGATCCAACGCCCAGTTAATCAAAAGCTCGGGCGTCGCTTCTATTGCCGCCTTTGCTTCGTGAAGCCAATTTATTTCCTCGACTATGGCATCGTAGTACCTCACAAATACCGCCACTGTCGATCGTGGGCAACTCTGCGAACAGCAATCGCGTCGAAACGAAGGGTCTCTGGAAACCTCATCCATGAAATCCCTGAGCTTTCTTCGAGAGTTTCCCAGTTGCCGCAAATCTAGATTCGTGCCTCCCTGCCTGCTTTCGTCCAGAACTCCCTTGACTGTCTCCAGCTCCTGGCGGACGGTTTCGGGCCACTCGGATTTGATGAATTCTGTCATCGTGTACCAACCAACCTCCAAGCGTTGTTCCTCGGCCCTGAGCGCAAGATCCATCTCGCTTTGAAACAGGGTCAGCACCACATCAGCAATAGAGTCATGGTCGTTTCCTTTGGCAACTAGACACGCCATGCAGCCAAAATTAATGGGGTGGTGCTCGTCAAACTGCAGCACGCGATCGGACGAAACAAACAGCCTTTCTTTGGTCGATTCCGTATCAACGTTCCAACAGGAGACGTTACATGGGACGGGAAAAGATCGCAACTCCTTCCATCGTTCACATGACGGGCAACGAAGTAGGTAGCATTTAACAGAGCGAACAGGGTATAGCCGTGAGTGGTATCCGAGGTACTGCACAGTCCGTTTGCTAGGCACCTCCTTCGATTCATCCAGACTTCGCGAAAGAAAGTCTAGAAAACCTGGAAAGAATCTGTTTGTTGCAGATGCGCAACGTATTCGGCGGCTGTTGGCAACCGGAATACGACGGGACAGAGTTGGGGGCGTGGTTACTGCAGAATCCAAGCAGAATTCGTCCGCGTAGCGGAGAGATGAGGAGCTTCCGCGGGACAGACACTCGTTGCATTGGCGCAAATGACGCTTCTCTCCCGAACCGAGCAATCGCTTATCAACCTCATCCAGGCGAGAATCCCAGGACCAGACGTGATGGTTCGGCCGTATGTGTACTGGCTTCTGGTACGATCTCCCAAAGATGAATCGGTTGTCAAACTCAAGATGAGGCAGCAGGCGCAGACATCCAGAGCATGCCCATCGAAACCGTCCCCAATCCGCTATTTGCTGCGCTGTCGCAAACCGCTCTCCTCCGTTTTCCGGTCGCTGTCCGTAGACTCTCATTTTCCCGCCATATCGATCAAGGAGCTCGAGTTGAAGCAGGATCTGAAGACGCTGGTCCGAAGTCAACTGAACTTGGTGGCGAAAGAGGATGCACGTCAGACTGAGCGCAAGCAGACTTTTTGCATCAAGGTGGCCAGCGACGGAGATCCTGATCTCTGGCGGCAAGGTGCAGAGAGAAGTGCTTTGCGCCGTCATGAGCCAGTTCGTGATAACATTCGGAAAATAAAACGCCTCGACTCAAAAAGAGATGAAAGATTGGCCTTGGCCTTCTTATTATTTCAACATTTTCCACAGTGGAGTGGCCGGGCTGAGTCACGGCCGTGGACGAACGTCGGACGCAAAGCTGAGCTGAGCTGCCAAGCAACCAAAGTGCCAATCGAAAGGAAACGATGGAACACGTTATCCACAGCTCAGAACACTACAGCAGTGAAATCCAGTATGACTGGTCCAGCACCCACATCCGGGTGGATGAAGACAGGGCTAGGGGATAACCTCAGAGCAGCATTGGAATGGCAACACCCGATGACTGCGACAAATCAATTTTTTTTTATCAACATCTCTCGCTATACTTCTCCTTGATGACTTAGATTCATCACTATGCATTGTGCAGTAAACTTAGAATATGGCCCGTTCGAAAATGAAAATTGGCGAATAAGAAAGCACATAAAGCTGGAGAATTGATCTCATACAAACCTTGGTGTGGCAATTACTCGCTAGATAGAAACTCTGGAGTCTTGACGGTTATCGAACGTAAAGTTCACGGTTGGCGCACCCATTCGAATAATCTTTCATTTTGCGAATTTAACCTCCAGCCTTTGAGCCTCATCATACAAAGAATTGCCCATATCAGAGGCTAAGATTCGGTTTCCATACAGACTGGACCCTTGTTCGTTGTTGCCTCTCTTCCCATTGTGGATCTGGGCTTTGTTCAATTGTTTGTTAAAGGGTAATTCCAGGTAGCTCGTCAAAGTTCTCACCCCAATGAAAGATACGTCCTTCTACTATAATCTTGGCTTTGTGAGCGTCTTGTGCGGTCCTCCCTTCGTATAAATCAAGTTGTTCGTGAAATGACCGGGTTTGTCTAGCATTTCTCAATTTAGAGATCTGAACTACATATATCCTCAATTTCACTCTGGCTTGGACGATTTCCTTTGGCATTCCTCAGCGCAAGATTATTCTCGGTTACAATTCATCATGAGCCAACACAGCAAGCTTCTTTTCTTTGGCTGCAGGGAAAATGGGCCTCTCGCGTACTGTCCCGTGCAAGCCGACCTGGCAGTTCAGTCTCCAGACTATGACGTTAACAACCTTGATGGCCCTCTTGTCTTGGGTTGTATTTTGACTGCCCCTATGGTTCCTTTCAATGCCCTAAATGCCGGTCAACATACTTTTCCATGGCTAAGCTTACGAGACGGTGTTACAGCTGAATGCTCTTCAACGAAAACTTGCAGCCTTGCTCATACACATCATGAGCCCGGATTTACCTTCAATGGCGACTTGAGTTCTGAGATAAGAGCCACAAGCGATAGAATAACAACTTATTCTCTCAAAAGAGATGGGACAGATAAATTCTTTAACGAAACTGTTGGTACTGAGCCAGTCAAAAGTTGGCTTGAAGGCAAGGGAGAGGCCCAGCTATATATGGTTAATCGTATCCAAGTGGCCAAAGGCCTTGAGATTTCTCATTTGACGGGAGTTCATCTAAAATCAAACTTGGGTCCCGATGTGAGAGATCAGATGAGCCATATCCTCGTTCCCAAGCTAGGCAAGCAGGTTATTGTTGGATATGGGCTTCGGAAGTACAGCCTTCGCCGTGCTGGCGGACAATTTCACACTGATGGTGATTGGATTATTACACCAGAAAGGGTGTATTTCGATCCCAATGGCGGTATTGCGAACTTGGATAGGTAATGAGATGTTTAGCACTTTGGGTGCTAATATTCTGGTGCTGATTATCTTTTGGTTTGTGTGACCAACCTACTGAGGCGGGATGGCGACAACAGATTGGTCTATATGTACGAGGAAGGAAGATGAAAGGGAAATTTTCTGACCAACTTCGTATGACCGCCCGGAAGTCAGAAGAATATCAAGAAAAGAACCTTGTATTAGCTAGCCCAGAAGCAATTTTTAGTCATCTTATTGGTATAAAAAGCAAAGATATGATCGTTTCTATATATATTGGCTCCAGTAAAGTACAGCCCGTGTGAGTGTGTTCCTCCTAGCTACCTATCGAAGTAAATCCCTTTAGCCTCGGTTAAGGAGACACCAATGCAATCTACTAGGTAAAGAAAAGAACAAAATTGTTAAAAGAGCAGCTCGCTAGTGGCGACGCGTAGTTAGTTAATCTACTAACCTACTCACTTGAACAAAGAAGTGTCTAACTTCTGAGGGTGTTGGTTTTAGCCAACCTAGGTAAAGCAGAATTGTTCAAAGATGCCATCCACTGTGCATTATCTCTTTGCATTCATTAATCACAAAGCATCCAGGTTCAATGCCTGAAAGAGAGGTTGTTCCGTTTCTGCTTGGATTTCACCGAGTGGGTATAATAGATCTTGGAACAAATCCATAGCATGTAACTGGTTTACGTCTAGACTAAGAAGACAATGAAATCTGTTTGTCCAACTGTATCTAACAAGTGTAGGTCTTTCGGCACAATTCCAAGGTATTTTGTTACAACTTGGATTGTCTTATTTGAGGCCTTGACAATTTTGTGCTCTTTTTATTTAAGAACTCAAAATCCGACCGCCATCTGGGATTTATGTTATTCTTCATCGCAACCACTTCTATCTCCGCGATCTGCCTTCCACCTACCCATCGGTTCCTCATTCCACACTTCTCATTCCTCGATTGTTCTTCAATACAACTACCTCTCTCTGCAACATGTTTGGTGCTCGCTCTCTTGACCTCGTCCCTGAGTATTTCGGCATACCAGCCGAAATACCCCTGGACGATGGAAAGCTCGACCCCAATAATGCTGATGGTCCCTTTGTTCTGGGTACCTTTCTTGAGTCTCTTGCCGAACCTTTCAAGGTACTCAATGGGGGGCCGCACCGCGTCGAAATACCAGACGGCCACGTGTATATATGCCCCCAGAGCCTGCAAAACACGGTTACGTTCAGGGATCGTCATTCAACCAATCATGAAAACCCTGAGATCCGTTTCAATTGTTCTGTATCGTCTCAACTAAGTGTTGTGAGCGATACATTGGAAACAAGGTATTTCGATCCTGAAGAGTTTGAGTTTCCCGGATACATTTGCCAATCCCTGGATTCTGAGCCGATCAAGAAGTGGCTCGATGGAAAGCAGCAGGCAGAGCTTTACATGATCACCGGTGTTCAGGTAGCTAAAGGCCTTCGGGCTACCGTCACGACGAAGCTAGACCTGGGCTCGAGATTTGGTTCTGATGCGAAAGAGATTGAGCACGAAATCATGCCCAGGATGCAGAACGACGTTATTGTTTCCTATAAGGCTACAAAGTATACGCTCTTTCGTCCCAGCCTGCTTAATCTATGGAAGTCTCGAGACTTTGAACACGGCGGTTGGATGATTCGGTCTGAGCCCGTCCTTGTGGGGGATGACTATGCTACCGCCATCAAAAAGTTCAAGGAGAGAAATGGTCCAATCCTTCATGTGCGAGAACAACAAACACAGTAGGCACTGCTGGGTAAATCAATGGTGATATTAGGCTGAATATACTCACTCGCTACTTATTTTCTTGATTCTTAATAAAATTTGTTGGGTTTGTCTCTAAGAGCGGGAATTTATCGTCGACCGTGTGGTGCTTGTATACGTGAAATTCCTTGACAGAGATCAGCCATTGCCAATGCTTGCTATCATCCATGCATCCAACCGGCACTTGACGCGACCTTGATTCGATTACAACCACCGTGATGCTAATATCTAGCACCTAGAATCTAGCCTAGAGTGAATAAAAAGAGCGTTTTTATTTGGAAAGAATACCTCAGAATGTACCAGTCAATGCTGAGGCCTCTGCTAATTTTAAGACAAATTTCGTCAGTAGTATGGGCAAGATACAGAAAGCCATGAGAAGCGAAAACGGCATGGCCCAAATGCATTACCCAGTGCATGCGTTACCTATAGGCCAGTGGTCCAAGTTTCATTCTTCGTTGCTAGAATTCTCGATTCTGCGGAACTGAGTTCGAGTCGTTCCCGCGCCGTTCCCCTTCCAGCCTGTTTCAGTAAGCAACTGCCTCCCGAAATAGGACCAGTCAGCACACCAGTTGTATGCAATCGGAGGTTCGAAACCTGCAATCGGTTCATGGCCGACCCTACCAGATACCTCCAAGGTCTCTACAGACGCAGGAAGGGCGCTGGCCAGATACTCCCACCCCATGCCTGAAGTTGCCAGGTACACGTAGCTAAACTCAACCTTGGCGATCTTTGGTTGAGCTGTTAGAAATTCCAACAGGGAGGTAGTGCTGACGATCAGAGAGACGAGTCCAAAGGATCGGAGGTTGGGGAAAGATAGGCTCTTGCTAGTCTCTTTGTGGTTGAAGATCTTGCCCAATGAATGCACACCACGGCTCGGAAGCTGAGGCCAACTGCTACCGGATACCAATTCGAGGCGTTCCAGAGTGGGACCGGCATGTTCGAGTAGCTTAGGCAGAGCGTGGTCAAAGGATGAATCCTCAAGAACAGAGTCCACATGGTATATATCGAGTCTGAGGTGGCGGAGACCTTCAAACGCAAAACGCATAGCGGGCGAATCTTGAATCACCTCTGGGTTAAGTGCACGAACATTCAGCTTCTCAATGTGGCGGCCGCACTTGTGAAGGCAGCGAGCAATGAGATGCAGATGATGAGCGGTAGGTGATGAGACTTTCCGAATTCCATCGATCTCGTAGCTGCTTCCATGTAAGTCATAGTCCCTGTCGAGGTGGCTGTTGGCTTACCTTTCGAAATGGAGGCCTCCAAAGTCGGAAAACTCCCATTCTTGGATTTCAACTTCTTTGAGGTTTATGCACAAGATGAGCTCCAGTAGAGAGGCTTCGACTCTCTCGCTGTTTGCCTCTTGCTCCTGTCTCCTTAGATTCCAGTGCTCTTCGGCTTCTCGTATTTGGTCCCTTTCGACCTCAGGCCGGGCTGCTCTTCTGGCGATGACAGCCTGAATTCGGGCCTCGTAGCGACGTTCCTCTCTCTCGTCCTCGTCCTCGTCCTCGTCCTCGCCCTCACCTCCGTCCTCACTTCCGTCTTTAGAAAAGTCTGAATCATCCTCGTCCACGGGTGCCTCCATCAGATCATGCAAATATTCCCGATAGTCATCCCAGAATCCTAAAAATGGTGTCAGTTGCTTTAGTCAGAACTGCATCGCTCAGCAATATGTTCTCATCGAACCTTCTCGGTAAAATGCTGGAGCAAACACCAGCCGGGTTGCATTCCAGGCAAGTGGCAAGACTTCAGCAATCGACTCATGCAGCTTTCCAAACTCAACGGAGCGTTTTGGATAGAACTGAGGGTCAGGAACGCGACTTAAAATCTGCCCTTCGCCCACGAGCTTGATCACGCTGAACAAGATGGGGGTGGCCAACTCCGCACATCGCTTGCTTGCCAGTCTCACGTTTTTGAGACTAGAGGGGTCAAGCTCCTGCAGAAAATTTCGCAGGAGCTCAACTGGCATTCTCTCCATGGTGGCTAAGTTCAGCTTAGTTAGGCGGAGGTGTTCAAAGTCGAAGCGGTGTGTGAATGTTGTGGCCGCGAACTATCCGTGAACATAGCCAGATGAGGCGAGATATATTTCCGAATAGAAGTACCCCTGCTTCCGGAAGGTGAGACCGCACACACGTACAACTTTGTTATTAAAGTGGTTGCGCGTATGTGCATGGGTCAAGGATCCTTTCACACTTCTATCGGTCACGGAGTGAGGAAAACCGGTGGCTTAGTCATCGGATTCGCTACCAGTGGCACGGGTACGCGCTTTGGCCGATGCCCCTGCTCTCCCCTCGTTCCATCTTGGATGGACGTCCAGACACCTCCTCCTGTGACCAAGATTGAACATAACGGATACCAACAGGAAATGCGTATCACGAGTGCATGGCAGGACAAAGAAATGCCTAGAGGGCCGAAATCAGCAGGCTGCCAGCCCTGCAAGACGAGGAAGATCAAGGTGGGTCGTTCTTTTGACCCAGCTCACAATTGCTCTCATATCTGACTATTTGCAGTGCGATGAGAAGTGGCCGACATGCGGAAACTGCTTGCGTTCACAACGGACATGTCCAGGTCCCTCGGCTACACTCATCTTCGTGTCG
Organism: Clonostachys rosea; assembly: GCA_026958235.1. Taxonomy (NCBI): domain Eukaryota; kingdom Fungi; phylum Ascomycota; class Sordariomycetes; order Hypocreales; family Bionectriaceae; genus Clonostachys; species Clonostachys rosea. Next base: position 3,774,700 of record CP110205.1, read on the forward strand.
CATCGCCGGGCAAAAGTGCCAGCCTCGCAGCCGTCAGAGGTTCAGCCGCCGGACGGGAACATGAAACGCCGGCCGGGGAAATTGCAGAACTGGACCAAACTGGCAACCTATGGCAAGGGAGACGGTGTTGAGGGCGTGTTCTTCCCGGCAACCCCTCGTGCCAATCTCATGGCTAGATCTGATCGGGTTGCAAGCCAGCTCGCCCACTTCTTAACCTGGGGTTATGACACGGTGCTCTGCTTGCAAATGAGCTATCTTCTATACCTCCCACAACGCCTATCGCAGAGTGAGTGCCTCCTCAACACGACGTCTCTCTTTTGTTATGCTTGGGACGAGTATCGTCATCGGCGCTCGCCCAAGTCTCTATTTTCAACAAGCTTATATGGAAAGACTATCCGAAGTCTTCAACGCGAGATTAGTGGCAGTGAGGTTTGCACAGTCGATACACTTGCTGCGATGCAGATGTTGGAACGGATCACCATATCCTTCGGCACCAAGGAGATCTTAGACAACATGTCCTCGCACTATTCTGCCATGAATTGGGTACTTGCGAACAAGGCGCCTCCGAACCCGGATGATAAGTTTGATATTCTGTTGACACGGGAAGGACTAAATATTATCGTTAGGTCATCCCTACGCATATCTTAGAATTACGCTTTTGAGTTGTACAAAGCCAACTAACTCTTAAACGCAGGAATCTGTATCTGCCAGTGGCGACGGCTCATTCACACAGTCCCCTTGGCAGGGCTATGCAGATGAAACTCACTACGACTACCTAACCTCGGAAGAGATCAAGGGCTTTTCAGAGCACACCGTCACATTCAGTAGCTTCCTAACCCAGCTGGTCGAGTGGACACATACCGTCAGAATAATACAAGCAAGACCACATGAGAACAGAAAACTCAAAACCAGGCTCCTTCAGCAAATCGAGAAATGCGACCACAACATAGAAAAGATCATCGACGATTCCATCCAGGCAGCTTTATACAGCGGAAACATGCAGGCGATCCTGGACCCGGAATGCATTACCGGTATCAGATACGAATTCCGCTCTGTTGCGTTTGCCACGGGGCTAGCTGGGCTTCTCTCCTTTCGGACAAATATATTGCAAATCGTCTACGACATCAATGCGTTATATGAAACCAAAATATCCAAGGACTATGAGAATTACCGAGCCGTCTGTATGGAGCTGTGGAAGTTCATTCCCTACGCAACCTCTCTAGGTTATCTGTCAATCCGCTTGACGGGGTGTATCGTGCAGACGGTAGAGGCGATGAGCGAGGATGAGAGATCATATCTGCTGGATAACTTGGAGAGAGTCGACACATCGAAAAAGGTCGTTGGCGGGAAAAGCTCCATGGCAAAGATGGGAATGGCTGTTGCAATGATTCGGACAGGTCGGTCATGAGGCAAAAAATAGCTGTGACACCCCTCATAAAAGCTACTTGGCAATACAGACTTACCTTGCAGTAAATGCTTCACCCGGTATTATATTCCGCATTGCCATTCGACAACGTCCGAATTCTTCATTTGGGGAGGTGATTTCGCCACTGGGAAAGGGGGGTTGCGGAGAACCTCCATCACTAATAATGATAGGTCTCGGTGCTTGCTCTTCCAATAGCTTCAAGGTTGATGCTCCTTGCTAGGTATGGATGCCACGAAGCCGCAAGGGCCAGATTGCAGTTCGTTATTCAAAGTATTCTTGAGGGCCACGACCGCTGCTGGAAGGCTTTGCATCTTTCTGACATATAAACGCCGCTACTATTAAGTTTTTGGGGTGTTAGCTCTCAGCTCTGGGAAAGTTCCAACATATGGATAATAGTAGGCTCCAGCCAGAGCACCAGTATGAATGAGGACATCCGTGTGATACTCCTACATCAGACCATGGGCGAAAAGGAGAACTGTTTATGGCATGGAAACTAGAAGTGCCTGGTTTATTTCTCGCTCGATCAGCTTCTGCCACTTGAAGGAATGCAGCTGTTTTGATATTGTCTTGATAGGTGGTCCTTGCATTCTTGACGGCTACCGGTCTCGCATGTCGAGTTTTGAGAGCAGATCCAACGAGATAAATTTACTACCTCTTTGCTTTTCATTCTTGTTTTGCTGCAACCCCTGTTTGGTAGGTCTAGGAGGCCTACAAACAGGAACCATGATTTCTCCTATCGCATAACAATATTTCGGTCGCCTTCTCGGTCAACGGGTTACGAAGTTTCGTGTCGAACGTTGTTCGTTATGCGGCGGATGAAGAACAGATTTTTTATGTCTCAAATCCTCCAGTGCAGCAATGGTAATATCCTATGCAAGATTCGATCTTCAGTCGAAGCACGTTGTATGCCGCGAATAGCTCCTTGTGAGAGAGGGATTTGTTTGGGGCGGCCTTTTGGGCGAAGAGTTTTCGGGCTAGAGAGCGATAAAAGGTATTATTCGCAGTGGACATAGAAAGAAAGATTCCGTAGTCCATCTGTAGCCAAGCCGGATAGTTGGCGTCTCACAAATCAAAGGGGAAGCATACAGAGAGAAGAGAGGGACAGAGCTATATCCAGGGCAAAGACAATTCGTAACCTCTCCTTCGGGTGAAACGGAAGTCCGGAGCATTGGGCGTCACATCTGTACCATTTACTTTCGGTTCCGAGATAGGGTCAAGGGTGGTCTACATTCAGTAGGTGGATAAGAGTGCAAACCACATCGACGAGGATGTGAACCTCAACGCCAAGCCGTAATTATGGTCTTCCGCTCTGGTTACATTGCTCAATATTGCTTTTCCCCTTCAGCATTGAAACAATCATGCAAGTCCTAAGCTTGGATCACAGAATAGTAGAAGTGCCGTAGGAATAGTAAGCACTTGGCTAGATTGAGGCGGACACTGCCCAAAGCGCGATAGAGTTGAAACTAGCCGGCCGGATGCCAAGCAAGCATGGTGCACCTCTTCATTTCGCGAGTCAGCAGTCGGCGACCAACTTCCATTCGGAGCCTGTGTGCCGGCCCATCAACATTTACGACAGCACCAAGAACCACTCTGAACCAGGCAATTCAGTATCTGCCATAAGTCCAAATCGGGAATATCTGCGCACAGAATTAACCCTTGGGCTCCATTGCCTAATGTCCGCCATGACCGAGTCGATCCACCTTAATTTGTTGGTTATGGGCAGGTCTTGTTGGTTATTACCTACGGCCAGCATCGCACCATTTTTAGCCAGCAACCAACGATGTTGGTTGAAGTAGAGAAATCCAACGTAATACTATGGGTAGGTGTAGAGCATTATCAGGCTGCCAACATGTTGCATGTGCCTCAATCCTACAGAGCGGCTGCCAACTGCCGGCCAACGGCAAATCCCGGGCGACCGGCATGCATTGTCGTACCCAAAAGGCATCCTACCAGCATGGGACGCACTCCCATTGTCAAATGTTTAGTTTCAAACAGCAAATTAGTTGGTACGCATGTTCAATACAATACCAATGTGCGTTGAAAGCTTAGCTAATACATCCAACGGATGAACTGCTGCTGGCCAAGCAGCAGAAGTATGAGGAGAAACCCCCCGAGGCTACCGCTGGCTTGCAGCATGGGCTTCCCTGTCCAATATTACAATTTCTCCATCAGCCGTGGGGAACTGGGTCCACTCGCGATGTAATTTGTTGCTCGGCTCATGTGGACGTAGTGGTAGAGACCGATGCGGGGCATCAACCACTGGCCACATGGAGGACTTGCTCAAAGTGCTTTATTCTTCGAGCTCACTATCGAGAAGTAGTGCTTGGAAAACTGACCATCATCTTAAATTTGATAGTAAAATCCTTCCGGCGAAAGCCCTTTTGGGGCAAGATCTCACACGCTGAAAATTGAGAACTCAAATGTTACGACAGCTTCAGCGATTCATTGCTGCTAAAGACATTACACTATTTAGTTGGTTTCAATACTTATCGCATGCAGTACGTTTAAAAAACAACTTGGACAACAGGCGTTTCCCACGGACTCATAGTGAATGAAGTTCTTTTTTACGGAAAACCAAGGTAGATGCTTGAAATGGCGCCAACTTGGTGGATGGTATAGGGTAGCCTATCCGCAGCTTCGGCATTAACTGAGTCCGTCCTCCGTACACCACAAATGAATTGAATTCTAACTTGGATCTATTTTTAAAGAAGATACCACTCTCATCCTGCAAGTGAGAGAGAGTCCCCGATTAGAGCTGCTGTTAACAGCATCCTTGCTAATCATTTCATTCATGCCTGGATTCGGCGCCGAATCGGGACTGCCGGCTCACAGCCGAGTGCGACGACGAGACATCGCCCACGCATCGCTCAGGCTGGCCATTCCACTAAGGTGAGATTGATTGCTATTTTAGAAACTGCGATGGATCGCGTCTAGATGTTGGCCAAGGTTAAGAAAGCTAAAAAATTTCGCGATACTAGTGCTGCATCTACGGAGTACCAGGGATACAAGCCTGGCCGTTGGTAAAGCTCGACTGTACAACTGCTGCTGTTTAGGTTATTAATAGATACCGACAAAGTGAGCCAAAGTGCCGTTACATCCATTCCGGGGTTTAATTTGGTGCCTCACTAACTACGCGACCAACTGCCGATTCCTCCTGTCGTGCGACCCGCCAAGAGACATACTACCCCTGAAGGATTCATAACTCGCCCATCTGTGGAATATTTCTTACTCATAGCTCATACAGGCTCGCCGTAACAAGGGCCTGGGTTGGTATAGTGCCGTTAGCTCGAAACGATGAGGGCGCGACCCTTGCATTAGCTGGAGCATCCTTGGTCCCAACCAACAGCATCTCATCTTGCAGCCCTAGCCAAGGAGGGCAATCCTCACTTTGCATTTCATGTTATGTTCGGGTCCCACTGAGCCCCGGGGCCGACTGGAGACTACTGACGCTTGGCGGCTACGCGTCTTTTCGACGGCCGCTATTGGGGCGACAGTCGCTACGAGACTGAGAACCCACGGTTCAGAACCCGACTAGTGCTCACAGGATTGGGTCTCCCGTTAATTGCGAACGCCAGGAAGCTGCTCCAAAAGAGAGGCCGCGTGGCAGATCCCCCAGTCACCAAGAGGGTGGTTGTTGATATCAGTCAAGATACGCAGGAGCTAGGATGCCCCTACGTTGAGGTGCCTTGTCAATGCCGGCATCGAGAGCTGGGGGTGGAATCCGCCTCTAAATTTACGACATTCTCAATATCAAAGATATTTGGCGTTACCAGAGTAAATCGGACGGAAATGTATAAAGTTGTACACTTCTGCCTCCAGAGTTCGACCTTTTACTCCATCAGCAAACCAACACATCAACAACACAGAGACTCAACAATCATCTGATAGAAGCCGGCCTTCCGTTCTCTACTTTTCCTTTTTTCTTCTTTTCTTTCCTTGTGTCTTTTTTCGGCTCATTCAAAATGGTCGCCATCAACAAGTTTGGCGCCGCCCTCTTCCTATGGCTGGGACTTGCCAGCCAGGGACTTGCTATGGGGGCCAACGATGCTACCGCCGACCTCGTTCTGGAGGAACGCGGCGGCGGTCTTAAGCCTCCGATTATCATCCCCGGCAGCACCGGTGATATGGGCAAGACCAAGCGTCCTCACAAGCGCGGCGGAGGTGGCCTCAAGCCTCCTATCGTTATCCCCGGTAGCACTGGCGATTTCGGTAAGACTAAGCGTCCTCACCACAAGCGCGGCGGCGGTGGCCTCAAGCCTCCTATCGTCATCCCCGGCAGCACCGGTGACTTTGGCAAGACTAAGCGTCCTCACCACAAGCGCGGCGGCGGTCTTAAGCCTCCTATTGTTATCCCTGGCAGCACTGGCGACTTCGGCAAGACCAAGCGTCCTCATCACAAGCGCGGCGGCGGTCTCAAGCCTCCTATTGTCATCCCCGGCAGCACTGGTGATTTCGGCAAGACTAAGCGCCCTGGTCACAAGCGCTCTGAATATTAAGGATGTATAACTGCACTTCAACCGTATATAATTTGAGGAAGCGGGGAGTGATTCAGAGGAGGGTATCGAGCATATTATTTTCGAATCCCATTTGAGATTGGGTTAGTTTATTCTTATTAAGAGCGTGAATAAACAATTTGTATTTTCTTCATTAGCGATCAATGCTACTATCTTGCCCAATAACCTCCAACGTCTTTTGTCCCAGCTTGTGATACTATTGTTGAAAAAATTCCATGGCTTGTCCTTGGCATCATAAATGGTAGAATAGAGCTCTGTTGAATGTTACTGTTTAGGAGAGGGAACCTTCTCTTTCTCGGTGTCTGCCTTGGGTACGTGCCCCTTTATGATTGAACTCATTCCTTTACGCCAGGTGATATATTGACCCATCACTTGCGGTCGAAGATAACCTTACCATTCGACCAGCCTATCCCGTTTTCAGGGAATGAGCGCTTCGGTGCCTGGGTAATACCTCGACCATTGTTGTATGGGTTGGGTGTGGTCCCTGAACTTTTGGCTCGTAGAATTTGAGGGCTCTAGCTTTGGCGATCAATGACCAATGATCAAATGCCGAACCAAACTGACTCTGAGGCTTTCGGCTTAGGCGTGCTATAATTGCTTCGTAGTTGGGGTTGGATAATGGTGCTAGTCGATCATCATTCAGTACTGGTAGATCTGCAAAGCTCAGCAGAGCAGCGCCGCCCACAAGGCACTCTTGAGGCGCCCGGTCTGTGTCTATGTAGATCATGCCTAGCTTGAAGTTTGTCTAGTCGCAATTAGCGAGGACTCGGTGTATGGAAATGTCTGACAAACTTACAGACGCTTAGTTGTTGAGGTCACCTCAATAACTTGATGCCGCGAGAGATCAAAGTACTTGCAGATGCAGAGAGCCCTCCCCATAGATCTACTTAGATCTGAATTCCGAATTCATTTCAAATTCACAGAAGTACCAAGATACGCTTGCGCTAGCTCACAGTACCGAACGACTGTTCACCCCAAAATCTAGCCTTGATGTCATGCCCGACACCCCTGTGTGACTTTCTAGAGGCAATTTCCTGTTCCAAACCCATACATATGCAAAAGAGATGGTTTGCACCTGCTTCATGGTTAATGAGTGTGCTGGGATGATTGACTTAGTTGCTCTACGATTTAGATTCGCAGCTCTAGAAGATCAGCTGCGCCGGAGATAATCAGCAGGATGGTCAAATATATCTTTTAGGTGCAGACACCTACAACGAAATCGTCGGGCTAAGTCGGGTCTGACTGTGGTTTATGATGTGAGGGATTCGATAGGAAGCAATCCTTTTATTTTCAGCATCTATTTGTACATCATCGTGGTAGATACATTTCCCAAGAGATGGAAGTGACTAAACAGCCCTTTATTCATTTGTGAAAACAGATAGTATGGCTGCGGTGAAGGAAAGCCGGATATGCTGTCTTGGAACTCCTGTATTTCCAATATTCTCGATTATGGAATAAGTTCTAGGAGGGAGGGCAATAATCATTTGTAGATTGCTAAAGGATTTTTCTACCAATATGGTCTCTTCTGGGTATATATCATGGCGAGAAGAACGATGGTTCCCCTTGTAACCACATCCTCCGTGCCCAAGATTCGCACCTGTCTCTCAATAGCATTGAAGCATACCTGTTTGGCTTCTTCTTTCTGGTCCAGCATGAGGTAGGAGTATGCCACCTGATACATGCTTTCGAGAGTGTCGGGGTGCTCTTTTCCTAATAAATGCTCTTGATCCTGCAGTGCTTCTCGCCCCAATTTGAGAGCCATTTCGTAATTTCCTCTTGCGCGAAGCGTTTGCCCTAAATGTACCAAGATGCGTAGAGTTTTCGGGTCATTGGCTCCAAGTTCACTCTCCCTTTTTGCAAGGAGCTGCCTGTCGAGAACTTCTGCTTCTTCGAACCTGTTCAGGAAAAATAGGGTGCACGCCAAAGACTCCACAGGATCGAGGGGCCCTGTGCATATATCTCCTCGAACCTCTTCATTGATCCTGATGACCGCACGGAATGACTTCTCGGCAGCAAAGTAGTTCATCTGCCTATACTGTGTATCTGCTATATCAACAAGGCTCTGAAGCGTCTGCGGATGATCCTCGCCAAGCGTGTTCTTCTGGGAGGTATATACCTGCCTGTATATATTCTCGGCTTCTAGCGGGTCGAGAGTCGCCATTACAGTACCTAAATTTCTCATAATGACCAAGGTATCTGCGTGGTCCTCACCACGCAGCCGTTTCCAAGCTTCGACATCATATGCCCATAAGATCTTGGCGAGGCCAAAATAGCCTTGTGCGTGTAGAGCACACGCCAGGCTGCCCGACACTGCAACGAGACCGAAATTTTCTTTCCCAAGCAGTTTTTCTCTCATGAGACGTAGCTGTCTGAACTTATCGTAGAACTGACTTTGATCGAAGCGAAACTCGCACGGGCTTGTCTTGGAAGAGGTGGCACTGAACTGTGAGGCCATCCTTTTCTCGTAGACTTCAACCCATATTTCCACGGCAGCGGCGTAGTCTTTCTGTTCGTAAAGCGCGTTTGCCAGACAATTGAGGCTATGTAGCGTTTTCTCGTGATCAGGCCCGAGCATTTCACGCCTGCCCGATGCTGACTTCCGGTAGGCAGCCTCGGCCTTTGTGTAATCAATGAGATTGCAAGTATATATGTTACCGATGATATCTGATATCTCGAACTTGAGTGCCGTGTCAAGATGCTCCACATTCTCAAGAGCGGCCTCGAACGCAGCCAAAGCCTGTCGTGGCTTTTTGAAATCGAGGTAGAAGCCACCGACGAGCATCAGGAAGACGGCTGGGAGCCTGTGCGCTTGCCTCATTATCAAGTGGAAGAGTGCCTCAAGAGGGTCAGTCAACGCCTTTATCCTGATCAGTGACCGCATGTTTAGAAGCAAGTCGATTTTGGTCAGTATTTGCAGTTGCTGGTTCTCTTTCAGCAAGTTCATGAGGGCCGAGACTCTCTCAGCAGCCTCCTTGCTTCCCACATTGTCGGCTGGACCAACCTGCGGCTGTTCTGTCGGTGGCGGTTCGCCCGTGAGTAGACTCACCAGCTCTTTGGTCCGCCAGTCTTCAGCGCCAAATCTCTGGATGCACTCTTCATGGGCAACAGTGAAGAAAGACTTCTGTGGTCCAAGTTCCAGATTCTGGGTCTCGGCCCATTGGAAGAACCTCGAGAATTCATCTTCTAGATCTTCATAGTACCCATCTTCAAGGATAAGTACAAAATAGTGCTCGTACAGAGAAACCATACCACCCGAATTGATGAGCTGTCTGATTCTCGCCAATCTTCTTTCAGAAATCGACCCGGAGTTTTTGATGTGGTGGACGAAGAACTTTGCAGCATACTTGAAAAACAGCCGCATGTTCTTGGTCGTGGGAGTTTGTGGCGCGTCAGTCTGGCTCATTCCGGTTCCGTCGAGTAGCAGAAAGTCGAGACAGGCTGTAGTAAACAGCTCATGAGAACGGACCAGATCAACCCTAAAGCTCAGAGCTTGAGGGTGGTTCTCAGTTTCCAGCTTGTTGACCGGCCTTTGCAAGAACTCCTTTGCGGTTATGTGCACCAATGTGACCTTTCCATCCAGTATATGAATTAGACCACCACATACGCGCGAGAACTTCTCGGCTGGGTCGATGAAAACATGGTTTCGTATGGACCCTGGGCTGTAATCTCCGGCGCTGGCCCGGGAGGACAGGGCCTGAAGGCAGTGCAGCTCTTCGACCTCCAGCGTCCTTCCTGCTGCTGCGACAAAACTGATAATATTTTGTGCGAGCTTGATCTCAAAATCATCCAGAGTCTGTACAAGGTGCTGAATGATTTGGTGGTATGCTGCGTGAAGTCCTCTCGGTAAGCATTCTAATTTGTGGGTCACCTCGGACACAGAGGAGGCCCTAGACAAATCATCAATCATGAGCTTCACCCAGAGGAACATGCCATCAGATCTCTCGAGCAGTGTTTGAGAAATGGAATCCTGTATGCCAAGGCTGTAAAGTCTGGTGTTTGAGCGGAGCTGGGTGGTGATGAATGACTGTAAATCGGCCTTGATAACCGTGGAGTCCATCTCGATGATGTTGCTGTTCTGGCTTCTCAGTTCCGAAACATGAGCTCTTCCAAGGAGAACGATCTTGCAAGATCGAATAGCGTTGAGAATGTTCAGGACGTGTTCGACTAGTTGTTCCGCTGGCTCAGAACACTCGTCTACTCCGTCGACAATCAAGAATAGAGGATCCGTGCCCAAGGCGAGAATCTTATGCAGAAGAGTCCACAGATCATCCGTCGAATATCCTTCTTGCATAGTCAACTCATGCACCAGTTCGTACCCGTCTATATACTCAGGCTTATGAACGAGTTGCGACACCAGCGAGCGAACCAAGCTTTGGAGCGTCTGGCGAGGTACATCCGCCCCGGAGAACGAGAAGTAGATTGTAACGGCATGCCCCTCTTGCGTCTTGTTTACAATGTAAGACGAAAGGATAGATTTCCCACAGCCACCCTTGCCAAGAATACCGAGCAGCCTGTCCTCGGCCAGGTCGCTCTCGGTCCTGAGCCAGCTATCGTAGGTCTGGCTCCACAACAGCCACTCACACGTGCCGGCGACTCTCATCCGAGACCTTGCCTGATGGACACCCAGCATATTCGCCGGGTTCAGCCAGGTGTCGCACCTGGACCTCATATTCTCAGCGTTCTGAGCCTGCATCTTGGCTCGGAAGTCGGCAGCCCGCAAAAGCTCGACGGCGACTGCAGTATCATCGACATTCTTGGTGTGCCATTTGAGGCGCTTGCACATCTTTTCGAATTCCGTCTTGAGAGGTGTTAGGATCAACTTTCCTATGCGCACTGCTCATGTTTTGGTTTAGCGGTTCAGCTACATCTTTCTCAGATTATATCACAGTGAAACGCACCTAACGTCCCGCGCTTGAAGTACTTGTATGTGACGGTGCAAAATTCCACGATATCCGTGAATATATTCAAGAGTGCAGTTTGAAGACTTTTGTCTGACTGTAGCTTCTTGTACAGTTCTAGCCGGGGCAGGCTCTCGGTAATGATTTCAATCATTGTAGTGATTTGCTGGGCAACCTGGGCGTGAAAGTTGGACGCCTACACTCGTCAACAGCTGAAGTTCTTAAAAGTTCCAAGGGTTCACAAGATCCTCCTTACGAGAAGTAAGAGCCGGATAGGCGCCCACACGGGGCAGAGGAGATCAGCTCGAGTCTCCACGGCGCCATCGATCAGTCCAGAAAAGCTCTCCAGCCATGTCGTGTGCTTTTGAAGAAGTGCGAGTAATTTGGATGAAGATTTCCTTGCCAGGTGCTTATGGCGTCTCTCAATGGATTCTACCAGCTCAGAAACATTCTTTACGTTGTTGATGCATTCTTGGAGCAAATCATTGCCCCCGCGCAGTTGAGCAAAGGCAGCCGCCGCTCTGCTGATAGCCTGTTGCTCCACATCTGCACTGCTGATAGTACTTTGCGTTGTCATCGGCACAGAAAGGGGCAGTCCGGCGCATCTAGCATTGAGAGCTGAAACCAGGTAGATTTCGAAGCGGACACAGATGGCAGCAGTTTTTGGATGCTCTCGTTGAGCTGATTAGATGTCTTTGGGCATCATAGAGCTATGCCTAATCTACAGGCGGGGACTGGAGGCAAGGCATATTCGATTCAGCTGGATGTAAGCATGCATATTAAGCGCCGTGCACAGCCACCGCGCGTTGCCAATCATTGTCATCGAGAGGAGAGGGCTTACAAGGGTGCTGCTCATCCACCCATTCATCATTCTGGTGACTTTTGTGCCGATGGTTTGGTGTAACAGAAAAGCGGTGAATTGCTAGCGAAACTTATAAGCTTGGGAATGTCAAAGAGTTAAGCTTTTCAAACATGTGCTACAGGCGCTCTGCTCGCCTCCTCCTTAGTCCCTTTAGTAGCATGTCCTTAAGTGGCCCTTGCAAAGCGGAAAAGACAGAAATGCAACCAGACTTGAGCAATTTGTCTCTGTTGTATCCCTCCAATGTTCTATTCTTCATCGCCACGTGCCCGCCGTCTGCCCCTACGCATATTTAAGCTGCTAGTGCAGATCCCTCAGGCAGGCCTTCAAAGTAGGGGTGATTGACGGCGGCCTTGGCGGAGATGCGGCCCGCAGGATCGTAGACGAGCATGTTTTCGAGCAGATCGAGACCCGTCTGATCGAGGTTTCTGCAGATTTCGACCGAGGAGTTTCTAACCCACTTGGGGAACGAGGCCTTGAAGTCGGGGTATGTCGTGACACCGGGCCAATCTTCTTCTGAAGGGGTTCCCAGGGTTCTGTAGCAGACTTGGTTAATACATATTCATCAAGCCAAGGGTGGACGACGTACTGGAAGATCTTAAAAATCTCGTCAATCTCAGAGTCACCGGGGAACAGGGGCTTTCGCGTGCACATCTCAGCAAAGATGCAGCCCACGGACCACATGTCCACGCCGGTAGAGTACTGCCTGCCGCCGAGCAGGATCTCGGGGGCGCGATACCAGAGCGTGACGACCTCGTGGGTGTACGTGCGCAGCGGGACGCCAAAGGCGCGGGCGAGGCCAAAGTCAGCCAACTTGAGATTGCCGTTCCTATCAATAAGCAAATTCTGAGGCTTGAGATCGCGATGCAGCACGCGGTGAGAGTGGCAGTAGCGGACGCCCTCGACCAGATGGAGCATGAGCTTCTTGATGACGATGTCGCCGAGGCCGAGACGGGCGAGCTGTGTCGAGCAACCCTCGGGCAGGGCCTTGCCACGACCGCCGTCGCTCACGGGTAGGGCCTCCATGTACTTCTTGAGGTCAAGATCAATGAACTCGCACACGAGGTAGAGCTTGTGACCGTCGGCGTGGACGATGTTGTGGAGGCGCATGATGTTGGGATGCTTCATTTCCTTGAGAAGCGAAATCTCGCGGATGGCCGTGCTGGGCACACCTTCATCTTCGGCCTCGAGGCGGATCTTCTTCAAGGCTACCAGACGACCGCCGTGGGCGAGATCGCGGGCCTTGTAGACCACACCATAGGTTCCTGTGATGGAGGTTAGGCCGGGTATTTTGGGGGTGCCCGGGGGACTCACCCTCGCCGAGCTTTTCTAGCTTCTGATAGTTATCCATGATTGAGTCGTCTATCTTCTTGATAGTAAACAGGCCCGCCTGTTTGAGATGACCACGGCGTTGCTGGTAGGTGCTTACGCGGGGTGAGGCGGCGAGTTTCACGAGGGCAAATTGGGTGAAAATCACCAACGATCAATGAGAAAGGGATGAAAAGTGCGTGCTTCTTCTCTAGCTCGACGCAATCAAGCTCCTTTTTATGTAACGCCTCGCCCTGCGGTCGCTGAGAGAATGTTGCTTGACGTGGTGCCTCCCTTTGTTTGTGCCGCTGTCGTCTGTTTACGTGCGACGGGACGTGGCAAAACACTTCACTGGCGCTTATCGGAGCTTTGGCAGGTATCGGGGCAGCCGTCACTCGCTGAAAGCGACTGGCTTATTGCATATTGGGGCTAAAAGGGTAGGCCAATCACTGCAATTATGACTTTATGCCGACTTTGACTCAACTTATTCTGGTGCTGACTGACGCTCGAGCTTTTTACGCGTTGTGGCGGGGCCTATCGATAAGAACAGTTGGACTGGCGACCGCACAGCCATAAAAGACGTTTTCAGCCTCACACGATATGTCAATTTTTGGTAGGGAGAAAAAAAAAAACAATAGGATAAATCCCTTGCTTGATTTTTAATGCCAAAATAGATGAGCAATGTTGGATTGATCTGGAAGTGATTACTGAGTATGATGCTCGCAGATACACCTATTAGCCACGATGATTCTCATTCTCTCTTCTCACACGAGCCACTCGGATATTAATATGGGTAGTACATTTGGATCATTTTCCAATCGTATGATTCAACGTATATCGGATTTCGAAAAGCATTGCCATCGAGTTTCACCTGCCCGTAGCTCTCCGCTTGAGTCTACAAGCTGTTGCGAATCCTGTCTATAACATCGCTGAGGCAAGGCGTCCGCCATCAACCTAGTCTAATAAAAGATGCGCACTGACAGAAGGGTGTTGACTCTCTTGGTATTAACTTTCAAGTATTGTCATCTGATTATGTGTTTGTTCCTTCTGTTACTTCACCCCGCGGGTCTTGCCTCTGTGTGGTCCCTTTCCCATAAGGCCGCATGGTTATATAGTAGGTAATATCATTAGGGTGTGTTCCATGGGTAGGTGGCAGTTGGAAGTCTGGAAAATGCCAGGCAAGGAAGCTTGTTTTAGGGGCGATTGCGTACGCCCTGTTTCAAACCCGACCCCCTGATCGAGTGCCCGTTTGCTATAATAATCGCCTGGTGCATTCGCTTCTTTGACGCTGCAAGCGTATGATTCCCGATCTAAACCTCACAGACAGTTGTAAAAATGTCATCAATTAGCGCAGCAACCTTGGTATTTAACAATTCCGGCTTAACTTCGAGAACAGCATCATTTGACCAAACGGCAACCTTCTTGTCTCCACCATAACCAGCAGGATTCTTCTGGATATCGATATTCAATCAAAAAGCCCATCTAGCCGAGTCGTGGCCACATTTGGAGAACATGGCATCCTTGGAATTGACTCCGTCGGCGAAGATGAATATGCGATCGCAGCTGGTATCCCAAGTTCAGGTTTCTCTCCTTGGAGCAACGGAACCGTGTATACCGTTAATTTGAGCAACGAGCAGAGTCCGGAAATTGAAACTGCCGCTAGCATCGACGCTGACCTGCCAGATGGCTTGGATACTGTCCCCACGCAGCCTGATATTGTCCTTGTCTTTGATGCCCTCGCTAGGACGGTCATTAGAGTGAACATTACCAGCGGAGAGTCAGAAATCACTCTAAAAGATGATCTTCTAGTTGGAAACCCCGGTGTGAACGGGCTCAAGATTCTCGATGGCTATGTGTACTTTGTCAACACGGACACTAGTTACTATGGGGAATTCCCCATTACTGAAGACGGTCAGAAGTCTGGGGACATCCAGGTTATCTCTACCGATGCCAGTCCGGGCGACTTTGCCTTTGATAAACATGGGATCGCATATATAGGGCCACAACGGAACCCCAGTGTGGTCAGAGTGTTCCACGGTTAGCAATGTAGATGAAGCGGTCATAGCATTTCTTACCAAACAGGTGCCAAAGATATTCTTAATGGTGTCTTGCTCGATCATGGGATACTCGGGAAGAAATAGGGCAATGTTGATACTAGAGCTATTGGAGACCAGATTTCCAGTTTGAAGCAAAATGTATTGTGATAGGGCGCACTATGGAGGAGCGCAGTCCTTGCAGGAGCTTGGCTGCCTAGAGGTGGAGCGGGCTGCATTAGATCGTTTCATTTCTGGGCTTCCTCACAGCTTTCTCACGTCAGCCCAATACACCGCCACGCCAAATGTGAGTTATATGCGGCCAGACTCCCAATCATACTATCGTTCGCTGATTTCAAAGTAGGCGAGCAACTAGATTTCGATGTTTTCTTCGCATATAAATCACAACAAGACGTCACACACCACGAGATACCTTTTTCGCATAAATGATGTCACGTCCTGAGAAATACACCTACTCGCCAGTGACGGACTCGGAAATCCGTCTGGTGACTTTCACCCAGGCCAAAAAAGGCGAGCTGGAAGCGAGCATACAGCACGTTACACTAAACTCAGATGATCCGATCAAATACACGGCGCTGTCCTATTGCTGGGGAGACCCCTCCACCGGGGTCGACGTTCCATGCAATGGAAAGGTGCTGAGTATCACGACCTCACTCCACGAGGCACTTTGTGAGATTATTGAAGTCAGTCCTCACAAGACCTTATGGATAGATCAAATATGCATCGACCAGGAGGATCTCTTCGACAAGTCGAGGCAAGTCAGTAAAATGAATGTAATATATGACAGTACGTCTATTTCCCATCCCAGCATCAGACCCGCATGCTCACAGTGAATAGAAGCAGAAACAGTCCTCGTCTGGTTGGGACCGCAAACCGAATCTGCCTCGAGAGCTGTTGATTTCGTCAAGAAGGTTGGAGAAATCGCTCTCCCTAATGTTACAGACATGTTTCGATGGGACCACTATGTTGATGACGAGGAACACGAAGCCACGAAGCTCGAGAGGGTTGAGAAATATACGGTGGAGAAATCTAAGGAGCTGGGCGTCTCTTTTGATGACTTGGAGTCCTGGGATGCCTTCTCCGAGTTCTTTGACAAACCTTGGTATCAAAGGATGTGGACCGTGCAGGAGATCATCCAAGCGCGCAAGGCCTTTGTCGTGTACGGCTCCTACACTCTGCAATGGGAGCTCGTAAGTGCCGCTGCCAAGTGGTTCGTCTACAAGGCGGAGGTCATACACAGCCGCCACAGTCGCAGCGTGGACGGCATGTGGCTGGTCAACCAGATGGTGTCTATTCCATGGCGCGCCAAGATGGGAAGCGAATACCACCCGCAACTTTTTGGGCAGAAGATGAGGCCTACGTGCAAGTGGGGTCTGCGTGATCTTCTTGAGGAGTTGCGGCCTCGCCTGGCTTCTGATCCCCGAGACAAAGTGTATTCTGTAGTTGGCATCTCTGAGCTAGATGGCGGTTTCGGAGATGACAAGCAGATTGCCATAGACTACTCCCTATCTGTCAAAGATGTATTCACGAATGCGGCCGATATAATATACAGAACAGATTTTTCGGATGGTGTTGATCTTATTTGGTCAGCAAGACAACCAAGCAACGAATCAGGCTGGCCGAGCTGGGTCCCAGATTGGAGGCAACGAACTGGACAAGGCTGCGAGTGGGAGATCGGGAAACCATTCAAGATAAATTCTCATAGGAATGGTAGATACAAGTATATTCCTACGGACGATCCATATTCTCTGGCAGTACAGGGCAAGATCATCGGTAAGGTAACCTACAGGAGTCAGTATTGTCATTTTGGCGAACTGTTCCAGTCCAGTGGGCTCCGCGAAGTCTACCATGATTGCATGAAAAGACTAGATACCTACCCAACTGGCAAAGACGTTAAGGAAGTCTTTGGGCTTACGATATTGGGCGGCATTTTGAGCAACGGATTGAAAGAGAAGGAAATCTCAATGGAAAGATACGTTGAGACATATATGGACTTCTTCGACGTCACACAAATGTCGCAGGCTACTCCCGAAGACAGAGCTGTGCGGGATCAGGCTCTCGAAAAGTTCTACAAACTAGGATATAGCGCCGAATGGTTGCTAGCAATTCTGGACGCATATTGCGAGCGGAGGCTCTTCCTCACTGACACCAGCTACATGGGCTTGGCCAACCACAAGGTGATAGAGGGCGACGTAATCGCTATCCTCTTTGGTTTTCGCTGGCCTTGCGTCCTACGTCCAAAAGCTGACAACAATGGCAAAAACTTTGAGTTTATCGGGTGAGTACTCTACACTATTTCATCAGAATGTTGCTAATACGATTTCTAAAGTGAGGCATACGTACATGGCATGATGGACGGAGAAGGAGTCCAAGACTTGCCAAAAGATGAGTCCATGGAGGGCGATGGATATTATGTTGGCGACCAATTCCTTCTGAAATAGGATAATTTTTCTTTCGTCTCGCATTTCGAAAAGATCATGATATTATGCAATGTTCACCGAGCTCATAATCATGGCTGTTGACATTACTAGATACTCCTGCGTTGTTTGTCACTCAATTCCCACGTCCCAGGTATTCTTGTGAGTTATGTTGCTTCCCAACCATTTGCACATATTCCTCCCCTACGAATTCGGTGGGCTCGCCGTCTTTTATGACCAATTTGACAGAAGCTTCCTTTGCTCGCTTGTTCAGTTCCTCCAGGGTGCGTGCACCTTTGAAAACATCCGAAACTTGACTTCCCTTTGACATCGCCGCCATTTCGCTTGACTTCCACACTGGAATCCTCCCTCCAGTTGGAAACTTGTACAACAGAGTTAAAATGAGGAACAGGGCCGCAGAAACCTCGACAGTAGCATGAAGCACAACCCAAACCCACCGAATCTTGTATACAGTGACATAATGGAG
The DNA here is from genome assembly GCA_026958235.1 of Clonostachys rosea. Taxonomy (NCBI): domain Eukaryota; kingdom Fungi; phylum Ascomycota; class Sordariomycetes; order Hypocreales; family Bionectriaceae; genus Clonostachys; species Clonostachys rosea. The sequence continues at coordinate 3,792,663 of CP110205.1, forward strand.
AACTTTGCCCTCATCAGTGGACTGCATGCTATCTCCAGCGCGAATAGTATTGCTCATGCTCATAGCAAGATTCTCAAAGGTCTGTGGGATATCGTCGGAGTCCCAGAGAATTTGCGCTACTTCGGGATCGTATCTCAGGTTTGTTGTTCGATATTGATCACTGAGATAACCTGTCGGCGCGCCTCGATCCTCCGCTACGGCCGAACAATTCTTCCTCTCGTCTGGTTTGCAGGTTGAGAAAACGCTTTGAGCGATATAGTTGACAACCTCAACGGCTGTTTGGGTAATATTCCAACCCTCATTTTTCGTAAAATCCTTCGAGAGTTGTAGATCGGATCGAGTGTACCAGGAATAATTTCTATGGAAAGCCAAGCTCTCCTGCTGGTCCGCTGGCAAAGGCGGTGGAGCAAATTCTGATCCAACCATGTTGGCTTCATCATCTAACTTCCATGAGTTTGGGTTCCGTTTATATGCCTCATTGACCACGGAAGATGTGGCCATAAGTGTACCGTTACGGGCTTCAAAAGTGTAATCCTTTGCACAGTAGTAGAGGGCACACTCCGTTGCTTCAGCCTTTGGCTCTGTCCAACTCTCGTTCTTGGTAAGATATCCAGTTTCGTTGTTCATCTTGATTACGCTTTGCGACCAGATGAGAGTGTCGATGTCTTTCATGCCAACTGTTTTGCTCGAGTTTGATGTCCCAAGCATAGTCATGAGAACCCTTTGTCGTTTCTGCGGATTATGGAGATTGTCCAAAAACAGCCCGTTCGGAAGCTTGAATTCAGTCGCGGTTCCAACCTCTTGCCATGTAACTCCGTTTGGTAGGGCGACAGAAAACACAGTGCTGTTTTGTTTCTCGCGCCTTTCCAGAGAGGATTCGAGGTTGACACACTTGCTGCATACAGCTAGAGAAGTGACCTCAGGGAACTCACAGTGGCTACCGGGGCAGTCGTAGTCGGATTGTTGCAAAATGAGTTTTGTTTTACCCGTCAGGCCATACATCACAGCGGCCTGCATTCCGAAGTTGACTGGTGTCGTGGTGACGGCAACATAGCTCTCAGCTTCATCCTCCATGAGATTGAGTTCGGTAGACTTTGCATAAGACAAATCATAGTACTGAGCTCGTGCAAACCTTCCACCATTCTCCACCGCCTGTCTTTGCTCTATCTGGATGAGTTGCTGGGCAAACGGGCCCAGGCCTATGGCCAATATGGTAATCGATGCGCCTGCGCGCACAATAGCTCTAGAAAGATTTCTGTTAGCTATCATCTCTCCTTCCACCGTCTGTTACGCGATCGGGTTCTCCATCTCTCTCACCCTCCCTTGAAGCTTCTGCTAATGAGCAATCGCAAACTGCCCAGAGGCCCACGGCTTGCGTCGGCCACGATTTCGAAATCATACAGGCGACGCGGCGGTCCGGAGAAAAGGGACCAGTTGGCTTGGCTAATACAGTTTGCGACCAATGTCAAAAGCGATGCCTTGGACCCGAGTGCCAGGATCGACACGACAGTATTGAGGGTGACAAGCGGGCCATCGAATATTTCCTTGCCGTCAAAGGAAATTAGGATAGCAATCATGGCAACAAACTGTGCTATCGACGCGACGAGGGAAGCAATTTCCCAGGTCCACATCCCGATGGACCGGGTTGTTGATGACCCCATTCTCACTTCCAACTCACGTCTTGAGAATGAGATCTGAAGGCGAACGAGACAGTTTGATAGATTGAGAAGAAAGAAGAAGGGGAATTTATTAATAACGCCCGAATTAATATGGAGCACATTTCTTCGAGCGCGTTTCAGTAAGCAGCCTACGGAGTATCCAGTATTGAAGGAGTCCGATCCCTGAAGCCTTGCAGCTTTCTATACGTGCTAATCAACCATAATGTGGGAACCACGGCAGACATAAGAAGATCGCTATTCGCCGCAATGCATAACTTTGGCAGTTAGTGTGGCAAATAGCCGTCAGCAATGTCATTTAATGCCATTCACCGTGCAGACGCGCAGCGTTTGGCCCTGGTCTCTATGAAACAAGATTCCCAGAAACCGATCGAGACTCGCCACCCACCAAAAATAGTAGGTAGTAACTGGTAGGGCTGACCATTTTTCCTCCATGCTGGCGATGATATCCAACACCATCGAGGTCCGGGGTCCCTAACCCTTGCTGACTCCTGAGCATGACAATATCTTTTATCTTGAAAGTTCCATAGTATGCAAATCTCCAACTGTCTTTATGATACGCTGTCTGAAGCTGTCCTACGTTTCACTGGTTACATAATCACTGGTAGGGCTAGAATACAATGAGCTCTTATTTCGTAACACCACGATCTGCAGTTTTGGGGTAACGGAACCTCTAACGTGTTCGCTTATGCACGATTCAGTGTAACATTTTACCTCATCTGTAGGTGCTGAGGAACTTACGTTATGTACTACCTCTTGCAAGTCGAATCAAGCGTTAATCTCCGAATGAGTACTTTAACCACCAGCAGTTTACAATCAAATCACTGACAATTTGTTACCGCTTGGAAAATTCAAAACAGGCACAAGAAGCCGGAATAATCTTAATTGGCCGAAACCACAAAAGTGGTGGGTGACTAGAGTATATTATCAACTCATCCAGTTCCTATTTTACTGCAAATCAGACTCTACAATAAATAGTCAAGATGATAGCCGTTTTCAAATATCAAGAAGTTGAAATTCTTTGTATATCAATTCATTTAACTTCAATGATGCAAACGTTAAAAAAGACGGGATGGGAGTTGCAAGTTAAGACTGCCAAGTTGTCTCGCCGTAACTGAGGTTGTTCTGAGAAGAGGCTGGTGGTACAGGCTGGCCGAAACATAAGATGAACAAGATCAGGAACAACAGTATCCAAATGCGACGAATTTTTCAAGTAACAGTCGACCTCCCCAGTGCCATATAAATAGGATGGCCTCCCCGAGCTTCTGAGGCGAATTTGCTGCCATTCATCATCACCACCAAATCACAAGAGCCCCCACCAAAAGCGAAAGCAAAGACAACTCATCCCACATTTTCAGAGCACAATCGTTCTTAGCAAGATGGAAATCTTTCAGGTAGAACACGTTTATTTCAAGGACGGAAGCCACGCCATTTTTATCATGAAGGAAAAGAGCGACGTTTCAGGCGATCTTATTCGACACATCACCCAGAATGGCACCAAGCAAGTGAACATCGAAAGAGGGATCAAACTCAAAGAAACCTACCCGGACTACTACATGAAACAAATTGGCGAGGTCGACGATTTCGACGCCAACAAGGTGCTTGAAATGGCCCAAACCGACACAACAGCTTCCCAGAAAGATTTCCGGGAATGGACCAATGCTTTCATTGAAGAGCTGAAGGCTAAAGGTTGGCTCTGGGAGCAAGCTCCAGGTGCCAATTTGCCGTCTGGTTGGGGAAGTTCTTAACAATCCGCCACCCGTTGTTTGCATCCGCACAGCTTGGGGTTTGCGATCAATATTCCAGGGGGAATTTGCAAGAGTGCTCTTGATTTTGGGCTGAATCGCATCTGGGAGCGGCTGGCGCATCGAATTGAACTTCTCGGTCATTCGTTTCTCTTTTGTTCAAGCATGAATAGGTGTATTGAGATTCAATCAAAAGTTCTAGTGACTTAAATTTCATGATCGTTGCTTCATTAAATACGGCCCGGTGGGAGTTTTGTAGTTGACACCCATTCCATTATTTCACATCTTCCCACCCTACTAAGTCTTTCCTTGAGGGGGTGTTTCTCTATAAGAGACGGGATCGGGCAATATTTGTACAATCTTTGAAACCCTACACTTTTGTCTTGGCCCATTCTGGTATTACTCGAGTCGCTTTACCGTATTTTTGAACGTGCCTTCCAAGAAAGAAACTCGTGTTATGGATATCCAACGAGGCGATGATAAACTCAAAATTGAACGACTCACAAGACCTCCGAATCACGTCCACGAATGCGTATGGATATCCAACGAGGCGATGATAAACTCAAAATTGAACGACTCACAAGACCTCCGAATCACGTCCACGAATGCGTATGCATCATCACTGAAAAATCTCATGCCTACCCGCTATGACATGATATCTTTAATTATAGATGATATATACTCTATGTATCAAGATTCATCCTCGGGGGGCTCGGCTAGGGCCCGTGCCTCTTTATAGTTCTTCTTGGGCACTAGGGTCTCTGTCGCTGGGCAGCAAAGACCGGGACGTTGTCGTTCTTCCTCATGGAGGTGATGCCCCATATCTCCTCGGCTATAGTCACATACGGTGGCTATGAGTGTCAAGTTTGAGTTGGCTTTTAGGCGCTTTCGATGCTGAAGGCGCGTGCGTCGAGGGAGCCAGGCCGCAGGGGTGTTGGCCAAGGACAACCTTGATAAGGCAGTTCAACTTCAACACCATCAACAAGAACAGGCGGCCAAATGGTTTAGTGGTAGAATTCACGCTTTGGAAGAAATTCGTTCTGCGTGAGACCCGTGTTCAATTCACGGTTTGGCCCTGAAGCTCTCTTTTTGGTTGGTTGGAAGGCTGAGCTCATGCCGAATGAGTCACAACAAAAGGGGCGTATGGAGGTTGAGGGGCGAAACCTTGACACAATCATACGTACCTTGCATGGAAGTTACATCTGATATTTGCATTATATAGTTAGCGATGATCAATCGAATGGATTCTGTGTGGGAAAGGCAAAAGATTTCAGCGACGTGACGGATGTGGCCCTTGTCAGATTTGTTAATGTGGTTCAAAGTGAAGGAGGCGGCTAAATGAACATAAGACAAGGAAATTGAAGGGTTTCAAGGATTTCTTGGCTCAGTGAGTTTTTCTACTGTAATTTTACTGTAGTAAGAAATGGTGAACAAACAACCCGGATTACCAAACAAAGGATCACTCATCAGTAACACCACTTACTGACACTCTCGCACCACTGAGTACCCAACTTCGAGCTCCGGTAGTCGACCAAATATTTACGAGTGAATTCTAGAACAACTCCCAAATCCCCTTTTCGACTAAGACATATACATAATCTTGTCTGATGAACACCTGGCTGAGAGGCTTCACAAACTGAGACTGTGGCTGCGATAATTATCACGTGATAGTAAACGACATTTGCATGATGACAAGGAACTGTCGCGCCAAGTCATTGATAACCAGGTTATTCATCATAGCTTTCCCCGATTGGATCCTCAGTCAAAGTTCACACTATATTTCTTTTCTAGCGGGTCTGGGCGTATTCATCGCATTTGCCCCGACACGGTCGGAACTCAGCCTCATAATAAGCCACGACAAACGCACCACGAACACTGGGCGTTTCCTCAACCTGAAAAAGATGTGACGGCTAGTCAGTTTGAATCATGCCCGTACACTACGTTGCCCCGGCGGTAGCTTTGCTCTCCTCGCCGTCCACCGTCGCATGCGCCATCGTCCTGGCCACAAGCACCCTCGCTTTCCGGCGGCTCAGATCCCCATTTCCAGGGCCTCACCTCCTCAAGCTCACCAGCATCCCGCTCCAATACCATGAAATGACCGGTTCTCGTGAAGCCTTCGTCGAGGCCATTCACCAAAAATTCGGGCCTCTAGTCCAAGTCGCTCCGCGTCACGTCTCGGTGAACGACCTGAGCGGACTGAGAGATATCTCCGTCGTCTCCCAGCGTCTGGACCGACCTGATCCCTTACCTGCGTTCCACAACTACGGGGAGGAGAACCTTGTGTCTACTGTGCGCGGAGATGTGCACCACGAACGAAGGAAGCCACTCAGGAGCATGTACTCGGCCAAGATGGCAGAGTCCAAGGAGGTCACTGACGTGACATTGCGCGCTGCACAAGACATGCTGCGATTAGCTTCACGAATAGGGAAGAAGAGCCCTAGTGGCGGTGCGGTGGTGGAGATTCGTGAGCTGCTGCGGCCTGCGCTTTACGATGTCATGAGCTTCATTGTGTATGGCCCCGACAGCCAGTTGAATTTGGTGAACGACCAGGCGCAAAGAATAGCGATGGAGGTGGACACCGAGTTTCAGGAGGCGCGAATGACCAGTGCGGCTGGGGCCATGATGTTCTTGCTACCAAGAATTACGCTCTGGCTTCGTCGATGTGGCCTTGCGCCGGGAGCCATGGATGGAACAACACCTTCCAGGTTGTTCTCGGACCAAATAGGAAAGGGAGCATTAGAAGAATTGAAACGTACAGATGAAAATGGCGGAGGGGAGGATGAATACCAATCACTCATGGGCCGTCTCCATGCCCATTTCCGGGCAAATGGTCCCACGGCGGCTGTACCATCGGAGGCGTATATCCTAAGCGACTCTCTGGACCAATTTTGGGCTGGGGTGAGCACAACAGCTGATGGTTTAGCACCTTTGTTCCGTCGTCTCTCCCTGCCAGAGAACAGGACTCTTCAACAGCGGCTAAGGAGTGAAATTAGAGCTGCCATGGCTGAGTCTGGAGTTTCCTTGGCGGCAGGTTTGACGGCGGAAAGGCTAAAGCGACTGCCATTGTTGAACGCAGTCATCCGCGAGACACTGAGGATCCACCCGCCAATCCCTTTCAGCATGGAAAGGAAGATCGTGGATGAACAAGGCCTCATTGTTCATGGTCAGCTTATCCCAGCTGGTTGGCAGGTCAGCGCTGAGGTGATGGGAATGCAGAGAAAAGAAAGTGTGTTTAGTGACGCACGAAGATGGGTCCCCGATCGTTGGCTAGCCACAGACGATCATGCAAGTCCTACAGGAGGCTCAAAGGGTGTTGTTAAGGATATGAAGGGCCATTTTCTCGCCTTTGGGAGCGGGTCTAGGATGTGCCTTGGGATGAATGTGGCATGGGGCCTTATGAGGGCATTTGTGGCCGTTGTATACGGGGAAATGCAAACATCTATTGTCCAAGATCATATGGAGGGTGCAGATAGTCATAAGAGCTGGGAGAAGGATCCAAAAACTTCTGCCGATGGTGTGGCAGGCTGGCTAGAGGAGAGACAGAAGACGATATGGATTCATCTTCAAGAAGCAGCCGGTGAGTAGTGAGCTGGCACATTGTACACTTCACTCCACTCCTATTTAGAACTCTCCTCATTGAGTAACAAGTGAGTTGTTATATCTAAATAAGTTCTCAACGTAAATGTATGAACGCATAAGCATTCTCCGATTTCCAACCTCAAATAAAAGCTCGCACCAGACAAAGGTAACTCAACATCGACTATGTATTCCAACAGATGTCAATTCTTGTTCAGAGAGGCATATGATGTACCAACACAATAATGCCACTAGACAGAAATTCCACCTTCTTCATCACTCTCATCTCCCACAAAAAGCCAGTCTTCTTTTGACTCGTGCTCATCCAAAGCAGGATGATCCGCGTCCGCAGGCTTCCCACCTGCGGCACCCTCATCAAAAGCCCCATCTGGAACTCCCAACTGATCTACCTGAAGGATCCTCTGAAGCACACGTTGGCGGATATCAGAATGAACCTTCTCAAGCAGTTTATGCTGTAGAAGGAAGTTCTCGTCAGGCTTCCCCCCTTGTATCAGCGAGGGGCTCCAGCTCTGGCACAGCTCCCCGTTCGTACTTGGGCTGACAGACGCAGCAGGGTGGTGCCGGAAGTAAGCCTGCGAGCACAGGCACGATGCCTTGCTGATGCCTACGAAGCTCTCGCCCATGGAATACTTGAGACGGTTCTTGTAGAAATGTTCCAGGATCTGCACCTCGCTGGGGACCCTGGGCACCGCCATGCCCTCACCGTACTGCTTTTTGATCCTTTCTTCGATGTCCGGATGGTTTTTCTTTAACCGCGAGAACGCAGCCTCGATTTCTCTCCTTAGAGGAGTTGTTTCAATAAGTCGCCTCGCAATCACATCGAAGTTCGTGTTGGGATCCAGCTTCGGGGGCGACACAGGTTCAGGAGGTGTCACCATGCAGACATGGAACTTGGTCAGCAGCAAACCCTTCAGTTTCGCTCCATCTTCAATCAAGTCCTTGCAGGCTTGGATTTGGCGAGCTAGGCACCGTATCGAATGCCGCAACTGGACAAAGGGTAGGGTCAGGACTGGCATGTCCGACACTCCCGTGATCGAGTTCAGCTTCTCCATAGCCTCGTATTCTTGGGCCTCGTGTGCGACGCGGCACCAGGTTAAGTTGTTTCTATCTTGATTTGTCTCGAGGTCAAGCTGGCCGAGCCATTCTGGCAGGTCCTCCACTGCAGGTCTTGATATTAGCGCCGGTCATGCGTTTATTCATCAGGTAGTGGTGAGGCCTTACGATCAGGGTGGTTGAGCTTCAGGAGCACCGGCTGGCAATCCTTCACGGCCATGGATAGATCCTCCACCTCTAGGCTTAAGCGGCTCTTGGCGATATCGGCGCAAACCCCTTGGAGCAGATCCTCCCCATGGTGCAGCAGACGTTCCGGGAGCCCAAGGACGCGCTTCAGGAGGGATAGGATGAAGTTGAGGCAACGGAGGGCATTGTCCCTCGGTTCAGTATCGGCTGCGATCCAGAAACGAGACAGGCCATCGGCACTTTCAATCGCTATGGACATCTTGAACGAGCTCTCCCTCCGATGGTCACAGAGAAAGGCAAGGTTGTTCAGGAACCGGCGCTGAGTGTTCACCTCACTGGACGCATCAGATGAGGGCCGTGACCGCTTGGCGAGAGATCTTTGGCCCAGCGCCGCGGACAGCTTCATGGTTTCATAGAATCGGTCGAGGCGTGTCTGGTAGGAATCCTTACTTGAAGGTTCCGCGGACATGATGACACAAACACGAGAGATCAAGTGAGGTCTCTCCTACTACAACGAAAGGAGTTCGTGTATAGCGTCTAATCTAAGGCAAGAGTTGACCTTCAGGGGATTCTGCGCGAGTATAAATGGTCTTTACCTGATAGATATTGGGCGAGCTTAGGCACACCTACTCACTGACATGCAGAAGGCCAGATGCCACCTAAACGTCGAAGGTCGCCTCACTCTCAGATCCCCACAGAGTCATCAGCAGTTCATCCCTTTCCATTGGCTGGATGATCTCACAGAGGACTGGAGGGAGGAGGGCCTCCTGCATGAGATGAGCCTATCATGGAGCGTCATCAAGTGCACATTCGATACGGTATGCCATTTCGGTGTTCTTATTGCACTCCTCCGCGGGGTAATGACGATACGTTGCACTTTATGAATGCACATAAGACTGAATCGACAGAGAATCATATTGCAGGCGAACCACATGCCGCAGGACCTGCATTATACGCCTTGGTATGGCCATAGCCACAGCATGATGTAACCTTGGCTCTCGGTGATGGGACACCAAAAAGTCTTTCGGTCGCACAAAATCTCAGGTCATATATTGCACAATCATTGGAAGGCCATTTCACTTCGGAGAGGATCTCAGCAACTTTATCAAAGAACGGCAAACGCCATGTGTTTTATATTTCAAAAAAATTAGAGCAGTAGAAGATCCATTTCCCTTATTCCCATGTCCAGATATATCGCTTGATTGCTAGTTTTTTACCCAAATCGCTGTGCCATTCATACCCAAAATTCCATCTCAAAAGCATCCATCATTACCGCATCAATACCATTAATTGGCATGCTCCTTCTCCTCCTCCTTGGGGATCCTCACCCAGATGATTGTAATCAGCGCTGCAACCAGCTGGCTCGCGAGCGCAAACCACCAAATCGCCCGCAGGCCCGTGAGCCCAATCTCCCCCTCGGGTCCAGCATCGACGCGTCCCCCGATGGCCTCGGCGATGCTGGTGAAGATGGCAGCCGAGAGGTTCTGGTTCGTGACCAGCAGGCTGCCGGCGCTCCCCTGGTATGACCGCGGGACGCTGCTCGTGATGAAGATGGAGGCGGCGGCGAAGGCCAGGTCCGGGCCAAAGGTCACGAGCGCCACGCCCGGCAGGCCGAGGGCCCAGTAGCTGGTCGTCGGCGTCTGCGGGAGGAAGAAGGCCGAGCCCATGGTGAAGCAGATCATCGAGGTGGCGTAGATGTAGTGTCCCGGGACGAGGTGCAGGATGCGGCTGACGATCCACGTCGCCAGCACGCCGACGATGGCGTTGGGGAGGAAGTAGAGGGCGACGGTCATGGGCGCGGCACCCTGGATGCGCAGCCAGAACTGGACGGCGAAGAACTGCCAGCCGCCGAAGAAGGTGCCGAAGCCGAGGAAGTAGGCCAGCATGAGCGGCATGAAGCCCTTGACCTGCCAGAGGGTAGTGGGGATCATGGGCCGCGCGACGTAGCGCTCCGCGACGAAGAGGCCGACGATGGCCGCGGCACCGACGCCGATGAGGGCGAGCGTGTAGGGCGCCCAGTGGACAACGGCGCCCTGCGTGAGGCCGAAGAGGAGGCACACGCAGCCGGTGATGGCGAGGGCGGCACCGACGTAGTCGAACTGGCGCATGGAGACGGCCTTCTGGCCCGGCTTATCGGCCACGGGCTGGAGATTCGGGATGGAGAGGTAGGCGGCCAGGCTGAAGGCGCCGGAGATGATGGCGTTGCTGCCGTACACCCACTTGAGGTGGTCTGCGAGCCCGCCGCCCTGGAGGAGACCGAGCCAGAAGCCAAAGGGGGCGCAGGCGGCCATGGCGGAGAAGACGCGGTTCTTGCGCAGGCCGGGCTTGTAGACGCGGCCGAGGATGCTGATGGACCCTGAGACGAGGACGCCGACGAAGAGGCCCTGGAGGGCGCGGACGACGAAGAAGAGGATCTTCAAGTCGGGGGTGATGGAGAAGACACCAACAACGTGCCAGATTGTGATGCCGAGGAACGAGCCCACAAGTAGACCCTTCGGGGGCATGAGATCGGTGATGGATCCGGAGATGACCACGGACAAGCCGTTGGCAGTGGTGAAGGCGCCGTTGATCCATGGGATCTCTGCATTCTTGAGGCCCAATGCATCGCGGAACTGCTGCTGGTTGGCAGTGACATTTCCGATGAGGAAGGAGAACATCATCAGGGACATGGAGCACACCGCGATGAATGTGATCTCAGCAGTCACAGTGCTGAACTCCTTGGGTCTGTCCTGCTGCTTCTTCTGGGAGGGCTCCAGCTCGTCCCCTCCAGGGACACGAGAGTTGGTCTGGCTCAGCCTGCGGCTCAGGTTGCGGCTCACATGGCTGAGAGAGATGGCGAGATGGGCGGGAATGTCTGGGACGTCCTCCTCATCGTCGTCAGTGTCTGCGTCGGAGCTCGCGCTCGAGGAAAGCTCCCTCACAGCCTCTACAGCAACATGCTCCTTCTTCTCATCGAGTGAAGGAGAGGCTGTGTCGAAGGCCTTGCTGGGGATTGCAGAGCCTTGTGCGACGGGGGACATGGCGGGCAATGGCTGGCCTTCCTAGCTTTTATGTAAGAAACCAATGGTTAATCAAGTTCAAAATTAAGATTATATTTGCTCCTAGCTAGGAATTATGCTTCTTAGCTACTGAGTCAAGGTGGATGTAGCGACTGAGGGAAGGGCAGAGGAGAGGCGTGTAGAGAGGGCAAATATATAGGGCATCACCACAACCCAGCAGACTGCGGATTTCCAATCCCGTCAACTCCTCTGCCTTGAACATGGTCTTCTCACGATCTTTCCATTCTCCTCTTTACTCTCCAATTTTTCATATCCACAGCCCACAATGACTCGGCGAGGACTTAACGTATTGGGTAGGCCTTATCTTGCACGTGGAGCCCGTCAGCCATCGCGGGACCCATCAGCGCCCGTCAGGATGGTATCATTGCAGCGGTGCGTCGCGTTGCCTGTGTCGGGAAAAAGAGAAAAAGGTAATCAAGAGTCAGTCGAGGTCGGTAAGACGGCAGTAGCTCTGTCAGGCAAGGTAGCGGAAGAAGAAAGGGACGGGAGAAAAATCTGTTGGTGTTGTGGGCTCGGGCATATCCACAGATCAAGCTCCAAGCCAGAACAAGCGTGCAAATTGGACCTTTTCCCCTGCAAGCAGCAAGGTGTCAAGCCTTGAGAGGACCCTACTTTTGGCTAATTCCCGGGTGGCGAGCCTAGCTGGAGGCTGGATATCCATCACCTCCGTTCAGAGAGGACGACGGTGGAGCGTGATTCGTACAAGATCTCTCGTTCAAGGTGTTAGTTCTCTCGCTGATATTGGGTCCCTGGGCCGGGCCCTTGCTTGCATTGCATGGTTCACGGGTTTGAAAAGCAGGGGACCCTACTGATTTGCCGATCAATCAGATCTTCAAGCGTCACCCACCTTATCTGAGCTGGTGGGGTGTTGGCAGAAAGTTTTGAAAGAGCTGTTGGAGAGGCTTACTGCATCCAGCAGTTCCGCTCCGACGAGAAGCCCAGTTCTTCAGCCGCCTTGCGACCACCGTCATCACCTCAGGCGAGTTTGACGGGTTTTCACCCATACTCCATCTGTGGGGACGTCTAGGGCCCTGTATCCGCTGATTAGCATCCTCTCGCCTTACGAGTATCTCCGTGATAGTGGGCTCTCCTCAGGCGATTTTGGAGGTATTGGAGGTGGTGGTGGGGTTGACAGCATGAGGGGTTGCTGTGAGGGGGAGGGATCGGTGGCCAGCCACAGCTTCACCGCACTGCTGAGGGCACCTACGGGAGCCGATGCCGTCGGAATGGATGGGCAGTTAGTTCGAGGGATGGAGCAAGCCCTACGTATACGCGATTGTGGATAGAGATGTGAGGATGAATCATCGCGACATGCTGGAGGTGGGTGACAAAAATATGGGACGTGAGAAGGCCATGTCCGGCTTCGCAGCAACAAATGAACATATGCAGAACAAAATATAGGCTCATTTACTAGATGGAATTTTAGTCTTTAATTTTTACCATGGCCTTTACAATGCCCAGTCAGAGAATACAAAACCCAAGGGCCGAACCCTCCATTGTGGTGCATCCTTTCCCTCACGACAAATTTGAGGTGGTGGTACCCTAGACCGCTGCCTCAGAAGCGGTATGGATGCGCTCAATGAGATAAAGCACCAGCATGTCGCCAACTAGGAAAGGCTATTTGATTATAGATCATGCCATCACGTAATGTCTGCACCAAGGAATCTTATTTCCATACAATGCAGCAGATGATGAGTTGTACAAACTCAAAATCATTGACAGATCGAAACTCTGTGTGGTAAACCGTAACCCTTTGTGCTCATATCCTAGACCTATCCCAACATGGGCTTTCCGTATCAAGGTATACGCGATCGTGGATATCAAGATCAGGCGCCAACACCTACTAATCAGGCTGAATCTCATCTTTAAGTGGCAGTCAATAGACGGAGGGTTTGGCTTCATGCAGGATGCATCCACCCATCAGCAAGGGCGCGGATGCACCAACACGGGCCCTACAATGGCTTCTGGGCCGAAACAACCCTCGAAGCCAATTAACGACGCCACATGGGTTGAACAAGGGCGCGTAGGCTCCCTGCATGCAGAGAAATACCCGTAGACGCTGCAGTTTGAGTTTACGGAACATGGCCGGTGCCAGCTTCTGGTGGCACTTGGGAGGAGACAGCCATGGGTCGTGAGGGTCTTGAGCATCCTCCTACCATCACGGCTGATCACGCGACCTGAAAAAATTGATCACATGATTACCCGTCAGTTGAATTCTCGTTGTTTGTGTGATTCACGGGTTTTCAACAAGCGAAACCAGGCTTGAGTTCCCCTGTAACTCGTAGCTACCGGGTTGCTGCAGTCCCTGTCCAGCAGCAATACCTGGCATCAGCTCCATCTGAAACCGACACAGAAAGGGAAACCCTCGCCGGCGGATGCCTAAACCCCGTTACCCTGCTGGGCTCTTGATACACAGATGAAAAAACACATCGCATGATTTTGTTGTTGTTTTCACAGTGCTTCACAGCTTCTCTTTTGTCCAAGACAAGTCGGATGAGGTCACTTGCCAAATAAAAATAGAAAAAAGAATTACAACAATTGACTTACCCTGCAGAAGAAAGAAACACAACAGCCAAACGAACAAAGTTACCATCTACAATTGAAAAATCCCCCCTGCAAGCTATTTGTTATCCAATATCACTACCACTGGCGTCCAACCAATCAATAGCTGTTCACAATCACCACCGTGATCATGAGCCTCGCCCATCCCGACAGTCGCTTACTAAGAATCCTGGCCCACGCACCAACCCACGCCGCCAAGGCTCTGCTTCAATATACAGCCCACCAGCCTCGGGCCAGCATCGAGCTGGAGATCGAGCTCCAGGACCTCTCTGCACGCCATTCGCTACCGCACCATCCTGACCGAACCTGCCGACCGCTAAGACCTGTATCAAAGCAGCCACGGCTCTCTTCGATACCTCATCCCCCGCCCAGCCCCATCCCAGCCCCGTTCTCGCCCGCCTCTGACGATCACCGCCGCCGCCTCTCCGAGGAGATCTGGAAGGACCACTGGTTCTAGGTAAATATTACCATCCAGGGGGATACTACCGAGTCAATTGGCCACTACGCCCCTCGCCCCCGATAGAAGACACCACTGGAAGACATACCCACCACGACATACCCAGAATTCTACCCGACCGGTATCCGACCCTCCCATCCCTCGCAACATGTCCTCCGCCGCACAATGGACACGCCAGAACAAGGTGAAGAGCGCCGTGTGGGCAGTGGGCTTCGCAGCCGTCATCATGGTCGGCTCCCTCACCGGCGCCCAGCTCAAGCAGGACAAGCAAAAGGAAGAGGTCAGTCAATCACGGCGGCCCCCACCATACAAATACGACCAATTCAGCGCATTTACTGACATGCCCCATTAGGCCATTAAACAATTTCGCGAGACGACGGCGGCCGAACAGATTGCGATCCTCGAGGACCAGAAGCTCCTGTTGCTAGAGCAGAGGGCTGCCCTCCAGCGGAAACTCGATGCGTTTGACGAGCGGGTGCGCGAGCGCGAGATGGAGAAGCAGCGGAGGGCGAGGAGATCAACGTGATGCGACGGCCTATGTTGGATGTCCTCTCCTCCACCTCTAATTGTATATATATCTGTATCAATAACCGGCGATCGATGGGGGATTTTATACACATGGTAATGGCGTTGAAAATTCATGGGCGTTACGGGGAACACAAGCATTGCAAGCATGGCTACGAGACATGCCCGTTGGATGTGCACATCATCACTAGACTTTCTGTAATTTTAAACTTTTCCTCTTGATTCCGTTTCACACAAAGGTGGCATAACTCCATTATCATCTCGTAATCATTGTGATCCAGTGTCTATCCCCTCCGTCCGTAATGTCAAGTCGTGAAACCAGTCTCCAATCCGGTATTTGTCATGTTTCGCATCGCATTAAGAAAGAGGCGGGGTTGAGCATCGAGCCATCCCTCGCCGAAGGGGCAAGCACCTTAGGCCGTATCCTCGATCTTGCCTTCGGCAGAGGGGAGGGGAATTGCCTTGTACAGCAAGATCAGAGCCGAGTGGGACTCGCCTCCGCCCGCGAGGGTCTGGATCTTATCGCCCGTCACCTCGGACACCTTGTCGTCGTTGAACCACCACCAGTTGCCGTCTTCCTCGCCTTTTTCGCCTGTCTTGGAGTCGACAGTGGCAGTTTTCTTGACATACGCGGTGTAATGACCACTGTCAGCACTGCCACCTTGGTGCGTGACGACACCACGGAGCTCGTAAAGCCCAGACTGGTTGGCACCGTCGTCGTCGCGCAGGCTTGGGTCGATGAGCGCGTTGAGCTCCTTCTTGGCAGCGAGAAGAGCAGCATCCTTCTCGGCGTCGATCTCAGAATCGGTCTTGAATGTCTCTCCCATGATGACGTCTCCGTCAGATGACTTGGCTGCGACGGCCTGGTCGACCTCCTTCCTCTCCCTCTCCCTCTTTTCTTTCTCCTTCTGCTCCTTCTCCTTCTTCTCCTTCTCGGAAGGAAGACCGGAGCCGCCTGGAATGTCGTCCAGCTCGGACTGCTTGGTCCTCTTGCGTCGCTTGCGAGCTCGCTCGATATCTTCCTCATCCTTCCTGACCTCGCGGACCTTGTCACGGACGGGGACCAAGGCCTTCTTCAGCTCGTCAGAGCAGAACTCTACAATATCAAGTTCGTGAGGGAAGGTGACTTTTCGCATAATCTTGGCCTTCTTCTGGGTTTCACGCTTCCAGAAGAATCGAACAAAGTGGACGGTGAGGTACTTGGGTGCTCGCGAAATCTTGGACGTCTTGGTGTAGTCGGCATCGCGGTCAAGGATCTCGGACTTCTTGTTCAGCTTCTCGTGAAGGGCGGCAAGAATTCCATCTCTCAGGTGGTTCGTCTGCCCGTCGATGTGGCAGTTGAGCTTGTAGAAAGCCTCCTTGGACACGACGGCCTTCTCGCCTGCACTTCGTGCCCCTTCATCGTCAATCTGGAGCTCGCTAACGAACTCTCCCGACATGTACTTGTCGACAAATGATTTTTCGGCGGCATCTTCCGATTCTTTGACCTTGACCTTCTGACCAATCTGCTGCACGATCTGAGACCAGGCTTCCTCAGCATCCTGCTGAGCATATCCCTGGCCCGACTTGGACATCTCGGCAAATTGAGGGAACACGGCTCTCAGGGCACCGAGAAACCCCATGGGAGGGAAAGCACCCTGTGTCTCGCCCATTTGCCTGTAGACCTTGGAGAGCTCGGCAGCCAAGTCCCTCTGGGGACCCAAGAGGACCGATGTTTGAGGGGTGGGCTTGTAGGTAGTGAGGGCCGTCTGGAGCTCGGGGATAGACCGAAGTGTTTGTAAAGTCGAATTCAGATAGCAAGTATTTCCCAAATTGACCAGGCCAGCTGGGGTGGCGCCAGCCTGCCGAGCCTGCTCGGCCTCGGTCATGTCCTCAACAAACTTGACAGCCTCCTTGGGTCGAACGAGGGCGGGGCCACCGGAGCTAGGTGAGCCCATCATCATGATGGCCTGCTTAGGCTTGAGGCCCAGCTTGCCCATGTCGGCGTCATCCTTGAGCTGGCCTCCCTTGATCAAAATCTTTTGTCGGTCGGGTTCGACGTTGGTGAGGCTGTAGACTTGCAGCTTGAAGTCCTCGCCGGTGGATGTGGGGTCAACCTCGATCTCATACTTCTTCCCCTGGTGTTTGATGATGACTGTAGATGGTCAGCAATGTGGGCTAGGAAATTGGCAACTCGAGAAAATGGCCGTGGGCTCTAACCTGGTATCGACGCCATCATAAATACAAGCAAGACACTGCTTCGGGTATTCTTCTAATCAGACAAAAGCAAGCAATGAATATCTGGACCGGTGGTAGCTGAGGGCAATGCAGCTATCGAGATGAAAAGAACAGTGTGGCGAGGGAATGTCGAGGAGAAATGGGAGAGATGATTTTCTTCGAAGCGGAACACCAGTCTTTAATCAACATGCGTCACTCAGCTGGTACCTGGGCAATGGTGGGGTAACTCACCGCCCACACGCCCGGAGGCTGAACCTAAGCTTGAGCCACGTCGCCCGGGGAAGGCTCGCGAATTCACGTGATCATATGCCACACCGACACCAGCACTTGAGGCGTAGTGGCGCAGCTTGTTGCCCCACCACGAACGTCAGCGGAGGAGTTGGCTCCTAATCTACGGCCGAGCCATGGATTAGGTAGACGGGAGCTCACCACCAACTCCAAGCCCTCACGATCTCCAGCCCCGCCGTCAACCCGCACCAGATAATGACGGCGTAGGACCCGGTCGATAACAAAGCTGTTTGTGTAGTTTCTCTGCGTCGGTAACCGAGCCCAGATCAACCAGCCATGGTGCGCATGCCTCGTCATTGAGTCCCGACAGCTAGTCCCCGTGTCCACTAACTCGCTCCAACCGACAGTCGCAATCCTTGCGTCCGTACCTCCAATGCGTCCGGAGCAGCTTGACTGCTGCTCTGACCCTCTCCAACTTTGCCTCCCAGACGGTCGAACGCCACAATGTCCCCGAGATTGAAGCCCAGACCTCGCCGGAGGTCCTGCTCACCCCTCTCCACGTTGCCCGCAACGACAACGAGCGAGTCCTGATCGAGCCCAGCATCAACTCCGTCCGTATCAGCATTAAGATTAAGCAGGCCGACGAAATTGAACATATCCTGGTCCACAAATTCAATCGGTTCCTCGCCATGAGGTGCGACTTCCTGCCTGAAACATAACTGGTTGGAGTGCTGGCGGCTGACACAGCTACAGAGCGGAATCTTTCTTCATTCTCCGGAGAAAGCCTATCAAGGTGCGATGCGACATGCGGAAACTGATGCCCAGAGTACTGACGTCGCGTAGGGATACGACATCTCCTTCTTAATAACCAACTACCACACCGAAGAAATGCTGAAGCACAAGTTGGTGGATTTCATCATCCAGTTCATGGAGGAAGTCGACAAGGAGATCTCCGAGATGAAGCTCTTTGTGAGTCCGCAGCGGGTTGTTAGAGGGATTGTGGGATCACTAACGAATTGCTCTCCCAGTTGAACGCTCGGGCACGTTTCGTAGCCGAGTCCTTTTTGACGCCTGTAGGTTCTGTCTTGCTTCCACCTCGTGCCTTACGCATGCTGACCCTCTCCGCCAGTTCGATTAAACGGCCATCACGGTCATATGAATGCTACTGCCATACTGTATGGTGAAATCATGGAAGGCCGCCCACGGTAGATGGAGAGTGGCAGCAAAAGTTGACGATTCTCATGCGGATTATATAAGGCTTCGGACTATTATAAATACAACTTCATTGACTTGCATCTCTCTATTCTCTACCTACATTTCTATTTCGGGCTGGCACGACTCTAACAATTGGGACTGACCATGCTTTCGAGTTTATCTGACTTCACAACGAGCGTCGACTGAAGGTGGATATCGTCGGCCGGCCATTGTCATTATTTTCCTGGTGCACTTCGGTGTGAGCTGGCCGCTCGGTGCTATTTTATGCTTGTGAATATGTGCTGGCCTCGGGGTAAAGGTGGCTTCTGGGTGCCTGACCGCTTATCAAGAATACAATCATACAATAAGGCTGCATTGTGTTTGGTATTGTCGCTCAGAGTTCCCCATTCATAAGGTGAGAGCACTCACTTACTCACGCATTCTCCTGTGCCACCCTACTTCTAACTTCAACCTCCTTAGATCAGCTGCGGCCAAACTCTACAAGCTTGGAGGAAGTCAAGGGCATCGATAACACACCGGAACAACACTGCTGCCCCGCCAAACATGTGCCAGCAGCTGGCAGAATGCCAGATGGGTGGGCTCCAAGGAGGCTCCGGGCCTCTCATTGGCAGAAGTCATGTGTTCTGGGCTCGTGCCCTCCGGCGGGCGTGCGCGTGTGGGCTTCTGCAGACGGGATCATAACAAGCAGCGCGGTGCGCGTCTGAGTGGAAAGTGAGCATCACCTCAGATCCATTCCGCCAAGGTGAGTTGATTGCCATCATCTCACAGTCAATCACGCCCAACACCGAGTAACCTTTCTCCAAACAGCTTGAACTCGGTGCGAAGCCTCTTTTTTGACTCTCTCAATCTCTCTCCCTCCCCTTTCCACCCTCTCACCCTCCCTCATCCCCGTTCCCTCAACTCATCCACCCACCTCTTCCTTCTCACTGCACAAAAAACATCCATCCAGACTGCTTTCATTTTTGAAACACACTCTTGGAAAGCCCCCGTTGGATTTGTTGCCATTTCTTTGCACTCCAGAGTACGTAACACAACCTTCGCGGCGCTTTGACTTGAAAACCAAGACTTCTACTGGGGAAAACCGCACACTTGAGCTTGCTTTCAACTTGGGATAACTTGAAACTCGTGTTATTCCACAAATCGGTTTGTTTTCCTCACGATTCTTATATTAATTCATCGAAAGCTGACTTGATCTTTTGGAAAGTCACTTCACCAACATGGCCACGGCAAACGGTACGGCTCAGGCCTACCAGCCCGGCAACTTCACCTCCCAAAACAACCCCTTGGGCGACAATGGCCCTACTTCGCCATCTGCTTCTCTCACATCTGGGACAACGGCAAAAGACTCGTCGACTCCACCATCTGTCTTGGAGCAATCTGACATGAAGCAACAGCAGGCTACGCTGAACCCCACGTCCAGCTCATGGGTCCCCAACATTGGTGCAACCAACGGACAGTTTACCCAGGTACGGGAGATGGATATCACTAATATGTCCTTGCTTCATCTTCAAACGATTAACAGCCTCCAGCCCGTCACATATGTTCCTGGCCAATGCAGCGTCCCGATGCCCCAAGCTGGCGGAATGGCAGCTGGCCCCCTTCCTCCACCCATTGCCCCCATGAACAACACGAACATGAACAATGGTCCCTACTACCCCTCCCAGCACATGTTCCAGAGATTCAACCAGGGCCACAATGGCATCGCGAATGGAACTGCTTCGTCCTAGGTGGGCGCCCCAGTCCCAGCGAACACTGCGCCTTTGATGCCCTACCAGCCCGCCCCGTCGGTGAACATTGCACAACATCCATCCCAACAGGCTCCTCATACTCCTATGAGTGAGGGAAACGCCGTTATTCCCTATTCCAACTCCAACGGGTCACTCAAGACATTTCCCTCCGTTAGCCCGTTCCCCGGCTCGGCCCAGCCCACGTCATCCATGGTGATGAGTCCAGATCCCACTCCCCAGCATTCTACACCCAGCTACCTTTTGAGTGCTCCTACAGCAACACCTCTTAACCGCACTGAACCTAGAAACTATGCCCCCACAACATGTGGACAGCCCGCTCGTCAAGAGCCACCCCCCAAGTTCAATCTAGGACTCGTTCCATACCAAACACAGAATGGAGCGCAGGATCCTTTCTATGATCCCGGCGCGGCAAACACATTTGCTGCTCCCAAGATGGCCTCTCCATTGGCTTTGCAGGAACAGCAGGTCTTCGACTATCGGTCTGACAAGTTGAAGGCTCTCACCTCGACTCCGTCGGGATATCCCAGCTTCCGTACCGCAATGGCTCCCGAGTTTTTCCCATTCGTCGAGGGCTCAAAGCAGCATAAAACCGTCAACCACGGCGTTGTCAAGATTCGAAACGTGAGTCCTGACATTCCTCGCTTACCGCTGATTGATACTATTTATGCTGACAACCTACATACTTAATGTAGATCCCATTTGATACCAAGCGTGCGGAAGTCATTGCCTTCCTTGGGCGCAACTCCAAGATTCTCAATGACAGTGACGAACCTGTGCACATCATCATGGAGCGGGTCACTAGCAAGACCATGGATGCCTATGTCGAATTTTGCACCCTTGAAGATGCCATGAAAGCGGTCGAGAGGCATCATCTGAACACCATGGGTGGCCGCGTTAGCCGCCTCGGTGATCGTCCTGTGGATGTTGAACTCTCCGACCAAGGCTGCTTGATGAAGGATCTGTTCCCTCTCGCTGTTGGCATCTTTTGGGATGGCTCCAGGCCCGAGTTCAAGGCCCAAAAGCCGGATCAGCCCTGGGAGAACTTCAAGGGATTCATCTCCGAAGAAGAAATGACCATGCTTGTGAAGCATGTTGAGGTCCCGCACAGAGTAAGTCGATCTCTGTTCACCATCTGACGTGTGCTGTTTATCCTGTACGTGACAACTGACGCACAAAAAAAAAGTCTCCATTTTCCAAGGACTGCCCTCAGCGTCCCTACGAGTGTCTCATCAGCACTCTAAAGAAGTTCCCATGGAGCTACACCGATCACATCACCATCTCGCAGCGACGTGCCGTTTTCAAGGCGACATGCGAGCTCCTTCGTCTTCTGGCTCGGACCATCTACAAGACTGACAACCACATGCACTTGAACAGGCAGCTTTATCGCCGCGTCGCCAGTGCGGCAATGGGCTGCCACGGCTTCACTCCTCTCATGAAGGACGACATTGCCTGGTTCGCGCAAATGTCGGATGAAGAGCAGCAGCTAGGCTATGGCCAGCCGCCTTACGCGTTCGGATGGCGCCATCAGTATGCGATGTGCCTTAAGCCCGGGATGCCTCCTGACCTTGTCGAGGTTTGCCTTCCCCCTCTCTCCTCACCTCTTTTCATTTTGCTAACACTTTGAGCAGTGGTACATTGCCCTCATCCGTGACCAGGCGCTACGTGACACCATGTCTCGGCCTCTTCAGGACCGCAACGATATCCAGGAGCGCACCCGTGACACCGACCCTTATTGGGGTCACTTTTGGGCCGAGCTTGGCCACGTCATGGGCCCGTCCTTTGACAGCCTGACCATTGCCCAGGTCGCTCACATGGAGTTTTCCGCCGTCGAGCGAATCCTGTCCCGGGCGCTGGCTGGCTACTAAACCCAGCAACACGCACCAAATACCTAGGTAAAGGTGGTGAATCGTCCGACTAAATCTCTTGATTGTTTTTGTTTTCTTTTTTCTTTTTTTATCGCTTTTGCCCTTGCACTGTTTCCTGCATTTGTCGCTCCTTTGATGCATACATCAGACACTCAATCGCTCGGTCCGACACACAAATTGATCAATGTCACTTGCCTGCCGCAAACCAGCCGTCGTGCTGGGTTGGCTACCCTACAGAGACAATTTCGATCCAAAGGGACGCTTTCCTTCTTTTATGTGTTTCGCGTCACGCTCGGGTGGGGAAGATTGGTGCGCATGGATCGGATCGGAGTTTGGTTCCTTATTTTCCTTTTATTTTCCTTTTATTTTCCTTTTTAATTTGCCATTGCATTCATTTCCCTGAGAGAAGTCGCACGCGAGATTGAACAACGAAGACACGGGTTGGGGAAAACAAGGGTCCATACTGACACGGATCCGGAGGCCCACATGGGAGATGTCTGTCGCTATGCTATGCCTGACAATCTTGAGATTAGGACGGACTTCACGGTCCTTGACAAATTGGTGTGCTGGAATTTTTTGGAATGGTTGGTGAAAGGACTGGCTCAGCTTTGGGGGTACACAGGACACCTGAACAGACTGCAGATTACGATCCGTACCACCGCTATAAAACCCAAATTGAAACTTTTGAAGCCGTTTTTGTCATTTTGCTGCAGGCCACTCAAGACTCGGGGGGGCCACTGTGAGGGATCGATTGGCCACCAGCCACGCTCGGATCCTCCCCTAGCCCGGCGCTGTAATTTCGTTTCCCCGCCAGACGGGACGTTGTGCGACGCCACAGTGCTCGTGCTAGCGCCGACTAACAGCCCGCAGTTGCGTCGCGCGACAGGCTAGTAGCGACACCTGCAACAGCACCGCTCTCAGCGGTTGCAGGGGCTCCCTCGCCTCGCCCACAGCTCTCTCGCGATGCTCACTCCAACGGCGGCAGAGCACCGTGGCACTGGGCCACAGCGCACGGCCTTTCTTGATCTGATTGATCTGGGCACCGCGCACAGTGAATTACAGGGGGAAGGCCAGCCCCACCCGGCCGGGCTGGAGTGGAGGCAGCAACTGGCGCTACGACGCTGACACCTCGAAACTCCCAGAGATATCAATCAGGCCATGACTTTTTTCCGCTCCGGCCTTCTTCTCCTGAATCCCAGCTCTCTCTCCTGCGACGCCGTTGGATTTGATCTTGACCAGTCGACGCAATTGCGCTCTTTGGCTGACTCCTGCTGTTTTATTTGATACCCCCTTCCAGATACCCCTCTACGATACCCCCCCCCAAAACCCTGAATACAGCCCGCGGCGCATTGATTGAGCCACGCTATTCGTCAAGCTCATCACACCGTGTTGTTGGACTCGGTTTGTTTGTTTTGATCTAATAACCCACCCCCCGCCTTGTCCCCCAAAAATTTAATAGACAACCTTGTCGGATTTTTCTTGTTTCCCCTTTACGCCGTTCCCCAAACATCTTTCCTTTCTCCATACCCTTTAGATACCCAACGTCGCCATGTCTGCTGTCGAGGAGAAGACTGTCGCCGCCGCTGCCCCTGCGCCGGGCGTGGAGCCCACTGTTGAGCCCACTGCTGCTGCCGCTGCTCCTGCGGCTGAGGCTACCAAGGAGGAGACACCAAAGGTAGAGGCTTCCAAGGAGGAGGCTCCCAAGGCTGAGGCCGCCAAGGAGGAAACCACCAAGGAGGAGGCTCCCAAGACAGAGGCCGCCAAAGAAGAGGCCAAGGAGGAGACCAAGAAGGATGAGGCCAAGGAGGAGACTAAGGAGGAGGCCCCCAAGAAGCCGGAGACGGCCCTCTCAAAGCTGACCGCCCGCCTCCCCGAGATCCTCAAGAAGGCCGAGCACACCGAGATGTGGGGCATCGAGCTCAAGGACATCGAGACGAGCATCCCGGCCAAGATTGTGCTGCAGAAGTTCCTGCGCGCCAAGGGCGGCGATGTCGACGTCGCCGAGAAGCAGCTCGAGGACGCCCTGAAGTGGCGCAAGGAGCTGAAGCCGACCGAGCTCGTCGAGCGCACCTTTGACGCCGACACCTTCGAGGGTCTGGGCTATGCCACCGTCCACAAGAACGCTGCCGGCCAGGAGACGGTCATCACCTGGAACATCTACGGCGCCGTCAAGAGCTTCAAGAAGACGTTTGGAGACGTCGATGAGTAAGTGGATGCCTCTTACCGTTTCCCCCGTTTTTTTTTTTTTTCGTTTTTTTTTTTTGGTTTGTTCGTAGATGATTAACAATCTTTTAGGTTCGTCCGATGGCGCACTGCCCTGATGGAGCTCGGAGTCCAGAAGCTCAGGATCGACGCTGCCACTGAGCCCATCTCGGATGACCCAAGCGTCGCGGACCCCTACAAGATGGTCCAGGTCCACGACTACCTCTCCGTCAGCTTCCTGCGCATGGACCCCCACGTCAAGGCGGCCAGCAAGCAGACCATCGACGCCTTCGCCACCGCCTACCCGGAGCTGCTGGAGCACAAGTACTTCGTCAACGTGCCGACCATCATGGGCTGGATGTACGCCGCCATGAAGCTCTTCCTGGCGCCCGCGACGCTCAAGAAGTTCCACCCCATGAGCTCCGGCACGACGCTGGCTGCCGAGCTGCCCCAGATCAAGTCGTCCCTGCCCAAGGAGTACGGCGGTGAGGGTCCCAGCGTGAAGGAGGGCGAGGCTATCAAGCTGGTCAAGAAGGAGCCGGAGCCTGCAAAGAAGGAGGAGTCCAAGGAGGAGAAGAAGGAGGAGGCTAAGGAAGAGGCCAAGAAGGAAGACGTCAAGGAGGAGCCCAGGAAGGAGGAAATCAAGGAAGAGGTCAAGGAAGAGGAGACTAAGAAAGAAGAGACCAAGACAGAGGAGCCCAAGAAAGAAGAGGCCAAGACAGAGGAGTCTAAGAAGGAGGAGCCCACAAAAGACTCAGCTGAGTAGGCCAAGGCCACATCTGAAACATATGCGGCTGCGGCAAAGACCTAAGACTGCCGAGTCAGAGGAACGAAAGAGAAGCAGCTGCCTGATTTCTTTGCCTTGAACTGGTCACTTGGCCCACCGCGCCCGAGACATGAGGCCATGAGCAGCACGAACCAAGCCTCGGAGCCAATCCCCGGATATACCACTTGGCGATGATACACACCCTACCCCTTTCGAGGCCGATACCCTTTATACCATTAGTGCTTCTTTAATGATGTGTCGCTGGCGTTTTATATCCCGCCCTCCATGTTTCCTACCGAGTTAGATACTTAATAGACAAGGATTTTAGGCCTCGCTGACCTATCCTACCGATTGTTTGTCTCTGTTTATGTTCCGGAATGACGTGACCTGCTCATCTATATGTAGAGAAAGTCGGGGAAGAGAGACACTTTCGTCTGTGTTCCGTGCTCGTATCAAGAGCAGTCCGGAGGTTGAGCCTCCTATGTCCGCATGACCTGTGCTCCCCCAAGGAATGAAGCAAGCCTGCCGGGCCCTTTTGACTCTTCCCCTAGTCCTGGGCACTTTTATGCAAGAACCCTCGCACAAAGCACCACCCTCCCCCCCTTCTCCGAAGCGCGTACGCGAATGCGACCCCCCCCTCCAACCCAGAGAACCGGTTGGAGGGCTGGAGGGTGGTCGGCCAGATCCCCGCAGCAGGGGGCAACCGCGAAAGCACGCCAAGACGTCGCGCCACGGCGGCGCACACCTACCTTTTCATCCCCCATCCCGGTCCTGATAAGGCTTTTCATCCCTGGGCCTGCTTCGAGGATGTGGGTGGTTTTTGAGTGGCCCCCCACCGACGGGGGGAACGGCCAGCGAACTCATCGGTTTCCCGTTCGGGACGCATCGTTGGCTTCTGGGTTGCGTCGCGGCGGCTTCGGGGGGGGATGGTGGTGGTTGGTTTGGCTTCGGCTTGCCTGATCAAGGGGAGGGGGCCTTTGCGGGGTGGGAACGCTTTAACCCGCTGAGATGGGGATGAGGGTGAGTCCACGTCATTGTGGTAGGTAGGTGGAAGGACCGGAGATGGCTCTGCGAGGTGATGGGGGATTTATGTGTTTTGGTGGTTGGGATTGATTTGCTTGCTTTGCTTTGTGCATTGGGATGGGAGGGGGATGGTGGCTCTTATCTGCTGTGGTGGTGAGGGTTGGATGTGTGTGGCCAGGACTGGTAGTGTGGCCGGGTTGTCTTGTTGAGAAGTTGACCGGATGAGTAAATTGGGAGAGGGTCGTGATGGAACACGGCGAGAAGTTGCGTTGCGTTGCTTTAGGTAAACGTTGTGTTGGATTGAAATTTGTGTGGGATTGTCGAGGTGAGGATGGCATGGGGACGTTTTGGCACCAGTGCAGAGTGGAAGAGGAAGGTGATTAAGACATGGTTCAACGAGCGACTCGATTTGGATGAATTAACTACTATTTAATTTTTTTTGAGAGAAAGTAAAAAGAGAGAAAAAAAACAAGAGACTTTTGGCTTTGGGTATCCTTTCCGTTTCAATTCAACGCCTGGTGCTCAGATCGAGGCACAGGCCAGCCTCGCCGTCGTCGACGACACGCTTGGGCGTCTTGGTGTGGCCGATGTCGTAGGTGTAAGTCGGGTCCTCGTTGGTGCTGTAGCGCCGCCTGAAGTCCTCCATGGTGCCGCACCGGCCCTTGATCTGGACGGGGGGGATGCTGGGGACGGTGTAGTGCGGTGCGGTCTTGTCTTGGAGCTGGTTGCTGTTAGCCATTTGGATGTCTGGGTTTGCGATGGGAGAGAGGTCTGAGCGGCAGGGAGATGGAGGTACATGCCTTGGACATTTTGGGTGGAGGAGGGCGTTGGGCGAGTGAGTGATTGAGTGATTGAATGAATTGGTTGCGGGTGTAAGTGAGCGAGAGAGACACCCTGAACTGTGCTTGGTGATGCTGTTGGATGGATGTGCGGATGGTGTAAGAGAGGCAGCGTTGAGCGTGCCAGCGAGAGTGAGAAGGTCAAAGGGCAGATTGTATTAAAAGTAGCGGCCTGCAGAGAAGGAAAGAGAAACGAGACGAGATGAGAGGAGACGAGCAGGATGGGGAGGAAGAAACAATTGATCCCAAGGCCCGATGCCGTGGTGTCTTATATAACTGGTGCTCCGGCCGTGGTCGATGTGGTTGGCCCTTCTGCTCGCCTCACATCGCATCACATCTCAGCACGAGAGATGGTGAGGGGATGGATGCGACTGATGGGGAGAGCTTGCATATGCACCCGAGCCGGCCATCTACTGGATGGATTAAGGTTCTCTGTGGCATCGTGCTGCGATTGCGGTTAGACGCCGTCATCCCTGTCTCTCACTATCCAGTTGTGGGCGGCCGTGCATCCTTTTGATTCGAGCAGCTAGCTGCCTGCCGTGATCCAGCCCGAGGGAGGTCATCTAGCATGTAGCCATCTCCATTGGACTCGCTGTTGTTTCCTCGTCCATCCCGCCTCCATGTTGTCTCCCCACGCCCAGCTCGGCTAATGTCTCGCGGCCCACGCCTGGCGTCTCTCTTGCCAGCCGTCAGATCAGATCAGATCAGATGCCAGGCGAAGCTCCGGGCTAGGTACCTACTCACTGGCTATCCTCGGTCGTATTAGGCCCCTCGCAGTGGCCGGCTCTCGTGATGAAAACCTGGGTGGCCTCGGAGCACTCCGCCCGCCTATAGCACGTGTACGACTGCCGCCCGATCAGCTCTCCCTGCCGGGTGTGCTGTTTGGGCTCGGCCCAGACGACAAGCATCATGTACGTACGCTGCATGGTGAGAACTGAGGGTGTGGCCTCCATTGTGTTCTCCATTGTCTCCGGCAGGCCTGCGGTGGCTTGCAGCGTGCAGCAACCACTTCGAGTTGGATGGGGTTTTCTGGCGAGACGTTGGATGGAAATCTCCTCATCCTGCCCTGCCCCCCCCTACTGTGACAGCTCTTTTCACAACGCCCTCTCATTAGCTTGAGCAGGGGGAAGGCACGCAGAGCTACCCAGACCAACAGAACCTCCTGCCCATCATGCTACGCTGGGGGTCTAGAAGGGGGGGGGGGGTGACTTCTACGTGTAACGCCTACGAGGGTCGAGGCTGGCGATCCGGAACCAGGCCGACGAGGGCAGGAGATATTCTTGTTGATCCTGGGGCCATCATCCAGGCACTGGCGGGCAGGCATTGCGTCCGGATGGGCCAGTGCCACCGAGAGACAAGCGCAGGCAGAAGCAAAGTGCGTTCGTTCGCGGGGAGAGACAGAAACAACGGGGGAACGATGGGTGCGCGTTGCGGGCACGCCCCATGGCGCTTGCAGCACGGCACCTCGACCTGCAGCACGTCTTGATGATTTTGTATGTGCGTTTCCATGTAGCTGCGCATCTGGGGTCTTCCTGGGCTTGTTCTCTCACACAAAGTATCACCATCCCTACCCCCCCCTCCTCGTCCTCCCCGCAGAGACGCGCCAAGACACCCAGCTAGATTGATAGACCTTGGCTAGGTGGGTGCCGTTGGCGGGCTGATGCCATCATTGCCGTGCTCTAGCTCGGGAGGGGGGGACCACCTGCTCATGGGCCATGGCGCACTTTATGCTGTGAAACCACCACGATAATGACAGATGACACGAAGGAGGGAGGAAGAAAGGCCCGTAAACCCAGAAGTTTATCCTACTCCTCCTGCTGCTTGCTACCCTACGACCACCAACCCAGCTTCTGATCGGTCTCAGCATCTTGTGTCTGCGTCGGAATGAAACCCTGGCTTACACTCGTTCGTTACACCGCAGAGGACGAGAGGATGGCGGTGACGGTAGATTCTCCTTCTTACGTGCTGTACGCTGCAGATGAGAGATGAATTCATTTTCCTGCGTGTCCCTGCCTTTCTTGATCAAAAAGGGAATGTCCTTTTCCTTCTCATCTCCTATTTACATCATAAATTGGCATTTCTGTTTCTTTTCTCATCTTGGCCCTTCACCGGCTGCATGATGCCTCGCCTGGAAACGAGGAATCTACCACCTCACGTATACGCTTGGGCGAAGGTGGAGGGGGGAAGGGGAGGAAACGAATTTGCGGTCAAAATGTCATCTACATGAATGCCTGCCGGGGATTAATGGAGAAGTGACGGGAGAGGATGCGGGTCGATAAGTCGGGAGATGCGGGATCCCGAATCTGGGATAGCACGGCGATGCATCCAGCCCTCCCGTATGTCCTCGGGGCTGGAGGCGAAAAGCAGGGTCTGGGGGCGTAGGGCAGGTTTATATTCTACGCTCTTGCCTGCTGCATGTATGTACATACGTGTGAAGGTATGTATGCAGGCAGGTGTGCGAGAGAGAGAGGGAGTGTGTGTGTACAGCGAGAGAGAGAGAGATCGCCCAGGCCCAGGCTCAAGCAGCAGGGAGGGGGAGGGCATGAGGGCATGTGGGTGCGCATGTATGTACGTAGGAGTTTCGAGCAAGTGAGGCCATGTACAGCTGCATGTGACGAGTCGGATTGAGAAGCTTGGCGGGGCGGGTGCGACGTCTTAGCGACACAGCAGAGAGGGAGAGAGGGGGCGAGAGGCGATGGGATCTGGGTGTGGGTTGGGCTGGGACTGGGTTGGTAAGCTACATATTACCTGTCTCTCGCCTCGTCTCGCCTCGAGTCCCCCATGGGCTGACCGATGGACGCCCAAGGGTCGAGCTGAGCGGTGGGCGCTTGTTGAGAGGACGTGGTTGGGAGCTGAGCGCGTTTGGATTTGCTGTTTTGTTGGTTCTGTCGAGGAAAGAGGAAACGGTGATGACCTCACTGGCCTGCAGCCCGTCCGGTGTGTCGTCTCGCCTGCGTGGTTGGTTGGGCCGCCGTGAGTTGTGACGGGCACCGAAACAGGATCTGGCTGTCTGGGTTCTCGTGTTGATGATCTCATCTGGCCGTGGTGGCTTGTTGGGTTTCCTGTTCTTCCTGCCTGTCGAAGCAGCTCTGCATTTGCTGATGCCGCCGCTACGATGTGCTCTGCCGCTGATGCTGAGATGGAGCAGATGACGAATGACGAGTGCGCCACCCCCGCGAGTCTGATGGACCTGTGACCTGCAACTGCGGAGGCCATGGAGCGTTTCGGCGCTGTGCTTCTGGGGGAGGTCAATCGATGCCAAATCTGCTAGCGCTTGTGGTGGTGAGGAGACTGGAAAAAGAAAGCACAGCGGCAGGGCGGAAAAAGAAAAGAAAACAGCGCCGATCAATCCCAGCACTCCTCCTCCTCCTCCTCCTCCTCCTCCTCGTACTCCTCCTCCTCGGACTCTGTTATAGCCTCAACATGCAATAGCGCCACTTGGCCCAGCGATAGCTTGCGTCCGATAATATTATTCTCGCTTTCTTGGGGGAGGCAGTGTTGTTAGAAGGGGAGATTCGCTGCATCTTGGTTAACCCAGTACTGGCTCGTGTCCCATTTCTTGACGAGGTCGGTGTGCAGTAAGATCAGGTTCCTTCCGTATGGCATCAATTTGCGTTAAAAGCGATGCTTGAGTGCTTATGTTAGAGAACGTGCTGAAGCAAGTGTGAGAGGGGCTGGTGATGGAAGATGGTGAGTCGCGCTCAAGGTTGCTCCTGCCGTGGTGCTGTGGGCGGGCGCCTCTTTGGCTTCTTTGATTGGGACGCAGGTAGCGATGTCTATTAATAAGCAGATATATGCTACCGGAAGCATAAAATATGCACCCATCTCGGATATCGGGGTGGTTGTATGCAGGCAGTTATGCCGTCCTGTTGTAGGTAGGACGAAGAGGCAGGGAGAGGAGAGGTTATTGGGAGGATGATGGAGGCTGCCAACGTCTTACTGACCGAAAGCAGCATGTTTCTCAGACGAAATGACTGAGCAAAAACCTGGGACACTAGTAGAGATGACAATGTTTGTAGTCCGCTGGTATTGTGTGTGGCGATATCTGATGTGGTGGTTGGCAAGTGGCTGCCAGAAAAAAGAGACTGCAAAGCCACCTTGAAAGGATTGATGCTTCCTATTGTGCAATAATAAGCGGATAATATTGCCTAGTAGTTGCTTAATATTTTATTATCATTGATATCACTAATTATTGCCTATAAATATGATGACCTTATCTGAAACTTGGGATGAAAACACCTTTGTAGTCCTTGTATTCCGACACCCATTTGGTTGGATAGCTCAATGGTTGGTGTAAGCACACGGTCAGTAGAGCGACGCTGAGCGAAGCTCCAACTAGCAAAAAAGAAAACAAAAGAGGCACTTGCGCTCAATGTAGGGCAAATGTATCCGCTCCGAGGATTGATTGAAATGCAATCGCTCCAGGGCCGGATGGACCGATCTGTGACATGCATCACGTCGCACACGTTGGGGGGGCAATATTCCTACAATCGATGCCGCCATCTTGGAGAAGTGCGGATGAAATTGAGACGGCCTTCAGCGGACGATGGGGAATGGAGTATTTGCTTCGCAAAGTCGCGATAAATTTTGTTTTCTTGGTTATTCTTCTTGAGAGTCATGCCGGTGTGTTGACTACCAGAACGCTAGATGCTGCACTTTTATGTCGCGGAGCCGTAAACACTCCAACATTGAATTGCGCACAGGGAGCGAAATTGGCCCTAATAAAGGACAAAGGCATATTGAATATTCCTAAAGATCATTTCAAACGAAGAATTAGGGCTCGCACTGTTTTTTCTCTTCCGTCCCTGTTGATACCAATGTAGGTAATGGGCATGGCTAACCGTAACCGCTCATTTGGTCAATCTGGTAACTGGATGTGAGGTGCTCGCGTAATAGCACAGCAACGCATCGAGATAAAAACACGGGTTAGGCCATTTTGGCAATATAATAAATAAATGGAAATGCTTTTATCTAGTAGAATACTTTCGTGTCGCGATTTATAGGGGAGTGTACGCCTCGTCGGCAATTGAAGGACGAGTTCGACTAATAGCCCTACGTGGGGTAAAATAATGAAGCACAAGGTGAATTTGAAAAGGGTTTACACTGAAAGCACACCAGGCCGAGATACCAGATCTTTTGGGCTATTTTCATGCTCATTGCCCGCACGTTGGATGGTCTTAACTTGCCAAGGGCCTGGACGGGGGTTGACGTGCGGGTATCATCGAGTGTTGTGCTCCCTCGATGCCACTCCAATTCATTCACCCCATCAGCCAAGAGAGTGGTAATTGCAACGGATAATCTAAAATAATACGAATGACTTCTTCATGAAAGGTAATTCTCAACTTTTCAAGAGAATTGCCTGTGATATTGGTGACCTCGGGGCTGGCGGATGTGACGGCTTAAACACGACTTTGAGCGTATCGCGGCGATACCTCGAAGGCCAGATAAGCAATTGGCTGCCCACTTTCTCTTCGCGAATCGCAAGAGCCGTTCATCACCAACAACACTTTGCCCCTCTGCCTGTCGTGTCAGGTCCGTACGTCTGCTTTTTGGCAAGTCGCCGGTGACACGGTATGTTTCCAGTTGGCTTATTCTCAGTCAGCACTTGGGCATTGATTAGAGCGTTACTTGTCGGGGCTATTGCATGCGGCTCAGCCACAAGTACCTCCTTACCTGGGTAACTTCTTAGCTTTGCCTCCCAACATACCCAAGTCCTCTCCTATCTCGCAACAACGAGTATTTTTGCGCAAATGAGGAACGCCCCCGTCGTAGCTGAAGGCATGAAGTCGCTTGTGTCGTATTTCTGACCTAAGAGTAGCCCCCATCCCCCTGATGGCGGTCGTACAGGATCATTGGTTGCAACCTGGGTCTCTATCCGGCACTATTGAGAGGCAGTTGACAAGAGGCTGCCGGGCGGATTGGATTGGATTGATTGGATTAGATTACCTAGACCCAGACATTGGCACAGGCACGGCACGGCACAAGCCTAATAAACTTTGTATCGTGATTCATTCGCTCTCACGCATCCGGACTCTTTTCCTTCTCTCCCACCTCTGCATCTCCCTCGTCTGCCTCGCCAACCGCACCGCTCGGACAGGGAGCAGGCACTTATTCACTCATCACTTGCCCACACGACGCAGCCGCGCACAATCCCAACAGTCATCGACACAATACAGCTCGATGCTACGCGCTCTCACCATCACATCACCTTGCCTTCCCGGCTTTAACTAGACCCCTTCCTCGTGCTCACCCACCCGCGTTCCCTGCCTTGCCCTACCTACCTACTCCTACTCTCACTCCTACCTAGTAGCACCTCCCCAACCTTGCCTTGCCTATACGTACTCCTTCCCTCCCTCAGCCTCTTGCCTTCCTCATCCGTGCCCCGTCACTTGAATTTTATTTTCTCCCCTTCACACCCGCAAATCATCCACATCCACACTCAGACTCACCACAACCATCAACTCGTCGGCTTCGCTCCCGACCAGCACGACCCTTGAAACTGCCTGCTCCATCTATTTGCGACCGTGGCCCAAGCCCAGACTAGATGTCAGCAGGTAACTCGGCACTAGTCTCAGCAATCAGAGCGGATTTGTTCTCAACACGCTTGGCTGTGCTGACTTGATTCTACTCTCGCCATTTCTTTCGACCACTGAGGAAGACACAGTCAGAACTATTTTGCTTTACGTGTTCAAGGTGAGCCTGAAACTTTTTTTTCCTTTGCAAGCTCACACTTTTCCTATCAAGCCACTTTACATTCACAAACAGTTGCCCTTTTTGCCCTTGTTTTTCGAAACATGCCACCACCACCCACCACCCACCATTCACATGGCGACATTCTCTGCCCCCCCCAGCTGCGAAACAAGCTATACGCATCCATACGCATTGGTGACAGAGTGGGAGTGAGAGCAATGCAAGTGGCAGTCCTGAGTTTCGTCTCTTGCTTGGCCGGATTGTACGCTGCATACCTCCTGCTCCAATGCGTTTGTGGTGGTGTTTGTGGCCTCCCTTGCCTTCTACTCTACGCGCCTTCTGCATTTACACGGGGCTTCATTCACGGACAATGAGAGCATTAATACCGCTCCGGGCCTGTTTGTTGACCTAGGCATCCTAATGCGTCCGGGACGTGTGCAAGTGCTGCATGGCCAACCAGGCGGACCAGCTGCCAGACCAGGGGCGCGGGATGGAGCAGCACCAGCAGCAGCGCCCTCAGCAGCGGGTCGTGTCCTCTGTCTCTCTTCCCAATAGATCCATTCTCGGCCTGTCTTTGTCGTGGTGGTCGCTGAGGTGTGGCTGCTCGCGGCTGGCCCACAGCCAATCCCACCGGTGGCTCCTCTCGCCTCTCCCTTGTTGCTTATGGTTGAGCCACAGACGCGTCTCGGCCTGGTGTCCACCGGCCCAACGCCTGATATTAATTAATTTACCTTTGCCTGATTCATCCATTCTCGACCTCGCGTTCTTTCCTTCCACCACCTCCCCTCCCTCCTCGAGACGGACAGCCGCCGGTCCTGATCGCCATTCATCCGCCCATTGTTCCCTTGTGTTCCTTTCTTCGTCTGCTTGTTTTCGTTCTGGCCTTGTTTCTTTTCCCCTTTCTCGCGTCTTTGCCCCCCTTGTCCGCATGCCGTCTGCGAAATATCACTATCTTGGGAAACAACCAACTGACACTTGCTGCGCGTCAATTTAAGCCGCTACCATGTCGCTCTCTCCGGGCAGCAGCTTCTCCCTGGCTTCGGCCTTGCCCAACGATACCTTCTCCAATGACGCGTCGTTGCCGAACTCTACACCCCCTACCACCGTTGCCGACAGCGCCAGCATGAATTCCGAACCTTCTAAGCTCGATGAAATCACCGTCGATGTCGATGCCGAGCCCACGACCTCTCTGCCATCTTCCGCCCATGACGACGTGCCGATGCCGGATGCGCCCGTCCAGGAGCCCGTGCAAGAGGGAGACACGCCCACCCGCCCACGCCGGTCCAAGGCCGCTCCCGTCTACAACTTATCTAAATTGAGTGGCACTGATGGTCATGGGAAGCGACGGGCCAATGGCGATGTGATTTCCAACAGACGCCGACGCACCCTTATCAAAGCTGGCCTCATGGAGGATGATGGTTTCTTGGAGCAGGAAAATGCGCGTGCCGCCAGCCGATCGAATGCCATTGGCGCACGCGACTCCCAATCCGCTTCGCAGAAGTCGTCGCCGCGCACAATTCGTCGAGCCAAGCCATCGCCCCCTCCACGATCATCGTCCCGCCGGGCAACCCTCGACGTTGCGACTTTGAACAGAATGATCGTCAACACCGACCGACGCGGTCGCAAGTCGATGGACAAGATCGTAGCCCCGCCCCCGCAAAAGATTTCTAGGGAGCTGCGCCGACTACAAGACACCAAGGAATTCGCGCACGTTGACGAGCAGCCCATCGTCACCACCGTGTGGGCTAATGGAAAATACGTTGATCCAAAAGAGGCTGAGTCGCGTGCGCGGAAGAGGGTCAAGAAGGACGAGTCCAAGAACGACCCCAAGGCCGATCAAGAGGAGACGGAGTCTCCCGAGCCCGTCACCAACACCAAGCAGCGCCGCGTCAAGAAATATCTGGACAAGGGTCTCTACTCCGGGCAAGATGCGCCAATGGATATCTACAAGGGCCTCACGATGACGGAGAAGAAGCAGCTTTCCGAACTTCCCGAGCTTATTCCCAGCGGCCGTGTCAACAAGATCATGCCGTCGCCCATGTTCACTGGCCTGCGCACTCTCATTGCTGGGCGCGACTTCCGGCTCCCTTTTCACGTCTGCAACCCGCTCCCTCCTGGACAGCCAAAGCCAGACGAGTGGAGGAAGATGACTAAAAGTAAGCGAGGACATGACAACATTCTGCCCAGACGCATTTAAGCTGACAATCTTGACCTAGACCGATTCATCGGAGACTCCAAGGATATTTGGAGGAAGTCTCCACATTATCACGACATGTCCAAGTGTGTCTGCAAGCCTGAGGACGGCTGCGGGGACAATTGCCAGAACAGAATTATGCTCTACGAATGCGACGACGGCAACTGCAGCGTTGGAAAGGAGAACTGTACAAACCGTGCGTTTGCAGATCTCACAGCTCGGCGAAACAAGGGCGGGAAATACCGTGTTGGCGTTGAAGTGATCAAGACTTCTGACCGTGGGTACGGAGTCCGCAGCAACCGGTGCTTCGAGCCGAACCAAATCATTATGGAATACGCGGGAGAAATTATCACGGAAGAGGAGTGTGAGCGAAGAATGAATGAAATCTACAAGAACAACGATGTAAGTCATGGTGCCACCCCCTCCGTGTGTATTCTTGATTGCAAGGTCTGTTGGCTCATGCTCAAACGTCGCAGTGTTACTACTTAATGAGCTTTGACCAGAACATGATTATCGACGCTACTACGGGAAGCATCGCTAGATTTGTCAACCACAGCTGTAACCCAAACTGCCGCATGATCAAGTGGATCGTGGCCGGGCAGCCCCGTATGGCCTTGTTCGCGGGCGATAAGCCGATCATGACGGGAGATGAGCTTACGTACGACTACAATTTCGATCCGTTCTCATCCAAGAATGTGCAGAAGTGCCTCTGCGGACAGCCAAACTGCCGTGGCTTCTTGGGACCAAAGCCCCGCGAGGTCAAGCCTGCCATCAAGACGGTCCTCAAGGATACTGTCAAGGCGGGCAAGCGAAAGCTGCAGGAATTCCTGGGCGGAGAGGAAGACAAGGCAAAGAAGCCCAAGGCCAAGAAGCCCACGGTGAAGGCCATCACCAGCACAAGGGGAGCACTTGCCAACGTGGGCATGCAGCTCAAGCAGGGCGCTGCTACTGCTCTGAAGAAGACGGTAGGCTCGGTGGCCTCCAAAGCCAGGGGCAAGAAGACGAGCGGGGCCAGCCAGACTCCACTCAAGGGCCGGAAGTCGACAGGTACTATTATCAAGAAGAAGCTGACCACCACTACACGCGTCGTGAAGGCATACTCGAAGGGGACACCTAAGAAGCAGGTCACCAGCCAGACGTCTGTGACGGCCAAGGTCACGAAAAAGACAGTCTCTGAGAAGGCACTTCCCAAATCGCCCGTGAAGAAGACGCCAACGAAGAAGGTTGTCGCTCAGAAGACGTATTCGAGCAAGGGTTCCAGGACTCCAGCTAGCGCCAAAGCGCGCAAGGTGATCAGCGGGCTGTCGTCTCCTCGCAAGGCGATCGAAATCACACGAGGCATTCAAACCATCACGGCAAGTGCAGAATAGAGGGGGCAGTACACGCGGCACCTCTGATTGGTGCGTTAGAGTTGATATAAGAACACGAATAAAGCAGCATGGCTTGTTGCATAGTTCTGGGTCTGGACGAGGAGAATGAAGGGCAATGGAGAGGAAGAGGGTGGGATCTTGAACCATCTTCGGGGCTTAATGTATCGAGTAAGATTACGGGGAGGACAGGACCGATTGCTGTCTCGAGCTACTTTTTTGGAAGCTGGGCTGGGATCGCCTGCCTTGTACTGTCTGCATCTTTGATCGTGTCTCGTTGCTTCACTTTGCTTGCGTTGATTTTTGGAGTTTGGGCGGTGGCGCAAAGGAGGAGGGGAATGATTGTTGCTGTCCACGTGCTATATGTACATTATATTCATCGATAGTTAGGCTCTTAGCATACGTCTTTGACAATGGAGGCTGACTCAGTTTCGCTTTCCATTACGCTACGGAATCGTCTGCCTCACTTCAGTCGTCCGTGCTTTCTTGTTTCGTCTCGACTTGTTTGCTACCTACAGAAAGTCGGTGAAGGTGCTTGGCAAATAAGATGCGTCGTCGCCTTGCCTTGGCTCCGTGTTGTGCGACTGTCGTGAGAAGGTTGTGTGAGGCGCAGGTCTGCCTTGCAGACGATCAGACCGGCTGGCGGGGTGAGCGCGCTCCGTAACCCGAAAATACGCATTGAGGGGTGAAGGCAGACGAGACACGTGGGATTTGAATGACGAAAATGGCCGATCTGAACCGAGGGCTTGGGTACTATTTGTTGCACTTTGATATGTACCGGCTTATTCCACGGTCCCACGCGGTGGCTTGTTAGCACGATGTGAGTGAGTACGCCGAGAAGAAAATAGCCTGACAGGATGATTTGGTCCTCGCTCGGTCAGGTAGACAAAGTCGCGCGCATAGGTCAGGGAAAGAAGAAAAGAAAAGAAGGGTTCGTTGTGATAATGGATGCGATTTCTAGAAGTTTGCTTGTTTCCATTTCCGGGTTTGCTGCAAGGCAGGGCCAAGCGGCTGACATAAAACATGGCGCACCAAAGATCTTTCCACGCCTGCCAGGGGCCTAATTTTTTCTATTGATAATACTAAACATGATGATTATAAGTGAATTATAAGTTACTCTATAGTATTAAGCTCCATATTATTTTTATTAATGGGACAATTGTTTTGATATTGTGTTGAAATTAAATGCTAGAGGTTTTGGGTGTGCTGTGTTGTTATGTCAATCGCTTGGCAGGTTGGGCTATGCTGGGGTAAGCGGATTGGATTGGTGCGTTTTGCTCGGCGGCGCGCCCTGGACTGAAAGTGCCCCTCGTATAAAAGAAATGCATGAGATGACTCGCATTCAATTTCTTTAATAGAAATGTTTAATTTAATTTTGGGCGTGCACATAGCAAAGTTTGGACGGTGTCGTTTGGGGTGGGTTCCTCGGGCTGTCTGCCTTGGGCGCGATGGGGGGTGCAGGGGGTTTCTTCTAGAAATGGGACGAGGAGTCCATCAGGCATGGGTCGGAGCCATGTGGCCGGCCGTTGGTGCCCGGAGTGCGGCTATGCGCGTGAGGGCGTGACGGTTGGCGCAGTTGGGTAAAAAAAAAAAAAAAGAAAAGAAAAAAGGGCATCTGGAGGAATGTGCAGTTATGTATGACGCCTGCAGGGGGCTTTTGCCAATTGGGAAGTCAGAGTGTAATATGCATGCAGGGCAGACTTGGGGGTGATGATTGGCTGGCCTGACCTCACTTGGTTGGACGTCACTTGGTTGATGGGGAAATCTTTGCTGGCAAATAGGAAATCTATTCAAATGACTAGCAATTGGCTAGACTGTGATGCCTCTATGATAAAAAAAAATTGAAGACAAAAGCATGGCTTGCGCTACAAGGGGGGAGCCATTCTAGAGATGATGGGCAGAAAGGCAAACTCTAATACACAGACAAGAAACTGGGCGCCCCCCCGTCTATTCTATCGTCCTTCCGTCCTCCCGTCTATCCTGACTCCTGACAGCCTCGATTAGCTGCTATGCAGCTCAGATTCGAGACGTCTAAACTAAGCGCGCGAGCAATAAAGCTGCGAGCTTGGGTGTGCCATGGCCAAATCAATGCCGTGGCTGCGACGGTGTTGAGTATCCACTAAAGAAAGAGCCGAGCTCTCGATATGAGCAAGGCCATTAGAGGGACATGCAAGGAGAGATGAAAGTTGAAGGAAGAGAAAAAGAATCAAAGAAGATTGATGATATAAAAACAAAATCAAGAAGAAAAGGTAGGTCGAGAGGTTGGCTCGAGTTGTCTTGTTTGGGCGCTTCGTCCAAGACGAGAATACCACAAGAAAAGACACTGCGTCTTGCAGAGAAGCATCCAGGCTTCTGCGTGGCTTTGGGGGGGTTGTTCATCGATGCTCTAGGCAGCGCGTGGGAAGAGCGAGTTGCTGGCTATTTCGTTGGCTGAGTATAGATGTAGCAATTTTCACATCGCATGTGGCTGCAGATAGAGCACCCTGCATCGACTGCGACGCTTAGGCCGGCTGTTCCACATTGCGAGCAAGACCAGTTCATGTTGTCTGTGATCAAAGAAACGTTGAGATGGTGATGATCAAGTAACACTAGGAGATAGTAGTGTCGAGAGGATATCGTATGCGTTGTGTGAGCTTGATTGTTGTGATTGTTGATCGACTGACAGGACACACTGGCAACAACGTGGGAATATATACAGATCGCAAAGCAAGCAACTCGGCACAAAAGAGCACACGCGGAATAAGAGACACACAATCTCTCCCGAAGTCGAGGCGCAGAACCTGTGGGTTTGCCGGCGAGTGTCACTTACATTTGTGTAAGGGGTAATGGTTGGCCAAGGAGGAAGCAAGGTCCTCGAATGAACTGCCCAGAGTCCATGCTCAGAAATGCGATCCCCGTCTGTGTTGGGGCATTCTTTCCGATGTTGAAGTCGGTCTCACCCGGGAAAGACCCTCGTGATTCTGCTGGGGACCAGTAAAGGCCCGCAGGGCAAGGACTGCCGGCTGTGTCTGGCAACAGGAGCGGCAGCATTGTCCTGCCCCCCTGATCATTCGGTATATGACTGGCATTGGCAACATCAGGAGAGATGCAAGGACCCGGAGGGAGCTGTGCTACTGGCCCGGGTATGATGGCCAAGTTGCATCGGCGACATGCTTGCCTCATAACCGTTGGTTCCCCTAAAGATGGGTCGAACCAGAGACTACCTTACCTTCAGGCCTGGGCAGCTTGGGATTGGCCCTGCCCACAGAGAGGGCAATCAATGGGCAGCCATGGGGACACCAACTGAGCACTGGACACCGCCAGTAACAAGCACAGGCAGGGGGAGGGGGTAGAGTCAAGGTCCATGCGGCATCGGAGGGGATATGACGTTTGCGAAAGGAGCCGACGGCACAAAAGTTTGGGGCAAGCTGCTAACAGCGACGCTGGGCACGTAGGTCCTTTGGAGTTGGTGCTACCGGAGAAGAGAGAGAGTGAAAGAGGACGAGGCCCGAAGCAATAATGGCTGTGCAGAGGGCTCTGTTATCCTTCTGATATGTAGCACACGACAGCCTCGCTCGCCTTGTACTTGGCTCCGATCTGAGGCTCTGCTCACGTGTGCCGCTTCCTGCTGTGCAATGGAATATCAAGAGAAGGACTGAGGGCACCCATGTCAGGTAAGATAAGCATGAAAGCGACCAAGTCTGGCTCAATTGTGCTGAAGTCCAGTGGGGAAGTCGCGCTCGCACCAAGAAAATTTGTATATCCTGTGCGACAAAATGGAATGGAAGCCTGGGCCGATACCTTGCTGGCAAACAAGCAAACGGACAAACAAAGAGGACCGAGCGGCGGAGTCACTCATCCTTTGAGCGAGTGGCATGTCCGGTGTTCCTTTTCTTCGCTGGCTGGGAGACAGATGCAGGGGAGAAAGGGAAAAGGAGAAGGAAAGCGACAGAGAAGCATCGCCATACCGGTTGGCCCATTGCCACAGCCACTGAGACTGGGCAGATCAGACGTGGAAAAGGGCCACGGAATACCAGACCGACGGACCGGTCAATGAGTCCAACGGGCAGTCTGGACGATACTAGTAGTCGAGTGGGCGTAGAGTGCGCCCAATGGCAATCCCATGACCACCGCGCTCGCCGTGATGGTCGGTCGGCCGCATAAAGGCCGGTTCCACCAGGATGAAGATATCACCACAGCCCACGGCGGACCAACAAGCTGCGGGTTATGTCATTAGCGACGGAGCTGGGGCCTGTGTCCGAGTCGGCGAGCAAGCTCCTGCTCCTTCTTCTGCTCCTGCTCCTAATCATGATCCTGATCCTGTACCGGGACTAATGGTTGGGACCACTGCAGCTGTCGCTGGGACAGGACAAGACAAGACGAACCCGGCACGGCAAGGAGACGAAATGAAGTGAAGACAAGGCAGGGCGAGACGAGAGAATGGTTGCAAATGGCCGGGAGAGGAGCAGCGTCTTATATCCTAGATTTGGCCGTTGTTGAGGCTCAAAAGGCAGAAAGAAAGTGCACCTCGATTTGCGGCTTGGCAATACACGCGCAGAGCGTTTCGCCTGATGCAGAAGAGGCACTCTGCTTGGTCTGGCCCTCATTCGTCGCTGGACGGGTGCCAAGCGCTCTGCCAGCAGGTGTTGCAGCAAAATGCAGTTCTCTCGGTCATCTGGAAGTGCGCGCGTGTGCACTTGGGCGCCCGGGCAATTGCGAATGTGCAACACACAAAATACGTCGAGTTCGACTGCAATAAATGTGCACCTCAGGTCGTGATGCAGTTTGGGCACAAACGATTCGCAATACTTTCGCTCATACCGTGTTTGGGTACAGCAGCATGTCCCTGCTAACAAAACTCACTAAGGCATCGAGCCATCACCTGTAACATGCTGGAGAAGACGGATGGACAGGCTGATGGATGACATCACTGTAGACACACTGTGCATCCGCACTTCAAACACCACAAACTGTACAGTGCATAGTTCCCATCGGCACATTGCAATCCCCCTCTACGCAAACAGAGCAGAGCACGAAAACAACACAATCCGTCAGCTTGCATAAGCTCCTCGCCAGCACAACACATCGTCGCAGGAAGCATTGCTACCGCCAGCGACGCACCGCGACCCGGTCCCATTCGATTCGACTTGCCGCCCAGCCACCCACCGACCAAGTCCGACTCGTGCCGTCCCAAACGTCCGCCAACCACCATGTCGCGATGACACAGCCGGGTCCCAGCCGTGTCGCAACCCGCTGGGCGGTTCGCATCATCCCATGCTTCATCGTCGCTGCCTTTGCGTTTGCTAAATACGCCGTCATCGCTCACCTCTGTGGTACGTTCGGATGCCCGCGCCTTTGTGCCACCTTCCACCACCACCACCGTCCTGCGTTCAGCCGGCTCGCTCGCCCCTCACTTCCCTCCCCTTTCCCTCATCCCTTCGTCGCATCGTGCCGCTGCTGACCAGCCTTCTTGCCCGCCCCAGTCGACTATCTGTATCGCCAGCACCACGAGCGCGGTCTCGCCATTGCTTTGATTGTCCTGTACTTTGTCTTCTTCCTCCTCGCCCTTGCCGCCTACGCGAGAACAGTATACACGACACAGACCAACCCGGGCCTTGTCCCATGGTCCGAGCGACGCCAGCGAGTGCACAATGAACGCAAGGCCCTCCCTCACAAGGAGAGGGAAGACCTCGAATCGCAGTCATGGTCTACCCCCGATCTGAGCCCCGATAGCCCCGGCCTCGAGTCCTTCTATACCAAGACCATGTACATCTGTGAACCGGACGGCCGCCCCAGGTGGTGCTCCCTCTGTTGGAGCTGGAAGCCTGATCGTTCACACCATTCGAGCGAGCTGGGCCGTTGTGTTCGCAAGATGGATCATCTCTGCCCCTGGGTGGGGGGAATGGTCTCCGAGACTTGTAAGACTACCTGCAAAACTCCCCTCCGAAGCATTGTCGGCTTGAATGGAGGGATCTGAGCTAATACGCGTCAACCAAGCTTTCAATTTCTTCGCCCAATTCACCTACTGGGTCTCCATGTATCTCGCCGTCTGCGTTGCGACCGCTGGATACTGTCTGCACAAACAAATACAGGCCTCGGAACCGTTGGATTGGCGCGTCGTCGTTATTCTTGCCCTCTCCGGGCTGTTCGGTCTTTTCGCCTTTGGCATGTCCATGACATCCACGCGCTACATTGTGGAGAATATTACGAATATCGATGTATTTAAGAGGCGAGCGGTACATTACATTGCCATCCGCGTCCCTCGTGGGACTCCGTCGACAGCCAGCTACCAAACAGTCACCTTCCCGCTACCTGGTCCTCCCGGCACAGAGCCACACTCTCCGGCGAATGGATTCACGCCATCGAGTCGAGACCGGCAGGCCGTACGGACATTCGCGATCGTTAAGACAGAGCCCGGGGAGAACCCATTCGATCTGGGCTACTGGCGCAACTTCAAGGCAGTCATGGGAAACAACATCTTCGAATGGCTTCTGCCCATCAAGCATTCCCCCTGCTGCAATCACGATAACCCGGAGAGCTTCTACGAGTTTGGGTCGCTCATCGAGGAGCTCAAGGAGCGCCATGGGCTGCCACAAGGTCATCGACGGCGCCACTCTCGAGCCGATGAGGTAGAGATGGTCGAGAGAAGGCCCTCTCGAGATTAATGTCCGCATCCTTATCGCCAGCGCGTTAGTGTATGTATCTCTCGCTTATGTCTCATCTGCCCGTACTTTCTTTCTCCCTTCACTTCAGCTTCGTGATTTGGTTTGTCCTGGGACGTTTGTATGGAGTCTTGGAGTTGGCACATGTGACGTGATAATACCCGTCATTATCGCAATGGAAAAGCGAGCGCACACACATATATCTTTCCTTTACATCATATCTTGGCTTTTAGGTTCCCTCTTTTGGTTTTCCATAGATTTATCTGAGCTCGGGGAGCACGCAATACCCTCTCTTGGCATTTAATACACTGACTAATTCATGAAAACCCTTCTCATCCGCACAACATGACGGTGGCTACGGCAGTGGTAACCATCACAGTCACTCGCCTAGTCTTCTCGGCAACCTTCACGGATGGCCTTTTCGCGAAGCCGTAGAAGAACGATGGCGCAGGGAT
Source organism: Clonostachys rosea (assembly GCA_026958235.1). NCBI lineage: Eukaryota > Fungi > Ascomycota > Sordariomycetes > Hypocreales > Bionectriaceae > Clonostachys > Clonostachys rosea. The sequence continues at coordinate 3,836,973 of CP110205.1, forward strand.
CAAAATAAGAAACTCCCCACCATGCAACTAACAGATGGAGTCACCACATCCTACATATCTTGGCAGGGATCCTCTGAATCCCGCGGCTGATCGTCTCAGGGAGGGGTTGCAGCCGGCTCCTTTCTTTTTCCCTCCCTACATCCATCTACATGCTAGAGCCGACTAGACGCGGCAGAACAACCCCCCGACGCCATGTCAGGAAAGCACCATGAGCACGTCGATGCCGTCGTCCTTGACAATCTCGACTCCCAAGGCGTTGGCGAGAGAAGCGGCAGCTCTAGCAACCCCGCCAGCACCGAGACACACCACCGAGCGACCATCCCTCCTCTCGCTGGGAAAGACATCGAGTTCCAACACAATGTCTCCGACCCGTTGAATCTCTCAGCCAGCCTAAGCTCGACTCCGAAATCAAGGCCAACACTTCGCGCAAGCGTGTTGAGCTCCGAAAGGGTAACAGCCTAGAGAAATACTACGAGAGTCAGAATCAGAGCATCCATGCCATGCTCAAGTCGGTCGACGAGGACGAGCTGGACATGCTTGACGACCACGGCAAGAACATCTTCCTGCACGCCCTCTGCGTAAAGGGTTCTCTGATCGCCAATAGTTCCTCTCTGGCTTGAAGATGTACGGTGCTGTCAGCCCCGGGTCCCTCTCTCCTCATCACCCTGGCTGATTCCATCTTCGACCTCTTCTCCGGCATCATGCTGTGCATGGCCCACCGCGCCGTCAACAAGGTCGATGCGCGCAAGTACCCCTCTGTGCGTGCGCGGATCTCCACGGCCGGGAACATCGTCTTCTCCTTCGTCATGTTCTCCGTCTCCCTGGTCCTGATAGTCATGTCAGCCCGCGACCTGGCAGCCGACAAGGAAGAGGAGACGAACAAATTCCACCTCCCCTCCGCCCTTGCCGTCGCTGGTGCTTTTGCGACCAAGCTTGCCCTGTTCTTCCTCTGCTGGGCCGTCAAGGATACCTACTCCCAGGTGGACATCCTGTGGAGGGACCACCGCAATGACCTGTTCATCAACGGCTTCGGTATCCTCACCTCTGTCGGAGGCAGCAAGCTCAAGTGGTGGATCGATCCCACCGGCGCCATTGTCCTGTCGCTGCTCATCTCTGGGCTCTGGCTGCACACCGCCTACGACGAGTTCCAGCTGCTCATTGGCGTAACGGCTGATCGCGAGGTCCTCCAACTCATCACCTACATCTATGAGTTCTACAGTCTACGAAACTGTCAGGGATTTACGTGGTTCGCTAATCTTGGGTTCGGAAAGCCATGACACACTCGCCGCTGATTGAGCGGATCGACACCGTCCGCGCGTACTACAGCGGCCCTCGCATTGTCACGGAGGTGGACATCGTCCTCGACCGGAACGAGCGTGTCGAGGTCGCTCACGACGTTGCCGAGGAGCTCCAGATCAAGCTCGAAAAACTCCCCTCGATTGAGCGGGCGTTTGTCCACATAGACTACGAGACTAATCACAAGCCGGTGAGCTCCACCTTCCCTGATACTCCGAACCACGTTTCTTTACCTTACCGTTCTTTTCCTCTCTTCTTTATCTAGGAACATCAGCTCAAGAAGCTACTGTAAATTTCCTTACTGGAGTTAAGGCTCCCCGTCTGATGGCAGGGTAGGACCTTGCACGGCGATGAGGAGCAGTACCATCAAGCTTTTTGGAAAGCCCTTTGCCCCGACCTTTGATGGCCCATCGCTCGCACTAGGGAAACCTCCTCTCGCCACAGTAAAGTGGTGGAGGTGATCTGAGAAGCAATCATCGTGGTGACATCGGCACGTCCAATATCAACCAAAGTAGACTTGATCAACCGTAGGGGACTGGGAGATTGCCAGTCCGTAGTGCAGGGTACAACCTAGAGTGTTGCATTGACATGGTAGGCTCGTTTGACCCAACATCATAGGCAACGCAACCATCCTTCGCTTCTTTCTTGGCTTTCTCAAAACGTGATGAACCACCGTTTCATTCTTCTTTGGTCCCACAGCCTCATCCTCGTACCAGCCCACAGATACGCCCCCTCCCTCACATCTCCTTCAAGTGCTCTACTCAACGGTCTGTCCCAACCGCGACTGCATTGCGCAAGCTGTATGTTGCCGCGACCATCTCAAGAGACCGAGGGGGCCGGTTTGCTTAGCAAGCCAACGCCAGGAAGTGTCTGTACGCTGGCCAGCAAGCTAATTGTACACCTCCGCAGCGTTTGTGTCATGAAAGGCTCTTTCTTGTATATGCAGCGGCGGTCAGAGCGGATACCCTTACCCGACGTCTCTCGGCCGTCCGGAAGGTAGCATCTCGTCGTAACATGACAGATGCAGTTCGCCACTGCAGACGGGTGTGCGTGAATGTATCTGCGGGCGTCTGCCTCCCAATGTCACTGCCCAACCCCCAAGCTTACGCGGATTCCGAATCGCAGTACAGAGCGTCCGTCCACCCACTCTCTCTCTCTGTAGCCCCCTCCCGCCAAAGTCCCGTTGGGTGGGACAGCAGGTCACAGCAGGGTATTTTCCTCCAATCCCGTCCCGCCCATCGGCTCCGCGTATCGATGGGCTGCGTCTTTCTTTTCTCCTCACACTGGGGGGCTACTCCACAGACGTGGAACGACATGCTGGGGCTTGTTCTCCCCCGCAGTTTCTAAAGAAGCGGGGTGCATAATCTGGGGTTGCATTTCATAATGGCCCAGCAATGGCATTGATCAATCTCGAAGCTTGACCCTGCGGGTGGGTGGTGCTGTTGGGGGCCTTTGTCTGGGCGAGCTGGCCTTTTGCGCTTGGAAGAGGGTGTGGCATGCGTTGTATCGCTGCTGATTGAGGGCCAATTGGTTCGCGCTTTGCGTCTCCTGGAGGTGAGGTGAAGGCGAGGCGAGACGCACTCCTTGAGAGAGGAGGAGGAGGAAGAGTGGGAGAGAGCTTCGTGTCAGGCCAGGGTTAGGTCAGGATGATGAATCGTAGCGCCGACGATGGGGAAACGCGGCGCGCGGGGATCCAATCTCGTTCGTTGCCCCGAGATCACAGCTCTATTTCTATACTGCGGAACCGCATTTGGGGGAGGGGACTGCCCAGGATGGTGTTTATGCGGCCGATCACAAACACAGCCAGGAGTCGGTCTCGCGTGGGCTGCCCGCAGAGAAACGACGGGCGACCAACACAACGCGTCTTGCCGGCGCACCCGCCAAGGCAAGGATCAAACCAGCATAGGCTGTACCCCCTCGTCCAGATACCGGGAAATGGGTAAGATGGATGCAAGGGAGAGAGGGGTCGAAACATATTCTGCTAGCTGAGGCGCGAGGAGGGGAGGGGACGAAGGTGGCCCTGGTCGGTCGTCGGTGAATATAAACGAGTCGTTTGGCGTGAGGGAGGAAGAGTTCTTGGTCACCAATCCGGCTTCATCAAGGATCTCATATCAACCAATTCCTTCTCTCTACTATCAAGCAACGTCGCAATCATGAGCGGAGCCCTTCCTGAGGAGTTTGATATCATTGTTTGCGGTGGTGGCAGCACGGGATGTGTGGTGGCTGGAAGGTGAGGCCCTCCATTCCTCCCCTAGTTGATGCCCCTTCATTCATCAATTGGTTCGGTTGACTGACCAGCTGGTGCAAACAGATTGGCCAATCTGGACCACAACCTCTCCGTCCTTCTCATTGAAGGTGGAGAAAACAATCTCAACAATCCATGGGTGTTCCGCCCGGGTATCTACCCCCGGAACATGAAGCTGGACTCCAAGACGGCCACCTTCTACGAGTCCAGGCCTTCCAAATGGCTCAATGGCAGGAAGGCCATCGTCCCCTGCGCCAACATCCTCGGCGGCGGGTCCTCCATCAACTTCATGGTACGTGATGCACTGCACTGCTCCACCCCCCCAATCCATGCAGGTCGAAGGCTGACTCGGTTTCACCGTAGATGTACACTCGTGCCTCGGCCTCCGACTACGATGACTTCCAGGCCAAGGGTTGGACCACCAAGGAGCTTCTCCCCTTGATGAAGAAGCATGAGACGTACCAGCGTGCTGGTCATAAGTGAGTGTGCCACTTCTAGCAAGCCTACCCGTTGGGGTTGGGATTGAGCTGACGTGTCTGGATAGCGACCTCCACGGTTTCGAGGGCCCAATCAAGGTCTCCTTTGGGAATTAGTAAGGACAGAGTGACAGTTCTGTAGTGTTGAGCCAGTGACTAACGACCTAAAGCACGTACCCCGTGAAGGAGGATTTCCTCCGAGCTGCTGAGTCCCAGGGCATTCCCACCGTCGATGATCTCCAGGATCTCACCACTGGCCATGGCGCTGAGCATTGGCTCAAGTGGATCAACCGGGATGTGAGTAAAGCACTGTTGTTGTCCATGTTCTGTCAAGCCAAAGACTAATTGGTGGTGGGTAGACCGGTCGTCGAAGTGACAGCGCTCACGCCTATATCCACGCCACACGGGCCAAGCACTCGAACCTCTACTTGGCCTGCAACACCAAGGTCGACAAGGTCATTATTGAGAATGGGCGTGCTGTTGGAGTAAAGACTGTGTAAGTGCCCGCCCGGCAAAGCTGTCTGAGTGTGCAATTGATTGCTGATGTGTGCGGTGACCAGCCCAATGAAGCCTCTTGACCCAAGAGAGCTCAAGGGAAGGACCTTTAGGGCCCGCAAGCAGATTGTCGTCTCCGGCGGAACTCTGTCTTCCCCATTGATCCTCCAGCGATCTGGTGTCGGTATGTAATTCATCTCTTTGAATTGATGTGTATCCATCTCGGGCTCAGCTGACCTGGGACGCAGGTGACCCCGCCAAGCTCCGCAAGGCTGGTGTCCAGCCCATCGTCGACCTTCCCGGTGTTGGTCTGAACTTCCAGGATCACTACCTCACCTTCTCCGTCTACCGCGCGAAGCCAGAGACGGAGAGTTTCGACGACTTTGTTCGAGGTGACCCCGAGGTCCAGAAGAGTGAGTACCTGAGAATGACAGGATATAGGGCGGCTTGACTGACTAGCTTCCTCTCCTTCAGGAGTCTTTGACGAGTGGAACATCAAGGGAACTGGTCCCCTTGCCACCAATGGAATTGATGCCGGTGTGAAGATCCGCCCTACAGCCAAGGAACTCAAGGACTTTGAGAGCTGGCCGACCCCTCATTTCACTGAGGGCTGGAAGTCGTACTTTGAGCAAAAGCCCGACAAGCCCGTGATGCACTACTCGGTCATCGCCGGCTGGTTCGGTGATCACATGTTGATGTAGGACCACTCCCTTTGACCCAGCGTCCTAGATAAGAGTTACTGACAATCCCAGGCCCCCCGGCAAGTTCTTCACCATGTTCCACTTCCTCGAGTACCCCTTCTCTCGTGGATCGACCCATATCACCTCAGCCGACCCATATGCCGTCCCCGACTTCGATGCCGGCTTTATGAACGACGAGCGCGACATGGTCCCCATGGTCTGGGGCTACATCAAGTCCCGCGAGACAGCCCGCCGCATGGACGCGTACGCCGGCGAGGTGGCCAACATGCACCCGTTCTTCAACTACGACTCCCCCGCCAAGGCCCTCGACCTCGACCTGCCGACCACCAACAAGTACGCCCTGCCCGGTAACCTGACCGCGGGTATCCAGCACGGCAGCTGGACGCAGCCCCTCTGCGAGGCTGAGAAGAAGAGCGACGTCAACATCGTCTCCAGCAACAAGGCCAGTGTCCGCGAGGAGCTCAAGTACAGCACGGAGGATATCAAGGCCGTCGAGGAGTGGGTCAAGCGCCACGTCGAGACCACATGGCATTCCCTGGGTGTAAGTGAAGGGCTCTGATCATTTGACGTGTGTGCCTCCATCCGCTAACTTTTCTTGCCTAGACTTGCTCGATGGCTCCTAAGGAGGGCAACAGCATCGTCAAGCACGGTGTGCTCGATGAGAGACTGAATGTCCATGGCGTCAAAGGACTCAAGGTCGCCGATTTGAGTATCTGCCCCGACAATGTCGGCTGCAACACGTGAGTCGCCCCGTGTACTGACTGCTCTGTTGATGTGAGATGACTGACATGCGAATTAGATATTCCACCGCCCTTTTGATCGGTGAGAAGGCTGCTCTGCTGGTCGCTGAGGATCTCGGCTATTCTGGCAGCGACCTGGATATGAAGGTCCCCACGTATCATGCGCCGGGAGAGTTTGTCCTCAACTCCCGCCTGTAAATGGGTCGTCGGCTGCACCAAATTGTTCTCTTTCAGCGTTGTTGGCTGGCTGTTGGCATCTAGCCATATTTCGTCGTGTTTCTTAGCTCATAGGATGACAAATCGACCGTAGTAATCGACATAAATTGATCTGCTGAGTATTCACAATGACCTCGGGCAAGTCGTGTCGGAAGAAACAGGGGCCTTGGTCCAGGGTAAGCTGCTCAGCTATGACGCAACCGAGGATGCAGCAATCGATAACCGCCGGAATAAGGCTCGCCCGGCTCCGAGTCTCCGGGGAAGGTCCCACCTTGCACCTCGGCTCGGCAAACCTGCATAAGCTTTCGTTCGGCTCAATCGGTGGCTGTGTGGACCTATCATATGCCAGCTTATTATCCCTTGTGATTGACACCTCCAGCACCTCTCCCCAACCTCGTAAGAAGCCCTCCTTTGCCCCCTGAGCCATTTTCACCAGCTTCCTCCCGGTCCTCCGAGCTCCTCCCTGCTGTTATTAATCTCGGTGGCTTGCAAGCTTCGCGACCGCATCAACTATCTGTGACGCGTGTTACCTGCAGGGATGACGGCCATCAAGACCAACCCGCGTCAGTCTCTGACCGTGGTGGACAACCGCACGGGCAAGACGTATGAGATCCCCATCAAGGACAACTCGGTGCTGGCCACCGATATCAAGAACATCAAGGCCCAACCGCAGGATGAGCGGCCTGAGAATGAGACCTCCCAGGGCCTGAGGGTGTTTGACCCGGCGTACATGAACACCGCCGTCATCCAGAGCAAAATCACCTACATCAATGGCCAGGATGGCATCCTGCGGTACCGTGGCTATCCTATCCAGGATCTGGTTCACAAAAGTAACTTCCTCGAGACCGCATACCTCCTCATTTACGGAGAGCTGCCCACTAGCGCCCAGTCCTCCACCTGGGAGAGCGAGATCATGCACCACACCTACATCCACAGCGACATCGAGGGCATGTTTAAGTCATTCCGCTACGACTCCCATCCCATGTCCATGTTGACGTCTGCTTTCGCTACCCTCGGCGCCTTTGCCCCAGAGGCAAACCCGTCGCTCCAGGGCCAGAAGCTCTTCACCAAGGCCGCATCCGGGGATCTCGAGGCTCTGCAGAGCCTGGACAAGCAGATTCTCCGCATCATTGGAAAGGCGCCCACTCTTGCCGCCGCATCATACCGCATGCGACAAGGTCGTCCTTTTAACCGCCCGGCGCAGGGGCTGTCCTACACGGGCAATTTCCTCTACCTCCTGGATCATCTCTCTGGCCACGAATACAAGCCGCACCCCGTCCTGGAGAAGGCGTTGGATGCCCTGTTCATTATCCACGCCGACCACGAGGTCAACTGCTCCACCGCGACGGTTCTTCAGGTCGGTAGCTCCCTGGTAGACCCCTATAGCGTCATGGCCGCCGGCTGCAGCGCCCTCTACGGCCCGTCCCACGGCGGCGCAAGCGAGAGCGCCATCCGCATGCTTATGGAGATTGGGTCCCCCGAGAACGTGCCCGCGTTCATGCAAAAGGTGGAGAAGAGGGAGCGCGTCCTCGTCGGGTTCGGCCACCGGGTCTACAAGAACGTTGACCCGCGATCCACGGCCATCCGGGAGCTCGCGGAGGAGGTGTTCAAGGTGACGGGCCGCAACAATCTGCTCGACACTGCCCTGACCTTGGCCCAGTACGCGCGGGAGAGCGAGTTTATGCGCAGCCGCAACCTCTACCCCAATGTGGACTTCTACTCAGGGCTGATCTACCAGGCTATGGGATTCCCGCTTGAGTAAGTTTTGTCTCTAGTTCAGGCGTCCAATATTTTTAAGGTGTTTATTTGACTAACCGTTCCACTTCTATAGTTTCTACCCTGTTCTTTTCGCTGTTCCTCGCTGTGTTGGATGGTTGGCCCACTGGAGACAGCAGATGCTGACGCCTTCGGGTGTCAAGATCTGGAGACCTAGGCAGTTATACCTGGGCCACGGGGAGAGAGAGTACGTCGAGGTGGAGGAGAGAAAGGTGAAATCCGACGCAGCCATCTTTGACGCCCCTGTCGAGGTCCAACACGGCGGCGATAGCAAGAGGAACAATCTGGCGACGTACAGAGACGAGAGGGGATCCATCGCCAAGGCCAAGCTGTGATTTTCGATCCCTAGATGGCGGACTAGTGTTTTGATACAGTTGATGAGAATACCTATGTACCCTGTGTGTTGTCGACGAATGATTGTTATATGGCGTATTTACAAGGATATTTATCATAATAGACTGAATGAGTATTTCTTTCACCGTTTCCCCCTAATACTACATGTAGACTCTGGGTCGTCCAATATTCTGATTGCAGTGCTCTCTCCTGAGCCCCTTACCTGGTAAAACAGCCCAGCTCGAAATGCAGATGTACTAATTCTTTGTGGAGCTCATATGCGGAGCCTAGACGGTCGATCTTTGGTATATACTTCGGATGATTTGATGGATAAGCAGGGCGTCGAAGATGGTAATGCTGTTAAGGACCCTTGCCACCAAATCTCTCATCTCTAAGTAAAAAAGACGCTTGCGTTGACAGCCGGCAAAGTCTTGAAAGGCGGCTGACACTACATCCTAAATGCTGATGATAAGGGCCACGGGTACGATGCTGACCTATAGGATAAGTTATCTGCAAGAATCGAGGGCTTGGATGTCAACATCTGTCGGAGCCCGCACGCCCCTCTCAAAGAAAGCAGAGAAGGCATAGTGACAATATGGGCTTCTAGGATGAGAGGAGCGGACGTAATGGTAAAGAACATAAAATTCTCCCAGAGAGGGGCATGGAGCAGGACCGTTGGCCATGATATCAATGCGTAGTCCAAGATCTCGATATCGGAGGCGTTGAGCCCCGGGTATGATGGCGACCTAGGGAAAGTATCTTTGGGTTAGCAGTTCAGTTCTCGCCCGAAATACGGCTACTAGAGTGAAAACTGATAAAGGAGAGTATCAGTTTGCTATTCCTACCTGTAATACAGCAGAAGAAGGTAGTCGCAAACATACTGGTCGTTGGCTCAAATCTTCGCAACTGTTTTAGTTCCCTCTTGGCCTATAAGAGCCCGTTGTTACTGGGAGAAATGATAAGAGTACCGGTAGTGTAATGGCGCATGATGGAAGCAAGGTAGCAAGCACGGCCGGGTGCAGTCGATTCGGAACTATACAATGTGAGGGCTTCCTCATATTATTTGGTTTGGGAGCGGCATGGAGTTTCGCCGCTTTGTTTTTGCAAGCAATAGAAATGTCAGACAAGAGGAGTACCAGCGAAACCAGCAGATGGGATGCGGATGGTGGTAAAGCTGGGTTCATAAACCATTCTTGGCATGAATATATGCGGAACTTTGAAATTAGTATACGGCCGTGGAGGAAAAAGCGAGTGAGAATGGCTATCTAAGGGTGACCACTGCAGGTAAAGGCCAGCCCTGTGGCCCTTCCCATCCTTTATCTGCCATGAAAGTTATTTGAGGCATATCTAGTTTGTGGGGTATAAAGTGATGATGCATGAGGACTCTTTTGCAGTGGATAAATAGATAGGTGCAGCTATGCTCTAAACGAAACCTGAGTCTGAGCATACGTTCAAGTACAGGAGATGTGTTTTATCTTAAGAAGCCTATCTAGCCATGAACAAAAGTTTGTTAATGGAGTTTAAAATTCACTATTCTTCAGCGAGAACTTGTGTAGTTATTGATATGTGTGCATTTCGAATGGTACATCGTCAAGCATTCATCGCCATGCGTAAATTAGTAAATCGTTTAGTTGAGATGATGCAAGTCTTTTATGCATCCACCTTTCCTAGACTTATTTTCATTTAAATACGAATTATTAAATAATTGTTTTGTTAGAGATCTCACCCTTAGGGATAACTACACATATATTCTCATGAAAAAGACTTAACTCACCCTGATGTATTCATATACGAAAGCACTAATTTGAATATCACTGTAAGAACTAAGTATGAGCTGATTAGTTAGAGATGTAACGTTGGTTTCTAGTTACACGATTAGCAGCTCATAAGGAAAAGCAACTGCTGTACAAGGACGTGTTCACCCGGTTGTGTTATTCGTGTAGTTGACGCGCATGGTTCCCGGGGAAAGTGGTAAACAGATCAGTTCACCTACCATTCACTTACTCTAGTAACACCCCAGCAACCAACCTTTTCGCTCTCACGCAGAAGCAGTTCAACCCAAACCTGCATTCTCAACAACGCAGAACGTCGCTTTCCACACAGCTGCCCTCTGAGTTCTCTCTCTGCTTGGAAGATATCACCATCTAATTTCTCACTCCGTCAACTTTTGTTTCTTGATCACCAAGTTAAAAGGTTCTCCAGACTTAGTCGAGAGCAGAGCTCAAGAACGGAAGCCAACCATGGAGCCAAAAACTCCTTTGACCTTCAGCTCCCTCCCCACAGAACTAAGACTCAAGATCTGGGCTGAATGTATTGAGAATGTCGATGGCCTATCCGAGGCGCACTTCTTTCGAATCGGCGGAAGTCTGCGGGAACGAAAAGTAGCTGCAGCTCCCCAGCCTGCTTCGACCACCGAGGAGAATGTCGAAAACAACAGAGACATGTGCCCAGTCCACCCCCCCTCCTGGGACCCAATGGAAACCATGTGCAACTCATGGGTGGCTACCGAGAATCCCTCTTGTTACATCGCCAATGCCGCACTGTGGAACACCTCGTTCGAATCCCGAGAAGTGCTGGAGAAGCACTACATCCGAACCAACCCGAGTTTTCATCCCGCCCAGCTCGACCACTTCCAAGTGATGGGAGAATCTTCCTTTTCAAGTCTGCTCGTGAACTTTGTCAATGATCTGCATTGCTTTCAGGTCCAGGGCGTAGACGCCAACACGACTATGGCCATCACCGGCCGGAACATGGTCCCACGAAACATTGCGTTCGAGTACAAAGCAGAATGGGGCCAACCTAGATTTCTCGAATCTATTACCAGCTTTTTCCAGTCCCAGGGACACTACATCGACGTCGGGTACAGCCAACGGAACCAGCTCGAGGAAATCTTGTCGTTGATCAGCAGGGACAAGTGGTCCATGACCCCAGGCCAGCGAATCTGGTTCATCGACTACAACGTCAAGGCCACCCGGAAGCTCAAGCCCGAGGACCTCGTCCGCAGCCGCATCTTCCACGCCAGAGGCCGCAAGTTCGTCGAGGTCGGGCGCTGCCAGTGCCTGGTCTCGCGTTACCGATACCCCTCGGCCAGCGCCAGGGACGGCTTCGTCGAGTACTTTCGACGGGTCTTCCTCAACCAGGAGTTCACTCTTGAGAACCAACTACCGACTCCGATCGCAGGAGTCTTAGCTTGCTTGTCTGACTCCGAGTTTATCTAGGGTTCCGACACTTGCTAATCTTCGCTCTACTTTGTCGGTGGTAAAGAAGCATACGCGCGCGCACAAAATCGAATATGCCCGTTTTGAAGACTGAATCAAACTCACATACCCGGAATCACCTGGAGTTGATGGAGGAGTGGTTACATTGAAAATGGTTGGGGTGAAATTTACCTTCGGAGTTCAGGAGAAAGTCGGATAGTGGAAGGATGAAGATTGACCGAGATTGACATCAGCGGGCTTTGTCAGATATATAGCAGTTCAGAGTTTTGATCTTGAGTTTCAATAGGATGACTACAAGGTAGCTATTTCCCAAACCAATCTTCCCAACTGTATGGCTAGTATCCTTCAATTATGCCATTTGCCTTGGCCTCTTCAAGGAGCTGGTTGTAGACGGCCAACTTCTCCTCATAGATCTGGACGAGCTCGTCATCTCGCTTCCCAGGGGCAACGTCACCGCCTCCAGCGAAGATTCGGACGAAAGCATAGTAGACGTCAGCAAGGGCCTCGCATAGCCAGCGCAGGGAGACGCTGCTGCATTGGTAGTAGAGGCTGATGATGGTTCCACGTCAATTGCTTGCTCGATAGCTTGATTGTATTTTTTGAAGAGAGGGGAAAGTAAAAACTTACTCTTTCTTGAAGTTGTCGTCGATCTTCTTCTTGGTGCTCACGGTGAGGCGAGTCTGTGCACGATAGTTGTTGTAGCCAAAATCATGTCGGTTGCAGGCGGGAGTAAAAGGGAATCCGAGCGGGTTGTCAGGAGACGACGTGCATCCGTCAGAGGTCCAGTCGACGGTATTGGGATCGAGCGCGTTTCGGCGGGCTGTGAAGGCTGGAAGCGTGATGCTGAACAGGATCTCGTCGGTGGTGGTCTCGATGCTCTGGCGCGCCTCGATGGCTGGGGCGACAGCCGCGGCGGCGGCGACGGAAATGACTGAGAGGAAGATAGCAGCGAACTTCATCTTGGAACCGAATATTCGGGAGAGTGTAATGGTGATGGCAGATGGGGATGAGGGGATGGCTTCAGTGCAGCGCCGACCCACGACAGCCTTATATAGATCGAGGCACATCTCGCGGCTAGAATAGCCGAATGGTTGGGTAGCATGCCTGGCATCGTAATCGTCTGATAATGATTCGAGAACGTCCTCCGCCAAAATCACTACACCAACTTGCCCAGTAGCACCTGCTGGATGTGGAATGCGGTGGCGGCTTACCACTCGGTTCTCGCATAATGGCAGTTCACTTTGGTAGATGGGATGCGGCCCAGCAGCCCAGAGATGCATCGAGGGATGGAGATGCTTGCTCAGGGGCAGGTACCAGGAGTAAGCATATGCGGTATGTGTGAGCTCGCATATGCACATCAGCTGCACTGATTGGGGAAGCATTGCGGCGCAATGGCCGTCTATTCCTGACAGCCAATTCGGCAGGCTGCCCCGAAGTAGAATGGAAGTAACCGACCGGTCTTCTCTTCCTCTGAAGCCAGGCAGGCAGATTATATGCATCTTTTGGCAGGCTGTCGGGATGGTTGACTTGCGCAGCCACGGAAATAGGGGTTAGCAACACCACAGAGGTCCTCTTAGAGTTGCATTCCGAGACCTAGAGAACATTTATATTGTCCGGAGTCGTACTGAGACCAGCCAAGTTGACTCGCACATGCTTCCAAGACATGGCTACGGACCTGGCAACTCAATCGGTGTGTGGTTGCATTTGCGACGAGTCGCTTACCTGCAATGTAAGACACAATTGCTGCCGCGCTCGACGTATATTTTTGCCACACAAGCTGCTTCTGGACCGTGAATTTAAGAGTGCTGCAGAGGAATTGGGCGCAGTTTTGAGCCGGTCTGACGACGATAGCGATGATATAACTCATTGGTCGACAGTGATCTTTTCGTCCAATATAGGTTGATTTGGCTATAACCTGGTTGGGTTGTTGGAATACTTACTTCGTCCACCGGCTGATCCATTGTTACCAAGAGTTCTCATTGCCTCTGGCCAGGTGGATGCACCCACAGTCATCGATCGAAGGATATTCTATAGACATTTCGCCCAGGATGTCAATGAAGGAACATGAGGCCAAGTTTCTCAAATCTGCCAATCCCAGGATGCAGGTCCAGGAATGATGGCGAGCCGCTGAAAATGGGCAGACGGTCTGGAGGGGGTGGACATTCTTGCCATGTTCGATGTATCAAACCCTTCTGGAATGGATGTACGGCGCTGATGCAAGCAGCTCTCTACAATTTATAGCAACCTGCATGCTGATTTTCTAACAAAGCAGATCAGTTTTGGTCTTCGCCGTTGCAAAGAATAACTAACAACGAGTCCCAGAACAGACAGGTGATCTACCTAAGCCACAGCAAGGATCTTTCCAAATCTACTATGACATGGGATTTATGCACACACCTTTCTGGCTGTTGACTTGTAGAGGTGGTGGCGGCTGCAGCCACTCCCTATTTTTGATAATGGATCACAATAGAGGTCGGTGATCGCGATGTCGGCACCAGCCAACACGGAGAACTGCAACCAAAACCAACAACAAATACATACCGTATACTTAGTATTCGGTAGGAACTCCCGCATTTGACTCATTTAACGGCCATCTGGGTCTTTACACAGGCCAAATTGGCCACAGAATTACTAGTCAAAGTCATAGTTTCATGAATATGTATGTTCATATATGTTGGATTTCGAAATAGCTGCAGCCAACCTGGCTTATATTTTCTTTTTCTATACAAAAACTCTACTCGTCAAGGGAGGCTTCTCACGCTCTCAATGGAGGGGGCGCAAATTATTGTTTGAGAAGGGCTAGCAACTAAGGAGTCCTGGCGTTTTGATAAAGATACCCGGGGGTATTTGAATTCCATAGTTGGCAATGCTGATTGTGAGAAGTAAGGCTAGAAATGGGAAGCTGTAGGTTTCAGCGCTCTGGCACGCCCTCTTTATCGTCCTTCTCTACAACTCTCATAGCAGACTTTCGACCAAGGCCATGGTCAAACGCACGGCTCGACTATCAATGCTACTAAGCGAAGAAACAAGAAGGCTCGGTTCTCCACGAACGTTATTCACGGACGTTATCGCACGCCTGGTTAATCGTTCATCTGAAGAGGTAGGAATCGGCTCAGAGCTGAACCTAGCTAGAGCAGCCGAAATCAAAGACACAAGCAAGATGAGAACTGGCTCCGCAGCAGCTTCTTTGGGCCTGACCCATCTCACACACAACGGCAACATGGAGAGAACAGCACGGTCTTCTCCTCCTGGAGAGGGCTGTGGCGGCATCCCTTGCCCAAAGTACCAATAGCATAAGCGGCGCGGCACGCTTACAATAAAGTTTCATTACATGTTCTCCCCGGCGCGAGGACAATACCTTGGCATTGGGCCTAAGCGAGCTGCTCTTTGGTTTCACACGCGCGGGCCATGTGTATAAACCATTGACGTGACTGGCATGGTACAGTTCAATCAACATTAATCAACCTAATGCGGGAACATGTGCCGTGTGTGAGGAGAAAGCGAGATACGATGTACCATGTTTAACCTGTTTCCTCCCTGAAACAGTCCTTTTGAAGACGGAGCTGACAAGTTTGAACCACTCAACGTATTGGGACAACAGACGATACCTGCGCTCCTCCATCGAAACGGACTCATGCTCCTCGACCACCACTACAGATAATTTGGCACTGGGATCTTGGCCACCAGAAAACGCAAACGTCATTGAGCACAAGCTAGGCAATACCAACAATCAAACTCGTGCAAAGCTGCTACACCCTAGGGTAGGATCCATCAATAGCTTCGATGACAACGATTGCGAGGTGGGAGAAACAAAGAGATAGCACCATTTCTGGCTGCAAATCGTCAAGTACAGTGCATCACACGTTTGCCGCTGTCAGCCAGAGCAGTCCCCCCCAGTCTAACCTTGGTGAAGGTTCGCTTCCGAGCCGCGGTCGCGATAATAATTCGAGACTCGATATTGGCACGTTCCCCGCTGCGTCTCCTTGGACCTCGCTCGAGCGGCCGGAAAGCACCGGATGGTATTCCTGATACTTTGCAAGACCCTTTTATTCCTCTCTTTTAAGATATTTCGCCATCTGGGTTGCTCAGCCATGTCTCAGGGGAACACTCATTCGCCATCTACATTAATGGACAAGGCCTTGGTGAATACAAATCGACAGAATCGTCGCCCGGCGGGCGCGCGTACGGTGAGGCCCTTCCCATCCTGCCTGGCCCGAGGTTTCTTTGTTAGAGTCACCGTGCCAACCTACCTGCCTGTAAATCAACTACTCAGTTCAACATTGAGGCATCGTGGCAGCACATCATTTAGTTCGTGACACGCTCTAGATCTTAAGTACCGCTACGGTATCTGCCTTCACTGAACGCGTGAAAATAGATTGATACTACAACGAATAATCGCTTAATTTAATGCCCATAGAGCTTGATGTGATGCTCATAAACCCATATTTCTAAGAATATAAGCCTTCGGCTAATCGAGGACCTTCTTTTGCAGCTATTATGTTGTTGTTCTATTGTTATGATTTGAGTATTAGGATGACAGGTACAAGTTTCACTATATAACTTGCATGAGTTTAGATGCGTCGACGGTGGGCAAAGCTCGACGACGATGGTGATCAAAGCTCGTCGACGATAACATGAGCATTGCCCCGTCGTCGCCGCCAAGGAACGAGTCTCGAACCACCTCGGCCATTGAGTAGTGTGCATGTGATGACACGTTTTTCGGTTCTGTTTGTGATCGATCTCAATAAGGTTCATCCCAAGGCTCATTTTGTCCAAGGGACACCTTTAGCCACCCACCACATTCTCAATCTCCTGGACCACCCACCCCAGGTAGCCAGGATTAAAAGAGGGCCTGTACGATCTTGTCACAATAGGGAACTGATGGTCCAGGCCTGTTCGGATTGAATAACGCAAGGGATGTCTCGGGTCCGCAGTAATCGCTTGGCGGAAGACAGTGAGGTCGGGGTCCTTTTTACAACCGTAGACAGGTAGGCCAGGTCTCTGCGAATGAACAGTCTTCGCGGATAGCTGCCGACTGGAATTGCAGCTGTCTTGTTATGACGGACGCAGCAGCTCGAGTTGGTAGCAATCTCTCGTCCCAGGAGGCAGACGCGTATGATAGGCCTCTACCAGCCAGCTGTCCTACGGATGACCACTGGATCGGCCTCAGAACGATCATCTGATGTGACAGTCAAGGGAGCCGACCGCTTTGTGTACGAGTGACTGTTGGGCCCGGCTTACAGCGATCTCTCATCTTGACAGCGGACTGGGGGTGGGGCTCGGCTCCTTAGGAATGGACTGTCGCTACGGACAACAGGCAGGTCAGGTTCATACTAATCGCTCGCTATAACGGCAGGCAGAGAGTTAAAGCTTCTAGGAACCAAATACCTGGTATATGAAAGCTGGCCATGGCTTCTAGGTATCGCTTGTCTGCGCAGTAGATGCCTCTCTGAGCCTCATGTCAGCGTCAAAATGAATCAAGCAGTGGGTGGTTTGGAGAAATGTCCCTAACTGGAATGCAAGGGACAGAGGGCAAGCAATGGCGCTCCCTAGGTTCGCCTTAAGGCTGAATTCAGTGTTGCCTTCTTGTCGGTCCACGGCAGAGCCCAGCGCGTTCCGCAACCTGGGCGGTTCAGCGGCGTTTTGCTTCGCTGGGGTGCTTCCGAGCCGCAATTAGAGCAGGAAGAGGGTGTCCTCGTTCCTCTGGCGCAGCGCATCAGATCACAGAAGCACGCGTACAGAATATGGTATGCCATTAGACCTGGACTGGACGATTGCCTCCAGAAAGCAGTCAAGGCTCGAAGAAAGAGGACGCAAGATACTCCTCCACGGATGTTGCCGACGTCTCTGTGTTTGTATTTCGAACGCCGGGGGTCCCGTCTCTCAGGAGGCAAAGGGCGGCTGTACTCTAACGCGTCTTAGTCGGGGATATCTAACGAACAGGCCTGAGTTGGCTCACGCGTAGGCAGTAGGCCAAGGGACGGAAGTTATCAGGGCCTCTATGTGCTCTTCCTTAGCCCCTATTTGCTCTTTCCCCAGCCCCTACTCTCTCTTCCCCTCTACAGCAGCTGTGAAGCTAACTATTAGGAGCATTCTAAATGCTCCCTAGGCGTGCCTGCCGGAGGTCTCTGAGAGAACATCTAACCGAGATTTATTCTCCATTGTCACCTTCCTCTTCTAACATTCCCTCTCGTAGCAGCTTGCGAAAGGCTCAGCTCTGAGAAACAAGAGGGCAACTGAATGCCGACCTATCAACGACCGAATCTCTGTTCCATTTACGAATACGCCCCGGGACTATTACGAATCTTCACCGGAATACATGGGTCGAGTCTGCTGGGTGAACATAGGTCACTACATTCAGGAGTAAGTATCGAAAAGGAGGATGTGACCACGGACTATCATTTTTGTCAATCGATGAACCAATGAATACTCACTGAGCTGCATGGCAGCTCACTCTGGTAGAATATAAATATGAGGTAGTTTCCCGTAAATCGTGAGTAGCGAAACAAGCGATTCCCTCAACGCAAAGAACACCCTCGAGTTTTAAATTCTTCCTCCCAGATTTCTGCTGAAGACAGTTATTCCCTCTCTCAAGTGATTATCCCATATCTTCATATCATTCCCGTCCATCTTCAACACATCTTTCTGCACTACATTGAGAGGTGGAACAATCAGTCACCTGCTTCGTCCCAAGCTTCGGAAATCAAGATCCAAGACAAGCGGCACACTAAGATGTCTGGGGTACCATTTACGGAAGATCAATATGACGCGGCGGTTGCATTATCAAAAGACCTGATCCTCTGGGGCCAAAGGCTTATGAACTGGAGGTCAACCGAACCCTCACTTAACCAAGCTACGGTTTTTTTGAAAAGTCTATCAGACTGTCATATCGCCCGGGTGATGGCGATAAGATATTGTAGATATCAACCTGGAGCCGATACCAACAGCATCTTAGATTGGCTCTGTCGTGAAATAGGACAGGACCCGGCTCCGATGAGGTATTCTGCCTGGAGACGAAATTGCGGAGAGCTTTTCGATCGAGGCAAACGCAACGGCCCGCTTGGCTTTCATGCACTTTTCTCGGGTGAGTAAATACTAACTATATGAGAAGTATATATGTATTATGTCCAAGTATTGACCAAGATTTTCATAGGCCGAGCCTCAGGAAGGATCTTGAGCCAGAGCTCACCCGACTGGGATGAAGTACTGCCAGTTCCAAACCAGCCGGCGCCGCCAAATACTGTCCCCCTCCTTGATCTCGACCTTCACCTTTATCACTTAAGGGTCGATGCCCCAGTAGACTACGACGTGTACTGGTCATTTGCGGAGGCACTGAGCTTAACAAACATCAGGGCGCCCAACAGGATTGCTACGGGGGTGGAAATAGCTCAAGCCCACGTCGGCACGTCAAGCCAAGCTGTGGCCAGCATGTCACGTCCGAGTGCAGACTACGGTGCAGCTCCTACTCCCGGCCAAGGGGGCTCGAGATCTAAGCCCTTTTCCATGCATTCACTACTACCTTATGCGCTTAGGGCTCAAGCATCAGATATTGGAAGCCATCTAGGTGCAGAAGAAAGCCGGACTTCGAATTTTCGGCTACCTGGAGAATGGGCTCTTTTCGTGCAGACGTCTCTCTATCACCTGGTAAGCTCTTTGATCCCCTGGGCAAAAGGAAAATTCTAACGTCAAAAAGCACCGTTCAGGCACACTACAGGGATTGGTGAGAAAACGAGCACCAATGGTCTGCCATGACCATCTAGACCGTGTCCAGTTTATGCCTGATCCGTTCCAAGTTCTCATATGTGTAAACCCTCCACAAGAGCTCTCGGAAGTCAAGATCTACTACTCTGGCCAGTGTGAGCGGTTGACCTGGACGCATGGGGATGTGATAATACTTCACGCACCTTGCGAGATTGAGGCATCATGTATTAAGTGCATTTCAGTGATGGTGGACAACCACGGCGGACCATTCTCCGAATGAGTGTATGTGATTGTATGGCTCACTCACCTTCCAGCTAAAACTACCTAGGTAGACATCAACGAGCAGACAAACACCCTCAGGGGCTGTCACATGCGCCACGTCGCACTCTTTGACCTATTGTCCAAACTTTAATCTACATTCATTTGCTTCTAGCTCGGGATTTTGTGCCTATAGATAGCTCTGTCCACGTAGGCGCCATAATGAATGGGTTGCCCGGTGAGGTTCTAGCTCTTTTAAAGCTACTATTGTTCATGTGTTTCATCGTTTTCCGCCCCTTTGCTCCCTCTAAACACTCACCCCAGCATGTAGAACCCCTTTCTCTCGTATGCTTGTCTTCTAGGACAGAAAGACGCACAATAACGCCGTCACCTAGGTCCAGAAATCCCGAACGTTCCTCTTTTGCAGATAATCATTTGTAAACTCTAGCCTACCTAGGCAGCTCGGACTACATTCGATGAGGAAATCATACTAATGAAAGACGCCCGTTATAACCACAGAGCGCCCAACCTTGATCATAGTTAACTCGACCAACAACAGCAAGCCACAATATACTACTCCCATCGTAGATTAGTGCCTCCTGGTGATCCCGAATTTATAATGCCGGTCTCAATGTTCAGAATACCAATGATCGATCCACTTAGTGAGCTCCATGTTCCACCCTGTTGCTCGTGTGATTATTGCGTGACTGCGCGCCTAGTTCAAGCCGCAACCATCACTGCTCCGAAATCACGATGCAAATTAGACGTTACTACTCAACCAATATTGCATAGTGCCTCCCTTCTCACTCTCAGCCGCGTAGATTGGCGAATAATATCTACAGTGAAGACCTATAAGAGACTTGACCTCACGTGCGCACCTGTTGACCGACCAACCATCCAAGTATCATCTCTGGCTGGGTTTCGAAGCAAGGGAGGGTTATGTCAGATTGCTCGAGCTAGCTCCTGGCTGTTCGCATGACAGTCTTATTTTTTATTTTTTTTGGCAGCCAGTGGCGTAACGTGAGCAGCCGCGGCGTGTCAGGTACTCAATGAGGGGAAACAAAAGTCGACGCCACCAGTGCGTTAGGCTCTACATTTGCAACTAGGATCTACCCCCTCGCTCAGCAACAAAAGATACATGCAGGCTGCAGCTTCTTTTACAATATCGGAAGATGTCGAGGGCTATAGCAATCGCTCATCGCGCAGGAAGACACAGGGGTCGGGCTCGTAGGTAGGTAGCAAAGTAGGTACTTCAAGCGTCCACAACAGTAGAGGCTCTGTGTTTGACCTGCTACAACTTGAACCCAAATCAGCTTAAAAAGGCCAGAAAAAGCCACAGTATAATTTCAACAGTGAAAGAAATAATGGATTTATTTTTAGGGATTTATTATACCTCGCTTGCGATATTAAAAAGCTAAATAGAAGGCGAAAGAATTTGGTGTCTCATCTCTTATGGCACCCGGTTGCTGGGCAACTGGGTTATGTAGGCCATTTATTAAGGGCGGATCGTCGACGTTTTAGAGGACGTGCGGTTAATTTAGTGCCATAGTGGCATAATGGCCTACTAATCGCTATAGTAGACAGGGTTTAGGGCTAGTTTAGTGCCCCAAGAGCCGCTCGAGGCGCCGGAAGATTGGTTGTTCTGGGTTACAGCGATCACCTCCTCAGTAGGTAGGTAGCTACCTACCTACCTAGGTATCCACTGTGCTCTCTGTCCGCTGCATGCTCGTCGCTACGGTCCTGACCGGCACGCCCAGCCTCTGTCTCTAATCACGACAAGCGATCGCTGCAGACCTGACCAGCCTATCCGTTGCTGCGACGAGTAGTCGTTGCCTTGTATATTTATGCCACTGCGCGCGCAAGGGGTAGGCTTTAGTCACAAATGCTACTTAGGCAGGCGCTCCTTGCGGCGTCGATTTTTGGGTTCTGCTCAACAGTGCCTGATGAGTGTACCGTACCTACAAAAGGTAAGTAAGAAATTCAGCAATGCTGCCAAAGATACGAGGTACTGGTATGGTTGTACTTTTGTCTTGGGTCTAGTAACAGCACGTGGACATTCGGGCCACACTGCCACAAGGGGCTCATTTCAGCTTCTGAAGTTGCCTCGCTGTCACGATGCGATAAGGCTGACACAATCAGCACGCACACCTCCACCGTGCTCACCCGCCCGGATCTAGTGGGGGAATAAAAATTTTGCACGGGTAGATGGTGTGGAACGTGCATACCGAACCACTGGGGCTGTCGTACTTCTGCGTCAAAGGAGAGCGAGTGTAGGGCGAGGTAATCTCATGGTGGACGTTCCTTATTATTAGGTACAAACTTTGAACAGAGATTCATCAATTGATGGCAAGCACCTCCTCAGCAGTGGCTTGCCTCCGCTAAGGCTCAGCGTCCGCTGTGGCAGGTGGGCGCATCACCGCAGCTTAAGTACATACCTACCCAATAATCATAGAGCACCCCAATCTTCTAGCATCAGTTGTGTCAGCACTACAAATCCACGTAAAAATACCGTATGCACGTGCATACACTAGTACAACAGATGAGAGCCTTCATAGCCATTTCTCTTGCTCTTTGAAACATTCAGCTGCCAGGAATTCCAGTCCCCTCCCGCCATGACAACAGCACTGTGGTCTGGTGCCAGCAGCGCGAACTTTTGATGGCCTACAGGGCCAGATGTCACCGAGCGTCATGGAGCAAAAAGATTGAATGCGAGTGCTAAATTATTCTCCCCATCTCAATACGTATACTCTGTCTACCTGCTGAGTAATGTGGTATACATATGACCCATCTACCGTCGATGCCTTTGAAGACCGCCAGTGCATCATATTCCTTCCGCCGAAGCAACAAGTCAAGCTCAACCGCAGCCAATATCGCCTGCTTAGCCGATAACCATCCATACCAGACTCAACCCAGCCCACCTAGGTATGCCCTGGTATAAAGAGGATCTCAGAGGCGAGGAGTCCTGGGGTGGCAGGGGCAGGGACAGATGAAACAAGTGCAACGATGATATGGGCACGAGGACGAGGGATGATACTGAGCCTGATTTGGTCTCATCCCGCCCTGGGCAGTGGAACCCCAGCCGTTGACCTGGGGCGTGCTGAACAGGAGTGGCCGCGCCATTTGCTGCTGGTCGCGGTTGAGGGTGAGGGGTTGAGTCACTCCATGTTGGGAGTGGCCGAAGGGGAAGGGCCTGCCCACTCCCTGTTGGCTGTTACCGAAGGGGAAGGGCCTGCTCACTCCCTGCTGGCTGTTACCGAAGGGGAAGGGCCTGCCCACTCCCTGTTGGCCGTTCAAGCTCGGCAATATAGGCCTGAAAGCCGATGAGCCCCCCCCAAATTGAAGGACCCTGCCAGTATTGTAGGGATTAGCGGGACGGCCCGCAGGTGGATGGGGCAGGCGATCCATCACATGCGGAATGGAGAACGGCGGGGCACCTCGCGGCTGAGCGTTCTGCACGATCGGGTAGCCCACATTCGTAGCCAGGGGGGCACCTATGCCCGCAAGTGGTCAGCACTCATAGCCAAGTAATTTTAGGTTGGGGAAAAGTGTACCTGTGCCATTCTGGGCGGTCGAGGACACGCGAGTGCCCGATGTCGAAGGCTGGGAAGTAGTTGGGACACTGTTTCTCTCCATTATGGAAGGTGATTGTCTGGAATGTGTTTCTGGGTATGAGTAATGGTACCAGATGGCTGTAGAGATAAGTTCAGGAGGGGAGATGCAGGGGAATTTATATTAAGATGGTTCAGGCAGAATGTCATGGTGAAGTGTCTTCCAGAGAAGGCTCTCAGAACGCGTCTACTCTGAACACGCACGTTCCCCCTGCCTTCGCTCGCCTCCTCATGCTTCTCTTCAAGTTGTCTCTCGCAACAAGAGCCGGAAAAGGCAGTCCTTGGTGGCCAGAGACTTTGGCTGCCCTGTTCTGAGCCAGTCAATTTCCTTTGATGGGGACGAACACATCGCGAGACCAATCCAAGTCTCCCATAGGCGAGGGTGAGGGGCGAGGCCCCTTGTGAGAATCATCCCATACGGTAGACGTGATACAAATCACGGAGTCATGACCCGTAGGCTACACACAGACGTGAGTGCGGCGCTTTGCCGCTTCCATGCTCGCAACTCAACCCTCTGCCGTCACCTTATACCCAGCAAAAAAAGCGGCAAAACCTATGCCGAGTAGGACTGCACAGAGTCACCACCGGCTGATCATCAGCCTCCCGGTCAAGCTCTCGCATTTGGCCCTAGAATCATGGCGGTTGGAAACTCATGTTACAGCTTGGCTGCAGTGCTCGTTGAGTGGGGAAACCACCCTGTCCAATGGGGGGTCAGTCGAGTCTGCTGCCTGTTGGGCTTGGAGTTGCTGGGCGCTTATCCGGGCTTACACGGCTGAACTGGCCAAAGTCATCCTCGACTGGCCTTGCAAATCCGCGAGGAGAGAAAGTGCCTCTTGCGGAAGCAAATGCATCTTCGCTTGATCAGACTCGTGCAACAGCCCGCTGATCTTTGATGCGCTGGTACGTTCTAACAACACCAGACCGAGGTATGCTTACGCGCACACAGGACAGTCCAAGATAACGAGCAACCCCGCACGAAAAAAATTAGCAATCATCTTGGAGGGAGGCCACCCTCGATGTTTTTGGCTCGACTGCTAAACTCCTTCCTACATAGCCACGCTCTCCTACTTCAAACCTCTACCTACGTCTCTTAGGTGTCAATATACTCAAATACGACGGCGAGGACCGAGCGCTCACCCGGACAGTCGACTTAACGAACACGAGAGGCATACGAGGCGTTTGCAAGACCGTACCATCCATTGTCATACCAGGTATCCACGACCGCTAGCCCCTTACCAGTGCCGACAATGTCCACTCGGCGCATACGAGCGCGTACAACGACAATAACACAGCCATGGGCACCGACGATTTCTTCCAGGGCACGCAAAAGCACAGCTCATCGGCGCAATACGGTCTCAGGGGCTTGGTGGATGTGTTTTGGATACGTCGCTCGGGCTGATGACTGCGGCTGGTAGTGTCCACAGACAATGCCTTCCCAGTAGTTGGGCTCCGTCGACCTGCCTTTTTCGATGCTGCACCTACTCCCTCTTGGAGTCAGTGCTCTGGCACTGGACATCAGAGGTCGCCCAGCAAACGAACCTCGAGTTGATTGTCACCAGCCGACGCGCCCCGGCAAGGCGTCATTCACATCTGGATCTCTTGGTAATGCAGTGAGTCAACCCCCCGCTGCCGTCAGGCAATTCTAACCAAGTCAGAAATGTTCAGACCTATGATAGGAGACATTACTGACAAAGACCATCGACTAGACGTACCCGACATGTTCCCAGACCAGTCGAAATCCTTTCCACGTCCAAACCTGTCGCCCCGACCAGTCGAGATCCTTTCCAAATCCAACCCTGTCGTGCGAGATGCTAATCGCAGATATCGGATCTATAATATATTTCAGTTGTGGTTGGAAACTCTGCTGGGGCAGTAGAAGGGCTGGCCGGATTGGCATGAATTGAGCGAGCGAGGCAGAGCTTCTATGGACTCTCCATGGGTTGCCACCTGGGATCATCAGCCTTGTGGGCAACGTTGAGCTCAATGAGCAATGTGCCCACAACTGTTCAGAACATTCTGGTCTCGACAGCAGGTTGGAGCATGGCGGTGATGCATTCTCCCATTCGTAGTCAGGTTCAATAACGCACGTACACATGAATACCCGACTGCCCCTGACTGCCCCCCTACGAGGCCCACGATGACAAGACCTGGCGTGATGATCCCCAACAAGAATCCAATTGTAGCTATTCCCAAATCATGCATGTGCATACATGGATTTCTGCGCAGCAAGAACCGCCACTCTCATCGTCTACCACAGTGCTACTCAGGCTCTAGGGGGTCTTGCTGCCGCTTGTGATAGGTAGTTGGCATACAGCCAAGGTCGTAAATTACATTATTAGCGTCTATAGGTGGCTTGTTGATTCAGTCGGCTGGGCTTTTAGGCTCGCCATTGTGAAAGGGAATAAAGGGTCCGGCTTCATCGTGCTATCAAGGGGCAGGTAGTCGGGCTGTCTGCACTCGGAGGCTTGAACAGACGCGTTTTTTTCGAGATGACTAACCTCCCTAGCTAGGTACTTGTAGCCTCTTTCATGGACTCGTAATACAGTTGGCCATTGAGGCTGTTGCGTCGCACCTCGCTGTGCAGACGCTCTCGATAAGCAGTTAGATAACCCTAATGTAGCCTGTGGGATGGTGCGTACAGTGATCCGATAAGCTCCAACAGGCCTTATCTGCCTGTATCCCATGAAACAACCTCTGATACGAGCCGTGAGCACAAATTGCCGCAAACATCGTTCTTGGGATTCCAGGCGCAGTGAAGTTGGAAACCACGGCATGAAAGTGCCTTATATGAGATCTCCGGTTTACCAAGAACAGGGGTCAAATACGGGTCTGCCCCTGTGGACTGCACAACCTTTCGCAACTCGAGCACACCTGAATGCAAATACGTTCAATTCGTACCAGGAGCATCCGAGCTGATTGAGGGGAACAATCAGCCGTTTCTTTGCTAGCATGCAACACACCTGACTTTAACACATAAGCCCTCAATACAATAAGAAGCTGTCAATCTAGAAATAGTAATCAATCACTGTGAATAATAGAGGTTCTTGCGCTGTTCATTTTAGATTAATTAGCGCGATCGAGAAATCGCCCCTCTCCCCCACCCGTTCTTGAGGATCGACGCCGCTAGTCGGCTTTGAGCTCTTGCCTCAGCAACTAAAACCTACCCATTCCCACGTACTTGACAGAACAACGATATTTCATTAGATTATCACCACGACCAATATCCACATTCCGACAAGCGATTGCTGCAGTATTTCGACGCAATGAGCGACTGCTACCGCCCTGAACACCCCGTCTTTCCATCGCAGCGCGCGATTGCTGTAGCCGTGAACAGCCTCGTCCTCCGACACGGCGAGCGATTGCTACGAGCCCGACCTCTCTGCCCGCTGCAGCGGTGAGCAATTCCTATAGCCCTGAACAGCCTGCCCTCCGATGACGCGAGCGATCGAGCGATTGCTGTAGCCCTAGGCAGCCCATCCTCTGATGCGGCGAGCGATTGTTGCAGCCCTGAACAGCCTGTCTTCAGCCCGTCCTCCGACACGACGAACATCCCGTCCTCCAACATGACAGCTGATCAAGTGACTGTTGCAGCCCTGAACAGCCTATCCTCCGATGCGGCAAGTAATTACTATAGCCGTGAACAGCCTGTCTTCCGACAAGATGAGCGACTGCTGCAGCCTTGAACAACCTGTCCTCTGACGCAGCGAGCGATCGATCGCGAAGCGACTACTACAGCCCTAGACAGCCTATCTCTCGATACGACGAATAGCCGTCCCTCCGGAACGACGAACAGCCCGTCCTCCGACACGACGAACAGCCTGTCCTCCGACATGGCGAGCGGTCGAGCGATTGCTATAGCACTGAACAACCTATCCTCCGACGTCGCGAGCGATCCAGTGATTGCTGTATCCATAGACAGCCTATCCTCTGATACGGCGAGCGATTGCTGCAGACCTGAACAGCCGCCTTCCGACACAACGAACAGTCTGTCCTCCGACGCGGCGAGCGATCGAGTACTACTATAGCAGTGAATAGCCTGTCCCCCGACTCGGCGAGCGTTTGCTGTAGCCATGAACAGCCTCGGCCTCCAACACGACGGGCTACTGCTACGAGCGCGACCTCTCTGTCTGCTACAGCGATGAGCGGTTGCTATAATTGTTATCAATCTTCCGATAGTTGCTGGAGCATGCTTAAATCTTCCCTGTATTACTGAGCAAGGGATAGATTTTAGTTGCAGATACTAGGTAGAGCCTGGAATGTACTAGCGGCGTTGAACTTCGAGACCAGGGCGTTGACGTTCAGGTTCTCTCTAGAAGCGTTAAGCTCAACCTAACCTTCTTTCGATAACTAAACAGCCTGTTACCTAGTCAAACAGGCCGCGAGGGACCTAATAGTTTTTCATTCAAACATACTATCAACCGCAACGCCCTGTTCGCTTTTATCGCTGTCTGTAGTGCTTTCAGAAGTCTTACCTTGTTTCAAGACCAACAGACTGTTGGCTGCAGTTATCGCAACTGCCCTCTCTCTCTCTTGTGCGTTTCTTTCCAGTTGGAAAGACAGCTGCCTGCATGGATTACCTCCGTAGGCCGCCTAGCTGACTCTTCTGTCTTTCTTCATAGCAAGCGATAGCTACGAAGCTGATCAGCGTGTCTCTTGTGATAGTGAGCGATTGGCGCAGGCTGACCTAGCTGTCCCTCGTCAACACGAGCGATCGCTGCGAAGCTGACCCGGCGGTATGCCGCTGCGAGACCCGATTGCTATGAACTTAACCTTCCTGTCTAGTGCTATCACAATTGATTTTCTACTATTTATCTAGCTACAGCCGTAGCTGTACCCGTAATCTAGCTACGGAGGAGCTATAGCCACAGTATGTTGTAACCTAACAGTGTGCGGGGTTTCTCACAGCCTAGACTATTAGGCTTCCAAGCGCCCACGAGCCAGACAACTGAATCACCTAGAGCCCTTTAACTGCCCTACGAAGAGACCCCGAATATCCAAAACATTCACTGTCAGTCCTTGTGCTAGCGCTCAACAGGCTGTCCCAAGTAATGACCATAAACCCTCTCTACGCGCGATGGTAGTGTGCAGCCCATGCTTTTCAGCCTGATGTTTTTTTACCCATGATTTCAATCTTGTGTTTTTTTTTGTGGCTATAGGGTACCCTAAGGAAGAGGAGACTGGAGCCTGAATCTGGCTTTTAATTGAGCTGGACACATTTAGAAAAAATTACGCAGCTTATTGCTCTGGTCCATCCAGAACTAATAATGCAAGAAGGGCTATAGATGGCGATAATTTTCCACTGATGATCGGGCTTGAGGCTTAGCAGATGAGGCCCAGAGACGTATATCTCGCGGTTGCTTCGCGGCCAGGCGAGAATTTGGATGCGGTCACGTGAGTTTCCCTTTCGACTAGCCTCAGCTTACTACAACTTCTTCTCATTAATCGGGAATCTCTCGGCTTTACAGCAGCCTACCTACCTACCTTACCTACCTATCTATATCTCTCTTACTGTAATCTGTGATAGCTATGTATAGACCCGACCCAACCGCCATCGTGCGTACCTGACCCGGGTGTTCCTCGGTATAACGGGGCGATTGCAGTCACGTGGAGAGCTGGCCTAGCTACCTCGTTTTTCTCTTGTTATGGAAGTGGTCCGGGCGTGAGAAGCTGCTGCAATGCGCAACACCCCACCAAATATCCCTTTGGCAGGTAGTTGGCGATGTCGAGACTTGTACGATGCACCCTCTCCAGCCAGGGCGCATGAGCGCGTCAAATTTAGCTATCGTACCTAGACATTTCCGCTCGGAGCAATACTACAAACAAGCCCTGATACAGCCGTTGTTAGTACCACTCAGCGCATTGTGCACGGTCGCATGAGGCTGGTCAGTGTAGATGTAACATTTACCACAAGCTGAGTGTAGCTTTTATTAAAGCCATTGCACAAGTTCCCTTGCAATACATGCCACGGAAGCCTCACGTATTAGCTCGAGCACAGCGTACACTAAGGTAATGTTCGAATGCCCTGCCTATACAACATTGAAAAGCAAGCTCTTCATAATGCGACCTGGCGCATGGGAGTAGTATATATATCCGGATAACTTAGATGGTTTTTTTTTTTTTTTTTTGGGTTTTTTTTCTTTTTTCGCAGAACTACAACTTGAGTGGATGTAAGACATACGTCGCCCAAGCCAAACCCCCAATTTCTCCAAGGGATGCGAACTCACAGATCGGAATTCAAGCAGCGTATAGTCCTGGAAAAATCACCGCGACACAGCAAGAAATGATGGTTCATCTCTAAGCTATCGTGTGAAATTCTACCGTCCTGTCCAAGGACTGCACCAGCGCTGGAGCCTGTCTGGTGCGACTGGATAGCCCACCTATGGTAACAGTGGCCAGAACGGAAGAGAGTTCGAGTCAATGGAAGATGCCAGGCCCGACATCTCAACACAATGAATAAACAGTGACCAAAACCAGCCGCCGGGAGGACCCATAGGCTTTTCAAATACCAAATGTTCCAGAGTCACTCTATAAAGAGAATGTCAATCATCAACTAGATGCCAAGTGCTAATACTGTTTGATATGCTTACAGGCCAAGGTTAATCGGCCGTTTATTCGAAAGTTCATCCACCAATTTTATTCCCACCAGTATGACTTTGCTCTATGAGAACCTTCAATTTGAGGATCAGTGCGGAAGAGAGTTCGAGTATAAAGTTAAATAATAATAGAAGATATTAGACCTGGTATCTTAATATAATTAATTATAAAAAAATTCTTTTAAAAAATTCTTTATTAATCTAAGACTGTAGTTATATAGAAGGAAAATTCTGCAAACCTTCTCCTAATAACTAACTTACTGTTAGGATAATCTACTTCTTAATAAGTATTTAAGCTACTCTTTTCCCCTAGCTTCTTTCCTTTACCTTATACTAATCCAAGGACTTTAACTGATATTAAGATAATAGTATCCTAGTATCTTCTCTTAAAGGCCGAAAGGTTATCTGGGCTTGTAAGATAAAGCTAAGGATAATTATAAACAACCTAAGATATGCTGGTTAGGTAAAGCTAGTTTTGATCTAGTAGCTTGATCAGACTGGTTAGGCTGATAAATATAATCAGATCAAGTGGTTAAAAACCTTGAATAAAGTAAATAGCTAATACAGCTGAAAGATCTCTCTGTAGAATAGATCGTGGCTTTATTAAGCTTTGGCCAGGATATCCTTGGGCGTATGGCTGAGGAAGATCTTGATGCAAATGCTGTCTCAGTATTGAAGAGAAGCGAAAAGCTGAGTATCAGTGCTCCTTGTGCGGATTCCAGGTCTGTAGCGTATGGACGTCCTACAGTATCGAAGGGGATTAGAAAAGCGAACCAGTAGGTTCAGGATAGTCGCCTAAGACCTGCATTCGCACCTTGCAGCTGCTTGTGATATCTCCTCGCTTCCGACAAAATGGCGAGTCTTATTTAAACCGGACAACAGCCGCCTCAGAGGTGTTCATGTCGCACCCTTAATCGCTTCAATCTCCCTGACCTTGGATAGAGTGCTCAAGTTGGAGTATAGTGATCATAGAACGAACTTTGGCAGGGGAATGAGCAAACGCAGAAATATTTATTGAGCTAGTACGGCGTTTAATACATATCCCCCACTCTAATCAAAAAGTGCCTCCTAGGCAGAGATTGGAGGGCAATAGAGTGATAAGAAGTTCCATTCCGTGTATGTGGAATGAAAGCCAAGGGTCTAGATAAAGTCTGAGTTGAAACTGTCTGGAACTAACTGTAAACCTCTACCATGTCAAGCATGTAAAGTAGAGCTGCTGAGAACTTTATTGATCCCTCAATTCTTTGTCTCACGCTTTTCGTTTTGTCTTGGAATTGCATAGCTAAAATGGATTCTGTGAAGAGCCCTCAGGCAAGCAGTGAGGATTTCAAGATTCGGCAGCCCAAGATCCAGACCGATGACAATTTTCAAGCTCGTATGCAGTCTCTGTCTCACGATATTGTGTGATGTAGTTACTTTGGGTAATCAGGAGGCGAGCGTAGAGGAGAACTTGACTATCATCAAGGTAAGAAAACCCATCAATGTTTCCCGTGGACAACTTTAAAGGCATTCTGCTTGCTCGTATGTTCCCAGATCCGGGGACGGCGATTCGTTTTTATTGTCTGGAACAAAGTCATCATCAAAGATGGTATCAAGAAGCGATGCAAGCCATGCTTAACGGAGACTAACGCGATCGAATTCAACTGGGTGGTAGCCTTACTAACTTGGTCTAACTAGAAATTGAGCCTACCTCGAGAGACCTCCGGACATCCTGGGTTGTGCCATTCATAAAGGCAATCTTGGTTTGAGGGCCCGACGAAACTGAACAAATAGCATCCGAGATTTCCACAAGAGATAACCCATGTATTTCCCTTATGCAAGTCGACGCTCGCCGCCCCAATGCAATGCCAAAGCTGGTAGACCGCTACAGGGATCTTTTATCTGGAGTCGCTGTCCTTGCTAGCAACATCGACGTTTTTCAATATTGCTTTCCAGTTGCTTTATAATAAACTCGTAGCATCTCATGATAAAGTGTCGGACATCGTCAAGGAGTTATTGCCCGTCGTGGGACGCATGTATAGGGGTGATTTGCGTAAGTTGGCAAGCATTGGCTGGTGACAATATAAGTATTCATTGTTAACCGTTAATAGAATCTTCATGGGTATCACGGGCTTTAGCGAGCCAAGGATAAACCACCGACCAGATACTAAACAATATGAAGAAGAGCTATAATGGTAATATGAATGCGCTTGCTGCTTGTTTCAACACTATCGACAAGACCTATGGACTTATTCTAGGTATGTCCCCGTATTATCATATTGCCCCTTTCTCGAGGGTGCTTCGATTTAGAGGCTCATTAGCCTATTGACTCCTATAGTAGCCCCAGCCTTACCTAAATCCCAGTTGATAGACAAGATGTTAAGAGTTTACTCCAGGGACTGGCAGTACAGCGTGTGTACTGCTAATTACGAGATAAGTATTACTTACCAAGCTCTTCAGTAGGAACAAGTGTCTTTACCAGGTAATCCTCGAATCAAGAGTTCAGAAGCTATCCCAGGTTGAAATATCCGCAATTGTGAGTTCTGGCCCCCCTACAGCTGACTTAGTTCTTTTACTACTGACTCCTAGCTATGCCGTGTCCGTCGCTTACATAGTAGCAGGCCTAGGCTTCTGCTTTGTGGGGATGAGCTTAGTTACCCTCGGTTTTAATCATCTGTATAGAGAGGAACGTTGATCGCCTCGGACACGGTAAGCTTTCCCTTCAACTCCTACTTTACTTCTTCTCTAGAGACTTACATGTGGTGAATATATCATAAGAGCGTCCTTCTAACCGCAAGCCTTTCGTGGGCAAGGCTCTTTAACACAAGTATCTGAGGGTGAGTTCTTCCTATAGGTGGCGGTTAAAGGCCCCCGTTCGTCTTCGGGGATGAAGTTTGGCGAGGATACTGGAACCTGGCAGTTTCCACCGGCCTATCCCGAGTCAAGGATTCGGAAGGAGAGTGAATAAAGACGGCAGTAGGGTTGTCCCCAGATGGTGGTAGTGGATAAGCACCAAGATCAACTACACAAAAAGAGTTGCTTTACTGGAAATCTATATCGATTGCAAGGCGTCATGTCTTTGTTTTAACCCAAGTCTTTTGATCTCTATAAATGCTAGATTTCATGATTCAAAGATGGTTTTGTATGTAATGACTGTGGAATAATCACGGTTCCTTCAGCCCTCGGTGGTTTTGGCTAGCTATGGCCAATACCAACGAAGCAAATATCGTTTCACTGAAACTTAATTTGCAACGAAAAGTAAATTAGACCAAAATCACTTGATTTCTTCTCGTCGAGAGCGAGAGTAAATCGTGGTCTCTCGCCGAGGGGACGTGGGATGTCCCTGCTGCCGGACCGCTAGACTGACACCACGCACAACCAAGCTGCAATGACACCATGGAAATATGCAGTACCCGCCCCACGCCGAGGGTAGCAGGGCCACCTCCCAAGGCCCGTAGAGCGAATACGTTGTATGACTACCGAATATCTGGTGCTCCTATGTCGGCCGGGCGGCAAGCGATGGAGTGTAGCATCAGGAAAAGATGGGCCCGCCAAGGATGTTCGATCAGGCCAGAAGTTGCTTCCAAACTTGTTCTACAACTGCAAGGGGGTTTGAAGGCAAGCAGCACACAAACGCCCAGAATCTTGTGATGCCAGGTCGGCCTCAACGTCACATGGGACTCACGCTCAGCTCCCAGGCATTACTGAGCCGTCATTTGGGTCATGATATCGGAGAATACTATCACGTAGTCTACCGGGAACGGCCGGGAATAGCAGCGGATCTTAGAGAGTTTTTGATTCATGGGATCTGAGTTTCTCGATAACTTTGTTGAATTGTGCGGAACATGGGATAGGGCCCGAAGTGGCGACTTATGACATGCGTGTGGCTTGGCAGAACGTGGTTGGAACCTTATTGTTGGCAGGTCAATATGGTGAAGCCAAGAGAGTCTAGTAGCGTGAATGATGGGTATTCACGTGTGTAAGTCTTACGACGGATCAATGACAAATGGTCATGATGACAATCACCAGAGGTTGACGGCGAATTGTGTGGCAAGATGAGCGTGATGGGAGTGTTTGGTGATGTGCTACAGGGTGAGCTGATTACAGTTTAACTGATCCATAGCACGGGTTCAGGTCAGGGCCTGCTGACAGCGAGTCTAAGCAAGCGCTTATAGCGGGAGAGGAGAGAGCAGCAAGTACCGGTACCAAGCCCAAACACAGCCAATCAGGGCGGTTTCCATGCTTCTTACTCAGAGGGCCGAATTACGTCACTCGAAAAATGGCAGATGCCCCTTTGGGACCGATTCAGATCAGGTGCGTGCCCAAAGAGTAGGCCCCTCAGAGCCTCCGGAGCAGGCAAGAAGGCCCGTTTCCATTGTGCAGTTTGCAGGTAGGTACCTACATAGGCATATATTTGTAGGACAATGCTAGCTCCAACCGTGTATCGACGCTGCGCCTAGTAATGTTCGGATACGATGGTCTACCTGCCAGGCGGAGAGTATTACACGACTTACAAAGCCATTATTGCAGTTCCCTATTCCCTAGCTCAGAGGAAGATGCGCAGGGAATAATATTACAATAAGAGCTCCCATGGGATAAATGAAAAGAGGGTCGATCCGGAGAGATCAGAAATAGACGAGTAAAAGTACGGGGCCAGCAACAAGGGTGCCTCATTCGCCAGCCAGTGCCATGTCCGATTCGCAGCTGGGCCAACGACTCAGGATCAAGGCAGGCAGGCGGCAGAGCTCGAGTCGGTGAAATTAAACAAAACACAAATCCCACTCCTCTAGCTGCATTGAAAATGGCAGACCAGAGCGTCATTTTACCAGTCCGGTGCTGCGTGGGGGGAAGTCAGGGCCTGGGCTGGTCTCGTCTCGTCTCGAGTCGGCAGTGAGGCATTTTCCAACATCCCCCTTCCCCCATCCATCCATCATCCCCCCCAAGGCAAGCCTGCTGAGGCGCCACTGAGAGCCAGCTGGAGGGACCCGGCCGAATAGGCTAGGGTGCTTTCTGCATCCATTCCCCCCTTCCTTCTTTTCGTAGCAGAGAGAAGAGATAACACGGATTGGTTACCGTCGGCATGGGCTGGGGGAAGCGAATAAGCACACGCCCTCTCACCTGAGCGAGTTTTGAAGGAAAGAGGCAATTGCTCCTGTATCCGAGGTACTATGTAGATATTTCCCCCCTTCTCTTTCAGGCAGACCCTGACAGCTGAGGTTGGAGCGAGTGCATGGAGGGCTGGAGGGGCTGAGCCAGATCTTCTTACAATTCGAGATCCCCAAGTCGGTAAGTGGGAGCGGGATACATGTATTTCGCACAAGGGCCAAGGGAGGACGGGGGGGTAACGTATCCATCCGTCCGCATGTATGCATACATGAGGATTAAGGTAGTGAGCCCGGCTATCCGTCGACTGCTACGCTGCCTGGAAGGGAGGTGGGAGGATACATAAAGGAAGAAACCAGAACGAGGCCGAAAAGGCAAGCGTGCATATATGGCAGCAGCGCGCGTGCATGCTGCTGGGGCTATATTGATTGCCAGGCTTAGCATGTCCAGGCGGTTGGATGCAATTCCCGGGGAAGCAGGAACCTTCTGACACGTCACTTGGCTCTCTCTCTCTCGTTGCGAGGACCAAGAA
Source organism: Clonostachys rosea (assembly GCA_026958235.1). Taxonomy (NCBI): domain Eukaryota; kingdom Fungi; phylum Ascomycota; class Sordariomycetes; order Hypocreales; family Bionectriaceae; genus Clonostachys; species Clonostachys rosea. Next base: position 3,872,243 of record CP110205.1, read on the forward strand.
TAGCAAGCCGAGGATGATCATTCCTTGTTGCTCTGCCTAGCGATGTAGCTCGAGCCCAACACCACGACGACCGCCCGTTGGGAGGTTTCACGATGCCACGCTCGCAACCCCCCATCGGCCGGGTGCGCCCAATCACGGGTGCCGGGTGTGCGCTCATGACATGCCGGGCGGTTTGGGCAACCGGCAAGAGGCGTCTATTGTCTCTCAATGGATGGTCCCTCACGAACCTGTGATGTGTGTGTGCAGTGCCGTGATGATCCGTAGAACGACCTGGAACCTGCTCTTCCCACGGCTGGTGTTTCATCCCTCGTACGGTTGAGACATGGCCGGCCAGCGCATTCGCGGCATTCCCTGCTGAGACCGGGCGTGGGATAGGGATAATTGTGCTCTGGTGCCTGGCGGCGCTTCTCCATCGTCGGCGCCCACCTGTCGTATAGTCTACATGTAGTTCTACCTCTGCCCCGCCGTGGCCATTGTCCACCACCCGGCAATTGTGTAGGGCCTGCCACACCACGTTGCGTTATGTTGGTGAAGATGGGAGGCAGGCCCGGCCGGATGGGTGGCATTGCCGAGAAAATCAGTTCAGACGCCTCCCTTCCCGCCTCTCTGTCTCTTCCTCCCCATTCCTGCTCTGCAGGTGAGGTGGTGTGAAGCGTGGACGGGGAGCGGCGATCTCGAACAAAGGCCGCGCTTCCATCCAGCGACCTCTGGAACCTTGGGAAGGATAAGAGAGCCAATGGGGGCCGTCGCTGATTGACTCTTGGTGTGTTGGGTTGGTGGAGGGCGGCATGTCACTTCTCGCTGCTGCAAGCCACGGAAACTGTGCGCCAGACTACTGGAAATCCCATGCAGCTACAAACGCAGATGTCTCGCGATGCCTACCTACCTGTCTACCTATGTACTATATGCACCGGAAGGGCTTTACTGATTCTGTTCCTCATGAGTCGCGGGCGCTGGCTGGCGGGCATGGTCACAGCGTCGCTCGCATTCCACAGCGGCGCGCATCACTTGGGCATCCTTATTAAACTTAATTATAAGCTCAAATGTGAGGACGAGACATATGTTCCTCCAGGGAGGGACGATTAGGTGCGACGGGGCCGGCTGCCTCACACAGTACATGCCGTCCATAGCAGAGCGAAAAATAGGGGACTTTGGTTAGTCTGCAAGCCGCTAAAGTCTGAGCCCAGCTGACAGCGAAATGTCTTCAATTTCTTGCCGACGTGAACCCCAAGCACGTACGATAGGGGGGGAAAGAAGCAAAATAATCCAAGACAGCTGTCAATTCCCGCGTCTCCCTCCATCAGGACCCCATCCCTATCAACCGGTCCCTCGCTCTCGCTCGCTTGCTTCGTACTCGGGTGTAGGCACATACATGCAGAGGACGCCGTGTGCGACCTGAAATTTGTTGTGGGGGGGGCCAGCGCTACCTCGTAGATCGGCGAGAGCGACCATCTAACTATCCTCCCCCCTTGGCCGTAGCCCTATCAATTGGGTGGGAAGGGCACGTTGGATGGACGGATGACATTGTTTGCCTCTGGCGCTTGCCTGGATGCAATGTAGTACGCAATCGTATGGGAATACTACATAATGTCGAATGGCGATCAGTGTTTCAATCGGCGGCCCCTGGTGCGCCCACGACCCGGACAGACACGGCGAGCGAGGCCATTCGCGTTCATGACGACTCCTGTCGCTGTGCTGTGCTGTGTTTTGATGTGCTGGTTTTGTCTCGTTGGCCGTTGCTCCGCAAATATTCTGTGGGCTCGCCGTGGCCAACTGACCCAGGTAGATCCATTGTACCCTTTTTTTTCTCCTAGAGAAAGTTGGATCCCTGCCCTGGAAAGGAGAGAAGGGACAAAAAGGGCTCGCGGGATATGGAAATAGCCAGCAGGGCAGCCATCACCGCCTATCTCGGCAAAATGAGAGAGCGCGGCAACCCTTGTTGGGAAATGCATGTTGACGATGACGATGACGACGGGCGCATTCATAGAGAGTCACGCTGTTGCGTAGAGGAGGAGAAAAAAAAAGCAAGGAAGGCGAGATGCATAATCACAGGATAGCCATGTCTGATCTTCACGGCCGCGCATCAAGCCCACGTTGTACGGCATGGCATGCCGCCTCCATGTCTGCTTGCCCCTTGCCCGTTTCAACTTTCAAGGTTAATTGACCCAGCGTCTAAGCAGCGTTGCTTGTATTTTGCTTTTTGCGCAGGTGTTTGCTCTCTCGCCGCACTCTGTGATAATCTACTATGTACGTCCCATGTGTGGGCTTGCTGGGTCGCGATCTTGGATGAATCTCGTCCGGGTTTCAGGACGGAAATCGGCAGGTCAAACGGCCCCCATCTCACCCCTTTCCTTTGCACGCTCTCTCTCTTTCTTCCCCTCACGAAGCCCGCGCCCCTCCTCCTCGCGTCTGCCCAAAATGACGGGTCAGGTGGGCATCGAGGCGGTGGGAGAGCTGAGACGAAAGGACTGAGGCCGAGCGTGCCTTCTTATCCGGGGGCCATCAGCTGGAGCGTGGGTTTAGAGGGGGTGTTCGGCCGTGACTGGTCACAACGAGTGCCGAATCTCCGTGGGCGGTGGAGAGCTGGCGTCTGGAGGGCGGCCAGCACGGCGAATCGGCGCCGAGGAGATCCGCTGCTCTGTTCTCATGCAGCCTGTGAGGCTTTTCAAGGGTTGCTGTGCCGCCGCCATTGCCTGCTTTCAAGCATCTGCCTCCTATGAGGAGGGTCGGGGCAATAGGTAGAGCAAGACGCTGAGAAGCAAGTGTCGCGCGACCCGACTGCTCATCGCGGCTCCCCTGGCACCTGGGACTTCTCCATGTCTTCGTGCAGTAGGCCGGGCCGGTAACTCCCAGCCAAGGCATTCAGCGGCGCTGCGACTGGTCGGTTGACGCAGCACACCCTGATGTCAGGGCTGCAGGCAGGGGCTCGGGACGTGGGCAGGCATCAACGTCAAGGGAACGAACGAGTCTGTCTCAGGGCCAGGGGGGTAGGGGGAGGGAAGCAGAAAAAGATCCGATTTCATTTGTCCCATCTGGGCATTTTGTCAAGACGCATGCCTGTGCTACGTGGTAGCGGCAGTGGGCGGATGCAGTCTCTCATCGAGGCTCCCAGATCGCCGCTGGGAAAAGGCCCGGTATGTAATCTCGAGTGCTGAGATGGCGTCGCCGGTCGATGGCCGTCTTTAATTTGCGTGTCGATCAGTGCTGCTAGTGACATGTAGGGCCTGCGCATTGGATGTTGGAGTGGGAGGGCTTCGGAGCCGGAGGGGCGTTGGTGTGGAGGTGCCAGCGCGACCTCCCAACATGTACTTGGCCTCGGGTTTCACAGCGTACTGTACGGATACTGTAGTAGCATTGGCTCCAAGCCGGCATGGGTATCCTTCAAGCCCCTCTCCGGTGCAGATGCAGAGGACCCCAAGCCAGAGAGTCTCACGGGGTGGGAGTGAGCGAAGGCATGGAAAGCATAGGGGATGCTGGGAGCTATCAGGAATAGCAGCAGCTCACGATGGGACAGACGGTGCTGGACGTACTGTGTAGTAGTGCACCCGTGCATTGCAGCACAAAACAGCACTAGGCAAGCTTCGTGGGAGGTGGCACACGGTGGCTGACTGACTAATATTGCCTGCCCTTCTTCCTGTTGCGGTGCTCATGCATGCTCGCGAAACCTTCCTGGTGACCGGTCCTTGTACTTTGGGGACGCCTCCTCCTCCTTCCCTGCATCACCTCTCCTTTGTCTGCTCGATCTGACAAGCCAATCGCCAGCTCGCGTCTGCTGCTACCTGGCTGCCAATCCCAAATTCCGGGGGAGCAATTACGAACCCATCTCTAGCGCTGGGTGAGGTCATTAGCCTGGTCTGCTGCCCGTTGTTGGTCCTGTTCTGTCTTAGCTGCCTCCCTCCATCCCAAGGTACACGCTACGGTCGCTATATTACACGCTACAAGCGACCGGCTCCAGTGCAGGCCAAGTACTGTCTACCACCTACAGGTACCGCCTGCGTCTGAGGTGTAGGTGCATGGAGGTGTCCACACGCCGTGACTCCAGTATTTCCCCCCACCATTTCTTAGTTGCAGCTATTACCAATTTGCCAATGTGCTTCATTCATCTCGCCTCGCCTGTCGTGAGTAAGTGTTGCCTATCAATTATCTGGTCTGCATCTTTGGCCCGGTTGAGCTTGTGCAAACTTTTCTTCTCTTTTCTTCTTCTTTTTACCTTCCAGACCGCATTATAGTTTCTCTCCGAACCTAAAGGGCCAATTTGCTGCACGAGAAAGCCTCGTCGGACGGGCGTAATAAGGTATGGCTTCCCCCTCCAATCGTCGCGACCTCTTTATTAGCGCAAACTTCATTCCGCCTGCTGCACATTGGGCCCTGCATTCTTAATTCCCACTCACCCCAATTATTTTCTGTCTACTATCGCACCGTCTCCTTGGATCACCTAAACCTTTTCATTCTCCCATTCATCTTACCCTTTGTGCTCGCTCGGCTGCTTGTCTCTGTGCGCAGACATTGTTTGCTTACACCCGAGACTCAACACCTCGTCTTCCCTCGCTTTGCCTCGCTTTTTTGCCTTGTGGTGCTGCTACAAAGTCACTCACACATTACACCATCAGCAGGTCAAGGCGACACCAGACAGAAGAGAGAACAGAGGAAAGGTTGCATTTGCTGTCACCAACCAGCCGACGGTGGTGTCTCAGCATCTGGCACGGAATCGACACACCTCTTACTCGAAGCAGCCGGCCGTATTCCCACCCGTCTCAGACCGTCTCGAGCGATTGTGAGACGAGGCTGTGGCTCAGCGAATCGGTTCAGATTTTCTGTTTAAACGTGAATTAAGCCCCGACTCACATCCGGCATCCCTTGTGGATTCTTGTTCTTATTCTTATCCTTATTTCGGTCCAGGTGATTCGCCGGGACGGTATCGATGTTTAATCACTATTTCGAACACCCTTCCCTGTCAATCATTCGCCAGCTCGAAGAAAGGCATTCCTAGTCACTGCCCCCGTCGGCCTGTTATAACACAGCTCGACCCCCCCGCGTCCGACACCACGACGGACCCTCGCATCAATTCATATCTGCCTTGGCCCGACGAGTTCATTCAACATTGTGTGTGTGTGTGTTGGTCATTGTTGCGGAGCGGTAGGCAATCAGCGCCGACATCGAAAAAAAGGGCAACCTCTCAACGAGCGATACACCACGACTACCACTGCAACGAAGCGGCCACGGTAGTGACACCGACGACACGATACAGAGCAGCAAGCCGAAGGAAGCCTCACACCCCGACAATCGACGACGACATCGACAGCAACGCCCCTCTCCGGTTCTAGTGGCCGACGTCCTGCATTCCAGCTTCTTTTTTTTTTTTTAAACCTCCTTGGCAATTCTCGCCTTTCCCCAGCGCGCACCGTCATCTCCCCGGCTGTCGCCTCCCCAAAAAGGGAAGCGGAAAAAAGAACGAGTGACCAGCGGCCAGGATCCGCTAGACCGAAGTGGGACTGGATCGGATTTCGAAATGGCGCTTCAGGGCGGAGAATCAGGGATAATGGCAGCCAAACCGCAGCCAATCCCCGGGACGCACGGTACGTTGATCTTTCTACTTGCGGTCTTCCCTTCCCCATGATCTTCACTTGATTGTTTGGTTTTCCTATTGCTTTTCATGTGCATTTTTTTTTTCTTTGGGTCGCTCTGCATCACCCCCAACATCTTGCCCCCTTGGATGCACTGCAGCCACTCTCTTGGGGCGAGCGACTAGCTCGCCTGGCTGACAGGTTAATCCTGTTGGCTCCCCCGATTCAAGTGGAAAGCATCCTAGGTGGTACCTGCCCCAGGCCAGCTTGACTCCCCCCAAGCTGCAGCTCCACCTGGGCGCGCTAGCTCGGTTGTGGTACGTACCGACAGTGCTTGACGGCGCCGCTAGCGTGTCGCTATGGGCAGAGTCCTCTATTTGCTCAGCGCCTCTGAGGGCTACGCTGCACTGCAATGCGCTCTGCTTCGGGTTCGCTACCGATGACACTCGAATGCACCGTCTCAAGCCTCTGAAGCCCTCGACAGACCAATCGGCCCCGGCGATCCCCCCACCACCCATCCATCTCATCGTCGGTCGCTGGATGAGCACAGCCAATGCCTGCTGCGACACGAGGTCGTGCGGTGGACGGCGCACTGCGAAGGTGCTTCCTGCGAGGTTGTCTGCATCGTGAGATGATGGCCGCAGGCGATCCCAAAGCCCCAAGCCCATCTTACCGGTTTCCCCACAGCGGCCAAAAACAGCAGCGCCAGGCGCCAGCAGGCAGAGCAGGTGCGATGCAGTGCTGATGTTGCCTGCTGGGTTTGCGTCCTTTGGCCCAGCGTCATCGTCCCTTTCTCCGCTTCGGATCCGTCACCAGCATCCATCCATCCATTCATCCAACCAACCATCCACCACACGTCGTCAATTTACCCAGCCAGTGCGCTGCCCTTGCCTGCGCTCGCACCCACCCCCATTCACCGTCGGTGGGCCAATATCCATCGCCAACCTGCCAGGTGGTGAGTGACGTGACCCTGCCGACATCTGCGCTTCGCTTGGTCTGGCTTGGCTGTCATTCGGCGCCCCGCTGGCTGTCTGCTTGCTCTCAAACTCAATTCTGCCAATTGCCCCTCTTCCACCTCGCGTTCGCTTGGCCCCTGGACCAGCGTGCGGCTTTCGCCTGGGACAGACGGTTCTTGGAAGCAGCAGCAGCCCAGATCACAGGGCCGGTGCATTCCCGGGGCCTCTTGACCAATCCTGGCCTCTGCTGGGCTGGTCGCTCGGTCACCACCACCATCTCATCGCCTGCCCTCGGCTCCAGCGCGTGCACCATCCACTGCCCCCAACCACCTCACACCCCTACAGGCCCTCCTCTACGTACCGACAGGCTTCTCTGCAGGCGCTCTTCCCCCCTCCCCCCCGTTCATGCTGCCACCGAAATCCCTGCCCACCTGGTTCTACGATCTGACTCAATTTTTATTCTCTGCCTGTTCTCGATCCCTACCCCACCACCCAGGCATTTCACCCCTGTTCAGCCTCGTTCTTGTTTGGTTCTGTTCTATTTTCTTTCTCTTGTACCTGTACTCGCCCTGCATGCATGCATGCGCGAGCCGCTACTGATTGCCCGCGCCCTCGCCTCGCTTTTCGCCCGTCGGTCCTCTGGGCCACATTTTTTTTTCTACTTGTTTTTTTATTGCTTCGTTTCCCTGCCGTGCCGAGCCGTTTCGTTTCGTTTCCTGTCCCCTCTGACAAATCAATTTTCCAGCCCATCAACCGATATATGCCAATGGCTCCGCGCCCTCGCCTCAATCACCACAGCCGCAGTCTCAGTCTCAGTCGCTCGCCCCGTGCAATTCCAGCAGCTACTCATCGTCGCCTCGTCAGCTGCCCTCCGACCTGCCCGACCCCATCCTCGAGGAAGGCATTGAGTCGGGAAGTGACTATCCTGCCGAGCCTGTGACCCCCACCAGTGCCAGCGCCAGCGGACGTCATTCGCAAGAGTGGGCCAGCTTCCCAACCGGCGCCCACTACAACTACCTACAGCCATCCTCCTCCGACGAGACCACCCAACAGCTTCCCGCCAACCCTCCTGCCTCTCTCCCCAAGACCCCTATCGTCGCCTCTGAATCCTCGACCCCGACCGATTCCCTCCAGCAAGGCGACTGCTGGAGGCCGGCAACCACCAGCACCCTCGACGCCAGCCAGTCTGTTGCCATTGACGAGACAGAGCCCGAGCTCGACTCCGCTCCCCTTACGCGACGCTCTACTCGAGGCTCTACCAGCAGTTTCAAGCGCACAATGTCGAGTCTTTTCAGAAGATCGGCCCCTCAGGTGCCGATGCCCGCCACACAGCCTAAGGACGACGGCGTAATATCCCGCATTTCTACCTCCGCCGCCGACTCTACTCGCCCTCGCATTAGCACTGCCACGGCTCGCGAGAACGGTGGCCCCCCGCCCAGCAAGTCGAGTCGCCGTTTCTCGATGCACCGGTCAACTGCAACCACTCGATCAAACACCCCGCCGTCGCCCACCTCGCCTCTCGAAATTTCCAACGGCGGAAACCACATGGGCTCCCAGCCCGCCCGTTCAATTGTGTCCGAGTCTCTCCCCAACTCGGACGATTTTTCGGCCAAGAAGAAGAACCGATCCTCCTCAGGCCTCAGCCTTGGCCTTCGCGGTCGCGCTGTTAACTTTGTCACCGGTCACGGCCCGGGCCCTCGCCCGGGCCACCGAAGAGATCGTGCAAGCAGCTTCGACTCGACCAAGCGGACTGACTCCCCCCACGTCGTGCAGCAGCCCCCCTGCGAGAATGACAACCAACAAACCTACCCGCCTGAGCGACTCCCCTGGCCCCTGCCACCGGATGCTGGTACCGGTGCCAAGGCTCGCCGGATGAGTCTGAGTCTGCCCGATGACTTCACCGTCGATATTGTCGAGCTCACCAAGGAGTTCGAATACGAGTCCAAGTTTCTCGGCCGCCACGGAAAGCATCTCGGAAAGGGTGCCGCCTCCAAGGTGACCCTCATGTCTCGCAAGGGCTGCCCCACCGAGCTGTACGCCGTCAAGGAATTCCGAGGCAAGTCGGGCCGTGAGAGCAAGGACGACTACGACAAGAAGATCAAGTCCGAGTACAGCATTGCCAAGAGCTTGCATCACCCCAACATCATTGAGACTTTCCGCCTCTGCACTGATCACTCGCGCTGGAACCACGTCATGGAGTACTGTTCCGAGGGTGATCTGTTCAGCCTCGTTTCCAAGGGATGGCTGAAGCCTGAGGACAAGAAGAAGGATCGTCTATGCCTCTTCAAGCAGCTCATCCAGGGTGTTAACTACCTCCACAACAACGGTATCGCCCATCGTGATATCAAGTTGGAGAATCTGCTTATCACCAAAGACAGCAAGCTCAAGATCACTGATTTCGGTGTTTCCGAGGTCTTCTGCGGCACTCACCCTGGTGTGCGCGAGTCCGGTGGCCAGTGTGGCCAGAACATGGGCGACATCCGCCTTTGCTCGCCCGGTATCTGCGGCAGTGAGCCCTACATCGCACCTGAGGTGCTCGCCAAGAAGAGCGAGTACGACCCCCGTGCCCTGGATGTCTGGAGCTCCGCCGTCGTCATGATTTACCTCATCTTCGGTGGTGCCATCTGGCCTCGTGCTCAGCCCGGCATCAACAAAGTGTACGACAATCTCGTAAAAGGCTGGGACAAGTGGTACAAGAACCACCCTGATCCCGATGCCACCATCACCGAGACGGATTACCCCCATTGCACCGCTCTTGATTTCGCTGTCAGCCCTCCTGCCTTGAGACGCCTGATGCTGCAGATGCTCAACCCGGATCCCAGCCGCCGCATCTCCATCAACCAGGTGATGAACAACCGCTGGATGAAGAACGTCGAGTGTTGCCAGGCGGAGTCGTACGACGACCCCACCCACGTCATCGACGCCAGCAAGCCTGATGCTTCCTGGAACGGGCCCAGGAAGATCTTCTGCCACAGCCATCTGCCTCCCAAGACTAAGGGGTCTCACTCCCTCGGAGCCATGCCCGGCCAGCCAGGATACTAAGAAGTCCACCATCTAAGGGGACATGGAAAGGAAACTTGATTTCCATTATAAACACACCTACCCGCATTGTAAGCACAATAGCTTACAAATGCACAAATGCACCATCACACCGCATGATGTCCCTCTTCAGCGAGAGAAAAGAGAAGCAAGCTACTACTACTTTATTCGTTAAATGATATATACTTGACGCCCGGGATTCGGAAGAAGACCTCCCGGGACACAACTTATGGTTGTAATAGAAGACTACAGTACGGCACATTGGCCACAAAAATGACTCAATTTGAATCCGTTTCACCCTTTATGATTTACCAACATTCATGACCCGCTAAGCATGCGCGCAATAATCTTCATTCTTTCGAACCGTGACGCCACCAGCACGACGACCACCGAGCGGTGACGCAACACAGATGGTGGGGTGGTTGAGCCGGGGTCGGTTAAGGTTGCAGTAGGACAAGACGGAATTAGCTTCCGTCGTAGCTTGATTGCATCTCCTTCCTCGTCCTTGGCTCTAGGGAGCATAATTAATTGATTTGGTGAAAGCGAGGCGTCGGATACGGGGAGGTCAAGCAGGGGCTCAAATGAGAGGTGCAAATTGTTCTTTTTTCTTCTTCTTTTAAGTATCTCTCTCAGGTCTGGCGCTCCCCCGTGGTCTAAATTGACTATTTGACATTTTCCCGAATCTTCCCGCCACCTTTCGTGCAACGTCTGATCTGGAGCTGTCTCCCCCCCCCGTAGTTTTGGCTTGGCCCGTGTGGCTGAGACTAGGCGTGGCTGCTGTGCGTTCGGGATGGGGGATTTAGAGTATTTAGGCTCTGGCTCCGAGACATGCGTTGAGCCCAGCGGCTGCTTGGTTTTGGTCACATGACGGTACGGTAGAGTACGGTGGGCTTGGGATGGTGCGTAGAGAGCCTCTAAGTATTATCTAGATATGTGGTATCCCCGTGATAAATCCATGCCAAAAAGAAAAAAACTAAAAGAACAAGCAAGAATCCCAAGTTAAGGTATGCCGAGTAGAGAAGACAGAAATATCATGTAGAAGACGGAACAGTTTCACGCACGCCCATAATCTCATCCCTCGGTAGAATCGTGCTCCCTCACGCCAGCTTCTTCTGCATGAGGTCGGCCAGCTCGTCGAGCAGGTCGACCGTCTCGGCCGGGCTGGCGATCCAGGCGGTGGTGCCGACGCGGCGGGCCTTGAAGTCGTTCGCGCCGGCGCTGAGGAACTGGTCGCCGACGTGGAGGGTGTTCTCGCCGCGGATGGCGGCGCCGGCGGCGCCGAACCACTGCTGGCAGACGGTGACGCCCCACGACTTGTCGCCGATGTCGACGAAGACGTCGCGCCCGCCGTTGAAGGCGCAGAAGGGGACGCCGCGCCTGCTGGGAGGGTTGTTGCTGTTCCCTCCTCCTCCTCCGGCGGCTGCGGCTGCTGCTGCGCGGGGGGCGAGGCTGGTGCTGGTGGTGGCGGAGATGCCCAGGGAGTGGGACTCGAGGATGCGCTGAACGACGAGGACGGTCTCCTCGAGGGACTCGCGGGCGATGCGGGTGTCCGGGTCGGTGGGGATGATGCCGACGGCGCGGTCCTTGCGCAGGGTGGTGGCGGGGAGCTTCATGGTGCGGACGCACTCTTTGAGGGCGGACTCGGCGACGTCGAGGAGGGCGGTGATGTCGCTCTCGGACCAGGCGGCCATCTCCGGGGTCAGCCAGCTGGCGCGGGGCACGGGGGCGAGGCGGTAGGGCGAGGAAGGGGAGAACTCGAAGAGGTAGTTGTCCTCGCCGCCCATGATGACGATGTTCTGCTTCTGGATCGGGTCGAGGTCCTTGGAGGTGGCAATGGCGTCGAGCAGGCCGTGGAGGCGCTCGTAGTACCTGTCTGCCGTGGTGTAGCCCGCGGCTGTGACGATGCCGATCTTGATGTTCTTGCGGAGGAGGTCTGCTCATGGTTAGTAGGCACATTCATCCATTGGTAAAGGATCTATCACTAAAGGGACAGAACAGAATAAGGGATAAAGGAGGTTGAAAAGACTGACCCAAAAGCCTCGGCACGACAGGACTGTCCGGCTCCAGACTCTTCCCGTCGTCGTACAGAGTGACATCACCATCAAACGTGGCCAGCTGGAGGGCGCCCCCCGTCACGGCCATGAGCTGCGCCGAGTTGAGGACGAGCCGCACGTCGTTGAAGGACGGGGCGACGTACCTCCGCGACGAGATGTGGCGCTTGCGGTCCTGGTACTTGAAGGCGGCCTCAAGGGGCAGGCGGGTGAAGAAGGGTCCCGCCGTGGGCACGAGCATGAGCAGCTTGGAGGGGAAGGCCTCGTCGTGGCCCTGGATGGTCACTGCCCGGGCAATGGTCAGCCTGGAGAACTTATCATTTACTCATGGAAGGCCCGAGATTGAAGGAGGGTACGAACTGTGGTCGTCAATCATCCGCTCGACGTCACGCATAATCTCAGCGTAGCGGCGGTGAGACTCCTCGGCCATCCTGTCGACGTTGGTGCCGTCGCCAAAGACCCCCGTGGGCTCCGAGTACAGCACAAAGGGCACGGCGAGGAGGCCCTTGACCCATTCTAGCAGGCACGTTCCATGTCAGCACATGTGTGGTGGGAGCAGAAGAATGGACTTGCGATATGCCCCGTCCATTGATCATGGTGCCGTGGGTGTCACACGAGCTAGACAGGCGGCCTCCTACCTATGAATTGGTCACGCCTGTGCGTCTTGAGGGCATCTAGACGGCAGCAGACTGTCAGCGATCATGCCAGAGCAGACCCATTGAGCCGTGGAGATCGGGTTAGGGTATGGGAGCCTCACACTCGACGCGATATCGGGTCGTCATGTTGGGCGCGTGAGGTCGAGCAAGCAGGTGGAAGGGAGGAGGGGCTGAGCTGATGATGTCACCGAGCGGATGCGGGCAGGCTTCAATTTGGCCCAAGGAAAGCCAGGCTGTCTAAAATATATTGCTTCCCCGGGATGAGGCAAGAGAAGATGAGAATTGATCGCTGGAAAGCAAAGAATGGGCGTCGTGGCCGCCGAGACGGCAGTTGGGCTGGTGAGGGGGAAAGGCGGTGGTCGTGAGTGGCTTGACCGGTGTGGCAGCGGCGAGCTCCGACACCGCACTAGCAGGAGCTACTTGTTGGTACCCCGTCCCCAGGTCATAGATGCGTGGGCCCACAAGTCTCTGTAAGGTACCGATATTATGCATCTGGTGTGGCGCTCAGCTCCGACATGAGACACTGTCCGCCATATTGCACATGGCACATGACTCCTTTCTTCTCTGCCCCTTTTCCTGTCCAATCTCCCAGGTGCGGGAGGCAGCGGTGAGGCAGCCGATATCGTGAGCCTCAGTCCCGCCTGCTAAACTGAAGAAGTGCATGTTTTCCCTTCCAACATACCTAGATGTGGCTCGCTGCTGTTTGGTTAGAGTTCGCAAATCCCGGCCCCGTCACAAACGCCCCAGTCGATCCTCCGGCAGATCAGCTCCTCATGGCATGGCATCCCTGGCCATGATGCATTGCCGTCCGTCTCGCCAAATGGCAGTTTATTAATATCCCAATCGGCTGTACACCCACAGACATACGTCCGTCTATGCAGCTGGGTCTGAGCATGACGACCGGGTCCTGTGCAACAAGAAGATCCTCAACTCACTGCCAAGGTGGTGACACACTCACACTCACTCACACTCTCACTCTCACTCAAAGAAAGACCACACTCGTTGGAACAATCAACAGTGAATAATAGTCATTCGCTCATGCCTCCCTCCCACCCTCCCTTCTATCCGCCCGTCCGCGCGACAAACAAAAACCACCCGGGCTCAAAATTAGTAGGCTAGATAAAAACGTATATGTCAAGAAAAATTGTCCATCGCCAAGATATATGCCCTGCCAGACTCAAGTTTCCAGACACGTCCAGTGTGTGCGCGTGCAGACGGGCCGACCTCCCCTCTCCCAGCCTTGAATATGTTTGCGCTATCTAAGTAATGTCCTCCTCTCGCTCTCCATTCTCTTTTGTGTGTTTGCCTTTTGGTTTTCTCTTGTTTGAATTTTTTTTTGTCCCTGGTGAGTCCCAATACTTGCAGATCGTCATTTTTTTCATCATTTTTTTTTTTGGTGGGATGGGAATTTTAGTCTTGTTTTTTGTTTCTTGGCTTGGTCTTTCTTCTCTGACTTGCTTTGCTTTGCTTTGCCGCTTTGCTCCCTTTAAAGAATCCCCCCTCCCCCATCGGCTCGGCTCCTCCACAGCTCTAAAAAGTGACAATGCTTTGGTCGGAACACGGCTTGGTCCCTTTCAGATGCTTTCATGACAGTTTCCACTCGACAGTATCTTGGTATATATGTTCCTCCCCATCACCCGCCTCGTCATCAAAAGAGGACAGATCTCCCTTAGCTGGCGGCCGGGTTGCCCCCCTGCTGCTCAGCGAGGAGCTTAGCCTGCGCCTGCTGTTCCAGCTGCAGCTGCTCCATCGCGATCTCGTCTGCTCGCACCATGACGCTCTGGATGACGCTCTGGTTCTCGGCGGAGAGGGAGCTCGTCAGCGAGCTGTAGAATTCTGGCTGCTCTTGTTGCATTCCTATTGTCCCGCTCGTCAGTCTCTGTCTGTCCTTTTCGCATACGGTCACATCTCTCTACTCACTCATCATGGTGGCCTTCAGCAGACCGTATGGCTCGACTTTGTCCAATGGGGAGTCGAGGAAGTTGTCCTCGCCCAGGTCCATATCATCCGATGGCATAACGCTGCTAAACTTCTGTGCCTGTTCCCGTGCCATCAGTCAGTATTGCCATGCTTGCGTAATTGTATATGTAGCTTTCGTCTGGACCAACCTCGTCGTGCAGCAGCTTCAGGTAAGCGGCACCCTCATCTGTGACATCGGCAGACGTCTCCTGCTCGGCAGGCTCTTCTCCGACCCAGTTAGAGCCGTCCTCGGGCCACTCCTCATCATCAGCATAGTCGTACGAGTCCAAGTGGAAGTCGTCCTGGAGGGCCTCGTCGCGCTCTAGTTCCCGTTAGCATTATCCTTGTGTCTACGACGTCATCACCGTGGGCCAACACTCACTCTTCATAGCACCGGGTAGGGATCTGAATAGCTCTGTAATGCCCTCCAGCAGCTTGGGCCACCCCACAGAGATGCTAGCCGGCACCTGGTCGTGGTTGAGGTTCAGCAGGGCGGTGATGGCGATGATGGAGAGCTTCTTGTCGTGGACTCGGGTGAAGTAGGACATGTTCCCGAACCACAGGGTGAAGAAGCGGTTGGTCCAGCCCTTGTTCTCTAGAATCTGCAGCGCCAGGAGGGGGTTGTAGTTGATGGCGTTGATCACCATCTCCATGAGGTGGATCCGGATGCTCAGCACCTTGACCTCGTCCTCTGCGGCCAGAATGCTCATGGCCACAACGATGAAGCCCTCGATGCAGTTGTCAATGTGGCCCCGGAGGCAGAGCATCATGGCTTCGGCAAGCTTGCAGGCGCTGACTCTCTCCAGACCCTGGGCTTGGGTGGTGAACATGTCGGTGATCATGGAATACAGGGCCTGGACATATTCGGGCTTCTGCACCAGCTGGGGCGCACCGTACTGGACGATGTTGTCGAGGGCCGGGAGCATGTCTTCGAGGTAGTACTCAGCACCTGCCTTAAAGGTGCTGTGAATCAACTCGAAGGCCTGCCACATGTTGGGCGAGATTCTCTTGGCCGCAAATGTGCAGCTGTCGATGATCTCAAACACCTCGTTGTACAGATCTGTCCCACATTAGCATCATTTCAGCATCAACAACAACCACCGCAGCAAATTCAGGGCTGGCGTGTAGGAAAAGGATATCATTTTACCGTATAGCTTGTTTTCCAAGGTAATCTTGATGACGGGCATGAGAACCTGCTCAATGTGGAGCAGCACGTCCGGAGTGCTCTCCAAGGTCAGAATCAGAGTACCAATGGTCTGCAACACACCAAGGGCGGTGATGCTCTTGTCATCGTACTCGCTGAATGCCTCGCCGTCGTCGTTGCCCTTCTCCTTCTCGAGAACCTCGTTGACGATGCGCAGGTAGGTGTCGCGGAGCTGCTCGGAGAGAGCAACGGCGTAGGGCGTCAGCTCGGTCGAGAAGACCTCGACGAAATCCTCCATCACGTTGGCGAGGGCGTCGACGTCGGCTTCGTTGGCCAGCTTCAGGAGCTGCTGCATGATGGTGGGGATGCTCGTCTGCATGGTGTTGCGGACCGCGTCGTGGCGGATCAGCGGCTGGAGGGCGAGGGCGGCCGTGATCCGTACGGGCAGGGACTCGTCTGCCATGCAGTCCAAGATGTGGCGGTAGATGGTCATCAAGTTGTTCTGGTCCTGGAAATCAAGCTGCTCGAACTTCTCGACCGTATCGCAAGCTCGGGCTCGGAGATATCCTTGGCTGCTCTTGAACTCGGGTATGACGTAGCGGACGATAAAGTATTCCACCTGGCCCGCGATGGGGCTCTTCTTCCCGAGGATGACGGGAGCAAGCGTACCGATCATCCTCAGGGCGCCCTCCTTGGCCACGTGGTTCTTCTTGTCATCTGGGTTCTGCTCATACTCGTTGACAATGTCATTGACGAATTTGAGGATCGAGAAGGTCTCAAAGCGCCGGTGCTTTGTCAGGTTGACCAGGAAGTTGACACCGGCGATATCGGGCGAGGAGCCGTCTTCGAAGTAGTTGAGCTTGCGGTGGAGGTACTCCTCGGGCTCATCGTCGAACTGCTCGAGGTCTTCATCGGTAAGACACAGAATGGGGAAGACGAAGTGGGTGACGAGGTTGGTGAGATGGGGTTTCAGGTGCGTCCACATCTCCTTTGGTCGGACTGACTCATCCAGGAAGACCAGAGTATATGTAAGGCAGGGTCGGCTCAGCCATGACGTCTTGGAAACCCACTTCTCAATCTCCTGCAGGTAGTGCTTCAGGATCTCGGGTGCGATGTTGGCAACAAAGTTCTTCGCGAATCGGGCGCCGACGTCGCCGTCTCCCGGCGTTGTTGGGTTTCCTTGCCTGGGATTGAAGTCAGCTACCACGAGGTCTCAGATGGGATCGGCAAACCCCCTTCACACAAAAAAAAAAAAAGCCGAGAAAAAAACAGGGTCAAGGACAGTACCTTATGAAGAGACGGTTCAGGTTGTAGTATGCCCACTTCTTGGCCTTCCACCAGTGGTTCCTCTCGCGGTCGACACTATCACCTGTCATGGCGCTGGCCGGGGGCGTTTTGGAGACTGTTTGGAGCAGGACGGTACACCAGCCGATGTTGACCTGCTCCTGGCGGAGATGGGGGGTCAGTTCCAGCTACAAGCCTCCCAGGTTAGCAAAACAAAACGACGGGAGACCAAAATTCCGGCAGCGAGATCTCTTACGTATGTGGCATGCTTGTAGGTCTTAAGGGCAAGGTGCAGCATCTGGCCCGCCTCGTCGCTCTCCTGGGTCACCAGCTCGTTGCAGATGGCCAGCAGCCGGGGGAAGCTGGCCTCGATGATCTTGCCGAAGTGCTGCCTGTCCTGGCTCTGGACCGACTTGTAGCGGAATGCGCGGCAGATGGCCAGCAGGCACTGCACACCGGCGAGGACGGAGCTGGGGGTGTTCGTGTTGAGGAGCTCCATGGTGAAGTCCATGAAGCGAGGCCACCGGCTGGGGAAGTCGAACTGTAGGATTCGTTGCAGGACGGGGATGAGCTGCTGGCGGACGAGGGGCTCGGACGAGGCCAGGAGGGGCACGACGCGATCGCGCACGCGGGACTTTTCTTCTTCGTTTATCGGAACCACATTGTCGGGGAGTTTGTGGTCGGGAGCGTACCAGGCTCGGTTGACCCGGTTCTTGATATAGATGACGGCTGGGGACGGGATATCGTTAACGCAACTTGATTCCGGGCACCTCGGCGAGGCCACGGCGTTGGGTACATACTTGAAAGACGGATGCTCGCCTCCTGCTCCGACTCGAGGATGCCGAAGAGGCAGTCGAGGAAGCCCGTCTGGTCCTCAATCTGCGGCGGCACAAGACGTTAGCGACGCTGAACAGGGGCTGGGCAGGCATGGCATGGCTCCGGGAGGGCTGTCGGAGGCCGGTCCTGCCGCCGGATGAAGTCATTGGATGAACGAGACAGTTCCGGAGGCGGACAACGCGGCCAGGCTAATCGGAGAAGGGGGGTTCAGGAAGAGCGTACCTGCTTCAGCTGGAGCTCAGCGCGACGCCTGTTGTCGGCATCGGGGTCCAAGCTTGCAACAAGCAAGGCCCTGACGGCGACTGGATCCATGACGAATGCGCTGTTTGGAGGGAATCAATCTGGTCCTGTTGGGCCGTGTTGGCGGCGGTGATAGGAACAAAATGAATGAGTGATCAGGTAGGGAGGGCTGGATAGTGATGGCGGGGCATTGGGGGACAAACAACTGGGGACTAAAAAAAAATGGTAGGAGGATGGATCGACGCTCACTGGCTGGTTTGCCAGGCCCTAGTCAGTCAACCCAAACAAGCAAAAGCAGCAGAGGCGCCCGTCAACAGATAAAAAATAAATAAACCGAGGCTGGCGTCTGGTCATGGCCGGCCCAGCAGAACGGTCGATGCAGAATGGATGGATAGACGGATGCGAAATACTGACCGACAGCCATCAGCGAGATGGGCCCGGTGTTGGCTGTCTCGAGGCCTGAATCTCACCGCAGGCGACGGAGCACACGCAGCACCAATCCAATCGACCGCACACACACACTTACCGAAACTCGCACAACAATCTTTTGCTGCTAACCTGGACTGACGTCCTGGTCGCTGCCCACTGCCGCCATAGGCCACGGGGTAGCTGCTGTAGCGTACACCTGTAGCGAGCGCAACACCGCTGCCACAGGGCACGCTGACCTGGCAGTCTCAGTACCAATTACCAAAGTACACCGAAACATCAATTACGTGAAGAGCTACAAAGTCAAATGTACCCCCACTCTTAGCACGTCGTTCACGTTCACTTCAATTCACAGTGGAAGCCTGCACGCACCAAAAAACGCAACAGAACAGGCTTCCATCCCTGCCAGTTCCAGAGCAACCAGACACCCATCTTGCCATCTTCCCCCCTCTCACATAGCAATCCAGCCCGCTAAGAAACCCAGCCAGTGCCGCTACTCCAGGGCATTTCCAACATAAGGGGCGAGAAAAGAGCTGACTGGCAAGGCAAGGCAAGCTAACCATTTAGCTAGCCGTCCATGGCTGGCACATGATATCACGGCATAGCGCTGAGGTGACCGCCTTTATGCATATTGGCACGACAGCCCATCCATCAGCCTGCTCCCCCATCCATCTCCTCAAGGCAGTCCGGGCGAGCAGCAGTCGGTCAGCCAAGGCATCGTCCAGCGACACCATGCGAGCGCGACCGCCAGCTGGCGTGCAATGTCCCACGGAACCCCGCGATAGCCTCCCTCCCATACAGAGGGCCGTGCATTGATTCTGTTGAGAGAGGAGGGCTTTCGGTGCCCACCCACCCAGCAGCGCCCAAAGGAGCAAGGGGGCTTCCCTGCAGAGCCCTAACAGCATTAATTGCCCATCCCAATCCTGGTTTGCTGAATCCCATTTATTACTAATCACGCCTATTCCCGGTTTGCCGGCCGCCGGTGTGGTGTTTTGCTCGACCACCACCACCAACGAATGCAGCGAGCGACGGAGGAAATTACATGCCAGCATTGGTCCGTGGGGGTTGAGGTCATGGTGGGGAAGCCAGGAGAAAAAAAAATACCACCTCGCGATATTGGTTCTGTCACCTGCCGAAGGCCCGGACCATTCAGTCCAGACAGAATATCTACATTGGTGGCAAACAGCCCAACAGCGCCAAGATGCCATATCCTTGACCCGTATGCACCAGCACCAACGGCAGTGCGACCTGACTGCTGCAATGCAGAGTCGCATCCTACAGTATCGCGCCCGGTGGCCATCCAACCCTCCACGAAGCACTCCCACATGCAGACCGGTAAGGGAGTGCAGCCACTCATCTCAGCTACGGAGAAATCCCCGGCGCCGCTGTGGCGGGAACCTCTCAATCCCACGTTTTGGGCAGTCAGACTGTCACTAGGTACGTAGACATTTATGCATGGTGTCATCATAAAAAAATCCAGCGATGTACCCATCGCGGTTTGGCATTGATCATTAGGCATCAGACATTCCTCTCTCATGCCCCTTGTTCTAATCAACAGCTTCGTTCCTTGAAGCCCACTCTCATACACTGAAAAGAGCCAGCCAGCCATTATTCATAGACCATCCATTCTGGAAGGAGAAAAAGTAAGAAACAACAGAAAAAGAACAAGATAAAAAAATAAAAGACCCGAGAAAACCCACAACATTTGTAAAAAACGGAAAGCAATTTCATATCCCCAGCCTGCGACTCCTATACCGGCCCATACCCAAAAATGCTCAGAACATTACCAACGCCTCCCATTTCTTGGATGTGCACTCCTTGCCCGCTATGCAAATCGTTCAAAACGTAATCAAATGTCCAGGCGCCTGCCTCAAATGGTAGGTCCGAGGTTCGGATCCAAGATGGGAACAGTGATGCGTGTTTGAATCTGCCTGCATGTCGCGTCGCATTTCCAATTAAATGCAGACAGTCCAGAGGACCAATATGCCGACGCACAACACGCGTTTGTCCTCGTTCAAAATAAAATACAAAGAGACAAAGGTCGGGTTGTGCGACAATTCCGTGCGCGTTACCAAGAATTGTGCCACACCTGCCGGGAAACAACCAACAAGTCCTTGGAGAATCAGACGCATTTCCTGAACAGGTGGCTGAATTGTCACCCAGATGAATTTGGACACTCTCGGAACACGAAACACGCCAGCTGAGGTGGCTTGAGGGCGAATGCGCAAACTATACAGCTTACACATCGCCGATTCTTGTCGGGGTACCAGCCCCTTGTGCCACAATGCAACACAAGTTGTCGCAGGATGTGTAAAAAAAAAAAGATGCGACTTCCCGACACCTCCTGGACAAAGATCCATGTGGAGGCAGGCACGGTGCCAGAGGTTCATCCTCAACAGCAACCAGAAAGATCAATTCCAGAGAGGAAGAGATACATAACAAGCGCTGAGACTCAATGATAGAGCGAGGATAAAAAACAAATGTGGGTGCTCCTTTGAGATAATTGTCTCATATATACAAACCCGAAATTGACTTACCTTGCTGCCCGGACTCACCATCTCTCATTCAAGATGTGAGGTCATTAATAGAACCAGCCTTCAAAAATGAAGGAGGTGATCCGAAGTGCGCTAGGCGAAGGCCGGACCTGGTCAACGGTGAGCTGGAAAGCGGCACTAGGAATCCGGGCAACAAGGGTTTCAAGACCAATCCAGGGAAGGGAGTAATCGAGCAATGGCTCAGTGGTGCCAGAGGGGTTTTGTGCTCATCAAGAAACGCCAGAGAAATTTTGGTAGAGGCACTTAAGCCAGGATCCAGGGCCTTGAGGCAAGGTAAGCCAATCCGAGACGGGGAATAATCGATCTTCTCCTAGAATGGGGGACACATTCGACAAGCTGATGAACCTTGGGTCCTGGCCAGAGAAATATATAATCATGTGGTAAAGGGAGGGATTTTTTCTTCATACTTCGTGCAGTCTGCGATGTTGTCCATCTCAGGTCTTTATTTCAAGACGCAACCTCAAGGGGGTTCAAGCCCACAATTAAACGAAAGAAAATGCTGCAAACTCCAGGAATGGGTTGTGTCGATCCATGGTCCGGTGGAATTGGGTCAAAAATGATAACAAAGTACAGAACGCCGGTCCTTGAAAGGGTGAAACTCCGCTGGGATCCAGGTTATTACGCCACAGGGGAGAAAAGCAGAAAACAACAAGTGGCTATGCTGGCTTGGAACTTGGGACCCTGTCCTGCGTGGCAGGCCGGTTGATAGCCAATATCATGCAAGATTACCGACGAGGTTGCCGGTGGTGACGGTCAGATGGGGTGTGCCTGTCGTCATCTCGGTCACTACGTCGCTTGGAGGAGCTGTTTGATGGAGTGGGTGCGGAAGGGGGGGCCACAGAGGCACGACCACTGGAGACTTCTGCATACTGTCCTTGGGAGTATCCTGCCGGGGGGACCTGGGTTGCTGGTGACACTAAAAAATCAGACGAAAACCCTTTGGGACAGGCGGTTGTGGATGATGCTGGTGCTATACTCACCTCGACTGAAGGATGAGTCGGGAGCCTGCATACTCGAGTACGATGGCCCGTTCGTAGTAGGCACCTGCGACTGATAATTATAAGGAGCAGATTGATATCCCGGCTGCATTGGGGGGGCTGTGACATAGGTAGGCTGGGGCGGGGCACCGGTCCGGTTGAGGTTGGCGCCCGTGTGGATGTAAGCACGATCATCGAACCCGTCCATAGGAGGCTGGCCGCCCTGCGAGTACGATCCCGAATACCTTGGGTCTGGCGGAGGGGACTGCCCGTAGCCGTAAGCACCGCCGGGGCCGCCATAGCTGGGTTGTGCGTATGAGGGGGACGCTCCAGTGTAGCCAGGGGCGCCAGTTCCGGGGTATCGAGGTCCGTCGTGGCCATATCCATCCGGTGGATAGTGACCTTCGGTTGGACCACGGTTCTGGCGAGACTGGTGCGTCTCGGACATACGATATTGGCCTAAAGGTGAGTTAGACGTTGATCTGCCAGGATAGCCGACGGCAAAGCTACCTCCTGGGGTATTGCGGGACGTCTGCGCACGCCTCTCGGCGTCCCAGCGCGCAGAGTCGGCTTTGAGGTCTTCAATCATGGCCTAGGAACAGATTTAGTACGGGCTCAAGAACGGTCGGGAGGAGGGTTTCGTGGGCGCGGGGGGGGGGGGGGGGGGGGGGGGTGCTCACCGTCGTCAGGTTTCGATAGCCAGTGATGTAGTAGCCTTGCACGACTTGGCCAGTCTGGGGGTTCTACAGGCCGTCAAAGGTCAGTATTGGGATCATCGGCGCGCGCGATCGGATTGGCATGCAAAGGACAGCTGCAGGTGGCCCTGGTATGTGCTACCAGCGCTGGAGCAGCAACGGCCCAATCTGACGCCGTGATGAAGTCGAGACGCACCTCATACTGGCCAGGCCGTACCAGGGCATCGTTGCCCAGGTAGCGGCAGATGTCGGCCGAGATGACTTCGCGGTCGATGCCATCGCGGGGAACGAAGTATTCGTTTTGACGGGAAGTTGAAGGCGCGGAGGCCCCCTGGCCGCGGGGTTGTCTAGACATTTTCCTCGAAAAAATAGCGAAGAGCACGGATGGGAGGTGAGGGGGGGAGAGAAGGGAGGATGGGAGAGAAGATGATAGATGAGAGGAGATTTTACCGTGTGCAAGAACGGGATAAAGAGGAGAAAAAGAGGAAGGGAGAGGGGAGGGAGGAGAAGAAGAAGACTACGGATGGAAGAGTCAGAGTAAAGGTGGGAAGAAGTAACCTGGCGACGACAGGGGATGCAGGAGGGGAGCCGGACTGCAGAAAAAGAGTGGCCAGGCAGGAGCAAAATCGACCGGGCAGGCACCAGTGGTGTGTGGTGGGTGTGTGGCGGGCTGGGCAAGAATAGCGGAGTGGGAGCATAATACATCCATCCAACAGAATCGAATCAAAGTCAGCCAAGCAGGCCAGAATCGAATGGATTCCTGGTCCTGGAGCCCTACTCCCGACCAAACAAGCGGTCCCGGCCAGGGGGGGGTTGGATTGAAGCCAACGACGACGGGACAGCCAGTGACTGGACCGTTGAGGGAATAGAAGGGGCTAGGACGCCTGGAGCTAGGCGCTGGATGGCGGGTTGAGGGAAGACGTCCAGATCGCAATGGAGCCAGAATGTGAACAGCGTAGCCGACGGGAGTGGATTGGGAGGGGTGGGGCGCGTCTGCCTCTGTAACTCGTAACGACACACGGGTGGACAGCAGCGCGCACAGAACAGCAAGGAAGGACCCTGAGGTACGGTGCGCGTACCGATCAGGTGCACTGGGCGGCGCCGGGGAACCTGCTGAGTACAGGCGGAGCTCGCAGCGACGTTGCAGCTCAGGCGGTGGGGCTGGGCGCCTGGAGCCAATCCCGGACAGGCGAGTGCTGGCAGGCGCTCCACCCGGCAGCGCTCACTGGCTGTGGCTGCTGAGGCCTAGTGCGGCGACCAGGTCGTTGGGCAGCGTTGGCACAGATCAGGCAAGCCATGAGGTCAGGCAGTTGGGCTGCAGCGCAGTAGCACGCACACAGTATTGGCCGGACAAGACCGACTCGTCAGTGTCATCCATTCGGCTGACCCTGGGAGGAGCGCTTGCAGCCAGGCCTGTAGGCGGTGCCGTGCGACCAGCAGGTTTCTGACAGCCCAGGGCGAGGCAGATCCTGCCAGCACACCGCAGCAACGCACAGCGCCATGCGTCTGCACCGCACCGCACCGCTCCCTGTCTGCCACCGCCCTCACGTCCCGTCTCTGCCTGCGACTGGTCCGTGGGGTTCGTTGGGGACGGAGTCATCCCCGGCGCGCTGGCCAATCTCGCAGTGACAGGATGTGACAGCCATCCGGACGTGCGTTCGGCCCGGCGCAGTCGCTCGCCTCTACTACGTGGACGACGGCCATTGAAGAGCCAGGTAGACGCCCGGGTCAGCGATCAGCAAAAACACACATCAATGTATGCAAAATAAGGATGGTAGGTACTACTCGACGATGCAGGGGAGTTTCGTGTAGTTTCGCTTCGCTTCGCGTCGTCTCCCGTCCCATCCCATCCCATCCCAGCGCTTTCCATCTCTGTGCTAAGCCAAATGACCAGTCAAACTCTCGACACTGTGAATGACATGAATCATATCACTGTGCCATATATATGTGAAAATTAATTTGGAAGGAGACTGTCAATCTCCACCAGATGCGCTAGGGCCAGCCGGACCACACTGAATAAACAACGGTCAGTGCCGTGTTCTTGGCTCCAGCAAGACTTGGGCACCAGTTTGCTTTCTTCCCAGCTGATTGACGATCACCAACAAGGTTACCCATTCTTCCATCGTGAGTGGCGACCCACATGCTTCTTCAAACGCTTTCTGGCCTGTGTCTTCTCACCACATGTCTTTTTGTGAGTACCGTGTGTGCACCTGTCTGCCACCCATCATACACGGTCCTGCCACATCTCGCCATCGGACGGTGACACTGGGGCACCGAAGCGCCCGGTTGGAAGCCATTTCCACTTGGTCGGCATGAAAAAAACGACACTCGGGTAAGCATGGACAACGCATTCACCAGTCTGGGGATAAGATAGGCGGCGGGAAGGGAACGTGGTGGATCGATATATTAGGTCAGCTACAGGAGAATGCCGGTGGCTGGCGCACGGGAGCAAGCTCGTCACGTTCAGGATGTATTGTCACAGCGGAAGGAGATGACCGAGCGGGCGTTCTGGCTCGGATGCTATTCGACGACGAGTTAGTCGTGTGTGATTCATTGCGGCCGTGTGTTTTAAAAGTGAAGTGAAGGATGGCAGAGGCCAGCTCGCATTCGCAGGTAGGTGCGCGGTGACGTGGCTCCATCACCTCCTTGTGTCCCTCAGCGTATGATATCAACTCTTGGGGATATGTCCGCGGCGCCATGCCCGCTCGATGGAGTTGGGTATCAATGCCGCCGTCATGAGGTTGGTGTGTGTGTGTGGATGGAGTACGTACCTCGATAACTCACCAAAGCGGAACCAACCAACCTCCCAACCAACCCCCAGCTCTGTCCCTCTGCTCCGAAAAGGCATTATACATATCCTACATAGTAAATTCAATATTGGCATCCTATTGCCATCCTGGGCTCTTGACATTGCGATAGGCCCTGTATCCACTAAATCTTGCCTACCATCGCAACGTGAATCGGTGGGAGTTGACAGCCATGAGGACCTGTGATGGCCTGTCTTGAGACCCAGTCGGGGTATCCATGGCTTCGACCGCGCACAAACGCGCACCATATTATGCCTCATGTAACCATCGACTCAAGATGCCGAGGAATCGCCCACGATTTGTGTCATTACTGGTGGACTTGGCACAACCTGGTGTGGAGTACTGGATGACATTGTGCGCTTCGAATCAGCGCATCATGTCTCAGGCAATCGCGAGAGGAGGCGGCATCCTCTCCGGGGGAATCCCTCCAGCAAATGTCGGAGTCCCGCCATGCTTCTGCCTTCTACCTACTGCCCTTCACACCGCTGCCGTACCTCCTTTGGGTGGAGAGCGAGACGACGGCGGTTACCAACCTGGTGCTAAGCTCCACTCGGTGACCTGGCCCTGCATCTCCGGGCAGAACTGTTCAGATGGATTCAAAGCGATTGAAAGTTGAGAAGTGACCCGGCGTAAGAGGAGTAACTTTCGCACCCCCTCCGGACCTATCATTCCCCCGGCTCCCCTTCGCTGCGCATCGCCGCGCCGTAATATCAACGGCGTTGGGCCCCCTTGGTGATGACCACTCAGCCAAACCGGAGGCGCTTCTGTCCTGGCTCGAGCTTCCCCTTTGGCCGCTGCCTGCCTGGCCCGTCTGAGCTGTTTGGGGTTGAGCTACGTGAATTCGCCGGCCGACTGGCGAATACAGGAGCGACACGTTCTTGATCCTGCAGGTCTTTGGCCATGTGCCAGTCCTGGTGAGTCTGCAGTTCCTCCACATCATCAAAGCGCCTGCTACACCGAGAGCAAGAGACTCCTGCAGCCAGGGCTTGCTCGTCACCCGTGTCATCCTTCGGGATACCCTCGCTGGACGAGCTGGCTTCCGATGCTCCAGCGTGATTGGTCTCTGGTGTGCGGGATGCAGGCTCGTCACCACCCTTTATACAGTCGCCAGGCGGGCGCTTCGTGAAGAAACGCGCAATTCCTGCCTTTTCAACCCGAGCTTTCTTGGATGCCCGGTCGGGCTCGGCTGCAGTTGGAGTTGCAGCTGCAGTCGGGGGAGGGTGGCTGACGGACGCAGCAGCATTCAGAGCTTCGGCCTCTTCACCCCTGACGAGAAACGCACCGATGCCCATGTTACCCTTCACACTCTCCTCAAACCCGCCCACGCTCAAACTCAGATTGGCGCATGGCCATACCCTGTGCTCGGAGATAATCTGATCTAGAAGGTTCTTCGCCAGGTTGAGCACGAGGTCTTGGTCTATTGCGCTACCTGGGGGGATTGGAGCCTGGCGAGAATACGTCTGGCCTGCATGGCGGTGATGTAGGTTGATCGACTTTGGGCGGCGCTTGTGCTCCAATACTCCTTCCTCTACCAGCCGGGCAAAGATGTCGGCCGCAAATATCCGTAGCCATTTCAGGGCCTGGTCAACGGTGTTGATGCTGGGGCGGAAGGACTTGGCAGACAGCATAGACTTGATCTGCATTCTCGAGTTCACTTCGCTCGTGTCCACCCCTCTGATAGTGTTGTATATCCACGTGCCCGTCTCATGACCAAGCTTTTGCCTCATTGTGTCAAACGGGACCTCCAAAAGTTCCGCGATGCTTTCAGTGTTGAATGTGGACACCACGTTGTCCCCCATCTTGCCGCCCAAGTTTCGCATCTTGGTGATTTTCATGTCTTGTAGGAACGCGGGGATCGCTCGCCCTCGCACGACGGTCTGCCGGTTGGGCTTCTTGAAGGCCGAGCCCAACTTGCTCAAGAGCTTGTTGCATGCAACGCCTCCTGAACAGGTATAGCCGAGCTCCTCCCAGACACGAGCCCGCACACCGCGGATGATCTCTGACCCGATGAGGGTGACCACGTCGTCCCAGTCTGGATCAATAGCCTCCTCGTCCTCGTCCAGCCCCACGAGCGCGTCCTCTCCCCAGTCCAGAGCTGAGGTCGGTGGCATGGGCAATCTCTCCGTTGGGTCATCGTAAGGAGGCGGGCCGGAAAGCTCCGGGAAGCGTTTGAGGAGAATCGAGTGCACCTGCGCCGACAAATCCATAAACACCTCGTCGATACTGGCTTTCTCGACCCGTCTTTGGTCGGGAGGCAGCGCAGCGTTGATGGTAGACAGGATCTTGCGCGACTCCAGCCGGTAAGGATCAAGAGACACCTTGTCGCTGGCAATATTGGCGGCCGCGTCGTCGCGGTAGGCCCATTTGTCGTCGCCCTCTCTCCAAGTAGCCACATGCTGCGCGATCAAGTTGGGGCACAGCTTCTTCGCCTCCGTAACCTGGCAGTGACGATTGATCCCCGCCTCCCGGGCAGCGTAGTTGACCGCAATTAGCCCTTGCCTTCAATTGATGATGACCTGTCAGCACCTCCCGTGCACTGGAAGCAAGCCAAGGTAGGTGGTACATACCATTGTTGGACAGCAAGTGGCTGGTCTCTGGGAACGCCGAGGCGGACCATCTCACACTGAGCGTAGAATGCATCGAGGTCAATGTGGGCAATTACGCGTAGTGGGTTCGACGTGTTGTATGAGGCAAGCTGCGATAATTGCCGGTAGGTGAAGCGTGAACGGCGAAGCCCTGTTTCGTGATTGATTGGGGATGATGTCCCACCAAAGAGCGGTGACGCCGGCATGGTCTCCCATTAAAACAAAGCCTTACACCAGAGAAATCGGAGCGGCGATCATTTCTGCAGCGCACGTAAATGTCAGTCGCCACGTCGCGGCTCTTGCATCATGCGGTCATCGCGATGTTTCTTGGGCTATCGCTATCGAGCGAGGCTCTATCGGTTGCATCAATCGGGGAGTAGTGGATTTCTCAGATCTATGCATTTATCGGGGAGCTACATTTCGATACCCATCTACCCTACACTGCCCTTCTTCCGCGACCACCCTTGATTGTTGACACCCAAAGCTCTGAATGAAATGTGTAAATTCACTTAGTAATTCTACAAGTGTTAGGACGAGAGAATGATTGGGATCTTGGCACTGTGTTAAAGTTACCCATATTTTACTTTTCATATTGATCCTCTGATTTTCGTGATAGCGGTCCCTAACCCTAAACTTCAACCTTTCCCTATCTAAATACGATTTGAATTATATCATTTGCCAGTCATCCATACATAAATTTGAATAAGAAGTAATCTGGTCATGGTTATCCAAGTCTGGGGCTTCCTGGCCAAAGGACTCGCATTTGGGGAGCATTCCTTCACATATGCCACAAGTCATATCGGAGGGTAATTGCCGAACTTGCTTGTATCTAGTCGATAGAGCATTTTGGCATGATTTGTTATAGTTGATGTCTTCAAGATATCTCTAAATCATAACAACAGTGTGTTTTTTTGGCGAACGGCCCTATGTACCTAAGCATGAAACACAGCTATCCCATTCCAGAACTTCTCTCGCAGTTCGGTGGCGCGTATATCCAACCTTCGTTGGCCGATTATGAGCACTGTTGAATAAAAGAGGCCACCTTGATCTTTGTATTGATTGAAAACAATATGATTATTGGCTTACTATTGCTGTCTTGAAATCTAACACACTAAAATTATATAGAACTGCAAAGCAAACATGAGAGGCAGAACATGTGCCCAGAGAAGAAGTGGCGGGCATATTTGGATGTTAGTAGCAGGTCATACTAAAAAGTAGTAAAATAAACCCGATCCAACTGACCACTTCAAGCGGAATCCACAGAATAATTTTCCTGCGATTACAGCCCTGGACTAACGGTTGCTGAGTGTCCCTTCTCGTCACTAGACGCCAGCTGAGTATTTTCCACTTGCTCTTCATCCTGCGGCGCACGGTACAGCTCTCCAACCCGGCTGACAACGAACCATGCTGGTACGATGGAGACCGCCCAGAGCCCAAAGTTGAGGTAGACGCTCCCAATCGAGGCAAAGAGTGGGACGGAACCCAAGCCGTAGCTGATCGCCTGCCATCCCGACTCAGTCGCGCGCAGAAGCGCCGAAAGCCGGATCGTCTCTTGCGAGTTCTTCGAGATCTGCCCGATTAAAAAGAAGGCGAAGTTGTAGTTGAGTTGGAAACCAGCCACGAGGAACACAAACACGCCAAAGGCCCTCCCGAAACCAGGATCACTCCAGTCAAAGGTCGGCAGCTCTCGGTGATACTGAGTGACGTTGATGGTCAACCAAATCCACCACCCGCCCTGCAGAGTCATGATGACGGCGAATGCCCATCGGGATCGCTTCTGCAGAGCGATGTGATTCTGATCCAACCATAGCCCTAGGAGATTCCCGGCAATGACTGCGACGATGCCTGATACGAAGGACCCCAGTGCGCGTGACCTGACACTGAACCACAGAGCGATATAGCTGAAGAAGACAGCCTCCGAGTATACTCCTTGCCCAATCCACAAAACTAGCAGTAAAAACTCCTTCTTGAGGAAAGTTTTGGACGTCGCCTTGAACTCCTTCCACGGGTGGTCAAAGATAGCTAGATCTACAGGCTTGCCGCTTGCTCGCTGCACCTGCGAGGGTTTGTTTAGGAGCAGGGCAGCAAAAGGGCCAAGCGCCTGGAGAACAATGAAGACAAGGTAGACCTTCCAAGAGACCTGTCCCGCCTGGTTCCTGTCCGCATTGAGGCCGAGATTGATGGCGCCACCCACGATCTGGCCAAGTCGCGTCCAGGACAACCAGTACGCGACCAACCGGCCCCGGTTCCTCGGCTCCGGATAGACAATCGCAATGGCCGCCTCGGACGCCCAGAATATGCCGGCCGAGACACCGCAGCAGGCAGCGCCGAAGATGACGAGCCACTCGACCCCATATCTGTTGTTCAGATACAGGCCGGCGCTGTACACCGAGAAGCCAATGGTGCCGATGACGAGGCTGCCCTTGATGCCGACATACTTGACGAGGCCGCTGGTGAGCCAGCACGACACCACCATGAGGCAGAAGGTCAGGGCGTTTCCGGTATTGACCAGGTACGGCTTCTGCAACCCTCCAGCGCCGAGCGAGTTCATGGCTCCCCACAGGCCCGGTGCAGCGAAGCTGCAGATGCCTAGGATGGTGGCATTATAAAATGGGGTTCTGTTCCATTTGGCTTTTATCCATGTTAGCCAATCAGGTATGGGATCTTCGTATTCCAGGGCCAGAAGATTCCTCACCTGGCGATGCAGGTTGTCTGACGATATCGTCCGCCGGCGGCGAGGGGGATTCCGTCTCGCTGCTCATGGTGTAGAACTGCCAAAGGACACAGCTAGCTGGGGATCTCAGTCACGAAAAGAAGTTCAATAGCTATCGTTCTCAGTGCGCTATTCAGAGCACCACCAAGTATAGGATAAAGAGGGCCTTAATAGAACCTCACATCTTGATAACGCCATCTGCCCCCTGCCTGATGAACGGCATTCGATTCGGAGGTAACCCATACGTGCATGTATCTAGATAACCTTATTGGACCAGATGCCCGACATTTGTAGAAATTCCGCGTGGAAAGCGGGCCAAAATGGAGGATAAATTGCGTGATACCGGGTTTTGGCGGCGCAATCGATAAACCCCCTCCCTTTGAGTTGAGCTAGCATTCGATTCCACCTTGGCATCTGTCACTTGAAAAAGCCTGTGACATTTCTTGCTGTTTTGATTTGACGATTCGTCAAAACAATAAATGCTGAAGTGAGTGCTAAGCTTTAGTATGAAAAACGCCATGCACCTGGTGAGACGCCGGAACCTCGGAACTGTTAATTATACGGCAGTTCATCCGGCCACAAACCAGAGAAACGGGACAAAGGTCCGATCTACAATACCGAAAGAGGTTGGATATCTGACAAGTAAGACCGAGCTTAGGAAGCGACTAGATTACAAGGCCGGCCACTGTCATCAGCAGTAGTCATTTGAATTTGGAAGGTTCTCGTTTTCAAAACAGAGACAGTTCACTTCAATTTATTGAAGCCTCTGCACAGGGCATAAAGAAGTCAACTGTTGCATCCCCTTGACTTGAGCTCATCGGGAATGTAGACACGGCATGCCTTGGCGGTTTATTTAAGCTCATCACTATCTTTTCCCACCGTCAGTAAACTAATGTCGACCATCTCACAACGCTAGGCAACAATAGAATCGAGCGATAATTTGACCGCGCTGATTGATATTGGCCACGAGTTGGATTCCCCATCGGTCTGCAAATTACCTCAATTTCACCATGTCGTGACCTTGATGGAAAAGTAGCAAACCGCATCTGAATGAGTTAACTAGCCACATAGGATACGGGAGATCTGCCACGGTGTACAGTTGCACCCTTGGAACTGGCTGAAAGCCAAGAGGAATTAGTTGTGCTTGATGGTTTTAGAAGTTAAAGGGGGCAAACTTAATTAAAGACGACAAGTCATGATATGTCTCTAGAGATTCCGTACAAGTAAAATAGTGGACGGAGCTAGAATAAAGTGATACGGATTTAGCCCAATATGCTTATGGGATTTGATCTAGACATGCTAGCGCACATTCATCAAGTTGAAGAGTCCTTGTCCCATCTTGGAATCTGAAAATCAGCAGTTCAAATCTTTCGAACTTGATTTAGGCCATACTATAATAGACAGAGAAGAGCCGTCACCCTATCCCAGTCCTTCCGTAGCCTTCCAAGTAGCACCAAGAGCCTCTGCCTGGTCCTGTTCCAAGACGATGACGCCGGTCCATTATTACCTTAAGCTTGAAGGCGGTACATATGACGCCGGCACTATCGAGCGCACCGTATTCCAAAAAAGGGGTTTACTTGGCTTTCAAAGGAAATTATACCTCGTCAGTGACCCAAATTGGTCGCCCAATCTTTCTGAAAGGAAGATGCACACCCATCGTGACTTTCGGCCGGATGTCTCCGAGCCGTTCGTCTCAACGTAGGCACTTCATTTTTTTTTATTTTTTTTACAAGCCGGCGGTATTACCTGCGAAAGGAGCTCAACTCTACCGATGGAAGTGTACTTGGCATTCCCGAACGGAGATGTAACGAACCAAGCGGCAGCGAAGGGAACGAGTGATGTGTGAATCGTCATTAACACACTCCCGTGAGATTAGGCTACATGCAGCAAAGCAGAGATTCATTCATAGGGTTTGTGTGATGTTAATTGATTGAAGAGGAAAAGAAGAGAATGCAAAGGCTAGCTAGTGGTGGGGTGTTGTAGGCACCCTACAGAGGGTCACGTGACATCCCCGGGTCCCAGAAAGCTGTCGTCCTCGACAGCAAAACTAACTAACTAGCTAGCAGAGTTAAAATCATTACAGTACAAAAGAAATCAATTTCCCCTCAATCATCAATTCGTTCTCAATACGTTCCACATCTCGATGTTCAATGTCTCAAGGTACAACCTTCTACCAGCCGGAGTCGGTGGACTGGACGGGTTCGACCTCATCGCAATCGTTCGGAACATCCCAACCGGATGCAGCATCGGGAGCAACACCCCAACCAGAAGACGCATCTGCATTGGTTGTGCTCGTCTCTTCTCGGTTGAGTTCATCGCGAGCGGTTTCTCCAGACCATTCATTGGCAGCAGACTTGATTCCATCAGAACAGGTCTCGTTCGCATTTGTTGATGATTGGACGTCGGTCGGGAGCTCCAAAGGTTGAACTATCTGCTTGCTCGATCCGGTTTCAACAGCGCGATGAATTCTCTCGCGATGAGATTCCCTGCCTCTCTCTCGGACAGTGCGCACGGGAGGCGGTCGCATCTTCTTGCCTTGATCTTGACGGTTGCGACGGTTTTCCTTCTGACGATCTTGTGCACTTCCCTGACCTGAGGTATCGGTGACAGTGTTCGAATCATCGGCAACGGCGGTCGAATCATCGGCAACGGTGGTCGAATCATCGATCCAAGCGACGGTGTTTTCCTCGGTGTTCTCATTGTTGGAGTTGGCATCAAAAAACTCACATTCCTCATCAGCGACTTGAGCGTTGTCGGTGTCGGCATCAGCAACGTCAGCGACTTGAGCGTTGTCAGTGTTGGCATCAGCAGTTTGAACATCATCCGAATCCTCAGATCGGATGCAACCATCAGCCAGCAGGGGATGGATACGTTTCACATTGTCCATCTTGTCGATGATTTCCTCGGACATCTCAGCTTCGCAACAGCGGCCAGCGTGTTTGCCCGCGCAGCGACCACAGCAGACATCTTTGGTACAACTTTCCTCAGAAGTCTCATGGAAATCGATGCAATTTTCGCACCACTTGGACAGATCTCCAGTAGCAACAACGCTGCTTCGGTCAGCGATCCACTGATGATAGCTTCCCAAGATCGAATCCTCGAATCTCTCCAGACGAGGACATCCGATGACAACCTGCAGGAAGCGACAGCGTGTCTCCGCCACGGCTTGCAGCTTCAAGTCAATGGTGAATCCAGCTTTAGACGTACGCACATAATCGAGAACAACAGCATCCGCTTCCGAACTTGGTGCTGAAGCGGTCGTACGGGCGGTAATGGCTCCGGCTGGAACCTCCCAGGGGGGAATCTCTCCGATGAGCGCTTGATACAATTCGAATTGCCGACCATAATGTGTAATGATCATCACAGTCTTCATTCCGCCTTCGCGATACAGACGAACAGCTGTTTCGATTCCAATACGAGCGTTTGTCTCATTTCTGTAAGACGTACCCGCATTGCTTTCACTTGTCTCAGGAACGTCCAACCAGATCAGGCCAGTGTTTTGTCCGCCAGGCAACAGGGAACCGAAGTATTTCATAGCCTGCTGACCGAGTGGGTGTTTTGGCTCAGCGATTGTCATCAATCCGGTGTAAATGACGCGTGCGGCGTGGTTGGATGCGTCAGTCTTGCAACGTTGGTTCAATCCCAGGAAAGCTGTGATTTGGCCCGCTCGGTAGAGTCTGTCCAGGAGACTCAGGGCTCGTTGTTTGGAGTAACGAGAGCCAACTTCCTTGTTGTTGGACAGTTTATCTAGAGGCCCCGGTTGCATCGGGTCACCAATGAAAACAGCTGGCGTTTCTGGGAAATGGGAAAACAACACCAGCGCCATGCACTCGGTCATGTGTGCCGCTTCATCTACCACGTACATTCGCGGTGGAGTTTCGATATGTCTAGCAATATCGTCCAAAGCAGCGGGAGTGCCAGCCAGGAAGTCCGCTTTGCGAGCAACATCGAGCAGAAGTCGTCTCGCTTCTGCTCTTGCTTCCACAATGTTTTTTCTGAATGAGATCGGGTCGTTTTCCGCGTTATACCAAGAGTCTTGTATATGACGGTACTCATCACTGGCAGCAGCAACACGTTTCGCCACTTCCGACAAAGAATTTCTGTCGCTGGCGGGATTCTTGAACACCAGATTTTTCTTCTCATCGTCGACAAGGAATTTGATCAGGGCGCTCTCCATTCCGGGCTTGGTATTGTCATATTCGGTAGCTTCTCTCTTGACGTTCGTCAGAACGTTATCAAGTTCGCGCTTCCATGAATATACGCGGATCACTGAGTTCTGTGGACGATCTTCCCGAATCTTTGCAACGATGTCGTCCACTTGAAGATGCTGACTGACTGTCCACCAGACAGGTCCCGAGATCGTGGGGTTGTCAATGATCTTTGCGGCGTTGTCTTCCAGATCGATGTTGTGCTCCCTGACACCGAAAGGTAGTTTCGTCACCTTCTTGTCTGTTTTTCGAACCGTTGAGTCACCGTCCACATCCTGTCGTTCCTTGATATCCCTGAAGCGTTCCGCGTTCGCTCTACCCTTTCTCTTCTGATCCTTCAAAGCAGCACTCATCATCTGTCCCACATTGTTCACATCCAAACATTCCCTCTGATCCTCCGCTTCCTTTCCATTATCCACCCCGGATTCCTCCTTTACCAACCTTGGTGAATCCAACACTGCGCCAACCAAGTGTCGACCAACACGTGTCTTTCCAGCTCCAGGTATACCGACGATGAAAGCTTTGCCACCTGGCGAATTTTTGAGAGATTTAATCGCGGCCATTTGTGATGCGTTCAACTCGCCATTGGATTCCAGTTGGGCGATGGCTGGGAACATCTCATACCAGTCCATGGCAGGGGGAGGGGAATCGAAGTTCTCCAACCATTTCCAAGTAGTCTCAGCCAGGGTGCCAACGTTGAGATCCAAGGTACGTTCGATCGACTTGCACTCAACCTGATACGACTTGGCGTCTACATCGGCAGAAAGGATTGTTTCGACGTGACGGTCGTCATTTTTCAGCATCCATCGAATCAGAGGACCCAAGCCTTTTCTCTCGTGCACCTTTTCAGAATTGGGCATTGGTGGGATCAAATGCTTTGACTTCAGACCAACAACAGGCGCGTCCAGACCTGGTGTCCAGTTCATTTGTTGAGGGGCAGAGACAACGAAGGCTGCGATGTCATCCGAGCAACCCTTCGGGTGTGCGAGTCTGACACCGAAAAACTCGTATTCCTCGTCATCAACGCAGTCACGAATGAAAGCCTCGCGACCTTCGATCCATTCAGCGACCCTGCGAGTCTGAACTTCCTCAGATTCACCTTCGATACGTGAAAGGGATTCTCCAACTTCGACAGCTTGGTTTGTCATCCATGCGATAGGGTCGTTCTTGATTTCTTCATTCTTCATATCCTCCGGTGACGGCTGCGAAATGAACTCGAACAGATGTGAAGCGTACTGCTTCTTCAACTCCAGGTCACTTTCCGTCTGCAGTGAATCCTCATCGATATCATCTGGATCTTGTGCACGCTTGATATAGTACTGCTTGCGATTTGCGTACCAGTTGTCATACGAGACATGTGCCAAGTCCAGGTTATAAAGCATATTCTGTAACAGATTATCCTTCTGTTTAATAGAGAACTGCTTGACCGGAGGTTCATGCTGAACCAGGCCTGCTTTGAAGAAGAATTTGACAGGCGAACCTTCATCAGGAAGGGTATTGCTGAAGATTCCAGGCTTCAGGCAGACGAAGTACTTTCGCGGAAGTTCATGACGAGAGATACCAACGCGATCGCGATAGTCCTCCTCAGATTCTCCGTTCTGAAGGGGTTCGACAGAGGCATCGAGTGGATAGATTGCGCAATCAAAGATCCGATCAGCACACTTATCAGCCTCGTCAACTGCGTGGTTGTATTCTTCTTTGACGCCTCCCATCAGTGTAACCGCGCGATGAGTCGAATCTGCCCATGTAATGGCGGCTGGTGGTGCACGATAGGTCGGATCGTCCATCGTACCAACTTGGATGTTCTTCCATGACAGATCAGTCATATCACGACAGTATTCCAATGGTTCTGCGTATGGTTCTTCGCAGTACTGTTCTGCGGTTAGGCCATCCCAATCCCTGCGAGTGGATGGGCGAGGAACGATGTGAATCACAAAATCGACGGGAGTAGATTTGTTTGTCACCGTGTGAAGACTCTCAGCGATTGCATTGATCTTGTCCTGTACCGATTGAGGCATCATTCTCAACGTCTTGAAGGTCACTCGATTCTGGACAAATCTCACTTTGCCGGTCGATTTGCCCTCGATCTCAAGAATTTCATCGTGACAGGCGATGACTTGGGAAGTAGTGAGATCACGGAGATTCTTGACGGCGAATTTCTCTCGGGCGGCATCTGTGACCTTGTAGTAGGCTCTGTCCTTGTTGCCGTGCGGAGTTCCGGTTTCCCAGTCGAGTTCGGGGAATCTGTCGACGCGATCCTCGACAGAGAGGTCTTTGCAGGTAACGCCTTCAGGTGGGATGAGCATCGTCAGACGACCAATGTTTGTCAATGAATCTCCATTGCGCAGATCGATGTTCACAGTTACCATCTGCGGAGTGAACGAGCCAGAGAAGGGCTGTACCACAGTGTGCAGATGAGGTGCCACTGAGTTGCCAACGCGACGAATGGTATCCGCATGGTAACCTGGCAGATGATTTCCGTCGAATTGGATGAGTGCGGGAGTGCCAACTGATTGACGTTCAGCTTGCGGTTTGGGATTGGCAACGTGCAATTCCTTGACGTTGTTGCGTGCAACTTCATCGTAGAATTCCTGAAGTTGCGCAGCGGTATCACAGGACTCCATTTCAGCGAATCGAGAGTGAAAAGCAACTCTCAAACTCAGAAGATGTCGAGTCGAGCAAAAAGAAGATAGGAGGAAGAAATCAACCAAGGTACAGCGAACGACGTGCTTGATTTCTGGTGTAGATGATGCGAATGAGGTGGTCTGTACGATGTACGAAAACAGAGAGAAAGTCTTCAAGAGAGTGCGAAAAGGTGATAAACGTAGAGAAGAAGACGAATCTCAACGTTCTCGTGACAATCAGAGCGTAGAGAGTGTGTGAAGTAGAGAGCGTAGATCGATCCGAGAGGGAGAATTTCAACGTTTTTCTCGCAAATCTGGGATGGATGAAGAAGAAAAGAGAGAAGTTTGAGGAAGTGCGGCCTCTGCCTCAGGTAAACAAACAATTATCAGGGCGGTGTGCCACCACAAACTGGCAGAATCGCGCAAAAGTGACGCGCAGCTGAACGCGACTGCTCCAAGGTGAGAAGCAAGTGAGAAGTAAGTGAGCTGTATTTGAAACGCGTACCGTTCATCCCAAACACCGATTTATCAACAATAGCTAAATTGATGACAAGAATATAGATAATGAGGAATAACAGATGTAATTCCTGGCAACCACTTGAGTAAATCAAGCGCATCACCGCTAGCCTCCACTGCGTGCTTCCAGCGTCAGCCCAAAATTAAGCGAATACAGATACCAAATTTCTGTAATGCTATGTGTTGGTTTTGAATAAGCAATGTTTCGGTAATAAGCACGGGTATCATCAAATGAATACCCTGTCCACGCAACCTTTCGCATATAGTTTAATGAACACCTTCAGAAGGCGAAGCCTTCTTCAGGGACGCTTGATACCGTTTGAGCAATTGTGGGACGTCTTCTTCGAGTACGCTCCCGGGTTCCCATGTTGTCTCGTCGTAACCCATCCAGGATACTTCGTACCAAAGCCTGCCGTTCTCCTTCTTGTGATTCATGATGGCATCGATGATGTATTTCCCATCCGAAGTCAATTTTCCAGGTGGCAGCGCAGGTCTTGTACCTTTCAACACGGGTTCCAAGTGTTGTATGCTGATTTCGGGATTCCATTTCAGCCACGAGGGAAGATCCAGCCGATACCTCAATTTACTGATCTTCTCCAGTACAGTAAACGGTCCGGCGCGTCTGTGAGATATCTTCGATTGGTTGTTGTAATGATACCCATCTTCAGCGGGTTTCGCCAGTTTCACGTATACCAGATCTTTTACGTTGATTTCTGGAGGAGTAAGATGTCGCTGGTCATAGTAAATCTTGATTCGAGCCTCTGCAAGCTTGATTTGATCCCATGCTTCCTGTCGTATGACTTTTTGTTGTTCTCCAAATCCCAATGGATTTTCAACACTGGCGGGGCTCAGGAAATGGCTAGGAGGGCGACCGTAGAGGGCTTCGTATGGAGATACATTCGTCGATGAACTGCAAGCACTGTTCAAGCAGAACACCACATGTGGTAGTCTCAATGTCCATTCGTCTTGTCTGAATAACCCTCCCATGGTAGCTCTCAGCGCGATTACCAGGGTTTGCACTGATCGTTCGCTTTGTCCATTGGCCTGATGATGATACGCTGCACTGGTACGGCATTTCGCATTTGCCGCTGCGCACAGATTTGTCCACAGTTCAGATACCAGCAACGGGTCGAGGTCATGTATGAAGACCAGAGGCATTCCCCATTGGGGGTAAACCTGCTGTATGTATGCGTTGGCCCAATCCTTGGCAGTCCAGTCGGTACGGCCGACGATACAACGGATGAATTTTGTGAACTTGTCCGTAATCAACAGGATGGCGTTAGAGTCAGCTCCATCGCTTGCTTCAGGAAGTCCCGACACGAAGTCCAGGCAAAGAGAGTCCAACGGTCGTTTGGGTGTTTCAACAGCTACCATGTCACCGTAGGGGAGACCGCGCCGTGGTTTCGACTTCTGACATTCCGGACAACGGGCGACATAATCTGCGAGCGCTCGTCTCATGTTGTGAAAGAACACGACTTGTCTCATGAATTGGTGAAGTCGCCACGCTCCTCCGACGTGAGCTCGATCATCATGCATCATTTCGCAGACTGTTGGGATTTCTGCGGCGGGAAGGCATAGTCGCATATTTTCTCCGTCGTCATAGTACAGTAGTCCGGTATCAGGATGAACAGTGAACGCCAGCAGGGTGTTCGATCCCGTCTTGCTCTTTTGTTCCGAAATCCTGTTGTAGATACGTCTAAACGTGGGATCTCGAGGGTACAGGCTGAGCAGTTTCTTGATGTACTCTCGTGACAGATGAAGTCCTTGGGCGAAGTTGCCGTCTCCGGAAGTCGTGCACGTTTCAGTCAAGTTTGGGACACTCAATTCCTCACAATCTGGTCTTTCGGCCGAGGGAGATATCGATGGCGCATCATCGATAATCGGGTCAGTCGAAGGTTGTGACTGATGGACGGGCAGATGCTGAGGCGACGTCGATGGCGCATCATCGACAGCGTGACCAGCTTCCGTCAATGGCTCATTCACAGAGAGATTTCGAGGTGGCATCAAGGGTAACTTGCTGGTGGCGGGCTCAATCGTGGACGTGGCCACTGGTTTCTCGATCTCATCTTCCACCACACGACGAGCTTGTCTTCGTGTCACCACCCACAATTTGTTGCCCACTTCCACTGGAGTATATGAAATTTCTTCGTCAATCGGGTCCAATCGAGGGACAAATCGACGTCTTCGTCGGGTGATCATTTGGTCGAATTCACATCCAAGGTTTTCGTTGTCCACTTCCATTCGAGAGAGTTGTCGGCGAGCGCCTCGATGACTTCGGGGCATCTCGTGTGCTTGTTGACGAGTTATCATCCATGTCTTCACCAGTGTCTCTTCCGGAGTACTGTCTGATGCGATCGTTTTCATCCTGGAGAGGGCATCTGCGTTGACGTGTGATTTACCAGCTCGATATTTGATCATGATTTGATTCTTCCACTTTTCCAAGTAAAGCCTCCAATTGACCAGTCGGTATTTGCCTTTTGGCTTACCAGAACCTGCGGCGTTGAAGGTGTCGCGGATGGCGGTATGGTCGGTAACGACGTCAATCTGAGCGTGATCCAGGTAGTGGGTGAGCTTTTGCAGTGCCCAAATCAATGCTCCAGTTTCCAACTCAGTAGCCCAGTAATTGAGTTCAGCGTCGCTAAGTGTCTTTGACAAGAATAAGATCGGTCGCAGGACGCCATCTTGTCTCTGATGTAGTGCGGCTCCGAATCCTCTCTCTTTACTGCCATCGACGTGGAGTTCGAAAGGCTTCGAGAAATCTGGGAAAGCGAGTTCGACAGCGTTCACGAGCTTGTTTTTTAGTTCCTCCCAAGCATGACACGCTTTCTTCCAAATTTCTTGTCTCTTCTCATTTTCCTTTCGAACTCTGGCTCTCTCCGACTCAGCTGGCTTATCCGGGTCCACGACTTCTTCAGGTGGCAATTGGATCTTGTTCGCATACTTTTCTCGTTGTGGGTTCTTCGGTGGTGCTTTGCGAAATCCCATCGCTTTCAGCTTCACCAATGGTTCACTAATGGCGGCATAGTGTTCCACAAACTTGCGGTAATATCCCATCAGTCCCAGTCCGGTTTCCAGTTCTTTCAGCGTTCGTGGCATAGCCAAGTCCTTGATTGCTTTTGTCTTTTCCTCCAGAGTGCTCAATCCCAGTCGTGAAACAAAGTGGCCCAATGCCTTTAAACCGGGTTGTGCGAAATGGCACTTGCCCAGCGACAGAGTACATCCCGCTCTCTCCAGTATTCCCAGGCAAATGTCGAGATGTTTAACATGTTCCTCGATAGACCGGGAGAAAATAATGATATCGTCCACATAAACTAGTACAAATTCCCACAGGTATTTGCGAAACAGATTGTCCATACGTTGTTGGAAAAAGGCCGGACTAGAAAGTAGTCCCATGGTACTGACTGTCAAACGCTCCAATCCTCTGTGTGGTGTAACAAAGGTAGTCTTCCATCTATCTTCAGGCAAGATTCCTTGTTGGAAGAAGCCCTTGGTCAAGTCTACCACAGAAAACACGGTGGCGCCTTGCATACCAGTGAGAATGTCATCCTGCAGCGGTAGCGGGTATGCGTGTTCCACGACTTTCATGTTGACTTTGCGTAAGTCCACGACCACTCTCGGCTTATTGTCTCTCCAAACCACGAACGCCGGAGAAGACGCTGGGCAGACTTCTCCAAAAGGGACCGGTTCGACCACTCCTGCCTCTCTGAGTGGTTGTAGTATGTTGTCCATTGCTTGGCGATCTCTCAAGGATAAGTTGTACGGGCGCTGGACCAAATCGGAGATGTCTGCGTCCCTGTGGAAGTCAATTGGCATTTCCACCCCATCATTGAAACGCCCGATGCCCTCACGAAAGAGGCCAATGTGTTTAGTGATAACATCCATGATGCGTTCTTTTGCAGACTCTCCCCAGTGATTGGATACGTCTGCCTGTCGCACTCGAGGTGGTGGTTCAGCGTTCGGCAAATGGTAGGGGTACCCATCCGGTATCTTTGGGTTCTCAGGTTCTCGAACAACCGGCGCATCACCCAAAAGGTCGGAGAGCAGGATCGCGGATTTTCGATGTGTGTCGGCAGAGTTCCTGAGTTTCGCAGAAGTACTCGCACAGAATACTTTGGGATCTTTGGTGATGTCCACTGGGTGCAAATGTCCCAGCAGGGTTCCTTTACGGACGAACAATGGAGCGTCGCCCAAGTTCATCAGTGGCAATCTCGCTTCTTGACCGGTGACGATTGAATTCATAAGGGAAGTATAGGCTAGTCCAGTCTGATCGGTCGAAGGTTTTGCGACCAAATGGTAACCGTCCGCGCGAACAGGGACAGCTCTCGCCTTTTTGCCGGTGCGAACTTTCATGTTAAAGCCGCTATTGGGAGTGATATAATAATCCTCCGCAGCTCGCACGGCGAATACCCTCTTGATGTCTCTTCCGGGCCGTCTTCCACTCAAACAGGTCGCGGGGATCCTCTCATCTTTATCGGTGACTAGATGATCGTTCTCGTTTTCACGTCCCCATTGAATATGTAACCTGTTCTTTCGAAGTACTGATACTCCTATCAGAGCATTACAACTCAGTTCATCCACCACCCAAAATTCCACCGGAAAGGATACCGTCTTGTCCTTTGTAGTACGACAAGTCACCGTTACGGTCGCCCATGTTGTCACCAATGGTCCTCCTGTGCCGATACCGCCCACAGGAAAAGGGGGGTCCATCCGTTGTTCAGTGACTGTTGGCCAATGGCGTTGTAGAAAGGCTCTGGATATAAGACTTGGAGCAGCGCATGTGTCTGCAAGAATCTCCGCTGATGTGCTATTTTGATACGAAATAAAGCGAAGTTGTGTATAATTAACAAAACTGTATTCATTCCCGCTAACTGTATAGCAAGTGCGGGTGTTTCCTTTAGCGTACGTAGGTGTCTTTATGAGGTTGGAATGATAATTTTGTTGAGGTTCCAAAATCGGTGTATTAATATTAGTATCCGGTGTTTGATCTAGGGGCGACCTGGTCCCGGCCACTGGTCGCCCTGATCGTTTGACGATGTCCCATCCTCGGTAGAGCTCCCGGCAGGGTCTGTATCATCATCCATATCGATCAGGTCTTCCTCTTGTTCATGTACGATCATCTCATTCGATGGTCCGGTAACAACGAAAGCTTTTACTGGTTTACTTGAGGATTTTCCAAATAGCTCTCGGTACTGATCTGGTGAGAGG
This sequence comes from Clonostachys rosea, assembly GCA_026958235.1. Taxonomy (NCBI): domain Eukaryota; kingdom Fungi; phylum Ascomycota; class Sordariomycetes; order Hypocreales; family Bionectriaceae; genus Clonostachys; species Clonostachys rosea. The sequence goes on from CP110205.1 coordinate 3,915,284, forward strand.
GTCACGGATTTTCCTGTCTGTTGGTTCGAATTTGAATCTCGCTGATTGAAAGCTTGTCTGTTTCCGTAAGACTTTTGATTGTCGTATTGCTTGTTTCCATACGGCTTCTGATTGTCGTAAGATTTGCGATCCTTGTCAGGCTTCCAATCTCCAGTCGAGGAATTGTTCCGGCTGTCCCAATTGGAATTTTTGCGGTAGTTCTGCGTACCGGAATTATTTTGTTGATTCCAATTGTTCTGATAACCATTCTGGTTCTGGTATCCGTTCTGACGGTTATCGCGAGATTTCCAGTTACTCATGGTTGCAGTCGCACGACGTATTTCCTCTACAGAGGCCAGGTAAGAGCGTCTCGCGGCGTACTCTCGCGAGCTAAGTTGATTACAGACGTCGTCGACAGACGTGTCGGCATCGAGAGTAACCAAGTTCGCCAGGATTGGATCAACACCCATAACCAATCGCCGAGCTTTAGCATCCTCGTCCATTTCTCCGGCTTCGTTGTACAAGGTGAGTTTCCGATCAATGTAGGATTTGAGGTCGACCTGACTCTCGTCTGAGAAAGAGTGCTTCAGGTCATCAGCTTCCTGCATAATAGCTCCGCGATCGCGTTGGAATCTTCGACGCAGGGATCTCTTCCACTCAGAGATACTCGTTCCAAGGAGTTGTTTTTGGTCAGGAGTGAGGGATTGGAACCATCGGCATCCATCCGATTCCGGCTTGGTCAGAATGCCGGGGACGATTGCACGCAGTACTTCCTCTTTTCCATATGTCTTGACGAGCCAGTCAATTTGACTGATATAGGCGGAGATCGGGGTCTTTGAAGTGTCCAAGGCGAGGATCTCGACCTTGATGCTGCGACTTTTGGGCTTGTCTCCGTGTGAATCGGCGCGTCGTTCCTCATTCCGATCATCTCTCGAGTGATCTCTTCTCCCTGAAGATCCTCGATAATCCTGCTCACGCTGGCCATGCCCACGGCGTGCGTCGCGTGTGGGAGAGTCTACCGGTCGGTCGAAGCGGTCACTGGGGAACCCATTATCGCGACCTCTCGAATTGAAGTCGTCGCGTTGATCGACTCTCTGTTGGTCGTGTCGACGGCGATGATCTCGTGAGGGAGAGTCAATTTCTCCGCCAAAGTTTCCTTCAGAATCATCGTCCTCGTGATATCTGGAACGAGGTTCACGACGTCGGGAACGATCGTGGTAATCATCTCGGGGACAATCGTGATAATTATCTCGGGGACGATCGCGGCAATAATCTTGCCCGTGTCGAGCGCGGTCGGAGTGTAGGTCGTCAATCGGGGGTTCGCGCTCGGTGACTCGTCTCCGAGGATCAAAGTTTCCACCGGTGCGAGGACGTGGACGAGAATCATCACGTCGAGAGTAGTCACTTCTGGCTTGATCAAGTCTAGGTTCTTCAACCAATCTGCCAGCGGTTGGGGGAGCAGGGCTAGGTACGTCGACAGGGTCTTGTTGAGAGAATCTTTGTATGATCTCGGTCAGGGCAGCAGCGTCCGAGGCTGTCCGCAAGGCTGTTCGAAGGCATCGGGCCTCAATCAAGCTTCGTGTTGATTGGCTAACTCCTCGTAATGTCGCGCGCACCATTCCTCGGACCTCAGGGTTTACGGTATTTGCCAGCTGTGGATTCCTGCCTTGTTCAATTTCTTCGACCAGTATATTAATTACCGCAGCATCCTCCAAATATTGCTGTCTGGTGTAGGTGGGATTCATGGGAGGTGATGGTAGGTGTTGCCCACTGGGTCTTCCTGTTGGGTTTTCTTGTCCTTGGTCCATATTGCTGTTCATTTGGACAGGTACCTCTCGGAGTTGTGGTTCCCTTCGAGCAGGAGAAGTAGGACGGAGATGCTCGTCTTCTTGATCGCCTTCTACTGAGGGAATCGACAAACGTGTAGAGTGAGATGGAATTGCTGGAAGAGGTTCCCTCCACTGTTCAGCAGTAGGAGGTCTCCACTGTTCAATAGTAGAAGGGTCACGGTAACAAGGTGTACAATGGTTTTCAGGAAACAGCGAGGAATAATCTCCCAGCGGCGGACTTGAAGGTCGTGCTCGAGGTTCCTCCGGGAGCAGGTAAGATGAGTTCTCAGGCGGCGAAGATGTAGATGGTTGTTTCGGAATCACGGGTGATTGTTGTGAGAACAAGGGCGTGCGCCTGCTCGGAGTAGTGATCTCGAAGGTTGTTCTAGGTTTCCCAGTAGTGAATGTCGGGTGACCGGAATGATTCTGAGATGGTCGTGGAGGAGATTCCAGCGAAAGACCAGACAAATCAATCGGCTCCAGCGACTCAAACCGAGTTGTGATGTGGAGGCGAGAGGTAGGTGAAATTGGCGGATTCGAAGGTTGTAAGGTAGGGAGAGGGCGATCGGGAGAGAACTTGGGTGATGAAGAGAGAGGAGGGTTGGTGGAAAATTGAGGATCTGGAGCAGCTGCTTCGACTCTCGAGGGGGCGGTTGCCTCAACTTCCGACGTGAGTCGTTCACGGGGTAGGAATCGACCGTCTGGTCCTCTTTCTGGTAAGCACCGGCTCTTCTTTCGCTTATTCCCCATATATTTTCTTCAAGCGATCAAGCTTCGCGTAAGCTTTCCAGTCTAGGTTGGCGTGACCCAGTTTTGAAGCGAAAGCGGGGCGGTTTTCGGTAGTTGCTTTTATGGTAAGAGCTTGTTTCTGAGGAGCGGGTTCAGTAGTCGGGGTAGGAGCTAGGGTATCGAGGAGGTGAGATTGACGTGATCGTGTCGAGATTGAAATTTGTTTTTGTTGGTGATCTCCTCGCTGTAGTCGGTTACAACGTGAGGGCGGAACTCGTGGTCCTTTCTCCCGACTCCTGTACAATAGGGAGCCAGTCGCTTGGCAGGTTTGAGAAGCTGGGTAGCTTCGCGTGGTGCAGAACGGTCCCACGCCCGACGGGGGTTTTCTTTGTGTCAATCACGATTCGTCGTTCTCGTATCCTTTCGATATTAGGTTCTTCTCAGACGCGGTGGCGTCGATCGTTCCGAAGTTTCGGCCGTGGACTCGTGCGCATACGAGTTTGCAGGTGGCGAAGGGCGCGTCACTTCGCGTTTGTGCGGTCGGCGGTCGAAAAGCGACGGAAAGAAACGTGGAATTGCTACCATGTAACGAACCAAGCGGCAGCGAAGGGAACGAGTGATGTGTGAATCGTCATTAACACACTCCCGTGAGATTAGGCTACATGCAGCAAAGCAGAGATTCATTCATAGGGTTTGTGTGATGTTAATTGATTGAAGAGGAAAAGAAGAGAATGCAAAGGCTAGCTAGTGGTGGGGTGTTGTAGGCACCCTACAGAGGGTCACGTGACAGAGAGACATCACGTTGATGTTTTCGACTAAGATATTATCCTCGATCTTCATGAGATGAAGATGGTATGCTGAAGACATTGGCTGCATTATATAGCGTTGGCTAGGGCACTTACAGGAAAGGGAGGATATCGTTGCCGAAGTGAAGATGTGCTCCAGAAACTTTGGCGATGCCAACGCAAAGCCATCTTGCGGAGTAATATTTTTCAATCCATGTTTAGGACGAGTTATATTACATATTAGACTTCTCTGTGAATCAAATATCAGAGCCGTCACCGTACTGACCGCCCGTGCTAGGGTCAACGGGCATCCAAGATGAAACATGCTACACACGAGACTGAGTACTCTGGCTGCTTTGAATGCAATTTTCATGTATGAATGGAAGAACAATGTAGAACTAAATTCCGTGTAGAAGACACCTTCTCTACCTACCTAGCGCCGAGTTCGAGCAGCAAGGAAGTAGGGTTTGGTTATGTCTATTGTTGACTAACATGACTGCATCATGAATTGACTTTACGGAATTTCCAGACCCTACTGGAGTCTTATCGAATATCACAAGGTAGATTTCATCTCAAGGCCAATCGACTGCATGACGCCAGAATTTGGCACACAATTAATATATTCAAGTTTGGCCTCTCTTTCCCTCAGAACATACACCTCGTGCCAGGTCCGAAGCTTTCTTTCGCCCCCAAAAGTTTTGAAATGAGCGAGTATTCTACGGTGGATGGTTAGTTGAGATGGATGGGATTTGGCCTAATGCTCGAGACTCTCCTAGATTCGTAAAGAAATCGGCACCATACGACTATCTCTTTGGTTCTTGATCATTGTTCATCTTATCTTCCGTTTCTATACTTCCAAAGGTATCGAGGATCAACATACCCAGACTCTTGAGGGTTATCTCATAGATACTCGAGGCTTGATCCTAGACTTAGTTCGAGCTTCTCCTCATACGATATTGCTTCAGGGAGATCGCGATTCTCACGATACTGCCTAGAGCGAATGTGCACCAGACTTTGGTAGTTGGTTCCAACTAGGTGCTCCCCAAGACCCATTGGGGCTATATCCGGTAGAGTAAAGTGGGTGGTAAGCAGGAATAGATCCAGTCCTGAATCAATGATTCGATCTCGAATATCTCCCCAATAGGCTTGGCGATCATACACTTTACTACTTGTACTTGGTGTTCTAGCCAACCCTAGTAGGTAGTCCAGTCCAGAAAAATTGGTCTCAATTCGAGAAACAGACGAGCTGAAACTCTCGCACCATAGTCTAATTTCGTTGCTACCGCAACTGTCTAGTCACTTCAAGATAGCAAGGGCAAAAACCTCCTCAAGACTCTGGCAACAATTCTCACCGTCAAGCCAGTAGCAAGCCCAGACAGTTGCTCCCAGCGAGTCGTTGCCAGCTATCAGGTCGAACTTCTCGTAAGCTTCGGGCTCACCTTAATTGTTAGGCCACTTGGCAAGCATTTCCATCACTGGACCGTTTCTGAAGGCTAATCTACGCTGTGAATGCCTGCATTGTTGCCAGTGGAAATGCTAGGTGGTCTTCGAGTGGGTAACCGGTGGTTTCAGGGCTTCCGCAGCGCGTATATGCGAGTTGGACAAGACATGTGGCTGACTATCGGCTATTCCAGGCGACTTCCTAAGTTCCTGATCGAGGATACATGGGCGAGAAGCTAGAGAATCGGGTCGATGTTGACGGAGAACAGAGACCGGATTTGGTGACACAGCGCCAAGACATTCATCGCTTGTCATGCCTCGCTAGACAGCTCTGGGCAACCATATGTACAGATTAAACACATTACTTGGTGACCAAGTACGAACAGGATCACGACACAAGCGACGATGTTTCTCGTTTCCGAGCCAATATCTCACTCTAACGCAAAGAGAGGTTGTACGGCAAGCTGCACAACGTGGCACGAGTAGAAAGACAGTGTGGGGATTCAACCAGGTTCCCCAGGCCCATGCAAAGAGTGCAGGAGGTCTAGTTACACTTGTTTCGATATAATGCCTGTTTTGTACGGTCGGCCATCTGTGAATGGCTCTACGAGATGCGTACTGCAGGTTGAGACACGGCCCCAACAGCACAGGCCTACCCTGTACTCCGTGGAGACGATAGCTTATCGGCAGATCGGTACGTACCGGCCCGCACCACCAGGCACCACTCATTAGCGCAGAGGCAGAGGCAGCAGTCACTGGAGCATTTGGTGTCACGTAAGGCAGAGGAACCCCGCCATATGATCCTCCTCAGCGGTCGCCCAGCCAGTCACATGGCGGCCGGTGACGCGCAGCAGGCAGTGACCGACTGACTCTGTTTGGCTTTTACTTTCTTGCCTTTTCCATCTGGACTTTCGTTTTCTTCCCGCATTCCATCCCACCTCCCATCTCTCAACCAAGACCCTTCTCTCGCCCATCCAGCGTCCCGCCAACCAGGACATCTACGTCTCTTGCCTGCAGCGTACCCCGCGACGTCATCCACACCCACCGAACAGCAGCTGCCTCCTTCCAGGCCGAGCTCGCCAGGCTCAACAACGGCATCTCCCCCTCGACCTCCCCCCTCCGACCGCCCACCATGAACTACATCTACTCGACGGTCAACACCCTCCGCGACCGCTACACCCCCGTATCCCACACCTCTACGTTCCGCGAGACCGGCCAGATCACCCCCGAGGAGTTCGTCGCGGCCGGCGACTATCTCGTCTACAAGTTCCCCACCTGGTCCTGGGGCGACGCCGACGACGAGTCCCGCCGCGTCAGCTACCTTCCCCCCGGCAAGCAGTTCCTTGTCACCAGGAACGTTCCCTGCCACCGCCGCCTCGACGACGACTTCGCCGGCGACGCGGGCCATGAGGAGGCCCTCGTCAACGACGGCGACGACTTCAAGACTGGCTCTGCCGGCACCGACGGCGACGACGATGGCTGGCTGCGCACCGGCGGCCTCGCGAGCTCCCAACCCCTCAAGGCCAAGCAGGTCCGGACCGTGGACGAGGCGGGCAACGCCGAGAAGGACGACATCGACGATGACGACATCCCCGACATGGAGGATGAGGATGACGACGAGGCGATAATCCGCGACGCCGGCCCAGATTCCAAGAACGGGTGAGTTGAAACACTAGAGAAGATATGGGCTGCTTTTGTTTTGACCGTGAACTGACCCCGGCTTTGTCCCCTCGGCAGCGGTCGAAGAACATACACCCTCTACATCATGTACACGCCGTACTACCGAACCCCCCGGCTCTACCTCTCCGGCTACCTGCCCAACGGCCAGCCGCTCAACCCCCAGTCGATGATGGACGACATCGTCGGCGACTACAAGGACAAGACGGTCACCCTCGAGGACTTCCCCTTCTTCGCCAACAACATCAAGATGGCGTCCGTCCACCCCTGCAAGCACGCCTCCGTCATGAAGACCCTCCTCGACCGCGCCGACGCCGCGCTGCGCATCCGCCGGGACAAGCTGCGCGCCGGCCAGGCCGACACCCCCGCCGCCGGCGGCATGGAGGGCCTCGTCGACGAGATTGGCGGCCTGGACATCAAGAGCGCCCAGGAGGCCGCGGACAAGGAGGAGTGGGAGGAGGTCAAGGGGACCGAGGTGGATGACCAGGAGGTGGCCATCCGGGTAGATCAGTACTTAGTTGTTTTCCTCAAGGTATGTCACTCGTCCGTTCCCCACACCCCTCAAGAGAACCATCGAGAAATCCATACTAACATGGGGGGGTCAAAATCACAGTTCATGGCCAGCGTCACTCCTGGTATTGAGCACGACTTCACGATGGGTGTGTAGAGCGCGCTGAAATGAAACGATGTTTTTGGGTTGTTTTGGGTTTTTGGCTTGTTTCTCCTGCTTTGCAGCTTCTTGTGTCGGGTTGTCCCCGCCAAGCAAATGAACTATAAGATAGATGATCTAATACTCGATTTCCTACACCGGGGTAATGGGCAAGCCCCAGTATTATGATGGCGCCGTGGTAACCCTACACTGTCCCTCAGCCAAGTGTAGAGATATTCTTTCTAGTTGTTTCCATCTAGCACCTAATAAACAATAGGGTCTTTTTTTCCTCGTCTCCCGCGTAAGCCTTCCTAGTGCGGTCTGGATCACAGGGTGCAAGCCGATTGTCTGGAGTCTCGGTGAGTGGGGGTCAACGGTCACGAGGCCAAGCGCACTGGTTAAGCCTGATTGAATCCGAAGTCGCCTCTAACGTATGATGCATCAATCAACGAGCACGGTCTTGTGATGTAATTCGGCTGTTGATACCAGGCAGTTTGTGGAATATAAGTAGGTAGCAATCGCGGTCATCCAGAGGCGGGTGGGTCAAGAGTTCATGAAAATATAAGGCCAGCGAGTCCGGGCGTTCTCAATTTCCTAGACTCAAAATAATATGCGAGCATCATGCTACGCCAAACGGCGCTCCAAAATTCGAGGTCCCCTTGAGCTTCAGTGGGACGTCTTTTTCCACCTCATCAGTCTTCGTCGCAGAAGCGTCTTCGCCGCCGTTGGCACCGGAGGCCTCGGGAACCACATCCTGTGAGGCGTCACCGCCAACTGGCGGGTTCGCCTTCCATTGTTTTTGGCCGGGACTTCCAGATACTGAATACACGGGATCTTCGTCGTCGTCTGGAGGCGGTGAGCTCATGACGGTTGGCAATGCGTCTTCGCCGTGGCCAATCGATTCGAGTCTTTTATTCAGCTGGTCGAGAAAGATCTCGTCCTGTGCTGGGATATTCTTGATCATGAGCGGGCCTTTGAGACGGATATCGTCCACGGCATCCAGCTGCTCCTCGGGATGGTCGAGCAACGATTCGTTATTGTGCCTCTCCTGCGCCTTGCCGTTTGCTTCGCCACCCACTTCACCGATCCCGTGACCAGCATTTCGCTGGCCAAAGGTTCGAGGAAGAGAACAGTCTCCGATGGCAGGTGACGGCGACGATCCTTCGTCATCCGATCCAGGAACGCCCCCGCTGTCCGCCACATTCATCGAAACCATCTTAGAGAGCGAATGATTGGGCGTATGGCCAGCATGCATTGTCAACCGTCTTAATTCTTCATCCCGCAGCGCTTGAACCGCAGCGTCTCGTGGAATCTGATCGGGCGCCAAAGCTTGCTCAACTGTGTGCATTTGTTCGTCTGCGACGGCGGGAGGTGACGCCGGCGAGGTGATGCTGGATCCATTTGTCCCAAACGTTGCTCTTTGCACGGCAGGAGCTTTGAGTGGAATTCCCTCGAGCTTGGGGTCCAGTTCCCTTACGTCGATTACAGGGATGCTATCCTTGTCGTCACTCGATGACGTCGGTAGAAAGTCGCGGTTGGTGGAGGTTTCGGGCTGTATACGGGGATCGAGCGAGAGGTACGCAACAGGCTCGGGAGCTCGAGTTGGCGATGCCCGGGAGCTACCTGGGTACGCAAAGTGAGGCCGTCGAGATGCGCCGTCGAGACCAGGAGGTAAAGTCAATGGATCGCAAGAGTAGTTCTTGGTTCTATGATTTGGTCTTTGGTTGGGAGAGTGGACCCCGACTCCAGGCCCATAGTTGGGACTCGAGAGCGATATAGTCCCTGAGTTATCGACGGCACCATCCTGTTGACTTGCTCGAGCTGGGAAAGCGGGATTCTGGGAAGAGTTTCGTGGGCTGCCTGCCTTGAGAGCGAGGTTTTCTTGTTCCAGCCCCCGAACACGGCCTTTCAGGTTGTCAATCTCCTGCAGTAACGCGGCCTTCTCTTTCTCCCACGTTTCGCAAACTTCGTCCATAATGAGCCTCTCTTCTTGATAGACTTGCTCGACTCGACGCCTGTTGATATCGAGGTACATGCGCTCTGCCTCCCACGCCTCGCGTATGATTTCGTTCTGCTGCACCAGACGACGAAGCAGATGGTGGTCTAGCGTCTGTAAGGTTGGGGCCGCGTCGGCGGCTCCAGGCTTTGGGAAACTCGATGAGGAGAGCGAAGGGTCTGAAAAGCGGGAGATGGGAGGGATCGAGCTGTAGGCCACGTTGCCGGTGGCGGATGACGGTGGTTGGTGAGACTGGTTACGGCGGCTGAGGAGGGTTGACGACGACAGCGGAAAGGAAGGGCTGTCAAGCGAGAATGGCGTGTCTTTGGAGTTCTTTCCGGGGCCGCCCGGGAAGATGGGCTTGTAGTAGCAGGAGCTTTCGTCGAGACCTCCAGAGGGCAGGAAGGCATTGCCATCCACCGCGTGGTCTGCCGTCATGGTGGTGGGTTCAAGACCCAGCCCAACCCGATGTGGAATTTGTTCGGCCGCTACTGAGACAATGTGTGTGCATGGGCGATCGACAGAAATGCAAAGAGAAGAAGGTCCGGGAGACACGGACCAGCGATGAAGACGGGCGTCGGTCGGCAGCACGTATTTGAGGGAGGACGACGACTCAGCGGACGGCACTAGTTGGAATTGATGATCCGGCACAAGGGACGGCCGGTGAGCCTTGTTTGGCTGGCGGTAGCCCAAGATGATTTGGGTCTCGCTCGAGCCAAAAAGAGCGTGCTGGGAGCGGCCTCGACTCTCGGGGATACTTTGCTGCCAGGTAGCGTCGGCCACTTTCCGGGGCCCACCGCACCCAGCTCTGCGCCGAGGGCCCTGGGCAGGTACCTGCGCCGGGAGTACTTCCATGACGCAGGTCAAGTGGGCCTAGCCGTTTGTACCTGTAACTCAGGCCTAGGGTAGCTACTAGCTCAGCGGCTGCATTACTCATCCCTCGATAGCAGCCTGAACTACCCTGCAGCGAGCCCAGCGACGGCAAATGACGACTTTCCCAAATAACCTTTCCAGACTTGAAGAATTGATCTCTGATCTTAATCGCCATATGCAGCATTTTGACGGAAGGGCCAGGGCTGCAATTCAAGCGCCATGCTTTTGGCCAAGAAAAGCGGTATGGCGAGGATACCTGCCCTGCTAGATTGCCGCCACAAAGTCGACCCTTGCAAGCCTCAAGATAGCGAGCTGCACAACGCACCGCACAGCAAACCAATGATATCACGACTTTTCAGTCCCAATATTCACATGGGATCTTCCGATCGAAGCATTTCCCAATTGTTGAGGCAATTCTTATCTCAAGTCTCCACCATCGCCCCGAGCTCCTCTTGCGCTACTGCTATTCCAATTATTCGACAGCTGGCGGCGAAGCTTAGATATGAGCTTATGCAGTCATTCTTGGCCTCCAGGCTCCAGGCTCCAGCGCCGGGAATTCGGGATGTTGTTGGATTGTGCCCAAAATTATGGTGACCGATTGTCCTATGTTTTGAGATTTTCTGACAGTGTTCGCGGCTTGGAGCACTCTTCTCCGTGATCTCATGCCGTGAATCTATCATCGCTTCAACTTTCCAGTCACCAAGCATGATCTTTCTCCCGGTCCCAGGATGTGCGGCGGCTTGCACCCTCGACGACAAAATAACGAATTTTTGGACTACCTGACAGCGGAAGTCCGGTACTAACAAGGTTCGAAGAGATGAAAGTCTCTGATAAACCATTCCAGTTTTGGCGGCGATAGATATTTTCGAGAACCTTGGGAAGGTGCTTGGTCGTATAGCTGCTCCAGAGCCCTCCCTGATGCAGCTATTCGGTCTTGCTAGGCATTTTTAGAGCGGATAGATGCCCAACTTATCGTCTGGCCGTGATATCTGGTGGATCCCGAAACCCAACTATCCACAAATTTGGAAGACGGACAGATCTGCCGAGGATTGAAGTTGACGCTTTTTCCGGACATTGTCAAAATTGTTGCAAGGAGCAGTGATTTCGGCAAAGAAAAAGAAAAAGATCGAAGAAAGCTACACACTTGAAGCTCACACGCAAAAGGTTCGAACCTCTCAGATACTTTCCACTGCGATTTCAAATATGACGCCTTGTTCGATCATTATGGCGATGTTTGAAATCAAGCCTGATCTGGCTACGGTTGTAAGACTCAGTGTAATGAGCTGCCAGCTGACAATAGCAGCATCCTGGGAGAGCCGATATTGAATCATGCGCAGAAATCACTTCAGAATCTGGCACTAGCCTAGCTCTTTTCTCAGTGGTATCGTAGGGTAAAGCCCCTGTGCTATCGGCTAACTGTGCGATTTTCGACGTATCGTAGGCGTTGAGCGTGATGTGGACGAAAGCCGGCGGTCCGGGGATACCAACATGAAATTGATCTTCGCGACGATAATCTTCTAAAAGCTCACGGTTTTGTCTTTGAGAACGACGCGGCTCGTTGGATTGCGAGCGTGAGGGTGTCTTAGTGGGCTGTGGTCGAAGATGCTGCGATCACCACCTAGTTGGACCTAGCACTGGGATGCCAGCCAATAAAGGCTTTACTGACAAGCAACGAGCGCATATCGGCTTGCGAATAATGTATCCTTCTAGGAAACCGATTTACGCCCCGGATATAAAAGGCTATGTTCGTGTTTGCTTGAGATGATGTGCCATTGGACTCGTTCGCCTTCCACCTAGGAGCAGTCATGGATAAGGATTCCTTGTCAACTTCGCCGCCACGGGATTTAGCAGCATACGATGAGCTGAACGACCAGGAAGCAATATACAGTGGTGTTTCTAAGCCTACCTCGATTCCTGTATTTGGAATGGGAAAGCCAGTGGCCATGATAACTTGGCCAGAGCGAAACCTAGCATAGGCTAAGCCCTGAAACTGCATCTCTATCATCAAAATTAGGGCGGAAAATGAGCTCTGATGCATATCTAAACTTTGTTTATGGGCACAGAGAGCGAATACAGTCGGTCGTCACAGGCAGTGCTGCCTGCAACTGTTTCGGTGGTTCGTTTAGGCCGGTGCACGATCGTAATGGCCACTAACTGCATGAGAACTTCCTGAAAGCCTACCAGCATAACCCCAAAGAAGTGAACGCGGGGCTTTTTTTATTGTTCCAAAGTTTTAGCTGGTAAGGAAACATAGTGATACCTCCCTCTCTAACTCGGCGGACCGTCGATGTTTGGCGGTCCTGGCCTGTTCCATTTCTTGAATCTGGGCTCGAGGGGCTAAATTACGAAGTTGAGACCAACTAATTTAGCGAAAAGATACGCGCCGCCGGCAGCGAGAAAAAAAGGATGTGTATGCGTCCTGTCTCATGCCAGAGAGTAGACGTATGAACTTAACCGCACGAGCTGGAAGGAGAAAAAAAGAAACCTTACGCCAGAGTCTTATTGGATAGAGAAAGATGAAGAGCTGCCTCATGATCTATGCGGCGGGTATGTAAGCATACGGTATACTTAGAAAGGTTTACGATTATACATGCACTATACTAATAGAAACTTAGGAAAAGGACCGCCGAGGGGGGTCTTTATGCTTTCAATGAGTATAAAAACCTCTGAAGCCTTAGACGATGTCTGTTTCGAGTCGTGTTCAACCAAAAAAGGGATAATCACAGCGTCACGCCAATCGCAGCACAAACTATATGACATTATGTGGTCTTTATGGAGTGCTTGGGGCCTCATCGCACGTTGCTTCATTCTCATCCTGGAACGCTTCAGTTTAGTTGTCATCATCACTCCTTGACTTAGGGAAGATGGCATGCGCCTCTCAGCCAGACACAGACGCCTGTGCTTGGTTCTCCCACAGAGCAGGCCTTAGCCCTGTATTACTTTGGGAGGATATCCTTGAGCGTGTGTCTGAGGATGAACTTAATGCTAAATTATCTCGTTAAGTTCATCCTCAGACACACGCTCAAGGATATCCTCCCAAAGTTATACAGGGCTAAGACCTGCTCTGTAGAGAGGCTGTTGAGCTATCAAGCTCATCGATTTCAATGGCCTTTGCGAAGCTAGCAAGCTTTGGGTCGCTGATGCTTACCTTAGGCTTCATTATCTCTGGCCAGGTGATTTCATTACCTTTAAGAAAAGGCACTAAGATCTCGTGTATATCTCACCCTATATTTATTTGAGGTTATGATTTACAACTACTACCTTAGGTTCTTTGGCATGATGTGTGCGTCGAAGGCTGCGGATGTGTCAGTGTCAGGGCTCTGGCCAAGGGGCTACTGGTACTCACTGGGTTGGTTGACTCGCGCTTGGTTGAAGTATTTGGATTGGCGTAAGACAAACGAAGGAAGCCAGGTGAAAGAGGGCGGCTTAAATAGTCGTTTGACGCGTAGCTCGTCTTGACGGCAAGTGAGTCATCGGTATGAAGGTTTATAGAATTTTCTTCCGCATGACTGCAGCCTTGGGCTAGCGAAGCTTTTTTATTATTAACCTTTCGTATTCAATGTGTTGAGTTGTCGGGCTCTGGCAGCTTCCATTGCTGTTAAACTTTCTACTCACTCAAACTCTCTCCCGTGTTTGATTCTCATTTCGACGCGGCCTGATAGTAACCCTCATTCGGCCGCCGCCACGCAGTTGGGCGTCTCCCCCCGTCTTTTCACCTAGTGATCATGTTTATCAAATTGGTGAAAAACAATAATTCTTTCGGGCGATCCTCGATTTTATGGATGCATTTGTAAGTATGTTGGTTTGTCCTTTAATCTGATGCTTCGGAGAACTTGGTCTGTCTCGGCCAAGTTGGCCGATAGGATTCTATTGACCACAACTTGGTAAGCAGGGTTGAGGCTGAGGCTAGACTGCTGCCCATAGACTGAGCCTTGTGTTCTTAGAATAACGAAAGAAGAGAAAGAAGAGTACCTGATGGCTTGCTGAAAGTGTGGCATAATGAATTTCTGTTTTCATTCTCCCCGACTATCAGTTCCGGAGTGTTCAGGGTTGATGCGCACGGTCAGCAGGATCAGCGCATAGCACTACTGCTTACTCTTATCCATTGAAAACCCACACGTTATAGTTGTCTTGGATTCCCGTTGTTTGTAAGATGGCGCTAGATGAAAGTTGACAGTCTCAAGTCATCTCTTGTTAATTTTCAGGAGAATGGAAGGGTAAAGGGCGTGTCCGACAGGCGAGTCGGATGCGGCTCTCCGCACTTGACGATCTTCACACTGCTTCTCACCCTAGTATACTCGAATAATCTGACATATAGGAACTGCTCTTGGACATAAACTCCGTTGAGTCCACAAAGTCCGCCCAGCGCATAAAGTCCGCCGAGACTCGGCCAAGTTTGCCGAGGAGGTAGACCTATATAATAGATACTCTATCTCTTTTTTTCGGAGGAAATCAGTTTCATTGTGAGTGAAATCTCAGGAAACCTTTTTACTTCCACCTTCTCGCCCTGCTCGCGATGATACCCTCATACGCCCTCTTCGCTCTGACAGCATGCGGTCTTGTGACGGCCGCTGCTCAACAACCAACCGTACAAATTACGGATGGAACTGTGGTTGGATTCACAAACAATTCGATTGACAACTTTCTCGGCATCCCCTACGCGGACACTCCAGAACGTCTCCGCCCCCCGCAGCGTCTTTCATCGCCCTTCGGAACCCTGAACGGTACAGCAATACCCGCCAGCTGTCCCCAGCACCCTCTCATAGTCGACCCAGAGGTTTTCACCCAGCTCCCTCCAGAAGTTTCCGGTCCTCTTTTGTCATCTGCCATACCTCCATCTGTTGTCAGTGAGGATTGCCTCAACTTGATTATTCAGCGACCTTCCTCAACAACGCCCGACTCCAAGCTTCCCGTGCTGTTTTGGATCTACGGTGGCGGGTTCGCAACCGGATCCTCGGTTCCATACGACTACTCCACTCTGATTCAAGAGTCAGTAGCCCTAGGACAGCCTATCCTCGTGGTCAGGGTCAACTACCGTGTTGGAGCGTTTGGCTTCCTACCCGGAAAGGAGCTCCAGAACGATGGAAGCACCAATCTCGGCCTTCGAGACCAGAGACTGGCCCTCGAGTGGGTATCAGAGAACATTGCCGCCTTTGGAGGTGATCCAGACAAGGTCACTATTTGGGGAGAATCCGCCGGCAGCCTATCGGTCATGTATCACGCCTTGATCAACAACGGGAACAGCACTTACCGTGGCAAGCCGCTCTTCCGTGGCGGAATCATGGACTCGGGAGCCGTGTTCCCCGCTGAAGCCGTCGACAGCCCTACAGCTCAGGGCTTCTTTGACGATTTCTCTGCAGCCGCAGGCTGTGGATCAGAGGATGCGCTGACCTGCCTCCGCGAGCTGCCCTACGAGGAATTCCTCAACGCAACGGCGGTCATCCCGGGGCTCTTTGGTCCCGAGGCTTTCCGAATCAGCTTCACTCCTCGCCCAGATCCCACGGATGACTTCTTCCCACTCTCGCCGGAGAAGGCAGTCCAGCAGCGTAAAATTGCACCCATCCCGTTCCTCTCGGGCAATCAAGAAGATGAGGGTACCATGTTCGCTCTGCCTCTACTGAACGACACAACCTCCCCTCTTCTGGTAAAGCAGCTCAAGGGTCTCTTCCACACAGCCGCAGATGACGTCCTGGAGCGGATGATCAGCTTCTATCCTACCGACCCTGCAGCCGGCTCCCCGTTCGACACCGGTTCCGCGAACGAGCTCTACCCCGGCTTCAAGCGCAACTCGGCGGTCCTGGGAGATCTCGTCTTCCAGTTCCAGAAGAGAGCGTCCTACATTGCGTTGGACGGGCTGGTACCCATTTGGGACTACTTGAGCAAATACAACAAAGTTGATTTCCTGGGCACCATGCATGGCTCGGACTTGACGCTCCTGCAGACACAGCAACCTGCTCTGCCATACAAGGCGGTCGTGCAGTACTATGTCAACTTCATCAACTCGCTGGATCCTAATGTCGATATCCACGGTAAATGTGAGAAGAAGCTGCCGCACTGGCCAAAGTGGGATAAAGATGAGCAGTTGTCGATTCACTTCTTGGATAACGCGACCGTAGTAGCGCCAGACGATGATCGAAAGGATGCATTCGAGTACTTCTCCGGAGTTCAGTCGGAGTTGCTCTTCTAGATATAGACACCCTTAGACAGCCCACGGCCCAGGCACGTTTATTCCCTGTACCAATCAAGTTTCCGTCATATAGTAAATTCATTCATAGATAGACGAAGCCGTATGAAACTTATAGACAAAATAGTCAAATTATGATTTCTATTTCTATCGCTATATTCACATATGTGTCTTTTCGTCTGATCAGGGTTGACCGCCTCTAATAGCAAACAAAAACCCTAATATATGAAAATGACGGCATCTTTCTATATGCACCAGCCGGCTATGCTGCCCCAAACGCCAAACTCGAAAATCCCAATGCATGAACGAACAAACAAGATGCCCAAAACATTAAAGACGAGAAACAAGTCTATGTAGCGTAGGGCCCGTAGTGCCACCTCTTCGCATTCTCCGCAGCAAAGTACCTGGCAACGAACGCGCCCTCTTCAGCCCACTTGGCCACCTCGATGCCATGCTTCTTCTCCACTCCCCTCAAAAACGCTGCAAAACCGGATGCATGGACTGAGTTCTCCTCGCGCGGATCCTCGATGACGTTGCTGAGCCTCCACTTGACGCTGTTGAGAACGGGGATGATGAGGCGCCGCTCGGGATGTCGTGCATCTCGCGCCACGAGCTGCGCTCGACCGGGGTTGACCGTGGTGAACTGCCAGTTTCCTTGTCCGGTCTCCTTGTTGACCACTTTCTGAGGTCGGATGAGGGATTGCCCTTCGTAGTTGCGGACAAGGCCCCTGATGGCTTCGCGGCTTGCCTCGTTCAGAGAGCCCGTCTCGAGCAGGAGATCGAGGATTGTGGGGAGAACCTGGATCCCCGAAACGGCGCTGTCGACGTTGAAAGCGGGCAGCTGGGGATGAGAGATGACAAGTGGAACATGATCGTTTCCAATATTAGGATTATAATAGGACGACGCGATGTCATTCTCGGCGAGCGAGGTGCCGTGATCCCCTACAAAAATGACCAGCGTCTGGTTAGACACACCCTGCTTGTCAAGGATATTGAAGAACTTCTGTATCCACTGATCGCTATATCCCTGCGTGTTGATATAATGCGACAGTTCATCCAGTCCGTTTGATAGAGGGAGATACTTGTCCTTCGCATTTAATGGCAAAACGAAAGGGTGGTGTGTGGTACTGGTGATATGGGTTAGGAAGACTCGCTCATCCTTCTCCTTGGCGGATGCAAAAGCATCATGGATATAGTCAATAAGTGGCTCCTCCTCGAAGCCAAAGTAGTTGGTATAAGGGATAGTAACGGGGCCATGCTTGGCTTTGCTGGAACGGAGGTATTCAACATCAATAGTATTCTCTTCAAGGAAACCGATTTTCCTCATCAGCTTATCAAACTGATTAAAGTGGAGTGTAGCCGTCTGGTAAAAATATGACTGCCATTTGGACTTTGCGTAAGGACCTGATTGTGTGCGGGTCGTGGTCATGTTATTTAGGGCCTGCAAGATATGTGGAAGACAAGGCTGATACATGTGGTGCTTCCAATCAAGGTTAAAGTCGCCAATCAAGGGTCCCATGCCACAGATCGTGGCAGGTAAGCTCTTGAGGGTGTAGGTTCCAGCAGTGTAGTAGTTGGTGAAATGGGCACCTCCTCGTTTCCTGTGGGGTTCCTTGTGATCGAAGCCATCGTCGTAATCCCCGGTGATGAAGTTGGCCGTTGGAGTGAGTCTCGCAAGTCTATCCTGGACGTTTTGCGGAAGTTTGTTTTCAGGCCAGGTTTCCGCGAGACGGTTCCAAACTAGACCGTCTTTCTTAATCGGGAAGACGTCATTTCTCACACTCTCCATGAAAAAGAGGACGATGTGCCGGATGTCGAGATCCTTAAGCTTGCTCTTGAGTTCAGGGAGCAAGGGCTCGTCCAAGTTGTCAATCTTCATCGGATCTGCGGAAGCGTTATAGTGTACTACGTTCCTGTACCAATCCTCAAAACCCTCCGTCTCCTTCTTGGGAAGCCATGGCATAGGAATCGGCTCAGTAAGGGCAGTCACACGGTCCCATTCGTGCTGGATGCCCACTCCATATATTGGCCGAAGGTTTTCAAGCGAGGGTGATAATGATTTGTAGCTAACAAAAGGTAGTAACCCTGTGGTCCAAGCAATGAAGGTTAGGGATCCATCGTCGGGCCGGGCGAGTCTGAAGCCAATAAAAACAAGAAGAGAGGCCGTAGCGAGGAAATGCATGATAAAATTGAAAGCCGTGTAAAGCGAAGAGCTTGAGACAGAAATCTTGACGCTGGCGAGCCCGCGGGACAGGAGCCGGAATACAATGGGTGGTTGGGTCAGGATCTCGCTGCTGCTGCCACTATTGATGAGGTCTTCGGTGCCGGGGTTGGAGTCTGTGTAGTCTTCGCTCGGCCTATGGTTATGTTCGATGTCCTGGCTAGGAACCTTCGTGTACGGCATCGGGCGGCAGCAAGGGACACAGCGACCGAACCGGCGAGATAGGAAGGAGCAGCAGGCGCTGACCACATTTGCATAGAAGCCAAACATGCCATACAAGAAATCCTGGAGCATCCAGCTCAGTGCGATCATAACCACCGTGATTCCACAAAATATAAAGATGCCGGTGGGGATGAAAGCTCGTGACGAGGAAACGGTTGCGAGGGCCGCATGGTGCCAGTGAATTTCGGACCCGGTAACGGCGAAGAAGATCGTCGCAACGAAGCCAAGAACTAGATTATAGACAAGAAGGGCATTGCCGAGGTAGCTTAGGGCGGTTCGAAGTGCGGTGGAGGAGACAGTGGCAATAGAGTCGTCGAGCAGAAGCCGAATGAGGATGAGGACAGCGAAGTCTTGGGCGAGGAATGAGTACATCCACAACCCGATCTGGTTTGTCGACAAGGCATCGTGGCGGGCGATGATGTGGACGGCTTTGGCACCTAGAACTGCTAAAACGGTAAACGCGAAGGCAAAGCGACGGTTGGCGATACGTGGCCCCAGAGCGTGGACCAGCCATCGAGCGTAAAATCTGGGGTTCAGCAGCATCATGAAGGACGCTGGGTGGAAGAGGAGGCTTCGGCTCGGCCCATGCCTACCCACGAAGAAGAGAAATCGAAGATCGAGAGTGGATCAATGTAGTAGATTGGCAGGGATAAAAAGAAGGACAAGACTTGAGAAAGAACGGAGAAACTGGGGTGCCACAAGGAAGGAGTGGCTGCAGAACAGGAGGGTGGTGCAAGGAAGAAACGTGACGAGGTGGAAGGAGGGGAAGAATGCGAGATGGAGAATCAAGATGGAGTGTTCACGCAAACCAAGTTAGAGAAACCAGCCCTCTGCAGTCCATGTCCGGGGCAGAGATGGGCAACCCACTTGGCCCAGTGCACAGGTTACAGCGCATTATGCATGATGAGGCTGATCTGGTGTCTCGGGATCTCCCAAAATGGATACAATACAGCGGCTGATCGGATCTGCCTGGCCCATCCGCAGAGCACAAGTACCCCCTACTGGGCATATTCGGAACCCTCCTTGGAAGCGTCCATTTCCTCACTCCCTCGCTCTCTGTTTGCTGACATCCAGAAGAAGGACACTTCTTGGCCGAGGTCCCGTGTGTGCAGCTGATTCAGTTAGAATCTAAGGTTACCTCTGTCTCACACTACACGGCACAAAAACACTTCGTATATAGCCCCTGCCTATGTCATGTACAGTCGGTGCACCAACGCTGCCGTGTTCCACATCTCAGCCCAGTGGAGTGCAAAATGGACGCACTTTTCCTCGTGAGGGAAGATGCCGCGTGCCGAAAACCGAGCTCGGTGCACCAGCTCTAGCGGAAAGGCAAGAATTATTCATTGCACAGTGCCTTAATCCCCGAGGAAAGCTCTGCTTAGTACCAAGAAAGCCCACCCTGCCGACTAGCCGGTGGACATCGCTCAAACGCCGCTGTCTCGGTTCTCGCCCAACAAAGTCAGCTTACAGGGATGATCCATTTGCGCCACCCACTGAGACATCGTAACCAAAGGACCTCCTGAAATCTCATCTCGTTCTTCTTCTCCTCATTCGTCCACGGAGCAAATATGTTGGTGTGTTCAGAGCTTGTGCATTTCTAAAAATACGATCGGTTGGGCATATGGTGCTAGAGCAGAGTGACACTGAGTCATAACACCAGACGAAGCTATGGCGATTGAACAGCCTCAAAAACTATCAATGATGAAGCCATGAAGCCATGAAGCCATGAAGCGTTACAATTCCGTCTCCAAGTTCAAATGCAATCGCACAAGCCAGGGAGGAAGCAACCGAAGATTTTCATCGTCTGACTCATCTCGTTCTTGATTTGCTATGCTCGGACCCTCTCACGAGCCAGCCGCATCAAAAGGTCATTTGCTGTTACATAATTTAAACGAGCTTTCCGAGGTCTGTTCGCAGCTGAGTGGATGGATCGCTTGTGAAGTTATGGCGCACCAACGCTACTGTATTTCTACACAACAAACATACATAACGGGAATAAAAAAAGAGCATAACACTTTCATAATTCTAATGACTGAGAAGGAAAAAACCCACACTTGGTATGCAGGTTGTGCCGGCGGCTGAACGTGCTGCTTTCATGTGCCCCTTTTCAACCCTTGTTCTTACGCGACGATTGCTATCAAAGATCGCCTTTCTGGTCAGAGCTGCTTTGGTTCGTAGACAAAGTAGACAACAAAGAAAGGCGACTAGTTCATATGCAGAGCAATATTCAGAGAAGTCGACTAGTCAAACAGTTCCCCGTTTGCAATCTCAGCATGTCGATTGCACGCTTTAGATTGGCGGTCACATACTGTGAGTGCAGATTTGTTGGTCTATTTTTTTATTTACAATTTAATAGGTAAGAGTAATTATTTATCCATAACTAGGGCCTCCTGTAGCAGCGAATAAGGACATCTAAAAAGCTCGAAGCAGCTGTTCATGGATTCACCTGCGTTCAGTGTCCACAAGTGCAGGAAATTAGAGGACAATTGTGGACAGTAATGCGCTAGATGTTTTGATAACCGAAATATTTTTAGATAGAAGAATAATACTCTCTTTGATGCCTAGGCTCCTGGGCTAATTAAGAGTATTAGAGAAGAAACGCTTGGGAGGCTAACAAACACTGAGAATATCCTGGGTATCAGCACATAGAGTTCCAAAGAGAGAGAAGAGTAGGACGCTACGTAATTATCATTGAATACTAGTTTTGATTAGTTGTATGCCATTGTGAAATTGGAAAACAGTATGCTTTCTCGAATGCTTTATAGCATCCAGTCATTATGAGGCTAGAACATGACCATGCGTTGCGTATGATCCCACATGTGCTCGTAGTATATACTGCTAAAACTCTGAAAAATGTCAATTAATCTCTGTTCTTTTCTTCAAGTATATAGAGGATTCTAGGTGGGAGACTAGGGCAAGAAAAAGAGACGACCTAAATAATACTGTAGATGAACGGCGTTACGCCTGTGTCACAACACAGTTTCTCCAAGCGAGAGAGTCCGTGAAACAGAGAGGTCCACCAATTGACTAAAGGTGACACAGTCAGTGACGCTGCGAGGTCGGTACAAATACTGAATTACGGATTACTGGAATGCGGACATCCCTTGATGACTGAGACATGATTTCCTCTCCCTTGCGCAACGCGGGCTGAGATGACACCGACTGGCTTAACCTCGCAGCAAATCGCGGACCAGAAGTCGCCCTGAGAAGCCCTCGTCACTTCGACTCACCACCAGCTCACCTCACTTGACTTTACCATCAGCACAGTCTGGGGCTTACTATTTGAGGAGTCATCTGAGTCAAGAGTGTCTCAATCCCCCGCCATCTTTCTACCACTGGATTGACCCTCCAGTCTATATAAACCCTTCTGTCATCTCAACCAAGCCTCAGACCGGTTGCAGGCATCTTTCTGCTTCACCACGTATCAGCTTTGAGTCCCTCGCATACATCATCTCACAGCGCACGACAAGCCTCGGAAATATCGATCACGTCTGTCTACCACCTACGTCATGAGAGTTCCTTCGATAACCACCATCCTCCTCGCCGCGACTGGTCTGGCAGCGGCAGACATCCCCTCCCAACCATGCGGCTTGAAAATCGCCCCTTGCAGGCCGGGAACGCACTGCATCCCCAACAAGACCGACTGCACCAATCTGGACAGGTGCATAGGCCATTGTGTCTCAAACAACGACTTTGCAATCTGCGGCGGCTACCCGAGCATCGCTAAGCGCTGTGACAAGGGATACGAGTGCGCGCAGGACCCTCGCGATCCTCCAAACATCGCCGACAAGCCCGGAATCTGTCTCCTGAAGGGCTACCAGGGTCTTCGCCTGTGTGGAGGCATCGCGGATGGTGATTGCCCAGCGCCGGAGAAGTGTTACGATATGCCGTGGGACGACTGCGATCCCAATCAAGGAGGAAGCGACTGTAGAGGACTCTGTCTTTGAGAGGAGACGAATTTGCGAGATGACTCAAATCACAGATCAAGGTCACGGGATAGGGTTCATGTCGAAACGAAGGAGTGTTTGGCAAGTGGCTTTGTACTCTACCTTGAATCAAAACCGTGGGATATGTCCACTCACCATCTAACTACTTTCTGCTACGCTTTAAGCTCTCGGACAAAATAAAAATTGCCCCATCGATTATATTTAATCTCCAATGAAAGTTGATGAGCAAAGGAAAACTGCTTGGGGGAAAAAAACAATCCACACCACATACAGAGTTATGTGTGCCGTAACAATGTCAAAGATGGCTTGTAGTGTGTGTCTAGAATGGACCTAAGTCTTACAAGCAAGACATAGATTCATATGGAAGGCCTCAGGTGTGAAAGATAGGAGGAGAAACTGACCAAAGGTGGCATTCAAAGAGAAAGTCAGGCAGGTGTCCATTCAGAATGTAGATACTGACCACAGGCTCCTCTCAGGCAAGGGACTACCATCCGGTTTGTTGGGGAGCAAAGAAAACACCCCCTGTTTACCACAATTCTTAGCATTGTATGGTGATTATTCAACTCAGCCCTCGGTTACGAAGACATAGTGCCGCAAGTCTGCCCAGAAACAATGACTAATGCGGTGTCCAAAGCAGACGAGCGTGCTTCGATTAACCCTCGAGAATAACATGTACCCTGAAGGGGTTCGGTA
The DNA here is from genome assembly GCA_026958235.1 of Clonostachys rosea. Classification (NCBI taxonomy): domain Eukaryota; kingdom Fungi; phylum Ascomycota; class Sordariomycetes; order Hypocreales; family Bionectriaceae; genus Clonostachys; species Clonostachys rosea. The sequence continues at coordinate 3,938,508 of CP110205.1, forward strand.
AAAGTCATGGTTAAAGAGTCCGGTTTGATGCGCAGAATGAACCTAAAGGAGGGGCGTCTTGACAACTATTGGTAGAAGGAAGTATAGGAGGTCAATGTGTAGGATCGAATTTGGCAAGCGAGTTTTGCTGGGCTCATCCCGAGTTAAGTTTACCCTCGTGGGGAAGATCCCATCGGCATTTGTCAGCGAAGGCAAAGATCTGCACCTGTTAGGTCTACCATGGGCATATTCATGAAATTATACTTGAGTCTGGAGGAAGTAGACCGTTCCAAGATGAAATCTCAACAATGCGGGACCAAGAACAACTGGCTTTGGATCCGATTATTGTTATTAAATGTTCATCTGCTAGTATACGAAGTCGACTAGCTGCTAGCTTCTGGAAGCCAATCTAGTTGCTAGAGAAAAGTAACATCGTAGTTGGTGGCCACCTTGATTGCGCTGATGCTCTTCACGCTGCCTCTGCTGCGAGGAGACTGACATGCGCTGGGAGTGGTATGCGGGCACATAAGTTAGGGCATATTATGTAGGATCAAGGGGAAAGGGTACAAGCGTGCCTCCACATAACAACAGCAGCAGTTACGAGAGCAACTACGAATTTCTTCCATCCTTAGTCGCCGCTGGTCGTTGTTTGTTTGATGAACAAGCCGAGTCCATGCGCATCACCCCTTTAATTGGGATCCTGAATACATGGGAGTGGGCAGCTCGGAGAAAAAGATCACGTTTTATGCATCTTTGCGAAGGTTTCGGGATCGCCAAAGCATTTTCTTCACTTATTGCCGGATCGGAGGCTGTTGGAGACATGTGCGGTCGTTCCTCGCCCAATGAACATCCTGGCTGAGCGTTTGGCAACAAAGGCGTTGCCACAAAAGTTTACTAGACAGGCGGGAATATGCATCGTTTGTCATAGTTTCTCCTCTCCAAGGATGTTCAAATTGTCTCTAGAGTGCCCGACTCAGTGATTGCTTGCCTCATTAAACAAATAACCCGAGCATTGAGCTTGGGGAGCCATCGTCGGCCACAGCAGCGGGGAACAACCAGGGCCATCCCTGTCTAGCAACTCGTTTGCCCTATTAGAGGGCCTCCCAAGTAAATGGGGCTTCCTATATTTAGTCGTAGCTTCGGGCCACAGCCAGTCAAAAGTGGTGTTGATGTGCCGGTCTCAAAGTCAGGCACAGGGCCTGTTGATCTTGATTTTGGGGCTCGGCTCCCATACAATCAGGACTCAAGTGCTACACGTGTTGATCCAGTAGGATTCCGAGGATTTTCGACTATCCTGTTTAGCAATAGTGAAACGAGACGTTATTCAGCACAAGCCAGATCGACCGGATCATTGGGAGGTTGACCCACAAACCTAAACATCAGGATGGCCTCAATATATAACCACCACAGGATGGCTCCTCTTGCCGATATCTGATTGTTCATCATCATTAAAAGCAGGCTCTCGCATTCTTTCACTGATTCCTTCATTCATTCAACTACATTCATTTCAATCGCAACCATGGTCGCTGCTATTCCCTTCGTCCTCGCCGCCGGCGGTCTTCTTGGCCTTGCCCAGGCCAAGCCTTGCGGTGGCCACCACTCCCATCGCCCCAGCTCCCAAGTTGTCGCTCCCACCAACACCATTGTCGGCACTCCCACCAGCCGCACTGTGGTTTCTGCTTCCAGCTCCCTGACCCCCTCGGCCAGCTCCGTCGCTGTCTCCTCTGCCGTCTCCTCTCCAGTAAGCTCTCCCGCCAGCTCTCCTGCCGCCAGCTCCAGCAGTGCATCTTCCACCACCAGCGCCTCTGGACCTGCGCCTACCGAGTACAAGAACTACAAGGGAGACGGCACCGTCGCCCAGGGCTGGCCCGATATCACTGAGTGGGCGGATTTCGAGACCCTGTAAGTTTATCAACCTACATTCTAAAATCCCCGGTTTTAAGTTTAGTATGCTTATCCTATCTTTAGCTGGACTCGCAACATTGCTCTCAACGAGGGTGCTTGCAACGGCCTGTCTATTGCTCCTAACAGCGATGCCGAGAACGCGGTTCTCAAGTCCTCCATCAAGTCGGGCGCCGCCCAGGCCAACCTCGACGAGCGTTTCCTCCTCGCCGCCGTCTTCCAGGAGTCTGCCGGATGCGTCCGCGTCAAGACCTCCACCTCTCCCAATGAGAAGATCCGCAACCCCGGTCTGCTGCAGTGCTTCAACGGCAGCTTCACCTGCAACGACCCCGACGCTGGTGTCGCGATTCTTGAGCCTTGTCCTGATGAGCAGATCATCGGTATGCCCCCCCCCCCTTGAGGCAATTGACGTCTCCAGTTCTAACAACACTTGTGACAGGTATGATTACAGATGGTCTCGGTATCACCACCTCCGACGGATTCATGCAGTGCGTCAACGAGAAGGCCGGCGCCTCCGACGTCAGCAAGTACTACAAGGGGGCTCTGTACTACAACTCCGGTGTCATGCCCGAGAGCGGAAACTTGGGCAAGGGACGAGCCAACGCTTGCTACTCCAGCGATATTGCCAACCGTGTCATGGGATGGTCCGGAAACAGGTCTCCTTGCAACAAGACCACCATTGGTGATCTGTAAGGGCCTTCATTTAGAGACAATGGGCTGGAAGGAAAACCGACTGGCAGCGGGCAGACTTTTAGGGATCTTGATGACAAACTGGGCTTCCATGTGATGGGCTGGACCTGCTGCTGGGAGATTTATTCCAAACTCGACCGCACCTCAGCTTGGATGGTGTTGTACTTTAAAATTCAAAACGGTTCAGGTTCAATTTTAGTGCCTTACCAGGAGATGTATAATAAACAGTGTAGAAACATGATAAGTAATGGCATCTGCTCCTAGCTTCACATTCCCAGTCTCGTTTTGAGACCACCCTAAGGAATTATGAATGTCGAAAATGAATTCACAGTCGGAAATCTGTCACTGACACATTGAAAGGAGCGCTGACCCTGCAATACCTCACAAAAGCTTTTATATAATATCACTTCTTGGGGCTATTGGGTTTAGTTTTTAGCTGACTTCCCCCTAGATCCAGCATGAGCAAAACCCGCGTTTCGCATAATTTCTTCCGAGGAACGATTCCCTGGGTGTGAGCACCAATCTCCTCACCCCTCTATCCACGGCTAGACTGAAGTTCCGAACCACTCAGCCCATGTTTGCAGAAATAGCTTACGCGTTGGGGCCCTTGAGAAGGTCCTCCAGACTTCCATTGAGGACGACAGTGATCTTCTCGCAAAGTGTCGGGTCACAGATCTCCTCGTAGGCCTTTTAAAAGGTAGCTTGTTAGCCTCACGTCTATCATTGTCGTCGGTAGTAAGGTACTTACGAGGAGCTTGCCGGGCTTGTCAGTACAATCCTCATTGAGAGGAACGCGGCGGGTGATGGACTCCGACAGGGTATTCGGACCCCAATTGAAGACAGTTGGTGTCAAAGGTGCAGATTCCCGGTATTGGTGAAGGTTATCTGCGTTTCATCGAGTTAGAAAGATAAAGCATAAAGGTGGAATCAGAGATAGCGTTCTTACCCTCGAATCGGTAGGTAACCTCAGGGTTGCCGGCGCCTCGCTGACCCCAGCCAACGGCATCAATGCCCCATTGGGTTCCCGCCATACGGTCGGCGATGTTGGATACGGGCTGGTCAGGGCCCTGGAAGAGGACTGGTTGTATTGTAAGATTTCATATTCTTTGTGGACTACTGGGGTTGGGGCCATACCGTAGACATTGAATCCAGCCTTGACGAGGTTGGCAGCTTCGTTACGAAGTGAGATATCAACCGCAGTAACATTGTATCCTTGGTCGATGACCATTTGATGGTGGGCCGGAAATCCACTGTATGTGTGTGAGTTGGAACTTCTTTCAAACCAGAACTTTGCAAGATGACATACGTGTAGAAGACATTGACTTCACCGCAGCCAACGTCGGTTGGGTAGTTGATCTTGGTGTGGCTTTGACTGGTGGCGGGCTTGGGGATTGCCAGAGCACCTCCCATGAGGCCGAAAAAAGCGATGTTCTTGATTGAGTTCATTTTGAGTGATACTTTGGGACTCTCGGAGACTGGAAATGGTGATAAGATATGATTCTTTGAGTGGATTGCTGAGCGTCTGGGTGGGTGAAGTATCAGAAATCCAAGAAGGGGCAGAGGGCTGGCGAGTTTTATACTTCCCCCTTCTCTTTCTTACCTACATCAAAAACATCAACTTCACCATACCTTCACAATGCGAGCAAACAAACACCCTGACAACGTCTGGCCAGGCCCGGAATCCTCGGCAGCTCCTGGAGGAAGGAGTCATCAATGCTGGCTGACCATCCTGCCCTCTCGGTATACTCTGGGAGATCTGCAAGCCGAGCCCCGGAAAGGCGAGATTAAGCCTATTATTGAGAATCAGCCTATCAGATCGCCGACTACATCTAGGCATGTAATCGGCGCGCGAGAGATGTAAGCGAGATCCAATTTATCGCTATATGATCTGTGCCGTGCGCCCCGTGCCTTCGCCTCTCGGTCCGCTGACACAATGCAGACAAGTAATCGAGAATCATCACCCTGGAAGATCCCTCAGATCCTCCTCGACCTCGACGGTTGCTTCTCACCACGCTGGCCGATTAGTAAGCGGGCTCGCGCATGCAATTGCTCGCTCTGTTGTGATTCGGTATGGTAACTCTCGCGTTTCGCCCTTGACATAGCACCTGCTTTTATCTACTTAAAATTACGGTATGGTAAATTGACAGTCTCATGGGTATCAACAATGAGGGAGGCCGTACATATTGGTTGCGTTGATCCAGTTGGTGGACTCCCGAAGCCACAGGATTTGGGCCGCGATGCTACCTTGAATATCAAAGGCCGAAATGATGGAATTTGGGAGTATATACGCGGGCTTTGCTTTGGGTGTGAGGTGAGAAAAAGCTAAATCTGGCGGCATTCCTGACCAGAGACAAGAGCAGTTACATCAATATCAGAGAGCCGTGTTGGTTAGTAATTCCAAATGCGCACCGTTCATGTTGCATCATGCCATGCCTCAATTTCACAGGGATCATCGGGTCGCGCCTGAATACGTTCTCAAATCAGCGGCTAATCTGGAAGAGATAGCTGAGTGTATTATTTATGCAAAGCCGTCAACTCGCCAGCTTCGATAATCTGCTTCTCCGCTCCGTTCAGCGCAATGTGAACCAATGCTTTGGCGAGATCCTGGACCTGGATCGCGCCGTACAGTTTGCCTGCGAGCTTTCCGAGCGTGCCGACAGTTAAAGGCAGTATGCCGCTTGGCCGGGGGCAAAAGGCATCAAATCGACTGTCTTTATCCGCAAGATCACACAAGCCTTTCTCAACTTGGCCCTGGAGACTCTGTCAGTACTAGAACGATGGGTTGAGCCTCGAGTCACGTACCTTGACGAGCCGAGTATCGGCCATGAATAGGAGGGACTTTTGTTGATCCCATTCCGCAAGCATGCCGCTGCAGAACACGAACCGAAAACGCTGACCGTCTGGCAATGCCGGCGCGAGATGCTGCTTGAACGCGCGAGCAGCTGCGAGGGTGTAGTCCACAGACACCTTTCGGAACGTGTCGAGATCGGGAAATTGGGTAGCGCGTCCGCCAATGGCCCTGGACACAAAATCGTCAGCAGTTGAATGGGTTTGTCTCTCGTGATGACGCACCAGATGCAAGCCTCACACCCGGCAAGCTGAGCGAGCAGATCGTCCGGGTACGTGGAGAAGTCGGCGTGAGGAATTACGGTGACCTTCGCATTGTCGCTGATCTCCTTGGGAAGATCCTTTCTTGAGAGGACAAACGCGTGTGTGATGCTGCTATTCGCGATGGCCTCGCGAATGACGGCACTGCCCACGAGACCAGTCGACCCGGTAATAATCACCTTCATTTCTCAAGATACGCGAGAAGTGGTCAGGGCGCGAGGGATCTTGTGTGTTGGTGTTACTTCTACGTTCATGTTGATGTCACACTGCGGGGAAGATTGAGCCGGTTGGCTAATGTTGTATTAGGCTGCTTGTTTTAGGCAGGAGGATGAGACATACGTATGTAATTAACCATCGCCATTGGCAGTCATGTCGCACTGCATATGCGGTTGCACGTATCTGCTGCGCAACAACTGACTACCTAAAAACAGCTTCTGAGCTGCCTTGCCTAAATGGTAGATGTGTCTGTTGTCTGAAAATGGGGGAGAGTGGCTCAGAACAGAGTGGCTGCCTACACTCATCAAAACATCCAAGGCGCCGGGATGTCTCCCCGATTCCATGAATATGATCGACTGGGTACCGGTTGACAAGTTGTCCCAAATCATCAGCGAGATTGTTCAGCATGAATATAAGCGGAGTACCTCTTCACTTGTTTATAACCTTGTCAGTCCTCGCCTGGGCAAATGGGATGACCTTGTTGCGGAAATACAAGAGGCGCGGAAGACTGCTATGACCAGAGCAGTAACTTTTCAAGATTGGCTCAAGATATTAAACGATAAAGTAACAGACCTCGAGAAGTTCCTGCGCTGAGACTTCCGGAATTTTACCAAGGATTAGCTGCGGACGCAGAATCTTGCAAGAAGGGGCAGATTGTCTATGCCACCAACAACGGGACCGAGGTCAGCCTAACGATGAAGCAGTTACAGCCGATTGACGGAGAGGCCATGAGAACCTGGTTAAATCGATGGAAATTCAAAAGAATTGATAGAAGTTAATAGCTATCACGATGATAGGCTCAAATAGATGAATGCCTTGGGCAGTCGAAGTGTGTTATGTAGACAGGTATCAATAGGTACCTGAGCATGAGAGAAGTAATTCGATGAAATAAGACAGGTTTGATGGGCATCAACATGCGACTGTTGGTGTCATCGACTGCTCGTGATGCAGCCATAACGCGCTCATTCAGGCCGTATGAAAGCATGGCACAAGAAGATAATGGTTTGTTTGTTTGGGGAGGGGGTTTGGAATAATCAGGAAATATGCCCCTGAAGGTCACCCATGATCAGTTCGTGTTAGAAAAATTCCGAGGAACAACGGAGCCAGGCGATCTTGCTTAGGGTGTATTTTCAAGTCTGTGATCTCTATCTCGACACACGACGCTCATGCGTCCCCGCTCGAGCCATGCCAGCGTTGGCCTTGCTTGACCAACAAAAAAGAATTCTCAGCTCATCCGTTGTGCCTTGGAAGAAATGACTGGAATTCTGATCGCGTGAAACTACCAGTTGTACAAGAATGCCTCTCAAATGTGATGTTACAGAGACAGAACCCGCTACCTAGCCTCTATGGCGGCATGGCAGCAACTTGAAAGCTTCAGAAACCGCACAATGACTCCGCACATGCGTTGACCAAGGCCGTGCTGATATTTAAAACGCCCGAGACGAATTTCTCTTTCTTTTATTCGTTTCATTGCTGTGGCGTCCCAGGGGTGGATCTTATTCTTGGGGATAGGAATGCTTGAAGAAGAAAAAAATACCTCCCCAGACAAATACAAGTCTTTGTAAGGTCATTCACGCGCGAACACGAGGGATGAGTGCGTAGTGTGGCAGCGAGCAATTCTATTGTATGGAGTTCATAGATGGCGCTGTGTTCATCTGACGAGAATAAGTTTGGTGGTCAGGGAGCTGAATCTGTCATCCCCAGAGAATATAAAAGAGCCCTGTGCCTAAGTATCTTCGATTATGTTTCCCCTACCTTGGTATATATTCTTTTCTATTTGGAACGGACAGATATTAACCAGACTTCAAACCACCACAACTGCACTCAAATCAACAACCATCTTAACCATGTCAACCTACCAGACACCGGCATCCGCACCGGCACCCGGAACCGCCACGTCGCAGCAGCTGATGATGCATCCCCAGTCTGGTAAGGTTCTTCAAGAAAAAATTTCTGTGAATCAAACTCCTATCACGCCTCAAGCGAACGCAGATTACTCAAACAGAGATGTGCTTAAAGACATCAAGATTGAGAAGGACTCGTTTTTTATGAGAGGTGTTTACTTGGCAGCAGGTACCGCAGCAAAGCACGCGGCAGAGCCCCAAAACCAGGGGATACAGGCCCCGAACCTCCCGGTGCTTGCTGATAAGATTACGTTGCTTGATGGCAGCATAATGGTTTTGGGGCCACTGAATAGCTCTGATCTAGAGACACTCATGAAAACTTGGCACGAATCGCGAAAGTTGAGGAAACAGAAAGATGACAAGGAAGCCCTCTGAGCCGCTAACAAATGATAAATTAATTTTATCAGTGTCGGTCAAGAGACACATGCGCCAGCCTACCTGCGACACAATTGGATGGCTAGTCACATAAGCAGAAGTGACTACGGGGAGGATCTCGTCTAGGCTTTACCTTTCTAACTTATATCTGGCTGTTGTCTATATCCCATTAGATGGCAGAAATAACCTTTGAAAGAAGAGTTTCGTTTGTTTAAGCCACTCATAGGGGAGCATTTATATATTTGTCAATATATTCCCTCCCTTTTACACAATTATTTGTCTCCTTTCCAATGATTTCAGAAAGTAATATGTGTAGTCAGCCCCAGTGATTAGAAACTAGAAATTGAGGGATGGATTTCTTTAACCAAATAGCAGTAGCCCCTCGATAATTGGTGAATGGCAAGGATGAATACTGTATGGCCTCTTAGTTCAATGGTGAGTTATCCCTTTATATTTCTCTTTAACGTCATTTTGTGCTGAGTGTAGTAGACGCGGCGATTGCGGTTGGCAACTGCATGATAACCATCTCATTGGAAGAGCAAATTATGTCTTCTTTTACAATATTGAGGGCTCGGAGTAAGAGATCCTAGCTCGAGTATACTATGACCCCGATAAATAACCTCAAGGATGTATGTTGCGCAACCAAGTTAAGAATGATTCATAATCATGAATGAGGCTGACTTTTGGCGATTAGTTGGTTTGATCAGTTACGAAGACGGCGATTGGATTGTAAGTCATGGGCGGTCTATTTCAAATAAGCATCTCTAATTTCTTCACAGAGCACATCAAACATGGGCTGGGCGCTGAACCATCCCACACCACCCAATCCAATGCTCTTGTACGTAAATTCTGCGACTTCCTCGTCGATGGGTATCAGCTTCATAGCCGCCGCCTCGGCCATGAGCTGGGCCTGGCGGCGTCTCTCAAGCGACACGAACCAGAAGATGGTAGCCTCCATAGTTGATCCGTAGGTCAGGAGGCCGTGATTTTGTAGGATGCAAGCCTTACGGTTGCTAAGATCCCGCGCGATATCCTGTCCTTCCTCGGCTTCGAGGACAGCAATCTTGGACTAGCGATATACACCCACATCGCGCCAAAAGGCACAGGAACCTTGTGTAAGCATGTCGATTGGGCGATCGAGGGTGGCAAACGCACGAACGTAGATGCTGTGCGAGTGAGCGGCGCAAATCATGTCCGGCCACGCAGCCTAGACGGCGTGATGGATCATATAAGCCGCCCAGTTGAGCAGCCTGTTGGGTCCGCCGTCCACGACTTCGCCCTCGCTGTTCACGATGACAAGATCCGAGCGCTGCATGAGCGCGAAAGCTCGGCCGAGAGGGTTGACCCAGAAATGGTCCGGCATCACTGGGCCCCGGAGCGTGATGTGACCCGCGGCACCCTCATCGAAACCAAACTTTCCAAACAGACGAAATGCTAGAGCGAGGCGGGAATTGAGATACTCTCGATTCTCATACATGTCACTGAAGACGGGAGGTGTTGGTCTTTCTGAAGGCCATTGTCTCCGAGGGGTTTTCTTGTAACTAAGTTCTCTAACACTAGATTATGATGATTGAAAAAATAAACGTCTGAAACTGATGTTCACATGAAATTATCATTAAAGAAGCTCGAGACTCCAGTCAATAAACCAACACGTTGAGTGTCACCACTCTCTACCTTTGTCGTACTCGATGACGAGCCCCTCATTCCAAACCCCATCTGGATAACTTGATCCCAGTACCCAATCGGCAATTTGGACAGGTCCGAAACCCGGATGATGATTTTCCAAACATCGGATACTCATGTGTCTTGGCCCATGCCCAAATTGGAAGGGAGATGTCCGACCGATGAGGGGTCAAGATTGTGGCCACTTCGCCAGGAAGGTAAGGTTCAGGGCGTCTTGGTTCACAGAGTAGAAAGAACAGAGGGGTGAAATCAACCACAAAGAGCTTCTTCCGGATTTAAATTCGGCGGACCATCCGAGAAAAAGACCTGACGACTAGTAACGCAGGTGCGCCCTATGCAACGGTACACACTACCTACATAATCTACCAGTCTCTTTCACTTATATCCAATAGCAGGGTCCCACTTCTACTCAGAGTGGTGGTATCTAACCGGCCGCCGTGAAATGAAACAATAACAGCAGCGGCTGTGGAGGAGAGTTGGATCTTGTCAAAATGTGAGGCCTCTATACAAAGGCTCCCATGTTCCGTTCCACCAAATGAAGTCAATTGCCAACCTTTTTTTTTTTTTTTTTCATGGATCTTCAGATATATTATCTTCTTAATAAAGTTAAGAATAGAAAATCTATTGTTCAGTTGTTATGTGTTTGTTGGGTACTCATGTATTGTACAAAGGCAAACGCGCACAGCACAGGTAGGTTTAGTTACCACAATCGGCATGTTGTTTTCAAAGTTATTTCGGAGGCGAAATACTTCGGCTATATTGTTCGTAATTAATATGCATATGACCCTTCTTTATCAATCATATTTCCTAGTATAACATAAATTGCACCGGAGAAGCATTCTTCTTTACCTGGTACGCACCATCTTCCCTATTCTGTTCTACAACTTTCTTGGTTATTGAGAATCCCGAACCAAGGAAGACAGACAGAAATGGCGCCTGGACGCTCTATTAAACGGTTCAAATCAACTGACGCGCCAGTAAACCACCGATATGGCCGGCCGTGGTCGGTAAAAGAGGATCGCATTTTGGCTGAAGTACACGGGCTGAGTATCCGGTCTATGGTTGAAGCGCTTCCGGGACGAAGTTATGCCGCGATCACATCGCGGTGGTGGAAAATGAGGCGGAATAGTGGACAAGAGAATAGGACTATGGAGAGCACCACGGATGCTCTATCCAAGTTGTGTGAACATCAGGACCTAGCCCGTAGAAAGCATTGGGTCACTGTTGTTGGCAATACTTCTCCTAGAGTCAGACACAAGTGGTCGGAAGCGGATGATGCGGTACTGAGAGATAGAAAAAAGGACGGACTAAGCTGGAGGGAAATATCCGAGCTATGTGGACCTTCTGAAGTGGCTTGTCAAGCTCGTTGGAAAAGACTACGACAGGAACAATCTCCCCCCCGCGCTACATGGTCAGAACGGGATAGAAGCCGCTTGATGGAATTCAGAAGCCAGGGGATGAGTTGGACAGATATCTCTCGGGCTTTGGGTCGTAGTAGGCTATCCTGTCAAAGCTACTACTTAGACCAACAGAAAGCGGAGGTACGATCCTAACTGGATCATTTGGGAAACGCGTGGGATCGCTGGTCTGAAGATATTGGGAACGACCAAGATACATTGAGGAAGAGTATAGTGGTTAATAGACGACAGTATCTGTTTAGAAGTATGAAAAGTGCATGGCAGAAGTGATAATACGATGGTGACAAAATACCATGTTGAGGGGAATTATAGTTAGAACCATGGCTACTTCGCTTCATGATCTGAAACTATTGCTCAGGGATTGAGAAAACCACCATGGTACGAGTAGGTAGATATCCGGCTTGTACTAAGACGACAGAGGTAGGCTAGATCCGATATTGGGTGATGGCCAAGTGATACTGGCAGTGGTTGGGTAGTTGGTGAAAGCAATTTAGGATTTTGAGCATCTTATGGTACAGAAGCTAAACTCTGAATGGGGAAGATTTAAATGAAAATTCATTATGATAGTGGAAAGCCAAGACCGCTCGATCATCTCGAGGGGCCCTGGAACAAAGGCAGGAAGCCCTTTGTCTTACCGATCGCTATAGCTGGGTAGTGGCTGTGGAATATGCACTCAAGGAATGGTCTGACTGGCTATGCTTCCCTATATTTCACCTTCTATGATATTAATTCCAAAAAGTAGATATGTAAAAGAGCTCCTATCACCCGGTTACGGTCCTCCTGTGTGACTGTCTGTTCTTCCGTCACTTCCGTCTTTAGCGTCATGTTTCGTGGCCTCTTGAGTTGCTGTGCCGTCTTAGGCCACGACAAATATCTAGTTCAGGGCACAAGAGCTGCAGCTGTAGCATCGTATCTTGCCTGCCATCTTCCTTTGAACAATTTCGGGTCTGTCCACTGCAAATAGCAAGTCTTAAATGGATCGTATTTCGCTGCTGGGCAAAGACATATCGCCACCATAGTGCATTACTTAGCTATCCGTAACCTATCATCGCTCTAGCTATACTGGTCTTTCCTTCGCGCCCACTACGCAAAAGTCACTCGGATGACTTGGATGTGGTTGTTGTTAGTAAAGGCCATTGTCAGCGTCTTTCCAGATTCGTCAAGATAAGGATAGGCAACCCCAGCATAGACTAGGCCTTCATTAATCGGGGTAGCAGTGTATATCTCCTTGGCCGCTGACCAAGGTCCCTCCGGTGAAGGCGCGGAGCGTAGCAAAACCGTTGCTCCTTCTAGATATTTGAAAGACACAGGTTAGCTAACCTACTAAATCCAACCCTAGAGGACACATATAGTTGAGAGGTGATGATGATAGTAACATACCGAGGTGGACGTAGAAATAAGTCTTGAAGTATTGGCTGTATACAATCTGTCCTTGACCAGCTCCCCAGAGAACGGCAGTCTCGGCAGTAAATGTAGTCAAGAGGTCAGACTTCCAACCCTCCTCTCGCCCCCACCAATACTCGTACTTGGATAGGTCAAAGGTATCGGCAGTCTTGACACGGGCTTGGTAGATGTACGCGCTATCTGGCCACGAGGTGATCTTGCCGGGAGCGTTGCCAAGAATGTAGACGTATTCGCTGTGAATATCGCGATAAGCCGCGACATCCCCGTACTTTGGGTTCTCCTTTGCGTCCCACCAGTATCCATTGTCGCCAAGACGTTCGGTGACGATCGGGACTCCATCAGTGACTTGGACTTTGGCGACTCCTGCTCCTCGGTAGTCCTCGGCGTGGTTCTGTCAATCGAAGCTCCTGCGGTTAATTCTCTACCCCTTGAAAGTTTGGGAACTTGGGTACGCGGAAATATCTTACGACGAGGTAGTAGACGACGCCAGTGGCGTTGGCATAATCCGTCTCAACGAGGCTGGTTCCGCCAAACCCAACCAGATTGTCCTCTCCCCACTTCTTCTCGAATGGAACAAACTGCTTCTGGTGAGGAACAGGGGAATCGTTATTTAGGAACAGATCATGGACAACTAATGGGTTGTCGGTCAATGCCGAGACCGAGTCCCTCACCATGCCGTGGAACTGGCCATCAGTATCGGCGCCCTGGTCGGATACGCCAGGCGCGCACCACAGAGTGTCACCGTAGACGGCGTACCACTTGTCCTGGATATGGCCGGCAAATCCAAGATCCCGATGACTGCAGCTGTTGTCGGCGACCTGGTTTCCGAGAAATTCGACTGAAAACTCGCCGACCGGGTTGTCCCCTGCGGGTTGCGTGTTGTCGGCGGGCGACGGAGCTGGCGCCGCGAAGGTCCAGCCCGCCAGCATGAGGGTGGCAAGGCTGTTGCTAAGAGTTATCATGAGGGGCTAATGTTAAAGGAATGAACAGACAGAAAAATGAAGATAAGGACCGAATGTGAATGTTATTGAAGAGAAGGGTAGCTGCAGTTGAGAGGGATAGCGATACAGTATGACCGCCTGAGAAGCAACTTAGGGGTTTCGTCTCAGAAGCTAGTCAGAAGCACTCAACCGACCGAATCCTTCGAGTTGCCACCTAAGCAAATCGTGATACGTCGGCAATTCCAAGCAGGTGGTAAGCATTGGAATGTGTCATGGATCTGTTTGATTCCCTTCAAGGATTATTCAAATCAGTAGATCAAACTTGAAGCAGCATTGAGCTGACGCAATTAACTTGGTATTGTGGACAAGTCTTGATGAGATGAGGAACACCTGAGTGGGAAATGAAGCACGGATCGCTACTTTGCAGGGTTGAGCGTCTCAGTGCCACAAGTGAAACACCCAGGGCTAGTGGTAACTGTTGGTGAGGATCGGGGGCACAGCGCGTTTTGGTAAACACCGAGTAACTATCGCCTGTCGGGAATGAGGTGTGTTATATGAGGCAATCCATTCTCCCATGTGACCAAGTGACCAAGTGACCAAGAGATTTGATGCGTAGCGCAGGTGACCTTCTATGGTACCATCAGGATGGAAACTCTCTGAATCCCTAAACACTGAAAACTTGGTACCAATTTATTCCCACAAAGATGTAGCTGTAGATAGTTGATCCGATAAAAATTGAAAACATAGTCTATATTGGCAACTGCCTCGTTGCATATTGCGAGAGCTATTGCCGATAAAGTTGTTCAAGACGGAAGAGAGTCTGGGTTAAGCTCATTCATCCGCCAAGCTTGGGAGTCGCCGTCTAGGCGCATGAAATCGTCGAGATTTTGCTACATGAACGTACTGTCAGCAAATAAATGTTGAAACTTAGGGGTTGCGGTTAACACCTACCCAACTAAACGATTCATCACATGAGGACAACCAGGGACCAAAGTCGAGTTCATTCGAGGGCTGAATCGACATCTGCCTAATGTCTAATCCAGGATCTAACATGATCCCCATGGAGTTGGCATCTGCTTGATGTGAGCTTGGAAAATGAGTACCAGTCCCCTCGACTGTCCAAGCATTGTTGATTTCGCCTATGGTTCCATGTGGAAGGGGAGCAATAGGCTCACGGTATCTCTCCACTTTCCCCAGCATTTTGGAAACAGTATTTGCCGCTTTCCGGTAGCTAGGTTCGTCTTGCGCCATGCTCCTCCAAATCGAAAGCGATTCCTCAAGAACACGATAAAGTCCCGGTTTGTCGAGGGATTTCCCCTTGGTAGTCTCCGTACTTGCGGGGAGATGTAAGCTGATATAAACGATCATTGCGGCGAGAAGAAAGTCGCCCATGAGTATCGGTCGTAGAAACCATGCGAATTGGACCAGCATGGCTCCTGGCCTTGTGGCTTCGAAATGCATTTTCTGGCATTCTAAAAGTCCAAGAGCCGCTCGAAGGCAAACAGATCTGGAATAGCTATAGGCATTCCCTGAGCCTTTCTTCAGCAGATAATTTCGATGGAGAACACATTGTGACTTGTGGTACACAGACGCCAAGCTGAACCGCTCCATCACAAGCAGTGGGTCGTCAGTGATACTCTCCTCCAGCGGCCTGACCTTCAAAAAGGAAGGTACTTGCTCCCAGACATCCTCCAACTTGCGGTCGAGGCACATTACCTCGGTGTCGCTCATGGGCTCGGGAGAGTTTGTCTTTTTCGCGACAGAGCGGAAGATTTGACCGATGGTCGTTTTCCAGATAAAATAAGTGAGAGGGGCAGTCTCGCTATCAGGGCGGCTAGGTGGCAATTCATGCAAATCTTCTTTCAGATCCTGATCATTTATATTTCTGGGCAGTTTTGTATCGCTCTCAACACCATTGGCCATGTTTGGCAGCCCCATCTGGAAACTGACAAGCATCTCAATCTGGAGGCCGAAGTGCCACATACGCCGGCGCATTTCGCCTGAGAACGGGCTGATGTTAGGCATGTGGCAAGGATCACGATGAAGCCCCAATCGTAGCATCAGACGAATGCATGTTGAGCTTAGGAGATAGCATCTTATCGGAGTGGAACGACTGAGAATGAACTCTGCCTCGAGATGTAGTAACATTGGCGCCATTGTCTCTAATGAGGGCGATGTATAGTTGGCTGCATTCAAAGCCGCAATTCCAGCAGAGCGATAAACCTTCACGCGAGCCGTCGGGCGAGTCAGTCTCTCAGCTAAGATATCCTCAAACGAAAAGGAACTAGAGAAGAGAGTTGCCTCGGCCAGAATCATGAAGATAAGGGCCAGAAACTCGTAGCTAGCCGCAGCCTGGTTTCGGCAAAATGATTGATACTTGAAACTTCATTAGTCAGACGACTAACAATCACTGTCATTGAACAGCCGGTACCTGATTATTGAAACTCGGGCGATGAATTACAACTACATGCCCATTAGTCCTCGTTATCACATATAGCACCTTTTACTGGAACCTAATACCTACCCGTTGAAGGGGTCCGAGAGGCAAAGTAGTGCATGACAAGGCTATTGAGAACCTGGAAAGGCGGTAGAATACTCAAGAGGTCCTGCTTCCCTTTGAAAGCACCCTGAGATAGGAGAAAGCTGTCCAGGTTGCATTCTTCTGCGCTAGAAGTCGAGCTCAATATATCGTCATCCTCGGAATCTGAATTATCAAAGAAATTTTTGAGGTCTTCCAACTAGGATGCGTGTCAACAAAGAGATGAAATAGAAGCAACGCGGCTGTAGCATACGTCATCAAGGACTGTCATGAAGTGTGTAGCTCCCACATAATTGCTTTTGCCGTGCCCTCCAATGACAACCCTTCCCTCTGTCTGGGATTGCTGGGCTCTATCGGTTAAGGAATCCTGTATCATCTCCCTCACCGTGCCTTGAATCTGGTCGAGTCTAGCGGCTATGCTTCGAGACTTTCGCATCTTGGCCGGAAGAGGTTCATAAACGCATTCTTCGGCGGGGCGGCCTCTGCGCTCACATTGCGTACAAGGCGATTTCCTGTCACATTTAAGTTTGCCAGAACGGCAATACCCGCATGAGAACACAACCCGTGGTCGCGTCCGTCTCTGGTGCAAGGGGTGAGGCTTCTCAACAGGCTCGGTCATAGTTTCTTTCGCTTTCAGTCGTAGATGATTAATCAATGCGGCATCCGATGATGGTGATGAGCTTGAATGAGAAAAGGAGACAGTTTTTCTGGGGCTTTGCGACAAGCCAAATCTTTTATTAGGTGCCTTCGAAGGTACAGGATGTACCTTTCCCCGCTAACCTCTTCAGGACAATTGACACTTAATGCTTACAAGCCTTGGTACTATTAATTTAAGCGAACGATTTGCGCTCCAACTCCACGGAATTCCGCTGTTGCGAGAGGCAACCGCAGTGAGAGCGATTTGTCGTGAAACCAAATCATCATATAGTGTTGTCCTAAATGTTAGTCAATGTAACAGCTAATTTGCAAGACCTGACCTAGTTGTTTCTCGTTGCGGTCAGCAATATCTGCAAAGCTGGCCTCCCTGCCTGGGGTGGAGATGAGCAAGACTCGCGACATAGCTATTAGCACATCAATATGACCTTGATAAATCGGTCCCCTGTAAGCCGATCGCTTGTCTGAACAAAGGATGGGGCAAATCTCATTTCTTGTTTGTGTATTCGGGCGGAATAGTTCGACCTCAGCGCCATAGGCCATCGAGGTTTCCCCAGTCTTGCTAGGGATTCTACCAAGCGGCCCAAGGGATTAGCTAGCCATAGTCTTTTCCAGAATAGCTTACCGATATTTCATAAAAATGGGATCATATGCTGTGGAATACTCCAGAGACGCCCAATGAAGCTTCATGGATAATAATCAGTCGAACACGGGTTTCTTCCATATGATGTGACCAATATTCCCTGGCAGCGGGTGCTATGTTCAAGTCATTATAGCCCTCGCGAAACCTCTTCGGGTCAGCGCTCAGTGAGCGTCGAAGCTACCCTAAAGCCAGAGCCCAACTTGCTATGCGTTATGCAACAATGGCTTCTGATATATGACATGCCTCTAGCAGTAAATGCCGCTGAAAACTGTACACGTCAAGGTTCTATCAGTTGAAATTATGGCTTAGAAAGAAGGAAGAAG
Source organism: Clonostachys rosea (assembly GCA_026958235.1). NCBI lineage: Eukaryota > Fungi > Ascomycota > Sordariomycetes > Hypocreales > Bionectriaceae > Clonostachys > Clonostachys rosea. The sequence continues at coordinate 3,956,287 of CP110205.1, forward strand.
CAGCCGAAGGACCAAGCTAGGGAGGGGGATGACTCGACACTTCATCCCCCCAGTAGTCAACACCATCTACCGGCAGAGCGAAACAGCGAGCATCGTCGGACGTCGCAACAACAAGGGCAAGTCAAAACCTTGAGTACGCCATCGTTCACTGACAGAGCAAATCGCGGGGTTTTAATACCCGTCAGTAAGTCCGCCTGCAATATTCGCAACCATAGAATGCGTTGAGAGCACGTAATTGGCGGATCGGAATAAGGCAGACTGGTGGATCCATTTGGTTCTTTCGCCCGTCCGGGCCCAAACACAAACCAATCCCCGATGCCACAATTGACGTGAGATAACGTACTATAACTCGCCTGTGGGAAGTTCTTCGGGTTTAAGCCGTGAGGTCACAGTAAACATTTCATCATCGTCTTGTATTGAGGGAAGTACTAGCCAAACTATTTCCTAACTCCGGATCATTCCAGCCCTATAAGACCAGGAGGTGAACGTGCCCTCGGTTTAGCACTTCAATGGTGAACACTCAAGCACTGAACATCACGCAAATAAATATTTTCTAATCCAGATTAAAAGCCATCTAAGCAAGATTCCACATATACACTAGTAGTACAACATGGCTTCTTCGCCCCTCACCATCAGCAACGCCACTGGCTATGGCCTCATGGGGCTCACATGGCGAGCCCAGGTGACCCCAGATGTGCAAGCTTTTCCTGCCCTGTCAGCAGCAATTGCCAATGGCGCTGTCATCTGGTCTACTGCCGAGTTCTACGGCACAGAAGATCCCCTCGCGGGCCTGAAGCTTGTTCGCCGTTATTTCGAGGCCTACCCGGAGAACGCAGCCAAAGTTACACTCTTTGTCAAAGGTTGCTGCGATGTCAAAACTCTAGCACCAGACTGCTCGCGTGACGGCGTACGGAAAAGTGTCGAGAACTGCCTGGCCGCACTTGGCGGCGCAAAGAGTATCGACGTCTATGGCCCCTCTCGTCGCGACCCAAGTGTGCCTCTCGAGGAGACGCTGTCAGCTTTGCAAGAGCTTGTTGGAGAAGGCAAGATTGGCGGTATAGGACTGAGCGAAATCGGCGCGGCTACACTGGAGAAGGCTCACACGCACACTCCTCTGACCCTGATTGAGGTCGAGTTTTCTCTTTGGTGCACCGACATTCTGACAAACGGTGTGGCCTCGACGGCCAAGAAGCTGGGAGTGCCGATCCTAGCCTACTCCCCTCTCGGTCGTGGACTTCTCACCGGCCAGATTCGCAGTCCTGCCGACATTCCCGAAGGCGATATCCGCCACTACCTCGACCGATTCCAGCCTGAGAACTTCGACAAGAACCTGGACCTCGTTCGAAAGCTTCAGGACGTAGCTGCACGCGAGAATGTCACGCCTGCACAGCTGGCATTGGCCTGGGTACGGGCCACCGCAAACACCGAAGCCGCAGGCGTAATCATTCCCATTCCAGGCGCAACTGCTGCTACACGGGTAGAAGAAAACACAAAGCTTGTCACGCTTTCCAGCGACGTCAAGGCCCAGATTGATGCAACTAATTCGTCTTTTCCCCGTCACGGTGGCCGATACAACGCCATGCTGGAGCAGACGCTGTGGGCTTAGAGTTGGGCTATTTTGGGATTCATGTTATTGATAATGAGAAAATGTGCTACGAAATGCAGTATAGTTTCTAGCTAACTAGTTGGTTAGATAGATCCTAAATTGGATTGAAGCTATCTAGTTCAATTGGTTCAAATTCTTGCTATCGTGACAATAATTTGCATAGAATAATATGACCCCATGCTAGGTTGGCTAACACCTTAAATCTTCCTACCGATGCTCCCTTGCCGCCAGGACGAGCCGCTCGCCAGACTACTAGTTATTCTACCCTCTTTTACCTTCCTGCCACACACAGCTTCCTTCGTACATTCGTCCTCTATCACACCAGTCTAAATACTTTAGCACAACAAACTCCTTTAGCCACAAGGATCAAGCTAATTGACTTATTAGAACGTCTAGCAAAGCCAATATACTTCGGATCGATGGTGCTAATCATAGGCTTTGTAACCTCGGTCCAGGTAAACGGATTGGCTTTGAGAGAAGGTACCGTCTGCCACGACGTATAACCAGCGAGGGCTGCACCTCACCCACGCACAATGGAAGTGCTCTTGCCTTCGACAGAGGGCAAACTTATTGCCTAAACCGAGGTTATAAAACCTAAGTTTAGCAAGCCATCCGGTGTATACTGGCTATGCGAATGCATCCCAGGGCAGTCAACTTGATCCTTGTGCACAGCAACAAACCTCAACTTGGGCTAAAGCTACTGATTCCCATCAAATTCTAAGCTATAATGGCCAGGCTTTAATGAACGTTGTCAACCTATGGTGTCTCAGAAGGTTGACTCAGCGGATATAGTCCAAGATGATCCTGCCTCATTTGACATATACTTATGCCTGCCTTTGTTGAGTTAGTCATAATTATGCAGCCCGTACCTAGATTATTCAATCAATTGAGGTACCTACAAACACTTAACGACTAAACTCACAGCAGGGTATCTAAATATGAGGTCAATCCATGCAATTCATCTCTACCTCGATCCGATGATGTATGATTGGCTGGTAGTCCGAAACCCCTGCAATAATTCAAAGCTGGCAGCCTCTCATTGGCTTGCTCGGACTCAGCTCGCGCCAAGCTTGACCCCATATGCATTATTGTGGTCGCTGTACGGCTCAAGCGACCCCTTCAAGTGTCCTCCTTTGCATCTTATCACCACTTTTAACTTCTGTCACCGGTTATTTGGCCCTATGACCCCTGCAGGATGCAAACAAGCCTCAGCGATCCGAGATGACAGTGGGTTAAGGCTGAAAACTGTGACCGTACTAACATGCACCAGACAGCGCCAAGCATCGGATGTTCAAAAGTTCTTCACTTTAGATCCACGTACCCAATCATTCTGGGGTGTACTTGACTCCTTTCTCTGGGTTTATTTTTACATCCCACGTCTTGAAATGCCTGTATGCGGTCCTCCGATCCTACATAAGGGAGGTGGCCCCGAAATACCCGATGTCTTCGATCGTTTTTGGCGGCCTCCCCTCATACATCATTGTCTCGGAATCCATCAGGCCGCTTCTCTTTCTCATATGTTCATCTCAACATGCTGAAGGCTCCGACTCCCCAGCCATCGGCTCGCCAGCCAAAGTTCGCATCTGATACTAGGAGTCCCCTCGCAAGCAAAGATGACGAGATTCTGTTGTCGCCCATCCGTGACGATTTCACATCCTCTGCCGAAGCGCAAATACCTCTCTACACGAAGCCAAAACAGCCCGTCGATGCCACTTACTACACGAAAGCATGGTCTCCGGAGATCATTTGGTGTTGTCTGACCATTGGCGTTCTCATCGCCATTGTTGCTGTTCTCAAGTATTTCGATGGGAAGCCGATGCCTCAGTGGCCGATGGATCTGACCCTGAATACTCTGCTGGCGTTTCTAGCTACGATATGTCGCTCGATGACCATCATTCCGCTGGCGGAGGCCATTTCACAGCTCAAGTGGAACTGGTTTGCAAACTGCGAACGGCCGCTGAACGACATGTATAATTTTGATCAAGCGAGTCGTGGGCCATGGGGTGCTGTGATGCTGATTGTCAAAGCACGAGGGAGGTGAGTACATAGGTGGTTCAGTCGGTGGAAGACGGCAGCTGATTTAGGTGAACAGGTTCTTTTATTTCACCTGGGTGGCGGCCATTGTCTTCTTGTCCGGTCTTATTACTTCGTTTGTCACGCAGTCGGCCATCTCATACCAAAGCACATTCGCAGTTACGGAAAAAGCTGTCGCATCAGCGCCCATTCTCCGATCATATCCAGACTCCTTTACAGTCGACGATCCAAGTCAGAAGGGTAGGGTTTGCTCCCCGAGGCGGATTTCTTTTGAGCCTTCGAAGCGCTGACACTCATTAGAGTACTACATTTCCTACGGCATGACTCGAAGTTCTTTCCAAGCTGGTACTTACACAGTGAACGAGTCATGGCCTCTCCCTCAACCGACCTGCTCCGAGATCAGATGCGAATGGCCACAGTACAACTCACTAGGCATGTGCGCAAGCATTAGCAACGTAACTGATCGTCTCAACGTCACAGAAATTCCCAATGAAGGGGGCAAACCAGATTACAACGCTAGTCTCCCCGGCGATTTGGGATATCTGTATTGGAAAGCATTACCAGGGGTAACCTCGAACATGCAAGCCGAATTCCCAATTCAGTTAAACATAACATCTCCGCTGAGCGCTCGCGTTCGCCTCCCGATAGCAGAGGAGATCAAGCGCCCTCTCAAGGAGAGATGGAACTCTCTTGGGCAATGGAATAATGACGACCTACTTCCCGCTACGATATCCCAAGCTTTTTTCATATTCAGTAATGGAAACCCCGATCCTAGCAGGAAGTTTCGGGCCGTCGAGCTTCTCTGGCACGTTTGTGTCCACACCTACGAGTCGTCATTCGCGAACGGTACCGCCTCGACAAATACAACCGCGCATACTGTCAAGATCGGCGAAATGCGTCCATCTCAAGGATCTCAGTACGCCTCCTTCCTAATGACCAACGAGCATGGAAACTCGACCTTCAACGTCACAGCCAACTACTTCGCATTCCACACCCTGCAGGCTAATCTCATATTCCAACCAAGCTACAGCACCTACATCTTGACGGGTGGCTCCAGCAGTGGCGGCGGTGTGGCAGGCATGTACGGGCACAATTTGGGGCTGAACGTCTTTAGCTCCCTCCAAAGCAGCTCCCTGGACGAGGAAATCGATGAGAAGAGCTGGAAAAATATTAATAAAATGACCAACACGGTGGCAGATGGCATGACCGCATTGTAAGTTTTATACACGGCATTCGTTAGCCTCACTATGTTCGCGAAAAGAGCTGACTCTGTCGGAAATTTTAGTATGAGGAACGGGGACAAAGAAGGCAAAGCAACTGGAATCGCCTACAAGTCGGAGACGTATGTGCGAATCCGCTGGGAATGGCTGACATTCCTGGCGGCTCAGATCTGCCTCACCATCCTGTTCCTTGTGGCTGTCATTGTTCAGACGGCGAATCTCGACATGGAAGTCGTCAAGAGCTCCAACATGGCCGAGTTATTTGCTATTCATGCTACCGATTCTAAAGATGACAGAGCAACGGCTTCTTACGATCAAGGGGTTCGATATAAGGGCATCGCAACCAAAATTCATCACGCTTCAACTGGAAAATTGGTTAAAAAGGGGGATGGGTGGCACTATATTACAACGAGCTCTTAAAATCTACATCTAAACTACTTGGGCGGTTATTACCAGGTCTACACATATACCACTTGAGATAAAGGGGTCTCATTCTTCATTTTAGTGTTTTTGCATTGGAAGCAGGAAAAATTGATCTTAGGGAATAGAAAATCAAGCTGTGTCTGTTTATTCAGGGTCCTTCCGATACGATGTGATGATTCAAATAAAATGCCAAGATTTGAGACGAGGCCTTAGAGTGTATAAACCAGCTTAGTAGCACTGATCTTCCCAGCCTTGAGCACCTCAAAACCCTTGATAACACCCTCAAGCCCACTTCCAGTACTGTTAACAGTGGGTTTAATCGGGACGAGCGCGCCATCCTCGAGCAACTTGCGAGACAACTCAAAAAACATGGATGCAAAATCCAGCCCGTCCTTCTTCCCAGGCACCCTCTGCCCCATGAGCATAGAGTCTTCGCCCGTAGCGTCATAGGCGGTAGTCATCAAGGGCCCGGTAACCTTGGGGTTGAGCGTTGATATTTCTGTTTGCGGCATGTTTGTGACTCCATACACACTGGGCTCGGCGTCGCTGAGGGCGGCGGTGCAGATGAGCTCGCCGTTGGAGAGGTCCCAGGCGTATTTCAGCTTGTTCTTTGTGAAGGCCCTGATATCAGCACCACAGGTTGGTGACCGATAATCGAAGACAGCGTCTGCACCCAGAGATTTAAGATACTCAAAGTTTGATGGAGAGGCCGTCGTGATGACGGTGAGACCTGAAGCTTTGGCATACTGGATCCCAAGCACTCCGGTCGCAGTGCTGCCGCCATAGATGAGAATCGGGAATGATTCCTTGGCGGGAGATCCGGGGAGGGGGAGCTTGAGCGACTGGTAAAGACCTTGGCCCTGTAGCGATATATTAATGAATGCCTCGGCCGAGTGTCGTTGGTAATCACTCACGCAAGTAACGATGCCAACACCAAGGGTTGCAGCCTGCTCAAAAGTCAGGCTATCTGGAATCTTGATTTGCAAAGCCGCCTTGACTTCGATGTAATCACCAAATGCGCCATTATTGCGATTAGTTTGATCACTTTCGAACAAAATACTCAAGTCAGCTAGATAGCTCGAAACAGGGGGAAAAAAACTCAAATTCCCGAGAGCAACTCACCCGCCATGAACAAAGCCGGCGACCCTGTCACCTTGCTTAAAGTTAGAGACGTTGGCCCCGACCTTCTCGACAACTCCCGAATAATCGCATCCTATCTTAGTTCCAGGGTCAAGGTTATCCCACACGACGCGCTTCCAGTCTGCAGGATTGAGTGCCATGGAATGAACTTTGACAACCATATACTCGTCGCGAAGCTGGAGTATTGGAGCATCAGCAATGATGATGGTCTCCGCATCGGGAGCAACCACAATTGCTTTCGCGGTAGCGGCCATTGCTGAAAAATATCGTTTAAAATTTTTTACAATGGTCCTTGATGAGGTGTAGAGTTAGGTTTGGATGGAAAACTAGCAAGAGTGCTTGGTGTCATCAAGTTTGAAAGAAGCTGCAAAATAAATGGTTTTATAGTACATTGGCGTTGTCATTGCCTTTCGTTTCTAGATTCCTGAATCAGGTCTACATCCGAACGATTGATAAGCTTTCGGTCTACTAGGTAGAATTAATGCGTTGGTGCGAAATACCATTTCCGGGATTGCAAAGCATGAAGTCGCGCCGATTCTAGTTTCCACGGATCGTAAGATTATTTTCCGTGGAAAACACGGGGCAGATGTTTGTCATGAGTGGCGAGATCCATCGGCCTTTTGGAAGCCTTGCACTAGTCTGAATGAAAACGGTAGCAGCCTGTCTCTGAAATCAGAAAATACTCAAATTTATTTTATTTTTGGAATTTTACTGATTGATTCCTACCTATTTGATGATGCATACCTACTTCGCTTTTCCTCCTGCGACCTCCACTACCTAGGTAAATAATCCAGGCTTTACAATCGGACTCTGCAAATTTCAACATTAACTCAGTTTTATAACTAGGAGTGCCCGGTAAAATCTCACAAGATAAGACTGGTACTCTGTAATATGAAGCTCTCCGTTGCCAGTCTGCCGGAACTTGATCCGAGAAGCCCAGTCTCTGCGGCCTGTAGACTTGTCGGTATAGACGTATTCGTTATACCCATGTAGCATAACCTCGTCCGATGGTTTCGAGCTCAAAGCAAATCCTTTAAGAATATTGTGTTTTCGGCTGCTGAAGTTCTCCCATGTTGATTCGTTCAACTCGCAAAGCTCTTCTGGAGTCATTAGCAAACAGAATTGGATGCTGGGATGGCTAGAATTCGATGGCTTGCTTTTTGGTCCCACTACATTGCCTCCAGCTCGAATCATCACCACATCCTCAGCAAAACAGGTCGCCCACCTCTCGATGGTTTCCTTGCGATCTGCATAGGCATAAAACCCCGCAATGAACTCAGCGAGCACTGGGTCAACCAGCTTTTCATCGAAGTTGAAGGGCGCCATCGTATGGAGACTATAGTGACACTCGCACAGGGCTGACGAGCGATGGGTTCAAGTAAGGGCATTGAATGCTCACCAAGGCAGTCTAATAAACCACGACTCCATCTCGCACCATCCTCATTCGCAAATCTTGGGGTTCGAGCATTCTCCATATTCCATGCATATTGGCCAATCCTAACAAGCGTGAAGATACTCATCTGTTCCATCAGCTTATCACCCAAGCGGGTCCAGTGTCGGAGCTATCGCCGCCTGACCTATGGCATCGTCGCTCTTTGCCCACGCTGGCGGCGATGGCCGACAAGTAATAGTTCAAACTCTACGAGCTGCGAATTCCTCTCGTGACTCGCTGCAGGCGATGGATTATGGTAACCGCGGGGCGGCTGCATAACCGACAAAAGAGCGGCCGCGGGCCGCTGCTCGTGATCTAGACAGACCGTGTAGACCGCTGGCTGGCCGTAACAGACAAGGTTGTATCGCGGGGACCCCATACAAGGTGCTGGGAAGCTTGCATCATGTCCAAGATCCCTCTGGGGTGTTTCATGCGCATTGACAATAAATACTCTTCGTTTCTGGCCAGATCAACTGGGCAAGAGCACAGATTGTTCCAAGTAACATCTACCGTGCACATCATCGCTTTCACCAACTTCCCTCCGCCATCATCATGGGTATATTCGCAAAACCATCCATCGCCGCATATGGAAGGGAGATCCGGGAGACACCACGGGAGGTCATCTGCAATCGGTCATTGTTCTTTGCGGCTCTGGTCCATTCCCTGGCCGGCATAACTGAAAGTGAGTACTCAATTATGTAGCATCCATCGTCAGCTCACTAACACCCGACAAAGCATGGGATCAGGGCGCTGCCTCCGTCATCTCTACACTGCCGAGTTTCCAAAAGTAATTCCATCTTACATCCGGAGCTGCGGCCAGCCAGATTCGAGACATCGTTTCATTCGTCTATCTCGGGCAGGCTGCCGGGTCAGCATTGTCGTTCTTGATCAATGATCGCATCGGACGATTGTGGTCGTACCGTCTATACCTTAGCATCTACATTGTAGCTTCCATGGTAGCGACGTTCACCCCTGGCTGGGCCGGACTCTACGCGTCTAGGATAATCTCGGGCATCGCCATTGCGCACTCAGCGTCAGCGGCCCAGTGACTCTCAGTGAAATCTCTCCAAGCGAGATCCGTGGTCTCCTATCTGTCTGGTTCGTCGTTGCTATGGGAGCTGGGCTGGTCGGTGGCGTCTTCTGTGCATATGGTACCTACTTGAATATGCCGGTAATCCGACTCCAGTATCAGGTGGTCTGGTTTGTCCCTGCCATCCTCATGGCTGTGTTGATCATTGCTAGCTTCTTCATCCGTGAATCCCCGCGATGGCTGATTATGGTGGACCGCTATGAAGAGGGTGTTAAAGCACTCGTTGCACTCCGAGGTCTTCCTCTTGAGCACCCTCGGGTACAGGAAGAGCTGAATGGTATGAAGGAGGATCTTGCACGCTCGAGAGGACGCTCTCTCCGTGGCACATCCGAATTCGTCTCGATTCTGAAGGAAACTTTCACAGTCGCGTCGAATCTACGTCGCTTACAGCAGACTCTCATCTCATTTGCTTTCGCTCAGCTCTCTGGAGCCAACTCAGTAACATCCTACTTTGTTCCCATTATGGGCATCGTGGGCTTAGGTGGTGATGAGACACGCAGCATCTTTCTAAGCGGAATGTATGGTGTATCTAAGCTCGGATTTACATTGCTGGCCTCGTTTTTCTTCGTTGACCTCCTTGGCAGGCGAAAATCCCTCTTTGTCGGGATTATTGCGCAGCTATTGTCTCATATTTATATCGGAGTATTCATGAAAGTTCATCAGGACGGAAGTGCCAACGAACATGCTTCCCAGGCCGCGACTGCAGCTCTTTTCATCCATGCCTTCGGCTATGCTGTTGGTAAGTTGACACCTGGCCCATCTATCGTGGCAATCACAACTAACTATAGGCAGGGTTGATGATCCTATCCTACATATTCGGCAGTGAGCTCTGGCCCAACAGGATCCGTTCGTTCGGCGCTTGCCTGAGTCAGACCTTCCACTGGCTACTCATCTATGGCGTGAAGTTCAGCATTCCCTCGCTCCTCAAAGCAACCAACAGCTGGGGTGCCTTTATCTTCTTCGCCGGTTGGTGTGCACTCGCGCTGGGTTATGTCTACGTCATGTTACCAGAGACATCAAATATGAGTGTCGAGCAGATTAATGAAGTGTTTGAGGGGCCTTGGTTCAACGCGTATAAACGCGCCAAGTACATTACTGGCAAGCCTAGCCCCGATGCCGAAGCGAACTTTCAAACCTCGTAAGTCACTACAGGTTATTAGCCGATGTTTTATTTGCACTAGCAGTTTTCATTAGCCTTGATGGTAAGGTTCCATTGGAAGAAGAAGTGCATGAACGGGAGTCTATCAACGCAAGGCCGAAGCCCAAGGAGTCAGATGATTGATCCACGGCAGCTTTTGTCACTTCTCAGCTACAGGATTACATTCTCTGGACCTTTTTCGCAGGTTTTTGTTCTGTTCATGTCTGAGTTTAGATAGTATCTTCGAATAGAACTTGTGAGAGCTGACGAAACCGATGCCCACATGCGACAAGACTGATTCCTCTCGGGCTGTGCCTTCGATCAGCTTCAAGGGATACTATACTATTCAAATAAGCAATCAATGAACCCATATTCAATCCAACCATTCTGTGTACTTTTTACCACCCGGTATTTAGGCATCTACGCTGACGGCTACACAACGCAAAGGTACGCTGCCAAACTATTACCCTTAACCTACCATACACCTACCAACATAGGCATTACCCCAACAGTGGACTTGTTTCCAGAAGCTTAGGCCAGTTTCAATTGTACACAACCTTTAGTAAGAGTATTAGAAGTGCAGTATTGGAGGCTGATTCATAATACAATAGGATTTGATTGCAAATTCATTGGGTCCTACAAGTGTTTTACCACCTCCTCATATTGGCCTGCCCAGTTACAGGTGACTCTCTGGCTTTGGCTTTTTAAACTTATTGATCCTCTCATGCGCGAACTGGAAGCACTTGGGAAGTCCAGTGGCCTCCCAGGGCTCACCAGCCATTAATTTCACCAAGCCGGGCGCGCAAGTAAATATCCTAGCCATACCTATTCCACTTCTGTCAGTACTGCAAATTGTGTGAACCAAATAATAGTGTGTGAACCTTACCATGACCGTTAAACCCAGCACATATCCACTGCCCGTCCAAGCCTTCGAGTTGCCCAATAAACGGCACACTGTCTGGCGTCATTCCAAGGATGCCTGTCCAGGCATGATCAAGGCCCTCTCCTCGTCGAAGGGCGGGGCGTGCCGGACTGCCTGCAGACGATAGGTCCAAGAACTCGCGAGTACTGTTGGCCGCAAGGGCTGCTTCATATCCAGAATCATCAAATGTAGTCCAGCGTTTTAATGCATCGGGATTAAAGTCCTCGGCATTCCTGACGCCAGTTCCTCCGATGATGATCGTACCATTGTGAAGCGGATTGAAGGAGAAGAAATTGTGCAGCCCGTACCGCAGCGAGATGGAGCGCTTCGCAACATCTGCGCCTTAGAAGGCCTGCGTCGGCACAAAGGCGTGAACCTGCGATCGTTGAGGGATGACGAAGTCGGCAAGATGAGGGAGGAGGTAACCAGCATAAGCGTTGGTACAGTGCACTACCGTCTCGGTGGAAATAGTGCCGCGTGGGGTATGAACATCCCATCGCAGTTTGCTTGAGCCTTGTCCATCAAGCGCAGTCACCTTGGTCGCGGGACAATGCGTCCACAAGCGAGCGCCCTTCTTAATGATGTCGGACAGGATCCATTGGCACAGCTTGCCTGGGTGGTTTGATCCCGCCGGCCACTCGTAGGCACAGATAGCTCCAGGCACTCTGGTCAGCTCGCGAGCCTCTTCTGCCTCGTGGAACTTTATATGCGAGTCATCACCACCGGCGGCACGGTATGATTCCAGTATCTCAGCCAGAAAGGCTGCATACGATTGAGTCAAGCAAACTTCCACGGTCGAAAAGGATTGGAATTCGCAGTCCACCCCATTCTCGGCTACGAAGTTCTCGACATTCTCTAGCACGACCCTTTCATTTTGGAGAATCTGGAGGGCTTGCTCGGGGCCGTGGAGGGCAGCGAAATGAGGGAATCCGCGAAACGCATCTAGCCATAGAATAGGTTAATAACAAATTACAAATACCCAAATAACGGATGAATACTAAATTGCACTTACCAGGGCGGACATGCCCAGCGTTTCTTCCAGTGGCACCCCCAACCGCCTCTCGGGCTTCCAGGATGACAATGTCTCGTCCCGGCACGCCGCTTTCGATCAGTTTCCAGGCTGTTAGTGCGCCAGATACACCAGAGCCTATGATTACATATCGGGCGGATGGCGGAACATTTTCGCGGCTGTTGGAGTTGAGATGTGGAAATGCTCGAGTGGTTCGGTGCCAGTAGGACAGGCTCGAAGATGGGCTCGGGAGCTCGGGACGCATGGTGGTGTTTCGATGACTAGCCGGGCTTTTTCGCGATAGCTGATTAGCGCTCTTCAGGTGGTAATTCAATGCGTACCTTTCTGGCTATTTACCACTCCCCATCCCCATGTCATCATCCCCGTTGAAGTTGATTTTGGCTGAAATGGAGTGGATGGCTGGCGGTCATCGCCGACACTTACATGGATGTTGGCGGCCCCACCTCCGCCTGGGCTGTCTGATTGTGGAGCCTTCATCGTGCACTTGTCTCGCTGAAGTATGCGTTCGTGGGCACTATATCCAAATATTGACATCAGACGGATAATTTTGGAGAAAAAAACACAAATTAGCTTTTGCAAATACGGAGCGGATGCTGATTGGCAAAAGAGGTTCTTGCGAAGTTCTTCGTGGGACCCTACTGCGCTACATAGAAGCATTGAACATCGGCCTTTGAATGATACGGCCATTTCGTTGTTGGGGGTATACCTGCATTCTCAAAGATGCACGATTGATAGTATTCAACTGGCTAGAATGGAAGACTTGAACGGTTATTAGCAGAAACCCAATGAGGGAAAGATGTAGTCAGTGTATGGTCCAGAATCCTTAAATAGTTTCACACCTTCTGTCTCTACGTATGCGTCTGTAGTTTCATTTATCTTCATTGGCAAAGGTCTTCACAGTAGAACAAGAAAATTCCGTCGCATAAATGAGTAAACCTACTCCGCATTGCATTTCCCCAGACTCGATCTACAAGTCTTGCTGGTTGGAATATTAGTATAGCTACAGGGTAACTAAACCTTCCTGCGAACCAAGCCCCACTCTCGCGAGTCGGCACTACAGATATTCCACTCTTTGCTTCATCAATTGTCCTTCACTCGCTCCTCGACACTCATGCTTGGCCTTGACTACTAGGCCGCCTGGATCGTGATACCGAGAACGGCGTTGGGGCGTAATATTACGGAAGCTCACTCCCTCTGTTCATCTCCTGGGCTCCCTTCCCAAATGCTGCGTCGTGGAATCACACCTCTTGGCAAGCAGGCACGGCCACAGTCACCACCCCGGTCAAACTTTACGGCATGTCTTCGTTGCCACCAGCGGAAAAAGCGATGCGATAGGAGACTACCAGTAAGCACTTCCTCGGAATGACTGTTGCAAATCTGATATCCCCTTTCTGACTATTAGAATGACAAGGCTTGCAGGCCGTGCGAAGCAGCAGGCGTTGAGTGTGTTGGCTATGACTCGGTATCAAAGCGACAAATACCCCGAAGGTGTGCATGCCAAAGACTCCGCGATGCATCAAGTTAACACTATTTAACCTCTGGATGCTATTCGCAATAACTATGTACACAGCCTGGAAACACTAGTGGCATCACTGCAGCTCAGACTCCAGCAACATGGCATCGAATGCCCCGAGTTGGGGTCCGACGGAGTCACAGTGCTCTATACCCCGGCCACACCCATCTGAGCCAATCGCTCAGCCGTCAAGCTCACCTACATATCCTTTGCCTGATTCAAACTTCTCAACGGCTCAGACAAAATCAGATGCCGCAGCAAAAAGCCTAATCGACGTGCAGGAAATGTTACGACCTAGCACTGCTCCTGAGCCTATTTTCTCGAAGATGCTTATATCTGGATTGCTGAAATCTCCCAAACCAATGCCTACAATGTCTGTGATAAGCCCACATGATATAGTACTGGAAAAGCAGTTTGACCCGCCTCCTACACCTCGACCATTGCCAGATCGTAAATCAGCCGAGTATTTCGTCAAGTTGTTCTTTCAGTACGTCAACTTCAGCGTGCCCATGCTGCACGAGCCAACCCTGCGGGCAAAACTCGATCGTCTCTACTCCGAGACAACGTTAGAGGACGATGGCATCAATGTGGACCGAAAACTTGACAAGTTCTTCGTGAACATGGTGTTTTCGGTAGGATTATTAGCTGTTCATAAGCAGGACTCTCCAGGATTCCCATCGCGCTGTGTGAGCAGTATTGCCAGACCGCATTGTTGGCCCTTGAAGCTGTTCCATTTCCACGCACTGCCGAGGGCGTGCAAGCGCTTATTTTGCTTGCTCAATATTCGTACTTACATCCTGCTGAGTATGGAGGGTGGAACACCATCGGAATGGCCCTGTAACTTGCGATTGAGCTTGGATTGCATCAAGATCCTTGCTCCGAGGACTTTGACTGCTTGACATTGGACATGATGCGGAGATCATTTTGGGCCGCGTATTCTATGGAAAGAAGTGTTGCAATTGCCATGGGAAGGCCGAAGTATCTGTCAGATGGCTTCATCACCGCCAAGGTAAGAAACATACTTCAGATACCGGATTGAAGTACGTTTCGGTCATTGATTAACAGAGTTGCAGTACCCTAGCGATGCAGATGACGAGTACATCACCACTAGTAGTGCCACACAGCCAGAAGGCATTCCTAGAGGGAAAAAAAGATATTGCATCCATTGGCTTCGTTATCGACAACTCCAGTCCGAAATACACGCGGTATTATATGAGAGGATGCCATCGCTACACTCTCAGGTTGATTACCCTCGATGGCAAAATACCATAGCTGAAGAAATTGAATCATGGTATAATGCAGTTCTTCAGGAGAGCCGCCCATCAGAAATCGGCAGCAGTAATATTGCTCCACCAGAGATTCTAGAGCTTGCCTTTCAGCTGGCCTTGATGCTGATTTACCGTCCATCCCCAAACAACCCAGTTCCGTCCGATCCAGCATTATCAGCGCTTGCCACTTGCTCCATGGAAGTGACCCAGCTGTATAAACGTTTCTTTCGTGAGAACAAAGTACGTTTCTATTGGCACGCAGTTGAGAATGTCTTCAACACCGGAACTTCTCTAATATATGCATATGCTCACTCCGCTGCGGTACGGGAACAATACTCCCGCCGATCACTTGACGCAGCGATTCATTCTACATCCTCGGTTCTGTGGGCGATGGTGGAGCATTTCCCTGCATTCAAAGGTAGGCGCGGTGCTTTCGAAGTAATAGCCTCGAAAACGCTAGCAGATTTTGGTGAGCATGATGCCACCGAGGGGTCTAGTTTATCAAGTCATGCATCCTTCCCGCCGACAAACGCTGAGTACAGAGACGGCAGAATGACCATGAGCCATTCAAATAACAAGGCAGGGCTGAGGACGTCACAGGCCGACGAGGAAAGTGACAGTCCCCGTCACAGCAATCTTTATGGTACTGGTCGAATTCCTCTAAGGGACGAAGAGGAGGCATCTTACCTAGCACTGCCTGTGAGTATGGAGGGGCCTGATATGCACAGCTCGGATCTGTCGATGTTTAATGCTGAAGCATTTGATATTGATGAGAACATCGACTTTGACAAAGTACCCGCCAACTGGGAAGAAATGACATATGCAACATGGCTCTAATGGCAGATGCCACAAGTATCGAACAAATCCGACACCAATTATCTGATATAAACCTGGCTTATATTAAACGAAGAATCCTTATGGTAAAAAATGAATATGAACGATGACCCCAAGCCTCAAGTAATATTCTGTTGCGTAACCTCCCAGTGGTGGTAGCCCTACTGGATTTGCCAAGTCAGAGCTGCCAGAGGAATACCAACCAGGAGGCAACAGATCAGCAAACAAGAAAGTGACAGGAATTGTGGCCCCCCTACACATGCGGCGCTTACAGTACAACGAAGTAAGCTGCAGAGTGAGCAAAGAAGCATCCAATGCCAAGAAGCTGTTGGGCGCTGCTTCCGCTGGGATGAAACATCAAGCCCAACCAACAACCACTAAATCAGCGACTTTCGGTAATATCGGCGTGCGCTAGTCTGAATAGAATCCAAATTACTACACATCAGTAAGACGATTGATGCACAGCGATTCCATTGTGCGCCCAAATGAAGGACCAACTGGCTTCCCACCAACACGGGTTTTTTACTGCACGTCCCCCTCGACGAAATCATCCGTTGTCCTCACCTCCTCCTCACTCTGCCCACCTCGCTGTGACCCAGCACTAATCACTCACTTTACACAGAGAAGAGTATAGATCACCCCCATTTATTTTCTGCCACTTGGACCAATATATCGCCATTCCTTGCGCAAGACGAAGTCATGGCCCAGCAATTCACCATTTTCTCGCAGCTACCGGCAGAACTGCAAACCCACATATGGTACTGGGCGATTCCTGTGTTTGACAACCGCCAGATACGCATGGCAGTCCACTACAAAGCCTCAGTGACCAGGCACAGCTGCTACGCCGAGACAAGACGTTTCTGCGGCCATCACGGCACGTGCGAAAGGTCAATCGAAGACACCCCGTGGCAACCAGCCGTCTGCATGATAGACGGCTACTTCGCCCTCTCGCCAGACTTCCCCGGGATGAACATGGCTTTCCGGGCGCTGCTGCTCAACCTCCAGCTGGCCTGCCGCGAAGCCTGTAAGCTAGTCCGCAAGCAATATCCCGTTGCCATGAAAGTGTACGAGGAGAAATGGCACCCGGGTGTTCGTTTTCGTACTCTGCGTTGCGACCCCGCAAATGACGTCCTCATCATCATGAATGCACATTCCGAGCTCGACACTCACGTCCCGCCCGGCCAGGAGCAGCACGCCCCTTCCAATATCTCGACCCTCACAACACAAGAAAGAAGGTTTCCGCAAGATCGCCAGCAATTCGACAACTTTCGCCGGGTGCTCTCGTCCTTCAAGAACGCTGCGTTTCGGCATGTAGACGAGGTTCTGCTCAGGACCTTGTCTTTCGATCCTCCACCACCCGGACGATCCCTATCCCCGGTTCCAGGCAACGATCTTGAGATCCTTTCGCTCTACATGGAGTCGAGGGAGAACTTCTACCTGTGGATGGACCCGGATTCGTTTCCAGAAATTCAGATCAGCGGCCGGAAGAGAATAGAAGATCTTGCCATGTTTCGCGATCGGGAGTCTGGAAACTCCGTGGTCATGTATCACGACGCCATGGCTGTGTTGAATTCTTACAGGGCGGGTGCGGAAGCCGCGAGACGCCACTATATTGCAACCGCTGATCACTGGACACCAAAGCCACGGGATATCGAAAGGGTCGGATGCTACATTCCAGCCTCGTGGGTTGGATTGATTACTTTCGAATAGCGACGGCTTGATTTTGGTGGGGAAAAAATCAGACAACTCCCTAGACACACAAAAGCAAAAACAAAAGAAAGCACGGGGATGGAGAGGCAGATGAATAGCAATCTGTGGACTGGTTGGCTCACAAGAAACATGAACAAGGTAAAAAGGTATTCCGCTTATCCCCTATCCTCTTCAATATTAATCAAAATTCCTTGTCGGTGTTGACTGATAGCATAGGGGTCCATTCCGACTGTAATCCTTTTCATTTTGAATGCTTCAAGGTCTGCTCGATTTCATTTGGATTTTTTTTTTAATATTCTTCTCTATTTTTCGGATTTTGGATTTGTGCGAAAGAGATGTCTACTTCTGAGTGACAACAAAGAGAGCAAATAGTATGTTGGCTCGATCAGTTGTAAGGGGAACGGGGCAGGCAAGTCTTTATAGGAGTAGGAGGGACAAAATTGGATTTCTAAGCCTATAAATCCGAAGATTAATCACACACTGTATTTAAGTTATGCCTATACTGATTAAGCCTTTGAGGTGCGATTTAATTACTTACAAACACCGATACTTCCATATCCGAAAAAAAAAAGAGGACACCTAATGATTCGAAACTATAGTCTTTTATTACTTGCGAACAAACTGCAGAACCAAAAGGAGAAATGCATCCATTGAAATTAATCACAGCCATTGCGGATGCGAAAATTAAATAAGGTATCCATGTCTTCCTTCCCTTTGAGGCGCCCCACGTATTCCTTCCCTTTAGAGCTCGCCCGTATTTGATAGGTTGCCTCGAGCTGATGTTCATTAAGTTGGACTTCAGTTCGGAAGCCCAAACCCGCTCGTTTCAATGCCGGGCTACTCTCCAAACTAGTTGCTCTCGTAAACAATTCAATAATCGGAGCTTGGGCTGCATCATCGTGCCTGTAGCGGAAACCGCCAAGCTTACCTCCACCATGCTCGTCTAAGAGGAACCATTCGCCTGTGGATGATATCTCATGAGGCAGAAGCATGAACTCTTCCAAAGTTGGCCAGCTCATCTTCGCTTCAGGATTCAGTGTGTCCTCAAAAAGCTCCCTAGAAATGGGGAAGTGCTCCATCCTGAGATGCTTGAAGCCCCTTTTCTGCGACAGAAGCCGCAGCTCTTGGCATAGCCTATCAACGCCGGCTTCATTTCTCATGTCCTCCGGGTGGTTAAGGGGGTGTTGTCTAATTCGGACATTATACTCTCCCAGAATCTCAAGGCTTTTGAGGTGTGGCAGTTTCTCGCCCCACGTCCCTATCTCATCAGCCAAGTCGGAGCGTTGTTCTTTTGTGTGGTGCTGAATCGCAAAACGAAACTTCCTCAGCTCTGGCATTCGTGTCGCCAGGTTGCACGAGTCAAATGGGTCCATATTTTCGACGATACAGCTGAATGTTGTTATGTTCTTGATAATAGGGAACTTGAGAAGGGACTTCTCATTTAACCGAAGGTAAGTACCCGAAATCGAGAAGAAGATTGGGTATTCGACCTCCCACTTGGCGATGAGTTTCATGACGGTGGTAAAGTTAGCCAATAATACCGCCTGGTAATAAGGGGCGCATACATGTACGCCATTGTCCTCATACTGCGGGTAACGTGCTACCTGGTTTTCCTTGAGGGGTTTGGGGACATTGGACATGGCATGGAAATGAAGCTCTCGGACATAGCGAGCCCTGTCGGAATCGAAACGACGAATAAAATTGTCGGCCTCATAACTGAGTATTGAAAGCGATGCGAACATCTTTCTTTCAACAGCCGCTTGCCATTGTCTGGAGAGACCGCGGTAGGACCACAGTTTTAAAAGCTCTTCGTCGTCGTTGCTCCAGAGATGGCCGCAGATGAGGTCGATGATGTCTTGGCTCAATTTGTTCATTTTTTTTATTCGAAATTCAATGATATGTTGTTTTTCGGGATGGCCTAAAGGACTAAATTCCTCCAAGTTGATCGAAACATCCCTCTTCTTTATATGGACAATCAACGGATAGGAGTAAACAATCAATACGGAAGTAGCCACACCACTCCCTTCATTCACTCCGCAACAAAGGTTGTGTCGGAAACGCCGACCTTGGAGATTTCTTTGTCACAACTATTTAATTTGTTGTTTCTTCACTTTTTACAGCCGATCTAAACCGTCATAAACAAGTGCGAATGTTTAGTAACAACAGGGAGGAGCTCGCGGAGTCTTCATCGAAGAGCCTTTTATCGCCAAAAATAAATCAAACAAGCCTATGTAGCGTCTGTTTGTGAATTCAGGTCCCGTTGTCCTTGTCCAAGTTACAAAGATGGAAGCGTCAGCTTAAAGATGGCTTTTCCGTGGAGACAATGCTTTGTTCGCCACTTAGCAATGAGACTTGATCTACCTTGTGCAGTCACACACAACAAGGGAGCAATTTAATGGTGGCTTTCAAAGGCCATGCGCGACATACAAATGTTTAGATCGTACAGCATTTATGTAAATTATAAACATCTTAACGTGCTTTCGGGTGACACCTCGATGAAAGGCAAACGCATTATCGAAAACCTATGAAGTCTTGCCAACATTACCGGCTATAGCCAAAGCAGATGCAAAGTGTGAAGCGATCTCATTCGGATCGCCTCTAAATGCGACATCTGGTGTGTGTTAGGAATGTTTTGTACAAGTAAATAATAGACAGGGCTTTCAAGTGCCCATGGTGAGAACCTAGTGATAAAATCCAACACGAGGAGAATGTGCTATAATGAGACGTTGGAGAATACATGTTGATCGCAAGAAACAAAGGTACAGGGTAGCCACCGGGGATGAGGCCATTGAGGATGCGATAAAACTTGGTGCACAAGGCGGCCCACCCCAATTCAACCTAAAACCTAGCATGAAGACTCTACTGATGAAAAATAGAGAGGCTAATCTAGACATTCTAGAGAGCCTCCCTCTTACCGGCCACCCTGCATCCATCTAGACATTGCTCTGAGAATGTTGAAGCCCGGATCTGAGTTGCCGGGCAGTATGTAGCAGTGCTAGCTCTTTTTCCAGGCCAAATAGAATCCCCAATAGTCGTAGAAATATCGCGGTCCGTCGCTTTCGCAGTGTCGTTGGCTCTACTCGATTAGACCATGGGAAGGTGATGGGCAGCTTTAAACTGGTCTAGATGTAAGCAAAGTCGATAATCAATTTCGCCCTGATGCAACCGGCCGGCACGTGCCAAGAGGAGGAGCTGCGAGACGTCGATAGAGGGTTCTCCACACTTCATAGACGAGAGGAAGGGCGGGGCTCATTTAACTCACTCCACCGCTCACCGTCCTGAGAGCAAAGGGCAGGTCGCTTTATGTGATATGCACGACAGCCCGAAAACCCCTCCCCCAGCGTGCCGAATATAATAGGGGAGGGGCACCAATAGGCAAGAACGAAACGCCTTACACAATACGCCCAACAAGCACTCGCACAATGTCGATCTTCCGCTCCTCGCTGGCAGCTCTAGCCATCGCGGTTCAAGTCGTCCTAGGCGCGCCCGCGACCACCCAGGATTCAGTTTTCTCGACTACGTGCCAGGGAAAATCGTACGCTTACAATGAGCTTGCCGGGTACGGGTTTGTGCCCAGCAATGCTCTGGATAAGTACGGCGAGACCATCAGCATGGGCTCCTCGATCGCCATGGCTTCTTGGGCCAAGCAGGGCTCCAAATACAAGGGGGTCCTCTATGCTCTCCCAGATCGAGGGTATAACACAGGCGGTACTCTCAATTTCCAGCCTCGAGTCCACAAGTTTGAGGTTACTTTGACACCCGCATCGGGAGCAACGGTTGCCAACCCTGCATCACCGAACCTTGCCTTTGAGTACAAGGACTCGATCCTCCTCACCAGCCCCGATGGCCAGCCCTTAACTGGGTTGGATGCTGACCAAACCGGTGGTCTCCAATACACTGGCTTCCCTATCGTTCCAGCTGCCACGTACCCAGGCGACGGGTTTGGTGGTGCCGGCCCAGGCGGCAAGCGTGCCACGCTTGATGCCGAAGCGTTGGTTCTCGCTGAGGACGGAGGTTTCTGGATTAGTGACGAGTATGGTCCTTATATTTACAAGTTCGATAGCAGTGGCAAGATGATTTCTGCCACTGCTCCACCTGATGCCTTGCTCCCTCTCCGAAACGGTGTTGTGAGGTAAGTTGTATTCCCCAATCTACATCCAAACCATCGAATAATCTAACGCAATAGCAGCTTCGCCTCAAATAACCCCCCGATTTACGATCTGACCAAAGCACCTTCGCCTGCCAACCCAACCCAAGGCCGCCAGAACAATCAGGGCTTTGAAGGAATGACCGTCAGCCCAGATGGTAAGAGCCTCTGGGTCCTCATCCAATCTGCAGCGCGCCAGGAGGGCGGATCCAGCTCCAGCACGCGCGATCACTGTCGACTGCTCCAGTACCGGATCAAGGATTGCAAGCACACCCAGCGTCTCGTGTACAAGGCTGAATATGTCGTTCCCCTGCCAAAATTCCAGGACGCCACTGGCAAGCAACTTGTTGCCGCTCAGTCCGAGCTGCATTTTATTTCCGACACGCAGTTCTTTTTCCTTCCTAGAGACTCAGGCAACGGACACGGTCTGTCCAGCTCCAAGTCGATCTACCGCCATGTCGACATTTTCGACATCTCTGCTGCTACAAACGTCAAGGGTACCGCCCATGACAGCTTTAACACTTCTATCGCCAGCTCAGGTACGCAAGACCGAATGGAGATGTAGTTGATCAGCTTATTCTAATGCTATCTAGCTGGTGTTCTCAATGCGGGCATTATCCAAGCTACCGTCTGCCCCTTCATCGACTTCAACAACAACGACCAGCTCAACCGATTCGGCCTGCATAACGGAGGTGCTCAGGACAGCTCTCTGTTGAACGAGAAGTGGGAAGGTCTCGCTCTAGTCCCTGTAGATGGCGGGGCCGGCGCTGACAGCAACGACGAGTACTTTCTCTTTGCGTCGTCGGACAACGATTTCATCAGCCAGAATGGTACGTAACATCTTTTTCTATTGATGGTATCTCAGCTAATCCCGGATGATAGGTGTCACCAACTTTGGAAAGTTTCATTTCGCGGATCCCTCGGGCTATAATGTTGATAACCAGATGTTGGTTTTCAAGCTTACCCTCCCGAAGGGAAGCCGGCCTCTGGTGAAATAATGAGGCGTAATCTTGCATAACTGTTGAAAAGTTTCGTCTCTGGTTTGGCTTACAGCCCGGGGACTAACAGCTCATATCGAGTTTATCACTAGCAGTTATCTTCTTGTATGCGGAAAATTTGTCAGCATAGAGTGTACATCAGTCCATAATACTAATTAGAATTTATGTCTATGATGATTGCCTCTATCTTTGTCATGATGCTCTGAGTCTTGATATCTCTCTGATGCTGTATGATTTATGCGTCAATATGCCTTTTCAGAACATTAATATCATTTTTTTTTGGATATGAGCATTTCGACACCTCAATAGAACGTCACATCATGATCATCCGCAGCTAGTTATGTAGTTATGTTTTTCCGAATCAAACAAACAGAGGTTTGGTCATTTCTTTTCGTTATTCTGCTACTAAAATATCATAGCTTTTACGCCCTGGAGCAAGGTTTTAGAAATAAAAACTGATTCGACTCCAACAGTTCAGGCTTGAGCCGAAGTCATTTCTAGCCTCGCAACACCCTGATCCTCCCTGGATCTGCCAGCATTACCACTCTACACAATGGTCCATCTCCCCTATTTTTCTCTATGCGCTCACTCCCGACTCCTCAAGTGCAACGTGACCTCAGCACAGTATAGTTGATCTTGGAGAACAACACACATGTTCTGTAGATGAAGTAGCACAAATGGTCAAGAAAGACGGCATAGCAACATTAGATGAGGTCCGACTGCATGTATCCAATTCAGGAGCTCCAGTCCTCGATCCCAAAAGATGGCTGTATCTCTTTACTTAAATCCATCCTTCTTGCTTGCTTCTTGCAAATCATTAATCTTCATCCACATCAGCCCAATGTTTTCCGAAGAGTTCCCTCGGCTTGCCTCGTATTGCGACTTCGCCGCCTGCCCCTCTGGAGTCGGAGTTAGGCCTCTCCTTTCCCTTGTTTCAGACCCGGCACTACATAGTAATGCCAGGTTCGCGCTGCTGGCCTGGTTGCTGATGGACAGGATTCCTTCCATCTGCTGCATCTTGCTATTCGCGTCTGCGATGCTTGAGTTAAGCGCCGACCCGTACTTGCTCAAGTCATCAGACATTTTGAAGGTTGTTGCTGAGAACTATCAAGGGTTGTCGATATTTTTTGAGTGTCCAATTTTCTCCTTTGAAACCTGACGTCTGGCTTCTATCTTGAACTCCGACTTTAGTAGAGGGTTCAAATTGATGAAGATTATTAGAGACTGTAATATCGACTAGCCAGAGTTCACCGGGCTTGTCAAGAGGGCGTCTTGCAAAACGATTCCGAGAAGAAACTTGCTAAGAAGAATGGGTTGGATGCCAGTCTCCTCAGGAAGGATCTTGGAATTTATTTCCATTGCAGAGCATAGCATCGCGATGGTCCATCCAATCGCTCAACAATGGAGATACGATTGCTCGTACAGCCCATCTTTGAGACACACTTTGATCTGGAAATCTGTATTGAACCTGCATTTGGATCGATAACAAATGCCACGACAAGGGGTTCCCATATGATCGAGATACAATGAGTCCGAGCTATTGTGAGCTAGCACTGGCCAACAAAGAAAGCACCGTTCCTGAATCCTCTTGTTTAATTGCCGACAACAATGCGCATGGACCAAGCAAAACAAAATCCCGATAGTGTATACTCAAAGACGTCGTGTGGATGAATACTATACCTTCGTGTAATTTGAGAATACCTGTTTTTTCTTTCCATTCGAGCTTACAGAAAGTGAAAGATTACAATTTGAAGCTTACTCCGCTGTCTTCACTTTCAGATACGTTTGGGATCTTTTTTTATTTGATAGTTTCATCGTTGACTCTAAGGGCACTCTTTGTGTTGGATGCAATTTAGAGACAATCTATCCCGGATGAGACTTGACTTTGTCTGACTGAAGAAGAGGATAGAATTAAGTCGCAGCAAAGCATGAATCTCAGCGATAGGTTAGCTACAAGCCGTGGAGCTACCTACTTGAGCGCAGTTCATTTTCATTCCATGAAACGCGAAGTAAAGAGGCTAGATCAAAGTCGAAGAGGTCATGCCTTAGTCAAAGAAGAGAAATCCCAGTGCCGCCCCTTTACGTGGGTTTCC
Organism: Clonostachys rosea; assembly: GCA_026958235.1. Lineage (NCBI taxonomy): Eukaryota > Fungi > Ascomycota > Sordariomycetes > Hypocreales > Bionectriaceae > Clonostachys > Clonostachys rosea. Next base: position 3,980,885 of record CP110205.1, read on the forward strand.
GCTGAAGAATTTCAAGCTTTTGGAAAGCCATTGAATGGTTTTGAATCCTAACCCACTGCACTTCTCTTGCCAAAATGGCCACCTAGCATGTAAATTGAAATTGATTGTGGCCAGTGATCCCCAGATTGACTCGGGGCTTCTTCGAACTGCAGTTATTCGCTTAAGTTACGTGCTTATGATGAAATTCACGGAGCTGGTGGCTTGTCTACGGTAGAGCATCACTGAAGTGTATCACGGCTGGGTAGCTCTAGCGGGGTTTCAATGTACATCGATGCAAGCTTGCATAAGATCTAATAACGCGATGGAATTTTCTTAAAGAAAAAAAATTACGAGGGCCCTCGGTCCTAATCGCCAGTCTGAAGACAGGCAACGGACTTCTCCGTGTGGGCCCGCAGGGTTCATCTCAACCTTGACTTCAAAACTTGGTTGTAGCCAAAACAGCGTCGTCATGCTTCGTCGTCCCACCTTTCAATCGTTTTACTCATGAGCTCACCTCGAATGCAATGATCACCGAAACACCACGCGAAACCCAATCAATCAACCAGGGGAATTGATCGAAGCCGGTCCTAGGTGGCTTAAGAATCCTTCTATGTCGATCTACTACCCAAAGAAGTTGAATTCAGAAATGGCGCAGTCGCTTCCTCGTGGGTACCAATTCAGTGTTTGATGGGCCCGCGGACCAATGCCCATTCTCGCATCGCTACAGCGGCAGATCAGGGGAGGGTTTTTCTCAATGAGGATCGTTATTTATCAGATCATCTTATCAGATTGTAATCTTCTCCACCATCCTCCTCTGCGGAGATTTCTTTTACGTAGTAGCGCCGGCACATGGCCCTTGTCAAACCGACAGCCGGACGGTGCAACAACGCGAGACATCGGTTCACGGCTCTCCGAGCAACATGAATCTACCTCTTTGCTTCCCGTTGATCAATTCGTTTAATAACTCATGCAGCTAAAATTTTACTCTATGTGGGGACAAGCTCACAGTTGACCGTCTACTCCTTCCCACGATCTCGACGAAACGAATACCCAACGTCGTCTCATTTGTGGTCCGATCCGGAGGGTGTCGATCTTCACTGTATCAAATAGCTAGCCGCCGACACCCGTAATGACTGTATTATATAGAGTTGATCAACAGCCCAAAGGCATGAATTTCCAAGGAACATCCTCATCCTCCATCCTTCCTCGTTTTCGCTGCTGCACTTCATCCGGTCAATAGCTAAAACATGGCTCCCCCAATCCTTACAGCATGTGCAATCGCTGGGCTGGGGCTGCTCGCCTCAGTTGCTGCCGATGAGACTTCGGAATCTTGGCCATATCAAGTTTTCAAGTCGAGGCCAGACCTTCAGCCCCCTGTCCTAGAAATTACCAAGACCGGCAACACCGCTGAGGGCTACCTGTTCTTCACTCAAACAGGATCGACTGCGCACAATTATTCTACGCTCATCATGACGGATGATGGAGAGCTGGTTTACTCAAGCGCGATGGGGGCCTATACAAACTTCAAACCTCAACCGTATAAAGGCGAGGAAGTATTGACCTACTCCCATGGCATAACATACGGTGAGCCATGGGGTATGGGATACGGCATCGTCCAGGTACGAGACAAGAACTACGAGAGCATAACCAACGTCACTGTTGAGGAGGGCATAACCGTCTTGGGTTTTGTCGAGACCAATGACGACTGGCTGTCTTACATTGACATGCACGAGTCCCAGATGACATCCGAGGGCACGATGCTCGTCACTGCGTACAACAACACGCGGACAAATTTGAGCTCAGTCGGTGGCCTCGAGGATGGTTATGTGCTAGATGGGGTATTCTACGAAATTGATGTCGAGACCAATGAGGTTGTCTTCGAGTGGAGAGCAACCGATCATGAAGATGAGATCCTGTACACGGATGCCCTCAAGTACTATCCCCTAGAGGACTTGGGTAAGAACAGCTCTTATCCTTGGGGGCCCTTCCATATCAACTCGGTTGAAAAGTTCAAGGACGGCTCCTACCTGGTATCCTCCAGGTTTTACTGCTCCATTTTCAAAATCGGCACAGACGGCGCAGTGCAGTGGCAGCTCGATGTAAGCCATCGTCCAATTTAATCTTCCTTTCTCAAGGGGACGCCCAACTGACTTCAATTGATAGGGACAAAGCGGAGGTGACTTCGAGCTTGCTAATGGACTCGCATTTGCCTACCAGCATGACGCGCGCATCCATAGCGAGGAGGACGGCACATATCTCATCAGCCTGTTGGACAATGCTTGGTCCAGTGCTAACAACGAGCACAACGGCCTGACCAACACCACCGGGATGTACCTCTCGGTCAATGAGAAAACAAAGGTCGCGACCCTGGTACAGAAGTTCGAGGACCCAGAAGATGGCGTCATCGCTCGCTCTCAGGCCAACATGCAGGTTCTACCCAACAAGAATGTCTTTCTGGGATACGGCTTCTCGCCAAAGATGAAGGAATTCGACAGCGACGGCAACGTTGTCATGAGAGTCAAGTTTGGAGAGCCGTATGAAGTCCAGATGTACCGTGCCTTCCGCTTCCCCTGGGTGGGCACCCCTTCAGCCCCTCCTGATGTCTTCGCTTGCCACTCCGACAATCAGACCCAGGTTTATATGAGTTGGAACGGTGCCACTGAGCATCAGACCTGGAGTGTACTGGCCGGAGACTCCGCGGACAATCTCCGGTCGGCTGGCGAGGGAGAAAAGGCTGGTTTCGAGACCATGATTGCTGTTCCAGGTCAACGTTCATTCGTGCAGGCTGTCGCTCAGGGCAAATCCATTGAGGCTGGTCACTCTGAAGTTGTAGCTGTGAGCTCTCAGTGCTAGAGCCTTTGCATTCTTTACATTTGAAGAGTAGTTCCCAGCTACCCTCAAAAGTATCAAGAAGACGCTTTTTTGTTACGTCATTGAGCCAGACCACATTTAAATATACCTACTCTGAAACACATTTTATCGGCACTGAACGGTGATCAAAATCCCACATAACGGAACCTCGCCCTGATGTTGAAAATCGCAGCTCTTTTTCTTGGTTTAGCTTTGAGGATTCCAGAGGTGACTCTTACTTCCTTCAAGGGCTGTGTAGGAAGGCTGCTGTGAAAGAAGGCTCCTGTGAGGGTTAACTCTAATCAGACCGTATATGTATAAGACAGGCCATTTTTTTCTCGGGTGAGGCTACATTACATTTCAGTTCTATGTCGGTAGCCATGAAAAAGCTGCTGATGAGTCTCTGATTTTATGCTCTAGGGTAAGACGGTTTGGTGTACAGCAGAAAACGATTAGGTAATCACCAAGCTCCTTGTCTCACCGAAAGACCGGAACGACTGGCTCATCATCTTCATCTCACCTCTCAGATGAACCAAGACACGCTTGTCAACATTGCACCATGCCGGCAGTTCCAGCATCTTTTCAATTTGTAGACCACTCAGCAATCGACAAAAAAGCCCGGCGAAGCATCCGCAGCCATGTTATGAAAGGCAAGAATGTGGGCAAGGTGCGCACTCCACGACGACATCTGGCCGCTACCAGCGCGGTTGTAGCTGTTGCCTCCAAGCCCAAGGATGTGAATTGCACCCAAGGACTCGCCATTAGCCACGACATCGACTTCTTCCAAGCGAGATCCTCTCCTAGGCTCCTCGTCCAGCTTGGAAATGAGTTGTCGGGCGTCAAGATGCCCTGCTCAGTATCGAGTCATTCAAGACGGTTTATACATGACTGTTTGTGTGTGTCCATTCTTCCGCAAGAGATCCAATGTCGCTAACAAGCAGTATATTCTCAGTCATGTGTTATGTTGCCGACTCGATTTATCCACCGCAGTTGTGCCTAGAACCATACGACATTGTAACAGATATCTGGATCAGGTACATGTTCGTTGATGAGGCATGTGAGTATCTCCATTTATTGCACAGATGCAGGAACTTCTACTCATCACATCGGCACAGACTACCATTGCCTTGTCGCTCTGTCTGAAGCATGTATTAGTTTTATAGTCCAACGAGAACAGGACTCGGCCGAATTTACCCAGCATCTAACGAGAGGGTTGCAACTCGTCAACGTCAAGCTATCGGGGGTCCACGCCCTCTCAGATTTGGCCATATGTACCGTCATTCTGCTCTGCCTTGTTTCTTCCATCCGAAAGCTTCCATCACAGACCAAGGTTCATTTCGATGGCCTGTGTCGAATGATCAACCTACGGGGCGGTCTGGACCAACTTAAAGAAAACCCATTTCTGACAGAAAAGGCCCATCGGTATGTATTAACCTCCCTCTTCATAGTTCATTCCCAGCCTGCCACTAATCCTCGCCCGAAGACTCGACATAGAACTAGCCCTCCAACTAGGCTGCCAGACTCAGCTAAGTGCGACACCAAGAAGACTTGACAGTCTTCTTCCCAATTATTACGACCCTACTTTCGAATCCCCGTCGCCTTTAGCCAACGCCGTCGCACAGGGAGATCTGAGAGTCTTCATGATTACGCGAGAAATAACCAAGGTGACGCGCATCTTGAATTCAACAGTTCCGGCCAACAGACTGTATCCGATCGCTTTTCAAGACCTCGTCACACACCTGACTTATCGGTTGCTCGACATTGAATCCGTTGATGGGTGTCAACTTGTCGGTGCTGTGACTATAGCAGTCCACCGTGGTCTTCTCGCTTTCATGCTCACTTTTGTGACCCAACTCAGCCGCCAACGGCAGATACCTTACCCTGTTCTCCGAAGCTGTCTTACGGAAGCTCTGGATCATCCCGACTTCATAAAGAACGTCGACCCGGCAACTCACGTTTGGCTACTCATTGTTGCCGGTATGCATGTGCTTGACAAGACTATCTCCGTTACTTGGCTTAGACCACGACTTGTGGAAGTCATGTCGGTCTTCGGCACAACAGACTGGAAATTTTGCCGTGCGTTGCTCGACAATTACCCTTGGGTTGACTTCCTCCACGATGAATCAGCTTCTCGAATTTGGCGCGATTGTTTTGGGACCACGTCTTTACTCAACAGCACGTCTTATTAACTCAAGTATACATCCCAACATCTAGGTACCACGGAGGATAAACGAACATAATCGAAACCATATGCATCATCAAAACTTTGGCGCCTATCACCCTCCCACCCCTCAATTCTCATCGAGAGCCTTTTTAACACAGCCGGGCTGCGCACGTTCCATCTCCACCACAAGCTGATTCCAGATCTTCTCGCCTAATTCGCGACCACTAGCATCAGTTATATACGGTGGTAGTTCTTTTCTGTTTAGATATTAGCATACGAGCGTCGTCCTCGGGAAATTTCTTGTCAGCTGGGTGTCTTACTCGACAATCTCACAATACGAGATATACTTCCCATGGCTCTCCTCCCCAAGAGAGACGGCATACAACAAATTGCGTGACCCCCATTCTGCGCTTCTACCCATCACCCCTCTGAGGACAGCAACCATTACCTTTACACCGTCATCATAGTATCGGGTAAGGCCTGTATTGCAGAGCCCCGGGCTGAGATAGTTGATAATCACACCTGTCTTTGAAACAGGCGCAAGCGTGGCGAAGTGGCGGATAGCATAAATCTGCAACAGCTTTGAGAATGCATAACTATGAACTTGATATTAGAAATCCAGAAATCAAGTTCATACCGAGGATCATTGACCATATCCGTAAGGAATATCTCCAAACTTACCGATTGGTCCCATCAATCGACCATTTTCGGCTGTCACTAATATCGCTGAAGATGTTTTTCTGATCCATTTTTCGCAAGTCTTCTTGCCTAACGAAGCCGAGATCGCTTGTAACAATATTCATGACTGGTTTTGTGCCCGACCTTTGAGCAAAGCTCTTGAGGTATGGCATCATCAAGACCGAGAGCAACATGGTCCCCACCACATTGACTGCCACCGTGCTCTCGATACCTTCGTTGAGGGTCCATTCGGCACTCGCAGCAGCCGCGTTTGAAATCAAGCCATCTACCCGGTCGAGCTGCACCTCAACACGATTGACGAATGCCTTGACAGAATCGAAGGAAGACAGGTCGAGCATCCAGACCTCGGCGACACCGGGCCGGCCCGTCTCAGATTCAAGCTCAGCGAGAGCGGTTTTGCCTCTGGACTCGGACCTCACTGCGAGTATCACACGCTTTGACTGGAGGCGCACCAGGTGCTTGGCGCATTCCAAGCCGATGCCTATGTTCGCCCCCGTGACAATGTAGGTCTTGCCGGAGCATTGTTCTTGGGTGAGATTTATGGGGAGGCTGGTGTATTGGTGACGAAAGGTATTGAGGAGGCCCATGATGATCTACTCTCTGATTTTTCGATAGATGAAATCTAGAGAATGAAAAGGATTCTTGCAGTTGTGTAGGAGAGGTATATTGAGAAGAGGATAAGGCTGTTTGAGCTTGGTCAGGAGAAGAGCAGAATACCACATTTCGAATAGGTGAGGTCTTTATATAGTTATAGAACACAGGGCCATGACGATTCGATTTTCTCTTCAATTTCTTAATTCCGGTTTGCTCGGAGTCACTGGACTGGGATACGCTCATCACCGCATGCTTCATGACTACCTAACGTCTCGCCTATTCGGGCAAAGCCGAGAGAAAGGGCCAATCAGGAATTGGTTTCCCTTTTCGGCAACCAATTCCTGATTGGTGGTTTGTCCTGGATGGATCCTCATCTCTCTCCTTTCACGCACCCAAAGTGCCCTGTTAATGATAACGTAGTTGTATCTCTCCAGCACGACCAAAACAAGAGGTGATTATCTCATGTATCTTAGCTGCGCCTCACCAAATCAGATGGTATCCATCTCGCATGAACAATTTTTCAAATGAACCCCACGCAACCAGGTAGTGAGCTGCCGCACGTAATTATCCCCCATCATCCCCTCATCAGCATCCTTTGTCTCAAGCAATCATCCGCCCACCTAAAGCGCTTAATGCAAATGTACTGAATTGATTTGTGATCCGCTCTACACCCACGACAAATCTCCTAGCCACCCACCACTTGTGGCTTGACATCCAACCCTGTAATGCTCTTATGCACGCCTACCAAGGTCAGTCTCACAGGCAGCTAATAAATTGTACACATAACGAGGCAGTCGCAAGCAGTAACTAGCTGGCAGGTCAAAATAGACAGCCATATCAGCGGTTAAGCAAAAAGCTATCCTCGGCAGCTAATTAAATAGCCTAATAACTTAAATTTGGCAGGCCCAAGTCCTATAAGTACAGTATCAGTCTTACACCTCACATCAAGCCACAAATAGTAGGTGGTTAATAAATCTTTTGTGGTGGTTGTAGAGCAGGCCCCTTTGATTTTAAAAATCTTACTTTAGTAGCACCTAGAGAGACACCGCTCTACTCTGAGGCTTGAATTACATGAACATAATGTAGTGTTGATTTTTAGAGGATGTAGATCGAGCTCATGAAGGCATCGGAAGCTACAGCAAGTAGTGTGTAGTGTTAACCATATGAAGAGCTACGTCAGGCATAAAGCCATTGCCGAGAGTTTCCGTTAGCCCTCCAACGATGCCACAGATTTGGTAGTTTTGAGCTGCGGACATGCCGTAAACCAAAAACAAAATAGCGAGTTTATCAGTCTTGCCAGATTGGTTTTCCAACCCCTAGCTAGTGACATAGTTGGTATATGCAGGCGCTGCCGCTTCCATCTTAATGGTCTGCAAGTACACATTCAGCTGTCAACATGCCTAGGATAGCCAACAATATTTCCCTACTTAGGCCTTAGTGTCTTAGAATCCCGCTCCCTAGTCTCCAGCATCCCGCTTTTATGACTGACAACGAAGGATTAGCGGTAGATCTTGCCCTAAAACGCTATTTCAGCTGAAATAAAACTCCATGATGAGGACGCGATGGAGAATTGATGCGAGCCTATTGTTGAGAAGACGCCGTGCCGTTGATTGGCATTGTATTAACATCTTGGACTAAGCGAGATTAGCATGTCTCCAATTGACTGCCTAGACTGCTTGCAGACCGCTTGGAGACCGCTTGGCACATGATATCTGACTTCATAATATAATAACAGATTGAAACCTGCTTATTGTAGCAACTTCCGTACTTTTGAATCACGATGCATATTAAGCCCTGAATTGGGTGATTGTTCTATTCGTGTGATAATGAAATGTGGTCTAAGTGTACTCCTCGAATGTGGAGCTAGACCTCCTCAATATCAAGCGCGGGTAAGCCTTGGTTGGGATCATCAAGGATATCCACAATGCTCTTGAGATCACTCTGATTGCTGATCTGCAACAAAGACCCATCAATAGCGTTGAAGAAGAAGAACTGGCCGCTACCAACCTCGAAGAGGTACAGTGCCTCTCCCGTGTATGATGCCATACCGTAGTGCGGCCTGATATCCCCCTCAATGCCATGTCCACGGACTTCGTCTTCCAGTTGACCACCATTCCCCCAAAGCATGTCCCCTCCTATCTCCTCATACGTATTGACCCAATTCACGGGGGGCCGGATCTAGATTGAAGCTGTTAATCACACTGGGCGGCTAGAATTGAGAAGGGCATAGAACGTACCCCATTGTCGGTCACTAGTACCCCATCGGAGACCGTAGTGAATTTACTCATCTTGAGTGACTAGTGTGAGAATAGCCTGGGTGAGGGTTGTAGAGTAAGACGTGAGGTTTAAGTTGTTGAAGTCGTGATTGTGATGGGGGAGGAGACCAAGGGACATTTATATACACGGCCGCCTTGGCTGGCGACGTCACCCAGATCATGATTAAGCCTAATAGGGAATAACCTTTCCAGTACATAAATTCAATAGTAGTGCACATTGGTGGGATAACAACAAGTGTTAGCACTTCCCATGTCTCTTACTAAGGCAACCCGATTTGGTTATACCTATATAACTATTATTGCATTCTCGAAAGTATTTATCGTCAGAAGCAGAATTCTTGTCCTCCTCCACGGATTACGATCGAAATGACTAACAACACGGAGCAGAACGTTTCTGAACCCCAAAGCGGACCTAGAATTCCCACGAGACCGCGGTTGGGCGTGAATTGCCAGCTGTGTTTGCTCCGGTCCGACAACAGTCTTTCGATCGATTGATGCATAGCGGGTCTTATTGTGGGCAGCCAAATACACTCTCCTTTGCTACTGCTTGTGATCCAGATCAACCAGCTCAATCCAAGTTGGCTGCGCTTTTCGCATGGCCTCGCCGAACATTAGTCCTTGAACGACAGCCTCACCAACCACACAGTAGCGATTCTCACCGCACTTTCGAAGCACAGCCGGGAAGCGACAGCCTAATAGAACCGCAATTTTGTCTCCAGGGAGAGCATTCCTATTAAACCACCCCAGACGGCCATGATCTGTCCTTCCTAGGCGCATCTGCAAGCGTAGATTGGAGTGAAAACTTGTTAATGCTCTGATCTTCACAGATTTCCCTTCTTCCCCAGTAAGCCAGGATGCAAGAGAGTAGCCGTTAATGTCGAAGGATTGTTCGCAACAACAATAAAGCCACTGAATCAACCCTTCGGCAAGTCGTGAACTAGTCGCGGTTTCTCGGCTTTTTCGGAGGCCGTATAGCAATTTTCCTAAATCTGTCTCTTGGACTCGATAAGAGGGTGAAAAGTCATCTTGTAAGTCGATACCGTACAGGAGCCAAGCCAGAATCCGCGCTTGTTCTTTCATCTTTCTTTCTGAAAAATCAATCCGCCGATTTTGCCGTTTTATGTATTCCCATGAATACGTCTTCACTCCTCCCTGTAGGGCTTCGGAGAAGGTGGGGGAACACTGTATGATATCATCCACGAAGAAGCCTTGGACAAAGAGCGAGTTTTTTCTGACTTTAAACTCTGCGAGCCTCTTGTCGGAAGCATTGTAATACTCATCGGAATACTTCCAGTCTTCGCTCTTTATTGGAGGGTTGATACAACATTTCATTCGCCGACTAGAGAACGATTTGGGGCTGAACCAATCGTGCCACCATGGTCCCACTTCACCGTGCTTGAAGATCACAAAATCAAGCCGCCTTGTTCCCTGGATCATCTGCACCGTCATGTCTCTATTTACGGCAGAGTCTGGCAGAGAATAATTGGGAGACGGAACAAGGATATTGCCGTTCGATGTCACGCCGAGAATAGCGTATATTCTGTCGCGAGGCTCTGACGCTTTTGTGTTGCGTGTCAATGGCAGAACCTGGAAAATGGACTGCGGTTGCATCGTTAATTGGGCAGTCCGAATCCCATTGAGGTCCTGGATATGAGCCAGCTGTCCATAATTCTGTATTTGGATACCTTTGGACTCGGATGCCAGACGCGCAAATTGAATCAAGCTCTTGAGCCAGAAAACATGGTGACCCCAGATTATGTCCAGGTGAGTATTGGCCGAGATTTCCTGTATTATCCAGGAGCGGCACCAATAAGGGTTATCCAATAATTTGGACAAAACGTAGTGCTCACGATCGTCGATCTGAACCGGTTGACGTTCCGGGCGTCGCAGTTCACGCGGCTGATAGCGTTTGAAGAATCGTGACCATCTTCCCTCTTTGGAGCGTTCTATGTCCTCTTCCCTCTTACGTTGTCTTTGATAGTCTTCTATTGCCTTTCTTGCCGCTTGCTCCTCATTGCGAATCCGTATGACGAGGGCTGACGCCAGTTTCGCCTCATCAGAACTCGCGCCGTGTAGAAACGCCACCACTTTCCAAGCCGAGCGGTATATTCCTGCCATTCTTAGAATTTGTTGGCTGCGTTCTTCCAGGTTGCTCTGGTCAATACAGACTGCATCGGCCCAGATACGGAGATACCCGCGGTCACGCAGATCTTGCAACGCGCTGATGAGATTTTCCGTGACCATCATAGGTCGTTGGGAAACAATGATTTGTCCCTTGATCCCAGGGTCACCCCAACAATAAGATAGGGCAATATAGCTTCCGGCTGATGCTAGAGATGTTGTTAATAGCTGACATTTGATCTCTGAGCCCGTATCCCCGGATGGCTGAATCTGAAGCAGTCTGATTTCGTCGTCAACGACGCTTAAAGTCCTTTCGTATTGATACGCCATGTCGAACGGCAGATCAAAGAAGGCCTACCCAAGTTCATTTAAGCTTAAAAGCATGTTTTGGAGAAGAGGAGGGGTGTCTTCAAATGTGATTTTAATTATGGGTGACTTGTGGCTGTGTCCATTGCAAAAGATCAATGCCTCTCCACCGATACCCGAAAATCATTCGTCATTGTGCTCACCTGCCTGCATCCACTCAGTTGAAGGCAGTGTGGTTGTTTGCCTTCTGTATCTTGGCACAACGCAAATTTTCCCCAGTGAGCGTGCAACGTGGGTAGCATCCAGGCAGCTTATAGCCGATCTGCCTCGTAAACCGTCAGGCTATGAGCTGACCTGATACGCAAAGTTACATCACCGAGCTGTCAATCAACAAGCCGCTCGCTCCCGTATCAAAAGTTGGCGAATTAGATGCCATCAAACCCATCTGAGTTCCAGCAGCGTGAGCCGATGTCGCCACCCGCACCCTTCAAGAGTCGCTGCGACGCGCATCTTTATTTCCAAATAGTGCAATGATGTTCTCGCTGAGTACGAGTTTAATACACCCAAAAATATTTGGGCGCGTAGCACTCGGCATAATCACCAGTGTTTCGGAGGTTGCGAGGAGCCTAAATGGTAGTCCCAGTCGGCCCCGAGGGAGCCTAACACGGAGTTCGAGTGTCCAGTCGCGGAGAGCTACAGAGCAAATTGAAATAAATGTAGCCGCTGATTGGTGGATCATAGCCAGGCCCGAGCTGTGCAGCTTCTAGAGAGTGGAGAAGACTTCGGCCGGTTCTATGATCCGGAGGTCGGTTTGAAAAGAGCATCAACGATCCCCGGGACCGACTGGACCCATAAAGTTCCCGGAAATGCGGGTTCTGGATGTTTTCTTTCGTTTCTATAAGTAGACAGGCTCTTCCACATGGTATGAAAGCCTAACACTCGATTACTACAACCAAGCAGCCGCAGCAAAACTTCGAGCTCCTAGGGCAAACCACCAGCACGTCCAGGGAACAGTCTACCACAATATTAGGATCAAACTGAGCTCCATCAAGAAACAAATACTCCAAGTTCAATAATACCTCGCTATGGACTCTCCGCCAAAAATTGCAATTATTGGTGGCGGCCCTGCTGGGCTGACTCTCGGGGTTCTGCTTCATCAACAAAACATTCCATTTACCATCTTTGAGCTACGCCCAAAGCCTACCAATGAAGAACTTGAAAATTTATCGGGAATGCTTGATCTTCATCAAGAATCGGGCCTCGCAGCTCTGAAAGAATGTGGCTTGTACGAGGATTTCTTGCCCCTAACCGGCGAATGCAGCCAGGACTTCATTGTTGCAGACAGGAGCGGGAGTGTTCTTTACACTCACGGAGGCGGAGATGGATTACGTCCTGAAATCTCTCGCAACAACCTCGCTAAGCTTTTGTCCCGAAACATCCCTTCCGCCAATATCAAATGGGGCCACAAACTCGTCTCTGCGACAAGACGAACCACACCGACACACGTTGAAACGGAGCTCGACTTCGGCAGCCATGGGAAACAAGCCTTCGACCTTGTGGTTGGTGCCGATGGAGCTTGGTCAAAGGTCCGGGGCCTTCTCACGAATGTACAGCCGCAATTTACCAACATGTACATCATCACTCTCACAATCAAAAATATTACATCGAAATATCCACACCTGGCCAAACTTGTCGGCACGGGATCTTTCTCGTCACTGGGAAAGAAACATGGCGTCATGTCTCAGCGAGGGCCGATCGACTCATCTAGGCTCTATCTCTGGCTCACAATTCCTGATGAAGACTTCGGCGCTTCATCCGGGGTTGCTGGGAAGCCAGCTACAGTTGCAAAGCAGAAGCTCTTTAGCGATGACGCGCTTCTAGGGACCTTTACGGGCCTGTCGAAAGAGCTGGTAGAAACTGCCTGCGATGAAGAGGCCAGAAGCGGTGAGGACCTCGATATCCGCGCGCTGTACGCCTTGCCTCACGGTACATCTTGGGAGCACGCATCTGGGGTGACCCTCTTGGGGGATGCTGCCCATGTCATGCTTCCGAACGGCGAGGGTGTCAATGCTGCCATGTTTGACGCTCTCATGCTCTTTAAAGCCATTCAAAAGTCGTATGAAACGTCCGGGAAAGATATCAACTTGTTCCATCAGACTTTCGATCCCCTGCTACAAGAGTATGAAACAAGTTTGGTAGAACGCGCGAAGAAGTTGGGTAAAGAAACAGATGAGTTGATTGGGCAGATGTTTGGGGGCGAGGATGCAGCACAGGATTTTGCTCAATTTTTCCGAAACATAGCAGAGGAGGGACCTAAGGAATGAATGGTTGCTAGAAAGATAGAATCCCCCACTCAATCAATAGAAGACGTTGGCGAGTAAAGTGTTTAATCTCAAATCAGGTGTCCTTTGATTTTAGTTGCTCGCAACAAATGAGAATCCTTACTCTTTTAATTGACCTTATGCAAATCTTACCCTTCGTAAAATCATACAGTAAGACTATCAGGTTCAACGTAAGAACAGCTGCCAAGGTCTTCTTGAACTTGGCATGTCACTGCCAAGTAGTGAGCTAAAGAGTACATGTAGGGTAGCAAGGCGTGGTGAATTGTGTTCTCAGCTGGCAGCCCCACTCATCAGGCCAAATAAACAGCGTTGGGACGTTCCTTCCCTTCATCAACAGTTCACTTTCCCAAAACACCAATTCACCCACCGGAGGCAAGACTTGGAATTTTGCCATGACGGGCGTCCGCCGTTCGCAGAGATGCCAGAACTGCAGAGCAAGGAAGATCAAGGTGCGTTAGTCACAAATTCTTCATGCGGTCATAGCCTGGGCAACGAACTGACAGTGATTCAACAGTGTGACCAAAATTGGCCGAGATGCGGGCATTGCAAGCGCACGAACCGAAGCTGCTCTGGACCCTCGCCATTGACAAAGTTTGTCGGCCAAAGCAACGATCACCGCTTCCAGTCCAACATCAACTGCAAATCCCAAACTGCTCCCATCCCCCCAGGAGAGGCCGCCGTCCTCGTCAATCATCATCCGCTAAGGTCATTCAATGACGGGTCCGCCTCATACGGCGTCTTCCGTCTGGAGGCGCCCTGTCTCGAGATACCTCGCGCCAGACTCACCACTTCCGCTGACCGGGTGTCTGCCAGGCTTGCGGGTCTCCTAGAACGAGGCTCTGAAGCTGGCGTACGCATACAAATGAGCTATCTCCCATTCTTGCCGCAGAGGCTATCGCGCAGCGCTTGCTTGCGCGATTGTACAGGCCTTTTCTGTTTCGCTTGGAATGGATATCGGCGTCGGGAGCCAGTCTCGAAGCTTCTTCTGACCAGCCATTACAACAAGGCGATCCGAAGCTTGCAGCATGCAATAACTGGAGGACAGACATACGATGTCGAGACTCTGTGTGCAATAGCTCTTTTGGAACGTGCCAGCTCCTTATTTGGCCAACCTCAAAGCGCCTTGGCTCATAGACATGCGATACGTCACGTCCTTCAAGCAAAACGAAGTCCGACCATCGGAGATGAACTTGATATCACTCTCACCTACGAAAACCAATGGCTCAAGGTAGGAAATAATCTATCTCTCGTTTGAGTTTCAGGTCACTGACACGATATCGCAGGCACTACCAGCAGTTACCGGTCCGTCCGACAACGATGTCCCTTTAGATCCAGGTTGGCTTGAGGTTATTGAGAAATTTCAGAGCGAACCGCCAGTCGCTGAAGAGTTTTCTTGCTTTTCTGGGGAATTCTCTTCCATCAAAGAAGCTGCGGGCAAGATGATTCTCTGGATTGGGGATATCGGGCAGATCTTAGGCAGTCCGTCCACGATGAAGGGTCTCCAAGAGACCTTAGTCCAGGATCTTTTCCATCACGAAAAAATCCTGGAAGCTGTCACGGTCAGAGTTTTGGACAGGGGTTTGGTCTTGGGTTCAATAATTGAGATGCCTGACTTGACCTTTTTTGCAGGTCGCAAGTATGACTTTGCGTCTGTTGCTTTGGCTCACTACTTTGCAGAATTACTCGCCGTGCGAAGAGGCATTTTGAGGATAGCCAATGACCTAATTGCACTATACGGGACTCCAGACGAGAGTATTCTCGAAAGCTTTCGAGAGCTGTCCATCCAACAATGGATGATCTTTCCGTACCTCTCAGAGATGAACGCGGTGTCGCACCACTTTCTTACACCGTGTATGAAACCGTCTCTCGAGGTGGTCAGCGGCTTCGAAAATGAATTCCTAGTAGATTTGTTATCATCTGCAAACAGACATCATTCTGGGGTTGAGAGTTGACGCAGAAGTTGAAGGCACAATAGCCGCGAATGCTGATGCGGGACATCAGATGCTCGAAGCTATGTCTCTCCTTTCTCTGATTTAGAAAGTTTCTTCAAATCACCCACTCCTGAGGGGTATATCGAATACCCATCAAATTTCTCTAGGTCTTTCTCCCTCTTCTCAAACCACAGCAAACTATTCAAGTCACGTGGGTGCAAAGAAATATTCCGGTTGGTCCAGCCTACGCCAGGCACCAGTACTAGCGAGCGAGCAATCTGTTTCAGATGAGCAGTTTGCAGCCAGTTGTGGCTAACCTCGTAACTCTATCGTGTGAACTTAGTTCCCTTCCTGGCCCGTCTCCGGGCCATCCGGCAACTATTCGGAATTCCCGTCCAGCCTCACCCCTTATTCCGAATGCTACGGCGGAGAAGATCAATTGCGTCCTCATCACGTTCGGCAACATCTCTTTGTCAATGGCTGATGGAAGTCTCTCAGTATTACAGCCCAGGATGGGCCGTTATGACGAAGGTATGTTGGCACATTCCACATGTTTCTCGTATACGGCCCAACCGTCGTCAGAGTGACCGAAAGTTCATCGATATGGACGGACCATTTTCCCAATAATGAGGCCTTTTCTGGAGCTCGTATCCTATTTTCATTCGCTACTATCGGATCCGTGAAACGACAATGGCGTAATGATTTATATGCGCTGCAACGAACAACCTTCTCCGCATCCAAAAATAAAAGTCAGTAAGGGGAGTGCGCACGAATGATATCATAATTTCACAACAATCAGCTGTTCAAATGATTTTTGCAGGGCCTTCGCAAACCGGCAACACTCTTCATGTGACACTACGAATTCAAATGCAACACAATGGTTCGTGAAGGAAATATCAGGAGCAATTTGGTGGTCTCTGTGGCATGACCGGAGTTGCAATCCTCATCCTCTCGGAGCATTCTTCAAGCCCTCAAAAGGCTCTTCTGCATGGAAAGTGTATCATCCGCTCCAGTTTTTTTCCCACGCCTAGAAGAATCGCTCCGGTCGAGGTATGATGGCGGATGGTCCGGACGAAGTTTGCATTGATTCTCCTCACTCAACAATCCAACCATGGCATTGGCGTTACAGGGTTGTCACCCTATATGAGCTTTGTGGGGATTCGCCAATGGTTAAGTTTGGAGGTGCTTGAGCTAGAGCCGATCATTCCCCAGACCGAGCCAGAAGGACAGCGTCTGTGTAGGAGCAACACTCCATTCTGAGTCCGGGGAGATCGCCTGGAATTTCCCCGCTTCGATCTTATTAGTCAATGGCAAGAAACTTCTAAGCGTCTAAGAAGTTTGCTAGGTAACAACACGAGGTGTCAATGAGGGGTTGTCGATGCAACCCATCAACGCCATAACCGAACCTTATTGCCCAGTTGCGTACCTGAGGGCTGGACCAACTGGACCAAGCAACATGATGCGACGGATTACTTGGCGCATACACATTACCCGGTGTCAGTCCACAATTTGATGACTTGACCTTGATGTCAACATAAGTCAACTCCTAACATTGTGTCCTATATGGGTGTTGGCACGCGGACAGAAGGTGTAAGTACTTCCAATACCAAGAGAGGAATGGTTACATAGCATTGACACCGCCAATTAGTTGCACTTCTGGGTTCAGGGTTGCCGCAGAAGACACAACGTGTTGCAATCAACATAAACTCTAACGACAGACAGAGGGATGGGCAGCGGCTTGTGAAGGCTTACCGGTCTCTCCGCATGCAGAATAGACTGGTCTCGACTGGCATCCTCAGTGTCACAAGCGAGAATCCGTGGGGTTGGTCCGGTTTTCATGTGATGGTGAGAAACAATCTTCCAATCTTAATACCTCAAACTAGGTTCAGGGAATCTATAATAAGTATGCCTGCGCTCCTCCTCGACTCACATCTTCATTCTCATTGCCATCAACTTGACCGAGACACTTCGTACTTGTCTTGTCTTCCAGACTTCTCTTATCACACTCAAGCTATATTATCTGTGAAAAAGCAGCAGCCATGATGCAATTCCTGGGATCCTCCGACCAAACCAAGCCTGACTCACCCCCAAAGGTGGTCAACATTGGCGCGGTCAACCCTTATGCCCTCACCGAGGTCATCCTTGGTCGGCCAATCGACAAAACCTCCCCAGTCGTGGCAAACATCATCAGCGAGGTCCTCCAGACCCAGTACTCGCAGCTCTTTGACATGAAATATGACTCCGTGCTCTATCCCGGCCTGAAGCTCAACTCCAAGGGCAAGGAGGCTGAGCGTATCAGGAGCGATGACATGAAAGTTCTCAACGAGGACGACTTCATCACTCCTGACTTGTCTCGCATCAACAAGCTGTCTGACCTTGAGCATGTCGGACTCAAGAACCCGCTTGATCTCAAGGTCGAAAAGGCCTTCTTGCAGGGCGGCCAGCTAAACCTCGTTCTGCACCAGAAGACCTTGGGCAAAACCCTGTCCAACCATGCCCTGACCAACTCCCTGATGGAGACCATCACTCCCTACAGGAAGCACAGAGGCCAGTGGACAGCCCCCAACTGTATCTGGGGAACCACCAACGAGCTGAGCCTCAGAATCCAGCGCAAGCGGCTGGAGAACCTAGCCATCAACCTGGGCATGGGCATGGGCATGATGAACAGGGCAAGTACCGTGGGGCCCCTAGGATCTACCCAGATGGCCCAGCAAGAGATGGACCAGGAGATGGTCCAGATGGCCCAGTTCAACGACCCCGTGCAGGGCGCCATCGCCAACAGCTGGCTCATCGCGGCCATCCACGCCGTCGCTTGGTCGGACCCCTACAGAATCTGCCGCGACGAGTCGTTCGTCCTCGACTCGACCCACAGGGAGAAGGAGAAGGAGAAGAGGCGCGGCCTCCGCATCAAGCTCTACAGCAAGGGCGGCGAGAACGACGCCCACACGGCCGAGATCGACGTCGACTACGACATCCCCGTCAATAACGTGACCAACTGGCCCGTCTACTGCCGCTCGAGCAACAGCCTGGGCGCCGTCTGGCCCGCCATGTACGAGAAGGCCTTTGCCAAGTGGCTGACCAAGGGCACCGGAGAGCACCCGGACATCACGCAGACGTCCGCCGCCGCGGCCGGAGGCGACCCGATCAAGGCCATGGCCCAGATCAACGACCGTACGCCGCACTACTTCTTCACCAGCTCGCGCTCTGGGCAGGACCTCGTCGGGCTCGTGCGCGCCAACTCGGTCAGCTTCAAGACCATCCACCCTATGTGTGCCTACACGCACGCCTCAGGCGACGGGTTGTACAGAGGCTCCAACCTCGTGGCCAACCACGCCTACTCGGTCCTGGGCTGGATCTCCTCCCCCGGGACACAGCAGTACATTGTGCTGCGCAACCCATGGGGGGTCACCGAGCCAGTGGGCATGACCAGCTACTCGGGAATGCTCGACCTGGTGGACAGGAAGATATGGCCGCCCGCCGACATGCTGGACCGCCAAGGCGTGTTTGCCCTCGAGGCTGACTCCTTCAAGCACTACTTTGCCTGCCTTGGAATTGCCAAGTAAAGGCAGTCTGGGTGAGTCAAAGTCTGTCCCGAGGAATTTTGTTTCAAGGGGGCGATGGATAGGGAGGAGGGTTCAATGTTGTAACCAAAAAGGTGCGGCCGAGTACGGCTTCTTGCTGATGTGGTTGGATGATCAATTCTCGACTTGTTGAAGGGAAATTGGAATTTGGAACGGGGGCTAGCTGCGCATTCTCAGTTCATTCTCGGTTCTACTGGTTGACTCTGTCCCTGCTTGGGGAATTTTCTATGTCTCGCATCTTCTCTTCCTCTGTTAGCTCAGTCACGGATCGCTGCCACGGGATGTACTCATCTCATTTCGGTAGCTTGATTCAGACAGCATTGTATGTGATATCTGATGGGATAAATAGCTACCTACCTAACTACCACAGTCTCTACTATGACAATAATCCAAAAATGACAAATCCGAAATTGGATCAAAGCTTTGTGTTTCTGAGCGGGATTGAAGACATGGCTGAGGCGAAGATGACATGTCTCAGGGTTGATGCACACGAGGGA
Organism: Clonostachys rosea; assembly: GCA_026958235.1. NCBI lineage: Eukaryota > Fungi > Ascomycota > Sordariomycetes > Hypocreales > Bionectriaceae > Clonostachys > Clonostachys rosea. The sequence continues at coordinate 4,000,225 of CP110205.1, forward strand.
GAGGCGCTCATTGAGATTGCCGCAATTACCCCCGGATGATATCACATCTCCCATTCTGTAAGTCTCATCAAGTAACGATGTAGACAATTCGATAGATCTCAAGCTATTCGTACTAATAAATCATAGTCGGGTGGTGGAGAGACACGCACGGGATCTCAGTTGTGGGTGGAGTTGACTCGCACTACGTCAATCAATACTGCCTCCTTTCATGTTCCCTTGATGAAACTCGGAAGCCATTCTATGGTTGAAGCAAGTGGGGAATTATACCAGGCAGCTGTTAAGCAAACATAAAAATAAATGTATGTTGTGCAGATGGGTCGTTAATGCGTAGATGGATATCTGTGCTGCAAGTAATGCTGTGAATGGCGGGGCATGACACGACGATTGACATGCCGTTGAAGCCTGGAGCCAGAATGAGACCATCAGGAGAATGAACTTCTACTCCGTCTCCTGTAATTCAATTAGTTTATTACACGGAAAGCTGCAGGGAATCACACGGATGCCTAGGTCTTTCTACTGTCAACCTATTAATATTAGGTACATAGTGAAGGTCAGTGCTAGTGGTGGTACCTACAGGGTGATGTTTGGGAACTATTTCCAGGGCATTTCCCAAATTCCGGTGCGTGGTTGAACGAGATTTGGGTATGGCCGTCAGGGAATACGTAATTATTCCAAGTTTTCCAGATTAGGCGGGGAGTATTACGTCCCCTTATCAAAGGGAAGTGCAGCCCTTTTCCTACATACATCCTAGATTTGGAGGAGTATTGGCGGCTGTGATTCCGGGCAGATCCGATAAGCTTCAATTTTTGGGATTTCTGGGCGTTTGCTGTGCAGGGTCGCGTGTAGCTACCCTACATCTACCTCCTCAAATTGTAAATCTCTCGGCTTAGTGAGCGAGGCTGTCGTATCCCCTTTTCCAAACGCATGAGCTTTCCTGCTGTATCTTGTAGTAATTGGTCTGAACGTTATTTACGAAATGTCGGTGCTGCAAGGCAAGGTTCTCCGTGCATGGGATCCTAGAAGTAGGCTGAGTATTTGAAAACCAACTACGATATTGACCGCCTCGCCTGAGGCCGGGCTGACCTGAGGGGCAAAAGGGTCAGTGCTGAGAAATTGGCCTCAGTGCCTTAGTCAGCGCTCTAGCCAAGTGCATTGAACACCTGGTGAAGGGATAATTCATCTACGATATGCAGTGCAATGCAAGAATTTCTCTGCTGTTCAACTATCACGTAGATAACGGCTGGGACTCGCTCAGCTCGAGGCAGTGCCTTGGCCATGGCAAATTCGTCCTGGAGGGAGCGATGCTGGGTTTCATCATCATACGTGAAGCCACCTGATTGGTCACAGCGCCCTTCCAGGCTTTGATTGCTGGATGCCTTGTGGGGATGAAAGCTCAACTGTCTAATTACGGCCTGCGTGGCACTGTGGCTGCACGTTGGTGTGCGAGGTCGTGCGCGTCTTGTTGTGCGGCTGGTTGTCTTGCATCTTCACTGGCCCAGCGAATTCGCCTCTCCCCACCATCAGTCATGCTTGTCCAGCGCATCGTGCCGCGATCAAGATTCAAAGGCCGCCTCCCTCCACGGCCGCCGTGTCGGCCATTCGCGAGATCAGCTGGGCCTCTCCCAATGAAAGAGATTCCCCCATTCTACCTGCCTGCAAGGGACTATCTGGCCGGCAGGATCCCTGGTCCTTGCTCGACGGGCTCCAGTTATTATTTAACTGCCATGCCTGCCCATGACGGCGGCCAACTTGGGATCAAGGCCGTCATTCTTCTCGAAGAAGAGACGGAACGACTAGCGGGATGTCCATCCCACCTAAAACGACGGAAAAAGCATTAGTATCAATATTATACCGTCCAGCTATGAAATGACTCAATGCATGATCAGCGGAGATCTTATCTCATGGCACTCGAGTGAGCGTTGTCGCGCCGGATTGTCTTGCTAGACTAGCTGCCGTGGACCTTCAGCCAGGGCCTCGATTCCATCTCGTAGATGCATGCTGCGGCCCCAGATTGCTCGCTATGATGAGCGAATTCCCACATTCACTCTTATTACTTGGGCGGTCTGCCGCGCTACGTACCTTAGGGACCTACATATGCACAGGGGCCGCCCTTCGCCGCAGGAGAGCCTGGTCGGTAATTCCATCCCGTGTGAGACTGTCGCAGCAGACGCCGACAATAGGGCAATCGAGTTCTCGGCCAATGCTACTCGGGCGGACTGCTGAACCTATCACAGGCGCAAAGGCTGCTTTGCCGGCATGAACGATGTTTGCTGGCGCGTGGTGAGGAATCCGCTAGGGAAAGTAAACAAACGATCGTGGTGGATGTATCGGTACACAGCGTCAATGTACACACTGTCCCGCTCTCCGACGTAATGTTATGTTCCGCGGTGCGAAAAAAATAAAAACACAACGCAAAACATGGCCAGCGCCTGCTCCACTGGCTGCTCAATGCGCAAACGCTGAGTCCCAGGCGAGGCGGCTGTCTCTTGTCCGCCGTCCTCGCCTCTCCCGTCGCTCCTGACAGACGGCGTCGCTGCACTGTTTGGACGACAAGATATGCGCGAGGATGGTCAATGTCTTATCTGCCCAAGAACCGTCTCAAAGAGGGGGAGGGGCTTGAAGCAGAGCAAAACCAAAGCAACCTTGAAGGCAAATGAAGACGCGCACCCTGGTCGGTACAACGTGCCTTGCTTTAGTACATCGCATCATGGGCCACTAGCAGCGCCCACTCGCCCCTCTGCCACTATCCCAGGCGCACTGAGGAATTGTGTCGCGCTCACTGGCTTAAGCGCTTGGGGGGGCCCCTCCCTGGCCTAGCACGTAGCAGGTACCTGTCCAGAATGGAGCTGAGAGCTGTCAGTCACATGTGGACCTGGCCAATAAATGCTGGCGGATGTACCATGGTACCTCACGCAAGTGCTTAGTGCAGGCGCAACCCGCAGTCACACCCGCTCCCTCCTGGTACCTGCCCGCAGATGAGGCAGGTACGGACTGGGCCTGCTGGTCATTGTACCTGTACTTGCACATGGGTGGCCGATGTCAGCATCTCGTCTGCTTCCCGTCTGCATCGCCATTGACTTTTCCTTGCCCGTCTCCTTCGCTCTCCTCCTCATTCCTCACGGGCTTCTGGCTCTTTGTCAATTTTCCTTTAGCCTCATACCCTCTCTCCTGGAACGGCGCGAGATACCCGGACGCTGACGATCCTGCCATCGTCACGTAGCTTCGGCTCTGCTCTCTCAGCCGCCCTGCGCCGGATGCTGTAGCCCGCCCGTCGTTGAATCAATCAATCAATTACTCAATTCCTACGCGCGCCGCCCGCTCCTCCGCCAGGTTTCTTTTGGTCTTCCCCCCCTCTCGTTTTTTTCTTGTTTATCGTCTGTCTCTTATTCTTTTGTGCCTTTGTTCGGAACCCGCAAACTCTCTTTCTTGCCTTCTCTCCTTTTCCCCGCCGACTTCTTGATTTTGGGGTGTAATACTTGGTGATTGAATGTGTGTAATGCTCCGACCTGTTTGTCCCAACAGAATTCAGCTAACCAGCGAGGCGCCCCCCTCGTTGAAGAATTTAGCTGTCTCCTGCTGCTAGTACCTGACTTAATACTATTGCGACGTCAACACTCCGCCCCTCTCGAGCTAGACCTCTGAAAACGTCCCGAAATTTACATTTGGACTGGGGAGTAGAATCGGCCACTGCTGTCATCAGCCCTCCATCTTACGCCTGCAAGCTCGAGACATCTTGCCTTTCGAGACTAAGGTCCGTTTTTGGCGACACTAATTCCAATACCTACCGCCCGTTCCTGTTCGCCGATAGCTTCTTGCGCCCTTTGCCGCCGCTGACTGTTCCAACGGCCAATTTCCTTTCTACATTTTGGTTTCGCCCACTCGTCCAATTTTCTCTTGTCCAGGTCGTCCAGGCAGCTCTTCAGTCTTTGTGCTCCTGTTAATTCTGCATTCTGCGCTCTCTCTCCCTCGCTGTGGTCCCATCGACCCGTGGCAGCTGGTCCTGCTCATCTACCTACTGTCGCTCTCTACCTTGGCAGCAGCCTTTAGCCTGCTCATCTGCACACCCCTGCCCTCGCTCGCTGCAATCGCCGCTTGTGCGCACGGTTTCTTCTCCTTCTCCTTCCAGCATCGCCGTCTCGTTTTCAGCTGTCTCGACACCACCACCGTAGGCGGCGTCTCTGAATTCGAGCTCCGGCCTTGGGATTGAGCGCTCAGTTCATTCCCGTGCTACGGACTCCCTCTAGGATCGTGCTGGGCTTCATTAGCTGCATCGCGACTCTTTCCAGCTCCTGTCACTGTGCAACCCCCAACACGTGGTTGCAGCTCCCACGGAAATTACCCGTTACACCTCAACACCTGTTCTTTTTGATGGTCGCGCGTGGTTCTCGTTGGACAGGCCGCCTGTCTTGCACTGTTTAATTTTTTCTTTCATCTAGATGCCCAGCATGGCTACCTCATTCGCCCCCGACAACCGGCCGAATCTCCCTGCGCCAGAGGGCTCCAACGAGTACGATCCTTTCACGACAGGAAATTCCACGACCGCGCATCATCGCTACTCCAACAACTTCGACAATGGGCTCTTTGCTTCCAGTCCCGGGTCTTCCCCGCGACAGGCCAAGCGAGCTTTGGAGGCGCACCTGGCCGAGACGGATCGACGCCTTGACGAAGCTGGCAAATTGGGCACCGCCCTGGTGTCGCAGCGGAAAGCTCTCGCCGAGCAGTTGCAGGAAGTAGAGAAGCTTGAAGCAGAGGGGGAACTCAACCCCGAACTGCGCCAGAAGTTGGTGGAAATCGAGAAGGAGTATAACGATTTGGCACGCGAGTCTGCCCGGGCCTTCCTGCCTAAGCAGAGAGTACCGAGTAATGAGGCCAACCCTGGATCTCCCTTCCCTGGGGCCAGGAACGGTAGGGTAAGTGTATTCCTGCTTTCGCTCTCTCCTCGCAAGGGGCTTTTTGGTATCATTCAGCAATTAACACGTGCAACTAGCGGTCTGTCAGTCCCTCGAAATTCGAAAGTCAGGCCACCGGGTCTCCAACCAAGTTGAGCGTCCCGAATAGAAAAATCAGGAACCAACCAGCGAACCGGGTACACGACATAGAATTTGCTGCCGAAATCAGCACGTCGTTGATCGGACAGGTGCGAAACCTGCAAGCCCTCTTGGCCGAACGCGATGAAGAGGTTCGAGATTTGAAGACCGACAAGTCCGCCCTTGAGATCGAATCCGAGAGCCTTCACCAGCGTCTCAAGACGCTCGACGAAAGTGAGCACCGATACAAAGAAGAGAACTGGAACCTCGAGACCAGGCTCCAGGAGATGTCGTCGCAGCAACGTGATGCGTCCGACCGAGAGAAGAAGCTGCAGCAGAGCCTCAGCGCATCCAACACAGAGAAGGTCGCCGCACAAAAGGAGTTGGATGAGGCTAGGCTGTCGCATGCCAAGCTTCTCGAGGAGCACACTGCATCTGTCAAGCACCACGACATCGAGCTCGGCACAGTAAAGAGGAACATGGTCATGGCCGACAGCGAGAGGACAACCATGCAGCGCAAGATTGATGATCTGATGCATCAGAACCAAGAACTCGCCAAGGCCTTTTCCGTACAGCGTGGCAAGATTGCTGAGCGAGACTCGCTCTCTGGGCCGAGTGAAGATGACTTCGAATCTGCTGCAGACAACCTCACACCTGAGCATTCTCCTCCTGCTTCCCCCATCAAAGGCACTCCTCGTCACTCAATGCTCGAGACTGAGACCCTCAAGTCTTCTCTGCACCATGCGCACCGGACTATCCAGAGTCAGCGCAGCCAGATCCACCGCGAAAAGACAGAGAAGGTTGAGCTTCGACGCATCATTCAGGACCTTCGAGACGATCTGGAGCGAGTTAGAACAGACTCTGGATCTTCAACGTCGCAACACCGGAAGAGCCGCAAACTCGACCCTAGAGATTCTAAGAGGTACTCCCGCCTGCTCGGAAGCCACCGCTCCAGTCAGAAAGAGATCATTCTTAGCGAAGAAGAGCCCGATTGGGAAGACCACGACGATCATTCGCCACAGGCATCTTCGACTGTCACTGGTGGCTCTTCTCCCCTTGCTCATAGACAGGGTACTGGGTTGGGCAACGTCTCCGAGGAGTTCGATACTGCCAACGAAGCCAGCGAATCAGCATTTGAGACCGCAAACGAGCGTGCTGGCACCGAGACTGACGACTTCCAAACCGGTAATGAAGCCTTCTCCGGAAGCGACGCTGACGATACCGAGACGGAAACAACATCCCGAGGCTTTGGTAGAATGAAACGACCTCCCCCTCTGCCAGCAGGTCTCTCGAGGCATGCTGGCCCCGATCCTTTCGACAGTACAGCGTCGACATCGGGTGACGAGCTTCCCCAAGTCAGGACGCCGACTGAGCCTCTCCCGCCTAGAGGACGATTTAGACTTAGCCGTGGCCTAGGCCGGAGCTCGCGCCAGGGTAGCGAAGAGCCTTCCTTTAAGAGCAGCCCTGCTGCAAGCTTCACTGGCAGCAGCTCAGCAACCCCTCAAGGCATTCATCAAAGCTTGTTCGCTGAGTTGCAAGATTTCGCCGGAAGTGACGAGGATTCTATTAATGGTACGCCCAGTAGGAATGTCCGTGCCTTCACTCCTGGCTCAATTCGTCTTCAAGAATCACTGGCTCCTGCAGCTCCTGTTGTGCCCAAGCCGGTCATGGTTGATAGCGGAGTTATGACAGATCCTATCGATCTCAAGGAGCTGTCGCCTGCTCCTTTGCCGTTTGATCAACACTCGGACCGTCCTATGTCCGTGGTTTCGGCCTTCCATGCACCACTGGGCAACCGCCGCCTCTCTCAGGTGTCGTCTCGAGACTTTGATGCCCACTCGCTAAGGCCTGTCTCTTCGGGTTCGTTCAGCCAACATAGTGAAGCCGATATTGACCCTAGGCTATCTCAATTCCCGGCCCCTCCGAGTGTGATTGTGCTAGCACCTGAACTAGCTCTATCTTCTGTTCACTCAGAGAGCGTCGAGCCGGTAGAGGAACCCATCGTCATTCCTTCCTTGGGCCTGACTTCGATCACTGTCGAAGCACTGGAGCCAGTCGAGGAAGTTGTGACGCTACCTTCGCTGTCGATCTCTTCCATTGGGGCGGAACACTTGGAGCCCGTTCCAGAGCTTCCCCCAGCTCTTTCTTGGACCGCTATCAGCACGCAAAACCTGGAACCTGTCGCAGAGCTTCCTCCATCATTGTCTCTGTCTTCAATTGGGGCAGAGCAGCTGGATCCTGTGCCCGAGGCACCACCTGTCCTCTCATGGTCCTCCGTCGAGTCGGAGCATGTGGAACCTGTCATGGAGATTCCACCTACCTTGACACTGTCATCGATTGGTGCCGAGAACCTGGAACCAATTGCAGAGCCTGAACCAAAGCCTCTTGCCCTGGCTTTGTCCTCAATATCTGCGGAGCACTTGGTGCCCATCGCCGAGCCCGAGCCCGAGCCTTTGGCCTTGGCGCTGTCTACAATTTCTGCTGAGCATCTAGAGCCAATTGCAGAGCCCGAGCCGGCGCCTCTGGCGTTGTCTCTGTCCTCCATCTCAACAGAACATTCAGAGCCAGGACCTGAGCCCGAGGTCCCAGTGCTGTCAATGTCCAGTATTTCCCGCGAGCATTCGCCTCCCAGAGAAGTACCAGAGCCTGCTCCTCCGGCTCTGTCTATGACGGCAATTTCACGGGAAGTCGTTGAGCCTATCAGTCCCGTCGAGGTCGTGGCTCCAGTGCCGGTGCTTGCCCTGTCGAGCATCGCCTCCGAGTTTACTCAACCCATCTCGCCAGTCGAAGCGGCGCCTAGGGTGGAATTTATCGTCCCCCCACCTCCTCAACTGAGCATGTCCTCACTCATCTCAGAGAACTTGGAGCCTATTGTTGAGCCCCCGGTTATTGCTCTTCCTCCGTCACTGATCATGTCCTCTATCGCCACGGAGAATGTTGAGCCCGTCATCGAACCCCCTGTGGTTGTTCCCACACCATCATTGGTCATCTCCTCCATCGCAACGGAGAATGTGGAACCCGTGATTGAGCCACCCGTCGTTATTCCTCCGCCATCGTTGATCATGTCCTCTATCTCAACCGAAGATGTGGAACCTGTCATTGTTCCTCAACCATCCCTGATCATCTCTTCAATCTCTACTGAGCACGTGGAGCCCGTCATCGAACCTCCCGTCCCTCCACCAAGCCTCATCATGACCTCCATTTCTACACAGAACATTGAGCCAATTGCCGAGCCTGAAGTGATTGTACCTCGGCCCTCTCTTATAATGTCATCTATCTCAACAGAGCATGTTGAGCCTTTGATTGAAGAGCCCAAGGAAGTGCCATCTCTCACTCTCTCAAATGTCACTATGGAAGACGTCGAACCCGTTTCCGAACCAGAAGTCCCTGTTCCAGAATGGAAGCTGTCCTCAATTTCCGCCGAGAATATCTCTCCAATCAACGAACCTGTTCCTGCGCTCGTTTTCTCGTCTATCGGTTCGGAGGCCATTGAACCTCCTACCCCAGTTGACGAGAGCGCTGATCATCCTGCATGGCGCTCTCTCGTTCTCCCTGTTGCTGCGGGGGCATTTGGCAAGACACACTCTTCACTCAAGGCGTCTGATGACCGAGCTCTCAACTCTTTGAGCACTGGGAAATCGAAGGATGTACCAGTAATTATTGCCGAGGACGAGACAAGTCAGTCGCTCGAGACGGCCGGACTCACCAACAATGCCAACGCTGCTCGGCCTCCTCTAGAAGAGATCTCAGCAAACAAGAAACCGGCCATGTCCACCAGCGATAATGGCGCTCAAACCTCGCTTACCGCTGATGCTATCGATCAACTCTTCCAATCAAATCCCCGTCGCAACCACGTCAAGAATCTGTCCATCCCCAGCGTTGGTACACCAGACACCACGGGTACAGTAAGAATCACTCGATCAGACGACTACACCGGCAGCCCAATCGCCGCCCGAGGACGCAAGTTCGACGACTCATTCTTGGAATCTCTTTCTACCCGCCGACCTGGAAGTGCCACAAGTGGACGAGGGTCTGTGTTTGATGCTCCCCCCCTGCCAGAAAATCATCGCGAGGTCATCGAGGCTGTTAGGAACGGATCGATTGCCTCTCAAGGCAGCATGGGACCTCCTCTGTGGCCCGCATCTGCGACAAAACAACGACCGCAAACCCCTAGCCTGCACAGGCCTGAGTCATCCCACTCTGTTCTCGTTGGAGGTTCACCGCGAACGATTCGTGCCTCTCAGACACAGAGGAAGAGTGATGTCCATACTCCAATTAGGACTCTGTCTCGATCTGGACACTCGTCTGTCTCGTCTTTTGCCTCAGAAATGGACACTCGTTTCAATATTCGCCATGGCGAGCTGGACCCTACCGGCCTCGGACCCAACACGGATCCACGCATGATTCAGGCCATTACCCAGACAATGATTGGTGAATATCTCTGGAAATACACAAGGAAGACGGGCCGTGGCGAAATGTCGGAGAAGCGCCACCGACGCTACTTTTGGGTTCACCCATACACACGAACTTTGTATTGGAGTGATCATGACCCATCAAGTTCAGGTCGTCAGGAGCACCGAGCCAAGAGTGTGCCAATTGAAGCAGTGAGAGTTGTCACTGACGATAACCCAATGCCACCCGGACTTCATCGCAAGAGTATTGTCATTATCTCCCCCGGCCGCACCATCAAGTTTACCTGCACTACAGGCCAGAGGCACGAGACCTGGTTCAACGCATTATCCTACCTGCTGTTGCGCACTAATGGCGACGGTCACAATGACGCTGAGGAGATGGTGGGCAACATTACCCGCAGCGATGTGGATGAATTCAACCCTCAGCCTGGGCAGCAGCCGGAGAGTGGTACCCGCAGACGCCCTCCTCCCTCGCTGTCGTCGTACAACTCCAGGGCAACCCGGTCCCAGTCCCCCACGATCGATCCTTCGTCAATGGCCATTCCCACGCTGACACCCAAGAACAACCAGCGCCCCTCGGCTGGCACGCTTAGCAAGTTCAGCGGGTACTTCAGGCCTGGAAATTCCAGGTTCTCTAGCATGCGTGGGCGTGGATCTAGCGCTCAGAATGTGAGCATATACGAGGCTAGCGAGGTTCACGATAGTGCCGAGGATCTTAGAGAGATGATCGAGCGACAAGATAGGGAATCTGACCGTTTAGAGAACGTCAGAGCTTGCTGCGATGGTAAGCTTTAGAATCCTATCCCCTACTATTTCATGGTATACTAATTCCTCCTTAGGCAAGCACGACGTTGGCACACTGCACCGCAGGACTAAGAAGTCGGGTGCTCACACGCACTCGCACCCAGGACCCTCTACGACCACTGCCCAAACCTCGACGTTGCGCTCACGAGCCTAGTTTCTTCTATCCTCAGCGTGGGTTGGCAGATGAGGTGTCATTTAAACAAAATGGGAGATCTAACTCCCTAATCCCACAGTCCCTCGACACTACTGAGGACCGCACTCACTAATTTTTCTGCTTTTTTCTTACGACAATCATGATATCTGCACGCTCATCCTTCTGCGATGCCAGAGCTGTGTCACGATGATATGACGCACTCGCCTTCATTTCCTTCATGTCTAGTATCTAATGGATTTTCCAACAACTCCTTAAGGCCACGCGGTAACCCGCTGATCCTCCCACCGCCTTTCCCGCAATACATCTTCATCCGAAGCCATGCCAGATGGCTCAGCCTTACCTAATTTATGTCTTCTTGGCTTTACTCTCCATGGCCACTTTATTGATCCCTGGGCGATATGAACTTCTCGGACCTTATTAATGGTTATTATCTTGGGAGCTTGTTCTAGTTTCTTTGGTTTCAAAGGATGGTCTGGTTACACAGCACAATTTGGACACCTGATTCGGTTTGAATCTTGTGTCATTGGAATTGCTCTCTGGTTTTCAGCTATTTGGTTTACTTGGGGGTTGTCTTTGCTTTGAACAAACTGTACGAGTTTTCTTTTTTCTTTCTTTCACATAGGTTTTCAGTATGAGGACCAACATGGCCGGGAAAGAGACGTTGTACGGGGACTGTTTGGGATGATTTCTGGGAGCGAGTACGATCTCGCCATCACCAGAAATGCTTACGGCGAAACACGGCGGCCTGAAGAGGAGGGGTTTGACTGAGGTGACCCACGATGATGAAACGAACTTTCCTTAGTGTGTAATTCCATTATTCAACATCATTATTATAATTGCCTCTGGTCCAAGTGTTTGTAAATTGTTGTGAAGATGCGCTCCGACGACTGATTACCATATCCGTGCCAGAGCCTGGGTCAACATGACTGCAACATCTAGTGAATGGAAAGTGAGCTGATCTAGGGTGGTATCAGCCCCAGAAACAGTGATTCTTCCCGGGCCAACTTTCGATGAATAACTGTCAATTCTCATGCATTATGGATAGCTACTAAACATCATTACTCATTAGAGGTCGTTGAATGGCATGTTCGAACCTTGCCCGAACTTGAAAAACTAGAGAATGCCTTTCCCGCAAAAAAACCACGACGCTTTGAGACGAGGAGATGGGGACATCTCTTTCTCCGCCCAATTGACGAAAGAACATGCTGGACTTGCTCAATTCGCTTGTGAACATCCTTGGAAAAAAACAAGGAAGCATGGAAAGACAAATAATTCTCTACCAGACTCCGTGCGCATTAGCTACAAATCGTAGTGTCTATTTGGGTTTCTGCCCGTAAATGACGTAGCTGCGCCCGATGTCAATTCGTGAAACGCCAAAGATTTGGAATTATGAGGAGACTCACATGGGCCAGTAAGCATGGATTGCTGGATTCTTGATGTCTTTTCGAACCTGGACAAGGAAGACATCAAGCTCTGGTTTGGTCCAGCCTAAAACGCGTGTGAAGAGAGCGTTGCTGATGGCTTCAAGACCGCTGGAGATGTTCTCAAGAGTCCAGGTACCTGCAGTCGCGGCGATTAGTCTCTCTGTGTTTGGTTGACGCTAATGTCATGTCGTTGACTTGCCTAGCTCCTTGTACTTGGGATCCTTGGGCCACCTGTTCTGCGGCCACTTGTAGACGTGCTGCACGACGTTCTGGTATCCCGCCTCCTGCATCTGCTCCTTGTACTTGGCTGTCCCCCCAAATGGCCGGCCGATCTTCTCGGTGCTCTCGAGCAGGTAGTTGGACCACTTGTACAGCGCCGTGTCGGGGGACATGGTGCCGTCGTCGGAGATGGGGGGCAGGATGTCGACGACCTCGAGCCACCCACCGGGCGTCAGGTGCTGCATGCTCTGCTCGAAGAAGCGCGGCCAGTTGGCGAAGGAGACGGTCATGAAGCGCGTGTAGATGTAGTCGAAGGGCTCGCTAAAGGTCCAGTCGTCCTCGAGGTCGTCGACCTGGAACTCGACGTTGGGGGGCACGAGGCTGGGCTGGATGGGGCTCAGGTCGATGCCGATGACGGTGGCCGAGGGGTGGTCGTCAGCGAAGTCGATGGCCCAGCATCCCGTGCCCGTGCCGACGTCGAGGACGCGGCGGAGGGGCTGCTGGTCGAGGGGCGCAAAGTACAGCCGGTTGTCAAAGGTGAGGAGGCAGAGGGCGTGCTGGAAGTCGAGGCGCTCCTGCTCGAGCTGGTCGTTGGGCGCGATGTAGGCGCCGTCCTTGTGCGCGTGGTACGTCCGGCCGTTCTCCTCGCGGAACTTGTAGATGGTGCTGCTGAGCGAGGCCGTCGAGCTCTGCACGTCGCCGGCGCCCAGGTCGGAGCCCTCGTCGCTGATGGCGCCCTCCTCCTCGGCCTCGAGGTGGCCGGTGGATTCGGGCGGTAGGGTAGCTCCCTGAGGCGACTTGGATGGTGATTTGGAGGAGAGAGGCCCTGCTGCTGAGGGCTGTTGGGTGGGCGACGAGGATTTGGCACGAAGCTCTTGCGCTTCGCCCTTGGTTTCCTCGGCCATTTCCTGGGATGTATGGTCTTTAACTGCGCGGACGGCGATGACCAGAACTACGAGAGCTACGTCTTTCTTCACTGGCTTTTCCCCGCAGATTGAGGAGCGGTATTTTCTCACGGCCGCGATGTGTTCCCAAAAGATCTACTCGGTATGAAGGTGGTGCATTAGGGCCACCGCAAGTTTCTGGAGGCATCGCCCCACAGAATGATTCGATGGACTGATCTCTCCCTGGTCAGCATCGAGCTCGGTTTGGATATTTCTTGGTTGTGGGAGGGAGGTCAGAGAAGCTACTGGGATGCTGCTGGGGCTGACACCCATGTTCTCCCAGTCTTTCCGGCTCAGTATATCGTCACTACATCGTCACTATAATGGGCGAGACTGGATCCGTTTCAATAGTGACCCGTAGAAAACTCGATAACGCCCCGGAATACAGCACATGGCATCTGGGGTCCATCTATTCTGTTGTCGAACGGGCACTAGGCCTAGTATTTGCCTAAGTACGGCCCGGGGCGAGCCTAAACTGGAGATTGGGGACGGTTCCATAGCATTATCTAGGTAGCAGGTCGGTCCATGGACCTTGACTATGCTCTTCTCTATACCCACCAGAGAACCGCCCCGCTGATGAAGTGGAAATCATAGAGAGTTCGTTAGATGGCAAGCCATGGCATTACTATCTTGGTATCTGGCCTGTGGAATCCTGAATAGGATTGCTTTCCGGGCTCCGCTCGCTAGATTCAAAGAGGCAAGTCTGAATAGGAAGGCGACACGTGTATCGCACAGCTCTAAATGTTGAAGCCATTGGGTGGACAGGGCTGTTGATTGGAGGAATCTACTCAAGGGACCTTTAGCCTGAGGGATATACCCAGGCAAGGAGGTTAAGTATCGCTGAGGGGTGCTTTCAAATACGTGCTAGAGACTCATGATGGCTTCCCATTGATAAGTTGAGAAAAGGAACCGACTGACCAGACAGCAAAATCCGTGCTGCATGCATGTATAAATCAAATGTGATGTCAAGCGTGGCTGCCCTGAAGATGACTATATGACTGGTTAATGGCCTCATTATAAGAACCGACGCCATTAGAATAGTTTGGGCGAACTCTGCACAATTCATGATGAATATAGATGAGAATGTATGACGCCTAAAGCTGATTTCCCACAGGTATATCATCTATTTTCAACTAATATTATACCTGTAGATCTTTGAAATCCTCAAGCAGCTCGGGCTTCTGCTTTTCCGCCTTGATTCTCCTCCAGGACTTGGGATACCCTCTCTGGATCCTCCACTTCTCTGCACCTCGTCGCACCGCCTTGACATACCTCTCTCTCCAGCCCCCTTGCACATCGCCAACATTACCAATCGCAGATCCAAGCTCCCAGGCAAGTAGGCTCTCTGCCCTCGCACCCTCCGGCGCCCAGAGCAAGCCAACCGCCACATCCAGCAGCTCCGGACGGTCGTCGACGGCGTAGAACACCGAGGCCGAGCAGCGCGAGCAAAAGTACCGCTGCACGTCCGGCGAGCTCGCGTACAGGGACAAGGTGCCCAGCCGCGGGTCTCTGTCGGTACTATCCGAGATGGCCTCCTTGAGCTGGAGCGTGTCGGTAGGGAAGGGCTTCCCTGTGTTCTCGGCAAACTCTACCTGCTGAGCGAGGACAAAGGTCCAGTGGATCATGTCGACGCCGAACATGGGCCGGCAGGAGTCGCATGGATCGAAGCCGCACATGTGCTTGAGATTCTCGGGATCGACGAACCAGGGGAGTTCTTTGCCCGAATCTTTCATTTTGAGGAACTCGCTGTCCATGCGTCGCACTAATAGGTTCACGCCCTTGCAGTGACATTGGAGGGGGATGAGGTCCGGCCCCGTTTCATCCCCGGCTTTCATGAGAGTTTCAACACTAGCCCAGGGCGCCTCGAGCTCCTCAGTAGTATTCATACGTCCCTTACACAGTTTCGGCGGGGTGCCGTCGGCATTGATATCCATAAGCCATGGAGTGGCGCCGCCGTCGATGGTGTCCTCTACGAAGAGGTGGTTCACGACCCTGACAAAGTTGTCGACGGGGTGGTTGGCGAGGACGCCGATGAAGACGCCGAGTGATTCAGGTCTATCTTTGTGATGCTCGTGGAAGAACATGGGGCTCGAGCATGTGGCGCAGAACATGACGGTGACGTTCTGCGTGAAGCGGTACTGGGCCAGAGTTGAGTTGAGGACGGTCTCCTGGGGGCCGGGCCACTGCGCGTCGCAGCTGTACATGGCGCCGGTGACGTGTCTGCACGAGTTGCAGTGGCAGTATGATGCTTCCAGAGGTAGGGAGGATCGCGGGATGGAGGCCGTGAAAGTATGCGCCTTGCAGAGGCATTGGGCGATGATGTCCATCGAGGGTTCGCTATTGCCAGCCATGTTTTCTATTCTGATGGTAACAAGAGAAGGATAAATAAGAAATGGTTAGGATAGAAAACAAGACTATCCAAGGCTATGTCTCTGAATCGAATGCGGGGGTTGTGAAATATTCACGATGACGCACTTAAAACAGGTGAGTGGCCGTGAGATGTCACATTAGCGCAATAGACGATGATCTGACTGTCGATCGTTTGATTAAACTAAACTTGAAACTAGAAAGAAAACGGGGGGGGGGAAAATAAGGACTATATTTTCAGTTATTTAAAAAAAACAAAAACAAAAAAAACACACACAAACAAACGTCCTCTTCGTTGGTTTCGCAACACTGATCAGATCTTGTTCATTGTGTTCCACCACGATAAATAACCGAAATATAGTCCATTTATTCCAGGGTTAAAAAAATCCTGACTATGACAGAGATCTCCATTTAATCAATCTCATAATATAGCCGGCGAACCCTTCCCCGATCACTGGGAGTCCGCTGAACTTGAGAGAGGTGATGAGACATCCAGGTGGGATTACTGGGACCGTCTTCGGGCCCAAAGTCTTTCCAGGCGTCAATGCGCATGCAATGGTCAAAATCCCGGACAGCAAAGTCGGTCGGGCAAAAGGGGCAGCTGCCGCAGTACTCAACGCCTTTTCGGTCACCAAACAGCGCTTCCTGCACGGCCCGGACGAGCTGCGTCCTCTCCTCGCAGACGACGCCCTCGGCCGGTGGTGCGAGCCGCTGGTGATCGCACACTATTATGGACGGCATATTTGAGGGCATGTACGAGAGGGTGCCCAGTTTATATCTCCAGGTGTACTTCACCAGGAACCTCCCGTCAATCACCCTCGGGCGCGAGTACAAGGCGAATTCCGCGTGGCGACGCCTGTGCTTGATTTTCTGGATGCTGCTCTCGCGCCTCATGAGCTTCTCGAGGTCGGAGCTGATCCTCTCATTGGCAATTGCGAACCGGGAGTACTTCAATGCCAGCTGGACCCGGGCGTAGCTGACCGTGAACACTCCCTCGCGACGCTGTGAGAACTTCCGATTGCGATTGGGGCAAGATGAGAACCGACTGTTTCCCGAGAGATCCCCCTCGGTGACACGATGCCTCCTCTTGCATTCTGCGCATGCCCAGACCCTGGGATTGCCGCGGGAGAGTTGGACGAGGAGCCTGACGTGCTCGGGGCCTGAGAGCGCTGACACAATCTTCTCCTTCTGGAGCATGTGCCTGATGCCGCGGCATGTTTGGGACAAGAGGACCTTGGCGTGGTCGGGGAGCTCCTTGGCGAGGGCGTGGAAGGCATCGGATGGCAGCTGGAGGATCGGGGTTTGGGCGTTGGGGTTGTCCATGGCGTGCAATCCGCCACCAGCTCGGTGTTATGATTTGGATATGCGAGTTTAGTGAATGTTTGAAGTTGGTGATGAAGGTGTTTTGAGTTTCAATATGGGCGGGAAAGTGACAAAGATATGCATGCAAATGCAAGTGATGGGTTGAAGGTGTTGAAGGTCGAGGGCCGTATGTGATGCTCCGAGGAGGGGGTAGACTTCGAGGAGGGGAAAGAAGTCAAGGAAGGGGGAAGACTTCGAGGAGGAAGACTTTGAGGAGGGGAAAAGGTACTGGGATGAGGGACCAAGGGGGAGGGGGAATTTAAAGGACACGTTGAACAGTAGATTCAATCATGTTACTGCTGCAGTCTTTAGCATCTGAGCTATCGACTCGTATCGTGATGCATGTTGGAGGGTTGGGTGGGTGTCCCAAATTGAGTTTGTCCTTCGTCGTGGTACCCGGTGGATGGATAGATGGACAGACTGATATCGTGTAAGCCTCGGCACATATCGAAATAGTTGTAAAACGGTTTGCCATTATAGGGAAAGACTCCCTCTCACGGTTATTTCTAGTATAGGCGGCTGCAAAGAGTGGAGAGATGATGATGTAGAATGTCGAATTCGTACAAACTCCCTGTGCAACTTGAACTTTAAGTTGACACGTAGCAGGAGAACGATGCTCAAATGAGATTGAAGCTAACAACTAGGTTTCACAACAAAATTCAGTCGCGAAACGATATTCGGCGCGTTTGCTTCAGCTCCCCTCTGCTCTCCAATCCATCCCCTGTCCTGCTCGTATACAACAAGAAGAGGAGATGGACGGACTACAAGACTCGACCTTGCTAAGAGCCTCTAGACTAGGATGGTTTCTTAGCATCCAGCTCAGTGAACACGTCACTCGCAACAAGCAGCGCGGTCCTCCCCGCGGGAACGCCGCAGTACACCATTGCGTGGCGACACGCCTCGCAAACTTGCTCCCTGGACAGGCCGTTGTGGAGTGCAGCGCGGATATGAAGTCTCAGCTCGTTTGATCGGTTGAGAGCGATGAGCATGGCCATATTCATCAGTGACCGTTCGCGGAACTCGAGGTGCGGCCGGGCGTAACTTGCGAAACACGTCTCGTTGACATATTCTGCTGCGATTTTGCTCGGCAAGTCTTCGCGCTGGGGGAATGACGCTGCAGTTAGCTTGCATCCCCATGTGGTTCTAAGGATGTTGAGTTTGGGAGACGGGGTCATTACTGATTGGCCCCGAATATCGGCCAGAATCTCCTCGCCAAAGAACTCCTTCGCCATCTTCGATCCCAGTGCTGCGCGCGCCGAAGCTTCTTGGTCCGGCCTGGCGCTTGCCCCATCTTTAGAAGGGAGAGAGGGCGATGCATGAAATGCTAGCCTCTGATAGCGAATTGGAGTAATAATGGAAGCAAGGCATTTCGACCCTCGTAGGATCCTGGAGGTCACGTACCGGCTGCAATGACGTTATCACAAGTGCTTGGGGGTTGATGCTGTTGACTCTGATTACCTTGTCATCATTTTGCCTGACTAGAAACAAATTCGCTGCTATTTGAGTCTTAAGCTTGACGCTTACCACCTGGTAAAGTGATAAAAAAGTCGTTTCTGGAGAGAAGTTGAAACGAGAGTGAGGTAAGGTGAGGTCTCACATCTGGCCTTCACCCCGCACGATGCAA
Source organism: Clonostachys rosea (assembly GCA_026958235.1). NCBI lineage: Eukaryota > Fungi > Ascomycota > Sordariomycetes > Hypocreales > Bionectriaceae > Clonostachys > Clonostachys rosea. Next base: position 4,018,562 of record CP110205.1, read on the forward strand.
TGCTACCCGATCACCGCTCTGGACTTGAGAAGTGATGGCGCGAGACAAATGGATTCAGTGCTCCATGTACACAGATTAAAATGACCTAGAATACGCCAAGATTGATCTTGATTGATGCTGTCTATGTTCTTAATTAATTTTGTCTATGACCTTAGTTACACTCCACCATTTACCCTCTTTCCCCAACCTTCCCGACCTTACTTGAGTTACTTGAGAATAAATACTAAATACTATGATCCTCAACCATATCACTTTCTAAGAAAATACAAAGCAAGATATCCAAGCAACCGGTACCCCGCAATGATACCAATGATGATACCAATCCACGTACCCTCGAGCCCAGTGTCAATCTTGAACCCCTTCAACACATCCGTACCGCGAATCATCCCCTCCGAGTTCAGGTCGCTGGGGTACATGCACTGATACTGCCCATCAGCAGCCTTTGCGCACGCGTAGTCCCTCCCCTTGAACTCGTTGACCATCATGCCCTGGAACACGTACGCCTGGTAGTCGATGTAGTGGAAGACGTACTTCCAGAACGGGTTGAGGATCGTCATGGGGACCAGGAAGCCGTCGACGACCATCCAGAGCCCGTTGGCGAAGGCCGTGACGGCAAGGGCGACGACGAAGATGGGGGCGACGCTCGAGACGAGGACGACGAGGGACTCGGCGGCCAGCAGGTCGAGGAAGAGCCACAGCACCCACATCATGAAGGCCGAGCTGTCGGCGCGGAAGTTGGTCAGCCAGTACTCGACCACGGAGAAGAGCACGGCAATGAGGAAGAGGAAGGGGAGGCCGATGAGGAAGTTGGCCATCATGAAGGAGAATGGACCGACTAGGCCGTTTGCCCTCTCGTTTTCGAACGTGTGCAGATCCTCGAGGAAGGCGGGGACGTATGCGACGGCCATGAAGGATAGAAATGCGCCCCCGAAGAAGATGGCGTTGATATACGGTTGGATGTATTCCTGGGAGGATTGGAAGCGAAGGAAGACGGTGCCCATGAGGATGGCGAGGCCGAGGTACATGGCGATGCGGATCTCATAGGCCACGACATCTCGGTATGCTTTGATCCACGAGCGCTGGAGTAGAGTTAGGAGGACAGTCCAAGGGTTAGGTTTCGCCAGCTTGACGGAAGACAAGTCTGTCCTTGATGTGGTGGCAGCTTCATTGTTCAATTCATCCTCCAGGTGTTTGCGTTCTGCAGACAATGACCACTTCTGAATGATGTCTTGGGCCCTCTTCTTCACCTCACCATTCTTGTCGAGATCGATGTTGATGAGGTCAAGGAAGAACTCGGCGGGGTTCATTGCTGGCGGCATGGGGTATCCGATCCGACGGAAGTAGTCGCCTGCCTCGCTGACGGGGCCGAAATAACAAGTTTTTCCGAGAGAGAGCAGGGCTAGTTTGTCAAAGAGGCGGTATGTAGTGGTTGAAGGCTGGTGAATCGAAGCGATGATAACAAGCTGTGCAGATGTTAGCGAGGTCAAGTTCTACCTGTAATTGGGATCGCTCTATTAGCACTAACATTATTCTTGATGGCAATCTCCTTGATGTATCTGATGATTTCTGCGCTCAGGGCAGAGTCAAGGCCGCTGGTAGGTTCATCGAGGAACAGAATCTTGGGATTTGTCACGAGCCGACTTGCCACACCCAGTCGCTTCTTCTGTCCACCGCTGAGGCCCTTCTTGATGGGGGTTCCGACGATGGAGTCTGACTGAGCCTGCAGACCAAAGCTGGCGATGAGGTCGTCAACGCGGGAGAGAGCCTCTTTCTTTGAGACGGTACTATAACTCCGTTAGAACACAATTTCAGCTAATTAAGGAAGTAGTATCAATCGAACCTGGGCAGAGATAACCGAGCGGCAAAGGCCATGGTCTCACGGACTGTGATGCTCCCAATCAAAGCATCCTCCTGCTCAACGTAGGCGGATAAGTTGCGAACCATGGAACGGTCGCTGGCCTGGCCATTGACCATGACCCGGCCGGTCGTCGTGGCACCAGCGGCAGCAACACGGTGGGCGAGAGTGTTCAACAGTGTGGTTTTGCCCGAACCGCTGGGCCCCATGATGGCGAGCATCTGGCCGGCTTGGACCAGGCCAAAGGACTCTGCTAGGATATGCAGAGGCTCGCCCGAGGCTCGATCCTTGACAACGACTTGCATGTCGCTCCATGAGAAGGACTGGACGATGTCGTTGATGAGGTGGTGAGTCGAGTCCGAGTTGGACTCGATGTCCTTTTCTCTCGGCATGTTTTTGTCAGTGTGTGAACGGTAAATAGAAAAGTGAATCTGAAGATGGAATGATGGATGCGAATGTATTGATTGACTGAATGCAAGGTTGGGTGAAGACGTATTTAAGTGATCAATCTCATCGGCGTCTCAACAGTTATAACTCCTAGCGGAACTCCATCTACACAGGACGGGGAAGATTTTTCATTTTAATTACATCACCCAGATCCGAGAATCTGACACGGACTCAGCCTCATCTGCCGACAGATGGAGATTTGATGCAGGCTGACTAGAAGCCCTACGACAATGCAACGTCAGACTATTGAACGGACATCAGCGAAGGGATCCACAGTGATCGGCGACTTTTTCAGCGGCCCCCGCATTCTGGTCATTCTGGTCGCCGACATCCAGAATCACTCAGTCCGAATTGCAAACTCTGCCCGTCATTGGCCCGTCGTCCCCAATCAGCGGCGACCTCGAGCCCATCTCGCGGATTACTATATTGGAGAGGTGCTAGGAGCTGTGCTTATCCAATCCTCCCCGTTAAAGGCTAGTGGCATCTCGGCAGTCGGGACTCGGCAGGGTCGTTTCTCCATCCTTCATCACTTACAACCTGCGATACAATGTCAATAACACCCTCGAACGAGGCTCCGGATGGAGAGAGGAGCCATTTAAGTCCTGGGAGACTCTTCCCAACCGCCTGCTTATCATGTGTAAGGCCTACCTCCTACCGTCATCTCGCTGCAGTCGTTGCTGACTGGAGTCCCTCGGTTGCTTGGTTATAGCGGGCAAAGCATCTCAAATGTGATCGTCTGCATCCTTGTATCCGCTGTACAGCATCAGGGGAAGAGTGCTCCTACGTTGCTTCCCGCCGCGGCTACAAACGAGCACGAAGTCGGACACCCCCGCCGCATCTCGAAGAGAATGTGTTGACATCCCTTCTGGCCGCCCAAGCGGCAACACCTCTCAATGGAGCTTTCTCCTCAGCAAGCAGCAGCAGCGGAGCCGCATCCTCAGCCGTCTGCAGTATCGGAGGAGCCATGGGGATGGATCTCGCCTCTCCAAACCTGGTTCTGTCTGCCCCGACACCACTCGATCAAGGCCTGTCACCCCATCCGGCACAGCTGGTAAGAGTGAACGACACTGGCTTCAGACTCACCAACGAGGCTTCCGCCCTTTCAGACCGATATGTGAATTCGTACTATCAAAATTTCCATGCGTCTCATCCCTTCACACTACCGAAAAAGTATCTATTCCAATTTACAAATTTCGCGGCGCTGGAACCGCTCCTTTGCGCCATCCGCTGGGTAGGATCGCTTTATGTCGACAGGGTATTCTCGCGAGGCCAACTGCTAGAAGAAGCCTATCGGAAAATCAACGATCCAAACACCCCTCAAGATGGGCTCCTCGTGCAGGCGATGCTGGTGTTGATCGTGGGACTTGACGGGACGCGCCAGCTCGAGGCCGCCAAGAAGCTGCTTGCTGATGCCGGTGCCCTCGCCGTCAAGATTGGGCTGAACTCGCACCAGTTTGCGATCGCCCATGGAAGAGACAATCCCGTTGTGCAGGAGAGTTGGCGGAGGACGTGGTGGGATCTGTATGTTGTCGATGGGATGATCGCGGGTGTCCACCGCGCAACCAACTTTGCGCTCTTTGACGTCCAGGCGGATGTGCAATTACCATGTGAGGAATGGGAATACCAATCAGGGGTATGATATTCTGAGATTTGCAGTAGTGTCCCTACGACTATGAGACTGACTGAGTCGTGAACTAGGTAATACCAACGCCTAAATCACTCGCGGACTTGGAATCCTACGACTTTTCCGACAGTGACCTCGATGGATTCTCCTCCTTCTCATACCGAATCCTTTGCGCGCGAAACCTCGGCAAGTTCTTCAGGTGTGGGCCGATAGTAGGACTTGACGATCTGAATCTGTCCAGGATGGAAGCATTACTCACTCACTGGAGACTGAATCTCCCCAACTCCAAGAAAGATCCAGTTGCCATCGACGGTACAATAGATGAGATGATGTTCCAGGCCCATATGATGATCAACGCCACCTCGATCCTCGTCCACTACCCTCACTCCCAGCTCAACCCCTCCGCGACCAAGCGCATCGACTCCTGCGCCCCGAGCCAGCCCGTCACGCCCGGCTTCACCTACAACTCCCACACCAGGCACGTCATCAGCGCCGCCAACGAGATAAGCAAGCTCATCACCCCGTCGGACCTCCTCTGCCACACGCCCTTCTTTGTGTGTGTGGTGAGCAACGCGTCCATCGTCCACATCAATAGGTGGGGATCGTACATGCACTCTGAAGAGGACGATGTGTTTTTACGACAGCAGATCAGTCTTAACATAGGAGCGCTGAATAGACTGTCACAAGTCTGGGAATCTGCTAGGGCAGCCAAGGAGCAGATACGGAGTGTAGCGCAGGAGATCAGCCAGTCGAGGAGACAGGAGGAAGACGAGATACGATCTGGATTATGGAGTGAGATATTGGGCGAATAGATAGGAACCGATTAAGGGATATTGTTAATAACCTGCCGAATATAGTTACAAAGGCGCTGGTATCGTGCTTTGAAGCTGATAACTTGTATCACATCGTGAGGTCAGAACCATTCTCAACATGTATATGTTAGGTTAGCGTAGCTGGTCTACTTGTATCAGCAACTTTCACTTAGTCAAACGCCAACCAAAAAAGGGAAGCCGGTCAAATGTTATTTCCAGGTGAAGGGGACGTTGGCGCTTGTTCACACATAGAAATCCAGGTGAGGGGGGGACACGGCATGATATCATCATACGCTAATCGCCGGAAATAGAAAGACTATTCCTCCAATCAACATGATGATAATGCACGTGACAAAGTAAGATCGGCCGAATGTTTGACGCCTCGAAATGGACACATTCTTTCGCTGTTGTCACACAAATATCAAATTCGTGGGCTCCAGAGCAAGTCTTCAGCTATGGTCTCACAGGCCGTGACAGCTCCTTTGACGCGTGCAGCGACGTTCCTCATTGTGTCTGCAGTGTCCCAGCCAACGGCCATACCGACGATCCGTGCAACTCTATCCAGCATTAGCGACATCACCAAAAATATCTCCATCCGCCACCCAGATGGCAGACTCAGCTGCACTGTTGGGATTGGCAGTTCCATCTGGAGCCGTTTAACGAGCCTGCCCCAGCCGAAGGAGTTGCATCCGTTCCAGGAGATCTGCGGTGCAAAACACACGGCCGTGTCCACACCAGGTGATATACTCTTCCATATCAGGGCCGACAGAAGGGACCTGTGCTTTGAGTTTGAGAGGCAGCTGATGCAGCGCCTAGGCAGTGCCGTGACGGTGGATGACGAGACTGTCGGATTCCGATACTTTGACGCCCGCGACCTGTTGGGATTCGTCGATGGCACGGCAAATCCTGTCGGCGACGAAGCCACAGAAGCAGCCTTTGTGACTCAAGAGGACGAGCCAGACTCGGCGGGAGGCAGCTACGTCGTCGTCCAGAAGTACCTCCACGATATGGAAGGGTGGCAGGCCCTGCGGACCGAAACGCAGGAAGCCATCATCGGGCGGACGAAGCTGGACAACATCGAGCTCGACGACGCGCCTCCCCAGTCTCAGCAGTCGCACAAGTCACTCGCCACGATCGAGATAGAAGACGACGAGCATGCCATTGTGCGAGACAACATGCCGTTTGGGTCGCCAGGCAAGTCTGAGTTTGGGACCTACTTTATCGGTTACTCGAAGAATCTCTGGGTCACGGAGAAGATGCTGCAGCGCATGTTCGTTGGCGAGCCGCCGGGGATGCATGATCGTATCCTCGATTATTCAAAGGCCGTGCTTGGCGCCACGTTCTTTGCACCGTCGGATTTGGCGAGTATTTGAATCAAGTAGCAGTTAAGATCAATTTGAACAGAATTTAGTACTGTTGCCTTGAAGCCTCTTTAGATCTCCCCCTGTTGAACTTCAGTAACAGCGGTCACATGCTCAGTTTTTTTATAGCTTCTATGATACAAGCTGCAGAAGTTCAGATACAGAGTGACTCTCCAAATTCTCAACCAGATTCTTGAGATCCTTCGCCTTGGCTTCCCCAAGAACTGGAGTCACCAGACTGAAATACTTGGCCTCGACTCGGTCCCTACTGAACGGATGCTCCGGCTCACCCAGAGGAAACGGAATGTCCACATCCTTTGTCTCCCCGTCCGAATACTGAACCCTCAATTTGCTCCCGAACCCTTTGACGGAATCATCCTTGACACACTCGATCTTGTCCGACAGCTTGTGGATGGCCTCATCATCAAGCCGCTTTGAAAATTCAATACCGGTATCTGACCCGTACAGCCACGCATGCGCCAGCTGAAAATAGGCAGAGAACTGCGCATCCACGATGTTCGCAGGATGCAGCTTGTTGGGGATCCGAGAGCCCACGACAATGTGGTTCGGCGAGCTCAGCGAAACCGTGAGCTTCTCGACCCCCCGCCCATTGGCTTCCTGTCCAAGTCTGCCACCGACCTCAATCAGCCCATGAGTCATACGACAAGCTGGATAGGGCTTCAGAGCAGTCTCGATAAAGTCCCAGCGACTCCCGAGGTCCGCAACGAGCGAGGGCAGGTCATGCTCCGTGCGTGGAGTATAGGCGTGCAGCAACCCGTAGCTCCCCTCAAACGGCCTCGCAGCACCCAGAACCCCAGCCTCGGCCAGCGAGACGGCCACGAAGGCGTCGTGGACCGCGAACCCAGGGTGCAGCCGCTTGTTCCAGCTCCCGTTCTCCAGGTACTGCATCGACCCGGCCGCCTTGGACAGCGCCAGCCCGAAGGCGTCCTCCACGGTCGAGGCCGGCAGCCGCTTGAGCACCGAGATGGCGGCGACGGCGCCGAAGATGCCACAGGTCGCCGTGTTGTGGAATCCTCTCGCGTACGCCTCGTTGCCCAGCTTGGCCCCCAGCCGGCATATGACTTCGTATCCCACCGCCGCTGCCAGCACGAAGCGCTCGGCCGTGGCGTCCTCGGGACCCAGGAGCTCCGCCTGCGTGAGCGCAGCGGGGATGGCGCACACGCCCGCGTGCAGAGAACCGGGCGTATAAGTGTCGTCAAAGTCCATGGTGTGGCCCAGCGCCGCGTTCATGAGCCCTGCGTACTGCGGCAGGAAGTCATTCCCCTTGAGGACCACCGTGGATGTGCCCGTGCGTGCCCCCAGGCCTACGACGGCCTTGAGTATCTGCTCCGTCGACTCCCAGCTATGCGCGGCGGCGACGGTGACGCCCAGGTAGTCGAGGAGGTACTCTTTGACGTGAGCGACGACGGTCGGGGTGAGTAGCGAGACGTCTGCTTTGGACACGAACTCGGCGAAGAGCTTTGTCACTTGGATTTCTTGATTAGCCGCCATTGTTTTTTATAAATATTTTGATCTGGAGTGTGTTCGATATCGTCAAACAGTCGGAGATCTTGGAAGGAGTCTCATTGTATTTACCCCGGACTGTGGCTTGTGCGGGGGAACGAGCCGGGGACCTCGGTTTTTGGAGAAATGCCTATTAGCCATCGGTGTAACAGTTGTCGAATCTTGATTTTTTTCATCGCTGCCCTAAGCAGGAAGAACTCAGGCGCTAGTTTAATATATCTCAGATATACTTAGGTTTACTCAGGACTTAAATATTTAGATATTTGAGTTTTAGAAATAGTTCTATCTACTTAGTTCTTTTATATATACTTATTTTATCCTACTCTATTAACTATTCTAGCTAAGTATATAAGTTATCTCTATCTCTCTTTAATTTTATTTATTTATTTATAATTCTTAGCTTATTTTTTATAATACTTTCTATTTAGTAATAATAATAAAGAGTAAAATATTTTCTAATTAAAGTTATATAAAGAAATATTATAACTTAGTATAATTATTTATTCTCTATAAATTAATCTATATTTAGTTTATTATAATTAAAAAAAAATATTAAAAAAAAATATAAAAGAGAATATAAATATTAGAAAGAGTAAGAATAATAATCTTTTTATTAGTTTTAATATATTAAAAATAAAATAATTAAAAACTATAATTTTTCTTAAGATAAATAAATATATAGAAAAACTAAAAAAGTTTTTTATAATAGAGAATTATATAATTATATAGATATTTTATTAGATAGATAATTTCTATAACTATATATATAAAGAAATAAGAATTAATAATATAAATTTTTTTAATATATAGTTATTTATATCTATTAAAAAATAAAAAGTTATTATAACTATATATAGAATAATTTTTTCTTTAAAAAAGAAAAATCTATTTTTTTTTATTAGTTTTACTATAAATAAGAGTATATTCTAAGATTAGATAATATATAATCTAATTATATAATTTTTTTAAGAATATAATTAGTAGTTTATATCTAAACTTTTAATACTATAAAATAAAATTAAAATTAAATACTTTTAGTTTAAATATAGATATTAATACTTTAAAAAATCTAATAATAGAAGCTATTTATATAGCTAGATATATAAATAGCCTAGTTATAACTATAGCCTCTAAGAGGGAAAGCTTATTATTTAATAATAATAACTATCTTTTCTTTCTAACTTAAAGCTTATTTTAATTAATTAATTAATTATATTATTAATACTAATTATCTATAATATATTATTTTCTATAATTATTTCTACTTATAGAGCTTTAGTTATTATAAATAATATAGATCTTAATAAGATAATAGAGATTATAAGAAATAATAATATATAGCTCTTAACTAAGTATATCTAATATATATCTCTCTAAATAGTTAAAGGCTTAGTTATAGTAATAAAGCTATTAATAATACTCTAGATCTAGTAACTATATTTACTAGATCTATTCTTATATTATATAATCTATAGTTACTATATACTATTAGTATTTAAAATAGATAAGATATAGCTAGATTAAAAGCTATATCTTAATAATAGCTATTTACTTATTTATATATATTATAATTTAAGGTTTTCTTTATAGTTCTAATATATTCTATACTACTTTAAACTAATTAAAATAAAAATAGTTTTTAAAAGTTAATTAAAATTAAGCTTTTTTTATTTTAGAATAGTATAGTTCAGATTAAAATATATTAGAGTTTATTTTAATTTAATCTAGAATTATATATATTTAGAAATAAAAAAGTTAATTATTTTTAAGATTATAAATTAATTTATCTCTATAAGTATAGTATATATTTACTACTATAGGAAATTTTTATTAGAAATAATATAAATTTAATATTAATCTAATATCTATTTATATATACTTAGTTATATTATATAATAAAGAAAAATCTATATTAATTAATTTTAGTTTTAAAATTTAGAATAATATATTATAAAAACTAATAAAAAATTAGAATTTTATATTAAATTTATTAGAAACTTTTATAAAAGAAAAAAATAAAAACTAATATATATTTTAAATATTTATATTAATATTTACTTATTATTAATAAATCTAAATATTTATTATTTAAAAAATTTTAATTATCTAATAATAAATTATTATTATTTTTTATATAATTAATATTTTATTTTCTTAGAAATTATATTTTAATTAGAATATTTACTAATTATAAAATTATTAATAAAATATTTAATAGTAAGTAATTAGATAATTAATTATATAGAATTCTTAAATTAGATTAAAATATTAAAATAAAACTAGTATTCTCTAAATAGATATTAAATAGTTTATTCTTTAAATCTAAATCTCTATATAATTAGAATATTTTAATATCTAACTAGAGTATTTAAATAAATTTCTCTACTAGCTTTTAACTTTATAATATATATTAAAAGAGTTTTATTAAAATTATAAATATAATATATATATTCTATTAAAAGTTTTTTATTATATAGTATAACTAAATATATATAAATAGATATTAGATTAATATTAAATCTATATTATTTAATAAAAATTTTCTATAATAGTAAATATATATTATATTTATAAATATAAACTTAACTAATAATCTTAAATAACTAACTTTTTTCTTATTTCTAAATAAATATAATTTAGATTAAACTAAAATAAATTCTAATATATTAATACTAAGTCTAATCTAATCTAATTAATATTCTAATCTAAATTATTCTAAAATATAAAAAGTTTAATTAATAAACTAATTCTTAAGAGCTATCTCTACTCTTATTAACTTAATATAGTATATAATATATTAAAACTATAAATTATATATTAGACTATAGTAAGCCTATATAAGAGAATAGTTATTCTTAAGATATAGTATTTATTTAAGCTAATTTTAATTCTCTATAAGTACTTATAATAGCTATAATAGCTATAGATAGTAGATTATATAATAAAGTAATAAACTAAGTAGATATAGTTACTGGATTTATATAGTTAATAATAGCTTTATTACTATAAGTAGGCTCTTAACTAATTATAGAGATATATTATAAATATAGTTAGTAAATAGCTATATTAGATTACTTTAGATAATAGTTATTATTACTTTAAAAGCTTTATTAGAAATATTAACTAGATTCTAAGAGATTAGAATATTTATATTAGATATTATAACTATTTAAATTATCTAGTAATTAATTAATTAAGTAATTAATTAATAATATAATTAATTAATCTAGATTAAGATAAGCTTTAAGTTAAAAAGAAAAGATAGTTATTATTATTAGATAATAAGCTTTCCCCTAAAAGTAATTAATAAATTAAATAAATAGTTTTATTATTTTAAATTAGAAAATTAATAGTATTAATATATAAATTAGCTTTTTAGCTTATTATAATAAGAATAAAGCTATTTATCTTATTATAAAGAATTTCTAATAAAGTATATATAACTATATAATTTATTTTAAAAGCTTTTATTTATAATAAAATACTATTTTACTTATTTAGATTTTATATTTTATAATAGAATAAATATTATAATTTTTTCTAAACTATTTATTATTAATAATAAAAATAGAAAATCTTTATTAATACTTTTTAAAGAATAAGCTTAAAAGGAATTAGTTTATTTTCTAAATATTATTTTTTAGTAATTAAATATTTTATTATATAAAGATTAATTAAAAAAAAATAGAATATATATTAAAATACTATTTTTGTACTATTATAAAATTAATCTAACTTTATATATTTATTATAATAAAAAGATATTTTAATTATATAATATATTTTCTTATTTTTTTTTTAAGGTTTTTACTATATATAAGGAATATCCTAAGATTAAGCTATATATAACTAGATTTATATAATTTATTTTTAACTAAGTTTCAGTCTATATCTAATCTTTAACTCTATTTTTTTTTACTTTTTCTTATATTTAAAATAGTTTAAATAAAATATAGTTTTAATATCTATTTTCTTAATTAAGAATATAAAGTATTTATATTATTATAACTTTTTAGGTAAAAACTATAATATAGTTAATAATATATAAATAATTAAAAAATAAGAAAATTATATATAAAATATTAAACTATAAAAATTAATTTTAAAAATAAAACTAATAATAAGAGAATAATATATTATAAATAAAGCTTATATAATTTATATTATTTAATATACTCTATTTTTTCTATTAATAAATATTAAATTACTTTAAATTACTAATAAGTTTTTATAATCTTAGCTTAAACTTATTATAAATTATTAGTAAATCTATATAAGCTATTTAGTATATATATATTTTTACTTTAATAAGTATAATATTTTTTTAAATAGTTATTAATATAATTATCTATATCTCTATTAGAACTAGCTTTATAATAATTATATATTAATAATAACTTTTATTATATAGCTTTTAATAATCTAATTATACTATTCAGAATAATACTCTATTATATTCTAACCTACCCTAGACCCTCTGTTCAGTATAAGTTGTCCAACTATTATACTCTCTCTCTCTCTCTCTTTTCTTTAATAAGACTACTATAGCTAAGAGAGTATAACCCTAAATAGATCTTAACTAGATCTAGCTAAACAGTTAAGAGACGTTAATGCTTAAAAATGGAGGAAATAAGGTTTCGGTACGATGAAGCGGAGACTTAGGGCGAACTTCTTTCACTCAATGCACAATACATGCGCTGAAGCAGAGAAGGCTATGTCTCGGTTGTCGCCCTATTTTATTGAGGCCCAGGGAGGACTGCATAGGTGCCACAGATAGACGGTATCCTGTGCGCAATCCAAGCATCGCATACATCCGCCCTATCGTTATGATTAACTAGAGCTGACCCTGAGGAGCATTATCGCGATCCATGGCCCGGGTACCGAATCGCCGCGAACGTGGGACGTTAAAGAGAACGAGGGACGTGTAATTAACTAGCTAGCCGACACCATCACTGAGAAAAGAAGACGCGTCGAGTTTGGATAAAAACAGTGAGAAAAAGAACTATAGTTAGAAGTTGAAGCATTGCCAAGCACGAAACAAGGAGAAATTACTCCGAGGTGGAGGGACAGAGGAGCAAGATGATTGAGTGTATGTTTTCCTCAACCTGAAGGCAACTTCATGTTGCCACTAGGCTCGTGATTTGTCTATCCATATCTTCCCAACGGCCCCGCGAGTTCGTGCTGGCTTGAATTCTCCGTCGGTTGCATCTCGATCGAGACAACATCGGCTGTTGTATGCTTTCTCGCTTCCAGTGATTGCGACATCCCCTCATGACTCGAGTCAATCTGGCTCCACTGCGATGGGTGTCGAGCGCGACTGAAGACGCTAGTCTTAGTTCTAGTTGCGCTGTTAGAGCCTTGGCTTCTACCAGAGCTCCGTCCAAATGCTGACTGGATGCTCGCCCAGGGCAACAGCTTGATGATAGGCCGGAGAGATGCAAGGCAGACGCTGACAACACCGCAGCAGTTTTCCACTATTGTCCAAACAACTGAATCGTCCATCGTCCAGTTGATCGGAAACGTGATAAAGTCGACAACGATCAGGAGGCGCAGGCGCACAATCGAGGTAATGACAACACTAGATACACAGTTAGTTTAATATCTGGTAAAAGATACGGTATTGTTTACAATCCACCCAGCAGGAAGAAGAATATGATGAAGACTTTCTGCGTCACGGTGATGTTAAGCTGCCAGACCTGCTGTACAGGCAGCAGGACCAGGACCAAATCGGCGACGATGTTTGGAACAGACGTCCCAAAAAAGAAGCCATTCAAGTTGACGCACTTGACTCCTGGTTTAGCTTTCGCCACAGGATCCCAAGCTGCTTCGATCGGGACGCATTGCAGTATCGCAACGATGAACTAGATGCAGCATGTCAGCACTATCAACTATATGCAGCGTCCAAAAAAAAAAAAAAAAAGTCTAACCGATGCGATGAACCAGAGAATGATGAAGCAGCCGATAACTTGGATCGACCGTCGCATGTAGTTGGACGGAGAAAATACCCTCCAGTAGAAGCACATTATGGACAGCTTAAGAGAGAGCTGGTTGAGGTAGTAAAACAATTCTGCCACATAAGCGCCCTTTGTGTTGTAAATCATGAGTGCCGTATCAATCTTTCGCCTACCGTCGAGGATATCATCATGGGGGATGCCTAAGAAGTAGTAAGTTGTATGCCATCTGTAATTGAGCGACTGCACGCATACAAACGATAACACAAGCACAGAACCCGCCAGTCACCAACTAAAGCAGTCCGTCAGGCCCATAGCGCAGGAGGTACTCGGGAAACACTCACCAGTCCAGTAGCCGCCAGCCAGTCGTCCCACCAGAAGGAATTTTTTGATATCCGTCGACTGAGGAATCGCAGGAGGACAGCTATAGTCGCTAGAGGATAGCAAATAGCCAAGACGGCGATGGTCCGCGCCCGAAAGGACTTGGTCATGAGCTTGATGTCGGAAACGTCAAGGTCGGCTGCCATCTTGTCGGTATGAGAGTTCGGGTAGGCTGCAGTTCCACATCGAAAAGATTGGTCAGAGTAAACCAGGGAGGGAGCACTGGCTTTTGCAGATTTTCTTGTCCAGACGGATCCTGGCGAACTTGCTTTTGCCAGGGGCTACTCGGGGAGCAGGGGGTCCGAGTCAGCAAGCTTCCTCAGGTGTGGAACGGACTGAGACAATGTCCAGCTTTCCGTTAGGTTCATCCTTATTGTGCAACCTTCAGCATACTGATCACCAATGAATGAAACGTTGGCTCATTCCGTTGAATGCCTCCGCCGCGGAAAGCGGACCGGTGCAAGGACCCTGGCTCGAGCCGCCCTCCACACAATTGTACTGTTGATCAGATCAGCAATTGCTAATATCTGGGCGAATATCCCCATCTTATTCAGCTCCTGTAAACTAAATGACTCCAATCCCTAGCGCCAGGCCTAACAGCCTATTACTGTCCACTTGAGCCTTGGGTAACATGGGTGGCGATGCCGGCGCTAGCGACACTATTCCGCGGAACTTGATACCAGCTGAGCAGATTGTGGAGGAGGAGACAGGTCATGGAGTAGATCCCTGCTAGAACGTTGAGGCCCGAATGCGCTGTTATGTTGTTGGAAGGAAGAGTCGATTGAGTACATCGGCTGCCCGGTTGCCCCTGATCTCCGCAATGCCATAGGGCTGTACTCTGGTACTGAACCGGGGATCAACACAATTAAAATACGCAAGAGCGAAGGTATACAAATTACTATACATTTTAACTGATTGTTTTCGTCATTATAATTCATGACTCTGCGCTTACCTACTATGGTGTGAGAGTTTTCGTACACCCTGCTCATGCTGACATTATGATCGTTGGTATGAGTGGGAATCTCACACTAATCTAGGCTACTGTTGGACTTGACCGCCTAATTTAGGGGGGGTTCCCGCGACCTACTGCACACCTCGACAACAACCCCGCACGAAGTCCACCCCACTAAGCCAGGGACCCTGAAGATTGTCCAGCACGGGATGTCACTGAGTCCTTAATTGCGGCAATTTCGGCGTCGAGATGTGTTCTGACTTATATAATGCCTCCCCCGTGGTTGGCGCCCCAGCCTCAGAGATGTGCGATTGTTCTCGACACTAATTTTGTTGCAACGCCTCTTGGCAGGGATCAACGCCATGAAACCCCTTTCGTTGCTTACCGGCCTTCTTGGTATGGTTCATGCAGCTTCATTGAATCCCAAGGACACGTCGTATACCGGCCTGGTCAAGACCCAAGATGGAGTCCATCTCAACTACACGCAAAGCGGGCCACTCAACGGTCCGCGGATCCTTTTCATCCCCGGCTGGCGGCAGACTGCTGCAGAATGGAAGAAGCAAGTCGAGTACTTCTCTTCCGCCGGATACCGCGTCACAGCATACGACATGCGCGGCCATGGCGAGTCTGAAAAGCCAGACTTTGGATACCGCATCAGCCGTTTCGCTGCTGACTTGAACGACCTGCTGAACCAACTCGACCTCAAGCACGTCAGCATCGTCGCTCACTCTATGGGGTCCTCCATCTCATGGGCTTGGTGGGACCAGTACCCCGAGGCTCGCGACCGCATCAGCCACTTTGTCTTTGTCGACCAATCCTCCGTCCTCACGGCCGACCCTCACTGGACCGAGGCCCAGGTGAAGCAAGTTTCAGCACTGTTCACTCCGGTCGGAGTCTATGACCTTGCATTTAACATGACGGACGCCACGCCGCCCTTTGTCAGAAGCATGTTCACCGATTCCATCTCCGAGGCCGATTTCGAATGGGTTCTTGCCCAGAACAGGAAGATCAGCGATAAGAACGCTGCTACTCTTGTCATTGATCATGCATTCAGGGATTGGCGTGACGTTCTACCCCGGATCGACATCCCTTCCCTGGTTATTGCCGGCGAGCTCAGTGTCAACGCAGCTCCGGGTATCGCATGGGTGGCAACACAAATACCGGGCGGTAGAGCATATACTTTCACCAAGGCGGAGAAGGGCAGTCACTTTATGTTCTGGGAAAACCCTGCGAGGTTTAATAGCATTGTTGAAGGCTTCATCACATCTTGAAATGCTCTACAGACTACAGTACCATATATAGCTACCCATTTATCACCTGACCTACTTGATAAGCATGCCGGTCAGACAAGTATACCGGATATGTCGGATACGAGGGTGGTAAGTCAAGTTGAATGATAATTGTGTTGATCCCCCGTTCAGTACCAGAGTGCAGCCCAGAAATTAGATCTATATAAAATAATTATTATAAAAATAAATAATTTATAATAGTTAGATAACTTATACTAGATAGGGTCTAGGATAGGTTAGGATTAAACTAATTAGAGTATTATTCTAAATAGTATAATTAGATTATTATAAACTATATAATATAAATTACTATTAATATATAAGTATTATAAAGCTAGTAATAATAGATATATAGATAATTATAAAGTTATTACTTTATTAATAACTATCTAAAAGAGTATTCTATCTAATAAAATAAATATATATATATACTAGAGGATTATTAATACTTAGTAATAATTTATTATTTTAAATTATTAGAATTATTATAAGATTCTAATAATTTATTAATAATTAATTAGAAAAAATAAGAGTAATCTATATAACTTTAATATATAATAATATAATTTATAATATAAGATTCTCTCTTTATTAATTATATTCTTAAGATTATATTTTATAACTTATTAATAAGTTTTTTCTATATAAACAGAGAAAGCGCTGCTGGCACTGCCAAATCCGGTGGTTTTTGCCGCCATTTTACCTGGCACTTGCAGTGTGGGGACACTTGAGGTTTGGGTCAAGAGAAAGGTACTCTGTACTTCTTGTCGGTGCCTGGCAAGCCCCCTGCTTCGACAAATGGCACGTGCCAAGCACGGCCCAGGGGCGCTGACGTCTTTTATCCGTCCACCCCCTCTGACTAAAATAGATGTTGAACCTGTGTCCCGTTTCTTGTCTCTTTGTGACTCTTCAACAGGCCTGTCGCTTCCCACGAATGTTGGTGGCAGCGGGCTGCTTTGGCTCTATATATACCAACAATGCCCTACGTCTCTCCCTTCTTCCCTTCCTCCCACACATCGCCGTTTTTGTTTCTCAGCCACCAACCGCCTTGACTAAATGGCAGCGAACTCGACCACTGCGCCCTCGACAGCAGCCGCGAATGGCCCGCACGATCACACGACCTTTCTGCAAAGCTTCGCCGCCCGCGAGGCAGAGAAACGAGCCGCGAACGACAAGCCCACACTCTCGGTTGAACAGCATGCTGTTCATCGTGCACAATTAGGCAAAGTGCGTTTCATCAAGCCTAAATACTCTGCCGAAACCGAAATCAATGTGAGCGGGATATTTAACAAATGGTCACGGTACGTGGAAATGCTCTGTCAAACCTACCTCGTCGGCTTCTGCTTTATCTGATATGACCAACACAGTTACTGTACCGACATGAAAATTGGGGACTGGAAGACAACCATCCAGAATCTCAAGCTCGAAACGACGCAAGACTTCTTCCTGTACGTCTGCGAAAGATCCAAAATCACATCATGGGGCACCGGCGAGGAGTATATTCGTCAGTTTCAGCAGCTCTACACAACGGTCACTGGCCAGTACATGGACCGGAATGACGCCAAGGAAGTATACAAGGTAGGTGGACTCCTTCTAATTGTATGGGCGCAGCTAGCTGCTGTTCTATGCACCGTGTGAGCTCTGCTGATAGATAGCTAGTACTATCGCCAAGTCTTGGCTCCTCGTTTCCGCCACCGAGCGCCCAACATCGACGGCAAGCCGGTCCTCAATGTGGACAACCTACGCGTTATTTTGACGTTCAACATCGCATACGATACGAGCATTTTCCCCGGTGAGCGGCACCGCATCCACCTGGCTGGCTGTTATCAGCTGCTATGCTACACCGGGGCACGACCTGCTGAGCTTGTGGACGGCGAGCGAAAGAAACCTAAAGACGGGTCCATCGAAAAGCTCTTTGGGAGCCAGTTTGTCCAGTCGCTCCCTTCCGACGCCGACGACATCGACGAAGATGATAGCCCTCTCCTGGATAAAGACTCTAAACTCAAGAGTCTTCTCTCCCAGGAGACTGTAGGGCGTGGGCGTCCAAAGGCTCTCTGCTATGAAGATGTTCAGATGCTGATCGTGCGGCACCCGATCACCGGACGGTGTATGCCTGCTATGGCCGTCAAGTTCATTCATCACAAAGGGGCTGATAAGAAACCCAAGCCGTGCGTCCTTCCGTCCTTTGGCCCAAATAGTCAAGCCCTGTGTGTGCTGATAGCTTTGTTAGGACGATCTTCTACTTCACCCCTACCAGAAAGATTCTCTTCTGTGCTATCTCTACCATTATCGCCCTTGCTCTACATGACGATGCCTTTGATGCAGCAAGCTTGACAGATGCGAAGAGCATCTTTAGGTCGAAGCCACCGCGGTTCAAGGAATGCACTCCGCTCCGATGGAAGGCTTCTAAGCTGAAGACTCCCATATTCCGTCGGTACCATGGCGCCACGCTCTCTCACACTGACGCTATGTTATATTCGAAGCTTAGAGATGATATCGGCCAACAGAGTCTCGATTCGGGGCACGAGAGAAGGTGGACGCCCAGGTTTGCTCGGAGGGGTGCTGCCAATGCAGCTAATGGTACGTATCATGTTTGTTGCCCACCCGGGATGGGTAGCTAGAGCTCATATACAGTGCTGACTAGACTTGTTGTTCCAGGAGATGCACCAGACACTGTCCGTGACCAAATGATGCGCCACGATCCTCAATTTGTGACATTCCACCACGCTTATCTCAATGAGATCGCCAACTTTGATATCCAGAATGCGTTCCTCGAGGAAGAGAAGGAGACGCAGCTATTCCGGCTGTTCGCACACGTCAGCCTTACACGCGACCCTCGAGCGACTTCCGACATGGTACCCAAGGAAGTATGGGCGGGTTTGGCACCAGATCCGAACATCCAAAAGCTTGAACAGCAACGTGACACACTCAGACAGGGGAACTACCAGATCGAGGGCCATCAGGACGAGAAGAAGATCCGCAAGCTTACGAATGAAATCCGCTTGAAGCGTGCGCAGCGTCAAAAGGCGGTCGTCAAAGCATACCGTGAGCATTACTTTTATCACCGGCCCACTTGGGATATTGAGATGCAAGCACGGGGGGAAGAGGAAGAGGAGTACGTGGAGCCGATTATCGACGTCGTCATACCAACACGGGCTCGGCTAGCAGAGATTCTCTGCCACCAGCCCGATGACCTGAATGAAGATCAGATCCTCCAGTGTAGGATCGAGGCCATTGATTTGATGGTAGCGCTCTGCGACAAGAGAGAGACGGTCAAACGAGATCGCGTCCAGTTAAGGGTCAGCCCCGAACCGCCTATCAAAGCTGAGTCGCCCGGTGTGTATGGCGAAGTTGCGCCTAGTCCCGATCCATTCCCCCTTCTCCTAGGTGCTGCGCAGTGTCCTGATTGTATCGGTGATGAGCGACTCTCTCGTGAAGAGCGCACCTTTACATATTGCCGTCCGACCGTCATGAACGATCATTTCGATGACCATCATCTGGCTAGACGGGAGCGAGCCGAGAAACAGGGGCAAGCGATCAAGTGTGAGCACCCAAAGTGTAGAGATATTGACTTTCAACATTTAGACCACTTCAGAAGTCATGTGCAGGAGCAGCACGGCATCACTCTACGGACGTCAAATCAGGTAGAACAGAGGCGGCTGCGCAAAACGAGACGCCGTCGAATGGTAAAAGCTTATTGATGTCCCAGCAGAACTATACTTAAGGTCGTCGTATACTAGCAGAGAAATGTAGACAGTAATTAGATCAATTCTATTCTGGAGGCATGTTTGAGCTCTCCAGACTAATGAATGTGGGACTTGCTGTGAAACAACGTGCTATCACCCGCCCAACCATCTTCCTCGGGATTTTATTCCTTATTCTTGCGTGTGGGCTGGACTCTGCGATTATCAGAGCAAGTGCAACAAAGGCGGCAAAAGAAGGCAAAACGGCGGCGCATGGCTACGGGCGGCAACTGCACGAATTGGCGTAGGAAACCAGCTTAGAAAATAAGCGAATCACAACATCTTGATTAACAGCTACCACATGAGAGGACGTCTGGATCGTTGTGTCTCATATCGAAGAGGTCAAATCCGCGGTGCATGCATGCTCTGCACCACTAGCTGGCTGAATGAAGTTGCCAAAATGTTCCCCTCCTCCCCACTTAGTGGCCAAGGCCGATTGCGACGCACCGCGTATGTGGGACGTTTGACATTTCTTGTGGCTATTTATATATGCTGGTTGTCTCTAGATTTTTGCTAACTTCAGACTTAGGATATCTGGAACCTGAGCCGAGTCGTGCACTTATCGTTATCGCATAGTCACAATGTGGCACAACACAGGGTCACGTGGAGAACCAGCTGACTAGATCTTCGGAATTTAATTAGCCCACGAACATCTAGTTGTCCGAACGGCGCATTGTTCAATGCCGAGGTCAGGTATATAAAGTACGCAATCTAAAATAGGCTAGTAACTTTGGTTGAAGAAACCGAGCTTTATTGAAATGGGGAGAATAGCACCTTTTCATTTGTAGCAGAATATGGTTTCTCGTGCCTCCGGAATTCCTTCATTGGAAGGGCCCTCATAATGATAGATAGAGATAACCCACATCCGTGTCTTCTATTTCTTCAAGTGTCTGTTTACAGGTAATATTGTGCGTAGGGCTCTTTTCAAGTTATCTCGGCGTCTATTCCTTTGGGCTTGCCATGGTACTATTGTTTCTATACTCATTGATTAGAAAATCATATAGTGCCCTAGCTTCTTCACAGACTCGCCCTGGACATTATGATTTAATTCTAGTAAGACATTGCGCAGTGCCTGAACGTCATGATGTTGGGGTCCCAACAGTGCCTCAAGATTGTTGTGGGCCCGGTGATAATATTTCCGCGCCTCGACTGGCTTGCCCTGATGCCATAGGAAGGCTCCCAAACTCCACAGTGTATTGATTGCTGGCCGGTATCTCGCAATATTTTGGGGCCCTATGGCCTTCTCGTACCCTTGAAGCGCCCGCAAATACATCTCCTCAGCCTCTTGCATCTTGCCTTGGTTGGAGTAAAGGTTCCCTAGGTTGTTGACCGTGGAGAGTGTCGATGTGTGATCTGGTCCCCACGCCTTCTCCCACCCTCGAAGCGCCCGCAAGTACATCTCCTCAGCCTCTTGCATCTTGCCTTGGTTGGAGTAAAGGTTCCCGAGGTTGTTGACTGTATCGAGTATCGATATGTGATCTGGTCCCCATGCCTTCTCGTACCCTCGAAGCGCCCGTAAGTACATCTCCTCAGCCTCTTGCATCTTGCCTTGGACTTTGTAAAGGAGACCTAGGTTGTTGACCGTATTGAGTGTCGATGAGTGATCTGGTCCCCACGCCTTCTCCCACCCTCGAAGCGCCCGCAAATACATCTCCTCAGCCTCTTGCATCTTGCCTTGGACTTTGTAAAGGCTCCCTAGGTTGTTGACCGTGTCGAGTGTCGATGAGTGATCTGGTCCCCACGCCTTCTCTCCCCCTCGAAGCGCCCGCAAATACATCTCCTCAGCCTCTTGCATCTTGCCTTGGTCGGAGTATAGGTTCCCTAGGTTGTTGACCGTGGAGAGTGTCGATGAGTGATCTGGTCCCCACGCCTTCTCCCACCCTCGAAGCGCCCGCAAGTACATCTCCTCAGCCTCTTGCATCTTGCCTTGGTTGGAGTAAAGGTTCCCGAGGTTGTTGACTGTATCGAGTATCGATATGTGATCTGGTCCCCATGCCTTCTCGTACCCTCGAAGCGCCCGTAAGTACATCTCCTCAGCCTCTTGCATCTTGCCTTGGTCAGAGTAAAGCAGACCTAGATTGAAGAAAGCCCAATCCAGACCTTCATCACCATCCTGGATTGTGGCGCAAGTTATCATCGCATGTGATAAAAGTCTTCTTTGAAGCAGCCAGAACTGATCATCATTATGTGACGGCACCCTTGATGCTATGCATTTTAACGCAAGCCTATTCAGATCACCATCGCAATCCTGATTCAATATGTGAATTGTCCAAGAGTGTAAGCATGCATGAATGCTGTATCCCCTTGACTCGATCAAGTCTGGGCTTAGTCTATGCGGTTCGACAAACCCATAGTCATGCAGTATGCCAATCGCGCTATTGAAGTTTAGTTCATCCTTCAGCTCAGATATCCACGGTGTACCCTCATCATCGTAATTCTGGAGGAGTTCGAACCACATGTCTTCATTGTTAAAATAGGCCCACCATTGGAGCAAATGAGCGGCGAGTGCGTTTTTTTCCTGTACTTGCTCGTATGAGACTTGCCATGTAGAGGATAGTGTGCGGTCTTGATAGGATCCCAAGTCTGGGGTGCTTGCATGAAGTTTCGCCCACGATTTTGTGTACAGACGAAGATAATCACTGAAGCTGGCCGCAACATGCCTGAGGTATGCTCCAGCCGTGGCAAGGGCAAGCGGAAGGCCGTCAAGCCTCTCTACAAGATCTCTAGCATCGATGTCTGTAGCAATTATTAATTAGGAAAACCTAGCAATTTACGAGAGCCTTACCATCGTACAAGCTATCTCGGCCTGAGGTCGTGGAGAGGATTTTGAGACTAT
Organism: Clonostachys rosea; assembly: GCA_026958235.1. Taxonomy (NCBI): domain Eukaryota; kingdom Fungi; phylum Ascomycota; class Sordariomycetes; order Hypocreales; family Bionectriaceae; genus Clonostachys; species Clonostachys rosea. Next base: position 4,041,337 of record CP110205.1, read on the forward strand.
CGTCGATCGATTCAAGCTTTTTAATGCGGATACGATGACCTATATCGACCTGTGATAACCGTGTAGTGATTATGATCGAGCCTTGGTGCGACGTCGGAAGGAATTGAAGAATGTCGACTCCCGTGTCAGTTTTGTGGTTGCTCAGTCTCGGGTTATCGTAGTTGTCGTATACAACAAGCCATCTCGTGTTTCCCGGTAAGCTGAGCCACGCCTTAACAGCTTCAATCACCGCCTCAGGGTTGAGCTGCGGGTCTAGCGCATTCAAGCCGCTAGCATCGGGATGCTGTCGCAGGATCTGCGTTGCGACTTTAGTGAAGCTCCGTCGAATAGACAATTTGTCTTTAATGTTGAGCCAAAATATCGCAGAGTATTCATCCCGGTACCGCTTCGTATATGTTACGGCAAGCTGTGTCTTGCCAATGCCGCCCAAGCCGTGTAGGACAACGATGCGACGGCCTCCATCTGAGTTTAGTGTTCTGCGCATCTCCGCAATTTCGCTCTCTCGTGCAACAAAGTATTGGGTTTCGGGGACTTCTGACAGACTGAAGGTAATAGAGAAGTCGCTTGCACGGGTTCCTAGTTGTGCCCATCAATGAGCCTGTTCTCTAACAATCATCAGGATACCTTTACCTTTTACAGCTTTCTGGACTTCCTCAAGCAGCCGTTTCTGCGCTTTCTCCCGTCCTTCACCGTAGATGAGCGGCATGTGGACGTCAAATATGCCCAATAGCGAATACACTATGTCCTCCTCATGTGTTGTTTGACGGCCGCGTACCCATGCTTCTCGTTCCGCGACAGGAAAGTCAGACAATGGTGTGCAGCGAAGCGCACTCGCGGGAATGCCTGTGATGTCGCGAATCAAAGGCTCCAAGGATCGCTTGTCGCCCAGCCGAGCACCTTCCTTCGAATAGAACTCAACTATCGTCGGTGCAATAAGCTCCTGCAGCGTCCACCCGCGTGTGAACCATCGGCTTTGTCGGAAGGCATCTTTCCATGGCAGTACAGTTTTCTGTTGACTAGAGACTGTAGCGCTGGAGACATCGGGCAGGTAGACGTAGCATCGTTTCGCATCGCGATACCATCGAAACATGCTGTTGATCGCGGTCTGAAGCTCGATGCTATCAGACTTGTCGATGCAGCAGGTATCAACCCAAAAGTACGCCAAACCATCTTGCCTCGCTTGATTAGCACAGAATTTGATCTTTTCGTAGCCTGATTTATGCTGCCAATCCCTCAGTGTCTTTTCAATGTCGGCGAAGACTACCTCGTCTGGTCCCCACGTGTGGGAAAGTATCGCATAAGGGGGAGCATCTTTATGTGCGAGGTTTTGGGTAAGACTATAGTTGCCTGCGTCGTCGCGTTGTAACAGCCGCATCGCAAGGTCTGAAAGAGATCACTTAGCGATTGATAGTGCAAGGGAAGTCATGTTCTAGTCGGACGAGGGAGGTATAGTCGTCGCGAGGCTCACATCAGGCTACAGCTGCGGGGTACGGGAGGACTCAGCCACATGCCCGCAGATTGCACGGGACAAGGAATCCCTAGTAGTATAAGAGGCCTTATAAAGCTACTAATATAGTTTATATTAGTTATAAGGCTACAGGCTCTATAGAGACTAGCTATAATAAGACTTTTCTTTTATCTCTTACCTAGCCTTTAACTAGGGATAGCCTAATTAATGAGTAATGGAACATGGTTTTTTGTGCCTCCGGAATTCCTTCACTAGAAGGGTCCACATATGTATGACACAACCGCTTTGTGACTAAGCTTATCAATGCGCTCGTCTCATTGGTTGTTTCTACTTGTAATTGTAATGATCATAAGTCCTTTGATACAGACTACCCCGCCCTATTCTCTTCACGAAGCTTATACCTATAAACTATTCACCATAGGCGGCCCGCCAACAAGCGCTGATGTCTGTCCAACCAGGTGTAGATGTTTCCAAAGATGTGCACCAATACCGAGGCAGAGTTGCGTGGCGGCTGGTTTCGGCCGCTCGGTGGGATTGCTCTGGTCACGTGTGTATCTCCCAGCGAATCGTATTAGGTGTATTACCTGCAGCCAGCGAACCCCCCCACCTCCATTTCGAACTCTTAAGTTCAGATATAGCACTTAATTCCCCACAGCGTTCCCCTAGCTTAGTATGTAGTCTAGCGACAATGCTTATCCATCTTTCCCAAGCCTCGTCCTCGTTGCCTTCACCTTGCCTGGCAAGTGCATGCCACTGCCTTTTGGCCCCACATCTCTGTTATGACTCTAATTCGTATTTATCCTCGAGTCACCCCTGCTCCTCTGCGCCGAAGTAGAACCGACCTAAGACAAAACAAAATTTCCCTGTCAACTTATTCAAGAGCTGGCCCGCTCGTCATTCGGCAAGGGCCAGCGGGCAAGCTTTCGCTGCCAGACTTCAGGGGAACTACATGTTACTTCCAGGCTTATTTGGTCGAAACTCACCTATAATATGGACCGGGCTCTACTGGTAATAGTAGGCCTGCTAGCTCTACTTGCGACTATCGCTACCATTTGTATGGATATTATCTTTGCCATTCACATCACTTCGCTCAGAACGACATCGCTAGTATCCGCTTCGCTTGAAGCAATTGCCTGGGCTATAGTGGCATCCTTTCTTGCAACAGCTATACCAAGTTCGTCTCCAAGCCTCTTACAAAGTTGGTCCTTGAGGAATCTCGAGATTTCCTTTGGGTATGGGCTCCTAATTTGCGTTATTGCTTCGGCGGCATCGATAGCAAATACTATCTATCTCGGCAATGCGGCCCACGAGATAGACGGGCCCGTCTTTGGGGAGTCGAAAAATAGCTCCCTTATCGCCTCGATTGCGGTCCTTGCGGCGTCTATTTTGTGCCAACTCGTTTTCCTAACCATTCTTTTAATTACCCACCGACGAGCGACACATAGCGGGGCACAGGCTTTTCATACTGGAGATGAATCACGACGCTGGCCGAACTTTCGAGCCAAGACAGTTCAGTATAACCGAACCACCCCCCCAACGACTGGAACAATTGTCCAATATGGTCCAAGATTAGGGTACGGGCGAAGCCTTATTTTGGAGACGCCTATTTATCCCAAGCAACACTCGCTGAAAACTATCCCCGCAATACCGATAATTACCGAAAGTGTGAAGCTTGACTCGGTAGAGCTGGAGCCGTGGCCTCTGATCCTACAGCCAAGTCGAGCTAGAGCCCGGGACAATTTGGTGAGAACGGTCACGTGAGCGAGACGGCCAATCAGAAATGAAGTTCACAGTATTCTAAGCAACCGATGATTGGCTGGGAATTGTCGCTGCATGCTTGATAAGATGGGAGAGGCAAACAGGTCGTGGTTCGCGCAAAGGAACTTGAGGAACAAAGCAAGCTACTGGCACTCTTTTTTATTTCTTTGGTCGGCTCTAATCACAGCCTCCAAGTCTGAAACTTAGGTGGTAGAAAACGGGTTTGCAGTAGCGTCGTTCTAGGAGATATTCATGTTGCCCATCGGTACAGGATTTGGCTCTGGGGCATACCCTATAACCCCAAAATGTTTCACATTGGGATCATTCAATGGCTAAAAGGGTGGTGAATAAAGATTTTGCCCTTTCAAGTTTGCGGGAAATTAGTTGGAATCAATATATGCGGGCGATGTAAAACTAGGGGGTACTACGGAAAGGAGCATCAGAAAGTGGGCTGGAAGTGCACAAGAAGAAGTTCTACGGCAGCCAGGGGTAGGTGAAAGCAGGGAATGATGATGAACCATGGCTCCCATTCTTAAAACACGGATGCGTGTACTATTAAGTGACACTGTGCCAAGCATCAAGGTAAGCGCAAACAAAGAAGAGAGTCTAGATTCCCCATGCCTGCTGGTGCTACAAACAGGGTATAAGGTGAAAGGTGCATGGCGGGAAAGCCAATACGTCGTCTCGCAAAGTGTCCTTTGGCAATGCGCCGTTTCCAAAAAGAGTGCAAGAACAACGAGCATCCAACCCGACATAACTGAGCGACGTTGAATTCGATGCTCTGTGGTATATTCCGGTGCCTCTATGTTTCCGGGTATATATTAATATAGATGGCACCCGTCGACGACAACTGCTGGCATCGTCCTCCACTACGTGTAGGGGTTCATGCGTGTGATAGATTCCGCAAAGTGTGAAGCCCGGGGGGGTGGGGGACTTTTCGGGAGGCCCCTGGAGGATTGTGCCCGGATTGGCCCTAGCAAGTGCATTACGACGGGGTCTTCCCCAGCTCTCATTGGCCATCGAATGTGTGTAGAAGTGCCTTGTTAACCTTCGCCCCAGTCCGGTAAGACCCAGATTCGACGTGGAAGTACCTCTTCTCCGTGCGGAGCCTAATTTGCAAAAGACGCCACTGGGCACGGTGCTGCAGAGCTGGCGAGAGACTGTCCCCTACCGCTCTTCTTGCATCCTATCCCAGAACACAAAACACAAGGAAAGACAGGCAGGATGCTGAAGTCTCGGGCAAGCGGCACATGTTGCTCTGACACAGCTGCATTCTAGTCCTGACTATGGGCACGGAAAGAGACAACAGGGTCTTGATGACGGGAGTAATCAAACATTTGTGAGTGGAATGTCTTGGAACACAGCTCCTCGCTTGCAAGACAACATAATCCGACCCAAGACTCGAACAGCCTAGACAACGAATCCTGAGACACTGGCAGCTAGTTGACAGCCTAGCTGTCACCTGAGGATTTCGATAAACCCCCCCCCCCCCCCAAAGAGAAAACAAAGCTAAGACTAGCACAATTGAGGTGAATTGGTGGGTGTATCGAGAGACAACTCTATAAAATGCATGCTTTTTCATTAGAGTTTCTCACACACGGGATTTGCCAAATAGTTATGAAAATCCAGATCTTCCACAGCTCGCCCCAACTATTTTTGGGAGGATCGACGGCAATATTTGCGATCACGACCTCTGTAACACACTTAGCATCTCTGTGAATGTAGGTCAATACGGACGACGATATACAATACGTCGGATAAGAGGCGATGTTACCATACTGTTTGCTGCGCTACACCTTAGCTGTCGCTCACACAGTGCATCGTGTTACTAGCCTGCATTAATTAGCCATAGCCTGAAGGCACAACTAACGCCTCCAGGGCACAGCCAGCCTCCAGAGGGCCCTTTATAGCCAGATGACAGATGACGGATTGGCTAACGTAATTGTGTTTTGTGTTAATGCCAGCCAGCTAGCCATACCGCAAGGAGTGAAACCCACCCTTGCGCTAACCTCCCAGTCCTTCCCCCCAATGATTACTCCCCTTCAACCCCCAAATCTCGACCCGCCTGCCACTCACTACATCCATTGCTTCTGTCAATCCACTTTCTCTCGTCCTTCCCGCCCTGGTCTCCATCCATTCATCTCTTCCTCGACCTGTTTTTGTATTATATCTCCATCACCAACAACATCCATCCCAGACCAGAATCTCGCCTCCAGGACTGCTTCACCTTCGTCGAGTCCCAACTTGAAGAACGGCTTCGCCGTCACTTCGCCTTTCTATATGTGAGCCTATTCAGTGGGCTTTTGCTGCCACAGCGCCCGCACCAGGATTTCTTGCGCCAGTGGTTCCCCCCGACCTGAGAAGAGAAAGGGCCGATACCTCCTGCAAGCGCACTCTCCATCACCACCCGACGGTTTCGACTCCGCAAATTCCCCAGACTCTTTACCGAGAATTGCCTCTCGATACTGCTTATACCGCCATATTCTGGGGAAAGTAAAGTTGGCTGTCGAGCCCGTCATCAGGCACGCGAACCTGTCCATCAACAACCCCAGTTCTCCCCTGCCCGGGTCTACTCTGGCCTCTTTCCTCTTTGACCTTAGAAAACCTCGTCTTCAGGCCTATAATCCTCGCCTGCCTCGCGAACTGCGTCACGTTGTACCGATTCTACTTGCCACGCGATCTGTACTGCCGAAAAAGCAACACCCGATATTGAATCTCGCTCGGTTAGTGACATCGCAGTCCACACATCGAGTCTCGTTCAACGGCCGGAGGGACAGAACGCGCCACAATGATGCAGGCCGTGAAGCGTGCCTGCGATGCTTGCCATCGTCGCAAGGTGAAGTGCGATGGTGTCAACCCATGCCGCAACTGCGGTCAGGCTCGGCTCTCGTGTACCTACAATGCGATCCCCCAGAAGAAGGGACCCAAGGGTACCCGCGCAAATGTCATCAGCGAACTGAGAGAGACACAACGACAAATGAGTCTGTCAGCAAAGGTCCAAAACCGGATCAATGGAGGCCCTTGTGCACCACCAAACCCCGGCTTGGCCCCGACTCCAGGGTTACTGACGAGCGAACTTATCAAGGAGTGCATCGCCTTCTTCTTCGACAACCTATACCCCCAGCTACCGATCCTCGACCGCAACTCTGTGGAACAGCAGGTGCTTTACATGGAGCAGAACCCTGGCGCCTACTGCCTGTTGACTTCGCTCTGTGCCTTCGTCATGCTCCAGCCTGGCATGAACATGCCTGCTGGTGATCCTTACAACCTCGATTTGTTCCCTGGAGCAACGATCGTTTCGAGCCAGCTTCTTGTTGAAGAAGCTGTCAAAGTACGTAAAGGCTACGAATATCTCGACTCCATCAGCCTGAACGTCTTGGCTACCAACTTCTTCCTCTTCGCATGCCACTATGGACTTGAATCGCACGATCGTGCTTGGCATTACCTTCGCGAGGCTTCCACCATGATCCACCTGACTGGCATGCACCAGGAGGATCACTACATGAAGCTTGAGTCTGTAGAAGCTTCACGTCGTCGCCGACTATTCTGGCTGGTCTACGCCACCGAGAGGTAAGAGCCATCTCCACTAGTTTCTGGATAGAAACCGACTAATAAATCATTCTAGGGCTTATGCATTCCAGCACAGCCGTCCTCTAACCCTGCAGGCGACCATCAATCTGCCCACAGTGAATGATAACATGACCGACCCCCTTGCTCATCAGCTCAACGGCTTTGTCGTTCTAAGCAATCTCTTCAAGCCCTTTGACGACACCTTCAACAACATATGGAGCAAAGCTCGTCCAACCTGTCGCCGCAATACCTCGCCAGTTTGCAGAAGCAGCTTACCGGTCTTGTGCAGTCCTATCTGTGTCAGGATGCCAACTTCACTGATGCCCATACGAACCAGCAATGGCTGAAGAGCATTATCTGGCAACTTGCAAACGGTGCCGTCAGCGGTGGGAGCGACGATTCCATGTCCTACCAGTATTCCGGCAATATGTCTCGGGATCTGCTGATGAGCATGGCCTCTCAATTCCCTAATCATGGCATGGAGCTGCTAAACTCAGGACTGGTATGTAGCCCGCGCTGATCACTCAAATCTTTCACAACACAACGTTTACTAACTATTACCTAGATTGAGAAGCTGTTGGAAGTGACACACTCTACTACTAAGTTTCTCTCACTTCAGCCTGCTTCTCGTAACCCCTTCGCCGTTGGTCCTCGTGAGCACGCGAACCAGCTCCTAAGCATCGTCGCTATGTCGCGCAACGGTAACCACTGCTTCCTTCCCGTTCTTTTGAACAAGGCACACGATATTCTACCCCGACTTGTCAGCCCAATGCTCCAGAACCCCCCCGAGAACCCGAACATGGCCAACGTTGATATTTTTGATGGTTTTGGTAATGCCGGGATGGCTCAACCTCCACAGCTCCAGCTCGCCATGGATAGCGATTATGATCGTAAGTTCCCCGTTGAGGAATATGACAAGAAGTACGCGATGGACTTATATATTGGGAGTATGGATGGGGTTGATTTGTCCGGGTTTTACGTGGCATAAGGCTAGGAGATCGCTACCTTTGCCTTTCTAGTTGGGTGGACGTTTTAAGCGAAGTTTTGGCTGTCGTTGAGTTGACAATGGGTCCCGTCTACTTGAGGTGGGCCAACTATTGAGAATAAGAGTTTAGAACATAGCAAGTATAAACAGAAACAGAATCTTGCATTTATCTATATTACCTTGCCATTGCCTGCGCTGCGGTGAAACAAGTTTAGATATTCAACCCTTGACAATGGATGGGGTGAAATGTGAGCAGCTGACGCCAAAGCCTGCATTGAAACAATCGATGCTCCCTGGTCTCAATGGGATTGACTTTCGGAGCATTCTAGCGATGCGTCGGACTCAAACCCAACTGCAAGCTTATACATTGGGTCTTGCATGGGATGTGAGACGGATGATACACTCCTCATTGCAACCATCATCACTCCTTTGCATCATATGCGAAAGAGAAGAGAAACAAAATGAAAAAGCATAACCACATCACAACGGTCCAAACCTAAACAATCTTTTCCAAAAAGGTCTGTCTTTCCTCAACGATTATAGGTTAGCGCTAACAACGGTATAAAAAATAAATAAACAACACGTCAAGAAACCACGACGACTACAACGTGTCTTCCGATCCAGAGGTGAACAAGCCCACCGGTCTCCGCCGGGAGTTGCTCCAGTATCGCCGAGCTAAGCAGACCTCCCTCGCTCGGCCTTTATTTCTTCTCGAGCTCGATTCGCTTCGCTGATCCCCCTCGCCAAATGCCAGAAATCAGCCCCGCCGCCGTTAGTGCTACTTTGTGGCCCTGGTCACTATGACGTTCGTAGGCTATCTGGCCTACCGATCTTTGGAACCGAGGATTAACAACACTTCTAGGATAGGCTTAGCGGATCTCACATAGCTGGGACCCCACCTTCCGAAGTCACTCAGTACGCTATGACGCTTGTACGAGGCAGGAGAGACTGGCAGATTGTGTGCAAAGTCCGTATAGCACGACCATTCTTACGCTCATGATACCCAACGTGTAGGCGCAGAGACTCTTCACTTTGATGTGTTCGGGACTGTGCAGGCGTGGAGGGCGACATGTACCTTGCCACGACATGGTACTATTTGCACGACTCTGACGGCAAAACCTAGGTTAACTCTCGTTGAATGAGCTCTCGAACTACCAACCATACCTGATTTGGTATAGCGGCGTTTCTTCCACGAGAAAGTAAATTCTGTCGTCCCAGTCTCTTGCCACAACATTGTCGCATATCTTCTTGCCATCATATCTTCATTTCCTCCTCAGCCACCCCTGTCACCTCTCCCCCGCTAACAGTCGTTCTTCGAGGGCGTCATCGATTAGGAATAAGCCAACGTACCAACGAATGGCCGTAACAGCAATCGTTCTAGTCGCCCTCGGCTCTGCCAGATCTGTTGGCCCTCTCCGACATATGTTTTTGGTTCGGGATGGAGTATGATTACTGCCTTAGCTGTAATACGCGAACAGAGGGAGCAACTTATTGTTCAGAGCTTTGTCGCCAAGTAGATCACGAAAAACCTCCAGCATCAACGCATTCTACAAATAACACAAGGTCTTCCTTGGCATCACCATCCCGACTCCTAACAATCTCAACCGAGGCAGAGAAGGAATTGAGAAGATATAGTATAGCACTAGAACAATCAAGGGTGCAGAGAAGGAGATCATGCTAGGTGGAGGAGGTAGTTCACTGAAGCTTTTCCGGAAGAACCACCTTGATAGAATAGACGTTTCCCCCACATGAGTGACCCGAAGTGTATTCATCTCCCGTGAAGTGCAGCCTCAAGACATCTTCCACTTTGCTCCATACTCGCTTGTCGCGTTTGATCGCTTGTGCTTACGGCATAGCTTGGTGGTTGTGGTGTGATGCCTGATTACTTCTTGAAACTGGGGCTTGAGTTGAGTCCCAATTCTTGGTACTTAGTACGGCCAAACCATGGGTCAAGGTGCCAAGTTTTACATTGAAGACAAATCTTAGGTACAAAGTACATCGCATGAACCATTATCCGGGCTATAGGACCCCAACTTGGGGACTGACCCCATCAATGCCACGAGTGAGCTGAAGGCCATATACGTGTCTGATGTAGACCTTGAAATCAGTCCACCGGCTTGACAACGCCGAGGTATAGGGTAACTCGCTCTGCAGCAAGCCTCAATCAAACCTTGCCTCTATAGAGGTTAAAATTGCTGTGCACTGATGCACCCAAAGCTAGTTACTTGCCTCACCGCACGCTGACCGCCTTCCTCAAGTGGCTAATGTTGATGGTTCGCCGGCTGCCATTGCTCGATTTTTATCGTACTAGGTTGAGACTATAGGCACTCTGCTCGACACAGGTGCTTGTGGGTCGCCAGCAACCCGGCGTCCATTTTCTGCCTCCTGTCTATCCCTGCATACGCCATTTTCTGCTCCTCGAGTCCATTTTCTGCTCCCTGCATAGGTTACCAGCAACCCAACGTCCATTTTCTACTCGTGTCCATTCGCCTTCCCATTTAGTGTTAGGTCCAATATCCAAGGCTTATACATACGAGCCTTTTGTGTATCATTCACCCTTAGCATTTCTTAATTACTCGTACTCATTTCATTGTCCTAGCAGCGTCTCACTTTGTACATCCGCTCTCATATACCGCTTACAGATACAATACAGTACAGGTCCAGCGTAGTAATCTTTATGGGAAGCTCAAAGGCAGAAGGACAAAAGTTTAATGAGGCCATTTCACTACTCACATGGGCTGAAAACAAATTCAAGGCATCACCTATCAAGGTGGACAAATGAACATGCCTCGCCGAATCACCGACCGCATTTGGGAGGTATTCGCAGTTCGCCCAACGGACTGGGGAGCAGGATGGGAGCATGTTGTGCCAGTGATGACGTGGTATTACAGCGTCTACATGTGCCAAGCTCCAGTCCAAGCAGGCACCAGAAATGCGAGACGAATGAAGTTGTCGGGGGAAGGAGGATCGCAAATCAAGCATCGCCTAAGAAACAATGCGCATATGGTCTATCGGAAAGGCGGGGAGTAGAAGGACATTAATACGGGTTAGCTTTGCATGGCGCTCCTGTCACACATAGTCACAACCGAGCTGTACTGAAAGATATAAACCACCCATCGAGGTCGAGTTTCCCGAGGCGTACAACGAAGCTGAACCCAGTCCCAACCCAGTCCCCCTTTCTATACAGGCAATGCAGCGTCCTGATTGCATCGGCGATGAGTGACTATCTTGCTTCAAAGCAGAGTTAATAGAATGTTAATTATCCGTTTACAGGTAAGTATATCAAACGAGTGCAAGAGGAATCTCCCACGCGAGAACGTGATTATCACAGGCAAGGCACCCTGCAACTTTGAATTGGTAGAATTGGATTATCAGCCTAGTAATTAACAGATCACCACCTAGCTAGAAAGAGCCTCGTTAGAAGTCAGGTGTTTCCTAGAACACTGACGGAGCCACCAACATCATTTTCTTTCTTCTTCCCACTGCCTGTACCACTGCGCCATCTGGTCATCTGCATAATCCCAACTTGCTGGCAGTTCATGGCGGGATGGAAGCGAGCCAAATGGGGAGTTAAATGTTGTAGGATTCAATGGGCGTCTCGATGAGGGGATTTTGTATAGCTCAGCAATTGTCCAGCGTTTGAGGCGTTGTTCGGCATATTGACGCCAAGCCTCACTGAGAAAACCATGACCAGTGGTATATTGATAGTAGAGAGCTGGCGAAGCTAACTCCTGTACCCGTATTGACAGTTCTTCACTGAACAATTGGAGAGTATTTCTCGATGGAAATTTAGAAGTAGACCGTGGAAGAGGCAGTCTCTGGTCGAATACGTGAAATTCGGCATGTTCTAAAACGTAATCCGGCGTCTGCCCCGCCTTTCCAGTACTGGATGAAGTGGCATAGCCAAGGTGTGTCGATCGCCAACTCGTCGTGAGCCTATGTTTTGCACTTTGAGCCGGGCTAGATCTAGCCATATAATGTCGCGACTAGTCCAACCTTGTTTCGAAAGTTCGGCAAGGTGAGCTCCTAGGTGATCATCTAGCGGACGCAGAGGATAGACTCATGAGGAGGCATAACCTATCTACTGCTGCCACATGATTTGGGCTTTTCTGAGTCACTAATTGAGCATTTTTCAGGCAGTAGGGTTCAGATATTTTGCTATTGTGGGTGGTTTTTCGGACACTACCCTATACGCATCACTCCCTCAAGGTCGAAAGGCATATTGGTTGGAAACCACACCAATCACCGCACCTCCCGCAGGAAGCAACTGATAGCCAAAGCAGTAACGAGAAGGCGCGAATCTTACCTAAAAAAACCTGGTCTTCTTACTATCATATACCAGCATGTTCAGTATCGTCATGCTGAAAACAAATGATATGGCCGGTTACTAAGAAATACAAGCAGCCGACTCTGATTGATCTCGGCGACTTGCCAAAAGCCGCCGGCGAAAATTATTCTTGCCGGTAGACTGTGGGTCTTCGCCTTTTTGTCAGCAATCAACGGTGGTTAAAGATTACTTGAAGGCCTTGCTGATATTATAGAGGTGATGAATTGAATTGATCACAAACTACATCTTATCGTCGTTGATAATTTGGAAATTCCTCATCTGATCACTGCAGGCAATCCACATGACGGTACCGATGAAATCTAGGCCACTCATTTGGGAGTGCACCAACCTCGTGGTTGCGGGCGTAGATGTGACGATATCAAGTGTCCGGCGAGAAGGGCCATTGTACCCTACCCTGATACTTCATGGCTTTGGGAGTACAAAGGAAGACTTTGTCGATATCGCGTTAGTCAAAGCCTTTTCCGGTGCGTCTTTTATCATCTACGATACCCCAGGGAGTGGGCAATCTACCAGCCAGAACCTCGATCAACTATCCATTCCATTCCTTGTCGAATTGGCGGAGGAATTCCTGAAAAGTCACGGAATAGAGAACTTCCACCTGATTGGCCATTCGATGGGTGGACTCACGGCATTGAAGCTGGCCCAGAGGCACCCGGATGCCGTGCTCAGTTTTGTCAACATCAAAGGAAATCTAGCGCCAGAAGACTGCTTCCTAAGTCGCCAAGTGCTCGATCATCCGTCCGACAACCCACAGACCTTCTTCCGCCAGTTTGTGGAGCGTACACGAAAGTCGCAAGAATTCGGAACCGGCATTTATGCTGCCGCTTTACAAGCCAAAGTAAAACCAGAGGTTGTGCGACCAACATTTGAATCAATGGTTCACTTATCAGACACCGAAGACTTATTGGATATCTTCATATCCTTGCCCTGTCCCAAGATGTTCATGTATGGAGAGCAGTACAACACCTTGTCTTACCTGAGCCGACTCTCCAGTGTCGGCGTTGAGTTGGCGGAGATCCCTAACGCTGCGCACTTTATCATGTACTCAAACCCAGTAGAAATGTGGCGAAGGATTGCATTGTTCCACGCAAAGGGATTATGGGAAGATCATAGTAACCAGATATAGATGTCTCCCTAAATCTAATACAATGATCAGTTATTTCCTAGAATGAATTAGTGAAAGGAAGTATAGCGTGAACTTTTATTTCGCTGATTCGAAGCTTATGTCATTCCAATAGGCTAATAAAATTGCAGAGCCTCGGGGTCTTGTCCTTGTTGGAGCCCCGCCGAATCTTCCTCATCACATCATTCTTCATTTTTCATCTCGGGGAACTGCATAATGCCGCCGTCCTCCAGTCGCAGCGGGAAGCAGCCCATCCCAGCTCCCAAGCTTCCTCAAAAGAAGGCTATCGCGTAAGGTGGACAAATATGCATAAAATGAATGAATGAGGAGTTGACGTATTTAGTTGCCAATCATGCCACGCACGCAAGATTCGGTGTTCTGGCACCAAGCCGTGCAACAACTGCACTCGTATTTCTGATTGCATCTACCCAAAGCGAGATCGCCAAGTCCGAGTACACCAGAGGTACGTAAACGGGCTCCCATCAACTTTCGTCTACCTCTGCCACTCGATGCTAATAAAGGCCAGCTTCCTGGACCGGATCTTGCAGGAGAATGCCGACTTACGTGCCCTTCAGCATCCGGCTGAGCAGTCTGAAAGGAAACCCGAGCAAGACACCTGGGATACTCCCTCAATATCCCATTGTGACCATGAATCTGTCGAGAACCAGTCTATACAGGGAAGCGACTGGTTCACCCATATCAGGGCATCCGACACCCCCATCTGGATCGGTGAGATATCGGACAGTGCTTTTGCCACTCGCTTCCGCCAGTTTGCTTCTTTCTCTCAAACGCCATGTCACATTCCTCGTACTCAGTTTGTTTCCGACGAGGCTCTTCACAGTCTCGCAACGGCATATCCTTCCCCTACCTGGCCATCGTTATCGCGTGCTAGGCTCCTGGTTGAAACAGCGCTCCGGTTTTTGCGACATAAGTATCACATAGTCCGGCGCAGCGAAGTCTTCTCAACTTTGCGGGCAACTGATTTCAACCAAATTAGTTTACATTCCAAGGCCAAACTGTGGGCATTGTTTGCTATCGGTGAGCTACGCTCGAGTAAATGCCTTACTGCGACCGGTCATCTCCATGGGTTAGCCTACTTCGCCATGGCGAGTGATGCTGTCCGCATGATCAATGAGAGACCCCAGGTTGATGTGATCGAGACAGTCCTTCTTCTAGTAAGTTCACTATCCCTCTCATCTGGCCCTTTTGTGCTTTTACTAAGAGCGCGTTGGCTTTGTACTCTCTTGAGACGAACCGCCGGCATTCTGCATGCACTTTCGTAGGCACTGCCTTGCGGCTCGCCACTATTATGGGATTGCATATCAAAATCGGGTCTGCCTCTATTCCAGAGCCCGAAATAAGAGAGCATCGAGTTCGCCTTTGGTGGTCCGTTTACATTATCGATAGATTTTTATCGTCAAAAATCGGTCTTCCACTCTTAATATCAGACGCTGATATTTCTATTGATCTGCCATCAAATGGTTCGGCTCTTAACCAGGAGGACTTTGGGGACCACCTTGAATTTGTGGCTACTCTTCGTCTAGCTAAGATCGCAGGACATATTTCGCGGTCTCTCTATGTGCGGACGCCCCAGCAGCGTGGTACATTTCTTCAACAAGTAGCACAGATACAAGAGGAGTTGAACCAGTGGAAAGAGCTACTACCCAGTCAGTTGAAGCCTCGCCTCGATCGCTCGAGTGGTATTGGGGCGCAACTTCAAGCTACTACTCTACTACATCTTGCCTTCAATCAGGTAATTTTCGTTTTTATTTCCCCCTTCCGGCCATGTCTACCAGTATATGCTGATGGGCATTTAACTGTATTACTTGTGAGCTAATACACTATAGCTCTTGATCGTAGCAACGCGGCCAGTTCTTCTCTTCGTTTTTCGACATCATATAGATGAAAGACCTTCGACGGGAACGGAGTTTCCTATCCCAGACCAGACCCAATGCACTGTTGAGGCTTGTATCAGCGCAGCCAGACAATCCTGCGATCTGCTGTCACAATGCTGGGTAAATGGAGAGTTCCATATCTTTGACTATTTTTATGTTCAGCATCTTTTTTCGGCCACTGTTATCCTCGCCATAGCAGGAGTCCTGAACCGGAAAACTTCTCAGGAGGAAATGGAGGAGTTTAATCTCGCTGCCGGCTTTCTTCAACAACTTGAACAGAATGGGAATCATGCTGCAATGGAGTTTTATGCTCACATTCAGGAGATTCACTCTACTCTGAGAAAGTTACGATCAGCTAGTTCGCTGTCCACCAGCCCAGAGAATGCGATGCCGCACTACGCATCAAGTTCTGTGCAATTCGTTCCAGGCGAAAAGCGATTGGCGGTTGGAAGCCTGGCAGATTCTAGCCATGATCTCCAAACTACGGATGAAACGGTATTGGATTTATCATTTATCGACGATTGGATTTACGAAGATGCCCTTGAAAAGTTGTGCTGGTAGTATACAATTTTCTATCAGTCCAGCCACATTGCATTCGGGAACGGATCAAAGTTCCCGAAACGCCATATAGGGTTCGCTTCAATACGGAATGCTTCGGGAACTGGCGTCTGCGGCATGTGGCTGATGTGGCTAGACGCGTAGCTTTCAGTCGACCGGGTTTCTGACTGGGGATTAGGTTGCTCATTGGAAAGGATACGGTTCGCTAGTCCTCGCTTGCTGGGACTGGCTGTTCAATGGATATGGTAAAAATATCTGATACAACAGAGATGCAGACATAAACCCTAGCCTCAATTTGAGGCGGATGGTGATCCCATCCAGACTGATTATGGTCTCATATACCTGTCTTTCATGAAATGTACCCCCAGAATTGTAAATCTAAGCCATTGGGTGGCATCCAAATACATATTGCCATCTGTGAAGAGTTCTTACTCAAGTCATCCACTTTCCATGTATATCTCCAGCCTATTTCAGACTTTGGAAATCCCATGCTGTAAATTGGAAGTTACAGTTTGTTTCTACTAGGGTTGTCAATTGGCATCAATCACAAGAAAAGCCTTCCTTTAGGCAAAGGCTGCCAGGTCACATTTATCTCGGCCACATCACTTTCCGAACTCCTCTCATCAGAATGCCCATGGGCGATGTCTCGTACTTGCCTAATCGCAATGTGACCGATTTCGTCGTTTGGTTGGACATCAACGAGTTGCACCCGCATGTCTCTCGCCCTGTCCGGGCCGTCAAGGCCAGTTCCTCCGGCCGCAAGAGGTGTGGAGGGATTCTCTCGCGTGAGAGAGCTTGCAAATCCCAGAATGTCTAGGCCGCGTATCATGAATCTGAGGACAAAGCCGAGGACTGCTAGGAGCTCTAGGATTAATGTCGTAATGATAAGGACCCCAGAAGGTAGCATTAAAGATATTTCGTTAATGCCTGCTTTTTGGAAGTTTGGACCGGATGAAGATGATCGCTGCAACTGCTTTACTTATTGTCCTATGATTAGGGGAAATCATACGGGTGAGTCAATCCATGGCTGTGGTTAAACTTGGGTACAACGCTGGATATTGGTGGTTTTATTTCGTTCACCTGTCGCGAGCTCTCACTTGTCTTTCAACAAGACAATGATATATGTTTTATCAGTTTTGATTGATTGATTGATTAAATCCTACTCGGTTTTAGCCGCTATGCAATTACGCAGCTATGCCCGGTAAGCGAGGTCCGGCAAACAGCCGAAGCGCCGCAGATAATCCGTGGCGCCCCACTTCGCCATGTTATGCCAACATAGCCAGCTGTCTCCAAAGTCTCGCTTCTTCCTCTTCAACCTCTATCTACATCCACTTACCAGCTTTTGTGGATAGTGGTTCTCATATTAATGTGCATGCGTTCTTAGGCTCCTACGAGGCGGTTTCCTCATTTGTGCGTCCAATATACCTCCAGTCTCCCCCCAGTGTAGGGCTTCGTCTAGTTAGGCCTCGATCCTGAATTGCCCGAGGATCTGCGTTTGTTCCATGAATTTGATAGCTTTGACGGCTGATTTGCGTCCGTTGACTATTCTCCGAAGACTTCCTGGGAATGGCCCCAGTAGTTGTCGTCGAAGGCGCTGGTATCTTCGGCATTGTAATAGGACATGCAATACGGTTTGCCACCTTGCTCCGCAGTCGCATTTGGGGTCTGTAACACCCGGAATATGTCGGTTGAATAAGAAGTCTTTGAGACCAATCTTCTCTGTTCGGAGTTGGGTAAGAATGGAGCTTTGTCGTTTACTCAGCTGGTCATGAAGTTGCAGGACTTTCCTTGTAGGCTTCTTGGTATGGCGGAAGGTTGTTCTCCCTCTGGTTTCCTTTTCCCACCCTTCCTGCCAGTTTTGGAGCGCCGTTCTACTTATCCATGCTCTCATTGTCGTTCGCAGCGGGTATATCTCTAGTGGGATTTCTGCCCTAGGGCCTGCCTGATTGTTGTCCCTCCACCCTGTTGCTTCCTTGGCTGCTTTGTCGGCTGCTTCATTGCCCCGTATCCCCTGGTGCGACGGGATCCATCTGATTTCAACCCGGACGTGTCGCTGATGAAGATCGTCGATCAGTCGTGTGGTTTTATGGAGGAGGTATGCTCCTGACTTTCCTTTGGGCTTGGCCACTGATCGTATCGCTGCCTGATTGTCTGTGTATATGCAGACTTTGTTTCTCTCCTGTTGCTCCCCTGTTGCCTCCAGAGCGATCTGTAGCGCGAGGGCGACCCCTTGCAGCTCTGCAGCGTATACTGTGGACACACTCTCATCCCCCATATACGACATCCTCACATCGCCGTTAGTGACACACACAGCGGCAGCCCCGAGATGACCATTTATTCCGCTTCCGTCCGTGTACAGGGTTAAGGCGTTCTGCTCTTCATGGTGTCTAGCGATTGCCCTGTCTGCGGTTTCCTCGATGTAAATTTTTGGACCTTGCCACCACGGCGGTGTAACGTATGGTGGGATGCTCTCCTGCTCCTTGAGACTCGGGCCTTGTCTGCCATCAAGTACTCGTTGTATGGCATCACGTGGGCTGAATTTTTGCCTTGCTTTCATTGGTTTAGATTTGGCCGGACCGAGTCTTGTGAGTGCCTCGAGATTGTGCTTCCATATCTGGTGTTTTATCGGCAGGAGGTGTGTCTCGACGTCTAGTGCCGGGCCCGAGGTTGCTCTGAACGCCCCTGATATCACCCTTGCTGGCCTGGCCTGTAGGCTCTCCAGCTTTGCTAGAGTATGTTTGGTATAGGGAGCTCCGCATGTTCGCCAGTTACTGTTGGACCATGCCGAGCAAGCATACATGATTTGGGGTATCACCACGCTTCTATATGCCTTCCTTAAGTCTTTGAACTTCAATCCCCATGTTGAGCCGCCTAGGCTGCTTAGAGCTGAGATGGTCTTAGTCGCCTTACGTTGTATCTCGTCAATGTGTTGCTTCCATCTCAGCCCTGTATCCATTATTAACCCCAGATACTTGCAAGTGGGCTTGGCTTGCACGTTGGCCGATGGTGTGCACAGAGCATGGTGGGTGTTGAACCTCTTCCGAGCCCTTGTGAAGTGTATGAGCTGGAATTTTTCCGGTGCGAAGATAGAGGCGTGTCTGGTGGACCATTTCATGGCCTTGCCAAGAGCTTTTCCAAGTTTGTTGCATGTATCCTCTGTTGTGTCTCCAGAGGCTAGGATCGCCACGTCATCCATGAAACCAGTTGTCGTGATATCCTCGACATCATTGCAGCTATCGATAAGGTCCGCATTATAGAATAGGTAAAGGATCGGAGAGTAGTTGGAACCCTGAGGTATGCCTGTTGTCAGTCGGTACGGTTCTGACTTGTAGCCATCAATAGCGATTGTGGTGTATCTTTCCTGTAAGGAGCTTGCAATCCAACGCACTATTTTCTCATCCACCCGTCTCTTTCGCAAGTTGTGAAGGAGGCGTTTATGTGACACATTGTCGAAGGCCCCGGAAACATCAAGGAGAAGCAAGCTGGCTACTTTACCTCGTCCAGTGTTCCAGGCTTCATAGACCTTATCCAAAATGTGGTGTATTGCATTTTCAGTGGATCTCAGTTTCCTTCCTCCCATGTGTGTTTCGGGAAGGAGCTTGAATGTCTCGGCCAGGAAGTTCAGTCTCTTAGCTATAATGGAGTCCATGATTTTACCAGTGGTGTTGAGTAGTGCTATTGGGCGGTAGGCCTTAGGGACCGTGTAATTGTCCTTCCCTGGTTTCCGAAGCACCACTGTGGTGGATTCTCTGAAGTGTTGTGGGCAGTATCCCAGGCGTATGCTCTGGTTGAATATTCTTGTCAAGTGTGTTCTGATCCTCGGTGCAGCCACTTTAAGGACCTTGTTTATGATCCCATCTGGGCCAGGGGCTTTAAATGGTGCCGTTTCACGAATTGCCTCCTCAACTTCTTGTTCCGTGATTGGTGGTGTGTTGATCTGGTCACTGTATACGGCATGCTCGATGTCACTTAAGTCGGCCTCGGGTGGAATGGGGAAGAACGCTTCTCTGAAAAGCATTGCTTTGGCACTGGGCTCAGTTGCCTCGTGGCCTGTCGATGGATCCTTTATGGCTGGCGTGGTTGTAGGTGCTGGGGCCTCCTTGTTCCTCGCCCACTTGGCGAGTTTCCAAAGCGACTCTGGGGACTCAGATGCTTTCTCGACCTTCTCCTGATGGCCTTTTCTGAGGGCTTTCTTTATGACACGCCCTTTTTTATTTCTCGCTACACGGTAGGCCTCCCAGGTATCTTCTGAATGACAACGACTGTATATACGTTTGAGCCGTTTCGCTTCTGCAACGGCTTTGGAGCATTCTTCATTCCAGCCTGCCCTAGATTTGACTGATGGTCGTCGTATCGGGGTTGCTTCTTCTGCTGCTTTTTGGATGGCCGTGACTATTTCCCGTACGTATCTGTCGAGCGTCGCTTTTGTTCGTGGTCTTTGAAGTGACGGCAATTCGAGCCGGAGCATGTCATCAAATACTTTCTCGTCCAACGCTTTCCAATTTCTTCCAATTTCTTTCTTCAGCTGAATGACACTCATATCTAGCTCGGTCACAACGGGGAGGTGGTCAGAATCATGGTCTATCTCTCTGTCTACCTCGCTTCGTATCAATCTGTCCACCAGGCCAAGGGTAACGAGGCACAGGTCGATAGTCGATTGCCGTTCTCCTTCTTCATAAGTGATAGTGCCAGGCTGGAGGGTGCTATTTAGGTCGAAGTCTTCAATAAGTTCGATGAGCTGGTTTGCTTCAGGGTCTGCGTGTTCAACCGTGGGGCCTCCCCAGAATGCGTGATGCAGATTGAAATCCCCAACAACTATCTGTTCGCATTCTTCGTGTTCGTTGAGGATTTGTCTCATCTGCAGAAGTGCGCTGTGCTTATTTTCTGCGTTTGGGTCGGCGTTGTATACGTTGTGGATATGGATCGGGAATCCGTCTCCTGCCTCCACTGTTATCGTGCATATGTCTCTCGTGTGTGGTTTGAACTGCCATTTCGTATGATCTAGCCTCTTGTTGACGAAGAAACACGTCCTTGCGGGCTCACTATTCCCGGATAGATAGCAAAGATGGAAGGCCTCCTTCGCGGGGTGATGCGTGGTTTCAATGTATGGGTTTCTCCAAGGTTCTTGTATGGCGAGGATGTCGAACTCCATGACTCTTTTGTCCCGAAGGAGGGAAGCCATGACTATGTCCCTTGATTTTCTGACGTTATACTGTAGTATTGTGAATGCCTTGCCTTGATTCATTCATTGGTGCTGGGGTCAATATCCATCTGCTGAGTACTGTGCATGCTTCGTGCTAGCTGATTGGTGTGAATCCGTCGTACGTTGGCATCGAGTGCTTCCAGCGCCTTCCTGCTCGGGGCAACTGTCCTCTGAGGTCGTTGGCTCGCTATGTTGGTCGCGATTGTGTTTTCTTCGTTTTCCCTCGTTGGCGACTCGTCCCCAAAGTTGACTCTCTTCTGGGCTCTCTTGGCCGGCGACTTGCTCCGTCCAGCCCTTGATTGTCGCGGTGGGTCCAAAGTCGATCGATTTCCGGTGGCAATATTGATTCTCTCGGCCTGTGGTTGGGGTGGCCATCGAGTGGCTGTGCCTGTTGGCTCCGGATGAAGCCTTGGCCTTGTGAGATATGCCGCTTTGATTCTATTCATCTCTTCCTTCCGGTCCGGGCAATGGTTGCTCCAGGCTTCATGGTCTCCATGACATGTGGCGCATTTCCGCATGTCCTTGTTAGCCTTGTTTGGGCATTCTCGAGTCGCATGGTCCTGGGCGCAGTAGCCGCATTTGATTGTTGCCTTGCACTGGGTTCCTATGTGGCCATATTTGTGACATTGATAGCATTGCTTCAGACGACACTGTCTGTCGTATCGTTCGCATTGGAAGACCTCTCCTTGCCAGATGAGTCCTTCATCGATGATCTTGTTGGCATCCTCTGGCCTGGTAAACTCGAAACTGGGACACCCAACGTGAAAACATGCGACAAGTAGTACAGGCAAAGATGGGCAACCTCTCGGTATTTGTAGGAAGAAATGTAGCACGGCCCAAAATATGCATACAACCTATAGGCGTTGCGGGCGTCCGGTTTCACGATGGACGCCAACCGATATATTTGATGCTTGCATTTGGGATAAAGGGCTTGTTTTCTTGCAATATTTCATCTCTGTTATGTTCAAAGTCATTCATGTTGATGGAACTGGTCCGGATCCCATGTGCGAGGATACCGTAAGTTGGAATTCTGACCGTGGCATTGGTGCCAAGTCGGTGTTCCCAGTCTTCAGCAAACTGTCTTAATGCCTCCATGTCCTCGGTGGTGGCTGTCTTGATGCTCAAATCGCCGCTCTTGAGCTGGTTAGTCGAGGCTACTCTGATATGCTTAATGTGCTCATTGCCGCTTTGTTCAATCGCCCGGTCTACGTGGGCTTTGAGGTTTCGAGGGTTCATGGCTCTGATGTTAGCTACAGTGAGAGGGTTTCTGATGTTCACAATGATCTCGCGCAGGGCTTGAGCCGGCGTTGCTCTATGACTTTGCATATTATGTATGCTAGATGGCAGTATACCCCTGGTTGCTATCGCAGCGTAGGTCGGCGGCATCGCTACCTGCCCATTCTGCCCCGCGCTCCTCAGCTCCCGAACCATACCGACCGCGGTCTTGCTTGCCTCTGCGGCCTCTTTTGCGGCAATCTTTGCATCTCTAGCAGCATCGGTATTATCTTGCATCGTTTGTTGAATGACTCCTGTGATCTGCTTTAACCCAGCATCAATTCGATTGAGGGATTCGGTTGCGCTTGCTGCGGATGCAGTCGCTTCGGTCCGAGCTAGGTTGAGCGCGTCGTGGACAGTTCTGAAATCGGGCATATTCTGTAGCTTGACTAAAAGAGACAGCGAACCCATGATCATGATTTTGGCTAGTTCTGGTGGTACCGGTCGGTCTTTCTCGCGTTCGATACTGAGCAGTGCGTCTCGAAGGTATTTGCCAAGGTACGCGGCATGCTCGCGGAGATCGGTTGGCCACGCGGCCTCTTGGGGCCACGAGGTCGCCATGGCGTCGGGACTGCACTGGGCGATGCAGTGGACACCAAGCTTCTTCAATGACCCTTTGAGACAGGTTTAGTGTGCTGCAAGAGGCTGTGCTTTCCAAAAATTTCGTTCTCGCTGTTGGTGATGTTTTTATTATTCCAATAGGTTATCAACCCGTGTATACCCCTCAGTGACCCAGTTGCCCTCACGTGATGATCCCCATTTGTCTGTAGACTCGAAATGATCAAGTACCTGCTGGGTTCAACGAATCTTGGAATGAAAGGATTGCTAACCGTAGGAAATTTGGCACCGGTGGCACCAGTGACGCCAGTGAAGGGAATGGCCTCATTATGGCTCTTCAATGCCGGGCTCTTCAAAGTGCTTGTGCTATTTGGTTGTAGTTCAAATATGACCAATTGACTACCCTTCTCTTCCCCAATGATGGTTGACGCGCCTCTGTTCCGAAATAATCCCGAGACGTGGCTGGGAGGCTGGTTAACTTTACGGCTCTCTCCATTCCGTGCTACATACGCGACAGGGTGCTATGGTTTTCCAAGGTTAGTCCAAAGTGACTGGGACAACCCCATAGGAAATGGTACTGATACCTTCTGTCCCCACAAAGCGTTGAAGTCCTGTCATCAGAAGCAGTGAAATATATCTATAGCTATGAAGCGTAATCCAAAGAACTAGGACCAAAGGCATTGAGCCGCAAGCCGGGACCGTGGTCGGTGTTGGATGACGCCACGCATCCCAGGTTGGGAGCCCGCTGGGTCTCTTACAGCTTAGCGGCGGCCTGCCTGGAACTAAAGCACGAAACGGCCTGAGCAGCAAGCTATCGCACCTGCACAGCGTCTCAAGCTGCTCAATGGCTAAGAAAAAAAAAAAGAAAAAAAAAGAGGAGACCCGCAGATGCCACCTGCCATCAACCAGGCGCATGGAGGGTTAGGGCCTCATTCCAAATAGCATTAGCTGACCCAAAATCAGGCTCCTGGCTCGGCTTCAAGGCCCAAACTCTGGGCCAGCTTATCTTAGATACTGGGACCAAGTAATAATCGTTCGTAAAATACCAGTCCCCCAGATTTCCCTTTGCTTAGATAATGGTACCATATTAATTTATTTTATTTAGTACTAGTATCAAAATACTGTAGTTTTTTCGGTCCTAATATCCAAATACTGCAATTTAACTTGAACCAGTATTCAAGCGCTATGAATTGCCTGGAGCTGGTATTATCCGATACTGGTATTGAAAAACCTAAGTATTGTAGTTTTCCCTCTACCAATACCTAAAGCTTGCTATTTAGTTTGTACCGGTCTCAAAGGCATATGCTTGGTATGGCACTAGTGTCCAAGATACAGCAGTGCCAGGCATACCGTAGGGCGTGGGCATCTTCAAGGAGATAGACAAGATTACAACGTCTTTCCATAGTCCTGCGACACTACGAGGGTATGCCTACAATCAGTAGCTACACTGGAGCGTGTACGATTTGCCAAGTGTTCACGCGAGCTTACGGTATGACCCTCTTCCCTCATCATCATCATAACAGGATCGGGCCAACTGTTCAATATGAGGTGTGTCGCGCGGATGTAAGGCGGAAATTAGAGAAGCGGCATTTGGATGACGTAAGTACATAGTGGAATGTACTCTGTACCCGCTGCTATGCCCAAATATTTTAGTCGCATTTCGTTACCGTTGGTCGCAGCTGGTCGCATTTAAACGTATTTGATTGTATTTGATGTCATATAGCTGCATTTCGTCGCATTTGATCGCTGGTGCTTATTGCACAGGTTAGAGGTACTGGTGTGATGGTTGATTACTTCCTAAAACTGGGCTCGGCGGGGGTTGAATCGAGTCCCAATTCTTGGTAGTGCGGCCAAACCATGGGTCGAGGTGCCAAGATTTTAAATCGAAGCCAAGTCTTAGGTACATCGCACAGCACATCTTTAATTAAGGCCTGATTGTACATGTGACCTTATGGACTAAGCCATTGTCCGGGCTACCGGTTCAACAAATTGGGGACTGACCCTATCAATACCACAAGTACGGAGTAAGCTAGAAGCCACATTGGTGCGTATGATGTGGACCTTGGTGTCTCAGCCTTCAGACGCACGACCGGCCATCCATCCATCGAAGCCTCCAATGATCTATTTTCTGCTTTGGTGTCTCATCCCTGCGTGGGTCGCCAGCAACTTCGCGTCCATTTTCTGCTCCTCGTGTTCAATTCCTCTTCCCCTTCCCATTTAGTATTAGGCCTAATATCCAAGGCTTATACGAGCCTTTCGTGTATCATTCGCTCTCAGCATTTCTTCATTACTCCTGGTCGTTTCATTGACCTAGCCGCCCTTTTCGGCAGCGTCTCACTGTGTTCATCCGCTCTTACACATCGCTTACAGATATCAATAGCTCGTCCCTAGACATAGAGCTGGTCATGAACAAGCACAGATAAATAAAAGAACGCCTTAATTATAGAAAGTCACTCTAGATATCTAGATAGAAGTACCATTACCATCCTCCTTTATAGTATAGTCGGCCGGCGTCTTTCTCACAGGGCGTGGGAATGATCTTCCCTTTGTCAAAGAAAATAAATAAGTAAGCCGTAGAGATTGACATTTCATTAGGCTACTTACAATCTCGTCAATAGAGGCCGGGAACGATGAGTCGCTGGCAGAGTTATACTCGTAATACCTGTTATTCCGACGCACAAGGAGATAAACATCAAAGTTACCCCGAAGGCTAATCTTGTCGCATCTACGTATTAGCCGCTCTATTGTCCTGGTGAGATTCTCATTTGAGCGATCTCTCTTAGCAGGTAGCGGCTTATGTTCCATAGTCTTGTTTTCCTTTTGGGGAAGAATTAGTTAGTTAGCAATTTGGTATCCAAGGTTGAATTGCTAGATTTGATAGCTGCGAGGAAGGAGGAGGGCGAGCCCGGTGGTATTTAACCCCGACTCAGGGCCTGTTCTGGGCTGGTACCAGTTCTAGGACCATAGAGCTCCATGATCTTGGCACACCTAGTCAGACGAACCAACCCCTGTCCCTACAGTGTGTGATTTATATGTACACCCCCTTCGTTACACAGCAACCAACATCTTAGCGCCCTGCAAATCTTTTACGCGACTACCTAAGCGCTCTAGTTAGCCATTTTACGTCATGGGTTGCCAGAAAATTTTAGCGCTGTGCAAAACTGTTTTCTGTGAATGGAGCATGTTGCTAGCAACCTACACGCTCTAGAGCAACCTCAGCTTTCCTGCTTTCTGTAGGTTGCTGGCAACCTCGGCTTTTCTGTAGGTTGCTGGCAACCTCGGCTTTCCTGGTCTCTGCTTTCTGTAGGTTGCTGGCAACCTCATCTTTCCTGATTGCTGCTTTCTATAGGTTGCTGGCCTCAGCTTTCCTGATTGCTGCTTTCTGTAGGTTGCTGGCAACCTCAGCTTTCCTGACCCCCGCAAGTTGCTGGCAACCTTAGCTTTTTCTGATTTCCGGAGGGTCGCTGGCGACCTTGAGTTTTCCTGGTCTCTGCTTTCCGGAGGGTTGCTGGCGACCCTTAATTTTCCTGACTTCTGATCTCTGGAGGGTTGCTGGCGACCCTTAGTTTTCCTGGTCCCTGCTTTCCGGAGGGTTGCTGGCGACCCTTAATTTTCCTGACTTCTGATCTCTGGAGGGTTGCTGGCGACCATGAGTTTTCCTGACTTCTGATCTCTGGAGGGTTGCTGGCGACCCTTAATTTTCCTGACCTCTGATCTCTGGTTTCTAGAGGGTCGCTGGCGACCTTGAGTTTTCCTGACCCCTGATCTCTGGAGGGTTGCTGGCAACCTTAGCTTTACTGATTTCTGGTTTCGACCTCAGTTTTCCTGATTCCTGTAGGTTGTTGGCGACCTCAGCTTCCCTAATTTCTGTAGGTTGCTGGCAACCTCTGGCTTTCCCGCTTACCGTGCACCGTGGTGGCTTTCCATCCCGTCGTACCTATGTAAATTATGGAGACAGTGAAGGGTAAGTTCAGAATTATGAGGAGCTTGTACATAAGTTTCATCATCAAAATAGAAGTAAAAACAGCTATGTAGGTACGTGCGCATGTACGTACGGTATGTACTTGCAGCATCAAAGCTCAACACGCAAGACCTAGAAGGTTCTGTGGGGCCATACCTGAACCTGCAGCCAGGGGCGCACCTGGGTTACCCCCCCCACCACCGCGCCCACCCGGCACGCACCCAGATCCCCAACCACCTTCTGCCAGTCCTGAAAAATGGATGAACATTCAATGTACCAACCCTTCTAGTGGGATAGCACATAGTAGGATAGCTGTGAGGAAATGAGGTTAAATAGGGTTCAATTGATAGCATGGTCAGGTTCTATAGACAAGACGTAGCGCAAAGAAATCAAAAAGAAGGACAAGATCGGTCTGCCCCTGGCTTAGGGGAAATATCTAGTATCACGTGCGATAGCACGTGATACCCTTCACATGCGATCACATGGTTTCGTGACACAGCCCTTTCAACGGGATAGCACATTATGTACCAGCCCGATTTATTCAAACTCGGCGTCAAACCAGGCAAAGCCGTGCTCTCGATCCACAACAATGCACACCGAGCGATCAGTTCGGTCATCACGCAGATGCGCACAGGCAAGATTGGCCTCCGCGCATATCTGCACAGCATCGATAAGGCCGACACCGACAAGTGTGACTGTGGATATGGGCGACAAACGGTGCGACATATCCTACTTGAATGCAGAAACTGGACGGAGGAACGGCAACAAATGTGGGCAGGCAAACCTCCATGCGAGGACATCAAACGCTTTCTCTGCAGCTCGACAATGGCGGTACAAGCAGCAAAAATGATCATGAGGACGGGGCTGCTCGGCCAATTCCGGGCCGTGCCCTCCACAGTACTCACAACATAAAGCGTAGACGAGTGATTTTCTTTATATAGAAGTAGAGGAGGGCCGGAAAGGGCCTGACAAGTCATAGAGATAGAACGACTAGAGAGACTATTAGCATAGAAGTAATCAGCCGGAGCCACAGATGTAACAGTTCGCCACACGAACGGTTTAATATCTGTAAGCAAAGGATGAGAGCGGATGTATATAGTTAGAACGCTGCATAGCTGCCAAAAAGGCGGCTGGGACAGTCTATGAATAAATAAATAAATAAATAAATAAATTATGTACCAGCCCTTCTAAGGAGATAGCACATAGTGTACCAGCCCATTCTGTGTGCTAGCCCATGATGGGACAGCCCTTCCAATGGGACAGCCCTTCCAATGGGACAGCCCTTCCAATGGGACAGCCCTTCTAATGGGACAGTCCATCCAGTAGGACAGCCCATTAATGGGATAGCCCAAGATGAGACAGCCCATCCGATGGGATAGCCCATCCAGCAGGCCAGCCCATCCAATAGGCCAGCCTACATACTGGGCCAGCCTACATACTGGGCCAGCCTACACTGGGCCAGCCTACATAATAGGTCAGCCTACAATAGGCCAGCCTACATAATAGGTCAGCCTGCAATGGGCCAGCCTACATAATAGGTCAGCCTACAATGGGCCAGCCTACACAAGGCCAACCTACAATAAGCTCGTCAATATTAGAAGCTAGAGTTTTACGGTGAATGTATATCTACCTTTGAGTGAAATTGAATTAATCTGGGTTGCGATATTTGCATCGCGTCATTTATTGATACTAGCTCTAACAGCATATGGGCAGTAATTTCTACGATATGTTCAATAGGACATAATGCGGTAACGGTATGGGCCGAGGTAGATCTGGTTGAAAGCCAGTCCATGTCGTATCCGCCATTTCTGTAGCTGGAATGACATCTTTGCTCGGTAATGGTGCCCTTTCTGGAGTGTCTTCGCGGGACGATGCCCAAGGCTTGGCTAGCGATACCTCGACCTGTACACAATCGTGGAGATACATCCGACCAGCGGACAGCACGGCCGGAGGTGTCGGCGAAGGGCGGCGCGGATATCGGCGAAGTTGAAGGAGCCTGGACGATGACAACGACACCAGCGTATTGCTATCGGCGGAGACGGGTTGTCGCGAGCGCTGATGCAGCGATGTCTACTCGGAGGTGGCGTGAGGTGAACGTTGTCGATATTCTGCTTTGGGCACCGTTTCGGCCCATCTCTTCAATGGAGACAGAAAAGATAGGGTTTGGGCTGGGGTCACGGTAGTGTAGGGAGTTGGCGAGGCATGAGTAGATGTGGCTAGCATTGGCGATGCCTTCAACAAGGTCTTCGGCGCATGGCTCGTGTTGTTCGTTGTCATTAAAAAATCGGCAGTCAGGAAAGATGAACTGACGGGTTGAGCGGAGTATATTACGTCAACTACCACCTCCGTGATTTGATTGCTCTCCGCTTGTGCAAGACACTCACGTGATCACATTTCAGTGTTGTATCCAGCACCAGATGTTTCCCGACCCAGAGGTATATTGATCCTATCTTTTTGTTTTCTTTGTGCTACATCTTATATATACTCAGACCTGATCTGTTCTATTAATCAATGTCGTACTGTATTGTTTATTCATAACTGTTATGTACAAGCTCATCCTACTCATTTCTTCTCTTGTTGCCCATTTTAAAATCAGTGATCATATTACTTATCATGATTTAACAGGCGGGAGCACTCATACTTATACACATCCCCAACTCCTGTTACATATTACCGTTTCAGATTTATGAATACAGACATGTGAGAGCCGGAAAAGGCTTCTTTGTACCTACGCCGTAAATGGCTTAGCCATTCGGCCGTTCTTAGCCCCGCGCCAGAAACACACCCTTTTGTATACACTCCCCCTTTTACATACACTCCATGTACATTGTTCCTTGGTCAAAATCCAGGCACTTAGCTCAGGCCAGAAACTGCGGCTCGAGCATAAAATGCGCGGCGTTTCATAGGTACGCTAGCTGTCCGCGTACACACCAGCTGTCCTTGTACATGTTGAAATGAGTGAAATCGTATTGCTTGCGGACCATGGGGCTGTCCCTGGACCATACTGTCCCCGGACCATAGAGCTGTCCTGGGACCACACAGATGTCCTCGGACCACAGGGCTGTCCTTGGACCACACAGATGTCCTCGGACCACACAGATGTCCTCGGACCACACAGATGTCCTCGGACCACAGGGCTGTCCTTGGACCACACAGATGTCCTCGGACCACAGGGCTGTCCTTGGACCACACAGATGTCCTCGGACCACACAGATGTCCTCGGACCACAGGGCTGTCCTTGGACCACACAGATGTCCTCGGACCGCAGGCTGGTCCCAGGACGTAGGGCTGGTCCTAGAACATACGGCCGGTCCTGGGACATATGGCTGGCCCCGACACACTGACTCCTCGTACTTTTGTAATGAGTGATTGTATTGCTTATTCTATTATGATATTTGAGAGAGCGGGAGCACCCATACTTATACACACCACTAACCCCTGTTTATGCATTATTGTTTCAGTCGTGATGTTTTAACACGTACATCCTACCTGTCCTCGGACACTGAATATCCCCGGACACACAGACTGTCCTCGTACACACTAGCTGTCCTCGGACACAGTTTAATGACTGTTGAAATAACTTTATCGTCGGCTTCCATGCTCATCTGCGATGGCGATAAGGCTGGAGGACACAGCAGGCAAGGTGTGCGACACAATCTGCTTGATTATAGAAACTAGGCGGATGAATAACTTAATTTAGTGGAAACTGATGGTGCGGTTGTGGGTGAAAAGATCGTTGGGTTGCCCTTAAAAATCTAAGGAAAAGAAAGCAAGAAATATTTGTCGTTGCTTTCTTCGTGGCCGAGGTGGTTTTAAATAGCAAGAATGGTGTAAGCATTAGTAATACGAGTTCAAAAATTTGTCCCGGAGTCCAGGATATGGTACCATCCATGTTCTTGGAGCGAGCCCAACCAACAAACTCAACAAGTCCAACGAACTGTGAGTCTCAAAGCTGACTGTGTCAGTTTGCAAATGCATAGGTCCACCAACTGAACGTAAATCTCCATATTCAATCTTCCGCTTGTACCGGTGACAACGCTTCTCTGCCCCCGGTGCAATCCATTTCTCGGAATTTGGAGGGCGGATGTGTGGCATCAATTTATTAATTTAGCCAGCTATGGACAATGCAGGTCTCCAACTCCAGAGCTATCTATAGCTTGTTGTGAGGAATCGAGGTGAATTAGAATTCAATTGAGAGTACATATAGAACGAAGCACATCAATCCACCCTAGCTCAGGGGATTATCTATTAACCGTGCCGGAACACGTGATACCGTTTACGCCTGCCCAGCCATGTTAGCACGTAATCCTGTGAGTTGGTGGCATCCATCTCTACAATGCTACATCCTTCGAGCACTACGCCCCCTAGTGCTACACCTCTTAGTACTATTTATTACCTATAGGTAGCACACGCGTCTAGAGCACTAGGTACACCTCCCGAGTGGCACACCTCCCGAGCGCTACATCTCTCAAGCACTACACCTCCCGAGCACTATAACTCTCGAATGCTATACCTCCCGAGCACTACTTATAACCTATATATAGCACTAAGTGGCACACCTCCCGAGCGCTACACCCCTCGAGTGCTACACCCCTCGAGTGCTACACCTCCCAAGCACTATACCTTCTGAGTGCTACACGTCTCGAGTGCTACAACTCCCAAGCACTATACCTCCCGAGTGGCACACCTCCCGAGCACTACCCCTCCCGAACACTACACCCCTCGAGTACTACACCTCCCGAGTGCTATACCTCACGAGCACTATACCTCCCGAACACTACACCTCCCGAGTGCTACACCTCCCGAACACTATACCTCCCGAGTGCTACACATCTCGAATACTACACCTCCCAAGTGCTACACCCCTCGAGTACTACACCCCTCGAGTACTACACCTCCCAAGCACTATACCTTCTGAGTGCTACACATCTCGAGTGCTACACCTCCCAAGCACTACACGCCTCCAGTACTACCAATAGCCTCCATGGAGTGCTACGCCTAATGTTTTGGTAGTACTATCTATAGCATCTATGGAGTGCTATACCAACTGCCTTGCTAGTACTATCTATAACATCTATGGAGTGCTACGCCAACTGCCTTAGTAGTACTCTATAACATCTATGGAGTGCCATGCCTAGTGCCTTGAGAGTACTACTCATCAGATCTGAACCGAGAACCCATCAAGGCAATTATCTCCCTAGCACGATGCCTCATTACCTCTCCAGTACTACATCTCTCACCTCTCTAGCACTATCTATATCTCTTACTTAATTAATGAATAATCACAAGGGCTGCGTACGCCAAATTGTGTACGAGACCCACCGCATACACAGCGTTGTGCACCAAACAGACCTCAGATGCAAAGCCGCGTACGAGAATTGCCGCGTGCGCAGAACCGCGTACGAGAACTACCGCGAACGCAGAGTCGCGTACTACCGCAAAGCCAACCAATCTCTCGCTGATAGTGTAATGTCAAGCTACATGAACACCCCACTCCTTCCTGCGATATCATGCAAGAAACCTGGCTCCAGTCGGCTCTTAACACTGCGAGGACGAGATACCGCCTTAATCTTCCCGCTCGTATCTTGAATCCGCCGTCGCTTGTTAGGCTACAGGGCGGCCAGCTGGCGTCGGGGTAACGAGAGAAGCTGCGAGCGCTCGAAATCAATGATCATTACCTCTCGAGTTTCTAGGTTGAACAATCTATTTTCCCGGGGCGCATCCATGTGCACCACCCCTTCTTGATAAATGGCCTTCAAATATTACACTTCCCTTGCGTACCTTCAGGCCTTGCATTCAAGTGACAGCGTTACCACAGAGTCAACCAATTTCTCGCTAATAGTGCAATATCAAATTATATGAACGCTCTTACACTTCTGCGAATCCGGGTTGAAGTTAGGGCGGTCTGAAGTTGCGAGCCATTGCATGATAGCCGAAAAATAGCCGACCACGACACCACTCTGACCCATTTCTCTACCTAACTACCAGTTTTCCGTTCCAGCGGGTGGTGGGCCAAATACGTGATTGCGTGAGTTCGTGACAGTGGGTAGATTTTGAGTTGGTTAGGTGTAAGACCTCTCGTCACTTCGTTCCTCAAGGCACTACGCCTCGCAACCACAAGAGAGATGGAACATACAATAGGCACCCACACGACAGGCTGATAATAGCTCTTGATGAATTGATTAATAATCACATGGACTGCGTACGCCGAGTCGCGTACGAGACCCACCGTACACACAGAATGCACTAAGCAGGACCGCGCAAAGTCGCGTACGAGAATGGCCAATCACTCGCGTACGCAAAGTGAATCCATACCCACGCAAACGCTTTTCCTATTCGGCGCATCGCACGAAGCATTACCGCGTACGCAGAGTTAGCATCACACCGACCCTTGCCAGCGTCATCATTAGTTCCAAATACCATGCCCGGCCTTCGTTTTTTCACCAATTGCGTATTAGCGAACTATAGTAGGACTCCCCAAAACAGCCCAAGTTTCAGGCCTTGCATTCAAGTAATCACGGTTGCCATAAAGCCAACCAATCTCTCGCCGGTAGTGCAATATCACATGAACACTCCTTTCACTCCTGCGAGATCATGCAAGAAACCTGGCTCCGGCTGGCTCTTAACACTGCGAGGACGAGATACCGCCTTAATCGTCCCGCTCGTATCTTGAATCCGCCGTCGCTTGTTAGGCTGCAGGGCGGCTAGCTGGCGTCGGGGTGACGAGAGAAGCCGCGAGCGCTCGAAATCAATTATCATTAACCCTCGAGTTTCTGGGTTGAGTAGCATATTTTCCCGACGCGCATCCATGTGTACCACCCCTTCTTGATGTATGGCTTTCATGGACCGTATTGCCATTCCCGTTACAGAGGCCTCATCAAGGCCTGTTGCATCAATATCTCTCAAACCGACACCTCCCCAGGACATAAATGACAGGTGAACCACGTCAACGCGGAGAGCATAGTAGTACGTCCTGCCGAGGGCACGAAGGTCGATAGCACCGAGGAAGACGGGTACATAGGTCCCTTGTACTTTCTCAAGTCGCTTGTAGACTAGAGCTTCGTGCTTCAGATCTAAGATGAAAGCTTCCACCGTACCTTTGCCAATGAAAGTGTACCCATACGCAAGCAAAGTAATCTTGAAGAGGGCCCCACGAGCACCAGTGATATCCAACGATGTGATTCCAAAGTCAAGTGTTCGTTTCAGCTGCGTAGAAAGAAGCTCGAGGAAGTTAGCGTGTGTGATGGGATGGCGTTTAGAGCGATTCATCTTGCAATTCCGACGTCTATGGAGGGTAAAATTTGGGCAATTGGCGTCAAGAGTATCACCTCTCACCAGACCAAGCAGACACCTCTGTGTACAGTACTGGACACCTTGATTACTGTCCTTGTTTCCGGTCCTGCTGTCACCTTGACTGCTTTCCCCAGCGGCCCGCCCAGCAACCCGTTGGCTCCGCCGAGTTCCCTGGTCCTGCCCTGGTTGTTGCCGCTCTGCTGGACTAGCACTAGGCGGGCGATTTAGACCCCCATCGTCATCGGGTTCATCATCCCTTCGCCGCCTCACAGGAAGCGTTCCCCCAAGTTCAGTATTTTTCTTTGGCTTGCGCCTCCGGGGTTTCACTGAGCGATCGACAGTACTGTAAGTTGTGGGAGTAAAGGCAGGTGATCTCGGCGACGCCTCCTGCTGATCCTTGGAAATTGTGCTCGCTGTGCGCCGGAAGTCCACCTTCCACTGCCTTAGCCCACCAATAACTTCCTGGCGCCTGTCTTGGCCGATGTGCGCGTGATCACCAAGTGCCTGGAGATGGAAGGCCAGGTACTGGGAAATAGCCGTACATGAACGGAACTGTCCATGCGCTTCCACCTCCGGACCAGGCTCTGCTAGGTGGTAGTAAAGAACCTCAGGAGCTCTCCAATCAATCTTGAGAAATACAATAGCCTCGCCGGTCGCCAAGAGGCTATAAGCTAGACCACCCTTGATCATGTAGTGGTAGGTCTGCGTGATGGCGGCAGCGGTCAGCTCCTCGGCGTAATGTTGAAACTTGGCTTCCGCCTCTGTTGGGATCTTATTCTTGCAGACAACGTCTTGGAAGATGTGCATGTCGTGCAGGCCGTTCCGGAGCTGTGGGAGGGTGAGCTTGTGAGGTGGCTTGTACGCAGCGATTGCAATGACAGACCGCTTTCCCAAGCCAGTCTCCTCGTAGCGATAGATGCAGATTTGGTCGGCATTCAGTTTCGCAGGGTCGCGGATGAGATCTGGTGTCCTCGGGCGCTGTGACTCTGGTCCTGGCTCCTCTGATTCCTGCTGCAGCGGTGGGAGTGGCTGCCGGCGTTCTCGTTCGACGACTTCATAGGCCGTATCACTGATCGCTTTGAGATGGTTCTCAAACTTGATGCCAGATCCAATATTCAACTGCCGTTGAAAGTCCTCAGATTTACTGAGCTCATGTATGATGCACCTAACTTGCTCCTCTACACAATTATGTAGAAAATTTTCTAGCATTTTCTCGTCTGCGATAGGAGCTGCCAACACTTTATTGCCAAGCGTCGCCAGGTAGGCTCGATTATCAAAGAGTCGTTCCTCTACCGGAAAGAAGGAGTAGATGGTGGTCAGCATCTGGCCCTGCTCATCAAAAAAGCTAGTCCACTGCTTGAGGTGCTCCGGAACAAGCTATTGTAGGCACGGACGGGTCGCTTTCAACCGTAAGGCGTGTGTAGACGAGATTGTGGCAGGCCTCCAGATATTCATCTAGGGTTGTCGGTCGGGTCTGTTCCCTCTCCTGATCCCGTTCGGTTTCTGCTCGATTGGCTCGCTCCTCCTCCTGATCCCGTTCGATCGTTGCTTGGTCCCGTTCGATCGCTGCTTGGTCCCTTTCGGTTTCTGCTCGATTGGCTCGCTCCTTCTCTTGGTTGGCTCGCTCTGCCTCTTGGTTGGCCCGCTCTGCCTCCCGTGCAGCTCTTTCCTCTGCCTCTCGTAGACGCTGCAGCAGCTCTTCCGTGCCCGTAGGAGCACTCATGGCATCGCCCAAGAGTGTGAAAATCGAATACTGGTCGGTGCTAGAGAAGGAAAGTTAGTTTACTATCCTTGGGGGCTCAACTTCAAGAGTCAAGGGGCAACGAAGTACTTACTGATAGTGGTAGAGTCGCGTTGCCTGGGTTGACGCGTCGTGACTCCGCCGCGAGAGTCGCTGATACAAATGGGGAACCTGGCGAACGGCCTAGGCAACCGAAGAGGCTACGGCGCGCTCAAAAAAGGCATAGCGCGCTCCGAGTGTGACTCAGTCATTAAGCAGTGAGCAGCCGAGGTTCAACACGACGAGCCAGGGCCTGTTTTTGTCCTTATCTATTTTGCCATGACTCACCGCTTGTCAATCTAAACGCCAGTAGCCGAAGCCCAGGGGGTTGTTGATCCGATTTATCCATTCTCTGGTGCCACTGTGACGCATTAGTCCGTTTTAGAGCTGGAAGTTCAAGGCAGTTTTCAATCCATTCGAGCGCGCTCCCACATCTAGACCAAGACCTCAAGCATTCTCGGTCCGACTACTAATCCGGCTACTTGTGGCAGACCAATCACATCTGATCTATCCATTTAGATGAATGAAACAGGAGAGGCAAACCAGTTGTGGTTTGCGCAAAGGAGCCTTGAGGAACGAACTTAGCTATGGCCATTTTCCATTTCTTTTATCGTCTCTAATTACAGTCGCCGAATTCGAATCGTACGTGTTAAAATAAAAAAAAAAAAAATAAAAAAAAAAACCTTGCAGTAGCCACTCTGTGAGACATTCGTGGTACCAATCGGCCTCTGGCTTTGGGGCATACCCTATAATTAACCCCATGTTTCACATTAGGAACGTTCAATATCTGAGAAAGCGGTGAATGAGGAGGGTAGGGACTAGCAGCTAGCAGTGGGCCCACCGCTTCTGCCTCTGTTAGGAACAAGCCCTTCTGGCAAAGCCACAGAAGCCACGGGCTAACCCCACAATATTAAAAAAGGTACACTCAAATCCGGCGACACCCTTTGCGCTTTGTATTGTATTATTAGAGGTCTTGGGAGGATTTTAGTCGACACGGTACCTTACATGTGATCATGAGGCCCCAGTCATCACGCACCGTAACCGATGAGATGGCAAGGGAGAAAAGACTTGATTTTCTGTCTAGTTGACGCCGTAAAGTTGCACCTTTTATCATACAAATGAAAAGTTGACTAAGGGTGGGTGGTCATGTGACTATAATTAGTTTATCTTATCATATCATATCGGGGCGCACTTCGCTCATCATACGCAAGTTTAGAACGTTTCAGAAGAAAGGAAATGCTGCTATATATTCAAGAACTCCCCTATTACCTTCCATTTACAAAGTTATTCAATTAGTTTATATAGTAGGCCTACATAGTTCATGTCGTATAACTGATATTTGCTACTAACAGCGGCGGTTATGGGGAGTAGGGGACTCGAATGGTGGACCCCACGTCTTACACATCGAGGTTGGTGTGCTCTTAATCAGGTCAGCCTCTGTATTGCGGTAACGGGGGAAGCCGCTGGGCAAGAAAAAAAATTCAAGATCAGGCTACTAGCCTGTGTGGACGATCAAGGGATGCCCCTCTACTTCTAGCTTGATAGGCAAAAAGAACAGCCTTTTATCTGTGATCCCGGACTACTAAACACTAACGTGCAAATTTAATATCTACTTATTGATCCGATACCCTGCGCTTTCGTTTAGCGCCATTCTGAACGAGCAACTCAGCGATCTCCAGATGGCCTTCCGTTGAAGTAGCCTGAAGAGCAGTGCCATATCGTCCACCTTGGGCATTGACATCAGCGCCCCTCTGAATAAGCACCCGAGCGATCTCTAGATGCCCTTTTGCTGAAGCAGCCTGTAGAGCATTACCATATTCTCCACCTTGGGCATTGATATCAGCGCCCTTCTGAATAAGCACCTCAGCGATCTCCAGATGCCCTTGTGCTGAAGCAGCCTGAAGAGCAGTGCCATATCGTCCACCTTGGGCATTGACATCAGCGCCCCTCTGAATAAGCACCTCAGCGATCTCTAGATGCCCTTTTGCTGAAGTAGCATAAAGAGCATTGCCATATTCTCCACCTTGGGTATTGATATCAACGCTCCTCTCAATAAGCACCTTAGCGATCTCTCGATGCCCTCCTTCTGAAGCAGCCTGAAGAGCATTCTGATAATCCTGAAGAGCATGGCTATATCGTCCACCTTGGGCATTGATATCAGCGCCCTTCTCAACAAGCACCTCAGTGATCTCTAGATGCCCTAGTTCTGAAGCAGCCTGTAGAGCATTACCATAGTCTCCACCTTGGGCATTGATATCAGCGCCCTTCTCAACAAGCATCTCAGCAATCTCCAGATGCCCTTCCACTGAAGCAGCCTGTAGAGCATTGCCATACTGTCCACCTTGGGCATTGATATCAGCGCCATTCTGAAGGAGAAAGATAGAAGAATAGAGTAAACCCCAAAGGGATGCATAATAAAGAGGTTGAATCCCCCCCTGACCTATAATCGAGCTGACATCCAAATTCGAAGGCATTTTGGCATAGAAAATACCTTTCAACTGATGGTATAATTGCTTTATAAGATGACTCGACGTCTTTCGCATACTTCATCCAATATCGCGCAGAGAATTCTGCCAGATAATAATTTTTTTTTGCTTCTTCTGGCGAGCATAACTCATGTATAGTAAGCAGATAGGAGAGGCAAACGTCAACAATGCTAGCCTTTGCAGGTATTTTACCAAGTTCTTTAGCCAAACTTGGTTCTAGTCGGTCTGATAAGAGATATTCCTTTACTGAAAAGTGAGCAAGTTGTATTTCGGCTCGTTTCCCTTTTTGTGCTAGAACCACTAAACTGGAGCAGTATTGGATGATTTCCTCGGGAATTGGCATTCGATTTTCCGGAGTAAATGCGGGCTGGCTTGACGGATTAACAGCGATGAGATCAACAGCTTCCTTAAGCTTCAGAGGCCGTTCGCTGTAAGTCAAAAATTGTAGAAGGCGCTTCGCTGTGCTTCGTTGATTCGGATGTATCCGTCGCAAAATTTGTGCATATGTCGCATCCAGCGTCTCAGGCAGGCTTTGTAGTTCTCTTCGCACGGAAGGCGGGTCTAGACAGTGCTCCAATGTGTCAAATTGGCACGAGACCCAGCGGAACCTATAACAAGCTTAGCTGCTGAATCGAAGACGGAAGAATAGAAACGGTAAAAGCATGCAACACCAGAGAGGACCACATACATTCCATCCGCCTTTTTTAGGAGGGTAGTTTCAATCTCCGCTTGGATATCCGGCCGCTTTTTCCATCTCGGCATATCGCTAACCCTGGCCTTCGTATAGGCAGTGATATCATCACTCACCAAGTCACTTTGGAGTTGGATATTTTGGTCAGTATGGGCCCAGCCGTTGAAAGAAGCCATAATATCCTGCTCGGGTCGACTAGTGACAAGTATGTGTATATCGGTTGTTTCATCGTGAAGACCCTTAATCCAATCTAGCAACGATTTTGATGAGTATAAACCGCTTTGCCTCTCAGATTCATCCAGTGCATCAAGGATAAGATAAATCTCGTCAGCTTTCGTCAGCATGTGTCGCAAGAGCTTATCTAGCGATGAAGCATCTGGTTGTCTCGCTCCATTTCCAAAGCTAGAATAGACTGCATCGACTTCGCTGCGAAGAATGATGTGCTTGGAATATAGCTGAAAAATAAGTGAACGGATGGACTTCTCCAGCGACCTTTTCTCAATATCGTTGAAATTAAAGAAAAAGTATAGAACTTTGGGATTTTGGTTGGTAGGGTCAAGATCTGTAAGGATGGTAGAACTGAGGACGGTCTTGCCGCACCCAGGGATACCATTGAGCCATAGAAAAGAGTTTTTCTCTTTTTTCCATCCCGAATATGCATTGCTATTCAGGAACCACTGGCCGGTGCCTTGATGGTGCAGGCTCCGGGCTTGATTTAGATTGGTGGATGGGTCGGGCGGTGCTAGCCAGTTTCTGACCTTGTTGAGATAATTATCGTCTTCTATAAGCTTGGTTGTATCTCTAGTCTCGATTACTACTTGATGAACATCTTCTACCTGTTTACTGACTTTCTAGATATTAATACTCTTGCTAGAATATAAATAAGATAATAATATATAAAATAAAAAGCAAAGCACTAACCACTTTGAACAAGCTCGCTGAGCCTCTTCTCATTCTCTACTCTGCTTGGTGTGATCTTATATAACAAGTCTTTTGCATATGCCGCAGCTGTCATTGCCGCATAGCCTTGCCACTCTTTGTTCTTGTGCGTGTCGGAATAGTCGCAGATGCCACGGATGACCAGGCAAGGGAAGTGATTCATCAAACCCGCCGCTTCCATTTCAAAGCAGAGAACGTCGTTCTTCTTCGCGAGCGCATCTCGAACCAAAGCGTCCTTCATTAGCCTATTCGCTGAAGCGATTAAGCCATAGTGGATCGATGGATTGTCTTCGTCCTCAGCCCGCTCGGGCCGCACTACTAGAGTGGACGCGTCATTGCCACAAGCTGCTGCACAGCTAGACTCGTCATTTGGTGAGTGAAGCACTCCAGGCTGATATAGTTGATCGGTGCTTGACTCGGGTCGCTTGAATTCCTCTTGAGTCTCGGGTTTTGCATTAAGATGGTGTTGATAGATGTATCAATCTGGTGCCCTTTGCGCTTGTACTGCGTCATGAGTCCGTTCACCGCTGCTCGCAAAGCCGTGGGCGGCTGATTCAAGAATCCCGTCTCTTGGAACTCCTGGCCCTGCATGGCTTTTCCGAAATCATACTGGAACACCCCGCCCTTCCCATTGCCAGAAGCGCTCACCACGACATCCCCAAGCCGGATGTCATGCTTGCGACTCGGTGCACCGCCGCCAATGCCCACCATCAAGCCGATTCTGACGTTGGGGAAACTGGAGAGCATGTCTCTCGCGACGCTAGCGGCGGATGATATGCCGTACTCGCCGTGGGGAAGGACTGCAATGACGACATTGTGTTTCCCAATCTTGCCCAGTGTGTAGTCGTTACAGTCATTTGTGGACACAAATTCGGGCCCTTCGTGCTCTTCATCGAGAAAGGCTTGGGCAGCAACATATTCAGTTGCAATCGCGCAGATCCAGCCGACCGTGTAGTCGTAGGGGTTGGACATAGTCGACAGTAGTCGTCGGCAAGGATCTTTTTGACGGGAAAGTGAAGAAGCTGAGCCCCTCGCAAAGACTGAACCCAATTTTTCGACGCAGCCGAAATGCGCGCGGTGATACATTCCGATTGAGCCATGAGGCAATAACCCCGCTTGTTAGGCAGCAAAACGCCAACGCAAATGTCTCACATGACGCAACCAGCTTGGAAGAAGTGAGCGGCCAAACCAACAGTACGTCTTCACTCGGTTCGAGGGTCACTCCGACAAAGCAGTCCCGGCTCGGCCAATGATATTCCACTTCGAGTCGCCGGTGGATAGTCTCTGGTCGAACGGCGATAGTGTTCGTTGAGGCGGATGGGTACAAGGGCAGGAATAAAGGACGGCCAATAGCGAAACGAAACGGCATTCCGCGGATATCCTATTTGCGGCACCTTCTTGTCGTTGCCAACAACATGTGAAAAAAATTTGGTGGTTCTTCTTTTTTTTTTTTTTCTTCCTCACGATATTTATCTCTCACCTATACCACCCGAAGCCGTGGACTGGCTGACCTTGCTAACCTAGACTTATAATATCATCGACCTTCATGTGAAGTGAGGAGAGGCGGTGATACAGACCGAATAGCTCATAGAAATTTCTATGCTCTCTCTCGCACGTTTTGACTTGTTGTCCAAACCAACACTTGTTTGTCTGATTAATGAGAAATGAGGTCAGGGTTATTGTAAAGTATGGTGCGTACGTAGCGCTTGGTAGATTGTGTGACAGCACTATGTAAATTTCCAAACGGCGTCAACCCCCTCATACCTCAAGTTAGAAAAAGGTTTGATTAGATACCTGGGTCCTTCCCACGCTAGGTTAATAGTATCCTGTCAGCTTCTTAACGTGCTTTAGGGCTGCTTCTATGTCTAGCTTAATACAAGAGAGAGACTCAAAGTATGCATAGTGATCCAGGACATAGCGTTGCATATCTACGACTGTACTCTCAGAACTCAGGAAGGGTGAGGAGCAAAGCCGTTGGATTTTAGCCTTATCTTTGGCACCTGTGGCTCCTGAGATGTGGCTCAACAACCTAGGAAAGAGGCTCAAAGTGGCTGAAGCACCATGGGGCTTAGAAAAGCTCAAATTGCCGAGCGAGCCGTGTGTGGAGGAGGGTAGGAGGTGCGGAAGGAAGAACCTTTCGGAACTACGTTCCTTTAGGAGCACCTAGCCGTTCTTCCGAGGCACAATCATGTGCCTGCCATCTGACGCTTAGGGACATACGGTAATCCCGCCATCATTATTAGCCGCCAAGAATCCCATCCAATGCCTTCTCATCACGATCATCTCGGACCACTGCCGTCCTGTACTAAAGGGATCGAACCATGCAGTAGGCATCCTCTCAGAACGAGCGTGAGTCGCCAACAGTAAAAACTCTTCCCCCCGCAACAGCATAATTGCTTACACAAGTATTCAGGCCAATTTGCATCTAGTGTGCATGACAATAGCCACCTTGATTCACATTTGCCCTGCTCCCTTCTCAATGAGCGCTTTCACCACTGCTTCATGGCCGTTCCGTGAGGCCCATAAGAGCGGTATCCATCCGTATTTGTTACTTGCATTGACGTCTGCTCCCTTCTCTATGAGGACTTTCACCACTGCTTCGTGGCCGTTCAGTGAGGCCCATAAGAGCGGAGTTGATCCATCCTTGTCCCTGGCGTTGACGTCTGCTCCTTTCTCCATGAGGACTTTTACCACCGTTTCATGGCCATTCAGTGAGGCCCACATGAGCGGTGTCCATCTATATTTGTCATTTGCATTAACATCTGCTCCCTTCTCTATGAGGACTTTCACCACTGCTTCATGGCCGTTCAGTGAGGCCCATAAGAACGGTGTCCATCCATACTTGTCCCTGGCGTTGACGTCTGCTCCCTTCTCTATAAGGACTTTCACCACTGCTTTATGGCCCTTCTGTAAGGCCCATAAGAGCGGTGTCCATCCATCCTTATCCCCGGCATTGATGTCTGCTCCCTCCTCGATAAGAACTTTCACTACCGCTTCATAGCCGTTCTGTGAGGTCCAAAAGAGCGGTGTTGATCCATCCTTGTTCCTGGCATTGACATCTGCTCCTTTCTTGATAAGAAGCACTGCTACTGCTTCATAGCCGTTCTCTAAAGCCAGCCAGAGCGGGTCTAGTCTATTTTTGTTCCAGGCATTGACGTCTGCTCCCTTCTCGATAAGAAGCCTTGCTACTACTTCATGGCCATTCTGTGAGGCCCATGAGAGCGGCGTTGATTCACCCTTATCCCTGGCGTTGACGTCTGCTCCTTTCTCCATCAGAACTTTCACCACCGCTTCATGGCCCTTCTGTGCGGCCCAGAAAAGTGGTGTTGATCCATCCTCGTCCGTGGTGTCAATGTGTGCTCCCTTCTCAATGAGTGCTTTCACCACTGCTTCATAGCCCTTCTGTGAGGCACATGAGAGCGGTGTTAATCCATGTTTACTACTTGTATTGACGTCTGCTCCCTTCTCCATGAGGACTTTCACCACTGCTTCATGGCCATTTAGTGAGGCACATAAGAGCGGTGTCCACTTATCTTTACTACTTGCACTGACGTCTGCTCCCTTCTCCATGAGGACTTTCACCACTACTTTATGGCCATTTAGTGAGGCACATGAGAGCGGTGTCCATCCATGGTTATTGGTTGCATTGACATCTGCTCCCTTGTCTATGAACGCTTTCACCACTGCTTCATGACCGTTCAGTGAGGCCCATAAGAGCGGCGTTGATTCACCCTCGTCCCTGGCGTTGACGTCTGCTCCTTTCTCCATCAGAACTTTAACCACTGCTTCATGGCCCTTCTGTGAGGCCCATAAGAGCGGTGTCCATCCACGGTTATTACTTGCATTGACGTCTGCTCCCTTGTCCATGAGGACTTTCGCCACTGCTTCATGGCTGTTCTGTAAGGCCCATAAGAGCGGCGTTGATCCATCCTTGTCCCCGGCATTGATGTCTGCTCCTTTCTCCATCAGAACTTTCACCACTGCTTCATGGCCCTTCTTTGAGGCCCATA
This sequence comes from Clonostachys rosea, assembly GCA_026958235.1. Lineage (NCBI taxonomy): Eukaryota > Fungi > Ascomycota > Sordariomycetes > Hypocreales > Bionectriaceae > Clonostachys > Clonostachys rosea. The sequence goes on from CP110205.1 coordinate 4,085,238, forward strand.
AGAGCGGTGTCCATCCACGGTTATTACTTGCATTGACGTCTGCTCCCTTGTCCATGAGGACCTTCAATACTGCTTCATGGCTGTTCCGTGAGGCCCATAAGAGCGGTGTCCATCCATATATGTTACTTGTGTTAACATCTGCTCCTTTCTCCATAAGAACTTTCGCCACTGCTTTATAGCCGTTCTCTAAGGCCCATAAGAGTGGCGTTGATCCATCCTTGTCCCCGGCATTGATATCTGCTCCTTTCTCCATGAGGACTTTCACCACCGCTTCATGGCCCTTCTGTGAGGCCAATGAGAGCGGTGTTGATCCATCCTTGTCCCTGGCGTTGATATCTGCTCCCTCCTTGATAAGAAGTATTACTACTGCTTTATGACCGTTCTGCGAGGCCCATAAGAGTGGTGTTGATCCATCCTTGTCCCCGGCATTGATGTCTGCTCCTTTCTCCATCAGAACTTTCACCACTGCTTCATGGCCCTTCTTTGAGGCCCATAAGAGCGGTGTCCATCCACGGTTATTACTTGCATTGACGTCTGCTCCCTTGTCCATGAGGACTTTCGCCACTGCTTCATGGCTGTTCTGTAAGGCCCATAAGAGCGGCGTTGATCCATCCTCGTCCCTGGCGTTGACGTCTGCTCCTTTCTCCATCAGAACTTTAACCACTGCTTCATGGCCCTTCTGTGAGGCCCATAAGAGCGGTGTCCATCCACGGTTATTACTTGCATTGACGTCTGCTCCCTTGTCCATGAGGACCTTCAATACTGCTTCATGGCTGTTCCGTGAGGCCCATAAGAGCGGTGTCCATCCATATATGTTACTTGTGTTAACATCTGCTCCCTCCTCGATAAGAACTTTCACTACCGCTTCATAGCCGTTCTGTGAGGCCCATAAGAGTGGCGTTGATCCATCCTTGTCCCCGGCATTGATATCTGCTCCTTTCTCCATGAGGACTTTCACCACCGCTTCATGGCCCTTCTGTGAGGCCAATGAGAGCGGTGTTGATCCATCTTCGTCCTTGGCATTGATATCTGCTCCCTCCTTAATAAGAAGCATTACTACTGCTTCATGGCTATTCTTTAAGGCCAGCCAGAGGGGTGTTGATCCATCCTCGTCCGTGGTGTCAATGTCTGCTCCCTTCTCAATGAGCGCTTTCACCACCGCTTCATGGCCCTTCTGTGAGGCCAATGAGAGCGGTGTTGATCCATCTTCGTCCTTGGCATTGATATCTGCTCCCTCCTTAATAAGAAGCATTACTACTGCTTCATGGCTATTCTTTAAGGCCAGCCAGAGGGGTGTTGATCCATCCTCGTCCGTGGTGTCAATGTCTGCTCCCTTCTCAATGAGCGCTTTCACCACCGCTTCATGGCCCTTCTGTGAGGCCAATGAGAGCGGTGTTGATCCATCTTCGTCCTTGGCATTGATATCTGCTCCCTCCTTAATAAGAAGCATTACTACTGCTTCATGGCTATTCTTTAAGGCCAGCCAGAGGGGTGTTGATCCATCCTCGTCCGTGGTGTCAATGTCTGCTCCCTTCTCAATGAGCGCTTTCACCACTGCTTCATGACCCTTCTGTGAGGCCCATAAGAGCGGTGTCAATCCATCTTCGTCCTTGGCATTGATATCTGCTCCCTCCTTAATAAGAAGCATTACTACTGCTTCATGGCTATTCTTTAAGGCCAGCCAGAGGGGTGTTGATCCATCCTCGTCCGTGGTGTCAATGTCTGCTCCCTTCTCAATGAGCGCTTTCACCACTGCTTCATGGCCCTTCTGTGAGGCACATGAGAGCGGTGTTGATCCAGTTTTATTACTTGCATTGACGTCTGCTCCCTTCTCCATGAGCGCTCTCACCACCGCTTCATTGCCGTTCTGTGAGGCCAGCAAGAGCGGTGTTGATCCATGACTGTTACGTGAAGTCGTCGAAGTGCCGTGTGACAGAAGGAGACTGACCATAGATCTTTGTCCTGTTCGTGAAGCTAAGAGAATTGCGTCGTCCTCATCCTCATCTTCATCTTCAAAACTCTTGTCAACTTCCGAAGATTTCAATGTATTGCCTCCCGCCTCAAGCAGCTCCCAGACAAACCCTTGGAGAACAAGATCATCGTCCTTGTAAGGCAGCTCTTTCAATACAAAATAAACTACTCCGTCTAGTTTCACGTTTTGCTCCAGGAGCTTCAAGAGCAGCGTCTTGTTTCTGTTACGAATGGCGTAGAAAACGAGCGCAGTCTGCTCCCCAAAAGATTTTACATCAGCGCCAGCCTCAATCAACTTGAAGATCACCTCCCCGGCCTTCTCTGTAAGGGCGATGGTTAACGATGTCTCGCCATCTTTGTTCTCAGCGTTCACGTCCACAAAAAAGTTCGTCCGCGGTCCTATGTCTTCGTCCTCAGTGCTACTTTTTTCCGTCGCGTCATGTCGATGCTGCCATTCGATCGACCGATTCAGCAGCGCTAGTGCCATTTCCTGGTGACCCTCTCTGACCGCGAGAAGTAGTGGTGTGTTCCCGTCCGAGTCTCTACCATCAACCTGTACATTATCCTTCTGTAGGAGTGCATCGAAAGCGCTCTTCGAACCAAGTGCAACCAGAATATGAAGCGGCGTTGCTTCAACAAATGGCCACCCCATGGGTGTCTGAACGTTATGAGGATCCATGACTCTCCATAAACTTGCAATTTTTCCCAAGGATGCAGACTGTCGAGTCGATCGAATGAGTGGGAGAAGATCGGGTTGAGGGATTCCTTCCCGTTCCACTTCCCGGACGTGGTGGAACACAGACCGCACTACATATGGAAGCAGTGGAAATTCTACTGAGAGTGTGCCGCGAGACAACTGAGCCGCTTCCAACACTTCACCCAACATCAAGTACCGGAGACAAGACCTCGATATTTCAAAGTGGCCAGCTCCGATTACAGATTGAGAGGCATACTCATGTCTGACGTGCTTGAGAAACTTGCTGAGGACATGGTCAGCAACTGATTGGTGGACGAACTGAACTTCCCGGTCAAAGTCCTCTCCGCCAAGTTCGTATTGCTCCCAAATCTCACGGGTATGAAATTCCACCAAGCCTCTGGAAATGTATCTAACATGCCTCTCGAATTCGGTCAAAGTATCTGCCCAACTTTCGTGGCGTCTAAGCTCGGAGACAGTCGTGCAAATCATGTCCTGATCGGTAGCAAGCGCCTCCCGAAGCTCTTGTGCAGACAAGGGTCGCTCGGCAAATAGAACCCACAGGAAGAGCTTAGCCATCTGATGTTTTTCTGCTTCAGTCACGCCGCTCAAAATATCGGCGTATAGCTCGTCAAGTGCTTCTGGGGTAGTCGCGAGCTTTTCGTGCAGCTTCTCCGCCTTGATACCAGTTGCGTTTCCATCAATCACGATGTCAGTAATCAAGACTGCCCATTGGAATCCTCCGTGAGCCTTCAATAGGATCTCCTTCTCGATCTGCTGGCGCTTTGCATTTGGTTGAATTTCCTTAAGTCGCTCCCGGATGAACAATCGGATGTCTTTGTCATTTCTCTCTTCAACAGAAATCGTTGGGATCGTGTCAAGGCCAAGAATTGGGTAATGTCTAGAAGAAAAGCATATCTTCACCCGCGCTTCTTCGCGTTCGATGTCGTTTATGAGGTCTTTGAAGTAGGCTAACAAGTCTTTGGCATTATCTTTTCCGCATTCGTCAAGCGCGTCGACAAAGATGACCACGGGCCGGTTTTTCGTCCCCTTAGTCAAAACCTTATACATGAAGTCTTGAAGTTCTTGCTTGGGCCAATCCCATCTATTCTCCTGGTAAGCTCCGAATTGTTTCTCCCGATTATAAAACCGTTCAGTGAGCTCAGAAAGGTATTCCGGAAAGGACTTGAGCATGGAGTGCAGTAGTGCACGGAACACGCCTAGTGGCGTCTTCTGCAGAGGCATTCCCCGGCCGTGAATGAAAAAGGACACAACGAGTTCTCCGGAGTTTCTGTGGCCCATCATGGTAACGGCAAACTTCATGAGAACAGACTTGCCGGCCCCGGGATTCCCTTTGATCCAGATAAGGCCTCGTGGTTTGTTCATCCAAGCTTGGTATTGCGAATCCTCTAGGAGCCACTCACAGGTGTCCTTTGCGGAGTGGATGTCGTTGTACCTGTACTCTTGCTCTCGAAAACAAAGCGACCTAAGACACTCTATACCGGGTCAGTGGGGTTTTGTGAATTGTTCTCGATATACAGACCAAAGTTCTCGTCAGAAAGCGGTAGTGATGCTAGAGGAGCCTTTAGTACATTGCCCAACTGTAGAGTCAAGCCTCATTACCCACAACTACTTCCAACTTCCGTGCTTCCGACAGTAGGCTTGCCCAGTGGTCCGCTGACTAGTGGTTGTAGTGCAATCCGAACACGTGTGTAGACTCCGTCGTACTGATTACTATATTTTACTATCTCGGAATGGTTGCGGTTAATCGGATATTGATGTTGGCTACCACATGTCGCGGATGAGACGTCAACTAAGACTTCGAGAGGTCCGGAGAGTTCCCATTTGCCGTCTTTCGTCTATACGAATGTAAGCAAACCTCAGGGCAGCAAATATGAAGGTTCTCAAGAGCACACCTTTACTGCAGTGGGAGATTTCTCTGTTTCGTAGAAGGAGACAATCCTCAGGCGTTTTCCGCCGATTGCGTTGCTGAACTCCCTGTCAAGGCGTTGAAGGAGCGCTGAGTTTTTGTTTAGCGACTCAAGAAGGCCCCTGTTGGGGTAGTCTTTGACCAAAGGAACGAGTGATTCAATAGCCATCCCTTGGTGAGGAACACCGAAAAACAGGAATCCAGAAGTAGACTTGAGCATGGATGCATCCTCTTCGTCTGTGCCTTCTTTCAATTTGATTATGGCCTGCAACTCGGACTGTTAGTAAGTGACACGGATATTGCTTCCTCAATCTTTGGTGGAGACATTGCAAACCTCTTTGACTACAAGACCTCCGAGGCTGTGTCCGATGAAGATTATGGGACGAGATTGGCCGAATTCCTGGCCAGTTTAGCCAGACGAAGCAACTTGGTTAAGAAAACAATTCTACAAACCCGAATGCCCTTCATGTCAATTTGAAGGGCTTTGCTCAAGTCCGTCAAGTTCTGGAATGAACTGCTCCGAATCAAGTGAGTGTCATATCCATAGATTAAGATTCTGGCACCAGGAACATCTATCGGAAGAGCATCCCGGAGCCACATAAAGGGCCCGTTCCTTTCCTTAAAGGAACCGAATGCATGCCCGCCGAGACCAGATATTGCAACCACACTTAATGCACATGTCAATGTTGTACATGTTGTCGTAAATTCTTTGTTGACTCACTCGACGTGACAATCATCGTCTTCAGTGCGATGGAGAGGCGTGAAACCCGAGAAGTGCGTATCGAACACAAGTGATTTTATCCGGTTGAAGCCATTCTCATCTGAGGTATCCTCTACCGGCAAGTCGAATACCCATTCAATTTTGGAGCAGTCGGACAAACAATCTGGGAGAGCATGAAACCTCAGAGTGGCAACTTTGCTGTTTTGCTCGACAGGACTGATCGCAAGCGAATGAACGGCAACGCTCGCGCCGGCTTCAATGGAAAGAACCCTCTTGACGAGTTCACGGACATCGGTTCTGGTTTGATATTCACGGGGGATGCCTCGTAACCTGAAATTTTGGTGGCGATGGGTTGACATAACGCTGCTGCGCTGGCGACAGAAGCAAAGAATTTGACAGAGAAAAAGTGGAATGGAAAACAGGTATTCTCTAGGGCTGGTACTCCACTTTGTAGAAGCAGAGCGAAGCCCCAGGCACCATATATAATGCAGTGAAACGTCATAGCTGAGGTGCATGGGCGCCTGCCAAGTCTCAGCTTGGACCGAAGTACAATTTTGTCCTCAGGCTGTGTCAGATTTGGCCAAATGTCATGGGCGAGCGCCTAAACCAACGTAGGGCAGCAATGCCGCCTCGCCTGCCTTGGTCCCTTGGTGCCTAGTAATCAAATCGTCGCAAAATACCACCGACAGCGTATCCTCTCGCTCCCTATTTCGGGTGAACTAGCTGCTACAGGGTAAGTGGTCACAGAAAGCGCCTGGGTTGCCTCCTGGATTGCGGCTGAAGAATGCGGCGCGACCAACCGCAAGTGCTCTCCGCGAAACTGGGCTAATCAATTTTTGTCGCTCTAGTCAGGCTGCGACGGCACGTAGCAGCTTAGCCGCCATGAATTGATGGCAGTTACCAGCCCGTCTGCATCCCGGCGTAAGACATACAGGAGAAGCAAATCAGCAACAATTAAAGGCGGGGCCGAGCTTGACCTCAAAAAAAAATCAACCCAAGGAGGGTGAGAGATGGCAGATTGGGCGCAAATCTGGAACGTACAGGCTCTGCATAGAATCAGGCGCGAAGGGTGGCACAGCTGACTCATACTCCCTCAGCGGGGGATGACCAATAGGAAAGCAAAAGACAATGGTAGAAATCTACTAATTTTGACCAATCACCTTAGAGGCACTTAGGGAAAAGAGGGGCTCTTCCCAACCGCACAGGAGAACAGCCGAACCAATCATATCAGGCAATCTTTACAATCTTTACAATCTTTACAATCTTTACAATCTTTACAATCTTTACAATCTTTACAATCTTTACAATCTTTACAATCTCAGTAGGCGCGTTTGCAGGCGCATCGGCGACCGGCGGCGTGGGAAGTAGCGCGTAGCGCAACGCGACACGAACCCACGCAATGGACAAGGTGGCAGACAGCATCGTCGTTGCCCCCGACGACCTCAACAACCACGACTCGGTTACACGTAAATCCGACCGACCGCGAAAAATGACGACGAAGGCCATGGAATATTTTGCTGGGAACGCCGGGCCAGTGGTGCAAGCCATGATCCGCGAAATCCGCGATCAGATCCTGAAGCAGACAGCCAAAATACACGAGGACACGGTCAAGGAAATCACCAAGGCACACGAGAGAACCATCGAGACGCTATGGGGGGCCTGGCGCGAAGAGCAGCAGGCACTGAAGCAGATGGTGGCGAACCAGGAGAAAGCATTGGAACAGTTGCGGGAGGACATCCAAAGCATTCGAGCGCAATCCGCGCAAGAGCGAGAGCTGATGCAGCAGCAGCTCAAACAAATGCAGGAGCACACACCGCACTCCGCCGACGAGCTGAAAGGCATCCACGACCGACTAGACGCGATAGCTCTACAGCTTACGACCAGCCCGACCCAGACGTCCGCAACCCCATCGTACGCCGATGTAGCGCTCGCCCGTCTGGCAAGCCCACCGAGTGGCACACCAAGACCATCGACCATGCGGACAGCCGCCGCCGAGACACTCTTCTGCACGATTGACACGTCGCGCGTCAGCAAAGAGGACAAAAGCAAGGCGCAAATCGGGGAGATCCGACAGGCGATTGAAGAGGAGGTACGGAAGAAGGAGGACCGACAGGGCTGGCGATGTACAGCCGTGCTGAAAGACACAAAGAGCGCGGACCGGATCAAGGTGATCTGCAGAGACGAGAAGGAAATGAGCCTCGTGAAGGAGGCGGCAGAGAAGACGACGGTTCGAGGCGTGAGGGTTCTGAGGGACCAGCTATACCCTGTCAAGGTCGACGGAGCCAACCGCACCGCTGTCCTGGACGCGGAGGGCAACATACTGCCCGGGGCGATGGAGGTCCTGGGCGAGGAGAACAACGTAACGATCAGCAAACTCCATTGGCTCAGCGACAAAGCAAATGGCAAGATGTACGGATCCATGGTGGTCTACGTCACCAAGGCGAACGACGCGAGGCGGCTCCTCGAGGAGCGATACTTCCACCTGGCCGGCGAATCGGCCAGCACCAACGTCTACGAGCGACGGCAGGGACCGGCGCAGTGCTACAAGTGCTGGCACACAGGCCACAAGGCTTTCGCGTGCCAGAAGGAACAGGTGTGCGGCCGATGCGCGCAGCGGGGACATCAGCATAGGGAGTGTCAAGTAGCCGAACCATCATGCACCCGATGTGGCGGGCCCCATGAGGCCTTCAGCCGAAACTGCCGTGCACGAACAGCTCAGGTTGATGGACAATAAGCTTGAGATCTATCAGCTCAACGTGCACAAGAACGACGCGGTACAACTCAGCATGATGAACGACAAGGATCTTGAGCAGTACGCCGTGCTGGCCATTGCCGAACCGTACGCGCGGATGGTGGACGGGGAGGTGGTCACAACGCCCAACGCACACGGCCACTGGACCAAGATGATCCCGACACAGAGACGGGAGGCACTTTCGCCGATCCGGAGCATGCTCTGGATCCGACACGACATCGACGTGGAGCAAATTCCGATCCTGTCGGCGGACCTGACGGGCGCGGTGCTGCGACTCGCCGACCGGGACGTGCTAGTGGTCTCGGTATACGTAGAGCCGAAAAATGACGAGAGACTGCTGGCAACAATGGAGATGCTACACACACAGGTGACAGCGTTTCGAGATGCCACAGGGAGACGAACGGACGTGATCCTGGCGGGCGACTTCAACCGCCACGACCATCTCTGGGGGGGCGAGAACGTGACGGACAAGCGGCAAGGCGAAGCGGACCCGATCATTGCGCTCATGGAGGAGCACAGCCTCCTGAGCCTCCTGCCTCGGGGGACGAAGACTTGGGAGAACGCACAGCACGCCAGCACAATCGACCTGATCCTGGTGTCAGCGGAGCTGGCGGAAGAGATGGTGGTGTGCGGAATCCACCCGGCGGACCACGGGTCCGACCACCGGGCCATCCGGACCGTGTTTGATGTGGGGACGCCGGAACGCAAAGCCAGCCCACGGCGGCTGTTTAAGAATGCGCCGTGGAATGCGATACGAGAAAGAGTGGAGGAGAGGCTCCGATGGCTGCCGTGGGAGGATGACGTGCAGGCGCAGACGGACGGGCTGATGGGCGTGGTGCTCGAAGCCATCGACAAGCTGGTGCCGCTAGCGAAGCCGTCGCCGTACGCGAAGAGGTGGTGGACGACGGACCTTACACGGCTTCGACGGGCGTACACGTACTGGCGAAACCAGGCGCGTGCGCGACGACGAAGGGGCGCGCCGTCACCGGACCTCGAGGCGCGGGCCAAAGCGGCAGGCAAGGAATACCACGACTCGATCCGAAGACAGAAGAAGACGCACTGGCAGGACTTCCTCGAGGACGGGACCAACATCTGGCAGTCAGCCAAGTATCTCAAGCCGGGGAGCGGCATCATGGGAGACAAAATCCCGCCGCTTCAGAAAGCAGACGGAACAAAGACAAGCGACACAGCGGAGCAGGCCGATGCGCTACTCGCCGCCTTCTTCCCACCGCTGCCGGGCGTGATCGACGATGAAGGAGACCGCCCGCGACGGCGAGAGGTGGACATGCCGATGATCACCCTGGAGGAGGTGGAGCAGAAGGTCATGGCAGCTCAGTCGTGGAAAGCACCAGGGGAAGACGGTTTGCCGGCGATGGTGTGGAAGCAACTGTGGCCGGTGGTCCAGAACCGGGTGCTCCACCTATTCCGGACGTCACTCATTGAGGGTATCCTACCGGATCAGTGGAGAAGCGCTAAGATCATCCCGCTCAAGAAGCCGGGCAAGGACGATTATGCGATCGCCAAGGCGTGGCGGCCGATCTCGCTACTATCGACGCTGGGGAAGATCCTGGAAGCGGTGGTGGCGGACCGGATCTCATATGCCGCCGAGGCGTTCGGGCTGCTGCCGGCAAATCACTTTGGGGCAAGAAAACGGCGGTCGACGGAGCAGGCTCTGCTGCTCCTCCAGGAACACATTTATCGTGCGTGGCGGAACCGCAAGGTGCTGAGTCTCATTAGCTTTGACATCAAAGGCGCCTACAACGGCGTATTCAATCAACGGCTCCTGCAGAGACTGGAAGCCAGGGGCATCCCGACATGGCTCGTCAGGTGGATCGGGGCATTCTGCTCCGACCGCACAGTGACGATCACGGTGAACGGGCACACGTCGAAGCGACGGTCGCTCCCCCAGGCGGGTCTCCCGCAGGGGTCCCCCCTGTCACCAGTGCTGTTCCTCTTCTTCAACGCGGACCTGGTGCAGAGCCGGATCGACAGCAAGGGCGGATCGCTCGCCTTTGTCGACGACTACTCGGCGTGGGTGACAGGACCGACGGCGGAGGCGAACCGGGAAGGCTTACAGGCCATTATCGACCGAGCGCTAGGCTGGGAACGGCGGAGCGGAGCGACATTTGAAGGGGACAAGACTAGCATCATCCACTTCACGCGGAATCGGGAACGCACGAGCGAGGCGCCTCTCATAATTAAGGGACAGGAGGTCCGGCCCAAGCGGGCCGTCAAGATCTTGGGGGTGACGATGGACGCGGAGCTGCGGTACAAGGACCATGTGGCCAACGCGGCGACGAGGGGACTCGAGGCGGCCATGTGTCTCCGACGGCTCAAGATGCTGCCGCCTCAGACGGCGCGACAACTGTTCACTGCGACAGTGGCCCCCACCATGGACTACGCATCGACGGTGTGGACGCACACGTGCGGGATCAAGCAGCAGCGATGGTTGAACCGGGCACAAAGAATAGGCGCGCAGGCGATCACGGGCGCCTTCCGTACGACTGCGTTGGCGGTAGCGGAAGCCGAGGCCAACATCCCCACCATCGAGGAGCGGCACGCGCAGGCCGGCACACGACTCTACATCAACCTACACACGCTCCCCAAGACACACCCACTTGCAGGCTTCAAAGTGTCACGAAGTCAGAGGTTCACATCGCCGATAAGAAAGCTCGCATTGAGGCAAAAGGCCACGGCGGTGGAGCGGATGGAAACGATCAACGCGTACACTCTATCGCCCTGGCACCGGCGTCTGCCTGTGGGGCACGACAACGACCCCGAGGTGGCAATTAGGTTGGCTAGAAGAATGGACGGCATCCTCGTGGCGACGAGCGCGTCTGGGAAGGCGGACCGTATCAGCATCGGAAGTATCGCCCGCGATGCACACAGGAACGGTCAAATGCTGGCCAAGTGCTCATCGATGATCGGCTCAAACGACGACCAGAATACATACACAGGTGATCTAGCGGCGATAGCGACGGCGCTACGAGGCCTGCCGGACGGACTGCGACGCCGAGATATCACGATCTTGACGAGTAGCCGGTCGGCACTGCAAGTGATTGCACAGCCGCGACAGCAGTCGGGCCAGTGCACGGTGCAAGAGATCTACAGGCAGGCCGAACGGCTCGAGAAAGGTGGCAACTTGGTCAAGATGCTGTGGGTGCCGTCCGGAGAAGACTTCCACATGGGCCACGAGGCAAAAACAGAGGCACGCAGAGCGGCACGCGCAGGCCAGCCACCGGAAACGCCGGCGTATCAGGCCCGCTCCACGCAGCTTCGGCTAGCATTGGCACGGCAGAAAGAGCAGGATCCGAAGATCCGCCTCAACAGAGTTGGAAAGTACTCCAAGGCCGTCGACAGAGCACTGCCAGGGCAACACACACGTAAGCTATACGACGCGGTCAAAAGACGCGAATCGAACGTGCTCGCGCAGCTCCGGACGGGCATGGCGCGGATCAACAGCTACCTACACAGGATTGGAGCGGCCGACACGGACACATGCGATTGCGGACAAGCACCCGAGACGATGGAACACTTTCTGTTTCGATGCACCAAATGGGACACACAGCGTGAAGGCATGCGGCAAGTAGCACAAGCCAAGATGGGTAACCTCTCGTACTTCGTAGGAGGAAAAGCAGCATCGGACGGGCCGAAATGGGCCCCTAACCTACAGGCGGTGCGGGCGGCGATTCGGTTTGCGATGGAGACGAAAAGACTAGACGCTCACTGCGTAGGATGACAAACTAATCAACAGCACACAGTAACAAGTAAAAACCACTACCACTAACTAACCATAGCCTCAAGCTGGCAGACCAGGCTTCAGCTGCTGCAGATAGGATGCTGAATACTTGGAGAAGTTGGCCTTCAAGGTGGCCTGTCACAGAGTCAAGTGAGGCGACGAAGAATGTGGGGCTTCTGGGAGATGCGGATAAAACTGTCGAAGTGTACGTAGCTAAAAGCACTGGGCCCTATGAGGTAAATCCTCCCGGGCGTAATAAACTTCATTCATTCAATCATATCAGGGTCTTAAGTCGAGGGGTAGAGCATAGACCTTTCGTTCCTCAAGGCAAACACTGCCACGTAATTGGTCAGGTTAGATGCTCGTTCTCGCACTCTTCTGAAAACGGCGCATTGCCAAATGGCGCTTTGCCAAATGACGCTTTGCCAAATGACGCTTTGCCAAATGACGCTTTGCCAAATGACGCTTTGCCAAATGACGCTTTGCCAAATGACAATTTGTGAGACGACGTATTGGCTTTCCCACCATGCACCTTTCGGCGTATACCCTTTTTGCGGTTACTTTCTCAGTGTCGCCACCAACAGAATAGAAAAATGCTTTTGTCTCTCCCCTTTTAACATAATATTTATCCCTCATCTACACCGCCCGAAGTCGTGGACTGGCTGACTCTGCTAACCTAGACTTGTAATATTATTGACTTCCATATGAAGCAAGGAGAGACGGTGATGCAGCCCGACTAATCCATAGTACTCTTTAGGCCCTCTCTCTATCATTTTCTCCCTCGGGTCTTTAAAGATCGCTAATGTAGATGGAAATGTGGCTGCAGGATGAGCTGACCCAGCCCTGGCGGTTCTTGGCGTGCCAAACTCAGCATTGCCTAAACATCTAGGTCCTCTCAAATCCAATGTCAGATTTCATCTGGCATATTTGCCAGCGTGTAACACGATTCGCATTTCTGGACCTCAAAGTGCGACCTAATCGTGCTGGAGCTAGGCGGTGTCGGAAGGCCATGAAAGAGTCACAGTGGACAGAGGCTTACCTGAAGCCGGTTATGATAGCTGCCGGCTGGACTACGCGCCGACCAGCGTTTCTTCCCCCGCATTCAAACATGGAATATGATATCCTCACATCTCCTTACATGTATTGAGTGAATAAATATGAGTACCAATCATATTGTCTTGACGCAACGATAGCAAGGGACCCATACGTACTAGTTCTCCTTGGCCTCGTTCCCATTTCCAATCTCATCCTCACTCTCATCACCGTTCCCATACTCGCTCTCCTCAACCTCAACCACCTCATCCTCGCTTACGCTCTCGCTCTCACATGCCTCTGTGTCGTCTTCAACCTCGCCCTCATATGCCTCTGTGCCATTCTCACCCCCGCTCCCTTGTGCCTCTTCGTCGTCCTTGCCCTCGCCCTGCTCAATGGCCCGTTCCAGATCGTTGAGGAGCGCTGAGAGGGTGCCTTCGCGTCCCGGCTGGAAGTTTACACATATATTGACAAAATGGTCCCTCCTCTTGGCGACAATAAGATCCTGTCTCCATCCCACTGCTGCCACTCGATGCCTCACGTCATGGAGTAGTTGTCGTGGGATCCAAAAGAAAATCTTATTATGTTCCTCGATGATCGTCCGCATCTTCCACTTGATCCTAAAAGTACCATGCTGACGAAAGCCTTCCTGCCAAACGGTAGGCGGCGGGGGTCCTTCCGATGGGGTGAGCCGCTCGCTTCCTGATACGTTAGACTCTCTTCCAACAAGCACCTGGGTTACCATACCTCCAGTATCCGGTTCATCCTTGCGTTTCCTCTTTGTAGACCTGCGTGATTTTTCACAAGCTACATTTACGCTAGTCTCCTTATATTCGCGGCTCCTCGGTGAATAATCGAGCAATTCTTCACGAAAGGTCTCTGTGCTGCTCCCTTTTCGCTCACTGAAAGATATCATGGCTCGCAGCTGTTCTCCATCGAGGAAAGATTGGCCAAGGTAATTATCGGACGGAGGCATGGTTACGACAAGATGTGGCAGGACGTTCGCCGCTGGCATCATGAATGGGGGAAGCCTGCCACCGTTGAGCGAACCTGCGAAGAAATGCACGTGATACTCAAGCAGATTCAAGGACTTAGAAAGGATCATGACGCCCGCTGTCGGCCGTTGTTTCTTGGAGTATGCCCCTTCCTCCTCCTTCTGTTTTCGTTTTCGCTCTGTGTTTCCATTCAGTGGCTAATTTCATATACGCTATTAGCGCAACACTGAACCAGTGTTTCCGCAGACGAGATAGTCGCATATTCACAGGATACATCGAGGAAGAAGAAAAGAAACCAACGTACCAATAGAAGCAGAAACCTCAATGCCAGTTTTTATCAGCCTTCATACACTAGTCCTTATCTTCCCCCTCATCCTCATCCTCGTCGTCGCCACGCCGTCGCCTTCAAGCGACGTCGCGCCAGTTTTCGGCTGCGATCTCGGCACTTGGGCCTTGGCCGCCAGTAATAATAATGCCATTAGTGAGAGTGAAAGCGCAGGGCGGCACCCGTGGCCACCAACCACAATGAATAACGAATAACGTGAGGACTCACCACTGGACATGGCCATATCGGGTATTTAGCATAGAAGTGGAGCACGCATAAATATTAAATAAGTTAGGAGCTTCTATTGGCGCCTCCTACAGAGGCGCCCGGGCGCGCTTTTAGACCCGGCGCGCCCTGCTGACTAATTTCTGCGCGCCCCCTCCACACACATAGCTGCCGGGCGCCTCTGTAGGGGGCGCCATGCACTTGACGTGCGTAGTTACTGTAGCAACAAAGTGCCTCCAAACAATGCGCCATGAATATAGTCGGACGCCATCATCACCTATGTATACTTGACGATTTCAACAGCCGCCCTCATGCGAAACGATGACAGCCGTATCATTCGCTGGCTCGAAGATATCGTTAAACCAATCGATAATTCAGCCAGCGCCTCTTTGAGAAAGCGCAAGCGCAGCTCAGCCAACCCCCAAATCCCTTCTCCGCCAGCATCTGGCGACAGCTTCCACGACTACGAAGAAAATAAAATGCCGGAACGCGATACTTCGCCTAAAAGGCGCAAGGCGGCGACCGGTGCAATTGCCGTTGGAGACGATCCCTTTGACAACCAACGAACCCCGCGAGCTCCCGTTTCCCTTCGAGATCAGCCGGACGCGAGTTATTCCAACATGTCAAGTTCAGCGAGCACAACCGAAAGCGGGCGATCCTCTCCTTCAAAATCATTTTCGCGGTTCCCATTCCTCTCACTCGATCCATCCGGAATCGAGAGGGCCGCCATTAATCTTGGCGATGCTGAGGGCTTGCCCGAAGCTGCTCAAGCGTTGGTGGTGGATATAGAAGGAATTGCCAGTGGTGAGGGAGTCGTCCCTCGGGGCTTGAAAGATGAAATTGGCGAGAAAAAGAAGAAGGCATCCCTGCTCTATGCTCGCTTCCGGGATTTTGTTTATGCTCCGGATGCTCTTGATAGCCTCCCACAAAGATGGCTGCTCGAGGATGTTCTTGAGATTGTCAATGTCGCCCAAGACTGTCAAGAAACAGAACAAGACGAGAGTGGCTGGAATAATCTTGTTCACTCTCCACTGCTTACCATGGCATTGGCTCGGCCGCTTAAGCAACTTGTTGGTTATACTCCATGGTAGGTGCTTAGTAGTTTCGACTTCTCGTTTTGTCTAACATATGCTAACTGTTTTCTTGTAGTATGACTGCCAACATTCTTCCCTCCTGGAAGATCCTAGCCGCCCCAGGAACACGAGTCGATTATGCTATGGTCATCAAACCAGACCAAGACACAGATCCCGTGGCGACATCCGAAGCTATTCGAAAAATGCGGTGCGATCTCCCAGATGGTTCTGCCAACCATACTGGTTTCGAGCCGTTACAAAATCGACCGATCAGTGTCAGCATAGAGACGAAACGGTATGGAGGGCAAGAGAAGAAAGCTGAATTTCAACTTGGGGTTTGGCAAGCCGCTCAGTGGAGACTCTTGGCTCATCAAGCACGCGGTGGTGTAGATGCACTCCCATTCATTCCAGGAATTGTGGTGAGTGGCCACGAGTGGAGTCTTGTCCTCACGACAAATACTGGAGGGAAGACGGTAAGTTGACACATGGATACTGGATCAACAATGAGCTAACTGAGGTCCGAATAGAAACTCTGGTCACGGCGTACGTTTGGGAGCACGGCGACACCACTGGGCACATTTCAGGTCCTGGCTGGGATCAAACGTCTCGCCCAGTGGTCAAAAGAAGACTTTTGGCCTTGGTACAAGAATCATGTCTTGGGCCTACATGTGGGTGCTGTACAGCTATTGGGGGAGGAAGCTGATGGTGATTTAAGTTGAAGGTGATTCGAGATTGCCCAATGTACATTTTTTTTGACGATTTCCATATGTAATGCCCCTGACGACTTTGACGACGCATATCCCTACCTATAACCCAAACAAACTTCCACCAGGCTTATTCCTCATACCTAAACTCTTCGCCATGCTGTACTTACGCCTTGTTACCCTCCCTCACAGTTGGAACTTAGTCCAACAAGGTTGGTCAATTCTGGCTTGTCCCCATAACAGCCAGTTTCGGCTCCTCCTGCAAGCTATTGATCCTAAAGTGGTGGAAAACTACAGAAGCAGTCTCACGTACATTTTAATAGAATGGTCAAACGATAAAGACGATACGACAGTAGAAGTATGGGAAGCACCAAAGTGGCGGTTGTTGGTGTGCCAAATTCAGCATTGCCTAAACATCTAGGTCTTCTCAAATCCAAAGCTAGATTTCATCTGGTATATTTGCTAGGGTGTAACACAATTCGGGTTTCTGGACCTCAAAGCGCGACCTGATCGTGCTTGAGCCAGGCGGTGTCGGAAGGCGATGAGAAGAGTCACAGTGGACAGAGGCCTACATGAAGCCGGCTACGATAGCTACCGGCTGGCCTACGCGCCGACCAACGTTTCTTCCTCCGCATTCAAGAATGGAATCTGATACCCCCATATCTCCTTACATGTATTGAGTGAATGTATACGAGTACCAATCATATTCTCTTGACGCAACGATAGCAAGGGACCCATACGTACTAGTTCTCCTTGGCCTCGTTCCCATTTCCAATCTCATCCTCACTCTCATCACCGTTCCCATACTCGCTCTCCTCAGCCTCAACCCCCTCATCCTCGCTTACGCTCTCGCTCTCACATGCCTCTGTGTCGTCTTCAACCTCGCCCTCATATGCCTCTGTGCCATTCTCACCCCCGCTCCCTTGTGCCTCTTCGTCGTCCTTGCCCTCGCCCTGCTCAATGGCCCGTTCCAGATCGTTGAGGAGCGCTGAGAGGGTGCCTTCGCGTCCCGGCTGGAAGTTTACACATATATTGACAAGATGATCCCTTCTCTTGGCGATAATAAGATCCTGTCTCCATCCCACTGCTGCCACTCGATGCCTCACGTCATGGAGTAGTTGTCGTGGGATCCAAAAGAAAATCTCATTATGTTCCTCGATGATTGTCCGCATCTTCCACTTGATCCTAAAAGTACCATGCTGACGAAAGCCTTCCTGCCAAACGGTAGGCGGCGGGGGTCCTTCCCGATGGGGTGAGCCGCTCGCTTCCTGATACGTTAGACTCTCTTCCAACAAGCACCTGGGTTACCATACCTCTAGTATCCGGATCATCCTCGCGTTTCCTCTTTGTAGGCCTACGCAATTCTTCATAAGCCACGTCTACGCTAGTCTCCTTATCTTCGGGACTCCTCGGTGAATAATCGAGCGATTCTTCACGAACGGTCTCTGTGCTGCTCCCCTTTCGCTCACTGGAAGACATCATGGCTCGCAGCTGTTCTTCGTCGAGAAAAGATTGACCAAGGTATTTATCGGACGGAGACATGGTAGATAGTAGTGAAGGGTCGATTTCTAAAGGCTAGAAACGGGGCATTGGTGAGAAACAGATTGAGTGGGAGCGAACGACCATGGTCGGGACGTCAGACTCTATTTAAACTGATGCTCTAGGCTGACCCAGGAAAACAAAGTGAACTCCACCCGGGCAGGGAGCGTGTAAGGAGCGAGGTACGGAAACCAGAGCCAGAGGGGTGTATGCCTATACTCCCTGTCATATTGCCAATCTCCATGGCTGTGTCACCATGACTAGCTGCTCTGAGCTGGTTTCATCGCTTACGAGGGTATATCATTGTCTAGAGGACATTTGAGGGTGTATAATAAGCGAGTGTCGACCCATGAACATGTCGAGGTGCGTGACGGTCCTTCTTCAATCGGCCGCCAACACCGCCAGGTCGTGTGCTCTTGTCGACAACCATTACCCTCGGGGACGCCAGCTTTGGCCTCGTTATATTCTCTTCACACGATCCTCCTGTATGAGGTTTCGAGGTCTAGGCATCAAGACGATGGGTGTGTGGACTAACCCGCAAAGAGAAGATTTCGATCTGTATCGGATGATTGTATCACCCTACACGTAGACTTCTACCCTGGGAGTGGAGGCCGCTTTGAGGACTTTCAAAAGGACCTGAAGGGTGCCATCAGGCCGGACACTGAGGCACGGGATGGGGGGAATGACACAGAGGTACAGGAGAGCGAGAGGAAGGTGGAGATACAGGATAGCGAGGATGAGTGGAGCTAGTACGCATTGGTCTCTTGTACTTGTGTAGGCAGGACATGACATGCCATTGTATTTATCGGTTCTACGCACGCGCGAAGATGTGAGAGCGTCAATACCCATGTCTGAACCTGAAGAGGAGACATTGCTTGGCGTATAATCACAACCGACTTCATGCAGCTCTCTGTGTACACTGCCTCTTGAGGCAGAGAACTGTGACTCTCCTCACCTGTCTTTCGTCATCGTGTTTGTCACCTGGTTGGTGGCAGTCTCGGGGTCCGGTACATTGTGGCTGGGATAGAGGGATGTCTAGTCGATCCGCGCATTGCTACATGTACTCGAGCCGCCGGAGGAAAAGGGGTGTGCGCTCTTGGCCGTCTGGCTTTCAGCTGTCTTCGCCACAGACCTCCTCGCGCTACTCTCTGAAAGGACCAGAGGCTGACGACTGGCGACGCCTGCCTAGGCAGCTCATCTTACGTTGCATACTGCTTGTAACAGCGGCCGGGATACATCATCCTGCTGACCCCTTTTTAGACCGTGGGTGAGGGGGGTATCATCTTTGTGCACTCACGGTTGACTTGCCTGTGCCCCTCCAGACATTGGCTCTTACCAGACGGCGGCCGCCGAGGGGGCGTAGGCATTGGAGAGGGATCGTTGGCTCGGCTTGCTGAAACTGGCCATGTGCAGGAGAAACTGGCCGCAGGTCGTGCCCCGGGATCGGATTTGGCAAGCAGTCCTTCCCTCCCCTCTGGCAGCTGCTCCTCTGCCATATTCTGCTCGACCCTTCCCTCTCTCTCGCCAGACACCGTCGTCAGCCCCCCCCCCCCCTCGACGTTCCTCTGCATTTGTATTTGTCCGAGGACTCCCCCTTGGTAGAATGGCACTCCAGGCATTACGCCAGGGCATGCATGATGGCTATAGGTTCGCCTTTGCGGGATAGACGTGCGCTAATGATTTCTCCATACTATTAACTAGCTGAGCTTTCTACTCTATGCCCACCAATCATTCGCCTAACTACATATAAAGTAAACAGAGGTGATGTGAACGGCCTGAACCTCGACGATTCACTTAATTGACTTTACTGCCGTTGTACATTTGCTTCCATCGCCTCTGTAATTAGCCCTTCCAAATCTTTCAAGATATCGGGAAAGCTGAGCACGAACACTCATCTTGCGTTTGCTCATTGACCACGCCCGTTTGGACACACTCCATTACATGCTCGCGATTGCTGCTCGCCGTAGGCGCTACAGAGCTGGCTGTCTGAGCTCTAGTCAATGGTGCACCAGAGGAAATACGTTCTTGGACATTCGCGTGTGGCGACCTTGAGTCATCATGGAGGCCGTGGGCGGCTAACTCGAGCTCCGAGTCTCCATCTGTATGAGAAGCTCGACGTGGACTTTCCGGAAGCCGATAGCTCACAGTCAACATCGCCATGTAGAGAAGCCATTGAGGGAACACCAGCCTCGTGTAGCAACCGGCCAGCGAAAGTCCAAGAACGCTTGCAGATGCTAGTATGATAAACAAACCTAGGAGCAACAAATGATCGGCTATCCTCTTCTCAGATGACATTCTTCGGGAGGCAAGAAATAAAACCCCAATAGCAGCAACTTGCGAGGTAAATGGTGTCATGTAAGCAAGCTCAAGGGGTGCTGGTGTATTCGGTATCATCACCAAGATGATAGCAAGGATCACTTCAATGTATTCCACAACGAGGAGCCATTTCCACCACCCTTCTTTATTGATTATGATCGTGAACGTGTAAATAATGGCAATAACCTATAGTTATCTCGTCAGAATAAGTTTTGAGCTTATTGGAGACTGCAGCAAACCTGAAGTATAGCAACTCCCCATAGGGAGGTGATTGCTAATATGATATATATAGAACTTGAAAGCACTTGCGGCAGCCTGACTTGTTGGCTGTACTCGAGGGAGAAGAGGATCAGAGCTATCAGCTCCAACATAATCCATCCCCCGATTAAATATACGAACCATGCCTCCCGCGACCACGGGTGACGAAACTTGAGGGAGACGAAAAGACAGACACAAACCAACGAGAGGCTGGTCATCAAATAAGCGTCAGTGATCTGATGTTGAGAGATGCGGCCCATGATTTGATGAACACAATCAGTCGTAGGTAAATAATGTTCAAAAAGTATATATGAGGTTTGGTCAGAATTGGTGTGGAAGCAAGATAAAAGGGGGACCGGCCCTACTTATGCTTGCGACTTGAGTCCGCCCCAGGAGTCAACTCCACCACATCGAACAACGCGTGATTAATGAGCTAAGCGAACCATCCCGATGATGGCTATGTACCTCCACTCCATCATTCTTGCTCATCTCCCGGTTTTGGGAATAGCATGGCAACTGCTATGGGTCGCCGCAGTTTCCCGAAGGCCAGAACCACACACGCTCAAGCACTCCGAACATTGAGAGCTCTCGTGAGATCTTGTGAGATAAATCTACGGCTGATCTTAGGGAAAATGAGTGTTATTGCTTAGCTTAACAGCATACTAAATACGGAAGGGACTGATAGCTCCAACATCTTCTCGTCTTGACAGCATTCGAATACAGTAAGGACTGGTAAAGCACTTCCTCAGTTCTGTCTCGTCACCTCAGTCTAACCCTGTCTGGCGCCCTTTCCCATCGCTCGTTTCTTGGCCTTCTTTTCTTCATGAAGATCATCCACCCATTGGCCACAGTGTTTTACTGCATTAGCCGGGGAACCCCAGTGTTGCTGGAGATAAGCTATAACCTCCGCTGGGCTGAACACAGACTCCGGTATCTTTGCTGCAAACAACTTTGCCTGTTCCTTGATCTCTTCATTCTCTGCCTGTCTCTTGATTTTTTCATCATGGCCTCCTTGTTGACTAACATTTCTATGATCGAGTTCGGGTTGTTTGAACATGAAGCGATAGATCTCATTAGCGATGCTTTTATTAGCAAGCTGGAACGCAATCTTCAAATCTACTCGACCAGGTCGAGTGAGGGCATGATCTAGTTTTTCAGGATGATTGGTTGTCATGATCAGAATTCGGTCGTCCTGAGAGGAAACCCCATCAAGGACATTCAAAAGGCCCGAAAGGGTCACCCCCTTTTTTGGTGACCTCGTGTCTACATCGCTGTCTGAATCGGTGTCAGAGCCTCTAGACAATGTAGCTCCTGCGGCATCAATGTCCTCCAACAAGACGACACATTTATCTGGAAGCGCAGCAAATAGGTCATTCAGCTTTTCATCGTTCATGCTAGGGATGCTGACGACGTAGATATCCATATCCAATGCGCCGGCAATAGATAGGCTGAAGCTTGTCTTTCCGGTTCCAGGAGGTCCATGTAGAAGATATCCTCGTTTGTAGGGGATCGAGTGATCGGAATACCGGATTTTTGTTTCTGGGTCGAGGAATTTGTTGATATCATTGATGAGTTGACCCTTTTGCTCTTCATCGAGTATGACGGTTGCAAGAGGTCGAGCAACCACCGCCTTTTCTTTTATCCAGTGATTTTCGCGGTGTGCATAGATAGTTGTTTTATTCTTCAATCCATCGAGATATTCACGTCGGCAGTCTTCCATAAGACATTTCAGGATTTGCGAAGATCGTCCGACACAAGTGATGGAGATCTGTTCCTCCTTGCGAAGGCCGACATCCACCTGTGTAGTTTGGTACGAAAGCAAATTCCTCCCGTACCAGAAGTAGAAAGCCCCTTCCCATGGGGCATACTGGAGCGGCTTTTTAGTGCGGGCATCACGAGTTCTTTGTTTCTTGTTGACTTTGGCGCGAATGGAACGAGCGGCATCCTCCAATCTATGGGCTGAGACCCACTCTTGGATCATGTCGTATGTTTCATCATAGCGTTTGATCCGGAGAGTCGATGCTTGTAGAGGTGAGCCCGGGTCCTGTGATTGTGTTTCTTATGACTTACTGAAGTGATCAATGAACCAATCTATGAATCGAAATACATATGGTTTCAACAACGCAGCCAGTGCAAAGAGGCACATTAGCTGGGTGTAGCCAGACATGTTGCCATTCAGGACCTGACTGGCAGCATTGGTGATATTTGAAAAACCAGGAAGGAAGAGGTCCAGAAGAGATATCGGCTGGGACAGTGCCTCTTGGATGAGAGGCGGGCTGATGTTGCTGAGGAGTGTCATGATCGTATAATAGAGACTATAATAATAAGAGGAAGGAGACGATGGCAATATAGATTGAATATGAAGGAACTGAAGTGGATCTTGCGACGCTTCGGCTCACGACTTGAATTCCTGGAAGGGTAGACCTACATCAGAATAAATATGATCTCCTCTCGTGGGAATCCCGCCTTCTTATGGTTCTCTCACTTACCCATCGCATCCCAATCTCCGATTCAACCTTCCGTCATCGGATTTGGTCTGACGAGGCGTTACCACTAATTGCCTGCCACTTACAAGCATCATTGGACATTGATCAACTAGGATGCATGTTGGTGCTTAGTTCACTAGTGCTATCATGCAGGTCACATCTGATGCGGCCAGACTACGCGCAGCTGATGCAAGCATCCATTTCGGTAAATGAACTGTTGGACCTCATTACGTTCATCTGCAGCAACTATCTAAGGTGGTTGGGCTAGAGTAAACTCATCCGATCTAAGTAATAATGGGCAATTCATTGGTAACATAGGGGGTATGAACCAAAAGCGGATACGCCCGGCTTTTGTGATCCAATTGACAACCTTGCGGGAGATGCACGTAGCCCGTGATATAGACTGGTTGCCAATAAAGGTCGTGTTATTTGTTCCTCCAACTGCAACTACCTGTATCCGCGAGGAGTATCATAACAATTGTTGAAATTTGATGCATAGAAAGAAACTCGGCCGAAACTAGGATACGGTAGGCCGTGGGTATCGCAACTACATCCTATTGGACCTCAGTTCTCGTGCCCCTGTAGATCTGCAATTTCCTGTGAGAGCAGATAGTTGGTCTCGTCGGAAGGACTGCGATTTAATCTCATTGGCTCGTTGGCTCACGGCTCATTGGCTCATTGGCTCATTGGCTCATTGGCTCATTGGCTCATTGGCTCATTGGCTCATTGGCTCATTGGCTCATTGGCTCATTGGCTCATTGGCTCATTGGCTCATTGGCTCATTGGCTCACTGGCTCATTGCTCATTGGCTCAGTGGCTCGGTGGCTCATTGGCTCAGTGGCTCATTGGCTCAGTGGCTCGGTGGCTCGGTGGCTCCGTTTTGCCTCGATACTTCATCGTAGCACTACCCCTTTAGCGGCTATCGCTTCATTACTCCTCGAGCGATACGATGATGAGGGTATGTGGTGCTCTCTGCGGTCCGATATCGAACTTTCCAAGGATCAAAAAGATAACTCATGGCGTTTGGTTGGACGACTCCTGATTGAAGTCTGGCGATGTATGGCCAACCTTTAAGGCTGATCTGATGAGATCTTATCAGCATTACTCCTTGTGATGTGGACGTGTCCTTCTGTACCGCCGAGGATCTTCCGCCTTTCTTTAGATCCACCCCGTCCTGAGCTGTGAAGTGGCGACTGGAGACCTTGATCCACACCTGATCACAACCTCTGCTTCTTAGTACGATAGAGGGTTTGAAGAACATCAGCTTTATTTTTCAATAATATATATTGAATTTAACGGTGCAATTGTTACCTATGAGCTGCTATGGGTAGCTTGTCTCTGTACGATTAGTTCTGACTTTAGTTATGAATACCGTGTAAATATCAATAACCAAGCGTGCCCTCAATGTAGTGAGTAGACTAATCAGAGGCCACTTACACGTTGACATAAGCTTGCGATGAGCTCAATGATAGAATTGGCTTGATGCGTCATATCACGTGATAATACTTTACCCGTAATAGGACAGTGCATCATATGATGGGGGTGATTGGTGCCTAGAACATCATTAGGTGATTAGTCATACCCTTCTGGTAGAGATGATTTTGCCAGTTCTCACCGCCCATTTCTCACAAGAATTTCTAAACTGCTCAACGAGATTACAGTCTCCAGATACCACCATGGCTTCATTACAAGACGACCCAATTCAGTCTATCAAACAGTTAGGTTATTTCTATCAAAAAGATGCCGAGCTGGGACGGAGAGTCGATGCAATATTAGCAAAGGTTGGCTACTACTTCAAAAATAAGCCAGGTTTGACATTCGCCAAGGTCAACACATTTCAAAACGAGGTATATAATCAACCCGCCAGAGTAGACTATGCTAACCCTTTGAAGCAAGTTCGAGACATTATCGAGTCCCTCTTTGAACAATGCTCTTTAGGTCTTTTCAAATCGTACGGCCCAGGCGATGACGACTACTGCATCCTAAATCGATTGCACTCGGAGCTACGGGTTCTCATCGTTATTCTTTGGGCGAGCGATTCTTCCGTGGCTTTTCACTCTTGCTCGCACAAGTACCTACTCAACGCCAATAAGGCCCCGATTGGCTTATTAAGGATCCCTCCTGACAAACTCGCAATCCCCGAAATTACAAGAGTGAATGTGAACCTGGACAAGGGTGGATTGTATGCTACTATTTTCTTGTGTTAACATTAGCCACAACGCTGACATCAAGGAGATCTATCTTAGATGGACGAGTTGGGTTTCGGATCATGAGCGGCCAAGCCATTTTTCTCGGATTTGTCGCGCCCGATGAGCTTCAGCATTGGGCCAAGATGACCCTGCCCAAACTGGTTGAGCTCCAAGAAATTGTGAGGGAGATGCAGACACAGAGCAATAAAATTGGAACAAATTTCGAATTCAAAGAACCTAGAGACAGCAACAGAACGCATTAACACTATGGGCCGCCGAACTCTACTTCAAGCCTAGGATTGCTAGGTGCTTGACTCGACTCTGACCTTTCAGCAGGATTGCAATAGTTTATCCCCAATCCTTGAGACTGAAATTCACACGTGACATAATATGGCTCGTCCATGGTATAAGTCATGACTACGGGCGCTCGGGCTAGCAGGGAAGAGTCAGCCAAGCCAGTGTCGCTAGGGATTTCGCCATCCCATCGAACGCCCTCATACTCTACGGATGCCTGGTTTCTGATCGGAGTCGAATTCAGTGGGGCAATGGTCGTGCAATCAGTGCTCAGTCCTTCGAAGTTTTGATCCACGGAAGAGGGGTGGGTTATGTTGTTGCTGCCGCAGCCAAGCGCCTCATGTAATTTAGCTCCTTCAAAGCCAACAGGAGCAAACTTGTCTAGGGATGATTAGAATAAGAATGGACAATCCAATGAAAAACTGACCTAATGATGACGTCATCTCATTTCCTCGCTCATAATCCGATCTTGATTTCTGTTGGAATGTTGCGCTAATGTCGTAGCTTCTTCGTCTTGTTGAAGCACCCACATTATCAACTGCTTTTCGCTTCCTTCGGTTGACTGTCCCGGGAGCAACCGAGCTGAGCATCTCTTGTAGTTGGGAAACGGCACGATTGTGTAGCTCCGCTCGCTTCTGAACTGCCTTTTGAGACTTTCTAGGTGCAATCGATCCATCCTGCAGTTGGCGAAGCCGGGTCTTGCAGACGTCATAATGTGAGATGTACCTTCGAACTCGAGATATCGGCACTTTGCAGAACAAGCATTGCTCTTCGCATTCCACGTCTGTACCTCGATTTCAAAATAAGCTTCATGGAATTCAACGGAAAAGTTGTCTCATACGTGTCTCAAAATGCCTCACTAAATCCTTACGTCGCTTGAACGGTGTTTTCTCTTTTCCGTGGCATTCGGGATGACAGCACAAGTACACATCATATCTGTAGAGGTCGGGCTCGTCTTCCTTGGTTGAGTAGGAAACAGGAGTTGGGCATGTATCGGTCGGGCATGTATCGGTCGGGCATGTATCGGTCGGGTATGTATCGGTTGAGCATGTATCGATTGGGCATGTATCGGTTGGACGAGGTTGGGCAGAAATATGCTGCATACATTCTTGAAGTTCCCGCAGCAAAATTGAGGCACGATGCTATGAAAAGTTAGGCATGATAGGTAGAATTGCTGGGGAGAGGGTGGAA
This sequence comes from Clonostachys rosea, assembly GCA_026958235.1. NCBI lineage: Eukaryota > Fungi > Ascomycota > Sordariomycetes > Hypocreales > Bionectriaceae > Clonostachys > Clonostachys rosea. Next base: position 4,111,672 of record CP110205.1, read on the forward strand.
ACCTGGAGGGTGCGAAGGTGGTCCTGAAAAGCTGCACCATTATCGAAACACTTATGACAGATGCTACATACTGTTGAAGGCATGGCATACTTTCGTTCACTGGATTCAAGGATGAGGGAAAACAAAACTGGGTTTGCTCTTCAAATTCAAGCGCAGATACCCAAGTGGGGCTCGGTTAGAGCTACACAGTTATGACTAAGAGGGGCTGGTCACATGGCCGCCTTCGCCACATGGTCAGCGGCTATATAGCTCATGGGAAGTTCAAAATTTTGAGAGATGAGATCACTCCTCCCCTCAATTAAGTCCAGGCCATCCAGGCCACCAATTCTACTGTTTTGATATTTATCGTGAATCAACATTGCTTCAAGGTTCGTAAAACGGGTCCCTTGGCTTTCAAATCATTTCTTACCCGTGGTTAGATCAAATCCGTGACAGCCATCGAGGAAGCATCATGACTGGTTGTGACATGTGTGGTGGCTCTGGAGAGAATGGTGGTTTCGCTTGTACCATCTGTGGAGGGAAGAAGAGAAGGCGGAAGGACATGGCTTTCGTTGGGTGGGGTTCGCTGTAGCATTGCCATTGGCACTAATTGGCACCAATGAGCATCGAGCCAGTGGGCAGGGTAACTCTCTTCGGGCTTGTCATCAAGAATAACCAAGGCCGTAGAAGATTGTACTGGAGGAATATGGTAGCTTGTATCTTTCGCTGACTAATAAACCGTGACTAACATATTGCTCGTCATTGCAAGGCCTACTTGGGCACGGAAATACAACGGAATTTAGAAAATGGATTAAAATCACGTCACTACATGGGGAATATTGATGGCCAGTCATTATGCCGCAGTTAGCCAACACGCGAGACAGCACTCAATTTGGTGCGTTGGCTCACGACTTATGGGCTCATGGCTCTTGGCTCTTGGCTCTTGGCTTGGGTCATGGGTTATGGCTCACGGCTCATGGGTTATGGCTCACGGCTCATGGGTTATGGCTCACGGCTCATGGGTTATGGCTCACGGCTCATGGGTTATGGCTCACGGCTCATGGGCCATGGGTCATGGCTCACGGCTCACGGCTCAGTATCTTAGCGCATTGGTTTCGTACCCACAATGCTACTCGACCCACATTAATGAGTCATAAGCTGGAGCCAAAGATCCAGCTTGACCGTGCCTAGGTATAAGGACAATTCTATTCAGTGGACGCCCCGGTATGTAAGCAACGGTGGTTGGCATCGCGTTGGTGTGAGCCGCGTGACTAGCATCGAGGGAGAAGTTCTCGGATAGCTATGAGATCGTTAGGAAAAGGAAGGAAGACGGGTTCCGTACTGGGTAAACGGTCAATATCCACAATGCGATTGCGGAAACAATCGTTTCCCGCCATTCAATCATCCTAAAACGACCGATGTAGGAACCCACGCCCCAAAATCAACTCATAGGTGGTGGACCATGAGCCACCTACAAGGATAAATGGCAGTTGTTTAGGCACATTCCCCACTCCTCTGTGCTTCGTTCCCATGACACAGACAGGATAAACAGGAATTAACGATGATAGCTCACAGAGGTCTTTTCTCAGCTGGGTCATTAACCGATTAATTTTTCCAGGGGGAAAGACTCTCAGCGACAAGCCTTTTGCCGGTGGATAGTAATAATGAGCAGTCAGCACGGAAAGTGAAGCTGACAGCTGGAATGGCTGCACCATGACACCATTATCGGCACACCGCCAACTCTAAGAAATGGGCATCCTAACAGTGTGTTTTAGGGTTCAATTGCGTTCAAAATTCGTGCCACCGGCTATAAAATTCCGACGAATCCCCCCTACAATCAAACATTCGATGGACTTTAACAAATTTACAGATTGTTTATCAACAATATTGAAGATGTGCACCCAATACTATACCACGAAAATATACACTTGCGGTGATTCTGAATCGGAGGATACATTATTCGACAATTGCGGTAATGTAACCGCGGCCGGCCATACGGTGAAACGAGCGCCGCTTGCGTCAAAGAGGGAGAGAACTAAGTGCGGTAAATATGGTTGCAGGAACCCTGATGTAAGGAGCGTGATTCAAATTTTGAACATATTTTTTATTACTAACAGAAGATGAAGCCGCCAGCATCATAGGTGGAACACTGGTTATACTTAGGGGTCTTATGGAAGAATATCCACCAGATCCGCGATGTTATCTACATTTGAGAACTCATTTCTCCAACAGCCAAGAATGATTTCTTCTCCATAAAGACCCTGTACCTCAGGAAAAATGCCTTGTGAGAATTGTGTATCAACATAAGTCTCATACTCCTCCATTGCCTCAAATGAATCAAAGTATCCACCAGGCCCACGAAATGGCCAGTGGCCAGTAGTGATTGTGTAGAGAATAGAACCTAGGCTAAATATATCGATAAGGGCAGGCTCGCTTGTAGTTAAGCTAGGATTAAAAAACCCAGAATCAGGGAGTTTTGTACCATATATTTGGAGTTGAGAGCATGTAGATCCACCAAAGTCGCAGAGGCGGAGGTCAGGCTGTGATGGTTCACCAGAGAGAAGGAAATTATCAGGTCGCAAATCGCAGTGGAAAACACCGTGGCTATGAATGTAGGCGATGGAGGCAACAATCTGTGTGAACCATTTTTTCATCAAGGTAGGATTCATTTGATCATAATGATCGTCAAGGAATCGCTGGAGATTACAAGTCGCTTCAGTGAAAAGCAAGCCAGTCGGAAACTCGGTTTGCCAACCTAAGTATCTTGATAAGGTTAGCAAGAGTGAAAAGATATAGTAGAAAATACCTACTCAATAATGCGAGGGTGATTCCCCAGCCTCTCTAGAATAAGCCGCTCGGTACGGTAGCTATTGAGTACACTTGTTCGCTCTCGTATGATCTGATCTTTCAAGAGAGTCACCGGAGCTTTTAACAAGATACCCGGCTTAACGCGGAAGAAGAGAGCCGTCGAGCCAATAAAATCTCGCCCTGGTATCCTTTCCAGGGCTACCTGACTCTCTGGCATTTCGGCCATGTAGATAGAGAAAAAGGGATTCAATTCAACTCTAAGCGGTAGAGTTAAGAAGAAGATGGGAAAGTTTGTGGGAGTTGCGGTCCGGTGCCTTTTTAAAGCTTAGGTCTCCCCAGCCAGGTTGCTTAACTAAGTGGCTGGGTAGTGAGACAGCAGAGGAGAGTTTGCACTCCAGAAAATGGTTGGTACGTCATGTGATCAGTAGCAACGGTCGTGGCGTGTGGCCCGCAACTTTACGCCTCGGCTTATCACGTGATTCAGCGCTGAATCCGTCATTATTGTCCAGCTGAGGTTGGTTGGCGTGGCGTCGTTGTGCGCAAAGCCGAGTTCATGCAATTCATTCAGTGCACTGCGTAGGGGCCCCAGCCGCTCCCTGATCACATCGGCGACGAGCTGGCGGCCACTCTTGATGAAGTGGTGCCTGTTTAGGCTCCCGGGTTGACCCGCAGCTTCAGCGAGTCCTTGTACTGCCCGCCCAAAAATGGATCCAAGCCATCTTCTTGTACCTCAGCCGAATTGCCATCAGTGCTTCTAAACCTCATAACCAACATATAATTGGCCCTCCGCCATAAACCATCATCCATATCCGACATCAAGATTCACCCAACCCGGTTTCCCCATATTCCCCTCTTTTCTTTCTCTCACTGTCGATCCGACTCGGCCTGATCAGCTCTTCGGACACCCACGAGTCCTCATCAGATAGGCGGCCTAGCAATGTAGTAGATATTGACGAATCCCAGACATAGTTCCGGTGTCGATAACATTAACTCCGTCGTTATAGCCACGATAACTATCCTCAAACTCCTTAAGCAACTTCTGATTCTGGAAATGGCTCCTTGGCTCCTATGTGGTATCTCCTCAACGAGATTCTAGCCTTGATCGGCCGAAACCCTGCGTGCTTTGACTCTCATATGCGGCTGTTTTTTCCTGGACTACAAGCCCGAGCTGGTGCGTTTCAAGGCCGAGGCGCTTCCATGGGCTGATTTCGGACTGAGCTTCTCACAATGTGCCGCCTTTGATTGGTGTGCTGGCTACAATGTGAGGACAAGCTTGATTACTAAAATGTACATTGGCAAGGTCCAGACAGTAACGTCACAAGCGATTTAGACATGAGATAGGTGGCTGATACTTATGAATTTATGATCCCTAATAACGAGAGCATCGCTATCATACACCTCCGTGACAGCCTGGTCCTCTGGATGTCTTCTGACACTGGTCAGCAGGGACCCTCTTCAAGTCAATGGGAATTCATGAAGAAACTGTAATGAATGAAAGCAATTAAAGATATCCGGCTCACGTGATACCCTATATGCGTGCCAAGCCTTGCCGACCCTGATCACGTGAGTGTGTGACTTATCGCATATTGTGCACATTCCGGGGAGTGTAGGGCGTTCTAAGTTGTTAGAGCATGAGGAGGTGCAGAACCTTTGCGGAGAGGTCGACGTGGTGGCTAAGGATGTCGTGGGAAAGAAGTGGAGGTAGCGCGAAGGTAATGAAGAGCGAGACCCCGGTGACGAGGAATGACCTAGGATAGTGAGCTGGTTTGGGACTGAATGAATAGCTGTAATTAAGTTTGGGTTCAATATCACAAAAGCACTATTCGCTTAGGGAACATCTAATGAGTATCTTGACTGATGTGAAAATATAGTGGCCTGACTCTACTTAGACTTCCTTGTAGCCCCTTTGCCACTCCTCTTCTTTAGCCGTGTACAGTAGCGAACCTGAAGACTTCCCTGAGATCGTCGTTGTGGAAATTCATCACAGAACTGTTTATGGATTTCCGGCCATGGAAGCTGCTGCTCTTCCTTTAATTTGACAATGAGATCCTCCTCCTCACGGGTGAAAGTATGACTGGCTGGGCTTCGCGGGGTTCGATGCGGCCTCTTCACTATGTGAGTATGAAACCCATTGGCGCTCTGGGAGCCTGGCGCATGGCCACTGGCACACGGCTCCCAGCCGAACTCTAGTTGGAAGGTCACTTTGCCGTCCACGAACAAGCGTTTGAGCGTGGCCCCTTGTAAAGGCCATTCCTCAAACCTTGCAGCTGGCATTTCGGCATCGGCTCCGACGAATGAGTCATGCGATGACACCGAGCTGGCACTATGGGCCGGCGTATGTAGTCCTGATCTATTGGCTGTACGTGTACGATTGGTAAGGCGTCTCCCCCTGTGACGGGGTCTGGGGCTGAACTGAGACCCTCCCACCTTCCGACGTTTGCATGGAGGGGCCTGGCCAGAACTGTCCGCTTCATCATCAACTAAATCATTGTTTGCCTGCTCCCCTTCACCACGGCTTGGGGAGGGGCAGTAATCCTCGTCGCCCCGTACAGGAGCTTCAGAACTAGAGATTGAGCTGACATCAGAATCAGAATCGCAGTTGGAGGCCAGGTCTTGCTCCGGAGTAGAGCAGTCCTTGCGTGTTCCCTTGCGGCGAAGCTGTACCAGGGGCTGGCTGATGTTGTCGTTGATAGCCTTGTCCGTGTCGCTGCGCTCTTTCTCTTCTTCCCGGATGTACAGCGATAGTGAGGCGGAGGATATGAGACTGTCCTCCTCTCGCTGCCGCCGAGGGCCGTCGGAGTTGGAGCTGGCCTGTGAGGTGGATTGAGAATCGGAGCATTCTTCCGGACAGCTTCTCAGTGCGTGACCGATGCTCTGTGAATCGTCTTGTGTCTGCTCTATCGCATGCTGAGGCGCCGTGGCTTTAGCATCAGATGCTCTACAGCTCTCAGAACGGTCGCATTGTGCATCTGGCTCACTAAGAAGAGATGGTGGTAGACAGGAAACCTCTCGTATCTTCAGAGGGTGGCCTGTTGTCCCAGCCTTGCCCATGGTGACTAGGTCAACACAGCCACGGCTATTCGACGCATGACTCTGCTCTGCACTACCTGCCTGCGGAGCAGTTGGCGGATAAGAAAGCAACATGTCTGGACCCGTTGCTGCCTCCAGGCTTGACAGACCAGCATCGGTATCAAGTGCCTGTGGTTGCTTGGCGATGAGAGACCCTGGCAACATTATTAGGTACGCCTGGACGCTGCGGTAAAAGAAATGCCTTAACAACTTACTAGTGGGGGATATATCAGACGAGCTCTTCTTAATAGATGCGATGATTGAATCGATAGACGGAAGTGTATCATCCGACCTTGAGTCATCCATATCCTGAGAGCCGTCGCAACTAGCTTCTTCGTCTGCGTCAGATGCACTCTCATCATCAGATGAGATGCAGATTGGCTCATGAGCTAGTTGATCGCGGGGAGCCGACGTAGAAGGTGGCTGGAAGGAAGGTCCTGGGTGGGAAATAGCATTTATATGTTTCGTCTGACTGGTGCGCTCCGAACCACCAGCAGCTGGAGGAGTCCAGGTGACCATTTTGTCAAGATTTATCAGGGATCCCATGGTAATGATAGAGAAAAAGAAGGCTTTGCGAGCGTGCTCTCGGGACTCTCGTTTGCTGAGGGCATCGGGCGCCTTATATAGGCAAAAATTGCTAGTCTCGCCCCCTATCACGCGCCTTCCCCCTTTCCCTTGCCCTTGCTCTCGCCTCCTCGCGAATGTGCTCTCGGATTCTTACAGAGATTCGTATCCGAGCGGCGCACACCCTACCAGGTCCGCCAATCATGAAGCTACTTGGCCATATCTGACGCACTGTAACAGAGAAGCACCACAGCCGGCGTCTCAACGGGGATCCACTTGCGTGGTTGAGAATGCAGTCGGCATCTCCGTGGGCCTCTCACATACTTGATAGGTTCCCGCCCTTCTTGGCAGAGTATCAAAATCTCGGCGCTACCTCAAAAGTTCATGGGCGTTCCGCCGGACTGCGTCACGCATGCAAAAGGTCGTGAAGCTGTTGCCTGAAAGGATGCAACTCGCTACCCCTTTCCCCTTCAGGTCCCGATCTTTGCCCCAGATATATGTTGCCTTGCATCCACGCGACCCTCCATGAGCAACCAGCAGGGAATAGGGGAAGGAGAACAGAAACGCCGGGGCGATGAGCGGGCCGCCGACTCTGTTCAACGCTCATCTCCCCTCTCTCGTATCAGTCCATCCTGCGTTGTGACTAAAGAGTGATTGTGTGACAGCATAAGTAAACTCAGCTTGACAGGGGAGCACCAGTTTTTGCGCCATAACCGAGTCAGCTTTACGTCAACTGATTATCATGCTGGCCTCCAACGTCATCGCAACCGCTGAGCCATCGCGAGCGGCACAGTAGCAGCCGAGCCCAGGAAGAGCAGGTAGTAATCGAAGGAAGGTTGTTTCTCAGCGGTGGGTGCGTCTAACCGCCCCCTGAGCGTGGAGAGGGCCCCTGAACAAGGAGATGGCGACCAACTGCATCATGGCCTCCCACTTTGCAGTCTCCGCCCACTCTCTGCGAGCCAATCGGGGAGCATCTTCGTCCCAGATGCCCCTGGAACAACTGCGCTCGATATTAAACGATCAGCCCGAGATAGCACCGTACTCCATTATGCCATTGGGGCTGTTGATAAGCATTGCGGCATTTCTGCTACTGGCTGAGTCAGGGGATAAGGCGGCCAGCCATGTAGAGCTGACCGGGACTCTCACCCCTTTTGCATCAGCCGCCCTCGTCTTGTAGCAGAACGGCGGCCGACTGTACAGCAGTGACACGTCAGTCAGCACGACGCGGAAGCTGAGGCCCTGCGCCATGCCAGAAGCGGACCATCCTCATGACATCCTCACGACTTTGCTGCTGCTGATCCCCTGGCAGCCCCCGAGCAGGGCGATGACTCGGACACCGTCCACTCCGTCGTGCGTCAGGTGTTCTGATAAGCCACTGCGGCATTTCTGCCATTGGCTGGTTGTTTGTCGGAGGCCTCCCAGGAAGAAGTGTTGCCGTGAGATGCGTTGCCTGAAGGCCTTGTAGCGCCATCAAGCGGATGCTTGGAGATGCACGGTCAGAATGTTGGCATCATGAGCACCCTGTGATGACAGAAGAGAGGCGAGGCCCGTAAAGAAGGCAGAAAAAGACTGGAATAGCTCGAGAGAATAAAAAAAAAACATGAACGTAGATCTCCTCTTCGAGTGCCTCATTCTGCTTCGCACAGCCTGCCATCGAGTATGGTGACCACTTCTGGATGCCAAGCGGGAGGGGAACTGCCATTCCAACAGGCCAGCGGCTGAGGCGGCATCATGTCGGGAGAAGGGAAATTACGGGAGAGGCGGAGGCAAGATGAGGCAAGGGCGGAGCGGTGGGAGAGAAGAAATGTCAAAGATACATCAACGCAGCGTCGAGGGCTGTTGTCGTCTTATATAGGAGGAGGCACGTGATCATGCTGACGGAGGTGCGGCAGCGTGCACACCTTGCCTGTTTGGGGGAGGCCGCCAAACCGGAGGGGGAAGCAGCGCATTCGCGATTACTAATTTAATTCTATATTCTTTTTATAATTTATAATAATATTTAATTATATATAGAAAACTTCTTATAAAAAGATTTTTTAGTATAATACTCTTATTAATATTATTTTATTAAATTCTTTAATAATATAATTAAAGTATAACTATTATAAATTCTATAGTTATAAATACTTTAAATTAAAGAGTTCTTTATCTTATTATTTTTACTATATTAAAAATAATTAATTATATTATAATACTTAAAACTTTATATTAAAATAGCTAAGATATATTATTAATTAGTATAATAAACTAGAGTTTAAATTAGAAATAGTAGAAAAAGAGTATTATTATATAGATATAAAAATCTAGTATTTTTATTAATAAAAGAAATTATAATTAGATAAAATAATATAAGTAATATCTTATAGTATTAATAGTATAAAGGAATTAGAATATATTAAGTAAAAGAAAGTAAAGAAAATAGCTTAAAAATAGATCTTATTTTTAGCTATATTTTTATCTAAGTTTGTATTCTTATAAATTAAAATTAATCTAGTATTTCTTTAGAAGAATATAAAACTATCTCTCTCTTAGTTTATTAGAATAAATATTTCTAGTTTTAGTAATACTATTAAATAAGCTTCTAATAATTTTTTAAATATTTAATAGATTTCTAAATATTATTATTATCTATATATTCTTTCTATTTAATTAAATAGAATATTTATTTATTCTTAATTTCTTTCTTTAGGATTTTTTCTAGTTTAAATTTTTCTTTATAGATCTTAATTAGATAATCTTAGTTTAATATATTTTCTAATACTTTTTTAAATAATAAAATATAAAAAACTAGATAAATATATATTATATTTAGTAATAATAGTCTATAATTAGTATTTAATTTTTTCTTAAAAATTTTAAATAATTTAAATTTTTTATAATCTAATTTATTATTTAGTTTTATTATTATAATATTTTTATAAAATAAGTAAATCTTATTTCTCTTTTTTAAAATTAGTTCTTTTAATTTATTTTTATTATAATATTTTTTTATTCTTTATTAGATAAATTTAAGTTTTATTTTTATTTCTATATATAATAAATATAATATTTCTTTTATAAGTATAATAGTTGACTTAAGCTTGCGTGTCACCTATTCTTGCCCATGATGCCTGTGTTAGTCTGATGCCTCATAAATTATGTTCTACGACCATCCTTTTACTGACACAATGAATGACTTAGTTCTAGCATCCCCTTGGTCCATTGCAGGGTTTAACCAGGAGTGCAAAGACATATGTATAGAAGTTCAGCAACTCCGATGGACGTGGCAACGGACGAGGCAGGAACTAGTATTTCTCTAAGACTCGTTAGGTTTCTTGAAAAGGGTCCTAAAATGCCCTCTCACTAGGTTGCGACTCACACCCACTAGAAAGGTGTTCCGAAAGAGACAGGGGCTTGACACTCCAAGAATCAGCAACCACACTAGTAACGCAGCCTCCGTGACAAAGTGCGCTAGGCTCATTACAGCAGATTTACATCGGCAGGTATCGTCCACATTCCTACAAGGGAAGCATGTTGCCTGTGCGAACCTATCTGCTATACATCGCGAGGGATCTGTATTGCCAATATTCATTTCATTATATTATGCTACTCTCAATACGAAGCCCTCGCATTTGCGTGATAGACAGAGGAAACCTGGTGGGAAAAACTCTGCCCAGAGCTATGATTCTCCCGAAAGAGCCATATCTCCGAGAGCCTTCATTCACTCTTCACCGAAGCACCTAAACGAGCTGATCTTGTCGTTCCACCCAGGCAGCTGGGTAACAAGGTTGCTATAGCCGGGATATTCAACATCAAAGAAGTCGCCATAACAATTGTAATCCCTAAAATTATTAGTCACCATTACCAAATCTCAGTCGCGACAGTGGATTTATGTCGGCCGAAAAAAATTTAGAACTTACTTGTAGAAGCGGCAGTTTCCAGCAGAGGTATCCGGACGAAGGGCGGATACCCTATCATTCCACGCAGACGGCAAATTGACTTTATATAGCTGTTAGCGCATGAACATAGCAAGGTTGATTTTCTATAGAGACTCAAAGAATAGTAATAATACTAGTTCTGACCGAGTAGATAAGCATACCGCAATTATTGACAGGGCTTGGAATCGTGATACACGGTGGCCCAAAATCCGTGTTCTGGCAAAGGTAAACGCCAGGACCCGCGTCTGGTGTGACTGACGCAGTACCCGCTGGGGCAGCCAAGGCAGTGGCCGAGAGGTAGACCATCAGAGCTGCTAGCTTCGGGGTCTGCATTTTGGAATAGTTTGGGAGGGGTGATACGAGAGTGTTCAATTGGTGCCGATGTAAATGTAGGTAATTTCAGAAAGTTCACACAGCCATGATGGGCCACGACTCATTTAATAACTCTCAGATTTTAGAAGCGCATAGCAAATTCATACATCAGGCTTTTGAATTGTATTAATCAAACACTGAGAAAATAGCAGAGTAATATGAGACAACTTGGAGCTATAATCCGCCGATCCCGGTTTCACCAGCTTAGTCTTTAAAGACTCCGAGCAGAGAACTCAGACATACCTTAAGAATGCACATTAGGCCAGCGATAAGGAGAGTTGTCTGCTAATTGAACCGAATGATAGCTTCCAGATCGCGCCACAAAGACGCTCATTACGTACAGTGGGCCCACCGACGGATCATTGCATTTTGGGTCGGTACACCTTGCCGCCTAGCTGAAACACAAGAGGGAGAGCGGTCGCCACAATCAAGGCTGCGATGGAACCAGACTGCCAGCCAATGAATAAAAGCGACAACGTCGACTCGTTGAGACGATGCTGTCACTTCCATGACTTAGTTACAGGGTTGACCATGGCTATTGGCGTCCCGGAAGAGAACGTTACGAAGATCATATTGTACCAGCATATGCTTCCCTCAACGTTGTCTCGGCACTGACTCGGCACTGACTCGGCACTGCATCGTTAAGTCCCACATGGGACGGGTTTTGTCCCTGTAACAACCGATATATCGGGAGAAAGAGTGGAGGAGTCATCCTTGTCGCAGCAGGGCCTATGGAACCTACTTCCTCAACCCTGCGTCCTTACTACGACCGAGTTCTGCTATACCTGCCCTGACACACATGTGACACGCAGTACTGTAGCGGTTGAAAAGAGCCATTCCTAACGACCCCGGTGAATATAACCAAACAGGGGCATATGTAATAATTATTCCCGGTTTTATGTTATTTGTCTACAACAGGGCCCAAAACTGGGCACAATAGTACAGAGCTAAACTGGGCGCTTGTGGTGTGCTGGTCCCAGATATGGGATCCTAGGTTGAAGTAGGAAACTACCGATTCGGGACCGCATTATGGTTCCTTTTCGGGATTGCTCAGCACGATATACAACAAGGCAGGCCCCTTCATTCCTTTCTTGCATGTCAGGTTGTCATCTATTCAATAGCTCATCCAATCGTCACAATGTGGGAATTTCCAGGATCTTTCGGCGGGATAAGTAGCATATCGGGTCCTCATATCAGGACCTGGAGATATTCTCCAAAAAGAGGAGTCCTCTCCCTGATTCTTACCGGCTCCTGCAGCTCGCACAGCTCATCAAGGAGCTGGACGATGTCATCTTTCTTTATGATTTATGGTAGTCATGCAGCTTAGCTACCATTAACCTGCAGGTGTTCAACCACCAGCCACTATCTCTTTGTTTTAGTTTTATCCCCTTCAATAAAAAAAATTACCGGTAAATGTTTATAAAGTGTCTATCTAACGTGCATCACGATGTAGCATAGTCTTTCGACGGACCTGCCTACTGGGAATACTAATTCTATTGTTAGGCCATATCAGTTGCGGGCAGCTCTTGGCGTTTTAGCTATTTGGATAGAAAATAACTTCAAGCCACGGATAACCGGTGTATTGGCGAGTTAGCGGCATCAAATGAACCACGATTCATGAGCGATGTGCGATGTAATTGCCTTTATCAATGATGATGCCTATCTGTAGTTCCCAGGCATTGGGGGACGCTTATATTTGCCAGGGCGTGAAGGAAGATTAGCGATGGATTTCTTTTTTCTCTAGTTCTCTACTATGAATTACAGCCTTAGCTAGCAGTCCAACTTAGTATGTACCTCATCATCGAGCAGGGATAAATAGCTGAGCTAACTCGGATGGGGAAGAAGTGAAGGATGCTACCTTTTAAGACTTAAGAAGAGAACGGCACAGGACTATCTCCACAGCCAATACTTTCAATGAAATAACACATACAGGCCACAGACACCAAGTCATAGGGTCAATATTGTTACGAACAAAGGCCTCCGTCAGGCCGCATGAAGTCACGTGCGAAGTACAGACCCACTGGAAAACTACAACTAATAAGTATAGACTCATTACTCGGGCAGCGTAACAGCTAAGTAACAGATAAGTAACAGCCTTATTATATATATATATTTATTTTATTAGGAAGAATACTCCTTCAGATAGTTATTAATATAATTATCTATATATCTATTATTACTAGCTCTATAATACTTATATATTAATAGTAACTTATATTATATAGCCTAAGATAATCTAATTATACTACTCAGAATAATACTCTAATTAGTTTAACCCTGATCTATTCTAAACCCTATTCAGTATAAGTTATCTAACTATTATATATTAATAACTCTTATTTAGCTAATTACCTTATCTTAATTACTATATAATAATAAAGAAGATATTATAGCTACTATAGTTCCTTTAGTTTAATAGTAGAACTCTATTATTAATAACCTGCTTACTCTAAATAATAATAATACTATAGATAAAGATAGTAGTAATAGTAGTAGTAATAGAAATAATAATACTAAGATTAAGCTTCTATAAGCTTAGATCCTTTAGCTTTAGGAATACCTTATAATTATATAATAAGAAATAGCTACTATTACTATCTTTATAGAATAGTAAGCTATTTAGAATACTAATCTTTAGACCTAAGCTTAGACTATAGCTTAGGAAAGGGAACTAGAAGTACTACTTAAGCTACTACTATTTAAGATATTTAATAGAACCTAAGATAAGCTTTAGGGATTTATAATCTAACTTTAAGTATACTTTAACTATTTCTCTATTATTCTTAATAGTAATAAATAATAAATTATCTATACTTATTTATAACTTAAGAGAGTTATATTTAACTGATTTAAACCTATTATAAGGGAATATCTTAATAGCTAGAAAAGCTAATAAACTATTAATATTATAATAAGTTTTAACTATTTTATAAAAACTCTCTAATAGATATTTAGAATCTAAGATAAGAGATATAAGATAGAATATAAAATTAATAAACTCTTTTAAACTAAACCTATTTCTATCTTTAGTAGTAGGTATCTCCAGCTTTTAGTAAAAACTGAATAGAACTAGGAGTATATTATATCTTACTACTTTAAAAGACTAAAGGAAGAAGTTTAGAAGGAACTCTATAAGGAAGATAGGCTAGTAAGTATCTATAAATATATAACTATAGCTATAAGAATTAATAACTAATAATATTATTAGTAAACTTATAGTAAAAAGATAACCTATTATACTAATACTAGTTAACTATAATAATAATAATAATCTGCAGTCTCTGAGATATATATAGATTCTATAGAGCTAGGAGCTATAGAAAAATATAAGTATTATAATTATAATAAGATTAGGTATATTTTACTTTAATATCTAAAGCTTAAGAAGTAGAAAAATTAGAAATCTACTAAAGAAAGTAAGAAATAGTTAGGAGTAACTAGAAAAACTAAGACTAAGATACTTAGAATAGTTAGAAAGGCTATTTAGAAAGGAAACTAAATAGTTACTATAGTTCCTATATTTTCTAGAAAACCTATATTAAGCTTTTATAAAATACTAAAAACTAATAAAATACTAATAATATTAGAAGGAAATTACTAATATATTATAGATATTTTCTAGAAACTTAAGTAAAAGTATAAAGATAGGAGGGATATTATAGATCTTAAGCCCCTTACTAAATATAAGTATATATTTTACTATATTAATAGACTTATTAAATATACTCCTAAAGAATAGGAATAGTATATATTTACTAGGGATAAAATTAAAGCTAAATATAATAAACTTTATACCTACTACTAGTAGAAGATATAGATATAAAACCTTAAGAAGATATATAGAATAGTATTATATAGAAGGGATACTATAGATACTATCTAATACCCTAGTAATAGGTATATAAACCTAATATATATAAATACTAGTAGAAAGTATAACTATAGATTAGAATTCTAGATAATATATTATAATATCTAGTATACTATATATTAGTAGGAAAAAGTATTAAATAACTTTTTTCTATTTCCTAATAGAAGAATATCTAGGAAGTATAGTATAGTTTAAATATAATAATTTATATATTAATAATATAGAATAGGACTTTATACTATCTTTAAGGAAGATCTAAGGGAATACCCTAAGGAGTATATAAAGAAAGAACTTTTAGTAGAAATATATTAAGAATAGAGATATAAGATTTATAAGGATAATAAGATTAAACTATAGTATAATTACTAATAAACAGAAGAGTAGATAATATATAAATATAATAGCTATATTAAATAATACTATAATTAGAATTATAGAAACTATTAAGAGATTAAGTAAGAAGTACTAGTACTAATATAGAATAGTAATAATAATATAAATACTACTAAATTATACCTTAAATAGTAGTAACTATAGGAGGAAGAACTCTAAGAATATTACTTAAGAAGATAATTATCCTCTATAAATAGTAAAAATAGTAGTAAAACAGAGAAATAAGAAATAATCTTAACTAATAAAAAGAAATAGAATAAAGCTTACTCTAATAATAGGATATCTATAATAATTAAGGAATTATATAATTAGAGAATTAAGTTTATAAGATATATCTCTAATTATATAGAAGAATCTAAAGATCTTAAAAATATCCTTAAATAAGTACTAAAAAATAATAAAGATTAGAAATAACTTTAAGAATAAGTTAACTAGATAAAAAATAATCTAAACTATCTATAATAGAGCTATAGTATAGAATAATATTAATAATAGATTAGAGAACTCTAGGAGCTATAGAAGTAGGAAGCTCTATATATATCCTTATAGAAGTAGAGATTAAGGGGAACTAGTTTATAGTATTTATTAACTATAGAGTATAGGAAAATTATATCTTACTAATAGTAATTAACTAACTCTATCTATTATAGAAGAAGAAAAAAGAAACCTATATAGTTATAAATATTAAAAGCTTAAAGTTTAAGTATAATAATAGGATTATTAATTCTAAGACTAATTATCTTATAATTAAAATCTAAGAAAGGAAATTTAATATTATCTATAATCTAGTACTATTAGGAACCTATAAAGTTATACTAGGGTTACTATAGCTTTAAGATATAAACCTACTAATTAATTAGTATACTAACTAGATAGAGTAGAGAGATACTCTTATATACTAATATTAGAATTAATAAAAATTAAAATTTTATTAGATATTAGAAAAATATATTTATTTCTTAATATCTAAAGGTACTATTATAAAAAACTATAATAACTTATAATAATAAGTAGATATAGTAGTATTAATCTTAATAGTACTATAATCTGATAATATAAGAAATCTATTATAATAAGAATTAAGATAAATAATATAAATCTTAGGCTAGATATAGAAATAAGAACTACTTTTAGATATAGATTTAGTATCTATTAATTAGGAATAATTAACTAAGGAATAATAATAAGAATATAAAATTAAATATAGTTAATAGTAAAAAGAAATAGAGAAACTATTTCTAAAACCCTTTAATATAGAAGTTTAGAAATAGAGCTAAATAAATAATTAATAAAGAGTATAATAGAATAAGAAAAAGAATACCTAATATAAGTATAAATAAGCTAAGTACCTAAAATAGAAAGAATATCTTAAGAATATTCTATAGGAATATAATTATTTTAAGAAGATATTATTTATAAAAGAACTTAAAATAAAGCTATTAGAATATAGCTAGTAGGATTATAAAATCTCTATTATTAAGAAAGAAGAACCTAATTTCTATAAATTATATAACCTTATAGAACCTTAGTTATAAATACTCTATAAATATATTAATAATATACTAGTAAAAGATTATATATAACTATTAACTTTATCTATAGGATACCCTGTAATATTTATACTAAAAAAGAATAGTAAACTCTATTTAGTTATTAACTATTAATAGCTAAATAAGATTATATAAAAAGATAGAATACTCTTACTACTAATTACTAAACTTAGGGATTAGTTATAGAGTAAATAGTAGTTTATAGTACTAGATCTAAAGGGAGCTTATAATCTAATATAAATTAAGGAAGGAGATAAATAGAAAATAGTATTTAGAATAAAGTTTAATCTCTATAAGTATCTTATTATATCCTTCAGACTAATAAATATACTTATAATATTCTAATAAATAATTAACTAAGTACTCTAGAAGTATTTTAATATTTTTATAGTTATTTATCTTAATAATATTTTAATTTTCTCTAATAATCTAAAGATATATAAGGAATATATATACTAAGTCTTAGAAAAGCTAGAAAAAGTAAAACTTCTTATAGAATTAGAAAAGAGTTTCTTCTATATATAAAAAGTTAATTTCTTAGAATATACTATTTAACTAAATAAAATATAAATAGAATAAGATAAAATTACTATAGTTAAGAAGTAGAAAGTACTAAAGATTATTAAGAAAATATAAGTTTTTCTTAGATTTACTAACTATTATTAATAATTTATTAAGAACTATAGAAAAATTACTATATCTTTATATAATATTACTAAAAAGAGGATAGAATTCTAATAGAATAATAAATAGTAATAAGTATTTAATAAAATAAAGAACTAAATACTTTTAGAACCTATACTATAGATATTTAACCCTATATAAGAAGTAGAACTTAAAATAGATATCTTAGACTTTATAATTAGTATATAAATTAGCTAAAGGAATAATAATAGAGTATTATACCCTATAGTATTCTTTTTAAAGAAACTATATAGTATAGAACTTAATTACTCTATTTATAATAAGGAATTTATAGCTATTATATATATATTTAAGGAATTTAAATACTACTACTTAGGAATAATATATAAGGTTAAGGTATATATAGATTATAAGAATATTTAATACTTTACTATAACTTAGTAATTAAATAAAAGATAAATATACTATACTAAATACCTATCTTAATTTAATTATAAAATTATATATTAAAAAGAATTAGAAAATAGAAGAGCTAATACTCTTAGCTGAAAATCTGAATATAAGGAAGTAGTTCTAAAGATAAATAGATAGTTATTCTTAACTAATAATAAAGAATACTTAGTATAGAAAACCTTAGGAGCTATACTTAAGAGAATAGTATATACTAAAGTCCAGATAGAGACTATTCCTAGCTTAGAAAAACTATAGTAAGATATTAGAATAGTACTTATTAAGAAAATCTATAAGTACCTGCTCTTAGAATACTAAGGAGTTAAGAAGATATTTAATAGAATTAAATAATACTATAATTATCTGGATTTATAAAAGAATATATAGACTATAGTTTTAGAATATAATACTTATATAAGAATTAAGTCTATATAATATAAACCCTATAGAGAACTTAAACTAGTCTTAGTATTAGAATAACCCTAATAATTAGTATCCTTTAACTATATTATTAAACTATTAAAATCTAAAGAATCTATAATTAGAATAGAATATAATAGTATTCTAGTAGTTATTAATAGACTTATAAAATATAAATACTTTATTCTATATAAGGAAGTAAGCTCTATAGAAGATCTTATATACTAGTTCCTATAATATATAGTTAGTTACTATAAATTACCTAATAAGATTATATTAGATAGAGAAATAATATTTACCTCTAAATTTTAGTAATTACTTATAGTATAAATAGGTACTAAGTATAAGCTCTTAATAGTTTATTATCTATAAAGTAATAGTTAAATAGAATAATTAAATTAAACTCTAGAATAATATCTATAAGTATATATTAACTATAAGTAAGATAATTAGGTATAACTACTACTAATAGTATAGATTACTTATAATAGTTTAGTATAAGAATCTATCTAGCTAATACCTATATATATAAATTATAGTTATAAGCTATAATTCTAGAATTAACTAAAACTTAATAGACCTAATATACTAGCTACTATATTAATAAAAGAAATACTATATTTATTATATATAGAAATAAAGATAGAATTTAAATTTATCTAAAAAAGAATAAAAAAATACTATAATAAAACTAGATTAGAAGAATTAATCTTAAAGAAGGGAGATAAGATCTACCTACTCTATAAAAATATTATAATAATAAGACTAAGTAATAAATTAAACTATAAAAAACTTAAACTATTTAAAATTCTTAAGAAAAAATTAGATACTAACTATAAACTCTTATTACTAGATATAATATATATCTACTCAGTTTTTTATATCTTACTACTTAAAAAAATACTAGATAATATATTAGAATAAAACTACCTAATTAAAGTCTATAAAAAAGAATTTAAACCTTAGAAAATACTAAATAAAAAGATTAAAAATAGATAAATATTTTATTTAGTAAAATAGAAAGATTATAATAAAAATAATAATATATAGGAACTAGTTAAATATCTAAAGAAGTATTAGTATTTAATATACTAGTACTACTAGAAGAAGAAGGATTAGTAATCTTATCTTAAGTAATATTACTAAAGAGATCCTCTATAGAAGGATTAAAAGTAAAACTGGAAAAGTTAACTATCTATATAGTATATAATATTTAGATTTAGAATATAAGCTCAGCCTCTTAAGCCTATACCTATTCTAACTCTTTCTAATAACTTTTCTCTTCTGCTTCTTTCTATTCCTCCTCTTCCAGCTCTTCTATATTATTTAACCCTTTCTTTAATATCTCTATACCCTTCTTATAAAGCTGTTTTTATATCTTCTATAAACAGGAAATTTATATAAATACTACTACTAATTCTATCTTAGCCTTAGACTCCTTATCCTCTAAATAAAATAGTTCCTTATTAATTTTCTTAACTAAATAAGGAATTAGAAAAAACTACTAGAGGTATATAGTATAAAGATACTTACTAGAAGATATTAGAGAATATATACTATTATATAAATAATCTGTATAAATATATATTATATAATAATTTAAACTTAGAATAATAAAGCAGCCTATATCCTTTTCTATATAGTAAGTATAAGGAATAATCTTAAATCTATAAGCTAGAATATATTCTGACTTTTAGATATATTTATATACTGAATTAAATTTCTTTTATTTTAAAATACAGCTAGATATTCTATTAGTAGGATATATAATAAAATAAATATAGAACTAAGTATATACCAGACTAGTATAGGAAAAATAACCTAGTCTTAAGGATAAGACTAATAGGAAGGGGGTATTATATTATAAATAAAGGCCTCTATCAGGCTATATAAAGTTATATATAAAGTATAGACCTACTAGAAAACTATAACTAATAAATATAAACTTATTACTTAGGTAGTATAATAGCTAAGTAATAGATAAGTAATAGCTTTATTATATATATATATTTATTTTATTAGGAAGAATACTTCTTTAGGTAATTATTAATATAATTATCTATATATCTATTATTACTAGCTCTATAATACTTATATATTAATAGTAACTTATATTATATAGCCTAAGATAATCTAATTATACTACTCAGAATAATACTCTAATTAGTTTAACCCCGACCTACCCTAGACCCTGTCCAGTATAAGTTATCTAATTATTATAATATACTACTCTTTAGTAGCTATATATATTACTTTAAGTACTTTATTATACTTTTCTACTATCTCTCTAAGCTAGATAATTATATAACTTACTCTAGTATAGATCTTTACTATAGACTAAACCTAATATATCTTTTTATTATTATTATCTTACTTAATATAAATAGTATCTATCTATATAACCTACTCTATAAAGTAATTTTAAAGATATAATAATACTATATAAAGCTTTACTTTAATAGAAACTTTATAGTTATTTATATAAATAACCTATTAATTATTCTTAGGCCCTAATATATATAATAAGGCTTTATAAGAATATATACTTACTAATTTTAGTAGAGAGTAGATAAAGAGCTAGTATTTAATTCCTATATACCTATATAAATATAGTAGAAGCTGGAGTAACTATATACTGCTCTCTGGTAAAAGCTTATATAGAGATATAGGAAAGTATAGAAAGTATAGACTGGTTAGATAAGAAATAGTAATATTCTAAGGAGGTAGTATAGAGAGGATATTATAGTATATTTACTAAGGATCTAAATTTAATTCTAAGGAGGAAGAGAGAGGAATATTCCTTCAGCTAGATACCTAATTAGTATCTAAGGATTAGCTATATTAGAACTAGTATTAAGGCTAAGTCTAACCTACAGCTATTAAGATATAGCTTAAAGTAGTATATATATTGTGGCGCAGGTGGCGGTATCCCAGGGTTGCTTTTCGAGGGGGTGGAAGGAAGAGCCTTTTGTTCCTTAAGGTACAGGAGACCGGCCCCTAGCAGGCCTGCTACTGCCTGAAGGAATAAGTCCTTTATATAGATTATCAAGATATTATAAGAATAATATTACTATTTTGGATAGTAAAGGTATAGACTATTTTATATTTTAAAGATTAATCCAGGCTCTGGATCTAGTATATAGATTAGGAAATAAGGGAGAAATAAGAATTCTCTAACTTATAATCTTTCTATATTATTATAATTTATATTAATTTTAAGAGCTATTAGTAATATTATAATTTATATCTTAAATATATAGAGAAACTAGGGAGAATATATACTAGTTATAGAGAAGTTCTACTTAATTATAGGTTTATAAGGTTTAAATAGGATAGTAAGGCCTATATATTATAATTCTAACCTTTATAGAGATATTTTATTTCTATAGTTAGGCTCTTAAGTCTCTATATTATATTTACTATAGCCTGATCTAGCTTATTACTAATAAAATCCTAGATCTATATAGAGCTAAGAAGCTTAATACCTTAAAGTATTATATATCTAGATAACTATATATAGAGGCTAGTAAAATTATACTTAGAAGGTTTACTACTAACTATATAACTCCTCTATAGCTCTAAGAGTACTTTAGTAAATATTTTAAATTAGGATTTATAGTTAGTAAAAATAAATATAGGGATAACTAGTAGTTCTTATTAGGTATACTTTACTAATAAGAACTTAAAGTAAGAGTTACTTAGATTAAGAGTATATAAGATAGGGTAAATAAGTACTAGCTCTACTAGAAGTACTAGAACTACTAGATTAGCTATTTCTTTTAATTATAATAGAATACCTAATAGTAAGCTAAAGTATATAGTAATATTATCTATAAGATAGTATTCTAGATATCTCAGATTAGGGATAATATCTACTATAGTAAACTCTATACTATTTATAATCTTTAAACTAGTATAGATATTCTTATTAATAACTATAGATATTCTCTAAGTATAGAAGAAAATATCTAGAACCTTATACTTAGAATTATCCCCTTACTTAACTACCTGAGCTATCTTATTTTAAGATAGACTAGTACTTCTCTAGATATATATTAATATAAAGATAGAGATATATCTCTTATTAA
This sequence comes from Clonostachys rosea, assembly GCA_026958235.1. Classification (NCBI taxonomy): domain Eukaryota; kingdom Fungi; phylum Ascomycota; class Sordariomycetes; order Hypocreales; family Bionectriaceae; genus Clonostachys; species Clonostachys rosea. Next base: position 4,133,798 of record CP110205.1, read on the forward strand.
AGTATACTTATTCTATAATAGCTTTTATATTAAAGCTCTATTAATTATAATTTAAAGATATTATAGTATATAAGCTATTACTAAAGTTAATATATAAGTAGTTAGCTAGCCTTATATTTAGTAGATTAAGATCTTATTAGATCTAAGTACTATACTATATTCTGTTTAGAAGATTATCTAGCTTAGGGTTATCTTAAGTATAGATCTATTCTTTAAGAAGAATAATAGTTTTAAATATTAGTTATAGACTGAAACTATAATAATAAGGAGTAGTAGCTTATACTATAGATATAGTAGTAGGAATTCTTATTCTATTTAGTAAAAGGCTTATCTCCTATATCAGGGTAAATTAATAAAAGTTACTTATTAAAAGAACTATTAGAATTCTATTAAAATACTTATCCAGATAGTTCCAGAGTAACTAGAGGTAGCTACTAGCCTTATATAGAGTAGTATCTTTAAGTATACTAACTTTATTAATTATAAGAACTAACTTCTACTATATCTACTTCTTTATCTTAAAGAAGAGAGAGAGATACTTATCAGGGAAGTACTAGATATCTAACCTATAGGCTAAATATAATATTATACTACTAATCTATACTACTATACTTCCCGAGGTTCCTATAACCTGAAGAAGATATAGTTAGCCCCTTACTAAAAAGATCTATTTTAGAGCTTTAATAACCCTAGATTTATCTATACTACTAGGGCCTTCGGTATACTAGAGATATTAACCTACTGAGTTAGGGTTTATAGAGTATCTATCTAAGAACCTATATATAAGTTAAAGAGCTATTATCTATAGAGTATTAAGAATAAGATTTAATATAGAAAACTATTCTAATTCTATAAAGCTAGTTACTCTATTAATTTTAATAAGTATTTAAGTATCTTATATAATAGTATCTTAACTCTAAAGTATTAGGAGTATCTCTATATTATAGTTATAGATAAGTATATTATCTATATCAGTATTAGGTATAGCTTATATACTACTCTGTAGATCTATTTTAATCTTATTTAGTATCCAGAGATAGAGTATCTCCTAGGTCTTTATAGTAGTCTGAATATTCTCTATAGAAAAAGCCTAATATTAGTATAAAAGAGTATTCTAACTATAATAGATTTACTAATAAAAGCTATTAGAATACTAGATAAAGGGCCTATACTCTAAAGCTGAAATATCTTCTTATAGATTATAGATAAAATTTATTAAGACCAGGGAGCTTCTTATAGTATTAGAATCTTATACTATATTATATAGAGTATAGAGTATAGCTATAAAATTCTAATAATACTCAGCTGCTATTATATATATATTATTATTATTATCCTTATTAAGAGAGAGTTCTATATTAACTATATTATTATCTTCTGATTAGTTTACCTATAGCTTTATATCTCTATATATATTCTCCGCTAATCTACTAAGGAAGGAGATATTAGAGATATAAAAGTATAGCTATTAATAGAGAGAAACTTTATATCTAAGCTATAAATTAGTAATATTACTATAAATATTAGAAAGAAAGTACTTCTAGGGTATAAAGAGAGCTAGATAGAGAATAGAGTTACTAAATAGAAATATAAGAATAAGCCTTAGGGTTAATAGTATAAGCTTAAGGTATACTATCTAAAGTATACTAGGTACTTATTATAGTACTTATTACTAATAAATCCTTAAAAAATTAGTATAGTATATTTATAAGATTAGTAGAACTTCTATAACTAGCTATAGTAAGCTATAGAGAGTTTATTAAGAGGTATAAGAGATATATAGTTCTTATTCTTATCCTGATTATAACTATAGACTAAGCTAACTATAAATATATAATTATAGAGATATATATCTATTAGGACCTAGCCCCTATAGGTATAAGTATTAAGGTATAATAGAGTCTATCTATCTTCCCTAAGCTATACTAACTCTAGAAGCTCCTTAGTCTCTATCTCTATACTAGCTTAGTTCTAGAGATATTTCTATCTATAGAAGATAGTCTAGTATAATACAGTTAGATTTATAAAGAATTAGTATAGGATATTAGTAAAGTCTATATAATAGCTAAGTATATAGTAATATATCTTAATAGCTAAGAGCTATCTCTTAAAAAAAATATAATTTACTACTCTTATTAGAAACTAGTAACTCTAGTTTAGAATAGTAGATCTTTAGGTATTTTATTTAGTAGATATTAATATATTCTACCCTAGTAGGGTATTCTTATAAAGCTACTAAAGGATATTAGCTATATAGATAATTTATCTCTATATAGATATATCTAGCTTTATAGTATAATTAGTAATATAAAATACTATAGTTAAACCCTTAGTTCTTATTAAGATTATTAATATATTATAATTATAATAAAAGCTAACTGCTATTACTTTATTATACTAGTTAATAAATAGATAGTTATAATAGATAATAAGTAGGTTATTCTTATTCAGCTCTGTTATATTAATAATCTTCCAGAGTATCTTAAACTAAAAAACTATTTATCTATATTTATCTATATTCTAGCTTATAAGGCTCTTTAAGAAATACTTAATATAGATATAAGTATAGGAATAGACCTAGTAGTAATATATAATAAAGTTAGACTTAGTATTAAAAACTATAGATAGTACCTTAGTATTATTTATTATCTTCTTAATAGAGTAAATCAGATTCTACTTCTAGTAGAAAGTCTTTCTAGTATTTTTATCTAAGTACTTATAAAAAACTAAGTTTATATAGTATAGTACCTGGGTATAATACTCTTCCTCTTAAGGATTAGTAATATTATTAATAAGTAATAATAACTCTATATTACTATATAACTATAGGAGCCTATATAGATATAGACTACTATAGTTATTTATCTCTACTATTATATAGTAATAGCTAATCTTACTAAAAACTAATTCTTAGCCTGCTTAAATATACTTTTTAAAGAATAGGGAAATCTCTTTATAGAAAAAGATAATAGAATAAACTAGGTCTATAATACTAAGAGTAATTTTATTATATCTTCTCCTAAGATCTACTAATAGCTATTTAGTAGTATAGTAATTATAGAGTCTATAGATAGAGAGCTTTATCTTAATTAGATTATTAATATTATTAGAATTAATAATAAACCAGATTATAAGTATACTAGTCTAGATATTTATTACTTATATCTTTCTCTATATAAGTAGTTAACTCTTATTAGAAAGAGACTATATATAACTAAATATAGACTACTTATAGAGTAGAAATACTATATTAATATCTATTATAATTTTTATTTTTTATATTTTATCCTTAGCTCTTTTTAGATAGATCCCTATTAGGGTTATATATAGCTATTTAACTCTCTTAAAAGAGATCTTTATTATCTATACTATACTAATATACTAATTAGAAGAATAGAGAAGAATATTAAAAATAAGAAAATAAAAGATAGGATAGATAGTAAATTAGCCCCTATACTACTATAGTATATACTTAGCCTAGTAACTGAGTAAGTAGTTTAGCTAATACTCAGCAGCCTCCTAAATAGACTATTAGCTTTAGTTAGATATATATACTATCTTTAGACTATCTCTACTCCAGGGGAAAAGGCTTAGGAAAGTATAGGGGAAGAAGTCTTTATATAAGCTATCTATAAAGTCTATATCTTATTCTACTAAGATAAATAGCTATCCTTCTATATCTTAGATCTAAATTATATAGAGCTTAACCCTATTCTTACTACCTTAAGCCTGACTTTTCTAGATAGCCTTAGTTAGAAATAAAAGCTTATTAGCTTCCTTAAAAGTAGCTAGCTTATTAAGGGGAAATATACTAGATAATATTATCTTATAAATAACTTTACTATTACTATTAGTATCTTCTAGTTTAGGAATAGATATATAAAGATTACTAGCTAAGAGAAGATTATTCTATTTATCCAGTAGAGTATCTTCAGTAGGCTAGGAGTTATTACTAGAGTAAGCTTATACTAATATAATAATCTCTTTAATACTTATTACCTAGTTCTTTTATAAGCTTTAATTAATATCTAGAATAATATAGTTTATCTATATCTTCTTAGTAATAAATAGTTCTTTCTATTATATACTATTTATAATAAGAATAAGGATACTAGAGCTATCTATATACTACTAGCTATTTATTCTATTATAGCCTATTATAATATACTTATAGAGTAGGTTATTTCCCTTAAGCTATAATAAAATAGCTTAAATATAAGATTTATATATTTAAAGAAAATAGTTAATATCTATAGTACTAGATCTACTAGAGCTATCTTAAGAGATATAGATATTCTTAATTATCTCTAGAAGAAAGTAAGAAAGAACTATAGTAATAAGATTCTCTATCTTATTCAGAAAGACTATAATATAGTTTTTTATATACTTCCTATAACTAAAATCTAATAAGATCTTATTATTTATAGTAAATTTAGTAATATAGCTAAAGGAGATCTATAATATAATTAATCTCTCTTTAATAGAAGAGAGACTATTAAGCTCTTTAGGATACTAATACTTATATCTAATATATATATTATTAATTATATAAGCCTTAGGTAACTTCCCTCTCTTTAAAATAGTAAAGTATTTATAATAAACTATAGTCTTAGTATTATTATTAACTAGAAAATATTCCCTATACTTCTAGAGTATTACTATAGCTTATAGTAAGAAGAGTACTAAATACTTTTACTATTAAATTAGTATAAGCTTAGAATAGAGTTACTTTCTATAGTAAAAGCTATAGTATAAAATTAGTAAGATTCTCTTATCTATAAATACCTAGTAAAAAAACTTTATAATCTCTACTTAGAGAGTAAGTAGAACTTTATTATACTAAGTTTATATTACTAAGTTCTTCTTTTTCTCTTAAAAATAAGACTTATAGTACTATAAAACAGCCTTAAGGGATTTCTATTAGATAGAAGTAATATCCTATAATAGTTCTAGACTTTTTTCAGAATAGTATAGCCTTATAACTAGTAGATTCAGAAGTTCTCCTGATTATATATCTTAAGGGTACTTTCAGGGAGATAGGGTCTATAGTATTACTAATAATATCAGGATCTATAGAGGGTAGATAATCTACTTAGTAGAAGCTGATATTTATATCCAGGGTATATCTTCTATTCCTTAATAAATAGATTTACCTATCTCAGATTATAGTTATAGTCTTATAGCTCTTCTATATAAATACTCTTCTATATATTATTATATAATAGCTATAATTATATATCTGAGTTTATTTTCTAGTACTATAATAGTAGTATACTAGGGTATTACTTATATATAGCTAACTCCAGCTACTATATACTAGTATTTAATCTTATCCTATATCTATTCTATCTTATCAGGCTAAAGTTAAATCAGGCTTTCCTAAGGCTAGATAGATTCCTAGGATACTAATACTCTGGTAATAGTAGAAAATAGTATTTCTTATCTTTAATAGCTTTATACTTTAGTATATTCTTAATTCAGTTAATCTAGTCTTTAGTAGATCTTACTAAGTAGAACTCTTACTAGCTTCTTATAGAGTATAGCTCTAGTATATTAAGACTCTCTCTATTTTTACAGGAGGTATCTATAAGCAGGCTAATAATCTAGATATTCTAATATTTATTAGACTTTATTAAGTAGAATTCTAACTAGCTTATTATAAGGTATTATAGATAGAGTATTACTAAAGTAATACTTATACTAGAGTAAGAAAATAGGATAGAGATAGAATTAATAAGTATAGATAATCTTATCTTAGGTAAAAAGGGGCTGAATAAGGTATACTAAAATAAAAGTAATATAGATAATATTACTAGTAGGTATAATAATCTAGCTATCTTATTTTATACTATACTATTATAGAGATAGAGATAGTAATAGTAATAGTAATATTTATAAGGAGAATATCTAAAACTAAACTAAATTAAATAGTAGCTTTAGGTTATTTAATATCTTATTATCTTAAATATAAGTATATAGATTATAAAAAGAATAGCTAGATAAATTAGAGGTAGAAAATAAAAAAGAAAAGAAAAAATCCAAAATATATATTAGATTAGAAATATTAGTCTCTCTATATCTCTCTATCTCTCTCTATCTCTCTGATTAGTATAATATAGTAGAATAAAGGTTCCCGAGCTAGTTAAAGAATAATTAGTATTAGTATATAGAGATATATATAGCTTTTCAGACAGATTTAGGTATTATATAGCTTATAAATTTCGAAAGGTAGCTTATATAGCTGGGCTACTATAATATATTAAATAGGGCTTAGAAGTACTTAGATCGCTTAGTAAACCAGGTATAGAGAGAGCAAGGAGGGTGCGGAAGGAAGAACCTTTATAATAGTTGGATAACTTATACTGGACTAGGTCTAGAGTAGGTTAGGATTAAACTAATTAGAGTATTATTCTAAATAGTATAATTAGATTATTATAAACTATATAATATAAGTTACTATTAATATATAAGTATTATAGAGCTAGTAGTAATAGATATATAGATAATATTATTAATAACTATCTAAAAAAGTATTCTATCTAGTAAAATAAATATATATATATACTAGATAGCTTATAAGAGCTTATTAATAATCTGAAGTAAGTTAGTTATAGATTATATAGATTTACTAATAATCTAGAGTAATCTTTCTTTTATTAGTAGAAAAAGATAGAAATATAAGATATAATACTAGAGGTATTTCTTTATTTATAATATATTACTTCTCTCTTATTAGTTTTATTTTAAAACTAAATTTTATAGTTTAATATTTAGTAAGTAATTTCTTTATTCTTTAATTATTTTATCTATATTATTAATAATATTATAGTTTATTTCTAAGAAATCCTAATAATATAAAATCCTTATATTATTAATTAAGAAAATAGATATTAAAATAATATTTTATTTAAATTATTTTAAGTATAAGAAGATATACTATATAATTAAGATATTATTATATTATAATAAATATATCTATATAGAATAATTATATAATAGTATAGAAGTAGTATTATAATATATATTTTTCCTTTATTTATATATATTTTATTATTAATCTTTATAATAAAGTAATTAGTTATAGAGAAATATTAGTTAGATATTAAATTAGCTTTTTCTAAGATAGTATTTTAGAAAGCTTTAGTAAAGATTTTATATTTTTATTATTAGTATTAGATTATATAGGAGAAATTCTAATATCTATTTTATTAGGGGATTAGAAATCTAGATAAGTAGAATAGAATTTATTTCTAGAAAGAGTTTATTTTAGAGAAATAATAGACTATAAGTATAATATAATCCTTAGATACTATAGAAATTATTAATTAGATTTTAATTCTACTAGAGTTTTCTAATTCTTTTTTTTTTCCTATTAATAGAACTACTAAATAAACTAATAATAGTTCTTTAGATATTTAATAGATTTCTAAATATTATTATTTTTATTATAATTTTTTTATTTTATTAAATAAAATATTTATTTATTTCTAATTTCTTTTTTTAGAATTTTTTCTAATTTAAATTTTTCTTTATAGATTTTAATTAGATAATCTTAGTTTAATATATTTTTTAATACTTTTTTAAGTATTAAGATATAAAAAATTAGGTAGATATATATTATATCTAGTAGTAAGAGTTTATAATTAGTATTTAATTTTTTCTTTAGAATTTTAAATAATTTAAGTTTTTTATAATTTAATTTATTATTTAGCCTTATTATTATAATATTTTTATAAAGTAGATAGATCTTATCTTCCTTCTTTAGAATTAGTTCTTTTAATCTATTTTTATTATAATATTTTTTTATTCTTTAGTAGATAAATTTAAGTTCTTTCTTTATTTCTATATATAGTAAATATAATATCTCTTTTATAAGTATAATAGTTAGTATATTAGATCTATTAAGTTCTAATTAATTCTAAAACTAAAGTTTATAATTATAGTTTATATATATAGATATAAGCTAGATAGATTTTTATACTAAGCTATTATATATAATCTATACTATAAATAATAGTTATATCTAATTATCTTATTTATAGTTAATATATATTTATAGATATTATTCTAGAGTCTAATTTAATTATTCTATTTAATTATTACTCTATAGATAATAAGCTATTAAGAGCTTATATTTAGTATCTATTTATATTATAAATAATTATTAAAATTTAGAGATAAATATTATTTCTTTATTTAATATAATCTTATTAGGTAATTTATAATAACTAACTATATATTATAAAAACTAATATATAAGGTTTTTTATAGAGCTTATTTTCTTATATAGAATAAAATATCTATACTTTATAAATCTATTAATAACTATTAGAATACTATTATATTCTATTCTAATTATTAGTTTCTTAGATAATAATAGTTTAATAATATAATTAAAGAATACTAATTACTAGAGTTATTCTAATACTAAGATTAGTTTAAATTCTTTATAGAGTTTATATTATATAAACTTAATTTTTATATAAGTATTATATTTTAAAACTATAATCTATATATCTTTTTATAGATCTAGATAATTATAATATTATTTAATTCTATTAAATATTTTCTTAATTTCTTAATATTCTAAAAGTAGATATTTATAGATTTCTTTAATAAGTACTATTTTAACTTTTTATTATAGTTTTTCTAAACTAGAAATAATCTTTATCTAGATCTTAATATATATTATTTCTTTAAGTATAATTTCTAAGGTTTTTTATACTAAGTATTCTTTATTATTAATTAAAAATAGCTATCTATTTATTTTTAAAACTATTTTTTTATATTTAGATTTCTAATTAAAAATATTAATTTTTCTATTTTCTAATTCTTTTCTATATATTATTTTATAATTAAATTAAAATAGATATTTAGTATAGTATATTTATCTTCTATTTAGTTATTAGATTATAATAAAATACTAAATATTCTTATAATTTATATATATCTTAATTTTATATATTATTCCTAAGTAATAATATTTAAATTCTTTAAATATATATATAATAACTATAAATTCCTTATTATAAATAGAATAATTAAGTTCTATACTATATAGTTTCTTTAAAAAGAATACTATAGAATATAATACTCTATTATTATCTCTTTAACTAATTTATATACTAATTATAAAATCTAAGATATTTATTTTAAGTTTTACTTTCTTTATAAAATTAAATATCTATAATATAGATTCTAAAAGTATTTAGTTTTTAATTTTATTAAATACTTTTTACTATTTATTATTCTATTAGAATTTTATTTCTTTTTTAATAATATTATATAGAAATATAATAATTTTTCTATAGTTCTTAATAAATTATTAGTAATAATTAGTAAATCTTAGAAAAACTTATATTTTCTTAATAGTTTTTAATACTTTTTATTTCTTAATTATAGTAATTTTATCTTATTCTATTTATATCTTATTTAGTTAAATAGTATATTCTAAGAAATTAACTTCTTATATATAAAAATAACTTTTCTTAGATTCTATAAGAAGATTAGCTTTTTATAGTTTTTTTAAAATCTAATATATATATTCTTTATATATCTCTAGATTATTAGAATAAATTAGAATATTATTAAAATAAATAATTATAAAAATATTAAGATATTTTTAAAATATTTAATTAATTATTTATTAGAATATTATAAATCTATTTATTAGTTTAAAAAGTATAATAAGATATTTATAGAAATTAAACTTTATTCTAAATACTATTTTTTATTTATTTTCTTCTTTAATTTATATTAGATTATAAGTTTTCTTTAGATCTAGTACTATAAATTACTATTTATTCTATAGCTAATCTCTAAGTTTAATAATTAGTAATAAGAATATTCTATCTTTTTATATAATTTTATTTAATTATTAATAATTAATAACTAAATAGAGTTTATTATTCTTTTTTAATATAAATATTATAGAATATTCTATAGATAAAGTTAATAAATATATATAGTCTTTTATTAATATATTATTAATATATTTATAAAGTATTTATAGCTAGAGTTTTATAAGATTATATAGTTTATAGAAATTAGATTTTTTTTCTTTAATAATAGAGATTTTATAATCTTATTAACTATATTTAGATAGCTCTATTTTTAATTTTTTCTAAAATAGTTTCTTCTTAAAGTAATTATATTTATATAGAATATTTTTAAATTATTCTTTCTTTTTTAATTACTTAGTCTATATATATTTATACTAGATATCTTTTTTCTTATTCTATTATACTTTTTATTAATTATTTATTTAGCTTTATTTCTAAACTTCTATATTAAATAGTTTTAGAAATAGTTTTTCTATTTTCTTTTACTATTAACTATATTTAATTTTATATTATTATTTTTTTTTTTATTAATTATTTCTAATTAATAAATATTAAATCTATATTTAAGAGTTTTTCTTATTTCTATATCTAATCTAAAATTTATATTATTTATTTTAATTCTTATTATAATAAATTTCTTATATTATTAAATTATAATACTATTAAAGCTAAAACTATTATATCTATTTATTATTATAAGTTATTATAATTATTTATAATAATATCTTTAGATATTAAGAAATAAATATATTTTTCTAATATTTAATAAAATTTTAATTTTTATTAATTCTAATATTAGTATATAAAAGTATTTCTTTACTCTATTTAGTTAGTATATTAATTAATTAGTAAGTTTATATTTTAAAGTTATAATAATCTTAATATAACTTTATAAATTCTTAATAATACTAGATTATAAATAATATTAAATTTTCTTTCTTAGATTTTAATTATAAAATAATTAGTTTTAGAATTAATAATTTTATTATTATATTTAAACTTTAAGTTTTTAATATTTATAACTATATAGATTTCTTTTTTCTTTTTCTATAATAAGTAGAGTTAGTTAATTACTATTAGTAAAATATAATTTTCTTATACTCTATAGTTAATAAATACTATAAGCTAATTTCTTCTAATCTCTATTTCTATAAAAATATATATAGAGCTTTTTATTTTTATAGTTTTTAAAGTTCTCTAATCTATTATTAATATTATATTATACTATAACCCTATTATAGATAATTTAGATTATTTTTTATCTAATTAACTTATTTCTTAAGTATTTTATACTCTTTATTATTTTTAGATATTTATTTAAGAATATTTCTAAGTATTTCTAGTTTCTCTATATAGCTAGAGATATACTATATAAACTTATACTTTTAATTATATAGTTTATTAATTATTATTAATATATTCTTATTAGAATAATTCTTATTCTATTCTTATTTATTTATAGAGATTATTTCTAGTTCCTCTATATTATTACTTTCTCTACTATCTATTAATAATAGTTATTTATTTAAATAGTATTCTCTTAGTTTTTCTTTCTATAGTTTTTACTATTTAAAATATAGTTTAATAATATTTATATTATTATTACTATTTTATACTAATACTAATACTTTTTACTTAATTTTCTAATAGTTTTAGTATTTCTAGTTATAATATTACTTAATATAGCTATTATAATTATAAATTACTTATTCTTCTATTTATTAATAATTATATTATAATCTAATCTTATTATCTTTATATATTTTATATTTCTATTCTTAATATATTTCTATAGATATTTCTTTATATATATATTTAATAAGATATTCTTTTAGGTTTTTCTAAAAAACTATATAAAATCTTATTTTATAGTATTAATAAGTAAATTATTATATTTAAACTACTTTATATTTCCTTAGTATTCTTCTATTAGGAAATAAAAAGAAATTATATATTATTTTCTCTTATTAGTATATTATATACTATATATTATAGTAGATTAGCTATAACTCTTACTTATAGTTATAGATATTACTAGTCTTTATATAGATAGAGTTATTATATTTATTATAAGAGTATTAAATAGTCTTTATAGTACTTTTTCTAAAGAATACTAATTTAATATCTTATTCTAGTTTCTGATCTTATATTTTATATTAGTAATAAGTATATAGCTTCTAGTATTTAGCTTTAATTTTAGCTCTAATAAATAAATATTATTCTTATTCTTCTTTTATTCTTAGAATATATCTATTATTATAATAAAATATATATTTATACTTAGTAGAAGATCTATATTTCTTTAAAATAGCTTTTTTATTTTTATACTTTTATTTAAGCTTATTAAAGATATTCTTAATATATTATTAGTTTTCTTCTAATATTATCTAGTTCTATTTTTTATCTAGTTCTAGTATTTTTTTAAAAATTAGAATAGATTCCCTAGGAAAGATAGAAACTATAATAGTTATAGAGTTCTTTTTCTAAATAGTTTTTCTAATTATTCTAAGGATTTTAATTTTAGTTTTCCTAGTTACTTCTAACTATTTTTTATCTTCCTTAGTAGATTTCTAATTCTTCTATTTCTTTAGCTTAGAATATTATAGTAAAATATATCTAATCTTATTATAATTATAATATTTATATTTTTCTATAGCTTCTAGCTCTATAGGATCTATATATATTCTAAAGACTATAGATTATTATTATTATTATAATTAGCTAGTATTAATATAGTATATTATCTTTTTACTATAGGTTTATTAGTAATACTATTAATTATTAATTCTTATAGCTATAATTATATATTTATAAATACTTACTAGTTTATCTTTCTTATAGAGTTCTTTTTAGATTTTTTTCTTTAATTTATTAAAATAATAAGATATAGTATATTTCTAGTTCTATCTAGTTTTTATTAAAAGCTAGAGATATTTACTACTAAAGATAAAAATAGATTTTATTTAAAAGAGTTTATTAATTTTATATTTTACTTTATATCTCTTATTTTAAATTCTAAAGATTTATTAGAGAGTTTTTATAAAGTAGTTAAAACTTATTATAATATTAATAGTTTATTAGTTTCTCTAGCTATTAAGATATTTCTTTATAATAGATTTAAACTAATTAAGTATAGCTTCTTTAAGTTATAAATAGATATAAATAACTTATTATTTATTATTATTAAAGATAATAAGAAAATAATTAAAATATATTTAAAGTTAGATTATAAATCCTTAAAGTTTATTTTAAATTCTATTAAATATTTTAAATAATAATAGTTTAAGTAGTACTTTTAGTTTCTTTCTCTAGACTATAATCTAAGTTTAAATCTAAAAGTTAGTATTCTAAATAGCTTATTATTCTATAAGAATAATAGTAATAGCTATTTCTTATTATATAGTTATAAGATATTCCTAGAGTTAAAGAATTTATACTTATAAAAGCTTAATCTTAGTATTATTATTCCCCTTATTATTACTATTATTACTATTCTTATCTATAGTATTATTATTATTTAGAATAAATAGATTATTAATAATAGGGTTTTATTACTAAACTAGAGGAACTATAATAATTATAATATTTTCTTTATTATTATATAGTAATTAAGATAAAATAATTAGCTAAATAAAAGTTATTAATATATAATAATTAGATAACTTATATTAAACTAGATCTAGAGTAGATTAGAATTAAACTAATTAGAGTATTATTCTAAATAGTATAATTAGATTATTATAAACTATATAATATAAATTACTATTAATATATAAGTATTATAGAGCTAGTAGTAATAAATATATAGATAATATTATTAATAACTATCTAAAAGAGTATTCTATCTAGTAAAATAAATATATATATATACTAAATAGCTTATAAAAGCTTATTAGTAATCTAGAATAAGTTAGCTATAGATTATATAGGCTTATTAATAATCCAGAGTAATTCTTCTTTTATTAGTAGAAAAAGATAGAGATATAATATATAATACTAGAGATATTCCTTTATTTATAATACTAAGAGTAATAAATAATTAGCTATTCTTTTCTTAGATAATATTCTTTAGAAGGTAAGAAATAAAACCTTAATAGTAATAACTTATAAGATAAATAGTATTATATAAATAAGCTTAAGAAGTACTAATATATTTAGTATTATTACTAAGATAATAGTAAGGATTACTTTAATATATTCTATAATAAGAAGCTATTTCTATTACTTTTTTTAATTAATTATAATTATAAATATATAAATAATAGTAATAACTTATAGTTATTTTATTAGAATAAGTTTTAAACTTATTAAAGACTATAGTAAATCTAAAGTATAGTAACTCCTTATAGGAAAATAATTACTAATATAATATATATAGAACTTAAAAGTATTTATAATAGTCTAACTTATTAGCTATACTTAAGGGAGAAGAGAATTAGAGCTATTAGCTCTAATATAATCTATCCCCTAATTAAATATATAAACTATATCTTCTATAACTATAGATAATAAAACTTAAGAGAGATAAAAAGATAGATATAAACTAATAAGAGGCTAATTATTGAATAAGTATTAGTAATCTAATATTAAGAGATATAGTCTATAATTTAATAAATATAATTAGTTATAAGTAAATAATATTTAAAAAGTATATATAAGATTTAGCTAGAATTAGTATAGAAATAAGATAAAAGAGGGATTAACTCTATTTATATTTATAACTTAAGTCTGTTCTAAGAGTTAATTCTACTATATTAAATAATATATAATTAATAAGCTAAGTAAATTATTCTAATAATAGCTATATATTTCTACTTTATTATTCTTACTTATCTTCTAGATTTAGAAATAGTATTAGTAACTACTATAGGTTACTATAGTTTCCTAAGGGCTAGAACTATATATACTTAAGTACTCAAAATATTAAGAGCTCTTATAAGATCTTATAAGATAAATCTATAGTTAATCTTAGGGAAAATAAATATTATTACTTAGCTTAATAATATACTAAATATAGAAAGAACTAATAGCTCTAATATTTTCTTATCTTAATAATATTTAAATATAGTAAAAACTAGTAAAGTACTTTCTTAGTTCTATCTTATTATCTTAGCCTAACCCCATCTAGTATCTTTTTCTATTACTTATTTCTTAGCTTTCTTTTTCTTATAAAGATTATCTATCTATTAGCTATAGTATTTTACTATATTAGCTAGGGAATTCTAGTATTACTAGAGATAAGCTATAACTTCTACTATACTAAATATAGACTCTAATATCTTTACTATAAATAACTTTATCTATTCCTTAATCTCTTTATTCTCTATCTATCTTTTAATTTCTTTATTATAATCTCCTTATTAACTAATATTTCTATAATTAAGTTCAGATTATTTAAATATAAAATAATAGATCTTATTAGTAATATTTTTATTAGTAAGCTAGAATATAATCTTTAAATCTACTTAATTAAACTAAGTAAGAGTATTATCTAGTTTTTTAGAATAATTAGTTATTATAATTAGAATTTAATTATTCTAAAAGGAAACCCTATTAAGAATATTTAAAAAGCCTAAAAGAGTTATTTTCTTTTTTAATAATCTTATATCTATATTACTATCTGAATCTTTAGTATTAGAATCTCTAGATAATATAGCTCTTATAGTATTAATATTCTCTAATAAAATAATATATTTATCTAAAAGTATAGTAAATAGATTATTTAGCTTTTTATTATTTATACTAGGGATATTAATAATATAGATATCTATATCTAATATACTAGTAATAGATAGACTAAAGCTTATCTTTCTAGTTTTAGGAGATCTATATAGAAGATATTCTTATTTATAAAGAATTAAGTAATTAGAATACTATTTTTTTATATCTAGATTAAAGAATTTATTAATATTATTAATAAGTTAATTCTTTTACTTTTTATTAAATATAATAGTTATAAGAGATTAAATATCTACTACTTTTTCTTTTTTCTAATAGTTTTTATAATATATATAGATAATTATTTTATTCTTTAATCTATTAAGATATTTATATTAGTAGTTTTCTATAAGATATTTCAGGATTTATAAAGATTATTTAATATAAGTAATAGAGATCTATTTCTCCTTATAAAGACTAATATCTATCTATATAGTTTTATATAAAAGTAAATACCTCCTATATTAGAAATAGAAAATCTCTTTCTATAGAGTATACTAGAGTAGCTTTTTAATAAGGATATTATAAGTTTTTTATTTTTTATTAACTTTAATATAAATAAAATAAGTAGTATTCTCTAATCTATAAACTAAGATCTACTCTTAGATTATATTATATATTTTATTATAGTATTTAATTCAGAGAGTTAATACTGATAGAGATAAGCCTAGGTTCTATAATTATATTTCTTATAACTTACTAAAGTAATTAATAAACTAATCTATAAATTAAAATATATATAGTTTTAATAATATAGCTAGTATAAAGAGATATATTAGCTAAGTATAGCTAGATATATTACTATTTAGAACCTAATTAGTAGTATTAGTAATATTTAAAAAACTAGGAAGAAAGAGATCTAGAAAAGATATTAACTGGAATAGTATCTCTTAGATAAAAAGCAGGCTGATATTACTAAGGAGTATTATAATTATATAATAGAGAATATACTAATAAGAGGTATAAAGAAGATAATAGTAATATAGATTAAATATAAAGGAACTAAAGTAGATCTTATAAAGCTTTAGCTTATAATTTAAATTCTTAGAAGAATAGAGCTATATTAGAATAAATATAATCTCTTCCTAGGGAGATTCTACCTTCTTATAGTTCTCTTACTTATATATTATATCTAATTTAGAAATACTATATCTCTATTATAACCTTCAGCTATTAGATTTAATCTAATAAGTACTATATTAGCTAATTAAATTAGAAGATTAATAGTTAGTTTATTAATACTATTATATAAATTATATCTAATATAGCTAGACTATATATAACTAATATAAGTATTTATCCTATATATCTTTTTACCTTATTATATAAATATAGCTAGAGTAACTTATTAGTTATATAGGGGTATTAATATATTCTCTAGTTAGAAATCTATAGAGTAAAATTAATTTTAAGTTATCTATATTCTCTAATAGTATATAGATATTCTAGAGATCTATAATATAATACTACTAACTATAAAGATATTAAAATTTTAAGTATTACTAGCTTCCCTTAAATATAAAAGAATTATATAGAGTTAATATAGATTAATATAAGTTAATTCTTAATTTTATTAGTTAATATAATATAATTTTTTAGATTAATTAATTAGACTACTTTATTATATATAGGCTTTAATAGATATTTATTAGCTTAGGAGCTCCTTAACTATACTAATACCTTCTATAAATAGCTATAAACTATTTACTATAATCTCCTTATAGAATATTTATTAGCTTTTCTAATAAGCAGGAGGTTATTATTAATCCCCCTGATTAAATATTATAGATTAATAAGATAATAAGTAATTAAAAAATATTTTTAATAAATAGATATATATACTCTAGTAAAATAGCTCTCTGATATATAGATAGCCTATAGCCTCTAAATATATAGATAGTCTATAGCTTCTAAATATATAGATAGCTTATAGCCCCTAAATATATAAATAGCTTATAGCCCCTAGTAAATAGCCTCTGAATTTATAAATAATTAAAATATTCCTTAGTTAGTATAGGTTAAAGTAATATAATAGATATAGAGAGTAGTTTTTATTATATATATAGGAATAGTAATCTAATAAATACTAATTTTTATAACTAATATATATATTAAGTATATACTAATATATAGCTATATTTTCTATATTCTTAAGTTAGTAATATAAATAGTATTAAATAGTAAAGATCTATAATAATCTATTTCTAATACTTAACTAGATATAAACTCCCTAATATATTAATACTAATACTTATAGTAATTAATATAATAGTAAGGAGATAAAAGCTTATTTTAAAATTCTTTAGAAAATACTACTATACTTTATTTCTTTAGATTATAGCTATAGATAGAGTATATAGTACTAGGAATACCTTAACTATTATAAAACTTATATTTAAATATCTTCTAAGTAGTTTTATAATAAATAAAATATAATATAGATATAGTTAAAGATATTTACTTACTAGTTTTTATATAAGAGTAATATTAATCTATTCCTAATAAGGCTTTATATCTTATAGATTAGGTACTAATAAATACTAGTTAGATTATAATATATATATTCTATATCTAAAGCTAGTATTTCCTCTATCTTATATTAGCTGTTCCTTCTATATTAAAAATATAACTATAATAAATAACTATAATTAGTATAATTACTCTATATTATTTCTATTAATTAAACTATTAATAGATTATTTAGCTAAGATTTAAATAAGTATTATACTAGGAGTTTAATAAAGCTAACTAATATTAATTTAATATAGTTCTAGAAAAGCTATTATACTATATAGTTAAAGTATTATTAAATATACTTAATTAATAATTATTTAGATAACTAGTAAGATAGTAAAATATCTTATAATTCTAATCCTAGATATAGGATTTACTTATTTCTAAACTATAAATAAACTAAGTTATTCTTAATAAACTATAAACTTTAATATTACTATATATAATATAATTTTACTCTCTATTTATATAATCTAAGTAGTTAGTAATATATTAAATATAGATATTAGGATTAAGAAAGTTATAATAATTAGATAACTTATACTAAATAGGGTCTAGGGTAGATCAGGATTAAACTAATTAGAGTATTATTCTGAGTAGTATAATTAGATTATCTTAGATTATATAATATAAGTTACTATTAATATATAAGTATTATAAAACTAGTAATAATAGATATATAAATAATTATATTAATAACTATCTAAAAGGAGTATTCTATCTAGTAAAGTAAATATATATATATACTAGCTAGTTTATAAGAGCTTATTAATAATCTAAAGTAAATTAAACTAGGGATTATATAGGCTTACTAATAATTCAGAGTAATTCTTCTCTTATTAGTATAAAAAAGTAGGGGTATAATATATAATACTAGGGATATTTCTTTATTTATAATATATTACTCTTCTTCTATTAGTTTTATCCTAAGACTAAGTTTTATAGCTTAGTATTTTAATAAGTAATTTCTTTATTTTTTAACTATCTTTTCTATATTATTAATAATATTATAGCTTATTTCTAAGAAATCCTAATAATATAGAGTTCTTATATTATTAATTAAGAAGATAGATATTAAAATAATATTTTATTTAAACTGCTTTAAATATAAGAAGGTATATTATATAGTTAAATTATTATTATATTATAGTAAGTATATATATATAGGATAATTATATAATAATATAGAAGTAGTATTATAATATTTATCTTCTCTTACTTTATATATATTCTATTACTAACTTCTATAGTAAAATAATTAGTTATAGAGAAGTATTAGTTAGATATTAAGCTAGCTTCCTCTAAGATAGTACTTTAGAAGACTTTAATAAAGATCTTATATCTTTATTATTAGTATTAGATTATATAGGAAAAATCCTAGTATTTATTCTATTAGGGGATTAGGGATCTAAATAAATAGAATAGAGTTTATTTCTAGAAGGAGTTTATTTTAAAGGAATAGTAGATTATAAATATAGTATAGTCTCTAGATACTATAGGAATTATTAATTAAACTTTAATTTTATTAGAGTTTTTTAATTTTTTCTTTTTTCCTATTAATAGAACTACTAAATAAATTAATAGTAATTCTTTAGATATTTAATAGGTTTCTAGATATTATTATTTTTATTATAATCTTTTTATTTTATTAAATAAAATATTTATTTATTTCTAACTTTCTTTTTTAGAATTCTTTCTAGTTTAAATTCTTCTTTATAAATCTTAATTAAATAATCTTAATTTAGTATATTCTTTAGTACTTTTTTAAATAATAAGATATAAAAAACTAGGTAGATATATATAGTATTTAATAATAAGAGTTTATAGTTAATATCTGATTTTTTCTTAAGAATTTTAAATAGTTTAAGTTTTTTATAGTTTAATTTATTATTTAGTTTTATTATTATAATATTTTTATAAAATAGATAGATCTTATCTCTCTCCTTTAAGATTAGTTCTTCTAATCTATTTTTATTATAATATTTTTTTATTTATTATTAGATAAACTTAAGTTCTATTTTTATTTCTATATATAATAAATATAGTACTTTTTTTATAAATATAGTAGCTAGTATATCTAGTCTATTATATTCTAATTAATTCTAAAATTATAATTTATAACTATAGTTTATATATATAAATATAAGCTAGATAGATTCTTATATTAAATTATTATATATAATTTAAGCTATAAGTAATAGTTATATCTAGTTATCTTACTTATAATTAATATATACTTATAGGTATTATTCTAAAGTTTAATTTAATTATTCTATTTAATTATTACTTTATAGATAGTAAACTATTAAAAGTTTATACTTTATATCTATTTATACTATAAATACTTATTAAAACTTAGAGATAAATATTATTCCTCTATTTAATATAATCTTATTAGATAGTTTATAATAACTAACTATATATTATAAAAACTAATATATAAGGTTTTCTATAGAGCTTACTTTCTTATATAAAATAAAGTATTTATATTTTATAAGTCTATTTATAACTATTAGAATATTATTATATTCTATTCTAATTATAAATTCTTTTAATAATAGTAGTTTAATAATATAATTAAAGAATACTAATTACTATAGTTATTTTAATATTAGAACTAGTTTTAGTTCTCTATAGAGTTTATATTATATAGACTTAATTTATATATAAATATTATATTCTAAAATTATAATCTATACTTTCTTCTATAGATCTAAATAATTATAATATTATCTAATTCTATTAAATATTTTTTTAATTTCTTAATATTCTAAAAGTAGATATTTATAGATTTCTTTAATAAATACTATTCTAATATTTTACTATAGTTTTTCTAAGCTAGAAATAATCTCTATTTAAACTTTTATATATACTATTTCCTTAAGTATAGTTTCTAAGGTTTTCTATACTAAGTATTCTTTATTATTAGTTAAGAATAGCTATCTATTTATTTTTAAAACTACTTTTTTATATTTAGATTTTTAATTAAAAGTATTAGTTTTTCTATTTTCTAATTCTTTTTAATATATAATTTTATAATTAAATTAAAATAGATATTTAGTATAGTATATTTATCTTCTATTTAATTACTAAGTTATAATAAAGTATTAAATATTCTTATAATCTATATATATCTTAATCTTATATATTATTCTTAAATAGTAGTATTTAAATTCTTTAAATATATATATAATAGCTATAAATTCCTTATTATAAATAGAGTAATTAAGTTCTATACTATATAGTTTCTTTAAGAAGAATACTATAAAATATAGTATTTTATTATTATCTCTTTAGCTAATTTATATACTAATTATAAAGTCTAAGATATCTATTTTAAGTTCTATTTCTTATATAGAGTTAAATATTTATAGTATAAGTTCTAAAAGTATTTAGTTTTTAATTTTATTAAATACTTATTATTATTTATTACTATTAGAAAGCTTTTCTAAAGTATATACTATAGATAAAATAGATTATAAAGATTATTAATTAAGTTATTATTCTAGCTATAGAACTAGGCTAATTATAAAACTAGTTCCAGAGTAGTTATAACTAAGTAACTGCTCTATATCTAGCCTATAGCTAGTAACTACTAGTTAGAGGTATTTAGTATACTAATATAGATAGTCTTTTATTTTCTTATTCTATATAAATAGCTCCTTCTATTATAAGTCCTCTTATAATCTCTATAAATATAAAAAATAAATATATATAATTCTAATTCCTTATATTTTTATTAAAAAGATACCCTTTAGATATTATACTTATTTAATTATATATATATATATAATTAGTATAGACTTATTATACTAGTATATATACTTTATTATTAAATTATCCTACTACTATAGTTTAATTAGTTATTCTAATAATAAGTAATTATAGATATATATCCTATCTATAATAATCTCTATTTTAAAATACTAAGTATTTTTTTTTTTCCTTTTTCTATATAACTATCTTCTATTATATATATATCCCTATAATAATTCTTATTATTTTAAAATATTATTTTAAAACTAACTATATATAGAATAGTTATTACTTCTTTTCTAATTATAATATATATAGAGATCTATATATCTTAAAATAAGGTTTTATAGTTAATTTTATTCTAGAGAAAAATAATTAGTTATATCTATCTCTTCTATTTATACTCTTTTATCTCTATTAGTAAATAAAACTATTAAAGAAAGTAAGTTTAGCTCTATATCTTAATTAGATATACTTATCTAATAGGTTTTAAAGTAATTACTTATCTATCTATCTCTATTAAATAATATTAGAAAGTACTTTTAAATATTTAGAAAGAGCTAGTAAAAATTAAAAGAAAAAAGAATTAAACTAAAAAAGCTTACTCTAACTAGATATAAGTATTATCTACTACTTTATTTTCTATTTTTATAGCTAATATTTAGTTTTAGTAAATATTCTAATATATATATAGTATATAATAAGTTATTTATCTCTAGAAAGAATAATAGTTATTACTTTAACTATAGTAGTAATAGGATATAGTATATATATTATAATAAGAATAATAATACTTATATTACTACTTCTTTTATTTTTCTACTATTTTTATATAATTTAGTCTCTATATATATAGCTTTTACTAAACTAGATAAGATTATTAGAAAGTCTATCTATATATAAACTAAAGTATATACTATAGTTAGATATATTACTACTATCTAGAAGGAAACTTATAATCTTACTATTAATAGTACTTTTAATAGTTTAACTATTACTTAGAATACTATAGGTAATACTATTATTCCTAAAGCTATTAAGCTAACTCTTAAGTATTATATAGCTTATAAGGAGACTAATAAGTCTAAAAGTAAGAGTAAAAATAAGAGTAATTTCTTAACCTTCTAATCTTACTAATTCTAATATCTAGTATAATACTATCTTCCTATATATTCTAAACTATATATATTAGAAAATCAGAAAATACTAAAAAAATATATAAAATTATAAAATCTAAAAAAAAGAAATAGATAGCTTAAGTAGATAAATAGATAGAAAATAGAATTACTCTAGTTAGAGATCTTTTTTTTATATATTCTACTTATTTATAATATATTTAAATTTATACTTTTAAGTAGTTATTATATAAATCTAATCTATTAATCTAATCTACTAGACTATATCTACTTTAAATAGTTTTCTTATATTCCCTTATACTCTAATCTTTAATTTATTTAATTTAATAAGCTTTAAAAGTATTATATTAGGTTTAATCTTTATTAATATATTAATAGAGTTATTATCTCTATAGATCTATCTTATTTCTATAATTTTATAATATTTATATAATTAATATAAGACTATTATATTAATTATAAGTTTTTTCTCTATTATTATCTTTAGTTTAATAAGATATTTATATAGTAAGAGTAAATTTATATAGATTATAAGAGATATCTCTAGTAGTACTAGTTTTAAAGTAATTATCCAGAGTATATTTATAATTATAATACTAATATTAAAGCTAGCTATTATATTATAGACTTCTAATATAAAGCTACTTTTTATAATATATTTATACTTTATAGAGAACTAGTATAAGATATTTCTAATTAGTTAGAATATAGGTTTCTAATCTTCTATTTTAATTTTTATACTAAGTATAATAATAAATCTGATCTATAAGCTTATATTCTAGTTATTAGTAAATAAGCTATCTATAAAGATATATAGCTTTAAATTATATAGATTAAGTAGTATAAAGTTAAAGCTATAGTTCTTATATTTAATTTACTATATAAATCTCCTATTTAACTTATTAATATCTTTCTCTAATAGGTTCTACTAGATCTATACTATTATAGATAGATTATATAAAGCCTCTAGTTATATAATATTTATAATCTATATATTTTATACTCTTTAGAACTTATAATTCTCTATATTTTAGTTTTTTATAGTTATTTATAATATATTAATTTACTCTTTTTATATAAGCTTAATAGTTATACTATAAAGGGATATCCTTTTACTATTAAACTCTAAATTAGTTTTCTCTATAAATTAGATCCTAGCTTTTACTTTAAACTTTATCTCTTCTAATTAATATTCTTCCTCTATAATAAATATCTTATTAAATAATCTAAGTATATTATTAGTTTATATCCTAATAAGTCTAAAGCTAAGTATATTACTTTCTATAATTAGAAGATATAGATTATAACTAGAGGTTACTATCTTTATATATATTATAAAGTACTTATAGTATATAGTATATTAATATATATCTAATTTAGCTATTCTATATAGTAGCTTTATAATTCTTATAATTATTTCCTCTAAATAGCTTTATTTAAGTAATTTAGATAGTTTTATATATATTATATATTATAAATCTATTTTAAACTATAGATAAGTCTATATAATATTCCTACTAGTTAGAATATAGCTTTCTATTTATATTAAGAATAGTACTAATATAAGAATAAGATATTAGCTATAGTATTAGATAGTTAGTAACTATATAAGAACTATCTTTTTATTTAAATTATTATAGTTTTATATAACTAAATAGCTCTTCTTATATAGCTTTATATTCTAACTCTTTATCTTATTAATAATATATATTTTAAATAACTAGTTACTCTAAATCTCTTAATTAAAATATATAAACTTAAAGATTTCTATTTTAATAAATTATTTAATCTCTACTATTATAAATATCTTAAAGGGAGTACTTAGAATTATAATAACTCTTTCTTTTTAAAGTTTCTTAGCTAGCTTAAGGATATTTTACTTTTTATATATTATATAGCTTATATATAGCCTAACTAGTTATACTATATATTATATATATACTTTTAGTTTATTCTTTAAATCTCTTAGTTATCTCTTTCTCTATAGTAGTTTATTTATTATAAATAGTAAGAGGTCTTTTAAATATATTACTAGATTAATACTCTTTTAAACTAGATTTTTAATCTATTTATCTCTATAATATAGTTTTATATATATAGATCAGAAGATCTTTAGTTTATTATATATTTTAATTATAATATTATAAGAGTTATTTAATAATAGTCTATATAGCTTAAACTATTTTTTATTCTCTCTCTATATTATAATCTTACTTAGAAGTAGAAGTTTAAGAAGTTCTATTAGATTAGAGCTATTATATATAGCTAGTATAAGTATAGTTCTCTCTTTAGTATATAGTTCTCTTAGTACTTTTATTATAAGATTAACTACTTGTACTTTTTAAATTATAGATTATAATAGAGGAGAGAAAGTAATAACTCTTAGATATATTCTAAATATAAAGAGTATTAATATAAAGCTATTAGGCTCTATTATATTATTAACTATTTTAACTACTATTTATAATATTAATTTCTTTAAGATTATCTTCTTAAGTTTCTTATATAAGATATTAAATATATATTATAATAGTTTATAATATTTCTTAATCTTACTAATTAATTAATAAGTCTTAATTAGTATTTATTTATACTTAGAACTAATAATTCTAATATTTATATAAAATTAATTACTTATAAATTAGATTCTTATATTATATATAATATAGTTTAATAGTTCTAGATAAATATCTAGCTAGATTCTTTTTAATATTTCTTATATAGTTTTTACTAAGATATTTTTAAGAAATACTATATTTTAGAATATAGTTACTATATATATAATATATAAAATAGATTTCTAATTTAATAGATATATAATATTAACTATAATCTTATAATTAAAATTAAGATTATTCTATAACTTAAATCTAAAGTATTTTAAAACTAGATTATAAGCTTAATACTAATAGTAAAAGTATTTAATCTTTTTTATTATCTCTCTATTTATATTTTTATAGCCTGCTCTCTCTAGAAGCTAATATAGTCTTTCTACTAATAAATAGCTAAAATAATAATAAAGCTATTTTAGCTCTAGTTCTATTAAATAAACTATATTAGCTATTAGTATATACTCTAGGAAGAACTATATATAGCTCTATTTCTTTATAGTTAGAGCAGAGAGATTATTTATAATTCTAACTACTTTATTAGTTATATTTCTAAACTTAATATTTAGATAGTTTATATTATAAAAATATATTAGAAAAAGAGTCTCTAAGTTTATTATATAAAATATAATAGATCTAAATAAAGTATATAGCTCTATTATACTAAGTAACTTTATAAGTCTTTTTCTAAACTTAATACTTTTTATATTAGCTATAGTATCTAGTTTAATTAATAGATTAATCTATTAGAGTACTTTAAACTATAGTTTATTTATAGTTAAAATTAATAAAGTACTTATATCTAGTATAATCCTCTGGAATTATATTATATATCTCTCTTTAATAATAAATTATAATAAATCCTATAATTCTCTCTAGATTTTCTTTCTAGAGAGTAAATATTAAAATATCTTATTAAATAGATATTATACTAGTTATTACTTATTATTATTTATATACTAGTTTTTTTTATTTAGATTATTATAATTATTAGGATCTCTATAGTTTACTATTTTAAACTAATTATTAATTTCTTACTAGTTTTAAATCTATTATTTAAATTCTTCTAGTATATTATTTTCTCCTACTTTCTTTTCTATTTTAAGAAACTCAGTTATAAATTAGTAATATACTTTAAATCTTTACTATAAATAATTTATTAACTAATATCTAAGCTTATTATAAATAAAGTAATATTTTCTCTAGCTATTTCTCTATAGTTCTTAGTTCTAACTAGTAAAATTTCTATTAAATAATCTACTCTATATATTTTAAATATAATAGAGCTACTATTATATTCTATTTAGTAGCTTCTAAATATATTTATATTACTAGTTAATAAGATATATATTTCTTATTATATCCTAGACTATTAAATCTATTAAGCTCTATTCTAACTATCTTAAAAGGCTTATCTCTAGAGCTATTATAAGGCTTTATATTAGAGCTTTAGTATTTATATATTCTCTTTAGAGTATTATTTCTAACTTCTTTAAATCTTTATATACTCTTACTATAGTATCTTTAAGATTATTATTCCCTCTATAATTATCTCTAAGTATCTTTTATACCCTTATAAGGGTTATAAAGACTTTCTATAGTATTTAGTATACTATAAGATCTTTATTCTCTCTATTTATCTATATTAAAGTAATATTAGTCTAGGTTTAGTTATAATAATATTACTACTTATTAATAGTATTATTAAAGTATTATTTTAGCTTAAGATATATCTCCCTAAATATATATTCTTTCTTAATATATTAGAACTAGAAGTTCTATATATTTCTTTTAAGGATTTAAAAGAGAATAGCTTTAAATCTACTAGACTATATATTATAGAATTTATATATATTTAGTATTATTCTGATTTTTATATTAAGTATATTATATAGTTCTTCTTTAAATAAATACTTCTTTAGATTATAAAGCTTCTAGAAAACTATAAGTTCTTATATAGATATAATATCTATTCTAAGATTATCTTCTAGTAGGAGGTTATAGTATAGATTATATAATCTAAATATATAGTTTTCTAATTATTAGTTTAGAATTAGGTTTTAAGAAGATAGAGATATCTATAAGATTAAGTTTATACTTATCTAAAATATTTCTATCTTATTAATCTTAATTATATAAGTTATATTTCTTTCTTAAAATAGTTATAGTATTAGTAATTTATATCTTTAGAACTTTTTATATTACTTTTATAATTAAAATATCTAGAAGTCTGAATTAAAGATAATTATAAGAAATTATATATTTTTTAATTATTCTAATAGATTCTCTAGTTCTTATATATTATTAAGAGCTATTTTAAAAGTATTATTTAGAGATCTAATAAAAATACTACTATATTATAATATATATTTTAACTCTTTAATAATACTAGTATTTAGAAGTATAAATATTTCTAATAATTAGCTCCTAAAGTTATATATAAACTTACTTAATAGATTACTACTATATAGATTAATATATTTATAGTAATATATATATTATACTATATATATATTAGTAAGTTTAATAATAATAATCTAGATTATTAAAATTAAATAGTTTATCTAATTAATATTATTTATATAGATCTTTATTAGCTTAGTTATATTAAAGATCTCTTCTATTTTATTATATTTAAAGAAAGATAGTATAAATAGTATTTATATTAGTAGTACTATTATACTTACTTAGAATATAAATTCTAAAGTATATAGTAGATTTAGTAGTAGGAATAAATAGAGTTCTACTCTTATTAGAAAAATAAAGATCTCTATTTAGAGAGATTCTAATAGGATATAGAGGAGTTAAAATAATAATAAGATAAAGGTATAAAGGATTTCTTATCTCTCTTTAGAATTAGGAAAAAAAGAGTATTCTATAAGAGTAAATTCTTAAGATTAGATAGTTAAGAAGAGAAATAATTTTATTAATTACTTCTATCTATATTAATAGGGAGATATATATAATAAGATATTTTTTAGAGATATTTCTAGTACTAATAGTATTATTAGAGGAATAAGTAATCTCTAAAGTAATTATTTAAAGTATATAAAAGATAATAGTATTATTATATTATATATTATATATAGTTCTATAGTATAGAACTAATACTTATAGAAAAACTATATTTCCTTAGATATTTAGGAAATTCTATCTTTTTTTCTTTACTAATTTATAGCTACTATATAACTACTAATTAGTATTAAAAGACTTTTCTAAAGTATATACTATAGATAAGATAGATTATAAAGATTATTAATTAAGTTATTATTCTAGCTATAGAACTAGACTAGTTATAAAGCTAGTTCTAGAGTAGTTATAACTAAGTAACTGCTCTATATCTAGCCTGCAGCTAGTAACTGCTAGTTAGAGGTATTTAGTATACTAATAATTACTCTATTAGAATTCTATTTCTTTTTTAGTAATATTATATAAGAATATAATAATTTTTCTATAGTTCTTAATAAATTATTAATAGTAATTAGTAAATCTAAGAAAAGTTTATACTTTCTTAATAGTTTTTAATAGTTTTTATTCTTTAACTATAGTAATTTTACTTTATTCTATTTATATCTTATTTAATTAAATAGTATATTCTAAAAAGTTAACTTCTTATATATAAAAATAACTTTTTTTAGGTTCTATAAGAAGATTAGTTTCTTATAGTTTTTTTAAAACCTAATATATATATTCCTTATATATCTTTAGATTATTAGAATAAATTAGAATATTATTAAGATAAATAACTATAAAGATATTAAAATACTTCTAAAGTACTTAATTAATTATTTATTAAAATATTATAAGTATATTTATTAATCTAAAGGGTATAATAAGATACTTATAGAGATTAAACTTTATTCTAAATACTATTTTTTATTTATCTCCTTCTTTAATTTATATTAGATTATAAGCTCTCTTTAGATCTAGTATTATAAACTACTATTTACTCTATAATTAATTTTAGAATTTAATAATTAATAATAAAAGTATTCTATCTTTTTATATAATCTTATTTAGCTATTAGTAATTAATAACTAAATTAAGTTTATTATTCTTTTTTAGTATAAATATTATAAAGTATTTTATAGATAAAGTTAATAGTTATATATAGTTTTTTACTAGTATATTATTAATATATTTATAGAGTATTTATAATTAAGATTCTATAAGATTATATAATTTATAGAAATTAAATTCTTTTTCTTTAATAATAGAGATTTTATAATCTTACTAGCTATATTCTAATAGTTTTATTTTAAATTCTTCTATAAATAATATCTTTTTAAAATAATTATATTTCTATAGAATATTTTTAAGATATTCTTTCTATTTTAAATATTTAGTTTATTTATATTTATACTAGATATTCTTTTTCCTATTCTATTATACTTTTTATTAATTATTTATTTAACTCTATTTCTAAATTCTTATACTAAATAGTTTTAAAAATAGTTTTTTTATTTTTTTTTACTATTAATTATATTTAATCTTATATTCTTATTATTATTTCTTAGTTAATTATTTCTAATTAATAAATACTAAATCTATATCTAAAAGTAGTTCTTACTTCTATATCTAATCTAAGATTTATATTATTTATCTTAGTTCTTATTATAATAGATTTTTTATATTACTAGATTATAGTACTATTAAAACTAATACTACTATATCTATTTATTATTATAAGTTATTATAGTTTTTTATAGTAATACTTTTAAATATTAAAAAGTATATATATCTTTTTAATATCTAATAAAATTTTAATTTTTATTAATCTTAATATTAATATATAAAAGTACTTTTTTACTCTATCTAGCTAATATATTAATTAATTAGTAGGTTTATATTTTAAAGCTATAGTAATTCTAATATAACTTTATAGATTCCTAATAATACTAAATTATAAATAATATTAAATTTTCTTTTTTAGATTTTAATTATAAGATAATTAGTCTTAGAATTAATAATTCTATTATTATACTTAAACTTTAAATCTTTAATATTTATAACTATATAGATATTATATAGTATAACTAAGTATATATAAATAGATATTAGATTAATATTAAATCTATATTATTCCTAATAAAAATTTCCTATAGTAGTAAATATATACTATACTTATAGAGATAAATTAACTTATAATCTTAAAAGTAACTAATTTTTTTATTTCTAAATATATATAATTCTAAATTAAACTAAAATAAACTCTGATATACTAATACTAGTAATACTAGTAATACTAGTAATATTAATAATACTAGTAATATTAAGCCTGATCTAATCTAATCTAATACTCTAATCTGAATCTAAACTAGATAACTAAAAATAAAAATATAAACTTAATTAACTTTTAAAAGCTATCTCTATTCTAATTATCTTAATATAGTATATAATATACTAAAACTATAAATTATATATTAGATTATAGTAAGCCTATATAAGTAAGTAGCTATTCTTAAGATATAGCTTTTCTTCTAGCTAGTCTCTATTCTCTATAAGTATCTACTATAGCTCTAGATAGACTATATAATAAAGTAATAGACTAAGTAGATATAGCTACTTAATCTATACTATTAAAAGTAGTTTTATTATTATAAATAGGCCCTTAACTAACCGGAGTAGTATATAATAAATATAGTTAGTAAATAACTATCTTATATTATCTCTAATAATAGTTATTATCTCTTAAAGAGCTTTATTAGAAGTATTAATCAGGCCCTAAGAGATTAGAATATTTATATTAGATATAACTATTATAGCTATTATTATTTAAGATATTTAGTAATTAATTAATAATTAATAAGCTTAGTAAGTAGATATAGTTATTAGATAATAAGCTTCCCCTCTTAGGGACTATAGCTATAGCTAGGCTATTTATATATCTAGCTATATAAATAGCTTCTATTATTAGAGTTTTTAGAGTATTAATACCTATATCTAGACTGAAAGTATAATATCTAACTTTATCTTATAGAGTTAAAAGTTTAGATATAAACTACTAATTATATTCTTAAAAAAATTATATAATCTAGTTATATATTATCTGATCTTAGGATATATTCTTATTTATAGTAAAACTAATAAAAAAAAAAAAATAACTATATAGATTTCTTTTTTCTTCTTCTATAATAAGTAGAGTTAATTAATTATTACTAATAAAATATAATTTTCCTATATTCTATAGTTAATAAATACTATAAGCTAGTTTCTTTTAATTTCTACTTCTATAAAAATATATATAGAGCTTTCTATTTCTATAGTTCCTAGAATTCTCTAATCTATTATTAATATTATTCTATACTATAGCTCTATTATAGATAATTTAAGTTATTTTTTACTTAATTAACTTATTCTTAAAGTTATTTCTAATCTTTATTATTTCTTAATATTTATTTAAGAATATTTTTAAGATTTTCTAGTTCTTCTATATAATTAGAGATATATTTTATAAACTTAATTCTCTAATTATATAATTTCTTAATTATTATAAATATTCTATTATTAAAGTAAGCTTTATTCTATTCTTTTTTATTAATTAAAGTTATTTTTTATTTCTCTATTTTATTACTATTTTTATTATTTATAGAGAATAGTTATTCTCTTAAATAATATTCTTAAAGTTCTTTCTTCTATAGTTATTATTATTTAAAGTATAATTTAAAGGACTAGATATAGACTTATCTTTAAGCAGGGGGTCTTAAGGCTATAATACTTATAGTAGAACTTAGACTAGAGATCTACTATAAGGTTAGTATAGAACTAATCCAGAAGTAGATAGAAAACTTACCAGACTAGAGAGTATAGCAGATAGTATATCTATTAGTAGCTATACTACTAATATACTACTAGTAACTAGTTCTAGAATAATAAGGACTAGAAAAGATTAAAGATCAGACTGGAGATAAGGTAGAGGAGGAGGGAATAAACTAGATCTATATAGTAGTAGAGGGTAGAGAGTAAGATAGGATAGATAAAGTATAGAAATAATATAGAGTAGGATCTACTCTAAATCTTATTTATATTAGAGTTAATATAGAGAAAGAGAGAAACTTATCTAATTATCTAGTTATATAAGAAAGAAAGAGAAGAAAAGAGAAAAAGAAGTTAGAGGGAAAGAAAGTATTTATAGATATAGAAGAGAGTATAAATAATCTAAGTAATCTAAGAACTTATAAGGAAAATATACTAAATATTAAAAAGTTATATAAGTAATAGTAAATATATAAGGAATCTATATTATAACTAATCTAAACTAGTATAGTAACTATATCTTTCTAATCTATAATTAAAAAAGTTAAATAGAGAAAAATATAAAGCTAAGGAATTAAGTTAGAGTTATACTAAATATATATAGGGAATAGATTAAATAAACTGAAAAATAAAGATAATAAAGAAATTCTATCTAAATAACTTTTAAAAAGAAAATTAAAACTAGAAAGTAGGAAATAAAACTAACTAATTAGATAATAGAAAAAATACTCTCTAAATTAATTATTTAAAGCTAGCTATAAGAAGTTAATTCTAAGATAGAGCTAAATTATATTCTATATAGATATAAATTAAAAACTACCCTATCTATACTAACTAGTAGATAAGAACTAAAATAGAAATATAATAGATAAATAAAGAAAGATAGGAAACTAGAAGCTATATTAGTATCTAGATAAAGCTATAGAGAAAATAAGTAGAATAAGGTTTTTATTCTATAGATAAGGTTTTCCCTTATTAGAGATTAGATAGAGGGACTAAAAACTAGCTAAACCTAGTATCTAGAGTAAATAATAATAATAATAAAGTATAATTTAATAGTATTTATATTATTA
Source organism: Clonostachys rosea (assembly GCA_026958235.1). Taxonomy (NCBI): domain Eukaryota; kingdom Fungi; phylum Ascomycota; class Sordariomycetes; order Hypocreales; family Bionectriaceae; genus Clonostachys; species Clonostachys rosea. The sequence goes on from CP110205.1 coordinate 4,167,202, forward strand.
TTACTATTTTATACTAGTATTAATATTTCTTATTTAATCTTTTAATAGTTTTTATAATTCTAATTATAGTATTATTTAATATAGCTATTATATTTATATATTATCTAACCTTCTACTTATTAGTAGTTATACTATAGCTTAATCTTATTATTTTTATAAATCTTATATTTCTATTCTTAGTAAAATTCTACTAATAGTTCTTTACTTATATATTTAGTAGAGTATTTCTATAGATTTATTTTAAAAATAATATAAGATTCTATTCTATAATATTATTTAATAAATTATTATATTTATACTATAGTATACTTTATAGATATTCTCTTATCTAGAAATAGAAAGAAGTTATTTACTATTTTCTCTTATTAGTATATAATATACTATATATTATAATATATTATCTAAGATTCTAGCTTATAATTATATTCTTTACTAGTTTTTATATAGATTAGATTATTATATCTATTATTAAAATAGTATATAGTATCTATAGTATTTTTTCTATATAGTATTATTCTAAATACTTTCTCTAAGTTCTATATCTATATCTTCTATTAATAGTAGATATAGAGTTTATTATATTTAGTTTTAATTTTATTTCTAGTAAATATATACTATTTCTATTCTTTAGAAGTATATTTAATAAGTTTATTAATATAGTAAAATATATACTTATATTTAGTAAGAGATCTAAGATTTATAATATTTTTTCTATTCTTATATTTCTATTTAAGTTTCTAGAAAATATTTATAATATATTAATAGTTTCTTTCTAATACTATTAGTATTTTACTAATTTCTAATATCTTATAGAAGTTTAATATAGGTTTTTTAGAAAATATAAAAACTATAGTAATTATATAGTTTTCTTTCTAAGTAGTTTTTCTAACTATTCTAAGTATTTTAATTTTAGTTTTTTAAATTACTTTTAACTATTTTTTATTTTCTTTAATAGGTTTTTAATTTTTCTACTTTTTAAACTTTAGATATTAAGATAAAATATATCTAATCTTATTATAATTATAATATTTATATTTTTCTATAGTTTCTAGCTCTATAGGATCTATATATATTCTAAAGACTATAGATTATTATTATTATTATAATTAACTAGTATTTATATAGTATATTATCTTTTTACTATAAGTTTATTAATAATACTATTAATTATTAATTCTTATAGCTATAGTTATATATTTATAAATACTTATTAATCTATTTTCCTTATAGAACTCCTTTTAAATTTCTTTCTTTAATCTATTAAAGTAATATAATATAGTATATTTCTAGTTCTATTTAGTTTTTACTAAAAGCTAGAAGTATTTATTACTAAAGATAGAAATAGGTTTAATCTAAGAGAGTTTATTAATTTTATATTTAATTTTATATCTCTTATCTTAGATTCTAAATATCTATTAAAAAGTTTCTATAAAGTAATTAAAACTTATTATAATATTAATAATTTATTAATTTCTTTAACTATTAAGATATTTCCTTATAATAGATTTAAACTAATTAAGTATAGTTTTTTTAAGTTATAAATAAGTATAAATAACTTATTATTTATTACTATTAAAAGTAATAGAGAAATAGTTAAAATATATTTAAAATTAGATTATAAAGTTTTAAAGCTTATTTTAAATTCTATTAAATATTTTAAATAGTAATAGTTTAAATAGTACTTTTAGTTCTTTTTCTTAAATTATAATCTAAGCTTAAATCTAAAGATTAATATTCTAAATAGCTTATTACTCTATAAGAATAGTAATAATAGCTATTTCCTACTATATAATTATAAGATATTTCTAAAGCTAGAGAACTTAGATTTATAGAAGTTTAATTTTAATATTATTATCTCCCTTACTATTACTATTATTACTATCTTTATTTATAATATTATTATTATTTAGAGTAGGTAGATTATTAATAATAGAGTTCTACTACTAGACTAGAGGAATTATAATAATTATAATATCTTCTTTATTATTATATAGTAATTAAAATAAGATAATTAGCTAAATAAGAGTTATTAATATATAATAGTTAGATAATTTATACTAGATAGAGTTTAAAGTAGATTAGAATTAAACTAATTAAAATATTATTCTAAATAATATAATTAGATTATCTTAAGCTATATAATATAAATTATTATTAATATATAAGTATTATAGAGCTAGTAATAATAAATATATAGATAATTATATTAATAACTATCTAAAAGAAGTATTCTATCTAGTAAAGTAAATATATATATATACTAGCTAGCTTATAAGAGCTTATTAATAATCTAGAGTAAGTTAGGCTAGGAATTATATAAGCTTACTAGTAATCCAGAGTAATTCTTCTCTTATTAGTATAAAAAAGTAGGAGTATAATATATAATACTAGAGGTATTTCTTTATTTATAATATTAATAGATCTTAATTTAGTATATTATTTAGATAATATATAATCTTTTTCTTTTCTTTAGAAGTTTTAATCTATTTTCTTATATATAATAATTTCTATTTAATTAAATTATTAATATTTTCTAGAGATTAGAATTATATTTAGAAAATTATTTTATTTAAAAAACTATAAAGTATTTTATATATAATTACTACTAGAAGAAGATAATAATTCTAGAAGATATAAACTCTTTCTTTTTTCTAAGTAGTAAGAATTATACTTTACTATTATAATAATACTAACTATTTACTTAGTTATTTATTTTAAGTTTCTAATAGTTCTAAGAATAATACTCTTAGATATTATAATACTAATAGTTCTTTTAGAAGCTTTATAAAGAGTAAGTAGTATTAATAGAAATATTATAAGTTTAATTAAATATTTCTTTATTATCTATTTCTTTTAGAGTAAATAAATTTAATTTAGATATAATTCTATCTCTCTCTAGATTTAATTTTATATTCTTTTCCTTAAGAAGATAAAAACTACTAATAAAGAATATAAGTATTTCTTATATTTAGATCTAGCTTACTCTTATTTCTTTAAACTTAAATCTTATCTTTTCTATCTCTAATTTTTCTTTCTTCTACTATACTAACTATATAATCTCTCTTTAAAGATCTTAAAAACTAACTCTTTTTTCTATTTTTAAAAATTTTATTTTCTTTTTCTTTTTCTTTTATTTTTATAAGTAATTTATAAAATTAATTTAATTAATTCTATTAGCTCTAATTCTTTTAAATATTTTAGAAGATTAGTTATTTCTTAGCTTACTAATACTAAGATAATACTCTTAAACTATAAACTTATTATTAATTCTATTACTAGTATAATTAAAATTATAGTTTATAATTAGAAAGTATTAGTATATAGTTTTATTAATTACTATTTAGAGTTTCTTATATTCTATTCTTTTAAGCTTTTTATATATTTTCTTTTTTTTATAGATAATATTAAAAATAAAGTTAGATAGTAAAACTCTAAATAAGTATTATAATTAAATTATATTAGTATTCTATTTAGTAAATTAATTTTCTAGTAAAAAAACTAATAAGTATTAATAAAAGTAGTAATTTATTATTAATTAAATATAATTATTATAATATTAAGTTTTTATAGTTTTTCTTTAGATTAAATAAGCTATTTAGAATTATAATTATAATATTATTATTTAAATATTTAAACTACTTTAAACTAATAGTTCTAACTCTTAAAAATAATCTTAACTCTTTATTTCTTTTTCTTAATAATATAAAAAAGAAGAAACTTCTTTTTTATAGTAGAATTAAGATTAGGGTTTCTAAACTTAATAAACTCTTTAAAACTATTTAAAAAGAAAGTAATTCTATAATTATTAAATTCCTTAGTTATCTATAGATTAATTCTATTTTTTATAAAATAAAATAAGTTTTTTAATCTAGTAGTTAGATCTAATTTCTTTAAATTAATAGTTACTTTATTATTTAATATAATTTTATTATTAATTATTTTATTAATTTAAAAGATTTTAATAAAATAGTTTATACTAAATCTTATAATATTAATTTTAAATATTTCTTTTTCTTTTTTAGTAATTTTTCTTAAATAGAATATAAAAAATAAGATTATAATAATATCTATACTTTTTATAAAGAGTAATTCTTAGATTAAATAGAAAGTTCTATAGAGCTATATAAAACTAATTAATCTATTAGTTTAAACTATTCTAATAACTCTATAAGTTTATTCTCTTTTCTTAAATCTAATAGCTCTTTAAATTCTAATATAAAATTAAGAATCTAACTTTTATTATAGATTACTTTTTAGTTTTCTTTTATACTAATCTAATAAATAGAATTTAAAAGATTTAATTAAGTTAGAAATCTAATAAAAAGAAAAACTAGTTTATTCTTTTTTCTTTTTTCTATATAGAAAAGAAAGAACTCTTAGCTATTAGTACTTATCATATTACTTTTAAATCTTTTTTCTAAATTATAAAGCTCTATTAGATTTTCTTTTAGTAATTCTAAGTAATATTAATAATCTAGAACTCTTATTTTTATTAAATAGTTCTTACTAAATAATCTAATAGAACTAAAGCTAGAGTAATTCTAATAGAGATCCCTAGTTTTAAAAAAAGAATCTTAATTATATTATAATTTATACTTTTAAATCTTTAATATTAGATAATACTTTAAGAAGTACTTTCTACTTTTAAAGCTATAAGAGAATAATTCCTTTTTAGATCTATTAGTATTATATTACTCTTAAAAAGAGTTTAATTAATTAATTATAATCTCTATAAGTAACTATATATCTATCCTTCTACTAATTTTATCTTTAGTATTAGAATTAGGATTTTTAAAGCTCTAGTTTTAATTAGATTCTAATTACTTATAGATAGATAATATCTAAGTATAAATAATAAAGATTTTTTCTATAGATTAGTAATTTCTAAAGTATCTTCTTATAGCTAGAAAAAGAGTTTATAAGTAAAAAATAAATAATTAGAAATTCCTATTTAAGTATATCTAGATTCTTTTTACTCTAATAATATAAAAGTACTTTCTCTTTAGAATAAAATTATCTAAAAGACTAAATAGTAATTAATTAATTAGAATTCCTTACTTTAAGAATTAGATCTAGATAAAATTACTATATAAGTACTAGTAGAATTTTCTAACTAATAATATTATAATTAAAGACTAAATAGATCTATAATTATAATATTAATATTAGTTAAAAGAGAGAAATTATAATTAAACTATATAGTTAAAGCTAATAACTATAATTAATTATATATATATTTAGTATTTAGTTAGGGATTTCTATATTTAATTAATTAAATAAGATTATTTAGATTATTATATAAGCTAAACTAGCTATAGAATAATAAATTAAAGATTATAATTTTAAAAATAAAGAATAATTTTAAAATAAAAATAGTTTTTTATTTTAGAAATAATAAAAATTTACTATTTAAGTAGTATATAGTAAATTACTCTAACTAACTATAGAAATTATATATACTCTTACTACTATAGGAAATTTTATTAGAAATAATATAGATTTAATATTAACCTGATATCTATTTATATATACTTAGTTATACTATATAATAATTTATTATATATTATTTTAATTAATTAAAGATCTACTTATAGTAATAAAGCTACTTTTAATAATATAAATTAAATAATTATATTTATTTAGTTTATTACTTTATTATATAGCTTACTTAGAACTATAGTAAATATTTATAAAGAATAGAGATTAATTAGAAAAAAAACTATATTTTAAAAATAACTATTTACTTATATAGACTTATTATAATCTAATATATAATTTATAGTTTAATATATTATATATTATATTAAGATAATTAGAATAAAAATAATCTTTAAAAATTAATTAAACTTATATTTTATTTTTAATTATCTAGTTTAGATTTAGATTAGAATATTAGATTAAATTAAATTAAAATATTAGAAAAGTATTTATTATTAGTTAGAAATAATAAAAATAAAAAATTAGTTATTTTTAAAATTATAAATTAATTTATCTTTATAAGTATAGTATATATTTACTATTATAGAAGATTTTTATTAGAAATAATATAGATTTAATATTAATCTAATATCTATTTATATATATTTAGTTATACTATATAATAACTAATTATTATATAAAAAAAGAGCTTTATAGAAAATTTTAAACTAGAGTAAATTAAATAAGCTCTATTAGATCTTCTATAATATAGTTTTAATATCTATAGTAGATACTAATAAAATATTAGTAATAAGTATATATTCTATAAATATAGACTATTAGTTTATATCTATTACCTTCAGCTAGAGTATATCTGGAAATACTCAGATTAAAATAATAATACTCAGAGGCTAGATTTAAGTTAGGTATTTTTAAAATTCAGATTATATATATAGTTATTATGTTTTAATATATCTTTTGGTATCATTGGTTGACGGGTGTATGAGTTCCATTTAATACCCCTTAGGAGAATCGGGCGTAATACGGCTATATGGTGGGCATAGACACGCAAGTCGGCATCGCCGCTTCTCTAGTGGCGATCGTAAAGCTGAGGTCAAGAAGACAACGTTTTTTTAAGAATGAGAAGGTGAACCTCTATATCTCTTTCTTTATCTTCGATATGTAGTGACCGAGACGGTAAGACTGCTGATGATGCCTCATTAAGAAAAAAAAACGAAATGTAGCACGCTGGTCTGGCCGCAAAGCTGGCATGCTGGTGAAAAATATCTGTACAAATTATTTTCGTGTATTCAAATCAATCATGTAGCTATAAGCCAAGTACTCAATCATCATAGTCTATAGCAGGAAGTTCAAACACAGGGAGACCCTCCCTGTCCCTCTCTGCGCCATCGCCTTCCGAGCCTGGTGCTCTGCGCACAATCCCATATGTCTCGTCATACTGCATCTCGGTATCGTCTTCGGATACTATGTTCTCTATCATGCTGGGGTGACCAATAGCACCCAGCATAGATAGTAGTCGCCTTTCTAGACTCTCCGGCTCAGGGGTAGAGGGAGAATACTGAGCTTCCTCCCACTTTTCTTGGGCCTCGTCTCGCGGCAAAAAAGGATTCGGAGAGTACTGATAACTGAACCCGGAGGGTGATGCCAGAGGCCCCAGAATTCGTGGTTGCAGAATGATGTTTTCATCAAGTTGTCTTACGTCAGGCGGCGCAGACAGGATGGTCCTGGAATATGTTGTAGGTGGGCTCAGGCGAAGTCTTGGTTTGGGGCGGGCAGGGAGTGACAGCTTTGTGTTAGGAACCATATCCTGCGAACCCCTAGTATTGTAGGGCCGTTCTACCTTACTGATCGGATCCTCAGCATCGTATATCGTCCTCTGCCTGAATGAATACGCAGGTTGGGCCGTGGGTCGAGTAGGGGAACTATTGTCTGACGCCCTATATTGGAATGGTCTTTGCCGGTTCGACTGAGATATTGTATGCCTGACGTTGATGGAGCCCTGACTTCTGTCGCTGCCCCTGGATGACCCCCTTGCCCATTGGCTTACCTTGGAGGAGCCAGACCGTTGTAGGTTGATGTAGCCAGGCGGCATGGAATGTTGTTGAGACGGGTTATATTGTTGAGCTGAGGATGGTCCCCGCCGGTGTTGAGGTGCGCTATATTGATATTGCTGAGCCGACCGCTGGCTACCAAACCTTGAATAGCCAGGGCCAGAGCCCGTTTGCATTGTCAAAACAGTTGACTGGCCTGGCTGTTGAGCCACGTTAGAATTGGAGTCCTTTTGAAGCTCAGATGCATAGTTGTATTCCGGTATTCTTGAGATTCGGTGCTCGGCTTGCGGCGGTGGTCGACTCGATGTTGGAGGACGTTCGGCACGCTCACGGAATGGCACATTGTCACGACGCATGAATTCTTCTGGGTCGTCCTCACTTATACGAGTACTGATGCGAGAATTTTGGTTTTCCAATCTTCGACGAGCACGATCAATCCTTTGACGGCGGTCCTCATCGTCGTGGACCCTGCTGTGAGAGCTGTGAGAGCTGTGTCGCGTGTGTCGCGTGTGACGCGGTGCCTCGACCCCGTGGTCAGTCGCTCCATTCCGAGAATCCACAGGTACGTAAACTACGGGTCGATTTCCTCGCTCAGTCCGGCCTCTGTCAGGTTGTGATTGGATTGGATGTGTTTGACCTTCCATAAAGTCCTGAGTTGGTGGACGAAGAGCATCTTCCACACTAATCGGCGAATATGCTGGAGAATATCCAATCTCTCCCGGGGCCGTACCGGCGTAATCATCGTCATTGTCTTGCGTCTCCTCCTTTTCATCTGTTTCAATTGGATCATGAAGAGATGCCGGATGCTCTTCGCCATGTTCCTCATTGCCCTCCTGGTCAGATGACTGCTCTTCAAGCAACTTGGCAATGTCCTCATGGCCCTCCTGCAAAGCAGATGTCAAAGCACTGCCCTTCTCCATGACAACCGATGCACAACTATGTGTGTCGTTTAGCTTAAGATAATAGCCCATTGGAATGAAAGGGTTGGCATGATATCGGCATAACGTCGAGGCACACCCCAGCCAGCCACACGAGGAGGCGACTTGGAGGGCCCTTGTCTTGATTTGATCCCATTGTAGGCGACGGTCTTGCTCGACTAGCGAACCAATGTCTTCCATCCATCTGGTAGGGTCAGGGAAATTTAGAGCCAAGTTGGTCGTAAGAAAGGCCCGAACACACGGCGTATGCCCAAACATTGCCGCGTAATCCAGCGCTGTAAAGTTGAGACCTAGCGTCTCACTTGTGATGTATGCTCTGGATTGGAGAAGCAAAAGGATGACATCGCAGTGCCCCTCCCTGGAGGCGGCATGCAGAGGAGTCATACCTAGGTCATCGGCGAGGTTTATACTGGCGCCGGTCTTGATCAACGCCTTGACAGCTTCAGTTGAGCCTGTGGCGGCAGCATGCCAGATTGGAGTTCGCCCGAACCTGTCTAGCGCATCAACTAGGTGCCTATTGCGGGCTTGACCAAGTAAGAAGTCAATCATAGCCTCGTTGTTGCAGGCTGCTGCGCGGTGAAGTGGCGTCTCTTCGTACAAGTTACGGCAATCCGTGGAGACATTCGATACTAGCTCACCTACAAGCTGAAGCCAGGTATAGAAATCATCACTATCGCTCGCAGTAGGCCGTCGGCTATAGTAAGCAGCCATAAGGTGAAGAGGGGTTTCTTGGAGATGTTTTGTAGGCAGGGATGCCAAAGCAGTGAAGGAGTCCATATCTAGAGCGTCCCGGATAACAATCCAAGATGGACTAGCACACATGGAAGCAATGTGGAGAGCTCCCAGGCCACCTCGTGACACTACCTGAAGAATCTCTCTGCCTCTTTTCTTCAAGAGGAGGTCTAAAGACTCAGTGAAGCCTCCAGCGGTGGCCCAGTGTACTGGGTGAAGGCCATATTTGTCGGAGGTTGCAGCTTCTGAATTCCGAGGATCCAGTAACTCTGGGTACCTGGATATGATTTTTTCCGCCTTTTCTTTCTCCCCATCAAAGAGGTAGATCGCCAACAGTTGCACAGGAGAAGCAGTGAAATTTGCCACAGGACCCTGCTTTAGCTCCGCGATAAAGTCGCGCAAGTATCCGAGAAAAAATCCGATTGACGCGGCCTGCTTGGTGCTTTTACTCGTCAGAGGGCTGCTCGTGCTCCTCAGCTTTTCTATTCTGGTGGGTTCAAATGGGCTGCTGAGTGTTGCTGACATCGTCAAGATATGACTGAGGGGTCGGAGGAGGTTCCAAGAGCTTCTTGCGCTGCTCGACTGTCGTTCGTGGCTCGTTGGTTGGGGAAGATTCAATGAGTTCCTTGGACTGCTGGATGGCCCGTCGTGTGTCTTTGTATCGGAGTTGTCTTTGGAAGACTCAGTTGGCTCTGGAGGTTCCCTATCCAGGCTACGCACGGCCCGAGGATTAAAGCTGGCGATAGTCTCTGGGTCATGGTCCACGAATTCCTCCCAAGTCGTTTGAGAACATGGCCCGGTCAGGAGCTGGACATCTCGTTGAAGCATTTCCATATCTTGGCCTTCGAATTCATTCACTATATCCTCGTCCTCATTGTTGGATTCAACCAAGGATTCCCTCAACTTCTCTTGTTGTTCAGGCGTAAGCGTCACACCAGCCGCTTGGATTTCGGGCTTCGTAGCGAGCGTAATAGAAACGTACAGTCGACCTTGGAGCTGAGTCCCGCTCACGGTCGCTTCTGTTATCAATCGAGCATCATCCCCTATGGTATCCCGGAGTAGACCGGGTGAAATGTCCGCGTGTTTTGTACCCTCAATCGCCTTGGAGATTTTGCTGTTGATTGAATCGAAGGATTCCTCGATCGAACATGCGCTGCGCATTTGGAAACACCAGCCCTCCCATTGCATAGCGTTGAGTCGTCTCAGACCAACCACCACATCAATCGCGGAATTCTCCCATGTGCTGCTCTGATATCTGAAGAGGCCCATGGCTTGAATCTTGCGAGAATAGTTTACTTTGAGAGTCATGGTGTGGGAATTCCATTGCCGAGGAGGGAAGGCGCTTGAGAAACGAAAGAGAGAGTGGTCCGATGATGACATGGTGCTGCTGATGCCGAATTCGGACTCTGGAGGAGAGGGGGTTGGTGATGGTGGGATTCTGAACTGGGGCAAGTGATAATACATGGGCTCCTGTCGGACGTAAACATGTTGATACCCTTCGTCCTCGCTGCAATAATTGTAGGGAGAGGGCGGTGGTAAAAGTCTTCTCGATCTGGTCTGAATTCTCCCGTACTGGTCCTCAGAGAGACGGCGAAGTCGAATGACGGGGCACAGATATGTGTTATCAACACGGATGACACAATCCAAAATGGCATCGAAGTCTTCCTCCATTGGAGCTTCGTAGGAGCCTCCAAAATCATCCTCGGCAGGCCGTAGGTAAAAGTGGACATGAAGACCCTGGTTCGTCATGCTGGACGGCATACTTGCGTAGGTGGGTAGTGGTGGCAGAGGTTGGATATCACCTGCGTACGCAAACTGGGCTGGAGACTTTGCGAGAAGACTTGAAAGAGCATCCTCATCCTCGATATCATCCGCTGAGTTCCACGCGAATAAGGACTGGTCATCTGTCTGCTGGAGAATCGCCTCCTGCAACCGCCTAAAAGCTCGACTTCCTTCACCGTATAGAAGGGGCATATTGACCTGGAAGAGACCCATCAGGCAATACGCCACATCCTCTCGCCGGGTTGTCTGGCGACGAGACGCCCAGGCCATCCGTGCAGACACGCTGAGCTGCAGTGGATCAATCCTCCCGTCCAAGACTTCACAGCCAACACCTGTCACCTCACTGATAACCCTGGTAAATGACTCTGGTTTGTCTTTTCGGCCAAGGAAGGTCCAGTCGCTGGCGTAAAAGAGCACGACGCTTGGAGCAACGAGCTCCTGCAGCGTCCAACCTCTGGTGAACCACCGACTGCCATAAAGGCTGGACTGAGGGTCCGTCCAGTCCTCGACAGCCTCAGGGCCGACGTCGGAAAGAAAGGCATAGCACTCCTCAGACTGCTGGTACCAAAGGTACATTGAATTGATAGCTTCAGACAGCTCTGCACTGCTCGATTTGTCAATACAGCAGGTGTCTACCCATAAGTACTCGAGGCCGCGACTGAGGGCCATGGCCGCAGCGGCTTTCACTTTGAGATATCCGTCCTTCTGGGTGATGCGGTTCACAGCAGAGCGATTGTCTGAGTCGTTCGCGATGACGCGCTCCATCTCCTGCAGAGTGATCTCTTGGTCACCCCAAGTATGGGAGAGGATCGCATAGCTGGGCACGGCATCGTCGGGAATCTCGACCAGATCCAGGGAGCTTGTGTGGAGCAGACGCATTGCTGCTAGACTGGATACCGATTGAGGAGAGACGAGGGTTGGTCGGCGTGCGCAAACGGAACCATGGTCATCTCCTGGTTTCTCCCAGTGCGTTCGCGCTCTGTCAGTATCCAATTGTCCAGTCAATCAATCAGTGCAGGTCGCACAAGGTTGGTGTTGAAATCTCTGCGCTCGGGGTTGATCGAGGTGGAAGAATCTTGAGATGTGCGAAAACGAAATGCGACGGCAGGTGAGACAGTCCTTCAGTCTGATGCAGGTCCTGCCTTGCGCTGAGTGGCTGCTGGTTCGCGCTAATAACGGCACGGACTGCGGCTGAGCCTCTCACATTTGTGGCGCTGTGGCGGTGGACCTCGAGGTGTCTTCGCGGTGATTGCGTCTTGTCTCCATCGAAACACGGAAATCGCATGCGATCGGTCTCTTTCAAATAGAAAAGCAGTTGCAGTTGCATGTATCCAAATCTGATTGATGACCAGACCCATTTTCCCAACTCTATGCTTGACAGGGGATTAGGAAGCGTTGTACCCCGCTCTACGCCTTCAGTATCCGGCCAAGCTGGCTTACCCTACACATCTCCATCTGGTTCTCTCATCATCAAGAAGCAAAATATTCCCGAGGTACTAGTTGGACGTTTTTGGGAGAATGGTAGATAGATAGACTTCATAAGAAAGGGTAAGGGTAAGCCTGAAAGCAGGACTCCGACAGCTAATACAGCATCTGGGTGCTGTGTTTCGAAGACACTATGGCTTGCCAGCGACCGAAGAGTATTACTTGGGCTTTTCAAAGAGAACATTCTAAATATGACCTAACAAGGAATTATCAACCGCAATGAGAATTTTGTGGGTGTTTGTCAGTTTCGCATCAAGAACAAGTCTCTTACTAATGCCACAATTATCATGGGTCGACCTCCAATAATTCACCTACAAACAATCCTTGGGACTTGGCATTTTTGGAGTTGATGTTTTCAGAACTCGATTCGGCATGGGACAACTCCATTGGTCAAATACTTTGCTATGGGTGACTATTTCCTCCTTGTAAAGTAATGAAATGAGATGAGATGCTTTGGATTCGAGTCTACTTTGCGGCTGGAGGATGGGCGCTCTCAGTCATGGTGTCGTCTGAGGTAGATGCATTTTCGTAATCTGACCAAGCCTCCACATGTTCCCACTCACGCAATTTATGTCTTTCATCACCTTTCCGAGAACTGGATGGTAGATTTTCGCTCAAATCTCCTAAAACGATGCTTTAGAGAGTTGTGTACTGAAGACCGGGAGCCCAGCATCGGCTGAATTTAATGGCGTCCGACATTGCGAAGATCAGTCCCTACCACCTAGCATACAAGTTAACCATTTACACAAATATGGGCATAATGAAGCGGAGACATTTGGGTTAAAGCAAATGCGTATTCAATTTCGGTGATCTGGATGCTGACGAAGCATCTTTTGAAGTACATGCGCTGCGTAGACCTTGAAAGCATTACTCTACAGCGAGGGACCTTTGCAGTTCGTATGTGGCCTGAAGATATCAGTGCAGCGGATATCACAGCAAATTGGCGCCAGTTATTGAGACTCTCCTTTCCCTCCCAGATTTCTGCGGTAGCTAAATCCCTTATGAATATAATGCGGTGAAGACAAAAGACAACTCATCACCAGCTCACCCCGCTCCGTATTACCCACGGTCATGACGAAATCTAAGCGCATATTACAAATGGGCCCAAGCTGGCGCAGCTGATGAGTTTCGGTGATACGTCATAATTCTGTAGGCACGATGCAGGTCTTACCAGGGTATGTGGTAGCCATCGAACCAGCGCTCAACGCGGCAGCACAAATGCTGGACCAGCTGACTGAGGCCATCTGAGAGCGCCTAGAGGGAGCTAAATGGAAAAACCCGCGATGAGGCTAGAGAAGATAAAAAATTGTGGTATCGAGAGCTACTATGTTGGCGAAGCTGCCAAACCCAGCTGAGGGGATTACAGTCAGACGCTGATTAGCAATGACCTAGTGATCACCGACCAGATCTTAACCAGAAGCGGTAGACACCCAAACACAGAGGGGCTCATCCTGATAAGGAAGATGGAGCCACAGATCAGGCCGTATCACCAATGGCCCAACGTGATGTGACCAGCTGCTGATAAGACACGGAGCTGTATCGAATCCCTGCTGGCAGCCTTGATTTGGCATCTGGCACGTGTGGATAATCACGACTGATGCCTGGAAAGGCAACCCGTGGCTGAGTGATAGCCAGCCAACACATTTGTGCCCTCTGCAGACAATTGGTCCATTTCCCCTCATCCCCCCACCCTCAGCGCTCGAACTATGGTGTCGTATGACTTGCAATTGCATGCAGGATACTCTGCTTTGGGAACATGATGAGCTGGCAGTACGGAAGTCGGTATTGAATAGTATTTAAATCCCTCGGTCAGGTCTACCTCTTCGGTGCAACAGCTCTCTAATTAATTACTTCTCGACCCAACCTCATCTCGCTCTCAAAGTAGAAAACCACTTCCTTCTAAACTATTTCTTCAACATGGGCACCTCCATCTGCGGCTGTGACGACTGGTGTAGCTACGGGTGCCGCTGCACTTGCCATGGCAACTCCACCTTTTAAATGGCCAAGTATTTGAGTACCTTACCTTGCATTGGTTGCATATTCTTGTTAGTGACCAGCTCCGGATTGAACGGACTTTGCGGACATCACTAATAATAAATACCAGGTTACGATTTTTCTGATGTACGATGGGTCAATTTGATTGACGTTTGTTTAATGATGGGCTGATTGCATTTCAACCCCAGAATGAGTTTTACTGAAGGTTTACAGCATGGGCTTCGGCGTTATGGCATTGCAACTCAGTATAGAGTAATTGTTTCGGAAGCTTGCGATAATACGAATACATTTTTACTATGAAAGCATGCCCCCGATTCAATTGGGAAGCTTCATATATAAATTGTAGCCTTTTGATATGCGTACTACAGTACATGTGTCTGCCTCGGTCGGGTGAGCGTCATCTTTCCCTCCATTCCCTGCCATGCATCTAGTAGAGCTCCGTCTTGGGCTGCCTCGCCAGCATTGATGTATCCCCTCCAGACTTTCCTGCAGGGATGGTCAAGAATTCGCGTCTTAGCCATCCTTTGAATAGAAAAGAAACAAGAAAAAGCCTTCAACGGGGAGAATTGGACATCAAGGAAGGAGAGAAAGGGCCGGTTTACCGTCCTCGGCAGAGCTGCATGCGTGCTGTTTTACTCCCCTGGTTGAATAGAGGTATATATTCCTGTCTCGAGGTGTGAACGCGGTGAAGCTTGGACTTTCTTTGCCATGGGCAGCCTTGAATGATGGACCGTGAGGCTCGGTAGGCGATGCTGACATTTTGTAGAAACTGGACGGGTCCTTAAGTGTAGACACGCGAGCAAGAACCAAATCAGGGCATGTGGTCTGGTGGCAAGAGAGCCAATACTGAGAATGGCCCTCATCGTGAGACCAAGATTAGATGAGACGTAAGCCGAGCCTGCGAGATGTAACTAGTTCATGTAAGTCTATCTCGGAAGGTGGGGGGTATAGCCGAGACATGATCTAGGGCTGACTGGCGATCACGTCGTAAGCCGCCGGAATGGCGGTAACTCGAACAGCGGCAGAAGTTGAAATGATGATGTGATCTTTTGATAAAACGGGTATTGCTGAGACTTGTAACCCATGGTGGATGAAACTTTGACAGGGAATTCATAAATATAATTTTCTGGAGTCTTGCGTATTGCCCGTCGTTCGAGAATATCAACCGTGCTGGGACCCAAGTTGAAGAAATAGCGGAATTGGTAGAAAGGGACGTATCAACTCATAAACTGAACCTAAAGCCATGGAAAACTCATCTCAGTTAAAACAGGCCTTTCCCTCACCGATGTGAAAAGAAGATTCATCGTCGCATCCGCAACGGTGACCGAGGTAAGTACTTACATGCTCAAGTAATTTATCCCCCTCAATCTCTGTCGAGCCAGAAAAAACCTCTTCATAAATTGCCGCTCGCCATCTCCCCCGCCACCGAGATAAATCGGCCCAAGGCTCGGAAAGAAGCCTAGGAAATTTCGGGCCAGTTTATCTATATGCTCGCTATTCACCCGGTCCTGGGTTCCGTTGTACTGCAGCAACTGCTGATCTCCGTGCAGCTTCAAGCGCATGGACTTCATTCTCGTCGAGATTACATCGTCTTCCGCTCTGCCTTCCACCTCCTCCCAGCTAATGAAGAAAGAGGAAAGCACAAGCTTTCTCAGTTCTAGACAATGCTTGGACAACGAACGAACCGAACGGAGTGTTAAAGGTGTCTCAGTCCCCATGTTCAGGGAGAGAATCCGGATGTTTCGAAGATGCATCGCAATTTGGTCTACCAACTTGTCATTCAAACCCGTAGCCTCGGGATGATTGTCGCTGTGTTCAGCGAGTGTGACTACCTCAAGCGCTGGGCAATATCGTGAGATTGATAGCAGGGCCTGTCCACTAAATCTGCTCCCATGGGGAAAGGATAGGTGAAGATCAGTAATTGATTTGAGATTTGCTACCTCTGAGATGCTCATACATGGAGGTCGGAAATCTATATGGGCATGCACAAGACTTGGTATACATGGAGCTAAAAGACGTAAAGCATCATTCGAAATGTTTGTAGAGAGGTATTTCAGATGATGAAAACCTCGGATCGGAAAAAGGTCTTCGATCCATTCATCTAGAATTACCGGTATATCCAATGATTCTAGGTGTGTATATTTCGAAACGGCGCAAAAGGCCTCTCGTGACCAGACTTGATCGAACTCGGGCGATAGTGTGAGATGCCGTATGGCACGCAGAGACCGCAGCAATCGCACCACACCCGCCTCGGTGACAGTGCTGTCCGTAGACTGGCCCAGAGAGAGGTTAACCAGTCTCGGTGACTGTTGGCCAAGCTGGTCTAGGAAGGCATCGGAGAGCTGGCTGGCTGGCCAGAGGCTGAATACTCTCAAGGTCGGTTGCGCATACCGGATAACGGCATCGCAATGGTTGAAACGACGGATTATGACTTCCCGCAATAGTGGGAACTGGAGACAAGCCAGATCTCCATGCCACTCAGCCTCGAGATTTGAAGCATCTGATCCTTCGGGTGCGTCAAAGTCGAGAACCTGGATGAAGTTGGCATATATCTGCGCTCGTTGCTCATCCCGCTTGCTCAGCTGGACAAGATGGCCGATATTCACCAGAACACCATAGGTATTACATTCTTGCCACATGAGCTTGCATGACTCCCTGAAGAAGAGACGATTGACGAAGAGACAGGTGTACAAAAACCTGTCGTTGTCCCTGCCGGCCGCGATAATGAGGGCGACGAGCTCGGGCAACAGAAAAGATCGCCTTGTGGCAGTAGCGGACATGATTTAAGCAAATGAGCAGTTCTTGAGGAGGGCGGAGATGGCGACTGCTGCTTCTTTGATGCCAGATGGCAGAGCGACGAGAGTCGTGTCACGGCGTAGGTTTGACTGCGCCCACGACATTTGGGCGGGGTTTATCTTCTGACACCACATCACTCATCAGTCACTGCAACAGTAAGCATGGCCTTTGTGGGCCACGCTGGCTACGTCACATTCATCACATTTCCAGACATGTGCGTTTCTCAATCTGCTGTTTGTCCTATTGATGTGGTTCTGCAATCATTTATTGGTACTGCCACCCTATCGGATGAGGCTTTTAATGAGCGGGGAGAGACTTATCGTGTAATATTGTTCAGGACATATCTCGGCGGAACATTTGCAATAGAGGCTAACCCGTGATAGCATGTTAACGTTAGGATAAAAAGACAACATGTTTATTCTTCCATTTCTGTCATCGCGGGATGGAAAAATTTACCTAATTCTCTTTTTTCAAATTCAATCTCATATGCCTGAGCGCGAGCGCGACGAAATCCCTCAGTCAATGTAATCCAGTAAACTTCCATCTACATCATCTACCAGCCACTCGTCATGGAATTGTTGATCAAAGTCCAAAATGGTGTCGTTCAAACCGACCTCTAGGTCCATAATATCTTGGTGTTGATTACCGTTGGTCGTTGCGCCAGGAAACGGAGCTGTTCCATTATCACTCGGGCGGCCGGAGTCTGCAATATTGCTCATTGCCGGCGATGAAGTGATGGCAGTATTTTGAGAACCGTGCTGTCTGACCAGATCAATGGAACCGAGAGACGGAATATAAATTTGAACGCGCTCGTCATCTCTTCTCGAGTAGCATTCAAAATTGTGGGTGTGATTGCCCGTGTAGACCGTCTTATAACTGGTGCCGCGCGCAACCTCTTCCTCAACAGACAAGATATCGCGGAACACACTTATCATCTTGACAACGCTCGGATGAGTGCGCGTCAGGGATAATTGTTTGATCGATTCAAGGGAAACCTCCATCATGCCGCGATCCGCAGGCCTATGATGAAGAATATGATCCATCAGACCACCGATCTCTCCATCTTTCCCAACCTTTATGTATGATATGCACAGCGCGATACTTGCGGCAATAGCAAGCATACTCGCACCGAGACAGTAGTATCTTGTTGTTCTGTGCATATTCAGCGCCACAAACCGAGCCAGCAACTCCCGACTGGCGTTCATGGCTGACATATAACTGTAACGAAACTCGTGCTTAGCAGTTTGAACTAACATATACGGCCAATGAAGCTGAATGAGTAGATGATAGTGCGTTAGTTGATCTCTGATCCGGCCAGACTCTTCAATGCCGCTGAAGGTCTTGGATTCATAGCATGACTTGGTAGGGTCAAGCCACCACCGAGGCGGCATCCAACCTGCTGCGTTCTGGAGCATTTTGTCCATCTCCATTGTCTCCGCCCGGCCTTCGGGACCTAGGTGATGACGGTCCAAAATACGGCCAGCTACCATGCAATGTACCTGCCTAAGCCGGGTTTGCGGATCGGCAGTGATTGGCTTGGATGAGTCTAGACTAAGCGGATAACGGCTCTGACCACTTCCCTGGGGTAGACCGAGAATCATGCAATAATAGCTATCGATATTGATCATCTCAAACCACAAGTGATGGGATATGTGGTGATAATCATCTTCCTTTGCATGACCAGTTATGGGATCCGTCTGCTTATGTAGGCCTTTTAATTGTGCCATGAGCATCGCTTGACGATGGGTATGCCAAGCTTTTTGTAGATTACCCTCGAAACAGTGATACATACTCTCAAGGATAAGACACATAATGCCTTCAAGACTTGTTTCAGTCTCGTTGTCTGCTTCATGTCCCAATATCTTGTGCGCTGAAGTCACAGCGCGCGATATAACATCTTGATGATCAAAGATGAGGTTAGATGAGGCGTAATTTTGTCCAATATCACTACCTTGAAGACATACGGCGAGAAGGAGAAGCGATCGAGCGTATGCTGCAGGGTTTGATTTTGGCTGCGGTGACTGGAGCACCTGCTCAATGGATGATGGCTTCTGTTGTTGACAGTCCATCTTCGAGCCGCCAAAGGTGCCTATCAAGGGATACAGGCTGCACAGTTTGTGGATTGAGTCTCCAAATATTATGTCAAGTTCCCTTTGATTAGGCCACACCGAGAAGAAGGTGGAGCGAGCACTGTCATTGTCTGCATCAGTGCTAGGAGATACCGGCCCGTGGGCATGATCAGCCGGAGTTTGGACTCCCATAGCCGGGGATTTGGCTGCAGTATTGTACTGGGATGGATCTATTGAAGAAACAGCCGACCCCCTTCTTTTCCGGTCGTTTCCGGGCGGGCCGGATGATTGAGATGGTGGGCAACTTCGCTCTATGTTGGTACTGTCTGCCAATTGTTTCAACAGCGACTCAACTCGTCCCAGTCTATCTGTGCTTTGACTCGACCCCTCGGGCTCTGGATGCTCTTGACTGATGCAAGGAGTGCCACGCCGCTGGCAGCCGTCGCATATTGAGTTCTGGCCGGACGCGAACGTGCATCGCGCTTTTCTTCTTTTACACTCCCAACAGCTTTTGGTGCCCTTGCGAAGCTTTCGAGGGGTGACTCTCGCCCGGGATCTGGGTCTTGTCACAGGAGTTGACATATTTGATGATACCTTGTTGGGCACTGACACTGATGATGTAGGATCTAGCTGGAGAAGGTTGATGAAATTGATCAACTACCCCTGTGTTTTGTTGCAAGGGTTTGAGATCAGCGCACCCATTCCATTTTGCGAAACGCACAAGACGCCGCAAGGACCATCGAATGAGTAACAAGCTATCGAGTATAAAATTTCATGGTGTTTTTCATGATGAGAGAACTGCGATTTTGAGATTTAATTTATTGATCGTGCTTAGGTGCTATAGTTGATGACTTAATATTCGAATACCAACAGACGTCTATCCAAAGGCAGTACCAAAGCTTCCATACATTAGGCTTAAGTTTGCCTTGTGATATAATTGGATTTTATTCTTTAGTTAATTATGCGAACACAAGGCCTGGAGGAGGACCCGAATGCTTTGAGTAGAAAGGAGAGTAGATACTGTAGAATATCAGGATCTGTGTCCAATGAATGGACCAAGTCGTTTAATGGGAGGTGTGAACTTCATTTCTTGCATGATTAGCACAATCACCGATAGAAAAATACGCAGGGGGAAGAGTGAGGTGAAGGTGAAATGCGGGTGGATTTGGGAACAGTGAAGGAGCATCAAGTTGTCATGTGAACGCAACCTGAGAGAATTTTGACTTCTCTGCCTTGCATGCTGTCACTTCTTTCACCAGCTTGATTGAAAGCAACCATAAGCCTAGCACATGGACGGTCCTTGATTTTCTGGTCAACAACGAAGGATGGAAAATATCGCAACAATCCTTGGATTATATTAATCCAGATCCCGCCATGCAACCCTCTAGGATGTGACTTGCTTCAACGATACCTAGATGTGACCCACGTGCAGCAACCACGAGGATCGTTGGAGTCGCTCGAGTCTGATCAGCAACCTGGTCAATGACCCACTACCACCAAAGAGTAGCAGCAATGGTAGGCAACTCTGCATATCATCAGCGTCCTTCCAAATTCAGTCTGGTCAATGTGATGGTATGAGATCTGTGGGTGGCCACACATGACAATGATCATCTGTTCGTCCCTGACTAAATCAAACCATGTCTTCTAGCCCAGGTCCGCAGCTTGGCTCAGGACCACCAATATGACGGCGCACACAACGTAGCCTACACGGGCGTCCAATCACCGGTGTCACATTTATCACACATTCTCCTTCTGGAAGTCATAGAGAGCACGACATGGTGCGTGCTTCGTGTGCAAGACATGGCTAGCCATGGCCTAATAGAAGCTTAACAGCTCGGACACGAAGAGATATGCCGCTTACTTGGAAGTGGCAGGAAAGGAAGCCAAAAGCCCATCTTCTTTCTCCTCTCCTAGCCATAAAATATCGCGCTTGGTCTATGCTCCAGACAACCTAAGTTCGAAAAACCTAAGCCACTACGATCATGGTTTTCATCTCAGCGTACATCATCTTGGGTACCCTTCTTGGGACTCAGGCTCTTCTAAACTCGAATTTGAATTATCAATCCCCATCCAGAAGAGAGGAGCATGTCATTCTCGGTATCGATATTCCTCTGGTAGAGAGAAGGGCCTGGAAGCGCAACTCAGAGGAGTATGCTCCAGACGAGCTCAATTTTACCCACGGCATAGCGTCTGGAGACCCGTGGCCCGAGAGCGTTATTCTCTGGACACGGATCGCACCAACCGGAGAGTCTGATACGAGCAACATCACTGTCGAAGGTGATGTCCCTCTCTATAACCACGATACGCAGCCCTATATTGATGCCGATCCTCACCCCATCTGCCTTGAGTGGTCCGTGTATAAATCCAATAACGGCACGGCCGCGAAGGAAGCGGTGACCAGAGGTACAGCCTTCACTACATCCGACATTGATTTTACTGTCAAGGTTTGTGCCATCACTGAGCATCATATCTTGAATAGGGGGACTGATAGAGTCACAGGTCGAAGCAACGGGCCTTGAACCTTTCACAGATTACTTTTATCAATTTATCGTTTGCAATTCCGAGAACAAGAGCCCTCTCGGGAAAACAAAAACGGCTCCCCGAGAGGATGATCATCTAGATGAGATATCCTTGGCTGTGTTTTCTTGCAGCAATTACCGTGAGGATCTTCGTTAGCCGTTCTTCTCGGGCTTCAACTAAAATGGAATAAACATGCAGCTAGAGGATATTTCAACGCTTATGGAAACGCGGCCCGCCGTCAAAACCATGATTTTGTCGTTCATCTAGGTGACTACATCTACGAGAATGCTGATCCTACCGGGGAACGCGCCCACAAGCCCCCTCATGTCCTTTTTTCGCTTCATGACTATCGTACTCGCCACAATCAATACAGAACAGACCCTGATCTACAATTGCTATCTAAAGATTGGGCCTGGATACCTACATGGGACGATCACGGTATTGTTGTCGCTCAATATCCCCTTACTGTTTCATCAAGCTGACCTTAGCTTATTAGAAATTGCCAGTAATGGTTACAGAGATGGATACAGTGACCTAGACAACACTGAAGAGTCCTTCTTGAACGATGGACCAAGGATTAGCGTGGACCAGAGAAAGATGAATGCAGTCCGTGCTTATTTTGAATGGATGCCCATCCGGTTAGTTTTCAGCCTTTTCTCATGTTTATCAAACAGTCTTCTCATCCGCCACATGCAGGCAAGTCGATCTTGATGACAACCTTCGAATTTGGAGAAATTTCAAAATGGGAGATTTGTTCGACCTCATCATTCTCGACACGCGATACTACGACCGCAGTATTGCTGATGGCAGTGAGTCTGGTCTTCGTCTAGTATTAGATCACGAAAGAGTCTCTAACACACGAGTGCAGAGGAGAGCAAAGATTACATAGGCCTCATCCGATTTGATGCTGGCCGCTCGATCATGGGCAGTCGACAGGAGAACTGGTTCTTCCGCCAACTGTCCGAGTCCCAGGACCGAGGCGCTGTTTGGCGCGTGGTCGGGAACCAGGTCATGTTCAGCCATCGTATCGAAGATGCATCAGGCCAAATGGCTGGAGATGACTGGAACGTAAGTGCACCGAGCTTCTCGCCCTGAAAAGCATCTCTAATCTCGCAGATAGGCCTACACGGGGAGTCGGAACAGAACACTCAAGCATATTTACGACAAAGAAATAAATAACAACATTTTCTTGGCTGGCGATAGCCACCAGAATTGGGTGGCTGATCTGACCTGGGCCGGAAAGAAATCATATGATCCCGACTCTGGCGACGGTTCTGTGGGTGTAGAACTGGCTGGCACCGCAGTCTCATCCGGTGGCCGTTCGGGGCCCTTGACATCTTCAGACTCAGGCTCGCGGACGGAACTGGAGCGTAATTCCGTATTTCAGTGGCAAGACGGCTACTACAGGGGATATTTCATTCTTCATCTAAACCATGAAAAGATGACGGCGCAATTCTTTGGCTCCCCCAGTGTGGCGACTCGTAATGGCTGGGATTTGCCGTTGGCCAACTTGACGATGCTCCCTGGGGTGAATCATATTGAGCGACCAGTGGCAGGTGGAATAGTTGAGACGGGCGCGTTGAGAGGGGGAGAGGTCAAACATACGAACCTGACATTCAACACAGAGACCAACGAGTGGAAGGTGATTGGATTTGAGAAGATGTATCTTTAATATCTCCCACAGGGGATAGGGCGTGAATGAATTTCCGGTAGTAAAAGATTTTGGCGTCGCTTGAAAGCCTCCATTGATGATTTCTCTCAATGTCGGCTGAGTATGAAGTAGAATGGATCATTTCACGCCCATCTTCAAGCTGAAGAAACTGGCCACATGACTTTGTACACTACATTACTCCTCGAGGAGGGGGTAGACCGTACAAACTTCAATCTGTAATAGCATATGGGTACAAGGGTAGATCTATGAATAAAAAAAATACATGTAGCGGTGCGCATCAGCCTAACAGGGATTAGAAATATTGTGATGTCTGAGGTGAGAGGTTACTTGGGTGATGAGGACCCAGTATTAGTGCATGGGTGGTGTCACTGAGACCACCACATGAACATGACCCCTTTTCCTTCATCTGCCATCAATTCGCCCCTACTATCGTTTCCCATCACTCTTTTGGCCTCAATGCCTCGCACTTCTGCATCCAAAATGTCTCTCATAAGTCTACCCAATGAAGTATTAAGCTTGATATGTGAGGACCGGAGGTTTAACGAAAGAGACCTCTACTTCATCACCCGAACTTGCAGCCGGCTATTCCACGTTGCGCTTCCGTACCTTTATCGCTCCAATTTCTTGACCGAATATGGCTCGGCACTTGTATGGGCCATTGAAGGAAACAGAATGGCAGTGATCCAGCGAGCGCTTGATTCTGGACTGGACGTGGTGCGGCTTGAGCACCTCCGTCTTGCCATAGTACATGGTCCGGACGGCCTTTTTACCAAGCTATGGGAGAACAAAGCGGAACACGGAGGTGTCCAAGACCCGAACACGTATCTACCCCATGATATCTTCCGCCGTAGTACCCTTTTCACTACTGCCAGGAATTACGGGAGGTGCGACGCCTTCAAGACCTTGTTGGAAACTGGCAGAATGTACGCTAAGGATCGTGATCAAGCGTTATGGGATGCAGCGCATGATGGAAGTCACGAAGTGGTGAAGGTTCTCCTAGAGCACGGCGCCAATGCCATGACACTACATTATCGCAACATGTCTCCCCTGTCCGTTGCGGCGCGCTGCATTAGGCGCTGCGATATACACAAGAACGATAATACGAACAACCGGGACGGTTTCATGGAGACAACGAGGCTGCTCCTTAATCACGGGGTAGAAATCGAGCACAGGGAGGATTCGGGTTCCACTGCTCTACATTATGCCGCGGCTGCTGGACACTGTCAAATGGTCGAGCTGCTTGTCTCATACGGAGCCGACCTAACTGCCAAGGAACCAATTTGGGGGCACACACCCCTCCATACATCGATCAGAGAAGTTGGTCGGCTCGATATGACTGAACTTCTTCTGCGTCTGGGCGCCGACGCTTCTGCGACAGATAACCAGGGTGAAAGTCCGCTCTTCTGTTTGACCAGCTTATGCAAGGAAACAATACCAATAGCCAAGGTTCTCCTGGAGAGCGGCGCTAACATGGAAGCCAACCGCAAAGGAGACACTCTTCTTCACAAAGCAGTGGGCGATCGTGTGTCCGAACTGGCCAAGTTCCTTGTTGAGGGGCATGGGGCCGATGTAAACGCTGTCAATCATGAGGGCAAAACTGTATTCTGTACTGCCGTCCAGTGTTCAGCTCCTATCGAACTTATCAAGTTCTTAATTAAGCGTGGCGCGAATACCACCATGTGGGGAGAACGAGCTAGCTACGCAATGTTGTGTATGGTTCAAAATGGTACTGCAGACTTCATCCGTGTGGTGCTTGAAAATATTGCAAATCTCAAAGAGGTTATGGGATGGAAATCTCTCAAAGACGTTTATAAAAATGGATGGAAGCAGTCGATGCTACATGCGGCTCTTGACCGCAAATCCCAGGAAATCGTTGATTTAATGATACAGTTCGGGGGTCATGAAGGGTACTTGGCAAACACTAAAGGAGGTCGTTTGCACCAAGGCGCAATAACCGGAGACATTGCCCTGATGCAGTCGGTACTGGATGAGGGTGTATCACTTGACGCAGAGAGGGATTGCAAAGGCCGCACAGCTCTCTTTGTTGCCATTGATGTAGGGGCCACCGCTTCTATTGACTGGCTCCTCAAGAAAAGGGCCAGTGCGAACGACCCAGAAAGTAACCTGAAGTCTTTGGGGTACACACCACTTCACCACGCGGCCAGTCGAAATACGACAGCAGCGGTGGAGTTGCTTCTCAAAAACGGAGCCAAAGTAGGACAGAGGACCTGCAGTGGAAAGACGGCACTCCACATGGCCGTACGCCATGGTAATACCGAAGTAGTCAAGATGCTCCTTGAGTATGGTGCCAACATCCGGGACCAGGGTAGCGAAGACCTCACGCCCATCCAGTTGGCCTCGAAATACCATCCTGAAACTGTGCTCCCGTTGCTCACTGAGAAGCCTGGAAAGTCAGGCAGGCGCAGTACCGGGAAGAAAGCAAAAAAACAATTGTCCCTCAAACAGTCATGGGGGATGTGGTGACAGGAAAGCTTTTCTCCAGAGGTGTCGTATAATGGTACAAGAACTCACAAGGGCAGCTGGCTAGGAACAACAAGCTCTCGACTATTACGGATGCATACCCTCCTCATGCAGGTGCTTATTCGAGACGCAGATTTCGGGAAGAGACTTCCGCTAGGGAGAAGCGAAGCGATATTTTCCCCTGAGGAGCCACCGGCTATGTTAACCACCGTGTTAGGTAAATAGATTAGCATTTAAGCAGAAGTAAGGACCAGATCACAGCAACTAATATGTTCGCATTCCAGCTATTGTGCAATTGGGTGATTAATTGACTCCAATATGGCTTGACATCCAAGAGCTTCTCAACGCTCTCCAAGGTGATGATTGAACCAAACCAGGGCTTGATGAAACGCCTGCTCCTTGGCGAATCGTTGTACCCTATCTTCCGGGTCAGCTCTGACAGCAAAGCCATGCTCCACCGCGCCATAAAGATGAATCTGATATTCTTGACCTGTTGTCCTCAAAATCTCCTCCGTCTCGTGACGCTTGTGGGTTGGGAAGTACTCATCCACCCCTGCCGCTGCAATGGACAATGGGCCTGAGATTCTCGCGAATTCACTGTTTTCTACAAATGAGGGATGTGCCAAAAACGCGCATTGGATCCCATGGTTGTAATTGCGCACGACGTACTAGGCGAGAGTCCCGGGTTAGTCAATGCAACTGGCAAGAGAATCAGAAAGCAAGGCCGAGTAAATACCTTGGCGCCAAAGCAGTAGCCAGCAGCTCCGATCCTGCTGAATCCCAAGTCCTTCATGTAGTTGATACCCGCAATGATGATTGGATCAATCTGTTCCGCAGTGTGAGGATTGTTTCCGTCGGAGCCGTGGGCTATCCACCCGTTCAGATCAAAATTCTCAGGCATCTTCAAGGGCACTGGGTCACCATTGAAAATATCCAAAATCAGGCAGGGGTACCCTTTGGAAGCGAATGCATCAGCCATCAGTTTGCTGGTTTTCCAAATACCGAACACGTTTGGAACGTAGATGAGGCCGCAGTTTCGATGGATCATGCTCCCACTCGCGGGACTGGCCAAGTATGCGGCAACCTTGTCTTCAATTTTTATATCCTTTCCAGATGGAGTTCCCCTTGTCGGTCAGTCCCAGACGTGTCAATCCGAGGATCGGAAAACATACCAATGAAGTGTTTTCAAGCCACGACTTCGCTTGGCTCCATCTGAAGACTGAGGAGCGATGCTATGATGGCGTTCAGGTTGCAAGGCTCCGGCAATTCTAAATCGACTGTGTTGACCCAATGACCGTCCTGCTGATAGAAGGCTTTTCGAGGACCAGAGGTGCATCATCTCATGTTTCGGTGCTGATGTCTCTTGGGAATGAAGGTGTCGAAATACAAAGCCGTACAGAGTGATGAAAGAAAGCTAATAAGCCCGAGAGGCTGAGTCATAGGCCCGGATAGCGGATTAGCGCTGGGAATAACGATGAAACCGAGGCGTGGATATGGTGCGCTTGCAACGCAATTCAGGGACAAGGGTTGGAACCTGGCTCCTCGAGCGCAACTGAACCAAGGGGCTCAGGTAGTAATGGTAGAGTGGATGATAGTAAAACATCTTCGAGGGGATATGATTTCAAGCTCTTGGAAGACTATGTCCCTGGGGCTAATCCTGACAAATTCCCGAAGGATGTCAAAGTTTCCGCCGACGAGTATATGGGTGTGGTGTTCTTCGGTTGGCACGGGCAGTGAACAAGGTATCCGCGAGTACTGGTGGATGTAGAAAGCTAACGAGAAGCTGATGGACGTATTTCTCGAGGATCTTCCTAATCCTATGGAAACGATTAGCCCTTCCGATGTCGTTTTCTCGCTATTATCCAAAATCACACCAATTCAAGACCACGCACCTGGTTAAGGCAGACTAATTTAGTATTCAAGAAGCCATGCCCTGTATTCGTGATTCATTGGGAGCGCCTTCATCAACCACGTCAGTATAGGGTAGTGTCGGATTTCGAGGTTTGCATCGGTTGCGGAGAGTATTTCTAAGCGCTAGATATGACGAATCAATGTTACGGGCGTAATAGCCAAATTGAAATCAGGCCGCTCTTTGAAGGAAATTTGATCTGGGTCGGTGTTTGTGCAATGTCAATGCAAATGCATAAGGTGGGAAGAAGGAAGACCAGGAAACAGACCAATCACGCGTCTGCGCAAATGCGTGGTGGGGCCTCTGACGGCGGGATTCAGAATCCGTCAAATCCCGCCGTTCCTCCTGCTTTCAACACGCCTGCGCTCAAATAACATATCGTTGATCCGTTCCATCACCTCCCGCATATTCACTGATTCAGGTACTTACTTGATTGAGTAGCAGTGTCCAGACCGCGATGGACGCCAATCCCGCCGCGCGCAAATCAGCCCCCTACGGCCACGCTTGTGCAGGCTGCTCCAAAGCCAAGTGCAGGTGCATTGGCCGGGGGCCTGCGGGCACGAGCTGCGAGCGATGTCATCGCCTGAATAAGGAATGCCAGCCCTCGACTGTGGTTCGGAAGCGCCCGGTTCGTCGTGTTGTTCCCGCTACTTCCAGGAAGACCTCCGGCCTGGAGGCTAAATTGGACGATCTAGTCACCCTGCTCAAATCCCAAGCGGTCGTTGCCGCGGCCTCGAGTTCGACAGAGACTGCATCCGGTGCTACACAGCGCCCTGCCAACAGTGTCATTCCTCCCACTGATCAAATAAACAGCCAGCCCCAGACTGGAGGCTTGTGCCAACCCCCTGTTGCCCAGGATTCAAGCTCATCGCCGTCCTTTTTGTCCGGAACATCATCTTCCTATGCCGCTACACCACCAGGCTTCCTTCCACCCGTGGTGGAAGGCTCTGCAGAGTTGACTATCATGGAAGCTGAGGGCATCTTGAAGACCTTCAAGGAATGCCATTTGAAGACATTTCCATTTCTGGACCTTCCAGATCATCTCAAGTATGTGTGCAACGTGTCATTGAGATTGCAGAACCCACCCCAGCACCGGCAAAGGGTATGTTGGTAACTGATTGTTGGCACAGTATTGGGAGCTTCCAACGCGAGCAACCATGTTTGTGGCTTGCCATTCGTGTTATCCTCAGCCGCTCATCATCAGAGAAACACATCCTCGACACACAGTTCCGGAATTTAATAGGTCAGCGGATGCTTGTTGAAGCAGACCGCAATATGGATTTGTTACAAGGTCTCATTACATGGCTGTCATGGTAAGTATATTCCTCAGACAAAAGCCACACAGGAGAGAGACTAATTAATACTGTATGCAGGATGATGGATCACAATAGAGAGAAGAAAACTCTATGTTTATTTTCCAATATTGCTTGCTCGTTGGTATTTGACCTCCGGTTAGATAGAACGGCTGGGCAGGAGTACCCCTGCAAAGAGACGAGTGCTGCATTCGCATACAGCTTTCCAGTTAAATCCCGGGCGCCAGCACCCAGACGCACAAATCAAGAACGAAGAACGGTACTGGCTTGCTTTTGTATCTGCACAAGGTAAGTGGTGTTACTTGAACTGCTTTCTACTGATCCCAGAATTGCTTACATTGTACAGCATTGCGGATTTTCTCAGATCACAGTCGATGCGATGGACGCCCCATATGGAAGATTGCTTGCAACACCTTATTAATAACCCAGAACTCCCAGGTGACCGAACTCTGGCGGCCATTACCCAAATCCTCCAAGTCACGGACGACATGTTGGTTGCGTACAACAGTCGCTTTTTCGAGGTCGAGGCCGGTCTAACTCCAAAAGCACCATTAATGATCTATGTTAAATCATTGTCCTCTCGGCTGGATGCCGTCACCAAGTCCATCCCCCCGGAGATTCTCAGTGATAGTGAGTCAACATTACCGCTTTTTCAGGCAGTCGGTCCCCCCCCTGGCCTACACTACTAACAGAACTGAACTCAAAGAGTTTGTGCAATCGTATGTTACCTGTGCTGTAGCCAGCATCAACGAGCTGGGATTGCCGTACCTCTACGACCCGACAGATACCACCGGTTCTTACGATCATCGCAACTCGGAATGTGTTTTCGCATGCATCGAATCATCGAAGCAGTGTCTTGAGAACGGCGTGTTTGCGCTATCCTCAGATGACTGTCTTGGTCTCACTTTGATGATAGTTATTCACCTGGCTCGCTGCACGCACATTTTGTACAGGCTCTGTATCACCCAGCACCCAAGCGTGGATCGTCAGATGGTACGGAACTCAGTAGATCTATTCGGTCTGATGGAGAAGATTGCCGAGAAGTTCAGCAAGGCAGCTCACGCCAAGGGGGCGTACAGCTTTGAGGCCAATGTATTTATGAGGGCCTCCGTCGTCATGAGACAGGCAATCCCGCTTTGGTCGAGAACGTTTGCTGAGACGGATGCAGCTGTGGCAGCCGCTGCTCAAAGCACAAGCGAGCCCCCAGAGCGATTAACGCCGATGCCTTCGACAGCAATGACGCCTGCCACGACTGGAGGTGGAACTGAGGAGTTCACGCCCATGGATTTGTCTGAAGATGCGTGGTTGGATCTTCTCACCAACTGGGACGGGTCGTACTAAGACCAGCGTTTCAGATAACGAAGATGTTCATGTATAACTAATTTTAAGCAAGATATGTGCAAAATAGGCAGATGAGGATTGAGATGTAGTAAATTTTAGGACGGGATTCGGCCGCAATTATATGCTGACTGCCTGGAAGGAATGGCGAGCCGGCTTTGAAAACCGGCGGGATTGGGCGGGATTTGGCTCGGTGGGATTGGCCTTCAGGGGGAAAGGAAGAGAAAAACATAAGACGATCGTTGTTGGTAGCCGGTTTCATAGTAAGATCTGTCCGACCTATATTAAGTCCACAACCGCTTATGACCGTCCCAAAAGAAGAAAACAGATATAACCGTCACACTACATGCACGAGTCATCAAACCTCCTCCTCTCTACCTCGCCTGACCACGCTCTAGCCCAATCGCCTGGTGGACGAGAAGGCCTCTGGTCACCAGCTCAAGAAACTCAAGAAAAATGGCCGCGACCAAAGAAACGGCCGTCGCTACTGTTGACGCAGCAGACATCATCAAGGATAGCAGCGCCACGCTATCATCCAAATCAGAAGGCGACCCGGATAGTACGGACGCGCCAGCTGTCGCCACCATCGGTGATGCGACGCCATATCTCACAGGCTTCAAGCTATTTATCCTCATGTCAGGATTGACAACTCTGATGTTGCTCGTCATGCTCGATATTGCTATCCTCAGCACCGTACGTTTCTCACCTGGCCATCCAACGAGCATACATGGCTATGTATTTACTGAGAGATAAAGAAAGCTAATGATGTGCTTAACCATAGGCAATCCCCCAAATTACCAGCGACTTCAATCGTCTTCAGGATGTTGGTTGGTATGTGGGAGCGTACTCGCTTGCAAGCGCCACCGTTCAGCCTCTCACGGGAAAATTCTACACATATTTCAGTACCAAGGTGAGTAGATTATCATGTCGTTCAGTAACCATTGGCAGCTACATTCAGGGCAGATGCTAATCGTAACGGCTCACCAGTGGACGCTTCTGACATTCTTTTTCATCTTCGAGGTTGGATCCGCCGTCTGCGGTGCCGCCCAGTCCTCTGTAATGCTCATTATTGGCCGATGTATTGCAGGCGTCGGGTGTGCTGGGCTTTCGAATGGGACTTTGACCGTTATAGTTGGCGCGGTATCCAACGATAAAAGGCCACGTGAGTGAATCAGAGATCTAATATAATCCAGACACGTGCTTATTCTTATGACGAAATATAGTTTACACTGGTATTGCTATGGGCAGTAAGTTGTTTTCTAAATGCTCAAGGCAATGCTCGGATAGTAAGTCGGACTGACATATGTCGTGTAGTTGGCCAAATCGGCATCATCATCGGTCCCATCATCAGTGGTGCTTTCACAGAACATGTAACTTGGCGCTGGTGTAAGATTCAAATGACCTTTCCACTTGAGATGCATAACATACTAACTACTGATCAGGCTTCTACATCAACCTTCCTCTCGGGGCGGTTGTTGGCCTTTTTCTGATATCGATTCACATCCCCGACCATATTATAAAGCGACCTTTGACTACCGAGGTACTGAAAGAAATCTTTCACAACTTGGACCTCACCGGCTTTGCTCTCTTTGCACCTGCCTCCATTATGCTTCTGCTCGCCCTCCAGTTTGGATCTGGAGACTATGGATGGAAGTCACCCGCCGTAATCGGCTGTTTCTGCGGTGCTGGGGCTATAGGTATTTTGTTCCTTCTGTGGGAGAAGAGAATGGGGAAGAAGGCCATGATTCCGCTTGAGTTGGTGAGGAGACAGGTTGTGTGGAGTAGTTCAATCTACTACGCCTGCTCGATGAGCGTGACGATTGGAGGGGGCAGTTTCATGCCTATTTACTTCCAGTCCGTCCGTGGACTTGCCCCTACAATGAGTGCTGTCTATATTCTCCCTTCCATTTTTGGGCAGATTTTCTTCATTCTTCTCTCTGGCGGCTTAAGTTAGTTTCGCACCTCCGATTCGTGTCCACAGACGCTAATTTGTACATACAGTGACCAGACTGGGATACTATATCCCTTGGGCAGCTTTTGCAGCTGGGGTTTCCAGTATCGGCAGCGGCATCATCGGGACTTGGAAACCATACACTACCCTCGCCCAAATCTTTGGCATTCAGATTCTTTACTCTGCTAGGGGCGCGGGTATGCAGGCTGTAAGTGGAAATTGCGCGGATACTTAAATGAAACCCCGAGTATTACTGACGCGCGGAAATTCTAGGGAGCCGTCGCACTTCAGAACACACTACCAGCAGATGAGATTGCCGTCGGCACCTCTTTTCTCATCTTTTGCCAAAACATCATCAGCTCCATCTTCGTCACCATCGCCAACACTGTTTTCCAGGAGAGCCTCCGCTCCAGAATTACGAACAATGCCCCTGGCGTGTCCCCCGAGCAGGCAATCCTCGCAGGTGGCAGCGCGGATGCAGTGAGGAGGCTCGCACCGGCTGGGAGTGAGCTCCTTGAGAAAGTTCTAATGGCGTACTCGGAAGGCTTCGGCGATGTCTTTTACTTTTACACGGCAGTTGGTGTTGTTTCGTTCTTCGCAAGTTTCGGAATGGGATGGGTGGATTTGAGGAAGAATACTGTGAAGAAAGACGAGACAGATGGAACCGATGTTGAGAAGCAGAAAGTGTGAGAAGCTGATCAGGAGAACTGGAATAACTCGGACGAGGGGGGAGAAAATGTACGCACGATGGGGACAATTGTTGTGGTTGTAAGTAATCTAATGGGCTTTTCTTTGTTATAATTTGAATTTAAAGGCATTTCCTGTCAATGGGTGGCTGAGTAAAGGCCGGGAAGACATATGTGTTCTCTTTTGAAGACCGTGAAAGAATTACAATCGCCGATTCTGCTTGTCTCTTGCTTTGATGGCTCCAGCCGTACGAGATCAAATGCCCATTAGCATCACTTATGCCTCTCGTTCGGTACATCAAATACAAGAGCCTATATACCGGCCCATATATGTGAATGCCTGCCGTATGAAAATATTGGATCTGGTTTCTCCATGTCGTATCTGTTCAATTCTTGGAAGGTTTCATTCGAAATACCGTTCTCTTACCCCTGTAGTTGCGACTGCCAAGACTTTTCGACTGGGATCCGCGATTGCAATTTTCCCCCAATCTCGAACATGTATCAATTTCATGACGCGCGTCTCATGGCTCGGGCAAGATAGAATCTACAACCTTCGTTGTCCTCATCGCCCGCTATGCGAAGAGGCGGGCGCCCCAGGCGAGGCTTCTTTGGCCCGGCGGCGTTCTCAATCGCATTCATCGCGCAGGTTGGCGCAACCCTCAACAATGGGCTTAAGAACCTGCCGTCAAATTACACTCGCACGATCGGAACGCCGGGTTATAATGTCTCCGAGACGTTTCCTGGCAGTGAATTAGATTGGGAGCTCTCATTAAACTTCTGGTCTGATGTTCCTGGTCAAGTACGAGGGAGGGATGATCTGTACCTGGCCGCAATTCAGCTTGTGTGGGACCCGCCAAGCAGTATCTCACGGGAAAGTGATGGTAGTGTGAAGGTTGATTCGCGTTTCTACTACTGCCTCAGTCCATTGAAATACAGAGATCCCAAAGTCAAGGCAGGTGAAGCCCTGGACGCAAGGTGCGAGGGGGCAATTTCGGACTCGTGTCTCAATGATCTGCAGGAGATGATCGAGGACGAGTCGTGGTGCGCCACCTCGAGCTGGCCGAGTTCATGCATGGAGCATTCGCTGGATAATGCTGAGCTGCACAGTAAGTTCCCCCGCCCAACCGTGGCCACAACGATGGTGTCCTTGTCTCGAGGGTGATTTTAAAGGTTAGCATAGTGTACGGCCGAGTGAATTTAACGAATACTCCAAACTCTCTTGTTACGTTCCCTTACAACCCTAACGGGCACGAAAAAGGAGACACAACAGAGTTCGAGGAGGCGAGGGATGTGACCTGGATTGTTATGACGGGATTTGCGGAAGCTACAGCGGATGGAAGGCTGGCGACAAACTCGAACGTAAGACTCAAGAGTGGCATATCATGCATTCGTGGTTCTAGTCCAACAAAGGTCACATCAATCGGGAGCAGGGTGGTAGAAGCTCTCCCAACAGTGACATCACTTGTAGTAGGGTTTGTGTTTATGACTGTCTGGCTTTCATCCACTTGGCCGTGTTTATGATATGAACAGGAATATACGAATTTCATGACATGTTTTAATAATCCTTCGACTGGAAGATTATACAACTATATCATCATGATCGCGCTTTGAGACAACGTAATGGTCTGTGGCTCTAAGGCCGAGTACATGGGCGATCACCTCGTTCCTGGTCATTGTTCAGACATGCACTCATCTTTAGTCTTTCTTCATCATCAACCCTCCAACGATGGCAACCCCAAAACACCTTTACTACGTTTTATGATACTGAGGTGGTGAAATTAGCCACTGTCTTTGTGGACTGCTTGTACTGAGCTGATTAACAACATGAATCATGGGTCAATCTAAGGTGCATCTACGCATAACTGATTCTGTAACTTAAATAAGAACATTTACTTTTTGTTAATGCAATTAATCGTTTTTGAATTGACTTACGAAGTTTATTTGTTCTCGTGGCTGTTGAGGAACTACTGTTGTTTATATTAGCTACGTAAAACAATCAACATGAAACGTCTAGATACTTTCTTAGCGGAGGAGTTTCGAAACCGACCCCGGCGAGGCATAGCTTTGTGTTCCGGTTTTCTAACAATTGTTGAACTAGCTCTGATGCTATAAAAAAATAGCATTGTTTACAATGCATACCAAGCAAATAATCATGCCAGCTCATTCGTCTGCCACAGAGCAAAATATTTGAAGGACTGCCTCTGTATTTGGTCTTTTATCACTCTGATAACGTTATAGTAGTTCAAAATAAAAGAGATTTTATTCTTGATTTGAGTCGTAAACAACGACCAAGACTTAATAAATGCGCCCTGAAAACCACTGGTTCACGCCGGATAAGAGCAAAAAAGAGGCAGCGATAAAATCAATAGTCCCGGTTCGAGGTGCAAACACGCCGAGCTGAATCAGAAGGGAGCCAAGACTAGGAAATTAATTGTACAGACCGGACATATTTGTTATCCAAATAAATTATTTCGTTTTTTGTATCTCTTTTTCCAGGCTTACACCTCATAATACATCCGCCTCCTGAATCAGTTCATCATTGGAATCATTGCGGGTCTTCAATTAGATTGGAGCATTGTCGTGATTGGAATGGATACGTCTTCCTAGTGGAGAAGGTATCCAATAGCTACATCGATCGTCACATAATTTCGGAGGCATGTCCATTTAAGATGAATTGGGCCTCGAAGAAGCCGCGGTGGGGAGCGCAGGCTTGTGATGTTCTTTAATTCTAATGTTCTCCCTCCAATACCTCCCGCCTAGCTGTAGATAAAGCTCCCACAAACGACAATTTTGCAGTAATTCTTTTGGCGTCTTGTGAAGTGTGTTATCTTCCTCTTACCGCAAAAAGGCTGCTCCGTGATGAAAGAAGCAGGTCTAACTCGGTGGCTTTCGAACGATGAGTGGTCGCCTTGGTGTGGTGGTAGTTTGATCCGTGTGGTGTTCAGCTTGCAGTACCAAGGAAAGCGTAACCTGTTTTGCGGACAGTCTATACGGAGCCCAGATCTCCTCAGGTAGCTCTCTCTTCCCAAAGTGCAACCCAAACGACGCCGACAAGGGTGCAATACCTGGGCGGTGGGGGGCCCAATGCAACCTCAGCGCTCGATGAGCAGTCAATCCCTCGATCCCCCATAGGCCGGCTATCTCAGCTGGCCACATTTGTATGTACCTTGTAGGTCAATTTCCACAACGAGACAAGATCCCGCTCCCCTCGAAATGGTGACCGGCGGGGGTTACCTGCGCCCTCTCCATCAGCCTAGTTGAGGCTTGGCGCCGGAGATGCATGGGGACACGAGGACACTGGATGTCATGTGGATAAACCAATAAAATTTATCCAGCCGAGATTGTTATTGCAATTGTGCCCGACTTGCAGTGACGATCCGGCGGAATAGAGTCGCTGCTATTCGCCATGGACACTGAAAGAGACCGGAATATGCCCCGCTCGTGCTGGCAGTTGATCAAGCCATGGTCAGCTGTCTTTGTGCATATTGCGGAGTAATAGTAGCGGTAGACTTCCTACTTTAAAGGACATTGGGCCTTTCGCTGCGCAGGAGCGAGGAGAGGATTCTGCTGTGCCGTTCACGTTACCGATATGAACACCGTCGTGGCCCGTCAGCGTCTGGCACTTCGACTCTTTCTCTTGTACACGGTGTCAGCAATTTTCGCAATGGGGCAAGGAGCTTCCAACCTATCGCCTCCTTACTATCCCGCCCCTTATGGCGGCTGGGCTCCAACCTGGAGTGATAGCTACACTCGTGCTGTCACTCTGGTGGAGGCTATGACTCTGGCTGAGAAAGTCAACATCACGGCTGGAACTGGCATGTACATGGGTGAGTGAATCATATCCAGCCAAACTTCGTCTTCACCGTATAAGCTAACTTTAAAATCAGGGTGAGTTCTATAAAATCAATTCCAAACTCGGAATGCATTACTGACTTAGTCTAAGCCGATGTGTGGCCAACACCGGAAGCGCCGAGCGTGTCGGTTTCCCCCAGCTCTGCTTCCAAGACGGGCCACTTGGTGTCCGAACAACCGGAAACATCACTGCTTTCCCCGCCGGCATCACCACCGGCGCCACGTTCGACAAGAAGCTCATGTACGAGAGAGGCGTGGCGTTGGGCGAGGAATTCCGCGGCAAGGGCGCAAATGTCTATCTGGGTCCCTCGGTAGGGCCCCTGGGCAGAAAGCCAAGAGGCGGCAGAAACTGGGAAGGCTTCGGCTCAGACCCTGTGCTTCAGGGAATTGCAGGAGCCGAGACTATTCGAGGCGTCCAAGAGCAAGGCGTCATTGCGACCATCAAGCATCTTATTGGCAACGAGCAAGAAATGTACCGAGCTTCGTTCTGGCAGAAGGCGTACAGCGCAAACATTGGTGAAGATCACACTAGATACGAGCCTCGAGAGGCAAGGAGGCTAACTCAAATCAATAGGTGATCGAGCCATGCACGAGCTTTATCTCTGGCCCTTTGCTGATGCTGTCCATGCTGGCGTTGGTTCCGCAATGACCGCTTACAATGATGTATGGCCCCATGCGACAGAAAATGATTGCAATGCATCTAACTTTTCTATAGGTCAATGGCTCATCTGCCTCGCAAAACAGCATGATTATCAGTGGGCTTCTTAAGGACGAGCTTGGATTCCAAGGCTTCGTCATGACTGACTGGCTCTCTCACTATGCTGGAGTCGCCTCTGCCCTGGCAGGCCTGGACATGTCCCTCCCAGGAGACACATTTACCAACTCTATCCCTCTAGTGGGATATAGCCACTGGATGGGTGAACTTTCAAAGTCTGTTTTGAACGGCTCTGTGCCTGTTGATCGCCTCAACGATATGTGCACCCGAATCGTCGCGACCTGGTTCCAGTTTGGTCAGGACCAAAACTATCCAAAGCCAAACTTCCATGCTTGGGTCGGCACTGCAGAGGGAGCGCTATATCCTGGAGCGGTAGTCAGTCCAAGCGGCTTGGTAAATGAGTTCGTCAATGTCCAGGGAAACCACAAGGCAATTGCGAAGCAGGTTGCACAGGAAGCAATCACCCTCGTTAAGAACAACAATTCCTTGCTGCCGCTGAGTACCTCCGGCCAATTCACTGTATTTGGGACCGACGCACAGGCAGACCCCAGCGGAATAAATAACTGCCTCGATAAGTCTTGCAATGGAGGAACGCTCACAATGGGTTGGGGTTCTGGAAGTGCGACTTTGCCATACCTTGACGACCCAATCACCTCTATTCGTAAGAAAGCATCGAAGGTTACGTATCATGCCAGTGATACGTTCCCAAACGTTGGCACGCCTGGGGACGACGAGATTGCCCTCGTGTTTATCAACTCAGATTCTGGCGAAAACTCGCTCACAGTCGAGGGCAACCATGGAGACAGAGATGCCACCGGACTGGCGGCATGGCATAACGGTGATGAGTTGGTCAAGAAGGCTGCGGCTGCCTACAAGAGTGTAGTAGTGGTATATCACACTGTCGGCCCAGTTATTATGGATCCCTGGGTCAACCTGCCTTCCGTCAAAGCGGTTCTGGTTGCTCATCTTCCGGGTCAGGAGGCCGGAGACTCGCTAACCGAAGTCCTGTTCGGTGAGGTTTCGCCCAGCGGTCACTTGCCCTACACCATTCCTGTTTCTGAGGATCAGTATCCTGAATCTTTGGACATTGTAGAAGGTGCAGGTGTCCAGGATACCTATTTGGAGGACCTCTATATCGATTATCGCTTCTTCAACAAGAACAACACGAAGCCTCGCTATGCTTTTGGACACGGCCTTAGCTACACAACGTTTGAGTACTCCGAGCCGACAATCACATCAGTAACCAAACTCACTCGTGACCTTCCAGCAAGATCTCCGAAGGGCACGACCCCGGTATCTTCAATGAACCGCACCATCCCTGCAGCTTCTGAGGTTTACCAACCCAGCGGCTTTTCCACGGTTTGGCGTTACCTGTATAGCTGGGTCTCGAATGGAGACGCCGACAATGCGTACAAAATCGGCAAAGAGGGTACGTCGAAGTATCCTTACCCAGATGGATACAGCAGCGAACAAAAACCTGGACCAGCAGCTGGTGGGCCAAATGGAGGAAACCCGGCACTTTGGGACACGGCATGGACCCTGTCCGTTACCGTGACCAACACCGGAAGCAAGGCAGGAAAGGCGTCCGGTCAGGTGTATGTCCAGTTCCCAGATGGGAACGGCTACGATACACCGATCATTCAACTTCGAGATTTTGAAAAGACCGCAACTCTGCAGCCGGGAGGAAGTGAGAAGCTCGAGTTCACAATCAAACGCCGCGACGTGAGCGTTTGGGACGTGAAGGAGCAGACTTGGGTTGTTCCGGGACTGGACAGTGGATACAAG
The DNA here is from genome assembly GCA_026958235.1 of Clonostachys rosea. Lineage (NCBI taxonomy): Eukaryota > Fungi > Ascomycota > Sordariomycetes > Hypocreales > Bionectriaceae > Clonostachys > Clonostachys rosea. The sequence continues at coordinate 4,206,711 of CP110205.1, forward strand.
CTTTGGATCGGTGATAGCAGTGACAATCTGCATCTATTCTGTAATACGGCGAAACTTGGATGCGAAGAGGGGGTTGATTCCCCGGTATGAGAGCTAGGATATCGTAAGGGAACGGCGGTTATAGTTTCGAATTCTTTCTGATTATGGACTCGTATGTTTGTAACTGTCTTAAGCAATTAGTGATCGAGAATGATTGACGCCGATTTTTCATTGTGACTCTTGCTCATTTGAGCAGACAATTGATCTTATAATCGAAAGAAGCCTACAGTAAGTGGCTATTATCGCGTTGTAATATGACTTTATCCTGGGCTTGCTAATCGGAATCAACCTCCCTCGCCGACACCAGAAATGGTCGGAACTCTGGTAGAAGATCATCGTCCTTCTTCAGTTCACTTTGCCTGTCACCAATTGTGGGAAGCCACACCATCAGGCGACGCGGGTCCCTCTCACCAAGGTCATTCTTACTGACTCGCTCCTCTCTGTTGAACTCTCGGGCATTGTCCCCTGACTCTCGCAACTCGTTGTCTGACCTCCGAGCTTGAAGACTATTAATCCACCCTTTGTCATTGGGCCCAAGCTGGAGCTGTACAAACGGGGGATTAAGATTCTGCCAATCACCTTTGTGGCGAGCCAGGAATTCCTTTGCATTTTCCTGCGTCTCAAGTTTCACGGAGACCTTGTCGGTACTGGAATCGGCTCTCAAGATCACAGTTATGGGACCGGAAATCGAGCGTATCTCCTTATCGATATGGTCCACTGGACCACCTTGCAAGAGTAGATATTCCACGCATTCAAAGGCCTTGAGCATGATTGCATTCCATAGGGCAGTCGGTCCGGTCGCATACCTCCCGCTGCCGAGGTGGATATCTGCGCCATAACTTTCAACGAGGAGCCGAACCATCTCATGCTTGTTATTTCCTGCCGCGGCGTAAAGAGGTTTCACCCCTGGAGGTTTGCGATGCTTGTTGGGGTCGGCGCCGTATTTCTCAATTATGAAACGGGCACACTCAATAGATCCACCTCCGACAGCTTTGTCAAGAAGATGCTGAATGTTGAGCTTTTGTCCTGCGGGAAGTTGATCAAGGGACATTGTCTCGTGTTCCGTTATACCAAAGCTGTTGATGAACTCGAACTTATCGAGGCGGTTGTATACCATAGCGTCATAGGCACCGTAAACAAATGGTTTGTGGAGTTCTACAGGCAGGTCGAAGGGGATAATGTCACCCTCCAGGTTCGTTGGGTACTGATAGCTGAGGAGCAGCTTGAGAGATTCTAGAGGCCCGTCCATCGCTGCGCCGGGCGTGGCCTTCACGATGGCTTGCCTCTCCGTCTCCGTGAGCAGCTCAGATTTTGTCTGCCCGTTCTGAGCCGCCATCGGATACCCGCCTCTTTCGAGGAGAAAACTCAGCGCCTCAAAGCCGTTCCTTGCTGACGCAGCGCCTTTGATTGATAACGGAGTTACCCACACTCCGGGCTCTTCTCCTGCGCGGCTCTTTCTCTTCCTTTGTGAGCCGTGGAAGGGATGCTCCAATAGTAGTCTAAGGCTGTCAACACTGCCGTGGACAGCTCCAAACTCGAGGGCATCGGCACCAGCATATTCGTCCTGTTCATCTTTAGGCAGGTCATCATCGACATTTGTTTTCGCAGTTGGATCAGCACCCTGCTCAAGAAGATAGCGTACAACACCTGGTTCGTGTGCGCCGATGATTAGTGGCGTTCGCCCAATGCTGTCGCGGACATCCACGTCCACTTGACCCTCCTCCAGGAAGATCTTGAGGCATCCAACGTGGCCACGGGCGGCCGCTGCGTGAACTGGCACCACAGACGGATCATCTCTATCTGGGATCTCCCCATTCTCTTTGGCTTCCTGGTCGGCCCTCTCATCTTCTTCAGACAGCGGTGCAATATCTGGGTGCACCTTCAGACCTGTAGCAACAAGGCATCGGACCATAGTCTCGTCACCGCGGAGGGCAGCTTCGTACAGCATGTTTCGTTTGTGAACTGATTTTGGGTAGTTTTCCAAAACCTCCTTGAGTTTGCTAACCCGTTCTTCTGGGTCGGTAACGAGCCATATTCTTGCTTGCTGAAGGGGATCACGGCCCAGCTGGTCATAGTACTCGTAGTCGTCAAGCCAGAGACAGTGGCCTGCCGGAGCGATAGACAGCGCCATGCCTGGGGGAGGCTCCGGGATGTCTGGCTTTGGAGGCGGAAGTACCTTGACCATCTTGTCTGACGGGTCTGCGAATCTTTCGAAAGTTTGATTTTCTTTCTTGGATGGAAGAGAAATTTTGCAAGGTAAAAGAGAGTGACAGTGGGAAGAGAAGAACCAGGCTCAGTAGTGCCTCAGGTTTTAAGAGAAGTAACTTCATTTCTAGGCTCCAGCGGGCAATGACATCACTTCTTACTGAGAATTAGGCAAGCAGTGGCATCTGACGCTGTAAGCAAATCACTACTCAGCCCTGTGAAAATCGCTACCTTAGTCACTGATGTGAGCACTAGAATGCACCATTACGGTAGCTTGCAGGCCTAGACTCTAAAGGCAGATCATTATAACTAGATGGTCAGTTAGATAATGGAAGTTTGATATTTCGGCTTCTTGATGGAAATCGATTGATATGAATATCTTACAAGAGAGGGAGTCAATTACTTCAGAATGAATTAACAGGCTCGTGTCGATGCAAGCAGGCTTCTCTTAAGCCCAAACATCATTTCATGTCCCTGGATAAGCTGGACAATGAATGCAAATAGTCCTGCAGATTAATTGTGTGTGTTACTGAGTATTTGGTTAATTATTGAGTGCTTGGTTGATTTTGAGTATCTGGCTAGTTATTGAGTATATGGCTAATTATTGACCATTTGGCTAACTATTGAGTATTTGATTTAATTTTTAACACAGTGATGCATGTCCAGATCGCTATTGCTTTACTTCACCACGTTGATTCTAGCTCTTTCTACAGGAGGTGTAACGAGGGCGAGATTTCGGTGGCCCAATCGCCCAACCACCCAGCAAGCGGCGAGGATTTCGCTCTTAGTTGGGTCTTGGTTCCCATAATGCTGAGTATCATCGTCCGCTTCATCGCTGCTATCTGGTGCTGATTGTTTCTGTGATGGACTCATGCCGTTTCGGGACGAGAATTCTCTGCTGCCCCAGCCTGTAGAAGAATCGTCTCTGCAGCTTTATGACCATGTTCTCTTGCCTCTTGGAGAGGACTATATCCTCGGGAATTCAAAAGATCCAAGCTAGACCCATTCTCGACGAGGAGGCCAACCGCTGGCCACTGCCCCTGAACGACTGCTCCATGAAGCGGAGTGCAGTTCTCATTGCATCTAGCGTCGATGCTGGCACCCCACCTGAGAAGTATACTAATGGAACCGAGCTGGCCATATTCTGCAGCAATAGCCAGTGGCGTCAACCCGCGGACCGTCTTACTATCAGGATCTATGCCGTGCCTCAGTGCTCTCCCGAGAAGCGGCACATTACCGACCGAAGCTGCTAGATGGAGGATGTTTCGACCATCATTTCTACGACTGGCTATGTCTGCACCCGCGTTCAATAGAGCTCTCACTAACTTCAAACCGTACGAAGGGTACCGGTTTTTCGACGCTACATGGAGAGGCGTTTCCCCTTCGGTCTTGGTTCTGGCCTCGAAGTTAGCTCCCCGGCGGGTTAGATTTCTGAGCAGCCTAACTTGGCCCCACAAAGCAGCAAAATGCAATGCCGTGTTCTTTTCTCTGCCAAATGTTGCCTGTACGTCAGCACCTCTGGAGAGGAAGAGCTCGGCGATGGTTGGTTGGGCGTGGGCTATCGCGTACAACAATGGCGACGATCCCTTGGGCAGTTCCATATTATCCCACCCATGTTCAAGCAACAGATTTATAATTTCCTCGTGTCCGCTCCCGGCTGCGGCGCAAAGAGCCAGGCCTTTGTCACTGTCGGCGACGCCCTGCTCCTCCATCTTCCCGATGAGATACTTGACCATCTCGAGGTGATCATGGTGCGCCGCATGAGCGAGAGGAGTAAAACGATCCGGATATTGAAAATACTCGCTAGGTATCCTGCAAGTCGCACATCTAGTCGAGTTTCAGCAATGGAAACTTCTTCAAGTGGCAGACAAAAAGGAAGAATTACAAATCGGCCCCGTGTCGTACCAAGCATTGGGCCATGTTGACTAGGCCCAGTAATACAGCCCAATGCAAAGCAGTCATCCCAGCTGAATCTGTCGCGTTGACATCAGCGCCGTTCCGCAGAAGAAACATGACGATATCCGCATGCTTCTTAACCGCCGCGTTTATCAGCGGGGTACCGGTCAAGGGATGACCCCGATTGACATTGGCCCCTGCCTCAAGCAGCACTTTGACCGACGATAGCCTGCCATTGGCACAGGCAGCGCTGAGCGGGAAGCTAGGGCCAGAGTCCGGGTCAACTCCCGCCTCGAGAAGAAGCCTGACCATGTCTTCCGTTCCTGATCGCGAAGCCAACGTGAGTGGCGTGTCTCCTGCTTTATCCACCGTGGTCAAATCATATCCGTGCTTGATTAGGTCCCTGACCCGGTCCTGGGAATCTCTCCGAGTGGCGTCCCATATATTCATGATTCGTGGAAGTTGACCTGGCTTTCGGTTGATGACAAGGCGAAAAAAACCACCAAGCGACAGCAAACGTGGCACAAAAGCGGGGGAAAGATGGTGAAAGATGAGCTCTCAGGTCCCACATTTGATCGTGCGAATCACATCCTCAGCCGGGCTCAACGGTTGCATTTATGGACTATGCTTCGTTGAAGGGCTGCTCGATAAAGTGTGTTGAATCGAAACTAATCCAGTAAGCGCATATTAAGTACACTGGTGTCTTCAATATCCCACACCGCAGATGATATAACACAGGAAAAGCAAGCCTATCAAAGACGTAGTGAACCGCGGACCCCTGCACCAGCTCGGAACAGGGCTTGTTTGAGCCGCTCCTCGCAACCCCTTTGCTTTTGCTTCTCTGCAAGTGATTTTGCCTTTTCAATGGCATGTTTACTATATCCGTCGGCTCCTTTCTTGAGCAAAATATCAAGGACACTGATCCGGCCATGTTCCGCAGCCCCTTCGAGAGCTGTTCGTCCATGAATTAACGCTGGATCAGCATAGATATTGGCTTTTTTATCCAGAAGAAGCCTAACAACTCTCACATTCCCGTTGATAGCTGCAAGTTGAAGGGCAGTCCCACCACCATTCACCGCCGGGTAAGCATTGACTTCTGCACCTTGATTGACCAGGTATTCGACCATCTGGAAGTTGCCTATCTCGCATGCCTGTTGCAGGGGCGTGCGACTCAAACGCTCGTGTGCTGGTTGGTTGATGTCGAACGCATTATCAAGGAGTAATCTCACTATCTGCAGGTTGCCAGACTTGATAGCCGCGAGGAGTGGCTGGCGATCACGCCTGGCACCGGCCCTGAGTAACTGGCTGATCATTTTAATGCCTACCGGGTCATGTTTCCTGCAGGATTCGATGGCGTGCAAGAGAGCGGTAGTGTGACCATTGTCGGGACCAGGAGGAGTCACAATGCTGTTCACATCTAGGTTTAACCTAATCAAGAATTCCATGGTTGAACTATCACGAGCATCAAATGTCGTGATCAAGGCCTTCCCACCGAACCCTTTCTTTCCATTGGGATACTTCAAGGCGAAAGCCTCCGATACAATTTTGAGCAAAGGAGTATTAGGGGCATGAAGAGCAAGTGAGAAAGCGTCCTCGTTGGCTGGATCGGCGTTGTATTTTAGCAAGAGCCGTGCCAATTCACAACTACCCACCTCTATTGCTTTTTCAAGCCAACTAGACGGGGTACCCTGATCGAGAAGAAGAGTCACCAACTCGATGTGGTTGTTTTTGATCGCGGCTGCAAGTGCCCATCCGCTTTTATATCCTAGAAAAACAATCGGCTCTAGTTCAATTAAGCATTTGGCAATATTCATATCCCCCCAGCGGAAAGCTTCCTTTATGGCTTCAAGGCTCATATATGTTCCGAAATACTTGATCGTCTTGTATACCAGGTCTTTGTCGCGTATCTCAAGCGCCGACCGCAGTATTCGATCCGTGGAATTTCGAGACCCATAGTCGTCTTTAGCAATATACACCATTAATTTGTCAGCAATTTCGACATGTTTCAGCTCTATTGCGTCTACTACAGCATATTCCAGTTCTTTCCCGAACCCGGGTGGTGCTCGCTCCAGAAGCTGTTTGAGATAGGGCAAATTGGCCCTCTCCACTGTTGCGATAATCGCTGCTGGTAGATCGGGCAGGGACGGGTCAGATATTCTATCCAGTGCACCCCTTTCCTCCAGATGCCTAATAAGACCGCAGTTTTGCGCTCTTATGGCCTCAGCTAGCGGCGTCGTTGGCCTTCCGCAATCATCAGTATAGCCGTATTGATGGGACATGTTCCTTAAGCATACGGCTTCCCCGTAAGTAATAGCGCCTTGCTCCAACATGAGCTTCACCATGTTCTGTTGTCCACCGCGAATGGCAGCCGAAAGGTTCCCTATTGTTGGCCTAGTATGCTCCAGGAGGTAATTGGCAAGGTCCATGCTGCCCTTTGTAATGGACAGAGTGAGAAGTCGATTGAGATCCTCTCTACTGTTCTCCGCGCAGTTTCGCGGGCATTCCATGGTCTTGCACTCTGCCAAAAGACCTTTGATGACGTTCACTGCTACCAGTGGCCTCAATTTTTCCACGATGCTACCCAATCTCCATGTTACGTGCGCACAATCCGTGCGTAATTCAATTTCTTCTGGAATAAGCAGTTCATGATGGTGCTCTGGGGGCACAGCTTGAACTAATACTTCAAGCAGCTGGCAAGGCGTGGTAAAAAAGGCATCTTTGAGCAATCTCACAACAGCACTAGGTTCGTTGTCCAACAATAGCTTTGCGATCTCAACAGCCTTTACTGGATTCTTAGGACACCGAGATTTCTCTCCCCATCCAACGCGGTATTCTTGGTATAGTGAAGTCAATGCGCAACTGTTCGAGACCGAATCCCCAGAAACGTGAACTTTGGCTCCGCAATCAATGAGCGTGCGCACAATGGCAGGCTGGTGCAAATAAGAAGCCAATGAAAGCGCAGTAAAAGTTTGGCCGTGCAGTTGACAAACAATCCCGTTCACGTCGACCTCGTTGGCTTGGCCACGGGTGGTTTCTAGAATCGTGTTGACCACGCCATAATCGCTAGCTTCGATGGCAGCACGGAATAGATTGTCAGCCAGGGGCTTGGAAATACTTAATATTCCAGACTGGAGGTATCTCACGAGGTTTACTGTCATCTCAGACGAGGACTTCAGTACACCTAGAATAATGGCACACGGGACGCCTTCTAGGCCCGCGAAATTATTGGCGATTGAGAGGAGAATTCTTCCGTGGATTTCGGACATTGATATGGTTCTAGAAACTGCGCCGGAAGCATCAGGGTATTCGTCTTCGAAGAAACCGTCGCGCAGTAGCGACTCAAGCTGCTCGGATGCGGTCTGAATAGTGGTATTCGCTAGATCCATGCATATACTGTCCGGGGGCCCTTGAAGTATGCTTTGGATCATGAGCGCAATATTGTCATCGGAGAGGATAAATCGGGGCTCATCCTGACATGCAACCAGGGGCAGTATAGAGCTGTAGATACTACTGTTCCCATTGGAGTGTGGTAGAAGCAGTGTATCAGAAGCGAGACCTATTGTTTCTCGAGATGGACGTCGGAGCATGGTCTGTGTATGTTCATCAGACAACACCAACTGCGGCTCGTAATGCGCTACTTTTGGCCCCATTGTGAAAACATCTGCTTCATTTCTCGGACTCAATGCAACAGAGGCATCAGGATGAGCAAATGGCGAGCCAGACAGGATACCCTCCGTTATGAAATAGCTCGTTATTTGACTCAATGTCTGTGAGTCTGGTCGAGGTGAATACAAAGTCGGGTGAAAGATGGTAAGCTGGGAGCTGGGTGTGTTGGCTTCGAGCTGGTTTGCCGTCCAGATTGGGTCACTCTGTGCTGGCAACAAAGTAGCTGACAGAGGAAGCTCCTCTATATCCATATTCGCAACTCCAGGGCCTAAAACTGCCGTGGGTAGAGTATCTGCAATCGTAGCCTCTCCTTCCTGGCCGGAATATTCCGAAAATTGGCCATGTCGCCAGATTTCTAGGCGCCACAAACGGGTGTGCGCCGAAGGTAGCAACTCTGAGAGACGAAGGCGTTGTTAGTTAGGCTCGTGATACTTCGCTAAGAATTGACTTACCCTGGTTATCTTGAGGTACCCTACTTTTTACTGGAAGATATCGGCGGCGGGCTTTCTCTATTCTCTTTTGGTCGAGGATTTGGTCGCCAAGCCTTACGCGTGGTTTGAGGCCCTGCCGTTCCAGGGTGCAGTACAATGGCAGCAGCGCCTCCCAATCTTGTCTCTTAAGGTATTTGGCCGCTTTCCATCTCTTGAGTTGTGCTTCGTACTGAGCCGTCCTAATTCTCACTTAGTCTCTGTAAAAGCAAGGATCCATGGGATGAGATCCAAAGGCGACAAAAGAGTCATGCACAAATGGAACGCACAAAGAGGGACGATTTACTTACGTGGCTTCAAACTGATATTCATCGCGCATGACCTGCACGACATTCCTGGAGCTTGTCTTGACGCTATCAAGCGGGAGTCCTTCATGGAATCGAAGGCCCAAGATTGTGCCCTTGTGCCGTTCCCACACTTCGAGTGGGATTTCTTTGCAAGAGGAGGCCATGTTATTTTTGTTGAAGAGTCGACGGTGGGCACTAGCAGCCGAAAATCGTGTTGTGTTTTGCTATTGTTTTGGACTGCCTTGAGTCGTCGTGACTTAGGTAGGTGGGCTTTTATGACGAGCTTCGTTGGTCGCGGACCCCAGAAACTGGTCACAAGAATTTGCTCCCTCCAAGTTTTGGGTTCCAGGTTTTGGGTTCAGGTTTTGGGCTCCAGGTTTTGGGCTCCAGGTTTGGGGCTCCAGGTTTGGGGCATTCCAATGATTGGTAGGTACCAAAGTGTCAGAATGTATTTCTGTCATATCTGCCCAAGCGGCTAACATAAAAATGGCACACCCAAAACCTCCAGCGTTAAATTTCAACACAATATCGAAACAGTTAACCTGGGAATAAATACAATACTAAGCGAAACATTATAGAACAATCCATTATTTTCTTATATGTTTACTATTATTAAGAGAATATTAGGTCTCTACCTACCATACGCGAAAAGCATTGAGTATGCCATGTTTGAATTCAGGGACTTGCGGCCATGCCATCGCCTATTGCCACCTAATCAACATGTGCCACGTATGCCACCATTTGGGCTTTTTGCACATTGCGATAAGCCCGAGTAGGGTCAGCAGCAACATGTCAATGAGCGCGGAGTTAGTTCTACTGTACGGTTTGAAGATACGATATATGGAGGGTAGTTGTTAGGTCAAACATTCAAACAGCAGGTATTTAACATAACGCTATTTGTGTACGCCCATCGATTCAAGAGGCTATTCAGCTTTGATTACTCGGGAGAGAATGCCGTCAAGATGCCTGGCGACAAATTCTCAATGCTCCTTCCTGTGATCCCGGAGGACCTTTTCGTTTTCCGTGCTCTCACCTCCCATGTCGACGAAGAAAACACGACCTCTTGATTCCTTTGCTTTTTGAAGACCATCTGGTGTGGGATCGGTCAAAGACATTGCGGCATCAACAATGTACTGCGCATTCGTGGCGTGAAACAGTGCGCGTGCGCCCCTATCCTTTGCACTGGTTGCAAGGAAGCCTCGCCGAGGATCTTGTCGCTGTCCACTGGCTCGGCGGGCTCCTCGGGCTGGCTCGCCATGGCTGTGGGGACTAAATAGACGGGATCGGCTCGTCTGGCTCAGGCTCGCTGGGCTGGGCTCAGCTGGGGCGGGCTGGGCTGGCCAGTTTGGCGCTGTTTCTTGTTAGACTGGCCATGCATTTTTACCTACGAAGGCCTTTGTAAGTTAATACTTACCGCGATCTCGCCACGGACATGATAGTTAGATCACATATGATTCATTACACATAATGAAAAGAAAAACAGACTCGCAGACGTACCCCGAGAAATCCGTTTAGAACCTACACATAAGTGACCAGTTGTTCTTGTACCTCAATCTGTTCATTGGTTTTCTGCAAAACCGTTAGGTTGTCAGAATTGGGCAGTGGGGGAACATGCATAACTTACCGTTTCCTGTCTCCGCCACTACTAAGCAAACGAAAAATCAGGTTAGTCCTCGAGAAGTTTGACCTCATAATACAGAACAATGCCTCGACGGTGTTAGGCTGAGGAAGAGAATGTTAGTGTCAGTACAACTCAACAAATTGGTGAACACGTACCCTCGGTCGAGGCTGGGGAGGGACGGGGCCTTAGCAAGAACTAAGCACAAGTCTTCGACAATATAACAGGAGTCTCTGGATACCTATGGTGGCGCCAGGAGAAGCCTCGGAGGCAACAGCTGAGGCTGGAGAGGTTGGGGGGGTTGAGAAAGAATTGGACAGGAAGAGGGGGGCAAGAGAAGGAGGGGAAGGGCGCGGGCGCCAAGGTGTGGGAAGCAGAGGCGGCGGCAGCGGCGATTTCGACGGCAGTGCGACAGAATGTCTTCCGTCGGTAAGGCGACTGTTCGTCTCGGAGATCATTTCTGGTCGGCCGTATGGCTGAAGTTCTTTTCAGCTGCGCTCGTCTTGCAACTTGCGCCCAGACAGGCGAAGGATTAGAGACTGGAGGATCAGAGTGAATCATAATACTGATCTCAGGCAGTAACCAGTGGCCAGAGGAACCTTAAACAATGCTGCCTCAGATGTCACTGCTGCCTCAGGCATCGACCGGGCGGGTCGACACGCATTGAAAGGTCGAGGGAGGAGCTCTTCACGCTGCCCCTCCAAAGGTTTTGTCGCCTCATTTCCAAGGTGCGCTGAATCACGCACTTTCTGTTAACATGGCAAAGAAAAACTGCCACCCAGAACATCGCCATCCAGAATGACTATCCTATCCGGTATATACTTTTTTCTCTTCGGTCTTATCTCAGCCATCATCAGAGTGCCAGGTATATGTCGCACGCCCCATGTCCCCGTTTATACCGTTAATTTTGAGCCTTGCAGTAAAATGACATAGAACAGTTTTCTCCAGTAAAGAACTCACAGGAAACTATTACTTCCTCACACCCTTTTCTCCATACTCTTTGGTTAATAAAATTTTATGATACTCTAGTAAATTGACTATTATATCTAAAGTATTCCGATCCAAGATCCTGCCTAAGAGCTGAACCAATAATATATATAGAATGCTGGTAGCGATAATCTCGCGAGGTTTCCCCTGCACGTAGTATATCTCCCCAAAGTTGAGCTTAGTTGATTTTGATCCTGCTGATAAAATTGAAACACCTTGCCCAAGATGTGGCAAGCTGAGGGTCCCACTATACATGTAGCCACACCACGCAGCCATAATGAGGGACCTTGACCAATTCAACATCTATGATACCGAAGCTGACTTTGCTGCTTGGCCTACGTATTATTACATTATGTTCAATTGGAGAACCTTTGAAGTTCCTTCACTCAAAGCAACAAGGAGAGTTGGAAATGGATAATCAGGCTACCGTCAATTTAAGGTTGACCACAGGAAATAATCTAGTAAAAGCACTTTAATTTTTCTCATCCAGTTCCATCGGTGCTGGTAGTGGGCGCAAGACTCTGAATAGTCGTTCACGGTAGCCCGGCCTATTTCCAGGTGGTTGATTGGCAGGCTTGTAGAAATTATCCAGCTTCCACATGAAACATGAACCTTGAGATTGGCACATCAGACCGGCGAGTAATAAAGCAATACTCCTTTGGGTAGTCCCACATATAACATTCCACATATTTCGTCTTCCCATCAATGAAAATTTCACCATCCATCTCATGCCGGTCAGGTACCTGTTCTTTACGATAAGAACATCAGCACGGTACCTAAAATCGCTTTTTCTTCCACTTCTTCCAAGCCTATACTTGGCAAGAAGCCGTCCTCCCCGGTCAATCAACCATATCCGAGTCCACTGAGGGATGTAGGTGAAATTCCACGCCCAGCATGCTCTTAATATCAACCCTCTAAGAGATGGTTCATAGAGATGATCGAGCATAGAACTATAGCTGTTTTCCAAACCATCATCCCAGCTGTCGTGGAACTCAAAGGCAATATTGATACCTGAGTACTTCGGAAGGCAGAAGAAGGGAAATTGGGTGAGCAAGATATCCCATCGGAAGGTAGCACAGATACGCAAATCTTCTGATGCAAATCGGAGACATATAATATCACGCCTGCATATATCAATACAGATACGCTGATCCTAATTTTATGTCACAAAAACGGCCTTGTGTGGGGGGCATTTCACGCTTCCGATATGTACCCGCCTTCGCTTCGTATCGCCAAGGTGATATAGAAGCACCGCGCGAGATTCCCTGCATGCAGTTCGTAGGCTAACATCCCAAGAGTAGAGAAAACGATTAGCCTTGGTCCAGGATTGTGACTTTTGTGGCTTCGTATATAGCTTAGGATAGCGCGTGTATGAGGGTTTCCCATCCGCATCCCTTCGGACACGTGGCTCTTCAGCCATGGTAGGCTTGTCGATTAGCATAGAACGTACGAAGGTCTGTCGGAGTCCTTCGATATCATCGTTGAACAATGAATAATAATGAATTCTGGGGGTGTCATCACAACAGATAACCATCTGCCAAATGATCCAACGTAATTCGGTTGGCAATTTGGAGAAATTTGTAAAACAATTCAAGGAACTGGACGACTCCGTTGCGCGGGTTTCTGAATTCATTTTTGACACGGAGTGGTGGATGTTTATCGTAGGTAAGAGTTGGTTGTTTTGGATGTCTAGAGGTAGATGTTAGACATACATGTAAGCCAGGGCATCTACTAACCTAAGGCTATGGCCATACAGAAAGAAAGCTCGGTAAACCTTCATAGCGATGACTCACTTACCGTCGGGATGAGCTGCTCATTAGATCCCTATATCCTACCCTCTTTCATCTACCAAGCCATCACAAACACAGCTTCACACTCACCTTCAATCCAAACACTTCAGCACACGAAGCTGGAAGCTTCTCAGCAACCCAGTGGGCAACAATAGCCCGTCGGTCAGAGTCCAAGAAGTTATGACTCCACCTTATCCGCCTTCACCCGTTAGCGAATTCAGATCCACTTCGCTCTTCATGCAAGCCCAATCCAAATACTTGGCTCCTCTGGCTCCCCAGGCACTTCACAAGTACAATGCATTAATACAGGTATCCTTCAAATTAAATTATGGTCTTATACGACTGGCCCCCTTGCTAACCAACACCGTTCAACGCCAGAAATCCGAACCAAAGTTCCTCCTGACAATGTATACCAAGCTGCCGACTGACACATAACTCGGCCAATAATGAGCCAACAATGTCATTGCCGAGACCTCGAGGCTTCACTTCAGGGACTTTTGAGCTCCAAAGTGCCAGATACTGCGCCAATTTAGTGAAGCTCGGTTCGAGACAATATATTAAACTGCGGAAGTTCGGTGTTTCTCAAGTGTAAAAGCACCAGACAGGACGGTATCAGTTGGTCCTTGAGCGCTCACCCTGATCAGCTCTCTCCTTGGCTTTGTTGCCTCGAACTATTCATTCCATATTCTCCAATCTCAGGGCATCATCAAACCTACAAGCCACCAAGATACAGTCTTTGCAGAGACAAGAAAAATGCAGCTCTGCAACATCCTCACGGCGGCTTTCGCCACATTCACATTCGTCTCAGCAACACCAGTTGCTGAAGCCCCTGACCAAGTCATGAACATCGCACCACGTCAAAGCACCGCCCCAACACCTTGCACGCCGGGCAGGTACAAGTGCTCCGGGAGTTGGATCTTCACCTGCAACTCATCCAAGAAGTGGGTGCTCTCGGCCAAGTGCAATTCAGGCTGCTGCTCGTCGGCATCGGGTGGCCTCACCGCTTACTGCCGCTGTTAAAGTGCCTGGATTTGAGAGGGGACCAGGTGGCACGGCAGATTCAATCTGGCTGCAGAAAGCTGAAGGGAGATTACTGTGGACCTAGATTAGGTTGAGCTCGATTAAACATAAATAACATCCTTCGATGTTCTGCAGTCTCCTCCATTTTATGAGTACTTGTCGACTAGTAAATTCCTGGAGATAACATTGATTTTTGCTTATGCTAAAGGCATTGGTTGGCAGTGGCCATTCTCCCCATCTCTGCCGCCAGGTGCCTGGCAAATGGCCAGCACTTGTAGTAGTGGAGTTGTAAGAGACAAGGTTGAGAGACCAGGGAAGATCCTGTCATCGATGCTTTGTTAGCCATTCACTCATACTAATTCTCTAGATGTAAGCAACAGTCATGTGACGGGCATGAGGATCCGGCCACTCTTACTCTCAACTGGCGCACAAAAACACACACCAAACCCTTCTTGAGATGACCCTTCCCGTCACCCTCATCGGCTTTCGATTTCTCCCGCCTTCCGACCTCGAATATTCCCTGCACAATACCACAATACTTCCCCCTTTGTTTAACATCTTCCTCAGCATCAATGGGCGGCTCAGAAATCTCCGGTTTCGAGTGGGTAGCCACCCTCTGGGGCCTCGAGCCACGGTGGACAATCGAGCTTGATGAAGACGCCATCCAGAATACAGTCCAGCTTGCTCTCCAGCGGCAATGCCCTGATTCTATTATGCTCTTGGCTAAGGGTACTTTCAATAGAGTCTACTCTGTGGGCGCTAATAACCCAGAGGCTGCTGTGATCCGCATCAGTATGCCAATTCTGCCAGAGATGAAAACGGAGAGTGAAGTAGCAACAATTCACTGGGTGCAGCGCCATACTTCTCTCCCCGTTCCGAGAATTCTCGCATATCAATCTCATTGCAAAAATCAAATAGGATTTGAGTGGATCCTCATGGAAAAGTTGAAAGGGAAGACTCTAAGCGATGCTTGGAGGGAGATAGACTTTACAGCCAAGCAACATCTTGTTCGCCAGATTGCCCAATTCTATTCCGATACTTTTTCTCACCAGATGGAGACTATTGGAAGCCTATATGAGAGTTCGTCCTCTGAAAGCCAGGCCACGCATATCGGAAAATCAACATCCTTCGGATTTTATGTTAGAGACCCTCAAATCCAAGTTCACCGAGGCCCCTTTACTTCATCCAGGGACTGGATAACCGCTCTGATTGACGCAGCAGAGGTGGACTGCAAGTATCGCCTTGAGATCGCGAAAGAACAATCCGATGACGAGGAAGGGGAGGATTCCGAAGATCTTGAGACGTCACTCATAATTCTTGCTAAATTAAGGGGCCAAATCGTCAGCTGCTTTCCTGGGACAAGTCCAGAACCAACAATCCTCATGCATGACGACCTCAACAAGAAGAATATCATCGTTGACGCTGCGGGGAGCTTGTCCGGTGTGGTCGACTGGGAAGGGGTATCTGCCTGCCCGCTGTCCATAGCCTGTCAGTACCCCGGCTTCTTAGATGGCAAAGACAGTACAACCAAACCCGTCAAGAGTTCCTACATGCACGACGAGGACGGGAAGGTCAACGAACTCTATTGGGAACACTTGGAGTTTTGGGAACTCCATCAATTGCGAATTTTATTCATGGATACTATGCAGGCTTTGCAGCCTCGTTGGGTGGAGGTGTTTAACAAGAGTCAAAGGCAGAGAGACTTTTACATTGCTATCTGGACCTACGATAATCCTTTAAACAGGAAGAGATTATTGAAGTGGTTAAGCGACCTTGAATCAGGCATTCCTAATGTGATGGGGCTAGAGGAAAGAATTCACAATAGTATCTTGTAGTTTGTCTTTACTTCCATCGTCTTTCTTTCTATAGAAACCTAAATGACGACGATACTCGATGAAACGCCACATCCTATAAAACGCCACGTGAGAAAATGACACTCTGCGACTAATCACTTCATCCGTTTAAATGGATGTGCCTCCGTAGTAAGCACATGGTCATCCAGATTGATCAGATCTGGTGACGAGAAAATGAGATAGAAGTACTTGAGCGTTTCAGCCAGCCAAAAGCTCTACAAAAGACACCAAGTTAGTTCTGCTTACCAAACAAAGAGTGAAGAACAGACACTCTACTTACCTCCATGGAGTCAATATTTGGGGAATCAGGGTTAGTCACGTCGTCGACTGCCGCATTAGCCAATTCCGTCCTTGAGACCTTCATAATAGATTGGAACATCTTCCAGGCCAGGTCCTGCCACTCAGTATCCCCTGTGATTCGATACATGATGAAGATGCTTTCGATCGCCTCGGGCCGCAGGAGGTAACGCGGGTCGCGAGCATGTGAGAACCCCTTGGGAATAGACTTGTCATCCGGCTTCCACCTGGATTCATCCCATTCGCACGATTCTGCTGATTCGCACGGGATCATGCCATAGATCTCGGGCATAACTCCCGTAGGAAAAGCGTTGTATACCCATCCGCAGCCACGGGCTAGTTTTTTTCCAACTTCCACGTGGCTGTTGTTTCCGGTCAGACGCCCGCCGAGGCCAAACATTCCTCCCGCGAAGCAACTCAAGTGTTGGCTGTCAGGACTGAGACTCAAACCTTGACTGTTGACCCATACATCGCCAGCAATTAGAATATCGGCATTGTCAGGCACCAAGGGCCGGTACAGCAAATTGTTAATGACGACATCCGCAGAAGTGAGATACAGCCTCTCATATATAGGGTCAACCCCGCCAAGTAAAGCATGCATCTTGGGTAGATACTCGTACAATGAATCAGCCAATGCGCCAATAGAGAAAGTGTCGCCTTCGGCCGTCTCGTCCTGGAAATTAACTGTCAGCGGCCACATGCCAGGCAGCTGGGTGTCATTTTGGACAGTGTCGAGAAAGCGAATAACCCGGTCAGCGGCGTCATAAAACTTGGGGTCCCCTGTAAGCTGCGACAAGCGTGTCATCTCCAATGTCAGGGACGCTGGCGAGGCCGACGGGTCGTTTGTGCCTGCAACCTGTCGGCCGTTACGGGCATCCTCAAAGTTCAACCAAAAGCCCGGCAACCGGTTGGGTGTGTCAAACGCAACGTATAGCATCTCCCCAACCTCCCTTGCTTTCTGCAAAAGAGTAGGCTCGCCACTCAGATCATAGGCCCCCAGCAGTCCACCGAGGTGTCGGATTGTGGTCTCAAAAACATTGATACCGCGCTCCTTGGTAACAGAGAAATCCATTGCAGAGATTGCGATGGTGGCTTCGTGGAATTCTTTCTTCAAGTCCATTATCCAAAGTGTATCGAGCGAATCGACCAGCGTGGCAGCCCAGCCGCCAAATGTAGTCTTGCCTGTACCGGACAGAGGTGCCAACTCATCCATCATCCAGGCATATTCCTTGTATGCATTGTAGCTCCGTAGAAACTCATTGCGGACAGCAGCGCGTCGTTGCTCGGTCAATTCGGAGCTTTCGAAGTAGCTTTGGTCGGCTTGGACTGGAGGCAATCGTCGCGGTCTGTCGGTTGGGAGTGGTTTGATGGAGTCGACGGGGTGGAAATGTTCAAAGTTTGACCAGTTGACGGACCCTGGAATGAAGGGAACGATGATCGGGGAAGGTGCAGGGAAGTGCAAGATGATTAAGATCATCATGAGAGCGCCTGTCGCCAGGACAGCACGCGATCGTCGCCGAAGAGCCATTTTATCGCAACAAAAACAATGACAGTGAAGGAAAGAAGAAGCTCACGAGGAATGCCGGGGTACCACGGGGACCATGGCAAATGCAGTGTTGAAGCACACAAGTAGAGTAGGCGACACGCAGAGAAGCGGTGGGAGTCCTTTCTTGACTTGCGGCTGGTCCTGGCTTGGCCTAGGGCGAGTGTTTACAAGAGCGCGTCCAGGTATGATAAATCCTAGTAGCGGTAGTACTAAGGGTAAAAAAGGTCCCAGAAAGCAGATACAAGGCCAGATGAGTCACCTGAGCCTGAGGTGAGATTCACTATAACCCCAGGGGTAACGAAGTGTACCTGCAGGCGTCGGGGATGCTACGGTCAAATTGAAGTCTTGGCAGCGCTTGAACAGGCCAAACGCAAGCTTATATCGACAGCCAACTGCATAATGTGAAATTGACGAAGCGCTTACATTCCCCTTTTGTCTCCTCTTCTCCGGTTGGTCTCGATCTCCTTTTTGTCCTCTTTGTGTTAATTCCCAGTTATCCGTTTTTTTTCTTCTTGTTACTGTCCTTTGTCTCTCCTCTAGTTTCAAGTCTCCTCATCATCCTACGGACTTGGCATTCGTGTTCGAACCGGCATTCATTGACCCGTTTCTCGCTTTCCCATCACGTACAGGTAGTAGGTAACTTACATAATTTCTAAAGAGAACCTACTGAAATCACTTGAAAAGTAACTCTCATTTAAATATTTAGACATATATAACGATAACCATCTGTACTAACGCATAGGTGCTTGTTAATAGTCCCTACCTTAGACATTAGTAGGTTGCTCCTAATAGTTGGAGTCACGTGACCCGCTATGATAAGCCGCCGGATTAACGCAAGAATTCAACTACACACTTCCCAGCTTCTACTTCATGTTGAGGGATACGCAGCCCAATAAATCTCTTGCCGGGAATTTCTGCCGCCCTGGAACACCCAGAAATACACCTTTATTGGTTGCCATCCCTGTTTCCATTTAGTCCGGTTATTTCAATGCGCCATGGATACGGGCAATTTTGGTGCCACCCATCAAGGGGAAGGAAACTTCTCTGCACCCGCGGGCACACGACGGTACCGCTCCAAATCCCAACGGCCCTGTGATCTTTGCCGTGCCCGCAAGGCCTTGTGCAACATTCCATCTCCCGAGAAACCCTGCCAGCTCTGCACACGGCTCGGTCGGCAGTGTACTTTTGTTCGCAACCCCAACAAGAGACAAAAAGAAGGACAAAACGGTGCGCCACAACCAAGAAATTCAGTCCCCGGCCTCGTTGATCTTGCGGCCAATGATGATAAAGATATCGATAGCAGTCCTTCTATTATCGAAGACATGACAGAAGACGCCACGGCACCGGCTGAAATGCCTCTTCAGGACCAGTATCTGGATATGTCAACATCGATCGGTTTGTGCAATGTCTCCGCTATCACTTCTGTTATTGACCGCCTTACCAGACGAAAACAATCGCTTGACAGGCCTTTCGCCCGGAATGAACCTCCCTCACCTCGATAGCGTACTCGCCGATTCTCTGTGGCCCACTGGACGAGAGGATAGTTGGAGCATGCAGCCCGTACCCACCTCTCTACAGGGAGCCTTTCACTCTTTATCAGAAGAAGATGGCTTTCAAGAACTAGGGATATTCGATACCACACTCAACCACAAAGAACAAACACCCGTTGCTGGCCTGCCACAGCCGTCATCGCGCACACACCACACTTCCAGCCCCCCTCACGTCTCCATCGATGATCAAGCAGACTACTCAGCGCAGATGATTGGCTTCTCGAATGAGTCTGATCCTTTCTTCCTACAGCACTTCCCATATAATGACGTTGGGGAACTCAAGTTTTTCCGCGTGGTATACCGCAAACCCGATATATTGTCATCAGGCACACCAAATGAGAGCTCCCATAGCACGCCGGTGCACCTACTTCAGAGTCACGACCAGACTGCATCTCTTGCCATCGAACTCACGGGGAGATGTCTCTCTCAGAACCACGATCGAGAGCATGTCCGGCAATTAGTAGATTCCACCATGGGGGTTGCTCTTGTGCGATTGTGAGACTCCTTTCCTAAAACCTTTGCTTCTATCTTACTAGGACTGACAACACATCAAGATATTTCAGATTTGTCTTCGAGTCGCTCCCCGTTTTATCGCGATCTTGCATTCTCCAGAATGAGTCGGCCTTTGTAGAGACGGCGCCTGTGGGTTTGCTAGCCGCTATCTACGCGCTGGCTCTTCCTTTCATCTCGTTCGATGAACAATTCTGTCTCAATAACGCCTATACAAAGCCATCATCAGAAACACTGTGGCAGATTGCCTATGCCAACCTCCAGAAGGAACTTCACTTTCCAAAGCTTGCCACCCTGCAACTTTGTATCCTACTTATCAACCATTATCCCTTCGATCCCGTGTCCGTTGATACCCCCTTTGTGTGGTCTATGGCGTGCTCGATGCTCGGCATTGCCCAGACTCTAGGCTTAAACGTTGACCCATCTGCATGGAATCTGCCGCGCTGGGAGATCCGACTGCGCCGGCGTTTATGGTGGTGTGTGTTTGTTGACCACACTTGGCGCTCAGTCACACACGGTAGAGCGTTGATGATAACGGACGATGATTGGAATGTCACACATCTCGATTCATCAGATTTTGAGATGGACCTCGAGAGTGACGTGGGACGCTCACCCGAATATTTTTTCCAGCTGTGTCGTTTGACAGAAATTGCCCGGAGAGTCATCCGACAGTTTTAGTGAGTGCTTCGTGCCAATTACCTCTTTCTCCCCTATATCATACCGGCCAACTTTGCATGCAGTAACTAATGTTATCACAAGTTCACTCCGCGCCGTATCTCAACCTCAATCTTTAGAACGCCTAATCGAACAAGCGCGAGAGCCCCGCCAACAGCTCTTAGAATGGATGAACGGACTACCACAGTCGCTTCAGATGCATATGGACGGGCATGCAGAAGACGGTTACGAAGGTGAGGATGAAGACGACTCCGTCCAAGCTCAAGGCTCTTTGCATGTTGCGTTCTTCACCGTGCAGATCTTGGTTCTTCGTACCCTCTTACGCCCCATTGTGGAGAGGCGCGACCAGCCCGATTACGCGCAATCTTCGATGCCTTCTATTGAAGCGATTCTTCAAGCATGCCGCGGCTTCATGCAAACTGTCATCAAGTTCATGAGACGGCTAGATGGAAGACACCAATCCGCGTTCTGGCCATCTTATGCCCGCCATTGTCTGTGTTATCCAGGGTTGTTTACATACATGCTGTGCCTACAATCTGTGCAGCCACGCATGGCTGCCCACGACCAGAAACTGCTGGGGACATGGAGAAGGGCATTGCAGACACGTGCCCAAACATGGACACTACTGCGCCTGGCCGCTACGAAGCTTGATGCCCTCTTTTGGAAGCGAATCGATCCCGCTTCCAAACAACAGGATCTCAATCAACCCACAAGTGCTAACTGAGTGCGGCCACAAGCATTACTTCTTTACTAACAGGATACGCAAGGGACAACATAATGGGTGATTATAATACATATTGATACTTTTTGAATATATTCACGGTTGCACCAATTGACCCAAAATCTTACGTATATCTATATTACAGGTTTCATGGAGCAAGGTCTCCACGCTCCGCACGAAGCTTATCGTATCGTAAAACGGCCCCCAGCAATACGCTCGCACCCAAGGCACTATCAAAGAGTTAGAGCTTATCGTCAAGCTGAGATACTTGGAAACGGGAGGGGGTGCATACCAATCTTCGGCAGAGCAGTACTCAACAGGATTGTGACTGATTCCATCTTTCGTGGGTGTGAAGATCATGCTGGTCGGGCATCGTGTGTTGGTGTAGCAGCTGTCGTGGCCAGCACCGCTAATCATCCTCCGCCACAATTTACCATCAGGGTGTGTTTGTGGGAGCGCCGAGCAGACATCAGTGGCACTTTGCTCGACGACACGAATACAGTCAGGGTTGAATTCCACCGCAGGACTGTCAACGAGCAGCTTCCACTCAACTTGAACGCCCTTCTCGCTATCCTCATGTGCGATCCTCTGAAATTCGGCTCTGCATTCCTCCTCCATTAGGCTCAGAATTTCATTCTTCATGTGGCGGATGTCGAGTGTGAAAACTACGGTGTGTGCCATGGTATTGACAGTTCCTGGCTTGGTCTCAAAGATGCCAGTAGTCGTCAATCCTCCGAGACGTTTAGCAATAGGATTGGCAGCAGCAACCATTCTCGCAGCACTTAAGACGGAATCCTTTCGCGCATAGAGAGGCGTGGTACCAGCGTGGCTGTCCCTTCCCCTGACTGTAATCTCAAACCACTTGAAGGCCTGGACGCCTGTTGAGATCGCCAATTAGCACACGACCAAAAGAGCGGACGGAAATTTCAAATCGTACCTTCTACAACGCCAATCTTTTGACCTTGATCTTCCAAAATGGGGCCTTGCTCAATATGCAACTCGAAATGAGCAGCAAAAGGATTCGAGCGATAAGAAGCTGGATTTTTACCCAAATAACCGATCCGGGCGAGCTCTTCTTTCATCGTCTTGGGACTGTCATGGTTCGCAGTTACTTCTTTCAGGTTCCAAGCGTCTTCCAAGGGAACTTGCTCGGCCCAGACACCAGAAGATACGGCCATCTTTGGAAATCGGGCGCCCTCCTCGCTTGAGTTGACCATGTCAGCTGGAGAACAGACATTCTAGATTAGGCAGGGTATTCTTACTTTGTCCAGTCGACCACACCAACGGGGCCTTCCGTCTCATAAGAGTTCTCGTTTAGCACCTTCAAAACTTCCAGACCGCCCAGGACTCCAAGGATACCGTCGTAGCGGCCGCCGGTGGGTTGCGTATCGAGATGCGAGCCCATCATGATGGGAGGCGCATCTTTGTTCTTGCCAGGCCGGACGGCAAAGATATTTCCCATCTCATCCACTGACACTTTGCAGCCAAGGGACTCAGCAGACTTGATGAACCAGTCCCTGACGACCTTGTCGGAGTCATCGAGACTTAATCTGGCCATCCCGGTCTCGGTTGTGTCGCTAAACTCAGACCATCAGCCATGCTCACTCACTAGGGGACAAGGAAACACAGAAGAAGGAAATAAGATGAGTCAGATTTTGATGGGGAGCAGATTCACACACCTTCCATAGGGATGAGCTGCCCCAAATTGACAGCTTTCATGAAGAGACTCTGCCAGGCGAGCCTGGTTAGCCCTCAGGGCTGGAACTTCGGATTGACTCATTTTTGAGACTGTGGGAAGCAGATGATCTATGCAACCAAAAGCGAAGGGGTTGGATCAACATTAAACCAGGTGAATGTCGAGATGGAGGCAGATGAATGCAAGGGCAGGATTGTTTTTTAAGCTACCTTTAGTCCTTGCATCGGGCCCCTCCTCGCCGGCTAATGCACAACCTGGAGGGGTAACATGCAACGCCGCCGGTTTTGGTTCGCCGGCTCCCGTTTACGAGGCCACGGCCAGCTATCTCTCTGCTAGTCAGTGGGTGGTTTCGAAGGCAACGCCGACGGCGAACTAGACCCATAGACCCTCTCAACGATAAGCCGTCACTGGCCTGAAGTTTGCGGGGTTGAGTGGATCATGATGTGTCAAAGCATTATATCCGCCGTCGGCGTTCCCTGTGGAGCACGATTTCTCCGCAAGTTGTGGTCAGAGGAACCGAGATAGAGATAACACCAGCCAATGGGGCTACGAGTATTACCCGGTTCCTTGGGCCTCTATCAGCAGTTCCTCCAGGCCCCATGTTGATGGGGTTGCCTTTTAAGAGTGTGCTGATCCTCACCGAAGTATGACTCTGTGTCCTCAAACCTACCATCAAACCTAGATTTCTCCACTGGCAGAATCTTACTGCACACCATGTCGAACGAAAAGAATGAGCTATCTGATCGAGAGGTCAGCTCGCCTGTTGTCGCGACTGGCGAGATCGAAGAGATCTACAGTGACAATGAGCGTGCCGTCTTGTCCAGATTTGACTGGCTCGTCATGCCGCAGATGGCCATTTTGGTCATCTTTGCGTACCTAGACCGCACAAATATCGGTAATACTCTTGAACCATGCACTTGAGAATCTGTTGCGAATGGTTGCTGACATCGCCTTGCGGTTCCGGAACAGGCAATGCACGCGTTTTTGGTTTAGAAGAGAGCACCGGAATGAAAGGCAACGACTTCAACGACATTTCCATGTATTTCTACATCCCATACGTTATTTTCGAGACCCCTTGGGTTATTGCCGTGAAGAAATTCGGGCCGGGACGAGTGCTTGCTGTTGCCATTGTTTGCTGGAGTGCCATCACTCTTGGGACCGGGTTTGTCAACAGCTACAGAGAGATGATTGCCATGCGTGTCCTCCTGGGTATCTTTGAGGCCGGTCTGTTCCCAGCCCTCACCTTTGTCATTTCTATGATTTACCCCCGCGGTTCTCAGGGGAAGCGAGTTGCCGTCTTGTATATATCGATTGCCCTCTCGGGTGCATTCGGAGGTCTATTTGCATACGGAATCCAGTCCATGGGAGCCAGACACGGGCTTGAAGCTTGGCGGTGGCTATTTATTGTTGAGGGAACCATCTCATTCGGAATCGGACTTGCGTGCTGGGTCAGTCTCCCGACATCCCCTGAGACGGCGTGGTTCCTGAAGCCGGAAGAGAGGGAAACGATGAAGAGCATCAAAGCCAAGAACACGACGCCCTCGAGCTCCGGAACTCTTGACTGGAAGGAAGTCAAGATGGCCATCACTGATCCCATGATCTATCTTGCTTCAGCCTCTTTGTTCTGCTCCTCCATCGCCATGTTTGGGTTCAGCACCTTTTTGCCAACTATTCTGCTTGGTCTCAAGTAAGACATCTCTCCAACTAATATTTTGATCATTTACGCTAACACCATGACTCCTCCTCAGCTACACATCCCTTCAAGCCAACTACCTTTCAATCCCAGTTTATGTGCTAGCTGCCATCACAACCGGTATCTCGACATTCGTATCCGATCGCTATAACCGACGTGCTGCGTGCCTCATTCACTCGCCTCTTTTGGTCATCGTTGGATACGCCATCTGCATTGGGTCTGCGGATAAGGCAGCTGGGTTTGCGGGCATGTTTGTGGTCGGCGCAGGAGTTTATTCCTTCAACTCCATTCTTGTGACGTGAGTACTCTGTGCCTTCAAGCAGCGACATTGCCATCTTTAGATGCTAATAAATCACCCCGATATTCTAGATGGGTCTCCAACAACACTCAGCCAGACTATAAACGTTCCGTGGCCATCGCCATGGTTATATCTGTTGGAAACATTTCCGGTCTTGTGGCCTCGCAGATCTACCCAGCATCAGACAAGCCGCGCTACATAAAGGGGAATGCCGTCTCTTTGGGACTGGAGGCTGGTGCATTGGTCAGTGTAGTGTTGATTTACACTCTGCTCCGGCGTCGCATGACTCAAAAGGAACAACTGCTGGCGGAGGGAAAGACGGAAAACGGAAAACACGGTGATCAGGCACTAGATTTCAAGTACATCTACTAGAAGATGACGTTACGGAGGTAACCAAACTCGACTTTTACCTACCCAAATGCATAGGACAAGATAACTCAACGTTTAATTCTAATTTTACCTAAACTTTTCCATTTAACACCGCATGGCGATGGATCAGGTCTGGCTGGCCTATCAATAGCGGGAATTTCACGCACAATGAGAATCAGAAGTTGCCTTCAGAAAGCCACAAAAACAACCATACGGAGAATCAAGCAGCCATGTCCTTTCAGAAGGCGTACAAGGTACTTCAAACAAGACGTGACTCAAAGCTGGCTTGGTAGGCACCTTAAGCTCATCCAGCGTTGAGCTAAAGGTCGGAGTCGAGGTTGAGGCTGACATTGAGTCCAAGATCGAGCGGCACTTCCCCTTTGTTAGCTGGTACTGAAAGGTCCGCAAGCCATTCCTCGTTACTGATTGCTATCACGGCCACTGTATTCGAAAGGTTCTATTAAGGCCTAATTTGGAGTTTCTATCAACTAGCCCATGATCTTGAAGTGCCACACAGATACCTCGAGAGAGTTTTGCCTGGTTTCTATGGTACAGGACACTCGAGGCCATCCCATCACCAACACAAATTTTTGAAGGATGATTAGGCTTAGAGGTTTCCATGTTAACTGAAATGTTTAAGGTCGAGTAAATCCTATGGGAGAATCAAGATGTTCGTTTCAGCGCGAGCTCAGAATGGCTACAGTTTTTATTCTGTCACTGGCGCGCATCAGTCGGTTGCCGACGTTGAACCCACGGAGAATCAGCAGACTTTTTGCCTCGGCTTCATCGATATCAGCGTTGCTCTCTCTAGGCGGTTTACTATCTGCACACCGCCTATGCCAGCTACTTCATCTCCATGTACGGTAGCTTGTCATTTGCTTGCTGATGCGAAGCAGCGACCTACCAGAGCGTTTCTCAAACCATGCCATGTTCTCTCAGCATTCGGGTATTATATTATCCCGCTTACATCAATGGCAATCGGTGTCGCCAGAGGATAGGGTTTATCGAAACACGAATCCCATCTTGAATCACCCGAAGCCCAGAACCTCTCCAGGAGGTCCTTGGCCACCAACGGCGTGTTCGTGCCGATGTGGTAACTCATCCCTACCAACTCATCCCTAACGAAATCTTTCATGCCTCCACAGCTGTTCGCAGCTTCCATTCCAAGGACGTACAGCGGCCAGCCAACAAATCTCCTAATCCTGATTGATGGAAGCGCTTCCTTGAGGTATGTATGTAATGAGATCCCGTGTTCAATCCGGCAAGCTTCCAATAGATCGGAGAGTGGAAGCACTCCAAGGCTCTGTAGCGAAGCAATGCAGTACAGCGCGGCCGCCGCCTGTGTCGAGAGGGCCACTAGAGCCCATTCACGGTTCATGGCAGGTTTGGAATCAGCCCAGCTGTCAGACGAGAATGCTTCTATCCGCTCCAAGATCTCATACGCTTCCTGGGACAGGCCCTCACCCACCGTGCCGGACGCGGCTCGCATCCGCAGGTGGTTTATTCGGACAATGTCAGCGAACAGAGGCGGTGGCAGGAGGTGGAACTGGAACGTCCGATCGCCGTAGCGCTCTATGATGAAGTCGAGGTCTTCAACGTTCGATCGGGTCATGACGAGCGAGGATGCCGGGGACGTCGTGTTTCCAAGTGCCAAAACGCTGCATACGCCGTTAGCCTCTCTTTACATTGCAGGAATTCCTCGACGGCACGTACTAGAAGAAGCAGAGAATCACGGGGTCGAGCGAGGAAGTGCAGGCGGCGCGAAACCCGCCTCGCGTTGATATAAGGGCCTGTATCATGTCGATGTGGCAGAGCCAGTCTGGAGAGGAGCCTTGCTGCGCCTGTTATTCGTGGAACGGTTTAATATTAGCATGGACGATCGCCCACGTCTTATTACTAGACAGGCCGACTTACATCTACTAGTAAAAGAGAGATGATTCCGGCGAGGATAATGTCGAAGTGCCGTTTGCTTCCTTCCTCTATGTCCTCTCGGAGACCTCGGATGACTATACCACGATATTCCCATATTCTCCGGACGAGTGTCTTGAGTTCAGGATCGTTGCGTGTTCTATTGATCCGATGGCTGAGGGCCACGCACGCAAATATATATTTGATATAATCTGGCACCAGAGCGGCATGTTGGAGGTGCTCTCTTGTGATTGGGAAGACAGCATCGTTGTAAGCAAGATCGTGAATGTGTACCAGGTCTTGATAGATACAGGTGTTGTCTGGCAAAGTTAGTTGAGTCTAGAGGATCAGAAGCTTGGCCAGTTGCCACTCACAATATTCCGCGGCCTCAGAGAATATAAATGCCTCAGCCCGCAACTCAGGAGGCCAAGTCCACTGGATCACATCCACAAAGGGCGGTGATCGTGCCCCAGTCCGGGCGGCCACCACAGCCTTGCAACTATTTTTGGTGACATTTGTCGAGCTGGTCCCTTTCGGTCGCCTGTTCCGGACTTTGACTCTCCCTGGAGCAAGCCACTTCAGAGGCTGGGTGTTCTCATAGCCGGGACAGACGACCCCGGCGATGGAACACCTGTTGCATACAGGGTGCGTCGAGTCGCATACCAAGCGGCGTCTTAGGCATTCCCAGCAGTGACGTTTCTGGCTCCAGGAGTGGCCCTTGTCAGTCGAGGATGACGCGGCTTTCGCCAATGTCCTGTCGCTAGAGCCCATTGTGAGATACGTACAAAGCCGGGATGACAGAGGCCTGATGAGGAAGTAAAAGGTAGACTGTCACTCCGCATCCAACAAACAAGCGACAAGAGTGGCTTCGTACATGCTGGACGGAAGGGCATTAACATAATACCAGCATCAGATCCCTGCTGACATCTCTCAGAATTTATGGGACTCCTCAACCTAAAAGTCTTGGCCTTTTATTATCCTGTTCGGGTTTGGTTTGTCGCAGGATTCGGCCATGTGTTGACTGAAGCGCGCAATTTGTCACCGCGCGTTTTCGGTACCCGAGGCCACTCAAGGTTCACCTGGAGCCTGTATGGCGTAATCGCTTCTCGCAACGCTGTAAAGGAATAAAAGACGAGTTTCCAAGCAGAAGGTGATTTAGAGCATTGAAATAACCGAAGGTATGTGTATCTAACCAGGGGAAATCAACTGTCGAAAGTGGTGCATGAATCTGTGATTGGAGAGCGCGCTGTCAGTGTTGACTCGACCCACCAAGACCCTTGTCTTTTTGTCTGTGCTCTGTCAATTGTTTGGCGTTCAATTGCTTTGCTTCCTGCACATCCGCGGGACTGGCTCAGTCGTCATTCTCGAAACCCTCTGCGACAGTTCATAATCATGCCTTGCCTCGCCATGCTCGCCGATTTCGTTCTCAGGGGTCCGCCTCTGGGAAACCGCTCCTCTGACAGCCTGACATCTCATTAAAAACGCCCATCGCACTCTGCGGGTTTGGTACCCGTGGCGGCAGATCCCTGGAAATGTGACGACGCCTTTGGGTAAAGCGTACCGGATACATCTATTTGCCTTTTTCAGACAACGCCAAGGGCTTCCCTCGATGGCTGAGGAGGAAGCCTCAGTAGCAACTGACATTTAAAAACCATCCAAGAACCGAAAACCAAAATGTCTCCTCGCAGTAACCACCACACGGCATTTGCGTCTCGGCAATCTTTACCGACCAAGTAAGAGCTGTGTCTCCCCAGTTCCGACACAATGTCGCACGGCGAAGCTGGTAAGTTTTGGTTAACCTCCACTTTCTAGGCAAGTCTCTAATAAAATTGACACAGTTCCATACAGCTTATACGTCTATGCTCCGAACAAGATCGCGCCAGCGGTATTTGCAGGCCTCTACGCGATTTCAACAGTCGGACACGCCTACCAGTGCTAGTAAGCCAAGCCCAGGCTATCCATACTAGGAGAAAGCTCTATTAACGTGAAGAAGCCGCTATAAAGCTTGGAAGTTGGTTGGGCTGCACGCAGCTTGTGCCTTCCTCTTCACTGCGGGATATGCCTTTCGAGAATTCGGAGCATTCCACTACTCGTACTTCGAGGACCTTGACCTGATTATGTTTATTCTCAGCCAGGTGTTCATCTACATTTGCCCGTGAGTGAGGCCTGCGATGGATGGTTGTCATGATACAAGCTAACGAATCCAGCCCCATCCTCGAACTGATCAATTACAACATCCTCGGCCACATCTTCTACTATGCGCCTTACATAGCGCCCTTTCCTCCCGGCAAGGTCTTGTCCGTGTTTGGCCTGTTGATGCTGTTCGTCGAAACTCTTAACGGGCTTGGTGTCTCGTTCGCGTCCAATCCGAAGTCCCAGCCGACGATACAGAAGATGGGAG
Source organism: Clonostachys rosea (assembly GCA_026958235.1). NCBI lineage: Eukaryota > Fungi > Ascomycota > Sordariomycetes > Hypocreales > Bionectriaceae > Clonostachys > Clonostachys rosea. Next base: position 4,236,224 of record CP110205.1, read on the forward strand.
GCCACCTGACGATCGCTGCCTTGTCCATACAGTTCGTTCTGATCGTCACATTCGTCGCCCTGTCAGCCGTGTTCCACTGGCGCTTTGTCAAACTCAAGCTACAGTCCAAGGTCATCAGCACTCTCCTGCCGGTCCTCTATGCCAGCATGCTGTTGATCTTCATCCGGTGTATCTATCGCCTCATCGAGCACACGGGGCACACGGCAGTCGACCTGTCAGATTTCGATTCTCTCCAGGACCTAACGCCCATTCTCAGATACGAGGTGTTCTTCTACATCTTCGAGGCGACGTTCATGTTGATCAACTCGGTCATTTGGAATATCTGGAACCCTGCTCGGTTTCTGCCCGCCGACTACCACACCTATCTTGCGCAGGACGGAAGTGGAGAGACGCACGCCGAGGTGAACGACGAGCGCACGCGGGCTCAGAAGATTGGGGCGAAGCTCACAATTGGGTTGTTCTTCCGCAATAAGGAGGACCAGGGGTACTGGGAGCTGAAGGAGAACCTTACTCACACTCACGCCGTTCAACCCTGAGTTATAACCTGGCCAGTTTGGCGGATGGTCTACGCAACGCAAGGTACCTGAGCTATCGGAACTGGTGTGAGTTGAGGACAACCACCGGCTCGCATCGGCAGCGGCGAGCGTTTCAGACGTGGACTTGTTCAACGATGAGCCTGTTCAGCACTCATACATTCCTTCACTTTATACTAATATACTCTTTCCTTTGTATACATTTGATAGAGATCTTCTTTGCAGTCACTAGATGATTAGAACACATCAACTGTACAATCCCATTCACTTGCGTATTTTCTTGATGCATACAGACACTGCACATAACTGATGACGCTTGATATGTTTGAATTATAGCACTAACACACTACCAAGCCACATTACTAGGATGAAACATCTTGTTGCCAAGTTCCATCCACAGATTTTCCGCTAGACATTACACAGGGCCGTTGACATGCTCGGAAACCTCATTCAAGATCCCGATACTGAGAAGCTCATGTTCAAGATCCACCTTACAGGACCTGGGGGAGGTTGACAAGGTTGAGGATACCGTTGACGAGACCGAGGACGAGGGAAAGAGCGCTGACGAGCTGGTCGGTCTTGATGCCGAGGGAGCTGGCCAGGTTCTCGACGGCACCGACGATGGTCAGGACGGGCTGGAGGAAGGGCCAGAGGAGACCCTTGACCTGGTTGATCTCGTCGGCGAGGGCGGTCTTGACGGCGGAAGGAACATCCTTGACGATGGTGGAGACGGCGATCTTGAGCTCGGAGACGATGTTGTTGACGGACTTGACGGCGACGAGGACCTCCTTGACGTCGGCCTTCTTGAGGCCCTTGATGGCGTCGGCGGGGCTGGCGGCGGCGATCTGGGCGATGGTCGAGGTGGACTCGGTAACGGCGGAGATGATGGTGGCGAGGTTGCCCTTGACGCTGGAGACGATCTCGTCGACGTTGCTGGTGATCTTCGCGGTGGAGACTGTTGCGCGTTAGATACCTCAATTGTTAAAACTACTCGGGGCGAAAGGAAACATACCGATGTCGTCGACCTGGGTCTTGACGGTGGTCTCGAGCTTCTGGACGGTGCTGACAAAGGTGGAGATGACGACCACGTCGCGCTCCTCAACGGCGGCGGGAGTGGGAGCGGCGAGGGCGAGGGAAGCCCAGGCGAGAACGGCGGAGAACTTCATTGTGGCGGTGGGGGATTTGAGAAGGTAAAAATTATAAAATAGGTGGATATAAAATTGCGGTAAATGGACGACTGAATGAGCGACTGTGGTTTTGTTACTAAAGGAGTGGTGGTGAGGAAAGCCTCGATTGCTGGTGTTTTGGGATGAATGTGGATATCAAGCCTGGAGAAGAAGCAATCCCAAAATCGAGAGCGAGGTGGCAGGCTCATATATGTCAGACGGAAAGCCAAGCCCTTTCACGAATCCGAAGGTTGCGTCCCCCCTGCACGGCTTCTGTCGAAATGGGATTGCAACCCCCCTCCCCCACCAGGTGCAGATCTTCAGTGAGGTGGACAGTAATACTACAGCGCAGTGCCTCTTGCGCTGACCGACGTTGGGAGCTTCAGGGGCAGTGACATTTCGAGGGATCAATGCAGGCACCCGGGGAAGAGGCAAGGGCCCTGACGGAAGCTCTGGGAGTGATTTGCGCCATTTCCCCCCAGCCCTACACCGCAGAATGAGCCTGATGGGCGCCGCTTGACGTCACGGACGAGGCGAGGAGAAGGGGAGTTTTGTCGTTTGGGTGATCCCAATTTGTGGCCGTTCTAGAAATGCCAGGATGTGGGAGAGAGTCCCATGCTGACAGGCCGTTGCCCACGAGCGGTGATTAGATCGGCAGGAGTAATAAAAATCCCAGCTCTTCTCGGGCAAAAGGCCCCCATGGAGGGGTCTGTCATATCATATCAGCACGTGTTAACAGCCAGGGTTTTTTGTTTGATGCCCATCAAAGTAAGGATTCAAAGAGGGTGCCATGCCAGACTAATTCGCTCCAACGGCTAGGCTCGCAACATGGAATATCATGATGAAGCCCTCACCGAGTGTCGCCTCTGCTGATCTCGATATTTGACTCGGCGCACTGCAACGCCAACACTCAGGATCGTCACTCAACATGCCAAGGGCCCAAGCTGGCCGTTCTGCACTAACAGGATGTCCTAATTGGCCTCGTCTCAGAACCACGCGACTCGGAAGATCCCTAGCTGCATACAGCCTTCTTAGAGCAATACCGAGGTCATGATAATGGCATTCTAGGCCTCTTGGCCTGGAGATCTGCACCTCGAGGGGTTGCATTGAGTGAAGCCCCTATTTGATGCCATCGCCAGGCAGTGCTCGGTGAGGCTTTAATGAGCAAACATCAAATCCTCGGTGTTATTTCCGCTGGAGCGAGGACAGGCCTTGGTGCTGGAGACGCTCGAGATCACTTGATGCCTCTTTTCTCAACCTAGATACCCATGTCAATTATTGGGAATGACGTCGGGAGTATTCTACCCCTTTACTACCAATTCTCGAGCATGATGTGGAATTGAATTGGATGATACCAGATGCTGGATTAACCCCGCCGGTTCCCCGAAACTTGAGACGGCTTCAATTTCTCCGGCCTACCCTAAAGCAGTTGGCAAAATGGCATCACTTGTGCTATTTCTCTATTGAACTGAGCACAAAGCTGTAACAGTAAGGTTTGATGAAAATTAACCACCACTTATTTAATTTCATATTTTATCTTTTTTCATTATTTTTCACTCTAGAATCGTAGAAGTTGTGAGGGGCTTTTTATGACCGCGGCATTGCTGTGCTGCAATTCCAGCGTGAAATAGTTATCATAAATCTCCTGCACTTCTCGCTTGAACTTGCGAAATGAACAACACCTTAATACAATAGTAGTAGTGCATTCACTTTAGGTTAGGTTGTGAAGATACACTCGAAAATTCTTATCCCAAGGACCAACCATTTCATTATTCACCCTTAACTTTCTCAAAGTAAATTGCATCATCATGTCAGTCCATGATGAGGACATTCATTGGTACCTGTGACTTATCTACTTGACACCACCAAGTATCACCGTGCATCACGGAAGAAGCAGCATCAGCGACAGAAAGAAGAAAAAGAAAGAATGAAAACAACGCGCCGCGTGATCATGCAAAGACTTCGCCCGCCGGCTTCTTTCAATATCCATAAAGCGACCCCGCAGGAAGGAGAATTGGCGCGGGGTGGCAGGCACCCGATCTCCGGATTCTGTCCACAGAAACTTCGTGTATCGCCCGTCATGCGCACTACGAAATTCTTTGGGTACCTCGCTGGGCAGCTTTGGTGTGTTCAGGATGACCGTCGATTCGCGCGGTTCAAGACAAGCCCCACGGGCAGCACGTAGCCCCTCTCGATAGAGAATTGCCCCTCCGGCTGTCGGACATTTATGTAGTAGATATTAGATCTGAAGAAAGATATTGAGCTTGTGAGGAAATTTCCAAACCCTCCATCTCTTCGTTTCACTCAAAACGCCCAACATGGTGCTCGCTACTCACTCCAACCCCAAGGCCCCAGTGCTGTCCCACTTCAGCCTGGCTGGAAAGACCGCCATTGTCACCGGCGGATGCCGCGGAATCGGCCTGGAAGTGGCCCAAGGTCTCGCAGAAGCAGGCGCCAAGGTTGCCATCACCTACTCGAGCACGGACGGCAGCCAGGCCGACGCCGTCGCCGCGCAAATCTCCCAGTCAGCGGGCAACGGCGCGACCGTCAAGGCGTACCGCTGCAACGTCAAGTCCAGGGACGACGTGACGGCCACAGTGGAGAAGATTACCAGTGAGCTGGGCGGCGGGAAGCTCGACATCTGCGTGGCCAACGCGGGCATCGCGGCGCACATCCCCGCCATCGACTACGACGAGGACCAGTGGCGGGAGATGCTCGACGTCAACTTCCACGGCGCCTTCTGGACCGCGCAGGCCGCCGCCAAGGTGTTCAAGCGCCAGAAGGAGGCCGGGGGCGACGGGCGCGCGAGCATCATCTTCACCAGTAGCGTCTCCGGCATCCTCGTCAACATCCCCCAGCCCCAGGCGGCCTACAATGCCAGCAAGGCCGCCGTGACGCACCTGGCCAAGTCGCTGGCCGTGGAATGGGTCGAGTTTACGCGTGTCAACTGCGTCTCGCCGGGCTTCATCGCCACAGACAGTATGTGGAATCACCTCCTCATTGTTCCCGATTGTGCATGTTTTGTATTAACGGTGTTTCAGTGATTGCGACAATCCCGGAGAAATGGACCTCGAAGTGGCCCGAGCTGATCCCTGGTGTGCGCTTCTGTGATCCAGCTGAGCTGAAGGGAGCCTACGTGTACCTGGCAAGCGAGGCATCCAGCTACATGACTGGTAAGTCTAGTAAAAATGACATATTGGAGAAAGATCAAACACTGACTTGAGCTATAGGAGCCAACCTTGTGATCGATGGAGGCTACACCCTGCCTTAGACCTTGGCATGGGTTACTGAAGGTGGTAGGTGAGTGGACCAGGGCAAGTGGGTGAAATAAAACATGGCACATCGAGGTAGTTCAGGACTGAAATTCAACACAATATCACAATAAATGACCTAGTACTGAACAGAATATTTAGTTAAATATTATAGAGCAGTTTATTATTCTCTTATTATACTCTTCTTATTATGTTTAGTTAAGAAATGAGGCCGCTGTCTCACGCGGAAAGAGCTTTGGTGTGCCATGTTTTATTCCAGCCGTCTATAGCTCTGTAATTAGGGAGGTAAAAAGTGACAAAGAGAAAAGAAAAGAGAGTCTGGCTAAAACTAAACAACTATCTGCACAAGTATGAGATTATTAGTTGTTTAGATAAAGAATGTCCATGCGAGCCTTAAGCCTTCGCTTCTTCCGATGATGTGCTTCCAATATCCGCCTTCCCCTCCTTGAATCCAAATTCAGTGTCGAGCTCATTTCTGAGGGCCACCTTCTTCTCCATGAAGACAAACAAGAAGACAATTACCGAAAATCCCAGGCCAACTTGCCATGTTCGCCTCAAACTCTCGTTAAGGGTCGAGATAAAGTCCGATCGATTCTCACCAGACAGCGTCTTCAAGAACGCTGCCGTGGCATGCTCATAAGCCCGGCCACCCGTGACTTGTGCCCTCAAAGCTTCATCGGCGATGGTGCTGCCTGCCAGCTCGTCAAACCGGTTGTTAAAGATGGCTGCCGGGATGGCGGTTCCCCAACTCATGCCGAAGCTGCGGAAGAAGGACCAGGTTCCTGTTGCGAGCCCCGTATCGGCATCAGTGAGAGGAGCCAGGATAGCGGGCAGGAGGGTAGGGATTATGACGCCGATGCCGATTGCTTCGATGATCTGGAAGCCTATCCAAGCGCCGGCGGACGAGTTTTCGTCGAGCAGAGTGAACAGGCCGAAGCCAATGATGGCGATGCCAGTGGAGACGTAGTGAATTGGGATGTAGGCGCCAAACTTGGAGAGGAGCACGCCGCCCGAAGCAGCAGCTGGGATCATGACCAAGATGGTGGCTAGAAGTTGCAACCCCGAGGTGCGAGGGGAGGAACCGAGAACTCCCTGAAAGTAGACGGGCAGAAAGTAAAGCGTCCACATTGAGATAATGGCATGGAAGAATGTGATGATGAACACTGCCGCTGATGTTCTGTTGGATAGCAGACGAAGAGGCATCAGAGGCTGTTCGGCGAAACGAGAAGCCTCAAATCCCAAGAAACCAGCTAGACCTGCGAAACCGACCAACAGTGGTACCAAGATCTGGTAGGATTTCCAGGAGTAGACGACTCCAGCCCATGCCAGCGCAATGAATATCGAGGACACTGCTCCGATGAATATGACATTCCCGGTCCAATCAATCTTCTTTAGTTTGGTGGCCAATGTCGTGTCTCTATTGAAGTTTGACGGCAACACGGCCGTGAGCAAGACGAGTGCAACGGCTCCTATCGGCAAAATCATGTAGAACACCCAACGCCATGTTGTCGAGTCGACGATCAAGCCGCCAAAGAAGGGACCGAGGGCTGTTCCGAGACTGACCAGCCCGAATATTATGGCCATGTATTTACCCCTTTCGCGAAGTGGCAGGAGATCGCATATGATGACTTCGATGAAGACGTTGACGCCACTTGCGCCCACACCTTGTATAACTCGACCGGCAATCATCATGGTCATGTTGTTCGCGCCGCCACAGAGACCACTTCCGAGGATGAACAGAGCAGTTGCAGTTACCATGGGCCACTTTCGACCGAAAACATCGCCTAGTTGTCCGAACAGAGGTTGCAGAGAGGTCCTGAGAATAAGTGTTAGCTCTTAGTATAGCACAAATGGGATTGTAGGTGCTGACAAGGCAAGCAGATATCCGTTGATGGCCCAGATGTAGGCATTTCCGCCACCCAGTTCTGCAATAATGGATGGCATTGCAGTTGAAGTGATGGTTGCTTCCAGGGCCGTAAGCAATCCGGCGAATCCAAGAGCGACGATGGTGAGCCAGAACCTGTGGCCTTTTTGGACGGGGGCCGGGCTATCATTGTTGATGTTGGTAATGTCAACGTCGTCGCTTGACTTGTTTGTCTCATCAGCGACCCCCATTTTGAGTATGTTTCGCCTCCTTGGTGACGAATGCAAGTTCTTTGAAGTTGGAGCCGGGTTGACGTAGGTGACTTTCGGGCTGTGATATGCAGACAGATGAGATTGAATGTCAGGAAAGCATGCTGAATCTCCCGAGTTATATAGTGACTACTAGAATTTGACAGATCCATCCCTTTATTCCACACCCGGCTGCCCATCGAAGCTCCTTAGTCTGGACTATCGGGAGTTTTGATCAGACACATTCGGGAATTTGCCTGATCGAGTTAGTACATCGGGAATATCATGTTTTGGAGGATTCAAATTAGCGATTCGCGACTAATAAGCGGGGAGCTTGCTGACTTCTCGCCCGTGCCACGTCCACTCATCCTTGCTTTCTTTCGTCGGCACTTTCGCGGGCAACTTAATATCACCATGAATCCGCCGCGGGTGCAGTTCTCAAGACGACCCGCGTGCGACAGGTGCCGAGATCACAAGCTGAGATGCTGTCGGCCAGATGACGAGTCGGTCAACGCGTGCACTCGCTGTCAACGAGCTCATCTCCCCTGTGTTATTTCAGGTGGTCGTCGGCGTGTAGGCCGTCCTCGAGCTTCACCTTCCGCGTCATCGTCGTTCTCAGGGTCAAACTCGCAGCATGTTACGCATGCGATGCCGCCCACATCACAGCCAACAACGCAGCTCTTGGAGCATCTATCCACAGCGACTCCTCCCGCCGACCCTGCTGCCCTCATTCTCGGTGAAGATGACTTTTCATATAGCCCGGGTTCTCTTGAGTTCTTAGATTTTGAATTCTCGGGTAGTAACTCACCACTTTCTCCCGGGCGGAGCATCTCGCAACATCTGGATCTTTCGGCTCCAACATTCCTCGCGGAAAAAGCGCAGGCTCATCCTCTGAATCCACAAGAGCACGATAAACTAGTCAACATTAGGGACCTTGAACTAAGCAGGCGCGATGTGGTCAGAGGAGCACCACAACACCACACAAGCATCGTCAGACAACCCTCAGGCTTGATTGAACCGAGCGGCACCAAGATGCTTCAAAGACTTGCTCAACTAAATGTCGACGCAAGCAAACAAATATCGAGCCTGGAGCTCCTCACATGGGGCGGACCCGGGGTGCTCGACTACTGCAGCGAGGCGATCAAGAAGCCGGAGTTTGATCCACTCGCACAGATGATGAACACCACGGCCGAGCTCGGCAATATCATTGAGGAGTTTATGCCGCTGCATGCCAGCGCCCCAAAGGCGGCGGATAGTCTCACCATGCCCATTGCGCTTTTGTGCGTGTCCTGCTACCTGCAACTGCTGCACATCTTTGACTGCACGTTTAGTCGTGTTTACGAGCTGTTGAGCAGTGTCCCAGACATCGACCAGTTCTTCGCGCTGGCACCGAAATTTACTCTTCACCCGGGCTTGCCCCCCGTGAAGGGACGGTTCTACCTCAAGATTATGGTTCAGACGATCAAGCATCAGCTGGGTAATGTAGAACAGCTCCTGCGTCTTCCTCCGGGTACGTCCGTCATTGGGAGATCTGTGCCTGAGTACGGCTTTTGCGTATCGACAATATTCCATATCGCAATGGAGCAAAGTCGCGACATGTCCAAGAGAACGACTGGTGTGATGGTGGAGTCTATAAAACGCAACATAGATTATATTTCGGGTTTTGCAGCAGAATGATTTATTTGACGTTGATCCTATAGAAAGCGATCGATTTTTGTGTTTGAGAAGTGAGCAACTGGACAAGTGACTCGTTAAAGATTGTCGTGTGCCTTTGCGTAAAAGTGTTAATGCCGGGTAGAATTTACAACTAGACGCCCATTGAGTGCGTCATATCCATACACCGGATAGCCTATAGGTGTTGTAAAAATCTCCGCATACGGCTCGCCGACTACCTTAGCAGCCCCCGCGTGCTTGTGACCGCTCGTACTAACGCCTAGAAATGTTAAGATATCCAGCTTATTTAACTGGCTATGCTTAAAAATACGTGCTGTTGCTACAGCTGGCTGGATTCGCTTTGATTTCTTCTTCCACATCTTGATGCGTGCAGAGTATGTGTGGTTGGTAACAGACCGGGCGAGAGTGGGATGTTTGAAGTTTTGGCAATGACTTGAGTGCAGCGACGTGCGAAGTTCTGACAAGGAGTCGATTGATTCGCCTGACCGCGAAGGTAGCGATGTGTGACACTTGGCTTGTTTGCGATCAGCGATTTGCAAAATAGGCGGATTATCGATATGGACTTGAGCTGTGCGGTTCATTCGGTGAAAGGACCAGGCCAGAGATGGTGACCTTTAAATAGATGAAAAGCAGCATCTTAAGGTTCATGAAAGGAGCCATGCCGACGAAAGAGTCATTGCCAGGCACAGCCCTTGGTATTGAACCTTACATACGGCTAGGCACAAGCCTTATAGCCGGGCAAAAAGGCTGAAGTTTAATATGTTGTAAAACTGGGTATAGTATTAAATTAGTGTTTGGGAATCCCCCGAGATGGGAGATTGCTATAGAAACCGACTTGGCGGTTCTACCTCAAATAATATTGCGGTCATTAAGCCATAGTCTACGTAGGCTAGATATACCTTTAATATATTTATTGTGATCATTTACCTGTGAAATGTAGAAGTAAAGTCGCCTTTGAAAGAGTAGGTTGTCCGGGTAATGGATTAGGGATGTTTCTCCCTTCCCCCAGCGAGAGGTACTGTGTGCAAATGACATGATGAGGAGGACTCGATTACTTAAATATAGCAAATATAGATCTTCTATTATCCCGAGTAGCTTCGGCGCCAGGTTTCGGTCATGACTATGCTATGTGGACATTTTTATGTCTCATCCCGGTATGAGCACTCCTTCTAAAAGGACATTGTTAATGTGGAATCCCAGAAGGCGTCACAGGGCTTGCAATGGCATGGCTTGGCGATCATTCTGAGTAAGATTATATCCCTATTACCTGGCGCCAAAGAATGGAAGCAGAATCGCAAGTGGCGGTCTTCGATGATGCACCTAAGGTAAGCTGATGGGTTGCATCAAAGTGCCGGGGAGGTGGCACTCGGCACTCGCACTGGATGAGGGAATTGGTTCCTGGTTCCGTCCCTGCCGAGAGGCGCGACAGCACAGTCAGAATTGCCAGAGTCGAGGCTCGTTCACGGGTTTGTAGCAGATAGAGAAATGTGATTTACCTGACTTGTCGCCACATCATCCGCTATTAGGCGCACTGATGCCATTATGTTAGGCTTTGTCAAATGCTCCACAGGTTCCTCGAGAGTCAGGTCCCCATCAGATCAATATGAAACCCATGTCGGCATATCTTATGCCCAGATCTGTCTAGTGAGTGTGAAGGCAGTTGAGTGCAGGGAGGAATATAGGGCAGTGGCTCGCGTGCTCAGGAACCAGGGCGGAAAACAACCTGCAAACTAGCGCCGGTGCCTTGCTCCTAGAATAGCATGAAGATGGCCTACTTTATCCGCTGCCCCCGTGTATTTGGCTATTCACAGCTCCCGGTACTTGGTTAATAATCCGGCATGAGTTAGCTCGATGCCTAATGCAATATTGCACTGCCACCAGGCAGAGCTACATAGTACTAGCCGAGCTGCGGGGCGATTCCGTAAGATGGCCGTAAGGTGGAGAGTCGAGATGACTTCTAGATTGGTCACGGAGGAGAACCAGCCAATGCGAGCAGTAATCAGTCTTTTCAAGCCATTTGTCATGCGGTCGGCCGCCCCGCCAATACTGCGGCTGATCAAAAGACACATAAATGCAGCTATTATTATCGGGAGCTGCATTTCGTCTGAGGTAAGGCTCGTGAAATGATCCTTGGTGTTAATGGCGGTATCCATCTCATCGCGTCTGAGATCCACGGTGACATTGTGCCATGTGAGTCTGCACCCAGAATAGCAATCTTAGTTCGTTTGAGCTGCCGGTAGACCTGTCAGTATCGATAGATTGCATGTTGCAACGGCAGTCAGTGCATGTCAGGCACTGCCGGAAGTGAGATCAGGCCCGATGTCTCCAGGAATCTCATCCCCTTCACCAGCTATATAACCCATCAATCCTCACCTTCTTCTCAGCTGGAACATCAGAACAGACATTTCCAATTTCAAACATCTTCCAAAGCCATCTCTTCACAAGCAAGCCTTATTTAAAGTTTCTTCCAACTTTCTTACATCTATATTCACCATGCGTTTCAACGTCATCCTCATTGCTGCCGGCCTGGCCACCACCGCCGTCGCCTCCTCATACAACAACTACAACTACGCCCGCGACGTTGAATCTTACAACGACGAGGTCTACGAGCGCGACGTCTACGAGCGCGACGAGGAGCTGGTTGCCAACTTCCTCCGAAGCCTCGATGACGACCAGCTGGTCGCCATTGCCCGCCGCAACCCCGGCGATGCCGCCAAGAAGGCCGTCAAGCAGGTCAAGTACGCCGGCCACCAGACCAAGGGCAACCTCAAGGGCGCCGTTAGCCGCGTCCTGCCTTTCGTCAAGTTCAAGAACCAGGTCAAGAAGTCTGGCGTTCGCAAGCCCATCTCTAAATAAGCGCCTCGAACAGTCTTGATACAGGAGAGGATTTAATAAGGGGAGAGGGACTACACTGTATTACTATGGAGAGTACTTGATTAGACAAGGGATTTCTTTTGTTCTTGGAATTTGTGCTGTTGCACTCTGCATCTAGATTCATCAATCACTTGCAAGCCATTAGTCTTTTAGACTTCTAGAAATTTACCATATTCAATACATATTACTTTATACAAAGCTCGGAGTCTAAGAGCGGCTTTCACGGTGTGTTATTTAATTGCCCATTGGCTCATTTATTTACGAAGTGAATTGAATTGAATTCCAAATAAAGCTAAAACCAGTTGTGCCAATGCCGGAAGTGCCCCGGAAATATATCGACATTCAGACTCAAAGGTGTCTCCTCCAACATATGATCGAGGCCACTGATGTCCAAGCTATCAACCTCATCAGTGATACTGATGTGACGCAGCCGCGGCAGTCTGGTGCGATAGCTTTGATCCAGTTCCACGAGCAGGTCCATGACCTCCTGGTCCGGCCATTCCTCGTCTTCATCCTGCATCCAGGGGAGCGCCCTGTCAAACAACATCGTGGTTGAGAGGAGCAGTGCCTCGACGCTGCGAGGGACATAGCGGCCCAGCGATTCAGGCCCCGGCCCGAAACCCGCAAGACACACTAACGGCACGTCGAGGTGGGTTATGCGGTCGAAATGGACGAGGCCCTCGAAGGATCCCGAGACGCATATCGTCGGTTCATACTCGGGCGAGTAGCTGCTGACGATGCATATCCTGAACTGGAACCTTTCCAAGGTCCCTCGGACAGGTGACAGTGCCGCGATGACTTCATCCAAGTTCAGGCTCCTCGTGACCCATGGATCGCGAGTGTTGTATGAATAGTGGCATGCCCAAGCAAGCGACTTCAGATTTGGTGTGAGAGCGAGTATCTTGGCCGCAAAGGCCGGGCAACAGCCTTCAATATCAAGCGACGTCAGGCGGTTCAGATTAGGCTTTCCGTCTAGCCAACGGAAAACCGTAGGATTCCTCACCCAAACGGCCAGGTTTGTGACCGTGGGCAGATAGAAGAGAGCCATTCCATCCTTGGATCTCTGCTCTGGAGAATAGACGAACTCCTCACCGTGTATATAGACCATATGCTTGAGCCGGTAGAACCTGGGTAGCCCGCCGATCGCTTTCTCCTGGAGGACTTTTCCGATCAGGTCGGTCTTCCGAACAAAGTTGTAAGTGATGGTGAGATGGGTCGTCCACGAAAGACGGCTAAGCAACAGAGCAGCAAACGCGCCCATGCTGCCTGCCCACAGCTCCCGCACCCACTGGTTGACGAAGGGCACGTTGAATGTTGCTATGATGGGTGCGAACTCCCAGAATGCCTCGCTGACTTGCGAATCATCAAGAGGAATAGGCTCAAGACTGTAATGATCATGGCCCTCTAGTGAAAGGGTGTCGATGTAGGCAAACAACTCCGGTCTCGTGATGAGGGTCCGAAGTAGTTCGATGATGGGAGGTCGTCGTTGATGATCCCAATGAAAGCGTATGTTGGAATAGATTGACGGCTCACAATAGTAACGAAGGGCTTGATTAACCAAACAAACTTTCAAGAGGGTGCGCTTGGGGACAAAATCCAATATACGATAGATGAGTTCACTTGGGAGGTTCAGAAACGCCGACATCCTTGCATTTGGTCCGGGTAGGTGTGTTTGTTGGTGAATTCGTCACTTGGGCTGATTTTCGGGTCGACTTGAAACCAGAAGAAATATGAAGAGGGGTCGGCTAAGATATCGAGGGCGCTTGCGGGCTTTTGTAGCATTATTCCGTCACAAATGTACGCGCGCTTGGAGCGACTGCCCAGCCAACAGATACTACCGCAGCATCCGCCAGCATGTTGACCAAAAGCATGTTTTGGAGGGCAGCATTTGTGGAAATACAGCCGATTACAGTAATTAAAGATATCACCTACTACCCAGCTACAAATGGTAGGCAGTCCCTAAACCTTCGCGCTTGAACATCTCGTCCCAGTCCGAATGCCACTGCCGTTACCTGGGTTGACTTGGTAAACCGGTGTTACGGAATCTGCTGCCTAAAGGGGTCGTATGGCGCTTATTATTGTGAATTGTTGGTGATATGGTGTTCCTATCGGCATGTGTTGGAACAATGCAATTTTCAGCTAACTGTCATGCAATACACCCTTGATGTATCACTATCACAGGAAGCAGGCACACAACTTCCGGCATACCAAGTACTTGCTGTACTTCTTAGCTACAGCCTCGATTGATTAATTGATCGATTGTTTAATTTGGGTATTAGTTAATGTGGCTTTGCGGCTAGATCTCACTTGTAGAAAGAGAATGCGCCTGATGTTCCCTGCAACTGCAACTACCCGCATTGGTAACTACTCCAGAATGACGATTTCTCAAGCAACACTCGCCTTGTGAACGCCTGACATCCATCAGCCTTTGGGGTCCACCAGAGTGTCACGTTGCACTGTTTGTTCGCTTAATGAATGGCTGACGAGTAGTGGAATCAATAGGCACACCTCAAAGGTGATGGAGGGTATGTGCAATGTCCAAGTATATTCCCTAATAACCGAAACCCTAGTGATATCCATGATGTTGCTTCGGGCATCTCTGCCCCGAATGAGCTGGAGCCAGAAACCAAACTCCAAGAAGCAGCCGCTTTTTTCCCAATTTCGCCCTGTAAAAATTCATTATCGTTTACATTTCAAATTCGATGGTATTGTGGTTGATGGCCGTAATCCAGCCGGGGGCGTTTTGGAGATGGAATGTACGGCTGTAATTCTTCTGCGACGATTGTCCGAACCACTTCCCTGTCGAATGCAGCGCTTCCCACACAATACGGCTGGGGAGGTACTGGTACAGAAGCGCCAGAAGCGCCAAGCGGTTGTGGCCCCCATGTCGGTTGTGACGGGTGGGCGGCAAATTCAGAAGTTGGCCAGGGCCGTTTGGATCCCGGCGGTTGCACAACACTCCCATAAGGAGACCAACCAGGGGCAGGGGTGAGGGCATTCGTGATTTGTGCTGTTGGTTGGCTTAGGAACTCCCGAAGCAGGTCAGGAAGTATACCAGCAACCATTTCGCGAAGGGCAGGTTCGGAGGCTGGGGATTGTCGGGGGTTCTGATTGTGTGGTATGGCTGTTGGTGACTGGGTCGATGGTTCTCTCCGCTGAACATGGCGTGGCGGGGAGGTAAGGTCAATGGGTGACATCCGATGAGAACCAGGCTGGGCTCCAGGCTGAGGCCTATTCCAAGTCTGGCTGGGCTGGGGTTGGTTAGATGGTTCAGGGGTAGATCTCCCAAGTGAGCCAGAGGAGCTACGCGACGTGGGGGATGGCGTAGGCTGGTTCAGGAGTCCACTGTTTGCTCGATATTGCGTAACATCAGCTGGACGGTCGGTTGTTTGGGACGGTGGCATGCGCAGTCGAGGGAGTTCATCGACGGGTGCGTACTATACAGACAAGTAAAAGAGTGGTCAATAGAAGCTCTTGTAGGATAGAAAGATAATGACAGATGCTCACAATTTCTTTGCCGCCCCTCCAGAAAGCATCGAAAAGTTCCAACGAGAGCGGCTCCCGCGCAGTGACCACGGGTGGGCTTTTCGTGCGGTCAACTTGCAGCATTGAGCTCATTGTATGAGCACATGGAATACCGTGTTGGGTCATCAAACTCCTCGTACAAGGTTTGAGGGGTTCCCCAACAGGGTCAATCAAAGAGGCACGCGCTAGACAATACTGCTCATAGGCCATCTCGCGTCCCTTCTCAGAGACGTATGACATAATGTCTCGAAAAAAAGCAATCAACATATTCGTTTGGTGACGATTTGACTCCATCGATGCTTTCATGGCGTATTCATGGCTGATTTGTTTGCGTTGGTCCGATGCCTCCCTAGCCAAAGTGAGAAGATTCGGGACCGCGGTCTGAAAATAACTTCGCGCTTTGGACTGAAAACCTCCCTTTGGTGTTGGGCTGTCGACAGCAAAATTTCGATATTCCTTAGTATAAGCCCGTGCCCATTGTTCTCGAAACGGAAGATACGTCTCTTTCAGGTGTTCAAGAATACCTAGGCGCCAGGAGAGAAGAGATCTTAGCGAAAGTACATAGTAATTGATCAAATGAGTGACACTCACCGGTCTGGGCAGCAAAGTCGGCCTGTAGATGCTCCCACGCATCTTTAAACTGGGCAACCGAAGGAGCGAATACAGTACGCTTCCAAGCCATGAGGAGATCGTTTGGCGCACGTCCTTGGTTCTCCTGGCGAGGCACAATCCCCTCCTCTTTGGCTAGGTCAGCCTGTTTCATAAAACCCCCCTTGCCTTTCGCGCCTTTCCAGTGCTGCTTCACGACTCTCAAGACATCTTTCGAAAGATGGGATAAACACAGCTGTATTTTGGAATCAGGGAGGTCATTTTTGAAACTATCAGCAACATGTGGGTTGATGTTGGAGATGATCACCTGGGGTTGACGTCCCGAGCCCCTGACTTCAAAGAATCGTTTTATAAGCCACTGGTAGAAAGAGGGATCTGCTGAAGTTGTGACCGCGACGGCTACCGGAAAGGTGGTCCCCCGTGCCGTGTAACCATTGATTTCCACCAAATTCCAGCTTTGGCTGGCGTGGGATGTGACATTGATGAGCACCAGCTGAAAGAAGCCTTTCCCTAGCGCAAGTTCTGACTCGTCTTCGGAGCCCAGCATGAAGAACTTGGAATCCGGTCGGTTTCTCTCGTCGTGCCTCGTGTGATGAACTGCGCCAGTTTCAGTGAGATGCTCGTCAAGCTCCTGGACGAATGTGAACAGTCCATCCGACTCAAATCTGAACGTGTTTGTGATGCTGCGAATATCACGTAGCAAGACAGGGTCCATGCTCTGGGTGAAATGTTCTCTAACGAGCTCCAGTATGTATTCATCACAGGCGCCCTGGGCACACTCTTCCTTAATGATATCAAGATGCTTCTGTTCAAAGTTTGGGTGGCGAATCTTGCAGAGGTGTAGGAGATCCCGTGGGCCATGCGTATGAGGTTGGCGGCCACTGGAGAGCCTCCATTTTTCCTTGGAACCGGAACCATAGCTGCTCAGACTCATACTGAACGGACACGGATCCTCAAAGTACCAGTCTGCGGGGAAAGGCGTATCTTCTGAGTCCATTCCATCTGGATAGATTGTATCACAGCCTCGGTGGCAGAACAGCATCTGGCCATATCCAAATATACTTGGTGTAGGCTTCGAGAGGGCATAGCCCTGCTGGAAGGCAAAGTCATCGGCAGCTCTCCAGGCGCTTTCGGCGCTCTCATAGTCCGATGTGGTATTAGGTGTTAGGAGACCCATGGCTGTCAATATTGAAATGCCAAAAAGTTATGGAGCGATGGGAGTTATGATCCATGACGGCAGTTATATTCAGGGGCGCGGGCCGACGCGTCGACGCGTTAAGTGGCTTGATGATTAGGTCAGCAATTGAAACTGCCGGCAGGGCTCCCAGTTACGCCCAAAAAATCACCTACAAATTGTTTCAGGAGCTCACCAAGTTGAATTTTGACGATCGGTTTGATAGATCAGTATATAGAAATATTTAAAATAAGAATGCGAGGTTGAGGCCATCAAGAAGGTTCCTAAGCAACCACATCCACGTCGTGATTCATTCGCGAAGGGAAATTTAGCGGATCTACCAAACTACATCACATACCCTATACCGATGAATGTGCACACTGGCAGACAGGATAATAACGTCAACATCTCAACGGAATGAATCTCTGTTCTATACAAAAATTCATATCTATCTAAGAAAAAAATAAGAATAAGCGGAGACTGAAATTGATTTGCTGTTATTGCGCTTGCTCCTCAATTTTGAGAGTGTCATTCACTGAATTAACACATCCTTCTACAATGACCAGCAATTGAGACAGGCTATAACAATATCACTCACAACAAAACTTGAGTTTAATTACAATGAGTTGCTATTTGTTCTTATCCAGTTGCCTTGCATTTTTCTTTCTTTCTTATAATTTCTAAATATCAAAAGGGATAAAGAAGAAGGGCAGAACATCGCCTTTTCATCGATTCTTTGTGGGGACTGCTACAGTGGTGCAATTACTAGAGACTACACTGTACTTTAGCTATCTTGATTTGATCGCTATGTGCCCTACAACAAATCACCACATATGTAATTTCTTGGATGGGCTCATTGCGCTGGCCAGCCGCTATCAGCGGAAGACTGACTTGCACCCAGCGCCAATTGCCATTTCGATAGATCTGGCTCATCATGATAAGAAAACCGTAGTCTGCGCCTGCGGGGACAACAATATGCGTCGCTAGGTATTGCCCTTCCCCAGCCTGCTGGAAGTGGCTAGCTTAGAGGTAATCATCTCGCTGATAACGCTCGCCATGACAGAAAGGGTGGGATCGTGGACCCGGCGGGTTCGCCTATCACACGATTCATGTTAGTGGGGAGGGGACGGTTTACAAGAGGGGATATTTATTGATTACTCTCGGTTCTTTGCATTACCAATTCTCTACTATTAGTGGCGGAAGTCGACTACATCCTCGTGTGTATTTTCTTACTATTATCTGTTGGCTTGTGATAGAACACGAAGCAATTGAATCTGATCACATTTCCAAGATGACGAGCATTTGCCCTTACACCTCGTTTGAGGACAAGGTAAATTGGGCCAGAGCCAAGCGAGACGCCTCTGTCGCCAAGGTCGAGCCCAAGTTGAAGGGTCTGCCCGCTGAGCTGCCGCTGAGCAGCCAGGATCTACCCAAGACTGTGTTAACTTCCAAAGAGATCGAGATCACAGAGAAGTACACCATTACCGAACTTTTGTCTGCGCTCAAGGAGAGAGTGTTATCGGTGGAGGAGGTCACCAGAGCCTTTTTACGGCGAGCTGCGTTAGCCCATATCACGGTATAACTTCTATCGAAACTCTCAAAGAAGAAAATAATTGAAAGGCTAACAACTATCGTATTAGACAAACTGTCTGGTTGAGCTTATGTGGGATGAAGCAATCGCTCGTGCAAAGCATTTGGACTCTCTCCCCGAACCAAAGGGCGCGCTATTTGGTTTACCAATCTCTGCCAAAGAGCATCAGGGCATGGTTGGACCCAACGTCACCACATCGGCTTCGTTTGGAGCCTGGATTGGGAAGCCGCACGGGTCCAACCTCCTGTACGATACGTTTTGGGAAGAGGGCTGCGTTTTCTATGCAAGGACTACTCAGCCTCAGGCCATTATGCATCTAGAGACAGAGAGCCCTATCTATGGGCGGACAACGAACCCCTACAACCGAGATCTTACCCCTGGTGGTAGTAGCGGCGGAGAGTCTGCGCTTCTGGGTTTGCGCGGGAGCATCTTGGTAAGTCTTCGAAGAATCTCATCAGCCTCTGTGGTAGACAAGAGCGAAGCTAATGAAACATAGGGTGTTGGCTCAGATATTGGAGGTAGCATTCGCTGTCCAGCTGCCCATGTCGGTGTATATGGTTTCAAGTGAGTTTGCAATGAGCCTGCTATCTGTGGAACAGAGCCATGTGCCAAAGAAGCAGGCGAAGCCTATGACAGATCCTTTCTAACCAGATTTTTTTAGACCTAGCGCTAAGCGAATCGCTACAACAGGATTACGAGCTGCCAATGGTGGAAGGGAGACAATTCCTGGTTGCCCAGGTCCTATGGCCGTAGACCGTGATGCTCTGGAGCTCTTCATGAAGGTTGCTATTGGCGCAGAGCCTTGGAATATCGATCCGTCTATTACCGTCAAGGAATGGATACCTCACAAGTTTACGGGACCTCTCAAAGTCGCCATACAGTGGTCGGATGGGGTTGTCCAGCCTCACCCACCAATGACTCGGGCGTTACGGGAGGTCGCAGATGCCTGCAGGAAAGCGGGTATGACGGTTGTCGACTGGGATTGCGAACCCCTTGACCACAAAGGAGCTTGGGACTTGTTATCGGCTCTTTACTGGCCAGATGGCGGCAAGGAAGTCTTGAGCTTGATCGAAGATGCTGGAGAACCCCTTATGGACCTGACTAAGTGGATTATACTCGAACAGCCTACGGTAAAGGAACTGACACAGCATGAGCTATGGAAGGTGAGTTTGATATCTCTTGAATTCATAAGACGTCTGATCACACTAATCAATTTTCCAGTTGTGTTGTCAACGAGATGAGTATCGCGCGAGGTACGCCAAGGCGTGGAGGGATAGCAAGAAGGATGATGGGAAGGAGGTCGACGTGATCATATGCCCGCCTTATTTTGGTGCAGCATCTACTCATGGAAACTCCCGTTACTGGGGCTATACAGCACAGTGGAATCTTTTGGATTATCCCTCGGCTGTCTTTCCTGTCACCACAGTTGACGCGGCTAAAGATCCGAAGGACGCTACTTATACGCCCAAGAATGAGCAAGACAAGTTTGTGTATGATCTCTATAACCCCGAGACGTACCAAGGCGCTCCGATCAGTCTCCAAGTTATTGGGAAAAGGCAGCATGACGAGAAGGTTCTCGCCGCGTTGACCGAGATTGAAAGAGCCATGGGAAGGAAGTAAATCGATAGAATCATACAGAATCAATAAAACTCACGTTCACAAATAGTAGAATCTTGACCTACCGTCAATAACCCATGTCTCAGTCCTGTACCAAAATTTACTCGTGGATGCCCTGGCTTTGCTTCGCCGTTCTATTCCCCATATTCCGCCTCAACATCGCAATGGTTTTGAATATGACCTGTCGATATCCGTGCTATTTCCTTGCCTCGCTTCGCGACCCCAGATGTCTTCTCCACCACCGACTCCATCGCTATCAGACTAGGTGGACATGACCCATGTAGATGGGGCTTTCATTGCCACCCTCGCCGGAAACACTCTCCCGGTGACAGAAAAGTATCTTGTTGGACGATGGCCAGACTTTGCCTAACAGTCGAGTTATCGATAAATAAGCGGCTCATTTGTTATGGCGAGTGTGCGATTAGTTTTGGGTTATCTTTGGTTGGTCACTGCTCTAACATGACTCAAGAAACGAGGGAGAAAATGCCGCGATAAGAAATGGAGTAATGACGAGCGAAAGAGTGATAACAGACCCCCACAGAGTCCACTTGGAACCCAAGCTTAAGACACTTATCTCCCTAGAGTATTCATGACCGGTTAAAACAGTCCAGCCAATAGACGATAAGGTAATCAAAGGAGGGGAATGCCGCTTTCTGGGACTCGGGGAAGGACAAGGTCTGGTCCTGTCTCAGCCCTTAGCCTCTCGCTAAGTATTGCCGCCGCATCTCTCGCGGAGTGACGAGTCATAGCTGATTTGGCAGATGACCCCAGTCCGTGGCACAACTCCCAATCGTGTGGTTCCTCATCGAGAGCGGTTCCTTCAACCCCAGAAATTGAAGACTGGCATAGTTCGATGACAGGCAGGCAAGCGAACCCATGGGGGCGGAATGCAACCTTTCAAGATCGTTAGATATCAAGGGCGACTATTGGTGCTTCTTATCTCAGCTCGCATTTGCCTCTGTCCCTCCGTGGCCAGATTTTACAAATAGAAAGCCCCGTCATTCCTCACTTCGAACTTTCTTTTTCTCACCACGAAGCCTAAGAGAATTAGACTTCTCAGCCTTACCGACAATTTCTCCTCCTTCTCTATTTTCTTTCATTCAACAATCAACCCCGACATTGGCCGGTAGTCGTCGTCAATCATGGCCGGCAGCAATTCAACCATGGATGCTGAGGCGATTGAGCGGCCCACTCCAGGAACCGTTCGTCTCATTGACACGGATGGAACCAAACTTGCAAAGCACGCCGATGGAAAAGGCCAACACGATATCATCTTGGTCCCTCATCCTAGTGAGGACCCTGAGGATCCCCTCAACTGGTCCCGCAAGCGCAAGTTGCTCGCAACCAGCTGTGTGCTCATGTATACGATCATGATCGCGATCCCGTCTAGCGCTGTGTACTCAGTGGTAACGCCTATCCGTCTTCATACCTCGCTCAGTTTGACCGACATTAACAATGGAACTGGTATCATGGTGAGTTGAAAAGTTCCGCGAAGAACGGGAAACGTGAACATTACTCTAATATGCTCCAGTTTCTCTTCTACGGCTGGGGCTGTGTACTTTGGCAAGCTGTTGCGCTTCAGTACGGAAAACGACCTACGTATCTCTTCTCGCTCGTCGCCAATGTCATCGTTCTAGCTTGCGCTCCCCTGTGCACAACCTCAGGCCCATACCTCGCCAACCGAATCTTGCTAGGATTCTTCGGTGCCCCCGTCGAGTCTCTTGCCGAAATCTCCATCACCGACATCTGGTTCGCTCACCAGCGCCCTCAGTATCTCGCCTGGTACGGCTGGTCTCTGGCCCTCTGCGGCAAGCTGGCACCTATGCTTTCCGGCTTCATCAACGTCGGCATGGGATGGAAATGGACACTCTGGTGGTGCGCCATCTTCAACGCCATTGCATTTGTCTACTGCTTCTTCCTCATGGAGGAGACCAACTACGACCGCAAGCACGATGCGCACCCAAGAGCTGGTACCAACGTCGAGGCGGCTGATGCTTCATCTACAGATAAGGGCGTCGAGTCCAAGGAGAAGACGGTCACTACTTCCGTTGCCGATACGGAACGAGGTGAGATTCAGTGGGCCAAGAAGACGTACCTACAGAAGCTTGGGATCAAGGACAAAAAGCGACCCAATCGTTTCCTTGATATTATCATTGCTCCTTTCAAGGGTTTCACCTATCCTTCCGTGGTCTACGCTGGGTAAGTTTTCATTCTTCTTTCTTGTGGCATTAAGGGTTTTGCTAACCTCATACACAGTCTCATGTATGGAGCCAACAACCTTGTCTGGACGGGCATGCAAAACGCTACTATTGGTACCATCTACACAACTGAGTATGGTTTCACCACGGCCGGTGTCGCAGGTGGTTATGCCGGTGGTATCCTAGGTACCATCATTGGGTAAGTTTGCCCTATCTGCTGCATGAGTATCTCCCAGGTCAATAACTAACGCTCGCGGCGTAATAGAGGTCTTTACTGTGGCAAGATTGGCAGCATGCTTACCATCAAGCTGGCTCGCCGCAACGGTGGAATTTCCGAACCAGAGCACACCCTCTACCTCTTCACCCTTAGTTGCATTCTTGTCCCTGCTAGCATGGTCCTTTACGGCCTGGCCATCACTTACCACCTCCACTGGTTCGCTCTGGCCTTTACCCAGTTTACCCTGGCTATCAACTCGTCCTTGTCCGTTGCCGGTGCGCTCAACTACGCCATTGGCAGCTATCCCGAGCTGGCAGGCCAGATGGTCACGACTTGCGTCATCATCCGAAACACCCTATCCTTTGCCATCAACTTCGGCATCACCCCATGGCTGAACGCTAGCGGCTACCTCGTTGTGTATTGCGTCGTGGCCGGGATTGCTCTGGTGTGGAACGCCTCGATCTTTGTCATGACCCGGTTCGGACGCTCCATGCGAGAGAAGACTGCGGCCAAGTACTGGCGGGAGGTTGACCGGGCCAGAGCCAAGGGTCTCGGACACTGATATAGCCATTGTTGGTAATAGGCTGATGCCCAGCCATGGCTGTTGATTACGGCATAGATTATTATGAGTAGTTGAAAGCTTTGGCTGGAATATTGCCTATGAGATGCGTGGTCGGTTAGCTTAGAAATCATAGACATAATTTATGGAATATTGTTTATTTACAAGCGTCAACACACTGCGTGTTTGTAATATTCATTGTGTTGAGATTTCGCGTCTGGCATGTTCCATTTTTGTTTTTACTTTGTACTCGAACTCCCATCCGTGTTTGTGAACAATCATGTATCCTCAGTACTGACATGTGTTGTTGTCTGCTCCCACAAGTATCATTTGAATGTTGAAATATAGAAGAAAAAAACTTATATACTGCCACTCGTGAGCATTTTTAGGTTAGAGACAACCTCGCTACGGTGGAAGTGTCATCAAATCAACAGGTTCACTCCAGGTAATCACATCGCACAATATTCAGCTTTACTGTATTTGATCTTGTGCTTCAACTTAACATCAGGTGAGCCTCAGTTTCCTCCACAACCATCCGCCACCGGCTCGTCATATCGGCTCCAGTTGTAGGACCGCGCTTCCACACCTCCAAGAGCACTTGTATTCCCGATCTCCTTGCCTCGATCCCGTACACTTCAACCTGATCATACCAAGTCTTGAAGCGGTTCTGCAAGGTCTCATTGAAAGCCTCGCTCGCAGCGATAAACGCGGGCCAGTATATCGGTGCCGCCAATATCCGTGATTCCGCCTTGATCTTCTCTATCGCTTCGATGTTCTCGAGTACGGTTTGCACATACTGATGCAGGTATCGATAGCTGAGGCGTCGAATGTGCTGTGCAAAGTAGATAATGAGGGCATTATGGAAAGCGCATGTTGTGTGCCGTATAATGTCGTAGCTCGGGCCTGAAGTATCCAACCGGCAACGTTGCAATTCAGTGTCAATGGGCCAGTCCATTATTGACTGTTCTAGATCGTCACAGTAGTTCACAAGCTCAGCAGACAGATTTCCCTTGCCCTCCTTTTTCTGGAAAGAGAACACTCGCCGAATCAACCGCGTGCTCTCAAAGAAGAGTACTAAGAGGTTCTGGGGGACCCCGTAGATACACTCGTATGTGCTCATTTGCAGGGTAGGCTCGATTGACAATCGAGAAGACTGCGTGAGAGTTGTGGCGGCTGGATCAATGCCGTCCCGTAGTGTTAACCGCAGTGGTCGTTGCGCACCGGCTTCCAAAGACTGATAAGAAGAAGACCCGATTTCATGATAATGAAGAGCGGTGCTTTCGTATATGGCCTGCAAATAAAAGTAGATGCGGTGGAGTGCAAGCGCCTTGGGAGAAAACTTGGTCTTCCAAGTCTTTGCCTGTGTCATGAAGCGAAAAGCCCCGTCTAAGTGAACACCACATGTACTTGTGGATCCCGACATGACCTGCGTTGTCATTAAGTTAGCTTGGCGAAATCCAGTATGACACAAAGGATGGCTTCCCTACATTAATCGTGATCATTGAAAGCATGGTAGCTAAAAACTCTTTGTATTTGGGTATGCATTTAGTGTTGAAGTCGGTGTTGACTGCATCTTTGAGAAGTTCAATGGCCCTGCCTCGGAGGATCGTTGCTTGTCTCGCCCACTTCGCAGCATCATCGGGACAAAAACGCGATTTCCCTTCGTTGGAGAGGTAAAAGGCGCTTATAGAGAGGAGTGCATTTCGTAGGGCATTTCTAATTGACGAGCTCGACCCTGAGACACTCAGTTGTCCAATGCTCTGCATCGCTCGAGGCAGATGAATTGTTTTCCAGGGACTCTTCCGGTTATCAATCACGCAAAAAAGGTTCACGGCTCGGTGGGTGTAGTGGTACATGAGGAACTGTTCCTGCTCCGGCAGAGATGATGAGCATGGGTTCCGGATCAAAGCACTGCCGTTTGAGGCCCATTCGTAGTGCTGCAAAGGCACAACTGCTGGTTCTTGCAACGGCTCAGAGTCATGGCCGTTAACTGCTCCCACGGCGAAATTGGGAGCGTCAAAGAATGATGGTGAAATGACATCAAACAAGATACTAGAGCCGAAGTCTGTTTGTGATACATGAGAGTCGTCCTCACCCAAGAAAAAAGGGGGGGTTGCGCCATCGAGATGTGATGAGTGAAGTTGCTCATCGGTAATACTATCAAACGGCGAACCTTCATCTGAGGCCATGGGCGAATCGTGCTCATCAGGAATTACAGATGTAGGCAACCTCTCCACTTGAGAGAGGGGACAGGGGTTCAAGACTCCGAAGTTGTGGATAAAGAAGTGGTCGCCAGAGCCAGGAGCAGAAGGCTCCAGCGGCTCGTAGGCGTCGATGGAGTCAAGGATGTCATCTATCTCGGCCGATTCGAAAGACTGGCAATTATGCTCTGCAGGGCGTTATCTTAGCCAGCGGGAACTTGACTTCAGCCTGGGTTGCCATTTTACACGTACTAGTTGTGACCTGGCTCCGTTGAATCTTCATGCGAGGGGCATCATGATCTCCGTCAGAGGAATGAACCCACTGCAGCCGAACTCCATACCCTTGGCAGAACAGACTCTTTGATCGGCATTGGAGGCACGTTGGCCTCGCCTCATCGCACTTGACTTTCCGAGAGCGGCATGTCCAGCATCCCGTGAACGTCTTCCTGTGCTTTCGGGCCCCAGAAGTCGGAGGTGATCTCATCATTCATCCCTTATCGCTACCTCTTGCTTGTCGCCGATGCCAGGCAGGATCAGTCTCTCAGATGGGGTGAACTGGTCGCTGGCTGAACGTGGAATGCAGAGGCAGCTGCTAGGTGGTGCGGTGTAAAAGGGTGGACAAGATGGAGGAAACCATGAGCGACCGATGGGGCCAGACATCTTTCTAACACCCACGAGGCGGGGAGGATACACCCAGCCAGAAAACCGGGGCATCGTGATAAGACGAGGGCCGTTTGTCGGGGCAAGTGGGTGACATTGAACTTGAGACACTCAAACATTAAGCTGCTTATTCTCCAGTCTGCGACCAGTATTATCAGATTATTAAGTCCCAATAATACA
Organism: Clonostachys rosea; assembly: GCA_026958235.1. Classification (NCBI taxonomy): domain Eukaryota; kingdom Fungi; phylum Ascomycota; class Sordariomycetes; order Hypocreales; family Bionectriaceae; genus Clonostachys; species Clonostachys rosea. The sequence continues at coordinate 4,262,386 of CP110205.1, forward strand.
TGCTTCAGAAGTAATACCGTATTTATTGTTATTTTATCTTATTTTTATACTACTGAATTTCTCTATTTATTACAGAAAAATAACCACCCTTCCATCAGGTGTCTCATTTCTCCTGTCGCCCACTTGCGGGGATACCCTGATCGACTCTTATCACCATCCCCGCCATCGCTTGCATTGTCGAAATGGTTGCTGGTGGAGTTAGCGTGTCGCCTGGGATTTCCCTGAGTCGTTCCACGCCCCGCTCGTCGCTATCTCATCTCTGTGGCGAGGTGGATAATATTATCCCTCGGACAAAGCTAGCGTCTTATGCATACGCGATAACATCCATGCCTTTAGTCAAGCTTGTGTGGCCCATGTAGAATGTGGAGTGAGGAGGCATCTTTGATCTATGAGTGGACTTGACAGAGCCTAGAGACAGTCACGTCTGCCAAGATATGGCTCATGGCATTCATTTCATCTTTAGTCTTCTCAGGCCTTATCTCTGATCGAAAACTAAACGCGAACATCCTGTTGAGTTTGGCCTATGGGATTATCGGCAGTCCTAAACACAATCAAGCAAACATCTGAGCCCTGAACACTTCTCCATCATGCCTTCAACGACAACGATTACAGAGATGGCACCTGCCAAGATCTCTCTTCAAAATGAGGACTTGAAAACCTCGAAGCCACAGGGTCTCGCTGCCTGCGCCACAGGGGGGTATGAACTTGCAGGCATTCCCAAGATCGATGACCCCTACAAGAAAAGGCAGTGGCAGCTCGAGCACATGGCCGGCGCATTCAGAGTTTTTGCTCGTAAGGGTTACACCGAGGGTACCGCTGGACACATCAGTGTTCGTGACCCTGTAGACCCGAATACCTTTTGGATCAACCCGTCAGTACTCATTTCTCATCCAACATGTTACCATGGATGGCATCTAAAGCAAATCGTGGCTGACGGAGACAAAACTTAGACTCGGCGTACACTTTGGCATGCTCAAGGCGAGTGACATGGTTCATGTGAATGAAGAAGGCCAAGTAATCGGTGGAAACAAGGTTGCTGTCAACGCTGCCGGTTTCATGATCCATAGCGCCATCCATAAAGCTCGCCCCGACATCAACGCTGCTTGCCATACGCACTCTGTCTACGGCAAGGCCTGGTCCGCTTTTGGAAAGCCGCTAGATCTCCTTAACCAGGACAGTTGTACCTTCCATGGAATCCAAGCTGTTTATGAGTCCTTCGGCGGCGTGGTGTTAGAGGCGGAGGAGGGAGAGCACATTGTCAATGCGCTGGGAAAGGATGCGCGAGTGCTGATTCTGCAAAATCACGGTCTTTTAACAGCCGGTGGCACAGTTGACGAAGCTGCATATCTGTTTACTGCTATGGAGAGGACGTGTGAGGTTCAGCTTTTGGTTGACAGTGCCAAGTGGGAAAAGAAGCTCATCGGAAAGGAGGCGGCCCAGTACACTGCCAATGTGAATGCCGACCCTGTAAGTACTCTATCCAACTCATAACGTTCAATTTTCAATGTCTAACATCATCTCCAGGAAACTCTGTACGCAGAGTTCCAGCCAGACCTGGAGTTTGAAATTTGGCAGTCTCGAGGCGAGCTCAGCAAGGGCATTTAGGATACCAGATAGACATGTTGCATTAAATGAAATCTAGTGATAACCAGCAATGCATTTTAGTGATAGCTGATCTTGAGGTTAGAGTGCGCAGACGTCAGTTTGGCGGATTCTAGTATTTGGAATAAAGAGAGCATGTTCATCAATTCAGAGTCAAGGATTTGCGTTGTCACACTGGGTCTATCTCAATAAGAACCTGGGCTTGGGGCACCTTGAACATTTGATTTTACACTTCCTAGCTACACTACAACTTTGATACACCGAACCCGTTGCGGTTCGCGACCCCCAACATGCCCCTAGATATTTCTTTTACACTCCTCACGCCTGCCAATGCCATGGTCCGACTCAGCTCTCGCTCAAGAATGTGCATGACCGTCTCGACACCCCGCCGACCGTCATAAGCAAGTCCCCAGAGCGCGGGACGCCCAACGAGCACAAAGTCGGCACCCAAGGCCAAACACTTGAACACATCCGCGCCGGTCCTAACTCCGCCGTCTATGATGACTGGCAAAGCGTCATTCACGGCCAAAGACACTTCAGGAAGAGCCTCGATGGTTGAGCATGTTTCGTCCAGCTGACGACCGCCGTGGTTTGACACGATGATAGCATCCGCGCCATATTGAACGGAAAGCGCAGCATCCTCCACAGTCATGATGCCTTTCAGAATAATCTTCATGTTTGTCACTTTCCGCAACTCCTTGATGGTTCGTTCCCAAGTGAGGCTTGCGCTGTGCATCTTGGAACCAAAAGCCGCACGAAGAGCCTTGGCTTCGGCAGCGGATCTCACATTCATGAACTGCCTATTGATGCTCGGCTGCGGCTTCGCGCCCGGTTTCGTCTTCTCCAAGTTGGGCAAACTTAAGCCCTTTGGCAAGATCACAGCTTCCTTGCGCTCGGCAAGACGGTTGCCCAACACAGGCGTGTCAACTGTAAGTATCAGAGCTTGGTAGCCAGCAGCTGTAGATTTAAATGGAGTCAGTATACGAGTGTAATTAACCTTGGCTCATGGTGCAAGGGGACGATATATGTAACGACTACTTGCCTTCCGCCCGTCGAATCAAAGGTACACTCTTCTGAATATCGTCATGTAGATAAATTTGCATCCAAAATGGAGGTCCGGGAAGCCCTTTCTCTGTATCAAATTTCGCCTGCATCACATCTTCCAGGGAACTTGTGGATTGCGAAGAGAGGGTTAGATTGAGGCCCATGCCGGCGGCGGCTTTTGCAACATCGATTTCTCCATCGCCACCGGCGAGCCTCTGCATGGCGCTTGGGGCAATTCCCACCGGCAGAGCTGAGCGGACACCGAAGACCTCTACGGACGTATCAACGTCTGATACATCTTGAAGCACTCGAGGTCTGATAAAGAGTCTACAGTAGACATGTTAGTCTTGCAAATGTTCTCTTCTTCTTTTTTCCGCATATCTGTTTACCTTGAAAATGCGTGACGATTTCTTGTAACAGCACGTTGGCCATCTGCTCCTGAAGCATAAAATTCATATATTTTGCTGGGAAGTGACTTCTTGGCTGCAGCCTCGACCTCATCTAACGTAAGGGGATCTGCCATATTTGGAGAAATCTCGATCGGTGATACTGAAGTTGAATGTCTCGATCCTGAGGATATGCACAAACGGATTCCAACTCTAACTCCATATGCTTGGAACTAAGTCAAATTATACCAAATCAACCATTTCTACTCTGCGACTAAAAGATTTTGGCCCGCCTCACTAAAACAGCTCCTTGGCCTGATTACTCGACAGGAGTGAGGTTGAGTCAGTGGGGCAAGAGGAAACAAACGGGACTCGCCAGAGCTTACCTTTGCATTCTCACGTCTAGGATCGCTAGATACTACCAAGACTCCGGGAGGACACATGGCTAGCTTAGTGACTCGGTCCTGTCATCTCTACTAGCGCCTCAAGCAGTGGGGGGAGAAAACGAAGGCCCTGGTATTTCCTTCTCTGTGGGCCCGATGGCGGAGATATGTTATCTTTGATCTCGGGCGATTTCGTTTTCGATCCTTTGTACCCTGGGTAATTAGAGCATAGCTATGTGCTCTTGTACGAGTCAGTGTGGATCTTCATATCGCTTTTGACTGCTGATTACTGAACGCTCCGTCTTCTTATTATCTTGCCGCCGAAGACACTGAGAAGATCCGTGCTATACGATAACTCGCTACGAGTTTGCCAAGTCCAACCTGTACTTTACATTCCCACAGGAAAGACTTTTGAAATATTGCTGCTTATTAAAGCGATAGAAAAGTAATATCAAATTCTCTGCTCTCCTCGTTAGCATGCCAATTTCGTGCATTATCACAGCCCATAATAGCATGGTGAAGTTAAGAAAAAAAAAAATTTATTGTTTCAGTAAAAAATACCAAGATAAGGCAAAAGCGAAAGGACATGCTTGTCCTTATACAAATATATGATATGATCTCTTTGTTTTCTTGCTATGCAGATTGAAACTTGCGTATATTTTTAGATCGATGCGCGATGAACAACATTAAGATTGCCCACAACCAAAGTTTTTGTTTGCATGTAATCGTCCAGGCCATATTTGCTTCCCTCGCGACCAATACCTGACTGCTTGATGCCTCCAAATCTGTGTAGTCCCTTTAGTTAGCGTATGCGAATGTAAGGGTTCTCTATGCGACTTACGGAGATGCTGCATCAGATATCACGCCAGAGTTTACAGCGACCATGCCCGAGTGAAGAAGCTCAGAAACACGAGCGGCACGACCCAGGTTCTCCGTGTAGACATATGATGCGAGACCAACGTCACAGTCGTTTGCGGCGTCGACTACACTATCTTCGGTGTCAAATTTCTGGATGGCGGCAACGGGGCCAAATATCTCCTCTTGGACGATTCGCATGTCCTGTGTAATGTTTCCGCTTAGGATAGTTGGCTCAAAAAAGGCAGGACCTAGTCAAGTCAGTGAAACCATTCAACGCTCTCAACACATGCTGTAGCTCACCCAATTTAGGCATCGTCCTTCCGCCAACAGTTACCTGGGCGCCCTTTTTAACTGCGTCTTCAACCATCTCGCTGACTCTTGCTGCCGCACCTGCGTTGATCAAGGGTCCGTGTGTTACCGTGCTGTCTGTAGCGTTCCCAATCTTGAATGCAGCCACAGCGGTAGTCAATTTCTTAATGAAGTAGTCATATACGCCGCTTTGGACATAGATGCGGTTGGCACAAACACAAGTCTGTCCAGTCACCTTGAACTTGGCAACCACAACACCCTTGACAGCCAGATCAACATCCGCGTCATCAAACACGATGAATGGGGCGTTTCCGCCCAGTTCAAGACTCAGTTTCTTCACAGTATCGCTGGATTGTCTCATGAGCAAGCGCCCCACTCGTGTAGATCCAGTGAATGAGATCTTCCGGATGATAGGAGATGAGCAGAGAACCTGGCCGATCTGTGGTGTGTTCTCAAGGGCGTTCACGATGTTGATCACACCCGCTGGAACACCAGCTTTTTCGGCTAGATATGCCATAGCAGTGGCAGTAAATGGCGTTTCTCCGGCTGTCTTCACAACAACAGCACATCCGGCAGCCAAAGCCGGACCTAGCTTTCTCGTCACCATGGCGCCTGGAAAGTTCCAACTATAAAAGACAAATCAGCCATGGTTGTCATTACACCGCGTCAAGCCGGACTCGCAAATATCCTGGGGATGACTTACGGCGTGATAAGGCCGCACACGCCTACCGGCTCCTTTGATACCACAACCCGGTAACCTGGCGTGCTATGAGGGATCACATCTCCATACACACGCGCAGCCTCTTCGGCAAACCATTCGAGAAAGCTCGCAGCGAATTGTACCTCGCCCATTGCGTCTGCTTGGGCCTTGCCATTCTCCCAGCTTATCAGCTTGGCGAGATCTTCCTTGTTCTCAAGAACCAACTCGTACCACCGACGCAGGATGCGAGAGCGCTCGCGACCGGTGCGGGTTCTCCATGCCGGCATGGCCTTGGCTGCGGCATCTATCGCTTGTAAAGCATCTTGTTCGCCTGATTCTGGACAGGATCCAATGCGCTGGCTTGTCGCAGGGTCTAAATTCCGGTCAGCAGAGTTTTCTCATCGCGAAGAGAATAAACCAAAGAAGGAAACGAACCAAGAACGTCAAATCTCTGCCCGGACAGCGCCTCAACCCATTTCCCGCCTATCAGATTCTTTCCAATAAGCAGTGAAGGGTCCTTGAGTGTACGTGAAGACGACATGACTTCAATGTTTATCTTTGCCGATATCTAAGTCCTATCTCTCCTGAATTGGAAGCAAGGCGATGTAGAGAGGATGCCAATGGGGATTCAATGGTACTCTTGGTTAAAACAGGGGTAGCTGTGACTGCTTGGTCTCCAAGAGGGAATATACCCTTGTGACCAATAATCTATCTATGTACGAACCGACTTGACCAACACATCGCTATCATTCCCCAAATCTAAGGCAGAGAACGATTCGCGTAGTATCCGGGCATAGAGGAGCGGGTCGAAGGTCGCATAATGTGGATTCGAGATCAAGCCAAAGGAGAGATTGGCTTCCCGCTTGACTCGGTCCTGAGACTAAGACCAATCAAACTGCCATCATTACTGAGTAACTCTCCACCACCCCCACGGCCATCGCTTCCTCTTTCTTTATCCTTTTGAGGGGGCCTAGACCAGCAAGCATAATTGTGGATATGGCATAGGGCAGCGACGCATTCAGTCTGCAGGCGTAAGAGATGCCATTGGTGAAGCTCAAGCTCAGATACCGAAATCGGGACCAGGGGTTCGATAAGCGGCCCTTTGCGACCGTATTCGCATGAGGTTGTTCATCAAGGGAGAGAACATGACTATCACACAACGAGACAACATCTTAGTATAATAGATAGTTCACCACTTGCATCATCATACTCCTCAAGGCCATCACCAGATCTTTACTACTTCATTGCTCGTCCACAAGTGGCAAAGCGCTTTGCTTGCCTCCAACACAGCCAGCCATGAGTCCCCTGGTCAAGCAGCTTGATCTGGAGAACACCAGCAAGGTGTATCATGCTCCAGCTACCATCACAGCCCCTGGCACCAGACTCATCCACGTCTCTGGCCAGGTCGGCGCCACAAAGGACAACCATGTGCCCGCCGACTACGAATCTCAGATCCAGCTGGCACTGTTCAATCTTCGCAAAATCATGGTCGCTGCCGGCGCCACTGTCAATGACATTGCCAAGCTTTGTCTGTACATCGTCGACTACGACCCCGCACACAGGAAACACACTCGCCATATTCAACGCTTCCTGCGCGGTCATCGCCCAGCCATTACGCTGGTCCCCGTGGCCCAATTGGCCATTCCGGGCTGGCTCTTTGAGGTCGACGCTGTCATCGCATGCCCAGAGCCGACTCCCTCCATCCCTCGCTCTCTGGGAGAGAGCCAACTGGGAGCCAGCGCAGTTGACGTGATTGTCATTGGCGCAGGTCTGGCCGGTCTTGCCGCAGCGCGCGATGTCATTGCCAGTGGCCTGTCCTGTGTCGTTCTGGAGTCGCGAGATCGTGTAGGTGGACGAACATGGTCCCGACCGACCTCGGACAAGAACGGCATCCTTGAGTACGGCGCTGCTTGGATCAACGACGTCAACCAAACTAAGATGATTGGACTCGCGGGGCGATATAGAGTAGAGCTCATTGAGCAGAACACCACTGGCAACTGTTTAATACAAGACGCAGAGGGCCGCATAGGCGACTTTGCGTACGGTGAATTGCCAAAGGTACGTCAACAATAATGCCATCCAACAAGGCTCGTGAACTAACCACCCTCACCCAGTTTGATAAAGCGACAGCAGATGATGTCGCCCGGATCCGCGATACCTGCGAGGCAGACTGCCAAGCCCTGGACACGGCCAACCCCAAAGCCACAACTCTCGACGCTATGACATTCGAAGCCTACCTCAAGTCGCTCAACGCGAGTGAGACAAGCATTGCCACAGCCACCGTGTGGACTCGCGCCATGCTTGGCGTAGAGCCCTCCGAGCTCTCAGCACTCTTCTTCCTCAACTATTGCAAGTCTGGCGGGGGTCTTCTCACCATGAGATCCGATCGCAAGGGCGGTGGTCAGCATCTGCGCATCAGGCAAGGCACACAGTCATTCTCGACAGGGCTGGCTTCAGAGTTACCCAGCGACACAGTTCGCCTGAACACAGCAGTGAGCGATATCAAGCAGTACGGGCCTGGCGTCGTCGAGGTTGTGACTGAAAACGGCAAATCCTACCGCGGCCGTAAGGTGATCACAACAATCCCCAGCCCGGCTCTCAAGACCATCAACTTTGAGCCAAAGCTGGACCCCGTTAAGCTGGCTTGGTCAGAGTCGGCTAGGTATGGTTATTATAACAAGGCCATTTTGCTATTCAAGACCCCCTTCTGGGTCGAGAAGGGCTTCTGCGGCCTGGTACAGTCCTTCGTCGGCCCGGCAAGCGTCATCCGCGACACCAGCAGCCCAGCCGACAACAAGCATGCCTTCACCTGCTTCATGGTTGGCGCACCCGGGGCTGAATGGGGAGCACTCCCCCAGGATCAAAGAAAGGAAACGCTCCTCGCTCAGCTTGGTGCTCTGTACGGCGACAGGGCGAGAGTGGACGCCGACTTCGTCGAGATGCAATGCTTCGACTGGGCCCAGGACAGGTGGACTGGCGGCGGCTGCCCTTGTGCCAGCTTGCCCCCCGGCGTGCTTGACTCTCTTGGCTCGGGTTCTCTGCGCCAGCCTTTGGGCAACCTTCACTTTGCTGGTACTGAGACGGCGGCGGAGTGGAAAGGATATATGGAGGGCGCTGTTCGCAGCGGCGAGCGTGCCGCCCAGGAAGTTGTACAAGATCTTGCAAAATATTCGTACCGATTGTAGTCTGTTAATAATACTCCAATTTTGACAGCATTTAGTCAAGATTCATCTTATATTGAACTTGGCATTTACTGTTGCTTCTCAAATGCTTCTAATCATGTTTGAACCCTGACTTCGACAAGGAAAGTTCCAAGTATATTGTACTGTCTATGAGAAACCCCCTTTGTATCTAAAGCATGAGATTCTAGCAGAAATATACGAATCTTATCTTTGTCTAACCCACATGTCAGTTCCTCCTCACCCTTATTCTCCTAACCTCAACTCTCCCCAATGAGAATGGTTTTTTTTTTCTAAATGACGGCACTCCATCCCTCCACAGCAAACTGACGGCTGTTGCTAGAAGCGAATTTTTTTCTGGGCTCCAGTTTGTCTCCATCTCGAGTATTATTGTCTTCCATATCTTCAAGCTCAGAAAGGCCAGTTAAGAGAATCCGAGTTCACTGGCGACAGCCATAAGAGGGTTGCAAGACTAACCCCGCCGATAGTAACGCCTGGCCTTGTTCAATCATGGACCAAATCACAATATTGATCGTTGCCACTACAACATGAGATTACCAGGCCACACTTCCCAAAAACTAATCATCACATCAACAAAGAAGCCTCACAAGAGGCACATACGCCAAAGCGTCTACCTGCTCAAGAGTTTCCGTTCAAGATACCTATCATTCAAAACCACTCTTTAAAGTAGGTACACTAGCTCACAAGAAAGAAGCTCAACTAAAAACTCGTGAAAGGCTGTTGACGATAATCACAGAACACGAGATCCCGCACCTCGCAAACAGCTCTACCTTGAGACCTTTAGCTAAACCTCGAAGAGATGCAGCAGCATCGCCACACTCTCCTTTAAATCCAGCTAGCCCACCAAAGCCTCCATGGGTCTCCTATACATCCATAGCGGCCCCATGTTCCCCGCGTTAGACGATACAGCCAAGGCAATCTAGATCTACACGCCGACGCCAAGTCGGACCCGTTCGACGTGCTCGCCATCACCCAGATGGCCACCGACAACCCCCGCCCAAAGCCCATCTACGGCGAGCTGAGCGGACCGCCTCCCATGCTGATTCTCGCGGGGGTGCACACGCAACATACGAGAATCCTCACCAACAGGGCAAGGGAGAGGGGGTTTGGAGGTCAAATCCTCCTCCGCGGCGGGGAGAATACGCATCTGATATAATGCCGGCCCCGTGCCTTCGCCCAAAGATGACAGAGCAGCTTCTCGAATCAAGCGACAGCTCGTAGCGCCCTGGGGTGGGCTAGCCTGCATTGCTTGGCATAAAGGGCGGTACTGGGTTTTTATTACAATGTCCTTGTTCGGAGCTGGAGTCTACTGTGGAAGAATGCCGCTTTGTCAACAGTCCGAGCACGTCACATGCTCAAACCCTAGAAATAACCGCAATTGTCGTGTAGCGGGTCGTAAGATGACAGCAGCTTATCTGGACAACTACCGTTCACACCGATCCATGTGCTGACTGTATCTGATCAACGTGGCTGGGTCGGTCCGGGATCATGCTGACAACATGGCACACCGTGTCCTCAAATTGAGCTTTTTTCTCAAAGTGGAAAAAAAGTGAACGGAAGAGAAATGAATTGGATCGAAATCTACATTAAAAAAACACTAAAACACATCTGGCTCAACAGGCTCAGATACGGTTACTCTGCGTAGTGGGGTGCGTCCCGAAATCAAACCCCGTGTCCTGCTGCTGGTGGTGCCGCATCTGCTGCAGCTCGTAGTCGTTCCGCGCGCGGTCGGCGGAAAGGTTGGCCTCGATGTCGGGCGTGGGGCCTCGCAGCTCCGTCATGTCCCTCCCCGACACCTCTGAGTACTGCTGCTGCTGGTGCACCTCGCCCGCGTTGCTCCTGTAGCCGAAGAGGCCGATGCCGGACCAGAAGGCGTGCCTGTGGCTGCGGGGGCCCCATGCCCACCCTGCGCCGGCGCTGATGGGGGTGTGGTAGAAGCGGAAGCTGTAAATGGCGAGGATGGCGCCCATGGTGAAGCCGAAGAGGATGTCGAAGCCGTGGTGGCGGTAGTCGTACCAGCGGGAGGCGGCGATGAAGACGCCTACCGAGAAGGGCACGGTGATGAGGAAGAGCAGGTAGAGAGGCGGCGAGGCGGCCTGGCTACGGAAGGCGTGGAAGGCCTTTCCAGCGGGCTTGGCGAGGGGCTCGTAGGGCTCGGGAGAGGTGGCCTTGCGCTCAGAGACCGGGAAGGCGGCGTAGGCATCAGCTCGGGAGAGGGTGGAGGCGGAAGGCATGGCGAAGGGGATCCTGACAGACAGCTTGCTGGCAAGGAAGAGGCTGAGGTAGAGGAGACCAGCGGCAGCGGTGGACGAGTGACCACTGGGGTAGGAGCGGAATCCGTCGTCGAGCTTCTTGGTGTCGGTCTGTTGGCAGATGGCAGCCGAGACGACACGGCCGTCCATGCTGCCCAGCTCATATCCGCCAACGATGTAGTTCTTCCAATTCTCAATGTCTGGCTGGCATCGGCTGAGCATGTCAGGGCGGGGCTTGCCAAAGATGTTCTTGGTGGCCTCGGTGAAGAACAGAGCAGTGGCAAGTGAAAGGCCAAGGCCTAGCAATCCAACGTGCAGCTCCCATAGCTTGCGTCTCCAAACGACGGCCTTCGGGGTGCCAACGGGCACAGTAGGCCCAGGAACGAAGATCAGTGATACAAGAATAACAAGAAGAATTGGCATTCCACCACTGATAACACCGGCGAGCCAGATGGGCACAAGCTCCTTCTCTGTGTATGGGAACCTGTCTAGCGATTAGCGGCTGGGTGTGACGTAGGCTCAACTTGGCCTCAGGAGAAGAAGCCTTACGAAATGGTAGGGTCCATCAGGGAGAAATGGCGCTTGTGCGGCTCGAAGCGACCGAGGGCGAGGCCAGCGCCCGCGGTAGCGAGGATGATGACCCAGTCGAGGACATAGGAGGCAATTAACCTCTTGGAGACGGGAGGGACCTTTCCTAGAGTGCGATACATGGCGAACTCATAGATTCACTGGTGTCGCGTGCTGTGGTGGTTGAGGTCGCGTGCACACGTGAGGAGGGATGTGAGTGGAGGGAGACTGGAGATTAATAAGAATAGAAAAACAGGGGAAATAGAGTTGGTCGGAAGAAGGCGAGAGCAGGATAATGGCAGGCCGGGACAGAACGACTGGGGCAGCTTTTTTAGATTGAAGAAGCAGAATTTGACGCGTGGACAAGGCAGTCTTTGTGGGCCGTTTCGGGCCGCAGTCACTTGGCTCCTGTCCGTCTTATGGCGGTGGGAAACGCTTGCTTACCGTATGGCAGTGAAGGCACGAAACTGTCTCAGCAGACGGTGCCTGAGTCGTCGTTGGTTATACGCTGCGCAGGCGGTTCAGTTGGCCCAGAGCGATCCGCGTGTGGCTGGGGCGGGCAGCCACCGCCAGAAATGCGCTGGAGCCAATTATAGCAGCGGGCTAGTCGCTAGGGCCCCGCTGTCTTGTGTGCTGACGCTTCACTAGAGCGGTCCTAGCGTGCTCCCTCCCCTGGTGCCAGCCGAGTTGAGGTAGCTCCCCGGCCAGCTGGAGGGCCACAGTACAAGCGCTGCTCGTATCTCCGCCCCCTTCTTCGTGCAGCTGCCCTGGTCGGGCCTTTCTTTTTGCTCCAGGCAATGCATTGTGCCTGGATGGACCTGAGTAATAATAATATGAGAGACGCTCTGGGGCAGCAACTCACGCGACCGCCGTTACTAATCCGCAGCCGCCAGCCAACCAAACCAGCACGCTGTAACCATCCTCCGGCACTGCCTCACGCGACTCCATCAAACCGTTGAAACAAACCGTGATGCGCCGTCGGACACCGAAGAGCGCAATTGAAACGCACTTACGTAGGTAGCCAACGGTGCGACCCTACTGCTCAAATTTAGAAATGAAAACCAATGTCGCTGTTGGTGCCGTCACAGCGCAGCGCCTTCTTACGTCTCCCTGCGCAGCGCTGCACCACTGCCGATGCCGCCCTGGAATCAGAAGTCTCCTCCCTGCCCTCACAACCGGATGGCATCAATTAAATTGACACACCAGCCCATTTGCATCACACAAGGAAGGTACCAACACAAGACGAACTCCGCATCCAAATATAGACAACAACTGCAACATTTCCGAGCCAAAGAACTCTGCACAATGCACATTACACACATGGGTACGGAGCAGTCTTCAATCATTTTGCCAAGTTTATCCGCCCGCGCCTCGATGATCTGCGGAATGCGACACCAACATTGGGATCATCCAGAGGCCGCCCGCAGAGAGGCAGCCAAGCCCTGCTGAGACGAGCGAAGTGTCACTTTGTCTTAGAGTTGGACCCCGGCCTCGGATCTGCAGGTTATGGCTTAGCACGCTCTGATCAGCACAATAAGCTTCTTCATGGCATGAGTTTATTGCACCGATTGATTGTTTCTATATATGGTTTCCATTGTGTTGGTTCGCCTTATGACGGCACACATTGTGGCTTTGGTGTATGTCTGTGATGTTTGTGCTGCCCCAATTGAGCTTCCGCCTGCGCAACGCTTCCCTCCCTTGTGCTAATATCCAACTACCCTAGACCACCCAGCAACGATAGGATGCAGACGCTATTACCCAACTTCCGGGCTTTGTGAAGAGAATTTACACTTTGTATGTTCAATCAAAAAGACATAGTCCTAAATTCAGTGATGATTCACTTCGTTGGTCCCCTCACAAACCCTTATAAGTCCTGCCCGTTTGCGTTGGCTGCCAGTTTCTTCGGCCTAGCATCATCGTGCGATGAAACAATGAGAAAACCCGAGTCAAAACCAACGCGATACTTTGCTTTGCCAAAGTCTTTTTGATACCATCGGTTCGTAATTTTAATTCCAGTCGGCAAGCCTTTACCCGCCTTGATCTCATCTCACCAATCGGCTCGCCTGCTTGCAATGCTCCACCTCCCAAACGAGATCCTCGAAGCCATCGCCTCATGGCTCGAGACGCAACGGGACATCTATGCGCTCGTCCGGACTAGTCGCCAGCTCCGCGACGCCCTCAATAGCACCCTGTACCGCCGCAATGCAGATAACTCCGGCGGCTCTGCCGTGACCTGGGCTCTCGAACAACTCGAAGACAGAGAGCAGACGGCAATCAAGGCAGTCCTCGCCGGGGCCCCGGGGGGCGAACTCTTATGGCGCTTGGTGCGGAAAAGAGACGAGAAAAAAGCCAGGCTGATATTGCCGCTTGGCAATGTAGACGGAAACTTCCAGGACAAGGGGCTGGGCGAGACTCCCCTGTTGGCAGCCGTCAGACTGCGCGACGAGAGTATGCTAAAGCTGCTGCTCGGCTCGGGGAAGGTCAAGGTTGATTTGGGAGACTGGGCCGGATGGACGCCCTTGTCCAGTGCGGCTTATCTGGGTGACGCCTCCACGGTTGAGCTTCTGCTGGACTCTGGCGAGAGCGAGATGCAACGAGGCGACTACACTGCCTACAGGGTGCTGGATAAGGCCATTGTGGAGGGCCATGCGCCCGTGGTGAAGCTCCTGATGGAGTATGCCGGCATCGCCGCCGATTCACCCGTCATGGAGTTTTCACGCTGTCTACAGAGACAGACGCCGTTGTATCGGGCGATGGATTGGGCGCAGGAGCCCGTGATCGAAACGATGATGAGCTTGGGGGAGATAGACATCAACGCGAGAGGCTATATGGGGGGGACACCATTCACAATGGCCGCCTCGCTCGGCTTGGCCGCTACTGTCAAGCTGTTCCTTGATTCTGGTAAAGCCGATGCTCGTTCATATACTGACGACAACAGCTCCGCGCTTATGCTCGCCATTTCGAGGAGTCATGATGATATTGCCAAGATGCTCCTCGTGCAAGACGGCGTGGATATAAACCATGCGAATGATGATGGGCAACGAGCGCTCTCACTGGCTGCAAGGCGAGGCCTTTTGGATATGGTGAAGACGCTGATTGGTATGGAAAATGTGGACGTGGATTTCAAGGACAGCTCTGGATACACGCCACTCGCGTGGGCCTCTATCAAAGGTCACCTATCAATTGTCGAGCTACTTTTGGATTCAGGTAGAGTAGATCCCGACTCTAGGACAGCTAACCGGTTTACACCGTTTATCCTGGCTTCTAAAAGGGGCCACAAAGCTGTTATGAGGTGTTTGGTAGACACCGGGAAGATCGATGTGTGTGCAAGGACTGACAATGGCACCACGGCATTTCTATCCGCTCTTGATCTAGGTGACCTCTCTGTTTTGGAACTCATGAGGGAATTGGGGGAATCAAGGTTCGATCAAAGGTCGGATGAGGGCGATCGGACAACACTCATACGCGAGGTATCTGGCTATAGCCTGCCAGTTATAGAATATTTGCTGGACTCAGGGCAAATTGATATCAACGGAGTGGATGAGCAGGGCAGGACCGCGCTGCATCACGCTTGCCGCCTTCATGCCGAGGAGGTCGTTAAATATCTCTTACAGCGGGAGGGTAACGATGCCAATGTGAGGGATGAGAAGGGGATCACACCGCTTATGCTTGCTGCGGCATCGTCCTTGGGCCTTCCTACTGTCATGATCCTTCTACAGTCTGGGAAAGTCGATATAGCTCTACAAAGCTATGATGGGGCCACTGCAATCTCGGTCGCGGCCAACGTAGGCCAGCATCATACAGTAAAGGTCCTTGAGGAATGGGATCCTCGTAGCAAGGGGGAATAAAGATAAGGTAGATGAGCAGAGTAGCACAAGGTACTTGAGCAGATATCACCGCTTCATATTATCATAATGTATGAAGTCGCAGACAGTGACAAAGAGGATTTATCTGTTGCTGGATGGAATAGCCAAGTTTGAAGTGCCATCAACAAGCTTATCTGGTTTCTGGGCCTAAAATTCAGAGGAGTAAAATCCTTTTGTCCTAAGTTAGGCTCACAACCAGCTCACACCTACTTAATTCATAGTGCATCAACCAAAGTCTTCTCTAGCTTGGACTCCAACAGCCTATTCCCAGCCTCGACCAGATAAAAATCACCGTAGCTAAGACCAGTGTCAAAATTCCGATAAGGAACCTTTGGGTTATTGTTGCTTGTAGCGTGTAGCATAACACTCTCGAAACCTTTGGTCTCTGGAGTATTCGCAGGCGTGCCAATAAATGTCTCGGCACCTAGTTCGCCCATGTCAGAAAAGCTGATCTCCCCTGCGAAAGCAAGTTCAATAGACGCCTTTAGAAGCCGCACCGCTTTCGCACGGTAGTCATATTTGACGCCTTTATAACCCTTCAGTTCAATCTGCTCTTGTAAAAGAAGCATCCCGCTGGCCGCGATAGTTGCTGCGCTGCTGTCTCTAGGTGTTTTACTGGGGATGTTCTCTGCATTGAAGTCCCAAAAGGGGAGGCCATCGTTGGGGAGATGGTCGATGAACCAGTTGGCCATGCGGATGGCAGTCTCCAGATAAGCCACGTCCTTGGTCAGTGAATAGAATTCTGCAAAGCCATAGATGCCCCATGCTTGGCCTCGCGACCAGGTGCTATCGTCGGCAAGACCTTGTGCTGTCCGGCAAAGGTATACGTCGCCCGAAGTGGCGCTGTAGTCGCATACATGAAACGAAGAGCCATCCGGGCGTACGTGGTTGGTCATTGTCTTATCGGCGTGAGATTTGGCGATGTCGAGCAATGTCATGTTGCGGGTGTAATCTGTAGCCGACCGTGCAAGCAAAGCCAGGTTCATCATATTGTCAATAATAACGAGGACGGAATCGTCGTGGCTGCAGGTCGATGAGACGTAATCCCTACAGTCCCAGGAGCGGATGATCCCAGCACCAGGTACGAAGCGATTCCCGAGGTTTAGGGACATATTCCTTAGTACTGGGAGATACTCATCTGTTCCAGTGATCTGCAAGGCACTCTCGAAAGGCTTTGCGAGGAAGCCAAGATCGTGGGTCGAGGTCAAGTTGATATTGCTTTTGAGTGGTTCTGTCCACGCTTGGGCCATATCCAACCATTCATTCAATGAGGGCTCCTTTGCATAACTGTGAGGCAACAACTCCTTGCGACGACGGTAGGCCTGCCATAATGCGTCAGGGAAGAACCCTGAAGTCCAACCGGAAGCCTGAGCCTTGGTGTACACTCCTGCAGCAGTGCTTGAATGCGGCGTGTTGTTATAGGCTCCTTGGGTATAGTGTGGCCAACCACTCTCCCAACCAGACTGCGGTGGCCCGGTCAAAGCAGTTCTCCAAAGACGCGCATAAATATTCTCGTCAAATAGTTTTTCAAGGTCATTGACGGGGTGCGCTCTCGCGCAATTTGCTACAAGCAAGGATATGATAAGATATGTCAACATCGTGGTGTAAAATATGATCGGACGATTTTCAAAGGAAGCAATACTTTTCTTTCCTTTTCCTTTTCTTTTATATAGATGATGCGCCTTGCGGCCGACAGAACGTATATGAGGACCATTCGGGGTTTTCACTATGCCTTTACCCCGCGATGCGCCCCCATCCTTCAGAACTTCCCCTTGGGTGATGAACTCCTCATTAGAGATACTAGGCAAGTCGTATCAGCAAATGTTCTCGGCTAAAGGCCGATCAGGTGTTGATCCTCCAACGCCAATGGACCACGACAACATGCACTGATCATTTGACCGATGTTCTTTGCACCCGGAAATAATTTCGCCGAAAATGGAGGGGCAAGTAGTATTGAAAAGATTCTATGGGTGGTTCGCTTAACCAATTAATTAGACAACATCATTTCTTTGCAAGTTTTTGGGCAGCGCTTATTAAACTGAGAATTTGTGTTTCGCTAAGGTAGGCTCTCACTTGAACATGGCTAATGAACCCCGAGAACACTCCAGTTCCCAATAGCAAACATCGAAAACCATTGACTGAAATTAATACAGCCGAAAAAGCTTGAACAGACTTTAGTATTTGCACAGAACAATATGAATGAAGTCTTCCTTGAACTGACCTACCTCAAAAATTGAATGGCCAAATACAGGTACAGGGTAGGGCGATACCGGAGCGAGCACCACCACCTTAATTATTAAGCGGCGCAGACTTTTTAGAACTTTCAAATACGATAAACACATTCACAAAAACCACAAACACGAAACTATGAGCCACGATCAAGACAAGAATGGAAAATGGCACCCTGAGGGCGCTGGCGCCGACCTGCCGAACCCCTCTCTCACCTCGTCCGGTTCTAAGGTGGTGGTCGTTGGATGCCGCAAGTCGGAACTAGCTCTCATCCAGGCCCGTTACATCGTCTCA
Organism: Clonostachys rosea; assembly: GCA_026958235.1. Lineage (NCBI taxonomy): Eukaryota > Fungi > Ascomycota > Sordariomycetes > Hypocreales > Bionectriaceae > Clonostachys > Clonostachys rosea. The sequence continues at coordinate 4,280,076 of CP110205.1, forward strand.
CAGCTCGAGAAAGCCCTGGCACGGCCCCCTCCATTCGAAATCGCCACTCGCAGCGTCGTGGGCGATGCGGATAAGCAGACGCCGTTCATGCAGCTCTCCAAGCAGACAGGCGGGTCCGACGTCGGCAAGAGCCTGTGGACGAACGGGCTGGAGGAGGATTTGCTGTCCGGCAAGGCCCATCTCCTTGTTCACAGTCTCAAGGACATGCCCACAACACTCCCGCCTAACTGTCTGCTCGGGGCTATCCCCGAGCGCGAAGAGCCAACTGACGCCGTGGTTATGAGAACAGACTCCGAATATAAAACCATCGACCAGTTGCCACCCGGCTCTGTGGTTGGGTCGAGTTCGTCAAGAAGAAGAGCGCTGATTCGACACAATTGGCCTCATTTGGAGGTCGCGGAGTGCCGTGGAAATGTGTGAGTAATTTGGGAGAGGAGATTTTCTCAAAAATATCAATACACCTACAAGAATATTGAGCTGACGCGCCACATTAGAGACACCCGCCTCGCTAAGCTTGATGCTTTCAACTCCAAATTCTCTTGCATTCTGCTAGCAACCGCAGGATTGGTACGAATGGGCCTTGGCCACCGAATCACACACAGGCTCGACCCCAAAATCTTCCCTTATGCTGTCGGCCAAGGCGCGCTTGGTGTCGAGATCAAGACAGGCTGTCAAGATACCCTCCAGCTTGTTCAAGCAGTCGATCACAAGAAGTCACGATGGCTTGCCATGGCCGAAAGGGCGATGCTGCGAACCCTGCAGGGAGGCTGCTCGTCTCCAATAGGCGTTCATTCGGCGTTTGAAACTTCTCTGGGGGATGAGGAACTTGCGGTGCAGGATGGTGAAAGCCAAGAGGGTGGTAAACTTCGACTGTCTGGCACAGTCCTCGATGTGGAGGGAACAGCGGGGGTTACTGCTGAATTCTCGGCCCTCGTTCGCAGCGACGAGGAAGCGGAGGATGTAGGTATCAAGCTTGCTGGCATACTCCGTGAGAAAGGGGCGTCGAATTTGTTGTCTAAAGAGACTTCCCCATAGTTACTTGCCAAGTCAAAGCCAGTGTCCATGAGAATGCCGGAAAATCAATACTGTCTCCACCTCTTGGTGAGACCAAAAACTAGATCGACATCCTTGAGGCCCATATACTTGTATCCTACTCACTCGGCAAGGTGTCGAACTTTACGAAACGATACACATTTACGTACTGTGACTTTATCGTTGCAGTGGCTTGCAGAAAGAAGGAAATGCGAGTCTTTTTCAAGTATCAAAAAAGTTAAAGTGGATTAACACGGGCAAATTCAATCGATGAGGGAGCCAGTCCAGGCGCTTGAATCTCATCTTGGTGTATTGGTGTCAAGTATTCCTTCTGTGCTCAACACTCTGAATTAAGATATCGATTCAGCAGCTAACTATCACATCCTTTCGTGCTTGCTTGAAGCTGTGTGTCTCTAGCTTCTCAACTCAGGGAGGGGCCAGGCTCCCAGGCAAAGCAGATTTTGAATTTGATGTTATTCTGTGCAATTGGCCCAGTTTAGGATAACTGCGTAGGCAAAAATCAGCAATGACGACATTTTACGGGATAAAAAGCAGCATTCCAACTGCGGCCCCTTATAATACGTTGAAGCCTGTGTCTTTTTACGCTACTATTTTCAAACCTGGCAGTCTATCTATGTATTTTCTTAGTTCTTCTACATATAAGCAACTGGAAATTGTTTGTTTGTGATGGGACATCATGAATTACTGCTTGTCTATGCAACAGAATATTCAAAGAAACACCGAGGCAAGTCTTCTACTCCTCACCTCCTGCAGCAGGCCCACATCGGACGTTTGACCCACATGGAGAAGATCATGACTGACAAGACAACAACTTCCGCTTACCAATACAAAACAGTCTGACATTCTGTAAATCTCGCTAAAGACTAAAGCGTAGGAAGACCAGCGTGAAGTCCAGGTGAGAGAGACCTGAGCTTTACGTCTTGTATACCTCAACTGGATGCTACGTCATGGCCTCTTACTATGGCTCCAGACACATGTTTAGAATGATGAATGGATCATTCTTGCAGAGCAGGCCGCCAGCCATCCACAAGTGTCTCACCTACGCCCGATATTCAATCATGGAGCAAGTTGGCTGTGCTGTCGTGTCCCAAGTGTACCCCGCAGCTGGGGAGCCCTCCACGGTCGGAATGTTACGTGGCCCAGATTACGTTTGTGGGCTTGAGATCGTTCACCGTATCTCTGGGAGAAATCCCAGGGTCTAGGATTGGTGCTTGGCCGTTCATAGGATCATCATGTATGATTTAGCCATCAGCTATAATCCCTTCGATGATGCTTTAGGATGTAATGGCTCTTCGGATCTCCAACAATCTCCACGGAGATCTAACTCTGGTGACGTAGCTAGATTCGCGTCCTCAACCCTCTTCTAGAAATGAGAGTCGCACGCCGCCAGGTCTAGATTTTGAACATAATCGTCTTCGTCACAAGGTCTGTGATAACCGACCTCGTGGTTCAGGTCACCTCCGTTTGAATTGAGTTAAGTACGGTGGAGAGGTAAAGACCTATATTCATGTCACGATGGTAGGGGGGCCCGTAGTGTAATACTGGGAACCAACTAAACGCGTTGACCCGACTGTACGATCAATGACATTGAATCTCATCTTCACACTGACTGAAGGCGGGAGAGTTCGATTTGTAGTTTGGTTTGGTGTAGTGGCGCCAAGAAGTTGATCATTTTACTATCGTTCTTTAGGCAGCGGCCGACCACCTGAGGACCACACCCAACCACACATTTAGCAGCAGTATTTAAGTTTTAATACAATGCGCGGATAAAATCTTTCCAAATAAGCGGAGTGACCATACCAAGATGCTGCCAAGATTCCAGTTGGGTATGCAGGAGTAAGGAGTAGAGTAGGGCACGTCCACTGGCTACCGAGAACCGCGCGGTACCTGTTTTTTCCCTTTTTTCCCCCCTCCTGGGCTGCACATGTGAGACACAGGCAATAGAGTTCGAGCGTAGTAATGAGGGCAGGGGACGCGTGTTGCTAAAAATGTGCACCGGAGCACATGGCGCCCTCCCTTGAAATGATGGCGGACAGGAAATCGGAGGTTATGGCCCCCGAACTACGGCTTCCCTCATCGAGCTGGATGGGAATCATTGGGTGCCATCTGTTTCGACCAGGATCGCGAGGCTCCTCTTCGGGTTGTCGGCGTTCTGTATTTCCCGCTGGGCCACACCAGGGAATGAAACGCACCACAATTCATGTTGTACCACTCCGCGAGTTTATCTCAAGACAGTTGAGACTCCGCCGAGGGCAGCTTTCCAGTGGCTGCGGCCCGTGGCATGACTCGCATCGCCTCGCATCTTTTCGGTCTTCGCATCTCAGATTGTCCCAAAACCGATGCGCGGGTAGGACACACCGGACTGCTCGGCTTCTTCGGCTGGCCTTATACTGCCGGATCCATCTTGGCCTTCCCAATGACGTGTAACCTTAAGGATAATTTCAATCTCTGCTCTGTTGGTCAGGGTCCCCCCCACTAGAAACAGCAGGGGGCGTCTACCGCAAGTGGCACCTCAAGCGAGGAGGGCTCATTTTAAAAGGAGCAGAGGACGAAAAGGCGCTACGCATCAGCACATGACGCGGCCTCTCCGTCACACAGACCGTTAGGCCTGGCACTCTAATCTGACTGTAGCCAAACAACCCGGCCACAGGCACACAGAGGCACACACACTCGAGGCACAGCCATTCACATCCCATAGCTGCTCTGTCCTGCATGCGACACAGGCTGAGCAGCTGCGTACGCAGTGATGCACTGTAAATATGGAGCTTCCGGTGGCTTATGCAGTGCTAGTCGCTCTCCCTCTCTCCCCTCCAGCTCGCCCAATGAGGCACCTGATCGTATGATGCAAAGTAGGGTCCTGTTACTAGGCTCTTAGGGGGTCATTTCGTTTAGATTGGCGTAGCTGCTCGATATAGGAAATCACGATTCACATGGATGCGTGTGGTCTTACGCAATACGGCCATGGCTCGTCTCCTGGCGGCAGAGTCATGCTGCTCCTCCAAAATAAGGAGCGCGCTACGGCCTCAGCCAGGATACCCACCCATGGAAATTCCTTTTGCTGGATCCTACCTCGCCCAAGGGATCTATCAATATGACGTTGCTTTGACTTTGATTTTATCCCGCTTCCCCCCACGACGGAAGAGCCAAGCTTTTTTCAAGCTTTTCCACAACCTTCCCCATGTTGACGAACCACCACCAGCATGGCGACCAAATATTCTTATGAAGAGGTGAGCCTCGAGGAGCAGCAGCCGCAGCCCTCCATCAAGCAGCGCCGCCTGTTTCTGCTGCGATGCCTCTCGCCCAAGAGGCTGTTCAAGTTCTCATTCACCCTGGTGGTGATTGACCTGTCCATCATCGCGTTCCTCGTCTGGCTCGTCGGCCCATTGATCATCCTCTTGACGCGAAACGACGAGCTCTTCGGGCCCCGGGCCATGCCTGGCGGCTCTGTGTTGGGCAGCGAGGACTCGGACTCAGGCGAATACGAGATTCCACGGATCCTGCACCAGACGACCCCGAACGACACCATTCCGCAGAAATGGATCGACTCCCAGCGAAGCTGCCAGGAGGTCTACTCAAACTTCACATACATGGTAAGCCCCAACCAGCATCACGTCCCCCTATCCCACTGGGGGATTTTCCCGCCCAGGAACCGCAGGAAACAATTGTTCTGACCCTTTTGCAGCTCTGGACGGATGAGTCCGCGCATGAATTTCTAGCCACCGAGTACCCTTGGTTCGTGGACCTCTGGGACAATTATGCATTCCCCATCCAGCGCGCAGACGCGATCCGCTATTTCGTTCTCTACCACTTTGGCGGCATCTACCTCGACATGGACACCGTGTGCGTCAAGCAATTCCCCATTTTCGAGGTGAGCTCCGAGACGGAGCATCGCGCGCTTTTCCAGTCGACGAAGCCCACGGGTGTCACGAACGACGTCATGATTTCGACCGCCAAGCATCCCGCCCTCTACCAGGCCATTTCCGAGCTGCCCTTCTACTACCGCTGGACGCGATTCTGGGCTCGCCTCCAGCCCTACAGCAATATCATGTTCTCCTCAGGACCGATGTTCATCAGTTTGGTGATATCCGACTACCTCCGACACCTGCCCGCCCGACCCTCGCCGACTTTCAATGTTGTGACCCCTCACCAGATGTTGCCGTACATCACGGACCTGGAGAGCAGCACCTGGCATACTGGAGATGCCCGCGTTCTGATGTGGCTGGGCGATCGGCCGTGGTCATGGTACGGTCTGGCCGTCATAGGCTGCGTGATTGGATTCGGGCTGGTCAATCATGGGCTGTCGTGGATGTATGGGTATATGTGCCGCAGGTCGAGGATGGCGGCGTATCCCGTCAAGCAGTCTAATAAGTTGACATGACGAGTTGGGGATGAGATGATGATGGTGTTTTCAATGAGCGACATAGAGGATAACTACATATAATTTAATGCAATCACGAAAAGAAAGGCCGGTTCTGAAACTGTCGCAAACGCTGTGTGATGCCTGGGGAATGAATCAGAGCGATATTATGCTGCCTAGCTCTGTTCGAGTCTCTCATGCCATATGATTTCTTACATGACATTTCGCTCTTTGTTAAGAACGAATTGCGAAATGCCTCCAAGAGCGTGATGAGTCCTCCCGCTGGTGCTGTAATTCAGCATAGCTGCATTCCAGTCTGCTTATTTTGCCCCATTTTCCTACCACTGCCCTGGCTTGGCGTACTTGGAGGCCTCTGGCTATCCAGTTTGAGCATTGGATCGTCCGTTTGCTCGGTCACCACCCGAGCTTTCATAGCCCATTTCCTCCCGAAATTGCTGTCGGACCACCACATTATCTTTGGTCATCCGAAAAAATTGTCGCCTGCTAAAGACATGACGCTGAGGGTGTACGCTAAATAGTAAGGTCGAGTTCATTCGACAACCTGTGTCACATAATTGGCGGCACCGGATTCTTTCCGATAAATTATAGCTGAGCAAGTAAGAAGAATATAATTACGAAAATGGAAATATTGAGAAGATGAGCCAAGTCCTTACCTTACCTAATGCCCAAGTCAAAGGGGAATGTCATTGGCTCTTCGAAGAATCGCTTCCCTCTCAGAACACTTTACGTTCTTCGTCTGAAATATCTAAGAATTCAGCGGTAATGCTGTCGGTATTGACGGAATCAGAGCTGGATTATTAGCTAGTATCAATAGTTTGGTTGCTAAGTGGCTCAAAGACCTCTAGAGTGCATGTCCACCAGCTTCACCCTTGCCTAGCGACTTAGTTTATTGCGACGACACCCTCATGCCAGAAAAGACGTTGGTGATGACCAAAATAGATCCGCGCATCCTGCATTAGACCAGCAAGGCAATGTTCGCGCTTGGCAATCATGCCAATCCAATCACACTTGAAGCAACTGATCCCGCGACAAAGGAGTCTTTAACCATGCTGGGTTGGAGAGTCACGAAGGGCGCAACATGTCAATCCGAATGCGTTTCACTTGGAAAAATGATTAAAAAATTAAATCCCATAGATTAGCTCTGTAAGAAGATAGAAATATCATAGAAGAAAGTTTGGCCAAACCTGTCTGAGAAGTTCGGCGGTGCACTGGGGTGAAAACAAGCGAAGAGATCATCGGCAACATTGGATTTCTATGCAGTATTTCTATGGGCATTAGATTTACGAGGGACTTTTGCAACAATGTATTTACGTCCCTGAATCTAGTTTTTGGTTCCTGCTAGTAAGGCAGTCCTACACGTAGAAAGCGTGGTTATATTTACCTAGGTAAGATACCTTGAAGGTTGACGAGCTCTGTTAACTCGGAGAACTTGGTCGGCGACGGATTAGGAGGTTGACATTATCTCACGGATGGCCTAGGTGCTTAGGGTAGTAACGCTGGAATCTGCTGCTTGACATTGAATGGACTTTGGGCCGCCTTTTCCTTCTCATCTTCTAATTCTTCCTCGGCCCTTTCCCATCTTTCACACTTCTCATCGCAACCGAAAAAAAAAAAGTCAGAGTCTCCTGCATCTGCAGAGATTGTTAGCTGACCAAGGTACCATTGCAGTTTGATCAATACACCAATCATTCGTGGTGCATCACCTGCAGGTTATTTTCTTTTCGGTCCTAAGCTGTCGGCCACTTAACATTTCCTATTGAATCTCCATCGAAGTTTTCAAAAGCTCACATTACATTATTATGGCACATACGCTTGAAATTAAACCAAGGGAAATCTTTCGCGGGCATAGTATTGTGGCTGTGGCACATTCTCGAGATGCGATTGGTCCCTTTGGCGCCTAGTCACTTGCGTGCTGCATGAGATGAACAGCCAAGCGCCTCAGATTGGCTGGTTTAGGCACACTGCAGCCATTCGTTCAGCCATTCAATCAGCCAGCCTTAGCGAAACATACCGAGAATGTGGCTGATGCTCAGCAGCATGTCAGCCCAGAATTCTTCAAAGGCAAATGGCGCCCTCCCCCGCTCCACCTTTCGCCTCTTCACCTCTGTCCCCTTCCGCCTCCACGGCAGCTACAGGCGTCCTAGGTTCGCTCAAGCAGCCTCATTTTGACAGCGGGCGATACCCACTCCGATGGTGGTTGAAATAGCTGAGCATCCTCAACTATGCCTTCGACAGACAGAACACATCCCCGAACCGGCGAAGATGACTCGTTCAACGATCGGCGAACACATCCGCGACCGAGCCACGACCGATCGAATAGAGTGTTAGCAGCTGAGGATTACAATGTGGCTTGGATTTGTGCCCTTCCTATTGAGCAAGCAGCAGCAGCCGCCATGCTGGATTGTAGCCACAAGCCGCCAGTCCTAAGTCCTGAGGATGTAAACAGCTACGCTTTGGGAAGTATTGGCACCCATAACATCGTCATCGCATGTCTCCCAAGGGGCCAATACGGCACACCCATTCCTGGTATCGCCGCCGCGAGCATGTCACGCAGCTTCCCATCCATCAATATACGTCTCATGGTTGGAATTGGTGGTGGAGCTCCAACTCGAGGCGCAGATGTCAGGCTTGGCGACGTCGTTGTCGGCGAACAGGTTATCCAGTGCGAGATGGGCGAAAAAGTGCCAAATGGCATGGTTTCTTGGACAGGCCCTTCCGCTCGACCCCCCCGAGCAATTCGACTTGCCATAGCAAAGCTTCGAGCAAGCCATGCAAGAACCCAAAGCCAAATACCAGATATCCTTCTTGAGATGGTCCAACGCTCCCCGCAAATGGCCACCTGGGCTCGCCCAAAAGTAGAAGATAGGCTGTTTGAAAGCTCGATCGCTCACGCGGACGATAAGCTTACTTGCGATAGCTGCAACATAATGGGGCTCCAGATTAGACCTCGTCGAATGTCAGAGGAACCTATGATACACTACGGGAAGATAGTATCTAGCAACCAACTTATCGAAGACGCGAATGCTAGGGATAGGCTGTCGTCCAAACTGAGAGCCATTTGGTTTGAGATGGAGGGGAAAGTGATGGTAGATATGTTTCCTTGTCTTGTCATACGAGGTATATGTGACTATTCAGACTCCCACAAGAACAACGTATGGCAACGCTATGCCTCTGCGGTCGCTGCGGCATACACGGTGGAGCTTCTTTCAATTATACCTCATGAGAATCCCTTGCGAGGTAAGCTCTGCTTCTTTGGCGAAGAAAAACAGTCTCCCCTACTCACATCCGTATGGAGCCAGAATCGTCAGTAGACCGAACGAGTGCTCTGTTAAACTTGCTAGATTTTAAAGAGAGAGAAAGTCGGCAAGTTAACATCAAGGATGCTCAAGCCGGAACCTGCGAGTGGATTCTTAGACATCCGTGTTATCTCAATTGGCAGGACCCAGGCACGTTCCATGAGCACCACGGCTTTCTATGGATTAACGGGGAGCCTGGTGCCGGCAAATCAACATTGATGAAATTTTGTTTTACCAGAGCTCAGAGGCGCTGGAGTTCAGCCCCAGATACGACGGTCATATCCTACTTCTTCAATGCGACAGGAAGCCCATTAGAAAAGACAGCGGAAGGAATGTATCGCTCGCTGCTTTATCAGATACTTCAAGAATTTCCAGACCTCCAATCATCTTTTAACGATCTGGACTCCCAGCAAATGTCACCAGCAAATCCGACAATAGAGACACTTCAGGATACATTTGGCAGAATTGTGCACAATTTGGGTCACCGACGCTTGATTTGCTATATCGACACTCTTGATGAGTGCGACGAAGAAGATCAGATTCGTTCAATGGTCAGATTCTTCGACCAGCTGGGCGAGCTCGCATCGCGAACCGATAAGTTGCTCCAAATATGCTGTTCGGGCAGACTCTTTCCCCATACCAGCATTCAACACGGCCAGATTTTGATATTGGAGGGCCAGCCTGGACATACCGACGACCTGGTAAAATATGTACGTGATAAATTAAGAGTGGGAACAGGAAAAGCCGCCGAGGACATTATTGCCAAAATACTTGACAAGTCAGCCGGTGTATTCTTGTGGGCTGTTCTTGTGGTTGGCATTCTAAATGACAACTACCGCCAGGGTTATGACTCCCTAAGAAGGCAGCTGAAAGAACTACCTGCAGGGCTAGGCCAGCTATTAAAGCACATATTTTTGAGAGACAGGGACGATAGGGATTTCTTACTTTGCATCCAGTGGATTCTTTATTCAAAAAGGCCTCTACGCTGTGAAGAGTTCTACTTTGCGCTCGCTTGTAGCCTGGACCCTTTAGAGAGCTTGGTCGAATGGGATCCGGATGTTGTTACTCTTGAAAAGATGCATCAATTCTTGTTGGGCTCGTCAAGGGGCCTTGCAGAAATTTCCAACTCAAAAACCAACCGAACGGTTCAATTCATTCATGAATCAGTACGGGATTATCTTCTTGAAGGAGATGGTATACGCGACCTGTTGCCTGGCCGCTGGCAAGATTTTACAGCCTCTAGCCATCACCGTTTAAAAGAATGTTGCTATCAGTATCTGAAAGTAAACATCGAACATTATGTCCCGCTCACCTTGGACGTCCATCTTGAATCAAGAAAAAATCGAAAAGATATACAGGCCAAAATTCTGACCAAGTTCCCTTTCCTAGAATATGCAACTTCATATATTCTGTGTCACGCAGAGGCTGCAACGCCGGTAATACCAGAGCACGACTTTGTCCGGGATTTTTGCACTGAATCTTGGCTAAGACTTAGCAATTTATTTGCGAAGAATGGAAACGTTTGCCACAGTCTAGACACGAGTCTGATGTGTATTTTTGCTGAAAATAACTTTTTGGGACTCTTGCGGATCGGAATTGAACAGGGGCTTGAAGTTGGGGACTCTCTAATTCCTGCTGCAGCTAACGGCCATAAGGAGGTTACTAGACTTCTTATCGACAAAGGCGCGGATATCGATGCTTTTAAAGTCTCTGGTGATACGCCTCTACTCTTAGCTGCAGCTAACGGCCATAGGGAGATCGTTAGATTTCTTATCGAGAAACGCGCGAATCTCAGGGCTCAAAAACTCTCCGGCGATACGGCTCTAAGCTTAGCTGCAGCCAACGGCCATGGAACTGTGACGAAGCTCCTTCTTGATAGGGGCGCTCATGTCGAGACTCAGAATAATATTGGCAACCGGCCCCTTCATTTGGCATCACAGGGAGGTCATCAAATTGTAGTCAGGTTACTTTTGGAGCATGGAGCGGATATCAATGGGCGCAACAACGCGGGCGAAACATGCCTTTTCTGTGCCTCACAGACAGGAAGTGAAGCAGTGGTCAGAGTGCTTCTCGGAAACGGAGCGGATATTGCCGCAGTGGATCAGAACGGTAACACGGCATTCATGTGCGCCTCCACGCCAGCCATTGCGAACCTGCTAGCCATCAACGAAGCAGATACCAGTTTGCCTAACAATATACAGGCATGGGAAGCAACCCCAACGGCTCCAAGAAATAGCCATGATGGTATAACGAGGTCTCTCGTTGAGCACGATGGAACGCAAACGGTGACTGCGGTACCTCCAACCGATTCGGGATACGCTTCTACTTCTCGGGGAAACAAATTTGGGGACCCGATTACCGATCCTGCATTCCAAGAGTCGACCAATGAATATATTGACGATACGGACGCCACTATATATTCGGATGCATCTAGCACAACATTTTCCAGGGGAGAGTATTATATTTCGGAGCTGGCGGGCCATCTGGCCAGCGAGACTCGGTCTTTGCGCCTGAGCCAGGAGATGCAGACCCGGATCTTAGAAGCTTTACCTGAGATGCTCAGAGTTTTTGCGTTGAAGATTGGACATGGAGCCTCTGATAAGATGCACAGAGATGTCATGGCCTCTGTGCACAAGCGAAGGCAGTGAGTGAAAACCTGTCTCTGATTTCATACCGTTTATTACCCTCGAAATAGGCTATGGCTATTCTAACACAAATGCAACCTTAGCGAGATTGCTGCGGCTTTTGCGGACACTGGGTTCAGCCAAGAATATATTATCGAGGAGAAAATTACAGACTCAAACGATGATTACAGGCAGGAACGCGTCAGCGATTGGCTCAGCAGCGAGAACTTTGAACAAGCCGTACTAGAGGAATATCATCCAGGCTCAGCCAATTGTCAAAATATGCTCGAGCCTCCACAGCAGGTTCAGGAGCTGGACAAATCGGACGAGGGCGAAGATGTGACTGAGTCTTGGGTTCAGGACTACCGTGAGTTTATAATTACAACCCCAGCTTTCAAATGGCTCCTTGCACGCTTACGAAATGAAATTCGCCTTGTTCCGATGGAACCGTACAGTATGGGAACAATCGGTAAAGAAATCATGTCGGTACTCCCTTCTTCTCGTGTAATTAGCAAGAAGATGTCTTCTCAAAGTTACGGCGCAACATTTGAGCTTGAGTGGGACGTATTTGAATTCTTCGAAAAGCAAGGGTACTCGAGGCCACCGCATGAAGCATTCCAAGGCGTTATCACCTTGACTGGGTCTTCTTTGGACGCACAAGCCGCAACTTGCGCTCAGTATCTAGGCCAGACTTGGCTTTCTACCGCGGAGGACATGATTGCTTTGATGGAGGAGGTTCTTAAGGGAGATCAGAGCGATCCGGCACCACGTGAGTCCTATTTATGCAAGCACAACCTGGTTAATTAGCCACTAACTCAACACCAAACCCGCCTACAGGCAGATTATCAGATGGAACGACACTCCGAGTCTATGTGAGGAATTCCAAGTTTCTGGCGGAGATTCACGGGCTTGCGGCCACCATCGCGGAGATCGGAGAACAACTTGCCTGGCTAGGAGCAGCTATGAAGACTCCACCAGAACAATGCGGCCTCTTCTGCTGTACACCAACGATCAGTATTCTGCAGAACAATTCGGCCTTGTCTCAGGCCCAGCCCCGCTCAACTAGCGTTGGTTTCAAGATCGAGTTCAAGATGGAGAAGATCCCGATATCGTTAGATACTAATGGCCAGTGCTGGCAGGCTGTTTTCAAAACCCCTGTCATCGTGAGGGGATATCCGATTCCTCAACGAGCCGAGTGGAACACAGGACTGGAGATCCCTCTTGATATTATGGCTAGGCTCGCTCAAGCACTTGAGATTCAGCAGTTCAACGACATGGTCTGCCTAAAAGGCTTCTCGACGATGTTGGTCCCGATCCGGCGCAGTGGGGATATCCTGTTTTGGCATCTGCTTTATAAAAGGGACGGAAGTCAAATATCATATTCCGAGAATGATCTGGACCACGAGCAAGAAGTCACTCACCTCGATCTTCCAGAGGGCAATCGCCATGTGCTCGGATGGTGTTCGAGAGCGAAGCTCGTGATTGGTGAGACCACTTTCAGTCTAATGAGTTCCAAGTACTATAACTAAAAAACATGGTTCGTAGGTTTGTCTGTCAAGCACTCAAGGCTTGGGAAGCCTAAAGCAGACGGCGCTCTCACTGGGAAGACCGTCTGGCGGAGAAGAACCGTGGCGATGAAGTCGGCCTTCTCTGTAGGTGCTAGGGAGTCGCCGGAGTTGTTTTCCAATGGATACGTCGAACGGCTGCAGTTGCTGAAACCTCGGCTCGTGCTTCTTTGGGATAAGGACGGCGAACGAGGTTGGGTTGTGAGTGGAACAATTGCTTTGCTACTTGCCTTGAAAGCATTTCTGGTGGGTCCTTATAAAGCCGCGTTTACTTTCAACAGCGAGGACTTTCAAGACTCAGGCGGGCCTCTCACCGCAATGTCCGCTTTTGAGACTTTGAGCAACGATCACAACCAGAGGCTCCTTTTGTACAGCGACGGTACGACACTCAAGAGCAAGATTGAGGATTTGTGCAGCCTGCTAGAGCATATCATCCAACATCAAAAGGATATCGTGGGACCATGTGGCACCAAACTGAGCAATAAACCACGAGGAAATCTTGAAGGCTGGGAGTTTGAAGATGTGGCGGGGATGGACCAAAACCCTTTGCATCCGCGTGCCGCCGAGATCAAGGACCACGGCAAAGGTTGGGTTGATTTTACGAGGGCTATCCAAGCTGTTACGCTGTTTGGGAGAGGCTTCGGTGATATCATCCAGCCGGACGTGAAAACGTGCAGCAGATGGGCCAGTTTGCCGACGGGCCGATATTACATCGCTGTTTGCGTCTCTGATCTGGACCGGGTGTTCAAAGAGCATGGATTTCTTAGTGACGGCCACATCCGGCTCAGTAACAACTTGATCTGGCATACCCCGTCCGAACCCGTGTTCTGTCAATGCCAGTATGGCTCGAAGCATAGTGGTTGTGAGCCTGTCCAAGCCGTTTTCCCCCTGTCTTTATCACTGTCTGAATCGTTACGCCCTCGAGGCGACAAATTGCCAAATGACGGCGCACTCATTTTCGGGCATAGCTCACAATTCTCATGGATCTGGGACGATTTGAATCTTCCACAAAAAGGCCAGCTCAGTGAACCGGCCTTGAAGTCGCCTAATGACAGTGGAATTGGCTCATCTCATGTTTCGTCTTCTTCAAGTTCGGGGATTCCATCAATGGAGTTCCCAAGCGGCGCCCAGAACAACCCTACGCTTCCTCGTGTCCTAGAACCATCCTACCAAACATATCCCAAAAAGACTTATACAGTGGCGATTATATGCGCGTTGCCGAAGGAATTAATGGCAGTTCGGGCGCTCTTCGACGAGAACCACGACCCGCCTGAGAAGGTCCCAGACGACGACCGGTACGTGTTTGGCAAGATAGAACACCACATGGTCGTCGCGACAAGCCTTGCCAAGTACGGAACCAATGAAGCGGCGTGTGCTGCGACTACCATGAAACACACATTCAATCTCCGATTCTGCCTCCTAATTGGGATTGGGGGCGGCGCGCCTTCGCGAGACAACGATGTTCGCCTCGGTGATGTGGTTGTTGGCGTAGAAGTGGTTCAACATGACCTGGGCAAAAGGGGGAGGGGAGGCTTTAAGAGGAAAGAACAGACTTTGCGGTGCCCGCCGGACTTCCTGATGAACGCTATCAGTACTAACATAAAGGCAAATCCGATCCCACAAGGTGTTCAGATTAGGCGTCACCTGGATACGATCTCTCGCAATTTTGAGATGTCTAAGTTGTATTGCCATCAAGGAGAGGACCAGGATGTTCTTTTCCAACCATGTTTCGAATGCCCGTCGTCGAATGAACCATGCCCCCAAAAGGACCAGCATGTGCCGTCGCTGCGAGATCCGCGCCTGACCCTTGAACCTAAGATCCACTACGGAAGAATCGCATCGGGCAACCAAGTCATCAAAGATGCTGGTTTCCGCGATGAGCAGGCGAACAAACTCAACGCCATATGCTTCGAGATGGAAGCCGCCGGAGTGGTTAACGTACTTCCTTCCCTTGTGATCCGTGGCATCAGCGATTACTGTGATGATCAGAAGAACGACGTTTGGCAGGAGTATGCCGCCGCTACAGCGGCGGCATATGCGAAACTTTTGCTTAAAGTCGTAAAGAAAAGAGAGACGGACGATGATTTTCGTTGGCAGTAGGATGGCGCCCGCAACACCCTTGCGGGAATGAAACTTCCTTTGTCGCAATCAAATTAATATTGTGGGTGGAGGGGATGGATAAATATTCCATTTTGTAATTGAAAGTAGGCGTTGTTGGATTTGTTTTGTGTATGCAACCTGAATTTTAATGCATAACTATTTCACAGGAGGCCGACTGCGTCTGTACAACTCACCATAGTTTGTAGCTGGAACAACTACAGAGCCTCGAAAGCAAATGAATTGGTGCATTTAACCTTGGTACATTTGAATAGAGATATGATGCCACGGTTTTTTTTTACCTCCTGTTCCGAGCCCTTCAACAACGAATGGCTCCTTCAGACTCCCCGAGGCCCTGCTCAAGACTGAGATTGTCTTCACCATGGTCATATTTCTGACTATCATTCAGGCCGCAAAGGTGCTTTGACAACTGGTAGTTGGAGGCTAAAGCGAACATTTGATTGCATAGGGCCTTGATTTTCATTCTCGGTTGTGGTGATCCGAGGTTGGATGAGCATACAACTGGCTAGATCTAGGAAGCCTGAATTAGTTAATAAACTAGGTACCTTGATACCCTTTACACATAACCATGCTAATATTAGCCAGCCTCAGGCGTATGATTATGGCCTATAGGTTGATATAGGGCCGTTTTTGTCGTGTCCCTCGCCGAGGCCACAATTCCGCCAATCCCTCCTCTACAGAAAACAATGTGCACGGCGTTTCAACATTTACGTAACCGATGACACTGCATACAGCCTGACAAGACGAGGTTAATCAAACCCACTAGGTCATGCTAGTCGACTCCAGAGCGGGAATTGTCCACGAGGGGATGAGTCTGCATCTGGCAGGCGGCAAGGTGGTGAAGGTTACACCCACAACTTCTCATGATTTCACTGCCGAGTTCCGCTATGGAGAGCAGCAAGTGAAAAAGATAGACGCAAGTTCATACTTTTTGTGTCCCGGCCTCATTGATTGTGAGTGTTTCGAGCCTCGGCTCGGCATCATGGACTTGATGCTTACCAAATACAGGTCGTGTTCACCTGATGGCAGTTCACGGCAGCGCGGTAAGAGGCTTGTGGAATTCCTCTAAAAGTTGAAAAAATTATCTGACCAATTCTAGACACTTCACGGGGCCTTCACGTTTCCGCACGAGACTGCTGTTTTTAGAACCGCAGGTACTCTGCGAGGCATTCTTTCTAATGGATTCACTTCTGTCCGGGATCCCGGCGGTGCTACAATTGCACATGCTCAAGCCACCGAGGAATTTCTGATACCCGGGCCTCGCGTCTTCCAGGGCGGGAGGATGCTATCCCAAACTGGTGGCCACGGCGATACTGAGGTTTGGAGTGATAACCACTGTTGCAGGAGCAATGGCATCGCAATTTCTGCCCTTGGGAGACTCTGCGACGGGGTTCCCGAATGTCTGCAAGCTGCGAGGGACAATATACGTAAAGGCGCACGGCATCTCAGAGTGTGCACCTCCGGAGGCATCGCATCAGCCACGGATAGGCTCGAGTCTCTCCAGTTCACTGTGGAGGAGCTGTAGGCAATTTCCACAGTCAACAAGAACATGGGGGGCACCCTTTTCACAGCCCATTGCTACACGGCTGAAGGCGTCAGACACGCCATTGCCGGTGGCGTGCGAGGAATCGAGCACGGCAACATGATTGACCCCAAGACGGCACAGCTGACGGCCGAGAAGTCTTTTTCACACCTACCTTGGCACTCCATACGTTCGTCACAATGCCGCCTTACGACAAGTTTGAAACTCCGGATGGCCTTCGAAAGAACACCATTGTGGGCGATGCTGGCATTCGTGGGATCGAATACGCAGAGGATGCAGGTGTCGTGGTGTGCTGTTGGACCGAGACCACTGCGCCTACATTGGTCATGCAGATTTATGAATTTATCGTGCGATCCAAGATCCTACCGAGCCTCGTAGTGCTACGTCAAGCTACTGTAAACGGAGCTAATCAAGTTGGTATGGAAGGAAAGCTGGGCGAGCTCGTTGAGGGCTCCTTTGCAGATCTGCTTTTCTTGAATGAGAACCCGCTGGAGGATTTTGCAAGTCTGGACAGGATCAAAGAGAACTTGATGCTAGTGATGAAAGATGGAAGGATCGTTAAGAGCCAGATCCCAGGTATACGACCAGAGTGGAACTAGTAGTGATGGTAGAACCATGGAGAGCTGGTGTTACCAACAAGGTAGTAAGTTTCCTTGATGTAAAATAGAGCTTTGTTTTGATACTTAACTTATCCGAGTCGATGATCTTCATCACAATCCTTCTATCAAAACAATCTGTTTGTGCCCGCGGAGACAGTTTTTCTGGACAGTGCGGGGACAAAGAAGAGCGGTCTTTAGTTATAGCGACCCTGTTCTGAGTTTGCGTTGACGTGACGCCGATCTAGTAGTCACCAACAATCACAGTATCTGTTCGCAGGAATATCACGCTAACCTCATTATTGAGAAACTTCCATTGAGAAACCATGGGGGGTCACGTGTAAGCTCATTCCCCTGTTTTGACAGCGTAGGTATTAACGAGAATAGAAATATGATGGATGATGTTCTCATCGCCAACTGTACGCTGTCTTTCCGCGATCGAGTGTCATCCCTTCTAATAATGTTGCCCAAACAGTACCTAAAAAGCTCCTGCAATCAGCCTTGAGAACATTAATCTCACAAGGGTCGGTTATTCAACAGCCATTCGTGAAACACATCAGGGAGCAGCTGACACGATCACCCCCCGAACTCACTCCCCCATCATCTTTGTTCCCAGTCTCTGATGAGTTGTCAACCGAATGCAAACAGTATCTTGAGATTACGAGGTGCATTTTCTCCTCAAAACTTTCGGAGCAATCGTTGACCTAGTCAGTGCCTGCCTTCAAATGGCAAGAGAAACATTACGACACTAACGTGGTGTGAAATTAGTCTAACTCACTTCCTATCATCAATCCGAGAAGGCAACGCCAAATGGTCTCAAGGCTCTGACCTAGAGGCAGCCTTTCAGACTTTCGGTGGCGACGTGGTCCAAGCTGTACAGGCTCTGAAGGAAGCCAAACCCGATAAAACAAAAAGTCTGAAAACGGAACTTCTCAGTCTTTTGGCTTCCTTCCGCGACTTGAAGGAATATTGCCAATCATCAAACCTACCGTATCTCTTCACTCGCGCCGAAAGACAGGTTCAGGATGCCTTCACTTTCTTCTTTTCGGACGTGTCGCCAGACACTCTGCCAAACAGGCTTCTACAAATCAACGTCGCAGAAGCAACATCCCCAAATTCTATGATTGAAAAGTTCAAACTGGGGCCTTATGAAGTGCCCCGTCTCTTGAATGGGTTCTGGCAATTATCTTCACCGGCTTGGGGGTCCGGTACTTCAGATACCCAGGAAGCAGCGCTTATTCAACTTGTAGAATCCGGCTTGAGCGCGGCAGACATGGCGGATCACTACGTACGGTTCCCTCTTAAAATTTCATGGACCATTTGCTAATCGTTTGTGTCCTGAAGGGCGATGCGGAGTTGATCTATGGTGATTTCCGGCAGCGGCTACCTGTAGATATCAAGGATATGATTTATGCCACGACGAAATGGTGTATACTCAGCGCTGTCAAACAGACTATCAGTCGCGACTGGGTCCTCGATGCAGTTAAAGAGCGTAACCGACGACTTAGTGGAAGGGTCGAGCTTCTGCAGTTCCACTGGTACGATGTAAGTTTCACTGGCGCTATCAGCAATTCATCATCTCTAACAAAATCGGTTTAAGTACTCCTCGAAAGAGTATTTGACCATTCTGGAAGAATTGATACTGATCAGCAAGGATCACCCTGAGCTCATTTCTTCTGTTGGGCTTTGTAACTTCGATTCAGACCACGTAGAAGAAGTGTGTCAGCATCTTCTAGACAAGACAGGATCTGTCGGCATAGTGTCAAATCAAGTGCAAGTAAGAAACCCATACGAGGTATTATTGAGTATCCGTTGTTTACTATTTTAGTTCTCTCTTTTCGATTCTCGACCGCTTCAGAAAATGTCAGCCATTTGCTCCAAATATGACTTGAAACTTCTGACTTACGGTTCTTTTGTACGTAACCGTGTCCAATCCAAACGATGTGGTTGTATTGATGCTGACCTTTCTCAAGTCGGGTGGATTCATCTCCGAGAAATGGCTTGCAGTGCCTGTCCCAGAGGTTTATTCAGAGGGTCAGCACTTGGTTCCTTCTCAACGCAAGGTTGGTGTTGCTATACAAGCGTATGAGCGCTTTAATCCGCTTGTAAATTGACACTTGAATAGTATCTCGACATCATAAACTGCGCACAGTGGCGATAATGTCAACGTGTTCACTTTGGGGCTGAGTGAGGATGAGATGAGAGAAATCAACCGCGTTGCACTTGGTCTTGGCAATAGTAAATGTTTGGCAATGTTCCAAAAGCTTGGAGATTGCGGGAATGAATATAGAGCTATGCATTAAACCCTAATAATCAACCCATAATGAGCTCTGGCCTTGTGTTGATAGAAACCCGGACACAAACAGATGTTTTCAATCTTGAACACATCAGACGTACTCTCTGGTGATAGACCAAGGCAATCTTAACTTAGTGAAACGATGTTATATCAAAGGCTAGGGTATTGATTGTGTTAAGATGTCGAGTTTGGCATCTTCTATTATCGTTTTAAGTTTATACCCAAACTCTCACCAAGATCAGAGGTTAGGGTTCTCGGTCAAAGGGCAAATCTCTTGATCGAGTTAAGAGGAGAATTCTGTTGTGTATTCTTTGTGATACATTCTTTCTAAGCATGAGCAACGAGGATGCGGATGGAAACCCGATCGAAATTTTAAAAATAAGTAGGAACAAAAAAAGCGTATGCAAGTATGAAATCTCAGACGAAGGTGAAACAGCCTCTTGATCAACATAGAGCATGTTTTCGATAATGCCCCCGATCGCTGTAAACGTACAGAGATTGACTCCAGAACGGCCGCTCAGATATCCATCCTCGGCCTGTGTACTACATTCTGCGGGGTTCTCAACCTCTTGTTCGCAGGGTGGCAGATTAGAAGATGGGGGCCAAGGAGAACACTAGTCTTGCAAACAGCTTTTCCCGCCCTGAGAGCCGCTGTCCAGGTTGTGGGAGTAACAGTTGGTGCGAGAGAAGGCATCGCCATCGTTCAATCGAGTCAAATAATCAGTCTCATTGGTGGCATGTCTAGATATCTACTTGTGCCGAACATTGCAACTGGTGAGGTCGTCGAGCCCTTAGAACGTACTGTAATGTTCCGAATGCTACACGGCAGTGTCCTGCTTGGAACGGCTGCCGGGTATCTCCTGGGGGGGATAACTAGAGATGCCTACGGAATTCGCCGGCCCTTCGAGATTGCAACCCCTGTATTCTCCCTCTCAAGCCTATACTCGATGTTTTTCATCCCATATATTGACTCCAAGAGCCTTCATGATGATGCAAAGGAAACGAAGCAACCTCGATGGAGCAAGTCCTTCGGCGGTCCCAGAGTACTCTCCCCACAGAGGCTACGCCTAAGTAACGGCAGAGCCATCGCCCATTACGGGATTAAATTCCTTGCTCTGGGTGTTTCTATGAGCGTATTAGCTATTGGCTACGCGCCAATGCTTATTCAAATATATGCCACCGCCACCTTCAATTTCCTCCCAACCGAAAACGGATATTTGATGGCTACCAACTCTCTCATCCGGGACTTTTTCCTGTCGATCGTTTTCCCGAAGACTACCAATGCAGGCAGGGCATAGTTCTCGTCTAAGCAAGACAGCCACACAGAGGTGGTGGATTCAGTCCGGGAGAGCAGCGATGATATAGTTGGGCCCCAGGAACAAGCATGCGCTTCTCTGGATCCCTACAGTCAAAGAGGCCGAGACTTTGATATATTGTTCCTTCGATGGAGTCTTGCCTTTGATGGGCTGGTCACAGCTTCCACAGCGTTGGCGACCAAAGGGTAGCACATTTATCTCGGTAAGTATTGTGACCCATTGATTGCACATATCGCTAATCATGGCCATCAGCCGGCTTCCTGCTCCCTTTGGCATCTGGCTCAGCACCTCCAAGTAAAGGTGTTGTCACGTAAATGTGCCTGCCTTCTGAGCACGCAGAGGCGCTGCAAGCAATGACACTTGATGAGAATGTAGCCATGTTGTCAACTTTGGGGCTGTTCGGCTTCATCTTTTCATCATTCTCTGCCATCGGTAGAGCATACCTGACATTCTATTGCAACGTGGTACGTCTTGATCAATAAAAGGGCAAAAATTGAGATGAGCAAAGCGACTAACGTGAGATACAGACTGTTGCTCTTGCTGCTGTCGCCATATTGCTATTTGCACACTTTCCTCCTTCCGGAAGCAGGTTGGAGGTTAAAGACGATGGCGAGGAGTAGGTAGTGATCATCAAAACATACACGAATCAACGGATCAATACTAGGTTTGGAATGAGAACAGGTCATCGTTCAAGAAAGTTTTAGACATTCAAGAGAAAGATGCTATTGTGGGTGAAGAAGGATGCCCCAGGTGTCATTCTCTATGGAGTAGAAACGAAAGAAGGAAGAAAAATCAAACCAACTAGACTCCAACCCCTGACTCCTCAATACCGAGATAGCCTTAGCATCGAGTTCATCCTCGGGCATACACCCAAGCAACCTAAGCTTGCTGGCTTTATAAAGGCTATCAAGACTGATAAGATTAATAAGCTGGATTAACCTATACTTAATAGCCTCTATAAAGCTAGTAAGCTTGGGTTGCTTGGGCGTATGCCCGAGGATGAACTCGATGCTAAGGCTATCTCGGCGTTGAGGAGTCAGGGGTGGGAGTCTCGTCTTTTGCTATGACCGAAGGCTGTGGGTGTGTCAGTGTCAGTACTCTGGCCAGGGGGCTACTGGTACTCACTGAGTTGGTTGCTGAAAAGATCCGCGCTTGGTTGAAGTATTTGGATTGGCGTGATAAAAGACAAGAAGCTGGGTGAAGAGGGCAGCTTTAGTAGTCATTCGATGCGCAGCTCGTCCTGACGGCAAGTGAGTCATCGGTAAGAAGGTTTAAAGAATTTTCTGCCGTATGACTGCAGCCTTGGGCTAGCGAAGCTTTTTTTATTAACCTTTTCGTATTCATTGTATTGAGTTGTTGGGTCTGACATCTTCCTTCTTTGGTTTTAACTTTCTATCAAACTCTCTCCGGTATGGCACCAACTAGTCATTCCGCGCGTAGGACCCTCTGACCCTTGAAGCTTTTTTCTATTGATGCTCGCTGTTTTGATACCAAGATAGGATATCCAAAGGCTCAACTAGTTGTATTAAAGTCTACAGTTGACAGATATCATGGTTTGGTGACTTTCTAGCTTGGTCAGCTACGGTTTGGGTATCATCGGGCATTTTACCAGGTGCCTATCACCCGAGTATGCGTTCCAGTGTAGCATGGCCATGTCGGAGAGGAGATCGGAGTTATGGCCAAATTTTTATTAGCTTGGAAAGAGGGGTATAAATCCGTTGGTTTGATATGGACTCAATCACTAGCAGACATAAGAGGATACATATGCTTTGATAGCCTGAGCGACCTAGTCCATGCCATAAAACAGTCAAGTGCAATCATCTCTCATCACCATGGCTTCTACCGACGATACAAACGACAACTTCACGCTCTACGACCTGCGAGTCGAAGTTGTGTGCCCTGAAGGAGAGAGAATCCTTTGCGGCGCAAAGGCAGGCGACCATTTCACGCTAGAGGGAGAAATGTTGCATTTACCCCCGGGGCAAGGGATAAGCATATATAGTCTTGGTATGTACAGGTCCTTGTTACATTCCAATGTGAAATACGGTCTGATGTGCTGACATGGAGGAAGCGGCTGCGCTCCCACTGCTGGCGGCAAAGCAGAGAATGACACACGCTCACGACTGGATGAGCACCGATGCCTTGATCGCTTGTCCGGATCCTAATTGCAAATCGCAATTGAAGATTACTAGGACAGGCACGCGGGAATTCAGCCACGCAAGCACTACAGTTGTGGGTTTGGAAGGAAACCACTGAGCTGCGGAAAAGAGATACCGAGGGACGATTGTACCGATAGTCAATCTTCAAGATATAATCCATGACTCCTAGTTTCCGAATCGTGGTATTCTCTGAACTCGCTTATCTCTGAACTCGCTTATCTCTTCCCCGCTTTCTTCAACAAGACCTGATATGATAACCCCCTTGCTCTAGACCCATTGCTACTGGGTGGTGGGATTGTCTACACATACACACTACGGCTCTTATCAGCTTCGGGTGCTTGTACCCAAAACCTTCGTGTGAAGCAGGACACTTGCGGCAATTGCACCTTGCCACCAAGCCTCATGATCCAGCTGCCTGCACGGGACGCTTAAGGCTTTGACAAACCCCATGTTTGCCCAGAAAGTTGCCACCAAAAGACAGATCTTGGACTTGTGAATCCATGTCGCCCCCCACTGCTCGCCGGGCATCCGAAGTGATTAGTCCTGGGTCCAAACCAGCCCGAGAACTGTCAGGTCGTCACAAACGGCCTGGGGTACCCGATGAGCAGAGGAAACAAGTGAGGATCGCGTGAGTTGGTTCTATCCTAGGCGATGAGTGAGCTCAGATGCGGAGAGACGCCACCCTACCCTGGCGAAAAGTCCACGCTGACACATGGTTGTATCGCTACATATGCAGGGACTGTCGAAAGCATAAGCTCCGTTGCAGTGGGCAAGAGCCATGCGAGCGCTGTATCGAGACTAAGAGGCAATGCGAGTACGGCCTCGACGCACCAGCAGGCGAAGCAAAGCGACGCAGGACTTCAGAACGTTCTGAAGTCGCGACTATCCCCTCGCATGAGGAGCAGTTGCAGCTGTTTCAACGCATCTTCTCCAAGCTTCATGCGAATGTCCCGACAGATCCGGAGAGCTTGCGCCGCTTCTATATGCATTTATAAATTACGACACCTGAGTCTGGGGGAGAACAGCCAACTGCGTCTGCCGGGTGGACGGTCGAAAAAAATAGTGTTCAGGAGCATCATCAACACCATCAGCATGGCAGTGATGGCCTTTGCGATTGCAGCTCTCCCAACAGAACAGCATCTGTGACTGAGGTAAGCCAAGGGAAGAAATATATCTCCCAAGTACAACGAGTCGGGATGCCGGGTACAACTTGCTAAGGTTAGCCTTCAGAATGGCCATCAACATGGGTCTCCATCGGCATTTCGTTTCTGAATCGCTACACCCAGATATTCGCGAACTGCGCAACCGTCTCTGGTGGAGTATATACGTCACGGGCAGGCTTTACAGCATCGAAATGGGTCGGCAAATGGCCATCAACGACGCCGAAATCAACGCACCATACCCAGTGGGCGTTTCAAGCTGGACTAATATCCACGGACGGCCAAGAAAGGTAGACGAGCTGGTCTCTCTGGCCGAATTTGCCGTATTCTTGGCAAGATTGTAGACGCAGTCTATTGCAAGCCTGCCTCCGAGAAGGGCGCCACCATCCGACCTCACGATCTGCAGTTGTTGAAGGATGAGCTGGGAGACTGGAGGAAAAGCCTGCCCGCAAATATCAATTTTGGAAACTTCACGACCCGATACGAGGCGCCCCTGGCTTTAACATATGAGCAGTCCATCATCCTACTGACCCGCTCTTGCTTGCACTACGCCATCGCGACGTATCGTCCTGCGAACAGTCTGGAGGCTAATGAGACAAAAGTTTTACGTCAACAGGCTCAAGAGTGCGTCAATGCCGCAGTTTCTTCTATCCGGGTATTGGGTGCCCTAAAAGATTTATCTTTGTTATGTCGCTTCTCCTTTCATGATTCATTATACTGCAGTTCGGCTCTATACGTCCTAATTTATGCAAGTCGTAAGTTGGCGGGTTCTGTATCTGTCCCTCAGAAATCCATCGTGCAGGGCATTTGCATTCTCCTAGAACTCGCAAAGGGAAGTGAAGCAGCAGGATTAAGTTTAAGGGACATCACGCAGGCCCTTGCGAGAAGTCCTAGGAATCCAAGTGCCGGCAATACCAACAGCAGTACCCTCCGAAACACAGAAAATGGTATTTCTGGGGAACGGGGGCGGTCCGCTTGGAAGGCTTGGAAGAGGGCAGTGACAGATTCCCAGTCTCACGGCCTGAGTTCATCTGCGAAGAATCCAATGCCTTGGAACGAACCTATGGCAGGTTCCTGTGTTCCAGCAGTAGTTTTCGACCTTTGACGCTTTGTTATCGGGCGACATTGACAATGATCTTTTAGTTTGGCCTTACCCCGGTACCAGACCAGCCAATACAAGCAGAAGTTTCAAGGTATCCTTGCAACCCACACCATGAAACGAATAAAGATTTTAATGGTGGTGAAGATATGGGACCTCTACCTCTACAAGTGGATGACCATGTGGATACAATGATCGATATCTCAAATCTAGCACCTTTCTGGGTACCGGAACACCCAGACTTTGACAATGTAGGTCGAGGGCTTGGGTCAGCTTAGAGCTAGACTTTTAAGACGGTGAAGGAGGTACGGTGAACGAAACCCACAGTTTCCGGTTTCATGAGCATTAAAATCCTGGGGCAGCACATGTGAAATAAAGCACCAGAAGCCGGGCATCCACCTGATCAAGCTGAGTGGCCACGCTAGATGAGCGGTGTGGTACGGATACAATAAATGATAAATCTAAGTTTCGCTTCCTCGGGCCTAGCATGGACTTAATGTTGTCCATCGCGCCCTACACATGCATACTCGGTGAACCAACCTCCTTAGGCAGAACTACCACAGCGTTGATCCCCGTGACCGGATTCAAGCAAGAAGATGCACATGTGCAAGGGACAACTCTCTTGCGTCCCATTTGACATCTACACAGCCGCAGCTTGATCACAGGCACACACCGGAGTCTCGCAGGTTTACCCGGCTTGCGATCTCCGGACCGATACCCGCTGCACGGAAGCCGGACATGGTTAGGGGCCCGCATCATGAACATTACTGGGACCACCGACCGGGTTTCACCCCGAAGTCGGAGATGGTATTTCGACCAAAACTCTGATCGGGAGAGCTATCACTCGAGTGGTCCCCCCGGCAGCTTTCTCGGTTGCTTCCTCAGATTCTCCGTGCTAGACTTTGTGATGTGCCAAGAGCTCCTTTGCCCAACATCCCGCCATGGCACTCCCACCCGAGAATGAGAAACAGGCAGCCTCAGGCTCTGGCCATGAGATCCGCCAACTGTCCGTCTCTTCATCGTCATCTGATGAAACTGCGGCAGAGGGCCAAGAGTCCAAATCCAGTACGGGAGCCGGGAGGTTCCATTCACGACCCTCTCGTCTAGACGACATCGAGGATGTAGACGACACGGCTCTTGGCCGTCTCGCGTCCAATCCAACTCGGGTGAGGACTCGCTCCCGCTCTAGATCAAACCTCCCACCACCACCGGACGGAGGTCTCCAGGCCTGGCTCCAAGTCGTCGCGGGGTGGCTTGTCATCTTCGCCACATGGGGCTATCTCAATTCCTTCGGGGCGTTCCAGTCCTACTACACCTCCGGCGGTCTTCCATCCGCCTCTCCATCCACCATCTCTTGGATTGGCTCTCTCCAGGGCTTCCTCACCACCGCCCTGGGAACCTTCAGCGGTCGTCTCCTCGATGCTGGCTTCTTCCGCCCCACCTTCGCCATTGGTGCTGCTCTGCAACTGGCCGGGATCTTCGCCATGAGCGCCTCTGATAATCCCCAGTACTGGCAGCTGGTCATAACGCAGGGGATCCTCACGGGCATCGGCGGCGGTATCCTCTTCACCCCTACCCTCGGGCTTGTGGCGACGTGGTTTGGACGCCGCCGCGGCTTCGCCATCGGCCTGGCTACCTTGGGCAACTCCACCGGCGGCATCCTGTACCCGGTCATAGTGAGGCAGTTGCTTCCAAAGATTGGCTTCGCGTGGACCGCCAGGGTGCTCGGCCTGGTGAATTTGATTTGTTATGCGGTTGCCCTTTTATTGATGAAATCACGCCTCCCTCCCCGCCGATCTGGGGCTCTTGTCGATTGGAGTGCATTCAAGGAGCCGGTCTACGTTCTCTACATCGTTGGGATGTTTCTTTTCGTTTGGGCGAGCTACTATCTGTTTTACTATGTGAGTTTCCACTATGATTTTCTTTTCTTAACTACGTTGAGACTTAGGGCTTTCAATATCATCTCCTCTATGACTGGTCATGGTAACAACAATTCATCCCTGCATCCCAATCATAGAATCCCATTTCAAGCAATTGCTAACTTCCTCACGGGTCGCATCATTCGGCATCCAGGTCCTCGGACTCTCCTACAGCGAAGCCTCCTTCCTCATCATGGTCATCAACGGCGCCGGCCTGCCCGCCCGCGTCCTCATGCCCATGCTCGCCGACAAGATCGGCGCGCTCAACGTTATCACCATGTGCACCCTCTCCATATCCGTCATCGTGTTCTGCTGGTTCGCCGTGAGCAACGTGCCCGGCTTCTACGTCTTCACGGCCTTTTGCGGTCTCGTGTCCGGGGCCACGCAGAGTCTCATGCCCACCACCATCGCCAGCATCACGAAGCGGCTGGACATGGTGGGCACGAGGATGGGCATGTGCTTCAGCATCATCTCGTTTGCGTCCTTGACGGGCCCGCCGATTGGTGGCGCGCTCCAGTCCGCGATGAAGGGATCGTTCACGGGCGCGCAAGTCTGGGCGGCTGTCTCGACTTTGGGTGCCGGATTGTGTCTCGTGGGGGCTAGGTTCTACCAAGCTCAGGGGAAGATCAAAGTCAAGTGTTAAGAGGACAGGATGCGGTGTTCCATGAAAGGGAAAACGGCACGGAAAGGGGTACTCTCTTTGCCAGTTTTCAATAAAGGTACGATTTTCTAACTCCGCTTTGCATGCTAACTCTCTTTTTTCGATTGTAGCTTTATATAGCCATATTAGTAATATTAATAATCAAAAAGTTGTCACTTTGAAACCCTGTTCTTATGATGCGTTGAAATGTACTTGGGATGATTGTCCTGAGAATTCAGGTATTTCTCGCTCCGACGAAATATGTAGGATAGAAGCCGAGGAATGACAACATGAATCTAGAAATAAGAACACAATAAAATATTGATGATTGGAGCTTATGCGTCCTCACAATTTGTGAGTTCTCAATTTGAGAGTATTGATCAATCTTCATTAAATTATTGAACTGGAGAGGAGCTGTAGGTAGAAGAATCGGTAACGGAAGCCTCTTGCCACTCTTCGAGGATTTCCCGGCGATACTCGTCGGCAACACCAAAACCCCTCTGCTTTACTGTATCCAGGAAGCCGATCAATCTCGTACGGTCATCCTGTACTTCCATAACCGGCGCCACCGCCTCCGCTAGAGGGAGGAAGAAGGCCACATCCAACAAAGACTGGGCCGTTAGAGATTCGATGCCTTCCATCAGAGAGATGGCCTGTTCGTGGAGACATTCCGGCGTCATTACGGGTAGCTCGCATTCTAGTGAGGCCAGAGCACTCGTTTGGAGCTGTTGCGATAGGCAGATCAGAGCCCAGCGCATGTACTGGCTGTATGAGTCGTTGTGCGTGGTGGGAGGAACGGAGTTGGAAAGGAGTGCCTGAAGCATGCTTGCTTGGAGGCTAGAGGCCTCGCAAATGATTTCGATACCTTCCACCCCGTGATTGGGGTCCCTGTTGTCGGGATCGGCAGACAGCAAGTCCCATTGGTGTAGACTGGAGACGTGTTAGCGAAGATTTGGGATCCGGCCGGTTTTCATTCATTCTTACCGTTCTTGTAAGACGGCCCATCTCCACATGAGGGACAGAACGTGGTTGGGTCTCCCCGATGCTGGATCATTAGGTTTATCACTTGTGGCAGCTTCTTTCTGCAACCTAGCAGCAAAGTCCTGCCCGATGGGCTTCTGTAGAAACGGGATAGATCCAAGAAGATCGTTGAGTTGGAAGAATCTCATGAGCTCTCCATCTAGTTGTGAAAAGTCTCTGCCTTCCTCGACTTGGTATTTTGCCAAGTTTCGCACGTGTATTATCCATAACCGCCAGCTCTCGGCAGTCGGATTTAGGAGAAGCTTGGAAAAGGATCAAAGTTAGAGGATGGAGAGCCGAGAGGATGGCTATGGAACTCACATCAGGTATGGCAAGTAGTAAACTGCATAGTAATAAAACGGTGGTGTTCTGGGAGTAGGGCCGAGCCATCCGCTGCGTGAGGACTCTCTTTTGCGCAGCAACAAGCCTTCTCAACTGATTGCGCTCCTTAGTCTCCAATGTGTGCGTAGCACTCTTGGATGAAAACACCTGTCCGACGACACTGACTGTCTTGTTGACTAGTTCGTCTGATTGGCTCAGCATAATCACATCGGGGCTGCGGAGGACCTGGCTCTGAGGCAGTTTCCCCGTAGCCTCGAAGAAACGGTTTATGAAAGACCAGGATTCGTTGGTGAGCGCTGCTGCTGGTTTTGATGGCGTGCTGGCATACGGGGACTGGAAGACGCGCACAATCTGGACGTCTCTCGAGCGCTTGGGAAAGCTACACTCAAGGCCATTCCGGCGGCAGAAGGAGCATGGACTATTTCCATCACACTTTTAATTGCCCGGTCAGTCAGTCCTCGAGGCAAGGGCTGGAGTCACACATTCAACAGACCTTCATGTGGCTCCTCCGGCACGAGGAGCAGCGGTGGCCGCCTCGCCGCTTGTCCAGCTGGCCGCACGGCATGGCGCAAGACGCTGGGAGGAGACCTAGATACTGTTTCTAGGGAGTATAGCCGAAGCAGGGGATCGAGGCGGGTGTGGAGGAGTGGCGATCGATAAGATCAGAGTTGGATGAAATGCATGTGAGAGAAGTGCGTAATTAACGACGTGGTCTGATGCACTGTGAATTAATTGGCTGCTGCCACTGCCAGCGGATTACTCCCGGCGCTAAGCTATTCGAAGCCGGTGTCGGCCATCTCCCAGTTTGTCTTCGCTGAGTAACAATGCTCGTCTGAAGTATGGCAAGAGGCCCTTGGATTTCGGACAAATTAATTTCATGAGGCACTGGGAGTTATATTCACTTTGACAGAGATGCTCTCCGTGATATCCATGTGGCTGGAAGCGGGTATTTGTCCCGATGGGCCTGGCCTAAAAATACCAGTGACTTACTGTATGCTTCAGCCTACTTGTGACATCTTGTGGGGAGATTTAGCGGGGTTGAAGCTGCTGAATAGCGCCTGTGAATTATCGTTGCATCAAAGCCTCATTTTTATTGTCTCGGAAGACATCATCCAGCCAATAATACTCCCTCATTTCACCTACCCTAACCCGCTCCGAAAAATGAACAATTAATTAGCCTCTCGCTGTAACGTGTGACCAAATTCGGCGAGAGGATACGAGGAGGTAGCCTGCGTGCGTGTATTTTCCATTGATAATAGTGAGGCAGTGCCACCTGTAACATCGGATGCCAAGCAAAGACTCGTCAGCCATCAACGTAGTCAGTTGCCATCACTAACTGCACTAGGCCTCGGGGACGGGAAATTGGTCGCATACTGCGTGGTAGCAGACTGACTAATTATTCTCGGACAAATTATTTACCAGGGTTTGTTTCAGAATTTTCATGACAAAGAACTATTTTTTAGGTGCAAGACTATCAAGAGATTTGTTTAGACCTTCACATGCCGATTTATATTATCAGTCAGCTGGAGACGGCTTTGGGGGGATTAGTGATGGCCTCTTTAGCCTATAATCTGGACTAAGAGCCTTTATTACTCTTCACTCCATGCATTTGGGAAATAAGAAAAAGACTGGTTCGCGAACACCACATCCTTCACAAAACAAAGAACACCAAGCAGGAACAGCCTGGAAGAAGAACAGCCTTGCAGTTTGCTGTTGTGAGCATAATTGAACGCTCTAATCACCTTATGTTACCAAAGGGACCATGCTTGGGATAAGATAAGGAAGGCGAGAACAATTCGAGAAAACGAACAAATCCAGCCAAAGCCCATCTCGGTCTAGAATTGTGTACGCGCGCATGTGTATGGCTCAGGTCCTGCCCTGGCTCATGCCAAGGGACCAAAAGCTAAGGCTGTCAGTGACGGCTTCGCGCTGCGCCGCACCAATGGAACGGTCTGCCCATAATGACATCGCATTTCCCCGAGTGAGTTTGTTCAGTGCAAGCACCACGAACCCAAAAATATTATCGGTGATGCCATCGCCCACAATGGCGCATCCTCGAGCGATTCTGACAACTTTTCCATCCAAACTACGTCGTTATCGATGTACGATGATGCATGCAGTGCTTCAATCAGCCCAAAGCCGGTTTGCAGGCGGGTCATCATGTGCATGACGTAGCCCCAGATCGGGATCGTGACGATGATCGCCGCCGTTTCAACCAATGAGAGCAACCCATCCATGAACTGTCAGCAAAGCCAGAATCAAGGAATACACCATGCCGAAGTACGTGATGAGCAGAAAAGGGGAGAGTAACCAGGAATAAAAGAGACTCTTGGGAAGCTCACTACTTCTCGCGCAATCCGCCCAGCCTCTGCTACCCTGAACCACAGCCAAGAGTACAGCCCGTACTCCCCAAACAAATCGACATGTCCGAACTCCTAGGCCAGAAGAAGAAGAAGAAGAGCAGAAAGAGCAGCGGCGGCGAAAACGCACTAGAGTCTCTCCCCGCACTCGGTGGCCTCGACTCCCTGCCGACAAAGGACGTGACCAACACAGCGCAAAATGCCGTGAGCGGAGTAACTGGCGCGCTCGGAGGTCTTGGGGGAGGAGGCGGCAAAAGCGAGTCGCTCAAACTACGTCTGGACTTGAACCTCGAGATCGAAATTCAGCTGAAAGCCAGAATTCATGGTGATTTGGAACTATCATTACTGTATGCCGACTTCCCCCACCCTTGCCAATGAAGCAGACCGTAACACTAATTAAGCGGGTAGGAACTGATTTAAACTTGGATGAGCGATGTTTGCATTTTTCTTTGGACTGACACGGGTAATTGATTGACGGCGTGTCTGTATATTATTTTGGTCAATTAAGGCATCTTCAACTTGAATAATAATTCTCTGGGTCACTTTCTCTCAACGCAATATCGAGTTGCAGCACATTGGGCGCCATGGGAATGATTGGAACAATTATTTGCTTGGAACTAGAAGCGGTATGTCGGTGCTCTAGACTTCAATTTTTGAATGATGGATACTCTTTCACGGCGATGGCGCCCGATGCATCAACACAACAGTAATTCCGGCATGAGCTTCTATTGAACTTCAATTTATCGACTTAGAAAAATCACAGAGAATGTGATCAGAAATGCAGAGAGTGAGCATGTGTTGGCGTATGTATTGGGATGTGTCCGAGACTAGAAGCAGGCAGGTCCAGGGTTTTTCATAAAGTTGATCACATTATTAGGGCGAGACCAATCACAACTTTTTTCTTTTGACCCCAGGCATGCAAGCCATCAATTGATTTCAACTGGTGACATATTTAAGCTACGTACGTTCATTAAGGTCATGCCTACCATATTGTATCTATTGTATCGGACAAGGAGTTCTCCCAACACGCCATCAACAAACAGCTCGATGTTTCCAAGTCTTACATCTCATATCATCGATAGCTATATCGGCGTCGGTCGAAAGGCTTTATTAAAGTTCTTCGGGGACGGTGGTAACAATCTTCAGCAGAATACCCTCGGGGGTCTTGTGCTCCTTCTTGTACTCGTCGGTGTTGTAGAGGTGGTTCAAGGGATTGAAGATCACACCAGCAAAGCCGCCGTCGGCCAAGCATTGGATAATGGCGGGGCCGACCTCGTCTCGGGAAGCACCGCCGTCGATGGTGTTTGCGATGTCCTCATAGAGGACGGACGAGTTGACTTTGGGGTTGATGTGCTTCGCAAGCAGCCTGGCCGACTTGTAGGTGTAGACCTCCCACTCCTGGCAATCGGCCTTGTCTTCGGCGGGCATGGACCAGAACTTGTTGTCGTGAAGGCCGTGGGCGCGGAGATAGTTTCCGATGTAGGTGACATCCTCGACCGAGACATCTTGGGGGGTGTCCCATGGACCGTTGTAGCAGTGTAGGGCAGGCTGGTCCCAGGCAAAGCACTCCGCGCTGGTGACCCTGGCGGCGACCAAGGCGAAGGCAGCGGTCTTGGTAAGGATATTGGCGTACATGATGGCTGTTGTAGAGATTTCGTAGTAGTAGAGCGTGAGAATAGGAGGAGTGACCTACGTCGAGGAAGCTAAAACCCCTTGATAGGAGGGGAGCTTCGGTGATCTTTATAACCTGAGAGACACCCGAGTATTTTCGCGGGACTACTCTCATTAGTCTCTCTTTTTGCGGGTGGAATGTGTGGCTGGCTGATAATGGGGAATGATTGTCTGTCATCTCACAAGGTGATACGTCGGAGCATCTCCTATGGTCCCGCAGCGGTAAAGACATGTCTTACCTCTGGACAATGCCATTGACCGCATCTTGTGGAAGGTGGATGACCCAATTGACCGAATACGGGAGGCAGTTGGGAGCTTCTTCTTTCTCTGACTGCCTTCGACGTTCTTTAAACTCTGCTCATGTTCGTCCCACAAGCAGTTGAACCTTGCCTGTATGACTCTGGGAATGGGAACAGGTTCTCATTCCAAAGGATTTCCCGAAAGTTAGCTAGGCTAGGTCCACTAGTTGCTCGTATAGCCTGCAGTGTTCAGGTGGACCAATGGACCTTCTGAGACATTGCCGAGACGGAACGGGGGATTTTCAGGGTACTACCGTCATTCCGAGCTGAGGGAGAGGGATTTGCAGTGACGCTGACCAGATTGGGTCTGTGGAGGTGAGACAGAAGCACCCACCCATCGGGACTTGAGAAGTTATTGGTTTGTGAGATGATTGACTGCCTTAGACAATGTTGAAAATGGCCTAGGCCATCAGCTAAGACACCCTTCTTCTGCGGCATGTTCTCTGTGTCTCCCGAGAGATGAGCCATGCCTGTCGGAAGGAACTCGTTCAACTTGTCGATCGGAATTTTCATGTTAATTGGCCGCGTGGCCTAATGGCTAAGGCGCTAGATTTCGTCTTCCTCGCCTGCTCTAGAGATTCCAGGTTCGACTCCTGGCGTGGTCGGGTCAATTAGCTTTTTGCTCCTCGCCGCCTTTTTGCCGTCAATTTATTGTTCTTTTCCATATTTGTTCATAAAAATCATTGCCTTTCCGTTGCCGTCGTCACAATAGTGAGTGGGAGAGCTCCAAATGGTTAAAGTAGGCACTTGGAGTTTGGGGAATGGGACTTGTAGCAGACAGCGATAAACTCCATGCTATGGTATTTGCGTCCAAGACCAAAGGTGAGGTAAAGGTTGATTGGCTCTTTATCCCAACTAATAAAGTCAATTGCGGCAAATAACATCGAAAGGATCACCGATATCGGCCGTGTTGGAAATCAGCGTCAAGCACTCGTTATCAAGTTTTTCTTTGATCGAATACGTTCAGCTGGAGGCTACAACCACATCATCCGTTACCATGTAATAGAGATGGCTTTCCCTTCCATATGCCGCACATCGGCTTCGTCCATCTTAAGCAGTCTGTTGTAAATCCACCAACCAACGGCCCCCCGAGAGATTGCATAGCCGACTGCTGAGCTTTCCAACACCGCTGACATGACATCCTCCACTCCCTCCTTGATTGTGGCGTTGCCCTTGTTGCCATCCATGAGAAGGCTAGGACGCACGAGGACAAATCGCTCTCCACTGCTTCCCAGGCGCTCCTCCATACTTTTCTTGTCTGCGTGTGGAACAGCCAGCATGTAGTGATACATTGGGTGTAGTGCAATAGGGTAGTCTCGTTTCTGACAATACTGACCCGGCTCCAACTACCAAATTCTGGGCAGGTTGTTCGACATCAATCCTCATTTCGTGGGTACTCTGTGGAGCACTCAACGGAACTCACTCTTGGTCCAATTGCAGAGTAGCCTGTGCGTACCTTATGAAAAAGGTCGTTTCAGTCCCACATTCATGAAGGAAAGACGTGCATGACCTTTGGAGATGTACTGTCAAGTCAAATGCGCAAAGCCACTAACCACATTTTACTGGAAATCGTGGTGAAGAACTAAGTGTGTTAAAATGAACGCACATAAATCAAAGTTTTTTTTGTCATTTAAGTACATAGATCGCATCTAAGGGATGGGTTGTCAAATATTAATGATCGTGTGCTCAACCCCTACTCCGGAGTGTCACTTGTAAATTTTCCCCTTCATCTTCCCAGTGTCTCTATGTCACATGAAAGCAAACACACTAAGTATTTAATCTTACAAACAGCGAAATAAATGCAAAGCAATGCTCCGGTTTTTGGCGGCCGCCGAGCTGTTCAAGTTTTGATGCGTGTTTGACTTGAAAGCTGCTTAACCGGATTTCCTTGGTGGATCCTTGGCCCGATGATGAGGGTTTCCCACTGACCAGTCTGCTCGCTAACGCTCACGCGAGTCTCCCATACTTCTATACTAACATCTTGGTTGATTTTAAATAAGGATAATAAACGTGGTTTCCATTTGCGATTTGGGTAGTAGTAGAAGCGGGTGCTTTCTGCTCTACGCAGCTCCTGGCCGTGTGACTCACAATCACCAGTCTGTTTTTCTTTGCTACAGTTGTGTTCGACAAAGTTCTTCTTTGATGTAGGCTTTCTTCGATACTTAAGTTGGTAAAGTCGAAAAGATGTGGTTAAAGGAAGTTTAAAAACAAGCCAGAAAAAAACAACCAAGTTTCTCGAGCAAGACGCGCCACGATTCCATGGATCGGAAAGGTGAGTGAAAGGTGAGTCACGCGCCCGTTGTCTGCCACCCGACAACAGTTGTAAAGTTCCACTCTGATCGCCCTGACATCTCTAGCACCTTCCCGCGATCAGCTTGCCTATTTTATTTCGAGATTTCTGAACCAGCGACTGTACAAAACATCACACTAAACATCAATCAGATGCCGTCGATGGCGTGATCGTTCCAGGCCCCCCCACATGCGTTATTAGTTGTTTTGCCAAACGCCAACCATTTTCTCCCTTTCACGATTCCAAACGCACCAAAATGGGCATTGAAGACTTCAAAGATGAGCCACCCAAATCTGCCTACTCCCACGACCAGATTTCGAGATGGCTGGGGCGCATCCAACTGCCTGCATCTTATCCTCAATCCCCGCAAGAGTTCCCAAAGACTGAGGAGTCTCTGCGCACCTTGATGAGATGCCAAATCACTACGTTTCCGTATGAAAATCTATCAGTTCACTACTCTGACACTCATTTGGTCGACATCAACCCGGAGTCTATCTATCGCAAGCTCCTGGGACCCGAGAATGGTGGCAGAGGCGGATATTGTATGGAATTGAGCATCTTTTTCTACCACATGCTCCGCGGCCTCGGCTTCCACGTGTATATGACTGGGATTAGAAATCGTACACGAACAAATGGCGTGCCTGGGGGGGAGTACCAAGGATGGTATGCTTCACATACGACCTGATTTGACAGGAGAATTCATTACTGACCTCTACCCACAGGACGCACATCAACAACATAGTACACCTTCCATCAGGTGACAAGTTCTCGGTTGATGTAGCTTTTGGAGGCGATGGGCCCATCAATCCGCTGCCGATGGTAGAGACTGGAAACCCTGTTCAGAATCTGGGTGCCCAGCAAGTCCGACTTGTGCATGAGGCGATTCCGAAGCAGGGACTGAGATCCCCACTATGGATATACCAATATCGAAACGGTGCCCATCTTGATTGGAATTCATTCTACAGCTTTGCCGAGATTGAGTTCTTCCAGGAGGACTTCGAAGTCATGAATTGGTTTGCAAGTGCCAAAACACTGCATAGATGGAATGTCCTTGTCGTCCGCTTTCTCAGAGAGGGAGAAGACGTGCTGTTTGATGACAAGTTTAAGCCAAAGCGCGACGTCGACCAAGTCAAAGTTGTTGGAAAGGTGATGCTTGTCAGCGATGT
The DNA here is from genome assembly GCA_026958235.1 of Clonostachys rosea. Taxonomy (NCBI): domain Eukaryota; kingdom Fungi; phylum Ascomycota; class Sordariomycetes; order Hypocreales; family Bionectriaceae; genus Clonostachys; species Clonostachys rosea. The sequence continues at coordinate 4,316,986 of CP110205.1, forward strand.
GATCAAAGTGAATCTTGGGGGAAAGACGAACATTGTCCACACTATGAAGACAGAGACAGAGCGCATCAAAGCCCTACGCGACTATTTTGGCATTCAGCTAAGGAAGGACGAGGTGGAGAGTATTCGAGGTTGGGACATGGCGCTCAAGTAACGCGAATCCACTCCTTGACCGGAAACAAAATATTTGAATTAATCTATCTACCGAAATATTTGAAATTCATAAATTCAAATACCTCTATTACTATTTATGGCCGTCCCAAGGATTCTTGTACATTCTCTAGACTAGAGCACTCTCGTGCATTCTGCATTCCTCTGGAAGGGTGCTCTTAGAGAATGGAGACACCTGTGGAGGAAATCCTGCACATCATTCGGAGGTCATATTTCGAGAAGGCCTCTCTACCTACATCTTTTGCAAATTCTGGCTACGACACACAGCGGAGCATTTGGAAGTAAACTTGAACGAATGACCATGCAAAATGGAATAAATCAAGAGAGGATTCTGTTGTTAACTACTTCATATCCCCCGCAAATAAACAAAGTCATGCATCGGAAGATCTCCTCCCTGGCCAAGCTCAAAAACCTAGGTCGTCATTCTGTTAGACCCTTTTGGTAGATAAAACACACCTAGGGCCGGGCTCCTATTGGAGAAATCCACTACATCCATATCGGGAGGCACTCCAGCATGCCGAGGTTCTTGTTCATCAAGCACATCTATTGAAAAGACCCAAAAGCCTGCAACCGATACCTCCTGCCCCTTTTCGATCCCCTCGAGGCTGCCAATCTGGCACGGCGCTTGGTGCTCCTCCCTTACAAGATAAGTTTTCAGGGAACTGATGCTGCGCACAACGTCTTCCCTGCACCGGTCGTGGCAATCTTGTGAACACACGGTGTGATCTTCCGTTGCGTCAACGGCTATCACATACGAGATCTCTCGCTGTGGCAGTGATTCATTCTCTGCTGTCATGCCAAATTTAGTCTCCATGGATTCCCACCGAAACCGCCCACCCATTGGGCCATATTCTTTCCAGAAGCGCACCCGCTCAAAGTCAGAGCGCTTAAGCAGGCGAGGGTCGGCGGGCATGAGATAGAACTCAGAAGCTTCGGGAAAGAGAGGCATGGCGTGAGTGACTGGTCTTCGGTAATTAGTGAACGAGCCGAGGCGACTGGATCGCTGAGCCGGTGGTAGGCCCATGTACCTGTTGTCCTTATCGAGCAGGTGGATGAACCATAGATGCTCCAGGGTCATAAGACTTTGCTTGAATGATCTCACCTCCTCTGGCCTCAAGATTTCAGGGGTAGTTAAATGCAGAAACTTGAGGTGCTCAACACATTGCATGTTGATTGCGAGGTTCCAAAGGCCGCTTCCTTGTTTATCGTATGCCCGAAGATCGTGAAAGAAGCCGACTAGAGTTGAAGGTGGGACGCCAAATGAGTCGAGGTACAGAGTATCGTTCTCTGGATCGAGGTAAAGATACTCGTTGTTGTTGGGATTTCCAGGGTTCATTGGAAGGCGCATACGGTATCTTTGTAGGGCTATTTTTCTAGATTTCTGGCAAATTTGGAGCAAGATGCTACCTCGCGGGGGGTGAGGTAGTGTAACGCGATATCTAACCCCGCTTATGACATTTCCCAAATCATTTGATTCTGTATACAAATAGTTCTGCAGGCATGAGTTTTGAGATTCTTCTTCGACTCTTGGGTCTTTCATGAGGAGAATAGTGACCAGTCGCTTGGTCTTGGGCGACTGTGTGAGCTCCAGGATACGCAGCTGGATCTCAGTTGGGAAACGAGAGAATTGATGAAATTCTGTCAGGCGAGACTGAGATTGATCTAGGCAATCGGTTTCCGTAGGGAATATTGCTGTATTTAAAACATTGAACTGGGGGTCATTTGGGGTGTTCGCCTGCAGGGCCTCGAAACTTGGCTCATTGAATAGAGCCATCTTCTTCGACTTGTCCCCAATGGCCTGATCACGGTGAATGATGAGAAAGAGAGCGGTGAAGTGGCCGTGTCTGGAGTCTTTCTCAGAACAGGCTGCCGGGCGTCAGCAAGGCGATCCGCCAATCGCAGGCTTTACACGTTGGTGCCCAACCGATAATACGACCTTTTGGGTTGCTTATGGCTTGAATTTGCATAATTATTAATTATTCCAAAAGACGGCTCGTGCTCCGAAAAGTGATGCACACTTGTCGCCCGTCGCTACCTGACGCCATGGGCACATAGACTTGGTGACCATAACCCCAGCATCGGTCAATCGAATATACAAAGCCCTCACCCCCAAGTCTGTCAAAATTTCCTCAGCATCGATTTGATCTCAACGATCTTTACTTTAGTAAGAGGGAAGGTCAAGACACGAACCTCTAGCTCATTCGACTAGCAATAGCTATGGACATAACCTGCGAAGTACACATGCTTCGAATCATTCGGTCTGGCGGTAGTAATAACATTTCATGAGAGCCCTGCCTAATATTTACTCGTCCGATATTATAATAGGGGAGCCTAACAATGAGTATTGAGAATGAAAAAGGGCAATTACTGTAATTCGGGCGACTTCTACTGTCAAAGACACCATACCTTCTCTATTCAACTTTTCTTTGAATGGTCTGTGACAGTCTTTTTCTAGTCTGAAATCCTGATATGATAGGTATGGCAACCCGAATCCTTGCTCTCCTAGAAGTGTACAAATCGTTCATAAACACTCTTCTTTATATAATCACAGATTCAGTATCTACAAAAATGTTCTCTTCAAAGCACACGCCAAAGCCACCGTCTAGGTGTTGGGTCGAGACTGTCTACATTGGCATCCTAATGTCACCCTCATCAATACTTACGGTAGCTTGACAAACCATGAATTTGGCTAAGCATGAAGTAGAGCTGGAGGGGGGGAGTTACTTTCATTGGCATTGTGCCTGCCTAGTTGATCGCTATTTTAATTGAGGATAGGCACTCATTGCTACTTGGCCACCAGTGTGGCAGAAGAGCACATTACGACGGCCGAATTTGCCGCCTCTTGCCATGTCAAGCAGACCGGTGAAAGCCTTGCCAGTATAAACTGGATCAACTAAGATCCCCTCCGTCCTCGCAAGTTCCTTTATACCTTCGGTTGTACTGGTATCCAATAACCCATAACCCCCTCCGAGATAACTATCGGTAATCTCGAAATCATCTGATGTGATGTCGTTTGCGTCAAGGCCGACATGGTTAGCAGCAGTTTTTGCGATGCGGAGAACGAGCTCAACAACCTCGCTCTGCTTGCGCAGAATGGAAAAGCCAATCAAACGTTTCCTCGACTTCAGTAGTCCCATTTTCTGGGCAAGCTTGAAGCCCACGACCAGTCCTCCAAGTGTAGAACCAGAGCCACTCGCAGTAATGACGACATCGAATGGCACACCAAGTTGCTTCTCCTGCTCAAGTATCTCAAATGCACATCGAGCATAGCCCAGGCCTCCCAGAGGATGCAGGCTGGCGCCAGGAGGAATTGAATATGGCTTTTTGCCGCGACTCTTCAGTATTTCCAAGACCTTTTCCTCCGTGGTACCCACAGGGAATGTTTCCGCTCCCAGAATCTGGGCCACTTGGACATTTCCAGCATATGAATACTCGGGTTCAGTCGATGCGACGGCGTCGCGTGGGTATAGAGCGACCTGTTTGATAATCAGTGGGAAGTTCGTTTGCTGGCAGTCTTATGCTCCAATAATGGCACGCGGTTTGGTATCCTTACACCCATCCCAAGGCGCGCAGCAGCAGCACTGGTCTGTCGCATGTGGTTGGATTGAACCCCGCCTGTTGTCACCAGGGTGTCTGCACCTTGAGCAACGGCATCAGCCAAAACATATTCCAGTTTGCGAATCTTGTTGCCGCCGAAGGCCAGGCCGGAATTGCAGTCATCCCGCTTCATCCAGATCTCAGTACCGCATGCAAGCTTCTCTGTAAGCCTCTTGAGATATTCGATGTCTGAGGGACGATCATACATCAACGGAATGCGGGGAATCTCGCCAAAGGGCGAGGGCAACACAACCATGATGAGATTTCTGCGGTGCTGTCAGGCTGATCGATGCAATTAAGTGCAATATTGGGAATTCGAGAGCGATGGAAAAGAAATCAAAGTCAGCTGAGGTTCATCCAGCTTGGAAGACCTGTAGATCAAAACCGGCTCGCCGTAAGTGCGGAAATACGACAATAATCCGACCAACCTCCGTCTCGTTGGATCCCATCCCCATCACGTCATCATGAATTAGCCTACGCTCAGAATGACATTACTAGCCAGCTAATTCAACCTACCTAATAGGGCTAATTGGGCTCAAGACAGAAAACAGTAAACCGTCAGTATTTTGGCTATTCTTGACATCACCTTCTTGATGGGACGGTTTCCTATTAGGGTCATATACTTGGGGGAAGCAAAGGCGTTCTACCTCATCTATTTTCTCAGTGGCTATATGATCCATTGAATTATACTTGTAGGCGAGGGCCGTGATTGGGGACCATACTATAAGCCAGGCTTCATGCATGTTGTCGTGAGTGCTAACACCATCCGGGTCGGCTTGCGTGGAAGATTCCGTTCCAGGCGATGGCTCGGGGGATTAACTATATTCGTGGCATTGTTTGATTGGCAACTTTACCCTTGGCAATCTAAACGTGTTTCGGATTTCTTTTGAAGTCTCGGTGATCTTAGCTAGTAAACGCAACGTAAAAGTTTCATGCAGAAGAAGTCTAGCTATGAATAGGCTATCATCCGATGGTACGGTAATTCAGGTTCGGGATGGGTTTGTCAATGAAAATTTGCACGCAAGCAATTGTCACATCTTCATCTAGAGTTAACATACTATGATCTAACTGTCCTTGGTTCTGGTCCTCCCTCGTAAACAACAGCAGCCTCTAGCGAGCGGAACTTGCCATGCTCAGCACCAAACAAAATGAATAAAATGAAATGATAGAAAACTTCTCAATGTCCAGCATGAGGATTGTTTAGGAAACATTTGAACGAATGAAATAGGGCACGTCGCTGGTCTGTAACGTGTTCTAGTACTAATTGTACGCCAAGTCTCTGTCTCCTCTGTTCTGGCTCTGGCTACTGCCCTTGCTGCTCAGCGCAGAGAGCAAACGATTAGCAGTGCCACTTATACTTAGTCGCGACCTGCGACCGTCACTTCGGTGGGATCGTCGATCATAATCGTCATAACCCGAGCTTGGGGAGTAGTAGTCGCGGTCGACATCGTACGAGTAGCTGCGGGGTCGGTCATTCATGCTACTGGCACGAGAGGCACTCCGAGGGCGTCGGGGAGGTGAGTCCCCTGATAGTTCATAAATTTGATCCCGTTCATCATAGCTTTGGCTACGACTGGGATGGGCCTTCTCTCGACCGCCTTGTACTGAACTTGGTTTGGGCTCGATTTCTTCAGGGTTGGGGTCAAACCGAACTCTGTTCATGCTTCGCTTCTTCAGAACTGATTTGGGAGGCACGTCGCTAGTGGTTGAGCGCCTCTTTCTACGAGGATCAACAGTCGCACGCGATGCGATAGATTCAGCTTTACTGCTGTTGCTGCTATTGGATGTCCTTCTTTGTGTCTTAGGCACTCTTCCTTTGCCACTAGCGAGCTGCCAGTCTTCAGGGTGAATGGGCCTCCCTGCTCGGTAATTGGCAGTTTGCCTAGCAAACGCAGAGATTTGATCCTTTGAAAGTCGCCCGAGCACCGCGACGTATGAGGGCCTTGCTTCGTATCTAACCCCAGCAAGTTCAAGAACACCGGGGCTGACGATATCGCGGTCAATTTTGGTCCATTCAGCGTCCAAAGGGATTGCTTGGCCATGGCTATCAGGTGCCAGGCCAGACTCAATCGCTGGAACTCTTTGTGAAGGAGAGGAGGTAAATGGAATTGGTTGGGTCCTGAAACTTGAATTGCCGGGAAGCTCAGAGACATGCGTTGAAGCATAAGAGTCCCGAGGGATGAACGGAGTATCCATTCGCCCGATTGGGAGAGAGTTGCCTCTTCTATGATGGTACTGGGAACGCGATGGCGATCTGACAAAGCGAGGATCTGTATTGTCTTTGGCAGTTGTATCATTTGTTGAAATCGATGTCGTGAGAATGTATGAATAACCCGAGTTATCATGCTCTGACGATGGTTGATCCCCAACTTGATTGTATGGCTTGTCGAGAGGGATCTTGGGTGGGATGGGGGGAGGAACTGTTTTCGGTTTGGAAGTTGGAGTTGGATAATACGAATAATCGTTTCGAGAACTGGACCGTGGGATTGAATCTTTTGAATCCCGACGCCCTCCTCTCCCACGCCCACCGGGTGGTCTGGGAGTTGCCTGCATACCCCTTGGGTGCTGCATCTGAACGGCGTCGATCAGCCTATTGATGTTTGAGATCCTGCTCCATAGCTGAGATCTGATGACACCTAGTGCTCGGCCTTGGTTGTCGAGTGTATATTGGAGATGTCTGAGAGTGCCGTCACAGTCGTCGATGACTGTGACGAGTTGGCCAGAATAAGCACTCCGCGGGTCTCGTAGAAGGGAGTGGAAATCGCCAGCCTCAACATTTAGCCGTCGAAGGCTACCATGCAGCTCTCCAATGATATCAGCGATGTCGTTCTGGGTAGGGTGTTGTTTAACGCGGTGGTAAAGGGTGCAGGCAAATGCATCAACAACGTAAATGCGCTGCTCAGGCGTAAAGGTACCACTCATCGTAAGTCAGTAAAGCACAGAATGCTTGGGAAGTGGCTTTCAAGATGAGAAATCCCATGTAATCGAGCCTAGTAAATGCGGTCTTATCAGATTGATCTCTGCCAGGGTAAGGGGAAAGCATCGATATATAGGGGAATGTGTTTATGGCGAGCCAAACACAATGCCGAGGATGAAACCAAGGATACCAACCACCGTGGATCCCGATGAGAGACTTTCCTGAGGCGGGCAACGCGGAAACAGGTTAATGCTGTTTCGCTATACCATCCATTCTTTCACAAGCAAATCAATCCCACCTTGTGCCTCCCGAAGTTGGGAGCTGAATTACAGTAATAGAACTTACTGACAAATGGATCCCTCTGGTCACTGAACTGGCTTGCGATTCGTGGATGCTAGTAACAATGAACTTGCACTAACCAAAGTCTCTGAAATTGAGCCTTCGCGACCCGAGACGAGATCATTGCTAGCCGCGGGAAAGCGAGTTGTTCCCTCTTCACTTCACTCCACACCGGGAAGACAGGGGAACCACGTTTGGGGGCGGGAATGCTTCCATTGCCCCTTCACTATCTAGCTAGATTGCTTCTAGTGTAAACATTTGGAAGGTTTGTATTCCTGGCATACCATGTGCCCCGGGCGGTGGTTGTCATCCTTTAATTAATGATCACCAGCATCCACTCTGATGATACTAATCTGAGACAAGGACGATCATAACAAATCAATGATCTCGTGCCAATTCGGCTGAATTATCATTCTTCTCGGGCATTTTCACCTTGCTAGATTCGAACAATAACCGTAATGAAACCTACCGCGAGTCGTGTCCATCGCCATTGACAGTCCAGCCTCAGGCGAAAACGGGGGCAATTGAGTATATATCTATTATGGTAGCCTTGAAATCTAACATCACAGCTGGGTGACCAGGCTTTTTTTACCATACAGATTAATCTCCAATATAATTCGCCGTTTATGCTAAACTATGGGCTGTCGTACCCTCGATTGGGGATCTTGCATGCGTGAGCAAGCGGTTCGCATGCCGCATTGATCACCACGAGGGTTTTATTTTGGACGCTGCCCCCTCTATCACCCGTAATAACGAGGCTTGATCTAGCCAAAACTACCAAAGGCATGGCCCGACCCGCTCAAACATGGCTCTAGAATTGATCCAGCACGTATTCTTCGGCATTTCCAGGCTCCACAGACCATGAGACAGGCACACCGAATGCAACATTGGCGCGATACATCGGAAATGCCCCAGGGGTTCCGGTCACGGCTTTCCCTCGGTAAGAGCTTGGGGCGGTGCATGACGACAGAGAGGGGTGTTTTCATGCACCAGCTCTCAGGATCGTGAAACGTAGATCTCATGCTGGCCCGAGCACATGGCTGTGCCAGATTCCAGCCATCCCACCTTCTTGACACTCGGCGGGGCAACGGAAACGTGTCCGCGGTTCATTTTGACGCTAGATTTGAAGAATTCCAAGATGCCGGGCTGTTCCTGCATATTCAAAACGCCCGACAAACTCCCAGAGGCTGGATATTCTTCCGCGGTCTCCCGAAGTGGGTTCAAGAAACTCCGAGTGAACGCCTTGGCTGATACAGCATGCAAACCTATCAGAGATCAGAGATATATGTCAATCACCAGCGGGTCGTTGACTTATCGCATAACAGTGCTGGAGGTTCCAAGGACCGTCATGCAGAGCGTTTGGTGCTCTCGTGGTAGACACGTCCCCTAAACCATTTGTTTGATCACAAAGCGGAGCTTCAGGTAACAGAGTCCCATTCGTGCAGAAGAATATGGCACATTAAGACCTCTGCCGAGCATATCAGGGGACTCCTTGCTTATAGTTTCGAAAAACTCCGAGAACACCAGGCAGAAGTAGAGAAAAAAAACAGTAAGAGTTGGTAAAGGATGACAAGAGAATGATTAATAGCCGCGGTGGCCTTCTTGATTGATTGGCTTGCGAATGTGCCGTCCACAGCGATACGGCTGGAATTAAATACCTTGAGCTATTGTAGTTTTAAGGCCTGAACAAGCCAACTACTTGCCACTAAACCAGGGCTACGAAATGGATAAAAGGTCGGCTCGCCGTTCGACTCCTCATTAGCCTAAATTTCATGTTCAAGACAATCCAAGATGTGACCTGAATCACATTATTATCCTATCTTGGAACAAATCCCGACCTCTCGACCTTTGTGGCCTCGACGAGTCACTATCACCACCTACCCCTCACTTTAATACTACAGTGAGCGCGCGCTGAACAGTTTCTGAAACAACATAACACAGCCGTCATTCGAAAACGGCGGGGAGCCCGACACAATGGGGCATGTACTGCTGGTTTTGGGATGACGGAGGCTGTTCACGCCGCCGCTACATTCCAATTTTGGGTGCAGAATCTGGTGCTGACAGGACTTTGGCACAGAGCATAGGTTGGCCTGGTGATATAATACCTCCGTATTCGCACCTGCTGTGGGTGAATGGCGAAACGTATATCTAATGACGGTCGCTCTGGCATAACTTTTTAATCGCAAGAGTATATTTCGGGAACACATTTCTCTGTTGCATCTTGCTTGTTCAGCCCGCCCAATACTCTCATGTACGGCTGAATCCAAGACATTGTCCGCCACAGTACATTAAATGACAAGTCAATTAACTTGTGGTCCCATGACTGGAAATATTAGTGAATGTTGCATAATGGCGGGCTGAAAATGCAAGTAAATAGGTAAGACCGATAGTGTCGGGCTGAGGACGGATGACTCATGGGTTTGACCAACAGGAAGAAAGGCTGCAAAAGAGGCAAAGTGAGGTGGGGGTTAATAAACTCCTTTTCCCCTCTTCTGCCTTAGGCCCTCCACTCCATCCCCATATCATCCCACTTCGTAAGCTTCACATGGACCACTGCTTCGATTCTAGGCCATTCAAGGTCTGAAATATCATTCCAGCATCCCGACTTTGAAATTCCGTTCAACACTGCAGAGATGCACACATAAAATCATCAGCACTTCTCAAGTGATTGAAAAATCATTACGTGCCAGACCTGAGGGTAAATCCCCCGATGGCAGCTTATCTTTCAAGTGCAGCGTATTTATTGCTTTGGCTCTAACACTCCCTTCAAAAGGCATCATCGAATCATGTCTTTTACCTACTACGTGCCTACGACGCCGGATCCAAGGGCTTCAAACCTCTCCCACACGGCCAAACGCGTCGTGGACCTACTATTCTTTTTCAATCCCGACTCCATCCCAAGGTCATTGCTAGCTCCACCCGCTGCTGTGGTGGAGAATCAGTCATATAATTTCCTCAAAAACCAAGAAGAGTAACTTTCCCTCCACTTTGGCTGTGATGTCATCCAAGCTGATTCGATCGCGTTTAGGCTCGACCAGGCCATTGCCGAGCTTATCGAACGATCCATTGTTCGCATAAACGACAATGGTAACCTCGTACTATCTGTCAGCAATCCATTCGACGGAATCGAGGACGACCAAGTCAACTCTGCATTTAGTCATGCCGTTCGAATCTTCGACAGAGCGCTGCCCGACCTTTCCCGACCAGGCCTCGATTCGTTCAGGACAAGCCAGGTTGTGCTCCCGCACATTATTCGAACTATTGAAGTGACGAGAAACATTGAGATTCGGATGAGAAGGAAAACGGGATGGATGGAGCTTGTTTTGCGGGCAGGCCGGTTAGTGTTCAACGTTCTAGGTCCTGCTCTTGACTAAGTTTTTCACTTCAGGTATGCTCAAGAGAACCAACAGCCAGACCTTACTACGTACTTCATCGATTACATTATGATGGAAATCCAAGTCCCTATGTTCGGAGCACGCATGACTCACGACTTCCTCTCGAGGACGTATACTCTGCAGGGCCACGCCCTTCTGGATCTTGCCCGCCCACGTGCTGCCCTAGTTTCGTTCAAGGGCGTTCTTCAGATAGAGGAGGATCGATATGGGCCCAATTCAATGGCTGTGGCAAAAGTGTGTGACTCGATTGCCTACGCTTACACTGAGATTGGAGATGCCGATCAAGCATCAGTATTTTTACACAGAGCGGATGCCATCTATGCGGATAAAGCCCCATACTTCGACACAGAGGATGCTGACAAAAAGCCTTACATGACCCCTCGAGCTCGACCTATCCAGTCACTTGTACATCTCAGAGCGGGACAAGTCGATGAAGCTATCAGCTCTCTCCGGCGGTTCTGGGGGGAGCGGCAAATGACACTTGAGACCATTGAGCCATCACCAGATTCCAATTACGGCGGGGATATTATCCTTTTTGCTCGTATATGCTTGGCACAAGGCAAGGCTGTAGAAGCCCAGGAGCTGGCCTCGTATTCCATTACCATGAGGCGCACCTTTTACGGGCCACATGGAGGTCCCAGGGTGGCTGACTCGCTCTTTCTAGTTGCTCTCATACAGGCCGATCGCGGGTTGACCGACGTATCTTCGACTGTGTTGAGACAAATCATCGATATGTGCGAAGGAAACAGCGCTGCGTTGAATGCTCACGTAGCTAGAGCCTGTTGGTTTCTTGCTCGGAACGAGGAGCGCGATGGCTCGGACGCTGCCCAAGTGGCAGAACTCAGAGCCAGGGCGCGGCAGATCCGGGCGTCGATCCGAAGACACGAGTGGCCCGCTGAGGACACAGATGACGCTTTCATGAAATTGGTCAGTTGGATGCTTTGGTAAATGAGAGGAATAAGGTACAGGTATTGTTTCGGCTGTTGAATTGTTCTATCACACCTTCATTTTTAGTATTTCTTCTTATGTTGCCTTCTTTTCTATCGTTTCCTTCCTCTGTCGCTCTCTTTGAAACTTTTACCCAGTATTCTTAATTTAATATCCTTAAATGTATCTCAGTTATGGAGACTTTAATCAGCACCTCCCAGCTTCATCCTCCAGCCACTTGGCAAGAGAGTGACGGGAGGTTGCATCAAGACATGTACTGAAAGAATTATACTGCTATTCATAATCCTAAGAAGAGATGCAATTTCCCTGCAATTACTAACTGCGGGAGCCTGTTTGCAGCACCGTCAGCCCCATTGTGCAGGACGGGGGACTTGGTACCCACGGCCATGACCCCTTGAACAAACAGAGGGGTCTGGTCTTGCCGTGATGTACGCGTCACTGGTTATGTCGCATTACCGCCGCAAAACTAACATTCAGAAGGGCATTTGTGCATAGTTGGTGTATCTCGAGGTACTTCTACCTCGTACTTGAGTACGTGATCAGGCTGGAGCCTGTCAGCATGAATCACCTAATGCAAGCCACTTGAAAGCTGAAAACAATTGATGCCCAACACTGGATGCCACAAATGCTTGGAGGCTGAGCTCCTTTGTACGTGGAATGTCTTAGAACTTGATTTCTCGTCACATCTCAGTGTCAGAAAACGACAAGCGTCGGCCTAATGATGCCCAGCTATATCCTGGTTGTCAGCTGTCCACGCACGAGCCTTGCAAGGTTGATGTGTGTGACTTGTCGGGGCTCACCCCTCATAAGCTGAGCCAGTACAATTTTCTGGTGAAAAAAGGAATAAGGAAAGGAAATGAAATGGTCGGAGAAAATTTGCTGACCGCATGGCCGGAATGTTAGCTCGCATCCCGGCTACCCTTAACGCTCCAAGAGAAAGATAGAGAGAGGTGGCAGAATTATGTTTTCGGTTTCTTGGGTCAGGGATCGAATTTTCCATGTTGCACAATGAGTTGTACAATACCAATCCGCTAATGTTATTCCTCTTTATTTTTGCCATTTAAAATAATCAATCCTTACTTTCATCTTCCTTTCCATTACCTTTGAGCTCATACACATCATTCAAAGTTTTGCGTGCCTGTACAAGCTCATGTCTCATGACGGCTATCTCGCTGCGAATCCGACCGAGGCTCAATCTATCGTCACCTTCATGAGACGATCCGTCCTCAGTTCTTCTGAACCCAAAGCAATGAATTTTTCTTCCACTTTCACTGACCTTTTCCAAGCCCAAAGTCGCTGCGGATCCCCTGACACGTTCGCCCAAGCAGGCTAGGGTTGGAAAGTTTGCTTGCTCCCTACAACAACGACTAATTAGCGGCTGTATATGAACGTAAGACCTTATTCCTGATTTTGTTAGCGACTCTTTATTTTGTATCTGGAAAAGCCTACACTTCTTCTTCCATAGATGCCAAAACCTTTTGCGTTTCCTCAAAGAACGACAAGACAATCTCCGAGCTGAATTCCCGCTGAACCGGGTCCTCGTCCATTTCCAGGATCTGATCAAAGACCTGAATGTTCAAGACCTGCTTGGCACATTTTTCAGAGGCTTTTGTTGCCATTTTTGCCTTGATAGCTTTGTCCTAGAACTCGCTGGAGATTTTTGTGGATGATTGCAAATAACTCGTGCTTGGATTCTGTCGTGATATGACGTCACAAGAACCCCTCCAACGAATGACTGAACAATGCATTGTATTTGGCAACAAAGTCTTCCCAACTATAGACCGAATTCCTTCGAAGACAAATTGATGTGGGACATGAACTGGTGCGGACTCAGATCTCGACAGTCTTCCTCATAGTAGCAAGGATGCTGATCTTGCTCCGTAAGGCGCTCTGCCACTTACAATTTTTAGACACACGTTTTAGGCTCAAATCCTCCATCCCCAGTGGCTTTCATCTTTGAAAGGCTTTCTGTCGCTATCAATTAGTTCCTTTCTTCTCTCGCTGAGCTATATATATGCAGGTTTTTTTTTCCTTTTTTTTTTTTTTTTGGATTCTTTGCTTGGCCATATTTCATGTCTGTTCAATCAGGATGACAGAGTCTAGGGTAGGCAAGCTCTCTACCTCTTGGGGGGCGAATAGAGTGAGCCACCACGTGACAGCGTGCCCTAGACGCGCCTCGAATAAAACACCACACTCCATTAGAACTTTCATCTCGCGAAATACACAGCGACTGATTTCAGGTGCCTTGAAATCTATCACGGCCTATGCACTATTTCTAAGCAGAGGACAGAGGAAAACTGCGGCGTCTTGCCTGATTGGTCTCGGTCTTGTTCCAATTTTCATTCTCATCTCTCCATGTCTGGCTATTCCCCGCTATTGCCATGTCTAGACTCATCTGGTGTAGGATGACTGGCGCTACTGCATCTAGCTCAGGGGCATGGATGCGTCGATCCCAACTATCAAGCCGCTAGTCGCAATAGTTGGCAAGGGAAGTATGGGTCTGAGAAGCCAATATATCTATCAACGCCAGTCTCGCCGTGGTTTCTGCAGCTGATTTCTGGTGGCATTTGCCAAACTCAAGACCTTCCGAATCGATTCGTCGCTTTTTGCCAATTTGAACAAAGCCAACCATGCGCTCCACAGTGGGATTGGCGGCCCTCGCGCTCGCGGGAGCCTTCCAGGCTGTAGCAGCGAAAAAGTGTGTACATCGGCCCAGCTCCGCGACTGGCAATACACCCTCCAATGCAAGCACCGATACACCAAGTGTATCCTCGACAGCGACACCGAGTACGTCGGCGGGCAACTCCGGTTCGACCACGCCTTCAAGCCTCAGCTTTGAGACACCCTCCTCGTCGTCGAGCATCATAGTGGAGACGAGCTCTGCATCCAACACCCCAAGTACTGGTAGTGGTACTGGCACGCCCGTTGAGACCACGCCCAGCTCTTCTTCAGCCGCAACTCCCAGCGAGAGCTCTACGAATACCGGCATTGTTACGAGCACAACGCCGGCTGTCACACCCACTTCTGCAAGTGGCTCTGCTGGAACACCTACAACACCATTGACTACTGCGTCAGATGCCGTTGTAACAAACGCCGTCCAGAACGGCAACCTCGCCCGTAACACCGATGGATTCACAACAGATGGCGACGTATCGCACGATTCGACCGACGGCTACACTGGCGAAAGCACGAGCGAAACGGGCTGCGCGAAGCTCAAGGTTACTGGGAGCGGCACCAGCTCGCAAGCCCCCTCTCGCCGCAACTTTAAGCGTCAAGCAGCTGCCAGCAACTTGGTGTCCATCTCCCAGAGCCTGACTGGGCTCAACGTCAACACCGATTACACCTTGCGCTTCTACTACAGCATTGTGACCGGCTCGACAACACAGAATGACTGCCGCCTCTTGGCCTTCTTCGACGACCAGGCTCTCTGGTCCGAGTTCATCATGGAGCCCGCCACCTCGCCCACAGCTTATATTCAGGTGACCAAGCAAGGGCGGCCCTCTCAGGCAAACCCCGTGCTGCGTTTCTCCCTGCGTTGTGATATCGGTGGCTCGGCCTCGGTGCTGATTGACTCCATCTTCCTGTCAAACCAAGTTACTCCTGCTACCATCGACCAGTACATTATCGACTACGGCTCTGGCAGCGGATCTGTCCCGGTCAGTTCCTTCACTGCTTCAACAACTACGTCCAGCCTGGCTCCTCTGCGTACCCAAGAGTGTGTCCAACTCGGCACAGCGGGCAACGGCCTCTCTGCCTCCGAACAGGCGTCTTACGTCCGGCCTCGATCGCAATACGACTCGCCGTGGCCAACGCCCGTCACGTTCCGCTCCTGCATTGAGCACTGCAAGAACGCCTACCAGTACTGCGGTGCCGCCTCCTGGAACACGAACACCAAAGAATGCGTATTGTACAAGGGATCCCTCGTCCAAATTGGCTTTGCATCAGATACCACCAGCCCAATCAACTTCTACGACGGTGGCTGCCTCAGGGCCCCTGACAAGTACGCGGACTGTGGCCTCATGGGCAGCGCGGTTTCTGACAGTACCAATCCCGCCTACATTAGATCTAGTGGCCCCCTGCCCCAGGCCGCAGCTTGCTACCAGACTTGTGTTGGTATCAACATGGGCTGCGTCTCCTTCAGTTGGGATGCCCTCAGCGGAATATGCTACATGTTTAGGGCAACCCGCGAGTTGAGTGGCTTCACGCCGGCCGCACGCTCGAGCACGACGTTTTACAACCGTGACTGTATTGCGTCTTGATAGATGGAAAATCCGGCGGTTAGAACAGCCTATAATACTAATGTCGTCTTTAGATGTTGATGATAGCTTAAAATGTAATATCTTATGACGTCAAACCGAAATAATATTATACAACATGCGATTCTCCTCTACCCATTTACGACTGCTTCCTTCGAGTCGTCTTTTCATTCATAGACATAACCTCCAGCTGTAGCGATGAGTGGTAGTGATATTTAGATGACTCTCTTCAGAGATCTTCAAGGGCTATGGAGGGGCTATGATGAGGCAGTGCAGTAATATTGATGCAGATGCGGCAGTGATCTTACCTAATATGCCTTCGGGCTGACAACAGACACCCCTCACTGGCTGCCCAACGTCAATATTTTGAACCGGCAGTCAAAATCCTGTCTCATGCAGTTTGTTTCTCATCTTCATCATCGCCTTCACCATCGCCAAAATGGAGGCGGTCGGCGCAGCTGCTAACATCATCGCGGTCGTCCAACTCGCGTCCAAAATCGCCTCGATATTATTTCAGTACTCCAAAGACGTCAAGGATGCTCGCGATGATGTGGAGCGACTCACTCAGGCGGTGGCGCACTTGGAAAAGGCCGCCCAAGGCGTGAGACACCTGTTGGAGAGCCAGAATGGGGAGAGGTTGAAAACGTCTCAAGACTTGGTTGCCGTTACGAAGCAAGCTGAGGAGCAGCTGCAGAAGCTGGACAGGCGACTCGAGCCAAGTCCGGGGCGTCAGGCGATGAAACGGTTCGGCTTCCGCGCCTTGAAATGGCCGTTTCAAAGCAGCGAGGCACAAAAGCTCGTATCGGATATTGAAAGATGCACGCAGACTATGAACATTGCGTTGCAAATTGACCAAACGTCAGTGCTGGTACTCCGCTCACTTGGTAGGCGCTTACTCACTAAGAATTACACTATAGTGACACTATCCTGAATATCGAACATAGAGTGCTGCTTGACAAGCTGCCGGTGGCATCCGGCGCCGCATTCGATTCCTACGAGGAAGGGCGGAATCCGACATGTCTGCCAAACACCAGAGTAGACCTACTCCAGCAACTATCAACGTGGGCATATGACCCGGAATCAGAGGCGATATTCTGGCTTAATGGCATGGCAGGAACGGGAAAATCCACAATATCTCGTACCATGGCTAGGGACCTGACCAGAAAAGGCCGGTTAGGAGCCAGCTTCTTTTTCAAAAGAGGTGAAGGTGACCGAGGAAATATGGCTCGGTTCGTAACATCAATCGCTGCGGATGTTGTAGCTAGCGAACCAGCAATATCTCAGCATGTGAAAAAGACACTGGATGAAGATCCTGGAATAGTGAAGAAGACACTTAAGGAACAATTCGACAAACTTATCTTCCAACCATTTTCAAAGCTTCCGAACCGGACTGGCGAGCCCATTGTTCTGGTTGTGGATGCCTTGGACGAGTGTGAGAACGACGATGATATTCGCACCATGATCGAGTTATTTTCTACAGCAAAAAAGTTGCGAAATTTACAATTAAAAACATTTCTCACAAGCCGACCAGAGCTACCGATCCGACTAGGCTTCCACGCGATCAAGGGCAAATACCAAGATCTAATTCTGCATGACATACCGCTGTCCATTATCGAGCATGACTTGCAGGTTTTTCTTGAGTACAAAACCTCAGAAATTCGCGATGAATATAATGCCACAGTGTCGAAAGACAGACAACTTACCCCAGATTGGCCGGGCGAACTGAAAATCACGTCGCTGGTCCATATGGCAGTACCACTTTTCATTTTTGCCGCCACTACTTGTCGGTTCCTTGCCGACAGAAGATGTGGCAGTCCCAGTAACCAGCTAGAGACCGTTCTTCAATATCAGACGAAAAGCCAGGAATCAAAGCTTGATGCAACATACTTACCTGTTTTAGAACAACAGTTGGTTGGTCTTTCGAATAGAGAAAAAACTCAAGTTCTGAGCCAATTTCGATTGGTCATAGGGTCCATCATCATCCTGGCAAGACCGCTTTCTACTTCAGCACTGGCAGGGATTCTTTTCATCGAGCAGGAGACTGTTGATATTCGGTTGGATTTGCTTCATTCAGTCCTCAGCGTGCCAGCGTCGAGCGAGGAGCCGGTGAGACTGTTCCATTTATCTTTTCGAGACTTTTTGCTGGATCAAGACAAGCGTGATAATCATGCGTTTTGGATTGATGAAAGAGACTCTCATAAGACCTTGGGAAGAAACTGCCTTACTTTAATGGATAAACTCAAGGAAGACATTTGCGATCTGAGATTTCCAAGCACAAGCGCCAAAAATGTCAGCCCAGACAAGCTTGCTATTTATCTCCCCCCTCACTTGCAATATGCGTGCCTATATTGGGTGTATCACATTAGTGAAGCAGAGTTACATGGAGAGGATATGAAAAGTGTTCACGATTTCCTGAAATCCCATCTTCTACATTGGATCGAGGCGCTTAGCTTAATGGGACAGGGTTTGGAGAGCATTAAACTCATGAACAATTTGATCTCAGTTGTTAGCGTGAGTTGTTTCTAGATTCTCCATAGAAGGCGCTGACTCACCTTTTGATAGAACCAAGATTCCCCAGAGTTGCTGGCATTCCTCCACGACGCCCGCCGATTTGTGCGGACGAATTCATTTGCCATTTATTCCTTCCCTCTACAACTCTATTCCTCTCTCCTATTATTCGCACCGAAGAAGAGTCTAATTCGAGAAATATTTCAACATAACATCCCGCAATGGATTGATGCACGACCGGGGAGTGACAATGAATGGGGTCGGTGTTTGCAGACACTTGAGGGCCACGGTAACACTGTCAACTCCGTTACTTTCTCCCCCGACTCAACATTGATCGTCTCGGCATCATCAGATCACTCTGTCCGAATCTGGAATTCGGCAACAGGGGAATGCCCATTAATCATAACACATGAAGCACCTGTTAGCGAAGCTGTCTTTATGCCAGTCCCTGGATCAATAGCAACAGTGTCCGGTGACAAGGTCCAGCTATGGCATGTGAAAACAGGTGCACGTTTACAACATGACCAGGACTGTTGGCTTGGCTCTAAGCTCACTTTCATGGACGGCTTACCAACTACTTGGTGTACATACTATGATGGAAGTTTCGGGATAAAGATTGCGGACAAACCCGAGGTTCGAACACCCTCTGGGTGCTCGCACATTGCAGCTTTATGTCTGTCTCATAATGCTAAGTGGCTCGCCGTGGCTGAACATGGTGGGAAAATCCGATACTTTCAAACAAAAAGTGGACAGTGCACTTCGGAGTTCCAGCACGAAGTTACCATTAGTTCAATGGTCCTTTCTCACAACTCTAAAATGCTAGCAATTGTTTCAAAGAATGGATCAATTACACTTTGGGACGTTGGTACGGGGGATAGATTACAAAACATCAACTCCTACGAATATGAAGTTATCGCAGTGAAGTTCTCTCAAAATTCAGCATTGCTAGCAATAGGATCAACGTATGGGGCAATTGAGCTTTGGCACACCGACACGGGAAACACTTTCTGGTTCTGAAAGGGCATAGCAAAACCGTCAATTCCATCGCATTTTCTCACGACTCCACCCTCCTTGCCTCGGCATCTTTTGATATGACTATTAGGGTATGGGATTTTGATACTCAAGAGACTACTACTCCTTCTGATGGTCATAGGGGAAGGGTTCACGTGATTATTTTTTTCTGAAGACTCCAAGGTCATTGCATCGGGGTCGTCGGATGGCACGATACGATTGTGGGATAGGGCAACGGGAAAGTGTCTTCAAGTACTCGACGAATATTCAAAGAACACTGATGCGGTGGCCTTCTCGCCCGATTCTCAGCTCCTTGCCTCGGCGTCATTTGACGGAACTATTCGCGTGTGGAGTGTTCAAACTGGAGAGCGTATTCATGCCTTAACCGCGGAGAGTTACAGTGAAGTGGGCACAGTAGCGTTCTCACCTGACTCAACTCTCATCGCGTCTGGTAATTTTAGTGGAAAGGTGCAACTGTGGGATGTTTCCACGGGCCAGTGTTCTGACACAGGAATCAACCACTCTGGCATGGTTACCTCAGTGAAATTCTCCGCAGACTCCACCGTCCTAGTGTCGATATCTGTTGATCGGACTATTCAAATCGTGGGTCTTAAATCTGACCGCTATCACAGAACATTGAAAGGTCACAATGGAGACATTTTGTCCTTCACATTGTCGAGTGACTCTTCACAACTGGTAACAGGGTCAACTGATGAAACAGCGAAATTGTGGGACGTGGAATCCGGAAACTGCATCCAGACCTTTCAGGGTCACAAGGATGCTATTTGTGCAGTGGCCCTGTCCGAGGACTGCAGATCTATCATATCGGCCTCTGCAGATGGCGCAAGTCGGATTTGGGATGCGTCGACAGGCGAGTGCCGTCAAATTGTTCTGATCCCCAGGACCTGCACCATGATTTCATTTCAACAACGAGTTAACAGCAACTGGGATTTGATAACAGATGCTGGCATAATTCCCATTAACCTATCATTGTCAGACGTGCATGTAGAGCCGTTGTCTACTAAGTTCTCCGGGCTTGGGATCTCATGTGACTATAGCTGGATCACGTTCAACGGCGAGAACCTTCTCTGGTTGCCTGGCGACTTTAGGCCAGATGAAGAGTCTCCCATCGTAATATCCGATTCAACAGCGGCTATTGCGGGTCGTTCAGGCAGATTCACGATCATTAGGTTTCGTTTAGATCTTTTAGGTTTCTAGATCCAGTCACGTTCTCGGTATCCCTGCTATTTCCAGGTACTTGGTATAGCATCTAATTGATATATCAGATGGTTTCGCTAGCAAAGGCAACGATATCGAGCCTCATGCTTCTACTTTCTGAGTACCCTCACATTTCTGAACAAATCATTTCAAAGCAGTATACAAATTGAAATCTAAATCCTAGAAACATGTGACCTAAATAGAAGCATATACCTATCTTAAATGCACATTGCCACGTAAGTAATTAATTGACAGCCCCATAACCACCACCGCCAGGAGTCATAATAACAACCCTATCACCAGCACCCATCCTCACACTCCCCTTACCGCCCATGTTGACAACTCTGTCTTGCTTTGTCCACTTGTCCGTGGTCAGCCACAGATTTAGACCGGTGGCTCCAGCGTCGCCGCCCTCCATTCCGTACGGGCGATGGACACGACGCTCCGAGAGGATCGAGCACTGCACCGGCGTGAGGAACTCAATCTCCCTGGCCACGCCGTCACCACCCCGATATTGACCCTCACCGCCAGTGTTCGGCCTCAGCTCAAAGCGGCGCAATATGCACGGATATCTCTTCTCCAAGATCTCTGGATCAGTGATGCGCGTGTTGGTCATGTGAACGTGCACGCCACTCTCGCCATACCAGTCCGGTCCCGCGCCACTGCCACCAGCGATAGTCTCGTAATAACCGAACCCAGGTACTACCTTTCCAGTTGACTCGTCAGGCTGGGCGTCGATGCCGAATGTCAGGTTATTCAGGCAGCCCTGGGAAGCCGCACAGGCCCGGAGAGCCCTGAGCACGACGTCTGTCACTCGCTGGCTCGTCGTCACATTGCCACCAACCACGGCGGCAGCTCGTGTTGGGCTGAGTATGCTTGGTCTGGGGATGCGGATGTCGATTGCCCCGAGACAACCCTGGTTCAGGGGGATGTCTGAATTGATCATGCATCTCAACGAGTAAATGATGGCCGAATGTGTGATCGCTTCAGGAGCGTTAATATTCCCGTGGACCTCGGGACCAGTGCCCTCAAAGTCGAAGACGGCAGAACCGTCTGGCTGGATTGTGATCTTGAGCTTGATGGGCGTCCCGTCATCCATGTAGTCGATGGCTTCAAGCGGCTTGCCTCCATACCGCTCATACATGCCCTTGAGGAGGTTTCTCACGGCAAGTTCAGCAGCTTTCTGGATGGCATACATGTATTTCTGGACCGTCCCGAGCCCATACTCGGTGATGAGGTTGCCGATCAAAGAAATCCCCCTTGCGTTGGCGGCAATCTGAGCCTTCAGGTCTGAGATGTTATCGCTAATATTGCGGCTTCCAGAGCAGCCTGGATAGCGAGCAGGAATATCAAGGAAGAGTTCTCTCATCCGTTCCTCGTTAAAGATACCACCAGATACGAGCTTCTCGGACTCGATTGCTGTGCCCTCTTGCCACAACTCAGTAGAGTTGGGCGGCATCGAGCCGGGTAAAATACCACCAATGTCGGCATGGTGACCTCTTGACGCCACATAGAAGATGATATCGTCAGTGTCCGGCGCAAAAACAGGTGTAATGACGGTGACATCTGGCAAGTGAGTTCCACCGCTGGCTGGGTGATTTGCGACCAACACATCGCCGTTCTTCAGCTTTCCGAGCCATCTTTCGTGTTGGAATCGGACCGCAAACTGCATCGATCCAAGATGGACAGGGACATGGGGCGCGTTGGCAACAAGCCCGCCATCGGGAGAGAAGAGTGCGCAGGAAAAGTCAAGCCGCTCCTTGATGTTTGTTGAAACGGCTGTTTTCTGGAGAGTATTTCCCATTTGTTCTGCGACGGACATGAATCGGTGGCCGAAGATGGTCAGGCGAACGGGATCAATCTGCTCCTCGACAGTGCCGTTGACCGGGAGCTTCGGTGCGCTCTGCTCAAGGTCCATGATAATGCAGGTGTCAAGAACGTACACAGTAGCGCCCGGAACGGCGACGAGGGTCTGTGTCTCATCAATGACGATAGCTGGGCCTTGGAGCCTGACATTGTTGCCTACGTCGCGCAATAGGTACACGGGGGTGTCAACAAACCCAACCTTCGAGTCGAAGAAGACCCTTGTAGTTTTGGCCGGACTCCCAGCTTCCTTGATTTCGGCACCCTTCAGTTGCTGAAGGGGACTTTTCTCTGGCTCTCCCTTCGACATGGCAATAGTGCGCACGCGCACGTCATCGACAAGAATGGGCCGCTGCATGGTGAAGTTGAATTCTCTCTGATGTCGCTCGATGAATGAAGACATAAAATCGCCATCTTCCGGCTTCAAAACCATCAAGCTTGTATCAGACCCCTCATACCTCATATTGAGGAATAGATCATGTTTCAGCTGGTTATCTCTGAAGCCTTGAGCTCGTAACTTGCTCGATGAGTCACCAATCAAACGACTGAACCTCTCCTGGATTACCGATCGTGAGCTCTGATACTCACCAGCCATGGGCTCCTGTGCCTCATGTACAATGTCGGCAAGAGCCAGTCCATATGCTGACAGAATGGAAGAGTATTTGTGGATGATGATGCGTGAGATTCCCAACGAAGCGGCAATGTTACAGGCATGTTGACCTCCGGCGCCGCCGAAGCAGGCAAGGTGATGGGAGGATGTTTCGTAGCCACGAGCTTCAGTCAGGTTTCGAATAGGTCGCGTCATTGACTCATCTGCCACTTTTAGGAAGCCGAGTGCAACCTCCTCGGGCGTAAGTTTGGCGTCA
The DNA here is from genome assembly GCA_026958235.1 of Clonostachys rosea. Taxonomy (NCBI): domain Eukaryota; kingdom Fungi; phylum Ascomycota; class Sordariomycetes; order Hypocreales; family Bionectriaceae; genus Clonostachys; species Clonostachys rosea. Next base: position 4,340,072 of record CP110205.1, read on the forward strand.
CCCGGATGCTCTGCGTTCATTCCCTGGGTCAATTCCGCGAAGAGAGTTGCTGTGATTTCACGGTCAAGAGGTTGGTCCTCGTTAGGTCCAAAGATCTTCGGAAAGTACTCTGGAAGAAGGCGGCCAAGGAACAGGTTGGCGTCGGTGACAGTGAGGGGGCCACCTTTGCGATAACATGCCGGGCCAGGGTGAGCGGATGCCGACTCAGGACCGACCATGAACAGCCCGTTCTGCCATGAAAGGATAGATCCACCTCCGGCTGCGACGGTGTTGATGTCGAGCTGGGGTGCTTGGATGGTGACACCGGAAATAGTTGATGAGAAGGTGTGATCGAAGTGGCCGTCGAAGCGAGACACGTCTGTTGAGGTTCCTCCCATATCAAAACCGATGATGGGGATCTTGGCCTCGGAATCCCAGCTCGTTGCGGAATAACCGACGACTCCGGCAGCGGGACCAGACAAGATCGCCCTCAGTCCACTGAATTGGCGGAAGTCTGCGAGACCGCCGTCCGATTGCATGAACTCGACGCGGCAACCGTGGTCACCTGCGAGCCCGCTTTCGAAGTTGGCCGAGATGGAGTCCATATAAGATTTGATGACAGGTGTTAGGTAGGCATCAGCAGTGGCAGACATGCCTCGAGGAACCACCTTGATCATGGGCTGCAGTTTAGAAGACAGCGCGACCGAAAACCCCATGCCGGCAGCAATGTCCCCAACTCTGATTTCATGGTCGGGGTACGCGAAGGAGTTGACCAATGCAACAGCCACCGACGTGAAGCCCCTTTCTTTGAGAATTTGAAGCTCCTTGGTAACTTTCTCAGTGTTGAGCTCTTCAAGGACGTGAAATCGTTCTCCAGTTGTCCCCATGACTGCTTTGTATGTCGAAATGGCATCCTCATCGGCTCGAGGGTGAGACGGGATGACCCGTTCGTCCACTTCGACCACAGCTTCAAACAAGACCCCTGGCCGTCTAGCAGATAGGTCAAAGATGTCAGGTCTGGCCTGGTTACCAATCTTGAGAAGGTCCCCGAAACCTTTGGTGGTCAGGAGGGCCGAGCGGGCACCCTTTCGCTCCAGCAAAGCGTTGGTTGCGACTGTGGTGCCCATACGCAGGCATTCTATGCCATCCAGTCGCAAGGGCTGACCACGGGGTAAGATAGCACCGGTGGCTTGTTCGAGCACCCGACGAATTCCCTCCGTTGGGGCATCCTTGTAATTGTCGGGGTCGACTGATAGGAGCTTCAACACGATATCAGGCTTCCCTGGCACGAGAGCGTGGACATCGGTGAAGGTCCCACCCCGGTCGATTGAGATCTTGATCTTTTCTGACATTGCCGCACGAATGATTATTTTTTTGCATCAAAACTAAGATGCTGAATTGGATTTTGACCACCTCCTGTGTGAAGGTCTCCTGTCGTTTTATACGGCGAGCTGAGTACTAACTGGAGAAGAACGACTCTGTCATCAACCCACCATTTTGCGTTGAGAGTCCAGAGGAGCGGAGGACGAAGTCCGTCCTTGTCAAACCGCCCGACTCAGTCATTTCAATAACGAAACATGCTTACGAGAGCCCTTGCATCCTCTCCGCGGTTCTGATTGTCTTGACGATGGGACCGGCCCGAGTGAACACAGCTGAGTCAAGACTCAAAACTGCCAAGCCGGGGCCCACAACCCGATCCATTGGGTTGCGATAAGAGAGGGACCAGCAACACTCCTGGCTCATCGGATTCCCCCTCTACGTTCCTATCTCCGGAAGACGCGCGCTGGATGATCGGGTCATGTGCAATTATTGACCCCGATCCAGCTTAGGGCAGGCTTGATCCAGACAGAGCAATGTCTTGTCATTGTCTTGGAGATGATAGCCGAGGGGCTCTACACGATCTATCTAAGTCTTTCCATTTAAGATTCAACTCCCTTACCAACGATGATGTCGTTGTTTTTGGAAATCTCTAGCGTCAACACATTTGATTTTTATTGATTCATATTTTACAGCAACTTGTTCAGGATGGATACTAAAGAAGTCAAACCAAACCCAGTTGGAACCGAGGCCGACCCTTCGGATGCAAGCATCGCGGTTGCGAGTGTCAATGATGGCGACTGGACTGTGGAGGAAGAAGCAGCAGTCCGACGCAAGTTTGACTTCACGATCGTTCCTCTGGTAACTCTGTTATACATGCTATGCGCTATTGATAGGTACTACCCCGATTCCTGCAATGGGAGCAATCATAGCCTCTAACTAACGTGTTGATCAGGGCCAATATCGGGTAACTAACAGCAGCTTTATCAACAATTGACAAGAGCATGACTGACAAGAGATAGAAACGCTCGAATTGAAGGATTAACTGATGATCTGAACCTCGTCGGCTATCGATACAATATCATTCTCACGGTCTTCTTCATTTTCTACCTATCGTAAGTCGCATGCGGATCGACTTTCGGCGCGACACAAGTTAACTTACATGATTGAAGCGTCGAGATTCCAAGCAATGTGCTCCTGAAACGCGTTGGCCCTCGTTGGTATCGTATGTGGATCCTCAACCTGTTTGATACAAGGACCAAAGACTGATAAGGCAGTGCCTGCTTTGGTATTCTGCTTCGGGCTTGTGTCCCTCTGCACCGCCTTTGTTAAGTCGTATCCGAGTATGATTGTTGTACGAGCGATTCTTGGAATCTTCGAGGGCGGCGCAATGCCCGGCACGGCATTCTTCCTCAGCTGCTTCTATAAGAAATCCGAGCTCTTCTTCCGCATGAGCATCTTCATCGCCTCAAGTTCCCTGGCGAGCTCATTTGGCGGTCTTTTAGCAGCTGGACTTAGCCAGATCCCTGCATTTGGTGCCGAAAGCATGATGATATCGAGGTATGGGCAGAGCTCTTGAGCTGATGAATATGATCTAATCCTGTTACATAGATGGCGCAACATCTTTTTCTTCGAAGGCCTCGTGAGTATTTGCGACCTCGTTCGCAGATCAAGACTAACTTATTCCGTAGTTCACTCTCTTGGTGGCCTCATTAGCTCCTTTGGCTATGCCGCAGAGCCCGGGCACTTACAAATATCTTACGGAGAGGCAGAGATACATCGCCGCTGAGAGACTTCGTCGGGAGAGCCTTAATGTTAGAGTGTCGCTCGCTGTTCCCGAAGCTACGAAACTGACATTCCAATAGGATCCGAAGGAACAGGTTACCTGGGCTCATGTTCGACTCGCCATTCTAAACATCCACACAAATGTCTGCGCCTGGTGCTTCTTCAGCACCAATTCAGCCGTTCAGGGAATGGGTGCGTTTATCCCGACCATTCTGCGGGAGTTTGGGTGGACTTCAACCCGAGCTCAACTGCTCTCGGTCCCCCCATATCTGGTAGCGTGCGTCGTCACCATCACCCTTGGTTACCTCAGTGATCGGTTTAATAAAAGGGGAATCTTTATGGTCGGGGTACTTCCTTTATCTATTATTGGCTTCTCAATTCTCAGGTTCTCATCAAATGTCTCTGCCAAATACGCGGCAGTCTTCCTCAACGCCATTGCCTGCTTCGGTGCCAGTAGCGGGTTTCTTAGCTGGGGCATCAACAACGCCGGGAGCCCAGCAGTCGCAGCAGTAGCTGGAGGATACATGGTTATGGTGGGAAGTGTGGGAGGAGTCGTGTCGACGTACGTATTGATTGAAATGCGTCTCTTGACTCTCAGAATGCTGACTTGTTTGCCGCTAGATGGACATACTTGTCCAATGACTCGCCACTATTCCTCAATGGTCACACTATCAACCTGTCCCTTCAGCTGTTTTGCTTTGTCCTAGCGTCTCTTGGTCTTGCACACTGTATTATTGATAACAAGCTTCGGGCAGCTGGAAAGCACGACCACCGCATTCAAGGGCTGTCGGAGCATGAGAAGCTCGCCCTTGGGCATCGGAACCCCGAATTTAGATACATGGAGTGAAGGAGGGTCCATTTGCCATACTATTTTTGTACCTCCAACTATTTGATAGGGGGAACAATCGTAGTGTTTACAAAGACAACTGCTGGCAAAATCCTGTAGCTCAAGGGAGGTTATAATAGCTTTCTCCAAACTTTAAACCTAATATGATTACTTGCACAGTCTCTTAGTAGTAGAAATAATAATCACATGTTCATCTCTATCCTCAAAACTCTTGATTTCACAAAAAGTATGAATAGAAGTAGAAGTAGACCCAAATTCTAGTCTTGCCACACCTTGTGTGCCTAATCCAATTTTCGTAAAAGATCACCGTACCGGACAGTTCTTCATTGGTCATATACAATCTCCTTCACAGACTCATCCCTGTAGCTATGGGTAAATGAAACTTTGCGACCTTGGTTTTGTCGGGGATGCGGCAGCTTGAAGTCCCAGGCTACAAAAGTCCCTCACGAACAAAGGAGGACACTGTTCTTGAGTGCTACTAAATCTGACATGCTTATTAACCGTCTCTCTCGTCTATTTGTTGGCGAAAGAACGTAGCTATGAGGTCGCTTGAAGCACATTATAAAAGAACAAAGGAGGGAGGATGAACAAACAGCATGTAAATACTTAAAACTACTTAAATATAGGCATACACGTCTACAAGTGAGCTATTTCCCATGAGAACGATTAGTAATTTGTGTATAATCCAGTGGCAGGGCCACATAATTGTTAACTCAGAGCTTATCAGTGTCTTTGATCTTCTACCACGCCGTTTTCACCTAAGAGCGCAGCCTCGACCCAGTGTCTATCCATGTCAATCGCGATGGAGTCCAAAACTCCAGCCCATAACCTCGGATCCTCGCTCGAGTCCATCATAACGGGCTCGCCTTCCTGCTCGATATTCGCTTGAGATCTTCCAGTCCAGTTTTCCGTGATTGTCACTGCCTGCGAGAGCCTTTCATCTCCATTTAGCGCTTCCAGAGTGGCGGTTTGCGGACGACACTGTACTCCTTCGTCTTGGGTGGTATCGCTTCCTCCCTGTGAGTTCCCAATACTGCCAGATAGGGGGTTACTGGGCCTTCCTATCGTATTTATCTTGGAGAGGAGCGAATGGCAGGCTTGGATATACTTATTTCCCCTCTCCGCCATGCCCTGGAGGACCAGAAGCGCCGTCTCCATTGATTTAGCATCTGGCTCGTTGTAGGGAAACGCAATGTTTACCATCACTAAAAGAAGAGCCGCAGAAAATGCTTGCTCCCCGTCGATAAAGCCATAGGTCGCTGGCAAGATGAGTTAGTCTACTGCACCTACAAGTACACTCTTCCCCCCAGATGATATGATAATGCCATACTCACCTACGAGATTAAATTTAGCAGCTGTGTGGAATATCATGGCACTCGAGCGGGCTGCAGATATTGCACTGTCAATCACACCCACTATTTCTGGCGAAAGTCCATCTTCCCATCGTGCCCCTGCGTGTCTTTGTGCATTGACTGCCATTTGTTTCTGGACCGCGTAGAGTAATAGCGGCCGTGCAGTCATATTGATGCAGTGGTAGTAGTGAAGAGATAGTGAAACCGACTCTCTGCTGAGAGTCGCGTTCATATCAGATATGTCGAGACGAACATCCTCCGGTAGTTTTCTATACCAGTCCGAGAGACTCTTCATAATGTCGAGGACAGATGCGGACAAGCTGGTCCCTGAGCTTCGCTTCTTCCGATATATCTGCTCGCCTATGATGCCCTGTATCCTCGACAGCTGGCTGTAGCTATTAAGAACGCAAGAAATCCGAGGGCTCTCACCACCAATTGGGCTGGGGGGTTGCAAGTCGACATCTTCATCTTGAATAGAGACCGGGTGGCCAGAGGTCACGGAGAGGATTCTCTCTATGCTGTACACTGACCACCAAACCCGCCTCCGGTGCTCCCTTGCAGGACAGTCAATCTCCTGGTCGGAGACTTCCTGATGCAGGCCTAAGGATAGCGACATGCGCAGCGCAATCCCAATATATAGGTACGCAGCGTCTCTCCTGTTCAGCGTTTGCATGTAGTAGGCGACGTAACTGAGGACTTCAACGAACAAAATGGACCCGTCCTCGTGCATGTTCGGCAGGAATTTCAATGCATGTTTGAAAAACGTGAATCCAGGAGGGCCGTCATCCCCGACCCATTGGTTAATCGAATACATCTGCCCGAATGCCAACACGAGTAATATCTGGCAGTATACGAGGCATTCCTCCTTATCCGCTGGGTTTGGTCTTGGTCTCGCATAAACGCGACTCAGGCGTTGGAAGAAGTCCTCCTCTCGTAGAAAGGAGAATATGGTACCGATGTACCCGTGCTGAGCGCGATACAACCTCTTTGCGAGTTCATACGGCGGAAGCGGGGGCATCTCATCAGCACCAACATCAAGTGGTCTTCTGAGCCAGCTCTTGTCTTCATAATGAGGGTATAGGTGCCATGCGACAGTTTCTGTTGTAGGATTGAGTCTATTCGCGATGTATGCTGAAGAAGAATTCCCCATATAATCTGCGTAGGTATCAAGTAAGCCTTGGTGAGCCTTGTTAGATGTATTGTTATTGAACACTCACGATATTGTCCTGACTGCCCGACCACCCAATTCTCCGCTCTTGTGTTCCCCCATTGGACATCTGCCAGGGAGGTATCCGATGGTTCTGGAGCATCATCCTGAACGCGGCGTCCGCTCCTCCTTCGTCGAACTTGAGCTTGAAGATCGAGGATGTAGCTAAAACCGTTAGTGGTGTGTCCATGTATACCAACAACAGTCCCCATCTGTGGCATAACTAAAGTAGGAAATACCTTTCAGGAACTGTCACTCTCTTCTCAGATTCTGAGTAGACGCATTGGCTACCAGAGGCCTGGCACGCCACGCATGGATAAGGATGGCGACCAGCGCATTTCGTCTTCCTGCTGCGACAACGATTGCACGCAATTACAGACCTCCTGAGGACATTTCGGGGATCGAGGGGGTACCCAGGGGCACCGGTGGGCTGAGGACCATACTCGCCCGCGTGGTTTCTCTCCTCGCCCATAATGCTTCCATATGGCCAGCGAGGATTTGGGCATAGTCAGGAAACGAGAGCAGCGTTCAATCGGCGAGTGGAACCCGGCCACTAGCTAATATAGATAAAGGTAGCTTCCTATCACGTGCCAGGGTGATGGCTTGGTCTGGAATCCTCTTGATAAGCTGTTTGAGTGATCGGGGAGTGGGGTCCGATCAAGCTTTATGCTATGCTCTTTGGGGATTTACCCCAGAGCCCCTCGTGGTTCCCCAGCCAGAAAGACCGGGGCCCGTAAAGCACTAGATCGGATAGCTAAACGCGAGCCGGGGTCGAAAGTTGACTCCGGGCGGATCGACCGATATCATGCCATGACGGTCAGCATGTGGGTGATGGGCCGCCCCTTGTGTTGGCATAACCAAGCTATGAAAGAGCATAAACGTATCTTGGGAAGTACGTTCAGGCTCTACCTAAGTTACCGGCATCAACCTTTATCCAGCTGAAACTCATACTGAAGAGGAGCTCAATCATGCAACTAGTTGTGCTTCTCGTGCTGGCCATCGTTGCGGCTATTGGAGTTGTGAAGCTCGCCCGTTCATACATCCGACTAGCTGGTATACCAGGTCCTTGGCTTGCCGCCCACACAGACCTCTGGCGCTTCAGGGCCCAGAACTCTCAAGGATACGCAGGGCGACTTGTCCAGCTTCACAGACAATATGGAAAGCTCCTCCGCATAGGGCCAAACCATGTCACGGTCAGCGACCCAAACGCGGTCTCCATCGTGTACAGCATGAATCCAGTATGGCGAAAAGGTCCCTCCTATTATGGTGCTACCACAGTCAGCCAGGGTCGCGTGCTGCCCAGCATCATTGCGATGGAGGAAGCCCAGCATACCGCTGTACGCAGGACCGTTGGCCGCGCCTTCGCAACCACCTCTCTGCTCGACTACGAATCTTATATTGACCATTCGGCTGCGGAGTTTGTCCGTGTCGTTGGAAAGCTTGAGTCTGCTGATATCGGATTGTGGCTACAGTTCTTTGCCATGGATGTGCTGATGCGCATCGGGTTTAGCGAGACTCCCGGGTTCATGCAAAAAGGGGGCGACGTCGACGGCATTCTCGGCGCAGTCATCGATCGATTCGATCACTGGGGCCGCTGGGGAGCAATGCCTACGATGGATTATGTCTTCAACAAAGGTCCGCTGGCATCTATGCTCAAAGGCAAAACTGACAGCCCACTCGCACGAGTTGGCGCGGCCAAATTTCACGCTCGCAAGACTGCTCTAAACCCGCCGGATCTGGCTGATCTTTGTCAAAAGTTCCTTGAAGGCAGAGCCAAGCACCCAGATGCCTTGAATCATGACGAAATCTTGGGCATTATCCTGTCGACAATTGGCGCGGGTGCTGACACTACCGCCGGAACTCTCACTTACACGCTCTTCTTCCTCTCCAAACATCCGCATTGTCGAAAGAAGCTCCAAGCAGAGATAGATGCCGGGTTGCAGGATGGTACTCTATCCAACCCACCAAAGTGGGGAGAAGTCTACAAGCTGCCATATCTTGAGGCTGTTCTGAAAGAATCCATGCGAATATTCCCCATAGCTTCTTGGGGCCTGGATCGCATTGTCCCAGAGGGAGGTGTTACCCTTGCCGGAACATTCATTCCACCAGGAACTGTGGTCGCGTGCCAGATCGATGCCATCCACCGGGACACGGAGGTCTATGGTCTTGATTCAGAAGACTTTCGACCTGAGCGGTGGATTGAAGCTGATGAAGAGCAAAAACGTCGCATGGACCGGTCTTTCCTAGCCTTTAGCTCGGGCAAACGAGTCTGCACGGGTGTTCATATTGCGTGGCTAGAGATGAAGAAGACACTTCCTTTGATCATGATGAACTTCAACGTTGGTACTACCCCAATCTCCACACTCACAGGAATTGCGCTAACAAGGCTCCTCTCTTAGTTGGAACTAGTTGACCCGAACCAGGATTTGAGTAAAGGCATCAGGGTCAGTGCAGTCAAGTATCCCCCGCCGGTTTGGGTAAAGGTAGTGAAGAGACAAGATGGGCCTGTGTCCTCTTAGGATAACTCGGTCTTCTCGTGGTTTGGGTCGAGCTTAAACCTTTAGAGAATGTCAATCTCTAGAAGCAAATTTGCCTTTTGTCTTTGTCTTGATGTATTGTACATAGTTAGTAAACTTTCGAAAATTCAATGAAAATGTGTCAATTTATCACCCAGTTACGTGCGCTGATGATGTCAGATCCATTTAGTCCAGCAACCTCGGGAGATTCTAACGTGACTAAACCTGCACACCATCCTTAGTGTTGTAAGAAAATTGATCCCTCTAAGTGGTCTATTTTTTATGTCAAATCTGCCCTAAGATCCACACCTTCCGAGACAGCTAGGTAGGAGCGAAAGTCTTCTGAAAGCCCCCTAGTTGTCTTCTATAAGAGCTGTTGCCTTGAGTTCAACCAGGAGCTTTGGACTCGGCAACTCCTTCACACCCACGCAGGTCCTTGCAGGAGCACCCTCACGGTTAGGCCAGGCCTTGACCCAGATTTTATTCATCCCGGCGTAATCCGCTCTCAAGTTGGTGAGAAAGACAGTGACATCAATGACATTGTCGAGCCCGCCCTTTCCATTCGTTGCTTCTTTGATAATGGCGTCGATATTTTCAAGAGCGGCGGAGGTCTGTTCCTCGATGCTCAAAGTTACAGTGCCATCATTTGCGATCTGTACTCCACCAAGGGAGCCATCAGCACGTCTCGATGTAACACCAGAGATGAAGAACGTGTGTGTCTTGGCGGTGCTGATTGCGAGGCGACCTTGCGGGTAGGGGGCACTTGAGGCCCCGGCGAGGATAACAGCGCTGCCGTTTCTTGACATGGTGTAATAATTTTATTTTCCATACTCTGGAAGAGCAACAAGGGTTAAAGCAAAAGTTTATAGCCAACCTTTAACGCTTTCTCATCTATGGATTAAAAACTTCGTTCTATACGCCGATGTCGCATTGAAAGCCACACTAGCCGTGGGCCAAGGGTCCCCAAGAGCCTGGATTGTTTCACCCGCATCTTCGACGATGCCCTCCCCGGCCCATCTGACAGACAAAGCCCGGCCCCGCAACCCGATGGGGCCTGTCAAAGAGCCATCATCAAACCCCAACGCAGCAATCTAACCTTGGTTATGTTATCTTCAGTCGGGTAACAAATTCCGGGATCGCTACAGTTATCGTGGAATAATGGGGTCCATGCCTTTGTGTAGGTACGCATCTACAGCATACTCCTCAGAGCACCAAGTGTGCCAGGACCCTGTCGATGGCAACGCTATCTTCTTGTGCGGGCTGAGCTGAGACAACTGTATTCTTTGTATTGAAAAAGATGTAATCTTCGTAAAAACTAAGAAAAATATTGAATGAATTAAGCTTGAACTTTCTCTTCATAATCGATACCTCTCATGTAGACCGTGGCACAAAGCCCAAGTCCATTGTTGTCAACTGAACAATGCTTGCTGAGTGAAAATTCCTATGTAAACACTCCGTGATTCCAACAGGGGCCATGGTCTATAAACCGCTATTTGATAGATCACAAGCCTTGACCATGTTCTCTGCATCTTGGTAAGAACCGCCAAGAACTAGACACAGTGAAAAGAGTTGATATTCTCGGCGCTGCCACCAATGTATGAGATCTTCTTGGGGTAGAGGCAAATTGGCCGTTCTATTCCGCCACTGGTTCTTCCATAGAGCGTCTCTGGCGCAATGCCCTTTTCCACCCAGTCCATCAAGGACTGGAATGACGTTCCAGGATAGGCCCCGAATCCTCCTGAGCAGTGTCCCACTCCAGGCACTTGGAAAAATCGAAAGTAGTCGGCAGCCTTGGAGTCCACCGCCAGGACGCGCTTGTAATACTCCTCAGTGCCCCCAGCCTGAATCTGAATATCATCAAGCCCATGCCACGTCATGAGTTTCCCACCAGCATCTCTAAATGCGGCAAGGTTGGGATCATCCGTGCTCATGAATGACGACCACTCTTGTACAGAGAGCTGCCAGAGACGATCGAACTGGCTATGCGTGAGCGACATAGGGTCAGCCTGAAGGTCTTTCATCAAGAAGTTCTTGGCCCAGTTCGCCGCAATAGGGAAGGGTGAAAAGGTGCAATTTCCAGTATTGTCGCATTTCGTGTCCAGCAAAGCACCACCTGTTGTAATGTTGGTAGTACGGCTGACCCCGTAGTATCGCCAAACGCCATCTACTGTGTGATAGCCTGCCCATGCGACCTCGGCCGCTTTAACAGCAGCTTCAGAAATTGTCGTATTTCCACTTGGTAGTTCGGGACAAGCGATTTGCTTGCCTAGGACCGTGGCAGCCTTAAATTCGCACTTTGAAGGATCCATCACATAGCTGTCCTTCACTCCATCCAGGCTGTCGCACGCCTCAAGGGCCGCGGCTGTGATGGCACGGAACTCACACGGAGCGGGTACTCGTCCCCCATTGGTGATGTTCTTCATGATAATCTGAGGGAAAATATCGGCAGAGAGGAAACGAGCCCAGTTTATCGCCGGACAGCTGCCCAACAAGCCGTGATACGCCTTCGGATACCGCTGGGCGAGCATAAGTGCCTGCCTGCCTCCGGTTGAGCAGCCATTCCAGTAACGGTATTTGGCTGGCTTCTTGTAAAAGTTTTCGATGACAGACTTGCCGATCTCAGCAGCATCTCCTAATGCTCGGTATCCAAAATCCGACAGAGCCTCAACATTCACGTTTCCAGTGCTGCGAAGAGCCCAAAGGTCTGAGTTGGCAATTTCAGCGCTATCTTGCATTGTGTTTCTGGAAACTCCGGCCGAGGTGGACACAGTGGCAAAGCCTTGGGATAACGGCGTCAGAACCCGGTCCAACTGGTTCCCTGCGCTGAAGCCACTGCCACCGATACCCATCATGCGTTCGTTCCAGTTGTTCAGGGGCAGATAGACTGATGTCTTAATACCAGCTTCCTGATAGCCTGGATGCCGCGAGGTAACTGTAACGTTGCAGTAGTCCATTCCAGTGAGGTTCGCAGAGGCTGGAAAGGAGTTCGGAAAATTGGGGGTGACAGTGGCATTGAAGAAAGCGGTGGCTTCAATAGACATTATCTCCAGCCCAAATATGGGGTTGATCTTGATGTACTCGGGATAACATGTCGAGGCGTTCCCCTGAGCTTCAGACTGCGAACAAGATCTTGCTCCCAAATCAGAGAAATCTTGTGTAGTAGATAGCGCCCTGGCAGCCGGGCTCGTCACAAGGAGCAGAGGTGCAAGAAAAGAAAACATATCTCCGAAATGCTTCATATCTGATGAAAGGTGTGCAGGCCAGTTTAGACAGACTTGATCTCTTCATCTAGAGCATCGATAACATTCTCCATGATTAGCACCATTGCCGGTATTTAAGGATATAGTGCTCAAAGCTTCCAGTCCAGGGAGAAGATCTAGGCGAAATTCCATGATGATCCCTGTTCTAATCGGTGACATCTCACCTTCGGGGACCAGAACCGATCGTGGAGGACCCTATCTCGACATACGAAATCTAAGGTCTACCCCTCTTTTGCTCTCGCAAACACCACATCCTAGATTACTTACTTACCTATTCTGTGATTTCTTCGCAAATCAAGGCCAGAGTCCATAGCAACCCACGAGTGAGAGGCCACAAGATTGAAAAGTTATTTCAATTTTGGCGACGCCAATCTTGTTCCTAGATTCGAGGGGTTGGCACATTTGAAACGATGATGTGCAGTTAGCCTATCAGTGCCTGCTCATTACTACGGGCTTAGAATTAGCATACTTGAGAAGTTGTCGCACTGGCCGCAGGCGTCACTTCGAGGCCGTTCCATCGCGACTCTTCAAACCCAAATTACTCCCATGAGTATCACTAAGCTAGTTACTTGAGCCGGCTAAGCTTTGCCGGTTGAGAAACTCATCAGACAAGAAATCAACATCTTGGCTTTGATTGGTGACTATGTTAGAAAGGACTTCCGATCGGGCCGAGCGTAGTGTAACCAAGTCAGCTGGACAAGTGTCTATCTACGGTATCAGTAAGTTTACAGTGCGAATTGTTCTAGAGATTACAGGTGGCATCGTAGCATCAAGGCCGACAGGTAGTTTCGGTCCATCTCTGCCTCGGCCCGCAGTAGGTTCCCTCGCACAGCGGGTTGATGATGTAGCAGATCGGGTTGGGTGGACCTTATCTTGAGTACGATAAGAGATCGGCATGGTCCTACCGATCATCTGAGAATTGCAGTGGACAAGACTCCCAAGTGTTAAGTATCACTCGACTCACCGTCAAAACTAGCGGATATTGAATCAAGTTCAGCAGACTGTGATAAGTGATGGCTCCGTAAGCTTTGCGACAGTCTTGTTTCCGCAACAGAAACATCATCAAAATCCCAGTCAGATGGCAGCTGGTCTACAGCTGAACAAATCCTCTTGAAATGGTCCAGCATCCAACTTCTGTATATGCTCTTTGTGAAACGATATGCTGTCCATCTCTCTTTACCATCCAATGTTGTGTATGAGAATTCATGAATAAGGTGGCGATGATACTTGGTATTGGTAGTCTTCTCATCAAGCACTGGGTAATGCCCATAGATCCGAACTGACCGGTGATCATGAGAGATAGAAAAGCCGAGGATCTGTCGATGCAGCTCTTTCTCCCGCTTTACGGCTCGAAAGAGCTCGACGACAGCCCGTACCGCAAGAGTCATGCTACGGGCATTCTGCCGGTCTGCTACATCAAGCCCTGTAGCACCACATTTGACCTCACATATAAGAAATGGAAAGTATATGTAGTACGTTGCTATAAAATAGGAGATGTCGCCAGCAATAAAATCGCCTATGAAAGGTGAGAGTTTTGAAAGCTGGTCCTCAGTAAAGGACTCCCGCCGAAAGCTAACAGAAAAGTCAGGCTGTGGGCGAGTCCCGGTCAAAGGTATCGAATTATTCCAGCCTTCGTTGGTGCTTTCTATCAGGATGTTGAGCGACTTATCCCCATAGATGCATAAGATTTCTGCTGAAGGGACAATCAATGGCGTTATATCCCGGATGACTCTTGCTTCATTTCTGTCCTCAACCCTTTGACACGTTTGCTTGAATACGTTATCATGAAATAAAGTATCATCAGGAATTGTCTGGTCTGAGCTTAGGAAGGATAGATAAGTATCCTTGCTGTCCTTCGAGATGCCCAGGTCTGACTCTTCCATGACACTATTTTTTGTGGCAAGCAGTGTCTTATACCGCGGATCTCGGTAGGGCGTACTCTTCTCTTCCCTTGGCCTCTGGTCGCTGGGTGTTGTGGATGTAGGTGTACCGGAGTCTGATCGCTTGCGGCTGAGAGACCGCTGTGATCTCTTCCGAGCAACTATATGCGCCATGCCTGGGTTGAAGTATTCTTGTGGCCACACCCTTTCCTTTGCCCAAAACTCGATCGGATCTGTCGTGCGGTCGGCGGTACCGGCGGTGGCAAGTTGGATAGGTGATCGCCGCGACTGCTTCTGGGGGGTATCAGAGTCGGGAGTCTCGACGTTTCGCTTCGCACCACGTTTGGTGGGTGTTGTAGGATTGAGTCGAAGGGATCGGGGTGGTCGCTTTTGGGGAGGTTCTGAATCGTGATCAAGGCCAATGCCTCTTTTGGTGCTTTTGTCAGAAGGTCTAAAATCCTTGAGTGTCTTAGTTTGGGGGACCATATTGCGTTGTGGGTGACATACTGGCAGAGGAGTGACCTTGGTAGAGAGCGACAGCTGTTGATGCAAATTGGAGGGCTCATGGGATACCCTTTTCTGGGGATGGGCGCGACGAGTGTTACCGATTTCTGAACGCCCTGCCGCTTCTTTCCTATTATATTGTTAGCGAAGACTTCACTCGGCACTTGATGAAACAGTACCTTGTGCCCGAGTGCGAGCCATGATGATGGAGATGCCGGTGTTTGGCCTGTGGTCTATTCATCTTTCATGGGGCCCTGTTCTTAGGCGCTTGGAGTTCTCGTGTTTCATCAGGTGGAGAAGCGCTGCCCTATTGCAGGGCAGGCAGCGAAAACGGAGGAGTTGGCGGTTAGATAAGAGGAAGTGGTTGGTTGTGGGAATTATGGAAGAGTCGCGATCTAAGCAGCCGAGGCGCGCTTCTGCAGACAATCAATGGTGGGTGCCAGCCACAGTCAGGTGACCTGGCGGAGCAAGGACAATGACGTACCTAATAACAACACCTATATTTTGTAGAATAATTAGGTTGTTATTGTCTTTATTATTGTATTTAGTATTATGGATAAGAATAATAAGAACCCTTTACTTAGTGAGCCGTGTTTTATTTCAACCACTTGCCAGTCCATCGAATTTAGTTTATAGTACTCCAGAGTCCGCAGGTCCTACGTGCGTGTATTGCATCATAATTTGCCAGAAGCTTTTATCGGACGTGAGTGGTGCTTCAGGGTAGCACTGCGGCAGGTGCTATTATGCACACTCTTGTTTCTCGCAACTAATCGCATCCTGGATTTCGATGCTGCAATCACTGCAGAATATGCCAAAACGGCCGCAGGCCCGGCAGTTTGCTCATATAAAGTCGCGGGTGAATTAGCGGGAAAGAAATTGTATGGGCGTGGCACCCAAGAGCAAACTCCAACATTGAGGATACGGTATCTGAGAATATCCGTCGCGATAGAAGTAGCTACATGAGGATTTTAGAATATTTAGTCATGTCTCTAATAGTATTTAATTTTGAAACAATTATTATTTTACCAGCTGGCTATTCAATTACACGAATCCACGTAGGCTGGTCAATCATCCTCTCCATTTCGTTCTATTGTGATCTGCCATAAATCCCTTCAGCATATCCTGCTGCTGTTTGCCCAACTCTTGGAAGGTAAGTGGGCGACAAGAGAAATAAGACACCTAACCGAAGAGAGATTATCAATAGACTACTTTCTAAGATGGATTGAGAGACAATATGTGCCGTATTATCTCTGAAGTATGTATTATTAGCAACTCAATAATCTGATAATACCGGTCGCAGACTCGAGAATGAGCAGCTTAATGTTTAGAGAGACTCTCAATAGTGTCATCGAAAGCAGCCACAATAGGTCCGTAGAGCTGATCCGGATCACCCACAGGGGTTCCAAAGCTCATTTCCTCATCCTTATCCAAGGGAAAGAGGATCTTCCTGATCGTTAAACATAGAGGTTTTAGAATATCCAGTATCGCAGGAAATTCACCCATAATTCTTTTGAGGCTGTTTACAGTCATATGACCCTCCTTGGCATCTGCAATATCGTTGAAGGACCCGATCTCCCATTTTCGAAGCAGGCTTTCCTTGGGTGGCTTTGATCCACAATCGAATCCATTATTCCACGAATGACGCGCACAAAGCCAGACAAGGACATAGAAAAACGACTCCAAATCGTGGCGATATGTGTGATCAGTCTTGCGGAGCACCTCTACTGCCATGAACTGCATTGTACCAGTCTGGTGACGCGCTCCACTCGGACCACTGCCTCTTTCCTTCGCTAGGTCAAGGTCAATAAGCATGCCCTTGAAGCCACCTGATGCCTCGGCCTTTGTGATGATGATATTGTTTGTGGAAATATCGCGGTGAAGAATATTGCCTTTAGTGTAGAGAGACTGGTGCGCCTTGATAGCATCTCGCAACGATTCCAAGAGTTCTCTGACGGTGGTGAACTCGCTCACAACACGACCAGCTAGGGAAATAACCAGGCAGGAATAAATTCTATTCTCCCACAGGTCTTCGCTTGGCGTGTATAGACTCGGTCCATTGCCGGTTAATAGTTGACCACTCAACTTCTGATTTCCAGACCGCAATCTCTTAGATCCGGACACGCTATCAGAGGTGTGATTGGATGATGACTTGCGCTTGCTGGCTGATGTACCTGATAGTATTGTCGGGCTGTCGAGGTGGGCGTCTTCATTGCGGAACCGGTGACGTTCTTGGAAATCTAAGCCCTTGCGCAATTCCGCAATAGTGCCAATCTGGCGATGCGCCACAACCCTGGCTACTCCCTGAACACCCCTTTGTTCCGCTAGCATGAGCTGCTTAACCTCCAGCTGCCGCTTGTCGGATGCCCATGAGAATTTCGTAACATGATTGTTTCGGGTCTCGAAACACGTTGTGCCGCGGCATACAACAGCTTTCTGTCTCACCATCGGTCTTCCAAGCCTGATTCTTGTCTGGTTGCCATCTGCATCGTCTAGAGTGACATGGCGATGCCTGTCCTCTCGCTGGATAAATGTGTCTAGACCCATAGCATCATCATCCATCGTGGCATAGCCAATAATAGCACATGCGAATTTTTCCGGGTTGGCGTGAATATCAAACGGCCCCGAGCTGTACGGCCCCGACCGATCAAAGACCCAGAGCTCCATTGTGGAAGCGCAGAGTGTAAAGCCATGAACGAAGCGGCGAGTGGGCTGGTCTGCGAAGACACCTCGTACATAGCGCGTGAGCTGGAGTAGATCAGCCTTGAAGCGGCCTTTGTCGTATGATTTCTTTTGCTCTCCCACGACGAGGATGTGCTTATACTCGAAAGCACCTGCTTTTGCGGCGGGTACTTGAAAGAAGATATCCATCTGGCCTTTCCTTTGCTTGAACTGGTTTGCGGTCGTTGTGGTGTGAAGCTTATGTGGCGCATCGGGAAAAGCACGCTCTTCCAGTGAGCAAAGCCAGTCCCAGACCAATTTTTCATCCGTGGTGGATGGGAAGCTTTTCCATTTCGTTCCATTGTGCTCTGCCATTACCCCCTTTAGCACATCCTGCTGCTTTTTGCCCCAACTCTTGGAGTCGAAGAACGTACGCAAAATCCTCCCACATTTCGAAAGGTGCATGTCCGAATTTCCTCGAAAAGCTCCCTTTCGACAATCTCACGAGTTTCGCTATCAGCAAGCCTGCTTGAGCTAGATTTCACCGGTGTTCCTTTGAAAGTCGGGTAGATGCTGGAATAAGGCGTAGTAAGAGGACCAAGGGTATTCAAAAGGCTGAAGACTGCAGCCCAGATAGTGTTGTCGGGGGATTTATTGACGATACAACGGATCAAAGGACGGAATCGGTCGAGTTCTATGGTACTCTCGGACACGTTGTAACAGAGATAGCAACTTGAATGCAGCGTTGCCATTTCCGTCTGGTGAGGGAAGGCTGAAAGCAGCAGGGGAGGCGACTAAAGCCCCCAAAAGGCCTGCAACATCATCCTGCCGCGGAGTGTCGGACTCATGAAAGTCTCTCTCGCTCAACTTTATCCGAGCATGGAAGTAATCCAATGAGTTCTTGAAGGGGTGTTCAGAGATGATCCGAACCTGCTGCTCCGTCAAAGCGTAGTCAGCTTGATCTGCCACAATAACAGATGCCAGACCCGACATCTCAACACAATAAGCGCGATTTGCACATGTTGTTTGTTTGCGTGAAGGATAATTGTGGGTTTGATTTTGTCAGTACCTTATTTACGGAGAAACCCCTGATTCTTGCGCCACAACTCCACATGACCAGCCACGCTAAGCACCGCCTCATCGATCCAACTGGAGTGGCTGAAATAAAATATGCCACGCCAAACAAAGCTCTTTTCACATCAGACAGGACCTCATTGTTTGTTAAGCACATTAAACACAATGATAAGAGAATAATAAGTTATTCTACGATATTGTATTTGTTGGTGATTTAATTGTTTTGCTATTGTATTGAAATTCAACACTAGAATATTTAGGTGTGCCATATTTTGTCAGTCGCGTACCAGCAAGCATTGACGGTGGCCGACCTGCGACAGCGCTTTCCACCCTCAATTGTCCCCTACAAGCCACAAGTATTTCACGCTAAACACCCGCCAGAGAACTAATGCGAAATGCGTCAACGCGAGAGCCACAAATGTGGGTGAGAGCCAGCTGAAATCGCGAGGCCCTGTAGCTCTTTGTCCATGTGACCACGTTAAGCCGCTAACGTCGTTTATATCGTGTTCGCTTCACCGAAGACATTCACAAGTGGGTCAGTGGATGTGTTTTAAACTTTGGCATCGACAAACTTGCAGTCTGCTCTTCACAACAAATATTATTCATTTTTTCACGGCCATGTCGTTCATCAAATTGTCGCCATCTCGAAATGTATCCATTGCGCTCATCGCTGCTCCTCTAGTTATCCC
Organism: Clonostachys rosea; assembly: GCA_026958235.1. NCBI lineage: Eukaryota > Fungi > Ascomycota > Sordariomycetes > Hypocreales > Bionectriaceae > Clonostachys > Clonostachys rosea. The sequence goes on from CP110205.1 coordinate 4,359,140, forward strand.
CGCCATCTACATGGCGTTCCTCACGTATAATATCTCCCGAAGCACCAAGTCCTCCAATGGCATCCAGTATCCAAAAGGAAGTCCGCAGCGCCTCGTACAGCGCCATGGAGAGAATGAGAATATTATGCCTGGGAAGCCAGCAAGCCTTCCTGATGATGTGAGATCTGAAGACTCAGACTGGGTCTTGGCATACGAACGAGTCACGTCTGCCCCCGTACCACTGCGAAATCTTGCCATCTCTCCAACAAGCATTCCCAGCGGCTCGCCGTCGCCTTTGCTTCGGACCTACACATCAGGTGCTCATGTCGCCTTCTCTTCGACACCACAAGCTATCCTCATTCGCTCCTTGGTCGACACAGAAACCAAGCGCACCTTTGAAGCCAGCTGGATTCAGAACCTACAATTTGAGCCAGGCGATGTCGTCAATGGCGCTTACAAGGTCTCATACTGTGGTCAAGGAAATGAGACAGGGTCAGAACGTGTTGAACTCATGATTCAATCCCCTCCATCTTATAAAGGACCCGTCCCCAATGGCTTAATCATCTCCGAGATTGCGCTTATAGAAGGGGCTCCTTCGGGATCCTTCCCTGGTGATAGGGCCGGAGACGACCATATTGTCTTTATCAACGAGACTTGGATGTGGAGAAAAGAATCTGAGAAGCCGACTTTGGTAGAGTCAAAAGTGAGCGGTTGGATGCACAGGCTGATGGCAGGATGGCTCATCAAGAAAGGAATCAATGCAGTCAGCCTATGATAGCTCCGGGTCTTTAGGTCGTTCAAGGTGGAGGTTTCCCGTTGGATGAATGTTGTAGAAACCATTGAGAAGCTTACCCTCTCTCCTCATGAATAAAATTTGCTGGCTCACCGGACGAGGCGATCCAATTCCAGTGATTGTCTGCTTATTTAGTAGTAGGCACAAGAGACTTATCCCCCAGTGGTTAGGGATATCATCAAGAAGTGGCAGATTAACCTATGAAAGCTTAGACCTGCACTACGGATGAGGAAACTAAAGATTGAGCAAATAGCAGTCGAAAGTTCCCACTACCAATCATATGTAAACTTAGGCATTGAATCGGACTTGATCCATCACGCCTTAGACGTACTCTCCATCAAGCTGACGGTTAATGGCCCAGAATAAGTCCGAGCCAAGCATTCTCGTGGAGTGGCGTCAATGCAAACAATGGTTCTTGTCTCCTTTGGTCCAATCTGACGTCCTCGATTCGACCTGCGGCCTTTATTGGACAGTTGTAAAAGCGTACTACCTTCCCCTCATTTCTGCAGACTATATGTATTGGATCTATATTGTGGATGGTGGACACTGGATCTAGTGATGTGGGAGTGTCTAATTCACGAACATTTATTGGGTTGCCACGCCGTACATGTGCTGTGCTATAACACCATGCCGTCCGATGGTCGCCAATGATCCAATTTCGCGCTTTACCACTAATTTATAGGTCAGCCACTCTTGAGCTGATAGTGTTTAGGCATTTAGTGGAGTGCGGTGCGTACGTGGACGCGTGGTGCACGATACATTATGCGGTTGTCACACAAATGTGCAGAGTGCAGTTCCGAACAATGCCGCCAATACATATGTGTTCATAATCACCCGGGGCAGCCTATCGAAGATGTTTAAGGCACAAATAGAGTGCACCGTCATCTTATACTTGTTTGTGCAAACCATAGTTGCCTGTCCTGTCGAATTTCCCCAGTTTTCACCCAGCTTTCACAATATCGCCGAGCCGCAGCCAGTCGCCTTTGTTTTGTTTTGGGATCATAAACTGCATAAAATGAGGGCACACCTCTGACAAATCAAGAGAGACATTCAACTGGCATTGCGGAGGGGAAAATGAAGCATGCATGAAGCATTTAATGCATCCGCAACTACCTAAGACGCTCAGTGGCCAGATCCGGGCTTTCTGCCTCTCCTGCATATCAATATCACGCGCATCTCAGCTCAGGCGAGTAGGGAAACGAAAATAAATGGGCCCTTCCTTGCGTTTTGGGGCCAATCCAAGGGCGCCAGAGTGCGGGAGCGAGATCAGGGTGGCAAGATCCCAACAAGGGTATCCCTTCGGAGCATTGATACAACTCATCATGCAGCAAATAACATTACTTTCTCATGCCGGAAAGCTCTTACCCCACAAATCTGTCTGCAAGGGACTCTCCGGGCCGAGATATGGAGCTGAATCAACTAGCGAGCCTGTCCAAAAACTTTCGATTCTCTCTTTTCTGTAGGATGCCGCTTCTCCTTGCTGACTTGTCCAACGTGATTCATCCCTTGCCAGAGACTTGTAAACAAGCGACGTGAAAATGGCGCCAGCAATGCTCAAGAGGCTGAAGTCGAAGCTTCGCAAGAAGCCAGACGAGTCTGCTGAAACCGATGAGGTACCTCCATTGCCCTCGGTTAAACCAGAGTCCTCACTGGAGTCTGTTTCTACTGGCGGACCGCCTCCCGCGCAAGTTCTCGCGAGGCCATCCACTTCACGCTCTTCCTTCTCCTTCCAAAGGCGCTTCACTCTATCACGTTCATCAAGACAGCCTTCCCAAGAGTCGAATAAGCAAGCCCAACCCCCTTCATCACTGTCCCACAAGAGAAGCTCTCCAACACAGTCTGCCTTCACATCAGGGATGTCTTCGGCCGAGCTGCCCGTGAGGCCAACCACTTCCGCGGGACCTGGTACTGATTTACCATCTGCCTCGTCTCTCCGCTCCCCAATCCCCGATGTCCCTGATGTCCCCGACACTCCCTCAGTGAGAAAATCACCAACACATTCTCCTACTAGAATTCCTGTTGCGAGGGGGCCAGCTCTAAGTGAGCAGTCGACTCTACCATCACAGCCCACAGATGGTGAACCCTCAACACAGCCAGAGCGACGGCCGAGATCATCTCGAGCCTCTAAGGCATTTTCATGGCGATTCTCGTCTTCTAAATTCCCCCCAAGCCAGATCCCCCCTCCGGCTGCAGCCTCCGGCAATCCACGATCTCCCCGTGATGCATCACCTGAGGCATCACCGTCAGAGCAACCCCCTAAAGAAACTCCCAAGTCTTCGACTAAAGGAGCATCGACGAAGAAGCCATCCACCGACAAGAACAATGTAGCTTCCTCGGGCACTCCTTCTCGGCGAGCAACTATTTCGTCTAGACCAGATCTGTCTCCTCCTCGGTCACCGAAACATACCAGACAGACGTCGGTTTCGTCGATTTCCAGAACAGGGTCGACCTCAGAAGCTGCCGCAAAGAAGTCTCGCTACGCCCAGCTTAATTCAATGACAGCCTCAAGCAAGCTTCCCGCACCCGGCAGAGCTTCACCGGATCGCAGCCAGCCATCGACACCAGCAAAAGCCTCTACCCCCCAACCTCTCCGCGCCAATCCGCCCAGTCCGCAGACGCCATCCTCGCGAATACCCGCGCCGACCTTCTCGACTCCCAAGTCCATCGCTGCCAAGAAGCCGGAGCTTCAGTTGCCCCCTCCGACACGGGACCCCGTTGGTACCAAGGGTACCTTCTTGCTCGACGATGCGCCCGTCATCTCTTCCTCGACCGATAGAAATACTCCCTCGAGTCCAAAAGCAGCTGCCTCACCTCAGTCCAGCCTCGGAGCATCTCCCGAGGAGCTCAAGCTGAAGCTCTGGAACACGGCTTTTACCAGACTGAACGGCACCAACCCCGGTATTGTCAAGGCATATGAGAAGATTCTGTCCGCTGAGCTTCGGAATGATGGTGCGGGTATCAAATTGGTGCTTGAAGGAGGCCGAGAGGAGAATCAAACGCAAATAGAGTCGATAATCAAGTCTATCTCGGCCCGCCTTGAGAGTAGAAAGGGGGCTTTCGGGGAGCTGTTTTCCAACATCAAGCAGACTGCCTCCAAGCCTTCTATCGCATGGGCCACAAACTATCTGGCATTAGAGGTACGTGGCATATAACCTGAAGCACCGAGCATTGTAAGTTATTGACACACAGCAGGCAATCTCTGATCCCACTTCCGGAGTACCCAAGACCCGTGCCGGCGCGACATACATCATCTCGCGAGCCAACTGGTACCAGAATCTCGTCAAGCTCCTCCTAGAGAGGAACCAGGCACACTACGTCTCGGTCGATTCGCTCGAGCGTATCGAGAAGCGCATCTCCCAGCTTTATACCGACGTCCTCGAGTTCCAGCTCAAGACCATCTGTTCATCTCACCCAGGCGAGCTAGATCTCCCTGCCCTGACAGCCGCGGCGCTCGAGATCTGGGACTGCGACCTCGAGACGGTCAAGATTGGTGAAACCAGGGTCCAGGTGGACGTCGATCAACACGGCACGGAAGAGATGCAGTCTTCTCTTACCCGCTACTGGCATACCGCCACCGTCTTGGAAAAGAAGGTTCAGGAAGAGACATTGGCCCTTGGGAAGCTTGCCCAGGAGAAGAAGCTTGCTGATAAAAGGCTAAATGCAGGCGAGGAGCTGGCCGACCAAGAGAAACTTGCTGACGAGAATATCTCTATCGATGACAAGGCGCTTGCCGACGACAAGACGCTGGTTGAAGAGAAGCAGACTGCTGATCAAAGCCTCGCACATGCTGCCCAGGCCGCTGAGGAGGCAAGAGTCGCCGAGGAAGAAAAACGTCGTGTCGAAGAACAGCGAGTCGCAGAAGAGAAGCGTATCGCAGAAGAGACACGAGTTGTCGAAGAGCTTAGACTCACTGAGGAGAAGAGGCTTGCAGAGGAGAAGCGTGTTGCCGAAGAGACGCGAATTGCTCAAGAGATGAAGCTCGCTGTAGAAGAAAAGCTTGCCGAGGAGCAAAGACGTGTTGAAGCACAGCAACTAGCCGAGAAGCGTACTGCTGAAGAGTCAAGAGTTGCCGAAGAAAGACGCCTCGCTGAAGAGAGGCGTCTTGCCGAGGAGCAGCGACTTGCTGAGGAAAGCCGTCGCGCTGAACAACAGAGGCTCGCAGAAGAAAGGCGTCTCATCGAAGAACAAAGGATTGCTGAAGAGAGACGGCTCGCAGAGGAGAAGCGTCTAGCCAAAGAACAGCGGGTCGTCGAGGAGAAACGACTGCTCGAGGAGAAGAGGTTAGCTGAAGAGAAACGCCTCGCGGAAGAAAAGCAGCTGGCTGAGGCGAAGAGACTCACCGAACAATCGAGGCTCGCCGAGGAGAAGCGCATTACGGAGGAAAAGCGTATTGCAGACCAAGAACGTCTCGCCGCAGAACAGCGAATTGCTGAAGAGCAGCGCATAGCCGAAGAACAACGTATCGCTGAAGAGAAACGACTTGCCGAAGAGCGTAGACTGGCTGAAGAGAAAAGGCTTGCAGAGGAGAAGCGCATAGCCGAAGAACAGCGCATCGCTGATGAAAAACGTCTCGCCGAAGAAAAGCGTGTCGCTGAGGAGAATCGTATTGCTCAAGAGCAACATATCGCTCAAGAGAAACGTATCGCTGAAGAGCAACGCCTTGCTGAGGAGAAACGCATCGCTCAAGAGCAGCAACGGCTTGTTGAAGAGACGCGCATTGCTGAAGAACAACGCATTGTTGAAGAACAACGCATTGCTGAAGAAAAACGTGTTGCTGAGGAGAAACGCATTGCCGAGGAGAAGCGTGTTGCTGAGGAAAAGAAGCTAGCCGAAGAAAAGCGATTAGCAGAAGAGAGACGTGTCGCAGAGGAACAGCGTGCAGCGGAAGAGAAAAGGGTGGCTGAGGAGAAGCTTGCTCAGGAGAAGAAGCTGGCAGAGGAAAAGGCCGCTGAAGAACAGAAACTTACTGCAGAGAAGCGCGCTGCTGAAGACAAGCTTGCCCAAGAGAAGAAGCTTGCTCAAGAAAAGAAGTTGGCCGATGAGAAACGAGCGCAAGAGAAGAAGAGAATTGCTGACGAGAAGAGGGCTCGAGACAAGAAGGTTGCTGAGGAAAAGCGGGCAAAGGAGAGAAAACTCGCAGAGGAGAGACGGGCAAAGGAAAAGAGGCTCGCAGAGGAAAGGAAGGCCAAGGAGCAGCTTGCACAGCAGTCAACCGCCCAACCACCACAGCAACCTGCCCCTCAGCAACCTGCCCAACCTCAGCAGATTATCCAAGCAAAGCCACAACCTGTTCCAGTCAACCCACAGCCCATCCAAGCAAGACCGCAACCTGTCCAAGTCAAACCGCAGCCCGTTCAAGCAAGACCTCAACCTGTTCAAGTCAAGCCGCAACCCGCTCAAGTCAAGCCGCAACCCGCTCTAGTCAACCCTCAGCCCGTTCCAGCAAAGCCGCAGCCCGCTCAGGCGGCCCAGCCAGTCGAGGCCAAGCCATCAACAGACGCTCAGGTGAAACTTCTTCAAGGCCACAAGGGTCCAGTAAACGCGATCGCAAACGCCGCCGATTTCAAAACCTTTGCCACCGGCTCGGCTGATGCCACAATCAAGATCTGGGATCCAGCGACCAGCGAGTGCCTGCAGACCCTGGCAGGACACAAAGGAAGCGTGCTCGCAGTGGCGTACTCTGTTGACGGCAAACGTCTCGCGTCCGGATCCGAGGACAAGTCCGTCAAAATATGGGAGTTAGCCACCGGCAAGTGTCTTCTAACTCTCACAGAGCACACCGAGAGGGTCAGCTCGGTGACGTGGCTCGTCGATGACATGGTCGCCTCGGCCTCATCCGACACGACGATCCGCGTCTGGGAGGTCGCCACGGGCACGTGCTGGCAATCGATCGAGGGCGGGAAGGAGGTCATCCTGGCGCCCGTCCTGACGAGCGGGAAGAGGTTCGCCACGGGCTCCAAGGACTCCAAGCTCAAGATCTGGGACCTGGATCAGGGAGTCTGCCTTCGGACTCTGCGTGGCCACGGCGGTGAGGTCACGGCGGTGGCGGCGAGCGGCCGGCTGCTGGCGTCTTGTTCGCTTGATGGGACTACGCGTACCTGGAGTCTCGCTCAGGACCCATCGCTGCGCACTTTCAAGGAGGGTTCGGGTTCTCCTCGATGCGCTTCTATCTCGCGCGACTTGAAGAAGTTGGCAACAGGTTCTGAATCAGATTCTATCAGCATTTGGAATGTAGCCACTGGAGCTCGGTTGAAGGCTCTGAGCGGTCAGGGTGCAGGGGGGACTCTTGCTTTGGCTTTCCTAGGAGACAGTAACCAACTTGTTGCAGCAGGCGAGGATGGTTCTCTCAGAGTATGGAACGTGGATAAGTTTTAAGAGGTGTGCGATAAGTGTAAAATTGATTCGAGTGTAAATCAAGGATAATGGTTCATCAAATTTGTTGTGATAGTGGCAAGGGAAAGGGCCATTAGGTATGAATATAAAATATCTATATCGGAATCTCAAAATGAATGGCAATATTCAATGAATAGCATGGTTGTCGAGGCATAGTCTTCTTAAACAATTGACGTTCGACGGTTCAGCAATCTTCCAGGTTGATCATCTCCCTAAATCGTGGAAACATTTTTGGTATACACTCCCAACACCTTAATATCACTCTTGGGTGAATCCTTGAGGACATTCAGAGCGATATTCAGTTGGCTAGTTGTCATTACAGCATACTTTTAGGCTCTAGAACGGCAAAAAAGCCGGATCCTACGTCAAGTTCATAATTGATGTAGGGGGCGACTCTTCGTCATTCTGGGCGCATATAACACCTTCTTTGCCAAGCCTACCACCTCCCTTCTACGGTAGGATCTCCAAGTTAGCTCGTTAACCATGTAGATGTTGCAGCTTGCAAGCAGGGCGTTTGGGCAACATTCCAGCGGTTAAGGATCATTTTGCCCTCCGCCAAGCTGCTTGATTGGCATCAATGCTGTTTTCCCTGCTCTGGTGGAAGTGATTGCCCCGCGTGATTCTTGAGAGCGATGACGATCGATTCAGCGCTGTACTGATGTAACCCAATTGTTTCAGCACCTGCTAGATTCAACGTAGACCATTCGGGCGGCCAAATCAGAGGAAATGAAAGACCAAGGGTAGATGTAAGAGCTCATGGGGTGTTCCAAGCTCTGGGTATAAAATATCAAGCGTCACCACCCCTCACAAGCCTTATATCTTCTCCAAGGGCCCATCTCATTCGATTTCTTCACTTCTGACCTCAATTGGCGTTGGATAACATCAATTCGCTTTCGTCGTGCTTGTCATCGTCTCGCAATGAAGCTTCCATTTATTCTACTAGGGGCTGGCGTTGCCGCGACACAAGCGTGCCTGCTCCCTCACGAGCTTGAGACCAGGGGCCAGCAGCGAGACGCCCCAAAAAGGAGAGCCTCTCCCAGCCGTCGCGAGGCCCATGTGGATTATCCAATCGGTACAGGCGACCGTTTCAAAGATGGCATAGTTCCTGTTGGCCTTGGTGTAGAGGATCGTTCGCTGGAGAGCATTCTCAACATTGACGAGGTTCATTCAGCACTCAAGAGCCTGGCCAGTACCTACGACGACGTCCAAGTCTTCTCGGCGCCCTTCCAGACCTTTGAGAACCGGACCGTCTACGGAGCTACGATTGGGAAGGGAAGCCCTCGCGTCTTCATCCAAGGTGGTCTCCACGCCCGAGAGCGCGGAAGTCCCGACAACGTCATCTACGCCATCTCGGATCTGCTCCATGCAAGCAAGACCGGGTCCGACCTGACCTACGGCAGCAAGACCTTCTCCAACGAGCAGGTCAAGCAGGCTCTGTCAGCCGGCGCGGTCATCCTGCCGCTCAATAACCCCGACGGCGTGCTCTACGATGCCCAGACCAACACGTGCTGGAGGAAGAACCGCAACACTACCAGCAGCACCCCCGGCAATCCTCGTACCGTCGGTATCGACATCAACCGGAACTTTGACTTCATATGGGACTATCTGAGATACTTCAGCCCCAAGGCCAATCTGGGTTCCGCGGCCTCTGACAACCCGGCCTCTGAGATCTTCCACGGTCTCAGTCCGGCCTCGGAAGCCGAGACACGAAACACAGTCTGGGTGGAGGACTCGAACCCAGATCTGTCATGGTACATCGACGTCCACTCGTACGGCGGAGACGCTCTCTACGGCTGGGGCATCGACGACATGCAGACGGTAGACCCCTCGATGAACTTTGGCAACGCGTCGTACGACGGCAAGCGAGGCGTGCTCGGCGAGGACCCTCCCGACGCCGTGTACAAGGAGTACATCGACCCTGATAACCTGGCCGCGGGCATCGCGACCACGGCGCGCCTCGCCGAGACCATCACCAGCGCGGGCAGCATCGAGTACGTGTCCCGGCAGAGCGTCTCGCTGTACCCGACGTCGGGCGGGTCCGGCGACTACACGCAGTCGCGATATTTGAAGATCGATCCCGGGACTCGCATCAAGAGCACCACGCTCGAGTTCGGGAAGGCGACGGACAGCGACGCGTGCCCGTTCTACCCAAACGATGAGGAGTTTCACAACAATGTTCGGCAGGTCTCGGCAGGGCTGGTCGAGCTGCTGCTTGCGGAGGCGGAGGCGGAGGCGGAGGCGGAGGCGGAGGCAGGTTCGCCGTCGAAACGGAGGGGAGTCGATGGAGAAGATGGTAGGATGTAGTCAAAGAATGTCAGCCGAGAAGCATTGCTGTGGACAAATCCGGATATGACGATGCATACCACACGTAGAAGCGTTCAGGTATATGTGATGCGGATTGAATGCACAAGGAGATTCCAGTTGCTCGATGCGATGCCTCGATAGTGATGTGCCATGTATCTGAGAGGAAAATATCCTCAGCACGAGATGAAGATGTGAGTTTATCATGAATCTCACCGCCAAATAGCACAATGGATGCACTTCAGTGCTTCTGCCGGCTCAATATGTTGCCGCGCGGTAATTGGTATCATAAAGTCCCAGAGTAGAGCCGAGCGGTATAAGTTCCCTGCTTGTGGAAACAATTTCGTTATGCCAGTAATCAATCTCGCCTGCCAAGGAGTGACGATACAGTCTCCAGAACGGGATGGATGTCCTTGGCTGCATGGCTTTCCGTCAAAGGAAAGAGAGCTGCCAGGATGAAACTCAGGAAATCACGATAGAACCGGGAGGAGGCAATTGGGATTATTCCTCGTGGCACAGATGCGACGTAGATGATATTTACAGAAGACTCGTTGATGGAGTGTTCCATCTAAATGCGTGTTATTAGAAGCACCAAAGAAATAACACTCCTCCCTAACATACAAAGTTGATAGCGTTAGACCTTTGAAGAGAGAGCCGATGAGCAGAGTAAGTGCATATACATATGGGTATATGGAGCAATTCCGAGCCGGCAGCCTACCCTGCCAGATATATTTGGAGGTATGTACATAGTTTTGAAGCACACGTACACAACCCCCGTCTTTCCATGACCAGCAATAGGCACAGAAGTGGAACTGAATAGTCTGACTGAATTGACTACCTAACAATATGAGAGAACTGACTACCCAAATGTTTCCGCAGTATTACGCTCCTTCCCAACAACTCAGCTGGTGCTGGTTGTATGTCCTGGACTTGGCTACCATCTCACATCTGTGGCCCGTCCTGCTGTGGCCCGCCTTTTTTACAATCCCACCAGAGACGCAGAAGGGAGCAAGGATATTGCCCAAGTCTGCAAACCGTTTAGAGCAACCCGCGTATCTAGCCCAGTTCATACTTTGCAAATTGGGTAGATAAGGTCACCATTAGTGTTGGCCGCCTCATCTCGAGCCGGTGCGTCGAATTCCTTCTGCTATTCGACGTCTTGTGCTTGCACATAACCATTTTGCCAAACAGAGGGCGTGGTGACTATAGAGCTCGCTGGCCCCTGGACAGTGCTGGTAGTGGGTAGACCTTGGAGTTGAAATATAGTGGCACTCACCGTGGTGCTAGTGGATTGGCAACCGTCTTGGCCGTCGTTACATCACTCCTATAGGTAGGGTTTTTACCTCTGGAAGGCAAGATGCCTCTGTAGGCTCTGGTTCCTCCATAGAGGACGTTTTCCCAGGGCCTTTTTCTGCCTCCTACGATCGCCTGACCTCCAGGGCCTCGGACAGGATGTTTAGCATCGCGGAGATAGGAGCGGATACGAGTACTCAAGCCAGGCAGAAAGGGGGGATATCCGGGGTTTCTTCATCCTCTTATACAGCGTTCACGCTTGCAGTGGAATCATCCACCGAATCCCCTCCTAGCTGTCTATGTATATGTTTTGATTAGTTAGAAGTGGATTGGCGTCCTTTGCGGTATCTCCCGACGTTAAACAATACACACTCATACATCTATCACTTTGCGAGTTGCCCTTATGCCACAGGACTATTCAGGCTGCGGGATCTAAGCGGAGGCTGGGGGTTGAGGTAAACTTGAAAAGTCCCAAAAAAAAAGTTTTAAAAGATACTAAGATAGACGAGTCCCAGACAGTAAGTAGTTACTCAACCATTCTTTGATTAACCACTAATTAGATAATATAGGAACCTGAGGTATTCCTATCCTATCCTGTATACTGATTCCTGCCTCGAACACTAGCTTCTAGATCTAAGAAGCTTGATGTCAACTACATTAGCTAGGTTCGCAATCTAGTAACTGAGAGAGCTATGTAGTTATGCGACAACTGCTGAGAAAGGAAAGGGGGGGAATTCCCAAACACGAAGAAGTTAACTTGACACCATACCCAATATCACAACACATTAATCCAAAATTCGCAATCTAAACTCTGTTCAGTCTAGGTCTTTGACTTAGCATTCTCAAAGGTGATCTTATTATAATATACTAAGCCTCTCACTGCCCTGTCTCGAATACATGTGTTAAATACAACTTGTCGGCCACCGCCCTATATCAGCATGGTGGTGTGGTGTGGGCGAGTTAAGTAGTCTACACTACCCTCTAGGATTGATTAGCTAGAAAGCTACTTAGAGCACTCGCATTTCTTCCCAAATCCAGTCGAGGATTTGCATGGACCGCAATTTCGTGATTTGCCATTAATCAGTTTCTCCATGCATGTGTAGGGCCGAGCACTACCCGCACAGAGGCCTTGAGCCGCCCCCTGAACATAAGTTAGTAAAAATGTGTATGCGTTGATGTCAAACCAGAGAGAATACGAACACTGGGCTTGGAAATAAAACCACCACGCTTCTCTATCAGGTAGTTGTCGCGAGCCTGGATGTAATCGTCGCGCGCCTGCAGGAACTCGGCTTCTCGGGCGGCCAAGGCGCTAACTTCCTCATCCGCCTCGTAGGAGAAGGCAGAGGTGAAGGAGGCAAGGGCAAAGATAGAGACGAGGGTCTTCGTGAAATGCATTTTGAAGTAGTAGTTGAAGATAAATCAAGGCTGGCTTGATAGTTAGGGTGATTGAGGAAGAATATTTTGAAAGAGGCAAGTAAAGGCTTGAAACAGGAGAGATGATAGTTCTTCTGCCAATCCGATACTCTTAATCGGCGGATAGGCCAGGACTTTATAGAAACGTTCAGCTGAATATAAAAATATCCTATCCGGCGATTTCCCAATCTCTACTGCCGAGCAGACCAAGCCATGGATTTAGTTTAGCTAGGATATACCCTAGTAGATATACCATAGCTTGTTCCAGGCAAATTCAACATTATGTTCAGAAGAAACAATTTACCATTACTAATATTAACATCAGATAACTGTCAAATTGTTACTAGTAACGCCTTTTCTAAGGGTTCATAACGGCTTGCCTAAGAAACACCAGCGAGGGCCTAACGCTGGCCGAATGCGCGTGTTCACAAAGGGCTTCAACACAGATCTGCGCCTTGTGCGAATACGAAGCATGACTCGACTAGCCACCTCGGCAATTACCAGAAGGGGGATCTACCGATTATCGCATGATCCTCCCATAGGTGTAATGATATGTTCTCTACCCGTAAAGCCACCTAGCATGGATGGTAGAAGATATAAATTACGTCAATTGTAAACCACTCTTCTAGCACCTCGTAAGCACTGTCGCGCGCTCAAGAGCCGAGGCAAATCATGAGATTATGGCTTATTATATTTATCCATTATATATGTGAATGTACAGAAAAATGGTATGTTATCTCAACGCCGTATGTGCCTTTCTCGAAATGTTTTTCGAGAGCTATAAACAGTTGTCGTGCTAAGATCGGTTTGTTGGCTTATTGGGTCACAACGCGGCTGCCCATCGCGCTTGGCCTTCGAGGACATTGTAAGGATGAATAGTATCTAGAGTTGACCACTGTGATATTCCGGATGTATCGATATGGTTACTCCCAACGCCGAGCTCTCTTTTGTGCCCGGAAAAGACCCTAAACCATCATTACATTGGGGAATGCCACCACCCGAACGATCCTAATCTAAGGCCCGCAAGTAGCATCTACACGGCCAACACCGCAGCCTCGCTCCTCAGCTAGATCAGGTTCAGGCCGTGACAAGGTTACTTGGGTGGGCCGCCCCAAATTATTGAAACAACGGCGGTGATCGCCGTAGTATTGCCTGGTTGATGGAAAAGGGGGGCTACCTTGTGAGAGTGTGCCACTTGCTCTAGCCATTACTGGAGGTGATTCACTTACAGGCTGCAGGATATACGGGTGGAATATCTTGATTGTAATTGCTACTCAGCTCTCACGACGAGAATAGGACACAGTCTGGAAGGCCTGGCTGTTTGGTAGAACTGCTAGCTAAACGCTGACTTTCAGGAGATGACGACGCGCATCCCTAATGAGCAATTATTGAACATATAGGGAACAAAATCAAACAAAGATCAGTAGGCAAAGATCCGATTTGACGGGCAAGATCCAGGACGTGAGAGGCTTGACTCCCTGTGATATTCACAAGCATCAATGCTATTGAAGGCTTGCCGCGGTTGTGTATAATCGTGATGAGGCAACCACAAGACAAATCTAAGATTAGAGAAAATACAGAAGAAGATGGATAGCTCATTTCATTCCCTCTAGCCATTGAATGCTCACTCTTTTCCACCAGCCTTCTCCTTCTTGTCTTCGAGACCAAAACTCTGTCTCGAGCGTCTTCCGCAGCTTCACCTCCCGCTCCACAAAGGACAGGATCAAGGCGAGCGCCGGGAGCGCAGTACCAACCAGAAAGACCTTGCCGAGTGCTCTTGTGAACACGTCAATGATCCGGCATTGGTCGGCTCGGCAAAAGCAAGCACGAAGTTGCGCGTGGCGCTTGCGTAGGCGTCGCCGTTGTGCAAGGCCGACCGAGCCGCCACATCGTTAATGACCTCGTTGGCGTACTGTCCACTACATGTTCAGGATGGCACCCGGGATTGCAACACCCCATATGTTGCCGAAGCTGCGCACAGAGGACCAACTCGCGGCGGCGGCGGCCGACTCCTTCTCCTCCACGCCTGCCTGGAAGGCCGGTAGGAGGGTGTCAAGAAATCATGCCGGCGCCGATTGACGGCAGCAATCTGAAGGCAAACCCACTCTGCCGTGCTGGAATCCGCAGTGAGTGCTGCCAAGGACCCGATACCACCGGCGAGAAGGCTGAAGCCGATGATGCGCAGCAGCTTGTATTTACCCCATTTGGTGAGAGCGACGGCTCCGACGGCCGCGCCAGGAACAGCTATCAAGGTGATGGGCAGAATCTGTACACCCGAGCGGGTGGGCGTTGATAGCTGGACAGCTTGGAAATAGAGAGGTAGGAAGAAGAAGATCCAGTCATTCAGCATGGAAACAATGAAAGTATTCGCGTAGATCACGGCCGAGTTACGGTTGGAAAAGAGACGTGGCGGCCTGGCCAAGATTCTCTAGGTTAGTTTCGGCCGTGAGGATATGGGAAGAAGAGAATGACAAGCAATGGGGTGGGGGTGAAACGAACATGACCGGTTCTGGCACCCATGTAGAGCCTTCGAGAACAAAGAAGCCGGCAAGCCCAACTAGGCCGAGGATCAAGGGGACAAGAATCTGATATGACGGCCACGGGTTCTGGGCACCGGCCCAAGTCAGGGCGATCAGTACCGATACGGTAGATGCCACAAGCAGGGCGTTGCCCGCCACGTCGATCCGCTTGAGTTTGTCCCATGCCTTGGTCTCCTTGTCCCATTTGACACGCAGGAATAGCCAGAGGAGGGCCATGGAGACACCGCCAAAAGGAAGGTTGATATAGAGGACCTGGGGTTATTGTCAGCCCAACGCTCTACTTGTGTGGAGTTGCCAGCCAAGTCAAGGTGCCACAAACCCATCTCCAACTCGTGTTCTGAACAATGGCGCCGCCCACAACGGGTCCAATTGCCATGCCAATCGCGTAGGTCATGGCGAGGATGGCCTGGTAGGCGCTTCTGAGCCGGAGAGAACGAGATCCGAAATGACGATGCCCATGATGGCCGTCATGCCGCCGCTCCCAGAGCCTTGCACGGCACAGCCAGCAATCAGCATTGCACCCCCGTTTGCGCCGCCGGTCAAGCCGCTCTCCAGTGTGTATATCGCGACGACGACCAGGGCGATATGGCGACGGCCCGGTTGGTGGACAATGGTGGGCAGCGAGTCACCACGACCGTGTTCTCTAGCGGGCACAGGATCTGCATCGTACACAAAGCCAAAATGACGCACCAGAAGCGGCAGTCTCGATTGTACGCATCCTCAGCCTGCTCCTGCGTCTCGTTGTCGCTCTTGCCCTCTCTCGTGATCCGGCATTTGCACCATCCCCAGCTTCATTATGAGACCGACCATGAGGTCTGAAGTCAACTGCACGCAGGTCGGGTGTCGCAACGCCGGGTGAACGCGCGCATAGGGGCATGACTCGTTAGCTAAGACGGCATGATCTCATTCTCGGTCTTCTGAGTATGAGTAACACCAGCGTGCTGACCTGCGTCTGGGCTCATCATCAGGTTGAACCTCGGGTCGATCGGTCCCTTGCCAATATGATGTCTACCTAGGCGGAAACCACAGCTCGCCTCTTCAAGCGATGCTTAAAATTAGACATGTGCTATTAATCCTGAGCCGATTTTTCCGGCTGGCGGAATGCACAGAAAGCAGACGACCGACGCTGATCTGGGGGATCTGGCTGCATCTGGGGGAAATCGCCGAGCTGTTGATGGGCTAAGAAAATGCCAAAAATGGCCTCAGCCAGCACATCATCCGTGGGCTCTAGGGTCAGGGACAGGCCCAAGCCTTCTAAGCCTGACCACTAACTAAGCCTTAAAGCGATGTAGCCGGGTGGAGGCGAGTCAGAAAATAATAATACTCGATCCCGTAATACCGCGTCCAGACTCCAGACACGACATACACGCATTATACGGTGAGCCTACCCTACACCCACGACATTTGATGCAAACAATTCTCAACAATCACTCGTAGTTCGGAATCCCCATAATTTGACTGTAATCAAAAGCCTGGTTTGATTTTGACGTGATAAAAGTACTAGATTATGTTGCTTTTAGGAGTACTGGTCGATATCATAAGTGATAGCTTGTATCTTGACAAATTGGAGTGTCAAACGAGAGCATCTCCCAAAGACTCCTCCAGCCAATAACCGCCCGCGTAACAAAATCGATAATACAACATCCACGCGACTTCGGCCCCATTACTACGAGTGCCGTTAGAGTTAGGGACTTGTGGTACTATTTGCCAACCAAAGTTGCGATGATCGGGACTACAGGTCAGCACTGGGATTCAATTGACACATCAGCAGCAGGAATGTCGCACCACCACAAGCATCACCAGAGGGGTAGATGCCGAGCAGCACCCAAAGTACGACAATACGCCGTTTAGAGTAAGTGCCGATGCCAACATCCTCATCCAGACTGAAGCGGGCGTTGTGGGTGACCCAAGTCAAATCTCGCCAAGTCGCAGGTTTTTATTAACCAGATCCCGGGTGCATCGCCCAAAGTTCTTCCCTCCTGTCGATGTAGTAATTTTCATTACGGAGCGGAGACACTACATACACTGATGGGGCCTAGCCAGAAACCGATAAATCCGAGCAATCGTTTTGCTCTGCCCTGTGGCCAGGCTGAGAGGACCGTACATGGGCTGGACGTAGTGTGCTGACTGCGCTACTGTATCCTCCCAGCTGAGCTTCTCTTGAGTTCTCTGTTGAGAGAGCGGGTTGGGCAAATGAGCGGAGAGCCTGTCAGCGGGCTCCCATTGGCCAGGACCAGGTCAAGCTTTATTAATAATACGCGGTGGATCTGTCCGGTCTGCGCACCAGGATGTTCGCTTACTCTGCCGAGGCCTGGGCTGAGCTGAAGCATCTACCTGGAACAAGCACTGCATGACGTCCTCCTTCAGCGCCGTGCAGAGACGCAGAGGATTGCCAGCCCCAACACACCTGACCCAAGATCAGAAGCGACATGTTGCAATAGCCAGCGGCCGGTGCCTGTTGATGTGATGAATGGCTTAGCGATGATCCGCTGATTAGGCATGTCCCTCCTGATGTGCTGGAGACTGATTTGAACAGGGCTATATTAAGCACACTAGGGCCAAGGCCAGCCCAATCACGACCAGGGACGGAGTTTAGCTCTGGGCATCTTCTGAGGGGCGAGTCCGATGGACAAAATCCTTCCCCCACCTGTCCCTGTAGTTTCGCCCTGTAGGTCCTGGCCTGTCCCCTACCGCGCCCAGCTTCAGCTCTGTCGCACGCCAAGTATTGTTAATATACGTTCCCGCGCAAAGCAGGGTTGGTGAGCGGGCGATTGATCGATAATAGGTAATTTACAGAGGGCTGGTGATGGAGTGGGCGGATGTCGTGCATCGCTTCAATCATGGTGTCTGGTGCCCAGAAACCACCCAAGTCCAGCGAGCGTCGGGAAACAGCAGCATCCAGTATCATCCAGAGCACTGCTGTGAGGTCAGATCACTGGCGAATTATGCCATGCCATACCCCAGCAGGCAGCTGCCCTGGGCAGGGCTGGTCTTTGCGAGCTGCGCCGTGGGAGTAAGCCGGTCCACACCAGACGGAACCTTTGGGCTGCGCATGAATCCAGAAATACATTCATGCGAGTGCCGACCTGGCTCCCCGCCCCGATGGAAGCAGGGATCACCGGGACACTCAACAGAGCTTGGCCGGACCCCTGATCCGTCCTAACCCCTAAACAGGTCGAAGCAGACACACAATCCGCAGATTCGAGCCTGCTCAGGACGGAGAGACGACATCCTGGTCCGCGACCAGACTCCGTCAGCAGAGCTGGGCCTCCCCCATCCGGACATGTTCTCGTAATGGAGCCGTGTGTGTAATTTTAGAATCCCGGCTCTCATCGCCGTGGCCAGTGCCTGCCTAGGACGGCCCGCGAAGATGAGATGTTTTCTCTCCAGAGTCCGGCCTGACCAGACTGGTATATAAGACGGCTCTTCCCTCGTCCAAAGATCCAACTTCTTCTCCCATCCACAACAAAAACAACAAAAAATCCATTTTCTTCAAGAGCCGGTCTCTTATTTCCTTTTTTTCCTTTTCTCTTTTTTCTTCTTCTCTTTTGTTCTGTTTTCTTACAGGACAATTTCAACCCCCCCCTTTCCTAATAATCTTTCATATAATATTTTTTTCCTTGTCTCCCCTTGAAAAAAATAATTCAAAATGGTTTCCCTCAAGCAGTTGACCCTCATGGCACCTCTCCTCCTTGGAGTCGTCGCCGCCGCCCCCGCCGCCTCCGACTCCGACATCGCCGTCCGCGGTGAGTTCGACGCCGCCGAGCTCATGATGGAGACCCGCGACGAGGAGGACTTTGAGCTCGAGACCCGCGCCGACAAGAAGGCCGCCGCCAAGGCTCCCGCCCCCAAGAAGACCGAGGCCAAGAAGGAGAAGACCGCCACCAAGGAGAAGTCCGTCTCCGGCAAGAAGGAGAGCACCAAGAGCTCCAAGAAGGAGAAGACCGGAACCGAGTCCTCCAAGAAGGAGAAGAACTCCAAGGGCTCCAAGTCCGCCTCCAAGGAGGTTGACGGCAAGAAGGCCAAGAACTCCAAGACCTCCAGCAAGGAGAAGTCCGTCTCCCACAAGGAGAAGAACTCCAAGACCTCCAAGAAGGAGGGCTCCAAGACCAAGTCTGCCTCCAAGACCGAGGGCAAGAAGGGCTCCAAGTCCGTCAAGGCCTCTGGCAAGAACGCCGCCTCCAAGAACAAGCACTCCAAGACTGCCAACGGCAAGAAGGCTGTGAAGGCTGGCAAGAACTCCAAGACCGCCCACGGCAAGAAGACTGGCAAGGGCGTCAAGGCTGGCAAGAAGACCGCTCACGGTAAGAAGGCCAGCAAGGGCGTCAAGGCCGGTAAGAAGTCTGCTCACGGCAAGAAGACTGCTCATGGCAAGAAGTCCGGCAAGGGCGTCAAGGCTGGCAAGAAGTCTGCTCACGGCAAGAAGACTGCTGGCAAGCACTCCAAGACCGCCCACGGCAAGAAGAACGGCAAGGGTGTCAAGGCTGGCAAGAAGACTGCTCACGGCAAGAAGACCGCCCACGGTAAGAAGACTGCTGGCAAGCACGCCTCCAAGACCGCTCACGGCAAGAAGACTGCCCACGGCAAGAAGACCGCCGGCAAGCACGCTTCCAAGAACTCCAAGACCGCTCACGGAAAGAAGACTGCTCACGGCAAGAAGACCGCCGGCAAGCACGCTTCCAAGCACTCCAAGACCGCCCACGGCGAGAAAACTGCTCACGGCAAGAAGACTGCCGGCAAGCACGCCTCCAAGAACCACGGCTCCAAGGCCTCCAAGCACTCCGAGGAGTCCGAGTCCACCCACCGCCAGTCTCACTCCGAGTCCTCCCACTCTGAGGAGTCTGAGGAGTAAGCGGCTCCTTTGTCGCTTCTCCCGCGACGGCTCCGGCCGCCAGGCGAGTTTTCTTGTATAAAATATGTTTCGGGGGGATCGGCGACGGACCCCTAGAACACCCGGTTTTCGAGTTCGCTGTTTGGAGGTGTTGGATAGGACTGGATCATAGACAATTTCCTTTGAGTGTAGCGATTTGAATTGAAAGATTATTATGTTCATAAAGTTCCTGAGTGCATCCCGTGACAATCTGTTGAACCGAGTAAAAGCTCAACATCAAGATATATCTACCTACTTGTGCCTGGCTTAGCCTCGTTGCACTTGATGTCTCTGTAACAATACTTCTAGCAGCCTTAATGCACCATCTGTATGCTTATATCTTCAAACCCAGGAAGGCGGTAGGGTTGTTCTGGCTAAGCATCCCTCAAAACAAAAGTATAGCTCGAACTGTGATCTCTCACCGACTGCGTGATTGTTCCGACGAGACGTCTCTTCGCGGGTATCACCATGAATACTCTCGATCTATAATTTATGCAGAAAAGGTTTAGTAAAGTTTTAAACTTTCCTGTGTGTATCATCTCGAATGATTTAAGCTGAGCTCAAGTTTGACGTATGGCAACGTCAGCAACAAGCGGCGAGGAGAGCGTCACGCACATGACTAGTATCGCAACTAAATGTCCTTCAATTAAGATAGCGAATATGTCTTTCATCTCATTATTCATGCCTCTTTAGTGGGCTCTACGTCATATTCAACCTCAGTGCGTATCACGTATTTTGCTCCCTTCGTTACTCCCGTCCCTTCGTGCAGCGGCGCCAGCCTCGTGTCTCCGTGCGGGAAGAGCGCGACGGAGCCCATTACGGGCTGGACGGGGTACGCATTCAGCGTTCCTTCACGCGCTGCTGGTAAGAAGTACGTCGTCTGCCCGCCTTCGAACTCGTCATTGAGGTATATGAGGAATGTAAAGAGCGAGCTCTGCTTCTTGTCTGCCGGTGATGCGTCGTAAACGTACGTATCGTCTGGGAGGATGCCTGAAGGCGGCCAAGCGCCTGCATGGAAATCAGCGTTAGCAATCATGAACAATGACTATGATGGGGAATGGCTTGAGCAATTACCATCGATATGAGACCTGTACTCAGCACCGGGGACATAGCGGTAGACGCGGAACCGGCGGTTGATGCCGCGGACAAGACGACCGTCCACCGATTGAGGGACGAACGGAGACACGCGTGACCAGAGACGGTCGTGGAACTCGGTGTCGACGACCCAGTAGAAGTTATGTGCCAGGATGCTGGTGTCGCCGTCTTCGCGCAGGGGAGCATCGGGGAGGAACTTGACATGCTCTCCGGCGGCGATGATGCCCTTGCACTCCTCGACCGAGAGAACATTTTTTATGAGACCAAGCCCCGGAACGTGGGGGTGCTTGACCCATTCGACCTCCGGGCCCTTGTCTGCGAGCAGGATGGAGTTGGGTTTGGATGTGTATAGGATCGCGGGGTAGTGGTTGGGAGGCTTTCGTTCGGGGCCTGGTGTCGTTTCGATTGTCCGTAGTGCGGTGGACAGTTCAGGTGGCGCTGATTCGAAGATGGTCTTGTCTAGTACCGATGCATACACCTCGAGCGGTGTGGTGGACGGTCTTAGATCCCAAGTGGGTTGGAGGGTGATGCTCGGGTAGAAGGTCGAGGGCAGGTCGCGCACGACGGCCTTGGTGTTGGTATCGATCTGGCCGCACACGCGCAGAATGGAGTCGAGGACAGCAAGGAGATCCTGCTCCCTTGGAGTTCGCTCAACATTGCCGCCATTGGCGACACTGTCGGGTTGCGACAGGCCACTGATGACATCGAGATCGCGGACCCAGCGACACAAAGTCCCTAGCTTCGGCTCTTGACTTCGGATCTTCATCTCTGCCAGCAGGATCCTCGCTTCCATATATTTTTCGTCCGCCAACGCCGCCGAAACTCGTGCCGATAGATTTGCGCCCTCTGATAATAAGAGAAAAGCATGTGTCAGTTGGGTGAACCGACGTCATCCACAGGGACCAGGAGGGCATTTGGTCGGGACATACCTGCGGCAATCGAGCCAGTCGTGCACGCTTGGCGGAAGTCATAGGAGGCCACGCGGAGATCCTTGCATGCCTTCGTCTTGATGAGGCCGGGGAATTGGGCAAGGGTCTTGAGGGTATCGACGGTGATCTCGAGCTCCTCTTCCGAGATGACTGTGTGTATGCTCTTCGGATCGTCTGGGGGTGGAGTAACCAGCGTCGCGCCAGTCGCCGCCTGAGTCTTGGGGTTTTTTCGGGGGTCTTCGAGCTGCGCGTTTCGCTTCCTCTTCGCTGATTTTGATTTCGACATTGTGAATATCTGGCGGCAAGGAGGAATCCGCCTCAATGGCCGTCGCTGAGAGGATGAATCGGATGGGAAGATTGTGGGATCATTGTTGGCAAATGGGAATATTCTTAAGCGAGCTGGCGGGGGCTGGTTATCTTATCGTATCGAAAGCACTTTGTCTTCGCCTGTGCTCAGGTATTAGTGTTTGTACACTCGTTAGTAAGATAAGATTTTGGAAGACCCACAACTGGTTGGAATGTTGCGAGAAATCCGGGGTCCTCATGATCTCAACCTCGAACGGACACCAGAGCCAAGATGCAGTGACTACGCATCGCCATGGTAAAAAAAAGCCAATGACTTGTTGGAGACTGAAGGGCATTGGTATCTAGAAAATTGGAAGACTTGTGAGGTGTACTGCGATGCTTGGGCAATCGGCCGATTTTGCGCCACATGCCGTAAGCCACACGGTAACGGTATGTGGTTTCGTACGCCACAATATGATGGGCCTTCTGTTTAGAGAGTTTCACAACCTTGGAAGTAATTTCGCATCGGACACTTAAATAAGAGGGCCGAGTAGACTATGATGATATAAACCGAGAGTATTCCAAGGCTTCTTTGTAAAATGATTGTCAAACATCCAGAAGGCCCTCAAAGCCGCGACTTGAGCTGAAGCTTGTCCCAAATCTGTTTCATCCCAATCTGAGAAGACCATAGGCCAACGCATTTTCGCATGTCGTGATGATCGAGGCGCTAGATTGTATATCTAAACTCTGGGCTCTCATTGATGACATATTCACCTCGATCTGCCTTTCTATTCCGGTGCCTGAAGAGCAGAGACAGTGCCGCTGTCACAATAGCAATGAGCGCAGTACAACTGAGAGAAAGGTGTCAGCTGAAAATATGAATAATATCGGATGAATAGGCATGGGATGGGGTATGAACTTGGGGCAACAGGACTTACACCAAGCAAGCAATCATACCAGGTCGGTAATGTGGAGAGTCTTGGCTTCTGAAAACGAGACTGCCAGCAATGCCACCGATGCCGCCAAATATGGTGAGTAGAGCAGAGCAGAATGCTCGTTTCCATTGACCACGGATGTTGTTGGCCTATGGTGACCAGGTCAAGGGTTAGCATGACTACCTTATTGGCATCCTCCTAGATTGCTGGGTTTCCTCACGAACCTGGTATGACATAATGGCAGGAATGTTCGCATTTACGCCTGCGATAGCAATAAAAATGCCAAAATACTTGACCTTGGGATCGGGGTGAAAAGCCATAATCGGTAGGCCGGTTATTCCGATCGCACAGTTGATGAAGAGAATGAGTGCTCGTTTCTTGTACCGATCACCGGCCCAAGACCCGGTGAACATGACAATTGCGGCGAAAACGTATGGTGGTGATCCAAGGCTTTGGGCTTCTGCTACACTAAAACCGAGGCTTTGCCTTAAGACGACAGTGCCAAAAAACCCAAATGAGTATGTGACAGTCGTGCAGAGACTACAGCAACCCGTGGACCGGCCATTAGCTTGAATGCGATAAGAGGAAGACATGAGGACGGAGAACGAGTGGATCTCTTGGAGACTGAGAAGGCAAATATTCTCACTCACAAGAATAGAAATGCAAAAGCCCAGATCTCAATCTCCTTGCCTGGCTTCAAGAATGCAGCAAGCGAGAACGGTTCCAGTTTGGTGTCCCCACGGTCAGCGTCGAGACGTTGAAGCACGACCTTGGCTTCATCTACTTGTAGGAATAGAGGCGAAGAACTTTCGGCTTCTTGATCTGGGAACTTGACCAGTACAATATAATCAAAGAGGGCCACGGCACATGTTATGATTCCCTCGAGGATAAAAATCCTTGCCACCCCAGCCTGAGTTAGCTTGGGCGGTGATGAACCTCAGAGAGCCATATTGACTTACCAACGCCAGCCACGCAGGCCACCATGCCCCTCCAGTTGCATCAAACCATATGCTAGAATCCCCGATAATGCAGACAGGATTGTTCCCGTCATATAGAAGACCGAGTACCGTTTGCCAATTTCATCTAGCAGACAGAAGCTGAATTAGCTACCGTCGCGAACTGGCGCAGAGAGATAATCTTACATCTAGTATACCATGTAGACAAAAGATAAACCGCACCAGGGAAAAATCCTGCCTCAAATACTCCCACAATAACCCGGAGTCCGACCATTGCTTTCCAGTCATGAACAAAGCCGAATCCAATAAGGACGACACCCCAGGCGGGGCAGGCAGCCGAAAGGAAGATCTTTGGGCCGATTTTGCGGCAGAGTATAGTCATCGTAGGCTGAAAGACGATATAAGACACAAAGAAAATTAAGGTGATTGTACTGTATCCATATCCGGTATTGAGATCGAGGTCATCAAACATGCCGGCGATGGCGGCATGAGAGACGTTGGTTCTGTCCATCAGTGAAATTCCATACATCAGACCTAAAGCAGGGAGGAGCCGTAGGTCTATTCGCCTACGGATCCTTTTGATCTCCTCTTCTGTAAAGTCTGACCCGATTTGGCCAGGTTCCGAGTCTTCATTATGAGCAACGCTTGGCTTGTCCTGATGAGCGCTCATGTTGATACAATCGTGAAGGCGAATTATTGGACGGAGAGCTTAATGTTTTGAATAAGTGTATAAAGAAATAGAACACCACGTACTAAGTGTTTATTATAGCCTAGAGGAGGTCTCTAAATTTGGTTTTCTAATTGGGAAGATGAGGAGTGTCCATCTTGTGAGTTGTGACGTATGTTGCTGGTCGGGTGAATAACTCCGAGCTTGATGAACCATCTCATCTGCCCATCAACAATAACATTTCTTGGTATATATGGAGAATATTGGATCCTTTCATTGGACAGACTGCATAATTGTACCCTGGTATCAGACGACCTCAGACTGTTGCATTCGGCCCCCGGGGAACTACATCCAGACCCCTCTTCAGATTCCTGAGAGAATGCGGGGTTGGAATCTGTTTATGAGCTCAGGCTGCATAATGTGTAGAACAAACCGTGCGCAGGCCAGTTGTGAACAACACATGCAGCAGTGAGTGGTATATTGCTCGCAGTCACTCATTCATTGCCAAAAACCTCCCCTGCGGTCATTCTGGCCATTTGCAAGATGAAGCTAGTTCCAATACAAATAATGATAGCAACTTGAGATCAAGGTTTCTGGAATTCTATTTAGAAATACCAGGCTTAAAATCTGATTGACAGAGTTTCATTCTTTGAAATTAGATGGTATCAGGACTTGTATGCTGGACTTGCTTGCTTATTCCGTTGAGCATGTCTCGGCGCTTGGTACAAATGTACTTGAATGAGAACCCTTGTCCCCGATTCTCTACGGAAAACGCTTTGAGAGAATGGTAAGTCCAGGGCGACCGGTTGGAGAGACAACAATACTCCCTTTGAGCAGTATCATTCGACATTTGAAACCAGAGCCGCTCTGTACTTTGTGTGTGTCAATCGCACCTCAGTGTTTTTATCATTTCACCGTCGTTTCAAGCCAAGCTTCAGATTTTGTTGAGACTGCTTTGAAAAGGTTATTAATGTCCTCTTCGACTCTTCAGAAGACAAGCTGTGCTGATGCGTCCTCTATTTCCGCCAGCACCCGTTAATCTGATGGGAATCAACCAGAAGTAGGCATTCATAAGCAAATCAATAGAATATGAGTCTCCTAACCAAAAAAAAACCCAAGCATACGAACCTACTAGCGGCTGGCTATCCTAATCACCTATACAAAAGCCTGGGAAAATCGGGCATTCTCACTCTACATATCCACTGCATACGTATTCGTAAGAATGTTCAGGTGGTCATAGGTATATAGAAGATGGGGATTCTCGTAAATTAGCCAATAAAGAAGAGAGACTCTCAAATTAGGTTGACCTCCAAGGCGTTCATTCCTCCAGTGCTCCACTCCCCTCATTCTGCCTTACCACTGGGAGCATCCATGAGACCAATTTCGACCTGAGAACTTTTCTGGTAAACACCGCCTCTCATTGGCTTCTAAGGCGGTACCTTGGCACGTGGAGTTTGCTGTTCTTGCAGAAGTACTGTATAAAAGTATGGGTTCAATAACAGAAGATTTTCGCTGGTGGCCGCTAGCCACGATTGTTTCTCAATCCATATGAGATCGTATCCCATGAGAGTTTATCGGTGTTACAGGAAGCTGGATAAACTAATGGATGGGATGATCACGCCCCTTTAGTATGGGTGTGAACACCGATTTTGATGTTGGAGCTCACCGTACTGCAAAGAAGAAACTTCTTAAGCGGTGAAGACCATATCTCAGGGTTTCAAAGTCACATAGCCTCCCGCAAACGAACGAGGGGCGCAGGTAGTCTAGATGCGGATAGCCAAATGCCGAATTTGCCGGGTCTTGGCCTGTTGCATGACACATCTGACATTTCAGGGGTCTCCTAGTGCCGCAAGTATGCCTCGATGCAACATCATGAGCCATAGTTTTGCCACTATGTCCAGGAATCCATTGAGCATCGATCCCATTTCGAAAGCTGAGCATATTATAGACAGGCGTTCAATACCTCCATCACTGCCCAAAGGATCTGGCTCACGCCAAGTTTCTTGGTTCGCTAGTTGCGATCCATGTAATGACCCCATTAGGCAGGTAGTTATAGCCTTTGCCCGATGACTGCGGCCCCAGTGCCAGGCTGTCAATGCACCGACTACGGTCCGATCGTAATTTGTTGACATGAACTGTTGGGTAAGGATGACTTGGAACATAAATAGGGCTGACGTCCCCAGATTGTTTGACCCTGATCTACAGACCAAACTTTCTTCACAAGCACCGGCCACCTTAAAACCGAATCCTAAAGTAAGTCGCTTCTCCTCCCCAACTGTCTCGACTAGGAAGACTGACCTGTATTGTTCAGATATTAAAATGCGTCCCACCGCAGCAATCGTTACCTTAGCCATTGCGGCTGCTCCCGCCTTCGCCCAGAGCTCCGGCAACGGCACTTGCGCACTGAACCCATACAAGCCCGAGGACACCTCCCTGAAGTGCATCTGGGGCCAGCTGGCCAATATCCAGGAGTGCGCCGGCGGCACTTCTTGCTCTGAGAAGGGCAACCCCTGCTGGTACACCCAGAGCTGCGAGGGCTGCGCTTGGTGGGTCAAGTGCACCTAAGGGCGGACGGGTTATCACGTTGAGCATCACGAAAAGCATGAAGTGAATGGCATAATGACGGGCTATGGGGAAATGTTGTGAATTAGTTACGAAATAAAGGGCTCTTTTAACCGATGTTCACTTGACCTTCAGTCCGACTTTGAATGTGAGGGAGTAATAGCACACTTTTGATCGTCTTGACGAGCACTATTGAGCTACATGTGGTGTTGTCTAACTACTTCCTTGCTTAGTAGCGTACCTCCTCTTCGACAGGACGCTGGCCACTACGTTACGTAAAGGGTAAGCTGTTTTAATTATTGTGTTGGGGGAAAAAAACGAACAACACCACAGCCGTTAGCAAGCTTGAAATGCAGACTGCCAACCACACCAAAATCTAACAACCTTCCACAACAGCTATGAAAAAGAGGTTTTGAGTTTTTTGTGTATCCTCATTTGATCAAATGGTTCACGTTTACAGCTAGTCAATTGACCTATCGTAGCCGCCGTAACGTTGCAAAAGACGCATCTTTCATAAGAAGGGATTTTCAAAAGTGAAAATAAGAAGGGGTGAAAAGGATGTCTTTTTCTACGGATGCCGAAAAATAGCTAATTTATCTAACCCGGCCAATTTGACAAGTGGGCCCCGACTCATTATCTTAAATCCCTAGAGTGAAAATTCAAGAACTGTCCATTCACCTTTTGGGATCATCAAATCTTTTTGTTTTTTTTTGTTTGGCTCAATCGTGTCAAGGTGGTGACGTGGTCCTGATATCAACATGTTGCCCAAAGCTGTTAGAGTTGCCCCAGCCTCTTCCTTTCTTACCTGAATTTCAGTAAACAATCGATTTTTGGCTGAATTGGTTGCGGTATTTGCTCGAGAGCTTTCCGCCTCCAGTCGAAATGTTTAAGTAGGCTTGAATCAAACTCTCCCAGTATGGAATGTATTGCGGTTGCCTACAAGACAAGGCAGAGTTACTAGATTGAGAGTTCGACACTTCACTGTCAGTGCTATCAAGTGAAGTGCCCAAACCAAAAAGGATGATTGAGAGAGAATGAACAATGAGCAAGATACTAGGCTATTAGGCACATTATGAACCAATTGCAAGTTCCGTGCTATCTCCATGAAATATTAAGGATCATTTGATGCCCAATTGTGTGGCTGTACGAGATGGAGTCGGCAATTATCAGATAACAGCGACCGCTCTGTTTTCGCACATCACCAGATTAGAATGGAAGAGTCAATATTTGCTAAAAGAGTAAGTGTTGAATTCTATTTTCGACATAATTAGACAAAAGCTGGCGAAATTTCAAGCCATCATCTACTCACACAGACTAAACAGGGTCTGCTACTGTCATCTAATTTGTGAATTGGAGTTCCAGATAGCGCGAAAGACGAGAATATGGTAACTGGCGAGCCGCTTCAAAAGAATGAGATGATTCAAGAATGGCCAATAAATCGCTATTATTTGATGTATGAGGGGAGTGATCTCAATCATGGTGACCGCAATCCCGACAAATTTCCATCAAACTGAAGTGAGATAGCTGATAGAGTGTTGAAGAATCCAGTGAAATTGACTGTACAGGTTTAACGGAAAAGCAATACGTTGAATCTTCGTGATGGAGATGCTGGGCTGACTCAAGGTAACATGGCGGTGAGGGGCACAATGCTGGTAACTCTCCATCTAGTTGAGCCCTACCAAATATGCATGCATACTGAGGACCCAGAGGGGTCTCTCTGCATTAATTGTCCGAAAGGGAACTGCAAACAGGCCGTATCGTATGCCACGAGTTATTGGAGGGAAGTTCTTGTTGAGTGCCGACTGCGACAGCGCTGACACCATGTCCACAAAGCAGGTACTTCTATTTACCATCACAGAACCAGGCAAAAGCTTAGCTTGGATGACGTTCCCGGAGTGCCAGAAAAGTCTATATTTGTGGTTATAGATATCAAGAATTCTCGCTACTTGGCCCAACCAAAGTATGACCCCTCATTGAATTCAATCAATACCTTAAATGACAGCTACAACTAAGCGTGGAGTGTCAACAACGCCGGGGAATCTTAGTCGGGATATCTGCACACCGTTGGGCAGAATTTTGTTTTTTTTTGATGCGAAAAGTTGTAAAAAATCCCTTCCCAATGTCTCAAAACCATTAGGTTACATGCAATAATAAATATCGAGGAGTGGTATGAAAGGGCCAAGATGTAGGGTAGCTCCTACCACCGCAGGGGATGATTCAGCTTCTCCTCAATCCTCAATTGGGATCCGGCATCTCCATTTCATTGATGGCCTCTGCTTTGGTGATCAATGCGCATACTAAGTCGGGCTGGGCCGCGCAGTTAAGGTCTGGCGGATCAATGGTTTCATTGGTGCTGTGGGATTTATTAGGAGGGCTGAGTCTCGGCTCGGGGCGGATCGTCCAGCGCCATTTCGAAGCGCCCAGGCACATGGCGTGCTTGGGCGAGACCAGAGAGTGCAGCGAAACAATGGCGCCCAAAAAGCAAGCGGTCAATACGCCGGTGGCGCGCTCAGCTGAATGCGAAGTTATTGGAACTACTATCCGAGCTGAGAGCGGTCGATGGAAAACGCCTGTCATAGCGCGTTTCGCATCGACGCCTCACCGAGGGAGATTGCACAGACCGCACCGGAATCTGCCATTAGGGACTTTGACCTGCGCGGAGATCCCCAGATCCAGACTTGGGGAGGGGCTGCTGATCCTGCTCGCAGCCGACCAGACCAACGACCTCCCGCAGTGACTGATGGACCCGGCATGAGGGATGAATTTAGACACAACTACCAACAAGAGTAACCATTTTTACCTTTCTGACTGTCTTACAAAGACCAACAGGCAGATGGATGCCCTCAAGCTCACGGAACTCCACAGGCTCGTTCGCATGTCATTCGCGCAAGACCCAAAAAACACCCGAGAGAGTGCTGACTGTTATGCACGCAGAGGCCTCAAAATAGCACTTGGGCCCATTACTGGGGACCGAATCAGGACTGCCAAGTACGTTGGCGTGAAGCCCTCCACATAGTAAGCGGGTGCTGGGAGCTGCAAGGCACTGCGGTCTTGTCAGACTCAGCCTCCTGCTGGGTCCCTGCAGCGTGTTGGCGCATTGCCAACTGATTGGGTGATTATTATCCCCTCACCGGATGCACCGTGTCTGCACGTTGGCGCTGGGTGGCTTTCAGAGCTGTTACTTCTCATCTTTCTAGCCATGCAAGCCTCTCGTATTGGGGGCGCTAACGTGCTGAGCTGTTCTCTCCTGCCTGCCTTTGCCAATTATTGTGACCGTGCCCTGTAGCCTAATATTCAGCTGAGTCTGGGCTCTCGCGGGTAGCTGGAAGAGCTCTGGGCCCAGCTCAGCTTAGCTCCAGGCCCATTGTGCGTGGAGAAGGCCCTGCATAGCTTCAAAAATTGCATCCAGGAACGCGCCTGTTGGGAGATCTGCAGTCTAGACATGATGGTGGGCGGTTCCCGAACCCAACTGGCCACATCGGCTTGCCGAAAGGGAGAGCTTCCCATTGGGGAGCCAACAGCTTTCAAGTTGGCAAGGCGCACCAACTGACAGCGCCAAGGATGCCGTTTTTAGGAGCCACTAGGACCGTCTGGTATAGCCCAAGTCTGGCCCAGCGTAAGCCTGCCTTAGCTCGCCATGGCGTGTAAGCCAACAACAGCCATCTGGGTCCCAGGGGGCTATTCGCATCGCATCAGCACGCTGAGACCCATGCAGCATGTTGCGAGCCTTGCGATGGGGGGAGAAAATAGACTCGCAGGCTGGACCGGCCTCACCGCTGAGAACCTCTTCATCCTGAACTTGTTTGTATATAAACCTGTTCAAGTCCCCCTCTCAATATCATGCCTTTGCTTCATCATCAGTCCAATCTGGTTCACCTTCCTTCAACTCTACAGCTTTGAAATCATTCTTTCTTTCCTTGTTCGTTTCCAGCTTTTTTCTGAAACAACACGCCTCTCTTTGGTTCTCTACCGACCCTTTCAAAGCCCACAGTTCAGTTATATCCAGTTTCTTGAATTCAATTTTTCAAGCCCACCATCAAAATGGTTTCCGTGCGCCAAATTCTATTCACCCTCGCGGCTAGCACCGCCGTCTTCGCCCTTCCCACTCCCTCGGAGGTGGACGTCAAGTTCAGCAAGTTCCAATCCATTGGCCTCACAGTGCCCGGCGATGTCAAGTCGACATCCAAGCAGGCCGGCGCCATGACCTACTACCTTCCAGGTCAGGTAAGTTAAAAAAAACCCCTTTCAGTCAACTCATCCAAAGCACATAGCTCTAACATGCGATTTCTCATTCAGGGTGTCGGTAACGGATTCGGCGCCTGTGGCAAGAAGGTCGACTTCACCCAGCCCATCGTCGCCATCTCTGGCTTCGACTACGGCCACCCCGCAAGCGGCAACCCCAACGACGCCGACATCTGCGGCCACTGGATCAAGATCACAGGCCGGGAATCCCAGAAGGTTACCTGGGCCCAGGTTGTCGACAAGTGCCCCGAGCTCGAGTGCCCGCCTGGATTCATCGACGTGTCCGAGGTGGTTTTCAAGAACGTCGCTGCCGATGGCACCACCACTGCTGGGCGCATCCAGGTCGACTGGGAGTTTGTGGCTGGCAACGGTCTGTTGGAATGATTGCATCATGACTAGCGAGCATTTGGAGTTTTCTCTTCTTCTTCTTCTTCTTCTTCTTCTTCTTCTCTGCTTTCTTCTTCTTTCTTCTTCTTTTTGGGCGGTTTTTTTTAGATTTATGATGTAAATGAATGAATAGATTTTTATGGCTATGCTTTCCTTTTCCTCTATTTAAATTATTTCTCTCTAAAGTTTTCAAGACAGATGTTCTAAATCTACTCGCGGACGGCACCCGGGTAGTTTGGAAACACACTGCTCTGTTGAACGGTATGACAAATTAAACTTGATGGAGTACGTTCAGCAAGGGGTTGAATGCGACCCATAAGCTGCGGTCAGCTTGTGGCGTTGTTGCCTGAACTTATCAACGTGACATCAATTGATACCTAGCAAGTTGTCTGGGTATTTGCCACAAAGTCAAGCTACAAGCCTGCTGCTGATGCTTCTACCTGACCCCCTGGCGAGTTTGGTCTTATAATTACGCCACATGATTCTGAAACTGAGGCAAAAGTCTAAGCCTCAGCGAAATAGGAACGCGATCTTCCATGTCGGGTTTTTCTCACCTCAACGGCCTGACCTCCTTGCGCCTTTTGGCCCGCCACAGGCGATAACCGAATTGCCCATGCCAATTCAAAGTCTATGCCTCCTGTGCCCGGTCTTTTTCTACAACTAGCCCTCCTTTGCCAGTTTCCTCACGGAGCACTTCCTCCTCTTCGCGTTGGGCGTATTTCAATGGTCTCTGCGCCATCGTTGCATCTTTGTCGCCGCTAACGATGAGTGGTGGATTTTCTCGGTAATACGCATCCATGTCTTCGAGTCGTCGGTAGCTGGTCTCTGGGTACAGGAAGTAGATTACTGGTAGGAAAAGGGCGTTCGTGACTGTCCAGACAATCCAGAATTTCCATGAGAGATTCTGGACTCCGATTGGAGTGATTTCCACGATGATGAAATTTGTGATCCTGTGATAGTACGCCTTATTAGCCTAGGAGCCCAAGATTATCTACCCGCTCACGTACCAGTTGGTTCCTGTAGCAAACGCAGCTCCCTTGGTTCTCATGGGAAGGGAATTGATTTCAGTTGGGTAAAGCCAAGGCACACCAAGCATTCCGAGGCCAAATGAGATGAAGAAGATAAAGAAGAAGGCGATCGAAGCTGAGGCGTAGGGCTCGCCATTCGTTTGACTCTCTGCAAGGCTGAGCAAGATGGTGATGATGAGGAAGGACAAGAACTGTCCCAATGTCGATAGGAGCATCAATCCCCTGCGACCCCACCGCTCAACGAGTGTGACAGCAATGCATGAGAAGATTAGATAGGTGACTGCATTGACAGCGGACAGCAGCCGGGCCATGCGCTCCGTGACACCGACAGACTGGATGAGGACCGTAGGGAAGTAATATGACATGATGTTGATGCCTCCGAATTGCTGCATCAGCTGTGTGTTGGCGCCAAGCAGGAGTCGGCGCAGAGTTTTGGTGTCCCCGTTTCCCTTGTTGCGACGAAGAAAGATGTCCTTCCACTTCATGGAATGCTCACGCTCATAATTGACACTGAATTGGATCTCGTGGACTTGCGCTTTCACGTATGCATCGCTGACTTCCTTGGCCTCTATGCAGCCGATGATCTCGGTGGCTTCGTCAGCACGGTCGTGTGCAATAAGCCAACTTGAAGACCAACTATTAGCCGAGGAATCTTTCGCGATATTGAACATCAGGGCGACTTACCGTGGTGATTCAGGGAGCCAAGGGACCGTGGCAAAAAGTATGAAGATGAAGACGAACTGGAAAGCAAGGGGGAAGCGCCAGGACACGGAACTGTCAACGAACGACAGGCCGTAGTTGAGCCAGTTCACCAAGCAGAACCCGGCAATGTTCATCGCCATTTCGAGAATGACAAGCTTGCCTCTCCACTTGGCTTGCGCCGTCTCTGTCTGCCAAATGGGTGCAGTGGCCGTGTTGATGCCATTTCCGATCCTGTGTACAAAGTAAGCATTTGGTCTTGGTTCATAATCCACGGCCTGGCACTAACCCGAGAATAATTCGACCAGCGATCATCTGCGGAAGACTGTATGACGAGGCTTTGATTACGGTACCAACGGCCATGATGGCGGTTCCAGCAAGGACCGCCTGCTTCCTCCCCAGGCGCTCGCCTACGGTGAAGGCGACGATTGCCCCGATGAAGCATCCGATGTCGTAGATTGCAGTGACAGTAGCGAGAGTATTAGTTTTCGAAGGGCCAACTAGGTCGTGTGTTTCTAGAAAATCTTGGGTCACGACGACCCCGCCTATTGTCACGTTGTCAATGATTTGTTTATTGTATCTCACTGGGAATTTCATAAATGATCTAGGGCTACTTACTGAAAACGCCTTGATCGTATCCAAAGAGCATCATGTCCGTTGCACAGGCTACCTGAAAAAGGCAGAAAGTCAGTACTTGTCCTTGGATCAGACGAAAGTGAACATACGGTAAGCCAAAAGGTGAGCCAGCCGCCTGTGAAACCAAAATATGGCTTTTTGGTGGACTTGGCCATGGTGACTCGGGTGGAGTATCACAACTGATTTTCGAAGTAAATTGAGCGTTCGTCAAGGGATCGAATTGGATGCTTATTTCCAAAATACCGGCGGCATCCTCACAATTAATATATGATCTTCCTACAGGTTACATTCACCCGGTTCATGCTCCAGACCCACACAACGCACAAGTAAACATGTTACATGGCCGCTCTTGGCCAGCAGAGGGGAAGATCATGAGCTCATCTCGAGAAGGAAAACTCGGCATCCCGCCAATATCAACGACAGCTGAGTCTAAGGCAGCAACAGTGAGTGGAGAAGAGGTGAGCGGGGTTTTCTGACGAAAAGGATATCTCCTGATGCAAGACGTCGCGTGTGCTTTCAACCGGCCCAATGACAGTGGTTGCAGGCTGGGATTCCCCGGCTATTCTCCCATGATGTTGATCCCACCGCCTCCACACCGAAGTCTGGAAAATGGACGATGGGAATAAGCCCCGGATTCATTCTGTGGGCCTCTCGAATGTGTAGTGAGGTGAGGGAAATAACAGCCTGAGCCCTGAGCTGGGCATAGGATTGGAATCAGCAGACATACGAACGGTTAGTAAATGTCGTCTCATGTGAGCTCTTTCTGAATGGTCTGTAGCCAAGTAGATTCCGACTTTGCCTCGTCTTGGCCTTGGAAGAGATTATTTTTGGACTTGTGGTCCCCACTAAGATGAGGGGAGGTGAAAAGATTCTAGGAAACGTGCGAGCTGAGGTGAAGAGATCATCTGGTATCATATTTCACGATATGGTGTAGTATGTTAACAGAGTGAATACTAGAATGGGATGGGTTGGGATGTATTAATACTCAAAACCTGTCTTCGTTCACGGCCACGATTGGATAGCAATCATTTGAGATTTACGGAAAAGGAAATTGTTGTGTATTGGGCAAGCAAATCAGAACCGGGATCAGGTAGAATGTCCTCCCTCTGCCCGAAACAAACCCACCCTCCACCTTGATCAAGGATAGCTATTCACCCACCCACCGATACCCCCGGGAATGTTATGCTTGAGCTTGACCCCGACTTTTATGCTCCCAAAGTCATAATTTCTTAAACGGCACCTATCTTTGACTTTAAAATCTCAAGCGACAAGGTATTTATCATGCTTAGCTGTTGGCATGATTCGTGGGTAGGCAGTTTGTGTTGTTTGTTATAGTGGTAAATGGACCAAATATCTAAGTCTTAGTGATATTTTGTAATACAGATACATAGATTTAGCCAGGGAAACAAAGTTATCTTAGTTATTTGTTGCCTAGAAGCTCAATAGACGATAGTAAAGGTTCCCAAACTGGCATACAGAGCATAAGTTCTACTTTTCCAGCTCTTTTTCTGGATCAGCAAATATCTTAGGTTCCCCTAGAACCACCATCTCCTCGTGCCCCTGAGGAATTTCCTTCTCGAGCTTATCAATGCCATCTTCCGGATCGCCATCCCTTTCTCCGCAGATCCGACGTGATAGCCCTCATGTACTACGCAGAACCGGTATCCGTTCTGGGGCCCATAACGTTCTCGCTGGTAGACGCAAAAGAAGATTGATTGTGTAGCTTTGCCTGGTTTGGTGTTCTGGTGAGAAGTTACGGCGTGGTTGGCAATGTCCTGGCGAACAGCGCCTGGGTAATTCGGTATCTCATCGAACTCGTGGGTGTTGATGAAAGACCAAAACATTTGCCGAGGCAGAGGAGAGGAGTCAGAGAGCGTATGAGAATGCTTATTGGCGGACGTTTGCAAAAAAAAAAAAAAAAAAAAAAAAGAAATAGAGTCGCAAAAGAGTGCCCGAATGATGTGAAGAGTAGTGACAAGGAAATCTTTCGACAGGGAAGCAAGGAGTGGATGTCCTCTCCCTTTATTTACCCACGAAGCACTCCCCGCTTTCGAAATTCTGCTTCGCAGCAGGGTAGGCGTCCCTTTTACCACTTCCACCATTTCTTCCCGCCGTAGGTAATGCCCAATATTCGATGCTAATACCTCGGTTAACATATCGGATATTTCCAACTTTATGTAGAGCTCCCTTAGTCGTCCAGCTAGGTTCTCGGCCGATGGTCTTATATCCTTATCGATTTCCAGGTATGCCTTAATATAAGAGAGGAAATCCATCAGGGGCCTGTCCATCGGCGGGTCAAGGCGGGACGCTCTCAAACCCAATTCTCGGAACTATAGCAACACTGAATGATTGACATCGAAGGTTCCACCGTCATTAACGAAGAATGCCTCATCTAGTGCATGCACACTCCTATCATCTGTGTTAGCTTTGATGTTACTCTCGCACGTTATAGGCTCAGGGACTGACCTCGCTTGGCGGAATGCCTCCAGCGCCTCCGGTCCGAGAAGATGCCAGGAGATAAATTCGAGATACACACAACCAG
This sequence comes from Clonostachys rosea, assembly GCA_026958235.1. Lineage (NCBI taxonomy): Eukaryota > Fungi > Ascomycota > Sordariomycetes > Hypocreales > Bionectriaceae > Clonostachys > Clonostachys rosea. The sequence goes on from CP110205.1 coordinate 4,395,685, forward strand.
CGACCATACGTCGTGTTTGGCTGTCACTCTCCGGCCCAAGTCAATCTCAGGTGCTCTATAAGTCCGATGTACTGCTTGGCCTCGTTCATCAGCGCCTTCGATAGGTGGTTACGATAAAATTTCGCAGATCCAACGTCACAAATCCGTAGAGTACCTGGCATATGATATATACTGTAGGATTCGAGGGCTCCAAGACTCTGCTGTGGGTGGGCCCGACGTTAACTGCTCTCTGATTCGAGGCTGATGAAAGCTACGATCAGCACCATGATATAATTCATACGGGAAACGCCAAACGGAGGGCACCGGTTATGCTAATGTGCCCGTGGGGAAATGGGGAGGCTAAAAAAAGCAAAGGTTTGCAAAGGACTGGGGGTGAGGCTCACTTTTGAAATTCAACCCTGCTTCCCTTGGTCCCAATCGTTGTAGTTTAATCTGAATTGTCTTCTCAAGCTTCAATAAAAATCCAGCAGCGGTTGATGCTCGGTAAATACACATACAGGTAGAGAAATTGTCCTGAGTCTCGCTAGAACATATGTATTCTACTCGGCAGCACCCCACGCTCGTAGCAACTCGACTGTCTCCGTGTGTCCCTCCTTCATCGCCCACGACAGCGCAGTCAAACCAAACCTTTCAGTCCTCGCATTGACATCGACCTCGCCAGTCTCGAGCAGCAGCGCCACCACCGCTGTATGCCCCTTTCTTGCCGTGTTTACCAGTACCGTCCATCCGCCGTAGCCTGGCAGCCCAGCAACGTCGGCCTTGCCCGTGTCCAGCAGCATCTTCACAACGGACGCGTGTCCGTGCTCAGCGGCGTAGCTCAGCGGCGAGTTTCCTCCGTTTGACAGCGCGTTGATGCTTGCTTTTCCGGTATCGAGAAGGGCCTTGACGGCGGCTGAGTGGCCGCCCTTAGCTGCCCAGGATAGAGCCGTCTCTCTGTTGAAGGAGTCTTGCTTGTCGATGACCACATCGTCACAGGCCAGCAGCAGCTCCAGAATCGCCAGGTGACCTTCCCCCGCGGCCCACGAGAGCGGCGTGCGGCCGTAGTAGTAGTCTGTGGCGTTGATGCTCGCGTGGCCCGTGTCTAGGAGGAGCTTGACCACGGCCGTGTGGCCCTTGATCGTGGCCCATAGGAGCGGAGTCCGTCTACTGCCTGTGGCGCAGTCTTTCGAGTTTACGCGCACTTTACCAGTCTTGAGCAGCATCTCGACAATCTTCTCATGCCCAAACTCGCAGGCGCGCGACAGCGGCGTCCGCCCGTTGATGGAGTCCATGGAGTCCACGTCGACCTTGCCCATGTCGAGCAGCAGCTTGACTAGGCCCTCGTCGCCGTACTGGGCCGCCGCCGACAGCGCTACGTGGTCGTATTCGTGGTCTTCTATGTCACGAGAGGGCGAGGATGATGACGACTCGAGCGAGTCTGTGGGCTCATACGGTCCACGATACAAGTGGTAAAAGTACCGGGAGGAACCTTCGCTGAGACCCTTGACGAAGAAGATCATGTCGTTGAGCGACTGGTAGCCGCCCGTGATGATCTCCTGGTAGATCTCGCTGGCCTTTTGCGCAAATTCGTCGGATCGGAGATGGCCCGTGTCCCACTCGGCGAGGAAGCTGTCCATGGTCGACTTCGCGATGCTCCCACTCTGGTCTTTACCGCCGCTGATGCTTTCAAGTGGTGTGACGGTGGACAAGGCCCTGAGGACGCTCTTAGTGTGGGGATAATAGTCCAAGCTCTTCCTCAGTGTCGAATACTTCAGCTCAGAGTCTCCCACCCATTCATTGGAGTTGAGGCCCGCAAAGACATTGCAGAGGAAGCGCAGCGCGTCTTGGACGGCAGCCTGCCACATCTCGGGGCCTATCCAGGCCCGCGTCGCCACTTGCACCAGACGGTGCATGGAATTGCCCCTTCGCGAGATGAAGGAGAAGCTCCTCAGGATGGCAATGGCTTTGATGATTTGGAAGCGGGCGATGCCGGGGAGGTATGGAAGCATCCAATCTGGCACGCCGTGGCTGTCGAGGGCGCTGAACACTGAAAGCACCTGCACGGCGACTTTGTTCTTGCTCTTGATTTGCTCAAATGAGAGCTTCCACGTCATGAGGACGGCGTTGGGCGTGTCTGAGTCGCGGCGCCAGTCGATGAATTCTTCTTCCAGGAATTCAGCGTGATCCATCTCTGCGTCGCTATAAAGCACTGCGTATTCATTCGGTGCGAGGCCATTTTCCCTCATAAACGACGCTGCCTGCGTGATTGCCAGCGGTAGACAACCCAATAATTCCACGAGGCTCTTCACCGACGCGTCATCTTCACTTGTCGTCTCTGTTGACAATTCTGTTTGATCCGGGTCCTCCTGGCTTCCATAGAGCTCAAGCCGTAGCATCCGCACAGAATCGTCCACGCTCAGCGTAGGAATCTCCATTATCTTAGTGCTGCGCGTCCGCTGAAGCAGCTTCTGCACGCAAATCATGTGTCGAGACGTGTACAGCACCGCGCAGTTTGCCTTGGTGGGGAGAAACTCGCTCAGCCTTGACACCGGCGTGGTCCGGGGCGCGTGAAGAGTCAGCACTGCTGGCGGTTGTGGTTTGGATTTGATCAGCTGGAAGAAGACGTCCTCCTCGTCGGCGTTGTCTATGATCAGTAGCCATCTGCCACTGGCCTCGGCCTCGAGCCACTCCTTGACCATGGTGAAGATTTCCGTCTGGCTGCCGTACTCGGTCCTGGGGTTGAGCTGGCGGGCTAATACGTTGAAGTCGTGCTCGAGACGCGCCTGGCTGCTTGCGTGGAGCCATATGATGGGTCGCCCGCTGTCCTTTTCGCGGAGGCGGTGGGCAAACTCATTTGCGATCTGAGTTTTTCTAGATTTATAAGTGGTTAGAAGATACTCTGCGGGGGAAACCAGGGGATGAAATGCTGTGCTCACATACCCAATACCACCAAGGCCGACGATTGCCCCTTCTACGAAGCTATGAGCGTCTGCGTCTGTCTCAAGCATGTCCCCAAGTTGCTTGAGCTCGCTCTCTCGCCCGACAAAACAAGGATCCCTGCCGAATGGCAGCAGAACTATAGTTTCAGCTGCAGCAGCCGTCGTGAGTTTCATCTCATCCAATTGCTTCGCTGCGGCTTCTGCATCTTGAGCATGCCTGGGCCTGATCTCGGCCAAGACGGCTTTGGCATAGGCACCCGCCATGGCCGCAGCATACGGCTGCCAGTATTTGTTCTTGAACGCATCTCCGTAGTCGCAGACACCTCGAATGACACCCACAGGGATGCGATTCATTGTCCCGGCAGCCTCCATCTCGAGCCCGATGATGTTGTACTTGTCCCTCAGCTCGTTCCTCTTGCGAGCATCTTTCAACAGTTTGTCTCCTGATCCGATGGGCCCGTACCAAACTCGCGTTCGCTTAGATTCTGGACGTGGCCAGCGGCTTACAGGTCTCATGCCATACTCGTCGAACTCGTACAAATTGTCCCGCTTCTGGCCCGGGTCTTCAAACGTGCCTCTTGTATGCTCTCTGTCCTTGATGCTCTCGTAATACGGCTTAAGGATTTCGGCATCATTCGGAGCATTCATCTTGATGCTGCCAATGGCGGAGCGAATCACGGGCTCTGTCGCAGCTAGAACGTGTCCGCCTTGCAGCAGCTTCATGCCCTCGCTCGTCTCCTTGCCGAGATCGTATGCCACCAGCCCAGCACTATCGCCATCACCCAGAGCAACAAGGACGTCTCCTAGACGAATATCAATTGCTGGAGTCCGCTTGAGGTTGGGAAGTCCGGCGGCGACGCCAACTAGCAGGCCGAACCAGAGATTAGGGAAGAAGGCCTTGACTTGGCTGGCGAGGGCCGCTGCAGATCCTACGCCATATTCCTGGCCAGCGGGGAGAGTGGCAACGACAACATTGTGCCCACAGACCTCGCCAGCCTGGAAAATGTAGTCGTCGCCTCTGCGGAGAGGAAACCGGCCCTGGTGGCGCTTATCCAAGAGATGGAGGGCCACTTGGGCCTCAATCTCCAACGGCGCAATCCACGCAACCGTGTAGTCGAGAGGGTTTAATTCCGCCATGGGTTTAAAGCTATCATGCCATGAAATCGCAATGATTTAGCAGCCTGAGTGTCGTATACAGCGTAGTCTTCCTAGCGTGGCCTATCCTTTGGGTGTGTCCCTGTTAAGATGCCTCGAGAGGGGTTCTTGCGGCTGAAATCGCCATGGCTGATCCTGTTCAGGCCGAAAGTCTTACAGCTGAAATTCTCACAGGGCTTACTGTGTTCCTTTGGACGACTTGTCGCCTTATTAATCGTCCATGCTACTTCACGTGATTTTCAGATCAAGTAATATCAGCGACTATTAGTTTTATACCCCCTCAAGCTAGACGCCTAACATGCGATAAAATGATCAGAGTTGATAGCCCAAGTTACTTTATTTGATACGCTTCTGCTTTTCATCAAAAGCATTTACCAGAAATTCTTCGAGCAATACATACTATGGATATACCAGATTGTGGTTACACAACAGCTGTGATATTGGATACGCCACTACCAATGGCGGGACCACTAGCGGTAAAGGCGGTTCAACCACGACTGTTTCTACTCTCGCCCAATTCACCGCTGCTTCTGAATCAAGTAGCACCCTTGTCATCTATGTCAAGGGCACTATTTCTGACAGCTACCAGACCCGTGTTAAGTCCAATAAGAGCATTATTGGCGCCTCTGGGTCTAAGTTGGTTGGAGTTGGCCTGTATATCAAGAGCGTTTCTAACGTGATTGTACGCAACCTGGCCATCTCCAAAGTCATCGCTGACAATGTTGATGCTATTGGCATCCAGGCCTCTACCAATATTTGGGTTGATCACTGTGACCTCTCTTCAGACCTCAACAATGGCAAGGATTATTATGACGGCCTGTTGGATATTACACACGCTGCCGACTATATCACTGTGTCAAACACCTTCTTTCATGACCACCACAAGGCATCTCTGGTTGGCCATAGTGACAGTAACTCTGCCGAGGATACTGGCCACCTCCGTGCCACTTATGCCAATAATTACTGGTATAATGTCAATTCGCGGGCTCCTTTAATCCGGTTTGGCACCGGCCATATCTACAACCAGTATTACCTTGGGATTTTGAGCTCTGCTATTAACACCCGCATGGGGGCCCAAATCCGTGTCGAATCGACCGTGTTTGATAACTGCGCTACAAAGGCTTTCCTCTCAGAGGATTCCGATTCAGTTGACTACGCTACTACTGGCGATATTTCTTATGGAAGTAGCACCAACACCGCCCCCTTGGGCACTCTCGGCTCTAGCGGAATTTCATCCTTTTACACTTTGTATGGCAAAGATAATGTGAAGAGCAAAGTGTACGGCACGGCCGGCCAGACTCTATCATTCTAAGAGATCCAGTCCAAGCAAACCGCTGCGTGAATTGCTACGGTCATATCCATAATTACCAGAGACTGAATCCTCTACTGCGAATTCTACCGAGTCAATAACTTGAATAAGTAGTCTACTTTTCTCAGAAATACGGGTGGTACCATCAAAGCTAGCTGTAGTTTAGGTTAAATATAGCATACTTCCCGATTTAAGCAGGTTTTTATTTCAACCAAGTTGTATCATCTTGAACTACACTTAAAATATCTTATCTGTTCAATGTGACGGCTCTCGCGCAGATATATTTAGTTTCGTGACAGCTCTAATACCGATTTCTGTTTTTCATGTCATAAATGCGGCAAGACCCTGTTAACCTTTGTGCAATTTTTGTGATTGTCTTTTCAACTCAGATTTTTTAACCCCCGGATAGATTTCCCTTCATATCTCTGTTCTTTCCCAAGAAGGAGGGAATGGCAGCTTTCCTCAGCCCGATGGTATTTTAATACTATTCCCCACGGTTGAAAAAGCAATACCAGTATCATTTGGCTTTGCGTTTTCTAGCGTGTGTGCATTTAACAAGTTACTGTCGAGTGGCCATTAAATTCCGAGAGACTGCAGAATGGCCTTTCCAACACCAGCAGCGGAGGCAGGGTTTTGTCCGGTGATCACAAGCCCATCAGTGACGACCTTCTCACCCCAGGGCTCAGCCTTGACAAACTTGGCGCCGGCCTTCACCAGCGCATCTTCCAGCAGGAACGGCATAGCTCATGTCATCTGCATGGCATCCTCCTCCGCATTCGTGAAACCAGTTACAGTCTTTCCCTTGACGAGATATTCGCCGTTAGCGAGCTTAACGTTGGCAAAAGCTGCAGGGCCGTGGCAGACGGCGGCGACAGGCTTCCCAGCGGCGACAAACTCCTGCACGAGCTTGATGGAGTCGGCGTCTGTGGCTAAATCAAACATGGGCCCATGACCACCCGGATAGAATAGGGCGGCGTATTCATCTGTCTTGCCAAGGAAATCCTTGACTGGAGTCGTGTTCTCCCAGACAGCAGATTTGTTCTTATAGAAAGACATCGCAGCCTCGTCATCCTTGGAGAAGTCGAGAGAGGCAGGGTCAAGTGGAGCTACACCGCCCTTTGGCGAGGCGACCACAATATCGGCCTTGGCAGCGAGGATATCGTAGGGGTGAGAGAACTCGGGCTGCATCATGGAGAGATTAACAGATATGTTCCAGACATGTAGAGAAGTTATGGGCGCAGAGAAGCAATAATTGATTAGAGTACACATACCAGAAACCATCCACAGGGTTTGTTGATAGACTCAATCTTATCGACGCTGGTGAGAACGACTAGGATCTTGGGGGCCATTGCTGCGGTTTGGACAGAAATCTTTGAATGAAAATAGTTTTGGAAGTATGTTGGAGTGATTGCAGTGTGTTTAAAAGTTGGTAAAAGTAGACGCCCTCATTCAATTGAGTTGGGTGAGAGGCCTTATATATATACACACAATGAAAGGTCTCGAGAGGCTTTCCAGTTCGCATCTTGTAGACATAGCCAATCGTATTACATCAATCGTGACGTTGTAACGGAGTTTCTGTCTCGCATGGCAGCGGAATAGCGGAGAAGGGCCCGGAAAACTGGAGAGCGAGAGTATTACCACGGAACTGCCCGTAATTACGCGAGCAACAGGGGCCAGGTCGTAAGACAGTGCTATATTAGGAAGGCCTTCGGATTTAAGTTTTGTTTACAAGAAAAGGTGGCCTATGTATCTATAACTGGGGAAACTATTCGTGTTGAAGTATGCTTAAAACCTTCATTTGCCATGTCGTGGTGAGATGATACCTCTCCGTAATCCTGGCGTCTTTACGATCGCAACAGATAAATTTAAAACTTCCCTTTGATGAATGCGGTATAGTTGTCGAAAGAGCTTTCTTAGCTTCTCATGAGAATACCGGCCGAAATGGACATACTGGTCAATGATGGGCTACGTCTTCTCATCCCTCGCCGGTGGCTTTGTGCTGAATCGAAAACTTCCCGCATGAGATTCAACTGAAATATTGATGAACTTTCCATCGACTTGCCACTTCTACCACACAATGTCCAATAAGCCACACTGCTGATTATTCCTACGAATCGCTCACCATGAAAGTTTGCCTAATATACCGCCTTCGTTTCCCTTTTTTCTTTATTGCTTTGATAAAGATTTAGGTATTGTCTTCAAGTCTGGCTAAATCAGGGATTCTTTTGGTTCCAAGGTAGAGATTCTCAGTCTCCCATTACTCGTTGAGTTCTGTGTAGCTGTGATGAAAGAGCCACGGCCCAATGTCTATCGGAACATGGGCTCGATTTCTCTTCGAGGCTGCCGCTTAGAGAGGGCCAAACAGCTAAGCCGTAGAGGATCTATTTCGCTGTTAATGTACGTGCTTCAATAACATCATTGGCAGAAGTGAGCCGCGGGCCTAGACGCTCACTTCCGTCGAATCTAGGTTAAGCCACGTATATGCATGAGCCTAGGTTTATGTTTTCGTAGCAGAAAGCGCTGGAAAGAATCACGCGCCTTCAAGTTCCAGGTGACACGGGAATTGGATTTGGTTACCTTGGCCGCTGGCGGGGTGCCCGCAGCTATTGTGAGAACCTACCTAGGTACTCACCTCTCTCTCAGCGTGAGACGAACAGTAACAGTAACCACAACAGCCACAGAAACCACCACGACAACACTAAGATACTTGCACCCCTCCGCCCTTTCACCTCTTCCAACTTCTCACCTCTTCCAACTTCTCACCCCTTCCAACTTCTCGCCTCTTCTATCTTCTCACCTCTTCCATCTTCTCGCCTCCTTCCAACTTCTTACCCCTTCTAACTTCTTACCTCTTCCAACTTCTCACCCCTTCCAACTTCTTACCCCTTCCATCTTCTCACCCCTTCCAACTTCTCACCCCTTCCAACTTCTTACCCCTTCTATCTTCTCACCTCTTCTATCTTCTCGCCTCTTCCATCTTCTCGCCTCTCCCACATCCTTCCCAATAATCCTCTCTTTCGCCTCCCTCTAGCCTGCGCTCTTGGTTGTCCTTCCTATTGCGCTTCATCATGGAGGAAGCACGGGGCAACTTCTCTAGCGTTCCTCGAGAGATACTCGACTACATAGCCTCATACCTACCCAACAGAGACAAGAAAAGCCTCCGCCAGGCTTCTTCCTTCTTTGCCGAGACCGTGAACATCCGCATTTCACGCGTTTTCCTCTCCGCCAACCCACGAAATATCGAAGTTCTTAAGGCCATCGCCGATCACGAGACCCGGCGACACCATGTTGAGCAACTCATTTGGGACGACAGTCTTCTGGCGACTCCAGCCAACCTTGGGCAAATGCGGGTTAAGAGTGAATACAGCAACTCTTATGGGGGTTTTTGGATACCCCCAAAATCTGAGATTATCGAGAATCGACAGCGTCTGCTTCGACAGACTCTGGGCAAGCGAGATGTGCGAGATCAGTTTATGTTTCACGAACTGTACATCGAAGCATGTGAGGTAAACATTTGTGACATCCGCGCCAGGCGGGGCAATGACTGCGATACGCCAGCTCACCTGGAGCGGGAGGAAAGAGTGAAGAACGAGATGCCCGTTATACACTCCGTTCGTTACTATAGAGAGCTATGTGATCAACAAGAGGAAGTTATCCGCACCGACGGAGCCATTTGCGCCTTTCGAATTGCTCTCGACCGGTTCCCAAATCTGAGGAGAGTCACCATCACGCCTGCTTGTCACGGGTTTCTCTTTACTCCATTGCATGAGACTCCGATGATCCGTGATTTCCCCAAGGGCTTCAACTATCCGATCCCACGGTCATGGCCATCGGACCTAGGTAAAACCGACAGTCGCCCCGTACACCGTTGGCCTCGCTTTCATCAGGCGTCAAAGATGATATGGTATGGCATCCGGGTCGTTCTAAAGGACCTGGCCCTGCAGCAAAACCGAGTAACCGAGCTTGAAATCAACGTTCACGGCCTAGACTATTGCGTGCCTGTCGATATGTTCCACTCCAGGAACGAGGAGTCTAGGTACTTCAACACGCTCGCCAGTAAACTAAGACGCCTGAACCTATCCATCGAAGTCCCGCCCTCAAGAACTGACAATTCTCTCGAGGAGATCAGCCAGTCCATCCGCCAGGCTCTTGATCACAGTCCGTATCTGCATCACTTCAGTTTGCACTGCAACCGCCAAGGCTATGACGGGCGTTTCCCGCCTCTCCGCACTTTTTTCCCCATCGACAACTGGAATCGGCTTCAGCACTTCGGACTAACAGGCTTCAAGGTGGATATCGACGACTTGGTCGACTTCCTGTCTTCCATGCCGGCCACCTTGAGCTCTCTGGAGCTTAGCTTTCTCCGTTTCCAGACAGGAGCGGGAGGGGATAACTATTACGATCTGATGCAGGCCATGCGAAACAGGCTCGGATGGAGCATTAGATCCGAGGATGACAGACCCAAGATTGTCATCCGGGTAGAGGTGGGGGAGCCAGTGCCTGGTCGGTACGTTACGGCCGACAAGGAGGTCGAGGAATTCATGTACGGTGATGGGCCTAACCCCTTCTCTTGCGAAACGGGGCCAGACGAGTTCGGTTGTTATTTTAACGAGCTATGCGAGAAGGGGATAACGCATGACGAGTTTGACCCAGCATATGAGCGGCCTAATCTGGCCAATGAGGAACTTGTCGCCTTGGGCATCATCAAGGATGCTCGCTGTCTCGAAGATTTGCCCTACGATGTCGATGACGAGTCTCAGGACACTGAGCTGGATGATGGGGGCGGCTATGACAATGACAGCCAGGACGGCTCCAGTGAGGAAGACGATGATTACGAATGGTCTGATTCTGCTGCCTCTGAGTAATGAACTACGATGGTCATGTAAAGGATTGGTAATGTCAGGCGCTGGGGAATCAGTAAAATCGAAATGCTAGGGTTGTTCTTTTATGTGTGTGTGCGAGAGTTGGCAATGTATTTTCATTTTCACACTAGTCTCCAGCTCAACAAGTGGTTACTGGCTATCCGTTTACTTCTCTTACCATCAAAATCGATTCGCACCTGACTGTATTGTGTAATTCTCACTCACCCCCTTCTCATCAGTCCTGTACCTTGACAACAATCTTCCCTTAATATGGCCCTTGCGTAAGTACCATGGATGAATACTTTGGCAACGGTTTGCTGCCCGGGGTCAGCGACTGGTAAGCGGACATACAGCAGCTCCATAATCAGGGCTGACTCCTTCACCCAGACTCCCTCTCCCAAGGGACGAAGGAATACCCCCGCTGGGTGGAAATGCCCACTACATATCTCGTCTTTCAGTAAGGCGGGCAATACTAGGTACCTATAGATACAACGAATTATCGCTTCTCGATAAATCGATAAAATCGATAAGCGGATAATCGTCTACCAAGACGAACTTCCTTCCGACTACACAATAGATAGCTATTTCCTTCAAACATCATCATAATCATTTGTTTCGATCGCTTGCTTTGCTTCCAACACAGCCCTATTCTGCTCGTCAAACCACAAATACATCGGCGCAACATTTAGCCCGACGGTCTCCGTTTTGAGCGAACGGGTGCCTGGAAGTTCCAACGGTAGCCTAAAATCTAGTTCCCGTGCTCACTTGTTCCATGTCCAAGCAGCTGAATGCGAAATGAACACAGCTTCTTCACCACGCCGCCAATTTCAGAACTCGTACACCCTTCTGCGAAAAGACTCGCAATATCGCCTGCAGCCGGAAACTCGCCATCCAACATGCGCAAAGACCTCGAGACGAAGCTCCGCACCGACTTTCCCGAGCTTTACGCAAACCTTCAATACAAGCAATTCGAGTGTCTCGACGGCTGGTATGACATTATATACCGCCTCTCCGCCAACCTTGCCGACATTATATCCAATCACGACGATATGAAACCAAATGTCTAAACCGCATTTCAGGTAAAGGAAAAATTTGGGGCTCTTGTATTCTATATGAACTGTTATACCGATGAGACTCACGAGGCAATTGCAAAGGCTAGCGAGGAGAGTCTGCGTACTTGTGAGACTTGCGGAGGTGAGGGGAAGCTGCTAAAAGATTCGTGGTCGTGGCGGACGATATGTGATGGATGCGAGGTGGAAAGAGAGAGGCAATGGCAGAGGATCAAGGCCGGGGATTCTGCCGCTGTCCCGCCCGTGGACGACATGAATTAAAAGACCGGAGTAGTGAGAGACGCGGGAGCTTTAACACTGAATAAAGAAACACAACAGTTTCAATGCGCATAGTTACGCAGCTGCTGCGACATGAAGGTCAAACGATGACACATGACACATTTACAGTAGCTCTCGGTATTAATTTATTTCATCTGCCTCGTTAATGCAGTACAAGGTAGACCACATTCATGATTCAAATGTGCGTGTTGTCATGGCTCTGTCGTCCAACTGCTTCCCGAATCGCGCCTGCAACCTCCTTGGGCGCCTCCAACTGCGGGAAATGACCGACGCCCTCCAACTCCACGATAGAGGCACCAGGAAGACCTTTCCTGGCCTGCTCAAGAACGTGTTTCCCCGAGACAGGATCATCGAGACCCCAAATGAGTTGCAACGGGCCCTTCCATCCGGAGAGGGCAGCCTCCCACCGCTTGTGGTGCACCGCTCTCTCGTTGTTATACCCAATGAGCAAGTGCGCCAACGTGTGCCCATCCTTCAACGACATACCGTACCACAGATTAGAAAACTCTTCGTCGTTGAGCTTTTCCCTCCCCATTATCCCATCGAGACGAGCGCGCGCTTGCGCCGCAGTGATGCGCCCTGCCACAAACTTACCCACCACAGGAATGTTGAGCACCCTCTGCAACAGCGTCGGACGGTAGGCACTGTAGACTATGCCGCAATTCAATACCGTTATCCCTGAGATCCCGAACGGCAACTTGTCTTTCTGATAGCGGTCGAAGAGTTCCTGGCCGACAATACCGCCGTAGTCGTGCACTACGAGGTACACCGATGGTCGGGACAAGTGGTCAAGAAGGTCCTCAACGCTGTCGGCGGACTCGGCGACGGAGTATTGGTAAGGGTTGGGCTTGTCAGAAGCACCGTAGCCGAGGAAGTCCATGGTTATCACTTCATGGTCACGGGCCAAGTCTGTCGCGACCGAAGCGTAGTCGTATGACCAGGTCGGAAAGCCATGGAGTAGAAGGACGGTTGGCCCGTCTCCCCGTCGGCGGTATGCTAGGCGGTGGTTGCGTCGGCTCACGAGCATCTCGCACTCGGCTATCCAGTCTTTGGCTGACATCATAGTGTTTGCTTTCCCAGCCGTAGTTTTTGGACCGGGTAGGGGCTCTACTCTGAGCTGCCCTATGGCTTGGGAAGTATTGCAGATAAAACAAAACAGACACAGGACGTACCTTCGATGATGTTTAAGTAATGCAGAACCCAGCCGCGAACCCTGTCGCGAACCTAGTTGGCGACTCATCAAGTCAGAGGGGCCGAGTGTTTTGGGGAGTTCTCGGACGGGGCCGGAGGAACAGCACGCCGAGCACGGTGTTGCCCACACCGATCACCGACGCTGCCGTCACACGGGGGCACGGTAGCTACTTAGCCAGGTCCCTCACGTCTGAATGAAGCATTATCATCTGTTTGAATTGGACCAAACCCGTCCTAAGACTACCCGACGTATCTCCTTAGTTTTCTCAAGATTTCTTTCACGGGATTACCTTACGCATGTATTTGCCTACAGTAAACGCCGTATATGTATGAGACCAACAAGGCCTGACGTATGCATTTCAGGCAGGTGGTGGTGTCCACCAATTATCGGCCGCATGAAGCGCATCAGCTGCTCATGCGCATTTGACAATTTGGTGCATTTCAATGTTGCATTGAGTTGAAACCCCGAGATTATACCTAAGCGGACTGACGCGGAGGAGAATCTATGGCTTCGCAAACCGTTTACGCTCTTCATAAATCGCAGGATGGAAAGATACCCTATCAAGTGCCAAGTCTGTTCAGAAGATGTCACCTCAAAGAAAGATCTCACATCCTGGAAGTACAACAAGCACCGCAAGCACGGGAAGTACCGCAAGCACCGCAAGTAGCTCGGACGATGGCAACTGTTCCGCTATAGCCCCCTCCACTGATGGGCTGGCGACGGTTTTGTCGCGCAGCTACCAGTATTGGAGTGCTCTAGCGAGGAAAGCAAAGTCCGCAAGTATGAGTGACAGCACTGTCCGACTGGAGCATCACATGTGCCGAATGCCGGCTTTACCGGAGGATTTGAACAATCTCGATTACCTGCGCGGTTATGCAACATGGGAATTAAGAGCAGGGTGTCTGAGGGGATCAGCAAATCGGCAAGGAGAAACGCGGCAATGGTGGCTGGAGCTACCGTCAGGTCTACCCACGATTTGTTCGATATCAGGTCGGCAGGGCTTCCGTTATCCAGGTTCTCAACTGAACGGTGTATCTTTATTGTTTTTTGGCTGGGCATACATACTCTGTGCAACCTTGCTCGAGAGGCAAGGAAGACAGCTCCAGTATTCCGGGCTTATTGTTGACAACTCGTCACAAACCCAAGGCCAGACCTTGGAGATCGACATTGGAAGCGTGTCTACAGAGGAATGGCGGTGGTGGAATGCTCTTGTCGCCCCTGGCCAGGGATGGCTGCCAGTGAGCAAGGTGCTGCCACCATGGTTCATTGGATACAGGGGCAATACACGATTTAGGGTCGTAGGCGATGTCTTGGATGATATCAATCCGAGTACTTGCGATCCCCCGTCAAGCAAGCAAGCAGTTGAATACCTTGCAAGGTTTGCATCGGCCTACAACATCAGCGGCCAATCCTCGCTTGCACTCGCCATGGCGTTATCTCTTCCACTCCACAACAGAACAAAGTCAACAATACAATTGCCAACAATATCACCATTTACAAGAGCATCTAGGACATCAATATCCACACCAAAATCTATCCCAATTATTCAACGAGACTTCGATAATATCCTCTGCTATATATCACTTAGCTCAAATCCTCAATACTTTTCTTCAGCCCTCTGGAGTGTATTTTAGGAGCCGGAGATCGATTGTAACCTTATCAGTGCTTAGTATGAACCGATAGTCCAGGTTATCAGCCCCTTTATACAGAGCGGCAATTGTAAGATACTAGCTCACATTTTCACATATCGATACCCAAGAATTACACCATTATAGTATGGAGTCTTAGCGTGTGGACAGTCCACTTTATTCCATCGGATTATCAATTTCTTAATCACCTCAAGAACTCCTACCTTATGTAGGCCGATAGAAGAGATCGCAGCTTGGACCGGGTCTCCTCAGTCCTTTATAGATGTTTACAGCTCCGGCCCCTATCTCACGGGGGAACAAGTCTCCCGGGCAGATGTATGGCATCTGCAACATGAGTTTTCGAGCGAAAATAACAATCCAGATAGTATACCATTCAAAAACCTTCCATTTAGCCCTTGGAAGCCCTTTGGGAGTATAGCTAGCATCGAGACAGACCTAGTTATGCGTGCTCACTTGGAGTACGACCGGCACCAGTAGTCCTATATCAATTGGGTCTGGTTAGTAAATGAGAAGAAGCAGGTAGATCAAGGCTTTAGCAAAGAGACTCCAGTTACTCACGACACTATAAAATAGGATACCAAGTATAACGGAGAGCCTCCGCCGGTGATTGGAAAAAACTTTACATCTAGACAAGCAATCAGCAATACATTCCGCTGGGCGGGCAGTCAGATAGAGGTCTCAGGGAAGAGAATATATTCCCATCCCTGGGTTCTTATACACCCCGATATTGACCACGGGCTGGAGGATTTGCCGGAGAAGAGTGATTCGACGGAGCAGGGACAGGACCGACAACGGACGGAAGAATGGCTACAAACATTACCGGATTTTAATAGCTGTCTTCCGGAATGCGACACCTTTGGGTAGGTAATGCTTTAGAGCAAGATGAGTTGAGGGTTTACAGTCATAAACAAGGTATTATAACGTCCATTGGAGTCGATATTATCCAATTTAGAGCGGGAACCCAAATATTATACGCTCAGGCTTTTACCTGGTTATAAAGACAATAGAGTAAGTATTACAGGCCAGCTTGCACTTAGCCGTTGCGTTTGTGCTAAGGAGGGGCAAGAGGGCGAGAAGATGTGCAGAAGCCGACAGCGGCATACTGTCGGCTTAATGGGTTCACAAATATGGGGCCATGATGACAGTTGGACGTGGAGGTAGATATTCATGCAAGATTTAATGTTAGCACATATTTAAGCAACGATGACCAAACTCATTCTTACGCAATGGCGACAGACGAGTTAGAAACTTTATGAAGGACTCACTTTGGACTTTCGAGCGCCGCCGAGCTTTAGCTTCGGGGTCGTATAAATAACCTTCGTTAAGTTATGGTGAATAATCTACTGTAGATTCTGCATACGAGACGAATGAAAACTTTGTTTGCTCCGTCATGTGGCATCTGCCTTTTTTTCTTTCACTTAAGCACGAGATTTTTTTATATAAGGTCACAACAAGACTCGTCTTTCGGTTCTTCTCTCTCCACACAGTATCTTAAGATACAATAGCCGCCCGAGTTAATTGTTTCGTCAGAGCAATGATGAAGTTGGCAGTCTTGCTAGGCAGGGCTATGGTCACACTGAGCTCCAAGATCCCTTGCGTCTTATCCTCGGTAGCAAGAATGATGAAGTCGACGATTCCGCGAGGCGGACACACGCACCGAGTTCTTTGTCCACGGATATCCCTGTGTGCTCTTTCACAGTTCCAATCCGCTAAGAGTAGCGGTGCAGTGCGGCTATTATGATTCTTTGTCTCAGTCTCAGAGCACTGAAGGAAGATGTGAAGTAACGCCACCCACCAGGGCGAAGACATAGCTACCTGCCGTCCTCGTCAAGCTCGTTTTCGTTGGTGTAATCATCACAGTTTGGCTCTTCATAGATTGGAACTGATTCCTTGTCGGTGGCTGTCACCTCCTTACTAATTTCTTGGATGAAAATCTTGCTAGTTCTTTCACATATATCTCAGACATAGCAGCGAGCATACAGCAAGCTCCCAACGTATGGGCAGCAATTCACGGGTGCATACCAGTATTGACAATGAAGCATGTTCGTCCAAAGACGCAATTGTTCACGACGCGTTTGGTTCTAAGCAATTATCAGAGTATCTGAAACTAGTCTCCTACTTCTCCACCTATTGTGTGCCTCTTTGTTCCCCATTACAAGACTCTTAATCACTGTTGGGAAATTTACATCCTTGTTTCTTCGTCTGTACTCGAACACTTATTCACAGACCCTTTCAACTTTACTCATACAATAGCTTCAATACAAATCTTATTTAAGTAGCTCCTCATGCCTATTCAACTTTGCCAAATCTTTCGAATCCCAGACTACCACAACCATCTGCGGTGAGAAATCTGACCAAATTTCTGACTGCAATTATTTCTTGTAAAGAAGAAAAAATCAACAATGGCCCCGATTTGGGATATTCCTGACCCGGCATCGGCATGCCCTCGCTTGAGAAAGTGGGTCCATGCTGTGCTCGAAAAATTCTGGGGTGGAAAGGGTTACCTGCCCGAAAAGCTACTCGAGGAAGAGCCCAGCATTCCGGCCACTACCCTCGGGGCTCTCGCCAACGTATTCATCCTTGCTTCGTCCCGCGATATTCAATGCCAGTCTCTATGGGAGCAAGGCGGAGTTCTCCATGAATGTTGGATGGAAAACGAGGAGGTGCTGTCATGGGCGATGTGCCTCAATGCGCAAATCAAACTCCAGTCTGCTCTGGGGATCGATTGCAGCGGGGACGAGAAACAGCCTCGGTGCGACATGGGCGAGTTCAGAGAGCTCGGCGGCCCAGAAAACGAATACGACGATATGGCAACGAAACTCTCAAACTTCATTGCAGAACTCGAAAGAAAATTCGAGTCGGCGAAAGAACCCCTTCCTGCACCGGGACAAGATGCGGAGTTACTACAAGCGCAGCGGGAGGACAAAACAAACATCAACAGCGCGATCCGGCTTCCAATAGCCGATTTCATCCTCGAGCACCAGCTTCACTGCTGTGGGGGTGGTCACTGATTAGGTAGTGCATCTTCAATGGCCTCTGGTCGGACTAGGAGGACTTCTACACAAGGTACCTAACTTTAGTTCACATATTCCCTTTGTTTTTTATATAGGTATTGAAGGCCCAGGCCAACCTTGCCTTTGTGCAGAGCACTCTCCTGTGAACGTGACCTTTGTGTGAATATCATGCCAACAAATCCCAAAGCTATGGCCAGGTAAGCACTCTAGCCATCGAGGCGTTTCTACTGAGATTCTGAAATCCACCAAATGAAGGACGGACAGTTTGCTCGGGAAGCGTGGGTAACAAACCGGGTACTTGTTCCGGATTCTTCGTGCCCAATCAATGGTGGCGCAGCACATGGCTGACGTACCAAGATCGAATCACAGTGGTGCCATTTAAATTCCCACCACCCATCCAAAACATCACCAAACCCAACTCTAGCAGAGAAACGCGGATAACGAGGCAGCGAGAACAAGTCAAGCGAAGTCCCAACCCAGAACCAAATACACCGAAATCAACTTCTCGATGCAGCACAAATCCGGCGACAAGGGCTATGCCCACTGCGGCTCGGTCGCTGTGTCCATTGTCGGCATCGTATTCGGCAGCGCCATTGTCATCGTCGTCTGCTCCTTCATCTACTGCTTGATCAGGAGGCAGATCAACCTGCGCGACAAGTATGCCCGCTGCAACGGAAACTGCGAATGCGAAGGCGCTTCTCGACCGCCCCCTACCCGAGTTCCCCGTCGTCCTCCTTCCGCGCCCGAGCAAAACGATGCTGTTGCCGGCCCGAGCGTTGACCCCCCACCCTACCTGGGCGATCAGAACGAGGAACGGCATGGCTTGATGAGCCATAACGATTATAATAAGTCGACCTAGTGTCTGGGAGTGCGGGGAGGGTTGTCTTGAGATGCCATGACTGCAAGTGGCTGTTTGTATTCGTACACACGCACATTTGAAGTGGCCTTGTGTTGAGCGGCGCGCGTTATTCAGCAGAGAGTTTCTCGAAGATTTAAAGTGTGGATATGGAGTTTAGAGCTACAAGATGATTACGAGCTGCAATTGTTTTGTTTTCGCCATTTTGATACACCATTCCGTGGCAGGATTTTTGTGCCAGAGCTTTGTCCGGGGAAAGGGAGTCTCCATTTCGACTCTGTATGCTTCAGAGTGAGGGAACTTTTGATATGGTACTAAGCTAGAAGACGGTGGTCTTGTGAGCTACCTTTCCCCCGAAAGTACAAAATGAAGAACCGTTGTCAACTGCTAAATAGTTCTTCCAACCTGGGACTTTCTTATCACCTCTACAACTCATATTATACCGTCCACAGTAAGAGTGCCAGACTTGGTGATCATGTACTCATTAATTGCGACGTCCTTCCCTGCCTCCTTTCCATAGCCAGAGTACTTGATGCCACCAAACGGAGTCTCTGCCGCAGAGGAGTTCCCTAAATAGCGCAACCAAAAATGTGTCAATATTTCTGGCATATGAGAAGAGTTTTGGTAGAGTTACAATACATACCGGTATTAAGTCCGATCATGCCAGCCTCGAGGTTTTCATACAAACGCCAGATAAGATCAAAGTTCTTCGTGAAAGCATAGCTAGCAAGCCCCATAGGGGTGTCGTTAGCCATCTTCACTGCCTCTTCCTCGGTCTCGAATTTGTAAAAAGCAGAGATGGGTGCAAAGCATTCCTCGCACGAGATGAGCGTGTTGGTAGACATATCAGCCAGGATGGTTGGCTCGAAAAAGTAACCCTCTTCAAAGCCCTTCGGAGCCACGCGCTTCCCACCGGCGACGAGACGTGCCCCGTTGGAAATGGCGTCTTGAACCAAGCGTTCAGCCCGATCGATGCTTTCGAGCTTGGTGACGGGGCCGAGGGTCGTTCCCCTAGCAGCACCGTGGCCAACAACATACTTGGCCGTTTCTTCATGGAAGCGTCGGAGGAATCTGCGATATATCCCGCTCTGGACGAGAAATCGATTGACCGTAATGCACGCTTGGCCAGCGTGGCGGAATTTCAGGCCGACCAGCTCACGCAGCGCGGCCTCAATGTCGGCATCGTCAAAGATGAGGCAAGGACAGTTTCCTCCAAGCTCAAGCACGACCTTTTTCAAGCCGCTGCTGCAATGGTTCGCAATGAGCTTTCCAACGCGGGTAGAGCCAGTAAACGTAACCTTCTTCACCAGCTCGTGTTTGCACAAGGCCTCGCTCAGCGGCGGAGTGTTCTCAAGGCTCGTGGTGATCACATTCAGGACCCCGTCGGGGAATCCCGCCTCGCTCGCCAGCTTGGCAAGGGCTCCCGCCGTCACCGGCGTCTCAGGCGATGGCTTGACGATCATCGTGCAGCCAGCGGCCAATGCAGCAGCTGCCTTGCGAAGGACCATTGCGACGGGGAAGTTCCATGGAACCAGCGCTACAGCAACACCGATGGGTTGCTTGATGGTGAAAATGCGCCGGTTTGGGGCTGACGGAACAAAGCATGTTCCCTGGATACGCTCTGCCTTGCCGGCAAACCAGGCCACGAATGAGACCGCGTAGTCTAATTCGCCAATAGCTTCGGCGTAGGGCTTGCCTGTCTCGTGGACGAGGATCTTGGCCAAGTCTTCCTTGTTCTCTTTGATGAGGGCATCCCATTTGAGGAGCCACTGGGCCCTGACGCGAGGCGACGACTTCTTGAACGTTTGGAATGCGGTATGAGCTGTCTCAACTACAGCGTCGACATCGGCTGCTGAATTGTCGGTTACTTTGGCCCATGGCTTATTGGAGCCCGGGTCTACGGATTGAGAATTAGCCGCTGTGCATAAATGCGGTTGCAAAATTGCATCCAGAGACCGTACCTAGAACATCAAAGGTTGCCCCCGACTGTGCGGAAACTTGCTTGCCGCCGACGTAGGAGTCAGTCATGAGCAGATCAGAGCGGTTGAGCTGGCATTAGACTGCTTGTTAGTGTGCTATTCGAGCTGTAAATCACAACCACGAATCTCACAGTGAATGGCAAAGAATAACCCATGGTGAGGGTGCGCTGTAGTCGAGCCTGGAAATACTCTTGTCTTGTCTCCATGGTCAGATAAGTCTAAGTGAAAATGGGTCACAGAAGAATCCCAGAAAGGTCAATGACATGTGCTTTGTGTAAGGTTAGGGCGGTGTCATGGATTATCAAAATCCTGTATTGCATGATGTATCTTCCAGGTGTCTACAGTGGGGCGGCTACCTAACGGGCACTTGTATATCCGTACATTCTTGTCATGTCGGGTGATAGGCGGGGTGATGGTGATCGGCATCAAGGCTTCCCCGCTTATGATGCTAAACGAGGGACTGAGGCGGGGAGAGCCACTCAATAAAGTGGGCGAATTGTTCGGCCTGTAACCTTTTCAAGCCTTAGCAAATCTAGGAGAGACGACTCCTCCATTCGATCTTTTTTTCCGAAGTTTGTATGGTCACAGCAACTTATCGCTTATCGGTGAATCGATAAGCAGATAGTCGTCCCCCCAGGCGAACATTCCGTCGGATCATAGATTTCCCTTCCTCACTTGTTGTAACTGCTTTCAATCGTTTGCTTTTGTCGCTTCAACCCATAGTTTGTTGGCCTCCGAAGTTGATAACGACCAAGATGGGACGCCTCGACAACAAGATAGCCATCGTGACAGGTATGATACTCGCCTTCCTTGCCTTCCTTGCCGCCCACAGATCGCTCTGCTAACCCATGCCCACGGACGACAGGAGCTGCTTCGGGTTTCGGCCAGGGAATTGCTGAGCACTATGCCGAAGAGGGTGCCAAGGTCCTGCTTTGCGACATCAACTGCGAGGCTGGTGAGAAGCTCGCTGAGACTTTAGATGCATTCGCATTCCAGGAAATGGACGTGACGAAGGCCGATGACTGGAAAGCAGCAATCGATAAAGCTGTCCAGCTCTGGGGCAAGGTCGACATCTTGGTAAACAATGCGGGGACCAGCTACGCGAACAAGGTAAACCATCCCATTACTTTTCCCACTCGAGGGTTCTCCATAACAGCTGCATGCAGAGCACCCATGAAGTGACTGAAGACGAGTTTGAGAAGGTCATGGCTGTCAACGTGAAGAGCGTCTTCCTCGGCAGCAACGCATTTATCATCCAGGCTAAAAAGCAAGGAACCGGTGGCTGCATCGTCAACATCGCGTCTGTGGGTGCCCATCGTCCACGACCAGGTTTGGTCTGGTACAATGCATCCAAAGGCGCCATTGCCAATGTAAGTGCAGTTATAATGCTTTTCCAAAGATCTTCCCAACGATATAATGATAATCTAACAGGAGATTACTTAGGCGACGATGGGTTCTGGCTGCAGAATATGG
Organism: Clonostachys rosea; assembly: GCA_026958235.1. Taxonomy (NCBI): domain Eukaryota; kingdom Fungi; phylum Ascomycota; class Sordariomycetes; order Hypocreales; family Bionectriaceae; genus Clonostachys; species Clonostachys rosea. Next base: position 4,417,441 of record CP110205.1, read on the forward strand.
ACCAGATGGCATCCGAGTGAATTCCATCTGCCCTTTAGCCACCATGACGGGTTTACTTTCCACATTCATTGGCAAGGAGATCACACCAGATGTGGTAAAGGCACTTGGCGCCGTACCACTTGGAAGAATGGGCCAGATCCGCGACGTGACCAACGCAGCAGTCTTTTTAGCTAGCCAAGAAGCTTCCTTTATCACCGGCGTCAACCTTGACGTGGATGGCGGGCGTGCCATTTGATGAACTAAATCAATACAATGATGCGGTCCTTCTTGAGCTAGGACAATCACGGGCACGGCTTACGGATGTATGAAAAGGAGGTAACGAGAGAACCAAGGTGGCATGAGGTCTCAGTCTCCCCACACAACAAGGCAAACTCTAGTCAGATTTGAAGGCCTAGGCACGTTATCTTAGGTAGAAAAGTCTCTAAATGAAAGTGAAGTCGCTTATGTCAAAAAGAGTACGTTCAGCTTAAACTAGATGTCGAGACATGCACATTGGTGGCAACGTAGTGCTTCTAGCGATTTTATTACAAAGGCTAACCTGCTTTTCCACACTTTTCTTTGTCTTCCAATATCTTCTCCTCGCAAGCATAGAATATCACGTCATATCGAATAAGACTCTCATATCAGCTAAGTTCACGGAGACGATTCCAATCAGGGGTCCCTGCACTCACATCATCTGGGCTCAGAGGTCGAGGGGTGTTTTTTTGCTTGGTTTAGCTGGAACTGAATAATATTAAGGAGAGTGTTGATTGAAGCTTGTGAAAATTCTGTGCCGAATAGCCGATTATGGTGTGCTAAATACTACTCTGCGTGGCACTACTCTCTCTCGTTTGCTCCCGTATTCAACACCCTCACTTGTTTATTTCGCTGCCTAAATTTCGGTGTGCCACCCTTGATTACCTGATTCATGCAAACCTGGGGAAGATTGTAACGATACAATTGGTTCCACAGATAACCTGATTTCTTTTGTTGTTCAAGAGAAGATGTCCATAGCAAGGGTCGCTGCACATCCCCCGCTCCAAGGGCATAATCTGGGGTTACAAATACATCCTTCAGGGCATCAATTCTGTTTAGCCATCGACACTTTGGGCTCTAGTTCTACGGATGAAAGCCAATCAGAATCGTTGGCCAGTCCATGCCGCAAACTAAGACGCGCACCGCTCTAACAGAGTGACATGCACCTCTTACAAACGAGCTATGAGGAGGTCTTCCCAACACCAATAAGTGTCGCCGTGGCGTAGCTCAGATGGCCCTGGGCTGCTGCATCGAGACAATTACCCTAGCTTCACATCACGCGACCCCTCCTTCTCTCATGTGTTCTAGACAGCTCATGGCAAGAATGGTCAGATATTGGTGCTGCATGAGAGGTGTCATATTGTTGACAATGCCGTCGTAATGCGTCTAGACAAGACAGCCAATGGCGATTCGTGGTACACCTTGTGTTGCAAACAAAATAAAGATATATTTAGCTTGCCTCCCCCCAAGCGAGCGCTTCACTTGCTCTGCGAATTGGGAACAGCCACAACATCAATTGAACATAATTTCACCGCGATAGCTTTTCAGGCTGCTAGTTGTGCATAACTGCCCCCTTTCACCATGTCTGACGACAAAATTGCTGCCAAGGACAGGCAAGTTCTTCGAGCCATTCCTCGATGACCGTAATTTTGTAGGCTAACATTTTCCATCCATCCATAACAGTCATGTCCCGGATCAGCCGAGTACACTTGAGGCTCGACGCGAAAGCGTCGCGACCTTGACACGCAACTTGGAGGGCGAAATTCGAAATCCCCTTCGCGACATTCCCAAGGAGGAGTTACTCAACAACGTCACCACCTTCCACCAGAACAAAAATCTTCCCGAGGACATACTGCCCCTACTGAAGAAGGGGGCACTCGTCGCGCAAAACCCCACCGAGTTTGAAACCATCGAAGAACTTGAGGAGAGCGACAAGCAGCCTCTGAGAGAGGAGATCACCAAGAGATGGAAGCATCCTTGGGCCCTGTACTACACCATTATTCTCAACTCGATTGCAGCAGCCATTCAGGGATGGGACCAGGTATGCCGCTTGCCCTGTAACCATTCGACACTCTTGCTTTGGGTCCTAACAACTTCTCGCAGACCGGTTCCAATGGGGCCAACTTGACATTCCACGCCGCGCTCGGCATCCCCGATTCTGCTGGATCTGCCTGCGGGCCAGTGGCTAATGAAGGCGATTGTGCAAAGAACAGCTGGATCATTGGGTTTGTGAATGCGATGCCATATATCACTATATTCCTCTTGTAAGTGTGGAATTCCTGATACTTCTATGATTTCCTATCGCTGACTTCATTGATCACATCAGTGCTGGATGGATATCTGATCCCCTCAACGAGTGGCTCGGCCGTCGTGGGGTCATTTTCGTCGCTGCGATCTTTTCTCTGCTAGCACCTTTTGGCATGGGCGTCTCACAGACTTGGGGGCAGCTTGCAGCATGTCGGTACGTATCCATCACCCCGTTGATTGCAAACGAGAGTGTGTCTAATGAGATATGAAACACAGCATGCTCTTGGGTATTGGCATGGGGTTGAAAGAGGTTACTGTCCCAGTATTCTCAGCAGAGAACGCACCCACAATCATTCGGGGAGGTTTGGTTATGTCTTGGCAGGTCTGGACAGCCTTTGGTGAGTTGCGAGTGTCAAAGCTTGAGTGGTCGTCTGGACTCTAACTCTGTCTGCAGGCATCTTTCTCGGGACTTGCGCCAACCTTGCGGTCGGAAAGACGGGCGAAATTTCCTGGCGCTTGCAGTTCGCATCCGCCTTTATTCCAGCTGTCCCTCTTGTCCTTGGGACCTGGTTCGCACCCGAGAGCCCTCGATGGTACCTTAAAAAGGGACGACACACTGACGCCTGGAAATCTCTGCTTCGCCTTCGGAACACACCACTTCAAGCTGCCAGAGACTTGTACTACATAAACGCGCTATTGGAGCAAGAAGAGGTACTTGTCAGCGAAGCCGGGCTGAAAGTGACCAGCAACGTGTTTACTCGCTTTGTTGAGCTTTTCACCATTCCGCGGATTCGCCGTGCAACATGGGCTTCAGGTATCGTCATGATTGCCCAGCAGATGTGCGGTACGTTTTATGAGGCTTAGTTAACATATTCCCGTCCTTTCTAATCTCTTCTTCGGTCATTGGATGGGTATTTGTACAGAGAAGCTAACACGCATCAGGTATCAACATTATCTCCTTCTACAGCGCAACAATCTTCAAGGAGAGCGGTATTGACGATTATACCTCCCTCTTTGCTAGCTTCGGTTTTGGTTTGGTCAATTTCGTGTTCGCTTGGCCAGCCGTATGGACGATCGATACTTTCGGGCGACGGACGTTGCTTCTATTCACTTTCCCCAACATGTTTTGGAGTCTTCTTGGTTAGTGACAACACCCCAGACATAAAGCTCCACAAGGTTCTCATTACCTGACGCGATTCGGCTAATCTTGTTTGCTCTAGCTGCCGGACTTTGCTATTTGATTGAGCCTGACGTCAAAAACAGCACCGCTCGCATTGCTGCGGTCGCAACCTTCGTCTACATCTTCGCCGCGTTTTACTCCCCCGGAGAAGGCCCTGTCCCCTTCATGTACTCTGCAGAAGTGTTTCCTCTCTCACACAGAGAGGTAGGAATGGCATGGGCCGTGGCAACCAATGTGAGTCTCCAAATTTGCAATCTTGCTAGAAATAACGAAGTTCTAACGTGTTGAACAGAACTTTTGGGCATCAGTCCTCTCCCTGACGTTTCCTCGTATGTTAATTGCCATGACAGCAACAGGAGCATTCTGCTTCTATGCGGGGCTCAACTTGGTCGCCTTGGCTCTCATCTTCCTGTTTGTGCCTGAAACGAAACAGAAGACCCTTGAGGAGCTTGACTATGTCTTTGCTGTCCCTGACCGAACGCATGCAAGATATCAGCTGAGAACTGTGCTCCCATGGTGGATTAGACGATGGATTTTCTTCAAGAAGGGTGAAGTGTGCCCAGATCTGTACAGGGACGCAGCGGCGCACTCGCCGTGGGATGCTGCTGCTGGTAATGGTGAGAAATCCGGATGAGTCTCGTGTGGTTCTTCATGGGTTTCTTGACCGCGTTGGAAGCGTTGTGATTTGCGACTTGATTCCTTGAAGGGGATTAAAGGGGCGCGAGAGAGCAATATCCCTGCAAGAAGCTGCAGCAAAATGAGACTACAGGCGGCCTCCAGGTGATCTGGGATACCTTCTTTTGACCTAACAATCAGATTTGAGCATGTTTAGGACAATATTTGAGATATAATCTAAAGACTTTGTTTCCGGAGGTTCATTTTTGACAGTGGCCCCATAGATTACCTTTGCGTCTCTAACTAACCATTTGGACCTTTCGGTATCAAATTACTTGCCAATCAGTCTAAGAATACATGATCACCCATATAGAAATTATGGATCAAGGAGGAGTTCGCAGACAAGGAACAAGTACGTCATAATATTCTCTTTCAAGGGACAGGCGACATCCATTTGGCAACGCAGTATAGGCTAGCCACCTTAGCTCTTGTGAGAGTAGAGTAACTCAAGTAATAACCACTTCCATCTCTTTCCCGTCGCACTCAGAGAATTCAAAACGAAAATGTTCATTAAACACGCCGACACGACAATGGGACACCCCGTTAGCATGTTTCTTCAGTACGAGGCCTCCTTGCGTTGATATCCAAGCCAGTAACCCCTCTCCATCATCTTGCACGTCCAGTGCATATTGATCGCCAAGGTCGAATTCTACAAATACCTCCAACTCCCGCTGCAAATCATGGCTCCACAGTGTAGTAGAAGCATGTTTAAAACGACAAGGCACAGCCAATGTACGTATCGTCAATGTAGCGCTGACCACGGCGCTGAACTCGTCGCTCGGAATGCGAGTTTTGATTTCCACGTCCACAATCTTCAAGCCGTGTAACAGCGTAGTATTGGGAAACTCAACCGCACGCCCAATAGAGGCCCATGACCAAGAAGGCGCCACGTAAGTTCCGGGTCTGATTTCCCCGTTGTTGTGGTTCTGTTTAGCGTCCGAAGGCTTCCACATCATGAGGGTCAAGTCTTCCTGCCACAGCCCGGCCATGTACTTCTTCTGCGCGATATGGCCCATCTTTCTCGCAATTGCCGAAACGGCCAGAAGTCTGTCTTCTTGGTAGCCTATCCCTTGACATGTGTAATGCATTATCAAGCTCTCCCACATGCTGGTGAATACATCTGGGTCTTCAAGGGCAGCCCAATCCATCCCTTGAACTAACCGACTGGACATGTGGTGTCGAGTAAAGATACGGGAATCCCCGATCCACCCGTCAGACTCTGGGCTTGAAACTTCGTTTCTGTTCTGGGCGCAATGCCGGACACAGTGCCATCGCGTGTTGTGTGTGCCGAACTCGAGAACACGGGGTGATAAGATCGACTCTTGAAGACACCATGCTCTTTGGTGGATTGGGTCCCAAAACCCTGGCTCCCTTCCCTTCCAAAATATAGCGCTGCCTATCTTCCCATTTTTGCATAAATAGGGTATTCGGAAGCCCCTTTCACCGGAGATATATCGAGTCTGGAGGAAGCCCTCATTCACGGCCTTTGCACGGGCCGCGGAGATTGTGAGGGCTGGTTGTTCGTATATTTCGCCCATTCTCGAAATTTCTTCCATCTTGTCTTGGTCGGAGTCCTGAATAATACACAAAGCGTCAACCCAGATGTGCTCGAATCCGAGCTCAGCAGAGACATTGACTGCATCACGTATCGTGCATGGAAGACTCGAGTAAGGAATATCTGTCGACAGAGAAACGATGTTTTGTGGGAGTAGCTTCAGTTTCTGATCCCCGCCCCAGCAATAGCTTAGCGCTGTGTAAGGCCGTTTCCGTGATGCGTTTGTTGCAATTAAGCGTAGCGTTGGAGTCGAGGTAAACTTTGTAATCTCTATCAGTCGTCGAGGTACTGTTGATGTTTTGGGACCATTTTCGTTGGCCGGCAGAGTTTTTCGTAGGCTTCGGCATTCTGTATGAGATCTATTGCAAGCATCTAACCAGTCTCGGTTCTTTCGCATTGAAGGTTTTGAAGCAGGGTCCCAGTTGGGTCGACGATGAGTTATTTCAGAAGCAGCAGCATCCCTACCCGGTTAGCAAGATATCAATCATCAATTTGATGGGCATGGAACATATGTACCCTTCATCAGCGCATAAAACGACCTGCGCATTCGGAGTGGCTCCATCGATATGGTCCTCTAGCTCATTGACCCAGTCAAGCACAAGCTGTTCTTCTTCAGTGCCTAGAAGATATGCCCGCAAGAAACTCCCAAATCGTGTATCCGGACGGCGAAGAGTCACAAGCCACATGAAAAATTCGCATCCGCGTCGAGCTTGTGATATTGCTTGCTCGTAGCTAATGTTGAAGAGGTACGCTTGACCTGCAGTGTAATAGTTCTCGTTGATATATTCATACCATCCTTTTGTTGTGGATTCCACTGAATGATTTCCTAACGTGAAGATCAGTCTTGATTGACAAGCCACACACGAATGAGGCTCCATAGCTGTCATGTTTCCCTACGGAGCTGCGGCACGATGGAGATTTCACCGGGATTTCAGGGTAGGAATGAGAGGGGTAAAGAGGGGTACGAGCAGATGATCCGGGGTGTGGTGAATGGTCGGCGGTGGTCAGCATGGCCAAGCCAATTCTGATCCGAAAGCTTATGATCTGATTGAGTATCAAAATATTGAGTCATTTGTTATTCTCAACTTCAATTCCCCCTATTAATTGGTTCACAGCTTGATCATTAGCTTCGTTTTCACCGTCCTATTTAATTCAAACTGAATTGGCAATTAAAAAGAACGAATATAGTAAAAAATCGCCTAATCAAGGGAGTAGCTACCCGACTTCATCGTCGGCCTTGATCCTCTCAACCTAAATACCCTCTATATGGCAGACTCATTCTAGACAGAATTCCTGCATCAGCTACCTTGAGTGTGATCATTTTCTTGGACATTTAGCCCTGTGAGATTAGCAACATCATCTTAGTATGTACAATTCCAGGTGCCGGACACATATTCTGGTGACATGAGGCTCGGAGGATTTCACGGACTCGCGATAGTGCATTGACGGGGAAGTTCACATGTATTCCAATTTCATCGTTTGCCACTTCTGTTCTCACTCTCTCCACCCGGGTGAAGCCGCTGAGTTTAACAAGGAGTTTAACAAATTGAAACCGACGATTCCCACTAGCTATAGTTAGAAGGCGACTGAGAAAGAGAGCTAAGAGTTATGTGACAGCTTCCATGACGATTGGCATGGGAGTGTCACAAAGCCCGACATTTGCTACAAAGGCTTCAGTCGTTTTCCCTCAGCATGCGCCTGTTCCCAAACCACCGTGCTTTCTCTTAAAGCTATTCCCCTCGGGTTTAGAAACGAAATATCTATTTGCAGTATAGTGATCTATAAATTCAAGAAGGACGATTGATAATTATCATAATCACAAGCAACTCATGATAATCCCCTCTCAAAGCGCTGTTACACGCAAAAGATCCATTCAACAAGCAGCAACTCAAGTTTGATCGACTAGATAAGACTCTGTCCCCTGTGTGGCCTTGGCCGTGTTGCCATCTCCAAAATACCTCTGGAAAGGTAAAACGCCGATGGTCATTTCAAAATGAAAACCATATCGCTAGAACTGATATGTAGATTGCCAATGAGCAGATGCTGCTGGCTCTATATTCGGCGAGGTTTAGCTAAGCTCTATCCCTTCCTCAAGAAATCTAAATTGAAACGCAGGTTGATTATGTACGATGCCAAAATTGAATTGATATCTGACCTCTGCAGGATGATGAAAGTCCCTCTTGCAGTAGGCCAGGAGTTAGAACGTGCTGTCGCAGCTACAGGGGCGATCGGCTTGATACATATCATACAGGGTCAGCCGAGAAGGTAGGCTATTGTAGAACAACAACACAACACACAACCACAAGAGAATTAATAGACACATATTACTGACCCAAATAAGTATTTGTTATTAGCTGTATCCATTTTAATCCAACAGCAGCGTTAATACTAGATCTGCCACTGATGTGAGCATTATTCTGACTTTGCATCGCTGTCTTTCTCAGGTGCACTGGCTTCATCCTCGCCCTCATATTCATCATCCCCAGGCCTCGAAGGCATCTCGTTCGTGCCATCTTTGCCCGTATCTGCCTCGCGTGCTTCCTGAAGTCTAGGCATATTGGCTGCCCTTTCATTTGCTACTTCGATAAATTCCTCACGATATTTGTGAGCAAGTTGTCTCAGGGCTCGGAAAGCATATATTCCGTCCGCCAAATACGACTTATCGAAGAGGTGGAAGCCTCTCAGAAGGGTGATGTGATATCCTGGGTGGCGATTTGTATGAATGGTCGGCGCCGCAACATGGTGTGCAAAGAGACAAAGAACTCCTTCGATGTAGGTAGCACTAAATGTGTACGCATTATCATCGAATTCCGGGGTTTCTTTACCAACGTTCTGCAGAGCATGCATCATCCGTGAGCCATAAGCCCCTTCGAGTGTCACCTGTTTCTGAGCAATACCGAATCTCCCATGCGGGCCCTTGGCTTGGAGGAAAAAATTGGTCACGAGCAGGTTCCGAGAATCTCTGCTCGGCGCAATGATTGTCTCCAACTCGTCTCTCACCCTATCCTCGACTCTTTCGGGCTCGACACCATCGCACAAATGTGGCCGAGGAGCAGATATCTCGCCGTCGGTCATGGACTTCAAGTTGAGGAATCGGACATTCTCCATATTCTTGATATCGCTGCAGCCCATAAGCAGACCAACCACATATTGCATCACATGAGCATCTGATCCAGCTTCAGTGGCGACTTTCTCGAAATTTTCAAACTCCCCATCACCAACAAGGTGATCGCCTGGCTTCGGCTTTAGTATTTCTAATATCGATGCAATATTTTGAGGTTGAGGTGAATTATTTCTCGTTGGAGTCGTCCATGTTCGTGGGTAGATTTTGTATCTGATGCATTTGCGTAGAAAATCTGGTTTCGATGCACCGCTCGCGCGTCTCGGTGCTTTCTGTGGGATGACCATTTCGCTAGTAGATTATTCGTTATCAGGATATTAAGGAGATTTTATGGTCTCTATGTGATATTGGAAATATTTGCTTATAGTCCAGAGAATCAAAAAGCGAAAAGAAAGAGCAGTGGCCAGGTATAAATATTTCCTCGAAGACCTGTAGGATGGATCTGGTCCGCCCGCTCTTGCAATAGTTTCGGCTTTTCTTATTCAGTGAACACATATGCCAGTTCACAAATAAGTTTTCTGATTGCGAAGCTATTCTTGTACTGGGAAATCCATAAATCAAGGATAGAGATGTGCTTTGTATTGTTCAAACTTTACAGTTCATGGTCGCTGAAGCAACTTTTGTCAATATCCTGTTCGCTCGGCCAACAATGAGGTGCTGTCCGGGTTCTAAGCTAGAGTTTGTCACGATGGATGGCACGGAGAATTGACAATCGATGCTTTTGAAACATTAAGGCTGTAAGGCCCAACGGCGTCAATTAGAATTGGAATCGACTCAGCACGCTCTGCCCTGCCACTTGTGGCTGTCTATGCATCGCAATTCAGTTTAGGCGTTACTTAGGGAAGATACTAAGGCTGGGGGTGCGAACAAAGGAGAAAATCCAGGATGTGTACATACACTCAACTTACCGCATGTTGTACAAGGTGTTGCGGAGGGCATCTACATCAAACCTTTGTGAGAATCTGGGGAAGGCGCTTAAGTCTCCATCCAAAAATCATTCTCGATTGCTCATGATATTCCATAAGCAATTGCGATTACCGAAATCCATGCGCGCCTACATATGTCACTGTGTGGATCAAAAAAAGAATGGGAGAGCCTGAACGTACGCTTTTTTTCCCCATGATCTAATCGACTTGGATCATCTTCAAGTTTGAGAGATTCCTTGTAACGTGCGACCATGTCGGCGCCGCTAACTTAGAGTGTGTTTGCACGTTCACATGCTGAAAATAGGAAAACGTTCAAAGTAGAAAAATACCCGGATAGCTGGGGACTCATCAGCCCAAGACTGCACGGATTCTGGTTAACTGAACATAACTTCGTTGTCGATGCGTGCAGGTTCGAGCTAGTGGGGCCGCCACCACAAATTGAAGCTTGGGACCTTTTGAAGAGAATCGATCACTTCATTTTTTTCTCATTTTTTTAGGGCCAAGGTAGCGCCTCATTCAATAGCCTATTGATCTAGACCTAATACGTCAGAGATATGCACAAACAAGAATTGAATCACTACTAGATAGGTACAATGTCACTTTGGTTAACTGGCTGGGTGCCTACTTGTTGGGTCCAGGGTAGGATGGTACCTACTGAACACCTTGACCTCAAAATGTCGATATGAGAAATATCAAGGCCGAAGCCAGGCGATCACCTTGCTGATGATGCGGAGTTTGAAAAATTTGAGAGCGCCGCTGCTCACGCTGCGTGGCTGTTGACCGTCTCGGAGGCCCAGTAGCAGGATGGAGGCATACCCCAGGTGCGTGAGTGGTTGGGCAGGAAGATTGCGATATGGCATCGAGTAGTAGCTAATGCGAAAGCGATTAGAAAAGATCCATCAGATTGTTTTGAACTTGACCTACTTTCAGAGCATAAATGGGGCTATTGTTCTACTATTGAGTGCTCGAAATTGCGTAGCCCAATCGTAGCTCTGACGACGTCTTGGCTCGTGGCGGCCCGAGGACCTGCAAAATGGACCTATAAAAGCAAGGCAGCTTCGAAGGTACGTCAGTCTGCGCTACGCCAAATTCGCCTCCTTCTGACAGCCGTACTTTTTTAACCAATATTACGTAATGGAAGTTGAGGGGAGATATTTATGGAGCTACGATCGATCGGTCGGGCTATAACTTAGGCTCATCCATCCCTTGCTGTTGCTAGCAGCGGGTTCGCCGCAATCAAGTCGCCTGGATAGCTTCAATTGTCCGGCATTCCTCTCCAGCCATCATGCCTCCCCAGCCCTTTCGCTTCACGGATCTCCCGAGCGAGCTCCGTAACCGCGTCTACAAACTGCTGCTCTGCGACGTGGAAGAGCCTGAGGACTCCTCCCAGCTGGAGGTTGTGCCCGAGCTCATCGCCAGGGTCAAGCACAATGTGCAGACCTCGATCCTTGCCGCGAACCGCCAAATCCACGCCGAGGCAAAAGATGTCCTCCATAGAGAAATCAAATTCGTCAAGTTTGGAGCCACCATGGAAATACCAAATATTCACGTGTTGAAGTCTCTCATCAAAAACAAATGCGCCCCGGTCTTTACTATGGATAGGGCGGCGATTGACAGATTCAATGGCCACGTCGTGTCCTACACCCTCGTGCAGCATTTTACAGAGCTCCCCAATTCCACCTTCTGCTGTCTGATTTCTCACCGCGACCTTGATCTCTTTTGTCGCGCCATCGGCAATGCGGAGACCGCAATCCCGGGGTTCTGGTCGGAGGTCACCCACACCATCACCGTGTGCGCTCCGTACCAAGTCCCCCTATCTGCTGTTAAAAGCCAGCAAGAAATGCTTCTCGCGCCGCTCCGTAGGCACCTCCGTGGGCTTCAAACCGTTCTCGTCCAGGGCGAGGTCGACGAGGCTCTTGCCACAGCCGTCGCTGATCAGCTCACATCCTACGTAATCGAGGACCCTGAAATACTTCTCGATAGGCTGAGGGCTCTCAAGGCGGCTGGGACTGCATATTTCATGCAAGGAGATTCTCGATTGTGCAGCGAGTCCTGGTCCAGGGCATGCATTGAGATCAGGCGTGCCCGTGGTGGAGCCATGTGGGCGACCCTCGCTTCCGTTCCTGATTTTGCCAGGGACTTGACTGAGCTTTATTTCGTCTTGAACCTGAATCTGTCTCAGAACACCATCAAAGATATGGATGGGAGCCTGAACCACCCGGAACTTGCCCCGCGACAGGCAATTACATCGCTGCTCGCACTGCGTAACGCCTTTCACGGACTAGCTGGCTGTAAAATGTATTGGCAGCCCAGCGATGATCAAATGGCAAAGCTCTGGTTTAGGAAGTCGAAGACCCACAGGCTTTCCAATGATTATGCCGACGCTTTTGAGGCTATCGAGCGTGCAGAAGACCTATTGCCTGATGATCCCGTTATTCAGGAAGAGAAGCAGATTATAGAGGCTATGATGTCCTAAGCGGCCATCATATAGATTAAGGTCGAGCTTAATGCCGTTTACCTTGCTTCTAATGAGCTTAATTGCTTAGCTCTATTTGAAACCTCCAATCTCCGATCTTTATCTGGACCACTGGACCGTGTGAGTTGGAATTGGGTTGAGATGGGCCTTGAAATGTAACGACATGTAACGACAAAACACGCTGGGATTGAAAAACAAAAGATTATCGGGATATGGCGTTGGATAAATTGTATGGCAAAGCCATGATGACGACTTTATGAAACGGTGCAGACATTGAATGGGCAGCTCACTGGAGAAGGCCCACAGAGTATCACTGACACGATCTTTTGACATAGCACCTGATTTGATTGATATTTACACCAGGCATATGAATAAACGAAGAAGCCAAGTTCAACAATAATGACTAGCTATATACAAACCAAAAGCGAGTGTGAATGTTGGCTATGAAATAATTCTCAGTATTCATCCGTGCTCCAGGACCAGCTGGAGCCTGCTCAAGGACAAGTTCTCCCTCCTTAGAACTGCTGTCGCCTACTGGCCCTTTACTCTAGGCCTTAAAGGCCCTAGCAAACGTAGTACCGCAGCTCCCAACTGGGCTAGCAGTCTTGCTAGATGCGTAGGTCACATCAGGACCAGGGTTGGGGAACACAACATCATATGTCTCAAGAGTGCTGCAGCCGTTGCCAACGTTGGCTACAAACATGTTGGGGCGGCTGGCAAAAGGGTCACTGGGTGCGCGTTTCTTGACTTGAGGGTCCTCTTCCCCTTCATCGGCACCGATTTCTCTGGTGTCGGCAGATTTGGCGCTGCTGATGGTAACATGAGCACAGTTCATATACATCTCACGGTTGCCGAGGTTGTTCCACCACGACCAGGCAAAGAGAGCGCTGCCGGCTGGTGTGTCATTGGGCAAGGTGAATGACCAACTGGTCTTGAGGGGACAATTCCCGATGTAAGAATGAATGACTTTAAAGGTTTTGCCCTTGTCGTAAGAGAGTGACACCTGGCAGCTACCTCCGTTATGGGTAGCTGAGCCAGCAACGGTCATGGTTTGGGTTGAACCGGGCTTCCAGGTGGCAACGGACTGGCCCTGGGATGTGCCGAGTAAAGAGTGATAACCCTTACAGGGGAAGTCGCTCCCAGAGCCACTTAGCGGGTTTGTCATTGAGTAATCAATGTCTGTGGTGTAGGAGTTGTAGCGAGAGCGGAAAGGCGGTGGGCTCATCACTTCCATGTGGGCGTTGGCACCAAGAGCCAAGAGGCCGAGAAGAGAAGCCGTGATGGAGAGCTTCATGGTGATCCGGATGTGCAAATTTGTGGATATAGTTTAATTGATTGTGTTCAAGTCTTAAACTGAATGCTTGTTTAATATTGAAGTGAGACTTTGAGTTGGACAGAGCTTGAGGGTCCCTATTTATAATAAGTCCGCCGCCAACAGATGAGACAGCAACCTTCTTCACATATGTATTGAATTCCTGGCTCCGCAACTGAGCATGTGATGGTAGTATGAGAAACGGTCACATTATTACTTCAACCACTCCATACTGCGGTAATTCTTATCATTTATTTCTAAGCAGTTCTCATCTCAACGGTGATAAAATCCAGTTTCTCCATCTGGACTAGACATACGACAATGCAACCACCTTGCGCCTTGTAGTCTGCTCCGTAGTTGACAGCGTCCCATTTTAATTTATTAAAAGATGGGTCAATGGCGCTAAGATATCGACAATGACTGGCTTGCGCGGCTTCGGCTGCTGTAGCGAGGAGACCTTGGGGAGAATGGGTGTAAGAGGAGGCAGGCATACGTTCCATCGTTGAACAGCTGAACAAAGTGTGTGCGGCATCGAATGCCGGTTGGTAAAAATGGTTATGGTGACTCTAGGCAAGCTACACCATATACAGTCTTCCCAACCACTGTGTTTCACTATTTGTGGTGACCCGCCTGGATGGGCTCTTGTGTCAAGAGGGCCTAGAACACGGCCAACCACCTTTCAAACTAGTTGAAGACCCTCAAATATGGTCAACTTTTCACATAGAAGGCTGATGCATATCCTCATGAGAAAAGAATAAAGTCTTCGTTCATGGTCTAATATATTTGGACTCCTTAGGATCTACATATTCTGACAGGTGAGATGGGACGAAGTGACGCAGATCGAAAGAATTAAGCTGCCAAGAGCTACCACTTAACGTGCCATACTGTCTTGAAATCCAGGGGAAGCAGGGATTTTGGGTTCGTCAGGCGACTAATTCTCTATGCCGTAGAATGTGTGGCCAATCATTTGCCCTGCAGTAATCATCCTCTTCCAGGGAGTAATCAACCTTGAAACCCTTCCACGCTGATCCGCAACTAGGTATAGAGGTGCGGCTACGGATTATGCCCCCCTGTTGGTCATCTGGACGAAAATAAAAGTCCGGCTTGCCCAGGGTGGACACCGCCATGGACGGGGGTAACGTAACGTTTGGTCCTCGAGGCCTTGTCTATGGATATAGTCTGTTCATCTATGAGTCTTTTTCTGATTCCTTTACGGTTCTTTCTGATCATTTGCAGGATTCAAACGGCTGTTGGGGAATCCAAAGATTCAATTAGTTGATCCGACCTCTTGGCTCTTCAGAAATGTTGTGGGATCTCTAGGGGAGTCCATCATGAGAATGGATGAATAGGGAAGGTGGTCCTCTACTTTTGCGGCATAATCGGTAGGAGACCACTGTATCAGTATATTGGAGTTTTACAGGCTACAGACTTTGTATGCTACGATTACCATGTGACTCACGTGTCAGGTCCATATAGCGATAACAATTTCAGAAGGTGACATTGACGCACCTTTAAGTCTAGGCATGTCTTAACGCCCACATCCTTTGGGTCCCTTGCATTAGCCTTTTTGGGTCTCAGCAGAATCCCAAGAAGGATTTTAGGTAGAGTATGCTATAATCAATCAGACTGAACAGGATTTAACAATGCTCATTGAAAAGAGAGATGGCCTGCTCTAACTGTACTGTCTAAAATTCCAAAACTCATGAGACTACCTACATCTGGTTCTTGAATGAGAGCAATGTATCAGCTACGAAGCTCTATGCTACTCGGGCTTCTTGTGAAGAAGTTGAGTTGGTTCTTTTGGTTCCACGCCACACGACGCTTTCGATTCTATAGGAACGTTACATGCTCTGTCCAACATCTTGGGCTCATCTCTGATGTACTCGCCCACGAGCTTGAAGGCACTTCCGTTGAGATATGGTCTAGAAACATCCGAAAGAATTGTCAGAAAATACGCGTACATGTGATTCAGTCTCTTTTGCCAAGCCAAATATGAAGTCATCGAAGAACCTAGTGATAAGAACGTTGGACTCGGTGTAAGAGGAGTGGGTGGGTGGAAGGGAGATATGAAGCGTAACGTGTTGCCAACGATTATTGGCGCAACCAGAATCAGTTTCACCAACTGCCAAGGACTGGGACGGGCTGCAGCCAACTCCGAAAGAGAATATGCCAAGATTGCTTCGGAAGGAAGCTATCAGAATGCGCAGTAGTACGTCTCCCCGAACACCAAGTATCGGGCCAAATGAAAGAGCCAACTCCCCTTTAATCCCAGCAGTTTCCCTGTTGTGTTTAGAAGTGGCCTCTGGATGCGACCGCTCGGACACGAAAATCTTCCAACAGACAAACCAAGAAGCTATACTCAACTCAGAAGCATCAGGCGAATATGATCACGAGAAAGTCATGAGGTCGTCCGCGCTAAGCTACAAAGACCATGGGGAAGGTCTCATCGCTTCTTGGTCTCAAAGTCAAACCGCCTGTACAACAGCATCTGGTGAGAAGTCTAAACAGTGTAACGTTTTCCCACGCCAGGGCTTCCTCAGCACCTTCCAAGGAGAGCGCGGCTAGTGGTTCCCATTGTTGTGATAGCATGCACCCAATAGGCTCATCGCCACATGATCCCACCCTCAGATTATATAGGTGTTCAAACATATGCAATGTAGTTTGTGAAAAAATTTAATTCTCTATTATGCCATAGTTTGGTGCAAATCCATGCTAGACTCTCCCTCTCTCGGCCTGTTTGTCCTGGACAAAGAGAACAAGAACGTAGTCACTCCCTGACCTTCAGGTATGGAGGCCGTCCATGGGCACACAAGGTTTCATTCCATTGTTACTCCATATTCAATCAATAAAGTCCAGAGACAAGATTATCCTCTGTGCATCATCCCGTACAGAGCTGGGCCCAATATAACCTAGATTTCAATGGCCAACAAGCCTTGTCAACTCGCCGAGGGGTCCACCGATTTTCGGAGAGATGCGTGTTACTGCAGAAGTACTCCGGCACCAATGATTTATAAGATTACTCTTGTATTTAAATCAACCAACCATCTCAGCTCGTGAAGCAGCATGGTCGAGGTCAGTCATGGCCAGTGCCACTCTGCCCTTCGAAGGCTCAGCCAAATTTCGTGCTACATGAATAAGTCAAGGAACCGGAATTCGAAAACGCTCGCCTTATGTTACATTTCATTGTGACTCCAAGAACTAACAAGTCTGAATATTCTATTTTAGGGTGGGGTCTTCAAAATCAAGACAAAGTGAACGAAAACATCTTCTTCACCAGTGAACACGATGCACCATCACTTAAGTGGTCAAAGCATCCACCTTGCATTGAACACAAAGGAGTACGGGGCACATCCTAACATGACAATTGAAAGAACTTACCTCATGAACGTTTTCTTCATTTTTTTTGGACAACTTTATACATTCCCCAAAACTAGGACTTGATATTTTCTCATACTGTAAACTGTTGAATTCGTCAGCTCCTCAAGAAACCCTCGCATAGTTATGAGAAGTTATGTCTAAAATATTTCCAAATTCTGTTCATCTTTCCAACTATCTATCGCAAACTTAGGCCATTGAGTAGAATATGTGATGTAATGAAACCCTTGGTGTCATTTCAGCAACGCAAGAGTTGTCTTGTATTGATCAACGCGACAGCGATGGATGATCATCGCCCTAGGGAGACGGCGCAAAATCTAGAAGCAGGTCCATGGCTTATGGAGTTTCCCAAATGGGGGTAGAGTGATATGGAATTGCTCTACACCGGGTTAATTGTTCGCGAGTACAACGCTACTAAAAGACCGAAAGGGGAATGATACTCGCTTCTCTTCCACGATCGGCTTTGATGGCTCCAAACACATTCATCACTTTATCCCGCCTTCCGTTTCGGGCCAGTTTTAGGGTTCTGATACTCTCGGAGCGCCGTCTTCCGAGAATCAGGGGTAGAACCGGTAGTTGTTCCACAGCCCAACATGATACGAAGATGAAACCTCGTAAAGAAAATTAGTGCCGGAGTCCTCCATCCGAACGTAACACTTCTATGAGAGCCAATGCGAATAAACATATAAACTGTTCGATGAGCCTGCAGAAAAGAATGCCTAAAAGCACCTCATCTTCTCTTATAGTTAAGCTTCCAGTTAAGGACACAAAGTTTATACTATTTAAGCTTATTTTCCCAACCATACATCTTTCTTTTACTCCACCAACTACCTCTCAAAGATGCGTTTCACAACCGTAACCGCCGCTATCTTAGCCTGCTCAACGGCTGTATCCGGAACACTTAACTGGTCACTCCAAAAGGCGTCCAACCCCACGGCAGACCAGCGTGACGCCTACGCCAAAATCGAAAGTGCCATGACCAAAGGCGTAGCCCGCTATCACCGCTTTACCAACGCCAACAAGCAAATTCGAGTCTACTACGAACCCAGCGTTCCCACGGCCGAGGCAAACTACAACGGAGACCTGAGGTTCGGATCTAACCGCGCCTACATGACGGAGCGCACCGCGATGCACGAGATCGCGCATACTCTTGGAGTCGGGCAGACGGCCGCGTTCAACACGAAGTGTGCTGCTAACAACTGGCCATCGGCGACCAGGCTACTCCAGTCATGGGACGGGTCAAGCGCAAAGATTAGCTGTGGAGGAGGTCATTTTTGGCCTTATGGGTTGAATTATGAAACGGAATGGAGTGAGACGAACGGCGATCGCCATGTTCAAATTGTTAATGCCATGTTGAACGACGGAATGTAAGCAATGAAGTTAAGAATATATGGTATAGTGCCTTGAAAGAATTTATCAAACGATGTGACCAACACAGTTCCGGAAATATTGCTTTATAAAGTCAAGTGATTATAATTGATTTATGCAGATTAAACGTAAAGATCAACTGCCTTTTCAGACACAGCAGTAATGCCGTGGGCTACACTCATGTAATATCTCTTAATCCGACCATTTGACAAAGCTAGAGATGCAATAAATGGTCATATTTGAGCTCCTAATTTCAAAAGCTTATCTTAACTCCGCATTTATTTGTCATTGATATCAACAAGAATCTTCACATGATTATTCTTGTCGTTGATCAATGTCTTGATTCCATCTTCCACAATATTTTCAAGCTTGATCTTGCGAGTAATCATTTGTTCTGCCTCGATAGCGCCTGAAACTCTCGTCAACAAGATATGTAGGATGGTACGTCGGGAAATTCAACTCACCAGTTCGCATATTGTCGATTACAGCTTGGTAGTCCTTTTTGTCGTATCCTAGAACGGACTTGTATACACTCTCCTTGAATGTAATTAGGTTAGGGTTGAATGGGATCTCCTTCTCCCAAATGGCAACATTAACAATAGTGCCTTTCGTTTTGACGGCCTCGCATGCACTTTTGATGCTAAACATCAAAATGTCAACATGAAACTGAAAATTACACAAGGACTGTGGCTGGATATTACCTTGCAGGCACTCCGGCACAATCGAAAACGGCATCGGCGCCTTTGCCATTGGTCGCATCCAGGATAAGCTGCTTCACATCTTCCGTTGCAGGATTGACAATAGCAGAAGCACCAAACTGGCGTGCAAAGTTCTGGCGAGAGGTAGCGACCTCAGACACAATGATGTCCTTGACGCCCTTGGCCTTGAGGCAGAGAATGGCCGCCAATCCGATCGGACCACCTCCGAGAACCAACGCAACAGTCTCTTCGCCAATTTCAGGAGCAGCGCTCACGGCATGCCACGAGACGGCGATCGGCTCTACCAATGCACCCATCTCGAGTGTCAGGTTCTGAGGCAGCGGGAAGACGTGAGTGGCGCTCACACATACGGCTTCACTGAGACCTCCGCCGCCACCGCTGAGACCGACGAAGCCTCCATCATGACAAACGTTTTCGGCATGGGCTGCGCAAGCAACGCAATGGCTACAGAATATGGTCGGCTGCACGGTGCAAGGCTGGCCTATCTCGAAGCCTTTAACGTCGGAGCCGATCTCTGTGATGATGCCAGAAAACTCATGCCCGAGGGTAACGGGAATTGTCTCTCCTGTGACTCCATGTGGTGTAGTAGGGCAGAAATTGGGGCCTCCCATATACTCATGAAGGTCTGTTCCACAGATTCCAACAAATGCGGGAGCCAGCTATAGCCATGTGGTTGTGTCAGCCAGTTACTGACGAGCCAAAATTACTCAAGGTCACTCGCCTTTATCTGGTTTGGGCGGACTGCCGGTATTGGGATCTGCTCGACTCGAATATCTTCTTTGCCCCAGTACCTAGCGGCTCGCATCGTACTGTAGTAGAGGCCTGTTCGTCGGAATGCCGCCGTGGTGATGCGTGGGCCACGGGCGACGAAGCCCCGGAGGGATGTAGCCGGAATTCTCGTCATTATTTCTCAAAAGTGTCTAAGGTGGAGTAGATGGAAGATGAGTAAATGTCAGAGTAAGTTGAAAGTTTTCAAATACAAGTTGTGCCGTTTAGCCTCCTCCATGTCTAAATCCCATCCGCATCTTGGTGGGCATATACTGTCAGCCCATGGCGAGAATCATGAGAGGCCCCATAATATGTTGCATGATTCCGGGCATGAACAACGCTAATCTACCCACAATTGAGATCGATGAGGCTCTGATTTCATCGCCATTGCAGGGAATAGCAACGGTGTGAGCTAATCCGACGCCTCTCTTTGGGCAATGCAAGATGGCGGAAATGAAACAATCCTGGCCCCCTGCTGATCCTGATTCACCAACCGCTGTGTCGTGGGGGTCACCTTACTCGCCATGCTGGACTTCTTGAAAGAAGATGTGCCTTGATGTTGAACCCAGTCTTGATACCAAAGTTGCTATTACCAGCATTTAATACTTTCCAGGGGCGAGAGTTGCCGAGGAGCTGCTCATCGAGTCCAGCTAAAAAAGAATGTCACACTACGTCAACCACGAATGAAACCATTCCTACTTGCCTCATATCCCCGATGCTTATAATTACAAATTCGTCATCTCCGCAATGAGCCTGGCCTCTTAGATTTGAGTCAGTTCTCCATTAAGCAGGAAGATGCCATGTGAGATTGCGCCGAACCCTCCAACCAGACCAGGTTCCTTTACGAGTGAAGTCTTCGGAGCAATCAGGTAACAGTCTTCCCACCAACTATTGCCAAAATTAGGTGCGTGGATATACTGGCAAAGCTACGTCTGTAATCAGCGGGAAAAGTCAGTCAAGTGTTCTCAGCAGATCCATGCTTCCCGAAAGAAGTGTCTTTCAAAGCCCAACGAATGTTTCCGTCGGTATTCCCAGCAGACATCATCTAAGAATTAGGATGATTAGACTTCACTTAAGGTCTAGTTATTTTAGGAAGTACATAAAAACTCTTATACAACCAAGAATCTGTGCGCGAGGAGATAAGCACAAAGAACATGACCCTGCATCTTTGAGAATACCACAAATTCCAGCAATGAAGGCAGCAGAACGCCGTACATCGATTCCCCGATGAATCCACTCGAATAATTTTGTGCTTATTGTGCAGTTGCATACCCTAATGGTATCGAAAAGGGTTTTTGATGCATCACACTATTGCCTTGGCAGGCCGGTGAAAATAGCGGCCTCCAAAACACAAGCATGATTTATTACGACCAGTCATACACATTGAGTCAAATCATTATTCCGGTCTCTATACGAACAATCTGGTCGCTTTCTCAAGCTCAGCGGATGGGACGGCAGTGGTTTCTCTTGGCTTAGGATTGTGGCTTCGGAGCAAAAATTACGGCATTGCATAACGCGTACCCGGACCACGAATGAAAACACATGGAGCCATCTCAGCCATGCCTATCATTTGTTCAGCTGAGATGAGGTCCCCCGAATATGGGCGCTATTACCTTATCCCGCATAAGATCGAGCCCAATCGCTTCACCCTAATCGCGTTAAGGCCCTCGTGTATGCAAGGAGGCATCGACCGCCTGAGGTCTAGACTTGTCGATCATTTTCTCAACGCAGTTCCCAGATTTCACCTCAGCAACTACCTTTATATCAATATAAAGAGAAGATGTCCTCGCCCCTGGTGGTTCTCTGCTCGTCAACTCTGTCTTGCTCCTATCATCTACGCTACTGACAAAGTCTCCTTCCAACAAGATGCGTTTTGCTTCACTTTTCCTTTTCGGCTGTGCGCTTGTTAGCGCAGCCACGACGCCGACAGACAAGATCGTCAAGAAACTCAAAAAAATTGAGAAGCTCTCCCAAGATACCATCCCCAAGGTAAACAAGTTGACAGTAGAGGATGGAAACCGGCTCAACGAGACATCGGGTAGATTCCAGGTAGGAAACCATACACGTCTTTTCGCCACTCGCAACATTCTCGCCGTGGAGGATATCCTAGCTCATTTAGTTGGCCTTTTAGAACATCTTCAAAGCCTTTGACAAGATTTATGATGTCTCTGGAGAAGTGACCGCTATCGTCGTGGGCCTACCATCCCCTCTTGACACCGACAGTTCTGCTACCGTCAGAGACGCCTTTTCTCTTGTAAGTCAACCCTTACGCTCTCAACATCATGCATGAGATGTTCTAACACAATGTCTTCTAGCTTCAAATAGCGCATTCCGACTTACTGCGCGCTCTCATTGACAAGTCGGATCTTTACTCAGCAAACAACGCAGTTAAGGTAGCCGTTACCGAGCGGGTTGATAAAGTTAGTAGTGAGGCGATCAATATGGTGCGTGTCTTCAATCGCCTAGGTTTTTGCTTGACTAAATTTCCTTTTCTTTTCAAATACAGAGCTTGGGGATCGCTATCTTAGACAAATCAACTGCCGCCGACAGACGGGTCATCACCAAATTGAGGGGCTCGCTTGGTAGGGACATCCAGGCGGTGCGCCGTTATTATCGCATACCGGAGGAGTCGCAGTAACAGGTCGTTCTCTCGTAGCACTGAAGGCGTGATGGGAATACGAGGATGCTGTCATGTGAAATCATCAACACCAAAACGGGCAGCATCAACAGGATGTCATGATATCCTGGTTCAACCAATATCTCCCTTGTTTCTAGATTAGTCACATACTTGTATTTATTCTCTCAATAGAAGTCCTCGCAGTGGTGGTATCTGCATTTCCTGAGGTTATGCGCCGGGAACTTTACATGGAAACCATCTCTGTATCTAGAAACAAGCCGCCAACTCATATGCTAATCAGATTCATTTGAAAGAATAATAGCAATCTTATGAAGGCTGCTTCAAGAACGCCCCCTCTATTTTTTTACCAGGGCATTTGAATCACTCCTAAAAGCCCGGTTCCATTCCTACCCCACAATGCAACTAGGCCATCAAATATCTCGAAGTGAGCACCCATACTAGCTTTCCTTCTTTTGTTACTTATACATAGATAGAAACTTAGTGCAGGATATCAGGCCTTATATTCAAAGGCCCTAGCTCCAGTCATTACGCGTGAGTGAAGACCAGGGGCGGCATCTAGAAAATCTTCCACAAGTTGCAACAGGGCAATATCCGAGCCTGCAGGATGGCCATTTTAGTGATAGCAGAGTGCCTAGCCTAAGGTATTTTCTCACCTTTCGGGCCAACGAGACCAATGTTTCCTGGAATGACTTCAGATCTCTCAGTGACAGTAGAAATATACGGTATTTGGCCGACTATCTCGGTGCATTAGCGGCAATTCCCAAGCTTTTGGTGCTGAGAACATGCCTCTTACCTGGCACGTTGAAGAATGGTAAGCCTGCCAAAGTGGCAAGGGAGCTATTCTTAAAGCCATAGCCTTGTTTTAAACTTGCTTCTTCTTCCAGTGTTCGCCTACCGGAGTGACAGTCAGACGCAGGGAAGTTTCATCAAGTGACTAAGGAAAAAGAACAGGCTGGGAATGAAAATCCTGTGGTAAATCTTACCCGTCATAATGATAGCGATATAACTCCTCGGTCTTACCATTTGGCATGATCAAAATGCTCTGCATTTCATTGGGACTATTTTTGGGGATCAGCTTCTGCAAAACCCATTCTCTCAAAACGTCCCTCTGAGCAATTGCTTCCTCGTACTGCTCTTGGGTGATTTTCTCTCCGAGCTTCCTATATGCAATTTAGCCTGCGCAATTTGGTATAGATTGATCTCTGGAATCTAACCATTTGAATCTGATGTACGGATCCGTGAATCCCGTCTTGTTGAACTTCTTCCTATACTCATCTAAGAAGGGGGCACAGCTTCTGTAGCAATCGACTAGTTGAATACGAGCCGTCGTCTGAATCGCGTTAGACAATTCCATCTCACAATCATCTGATTGTAAGCTTACTTGGCTTAGGAACTCGTCAATTGACTTCCCCCCTGCGATCTGCTCCTCTTTGAACTTTTCTCTTATACTAATGTTGACTCTCTTCACACCAAGGAACTCTTCAAACTGTTGGATAAATGGCTCAGTAATGGCAGAATACTCAGGTAAGCCGCTGAAAATGTCCACAGGGTAGAGAAGTTGAATGGTTTTCGAACGTTGCAGTGTTGTCACATCAGCGACAGTCAACACCTGCATGACCTTTGTAGCCAAAGACGCGGTGCGAGTGAAGGGACCGACAGTGTCCAGTTCTCTGATGGGAATCAGCTTGCGTGGTCATGTAAACAACAAACTCACGAATCAACTCACCTGGAAAAGGGGAAAATCCCAGACATAGGAACACTTCCAAGCGAAGGCCGAAGACCAAACAGGCCGTGATGAGCAGCCGGGCCTATCATACTCCCAATAGCTAGATGACATGTCAATTCTCTGCCACGGCAAAGAACGAAAAGGTTTGAAATTTCTTACTATCAGTCCCAAGGGCAATATCAACCCAGTCATATGCCGAGCATGCCGTTGCGCTCCCGGCGCTACTGCATTCAGGGTCTTGGTATCCATCGCCCCTGGGGTTGAAGGGAGCTTGATAGTCGATCCAGTCTCGTGCACCTTCTCCAGAAGCAAACTGGACGGTCTTGGCTTTGCCGATAATCAAAGCTCCTGCATCGAGCAGCCTTTCGACGCAGAGAGCATTCTTATTCTTTGTACCGTAGAGTTCAGCGAAGGCTTTACTGCCGACACTTGTGGGAACGCCAGCCACATCGATGTTGTCTTTGATGGCAACTCTCATTCCTGAAAGAGGCTTCTCCGGGGATGGATCCGGGTAGTAGCATCGGCTTGGGACAGGAACACCTGCAGTTCCAGGATTGACAAACCTGCGATGGTATCAATGACTTGCTAGTGTCTGCAACGCAGGAAATAGTACGCACGCTCTAGGGTCATGTTCAGAAGGAACTGTCGGGAACATGAAGGCCCCATTCGTATCTGGGAATAATCGCCAAACGGCATGAAAGACGGAGCCCGAGTTTACGTACGGACCGGGCATCCAAGGGTCGCTATCATCACTGCCATGGAGGAGATGGACAGTCGCCACTCCCCATTTCCTGAACAACAAGCCAAGCTCATCAGTGTCCTCTACAGTGAGAGCCAGAGAAGCGGACGTCACGATGTAGACGTGTTTGAGAAAGTCATTGGAGAACACGTCATCGCTAGCAAGCCAGAGCCTCGTTTTCTCCTGAAGGGAAGATGACAAGGAACTCAAATCCATCAGCGTTGCATGATCGCACAGGAAAATTGTGCAAGGCGCGAACTCGGGAGGGATCTCTTCTTTCGAAGCAGTCCAGACCTCTGCTAAAGACAAGGCGATCTTTCGCGATGAAGCTGGTACGTAATAAGGCACCTCTCCAATGGAAATGAGGGAGGCTCTTTGAAGCGCCATGACGAAGATTGTCTGTTCGACTGTGAGAATTGGCGCAGAAGCTCTCCTCGCTCAGGCTCACTTGTGCTTCTCGATCCCAGCGCCAAATTCAATAGCCATGAAGACTGGCGGGCATGGAAAATTCTACAATTCAATAGGCGCACATAGGATGCCCAGATTGCGTGAATTTCACCCACCAGATAACCAGATAACCCCTCAACGGCTGACATAAATTTGAGGCGCCAGTGTTGGTCCATGTCCGAGAGTCGCTTTGTGTTCCTTAAAATTCGTGTTTCTGCCAGAGTATTTTTTTTTCGTCCGCCTTTCTCAATCTTCATCTTTACTCCAGAGATATACTAAGGGGGTTTATTCATTTCATCATTCATCATTACTCTAATTGCAGAGGCATCTGCCACAATATTTTAACCCTCTAGCTTGGTGATCACTTTTCCCTTGGCCGAGCCGGTGTACATATCGATCCAAACCTGGGGCACACCCTCGATCGAGGCGGGAACCTCCTCTATGTTTAGGCTGATCCGGCCGTCCACAGCAGCAGCAACAAGCTGCTCCATCGCGGCCGGGATCTGGTCGAGGTAGTCAAACAAGAAGAACCCCTTGAGCGTGATCCTCTGCGAAACAACCTCAAACCAGTTGCGGAGGGTCATGGGCTCGCTCGAATTGTATCCGCTGACGGCACCGCACACGGCAACGAGACTATGGCGCTTCATACGTGCCAGAGTCTCGTCCAAAACCGCGCCACCGACGTTGTCGTAGAAGATGTCGACCTCATCGGGCGTGGCGGCTTTCAGGTCCTCTTTGAAGGTCGGGCTCTTGTAGTCTACGCACGCATGTGCCCCCAGGTGCTCCACGACCCAGGAACACTTCTCTGCACCTCCTGCAATCCCGACAACTCTCTTGGCCCCCAAGATCTTAGCAGCGATCTGGATAACCATGGATCCCGTGGCTCCGGCAGCCGCAGAAACGACGATTGTGTGCTCCTTCTTGGCCTGAGCGACATGGAGAAGCCCGACGTAGGCAGTCAGGCCGGTCCCTCCAAACGCGCCCATGTAGTGAATATTGGACAGACCGCCGGGCAGCGGAGCCAGAGCCTGGAGATCCGAGTCGTTGATAACCACCTTCTCAGCCCAGGGCGCACGGTGAGTCTCGTGGACGATGTCGCCGACCTTGAACTTAGGGGACTTGGACTCGAGCACCTCGCCAATCATGCCGGCGCGCATGGGCTCGCCGAGCGGCACTGGGGGCACGTACATGCGGTCGTTGTCCACGGAGCAACCGATGTATGTGCGCAGGCCGGCATCGTTGGAGATGTATTGGATCTTGACGAGGACTTGGCCATCTTCGAGCTGGGGTAGCTCGATGGTCTCAAGCTTGAACGTTGGCTCGGGGCCGGAGAGGGTGGGAGTTCCGCTGGGATAGGCGGCAAGACTCCATTGTCTGGTGGTGAGGGGAGTAGCCATCCTGCTTATATGCCTGTCCAATTGCCAGCCACGAGAAGAGAAAAAGGGAAACGTGTGGTTTTGTACGACATGAGGGGACCAGTGGACTGTTTCGGTCAGAGTTCCTTGTTTTTTTATTAAAGCACGCAACGTACGATTCAAGGAGCGGAGCAACTGTTTGGGTGACTGACTAACGAGTGGCAAGCATTTTCTCTTGACCCACGTCGAACGGTGAAGAAACATGGAGACGGGG
This sequence comes from Clonostachys rosea, assembly GCA_026958235.1. Taxonomy (NCBI): domain Eukaryota; kingdom Fungi; phylum Ascomycota; class Sordariomycetes; order Hypocreales; family Bionectriaceae; genus Clonostachys; species Clonostachys rosea. Next base: position 4,444,357 of record CP110205.1, read on the forward strand.
ACCAGAAGTGGTCAATCGCATCCTCGTTCGGTGGGTCAAACTGTCACCATTGGCTCACCAATCAGCTTCAAAAGAGGAGACCAAGGCCAATTCTAGGTAGACTAAAATCAACTTCTTTGACTGTTTCCCCGCTTAGTTTCCCGGGTAAGCTGAGGTTCAAAGTGGATGGATAACGCCACCCACTGCTTGTTGGTTGAGATATCTCGAGAAGTGAACTTGGGTTGAGTAGCCCACAGCATGCGGGATATTGCCTCATTGGGTCCTCGAATGCGACGTGTGCATTGCATGAACTGGCACTAGCAGCCTGACATCTCTGTCGATCGCCGGCATTACCCAAGTTCACTTTTATTTCTCATTGGGTATCCAGACAAAGACCAGGAGCCCACAAGGGGATCGAGATGACAATACAGAGAGATTGTCTTTCATTCTTGTCAGAGTGATTGATATTTATCATCATCAGTGACCTCTGATTAGTCATACGTTCGGACAGAAGGTCGGTCTGCAATCGAGGGTAAGTACTTTCCACTCGTCAACACTTGCTCATCTTCATCTTACCTACCTGCATCAAGTCAAAAATGGCTATCATATCCACCGCCGCGCCTCCTGGCGAAACGGGGCTCGCTAGTAAGCTCTCGAAACCCTTCCGCAAACAGGCTGATTCTTTCAGGCTTCGCAGAGAGGCCGAAGCCATGAACTACGTACGAAGTCACACCTCGATCCCAGTACCGTCGATTCTCAACATGCATTTCGGCGTGAGCGACCACGAGCCGGGCTGGATTTTGATGGAACGAGTCCCCGGACGACAGTTAGATGAGGCATGGCCGATAATGTCTGAAACAGCAAGGGCACAAACGATCTCTGAGCTTCAATCATACGTATGCCAGTTGCGCCGCCTTCGCCCATCTGGACCTGACTGGATTAGTTCCTGTTCCGGAGGGCCCGCGTATGACCATCGGCTGGATAACATGGCTACCTGTGGCCCATTTGCGTCTGTTGCCGAGTTTCACGACTTCCTTGTTGGCCCTGTTAAGAATTGTCCACGGCCTGAATGGGTGGCTAAATATCGCAATATGCTCCCCGATAACTATCGCATAACATTTGCGCATGCAGATCTTTCATGGGAAAATGTTCTTCTTGACCCTACAACAGGCTCAGTCACTGGAATCGTGGACTGGGAAATGGCGGGTTTCTGGCCCGAGTGGTGGGAATACAGAAAGGCTCTGTTTGGTTCACGGTCTCGACAATGGTGGATTGAAATCGTGAAGCAAATTATGAAGGAGTATCAGCACGAAACTGAAGCTGACATGGAACTCGAAATGTTCTAGATATACCTAATTATCGACACCGAATCGTCTTTCACGCGCTACCTTTCTGGTCACAAGTCATCCCAAAACACGCGAAGCAGCAAAGTAAGCAGAGGTTGCAAAGCCAAGTACGGGACTCAGAAAAGGTACGGTTGCTGGCAACCCTGCAACCCAATTCAGCTGTGCCATTCGCTGCACTATTCAAGCGAAGCACCATCTCTTCCCAGTGCCCATTCCGCCAACAAGCCAGGCTCCCGGTCAATCTTCTCCTCGCACGCTGCCATCCAGAGCCACTCAGCCTTGAACTCTTCGAAGCAGAGGAACCACTCCTCAAAGCCAAGCACTTCTTCCAGCGACATCAAAGAGTTTATCTGCCGCCCAGTCACCTCATGGGTCACCACTTCATGTCTGAGATGCGTGTACTGTTCATGAAACTTGGTGAGCCGGTCAATCTTTTCACGAGTAAGGCGCCCCCTGCGCCCCAACTGAATCACACCGTCGATCACCCAAAGCAAACCCTCCCTCATTCTGAGAAGAGGCCACATGAAGTCCAACATCCGCCCGTGAAGTGTAAGGTGGCGTTCCAGGGCTTCCATCTTCTCAACGATCAGGCCTTTCACATGTGGCAGCAGGTCCTCGCCCAGAGCCTCTCGGCCAAACTCCTCATTGTAACAGGAGTTGCAGAGCGCGCCGGGCGACAAGGTCATCTCCAGCATTGGGGGTTCGCGGAATTCCCTCAGCTCCTGCCACCGCTCGCACCCGGGGCACCGGGCCATACACAACTGCCATTGATACACCCTGTGCGGAGAAAACCTTCTCTCCTGGCAGTGGGAGCAGTCTTTTGCATGGGGTGACACGGGTTGCGTCCCCCCAAGTACCCGTTCAAGGCCGGGATAGAAGCGGTCCAGAGTCGATCTGAACAAGGCAGTGCGGCTGCATTGTACGGGCGCTGGCCGTTGTCCATCCCATGCAGAAGACGGCGGCGACAAGATTCCAGCCTGATACTGGCACTCGTTGCACAGGCGATCCCACACGGGGGGACACACGAGTTCCCACAAACGGGAATCCCGTTCCCCGCCAGACCGCTTTGGCGTCCACGACGTCTGGATATAGCCACACCGTCTCCATCTCGCCGTTGTTGACGCCGTGTGCAAGGACCTGTTATCAAAATGGATATGTGATAGCATCCGCAAGCAACCTGTACAGGCCCACTTATGGAGCTCCCAGCGTTTCTTGTACACCCGAGAACCCCGTGGGCGAGACCGTTGCTCGTTATACTGGCGCACATGGGCCTCGTGCTCACGACGGTCCTCTATCTATGGTTAGTTACAACAAGCAGATGAATCAACGAGGTGGTGAATGTTCTTACCTATTGCGAGGAGCCATTCGCCCATTTCTCTTTTGTTCGGTTTGATCAACGAGCGGAAGTAATGGCTCGTCTGGCTGAGGCTGATGAGGCCGATCGCGTCGAGCTCGATAACGATGTAGTTGTGCAGCTCCCCGGGGAGCGAGGTCAGCGTCACCCGCTGCGGTGTCTCGAGAATATCGCGTGTAGCCATGACTAATGGTTATCGATCAGGAAGCCTTCGACGAGGTGAAGGTTAGGGGAGGAGATGTTTGGGAGGATGGTGGACATTCTTGCTGTCCGAGTTGTATGCTCCATGATATATATATGTGTATATCTTCATTCTTTTTTTTACTTATTTGCCTCCGCCCTGCCTGTTTAATTTTTTTCATACTTTTTCTCAATACGGGTGCTCTCATCAGCTGGGGAAGTGTTATTCAGCCACCAAGTGGCGAAGCCCTCTTATTTTATGATCAAGTGCACATGAACAGCAACTTTAACATCCACTATCAAGGTTAGTGCGAATACAGGGCCAACCTTAGCAAAGCCCTATCATCACATCTTGAATGTTTCGTGTGATGAAATACGGCACCTGGGGATAAAGAACAATATGTATTGGGAACAAAGGCTGAGATTAGCAGTAACACAGATAGCAGGAAGCCTTGGGAATCACATTAATCGCATTTATAATGAGAGAGGGGTAAGTGTAAATACAAAGGGGAGTGACAGCAGCCACATGCACCTACCTTATTGTAAACTAACCCTGATAATCTAGAACTTTAAAGCAATCGAAAGGAGTAAACACACGCCAAGATATCAGAGTCAGCTGTACGCGTTACCTCGGTTAGACTTTGAGGCTTGGGCCTACCGAACCCTTTTAGCACGGTACGTCATGGCAGCCGGGGAGCAAGGAAAAGTTTTTGCCGTCCAGGGCGAGTACAGTCGAACTCTGCTATCTGCCCGGCGATGCTGCCAGGACTTCATGCTCGCGGAAACAGATTGGGCCACTGCTGTAGCCATATTGCGTTGATATCAGACCGCCCATATCGGGTGCCGGGGCCCAAGGGGGCTTGTGCCTCGTCCGCCATGGCGAGTTGCGAATTTCAAGCTTCTGCGCTCTGGGGATCTGCGATCTGTGTATCCAAGAGCGATGTGAGACCAGGCTCAGGCAGCCCACGTTCGCGTGTTCGTAAGAATCCAGTTCAGAGCACGGGTGACCTTGTTGAGCTTAATGGCGATCGTATCAAGCCACCGTCCAGAACCGCAGTCGACCCGATAGTATTCTTGTCCAGAGCCCTGTCGAGTACGGAAACAGAACTACTGGCAAGCAGAAATGGGAATACGGCAATCGTTTGGACGGTGAGAAATGCGTGATACTATTGTGCTGTTGCAGTTCGTGGCATTCGACTTAAGCTAGCTAACGGTACGACTTCATGTTACCGAGAGAGTATGTTGTTGTTCAATAGACATTCTAAAATTTGTATATCCGTACTTAGATAAAAAACTGTTGGCCATAGATATCAAAAACTCCTCGCAAATATAATGCTCAGACATACACAATATATACCAAAGAGCAACGAGTATCAAACCCGCACAAGGGGCCAATATACAATGAAACGAATGCGAGCGTCCATCAAGAACACATCATAATTTGCCCTCTACTCACACCGGATTAGGCCAGATCTGCTGTTGCTGCCACTGCTTGATCTTGTACACCTCGCGCGCAATGCCCTTGACCTGCCCTACCAGGTGCTCAGATGAGGGCCACACGGTTGCGTACTTGGATAATGCGCCAAGGTTGAGGCGAATCCTCTGGCCGACGTCGTCATCGTGCCGTACAAACGGGAGGCCCCACCAGCTGAGCTGGACGGTGGATGCGAGTGTGATCATGTACGCAAAGAATGGTGTATGCTTCAGCAAGGAAACGCGCAGGGTGATGAGCTTCGTGATCTCATTGGCGGACTGGATGGCGTGTTTGGTGTGGGTGTTGAGGCCGGAGCTGGTGAGAGCAGGTGTGTTGGGCGCGCAGGCGTCAATTGCTAGGGTTGGGGTCGTGTCGAGCTGGGAATGAGGCTGGTGCAAGAGAATTGAGATGGCATGCAAGGTCATGTAGCCTTGGAACATCATCTCGTCCAGTTTCGTCCCATTGAAGAGCCCTTCCCGCTTGGATAGTGGCAGGTTCAAACGCCAGCCCGAGAGAAGAGTCTCGATCCTGGTGATGTTCTCATCATTGGGGCCCACGATGCGCGCGGTCATCATCTGCCCGATGTAGCGAGCGCATTGGATCAGGTATGAAAATGACGAAAACTCTTGTATATCGTCCAAGAAACCGCTGTTTTCCATTTGTTCCAACTCGCGTGGTGGAGGTATAGTCTGAAAAGAATATGTTAGTTGAGACTTTATATCTCCAAAAAAATCATCACCCAAGGATGCATGGTGGCATGCTTACCCCTGCTTGATACTGATCCTCCTCGCAAGGAAGGGCCACAGTGGTCGGGACATGGTACAGGTTGAAGGCCGTAGTGCGATGAACCCCCGCAATCAGCGCGTCGATGATGTAGAGATTCCACCAAGTTCTCCTCCAGCTCTCCTCCAGCACCGGCAAGCCCTGCCCATGGAGCGAGGCAAATATGCGGGTGTTGATGCCGATTTCAACAGCGATCGTCTCCAAATCGTTCAAAATCTTGTGGACTCTGTCTCTCTGGCGCGTTCCGTCAAGGCCGAGGATGAGGACCATCATTGCCTGGATCAGGAACCCGTCCTTCGGAACATCCGGTTTGTGAATAAGTCCCCAGGCCTCGTTGAAGAGCGTGATGGCATTGACGCTGTTTGCTGTTTCGGTATAGACGGATCCAACCCAGCGCATGGCGGCCAGCAGATGCTTGATGGCGCTCTCCTCAACGAAACGAAGGAGAAAGTGCTTGGGGAGAACAAAGGCGTGGGCGCCGTGGATGTGGTGATAATATGAATCAAGGTAGACATCCCCAAGCGTGTCCAACTGGAGGCTGTAGTAAGGCGCGGAGAAGCTGAAGCCGTCATCGACAAATGAGTAGCCGTGAGGCAGGGTGGGGTTGAACTGGGCGAAAGGCACCTCGCTGGCCTGGAAGGCGAAGGGGGGCATAGGTCCAAAGTCGAACGAGTCCGAGTCAAATACGCCGGCCATGGTTGGCGCGTAGAAAGGAACATAGTCTACGGCTTGAGTTGCGGGAGCCGACCCAAGGAGGGTGTATGGCGGCGGTGAAGGCCCGATGATGGCGACATCCTTGGAAACGTACTCGGGAGTGACGGATTGCAGCGTGCGAAGCTGCTGCTGCTTCTTGGACTTGGAAATGGCAGCGACGCGAGGGCCTCTGTAGCCGCGACGCGATGCGACATACGTGCACTCTGTCTCCTGGATGATGCAGCGGGAACACGGCCTCTTGCCGTCGCATTTCTGATGTCTGGTGCGCTGCACCATCAAACCACCACGACCAGGGTCAGCCACGGTCCATTTCAGTCCAATTCAACAGAAGAAGATCGACTCACGCAGGTGATGCAGGCAGTGGAGATGGGCGGCTGGTCCACACGGCCAGCTGGCTTGGCCGCCGAAGCGATAGTCGACGGCATCGCGGAGGACGGCGCTGGAGGAAGGGGGAGCTGCTGCTGCGCGCTGCCGGAGAGAGGGGCCATCATGGGCTTGAGGTCGCCGTCCTCGTTAAACGACCCGTCGACATGTTGGTGGCCCGGAATGCGATTCGGCGCCGGGTACATGGGCAGCGGCACGATGCGATTGAGGGCTCGTGATGGATCGAGCAGAGGGAGGCGACACAATGGCAGGGAGGTGCGAGAGACGACCAGAGATTGCCGCGATCCTGGACGCAGGGAGAGAGCCGAAAAATTAATTTGTGGCTGAAGTTATCTCGCGACGCTTTACGCATCTCGTACAACGGCAGGTAGCACCAGCGAGCGCCGAGGTTGTAAGAATAGCACCTACAATGGCATGAACCTCCCACTGCAGCAGACCTCCAGCGGTCGGTACGCTAAGGCAAGCCTAGACCTCAGTGATTGCGCCGGCCGAAAGGTTGCATCGGGGGTCCCGGGGTGTCCCCATTGCGCCTGCTGATTGGCCTGCTAGCGGAACCGGTAGTGCTGCCACCTGTCAGGCCCCTGCAAAGCCCCCCAAAGCCCTTCGTAGGGCCGGGGCAGTGCCCTTTGCCCTCCAACCCTCATTTGCTCGCGTGTGGCATTCGGTAGTAGAGGCAGCCCGTGCATCAATCAAGAATCGGGGCGCATGCATCAATCGTACGAGCTGCCTTTTTTTAGCATCGTCTCTCCACGGAATGATGGCTGAACCGTTCATCCGCTCTGGTGGTACGCGACATCCGGATGCAGTTGAGGGCGGTCTGAATGCGGCGAGGGAATAATTACCTCCGCCAACTCCGCCCAGATATTGGGAGCACCATTTGCGTCCCCTGAAATCTTCCGTCCTTTGCCAGGTTGGCCTCTGGGGTCTGCTCCATTCGGCTGCCAATGCCACTCACCGCAACAAGCTTTCCGTCGTTTCAACTTGGAGTTGCAAAGCGGGGCAGAATGATGGCAGTCCTGGAAAAAGAGATTTGAGGAATTTGTTGGGTTCCATTAAATTCGAGGGCGCGACCTGCCCAGCGATGCCATCTCTCAACAGCGAGACGGACGACCGAAAAGAACGAGGGCGATAATGATGGAGTGCAGATAATTGCATAGGTGGAGAGACGGAGAAAAAATGAAATGTTACAGAGCCGTGTTATTTCGCCTACCTCGCTGAATAAGCCATCCCTGGATGTCTCCCCAACGAATTGATGCCGACCGCTGATTACCTACATAAAAGCATTACCGGCAATCCGGCTGTGATCGCAGGAACATCTCGTATCCGTCCACAAAGTGATTTCATGCTCACTTGCATCATCGAAGAAACTCACCTTCGGGCCTTGATACCCGATGGTTTTCATGGTGATCTACATGGCGATCTACACGGCCGTTGTAAGTTTTAGGACACGAGCTGATGGCCGATCACCCGTCTGAAACTCCCGGTTAGCTACCCCATCGATCACCCGCCAACGTGGGCTCGGGTTCAACGGACGGCGATTGGTTTCCTGGTGGGAAAGAGGACTATTTTCTCATCTCATACCGACCTTTGGTCCAAGAATTGACTGCGCCCATGGCAATGGCGAAGGATACATTACTATTCGTAAATACTTAGTGATTGCTCCAGGTAGTCGAAGATCAGCGCATGTCATTGCGGGATGTCATTGAATACGAAGACTCCATGCAACACGTCCCACTGCATTGATGAGGAGCCTGTCGCTCATACCCTACCTAGTACATATATAAAAGGCCCATACTCGTCTGCTGCTCAGATAGACCAATATCATCATCGTCCATTACTTTGCTTCATATCTTACATAGCACAAAACACTCTCATCCTCAAGATATTCAACATGCGCTTCTCCGTCGCCGCCGTTGCCGCCACTCTTGCAGCCACCGCCCAGGCTCGCATCTATGGCATCTCTGTCCCGGAGACCATTAAACCCGGAGATAAAGTTGATCTCAAGATCATCAGCCAGGGCTACATCCAGAGAGTCGACGATATCGCCATTGCTTTCGGCTACAACTCCAAGGCAGCCGCCTATCCCGACACTCTCGGCAACCTTCTCGACTCTTTTTATCTTGGCCCTGGTAAGTACCCTGGTTCCGCCCATTCTATTTAACTAGGCTAATAATATACAACCATAGATGAGTCCAACCTGGGACAAGCAGTCATCGTGAAGAGTGTCACGTTCCCTGATAGCATTGCCGCTGGGGAGGGTGTTGTTTCTGCTGGCCTCTACAGCCTGTATGGCGTTAGCAAGGGCCCAACCTTGTCCAACTACAATGTCACCATCACCTTTGGCGACAGCACCTCCACTACGTACAAGAACAGCTTTTAATGGATTATCGGCATACTTGGCATCTCGAGAAGATTCATAGATTATAGATAATATTCAGCAATTAGTGCCATAATAGAAAGATATAACAAGATGTGAACAACCCGAGTCATGACAATGTTGTGCTGGTTTAGAATGGTTTTATTCCACTAACACAGGATTTCCACCTCATGAGGCAAGGTTTACACAATTTTTAAGAGCGTGCATAAAAAAAAAGACCGCTGTTTAACAAGTTTCCTCACATGAAGGAGAACGAAGAAGATACTTGACAGATGAGTCTTAGCCGACTGCCATGGACAACAACACAATGCTTCCCTTAGAACGGCTGTAGGGTAATCTGCTTATCCGACACACAACAACACGCCATTAAGTTAGTCACTGTGTCCGATAATGGCCTAGCGACAGGGGACACGGTCTGTGTTTGGAACCTGTGGCTGGTGAGGGTGGGACTTCATGTGGCGCGCCACAGCTCGGTCTGCTGTCTTGGGCTTAGCGCAGGCACGTTCTTGGACCGCGATCGCAGAGCTTCTCACCAGCCACAAACAGAGGGGCAGGTCGGGAGATTTTGATGCCCCGCGGTCGGAGAGAAACAATCATGACCCAGTCACAGTCGTTCTATATCCCGCTTTCCTCTGTCGCCGTGTGGACTTGCGTCTCTCAAACCCTCCCTCCCTCTACTGCCGCGAGGTTAGCATCGTCAATTGGTCATTTTCTTGTCCTCCAAGCTCGCTCTTTGTTCCCACCACACACACAGCCAGCACGCCAATTATGGATCTGGTAAATCAGTACGTGCCCAAAATCCAGCCTGACCTACCTTGACCGACCCCTCTACATGCTCGATCAGACCTAACCGACCTCGACAGCCTCGAAGGCCGGCTACTATTCGCCGTGCCCAAAAGTGAGTCGCCGTCCCTCTGCCCTAGACCCTTTCCCTGCCCACTGTCGATTCTGAGCTAACCAGCCAATCTCGTCCAGAGGGCCGCCTGAACCAAGCCGCACTGAACCTGCTCGAGGGTGCCGACATCCAATTCCGCCGCGAGAACCGCCTCGACCTCGCCCTCGTCAAGAACCTCCCCATCGCCCTCGTCTTCCTCCCCGCAGCCGACATCCCGACCTTCGTGGGCCAGGGCCGCGTCGACCTCGGCATCACGGGTTGGGACCAGATCCAGGAGCACGACGCCGGCGTGCGCGCGTCGGCCCTCCAGCGGGGCGTCGAGTTCACAACGGGAGGATGCGACATGGTCATGGATCTCGCCTTCGGCGGCTGCAAGCTCCAGGTCCAGGTGCCCGAGAAGGGCGAGTACAGGACGGGCAAGGACCTGATCGGCAAGACGATTGGCACCAGCTTCGTCGGCCTCGCCACCGACTACTTTGCCAAGCTGGAGGCCGAGCAGGCCGGCGACACGGGCAGCCCTGGAAAGCGAGTGCTCAAGACCCAGATCATCGAACTGAGTGGTAGTGTCGAGGCTGCGTGCGCTCTTGGTGTCGCCGAGGGCATTGTCGATCTTGTTGGTATGGATGGAGCCTGAACTTACCTCGTCTCCATTATGTTACAAAATAGACAGCTAACAGGGCTCAATAGAATCCGGCGAGACGATGCGAGCCGCAGGCCTCAAGGCCATCGACACAGTCGTCGAGTCGACCGCGGTGCTGATCAAGTCACAGAACCCGTCCAACCCCGAGACCCTCGAGCTGATCGCCTCGCGCATCCGCGGCGTCATCACCGCGCAGAAGTACGTCCTCTGCCAGTACAACATCCAGCGCGCCCAGCTGGCCGAGGCCACCAAGATCACCCCCGGCAAGCGCGCCGCGACCGTCACGGCGCTCGACGACAACGGCTGGGTGGCCGTCAGCTCCATGGTGGAGTCCAAGAAGATTGCGCTCGTCATGGACGACCTGTCGCGCGTCGGCGCCCAGGATATCCTCGTGCTGGACATTCACAATGCGCGGTAAGGGGGGCCTTTGTGCTTGCTTCTCGGTTTGGATTTCTTTCTTGGCAATGAAAAGGGAGCTTGGATTTGGATATTACAACATGGGACTGCGCTGGGATTGGGCTTACAACCCTCGGAAGCTGGGGTTAAGGGGCCATCCGCACTGTCTGACCTGACAGATTGCGATGCCCCCAATGGAGGGCTTCGCGTATGCAGCAGCAGTAGTGGATGGCATCAAGGTTTTCGAAACGCAATGTATTCCTGGAGGATGGATAAAAGGGGCCCGGTTAATCACGAGGTAGCTTTATTTTTATTTCCAAATCATGGGTTAAACTTATTTTAAAAAAAACATTTAAATTAAAACAAGGTGCTTCTATTGTGCCGCCGGATCTTTCGGCGGTTCATGTTGGCAGAGCCAAGATCTTATTTCCAGGTGCTCCTGTACGTTGGAAGCACGCAAGAGGGTCATTACAGGCAACACTGAGTAAGAAATGGGGGAAGAGGTCAGCAAAGACCGGGTCAGCCATGTCGCACGTTGGTAAGCCCGCGTGAGCATCATATCATACTGTATACAAGCACAGCTCCATGGGGGGCAGTGCAGGGGCCGAAGCCTCAGTGTTGGTGGACTTTCTGTTCTTGTTCACCATCCACCGAAATAATGCAGTGCCCAGAGTTTAGAGCTGCTTCGCCCTGGCCCAGGACGCGTCATGCCTTCTGGAGGGCTAATAAAACTGGTTTGTAATGACTTCCCACAGCCCAATCAGGCTACACACTGCGCTTGTCCGTGCGAGCGATGACTTCACTCCTGTGTAAGACACGTCGGGGTCGCGGCATATGCATGGCCGATGTTCTTTTTGGTTGGTCTTTCGGTGTCTGATGTCTTGAAGTGATTCATGTCCGATTATGCTGGATTTGGCTGTTGATGGACCAATGTTCTCTCCCAAACCGTCACATCTGCGGTTCGCATACTGTCAGCATTCCAGCACATACTGACAGCAAAGCACGCGACAGCACTCTCCAGGCGACAGCAACGCAGGCCGTGGATTTGCGTCACAGAGCGACCGTGGGGTATTAGATCGATCCTTGTTTGGCCAACATTTCCGAATATACAGGGATCTGAGTAAGCTCATTCGGCGGGCACTGGTACTGCCACAGTGATCAGTGCCAACGGGGTCACGGCGGGAATGGCGGAAGGCCTTCGGTATTTTCTCTAGACCCCAACATCCACAAGTCTTGTTAATTTTAGAAACAGTCTATATCCCACACTGTATGGCTTAGTGAATGGAGACTCAGCCTGGTCTTGTCGATCACCCACAACAGCAGTGTGTTCCGGGGTCTGTACTTACTATGTACCTTACATACACGTCACAGCAGAAGGCACAAGCAGGCTTGTTGCTGGCCTGTCGTTTGCTGTGCAAGTAAGATGAGGCAAGAAGTCACCAGCCATAACTCAAGAGCGAGGACAGACACATAAAAGCCTGCCCTCCCGGCCGTGCTTCTGACCTGAGATCCGCTTCTTCCCATCCCGCCTCAGTCCCTTGAGCACTTCATCCCGAGACTAGATCAAGCACATTTGTCACCTGTCTTTACAATCTTTACACAGCGTCAAATCAAACCCGTCTCTCAACCGCCAACATGAAGTCCACTCTCGTCCTCCTTGCTGTCGCTGGTGCCGTCTCTGCCCAGACCACCCGGGCCCCGACCTCAGCTGACATCGACATCCCCTTCCCCACAAACGACGCCCAGCTCTCAAGCTGGATCAACAGCGTTTTCCCTACCTCGGGCGTCGTCATCCCCACCAACAGCGCCGAGCTCTCAAGCTTGCTCAACAGCCTGAGCCTCCTCCCTACCTCGGAAGGTTCCTCAAGCGGCTCTGCCTCCTCCAGTGGCTCTGCCTCTAGGTCATCCAGCGGCTCTGCGTCATCCACCGGATCCGTCACCGTCACGAGCTCTGGTTCCTCCTCCAGCGCCACCGACACCACCCTTTCCAGGTCCACCTCCGCCGACGCCACTGGTACCACTACTTCCAACTCGGATTCTTCTTCTTCTACTGGTTCCTCCACTAGCTCCTCCGCTTCCGCCACCAGCACCGACGACGGCAGCGGTGTCACCCGGCCCATGATCGGGGCTGGTGTCGCCCTCCTCGCCGCCGCCCTGGCTCTCTAAGCGGTGCCTAGCGGAGTCTCTTAGACTTTTATTTTAATACACACGCAATGTCACGGCCGAAATACCTTTTGGGAACTTTTCCTTTTTATTAGCATTGGGTTTTCATGGTGGATACACATTGAGGCAATGCTTGCCACTGCCGCACATGCCATGGGGACGCGAAATGGAGCATTTTTCTGGTTATTTAGATGTTATTGCACGCTCGCTGTTCAATGTAGTTGAAATAGACGTCAAGAACTTTATAAATTATTTTATATCAATAAGTCTTGAATATCCTATTAAGCTCTTATCTAATTTACTAGGATTCGCGAAGCCCGATGCATTCTTTCACTCACGTGCCTGGTATCTAATGGTTGATTACCTACCAGCAAGCAATATACTACGGATAGCGCTTAGAAAGGGCCCTCCGTGTTTCATTACATAAGTGCGGTTGACAAATAGCTTACAAGGGGCACTCATAGACCACCAACTCTCGGTCCAGCACAAAATCCTGACGAGGTGACGATATCAGCTATTGTGTCAACACGTAAGCTCCTGCTTTACCAAGAACTAACTAGACGGCGGTCGAGCTTGGCAAAACTCGGCAACATAGCTTCAATGCCGCAGCATCAACGCCACCAGTCTCTCAACTGGTCTGGCATTACTTTTGTCAACCTATCACACCCAGATGACATTCGACAACGTGATATCCAGAACGGCATTCACCGCCATGTGATGGCGGGTGTTGGCCGATTGCGGCGGGAAAAGCCACGACATGTCGTCATTACTCTAGAGATCATGGCACCCGAAGCAAACAAAGGTGGTTTCCAGCCTCGGGAGCCTAGTACATGATCAGAGCCCTGACGCCGCTTATCCGCCCGAAACTCGATCCCCTCATCGCCTGCTCCAGCCAAATCGGTACGGAGTACTCGGGATCGAACTGAATGACCGTACTCTGCAAATTATCCACTTTAGTAAGCCTGCAAAAGAAGGGCATTCCGTTTAGTCACGATATAGATGCTAATATGACCTACCTACACTCGCGTCGGAATCAGAGTATATAAATCATCCCTTCCACAGGATATGGGTCCGTATGGGCTTCTCTGACCCCACTGCCTTGTATCTTTCCATGGGCACTACGTTGCTGCTCTGGAATCGCAAGAACAGCATCCCTACACTCAAAATTACCGACGACATGGAACCTAAGAGATACTACACCAAGGCCCCTAAGGATATATCGGCACGCTTGAGCGACCCCTTCGACCACAAGAGTGCGGGAGTTATAGCAACCATTATCGGATGTCTCTGCCACGATGTCAGTAGTATCCGTTCCGCCTGCATTTCCTTGTTCTCACCACTTGAGATATAGGGAAGGCGGCGAAGAATAAGTAGAGGGTGCCATATACGACAGACAGGTAAATAGCCATGAGCAAGACGATGGGTTCACGAAAGAGGAGACCCATGGCCTTAGACGAGCTCGTTTGAGCGTCTGACCGACCGAGTGTCTTATCTGGCTCGCGTCGAACGAGGACATGTAGACTTTCCTAGTCATCCTTGACAGCCTAGCTGCTCGCCGTCGCAGGAGGACTGGTGCATAAGTCTCTGGCACTAAGAGGCTACACACTATCTAGGAAACCGCGGTGAAGATGGCCATTAATCCTTGGATCCATCGCCACCCACCAGCAGCACCAAGGAAACCCCCAGCAATGGGACCTGAGTTATGGTCAGAGAACAATCTTGAGCTGGGAGATATATTTATCAACATACCGAGCGCAGGACCCAAGAATGGCGCGGCGCCAAAGAATGTCATGGCCACACCTCGCTGCGAGGCAGGGAATATACCGGCAAGGACAGCGTTTGAATTGGTGTAAGGTGCAGCTCCAAAGACTGCAGCAAAGAACCGAAGAATGATCAGAGTCTCGATGTTCTGGGAAGCCGCCGCTCCTGCATTGAATGTAACGTGGGCCGCCATGGTGGTGATAAACAGGTACTGGCGGCCATACTCCTCGGATAGAGGCGCCCAGAACACGGGACCAACCGCCAAGCCCAGCACAAACAGCGACAGACCAATTATTGCGACCTCACTAGACACGTCTAATTGGTCCATAATATCCTCTATCCCGGTAGAGTACGCTGTACTTGCAAAAGCAACAGCCAAAGAGGCGATGGCGAGGACAAAGGTGATGCTCCATTTTATCCATGAGGGGAATTCCATTGGATTATAGGGGTCTTCCGGGAGAAACTCGATAAGAAATGGGGACTCGGCTGTTCCCTCTCCTCGGTATGGATGTCGTAGGACATTATGCGAGATGTCCATGTGGCCCAATACCAGACGGAAGTGTGCAGGGCTTTGGCTATGTAATTCGGGGCCGGGTGGCATATTCGACATCGTCGCCTCCTCGGGCAGAGGTGAATTGGAAGATGTCATGACGCGAGGGTTAGAAGGTTGCATGCAGAAGAGCGGCTTAAACGTGGAAGTTGAGTGCCAGAACATGGAGAGAACAGATGAAGAGGTTGATGAGCGAGGGTATTTGTACCTGAGAATGAAACCGTTCGCCTTGTAACTAAAATTCTGTGCCGTTGAACAATTCTTTGGCCTCGTCGTGGGGAGCAAATATCAAGCCCTCAACTGGTTACCCTCGTCACTAGTGATGGGTCTCTGGTTTCCTGATTTGGTCTCAATGGCCCCTGTAGCAACCACTTCTCCCATATCCAAAAGCTACCACGATGTTGTCTCAATTCAAGAATATGCTTACATGGATCTGTCCTTTCTACTTTGGGTTTGCATCTACTGTTGGGCTGGCGAGGCCGAGCAGAATTATCATTGCTTATAAATGAAAATTTGCGAGCAGATGCTGTCGGAGAGATGCCACAGGTCCGATGCAACGTCCTTATTAAGCTTTTGGCAAGAGGCTAAGCTAAGTTACCTAGACTATGACGGATGAGCGTAACTGCTCAATGCCTCAACAACGTTTATTCCCACTCATTATTAACCAAGCAGTCCAGTCGGCTCTAGCCTCAGATTCCATAAGGCTTTAGGCTATTCACACAATTCACAATGGTCGTCTCAAACATCCCCCGCTCAACCCCTAAGAACGTTTTGGTCCCCGATATGTCGAGCCCGAACATCTGGTTTTATAATCATAACCAGAGGAATACGAGACAGAAGATGCACCCAAGGTTACCTATTCTCCTACCCTTGTCTATAAGAAACTTTGAACCAGTGCTGCCGACGCCCAGACTTAGGACGATGTTGAGGAAAATAAGATTCAATCTATCCTTCCATCCTAGAAGCCCCTACGAGTCTCTCTCAGCGCATTGAAGGCAACAATCAACTCTCTTCCATTTTCGTTATACTCATCATTTGAATCCGTTCTCAAAGTGCGAGAGACATTGCGTTTGGGGGACCTTCTAGTTACATTGCCTCTGACTGTGGCTACCTACTCGACCAAACGTACTGAGCCTGCTCCTGTGTTCATACCCAAGATAGCGTCTTCTCGTCTAGTTGCCAATAAGTACATTGTAAAGCTCAGAGACAATGTCAGCATTGCTGCTGTAGGCGAATCATTCTCGAGCTTGCTGTCGAGCGCACCTGATCATCGGTACTCAGCCGTGCTCCGTGGATTCTCTGTTGTCCTCGACTCGGCGACTCTTATGACTATCCGTTTCCACCGCGATGTCAAATTTACTGAGCAATATGCTGAGTAGCCGGTCAAGCCCATGTCACTCAGTCAAGCGCCCCCTGGAGTCCCGGTCGCATCTCACAACGCGCCAATGGCGCTACCCATTATGTCTACGATGATGTAGCCGGGATCAGGATGTGTTCCTATGTACTCGACAATGATATTGATACAAACCACACCTATGGTGATTTCATCCATCCCTCCTATTTGGCATGCTCGTAAAGGTCTGTACTCACATGCTGGGCACAGGTTCGTTGAGGATCTCCAGCATACCAACTGTCCGGTACGCATTGTTGGTGTGGATGTGACTTGCCATCCACGATATCCATCTATGAGCTCGAAAGTTGTAGCTGTTGAAAAAGCCTGCGGCCTTGTTGAGTTGACCTGTGAACGCGTCTTGTTGCTGGTCACCGGGTGCGCGTAACATTCCTTCGTGACATCTGTTCTAGGCCTGTTCAGTTAATTCAAAACTGCGTGAATGTGCCTGCGACATATGCCCTGGAACCGTTGTAATGACACATTGGATAAAATCCCCACATCGGTACGAGTGTAATGAGCAACGACAGGGCCTGCTTCATACAATCTCATCGACTTGTGCTAACAATTATTGGACGTATCAATCTGGTGGCTCTACCTCTACCTTCGTCATTGATGAGGCGACTGGCTACCTACGTCTCAACGGGTGCGCCTTTGTGTGCGCAAGCTTAAGGTACGCATACGACTAACAGGCTGGGTTTGTTCTCTGTACTGCAACACCCCAAACCACAGCCAGCAACCGACGTTACGTCTTTAGTAATACAGTAGAAATCAGGTAGAATGGTTTTCTTTATAATATCTGACATAATCGGTAATATTTCAATTTACTCCTATTTACTCAGTAAAATACCTTATATATCTAGACGACATGTAGTGATGAGCGGGCCTAACTGATGCATCCGTAACCCGAGGCTTGTCTTTGTTACTACTAAACCTCGACAACTGGTGGCTAATAAATCGTGATATTCTTTGACCGATGCTGCTAAATGCTAAGTCATTCAGCACCGATAGCTTCCAGCATGTCCGAGTTATAAAGCTGAGCGACACCGAACCATCTCTTTATCTTATAGTCGGCGTAGATTGATTGTCACGTTGTCAAGCGGTGCACACACCGCTCACGGCTATCCTGGATAGGATGACCGGATACGCGATGGTTCCCTCCGGATAGCCCGATGCGTGTTTCTTAAATTCAGGGTCGGAAAATGCTTTGCGAAATGCCTCGGTAGATTCCCAGACAGCGATATTAACGAAAATGTTGCCTTCTGGGCCCACAGATCGATGAAGCTGTCCTGATAACATGCCATACTGAGACTTCATGTGATTCCCGTCGCGCGCCCAGTTCGCGAGAAAGTCTTCTTCGTCCTTGTGAGACCTGAGGACAAAAGTGTTGATAAAGACGGCGGGACTCGCATCCGTTTCCAGTTGACTCAGGAAAGGAGTGGAAGTCCCGGGGACATCGAGGAGGGTCAAGTTTGAAGTCATTTTGAGTGTTGGATGTATATTTATCCGCCCGATGACCACAGTCCGAGATTTAAGTTCAATTTATAATGGAAACATGTTTCACAGCACAGCGGGTAAGGAATGTCTGTTTAAATGTCCCTTGCGTATAGCGATACTGGCCCCTCAGGAACGGATATTCGGCGCTTCTTCCGTAGTCCACTAGTACTACTATAAATTTGAGTTCCGAACAGACTCGCCTCGCTGAATTCGGATGATGATGTCCGTGTCGGATCCAAATCCGCGCCCGAGCTTGGTGCTATCAGGAAATATGGACATAGTTGCTACACCACGGCTGCCTCCTCCGCGTCCCGTAGGACATGCCGCAAGCGCCGGATGGCGTTGGGCTGCCCCGTGAGGTTGATACGGATTATTATAAAATCATGTTATCGCTAAGTCCTCGCCCACTGATGCCGAGTTACCCGAAATCCGGTAGTGCTTGTGTTTAAGAGGATGAAGTATCAAGAGAGCAGGGGCAGAGGAGAACTCACTTCCCTGCCAACAACTGTGGTTCTCGACTAGTTGATCTTCCCATCGCCCGCACCCTTTTACAATGACGAAAGGCTATTACTTTCTGTGGCGCCGTACTGGTACAGATCGCAACGAGTTCATCAACTACTACGAAAAGCCTCATCTTGATCTCATCCTCGCGAACGTACCCAAGCACGACGATTTTCGGCGCAACTATCCAGCCTGGCACCGCTGCAATACAGCCAGCCTGGGGTTGCAGCCATTTGATGCGTTGACAGCCATCACCTACGGAAGTCCCGCGAAGTTTGACGAAGCAATTGGAATTTTCTACACCCAGCCATTCAACCAGGCTGTGACCGAGGACGAGCTCCGGTTCCTGGATCGCTCGCGCATGAAGTTCGTCATGGTTGACGAGATCATCGATCAACTGCCCGAGAATGAGTGGCGGCCTGCTCCAGCCGTTGGCGACCATGCCAAGCTGATCCGTTTGATCAAGCGGCCCGCTACCCTCGATGCTACCGAGTTCCGCAAAGCCTACGAGGCTGCTCAGGCGCCTGCTATCCGATCAACAATCATCAACTGTATAGACTATCGCCGCAACTATGTCCGAGCGACGGACTCGCATAATTTCATCACTCCCGACCTTCAAGGCAGCCCCGGCGAGCCCGACATGACCGCCTGCGACCTCATCGAAGAGCTGTGTTTCGCAACTAGCGCTGATGCTGATGCCGCCGTCCAAGCACTGGCCGTTGTTGGTCACCACTCACCATTGTTGGCAGATATGCAGCGCACGCCAGCCATCATCTGCGATCAGCGTCTCCGCAGCGCATGAAAAAAAGCCATATAGGCTGGTCGGCTCTTTTGGGTGCTATGGACACCTGTGCCAGACACAACAACATTATCAGGTTGGGTACGTTGTGCTGAATAATGGATACCTAGCTGCCGACCGCAAGAATTACCAAGGCTTTTGATTAATGTGCTTAATCATGTTCATGAAACGCCAAGCTAGATAGACCATTACGCGTTCAATTCGCTGATTGCCATGTCACCCTGTTCTAGAATGAGCGATACATCGTAATAACTCAAGTGCGATACCTCGACCCTATAGGGTAGCGAATAATGTCATGGCATTTTACCCATGGCTGAGTTGAAGCGTGTTTGCTGATGTAGCACATGTATCTCTAGCTATTCTTTAACTAACCATCGTGGCTTGCATGTCCCTCAGAATTCTCATCTCAAGCATCTTCATTATTGCTCTCACCATCTCCACCTTCGTCATCAATGATGGCAGTGAACAAAGTCAACGACTGCAGTTGGATAAGAGGTAACATGAGACCCAGACATATTTTGGTTATTTAACACTGATACCCTATCTCCTACGCCTCTAATGTGTTGTGATACTGGGTATAGTATCAGGTTGTTAAATTCTTGGGGTTTGAGAATTTCCCCCCTTTTTTTTTTCAGCAGCTGCATAGCTCTCTCACTTACACTCTTACGCCTCTCTCCTCTTGTATTTAACTTGAACCTTTTCATCCTATGAGCTACAGTATTCTCTAGACTTACGTATGCGCTATCTGCTTATGCAACAGCTAATGCTACGCTTATTTATTTCTTTGTAATAGGTAAATGTCTCACGAAATCGGAACTCAAACCCTCTGTGATAGCTGTGTTGAACTCATGAAGGATTTGCCCCACTGACGAAGTTGCCCACTCCCCCCTGGGCGTGTATGTGGGTTTACTCTGTAGCGTTACATTGATTCTGAAAGGTAGCATTACTACTCGTGACGTTTTGCCGTTTCAGAAAGGTCCCCTACTCCACCCTGTTCTGTACTCACCTGAGCATCCAAAATACCGGGCTTTTCATGTCCTTCTTATTCCGTGGAGTTTGACAAGAGATATCCAGGCCACCTAAAGGATTTTCCTCGCGATTACTTGTGGTCTGATTATATGCTTGGTCCTTTTCATGGTTGGAAGTGTCCTTCTCATTTCTGGCGGATTTTACCGGCCAAACGTAAGATTCTTGCTGGTGTTGGCCGTATAAAACAAGATCTCCCGAGTTTGGCCCTCATGCTTGACAGGTCGTGAATGCTATTATATTCGAGACTTCTCGCACTCAGTGAAATTCTTTCAGCACTGGAACCCAAAGGTGCATGGCCACTCCGCAACATAACAACGAAAGAAGTACCAAGATGTCGGCCTCAAAGACCAAGAAGCCTATCGCTATCAACCGATATATCGCAACAACTGATGGCAAGAAGATATGCGACTACAGTCAGAAAGGCTCTGAAGGTTACAACATTCCCGATGTGAACCTTAACGTATGTGAATTTGATGATCCTTGTGACTTCGTACGCCTTTCTTACGAATCTTAGGATCCCGCCAATCGTCGGGTCAAGGTGATCTCGGTCGGGTGCGGTCTATCCACTATAATGAATTCATATTACATGCAGAAGGAACTTGAAAACATTGAGCACGTTGCATATGAGAAGAACTCAGATATTGGTGAGTTTATATGCTTCCCCACTGGGCATCTTGGACTTTGACATCTGACCAAACATCATAACTTAGGTGGCACATGGTTTGAGAACACATACCCCGGATGTGCCTGTAAGTGTAGGTCTGGGACATGGAAGATTTGGACTGATGTTAGTTTCAGGCGACATCCCAGCGCATGCTTACTCCATGCTTTTCGCCCTCAATGTAAGTTCTTGCGACGAAAGAAGGCTCATATACATTCTGGATTTGGCTAATCAAGGATTAATAGCCCAACTGGAGCAAGCTACTAGCCACCCGTGAAGAGATTTGGGAGTACCTGAACAAAGTCTGTGAAGTCTTTGACCTTAAAAAGAACATGGTCTTCTACACTGAAGTCATCGGGCTCTACTGGCAAGAAGGTAAGGCTCTGGATGATGGTGTTTGTTTCTGGTCGATTGATTAACAATGATGCTAGATATAGGAAAGTGGCTCGTGAAGCTCAGACAGAACATCCCAGGGCAAGAGAGTCGGGAGTTCGAAGATAGCTGCGACATTATCCTCTACGCCAAAGGCTATCTGAACAGCTGGTCTTGGCCAAAGATACCAGGACTAGACAAGTTCAAGGGCAAAGTCATACATTCTGCCGGGTGGGACAAGGATTACACCGAGGAGAAGTGGGCTACTGACCGAGTTGCCGTCATTGGCACTGGGGCCTCCGCGATCCAGATCGTCCCGCAAATGCAACCCAAGGCTAAGCACGTGGACATCTTTGCCCGCACTGGTGTCTGGTTCTCACAGATTCGAGAAGAGTTTGCTGATAACTTCTCCTACACTGAAGAGGAGAAGGAGGGTTTCCGGTCTGATCCCAACAAGCTAGTTGCCGTCTCCAAGGACCTTGATTCCACCATCAACCGTCTCTGGACCATTTTCTTCGAAGATAATCCCCTCCAAGGAATTCTGCAGAAGGAATACGGTGATCGGATGAAGAGATTCTTTGGCGGCGACGAGCGTTTGTATCAAGGTTTCAAGCCTGATTTCCCGATCGGCTGTAAGAGAAGCACATCAAAAACACAAAGAAATATTTTTAGCTAACATCTGTGTTCTAGGCCGACGTATCACACCCGGTGATGCATTCATGAAAGCATTGACAAAGGAAAATGTTGACGCCCATTTCACCGGCGTGGCTTCTGTTACTGAAGATGGCGTCGTCGGCGATGATGGCATTGAGAGAAAATGCGACACGATCATCTGCGCCACTGGATTCGACACGACTTGGAGACCTCAATTTCCCATCATAGGAAAGAAAGGTGTGAACCTCCAGGATAAATGGGCAAATGAGACGAATGGGTACCTTGGTCTGGCGGCTCCCGGTAAGTGCACGGATACAGCTACTTTGTCCCGATCTTTCCTAACCCACTAAACGTGCATAATAATGGAATTCTAACACGAAAGATGATCTCCTGCTAGAAATTCCTAACTTTGTTATTTTCGTCGGCCCTGCCTGGCCCGTTACCAATGGCAGTATATCTGGACCTTTGACTCAGGTAACCAAGTACGCAATCCAGTGCATCCGAAAGATGCAGACCGACAACATCAAGAGCTGGGCCCCCAAGCAAAGCGTGACGGACAAGTTCAACCAGCATGTTCAAGAATGGTATAAATATACCATATGGAAGAATGAATGCCGCTCATGGTTTAAGAACCAAGACACTGGCCGTATTCATGCGTGAGTTCTCAATTCTGTCTCCAACTTGCAATGTCTGTGCTAATGCATGACGATATTTAGTGTGTGGCCAGGGTCTGCCCTTCACTACCGCGAAGCAATCACTAATGTAAGATGGGAAGACATGGAAATTGACTACCATGAGGACAACATGTGGGGGCTCCTCGGCTTGGGATACACCTTGTCTGATCGATACACGGAGAAATATGATCTCTCTCCTTATGTGAATCTCGAGGCAATCGATCCCAAGTGGCTTGAAGCCATTGGCTCACCTGTCAAGGAACCCGAAGCCAATCTGACACCACCTAAGACACCATAGGGGAAGCTATCAATACCACCCGGGTGGATCTATTATCGCACCGAGTGTCATCGACTGTGTTCATTTTAGTTAAGCAACCACCGGGTACCGATCTAAATTTCTCAACTGAGTTAAATTAGAAGGGAATAACCGGCAATCAAACATCATTGTATACTTTAGAGATAGCGGTGTAAGCATGTACTTGGTGACTTGAAACCTCCTTAATGGCCTGTGCTGATGATGATGCTTGCGCCCTGGCGTGACGCTCGGCTCGGTAAAAAGTCCTTGCTCCTAGCTCGACACCGATGACTTGATAAGCTACATAGCACTGAGATATATCTCGATAATCAATAAGAATCACGACAACATCATGATGCTCCAAAGCAGCCGTTGCCTGATTGATAATCCTCATGCCTTTCCTTGTTGAGTGTATGCCACCCAGGCATGTGATGGATATCAGACCATTCTGCAAGATGTCTACAGGGCATCAGGGGTTAGGGTATCACTGCGTGCTGTCAGTCAAAGCTTGTAGGAAGGACATGATCCCAGCGCTGCCCCTTGGTGCTCTAAGCTTGATCAGAACCAAATAAACCCTTGTAGATAAGTTCACAATCTAGCCACCGTTGCATCCCTTGGCCACCCGAGTGGGATAACCTTATGAGAATTATTGGCTGGAAGCTGGACTTGTGTGCAGAGTCAGCATTTGTTTATCAGCTCATCCCTCATCCTCCTTGGTCTAGATTCTTGTGTGATTAACGTCATTGATCTTTACGCGGTCAGCCGGAAAGCGGCAATTCAATTGGAACTTGTGGTATCAGTTGCCATGCAGGCTTATTGCTCTTCCATCGGTTTCAAGCAGGGACGAAAGTCCCCTGCTCTAGCTTCTACATTCACTCCATCTCGATCTCGGCCGGATAACGGGGAGAGGAAAGATCTCACCAACTCACCTTCTTTGTAAACCATGCTGGTTGTCCTGGTCTTGGAAACAAGGCACCCCACTAAACCCACAACCCCAATTCAGCGGCAGGGATTATCTGCCCTGTCTCGACAGAAATGGTAATGACGAGCAATGAAACTAGGTCTTCCTGGCAGGAGTCTTGATTCTTGCTCTGTATATGGTTTCGTAAGCAGCGGCCCCGAGTAATCCTACGTTACAGGTCGCTGCGGCTTGGCACTTTGGACCAGTGGCGACAGTTGTGATCTTTGGTTTCTGTATCATGAATGAGTTCTGGAGGATCAGCATGGAAGAGGCTATACCGCAGTCCACCATTAAGGTGCGATGCAATACTCGCCAAGGTACTTTCTCACCTTCGGCAAGCCATATATCACCCACGGTCATTTTCTCTAGAGCCATTTGATGTAGATTAGATCAATTTCTCTAACATTCAACATTATATTTACCTTTCAGCGGGCAATAGAACATGGATGCTCAACCAGACACCAAAGTTCTGATCTTCGGTTCGCAAACACTATTCCCCAGAGAGGAGTCGTTCACGGAACTACGAGCAACGTTATTATCCAGCTCTGCATTCCAGTGGATCGTGGACGTCGTATGCGAACTTCAAGGTCCTCCCGCCAGTGCAGTAGCGGACGTGTTCTGCCACTTGGACCTTTCGCACGGGGCAAGGCTGCTGGACAGTTGGATTAAGACTGGGCATTTACCCAGCCCCCTCCCAAACAGCGTGGTTACTCCCCTGGTAGTAATTGGCCACTTGGTGCAGTTCATCCAATACAAGGAACTATCGAGGCTATCCAATTCTGAGAGTGTCGAAAGCCTCGGTTTCTGCACGGGTCTTCTCAGCGCCTTTGCCATCTCCAGCTCACGGGATGAGGCCCAGATCCAGAAGCATGGAGCTGCTGCCATACGATTAGCAGCTTTTGTCGGCACTATTGTCGACGCAGACAATTTCGCTGAGGGCACTGAGGAGGAGGCTGTCTCTCTATCGGCCGCCTGGAAGTCAACTGATGGAGAATCAACCCTTAAGTCTATTCTTAGCAGCTATCCTGAGGTGAGGAGGCTATCCGAGGGACCGAATGATGTGAGCTACTGTGATTCTAACTTTTGTAGGCATATATTTCAGTCAACTACGACCAGAGGCGCGCGACCATTACCACTTCATCAAAAACCGTCGCCACCTTGATAGAACAACTCTACGACGCTCGAGTGACCGCAAGGGAAATTGGGCTATCTGGGCGATTTCATAGCCAAGTGCACGAGGATGAAGTAGATGAATACATCAAGTTTGTGGAATCACAGGCTTCTTTCCAGCTTCCAGATGCGTCTGAGCTATACCTTTCTACTCGGTCCAACAACAACGGGAAGCACGTAAAGCACGGCAAGCTCCACGAAATCGCTCTTCGTTCAATGCTTGTCGACACATCGAACTGGTACGAGTCTGTTTCAGCAGTTTACTCGTCATTCTCACGCGAAAGCTCCAAGGTCGTGGTTTTCGGTGCCAACAAGTGCGTTCCCTCATCACTTGCCTCCAAGCTCGGCTCCCGTCTCATCCATGTTGCCGATTACGACGATCGTATCTTGCGACTTGCTGGCAACAAACCCAACGTTCCCGATAATAGAATTGCTGTGATTGGAATGGCGTGCAACGTTCCAGGCGCCACGAACATTCAGGACTACTGGGATCTTCTCTGCGAGGGCAAGTCTCAGCACGTTGAGGTTCCCAGCGAACGAATTAAATTCAACTCTATTTGGCGCGAGACTGACAAGAGCAAGAAGTGGTATGGAAACTTCATCCAAGACTGTGATTGTTTTGACCACAAATTCTTCAAAAAGAGCCCCCGTGAGATGGCCTCTACGGATCCCCAGCAGCGACAGGTCTTGCAGGTTGTCTACCAGGCCGTAGAGCAGTCCGGATACTTCAGTTCCCTCAGCCGCCACCCCAAAGGCGAGGATCTGAATATTGCGTTCTACCTGGGTGTTGGCCTGGATGATTACGAGAAGAACATTGCGTGCCATCCAGCCAACGCATACTCAGCTACGGGCAATCTGAGGAGTTTTGGAGCGGGCAAGGTGAGCCACTACTTTGGTTGGACTGGGCCGAGTCTGACTCTTGACACTGCCTGCTCTTCATCTGCAGTCGCAGTCCACCACGCTTGCCGAACTATTCTGTCCGGAGAGAGTGTTGCAGCTGTTGCTGGAGGCGTGAACATCATGACCGGGCCTGATTGGTACCACAATCTTGGTGGAGCAGGATTTTTGAGTCCAACCGGACAGTGCAAACCATTTGACTTCAAGGGAGACGGTTATTGCAGGGGCGAGGCCGTGGGCGCCGTCTTCCTCAAGAGGTACACGGATGCCGTTGCAGATGGCAACCAGGTGCTGGGCGTCATCGCGGCAACTTCTGTGACGCAGAACAGGAACTGCACCGCCATCACCGTTCCGGATTCGCCCTCTCTAGCAGACATGTTCCGCTCCGTTACCCGCCAAGCAGGGTTGGAACCTAAGGAGGTTTCCGTTGTCGAGGCCCATGGCACTGGAACCCCAGTTGGCGACCCGGCTGAGTATGGGGGTGTTCGTGCAGTATTTGGCGGCGCCCAACGATCCAACACTCTCGCCCTTGGTTCCGTCAAAGGTCTCGTTGGTCACACCGAATCTGCGTCAGGTTTGACATCACTTATCAAGTCTTTGCTCATGATTCATCACGGTTACATACCTCCCCAAGCCAGCCACGATACCATCAATCCCAGTTTAAAGATGACTCCAGAGGACAAGATCCAGATCCATACCAAGTTGACACCGTGGGACGTCAAGTTCCGGGCCATGCTCATCAACAACTACGGTGCTTCTGGTTCCAACGCATCTATGATAGTTACACAGGCTCCAACAAACAAGACAAATATCCCGTTGCAGGCTCCTATTCACAAGTTGTCCACAAGATATCCGTTCTGGATTAGCGGATTTGATGACCGAAGCTTGGTAGAATATTGTTCCAAGTTACTCGAGTTTATCCAAAGACGCAAGGACGTAGTGTTGGCTAATCTGGCCTTCCAAATATATCTCCAAAGCAACCGTACACTCCCCAGGGCCTTTATTTTTGATGTTGGTTCTGTTGATGAACTGGAACAGACCTTGGCAAGCTTCCTCAAGGGACAGCAACATACTCCCGTTACGCCGCCTCCCCCTCGGCCGGTCATCTTATGCTTCGGTGGCCAAATCTCTACATTCGTTGGTCTTGATAAAGATGTCTATGAGAGTGTAGGAATCCTCCGCAAGTATTTGGACCAGGTTGACGCCATCAGTTCCGCGCTGAGGCAAAACGGCTCTATTTACCCTGGCATCTTCCAGAAGGAGGCTGTGGAAGATATTGTTGATCTTCAAACTCAACTGTTTGCTATTCAATACTCAGTTGCCAAGGCTTGGATAGAAGCCGGTGTGAACGTGGCCGCCGTTGTTGGCCACAGCTTTGGTGAACTCACCTCACTTGTGGTATCAGGCATTCTGTCTCTTGAAGATGGTCTTCGGCTCATCATTGGTCGTGCTCGCATCATCCAGGAATCATGGGGCGCTGATAATGGGGCAATGATGGCTGTAGAAGGCGATCTTCAAGTTATCAATGATCTTCTGAGTGTGGCCAACAAGGACAATGTAGACTCCCCTGCCACGATTGCTTGCTACAACGGCCCAACAAGCTTCACACTGGGCGGCTCAGTAGAAGCCATCGATCGAGTTGAGGCCACCCTAGCAAACGATGCAACTTTCCGAGGCACGAAGACCAAAAGGCTCAACGTCACCAATGCGTTCCACTCTACACTCGTCGAACCTCTGATCGATCAGCTTACGCAACTTGGGGAGACTCTTAACTTCAGAAACCCGATTATACCATTCGAGCGCTCCACTGAGAGTGATCACGTAGGAAAGCTAGGAGTTTCTTATGTTGCTGAGCACATGCGCCAGCCCGTCTTCTTCAATCACGCGCTTCGCCGTCTCTCTCAGAAGTACCCTAATGCCATTTATCTAGAGGCCAGCTCCAACTCTACGATCACGATAATGGCCAGCCGCGCTTTAGGCAAACCTGAAGGCTGCCACTTCCAAGCTCTTAGCATCAATGCTGGGAACGGTCTGCGGCCACTGACCGACGCCACAATCAATCTTTGGAGAGCAGGCATTAACTTAACGTTTTGGCCCCATCACCGCATCCAGACCGCTGAATACACACCCATCCTATTGCCTCCTTATCAGTTTGAGAAGTCTCGGCATTGGATGGAGCTCAAAGATGCCCCAAAGCTTGAAACGGCACCAACGCCCGCCGAGAAGCCCATCTCTAACGAAATGTGGGAGTTTGTCAGATTCGAGGACAATGAGCAACGATCTGCTCTATTCCGCATCAACAGTGATTCCAAGGAATTCATCGAATACGTCTCTGGCCACAAAGTTGCTGGTAGCGTCGCGCTCTGTCCCAGCATTCTCCAGATCAGCATCATCACCGCGGCCCTGATCAGCATTCTGCCAGGTTTCAATGACTCTAAATTGCAACCACACCTCAAACACATGATCAGCCATGCACCCATGACCATCAACACGAGCAAGACTGCGTGGCTAAAAGCCGAGGCCATCGATGTCCACAGGCTTGTGTGGGACTTTAGTGTCGTGAGCCAAGACACAGACAAACTATCAGGTCCCTTCCTTCTGCATTTCTCATTGAGACTCACACTGCGATCCGTCGAGGACGAGGACTTCAAGAGCGAGTTTGCGCAGTTTGAGCGACTCATTACAGTCAAGCGACCCCGCAGCCTCCTCAACGGCAATGTCGATGTCGACGAGGTCATCCAAGGCCGAAATGTCTATCGAGCCTTTTCTGATATTGTCGACTACAACGAAAAGTACCGAGGCGTTCAGAAAATTGCAGGGAGAGACTCCGAGTCGGCCGGGCGCGTGTCGTGGCCACACAACCCGAAGCACTTCTTCAACATTGGCCTGGCGGATTCGTTCCTCCAAGTCGCCGGCATTTATGTCAACTGCATGACGGATCGCTCGGAAAAGGAGATGTTCATATCGGACAGGATTGAGCAGTGGATCAGGTCTCCGAGACTGGTCCCTTCAGCTGCCCGCCCCAACCAGTGGGATGTGTATGCCTGCCACCATCAGCCTTCCCAGAAGGAGTATCTGTGTGATGTCTTTGCTTTTGATGCCAATACAGGAGAGCTCGCTGAAGTTATCATGGGTCTCCGGTTCCAGCGTGTCAGCAAAGCTGGTCTTGTGAAGATGCTCGGCGGCAGTCATCCTTCGCCGGCCGCTGCCCCTTCAAAGCCTGTGGCTGCAGTTTCTCACACCACTAACGTGGTCAATGGGCATTCCACTCCCTCAAAGGCGCCCGTAGCTGTGGCCTCATTACAGAAGAAGAAGGCGGTCAAGAAGCGTCCTTCCGTTGATGTTGTTAAGATTACCACTGAGATTCTGATGAACCTTTCAGGATTGGAAGCTGAAGATGTCAAAGATGACTCTGAGTTGGCAGAGTTGGGTATTGATTCCTTGATGGGCATGGAGCTTTGTCGTGAGATTGAAGCACACTTCAAGATCTCATATGATAGCTCTGAGCTCAATGACATTGATGACTTCAAGGGTCTGATCCAGTCTATTTCCAAGGCTATCGGCACCGATGTTACTGAGGAAGATGATGAAGAGGCTCCAGAGCTCGCTACCAACGGCCATACCGCAACGCATGTTCTCAACGGTGCCAATGGGAATAGCAATCACGGAACTAATGGTAACTATACAAATGGTGCTCATACTGAGTCTGATAGTTCGTCATCGATTGGCGATGCCGGTGACGCAGCTGAGGCCATTCTCGACGTCTTTTCGAAGGTAAACGCCCAAACCGACGACTATCTACTAAGGGGAGGCGTAGCCGGATACGTCGAAAACGTTCTTGATGACTCAAATGAGCTGGTCATTGTGCACATTCTGGATGCCTTTGAGCAGCTTGGCTGCCCAATTCGTCACGCAGACGCTGGTACAAAGCTGACACGAATCGAACATCTTCCCAGGCACAAGAAGCAGGTAGATAAACTCTACCGGTTCCTCAAAGAGGCTGGCCTTGTTGAGGTGGATGGTGATACAATTATTAGGACTGCCAAGGCTGCTCCCATAGATTCTGCTCGATCCCTCCTTGAGAGCCTTGTTCAGAAGAACCTCAACCATGAGAGTGATCACCGATTGACTTCACACATTGGTTTCAACCTGGCGGATTGTTTGATTGGCAAAGAAGAAGGAATCCAGCTCATCTTCAGCTCGCCAGAAGGACGAAAATACGCGAATGAGATGTATGGCAAATCCCCCATCCAAACAGCATGGATGGATGAAATGAAGGACATCATTAAGCAAGTGTCCGAGAGACTTTTTAATGAAACCTCTGGTCCCATCAAGATCTTAGAATTGGGAGCCGGAACCGGTGGCACGACATCAAATCTGATCGAGGATTTATCAAAGATCGGAATCCCTTTCGAGTACACAGCAACTGACTTGTCCTCTTCGCTTGTCGCTGGTCTCCGAAAGAGATTCAAGGGGTATCCCTTCATGAAATTCAAAGTCATCGATGTTGAGAAGGAGCCTCCCGCAGATTTAGTTGGCAGCCAGCATCTCATTCTGTCTACGAACTGTGTCCACGCGACGCGAAATCTCAAGATCTCAACCAAAAATATCCACACCATGCTTAATCCCAGCGGTGCTCTCCTCCTGTTGGAGCTAACTAAGCCTCTGTATTGGTTTGATCTCATCTTCGGCATGGTCGAAGGCTGGTGGCTCTTTGAGGACGGCAGAGACCATGCCCTCGCCAAGCCTGAATACTGGCAGAAGGTCATGACATCTGTTGGATATGGTCATGTCGACTGGACTGACGGGAACCGCCCTGAAAATGAAATCCAGCGTTTGATACTGGCCACGGCCTCATCAGCATCGAGGTATGATGGACCATCACACCCCCTTCTGTCGCAAAAGTATTGGACTGACCTCCCGGCTCGCGAAGCAGCAATTGATTCCTACGTGGAGCAATTCACAGCGGACTTTTCGTTGGAGCCATCACCTCAGGTTTCGCCATTGAGGATGGCTACTTTGGATGGCTCATATGTCGTCTTGACTGGAGCAACCGGAAGTCTAGGAGGTCAGCTGGCTGCATACTTTGCACGCCTCGAGGAGGTCAAAGGAGTGTTTTGTCTGAACCGAGCAAGTAGGACGGACCCTACGCAGAGGCAGAAGCAATCTATGGAGGATAAGGGCGTCTCAATTGATCAGAAAGCCCTGGAGAAACTAAACATATTGGAGACGGACACATCCAAGCCGTTGCTTGGTCTGTCACTGGCAAATTATGAGATTCTTGTTGGAAATGCAACACACATTGTGCACAATGCTTGGCCCATGAGCCTTACACGAGACATTCACACATTCAAGTCACAGTTCCGTGTGATGCAGAACCTCATTTGCTTGGCACGAGACATCGCTGCTGTGAGGCAAGGGAATAAAAAACCCTCCCTTCTTCTTGTCTCGTCCATTGCAACCATAGGCTACAATCCGTTGCATAACCAACGCCCACTGGTGCCTGAGCAGCCCATGACAGTCGAGTCCGTTCTTCCTACGGGCTACGGCGATGCCAAGCTAGTTTGCGAAAGAATGATCGACAGAACACTAGGAAGACACCCAGACAGGTTCCGGGCTATGGCAGCGCGAATTGGCCAGATTGCAGGTTCTGCCGAGAGCGGGTACTGGAATCCTACAGAACATTTTTCGTTCATGGTCAAATCATCTCTAACTCTCCAAGCGTTGCCTAATCTTTCTGGGGTACGCAAAATTCTTCTCCCCCAGATTTTCATAGTCAATCTGAGCTAACCAAATATCACAGGAGCTGTCATGGTGCCCAGTCAACGACGTGGCTGCATCCGTCGGTGAGCTGGTGCTGGCCGAGAACTCTCCGTACCCGATTTACCATGTTGAAAATCCTTCTCGCCAACCGTGGAGCGAGATGATTGGAATCATGGCCGATGCTCTCGGGATTCCTCTAGCCAACGTTGTCCCATTTGATGAATGGGTGGCCATGGTCAAAGCTTACCCAGGCTCCGCAGATTCAGAGAACCCAGCAGCCAAGCTGATTGACTTTCTAGATCTGCATTTCCACCGAATGTCATGTGGTGGGCTGGTCATGGACACAACACATGCGAGGGAGCATTCGGAAACCATGGCGAAGGAGCCGCCAGTGAGCGCAGCCCTCTTTCATAAATATGTGGAGGCCTGGAAGGATATGGGTTTCTTGTCGCAATAATTCTACCAACACAGATTGCCCCAGCAGGGGATCCAACAAGGGCCACCCATCTGGGAAGAGATCCGAATGTCAAAAAATAGCTCTAGCTTGTGAGAACTCTATAGTTGCCTCGGCACATGCCATATGACTTAACCTAAGAATTCTTTGTTCAACATGAAACTGAATGCATTGTCTAACTTCTTTGTTAAAAGGAATGATCGTTCTATCGTTCATAAATCAGTTTTTATTACCCTGATCTGCCTTTGAAAAGCCTCTAAGGCAATATAAATTCTTTTCTGTCGCAGGCAGGGTTAAATACTAACTCAAACGCCCAAGGATCATGATTCAAGTAATCACAGGCCTTTCTAGTCGTGACTGGGTATAATACTTTATTTTGCCAGCATTCCCTGCTCCCTCACAAGAGACACCTGTCATTGCTATGTCTTGATACATGATGGATCCCTAGCCTGAGAGAACAGTTAGAAATGACGGTAGCTCCCTGTCCTCTATCGTTTCAGTCCTTGTCAGCGTATGGGGGGGACAATGGTGCGGCAAATGCTTCCTGGATGTCACTGGGCCGTGAACAAGGGATGAGATTATCTAAGTGACACCCCACGCGCAACTACGCCGCACTCAATGGAGGGGACAAGCCAATGTACGATTGGCTGAGAATCAAAGCACGGCCTCGCGCTTTCGGCATCTTCTGCATCCTAGAGTTACACTGCAGCCTGTGGCCTCCAACGAACAAGGGTTTTCCATGGCCCCGCGCGCGAGTCGCTGACCTGGATGCAGAGCTTCCTTCCTTCCGTGGAGAGGGGTGCGATTGGTGATCATCGCTGGCAGTGAGCAGTTAAACACAGGATGTTGGAAAAAGTCCAGCCTGGCATAGAGACAGAAAAATACCGGAGGCAGAGGCGGAACTTCACGTATAAAGCTCCATCTTACAAATCACTTACTATTACCCCAAGCCAAGAATAATACCCCGTGTGTGATCGATCGCTTCTCCGCAGGCAGACAATTTATGCCCGAACCAACACGCCTGCTCCATGACAATCTCCCACACCCACATGGCGGCTTCCCATCGGCACAGGAAATGGACCTTGGAGGAGGATATGGTGTTGCGGTATGAAGTAGAAGCCCAGCGGGGTAAGATACAACCGACAGCAGTCCCTTGATTTTTGGACAAGATCGTACTGCTAACTGCATGGTGATATTGTCACCCTTTTTAGACACCAATGAACCGACCAATTGGGCAGCAATTTCGGAAAAGTTACCCCGTCGAAGCAATAAAGATTGTCGCAAACGTTGGCTCAAGACAGTGGAAGTGTACCGCAAAGGGCCGTGGACGGCGGATGAGGATCAACGGCTGCTGGCTGCAATGGAGACATACGGAACACGGTATGAAACCATCCCCCCACAAGACATGCTTTCCTCCTTCGTTGTAAACCGAATGAAACCAACGGGTGATCAACCAGCACGGAGTTTCTGACCGTGATCTCTACAACAGATGGAATCGAGTTGCGCAGCGTGTTGGAACTCGCAATGCCGACCGTAAGCCCATTTTTCATTTGGAGCGCGTGCTTTATTTGAAAACTCTCTGACAAAATAGAATGCGCGAAACGATGGCAACATTCATTGGACCCTAAAATTGACCGTGGTCCGTGGACATCGCGAGAAGATGACGAGTTACTAAAGGCAGTGTCCGAGCTGGGACGATCATGGAGATTGATAGCTTCTACCAAGCTGCCGTCTCGGTCACCAACAGACCTGAAAAACAGGTATGTAAGGTGATAGACGTTGGTTTATGCACTGCCAAGCCTCAGCTCTTTGCCGGCTGCAACTGTGATATGCACTGTTCTAAATTTGCATCCCCTCATCTTAGATACGAATTGATGTGCCGGCGACGACAGGACGATCCTCCCGACGCCACGTTGTGTGACGATCCTACTGGAACACTGGGTAGCAATATTATCAACCAAGGAGACATCTTGGCCCAGAGCTTCGCGCAAGCGCAATGCTTCGCGATCTGTCCCCCTCACGAGGCAAACGGCAACCTAGGTCTACTTACCCCTCACAGCTTCAACGACTGGGAGCATCTCCCGCCAGTGATATCCCAATTGAGTCTTGATAGTGGTGATTCATCCTTCACAACAACGGGGATGGAGTCGTGGATGAATAGTCCCGGAATTTATTCAACCGAGTGCGACCAAATTGCTTCAATTGCATTGCCCGAGCAGGCGACACCACCGGAATCTTCTGGTGTGTTGCCCGACACGGCCTTTCCTCCGTCCTCGCGGAGTTCCGCAGGGTTGGAATCCAGGGGTCCTTTCACAAACTACACTTTAGTTTTGGAGAACATACACTCTACCGAAATTGGGGATGTTCTGAATTCACTGACTGAGCGGGGGTTAATGATGAACATGAGGATTCTCAGGCAGGCGACATGAGACTCGTGCCCCATTGGTTGTCCACACTCCCCGAGACTCTTTGGCTCCGTCTCCTGTCCTCAAGTCCTTTCTGCATCTTATTCTTAGATATCACCATAAACGAAATTAGAATCATGATATATTTCCTTCTTACTAGACTCATCGATCCCCAAGTGTGCGGAGAATATACGCCAAGCTAGACCAAGGGCCGCTGGAATGAGGATTTTGTCCGCCTAACCCCCCCGGGACGGCCCGTCACCTCCACGGTTGCAAGCCAATTGGCCTCTCATAAGGAGACGACAGGGATGCTCCAACTCCTGAGGAGGAATTCGAGGATGTGTCAAAAGTCCACTGTTGGGGTACTTGGATGCCGGCCTCCCCGAGCCTGGCTTCCGCGGCGCGCGGGAAACTAGCGCACAGGGGCCTCTCCTCCACGTCTTTTGGCTTGCTGTCTCCTGGTTCTGCGGTCTCTGACAAGAAACAAAGAAGGAAACAAAAAAAAGGTCCAAAAAAGGCAAGAGAAGTCAAGTTGCCCTTCTGGGTATACCCTGTCCGTGAAAGCCAGATAACATCACCAACCTCCATGTGATCGATAGATAGATAGTTGGGCATACCTTGACCCTCCACTCACCCGGCTATTGAATCTCCGCCATGCTGTTTGTGACCTTTTCGGCCCAGGATCATGCCGGGACAAGAGGACAATCACATGGGCAGGGGGGACAAGGGAGCCCGGAGGCAGTAGAAAGTGGACCTACACCGCTCAGATTATCTATGGGATCTCTCGCGGGATTGTCGGCGAGTTGCAGCGTCTGTCTGGGTCAGATTCCATATCGTATCGCCGAGCTTTTATGCAGGGTTGATAGGGGTGTTACATTACACGTATCCCGTTTTCGTTCCAGCCAGGTTACACAAACCGCGTCTGCCGCTGAGGTACCATCCTGGCAGATGGATGACTACCGACATGGTATATCATAAGTCATCAGTCTCAGTGACATTCTTCTTCTCTTGCCTCTAAACCTCCCATGCTCGAGAGACAACAAACGAACCTAATTCCCTGTGTCGGTACCGAAAGATCTCGAATCCCCGAGCAGATGCTTGCAGTAAACCAGCAATTTACACGGAACAGTCCCACTGCACGGACCAGACATAAAACGCCAAGTTGTCAATCACTTGCAAGGGAATAACGGCAACCTGGCGCTTACAAAGGTGGTCAATGGCGTACTGCGTATAATCAAGACATCTATGGAATATTTGTCATCTATTTTTAAGCCAATATTGACAAGCCACGGTAACTCCTTCTATGTAAGATAAGACCTTTTCCCTGATTGCCGGGAGCTGCCTGTTACAGAACTGCAGCCTCTCGCGCCACTTCCAGGATGGCTGTGGTGATCGCCCGCACGTCTCTCAGTCTGATTGGCAGGCGGTGATCTCCATCCCACTCAATAAGACGTGCGCCGCCTTGACCCTGACAGTAGTATTCCATCAGCTGCCAGTGCAGATTGATCCCTGGATCTCGCAGCCCATGAACGTGGACCGTGGGGGACCGCACCAGGTGAGCCTTCTCGGACGAGTCATCCCGGCAGCTGTCAAAGTTGAGGTGCAACGCGGTGCTCTGCGCCGAGGTTACCAGATACGGACTCGAGAGCACGTCAGAATCGAATGTTATCAGAGGAGCAGACCCTGCCATGACGACGGCGAACCGAAAAGAGCACGGGAGCCGGGGGGGAAGCTGGTTCTTCCGTTCGTTATCCTGCATGAGGAGAACGCTGGCGGCGACCTTTGCGCCCTGACTGAAGCCCAACAGTCCCACCCATTCCCCCGTGCCCCCCTGCCGGTTGTCAGATTCGATGGCCTCAGCCAGGGAATCGACGATTGCCTGCGCTCCATCGGCGCTGTCCACCTCTTGATGCTCTGGCTTGTGACGGAGCCATCGTCGGTAGGGTCCGTAGTCTTTATAAGTCGGGATCATACCTGGTCCAGGGCCGCATGTATAGGGCGCATCAGCGAAACACAATCGAAATGTCGACCTGAGCTCCTTGACGATGATACGGCACTGCATGCGGAAGATGGTACTATTGACTCCGCCGCCGTGCAGGCAGAGAATGCGGGGGAGGTCGAGGCTTTCCTCCTCAGGAGAGAGGATACGATGTGGACTCATGTTTGAGAAGAAAACTGGCTCAAGCAGGGGCCGAGGGCAGGTTGAAGT
Source organism: Clonostachys rosea (assembly GCA_026958235.1). Lineage (NCBI taxonomy): Eukaryota > Fungi > Ascomycota > Sordariomycetes > Hypocreales > Bionectriaceae > Clonostachys > Clonostachys rosea. The sequence goes on from CP110205.1 coordinate 4,481,084, forward strand.
CAGGGTTTCAATGCATAGGACTTTTGGTGTGATCTGGCCACGCGCCTGTGGTCAGGATGTTTCTGTCCTTTTATAATATCACATGAGAGATTTCAAGAGATAATACTCATCTGCCCCCACTCTCATAAGGGGTGTGGGTATATCTTGATTCACGACTCTTCGGAGATGCATCTCATTCATACCCTGTGCTATCTAGCCCCCTGTTTTTACACCTTGTTCATAGATGTGTCTGGGGAGACCCCCACAGAGGCCTTCTCTCAAGATTGCCACCTCCATAATACCAATGTGCACTTCAATACATACAGTCGGTTTCTTTGGATTGATCAAACATAAGCTGACGAATAGCGAAAAATAATCAAACGTTCATGCGTGATATTCTCGAAACGAACTGCCAATATGTGATTAGCTTTGGGCTCTTTGAGACTGAGCCAGAGCCACTCGCCTGCTAATGCCACTTGAACGTCTTCCACTGCAAGAGGATCACTCTCCGCCTCCATAACTAGGAGCCTACAACTTATGACAAGGCATGGCATATCATTTCAAATCAAGGGCGGATATAGTAGGGCTTTTCCCAACATACACTATGAGAAAGAAACACCCACTAGCATGACATAACGAGTCTTGTGGCTTTTTTAGAGTTGTGTCATGCAATCATGACAGAGGATTTGGGCCGAAGCAGATGGCATTCTAACGAGACAACTTAAATACCGCTGATATCCTCATCACTGTGATGTAAAATACGTTCCTTCAATGCCTTGATTTGCAGTTATGAACCCCATTTTCCAAGCGTGGAAGTTGAAAAAGTCCTGCCCAAAACACACCATTAGCTGCCATTGATTAACAGCGCCTTATTCGTGGATCTGGTGAGCCTAAATACATGGATTGATATCGAAGGCCCTAGACAGCCCGCAATGGTTCATTAAAGATCATTGTGCCAAGATGGAATATCCACAGGCGTATTAAGCCGGTTATCATAAGGCTCGGGGAAAACCCTGGGATATAGACCTTTTTCGCTGTCATAATCGGAACCCATTACATGCCTTTCCAATGCAGGTTCAAGTTGACTATACAATCCCAGACGAATATGAAGGTCTTGTAGATCAGATCCCAGACATGTTTTAACCCCCTTCACTATCCCAATATAGGCATTATATTGTCTCCTGTATGATGTTTCGTAGTAGCTATCAGCATTGTCAAAAAATGTGTCAATTTTGATCAAAAGCTTGGACACCTTGAATTTTTTGGCGATGAATGACATTAGTTCGACCCAATATTTGTCAAAATCTTCCCATTTCCATTCAGTTCCGCCACTTTCACTTGCAATCTTGCGGAAAATTCTTCCCAGGTCAAATCCAATACGTCGGAAGTGCCGAAGTGTCTCTGGCCGCAATGATTCCAAAAATTTCAAGATATCTGGCAACCGGCCACCAAAAATGAATGTGTTTCTAGAGTACAACACCTCTGAAGCCTCCAGATAGACTTGACGAGAAACCTGAAGTAGACTCCAGGGCAGCAGTCGGCATTGGCATGTAGCTGAATCTGACGCATAGTAAGTCTGACAGGAGCAGTGTCTCCTGTGGAAGGCGCAGCGGCAACCGCATTTCCCGTAGGAATGAAAATAACTGAGACTGAGCCGAAAATCAACGTAATTACTGATAATATTGATATCATCATCCGTGTTACCGCTTTCCCCGACAAGATGTGTATATCCCAAGATGCGAAGGCGGATTTCTGGTGGCAATGACAGAAATGGGAATGGGGAACTGCTACTTTCCAGTTGTTGCATTTCGCCTGTCAGTCTGAGCACAGTTGAGCGGGCGAGCGAAGTCAGTTCTAAATCTGGTTGTCTTCCAAATTGTATTGTGCATTGCTTGAGGCGCGGGAGAACATTCATCGGGCTTAGAAACTGTTCGGCTGTCGTCAAGTCTTTCGCATCGCAAATGAACTCGATAGTGAGGCATTCAGTTGGTATAGCTGTCAGACGATTACATACAGCCTCCCAACGCTGAATGATGCTCTCCGAGCCGAGTTTTTGACACTCACGGCATTTTCCGGTCTCCCTGTCATGGGTCCAGTGATAACCTCGGCAGTAAGGCTGGCTGTTTAACCGTACTAAAAGGTGACGCATTTTCTGTACCGCCTCGTTTGACAGAGCATTAAAGCTTTTGAAATCTTCAGTATCGCGGCCTCTCACGACAAATTTGTTCATGCTATATAGCAATTCCTGGACCTCATTATGGATGAGTTTATTGATGAGTAAAAGTTGTGACGGTATATGTGGGCAAATGTCTGATCCCATGCCAGGTTCAAAAGCATGAGGATTTGGATGGAATGGACAGGCAGTTCTTGTTTTGGAACGCTCCATCCACCATGGTACCAATCGCGAAAATGGATACTTGCGACGGTCTCGATGGATCAAGTAAATCGGACATTCGCGAACTAAATTCGCAAATAAATAAATGCGTTTTCGGATGCTTTGGGGGATGGTGAGAAAGGTTGGCGGCGTTGCGTCCATTATCGCAGGTTGGGTGCAGGTTTGAGAGAAGATCATGTGGAATGGCCCAGACAGAAAAGCATATTCGGAATGGCACGGTCTTATATCCCATCGTGCATTTATTAGTGCACAGCCACTACTTAGCACTATCACAAGGACATGATAGGTAACCGGAGAAAGTTTTCATAGAAAGTTAAAACAAAAGAAGATGTCAGACCCAACAACTCAATACAATGAATACGAAAGGTATAAAAAAAGCTTCGCTAGCCCAAGGCTGCAGTCATACGGCAGATAATTCTATAAACCTTCATACCGATGACTCGCTTGCCGTCAGGACGAGCTGCGCGTCGAATGACTACTAAAGCTGCCCTCTTCACCTGGCGTGATAGGTAACAAAACAAACACGGGCCACAAAGACGCGGTATTTTTCTAAAAGCCATAGTCCAGCTCCAAGTCTCCTTAAGGAGCCCCTCTCCGGGATGAGATTTACGTACTGTCTACTTCGTGCTCGAATAAAAAGCTGAAGCGCACCCCACAGAATACTTTCAAGCTTACTGTGTCTGCTGTATATGGGATCGAACAAATGGCCAGATTTGCTGTTTTAAAGGACAAGTGAGACCGAGAATACAAGCCGACTGAAACTCGTTATGAGTTTGTGGAATTTCAGTACCCCGAGGACAGATGGCTTATTCTTGTCGAACCTTCGACCTCACAAAGAAGGCTCATTGAGGCGTTCTTGGGCGCGGCTTTCTCACCATGATAGCCAGCCTCCATAACAAAGCTAGAATTCATGTGGGACACATGGTAGTACTTTAGCTCTAATTGAAGCTAAAAATACTTCTCAACATATCCAACAAAGGGCAAGTGAGCTAGCCTGGTAGACAAAGCTATCTCCTGGACAAACTTTCCAAGAATAGCGACCCCGATACTTCATAAATTTCCCTCTTTCTTGCTTACCCTGAACTTCGCCATGTTCTTAGACTCTCGATACGTTTCATGATTAATACTCAATGATTTGAATTCATAATGTTTAGCTAGCTGAATTTAAGGACCAAAAACCACATTCTCATAAGAAAACCAGTCAAATCTCCTGCGGGCAACGAGTATTGCTGTACTTCCCCATGTCAGCTTGAAAAAGTTGTCATAAAGTAGCTGTTAGGTAAATGTAGCAAACATGAGATTTAGAATTCGATGAGATTAGGCTCTTTTTTATTCTTTTTGGGTAAAAACTACTTAATCTATGTCTCGATTGGTATCCTGCTGGGTACTGCACTTTCTACGGCAAAAGTTGCGAAACATGCGTAGCATATAACCTGTCCACTTTCCATGCTACATGGCAACACGCCAGAAAGAAATCCGATCCAAACATTTGTCTAGATGTTTTGTCTTGGGGAATCCAGCTGTTCACAAAAGACCCTCCTTCTCAGAACGGCGGAGAACAGCAGCAGGCCTCTGCCCGCCTCTTTAACGGCAACTATTTGTCAACCAACAGTATTGGCACATGTTAGCAGTGCAACATGAATGGTATTAGAGTAAAATATGGTCAGGTTTGAGTTGCTTGCTCGCATATTACGTTAGTGGGTTGGTTCAGGTAACTGGAACCCACCATCTGACTGATGAGGATCTTCTGCAATGTTACCGAGATGCGGGAGATTTTATCGCAAGAATTTCCCAAACCCGCCTAGCGCTGCAGACAAAGCAATAAGCTACAAAGAGAAAGAACGCATGCGTCACCAGCTGCATGCTTAATGAACATATGGTGCGTAGTTGTGCAGAGAGATGTGCATGAAGCGAGTTGGTTATGAAAAAGGCATTCCACTTCTTTAGCGCACAAAGTGACGTACCTACCTGGCTTTTATTAGGGCCCCGGACCTTTCGTGTTTATCTTCTTCTTTGCAACCTCACCCTTCTGAAATTTTCAACTTCACCCTCTCCAAAACTTCGAACATCATCACTTGAACACTCACCACTTGAACACTCACCACTTGAACACTCACCACTTGAACACTCACCACTTGAACACTCATCACTTGAATACGCAACCCCCTTGAAAGCTTCGCTATCTTGAACAAGGATAGAAAGATGAAGCTGTCTACTTGCTTGACTTTCCTCGTTGGCCTAGTAGCCGCTGCTCCAAGTGAGCTCCGGACTACAGCCAACGATCTAGTCGATGGGCAGGGCTTCTACTGTCCTCACGCAATCTTGATCTTTGCTCGTGGATCAACTGAACAGGGAAACATGGTATGATGAAACGTCCCCATCCGGCTCTCTCTGCGATGAGATGGTTTGTCGACTAACGTGATACAATAGGGCACCCTCGTTGGGCCTTATCTTGCACACGGTCTCTCCACTCAAGTGAAGAGCCTTTGGATCCAGGGTATTGGCGGTGACTACACTGCCGACCTCGAAGATAACTTTCTCCCCGAGGGAACTAGCCCTGAGGCTATTGTTGAAGCGTACAAGATGTTCAATCTTGCTTACGACAAGTGCCCCGGTTCGCTCGTGCTGGTTGGCGGCTACAGGTAAGAAGAACCACAAAGACGACCAAGGCTCGGTTTCTTAACTATGTGCTAATCTTCTCGTGAACAGCCAGGGAGCCGCTCTCCTTGCCGCGACCATCCCCACTCTCGTCGGTCCAGCGCGCCAGCAGATCAAAGGCGCCGTTCTCTTCGGCTACACCCAGAACAAGAAGAACGATGGCCGAATCCCCGAATACCCCGCTGATCGAACCAAGGTCTTCTGCAACGACGGCGATGTGGTCTGCCAGGGTGTTCTCCAGATCAAGACTCCCCATCTCCTGTACAGCGCGGCCGCGCAGGGCGAGGGAGCCGACTTTCTGGCCAACAAGATCTCCCACTAAGAGGCGCAGAGAACAAGATATCCTACAGAACATGGATCAAAAAAGGTGATGAAACCACCAGCTTTCAGGGGCTAGGAGGTTCTATGGAGCATCGATGAAATGGGCGTGAAAAATCACTAGTCTTTAGGAACGGACTCTAGAAAGACGTAGCTTAGCTACTTAATGATAAGAAATAACCAGCCTCTTTCTACCTTAGTGTGATATTTCTCTTTCCATCCAAGAGACAGTTCCTGATGAGAAACTGACTTCTGTCTACTAACTCCTTGACAAAAATCCGGGAATGAACATATCGGCATCTGGGTTCTATTTCTATTTCGAAACCATTATAATTGACATGACAAGTGGGATGTAGGACTCCATACGAAGATATAATTTGGTACATTGCTCGTCAACATGGACAGTGTGTAGGGGAAATAGACATCAACGGCCCGTGCTGTAGAGGCACTGGAGATGTAAATCTTTGCTGGAAACTACAAGCAGGTTAAGCGTATCATATGCTATCATTGCAATAAATAATCGATTTACAAATCATTTCCATCTATCTGGCCTGACATGGAAAGAAGGATGTTCAACAAGGAGATTTTTCAAGAAAACGTGACTGCATATGCAAAGTAAGATTTATTCTATTCTTTAGTGTGAAAGCTAGCTATTTATGTGAGTGTGTTTTGTATCAAAAGAACCCCGAATAAACGATGGGTTTTGTCTAGTTTTATTGCTAGAGCAAACGCCAGACCTCGTGGTTTGACGGACTCTTATCGTGGTAAAAATGCCGTAACTGCTCATAGACTATACGAGCATCTCTGAGGTACGGGTACAAAGGTTACAAAGGCGATAAGAACGCCTTTGTGAAATTGCCAGTGGCTTTGCCAGAGGAATACGTATCGCTTCGTACAGTCTCCGTTTCTATGTCAAACTTGCGCCCGCCAAGTTTTCCTAAGGATTATTCACTCCGAGACTCATTGAATTTTATGATTTGATCGAAAGTAGCCTGGTTCTGCTTCGCGGTGAGAAAGCTGATTGAGCGCAGAGGAGGTTTATGGAGCAAAGTGAGGGCTCCGTCTTCCATGCGCCGCCCTAGGAAGACCTGGAAACGCTGCTGGCAGCGATCGCACTGCTCCCAGCCCTTGCCCGCCTCCGTAAGTTCCTGGGCCTTCTTTATGGCTTCTTCTGGGGGAACTGTCGGGACATAACCATACTCCATTAGGTCCGTGATCGGGGTGAGCAGGCGCTGTAGGAGCTCAACTTCTTGAGCAGGCGCCAGGCCGGTCTCGACAAACTCTCTAGCGCCTTGTCTCCGAGCGAGTGAAGTGGAAGGGACATGTTTTGGATTTTCGAGTTCAACTAACAGGCAGACACCAGATTCGATGTGTGTGAAGATCTTCGGCACATGTTTGGTGGGAACGGGGAAGGGGGTTGTTCTGTCCGACTGCGCGCTTGTAGGAGAGAATAATGTCAACGTGTCGATCCATTTTGCCCATTGCACTCGTTCGTTGGTTTGATGTTGGTCTTTTGGTGGTTGGTTTGTTGTGGTGTCTGGCTGCAGCAGAAGCCATGGGAGAGGCTATGAAAAGATGGACCGATTTTGGGCATTTATCCATTTGAACCACACTAAAGGCCACGGTTACTCTTCATCCTGCTACTGTCGTAAAACCCTCAGGTCTAATGTAGAAAGATGCCAAGCAGCTAATAATGTATCTTTAGTTTATAGCTTTATCGTCGAAGGATATTCGCAACTTGATGAGCTGTCAATGAACCGTCTGCGCAGTAGTGACGCTTTGTCGAGTTTTATAAGAGAAGACCGAGTAGGTCTGGATGTTGGTGGTGAGGATTGGTTTTGTTCCTCCCAAGCGGTAAAAGAAGCTCCAGCGTCAGCGATCGATACTTGATAAGACGTTCCCCTCGAATGAGTCCCATAAAGAAACCATGGAGTTCGCCCGAACCATAGCTGCAGCATATATTTGCTTAGGGATATATCAGAAGCAGTCGACTAATGCTTCAGACCGGCTCGTCTCATAGCATCATTTTCTTTCTCCGTTCGAATGAGTGCTACAAAGAAGCCATCAGCGAGTTCGCTCGAACGATAGCTGCGGTATAAATTTGCTTAGCAGTATATCAGAAGCAGTTGATTTTATTTCAGCTGCAGTGGGCTGGTGCTTCAGGCCGGCTTTGTCTTATAGTCCCGTTTTCATTTTGGGTTCGAATATTCGCTGAGCTTTGAAAATACCTGGACAGTTTGTCTAAGTCAGGACCATTAGGGGCAGACGTCCAGGTCGTCTCTTCCTTGGTATTGTAAGAAGCGCTGAAGGTCGAGTTTCTCCTCTATTATAGTATCGCCTCAGGACTGTTATTCTTATGGATGATCAAGCGAGCTTCAGTTCTCCCAGGAGTTCATAACCGCCGCAAGGGACCCCTGGATCAATTGCATATATCTCGACGACCACTCTTGATACAATCTTTCCACAAAGTGACGAATCACTCTGTCTCGTCAAAGTCTAGGGTCAACTCGGCGCTCGTGACGGGTGATGAGGCGGGGTGAGGTGCTGGAAGTACTCGAGCTGCCGACACTTCTGAGCTCATCCGACTCAACTAGTTCCATGTCGGATGGCGACAGGGCTACTTCGGTAGTGTTGCGGATAATATCATTATCATTATTGAGGGAGGAGTAGTCGGGCGATGAGAGGGCTTGTTTGACGAGGATGAGGTTGAAGATAAGGCCTTGTATCTCAATTCTTCCAGTAACAGGTTAAACGGCGGTTCCTTAATGAACATGCTCGAGGGGAGATGTATGCCCAGTATTCTCGACGACATCCTCGACGAATTATCTTGCCAGCCCATCTGAGGGAAACCAAAGGGCTTATGGAGGGGAGAAGAGAAGAGAGTATATATTCATGCCCATACCCATATTGAGGAGAGATGGAGATATTGCGGTAGCAACGCCTGAGGGAGAAGCAGCAAAACGATTGCCTGGGTTTCATTAGCTCGAGCATGTTTGCAATAGTGTCCACTGCCCTCGACCTGTGCCGCGTTGGGTTGTGGGCACGAGTTTCCAGGGGAGCCGGTGTCACGCTCTGGTGATCGGCTTCGGCACGTCTTTTGTGCTTGTTGAGGATTTGGTTGAAAGCTAGTGTTGGTGGCAAATGATCTGTCTTTCAATCAGCAGGAGTGGGTCGTGGAGTTGCTGCTTGGCTTATTGGTGTCTCTAGGACGTGTTACGTAGTCTTCGATGGAGCGTTTAGAATTAATGGCCGAGGACCTGCTGAGGTGAGGTACCCAGATCCCACGCCGAGTGACGCGGTGAAGTTGAGCCCACCCTCATGCGTTTGGATGTTCCACTGATGGACTGATGGACGAGGCGATGCCGCAGGACCTGGAAGACCGCGGGCTGTGTCACCGGAGATAGGAATTGCTGTGCCGTTGGTCCAGGTAATGTCCGTAGGAAGGGGGGGGAAATTATTGTTTTATCGTTGGAAGCTAGTATCTGGTGCGCGGCGTGTATCCCAATTGTGTGAGCTTGTCGGGGTATCTGCCCACAGCATATCGCCGGAGAAATGAGATGAAGTAAAACACACAGACATGACAAGCGTTGGCCATGGCGAAAGAAGCTGGCAGGTGCTGGCCATGAGGGAGCAGACGATGTATTGGCAGTATTGCAGATCGCCTGTGGTTACTTTCGAGACTTGCGTTTTGCCAAGACGCGTATTGATGGTGACTGATGAGGGCGACACAAAGCCACGACAGTGTTCTTGGCTCTATCCGGCCGCGATGGCCCCGAGTTGAGCGGTTGATGCGGCGAGTTATAGCCTGCTGTGCTTCTTATCCAAGCCCAAAAGGCCAAGATAGAGCATAAGCGGCATCGGATATTGTCGATGGCCATACCATATTATTTTAGTGTGTTTATTGTGTGGATGGAGCGAGAGGGAAGAATCGGAGGGGACTTGGCCCCTATTTATAAGAGAATTGAGAAGCGGCAACCATACCATGACGCTGTTCACGAACGAAGGTCATGTTGAGAAACATGCTGTGTTAGTCGAATTGTCAATCTTGATTAGTCTCCACACGAGGACGATGAAGCGCATCGTTTGGCTAATTCTCCTCTGAACACAGGTAAACAATGTTGCCCTTTCTTTCTCACTTGCTTACTGAACACCAGCCAATTGAATCTACAAAAAGCGGACAGGTTTGAACAAAGCGATGAATTCTACGCTGTGTATTCTATTTTCCGCTTAGTGATCAGATGGGTGCTCTTTGTCATCCGCTTGCCATCCCCCGTCACCTCTTTTTCACCACGTCAGATTGTTACGCCAAGGGAATCCCACAGAGAATCATCCCATTGAAGTTCAGCTTATGGAGTGTAAGTTAGACATGTGCTGACATTTGGTTTCGTTTTCAGAACCCAAGAATGAGATGGCTTGAGAGATGACATTGTCTTAGGATCCTCGCGCACGCGCGGCCCGATCATGACAGAAACCTGCTTTCTGTTTTTCAACTCTTGGCTAGTCTACTATTTTCATTTGTCTTACCATAGCCACGTTGGATACCGGTGGCAGCTGGAGAAAGCCATGTCTTACAACTCTACGAAGTTGGTCCAGATATTACCAGAACTGCTGGTTTGGTAGGAGAGTTGCTGGTCTGCATGACTTGACCGGGATAACGCATGGATAATTGAACCAGATAACCGCGAAGTATCGGTGTGATATTGAAAGGAAATGTTCTTTCATTAAGAAAAAGTGAGTCTCAAGACAGCAGAGCTAGCTAGTCTGCCAAGCCTATGCCAAGCAAGCTCAAGCCAGGGTGTTCGCAGGACCATCCACTCGAGGTCAGACTTCTGACGACAACCTCTCACGCATTCCACCGCTTGTTTGATGACCCCCAAGAAGAGGGCTTTGATGTAGGCCAGCTGGCGATGTTTGAATGTGTGAATGCGTGACTCTGTACGCGTCATTCCATTCATTTTCGGCCTGGACAGCCGGCTCAGGCCATGTCGGGATGCAACGATGCATGGGAACAAGACCCCATCGCCAAGACAAAGAGGGAAGATCATCATTGAGATTCGTCACTTGATCCAGATTTCATTACACTACCACCCTTGCGCATAGTGCCGAAACGTCATCACGCCCACATATGATCGGCCGCGGTTGAGATCAAATCTATGCTTAACTTCAGGACCAGGGTTTGGTTGGATGTCTTCAGGAATGCCCCCACTCGCCCTGCCCGGAATGCCAAACTAGAACTGGCATGGGAGGCCTTCGGCGATCCCCTTTTCGGAGTACGCCGAGTACGTGGGTAATTATGTTGTCACACAGGTCAACGACCTTGCCTATAAAAGACCAGCCCCAAAGCCGGCTAGAGTTCACTAGACTACCTGCCATTGTCCAAAGATCGTTCAGACTCCACGCTACACTATCCCAAGTCCCATCTCAAGCTTAACAGCCTACCGGGAACACATCGACCAAATGGCCTCCCTCAAAGCTACTCTACTATGCATCGCCTTTGGCTTTGCCACCACTTCCGCCGCTCCTGTTGCCCAGGAGTTTGAGCCCCCCGGAAAAGAGTGCTGGAGCAACGCCGACTGCTACCGCGCCTATTTCTGCTCGTTCCCATTCGAGGGAAAGCCGGGCACGTGCACATACGGCTAAAATCTCTGCAATACTCGGTCGGATCCTCGCTCGCTCGCCGGTCGCGCTATTTATTCAAGATTTATTTTTAATTTTACTTTATTTATTTTACCGCCATGGCGAAACTCATATCGTTTTGCTTTCTTCTTTATTTTAGAACGTTTTTCTTCTCAAACCTTGCCATAGATCCAGAGTCTTCGTTAGCCTCTATATGCGCGATGCGTGGCCATGGCGGGAATTTGGCACGTGATTACCGGGCGCTGCGAGGCAAGCAGAGTTCCTGTACTCATAGCTAGCGAGAAATTATGAATTTTGCCATGAGAATTTCTTATGGTTACACAATATTTTTGCGACGTCGCCTGCGTGGCTGAGTGATTAAAAAATGCTACCGCGGTAATGGATTGCAGTTGGACGCTGATGTGGTGGCAAGCATTGGCCAGCTCCTCTCCTATGTGACATGATAATGGACGTCGATCCCTCTCCCGATCCTCTAATGCCTTGAATAAATTTCCCAGGCATGCCATTCAACGATTCAACAATAGCCCCTGAGATGCAGCGGTCAGCGCCCTTCCGTGCTGCCTTCGCGTGATATGCACGCACTGAAGAACTACCAAGTACCATGCGCAGTGTCCTTCTACCCTCGAAGGTAGGGGAGAGCATGCTTACATTACGGGAGCCGCGGGAGAGGACGTCGGTTCGAATCCGATCAAGAACATCTTTTTTTTCTTCTTCTTGCCTTTCTGCTTTTGGGGACCTTTTCTCCCCATCTTCTTACTAAGGCAGATACTGTGCACGTTGCCACAGTTCATTGCTTTTTCTAAGCTCTCTAGCCGCCCATTTCCCAACTGCGCTACGAATAGCCTTTAGCATGATCACTAAAGCCTTTCTTGATCTAACTCGTACGCAAAGTAATCTCAATAGCGGGGAAATTAGGGAAAGCAAGAAGTGGGAGAGTGGCAGGGACTTGCACACCACCAGGGCAGCTCCTTGCCCCCCAACAACGCTGGGTGCCTGAGCAACTTTTTCTCCTTCCTTCCAAACACAATCAATGAGCCGACCGAGACATACATGCAGCTGATACGCCATGAGCGGGGTAGCAGGCACTTGATAGGCGGTTGGGAGGTTGGGCAGGAGGTTGTGCTACCCCAAAGCTGCAGAACAGGCCAATCGGGCTCTCTTCTGAAGGGCTCCCGCAGGAAATGTACTAGCTGCCTAACCAATCGCCCAATGGCAGCAACTTTGGCGGCGGTAAGCTGCATGGACGCATCCAAGCGGGCGTCGGAAATTTGCAAAAGTGTGTTTTCATTCTATCTTCCCAATACAGGCTACAATACCGATAGACAGGAATTGGTGATGATGATAATGTTAACTTATTGGGTGACTATTAGGCAATAGGAAGGATTATGATGTGACTGGCTGACAATAATGATGCAGAGGTGACTTTACAGTCCCTGCTTTTCTGACGGCCACTTGGCCCCTCGGGCAAAAACTTCCTCCCGCAACGTGCGAGCACAACCGCGCATCGCGTTTCGGCTAGCTGCTCATGCGTGCGTGCATGAAATGAAAAAAGCGTGTCGTGGCGTTGACGGGAGATGGAAGGTACATTGCAGCAGTACCATACCATAAAACTCTGTCGAGCCCTCGCCCCCGCCTCCTGCTCTTTCTTCCTCCTTCACCACCTCATCCACAAACACCTTGAACACACAACTACATCACTTGTTTACATACCGAAACGGGCTCACGCAGCCTCACAGTCCCGTACAATATGGCTTTCGAGGACAATCTTCGTGTCCAATTGACAGCTCGTCTGGATGAGTTTGTCAATCGCGCCAGGAGCGTCATCGCCACCGACACGCCGACCGAGACTTATCAATTCCAGTGCCAAACCCTCGATTCCCGTATGCAACAGGAGATCGGACGCATCAGAGAGGGTAGCACGCCGCTCGATTACCAAAAGCAGACTCAGAAGATGATGCAGCTTGGTATAGAGAAGGCCAGATTGATCCAGGAGCACAAGGACACTTTCCCCGCGAAGCAGAAGGAATGGCTCGAAAACGTAGCATCGGCCATAGCCGGCTTTTCCAACGAGTATCTGACGCTGGGTTTCGTTCCAGCCAATGAATGTTCTTCACAAGGAACCGATCCTCCATTTGAGAGCAACTCTGAGATATCAAGGCAGGCGCGTGGCTCCCTTGAAGACACCACTGTTTGTCCACGGGTCATGGTTTCTCCACTCCCAGAAAGCTCTCAAAGCCCAGCCAGAGAATCAATTCGCCACTCGGAAGCCGAGGAGGTCCAGAACAATGTCGCGTCACCTGAGAACAACCGCCCGCGACGTGCTAGCACCATGAACAAGCGTCGATTCAGCGAGCCGACCCGCACCGTCACCACAATAGCTTTCGACGATGTGTATCAGGATGGGCAGGCAGTAATCAAGTACACAATAATCGAATGCGAACATTCGCTTACCACTGACGCGAGTGTGGAAGGACGCTGGTGGATCTTGCGCTGTGAGGAGCACGCTCTACATTACGCATTTGCCAAGAGGGGAAACCGCTCAGGGCCTACCAGACATCTCATCCAGAAACATGGAGAAGACAGCCCAGATTGCGAAATCAACAGGCACATCGACGTTTTCGGGGTGCTTGTGTTGGGATGCACCGCTGAGCTTGCCAAGAAGAATAATGACGATGTCGAAGCCGCCATCTCGAATGGGTATGACCCGAAGACAGCAGCGAACTCTGAACCCGTCAGTGTGCGAAAGAGACGCAAGACAAGCTCTGAAAACGAGGGAGCTTCTGGCAACCAACCAATCCTCGACCCCGAGTTTGGCAAGCTATATATGGCGCGCTGGGGGACTCAGATGTTTGTCGTCGCGCTTCTTCCGCTTCGCAAGTTATCGACATTGATCCCACCCAGGGAGATGGACGTATTAATGAAAGCCCCTCCAAAATGTTACAACTATGACAAAGAGACGGGACTGCTTAGCAGATGGGCTCCTGGCTTCGAGGATGGTGGTCCCAAGGTCAAGCAGAGAGCGTTTCCTTTCCGATGTTTTGACAACACCGAGGATATCGGCCAATGCAGCTTTGCCTTGGTCAAGGCTTCGAGCCTTCATGAGCTTGATATGTCGAAAGTTTCTCCACAATATCATTCCGTGGTCCAGGAGTACGAGGAGAAGTTTTTGGAACGCGATGCTCGCTTCAACGACTCAGGTAATACCAATTCTTGATTTCGATACGTCTTGAATGGCACTGATACAGCTTTGCAGATTACTCGGACGGCATGAGCGACGCCAGCCGCCTCCAGACACCCGAACCAACCGAGGACGCTGCCATTGCCGAACAACTCCAGAGCGAGATTCCGTGTGTAGACCCCCAAAATCCGGCTCTATCCACAAACTCGGCCCTTCCTGGTCGAAAGACGAATGGGTCCTCTGTTCGCAAATCCCGTGGCAAGAAAAGAAAGAGCAGATACACTTTCGATGACGATTCCGTCAAGCACTACACTTTATGCTCTATGGTAGATTCAGATTAGCTCTTTTCGCGTAGGGCAGGGATCTGGTTGCTTTTGAATAGAGTGATAAGAGAATAACTGGATTATTCTTTAACATTTAGCTCCATATTGTGTTTATTACTACTAATTATTTTGATATTGTGTTGAAGTTCAACGGCGAAGTATCTAGATGTGCCATGTTTTATGTCAGCGGCTTGCCCGTCAAGTGGGTGACATTGGAAATGGCACACCAAGGCACTATCTCAGGTCACCACTTAGCAGAAGCCTACTTTCTACTCTCCAAAAATATCCACCAAAGCCTTTTAATAAAATAATTAAAAGTACAAGAGATAAAATCTAGATATCGGAGATCATGTTTGTATTTTTATTTTATTTTGTTTCTCTGGATTCAATAGCTGAATTGATTGTTAAAAGGACTGATACTTAGGTGTGTCATTTTCAATATCACCCACTTGCCCGTATAATCTACCAGTGACCCCGCTTTTGTTTTCCCCACATTCATTTCATCTAACTCCTTGAAGCTTACGCCAACTCCGTGTAGCCTAACTTCTCTCATTATCTCACCTTCCCATCCACTTTTGGTCTAACTATCAGCAGTATGTCCAAGAAGCCGACCGGCATCTCCGAATGGGCGGGTGCTCCTCCCGCCTCCGAGGGCGGATTCGCCTTTGCCCACGGCGAGTTCTTCGCAGAGGCCACGGGTCAGAACCGCCATCGCCGTGCCACCATCCCCGAGCTGAAGGAGCAGATCGCGTCCGGTACTGACAAAGACCATCCCGCCCACTGGTTCGAGGCTCAGCTCCTTCACTACGGCCTCAAGCCATCAAAGACAAAGTCGGTGGCCCGGATGCGCCTGCTCGACGCTGTCAACGGTCCCGACCTGGCCGTTCCAGACCACATCTCCAAGTTGGAAAAGAAGCTCAAGACTGCATGGACCAAAAGCGAGAGGGAAGCTAAGAAGACAGCCATTACCCCGGCTGCGAGTAAAGCCCCCCCTAGCACTGCCAAGGCTACAGGAGGAGCGAAGAGAAAGGCAGAGCCTGAGAAGTCAACCCCACGAAAGAAACCTACGGCAAGCCAGCCTGCTGCAAGCAAGGCCAAGCCCGCTCCTGCGAAGCCAGATGAGCCTACACCGAACAAGCCCCGAGCGAAGCAGACGGCCAAGCGTGGCGGCATTGCTGCAAGCGGCCCAAGTCGAGGCTCTCCTGTTACCACCGCATCACCAGCATCTACCATGCCAAGACAGACGGCCCGTCGCGGTGGTGTTGCTGTGAGCGGACCAAGTCGAAGCGCCCCGATTGCCTCTACATCGCAGGCATCCACCAGGCCGAGACAGACGGCCCGTCGTGGCGGATCTTTCGCGACTGGGAGAAATCCGCCTTCCCAATCAAAGGGCTTTTCTTCAGGCGCAATTGAACTCTCGAGCGACGACGACGATCCCCCGCCACCATACAGCATGGTCGAGGATAATGAACTCGCCCCCCTGGGACTGCTGAACGGAGATTACCACATTCGCAGCCAAGACGTGACAGAGCAATGGTCTCATCTGGGTTCCGAGTTTGACTTGACCCTCACCATATCCGGCAGGCAGCTCTGGGGTCGCTTCGATCTGGGTGTCATTGAAGGGATCATGCATTTCTCCGAGCGACCCTGGGCTTCGTCTGACGAGGGTGTATCGTTCACCTGGCGTGGCCGCGAGAACGAGGGACCCATATTCTATGGTGGCCGCAACAAGGGCGAAATTCGGTTTCTGGGCGGTGGTGTCATCGAGGGTCGATTCGACTACCAACGCATTGAATTCCACGGTCGCAGGGTGCCCGATCAAGGAACAAGGAGCTCCGTTAGCGCGTCGGATATGGAGCGAGAATGGGATGATTATAATGAGGATCGGTATGAGCAAGAGAATCGATCTCGTTGGTGGTAGTCATGCGTGGCGAGCAGACCAGGCCAGAGGCATAGATAGACCTTGGCTTTGTCTTGATGCTGTGACGGGTTTTAGTGCTCAAAGCTGAGTATATGCCATACTGATAGGTCAGACCATTGTCATGGTCCGCATGTAGAAGATCGTAGATATTAGCTTCCCCATCCAGCAAGTTGTTGTCAAACAACATCCAAGACCTTGCTTTCCATACTAATTTAGTGGGATCGGCCCAATTGAGGCCGGACTAATACATCCGCGCCATCCATGTGTTTATTCTAGCATTTTAGACAGGAAGTGGGAATATTGCCGGTTAATTGGCAGGTCCTTGTATTCTGCGACAACTGATGATTGGTGCGCTCCAAATACCATCTGCTAAAAGCGCGGGGTCAAGAGAAATCCCCATCTTTTGACAGCATGTGGTTCTGTGGACCAAAGGTGAGCCTATACCATCAAAGAAGAGACGATGCGCGCCAATAAAGCTCCCGTTCACCCTCATAACGTTGAGATCGACAGTTTTCTCTACCCACCGAGAATAGGCACTAGATAAAGATTGTGCCTCCCGAGGACAATGCTCGAGGACAATGCAACCTTGTTGCAGCTCGTTCTCCTCCCAACCTGATCATGACTGGTCACCTACCCTAGAGACACAGCCCACCAGAATGACCACCTTCGTGCAGTCGTTGCTGCTGGCCGCGGTGCTGCAATTGGGCTTCTCCGTAGCCTACCAAAATCCAATCCGTGACAAGCCAGCGCCAGATCCATCGCTGGTTTACGCCGATGGCTATTACTACCTGCAAGTAACCTTGGAATGCTATTCGACTTGTTAGATTCCAAACTGACCATGGCACCACCAGCACCTACACGGGCTATACCCAGTTCGAAATCATCAGGTCTCGGACTTTGGGAGGCCTGGCTTCTGGGGAGTCCAAAGTCATCTGGACCGACACCAACACTACAAGAAATGCCAACATGTGGGCTCCCGAAATCCACCACATCGACAACACCTGGTATTACTTTTACTCAAGCTGCGACGCGTCCCAGGCCTGTTGCGATAGCTGCCAGACGAGAGTCCTCAAAGGCTGCGATGGGCCCAACCCGTACGACTGCGATTACGAGTTTCTCGCTACTCTTGTCCCACCGGAGGGATCCAGAGGCAGCTCCAGCAACCTTGCCTTTAGCATCGACGGTTCGTATCTGGAAATACCAGGCAAGGGGAGGTACCACGTCCTGAGCATCGTGGACGAGAAAAGACTTCAGTCCATTGCCATCACTGAGTTGAACACGACCGACTGGACCGTAAATGCCTGGCATATTATTTCGCAACCTGATCAGGAATGGGAACAGCACTACAAGGGAAATGGCGCAGTTAACGAAGCACCCCATGTGAGTGTATTCTTCTCTCGAGAAGTGGTGCGTTGCTCACAATCAATGACAGCCCTTGTATCACGGCGACGACATCTGGCTTGCCTACTCCGGGTCGGATTGCTCCACCGCATTCTACGCGCTGGGTCTTCTTTACTACAACGGCGGCGATCCCCTTCAAGCCTCTTCATGGGAGAAGTCGGGGCCGGTCCTATCTCAGGCTAACGGTAACTACGGAACTGGGCATAACAGTTTCTTCAAGTCGCCTGATGGGAAGGAAATCTGGGTAGATTCCCCCAATCCTCTCGTTCCTCCCTGATATTAGAACATAAAGCTAACTAGGTGGTTTAGAATGCCTTCCACGCCACTGCCAACTCGGACGGAGACTGCGGAAGGACGCGATACACAATGGCGCAAAAGGTCACATTCGACGAAAACAATGTGCCGAATTTCGGCATTCCGCAGCCTCTTGGTGCAGAACTCGACCCTCCCAGCGGCGAATGCAAGCCTAGAAAGAAATAGACCAGTATGTAAAGACGGTTATACAACCACCTCAGGCCTGATCGGACCTCTGCTAGATACTACATAACTTGCATTTTTTGGCTAAGAAGAAGAATCTATTACCTCAGGCGTGAGGTACTCCTCCATGATATGACCTGGCATCATGCGAAATATTGCAGGATATTGTCACCAAGGGAGTGAGTGTCGTATGTGCGGTTGCATCGTGCACTCGGAACAGCTGTACGAGATCCCTTGAATTGTACCTCGACGCCGGAAAATGTTTAGAATGAAATTGTCGCATAGCCCACATTTCAATCTCTATCATTCTAAATTGCAGGAACGTAGGTTTCACCCTTTCCTCGTGATCCTCACCTTCTCGAGTTGGGTCTCATCGTAGCTGCCCTGGCCCCAACCCCTCCGTCTCTTGAGACGTCTAGTATTACTATGTAAAGGAATGACAACCTCGAAATAGATACGAGGAACTATGACCTACGTACTTAAGACAGGCTGACGAGTTATTAAGCGGGGCGAGGGGGCGATGATATATGTCATTGCATCATCCCACGGAATTGGCTGAAAATCCGCATGCGTATCCGTCCCAGGAGCGTTGAAAATTTCTGAAATTCCTTCCAGATGTCGTGGACTATGTGCCTGACGTACCATGTAACGACAAGAGCGATCTTACTGGCCATATGAAGCTTCCATAATAGGGGATGGAGGTATTAGAGCCGAATCTAATATGAAGAGTGGCTATAACACGAATTACTGATGGGAAAGGGCACTGCAAAAGAACCCGCACCCCGCGTACCCCGATTCAAAGATGACTGATGCCCGTGTTCGTCGAGTCTTGGTCTGGGATTTTTGAATGTTTGATCAATAGTCTTCCGCGGACATGCCACCTGTGAGCGGGAATATACCACGATTATGTTGGAGTGGGCATCCGCTCTGTTTACGCATTATGACTGTCGATCATTGCATGCTAATAGGGAGAAGCCTGGATGTTTGCATCACTACAAAAAACGCTTGGTATAGCTCCGCGGGCGCCTGAAGGTGAAGGCAATTAGAGAAGGCTTGCTGAACAAAGCGTTTTTACCCTATTAGAACTTTAGAAAAGTATTGAACGATAGGAAACAACAGTGTCTAGTCGATTATCTGTTTGATCTGTATGATTAGCTCACAAAAATATGATAATAGAGTATAGGTAGTTACGGGGAAACTAACGGGGCATGTTTGGGTCTATCAATTTCAAAGTCATCTGGTTACAAGCCCAGAGCTCATAGTAGGCTGTGGGAAAGTGGTGGTCTACTCTGCTTCATGCCCCTTAATACTTGATGGTGGATCGCGGTGCAAGCTGGGGCACTTCGTGTTGGGAAAATTGCCACTATACATAAATACGAGCGCTGAAAATTCGATATGTCATTCTGGACCCAAACTACGGAGTGCACAGAAGTAAGTGGACGGAAACCCATTTTTTATGCCAGATGCATAAATGAAGGGCCTCCAACGGGGAATGAGCGTTGCCAGTGGCATTGGCATTGTGATTCAGAAATCGTGCCAAGAAGACAACCAACGCGATCATCGCATGAAAGGAAAATTCCGGGCGCCGTGGAAAGCGAGGAGCGCGCGATGATCCTCACACAAAGACTGAACACGGAGGGCGCTTCGGGCCTATCTTATTAATATTTCTTCCATAAGCTTGCCTCGGATGAAGCATGTCGCAGCCATTTTACTGGCACACGATTTATCATGGATGAAAAGGGTAGTCAATTTCTGAGTAGGAGTCGCATGTCAGCTCGGCTGTTACACCACACCAACAACACAACCAACAGCACAGAGATGAACAAAGCGTGTGAAATTGCATACACGGTATGCATAGAATGTGGCGTTTAGTTTATGGCCTATCGATCTTGGCAGCGCGGGAATACAATCACTAGCTTAAAGGAGTGTTTCAGGAGATATTGATTCATTGAGTCCTCCACAGACGTATTGATCAGTGAGATCATTGATTTTATCAGCCGGCACGGGGTAGAGGGATAGCGGCAGGCTCGAAGGATCCAAGCAACCAGATAACAGTTGATTACCCTACCTTCCGCGAGATACCGTATACTGACAGACGTAGATAACGCTCCGTGGTCCAATCCCTGATCGTTACATCAAAAATGATCTGAATAAGGCGAGGACATCGTAGCATTGTGCCTTGTGCACATATCTCTAGTGCCAGGTCTTCCCCTGAACACAGCCCCTGTATGCAGCCCCACTACCACCTGAACAATCGCTTGGCTGGCAGGGGTATCACGAGCCTCGTTCCCCAAGATAAGCCGTCGGGCTCTTCCCTGCGAGGCGTGTGCTCTAATGTAAGAAGTTCTGGACCAAGTGGATCGCGTACCGCACTCTCTAGTAACGTAGAGCTACGCGCGTGGTGGGAGACATCGTTTGGCGGCGGAGGCGAACCGGATCGACTCGTGTCTGGGGCATTGCCAATCCCAGCCCCTGTGCCGAGCGTGTGGGGAGGGGAACAATCAAGGCAAATGCACAGCTGCGATCCTCACCCAGGCACCGATAACGCTAACATGACAAACAAGATCAGAAGCAGTAACAACAACCAAGTGTGGCGGCTCGGTTATTTCACCTGCTCTGCGTCGTATGAGCAGTGCAGGATTTTCGCCATCGCCATTGGTGTGCTTGGGAGCAGCCACACATGCCCCTTTCAAGAGGGAGTGGAGCGAGAACACCATCGCAAACTCCCATAGGTCCCTTTGACGTCCAAGATCTACCCGTTTCTAGAATGGTGCACTGGGTGGATGATTGAGACAGGGGCGGCGGCAGCGAGTTACCGCCCTCGGATTTCACTTGCCAATCTCGCTGACACGGCTTGCCAGCAGAGAGGGAATATTGGGTGACATGGATGCAAAGGTGCAGCGGCCAATTTCCCAAAACACGAGCCAGTCCAGTCACATCGGGCTTCGGCGCCAACCAGCCGATGAACCTGACTCCTCAACGACCCAAGCGCTGCCCCTTGTCTTCCCTGTTGCTGACAGTCCCGAGGTCGTGATTGGCGCTTGTACCTGCATACAAGCAGCATCCCGCGGGCCCCTGCTCGTGGAGCCCATGTGCAGGGACATCTCAGAGCGTCCAGGGGGCGGATGCGGTGTGATAGCAACAACAGGAGGATCGAGAGCCTTTAAAAGAAGATGTTCCTCTGTCTTTGCTTGAATCTTGATCCTATCTCGACTCAACCACACCTGTCATTCTTTCTGCTGCTACACACTTAATAATAATTCAACTAGTCTTTCGCTACACTACTCTACAACCAAACCCCCAATAATCATCAAGATGAAGTCCGTTTCCGTCCTGGCCATGGCCTCTGTTGCCACTGCTGCTGTCGTACGTTTGCAACTCACTCACCCACGCGTCTTGGAACACCAAAACTAACCAGCACACGAACAACAGGTCGCCCCCATCTCTTCAGCTGCCACCACCCCGGCCGCCATGACCACCAAGACCATTTACGACACCCAGACTCACACCGTCACCTCCTGCGCTCCCACCGTCACCAACTGCCCAGCTGGACCTCACGTGACCGTTGTGACCGTCCCCGTCACCACCACTGTCTGCCCCGTCACCCAGGAGTTCTCCGTCTCGACCGTCTACCAGACCCAGACCTACGTCGTGACCAAGTGCCCTCCCACCGTCACCAACTGCCCCGTCGGCAAGACCACCACCGAGGTTAAGCCCACCGTGACCGTCTGCCCCGTCACCTCTGCTCCCTCCGGCCCTAAGAGCTCCAACGCTCCCGTCGTCCCCGGCCCCGGCGGTTCCAACAGCACCTCTGGCGTTGCTAAGCCCACTGGCGGCAACCCTGGCAGCAACCCTACCTCCAGCGCTGGCGGTTCCAAGCCTACCTCGCCCTCGGGCCCCATCAGCATGGTAAGTTCAGATATGTCCTCGTTTCCCTTGTAACAAGGCGGGATCATCCAGACAAGCAAGACAGTCGCTAACACTCAAAAGGGAACCACCGCCTCACTCTCCAGCTTCCTTGCCGCCGCGGGTGTCGCCGCCGCCCTCTTCCAGCTCTGCTAAGCGTGACGCTCAGTCCGGGTACATTTGGTGGTTTTTGGTTCGTTAGAGATATACCTTCAGCTTGAATTAATGTTATTATATTCCTTTCGTGTCTCTGCAAAGTCTTGCTATGGGAGATGTTTCGTGGTTCCTAGAAGAGACATTTCACATGCCAAGCGTCAACAATCAGAGATTTAATTTCCACCATTGACTGTGCAGAGTATCATCGAGTGTAAGCGTGAATGGTTGTAGTTGATTAGCTTAAGTTAGAAATGCTTAGATTTTAAACGCGAGTCAAGCGACTACTTTTCATGGCTCGGTGAGGATGCTACGTCGAAGAGCATTTTCGGCTCTGAGATGCCTTCAGCTACTTCCACTGGACATCTAATTCCACATCCACGAGAGGCTAAATCATTGAGCAATTCTATGAGCGCCGGCCCACAAAAGACATGGAAGAAGATCACGAATGGTCAATTGATCTTGCGGCCAACTTATTAACAGCGATAGTGTTTTTGTATTGTCATTGAGCATTTAGCTGGAATTCAAGCTGGAAGATTTCCCCAAATGAGAGCTCATCTCATTGTATGACCGACTCCGCAGGTATTGCCCAAGAAAGCAAAAGTAACGCAAGTGGAAAATGATAAGTCGAGCTTGACCGGGCCCGGAGTCTCCTGAATCGAGAGCGAATAATGGGTAAGGCGGATTGTTGAGAATGCCTGCCAGCGCCTCGTGATTTGGCTAACGGCCGGATTAAGGGGCTTGTTGATAATGCCTGTCATGGAGAATAGAAAGCTCAATAGGCAAACAATAGGCCAAATTGAAAGAATTATCTTGAGTATTTGGCTTCTATTGTGTTGATTATTTGACTATTATACTATTATCTTCATATTTTACCCTTTACTGCAAACAAGGAAGTTCTCGAGAAAGGTAGGCTTTCGCCCGTCAAGTCGATTGTACCTTGCCACCTGGCAAAGACAAGGGGTGGCTTTCGCCTGTCAAAGATCTCCCCAATCAATAATCGCTATCTTCTGCTTCCTTAATTGCACGGGCATGAATTTGATCCATCGCTTCAATGACGATCCGGGCCACTTCATCCGACTCTTCGATGGTCAGTTCTAGAGGTGACGTGGACACAAATCCATGGTCCGTCATCCAGGATTCAATGACTCCCATTGAAGTGGTTTCGAAATGGGTTGCGAGAGCGAGCAGCATGTTCTTGCGCATGTATGGAGTTATTGTTGGGAAGGGCCGGTTTGTGTAGTATTTGCTCCAGATTGTTTCCCATCCGCGAGTTCCCAAATCTTTGATCCGAACAAGTGTCATAATAAACCGAAAGTAGAGAAATACTGCGGCTGGGCGATTGTCGTTTGAAAAGGTGAGCTCCTGCCCATCCAAGGTACCTCCCAAACCCGATCTGGTACCATCGTACGATGAGTTTGCGATATCGGATGTAATAACATCAATTTTCCATCGTTTGATGGGTCTCTCCGTCGTATCAACGGGCACAATCAACACTTTGTACCTATCAAACCATCCCTTAATGGTTGAATTAAGCAACAAGGAGTTTTCTGGCCGTGCGAGTCCTGTAGATCTGGCCCCAAAGACCACCTCACCGATTGTCTCATCCACGAAGAATGGGGCAATATGGGCCGTTTTGACTGTCTTCCCATCGAAGACCTTGCCAGTTGCATGGCACCGTACACCTAAGATGGTTCCTTCTGTGACCTTGGCATCGTAGTATCGTAGGGCGTTTTGGCGCCAATGTTCTGAACATTCGCGCTTTGGTGATATGGCCAGTCCGTCATTGGCCCTGTAGAGGTCCAAGAGCAACATCGACACTCCAGACCCATCAGGCTCGATGCATCTTTGCATTTTGGGATCCTCAAGTCGAGTCTTTTTTCTATGGTAATCCCATAGTTCGCTTCCAACGGAGATGTATCGCACATGAAGCTCCTCCATGCGCTTCTTTGCGGCTTTCGCAGTTATACGGCCAGCTTCCTGCTCCTGGAGCACATACTCCCGTTCCAAGGAGATCCTTCGCTTCTTTGAGCGAGCTTTCTCTACTCCAGTTGCTTCCAGTTCGATGCTGAGCTTGAGGAGTGACTCAGACATTCCGTCCAAGGGGTCCACCAAGGTTTGTTCCTCCATTTCCTTCCGTCTCTCCACTTCCGGACGAAGAGATTCGTATCTTTTCTTCAGGCTGCTTAAAACTCGCCGCTCGTGTTTAATTTCATTTCTAAGCTCGTTCATCTCGGGGACTGCTCTTCTTCGCACGGGGAAGGGAGTTTCAGTGAGGGCGTGTGACGTATGGCTGTAATTTGTTTCAAAATGCCTTGTTGGATGAAGCAGAGGTAATATTTTATGACGTTTTAGAACTGGCGTCTACTATTTGGTTTATCTAGTCATGAGTCTGAGGTCAGAGTTATTCTACTTTGTTAAGATTTGTCACGAGCCTCTCTTGGGCGTTTAAAGTTTCGCCCTCTGCGAATCCTAATTTCGAGATTGCCCTTGTTTGCAGGAAAATGTAGATTTGGGAATAATAACATAATAGTCAAAATAATGAACCCAATGGAAGCCAAATAATCAATATAATTGTATTGATATAGTTTGTTGTTTGTTTATTGTAGTTGCTATTCTCCATGGCCTAGCTGTCTTGTTTTGAGATCAGCGATTACGCACTTGGCGGAGAATTTTGCAAATAGGGTTGGGTTAGCAGGGGTTATGTGGCTCATTAAATCTGCTTCACTTCCTCATTTTTACGTACTTACTTCAAGATCACAAGCACCCGCCGATCCAAGGGCGACTTTATTTGAGGCTCAAGCTTGAGGTCGCTATGGGAATCGAACCCACTCCCCGTAGGGCTGCCAAAACGACCTTCGGGTCTTGCCCAGGATTTTCAACCATCAAGATAGGTTTGCACCCATTAATTTAGGCTTGCGCCCTTCAAAGGTGGGAAATGGAGGTTGACACCGATCAAGCTGAGCTCGCGCTCGTCAAAGGTAAGAAGGGGTGAGGTTACACCGATCAAATTGGCCTTGCGCCCGTCAAAGGTGGAAGGGGAAGTTTTCACCGATCAGATTGGGCTTATGCCTGTCAAAAAGAAAAGAAGGGGAAAAAGAAAAGTCGAGGCCAGAATATAACACGAAAAGTATCAATCACGCCCATTATTTCGCCTCATTGGCAGCTTGAGTAGAAGATTTGGCGTGTTCCAGAGCCTCTTGGACAGATGTCTGTCTGAATGTGCCGTCTCTCCTCTTGGGTAGGCGAGCTTCTTGGAAGAAAGGCAAGTCCTGAGGGATTGTTAGTATAGACGATAGCAACAGAAATAGTACTGTATTTGCTGCTTACCGCTATCCATTCTGCACTGATTGCTGTGGCTTGTTGCAAGTACTGCCTCCCTCCGGACAAGAGAAAACCGGTGTAAACAACCCACTGAAAGTTTTCGCCCACCAAAGCGCTGTCGGGAGACAAAAGCGCAGGGAAGTTCTCATGGACTGTTCGGTATTCGTCACCGACGCGATGGATGGCGGTATGAGTGACGAAAGCAATTGCCAGCGTCTTCCGAATACGCCACTCATCCGAGATTGAGGCGCAGGATGGCGTAAGCTTGGTGTTAACGTGTAGGAAATTGCCAACTGTTTTGCGAGCCAAGTGGACTTCCTCCAGTGCTTCCATGCTCAAAAAATTCACCAAACACCAATGACGAAGTGCCGTTTCCGAATCTGGCTTTCCCTCGAGCAAGCGACGAGCGTGCATAAAGACTCTGAAGGCGTTCAGCAGAGTAAGATGATCTGACCCAGGGCGCATGAAGGCCTCTCGAGCCGCGCGTGCAACCCTAACTACCCCCGGTGGTTGAACAAAAATCGGCTTCTGCGAACTGCAAAGGACAGCGATGTCAACGATGTCCGCGGAGCAATCAAGACCTGCCCCAATCTCAATGGCTCGATACCACATTGGCTCCAGTGGGCACATCGCGGCAAGTTTGCCTGATGATGTGATCTTGCCATCGGCTCTTAGAAATTTCCTAATTAGGACTGTTAGTTCTGCGAAGTCGATTTAAGTGAGGTTGGGAGCGAGTAATTACCAATCCTTTAGATCTTGAATAGCTCTCAACAGAGACTCAGGATGAGGGGCATCGATCCAGTCGAAATCCGCGACCCTGCGATAGCCCGCGTGTACAAGCGCTAAAACCACCGAGTGAACTGCCTCGCGGCGGATAGCTGGCGCAGTTGTTGGTTCCATGAGATTGAAAGTCTCATTGGTGTAAAGCCGGTAACAATAGCCATTTCTTGTCCGTCCAGCACGGCCACCACGTTGCTGCGCTGATGCTTTAGAGATAGTTCGTAGCTCGAGCATGTTCATACGACCCCGTGGATTGAAAATCATTTGGCGTGACAGGCCAGAGTCGATAACAAACACAACCCCATCAACGGTTAGAGTAGTCTCCGCGATGTTTGTTGACACGATGCATTTGCGACTTGAGCTAGGGGAGTTGACAGCTTGGCTCTGCTGATAACTCGCTTGGGATCCATACAAGGGCAGGACTTCCAGGTTCTGATCAAAGTCACTGAGCAGATTGCATACTCTTTCAATTTCTTTTTTTCCAGGAAGGAAGACCAAGATATGGCCCGGCTCCGAGCCTTGATGGATTTTCATCACAAGGGCAGCCGCGGCGGCGACGTAGTTTGTCCCCGGGGCTTTCATGTGGAAGGTCTCAACTCCAAAATTTCGCCCCGAAATTTGAACCAGCGGGCAATTGTTGAAGTAACGTTGGAACAACGCAGCATCCATTGTCGCTGACATGATGACCACCTAAATTGATCAACATCGGGCAGGCAACAGAGGCTAGAGTTTAGGTGCGTACCTTGAAATCCTTGCGGCGACTGACCACCTTTTTCAACAATGCCATCAATAGGTCAGCATTGAGGGTTCTCTCGTGGGCCTCGTCAATGATGACGCAGGCATACGCCGATAGGTCCCTGTCATTACTGAGTTGGCGAACCAGGACACTTTCCGTGAGGTAGACGAGCCGGGTCTTCTTATCGTTTTCGTTATACCGCTGGTCAGACCCGACCCTGTACCCAACCTCCTCACCCAGGGTAACTCCCATTTCAGCGGCTGCTCGGCTCGCAAGTTCCCTGGTGGCAAGTCGTCGTGGCTGGGTGCATGCAACCTGTAGACCACTAGGATACTCATCGTAGGTAAGCAGCTGGGGGACTTGAGTTGACTTGCCCGAACCAGTCTCGCTCGATAGTATCATGATTTGAGACTGTTGGTATGCATCGAGAATCTCGCTGTACCGCTCGTGGACTGGTAGGAGGCGCCGGCTTTGAAGCATGGCATCGTAGCCAGCAGGTCGTTCAATCCCAGTGAGTGGGTTGCGGGTTGCTTCTTCAAGAGCCCAAATTTGGGCGAAGGTAGTTTGATTTCTAATGATGGAATCCATGGCAGAGTGAACCTAGAGAAATTGGTATTTGGATTTTTGTTGCAGAAAATGGTGGTTTTTCTAATTGGTTTTTGTTGCTGTTGTTGTTTTTGACGCGTTATGTTGAGTTTGTGAGGGACGAATTTGCTCCCAAGGCATCTTGATAACCTCAGGTATCCAACACGGCACGCCAAAACTCATTTTGTATAAGGCTTTTTATTAAACACAATAATATGAGAATAATAACATATTCTACACCTAGTTATTAGCTTGCTATTGTATCTATTATTCGGTTAATTATTTTACTATTGTGATGAAATTGAACTGGAGTTTCTAGGGGTGCTATGTTTGTCAGTCGCGTGGTATTGAAGGCGAGAAGGAAGCATACTTGGTAGATACCTCAGGCAACATCAACACTCCCGTCTCTTAGCAGGTTCTCAGCTTTATCTCAGGTCGCCTGAGGCATCGAACGCGAGAAAGGCGCGTGTTTCGGTTGCTACCTCAGGCAACATCCACACTCAACTTCACCTCTCAACTTTATCTCAGATCACCAACTAACCACAACAAAACAAGAATCCCAGAACTTAACAACACCAACGCAACCAAGGAAGCCCAACTTCAGATCTCCGTCAAGTGAGTCCCCATCCACTACTAGGTAGAGACCATCAGGAAAGTAACTAACCAAGATCCAGAATGCCCAACTACGACGCAGCTTTTGAAGAGCTCATCGGAGGATATCGAAAGAACCGCCGTCTCCTCACGATCAACAACATCTCGTTCGAAGCTACTCGGGCTGAATTCGAGGCCGCTGCTCGCGAAAAGTGTCACAACCCCGACACCTTGACCTTTTTTTGGCCTCCAACCGAGGCCAAATACAGCAACCCAAGACACCAGGGTTGCGTGCACCTAGGGCTCAAAACTCGTGTTGATGCCACCCAGGTCTTGTCTGAATTCAAGGATTAGGAGTTCCATGAACGAGAGATCAAGATCGGTCGAGCAAGCAGAACAGCAGTATGCTACAGACGCCTTCCTTGGCAACGTTTCGAATGCTAACGAAGTAACAGAATCAAGAACCACAACCCTTGGGCAATAAAATGCCCACTCAACCCACCTTCGCGCCCGCATCAACTCCAGCATCGGCAGCCGTCCCAGCTTTTGCGGTCACGTCCGCTCCTGTCCATTCCACCATCGTTCCCGTGGTGGCTACGGCTCCTCCTCTCTCGAAATACACACATGCTTCAACTCAGACCGACCTCCGTTGCGAACACTCCTGCCCCAATGGGGAAAAATCTCCAAGCGAGCCTAACCCACTCAGTTGGGACATGGACTTTGGTCGTTACTGGGGAATCGAGGAAGAAATTTAGGAGGATTGAGGTGGATATATGGACAACTGGAGACATCAACTGAATACAAGTTTAACATCTCCAATCCGAACGGCGCAAGTCTCCTTTCTATTCGCGGTAGTTCACTTTTGTATGTTTCCTGTTCGATCATATGGTTGATCAGAGAGCTGAACAGTCTGGCTTCAGCGCCGTCTTCTGGGGCGTTTTTCAAGTCAATACCGCATTTAGCGAACAGGATAGTAAGGAACTTCTCAAGCTCGTATCTTCCCTCGGCAGTGGTTGAATCAACCCGTTGTTGTGCAGTTCGGTCTGGCATACGACTGAATAGTTCTTGAAATACTTCGACGGTGATTATCGGTGCTGTTATTGCTATATTGTCGGTTGCGGGCATTACAAATAACGGCATGGAGTATTTTCACACATTTTCATCGTTAATAGCGGGTGGATGGCGGTGTTTGGAGGAGTACCTGGCTTTTTTGGACGAGATCGAAAGGGAGATGGCTGAAAGAGAGGGCTCGGCTCGGGTAAAATTTCAAGATCCCAAAACGAAGCTTCCCTGTTTTGGTCTTATGTCACTTTCGAGGAGTGGGAGGCCCCGAGCTTAGCATGGAATGTGGAAGTGGAAAAAAGACAATATTTTGACATACTTGAAACGCAGGAACACTGCGCAGCAAAGTGAGGTTCTCGACAATGTATCACGTATAGAAAATTCGCTGGGTAGGTAATTTTTTTTCTTAATAATTACGCCACTTATAAATCCGATTAGCTATTGTAAAGCTCACGAGGTGATTGAAATGATCTTGCCCGTTGATAGGAGAGAGGCCGCTATAGGGTAGCTGAGGCTGGTGCAGCGACGTCTAGCTGTTTTGCCCTGGGCCCACAGCCACGGTCTTTGGACGGAGTACGTACGCCAAATTGAAAGTATCAAAGGCAGCTTGGTCCTCAAACTGGCCCAGAACTACCATCTTCCATGATGGCCGTGCTTTCTTTCATTCAAAGCAGAATAAGCAAACGATCAGTCTTGGCGCTGCATATTGTCCGGATACTTTTTTCTTTATTGTTAGAACTTGCCACAATGCTCGTACACATGCTTCTGTGTTGTGGCTGATGCGCTGGGGAGTACTGTGGCTGTAGCTCCAGCGCTAACGGGGCCTCGGCCCTAGGATCTGGCCTGTGATTGGTGCGACGGCAGCCAATCAGAATCTGGTTAGTCTGCGACAATCTTAGTAATATCCGGGACTTGGACTGCAGTGAGGCGGGGAGTGATGAGGGGGTGAGAGAGTGTCTCGTGTTTGTTGGGTCCGTCCATCTCCATTCCCTCCCATCCATCCTAACCAACCTTGCACAGATCAATTACCTGCCTCCTCCCAGTTGCTGTTATTAATCCTGCCCGCATCTGCCTCCCCAGACGCCCACCCAACCGTCTACTATTGTCTACGTCGCTGCCACCCCGGCCAGGGAAAGGCCTCTCCGCCATGGATTCCTTGCCGCATGAGGTCATTGAGCACATCATCTCGTTCCTGGTCCCCAACTTGGTGGAGCCTCTCCGCGAGCCCTACGAGAAGGCCTCCAGGTCCAGCCCCGACACCAAGCTTCTCACCCCGGTCGCAACGGCCTCGCGCCGCATGCAGGCCGCTGTCGAGCGCTGGAGCTTCCGTCACATCAGAATTAACAGCGACGAGCTGCCCGAATTCTCCAAGCTTTTCACACCCTCTCGCCGCTCCTCCTTGGCCAGCCTTACCTTCACTGTCATCCTCCCATCCTACGATGCAGACGCGGCTATCCGAGCTGAGTCCCCGGAAGAGCGTGCTGCCAATGATGAGGCTTATACAGAAGCCATCCACTCCCTCTTCAATCTCCTAAGTCAGTGGGAGACGGAAGATCCCAATCTGCCTCGGCGCCTGTCCCTCGATATCAACCACCCAGAGTCGCCTAGTGACCGTCCCTGGCCTTCTAAGTACGCACCATGGAATGCCAACTCGGTTACAGATTGGAGCACAATTCATGAGGGGCGTTATCTGCATTCTTACATCAGCCTTATTAGGCCTGAGACACTTCCGGTATTGCAACGAGTTAAGCGCCTGTCCATGTTGCGACCAGAAGAGAGATATGCCTATCGCAACACACGACCGACTGTCCCCGTCTACTTGGCGATGAAGCTACCGAACCTCGAGGAGTTCAACTTCAGCGTTGATGACGATGAGAAGCGGTTCCCCCGAATCCGGAAGCAGAACCGAGAGGACGTTGCCAATCTGATGCAAGGTCTCTCACTTCCATCATTAAGAAGAGCCGATTTTGACTTCACGCTTCGAAGATTCCGTGACGAGCTTGCCACCCCCCCGGCCCTGCATGAGGAAGGCGCTACAGATGTCCTGAGTTCAACTGTATATAACTTCGCGCTCTCGCACAACCTTATGGACTTGACCCTTACTGGCGTATTCGATATCACGCTCCTTCGGCCGCTCGAGACGATGAGCGAGACGCCTTGGCCGAGCCTTCAGTTCTTTGACATCCACCTCCATATCAACACACCCGCTGGCGGCTGGTACTTCATTCCCCGCCCCGCTGAAGCTCACGCCTATGCCCACATGGCAGCAAACAATATCCACGCAAACCCACCTGGAGTAGGGGAAGGTACCGAGGGTGATCAATCCAACTTGCACAATGAGATCTTCAGCTTCGTCCAGGAAGCTCGCTACTCGCATCTTACCCCAGTTCGTGTTTTCCGCGGTGAGGTCAGCAAGTCGACCATGGTACCGTTTGTCAACGCCTACGCGGATGCTTTGACCCAGATGCCCCGCCTCAAGTCGTCCATGCTGGGGTGCCAGATAGAGGACGACACGTACGACGGCGAGCCCGGCTGGTTCACCTTTGCGTACTTTGCACCGTGCGGCAACGCGAGGAAGGATCCAGAGACCAAGGTGTGCCCGAACTGTCGCCGAGGGACGACGAGGGAGCTAGTGACCTGGCTGCTCGGATGGACCCCGAGCGAAGCGCTGATGGATAAGTTCCGGTCCCTCCAGGTCGATACCTACCCAGAGCCGCTGGTGGAAAAGGACATGGCGACGTACCTGCGAGATCGAGGCATGGGCCCGGAGCCACGCGAAAATGAGAGGCAATATTACCTCCCTAACATGATGCTGCCACCCGTGGACCCAGATGACATAACCGAGCCGGATGATTGGGATCCCTTTGGGGATTTCCATGACGAGAGTGATGATAACAACCAAGCTCACGAGAACAATGCTGTCCACGGAAACGATGAAGACAAGGGGGATAATCAAGCCTCTGGAAATACTGAGGCTCATGTGTATTATGAGGCCCCTCCAATCAACTACGTTTATAACGGCGATGGAATCTTAGATGGCGAATATGACGAAAACAACGACAGTGGCGGACATGACGGAGATGATGAACGATAATTGGAAGACAGGGATGAAGAGCTCTTCCATGTCTCTATTCAACGAAATTGTTTTCTGATTTTCTCTGCGTTGGAAAACAAGGTTGAGGCACAACGAAGCGGCTAGCACATTTCGCCGAGATCTACGAAGGAATTGAACGAAGTCAAGAATACGACAGAGGACTCACGAAATTAGTGTTCCTCGGAGTGAACCACAGTGCGCCAGATGGAATGCCAACTTGGCTTTGTGTCTACTCAGACAGACCTCTGTTTATTACAAACATTTGTTTTAAAAAAAATCAACATCGGTTAGGAACACAATTATGGGTAAAATGTATGCAAGGCCTGGTTCAAGATATCAGCATCGCATCCATGGACACAGAGAGTTTCATCTAGCGTATGAACCGCCACATCAGAGAGAAATACCTGTATTGATGGAAGACATGAGCTCACTACGACCAAAAGGCGGGGAGGACTTTAACGGGAAGTCAAACTTACGAGTGTTATTTTGGCATACTGAGGAGGGCTCATCTGGTCTTTGGGTAACAAGGATGTTAGGTGATTCTTTTGAATGGGAAAACGAGACTGTGCTGGATTTATTCGGGTTTCTTCATTATTACGAATGTAACGGCCTTCAGAGAAGATAAAGAATGAAAACCAAAAACTCCGAGAGGAGCATTAAAGCGGTCTTCATCGGGATGATCCTCACGCGCAGTATAGTGCATATATCATGGGAGAGAGAAGCGGATGTTGAAATACGTAATAGCTTTATCTGTAGGTCGAGAAGGTCTTCTAAGTTGACAATTTGATAGTATCAAGCCTTACCACCGAATCGATCCCAGCGCATATGCATCATCCCGGCCAGTGCCCCTTATTTTGGTCTTCCCTACTCTCCGATATTTAGTTAATTACAGAGCTCTTCTAGTATGCTGTCGAAGAATCTGGAGATCTCACCTTACGAGCCAGACCCTACAAAGATCCCGACAACCGATCCATACGCAGATTTTCCATCGTACAGCCGACACTCTCTCAAGGAGAGGGGCTTCAAGTCAACGGAATTTTCTACGCTCGCTTGGAGCTACACTTTTCCATTGAGACAGGAGGGTTAGCAGCAGCGCCGTTGTCATTTTTCTGTCCCACTTTTCCTGGCACTGAACGCTGTCTGTGCAGTGCATAGGGGGGGACTGGCGGTCGTGTGGTGAGATCTTCTGGCTTGGTTTCGGGCCCGATGCTCGACACAACGTCGCCGGCGTCGTTGACAGAGTTGACCGTGAATTTTGTTGACCGTTCCTTCTCTTTTGCCATTTCCCATGCGAGCCGAGGCGCATAGGACTGCCAACGGATCTGATCGTCATCATCCCCCCAGAGAACGACGACGTTGGAGTCTCGTGGATGCACGATGACGTCCCCAGTGGAAGTAGTTGTACGCGCCTCAGAGTTATCGTGCTCGCCTCCCTCGCCATCGGTGGAGTCTTTGTTCGAGGAGGCAGTGGCTGCCTGAGATGCGAGAGGCTTGAGAGGAGTCATATTGCTAGACTATGCTTGCTTGGTTAGCTTTACTCAGAGTCAGATATCAAGAAAGCGCGGATGGAACTCACCGGAAGGGATGTGCTCGCGTTCTGAGTGTCGGGTTTCTGAGTGTCGGGTTTCTGAATGTTGTTCTGAATGTTGTTGTGGAGAAAGTCGGATGATTATTGCGTGAAATGTAGAAATACGGTATGCCTTAGGATGTGTTCAGACCGCTCTCAGTACTAACTCGCTGGCAGAAAGCTGCATCACACCACTGCAGCCCACTCAGCACTGCGGTTCTAGAAATCGAATTCTCTGGAAGTCTTCTCTTCCAATAAATCACTTGGCCCGTATGCTAACACTTGATAGATCAACGGCCGTGATGTGCTTGTTCAAGTGTGGCTCTCACCGTTGCGCACCCATATCTTAGCGACGACAAGATGAGAAGCTTCAAGGAGAAGGCAAGGTGGGTTGTCTGGTCCATTTATGAATAGTATGTTCGATGACTTTGTTTAAGTCACTCTTGTTAGTTTAATGTGTAGGTAGTTAACGAGGCGAAGACCTTCGTCTATAGCTAGTTTATCTTGCCCCAGATAACATAATACTGATTTTGTTTTACTCTTCTCCTTGGACTTTATTGAATTTCGACATATTTATATGGATCCTGTTGCCCATGAATTTGTGGATGCCACTGCTTGGTTCCGGCTGTAGATGACACAGTCGCCAAGAGTGCGGACAGCGGATTCAAGACAGCTTCCAAAATCACACGTCCACAAAGACTGCGGATTGATAGGAATACTTCTGTATTTAGCGAAGTAAAAGAAGCAATCGATTGAAGCAAATTGATGATAATTACCGTAGGTTGGAAAAACCATCTGCCCGTCTCAACGGAAGGTAGCCCGCTTAACGGGAAATCGATAAGCGATATGACGTATGTACAAGAAGACTGTCGAGAAGAATGGGCGGGATGAGAGAAATTGGAGAAGCTTTGCGAATATGAGATAGATGCCTGAATGCAGGCCTAATAGGAGACCCATTGGGCCCAATATGGGACGAGAGCTGCGGCGTTCCGCGAAAAGCCCTTAGTTCAAGATGAAGGGCGGGGAAGGTCGAAATAGGCGCCTGCACGTCAGCGCTACTGCTGCTTCTGCTCAAAGGGTTGCAGCCTACATATGTGTACAGGCTGTGCCATTTAAGCGCCGCCTCGCCGAGCAATAAGAGCCAATTGAGCAGAGGTGCTGGTGGGTGGGTAAAACGCCTGCACAACACCCATCTCTACATTTGTCGTCAGCTGAACACCAATATTTATGCAGGCTAACTTGCCCCAACCAACAGCCCAACCACAACACGAAATGTCACATTCGTTCGGGCCTTTATCTGCAGCGGTTCCAGATGTTAGCATCTCATGGACACTTATCTGCAGCGGTTAGGCATACAGTGGCACCAACCAACAACCTAACCAAACCAACAACCTAACCACAACACCGATTGAAATGTCACCAATGTACATTTGCACCCCCTTTTTCTTGGATTCGAGTTGAGATGTACTTAAATTCGGAACTCCGGATCATTCTCTGCATCCTGTCGAAATCTTCACCCTAATGAGGAGCCATCTGCCGTCTCAGTAAAATACATCGCTAAGAATCCCCATCTACTCATCGACTAGACAATGGATCTGCCAACAACAACATCCGAGTTCATCTGCGATGCATGCAAGAACATCGATTTCAGCAAAGTATTAGAGTCAACGAGCGCTACTCTCAGCACTGAAAGTCTTGTGCTCGATATCGATGGATCACGCTTCATATCGCCCCTACAAACAAATTGTGCTGTTTGTAGGATCTTGTCGACATGCTGTGGCCAACAATCCGAGCTATCAGGCGGCTTTGAATTGCGTGCTGTGTCGTTTTTGCAAAATTGTCTATGGGCCGATGAGAGGTTCAAAGGAGCGCAGGAGAGTGCAATGCTTGCGGTAACGCCCAAAGCTGCCAGCAATGACGAGAAGAATATTCCCGCAGTGTCCCGTTTCAATGAGGCAGGATATGTGGTTATCTATCCAAATGGAACTGCGCCGGGTCTTTTCAGACCGCGTGTCGTCTCAGAATCGTTCGATAGCGAGAGAACGCGCAAGTGGCTGCAAAATTGTAGAGACTGCCATGGGAGCGAGTGCCGTGGGTCATCTCAGACGGTCGCGGGCATGAATTTGATTGACTGTGAAACGCTGGAGATTATACCAGCCACCGCTTCCATGCCTTGGGTCACGTTGAGCTACGTTTGGGGAGCGCGGAAAGAAGATGTGTTCAACGATCATCCATCACTCCCTCCACTTCAGCTTCCATCGCCTATCCCGCGGTTGATCAGTGATAGTATCACAGTTGTCCAAAGCCTTGGCCATCGATACTTGTGGGTCGATATGTACTGTATCGACCAACAAAATAAACATGAGAAGATGCATTCCATCAACAACATGGACTTGATCTACGGAGGAGCCGAGGTTAATATCATCGCCGCATCCGGGACGGGTGAGGGTCAGGGTCTACCCGGGATTGGAGCAACTAAGAGATCTCAACAACAAGTTGTTGAGCTTCCAGGCTTCACAATTCTCAGCACCGGTCCGGATCCCACAGCAAGCATTGCAAAATCGAAATGGTGGACGAGAGGGTGGACCTTTCAAGAGGCGTTTTTATCACCGAGGAAACTGGTGTTCACCGAGCATCAGACCTACTTTGAATGCAGAGAAGTCAGTTGGAATGAATCCATTGGTGGGTTGGAGTTCATCGAGAACCCCGAGAAGGTCGACTTTGGCCGTTTCTGGAGTGCAAGCGGCTTTCTCATGAACCTATACTCGGGCCGGACAATATCTGAGAAGTATTGGGACGGTGGGTATCTAAAAGAGTGTAAGGAATTGCATGCTGGAAGCCCTGAAACGCATAAAATGCTACAGCATAGGCATCGTGAGCTTTTCAATTGGATAGAACAGTACTCCGCGCGCGAGTTAACGTTTGATTCCGACTCTCTTAATGCGTTTTCGGGAGTGCTGCGGTTTCTGGAAAGGAACAGCCTGCCCTCTACTTTGAACCTATGCGGGCTGCCATATGTTGCTTTCGGCAGCACGGACGACGGGGCCGTCGGGATGTATTTGTCGGCTTCGCTTTGCTGGTATCACTTATCGTCCAACTCGATACGACGGCGGTGCGGGTTTCCGTCGTGGACGTGGGCCGGTTGGGCTGGGCCAATTCAATCAATTCGCTTGTACAAACCACGGCGCTGGGTTTCGAGGACGCGAGAGCTTTTTTTGGAAGATAAAGAGGGACACTTACACCCAGCGGCGCAGTATCTGCAAACAGGTGGACATTCCCATGGTCCGGACTCAGCTAGGGCTATTCGCTTAACAGTTCGTGAAGTTCCAGCGACACTCTTCTATACGGCGGGAGCTACCGACAGTTGGAGTAACTGCACAGTCGCGGGACATCGACTGTTTGTTGAAGGGGTGCAGATGCCGACCCCCACCCCGAGGGCATTTCTGGAACGCCTCAAAACAAAGGCTTGGGCCTGTTTGTTGCTCGGGGACTACTGGTCCGGAAAGTCGCCAAAGGAGCAAGATTGGAGGCTTCTGCTCGTTGTCGAAAGTGGGGTTTCTGAGACTGTTTCTCGAGTTGGTATGTTGCTTGTTGAAGGTTGTAAAGGGAACAGAAATGAAGTCGGCAGCTTTTTTGATGAGACTAGCTTGAGATGGATACAAGTTCGTCTTGTCTAGTACGAGTAGTATGGTTTGGAAGATGGCCGGTGAGATTTGAGAAATTAGCGATTGCATAACAACACAACTTGGTCTATTACCTATCGAAGTATCAAATTAAGTACCTAGGCAAGGTCCAGAGTGCAATATTGGACGCAGGCCTAATGGGAGGCTCGTTGGATCAAATATGAGGCCCCCAGACCCCTCAAGCCCTCCAATGAAGTCTAGCAACTGGGCGGGGAAATGGCTTAATCGTTAGTCCAGTTATGGGTATGATTATGAGGAGCCTAGTCAGACTCCATGAATATACTTTCGAGCTTCTTCAGATATTGGCGGTGATCCTGCAACTTCTTGTCGATAATATAGGGTCTTCCCCAGAGAATTGACAACAGCGTAAAATCAGTCGTATAATCTATCACGAGACCGAATTGTTGAGGCACAATGCGATACCAAAAGATTGAGGAAAAGATCATTGGATCTTGAAGAGCAAGAGCAAGCCAGAATGTCCCACTAGTCCACGCTCGTCGCATGATAGAAGAGAGCTTTTCAGAAGGCCTTGTAGTAAGAAGCTCTTCCTCCTCCTCGAGGATCTGGATAAATCGATCATAAACAGGGCCGGAAGAATCATAATCGATCTTATCAGCGTTCTGCCCCCCAAGCCAGTAAGGGGGCTGCTGGAATTCAAGAGGCCATAAACAGGTGAACTCGAGGTCGATAATACGCACAATATTCCAATCGTTATCAACGATAATATTGCTTCTGTGTAGATCTGTCAGAGTACAAACGAAGGGGCCGGAACAGAGGTCACTCCGCAACATCTGCAGAAAGATAGCTCGGGCTCCGGCAAGACCTGCTATTTCGAAACGTCCGTCGATCTCGCTTATCACGGTATTAGGCTGGTGCAGTAGCCTATTGTCAAAGGCGTCCAGTTGTACAAGGACGAAATCGTATGCACGGGTATAGGTTGTATAACGTGGGATCTGTAGGGGAAGGTCTTCATTCTCTTGTATCATAACTTCAGTTCTGAGCGGGCGATTATCAAGGTGAATATAGCCGAGATCATCGAGTCGAAACGCTCCAATACGGGGAAGCGGAATAGCTGCAAGCGAGAGGAGTATTCGTACGAGGCCTCGCTGGAGGTTACTCTGCAAGCGGTCGTCCTCATGATTTTCATCCCAGGAGCTTGAAAGCGTACTCCCTTCGGCTTCGGTAGTGGTCTCAATCACTAAGTAGCCTAAGTTAAGCGAAGGTAAAGCGCTTGATTTATACGGTATATAGTGAGTTGGTGGGGGCATACCGAGCAGGGCCCAAAAGAATCACTGAAGTCTATATAGCCAGCGCAACCACCATGGTCGGTAGCTCACGTGGGTTAACTGTAAGGGCGTTAGCTTCTTCAGTATTGAGTAGTCTGCTATAAGTCCTACCTGCTGGCCCGTAGACAGTCCTACACCATATAGATACGGAATGGGGACCGAAGGGCAATGTTCCTGAAGCCACGCGTAGGTAGCGGCTTCGCATCTAAGCTTCTCATCTGCGTTTCCAGGACGCATCGCCTCTCCGACGCGGTAAGGCAAGGGAAATCGGACCATGACGAATCTAGGCTGCGTAAGGCCGGGAACGTTGACGCGAGCTGGTACACAGATATTGAATAACCCATGGCGCTAGTTCTCGGGGGAAGAGATGTTGTAATTCGCCGGGTTAACGTGCAAGTGATAGGCAATAATGGTGTGAATAACGTCACATTAGCCCTCAAGGCGCCGAAAGAAGGCTCTTTCGAGCTACGGGTATTTAAACTGGTACACCACATTAAACCCCATTCCTTTTGCTTCAGAAAGGGTCACAGGCCCAGAGAGTAGGTCGCGGGTCGCCATAGGGAAGGGAAGGGTATGTCCAACGGCATGGGTTGAGATAGAAAGAGAGTCTAAGATACGGTCATGCCTCCTCTGATTTGAAGTACAATGCATTAGTACATTTTGGCCTGCATAAACCACGTGACTATTTCAATTGTATCACCTAAACTAACACCATCATAACTCATCGTTCATACACATGCATCAACAGTCAGTCACTCGCTCATCATGCTCGCATTTACGACAGCATCCGTTTCAAACAGGTCCGCAACCGAAGCGAAAGGCAGACACACCGCTCGAAGCATCACTCAAGGCCGTAGCTCACACCAAGGCTATGCATTCATTGCCTTAGGCTACGATGCACGACCCTTGATTTCGAATGGCGTCGCACCATCAACACCGGCTACCATATCGATATATTTAATCATACGACAGCACAACAGAGCTCGCTTATATCTACACTCGGTATTGTGGATTGCTGAGCACCTCATTGTTTTGAGATGTAAATTTCAACCAAGAATTGTCCTCGACAATGGCTCGCCTGTCACGATTCTAATGTACGAGTGGGCACGCGGCTCCGCCACCGCAACTCCGCCGTTACCGCGGCCATGTGCTTAACTGAAATCTATCTTTTGAGCGGACCTAGAACATGCTATCCTGGAATGAGAAAGTTGCTAGCATTTGGCCAGGCGAGAGACAAAACAAGAATAGCCTAGAAGTCAACCCACTATGCACTAGAACTCAAGGTGGCAAGAGGCTCGAAGAGACTGAACCGTATTGGGATCGCTTGCAAAGATGAAGAGGGTCTTTAGACAGTCAAGCTTACCCTTAAATTTTTTAGAGATATAAGAGAGGGGCTCATGACTGCTTTTTGCTTTTATTACGCATCAACAAGGGGTGAACTTGATCCCTACTGCCTTGAAGCCAACGCAATGTTGAATAGTAGTTGTTATGGGCAGAAACGGAAGCTCCGTTAGGGAGAAGTATGCGGGAAAATTCGTAGTATGACTACTTGATATGGATATCCGCGAGCTCACAATGACTATCAAACCTCCCGCACCTTATGAGCAAGACACATTCCTCCAAGCACCAGGTCAATTTGTTCCAGTCTTTTCAGCCCAGTCATCCACCATCTTCAAAACACTACGGCGATGCCCACTATACCCAATCTTCTGCATCCAATCTTTCAAGCTCTTGATGCGGGTGGGGTGGATGCGGTCCAGGAATGCCACATCCCGCGGCTTGGTGATCCCGTCTCCCCAATACTGCCACCAAGCCCCGAAGTTGTCGCGCCAGGTCATCACAGAATCATCGCGGGCGGCGGTAGGTCCGAGAACCCAATTGACATAAGCATCTGGATAAGGCTCCGCCACGCTCGCATACTTCTCAAACGGGACCGTGACATGGGCTGCCTTCTTGCCTGTAACCTCGGTAAAGGTCTCAGCGATCTCTGCGAAGCTGACATTGTCCGTAACAACGGAGAGGTCCATCCCCGCCGACTCGCTGGGATTGTCAAAAATCCAAAGATTGTAAACGCCGACATCGAGGAGAGCGATCAGCGGAAGCTTTACGTCACTCGCTGATAAATCCATGTCAGCGGATGTACTAGGCCTCAGTTAAGGGGGTGTGAAAGCCAGACACGGCGGACGAGGCCGGTACGGCGGAGAAGATCAAGGGACTCACGGGCTGGATTGAGCCAGGCAAAGGTGCCATCAGGTTGCTCCCTAGGCACGAACATACCGTCCATGAGCATGTCCATGTACGGACCAGTGCTAAAAAGGGTGCTCTTCATACCATCCTGGCCTAGGGAGAGGATAAACTTGCCAACTCTCCCTTTAGACTCCATGTGGCCACAATGGTATCTCTCATCAAATCCTGCGTTTCCAAGAGCGTACTCGATATTAGCCCAGACGTAATGCTGTACACGTTCCGACCTGGCGATCTCGTAGGCCCTAAAGCCGTAGAAAAGCTCGTCCTTTTCTCCCAGAGTGAAGCCGTCGAGATTGACCCAAGCCCCATGTGCACCCCGGAAGAGATTGTGCAAGTCCTCTTGGTTGTCTTGGGACCCACGGACGAGTGTCACATTTGGAAGATCGGAAATTAGCTTTGCGCGAGGAGACTCCAGATTTCGCGTCAAGGCCCGGACACGATATCGTCCGCTTTGAGACAGCGCTTCAAAGAAGGTCAGCAGAGGTCAGAGAAGCGGTAGCGAATATCTCTTGCCTTGTACCACTGGCAGGCCTTGTGCGCCGGTACCACCGATGATGGCAATTTCCTTCATATCGACCATATTGTATGTGGCAGAAGATCGAATTTCAATAGTGCTTCGAGAATTTGGAAGTCAAGTCTTGTGTTAGCGTGTAGTTGAACGAAGAGAACAAATCGATGCTATCACA
Organism: Clonostachys rosea; assembly: GCA_026958235.1. Lineage (NCBI taxonomy): Eukaryota > Fungi > Ascomycota > Sordariomycetes > Hypocreales > Bionectriaceae > Clonostachys > Clonostachys rosea. Next base: position 4,523,071 of record CP110205.1, read on the forward strand.
AGTTTTATATATAGCCAATACTAACAACAGCAAAAAACATCCCAGCGACATCTAACGGTCCACCCCATGCTCAGGACCGGATCATGAGGCAGGCAAGTCAGCCAATTACGTAGATTCGCCCGGCTCCATACCCACCAGGCTCAAACGATTGATTGGCTGTGGAAGCCTCGTTGATAGTCAGATCATTGATTTATAACCTTAGAAGGCCGAGGCCATTACAAAGAGGGCCCCAAATCCTCCGCGGGGGTTTTTATCGCAAGGTTTACGCCACACGCAAGTGCGCATGATACCTCTCATTCTCCGCCCTGGGTCTCAATACTCCGTCACTTCACGTGTCCCTTTCCACGGGTTTGTACCTTCTACTCTATTCGTGATTACGCGGTTATCACATGTAAATTTAATCCAGCTAAGGGTGTCGCATCACTGCGTCCACTCAGAGACGCGTTTCGATGAGACTTGCGGGCAACGCATCTCACTGTGTCATTAAGAATGGACTCATCTCAATTGTAAGAATATATGTGAATTTATCGTTGGGTGTACTCGTGCACAGCAGAAGAACGAGCAATTTTTTTTTTATAGTTTTGCCCGTTGGGATGTTTCACACGCGAGGAACTCCTAAATACCGTAAGTTGATGGCTACAAAAGCTCTGGTAAACTATACAGTGTTGATTTTATATTAGCAAGGCCAGATGAGAAATGTGACGAGAGCGGTATTGAAAAGTTTCACGATGGGAGGGGAAAGCTACATTGCATTGGGTAATTATCCTCATGCTTCTGGCATTGCGAAGTGTCCTTGAAGTGCACCATGACGGTTTGTGTGAGGAGATCGTGTTGTCTGATTTATAAGAAGAAATTACGAACCATTCAGAGCCCGTTATTGAACTTAGAGGGGATGGCGAGAAAGCAGTTCAGACATTTGTTGAAGGGAAGATTGTAGAGCATGGGCGACCATGGGACTTTACGACGGCAATTAGTAGATAACTGCCTAAATGCTTCTCAATCAGAGCTAGTATAGAAGGTGGTATCACAATCTGCCCTTTCTGTTATCCTCTCCCAGCTTAAGAATTGATTTTAATCCATTCTTCTGGATTGCCTCGAAAAGGGTTTCAATTCCTAGGGAACGACGCCTTTCTTCCTCTCGGCGAAAGAATTCCTCAGCTGTCCGAATCCTTTTCGGATGGATCTCATCCAGCAGTTGGTAGTTCCTAGTAATAACCCCCTTGTTTCCGCCAGAATGAGCCCACATTGTCCAGAACCCAGTAAAGTTCTCTTCGAAAGTCATTGTGGCAGGGTCGCTGGGATCTGCGTTGTAAGCAGCCGGCTGATGGGAGATGGGCACACGGTCGAAATATTCCGACACCGATACGTTGATATACCGGGCGGGCTTGCCCGTTACTTTCTGGAAGGCTGCCGCAAGATCGGCATATCCTATATGGTCAATGGCCACCTCCAAGTCCATTCCATCAGATCTTTCCGGGTGGTCGAAAAGCCAGCGAACATAGTGCTCACAGTCGTCTAGGGAGACGTGCGCCACCGCCCCGTCACCAAGGGGAGCCACCCAAAGGACGGTTCCGTCTTGATAACGAGGCGTCATGAGCGTTTGGGATGCGATCGCCATTTCCATGTAGGGGCCCGTGGTGAAGATGGCGACGCCCATGTCATTGCCCTTCCTCTGGCTCAGAATCCACTCAGCCATTCGACCCTTGCCATCATAGTGGCCGCAACGAAACCGTGGGTCATAGCCGCTCTTCTTGTAAACGTAGTCGAGGTTGCCAAAAACAAAGAATTTGATGCCTGTTTCAACTGCCAACTCGTATGCACGAATTGTCCAGTAGGTTTCCGTTTTCTCGCCACAATTAAATCCATCGATGTTGATGAAAGCGCCCCAGCATCCCTTGAGGCCGTTCCGCAAATCTTCATCGCTGGCGAACGTTCCTTCCAGGAACTCCACGTCACCGAGTTCAGCTAATTGCTTTGCACGGCTGGAGTTGGCGTCGCGAGTGAGGACCCGCAGGCTGTAAGCTCCATCCTTAACGAGACCACGGCATACAGGAAGGCCCTGGGCGCCTGTGGCACCGACGACGAATATGCGACGATTGGACATGACTGAGACCAAAGAGTTGAGTGTAAAGTGTTGGCTACAGGAGTTATGAAGTTCCTACCATTGGGCGCGCTCGTGTTCACGATATATAGCGTCTGGGTCTTTCGGTCCGCACTGAGGCTCACATCGATTAGACCAAGTGCAAGGACGAGCGCGTCACTGGTGCGTAAGCTCTAACCCCTTCAGGGACCATCCGCGGAGGACTTACAAACAGTTTCCGAGCTAGTGGGTTGCGTCGTGCCAAACTCTGATGGCTGACTTATCTATACTATAAACCTCCGCGGATGATTTCCCAATTCCATTGGGATGAATTAGTCTACGGGCCAGTGACGTGCTCATTCTCGCACTCGGTCTGATTGGGGGGAGCTTTAGTCGGCTCTCCTCTCTTCCTCGGCTTGTCCGGTTGCTCGCTTCACCACTCGTTCTGCCCGAATATGATATGCAATTATTGATACATTCCTCCACTAGGGCGTTCAGTCTTCCGACCCTAGAGCAGCTCACCTTAATAAGTATTTTTCCGATAATGACCTGCCGTCGAGAGGTCAAACTCTGTGGCGGTATAATTGACAGAAAGTGAGAAGCTCATCGTCTAATCGCTCAAGTAAATACAAGGCCCAACCTGGTGCGTTCCATCTGGCACATAAAGTCTGGTCTAACACAGGGATGCATCGGAAAACCAACATTCTGCAAGCTGTTGCTAAAGCACAGAGGGAAAATGGCCCGCCTTTTCGCAAAGTCTAAGATCCTCGGTTTGAAACCCCCACTGTCCTTCAGGGTTGTGGTCCCTTCGCAATTCTCAACTGCCCGATCCGTTAGGTCGGGCTACTTATGTCAACATCCCGACATTAGTAAAGATCAGAGGTTTTAGCCAATTCCTAATCCCGGCGGCGAGGCCCCTAAACGATCCACATGGTAGAGACTAAGAGCATTAGGGCCATACCTCTTACATCATGGTGTTCCGGCCACTACCGCAGATATCTTCCTACCTACACGTAGTCATCGCAAGCATGCCACGTACCGCAGCGAATATCTTCGAGACGCGCTCCCGAGCATCGAACGCGAGAAAGACCGTCCTGTCCCGCCGGAGCTGACCAAAGTCATGATCTCGGGCTCCTTGCCCGAACAGAAGCGACCGTGACCGCGGCAACCACGGCAGAATCTCTCAACAGCATCAAAACAGAACTGAAACTTGTTTTTATCTTGGCTGAATAATGTTTTTTTCTAATGAGCAATGTCTGCAGCTCTTCCGATCAATTGAACAATAATAGTATGCTATTTGCACAATCTTTTGATAAATACTGGGACAAAAAAACCCGCCGGTAAAGTTGACTAAATGGTTCTTGAGAGTTTAGTAAATTTCCCCCATGATGAATAGTTCTAGTTTGTAATAAGCACGTGCTTGCGTTAATATAAGACACAACGTTGTGTGTGTGGTTGAGTCCTTGCTGTATTTCCCAGGTCAACTACTGAATGACTCTCAGAACATCTGCTACTTTCCCAAGTAGCCTTCGCAAGATGGCAGGAGACATCATGGCGTAGCCAGGCGAGAGTTCCTGTCTCGCGTCCAACTCACTCGTAAGTACCTCCAGCTGCCTCGGTGATAGCAAGCCGGCCCCTCTGCCCTCAACGCCTAGTAGACGCTCAATCGCCGACAGCAAGATCACGGAGACTTCGCAGAAGAGCATGCCCTGGGTGCAAGCTCTCTCTAAAGGCTGCCCGCAGATGACGAGGCCCGGGATGGGCTGGATCGGGTCGGCAGGAATTCGCTCGACACGTAATGTGAGATAATGGAGAATCAACTCGTAACTCGAGATGAGCTGAATGAAAATACTCGTTATTAATAAGACGATTGGCCCAGGCAGTGGCTCTAATATGAATTTGGGGTTGAGTTGGTGTGAGATTCCGGATAGGTCCTGCGTCTTCGTCGGGTCTTGTTGATGCAATGATGTCAGGACCTTTGAATATATTTCGTCTCGTGCTGGCAGCTCGCATGGTTGCTCGGGGCAGTGTTGGCTGTTGTAGAGCCGTGTCAGGATAGACAGAAACTCATGAGCTGCTTTGAGCATGTATTCAGCCAGAGTGATGTTGTCAATAGACAAAGGACTTTGCTGAACAATCATGAGGTCAAAGTCGAGAATCTGCTGGTGTTCCTTCATCGCCTTGAGTCGGCCGTTTAGGCCTAGATTGATCTTCGACAGGTCGAACATGGGATCTTGAGGGTTGGCATTCTGCGGAAGAGGTGTTGTCGAGGGATAAACCGAATGCAAGGGAGCGCTATGGCTGGTAAGTGGTGGAGCTGGATTCGGGGACGTGGCGACGGAGTATACACTTGGAATCACACCGTCGAAGTTGAGCCTGGTATAGGACGACGGCGGCGGAGAATTCGCGTATTCTATATTATCCCGGATTGTCCATGAGGTCACAGGCGATCTAAAAGTGTCGCTGAATCTCGTATGGCACGCTTCTGTGTTGTGGACTGCATCTTGCGCCATGGTAGGAGGGAGCTGTGGATGGGAGGGATCTTGAGATGACGTGACAGTCCAGTGGATTGGATTAGAACCCTCAAAAAAGGCATTGGTCTGCTGAGAGGGAGTAGGGGGGATTGATGGGTTCGGGGGATTCTTGGGAGCATGCTTAGAGGCGGTGCGTGAAGTGGCAGAGCGTGCCTTGCGTCGTGGTCTCCCTGCCGCCTTCGGTTGCCCTGTTGTGCATGGCACGTCGAGGATAGAGCACCTGGCGCATGCTAGATCGCTCGGGTTGATGCGAAGGCATTTGGACTTTTGTTTCTTGCAGACATCGCAGGAAGAGCGCTCCTGGGAAGGATGGGTTGGGGAGATGCCCATGACTGGGATGCGATGGGATGCGAGCGTGATGGTGGTGATGGAGGTGTGTGCTGGATGGGCGAAGGCCCGTCTTTTGTCTGGGAACCCCCCGCGGCGGGTTTTGTAAGCTGGTCTGGTTTAGAGATTAATGATTAGTATGTAGTTCGGCACTGGAATGTCACAAGCCGTGCTAGTTGCAAGCTAAAACGCCGTGTTATGCCCATGACAAAATCACCTTGTGGGCCTCTTATCTCTACCCTCCACAGTAAGGCTCCTATTTCATGTGCTTTGCTGACGCACTGGCGACTACTATGTACCTCGTTAATCAGCCAGCCCAGGAGATACACTTAAGGGGGGGCAAAAGAGATTGTCGAGCCGGTAGTGCCGAGAGAAGTACCAGACCAGCCTGCCTGGCCGTTCACCGAGGTTCCTGGAGCAGAGCTGATGAATACAAACAGCCGTAATCTCTGGAGGCCCCATGCCGGAAGGTTTAACGTGTCTTTGTAAGGGAGGCTCTATGTCGACGTCAAACGCCAAAGAGGGTCCGTTTTGCGAGCTACGGCGGATAGAAGGAAATGATATCCCAATGATGTTAATATCGTGTCTGCCTAGCGTTTGTCTCTCTTTTCTTTTCAAATAAATTCGCATTCCTTGGTTTTCATTCGGCCCTCTGTTTCTTTTCTTTGGCACTTAGTTATACAATCATCACCATGAGTACCAATTCCTCCATCACCGCGGAGAACGAGTCCGCCACGGCGGACGACATACAGTCAACTCTACCCGTTTCTGACAACGAAGAAAAAAACCATTCGGTTACAAGGTGGCACTTGGCACCAGAGTTACAGGCCATGCGGGAGCGCAACGAGGAAGTCGGCAACAAACCGCGGAAACTGGGGATCACATGGTCCAACCTCACTGTGAAGGGCATCGGAGCCGATGCTTCCTTCAATGAGAATGTCGTGTCTCAGTTCTACCCATTTCACGGGAGCGCAAAAAACCCTCCTATGAAGACAATTATCGACAATTCATCTGGATGTGTCAAGCCTGGAGAAATGTTGCTTGTTCTTGGGCGTCCCGGGTCTGGCTGCACATCACTCTTGAGTGTCCTAGCTAACAACCGACGCGGCTTCGAAGAGGTTACCGGAGATGTTTATTTCGGTAGTATGACAGCCGAAGAAGCCAAGCCCTATCGTGCTCAGATCATCATGAACACGGAGGAAGAAATCTTCTACCCCAGCCTGACGGTCGAGGCCACTATCGATTTCGCTGCTCGCATGAAGGTCCCCTGCGATCTGCCCCCTGGGATCAAGACGCGCGAGGAATATGCTCAAGCCTACAAGGATTTCCTCCTGAGATCTGTAAACATCTCTCACACCAAACACACCAAGGTCGGAGACGCCTTCATCAGGGGTGTCTCGGGAGGCGAGAGGAAGCGCGTGTCTATCATCGAGTGCATGACTACCCAAGCGAGTACCTTCTGCTGGGACAACTCTACTAGGGGTCTGGACGCGAGCACTGCTCTCGAATGGGTCAGAGCTATCAGGGCCATGACCGACATCCTTGGCCTTACTACCATTGTCACTCTGTACCAGGCAGGCAACGGTATATATGAGCAGTTTGATAAGGTCCTAGTTCTGGATGACGGCAAACAGATTTTTTATGGCCCTCAAAACGAAGCTGTTCCCTTCATGGAAAGCCTTGGCCTCGTGCGTGACTCCGGATCGAACCGGGGCGATTTCCTTACTGGTGTAACGGTTCCTACTGAGCGTCGCATCGCACGTGGCTATGAGAACACGTTCCCGCGCAACGCCGATGCAGTTCGAGTCGCGTACGACAGATCCCCCATCAAGGCCCAGATGATGGAGGAATGCCAAAGGTACCCCAGCACCGACGAAGCGGCCGAGAACACCGCCAACTTCATGGAGATGGTGGCTCGCGACAAACAGACAGGCGTGCCTCAACGCTCTCCCGTAACCGCCAACTTCCTCACCCAAGTCCGTGCTGCCGTGATGAGACAGTACCAGATCATGTGGGGTGATAAGGCGACTCTCTTCATGAAGCAGGGCGCGACTCTCATCCAGGCATTCCTGGGCGGTTCCCTCTTTTACTCTGCGCCAGACAACTCAGCCGGCCTTTTCCTCAAAGGCGGCGCTCTCTTCTTCTCCATTCTCTACAATGCCCTGATCGCCTTGTCAGAGGTCACCGATTCCTTCACGGGGAGACCCATCCTGGCCAAGCATCGCCAATTCGCCCTGTACGATCCAGCTGCCGTTGTCGTCGCGCAGGTTGTTGCGGACTTGCCCATCATGGCTTTCCAGGTCACGCAGTTCGGTCTTGTCCTGTACTTCCTGGTTGGGCTCAAGACAACCGCTGGTGCCTTCTTCACCTACCTCGTTACCAACTACGTGACGGCATTGTCAATGACTTCATTCTTCAGATTCATCGGTGCTGCGTTTCCCACTTTTGACGCTGCCACCAAAGTCTCGGGCCTGTCCACCGTTGCCCTGTTTGTCTACATGGGCTACATGATCATCAAGCCTGAGATGCACCCCTGGCTGTCTTGGATCTACTGGATCAACCCTATGGCCTATGGCTTCGAAGCTCTTCTTGGCAACGAGTTCCACGACCAAGAGATTCCTTGTGTTGGCCCCTACCTCATTCCCAACGGCCCGAGTTATGTGGATGGCGATGGAGGCCAGGCATGTGCCGGAGTAGGCGGTGCTCTCCCGGGCGCCACGACTGTTACCGGCGATGCTTACCTCGATCATATGTCTTTCAGCCATTCCCATATTTGGCGTAACTTTGGTATCCTCTGCGCTTGGTGGATCTTGTTCGTTGGACTCACGGTCTTCTTCACGTCCAGGTGGAAGCAAGTCGGCGAGGGTGGGCGCAGCCTCCTGATTCCCCGAGAGCAACATCATAAGTCGAAGCATCTTTTCCGACCTAGCGACGACGAGGTACCAGCAACTGAGAAGCGTCGGGTGGAGAATACAGGTGGCTCCTCAGACCAGGAGGTCGACGGTAAGCTTCTACGAAACAAGAGTGTCTTTACGTGGAAGAACTTGACATATACCGTGAAAACCCCAGACGGCGATCGGGTTCTTCTTGACAATGTGCAAGGCTACGTAAAGCCCGGCATGCTCGGAGCGCTCATGGGCTCGTCTGGTGCTGGCAAGACAACGCTTCTTGATGTCCTGGCCCAGCGAAAGACCGAAGGCACAATTCATGGGTCTGTCCTCGTTGATGGGCGCTCTATCCCTGTGTCCTTTCAAAGGTCTGCTGGATATGTTGAGCAATTGGATGTCCATGAACCCTTGGCAACTGTTCGCGAGGCTCTTGAATTCTCTGCCCTATTGCGCCAGTCTCGTGATGTTCCTGATGAGGAGAAGCTGGCATATGTTGACACGATTATCGATCTCTTGGAGTTGAACGACCTCGAACATACTCTCGTGGGCCGCCCTGGCAATGGACTCTCGGTTGAGCAACGGAAGCGTCTTACCATCGGAGTGGAACTGGTGGCAAAGCCAAGTATCCTCATCTTCCTTGATGAGCCTACATCTGGACTTGATGGGCAGGCCGCTTACAATACCGTGCGCTTCCTCAAGAAGCTTTCTGCAGCCGGGCAGGCTATTCTGGTCACCATCCACCAGCCATCAGCGCAATTGTTTGCTCAGTTCGATACGCTCTTACTGCTCGCCAAGGGTGGAAAGACAGTCTACTTCGGTGATATTGGAGATAATGGATCAACCATCAAAAATTATTTCGGCCGTTATGGAGCCCCATGTCCGTCTGAAGCGAACCCAGCCGAGCACATGATTGACGTTGTGTCAGGCGAAGACGAATCCTACAGGAATACCGACTGGAACAAGGTCTGGCTTGAGTCGCCTGAACACGACTATCTCAACAAGGAGCTTGACCGCATGGTCACAGACGCTGCCTCTCGTCCGTCCGGTGTCATTGACGACGGGAACGAGTTCGCGGCGTCCATGTGGACGCAGACCAAGCTGGTCACGCATCGGATGAACATCTCCCTCTTCCGAAACACCGAGTACATTGACAACAAGTTCGCCATGCACATCAGTCTTGCGCTCCTCAACGGCTTCACCTTTTGGCATATCGGAGACAGCTTGACGGACCTCCAGCAGAATCTGTTCACCGTGTTCAACTTCATCTTCATCGCGCCGGGCATCATCTCGCAGCTCCAGCCCCTCTTCATCGACCGTCGCGATATTTATGAGGCGCGAGAGAAGAAGAGCAAGATGTACCATTGGGCTCCCTTCGTCACCGGTCTCATTGTGTCAGAGGTTCCTTACCTCCTCATCTGTGCAGTTCTCTATTATGTCTGCTGGTATTTCACCGCTGGCCTTCCCACGGGCGCAGCACACGCAGGCGCCGTGTCCTTTCTAGTCGTAAGTGCTTGGTCATTTTTTACGAGCAATAGCTTCAGCACAGTTAACATTTCCTTCAGGTCATGTACGAGGGCCTGTACACTGGCATTGGTCAGGCGATTGCAGCGTACACTCCCAACGCCGTCTTCGCATCGCTTGTCAATCCACTAGTCATCACAACTCTCGTCTCCTTCTGTGGCGTCATGGTTCCGTACAGCCAGATTCAGCCATTCTGGAGATACTGGTACGTAAAATGCGCTCCCGCCCTAGTATGTTCCGTACATAACCGCAACTCCATGTAGGATGTATTACGTGGATCCCTTCAACTACCTCATGAGCTCGCTGTTAATGTTCACCGCGTGGGACAAGCCAGTTCACTGCGAGCCCGACGAGCTGGCCGTTTTCGACCCTTCTCCCAACATGACCTGCGGAGAGTATCTTGCGGACTATCAGGTTGGCATGGGAAGCGGCACCAACCTCCTCAACCCAGGTGCTACGGCCTCTTGTGAGGTCTGTCAATACTCCGCTGGGGAAGACTATCTTCGCACACTCAATCTCAATGCTGAATCCTACGGGTGGAGGAATGCGGGTATTGTTGTCGCGTTTGTAATTGGATTTTATGGGCTGGTGTTTGGTATGATGAAACTTAGGACCAAGGCTACGAAGAAGGCCGAGTCCTAGCGTGGATAGATGATAGACCCTGGCATAGATGGATAGAACTAGACAATTTAGACAGATCTCCGGGTCACACTTAATAGAAGCTACTAGAGACACCTGGATCCCCTAACGAATGGGGTTGCATTGACTCTGAGTACAGTCTGCATCACGGAGTCTACAATTGTGGCGCGGAACAGTGTTGCTAGCATCCTGCTTGTTTCTATCAATCTTTTACTTCCTAAGTCACGGCTTTACTGCGCACGATCTTGAGTGGGGGTGCATTACGTGCCTCGCAAGCTAAATACATAGTAAAGGAGGACGGTTACATGGATCTCTCTGCCTTAGTATCTCTCACCCGTTCGTGTCGCATGACAATGATGATCGCTATCGCGGAAGGTTGTCTTTCACTCTCAGTGTGACGGCATGTATTGCTCGAAAAGGGGCACTGAGCATTATAACATGCAGAACACATCCCCGCCCAAAACCTGTTTTGACGAAATAGAGGAAAACAACGGCGATAATGAATATAGAGCCTAGCTAAGTAAGGTTTTGACGCCAAGGTTGAACCAGCAAGATTTGTTGCTGAGAGAGTCATGAACGAGGTCCAGGTCATGGACCATCTCAGCCAAGATACCACGATCCCTTTACGTCGTGTCTATAGTTGGGGTTTCATGGCCGAGAGTCCGCAGGAGTTTAGCCCGTTTATCATTATGAATTATATCGACGGGATTCTCTTATCGACGGTCCTAAAGCAACCAATGCAATCAATAGAAAGCGACGAAGAGGACATAGTCATAGACCTACTTATCGACGGCTCAAAGCCGAACACGATCTACCGTCAAATCGCCCATTTACAAAAGGCCACTGACTTATAATATGAAGTTAGCGACTGTCGCAGGCTACCCAGCTAACCTCTTCTCAACTCCAACCTTCGACCGTGCTCGAGACTACCTCAAGTCTCGTTTTCGGATGAATGAAGAGTCCCGTTCTAAAGTCGTTGTTCGTCCCCGATGGGTCTTGGGTTTATTGGGATGCGCGACAAATTGGGGCGGAATTTCGGTTCTTCTTCGATTCGACGATAGCTCGGTATTGAGATGCTAACTAGGCGACATTGACAGTTTGTCTATGATGTCAATGATGAAGTGTTGATGCTTAACAGCGTATCATTGGGGACTTGAAAATCTATATAAAGGTCGGAACAGGAAGCAAGCTGAAGGCGGAACTCAAGGTCATGGTTCTGGCTTGTGAGCAAGTGCCCGCGATGTACTGAGTGATGATAAGATAGTGCGCGATTATAGCTAGGATATCCATACCTAAATAATTCTTACTTTGCCTCTTGGGTGGTTCCATAAAAGATTAGGATAGTGGGCGACGATTGTGAACTTGGAAGAAGTGTCGGCAACAGAATGCGATCGGGCAAGAAACTCTAGAAGATGAAATTCAACAACGCGAAACCCATGGGTGAACAGGCCACAAGGTATAAGATAAAACTAAAGAGTCTCTGGAGAGGAGAAAGAGGGAATACCTACCTGATGTAGCAACCGGTCTAGTAACTTCTGTGCACAGAATGGACTATTCTTGAATCCCATGATTGCTACCTTCGATGCTTCCAGACCTCTCGGGCTTATTGTCGTCATTCGGCCACGATGCCTTATGATGACTAGCAGCTGGAAGAAGAACTCGGATATATCGAACATTACCATATGCCTTCTCCCTCCGACGTGCCCGTACACGTCAAGGTAGGCAGAAGTCTAGCAATGAGGGGTCGGAACTATTTCGGACCCCTATGTGGCGGGAGTGGTTTCGGATTCAAAAGGATACCGCTAATAACACGTGGTTATTTGGGTCAATAATGTGTCTGTATTCAATCTCTTGTGGTTGTATGTTGTGTTGTAGGTTTGATTGTTGTTGGTTTGTTGCGACGCTTGTTGGCTGATCGAAAGAAGTGTCAAGTTATCTTACGCAAGAAAGTGAAGAATGGTCGGTGTTGCAGTGATTCGTTTGGTTGTTGCATGCAAAAGAGAAGGTCAAAATCATGAAGCTCGGGTTGGGTAGAAGAAGGGAAAGATATTTGCCATAATTTTCAGGCACCATCTCGCACTTACTCCTGCGCCCAAGACGGCTGTCCTTGACAGTTACTGCTAATCTACCTCAGTTTCTTCGTTAAACCCTCCACACAATATTTGGAGCAGAACAATGATTCAGATTGTACGACTGCACTAAGAGGACCCGAGTCACGAAGTCAATACATGGCTCGACCGATTCTGAAACTGGCGCAACTGAGTGTTATCGTTCGTTTTAATGCATTGCTACTCCAAGCTAATAGTCTCAAGCGGCATCCCTCTAGCAGATGCTTCCTGCAGAGCCTCCCCATCCATTATGCCATCAACATAACACTCTCCGAGAAGGGTGTAAGTACCGCTACCTGTCGGGCGAACGACAAAGGGCACCTCGCCGCCAGTCAAAACGCATATCCGGTCCCCCAGTTTCGAATTGAGCGGTACCTGGCCGAATCTGCCTGACTCGGTGACGCAGAATTTCGCGCCCAGTGTCAGAAGAAGAAGAGAGTCCCGAGTGGTGGTTGAATAATTCAGTTTTATGGTCGAATCCCGCTCTGAGGCCTCATCCTTGTTGGCATCAGAGCCTAGTTTCCACTGGATGAAGTTCCATATCGTGGCGACTTGCTCTGGTGATAGACGGTTACGAAGGAAGTCTGTCCCGCACGACATTGTCCGCGAGAAGGAACTCACGGCCTCTGGTTCTGGTACAAAACTTGGATCGCAGGCGCCATCGTGGCCAAATGCAGTCTGGTGGGCGCTCTTGAGCCATCGGATGAAGCGCCTCTCCCTCCGCTCTGGCGATGGATCGCCCGCAGTCTCCCATGAGTTGCGGATCTCGGGGATATCTTCTAGGAGCATTTCAACAAGCGGCGTAGCGAATTTTTGAGGGCTGTCAAGGAGCAAACCCTGGCAGTTGAGGAGGCGTTCATCGTCAGATACTCTTAGCACTGGTTTGCCGCGCCCACCCGCGAAGAATCCTTGTGGTCTGACGGTAAAACTAGCCATCACATCCGCCCTCATAAGACGCAGATCTGGAACCCAAGTGGGCAAATCTTTGAGCCGTTGCACATCTGGAGTTTCAAAGAGTGCTCTGTCAGGGGCTAGGCTAAGCAATTTCAGGCTATTCCCTTCTATCATCATCGATATTGAGAACCGTCTGAAGACCTCGCTAACTGATGCTTCATAGTCAGGCAGAATCGTAGGGCCACCAGCACCCAGACCCAGAAGCGAGAAGACGTGGTCCCTTGGATCGGTGCAGTCGAAGAACTTGGTGTTCATGACCCCATCTACTAGGGTGGCATGGTGTCTGTATATTTGAACCATGTACATTGCGGTGATCAGGTGAAATGTGACGTAAACAGGTCGAAATTCAACAGCGCGGCCTTTCCATGAATCCAGTTTCTCATCGTCGCCATCCAGTTTTGGCTTTTCAAGCTTCAACCGCCACGGCTTATCAAGTCCTAGCGACTCCATACCGAAGGCTAGCCTTGCTATATCCAGCCATTGGATCTCAACTCCGCCGCCAACATAGAGCCGGGCTTCTTTTGCGAGTGCGACCTCCTGCACCACCCATTTGCGACGGAACCACGGCCGTCGCAACAGCGCTACCAGAGGTTCCCAGTCGTGGTCTAGGAGATTGGGCTTTCCCTCTGCGCGTAGCTGCAGCGCTTCGTAGGATATGGCCTGTGTCTTAGCCGCCATGTCGGCTGCATCCTCAGGGTCAAAGCTGGGAAGCATCTGAAGCCCTTGCAGTATCGTTTGGTTTGTATGAGCTGGGACGGACCCAAAAACAGGATCAGTGGCAGCACCGAGCCAAACCAGCACGCGCGTAGCCTGCGAGTAAATGTGTGGCATCAGGAGAACCTGGCTACTCTTCTCGATTGGATCTGCCTGATTGATGCATACTGCGTCGGCCCAAAGGACGCGGGTCTTGTCTGGGAAACGGAAGTATGATAGACCTCCAAAGAGGCTCTTCTGCATGAAAAGAGGTTTCCCGTTGCATAAGACTTGATGTTGATTCTGATCATTGCCCCAACAGTATGAGATTGCTTCGAACTCGGGAACGGATTCCAGTGGGGAAGTCTCCAGAGAGAAGCAGATAGGATCGGTTTCAGTTCCGGGAGAAATGTGAATTAAGCGGATAGTTTTGGGGGCTGTGATAGCCGTGTATTCGTATGCAGTCTCGATAGCCATCCTATATTGGCGCTTGGTAGCGAGTTCAACACTTGTGAGTCTTGGAGATGTTGAAACAATGAATACCCCTGAGTGGGGGCAAATTTTTCGAGCCAGAACCCTGGCTTGAAGCTAGAACCCTGCGATAACTCATCCCACGTGACTTAAGAGGGGTTTATCAAAGTGAGTAACGAGTTTATAAGAGATGACGTCGTTATAATTCCAAAGGGGGTCGGTGGGTTAAGAGAAACTGCAATAGGATGTATATAGGATGGGTTTCTTGGAATGTCTTTCACTTCATCTAGGCATTAACTAATCAATTCCCTTCTTTTGGAGCTTACCAACTCCTTAGCAATGAGATCTTAACCACATTCTGATGATGGCTGAAAAGGTCACAAACGTGAGTTTTTTCGCGATTAACTTCCGTCTGAAATATGGCGCAGATTACGTTCAGTTTTGCAGCAGACCTTGGATATACCAGCTTAATTGTTAAAATTAAAACTAAGCTAATCTACTGCGAGATGATTGATTTCCCAAAGATGAAGAACCTGAGACACCAAGTTTAGAGGTCCCATCATTTTGGGGGACGCTTCAAGGACAACTCGTATCGTCTTGTCGTCTATTAGTTGCGGCCTCTTCTTCTTCTTCTTCTTCTTTTTCTATTCCATGAGTGATGTACCTGCGCTCTTTCGCATGCCTATTTGTGTTCATTATCGGCGAGAAATCATTGTTCTTGTTATGAGAGAAGCCCTGTAGACAAAGAGATATGTTTTTTAAAGGAGTCGCTAGAGTGACATTGCCACGATTGTGGTTCACATGAGGTTGGAAAGTTTGATTGCCGCTTAAGAAGCAAAAAAGGCTCAATGCTAAGTCACTCTGAGTTGAGGATGCTGTCTCCGATTGGAGACTATTGAACAAAAAGCAACAAGCCCTCCTTTCCAGCCAGAACATCTACACTGCCTTCAAATAAGAGAAAACAAGAGGCTGTTTGTTCATCCTATCAAAGTCTGACAGAATTCCGTCTTGAAGACGTTTTATAAACCTTTGTTTCGATCTAGAGATTTCAAACGCAGCTCTTTGTATCGCATTGCGCGTTTCAACCTTGGCAAGGTCCCCCGTTGTTGGGCGCGCTAGTTTTCAAAAGGAGGACCATTGTCTTGGAAAGGCCGTCTATGTGCCAAAGGTGTAAGTAGACATATACGCTTTGATTAAAGCAACGGCGGTTCTAATTGAGTAAGCCATCCCAACGACGTATATCAACTATTCTACTTCCCTCACTCACTTCAGTGATGCTGATTCTACAATCATCCCAAACTTCCCAGAAAGAATCCGCATAGATTGAAGAAGCTCCAAACCTAGGAAAGATTACTCGCTGATGAACATGAGCAACCACGGTCAGTTGTCAACCACTGCACGCATTCGCGCGTACGCCACCATAAGACGACGGCGGGTTCTCTTTCCCGTAAAACGATGGCTCGTTAAACCCAAAACTGTTCCATATTTATGGCCCTTTATGACCTGGCACATGGATCCAGCCGAGGCCAAACGATGGTCCACAATCAAGACCACCCTGCCACGGTTGCCGCCGAATAGCGAGCGAGAGACAACAACCACCAGTCGTCTCGAGCTGCGACCTTTGAAGAACAACAGCCACGACCTGGCGGCACTTCACGCCTTGCGCACGGACGAAAAGGTGATGCGTTGGAGCCCTCAAGGAGTGGTGGATGCCGACTTGAAGGAAACGTACCTCGGAGATCTCCAGTGTCTTGTTCCCCCATTGAACTCCGATAATCTGGTTTATGCGATCGAACTGAAGTCCACCGGAGAGTTTATTGGATACGGAGGTCTTTTTTGTCACCCTGGCCGTCTCGGGTGGCCGGAAGTGAGTTTCGGAATAAAGAGTGATCACTGGGGTCAAGGGTATGCGACCGAGTTCTTGGAGGGGTTTCTGGACATATGGCGGAGACTGCCACGGGAGGTGATTGTGACCAGAGTGCCCGTGAGCACGGTTTACGGTGACCGCGAGATCAAGGATGAGTGCCTGTCTGGTGTTCCGACCTATGACAACGTGGCGTGCCATCGTGTACTGGAGAAGAGCGGGTTTGAGAAGCGCGTAGATTGGGAAGTATACAATTACAGAAGAGAGGAAAGAGAGAGGCTCTATGGATGGGTTATGAGGAAGAGCAATGCGCAACTCCTTGAGGAGCAGCTCTCTGCGCTTCAAATTACATGATGTAACTAGGCTTTCCTTCTCATTTCTTATTATATTGGGGCGTTATATTCGGAAGGAGCTAAGATATTCACCTTGTTAATAGGTGAACTACCTAAATTATCGCTTAATCAGTTTCAAGTGCGCCCTTGGAATCACCATGGCCACGTGGCGAGCCACCGCGTCTTAAAGGTGATTGAGTCCTAGACGTGCAAAGCTTAGGAGGATAATAATCCCTATTATGAGAAAATGAGAATGGGAGAGTGCGAGTGTAAAGTTAAACCCAATAAAAGATGATACCAAACCCGACATCTCAACACAATGAATACACCTATGTTGGGAACAAAGCTGTGAGGTTCTATGGATGGGCCGCGAGAAAAAGAAATGTAGAATTTCGCTGAAGGGAGCTTTCTACGCTTCAAGTTATATCTTGTAATTAAGCGCTTTCTTCTTCCCCATTAGAAACAGCAGCGATTTCTATGCCCGCTAGGCTTCCAGTAAGGAATTGGCAGCACCTGTCGCGCATCGGAGCAATGTGGTTTTCATCAGACAAAGCGACACGTGGTGCGGCCTTTGCACCATCTAAGTTAGCCATCTCGCTGGCCAAATCCGCAAGAGACCCGTATTCGCCATGCCAGCAAC
This sequence comes from Clonostachys rosea, assembly GCA_026958235.1. Classification (NCBI taxonomy): domain Eukaryota; kingdom Fungi; phylum Ascomycota; class Sordariomycetes; order Hypocreales; family Bionectriaceae; genus Clonostachys; species Clonostachys rosea. The sequence continues at coordinate 4,540,122 of CP110205.1, forward strand.
GATACGTGACCTGGTCCAGTCCAGATTGCGATAACTCGGGGAATTTCATCAACCTGAGCAACTCGACAACCTCATTACCATCCAAGTCCAGCTCTTCGTAAGGCTCGCAGCCATGGGTAAGATTATAAAGAATTGAGCCAAAGGTGAACAGCTCGCTTGCCGTCCCATACATCCCAAAGCCATCTTTAGGTACCAGACGTGACCAGGGAGGAGGATTTCCCGGGTTTCTTGAGCCAACCTTGGCGACACAGTCGAAGTCAGCCAGTTTAAGATGATCATCAACATCGAGCAAAATATTATGGGGTCTCAAGTCCCCCTGAACCAGTCCCAAGGAATCTAACCAAGCGAGAGCGCCAGATAGCTCGGCGGCCCACTGTTCGACCTTTGGTGTTGGTTCCAGACGTAGAACCTCGAGACACCTTACATTCCTTTCGTCACGGCGCTGGTTACTGTAAATACGTTGGTCAAGGCCAGAGGACATTAGTTGCATGAAATTAAGCCCCGGGAGCCGGAAAAAGCTGTGCACAATGTATGGCGATGATCCGTGTTTCTCAAAGAGATCGTACATCTCATTTTCAGCCTGGAATTCTTTGAGCCGCCCCTTGCGGACATACTTGAGCGCGATGTCCTGGTCGAGCTTGAACACCCAGGCAGTCGCCCCGCGCCCGAGTATGTTCAATCGCGAGATGAATTTTGAAGGTGGCAAATCTGACATGTCGATCAAATCTGTATCGCGAGAATAAAAAATCGTCGTTACTAGGGACAAGGGACAAGAGTATTTTATAGACAGACAACGGCTGGCACTAGGCCTGAGCAGTGAGAGGGGAAAGGATCAGCTTTGTACATGCCATGTACATGTACAAAATACAAAATACCAGCAATGTCACGTGGTTGCATACCTGTACCTTTCTTAAGACTGCCTGGATCGCTCAATCCAACATCAAGCTCTGGCTATATCTGATCCTACCATCCTACGACATCCAACGAAGAAAGGTGCTCATTGTCTGACAAGCTCCAGGCTAGACAAGATCACGATATCAACGATAGCGAGGTAATTTGCTCCCACCCACCGTCATACTTGATTCTAGCGCAATCCTTATTCTTACCCCACCAGGCCGAGATACTCCCAACGCGCTCGGCGGAGGCGCCGCACATCTTTCGACCAACAATACGCTCTGAACGCTCCTCGGATCCTAGATCATTGGCAAATTCGCCGGCGATTCCCTTCACGGAAAAGCCTAGCTCCAATCTTTAGCGTATTCCGACTAGCCACCTCCCCACGGAGTCATCCTCTTCACCACGGTCAACCAATTGGTCAAGGCCTGCTGTTCTGGCGCAGCATTTAGAATATTTGACAGAAGCAAGCTCAATCTTGATATTAGAGTAAGCGACAAAAGCCACAGCTTTTTCATCCGGGTGTTACTCCCCATTGAAAGAATCGAACGAAACATCAAATTGATATACAACAACTGATACGTCGAACAGCGTGCTTTGCGTTTGCCAACTTACATCACAAGCAAAAGTCAGTTGATCCAATCGTACAAGAGATTGCGCATGAGCAATGATAACCAACCTCGGGTGTAGTTTTGGACTAATTCTCGTTAGTGGATCATTCTTTTGTCGATGAAACGCTGGGATTAACCACGCAACTCGCCCACGGACTTCCAGCATCTTCTCCTCCCGACGCAAGCAACCAAAAGATTGAAACGATGAGGTCGCCGCGAAAAGTAGAACTGGGGACCAGCAAGCTTCAACAACCAGCCCTTGCGGCCTTTTCACAGTCGGTTTCCGAACTCGGTCAAGTTCAGTCTGAAGACGGCAAGGCTCTGCTCGTCCTTCTTTCGTTCCTGGCCCCAGAGAATGCCATCCATGTTGACAACCTCCTACTTGGAGCATCTCCTCGAAAGAGATGGACGGCTCAAGGTGCTATCACAGATATGGATGCAGTCAACGCGGGTCTATTCCCCGAGCTGTGTAACCTGCTCTCGGACCGTGGCAAGTTAACGGCGGCTTTGGGGGAGTTAGGGATATCAGGTCTTAATAACCATGGAAACGGGACATACTCTCTTGAGAAAACAATCTCCGATTCAATCCGCAGATCAGTCCCTCCAGAGTATCTCAGATCCTGGAGATGCCAAGCTTTGCTTGTCGCATATCGGGCAGTCTCATGGAAATATACTGAACCACTGTAAGCCCCTCATATGTAGTTCCACATTCTACTGTTTCATTGACAATGCCGAAGCAACCCTAACACACAACTATTTTTACCGCACGTTCGACATACTCTCCATGAAACCAAAAACTTTAATGACCCTTTGCCCCGGAATATCCAGATAGATCTCGCGACAACTTTGCTCGAAGCATCCCGGCTGCCTAACTTATCGTGGAAGCGCTTTGCTCTTGATGAAGCCGCCGTTCTTTCCAAAGACTTTGCTAACTGGGAGATCGATTGCCGTATTGCCCAGTCTCGCGCTGTATTAGCTCGAATAACGGGGCAGGTAGATCAGGCATTCGCTTGTTTAGATGCGACGAGGAAGATGCCAAGTAACGCCGACCAAAAGTCTCACTCAGTTCTTGGTCAGGAGATCCTTCAACGTGCATTGAACAGTATCCAAGTGGAACGACTGCAAGAGGCGAGAGAGCTATTAGACAGTTGGAAACCTCTTACTAACCATCCGTCTCCACTGGAGAAAATAATCATCTTTCGGAAGACTCTACTCATGGGGAGACTCCTTCGTTTTCAGGGAACATTTGAGGAGTCTATCACTCATCTCCGGAGCGCTCATGAACTCCTTGATGCCAGCGATGAAATTGCATTCGACGAGGAGCTGCGCGATCTCTTTTGCGAACTTGCGGACACTTTGAGGGAGCTGGACAACCCCCAGTTAGCCGAAACTTATCTTCAATCTGAAATCGCGAGAAGAACAGTCATTGGAATCACTGCTAGCGCGGCCTCCCTTGAGCTATGCCTAGCGGAGGCCTTATTTGCGCAGGGTCGCTTGAAAGCAGCAGAAGTCATCTGCAAGAACATCCGGGATCGACCAGCACTTTTGAGATTCGAAAGGCTGCGTTTGCACCTTCTGTTTGGAAGGCTGTACTTTGAAACGAATGACCTTGACTCCTTGACACATTGGAGCGCGGCGTTGAAGGAAGCCGGGAATTTCCGCCTCACCAACGGGCGTACTACCCGAATCATCGTTTTATCGATTTGTGATATTCTGCGACGTCTTGGTCATACCGAACTGGTTCAGCAATCCATGCAACAGGTGGCTTTTCTCGATGAAGCGGCTGACCCGATGGCAATCAATCATTGGATTGCAGGTATGCGGCACTGGCAGCAGTATCTACAGTCTTCCAGATCCAAAATTTGAGAGAAATCGCCTCTTGTGGTTTGGAGGTGCCCGTCTTTTCCCTTTTCTTCATTTCTTTTTCTACTTTTTTTTTTGTTCTAAAAAGGAAGAAAGAAAAGGGGATGTTACTGCCTCTCCTTCAACATGTAATTCTTCTCTTATGATCCCTGCACGCTTCCCACTTGATAGGAGCACCTAGCTTACAAATTTAAATGACAACTCGGTAGAAGTTGAACGCTCTCTGAGTAATAAGTGGATGTTATGCATTGATGAGATTTGGAAGTATCAGGTCTTCGGCGTAGCCGATCTATTAGGGGGGCTGCCTGATCTAATCCTGACCACACGTTGGGTCTATAACCACGGCTACTTTCAGCTGACCATTATGCCTTACTACTGCCCATCCTGCAGTTCTGTATTAGAAACGGCAAGTAAGCGATAGATGCATGATGACGCGGGGTGGTGCGGGTCTATCGTCCGAACCTATATTCGTTGTCAGCAGTGACATTTGGCAAGGCGGCCAAACAATACGCGGCAATATGTGATTTGTCGACACAAATGTCAAGGAAATGTGCGCAAAATCTGCTGGCAATACTTGGCGCTCATGAAAATTTTCAAGGAGGCACTAAGTTCTAGCACCGGTATCCTCACGGCCAAAATGAAAGTAAAAGACACAGCCCAGGCACGCATTTCTCTACTACTGCTGCTGCTGCTGGCATGGAGCAATAGAGCTTGTCATCAGATATTTTCTCAATAACAAATTTAAGTTATGGCACCTGCTCATCAGACAATTCCACCGGAAGAGTGGCAACGCCGCAAAGGGGTCATTCTTCGACTCTGGTTCGACGATAATCTGCCCCTAGAAGGAACCGGAGACAATTCGCGAAGTTTGATGCAGGTGATGAAAGAAGAGCACAATTTTGTCGCAACGTGAGTCTATTCGAACTGCCTCCTTTGCCCTTCAGCTTTCAAACTGGAGTCATCAAACGGTTGTCGGCATCCTTTTCGATAGTGAATCCCGTTGATTCAGTCATGTGAAATCGGCTGACGAGTGCTTAGACGTTCCCAATACGAATCAGCTTTTAGAGGCTGGGGTGCTTTCAAAAATCTGAAAAGGTGTGATTGGGAGGTTATCTTACCAATATATGGTGAGCTGGAAAAACGGGGCTTGAAACCTCGAGTGATGGTTGGTGATCATATCCTCGAGGAGAAAAAGATAAGGAAGGCCCGCCGACGGTATCTTGATAAAGAAAATGGGTTGAAACGAGAGCTCATTGCTGGTAAGGGGAAGTCGACCGTTGTGTGTAAAGCAATTCTAACAAACCTCTTCAGAAACCCGCCCATCTTCAGATCAGCCACGGCGTTGGCGCATCGAGTTCCTGAAGGATGGGAAGCATATCGAACATTTGCACAGTGGCGAAACCGTTAAGTCTATCAAAGATCTTTCTATCTTAAATCAGATGCATAACGGCTTGCGAGATGATAGTACCTGTATCACCAACCCACCATCAGAGGTCGATGCTTCCAGGGCCGCAATCAGTATTCCAACAGTCAATACGTCTGAGACAGGCGTATATCATGCCTTTCCGCCGGTAAAAGCGCATCGAAGTGATTCCGCACATGCTGGCGAGTTGGTAGGCCCTTCCGATGTCTCTCATTGTCTAACAGATGAGGATCATGGCGCTTCATATGGCGAGATATCATCTCTGCTGTTGCAAGCGCCAAATGGTGGTTCATCACCAAGTCGCGCAACCACATTGAGTGCTGTATTTTCGAATGAAGGCGGCAGCGAAACATCAATGTTTCGAAGTATGCGCGTCCAACAAAACGCGAGCCAACTAGAGATTAGGGTCTGGGGCTTTCTAGTAAAATACCAGCGCTTTTCAAGTGTTACTAGTCGTTATGAAGCTACAGATAGCGGCAAAATCCGACATAGCGATCGTCTTAATGGGTTCTTAAACTCCGGTTCGTGTTCCCTAGCTCTATATGTTAGATGCATCTAACTCCACGCAGATACGGGCGTTGGCGCTGCTGAAGAGAACGACAATCGACATCCGACGAAGTACAAGGTCGGGATACTCTGCGCTCTCCCAAAAGAATACCTAGCTGTTAGGGTGCTCTTCGATAGAGACCACGGCAAACCAGACCAATTCTTGCTTGGAGATAGTAACCACTATTCGCTAGGGCAAATTGGTTGGCATATGGTTGTCGTGGCTTGTCTTCCAGCTGGGGAATACGGAACTAACGCGGCTGCTGAAGCCGCCTCAAACATGAAGAGAAGCTTCCCGAATGTCAAGTTTTGCCTTATGATTGGAATAGGGGGCGGCGCGCCTTCTCATGATCAAGATATCCGACTTGGAGATGTAGTCGTTAGTATGCCAACTAAGACATATCCCGGCGTTATTCAGTATGATCGAGGCAAAGCGTGTGACAAGGATGTTTTTGAACGAACGGGGGCTCTTCAACCACCACCAAGGTTCCTGATGACCGCAGTTAGCTCTCTTTCATCAAATCTACGGTCTCAAATTAACCCACTTGGGCCATATTTACAACAGATCTTTAAAGGCATCCCCCACCAAATTCGCTCGCGATACCAGTATCCCGGGCGTGAGCATGATAGGCTTTTCAACGAAATCTGTTACAAGTGTGTGGCACAAGAAGACTGTAGCAGTCGGAAATTCCATTTAAGACTCAGAGCACCACGAGAATCAGATGCACCAGAGATACACTACGGTCTAATTGCTTCTGGAAACATGGTCATAAGAGACGCCCGGTTACGAGATGTACTGGCAAGTCAATACGAGGTTATGTGCTTCGAAATGGAGGCTGCCGGTGTTATGAACATACTCCCGAGTCTCGTCATTCGCGGCATATGTGACTACGCAGATGCGTATAAGAATGGAATGTGGCAGGAGTACGCTGCGGCTACGGCTGCAGCATACGGCAAAGTTCTCTTGATGGAAGTCTCGCCCAGCTCCTATGATAATTCAGCTAGGGAGCCCAGATATCAGAAGAGCATAGATGCTTCCCCTCCGAGGGCACTTAGTGTCCTGGAGAAGTTATTGGGGTTTCCTACGTTTGAACGGTTAGCTTTCATCAAGGGTGGCCTACTATTCTCTCTTTGCCTTCTCCTTTACCTCCCCTTCCTCCATCAGTATCTTCGGCTTCCTCGCGAAACCACGGCAACACAGTGAGAGACAGCGCCGGTTAGGATAGCATCGCTACAGCAAGCCGACATTTTCCATTAGGAGCTTTAGCTGCGTTAAGTGGTACTACATCATATCCGATGATGTGAACGATGGAAATAGTATGCTTGTGAAACTAAAGCGGCTGGATAAAGGAGTTAATAGAGGTTCAGTATGAATAGAATAGAAATATATCAAAACTTAAAATCGTAAGACGGGTGAAAAGCGCAGATCATGCTTAGTTGCAGATAACTAGCAATAAAGACTTTAGTATGCTTTAACATACGCTTGACGTACGAACAGACTCTGAGGGAGCTTGAGAATCCACATTCGAGCATCTCTGTTCCAAGAAAACATAGTCCTTGATATCGAGGTGCCTGGGTAAAACGATATTTTATACGAGAGGATCTCCCATGAACTCGAAGGTGTCAACAAGACCATTTTACCCGATATTTGAATGCAGGCCACGAGATTGACAGATAATAGTTAATAATGAGAGCAAAAATTATTGACCAATTATAGGCATACTATCTGCTTATTGTTACACAATATGAAGTATATTTACGGCACTGGCAGCCATAATAACTCTGTCGCGGTGAGTTTGCAGTCCCTATTTTTCTGACAGCCACTTACTACCCTTCCTAGCCTTGTCAATCTACATTGGAGTTTTTTCGGCTGGGTGAATAGCTTCAATAAAGCATTATCAAGGGGCCAGAGCACTTCACAAAAGATAGGAACATTAGCGAGCTTTGAAACAAAATTATTCATCATTCATTAAACTAAGTAGGTATCAACGGCAATATAAGAGTCTCTAATCTTGCCAATCGAAGTCTCTCGAACGCAGTCGATACGTGTTCACTTGGAAACTGTTCCTCCACGCCTAAGCAAGGCGCCTGGCGATGCAGAGTATAGCGTAAAGCAAGAAAAGGGAGGTTTTAGTTAACAGCAACGCGGCGAGATTCGTGCTTCTTAGCCTTGGGCACATCAATGGTCAGGATTCCATCCTTCAAGCTGGCGGTAACACCATTCTGGTCAATGCGGGAAGGGAAGTTGAAGTGGCGTGAGAACTCGCCAATGCTGCGCTCGGTGATCCAGTACTTGGAGTTGTCAGCCGGAGCTGCAGACTGATCCTCCTTGGCAACCGAGTTGTTGCTGTCCTTGTCTGGAGCAGCAACTGCCGTTTTATCGGGTTTCTCGGCGTTAGCCTCGTCTTCAACGGTGGGTTGGTGTGAGTTGCGGCGCTCGCCAGCCTCGGTCACAGCGGCAGGCGTGCTATCTTTGTTGGAGGATTCGAGGCCGGCAGGCGGGGTGCCCGAGGTGTAAGTGCGCTCGGTCTTACCGCGAATAGTCATGCTTTGGTGTTCTGGGAACTCGATCGAGATCTCGTCTTTGGTCAAGCCTGGCAGCTCGCCGTGGAAGTGAAAGGCGTCTGCTGTTTCGCGGACGTCAAACTTGGGCTGCCAGTGCGAGATGTGTGAGCGGGTGGTGCCATTTGAGTTGCTTCCGCTGCGTGAGTAAGTGTCAAAGTCGTCGAGCAAGCGGAAGAGAGGCGTGAATGAGGCCTCGGTATTGTAGAAGGTTCGTGGAAAGAAAGCCATTTTGGTGGGTTTTTGAGTTGTTGAAGTCTGGTTGCGATCGAGAATTGTGGTAGCTGGAGCTATCTTGCAGAAGAGAACTGTTGGAGTGTTTGATGATGATGATGTGTTTGGATGAAGTTTTTGGCCAGAGAGCGGCGCTGGAGGGAGCACTTTATACTCGATGTGATGATTTCAGGCAGCTTCGAGAATGTTGTCGTTTCCAGGAAAGTGAAGCATCTCGAATGAACCAGGTTGATATTGCTACAGCGCTGGAGGCCCTGGAAGTTAGTGGTGTCTGCTAGAATTTTCCAGAGTCTCCCTTGTGGGAAATTTGCGGGACCACTTCAGTTCATGTTGTGTCTCGATCTGTACACACTCAAGCAGTCCTACCCTAGACCTGGGTCCCACATCAATCTGAGGGTGATGGAGACAAAATCCCTGTCATCAACCTAGTAAGACCTGTAGCTTAGTGTTTACTTCCTTCCGAGTTGTTGGAGATAGAAACTTCGAGAAAAGAAAAAAACATAGAAAAAGGGGGGGGGAATCAAAGGTATTTAAGTACGATGAAGAATGGTTTCTTCACGCTAAGTACTTAGGTACCCTATTCAGATAGATACAGCACTGACAGTTGCTCAGACCCTGTGTTTGGTAGACCAATCGCAATAAACGCGGACACGCCGAGGCATAGACTGCACAATTACTGGTATCTATTAATGCTCGTTCCAGACATTAATTTTTAAATATCAATCACCAAAATTCAAAAAATATCACAAATGGGCAGAACTACTGCCGTTGCGAATTTGGCCACACAGCATTTGGCTCCACGAGCCACCTCGCCCGAGGGTACCGGGTAGGTAATTTCCACCCATAGAAGGTACCTAGGTACCTTAGCGCCCACTGTCAGAGACCAGGTACTCAGTCGCTTGCTATAAGATTTCTCAGCATCATGTCGGTGCTAAGTTCCAGAGATCTCGGGATTAATTTTTAGAAGCGAGGGAACACGAAAACTGGCTAGCGTTGTCAGAAAACGGGAATGATCCGTATGCTATTTTCGGCTTGACAAAGCGGTTCCTGAAGTGCCTCTGGCCTTGACGCGAAGCCTCGGACACTGATTGGCGGGTGAGGATGAACACGAAAATGGGTTAGCGTCGCAGCAACGGGACCAATCACGAGCTCTGTCAGTTGTAGACACAACGGCAGCATCCCCATCTTGTAAGGCCGAACGCGAAGACAAACATCAACTCTATACCGAGCTCCGAGACGGCGAATACCTGTTGCTTATTCCATCTATTACAATTTCTCTAAATATAAAGCCAAGCCCATTTTTAAGCAAGTATGCTGCGCTGTGTCGACATGATCAACTGTTTTTTCCTCTCATTGTTTTGCGACCCCGGGCCTCCTCCATGCAGGCTGTCTCTACCTTCAAACAGACCATCCCGCACCAAAAATCGACCAAGACAAAATATCAGTCCTTGAATACGGACGTCTCGAGCTATTTGAAGAACTTCAATACTCATCATGGGACCAACCAACTTCCGAGTCATCGTTGTCGGTGGCGGCCCCGTGGGGCTTTCGTGCGCCCACGCACTATCACAAGCCGGCATTGATTTCATTATCCTCGAGCAGCGGTCGAGCTTCGTTATAGACGCTGGATCCAATCTGATCTTGGTCCCTATGAGCATGCGGGTTCTGGGACAGCTAGGCCTACTCGAAGAATTGAAGAAAGTCAGCTCCCCACTCAACATCATCAACCGCATTGATCACGGTGGTCGCCGACTTGGTAGTATGAAGTGGTTTCTCTATGACAACGAGTAGTGAGTCGAAAAAAATCTAGAATAGAACTACCCCCTAGGCTATAATTTACTGACAAAAGTGTTTAGCTTCGGTGCATATCCCAGAGTCATCAGCCGACATGACTTGACCAAGGTTCTCTACCAGTCACTTCCAACAGAAACCATGCCCAACCTGCTCCCAAACAAGAAAGTATCCGACATCTTTACGACTACGGACGGCGTGAGCATCACATGCACAGATGGCACTTCGTACGAGGGATCCGTAGTCATCGGTGCGGATGGCGCCCATAGTTTTGTGCGAGAGCGCATGCGGCAGCTTGCAATCGACAACGAGTCCCCGTTTTTAAACGAAGAGAAGCCTTTTCTGACGACTTACCGCTGCTTGTGGACTCGCTTTCCAGCCACGAAGGGCCTGCCACCTGGAACGAGTTGGGAGACGCACGGCGAGAAACTGGCGACCCAACTGTTTGTGGGAGACGACACTATCGTCATGTGCATATATGAGCGCCTGGACGAGACCACCTACGATCGCTGCCGATATTCAAAAGCCGATGAAGAGGTTTTAGTTGGGCGCTGGGGGCATCTCCCACTCACACCCGGCCAGACCCTTACCATCCGAGACGCTTACGAGTCGCGCATACAATCGGGCTTGGTAAACCTGGAGGAAGGCGTCGTGAAGCACTGGAGCTGGGACGGCCGTATCGTGCTGGCAGGCGACGCAGCGCATAAGTTCACACCGAGCACCGGCGCCGGGTTTAATAACGGGATCATCGATATCGTTGCGCTCGTCAACGAACTCTGCAAGGAAGTGCAAGCGGCTCGCACGGAAACACTTGATCAGGCAGCCGAACCGGAGAGACCCCAAATAGTGGCTGCCTTCAAGGCTTATGAAGCCTCGCGCAAGGAGCCAGTCATTGAGGGTTGTAAGCTAGCCGGTAATGCCACTGCTATGGCAACCTGGCAGAACTGGATTCTGAAATTCATCGACAGGTACATTTTCTCAATGCACATCGTTCAGAAGTTTCTGTCAAGCCAACAGGCCAGCAGAACAGCGCGGGCACCCGTATTTGGCTTTCTGGATAGCGAAGAGGAACTAGTCGGGACAGTCCCGTGGTCCGTTCCCTTAAAGACGAAGTCTGGACGGATCGAATAGGGATTTTGGAAGGTTTATAACTGGTCGGGAGATGTAATTGAGAGTTTCTTCTGGTGGATACGACCATATCGACCGGTGAAACCAGAAGTGAGTTCACCCACTCGGTTAGGGATCGCTGGTAATTGGACATATCCCGACAACCTTCCAGGGCAACACACCCGCAACACCTCGTATAGGTGATTGTTATTAGTTGCTTGGCGATGCTCCATCAACACCAACTTCAATGCCTGCTACTAGCTCACAGCTCTAGGACACCCCTGACAGCTGATGTTAGCGTATAAGCATGATGCAAACACCATACCGGGCACGTATTTCGTATTTCGTATGCTGATGCATTTCATTCTATTAGCTACTCTCTGTTGTTCGATTCATATAACTAGTGCTCTTCGATGCCATACCAATACAAATAACGAACCTCGCTCGTTCTCGTTTGAAGTTTATCTTTTTTCTGTTGCCAACACACATCGTTTCACTCAGCCTTTTCGCAGCCCAACATCATACTCCTAGAAACAGCCTATGAAAATGAAGTGTGAACTCGGCCTATCATTTTTATTTGCTCCCTTCATTCTCGCCGCTCCCAGCCCAGATCATAGTCGGCGAGCCTTCACGCTTGAAACGTTAACTGGCCCCAATGGACCGCAAATGTACTTTAAATTCACAGCAATTGGAGGGAGTATCTTCGCCAACAAGCCAAACCACGACGCCATATGTGAGAAAAGTGCCAAGCAAGACTATGCAACATTCACATTGAAGGGCGATGAGCTGTTTCTTTACTCCAAGGGTAGGAGGCGCCAGCAGGTCTACGGCACCAACGGCGAATGTAAGTCTGCCGAACACGAAGAGGGATATCTCCCGGCCGAATCTGTAGCTGATGGTTGCTCTGCAGTGCTAGGTGCTCTGGGATACATATCAGAGGGCGAGGAAGCCCCGGAGGGAAGCACGCTCAAGGGCTGGGCGATTGACACGACTACCAATGAGGTGAGGCTGAATGGGAAGCGTTTCAGGGGATGGACGAATGTCACAACGGGAACACCGGACGACATCTATCAGATGTATATTAGCGAGATCGATGATTTGCCCGAGGGCTACACGGCGTGGGGTGGGATTGTATACGGAGAGGAGAACCCGGTCAGCTGCGTGTACTCGTGAACTAGATAGCGGCGGGAAATGGCAATGTAAAGTCAATGTGACTGATTAAATCCAACAGGCTATGCATCCGGACTCGAGCATTGGCTATTCGGGGAGATGTGCTCACTGTTACATCACGGCGAGGTGTGTTATCGTGAAGCTGGAATGACGTAATTTGATCGCTGGATAGCCACTGAGTCGGCCACTGGCCAACGGGGCTATACGGCAGCTAATGCCCTATTCTCAGTGCTGCAGATTCTTCCTCTGGTGGCTCTCCCCAGCGCGTGTAGTGGTCTGGAGCAGCGAAAGTCCAGCTCGGCTATCTGCAGTCCACTGCGGGTACTCGATCGAGGCTCGGGGACCCGGCATTTGGTCATCATCCACAAGACTTGCAAACCCGAACCTTGAGGTTCGGGAATGCTCATTCCCAATTGTTGGGGACCGTCATCACCGGGTACTAATTGTTGGCTATGAAGATGCTTTTATTTTAAAGGACCTAATGTCGGCATCGAAGTCTGCCTGTCCTGAGCAGCATCTCACGAACACTTCCTCCCATCGACCGCACATCAACCCGTCAAACAATGGAGTTCCCCAACGTCGACCTCAATCTCCGGTGGCAAGACCAGAAAGTGGTCAAGAAGGATGGCTTATGGGTGGTTGAGGGGTACGTATATCGCCAATTTCATCCGGCACCATCTCTAACAGCCACGGCAGGCGACCGATGTTCAATGTCACGCTTTCCCATCTTCACCACCCCAGCAACTTGCCGGGCAAGACATGGACGGGAGTGCTCGTTTCCGGACCGCCGAAAGCAGGTGGGCATTCTCCCCTCCCGAACCTCAACTCCTATGATGCACTAACCCGCGGTGTTGTTTAGCCACGCCCCCTCACACGCACGCTGGTGCCGCTGTCGTCGCCACGGTGATCCGAGGCCATGTGCTCAACCAGATGGTACACACCCACTTCGACCCAGTGACCGGCCAGAAGAAGGAGCACAGCAGCGGCGCCAAGATATACGGGCCCGGCGAGAGCTGGTACGAGGCACCAGGATGCCATCACGTCCGCTCGGAGAATGCCGGCAGCGAGGACTGCGAATTCGTGGCCAATCTGATTCTCGACTCGAGCGTCTTTGAAGGCTTGGATCTCGAGGATCGGAGCCAGCTCGCCGACATCCAGAAGATTCAGCGCTTCGTCGTAATTGATGCTGATGTTGAGGAGAAGAGGCTGCAGGGCTCCGAGTGATTCACGTCGCTTGCACCAGTTTGAGCGAAAGCACGGGAAGAGCTAGGCTGTACAATATCGTACTGAATGAATATTGTTGTGCTTCTATCGGAGTAGGGCTTGTGTGATGAACTGTTCCTTTAAGTCATGGCACGACTGAATGAGCCCGGGGTGTTCTACAGACGAAGAAGCCGCTCAGATGTGGAGCTCTGTAGGAAGGAAGGAAGGAGAGGAGTTGGAGAAGGGCCAGGCAGTTCAAACTTTGAAACAGGGGGGGCGTGAATGGAAGGATAGATTGAGAGCTAAGGTTCAGTCACTATGCTATCAAAAAAGTTTGTGTCTACACTCGGAAAGTCCTCCTCTATCAAGAAGTCGGAATTATCGAGACTGGTTCGTGTCTGACCCGAGTCGGGAAAAAGCCGATGACCATCATTGCTCAGGGTCGCTGCTGAATTATTTGTCTCGATCCCTGTGGCATATGGAAAGGGCTGAGAAGGGTCTCCCTGACGCCCAGATTCGAGACCCAAGGCCTGCGGCTCATAACTTTGAATAGGGGTGATGAAGGGACCTTGAGACTTGATGACCCCCTGCCGCGTCACGGTAACAATGCCAAAGAAAGGCACGCTCACCCGCAGCCCATGCTGCGTGCCCTGTGGATCCGGACCTTCGAGGCTGCACTGCTCGTAGGCTTCGTTCTCGATCTGCAGGAGCTGGCGGAGGACGTTGGCGCTCTTTTCGTACCTCACCTCGGGGCAGATCTCGCTCGCCCTATCCACGTGCTTCAACACCTGCATTGCAATGGAACGATCGCTTGCCCGCTGGTGTGCAAGGATGTCACCCCAATCTCGAAAGCTCCGGCTGTTGATGTGCGCTAGCAGGACGGCCTCGATGGCGATCAGGGCGAAGAAGTAGAGGCGGGAGAAGTTGAACGTCACGCCGTCGAGGCAGTGGAAGGAGATGAAGCGGGCCAGGACCTCGCGGCTGGCGTGGGCGCACGTGAAGATGCTGTAGTCTTGCCTGACCTCCGTGGGCGACGGGAGGATGAACGGCAAGTGAAGCTGGATAAGTAGATAGTGATGCATGAGGTGGGCGGTGAGCTGGCAGAAGCCCATGACCCGATTTGACTTCACCGACAGATCGGGTACAAGCCACCAATCTTGAGGGACCATGCGAGCGGCCTTTTGCATCTCGATGTCAATCTTTTGCGTGGCCGAATAATCCTCGTAGCAGAGACCCTCCTCGTTGCGAGTGAGTATCTGGCTGGCCACCCACGAGTGTAGAAACTCCATCCGCTGAACAGGGTTCTCGTCGCTGAGAAGCATTGTATCGTAGCCTGAGGAGCCTTGGGGTTGCCCGAGAAGTAAAGAGAGCACGCGTTCCATGTATGTGATTTGGAAATACATGAAAGGCGGGTCAACAGCGTTCTCGGCGTCCAGAAACTGGACAAGCTGACGGCCTGGGCGATTCATACCAAGCAGCTGCCCAATGGCCATCAGTCGGCGGGCAGCCAGCCAGCAACGCCTCAAGTTCCCGCAGTTGGCATGGAAGACGGCCTCGAGGAGGATACACTCCACTTGCTCCATGTATCTGATCTGGTCGTCCCTGGTTTCGACCAAACGCATAGCCACATCCACGAGGCAAGTCTTCATCGCGTCGACCGGCATGGACAGACGCATGGATTGGTTCCTATGCCCGGGCCCCATACCCTGCAAAAAGGTCGCTATGGTGAGCAGCCTCTTTGCGATGAGAACTGGGTGCGAGGTGAGGTCTGGTAGCTTGGCCAGAGAGCTTAGAGTGTTGGACGTTGGGAATCTGGCCTGTGTGTATGGCATCGCCATCATCAGATGATAGTAGAGCGCATCGTGGCTAATGACGCGGGCAATGATGCTCATGTCTTCGGTTGTTGGTAGCACTGCTTGAAGCTTCTCGGGCTGCTCTCTGGGTTGCCTGGGCATATTTTCAAAGTGCCTCCTATTCAGACAAACATACTCACCATCACAACCGTCATAGAGAGCCATACATGCAGAGATGCCGGGCGTGTAGACAACATCGGAGTTCACGTTGAACACATTGCCTGGATCCGAGTGTCGGGTCGGCGTCGCGCCAGAATCCTGCTTTGCCGCAATCTCCTCAAGGAGTTTCTCCACGCGCACCAGCCGGTCGTTCAGCGGCTGGTACGGCACAGTAGGCCGGGCAGTCTCCTCTGGCACTTCCTGGCTCACGCATGCCAGCCCTCGGCGTTGGCAGCCAGTGCAAGGAGTGGTGTGGGCGGCCCCAGAGCTGAAGCTGCAGCGGGTCTTCCTCCTCTTGCACTCCCAGCAGCTTCGAGTGCCCTTCCGGAGCCCTTGGCGCCTTCCTGTAGCGGTCGAGTCCATCCTTATGGCTGCGGTAGTCGGTACAGATTGGGGTCACACCCTGCTCAGGGGGGGCGAGGCAAAGCGCGAGCTGGTTGATGTCTCGAGGCAGACGCGATTTTTCCCTCCAGTGAGCCAATGGACAATTCCAGGGGCTTCTCGGGTCTCCACTTAGTTTCCGCCGCCGACGGCTCAAAGCTCCGGTGCTTCCACTTACAGACTTCGTCCGACCACCTCCAGCAGCCAGTCACCAGACTCTGCTCCTTGTTGCTGTGGAATCCAGCGCGGAATTAAACAAAGCAACAATCCCGCCGTTGCTTATTCTCCAATTATCTACCGTGGCCCCGCACCACCTCGCCGCTTACACCCCTGCTTCCGCCGACAGCTGCCAACAATCAGGTCTTGTTTATTCTGTTGCCTATAAAGCAGGGGTGTTTGGTAATTCGGCAGCCTGATCACTCCTCTGTGTCGCCATTTGAATAAAATGTCGTAGAAAGTCGAAGAAATTTTTCTTCTACTTGTAGTCAATCTAAATATTCATCCCATCGAAATCCAATTCTACGTGGTCCCCTCCGACGAACATTGAAAAATGCGTGAAATCGTAAGAAAATACACCTTCCGATGTTTTGGCTAAGTCGGAATTTTGATTTGATGCTAACTCATCAACCTCCAGGTTCATATCCAGACAGGACAATGCGTAGGTAAAGCCACTCTCGTTTACGATTTGCCATCTTGACTAACGAGCTATTAGGGCAACCAAGTTGGTACCGCGTTCTGGTAAGCCGACAAAAAGATTCATCAAACTATTAATTCTGATCGATTACAGGCAAAATCTTACTGCCGAACATGGACTTGACGGTGATGGAGTGTGAGTTTGTTCCCTTGAAGCAGTTGACCAACTCTGACATCGCTGCGCAATAGGTACGGTGGGACTTCCGACACTCAGATGGAGCGGCTCAATGTGTATTTCAACGAGGTAAATACTAGAACCAACTCGTACGTAATTTTCCATTTCGCTAACATTCCTCCAGGCCAGAAACAAATACGTCCCTCGCGCCGTTCTCGTCGACCTCGAGCCCGGAACAATGGATGCGATCAAGGCCGGCCCTCTCGGAGGCCTTTTCCATCCCGACAACTACGTTTTCGGACAAGCAGGCGCCGGAAATAACTGGGCAAAAGGCCACTATACCGAGGGCGCGGAACTCGTCGAGCAGGTCGTCGATGTGATCCGTCGCGAGGTCGAGGATTGCGACTGCCTGCAAGGCTTCCAAGTCACGCACTCGATCGGCGGCGGAACCGGTGCGGGGATGGGCACGCTCCTGCTGGCCAAGGTCCGCGAAGAATATCCTGATCGCATGATGGCGACATTTTCTGTGATGCCGTCGGCCAAGGTCTCGGAAGTAGTGGTCGAGCCATACAACGCCACGCTCTCTGTCCATCAACTGGTGGAGAATGCAGACCAGACGTTCTGCCTTGATAACGAAGCCCTCATTGACATCTGCCAACGGACATTGAAGCTCGCCAGCCCGTCGTACGGGGACCTTAATCATCTAGTGGCGCTCGTCATGTCTGGGATCACAACTGGCTTCCGATTCCCTGGTCAGCTCAATTCTGATCTTCGGAAGATGGCAGTCAACACCATCCCCTTTCCCCGCCTACACTTCTTCAGCGTGGGATTTGCGCCTCTGACCGCCCGCGGATCCTCGGTCTTCCGATCAATGACCGCCCAGGAGCTGGCGCTCCAGCTGTTCGAGCCGAAGAATATGATGTCCGCGTCCGATTTCAGGAACGGGAGGTTCCTGACCTGCTCAGCCATCTTGTAAGTGAAAGGCGCAGCAGCACTGCTCCACAGCCGGGATCAATCGATCTGGTAGCTAACCAATTCATGAAACAGCCGCGGGAAACTCGGGATGAAGGACGTCGAGGACCAAATGTTCAAGATGCAGAGCAAGAACTCGTCCTACTTCGTCGAGTGGATCCCAAACAACATCCAGACGGCCCTTTGCGCCGTCCCGCCGCCAAAGTTAAAAATGTCCGCGACCTTTGTCGCCAACACGACCGCGTCGCAGGAGGTCTTCAAGCGCATCGGCGACCAGTTCTCCGTCATGTTCCGCCGCAAGGCCTTCCTGCACTGGTACACGGCCGAGGGCATGGACGAGATGGAGTTCACCGAGGCCGAGTCCAACATGCACGACCTGATCTCCGAGTATCAGCAGTACCAGGACGTCGCGGTGGACGATGACGAGGAGGAGGGGTACGAGGAGGAGCAGCCGGATGAGCAGGCCGAGTAGCACTCTTGGCCGTGTTCGCGTGAGCTGCGAAGGATTCTTCGCGAGATTGGAGGAGAGAGGGGGCGTGGTGTTGCGCCTAGTGAGAGGAGACGCTGCACACACTTTTGACTGCGATATTGGTAAGGAAGCTATTACTCTGACTGTCTGAAACTGGTACTATAGGAACGTCTATAGTTAATGAGTAATATCAGAATTTAGCATATCTCATTCAGCTACATAGATTTATTGATCATTGGTGCTGGACGGATTACAGCATCGGCATCCAAAATAAGCTTCCTTCGAGAAGAGGGGTCGACTATTAGGCTACGGCCTATCGTCAGACTCGGTGAGAGAGATAATTGGCTTGCGCGCCTCGCCGGATAGCGAGGTTAATAAAGTAAGTTTTCCTTCGCGCGTTGCGTTAACCATCGTAGGAAGAGTCTAGAGTTGTTTATTGGCAGCTGCGGGAGGCCCCATGTAAGTCTACAGCCGATCAACCCCATCTTGGAATAGAATGTCTCAAAACTTTCGGCTAATAAGACAAGCTAGAATGCAACATCACGTAGCTACAGCAGCTTATCTGTCTTGTTATTGGATGATAAACTCAAAATTATTACATTTAAGCTGCGGATTCCCTAAAGGCCGACGTGGCATTTCCCCTCACATCCACACACCTGAAAACGCGGCGAAATCATCGCCAATCCTTCACCATGGCGTTCCTATATCAGATGTTAGGCAGTAAGATTTGGCCCCCTCGCGATACCGGGCCTAATCTGACTGGCAAGACTCTCCTTATCACTGGCGCGGTAACCACCCCTCTCCCCCCCCCTGCCTCTCCTTTGCCACGATGGAGACTAAACGTCGCGCATCTTTAGAACTCTGGTCTGGGGTATGAGTCAGTCGTCAAGTTCGTCCGGGGCTCCGCCAAGCGGGTCATTATGGGGGTCCGATCCGTGGAGAAGGGCGAGGCGGCGAAGGAGCAGATCTTAGCGCAGGCGGGCGAGACGGACGTGAGGATTGACGTCTACCAATTGGATATGCTGGACTATGACTCGATCCAGGCGTTTGCGTCTCGGGTGGACAAGGAGGTCGACCGCCTCGAGTACGTTGTTCTCAATGCCGGCATCAGCCCGCACGAGTTCAGGGAATCAAAGTACGGGTTTGAATCGACCCTGCAGGTCAATCTCGTCTCCACCACGCTTCTGGCCTTGCTGCTGCTGCCAAAGTTGATGGAAAGCAAGACACCTGTCTTCACCCCTGTCCTTGAGCTGGTTGGATCTGGTACGCACCAGCGCCTCCGCGGCCTGTTGCCCGACACGGATAACCCCGACAAGGATCCTCTCGAGGTGTACAATACTCGGGAATCATTCGGGGCGTTCGGATTCCTGGAGCAGTACTCCTTGTCCAAGCTTTTCCTCATGTATGTGCAATGGCATCTCGTTGACCTCGTTATCGACGAGAGCTCTGGATTGCCTCGGGCATACGTGGTGGTCGTGGGCCCGGGCCCTACTCAGTCCGCCATCACGAGGGAGTTCGACAACAGGTCGCTCCTTTTCCGAATGGCTTTCAGCGTGGTGTATATGATGATGAAGACGGCCGAGCAGGGTGCGAGGGTCTATCTCAGCGGTCTCGCACTTGGAGAGCGCGGGCATGGTCGATTCTGGCAGTGGGATTCCATTGACAGGTGCGTGACTAAGACGAGAAAAACCAACTTTAGTGAAAGGTTGACTGCTAACATTGAACCACAGCCCAGCGTATTATTGTACTGATCCGAATGCCACCGTGCGATCAAAACGAGTGTGGTCTTCTATTATCACTGCTCTTGGGAAGGACGTGCCAGGGGCAGAAAGCGTTCTGCAGAGGGCCAAACAAGGAAACTCTGGTTCTTCAGTGTAAACCTTGCATACCTTTTTCGTGTCATATAGGACCCGTAGTGAGATATCAACTTGAAGTTTTGAGTAATTGCTATACGTCATGGATTTCTTAAATCATTGCCTACAATAAGAGAATCGAGCATACATTTAATCACACATCACCTACCTTACCAGATCAAGAGTGCATGTCAATCGTGCATAGAGAAAGCCGTGCTGATACCAGTGACTGCAAAGGTTTGGTCCCAAATTTCCAATATAGGCCACAATATTGGTAGTCAATAACTAGTAATAATAAGAAGAAGAAATTATTGAGTAATTATTTGAGAATATTATCCACTTATCATTGCACATTAGGAAGCTTTATAATGTTACTGTCTGCTATCATAATTCTGTCGAGGTGACTTGACAGTCCCTGTTTTTCTTACAGCCACTTGCCGCTGTCGTTACTTGCAGAGTTGTGGTACTCTTTTCAATATCCGATGAGGAGCTCCCCTGCAACCATTTGCAGATAGCTAGAACAGAGTAAGGAAGCAATAAGCTGTAAAGATAAAGACAGAAAGCCTGAGGTGATTAGGGACGGGTGGGATTAGCTGCAGAGGCAAAGTTGAAGGAAGCCTTGGTGCGATCAGAGACAGGAGACAGAAGTAAGAACAATTGGCTCAGGAGAAAACCCGAGGTTTATTTTTGAGCGAATATTTACCACCCACTCCTGTGCGATGTGAGTTGATGTAGATGTTAGGCGCCCTACAAGCGCTTAACGGTTGCATCGTTTGCCGCCATTACTACCTTTGGATGGGGACTGGAAACTCGCGATCTAAAATTAGAACGGACAGGAAAACCACACGATGTCTATTCAATGGCCGCGACGCCTTGAATATTCCTCTCCCCATCAACAAACCACCAACTTTTTCTTTCCTTCGCAATAACCCCTCTCCTCACCATTCATCGTCCTGCCCAACATCACCAAGCAAAAACCCCAATTGAACAAGGACGCATGCTATCACAAGCAAAGATGGCCACCATCAATATTCCAACCCACGTCATCCCTCCTACACAGAGACACTCGCACACCATCGTCTTCCTCCACGGACGGGGCGACAATGCCACAAATTTCTCCCGCTCGCTGTACAGCTGGCGCGACTCCCAGAAGCGGAACCTCTTCGAGGTCTACCCCTCCTTCAAATGGGTCTTCCCCCAGGCCCCCCCTCGCCCATGCGCCAGCTCGCCGTCTACCATCATGCCGCAGTGGTTCGACGTCTGGAATACAAAGGACTTCTCCGATAAGGAGGAGCTGCAGGCCGCGGGCCTCAGGGAGGTCGTCACCGTCGTCCGGGACATCATCAAGGGCGAGGCTGCGCTTCTAGGAGGGGACTTTCGTCGCGTTGTGCTTGCGGGGATCAGCATGGGTGCCGCTACGAGTATCCACACGCTCTTCAACCTGGACGTACCCACCGGGCTGGGCGCCTTCATAGGGTTCAGCTGCCGCTGCCCCTTTGCGGGGAGGAGCCTGGCCGAGATGCGGGAGGTCTTGCAGGTGGGCGGCGCTCCTGCTGATAATGGATTTCTTCAGAATACACCCGTGCTGTTGGAGCATTGTGCTGATGATCCGTTGGTCGTGGTGGATAATGGGCGGAAGAACAGGGATATCTTGAAGTCTTTTGGGGCCAATGTGGAGTGGAGGGAGTACCCTTCAGGTGGCCACTGGCTTCACTCCCCTAACGGTGTGGACGATATCATCATCTTCTTGAATTGTTACTTGGGCGGCGGAGATGCTGGGAACTCGGCTTCGGCTAATGGTGACGCGATGGATATGTCGTGAGGAGCTTTGGGTCTAGCGGTGGACGCGTCTGTAGCAAGCATTCAATTTGGTAGATGAAGAGAGATGTGTTTCTGTGATATGATATTGATAGACTGCTTTGCCAGTAGTTCCTTAGATTGGTGTTAGAGTTAGGAGAACCTACTGTGCTCGAGTTGGACTGATAATTCTTTGCCTGTGTCGTTCGCTAAGATGAAAGGTAGATTTTGGTAATGTGGTGCTGACGATATAGAGGCCATTGGAACATTCTAAGTGTAACGAAGAAAGTTAGCTGTTGCAAACTCAAATCCGCGACACCAGTTGAAGTTCTTCACTTGTGCCTTGAGATTGTAGTAGTGGTTGGGCTTCATTTGATAGTTGTGACGCAATTACTCGATTGATAGGAGGAAGGTCTGGGTGTAGGGTAACTGAAACTACAAACGGTTGGGTCGGAGGAACTGATTGTCAAAAGACCGTTTGGCCCCACTTTACGGTCTTCATCGGACACCGGAGGAAGCGCTGACTAATAATGGACAGCACCCACTCCAGACTTGAGCTCGTTCTGGCTGACTTGGTCTCTGGAATTTGTCGGACACCGACATCTGTCAAGTTCGTCCGAATCATGCAGCACTCCCCCGACTCGGATCGCATTCCCTCGACAAGATGAGCCACCCTATAGCGCCCCTGTCCTGCTTCAAGTGCCGGGAGAAGAAACTCAAGTGCGATCGTAACGCGCCATGCTGCGGTCGATGCCAACGTTTAGCGCACCGGTGCGACTATCCTCTCGCAAGAAAGAAGGTCACGGGAAAGAGGAAACAAGTCCGGGAGTTAGAAGCAAAGCTAGGTAATCTAAATCTAAGCCAACTCCACTCAAAATCACGCTTACAACTTTCCGCCAGCGGAACTCGAGAGCAAACTCAATGCGGTTCACTCCAACAACCCACTGTGGGGACCCATCGATGACGAAGAACACGCGGTGCTGGTAATGGAAGACATCCACGATAGTATTGAGGATTACGTCTTCGAAGATCCTTCCTGTTCGATCCAGACAACTAGCTCTGATAGTTCCTCAAACCAACACGCTTCCTCGGGTCTGGCAAAAGAGCTGTAAGGAGGCCCCACGAAAATGCCAAGAAGGCTGCTAAAATCGCCAAGATCAAACCTATTTTTCGAGAGGCAGAGTCACTGCTCTCCTATGATCCATAGACTCCGATACATGGAATCCATTTCCCTCCCACCTCAGTCTCAGCCGCCGCTATGTCTTCAATGCATTATCATGGCTCTCGGAGCTGACGCCTCCGATAATTATGGAGCAATGGCGATTCCCCTCTACGAGAGAGCCCGAGCATATGCCAAAATGGATGAGTCTAATGTTTGTTGTACTCTCATCGATTGTTTATAGTCCGCTAACTATAGGTAGGAAGGGGCGAACTCGATGTCTGTGGCCCACGTCCAATGCTGGGATTTGATAGCCAACTACGAATTTCAGCAAAGCATGTTTTCTATAGCCTCAGCCAGTTTTTGCCAGAGTGCCCGGATCGCACAGCTTCTCCAACTGCACTGTTTAGATAGAAAATCCAACCCATCCCGCCTGGACACTATTGAAGCCGAGGAACAATGCCGGACGTGGTGGGTAATTTTCATATCAGACCGCTTAATGTGCGCTACAACAGGACTACCGACAATGATCTACAACAGAGATGTATGGAAAGAGGCAACTCAATGATCCTGAAAGACGAATGCTAAGCTCTATAGGTTGACACACCACTCCCAGTATCAGATGAAGCATTCATCGAGGGACGAGAAGAGGAAACTGGCTCCTTGCAGAGCTCATTGGGAAGTCTGAACACACATCCATCGAATATTCTATCCGAACTTTCTGCCAGAGTTTTAGTCGCACATCTAGTGCAGCAAAGCATGGAACACACCAGCTTGGCTTCTCAACTTGAAAAATCTCCTGAAAAGGCCACTGCGTACTGGGACAGACACCGCGAACTGGACAATGAGCTGTCCTTGCTACTGGCCAGATTGCCCAACGATCTGAGGTCGCATCAATATGCGCGCAGCCAAAGCGCCGCAGCGGTCAATGCCCAAATACACACTGCGATTATGACTCTTCACAGGACGCGGATATGTTTACTTAGAGCGGAACCCCGAAAAGCATCCACCGGCCAGAACATTCGGCACAGCCAAGAACGGGCGCTTGCCGGGGCAGAGGAGATTGCGCATATCCTACGCATGACCACCGATCTCAATACAACGTTCAAGAACCCGATTACAATTTTTTCAAGTTACCTCACCTGCCTAGTTCTGATTGAGGACTTCTTGGATAATAATCGTCAACAGAGCAGAGACACCGCTTGCTTCTTGTCCTCCATTTTAGCTTCTGTAGGCGAGAACAACAGCGTTGCAGACTCACTATACAGTCAAATTCGCGACAACATGATCTCTGTGGGAATCTCGATCCCGGAATCCCAGGTAAGAAAGACAGCACTCGCTCGTTTAGACTTAGAACTGATCCTGTGGGAAGAAATCTCAGGATCGGCCATCGGATATTTTTACATCGAAGATGGGACAGCTCTTGACAAACGTGGCATTCAGGCTGGTTCACAAACACCCGTTACCCGATTGATTGAGTCGTGTTGCAGAGGTTTCAAGCTAGCCCCTCATTAATAAAAGGAAATCTCTTCTGAAGGCGTCATAAATTGTGCGGGAATGGAGAAGCAATGTATGCTCTGAATCAGGGGTAAATCGTATATTATAGTATTTAGACCAAAGTACTTAGGAATTTTGCTGCTTTGATCTACCAAAAATAAAAAAAAACAAGTTGAATCCGCAAGCTTGTAATACGTAGTAGGTTGCATATCTAAGAGAGAGAAGGCAAAGTCCACACCAACTGGCTCTGGTTTACGTTCAGCGCGATGATCGGCGCCTCCACGACTCTTCTTCGGCTCGGGACTATATCAGTTGCAAGCGGTCACTTTACCAGTCCCAGCGGTCGTCATTTCGGTCATTATTGTCCTCCTTCTCTCTTTTTTCATGCTCTTCTTGCGCTTTTTGAGCTCCCGCTCCAGCTGTCTGATCCACTACCTGCTTTGCCGCCTGCTGCCCTTTTGGGCTGATCGTGGTAATAATTTTGTCGAGAACTGTCCTATCGTTAGGGATATAGTGATATTGTGGAAGATAGACGTGTTACCTACAACCCATGGTGAATCAGCTAACTAGAAATCGAAAGATGGATCAGATTTTGTTGTGAATGGATCGACGCCAGAAGAGAGAAATACAAGACATCACCCAGAAGGGCACGACTTTATACTTCGGGGTCCATCGGATGACATCGCACAATTGTGCGCCTTTCTGCACGCCTTGTCGATCTCGATATCACCTTCGATGCACCCTCACCAATCAGCCTTCCACATGTCTGAGCGGGCTACAGCGTTTGATATCTGGTACGCCTGAAATATTATGTAATCAATACATTTTCCAAGTTTTTTGCCCCCATGTGGCGTCATCTGCCTTGTTTGCAAGGGCGGTGCCATCATGTTATCTTGCACAGCCACGTCGCTTATATGGTTGCATCGTCATGCCGATCGCGGCTGAGAAGGTCTGATATAGTCATGTTTTAGTGGGAAAATGCCTCGGAGGAAATGCGCATATTGATTATCCGCTCGAAGCCGTTGAGAAGCATGTCATCTGTGGCAGTTTGGGCCACGTCGCTGGATATGGCAGAGCTACCGCCACTCTAAATGCCAACGTTTGCTTGTGCGATGGTCACAGCATTGTTGGTGCCATCGCCGCAGAACAGAACGTATCCAGGAGAGTTTTCATGAGAGACGCTACGAAGTCACGTTGCTGAGAAGGTGTATACTCCGCAGCGATGATATCCTTAGGAATACCAACAGCCGCCACGGCCTCTTTTCACAGCCGTGCGTTGATCTCCAGAGACGAGAAGGACGTTGGCGTTGCGGGATCTAAGCTCTGAGATGATCCGGATGCCTCTCAGGCGGGTATGGGTACGGAGGCCAAAAGCCACAGGTTGAGCACCATCAAGGGTGACAGCGAGCGTTGTAAGTCCTCTCTTTGCAGACTAGTCTTGGTTTAACGTGAGTGGCCAGCGTGGAGAGTCCTCACATCATCACCAAATTTATCCTCAATCCCTGCACCAGGCACGACGTGAATATCTGTGACATGCCCTTTGACGTTGTCCTCACTGGTGAGGATAGCCAGGTGCTTAGAGAACGCCGCAGAGACAGGTTGGTTTCCACTAGCCGCGAGGACCTTGGCTAGATCGGTTGTAAAACCCTTCTTCTCCCCATCAAAGAATCTCTCTTCCGTAAGTGGGAATCATTCTCCGTGATGGTGCCTGTTCTATCGAAGATGATGTTGGTTGCCATAAGGGGTCGCTGGGTGGTCTCTGCCGACTTGATGTAACACCATTGCGAGCCGCGATGCCTCCATCAACAACAAGAACCACAGGGA
Source organism: Clonostachys rosea (assembly GCA_026958235.1). Taxonomy (NCBI): domain Eukaryota; kingdom Fungi; phylum Ascomycota; class Sordariomycetes; order Hypocreales; family Bionectriaceae; genus Clonostachys; species Clonostachys rosea. The sequence goes on from CP110205.1 coordinate 4,566,298, forward strand.
GGGCGAGTCCAAGAGCGCAGAGGCATGCCACTGTGAGGGTGCCGACGAGGTAGGTGATTGTCATTAGGACGGCTTTGTTGGTAAAATAATCCGTGACTTTAAACTCAACAACGATCCAGGTAAGAAAAATGGCAATGGCGATGGAAGCATTGAAAGGGGAAAGCTGGGGACAACTTTATCTGCAAGATTCCGGACCTTAGGCTTTGTGTTCAAGCTGGACGAGAATGGTGCCGTCGCTATTGATGGTACCTACAACAACTAGATCATCGATCCTCTCCAGCGTAGGGGTAGCTTCTCCAGTCGGCATTGACCCGTCGATTTCGGCGGCGCCATCGATGATCTTTCCGTCGGTTGGCACCCGAGAGTGCGGCAGAACATGGGACTGGTCACTGTACTGGAGAAGACGGGCGCCAATCCCCTGATCTCTTCCCCCGTTGTTGACACGTACAGCCATGGTATGTTAGATGAACTGGACAGAGACAGCAGAAATGGCCTTGCAATGAGAGAAAGTGACGATCAGACGCCGAACGAGGATCGGTGTAATGAGGAGAGTACTAACTCCAACGAATTCAGATGTTTCAAGTGGTTTTCCTGCCAAAGGCAACAACGGAGTAGAGGTAGGCAGCGTTGATGTTGGTCACAACAAGCATACTCAGTTCTATGCCACGACTGTAGAAGAGAATGGACAGAGCCGGCTGATGGATTTCAGGTACGGCGATCACTCTGACAGCTGGGCCTAGGACAATAGAAACAATCGTCTTCTCCTTCTTGTCGGTGAGATAGATCCTTGACCGAAGAAAGTATAACGACGGGGATGGTACGAACGCCGTCAAGCCCGTCTTATTAGCTTGGTCCCAAAGCCTACGGCGCCAAGTCTCCAGCTGAGCGTCCTATCGGGGATGGAATCGAGAATGATCCGGACTCAATAGTGGCGGGCCATGGGCAAGCTGAATGGTTTTCTTGTCCAAGACAAAGACATCAGCCGCTCTATTCCGAGGCTGGCGAGCAAGGTCTTTTCAAGGCCAGAGTTGCCAGCAACGTGGAGGAAGTAGGCACCCCGACGATGTGTGTCAAATGAAGGCCAGATCCACTCATGGCAAGATGAACAGCTTGGCCGGGGGTAGTGACTTTTATGTTGATCGTGAAATCAGCACGGCCTAAAATAGGTTGACTCGAGTTTGAGTGACACTTGGAGTGACACCAAGTGTCATGAACTAGACATAAGAAAGCTTGACGCCGAAGCTGGTGCAGCCCGTGCCTCCAATGGCAACAGACACGAGGTCTTCTCAAGTTTAAAATCGCCTTCTGAAAAAAAACCGGTTTCGATGGACCCTGGTGCCTTGGGAGGGTGCTCTGTTCAGCAAGATCGCTTGCTATGATCGGAACTGTCGTCGTGGCCGTGTCTATGATCGTGGTGATTATCGTTGGTCGTGGGGATGGTCATGGTCATGAGCGAGCTTTCAGCGAGGAGGATCGACGTATCATCGCGTGGTGCGAAGAAAGCTTCTTGGCGATACGTCTTGGAACAGTGTCGTCGAAACACCACGTGCCGGTGGTGATGGCGATGCGGGGTAATTAGCCGGTTGAGATTCCATCACGGCAATCTGCCAACGGCTGGCAGTTAGCGAGAGTGTAGTGACGGACGGTGTCACTTTGATAATCCGAAGGGCTGCCGGGTTGTGGCATGGAAGAAGATAGGCCTTTCGACGCCATTGTACGGCAGATGCATTTCGCTTGGTCGATGTAGCTTGCGTAGTTCTCGAAGAAAGCGGCCAGACGAGTTGCAGGTCATGTCAGGGGGGTCTCCGGCAGCATTGTGTTCGTGTGCATGCTTCTTGTTCTATAGAATTAGAGGAGAACTTGATTAGCAGTCCGAACAGTGTTAGAGAAGGGACATGTGGTAATTGCGTTACCCCCGCCCTCGCTCTCGCAGGGTTTGGCACGCTCAATTTGAGCAGAAGTGTAGATGCATTTCTCGATGTCCTCAACAATATCAGCGATCGCGTGGGTAGAGAGTCTACAGTGACATCATCACAGAGGCGTAGTGATGCTGATCAGGCATTCCAGTGTCAAGACACCCGTCAAATATATTGATGAGGCCTGATTCGCGCAATTCGGAATCAATCAAACGGTTGTAGTGGATTCCAGAAACAAAGAAAAGTCGAGGAAGTTGAAATACAAGTGTATTTGGATCGTGGCGGCCCCCTTGGCCAATGTAAGCATCGCCTGTTAACGGGAGCTGCGGCGCTGCGATGGACCGACACAGAGGGTTGTAAACCTTTCAACACCGAGACAAAGCACGACTGACATTGAACTCTGGGCTCCCCGTAAGCCTATTAACACGGTGCTCATCGAAGAAACTAGTTTTTAACAACTTAATTAGCTGTTAGAATACGATATCCCTGAATAACGTGTGTCGTCAGATTTTCGGTAGCTCTAGGGTAACCAGAGACTCGGTGGACTGGATACCTCAGGTACCAAGAAAGAGATCAATGGAAGAGATGGAAGGCGCGGCTCAGAATCTGCTTGGCGGTCTGGAGTGGCAGAAGATCTGATGCTGTAGCCTGACAATTGGTAATGGTGATCCCGTTCCGCAGCCATCATACTGCTTACAAACGAAACCGCTTGTTAATCACTTTTGCCATCCGTGTGTTTTGTCTTTCCAAGCCCGAGTCCGGATATCCACTTCGCCGTCGGCCAAATTTCGATACCGATACGGCAATGCGAACACTTCGGAAACAGAATCCCCCCGGCCTTGGGAAAATGGGAGGTGCACATAAATTTAGTCTCCATCTCCCCGAGAAGTTGTAAGCTGCCTCTCTCGTATCATTCTGTCCCATTGCACGTATTCGAATTCATAATTCTGTGCTGTTAGAGCCCCACCCTGCTCTTCTTAGCATACTAGAAGCGCCTATCATACTCACTTTTGATCCTCTTCGAAGAAATAAGACCTCTACCATTTCTAATCCGCGGCATGTCCGAGTCTAGAGCCCTTCTTATTACTGGCGCGACCGGCCGACAAGGCGGCGCCGTAATCGATGCCCTCCTTGCCAAGAAAACCGACGACTTTCTAATTCTTGCTGTAACTCGCAGCACCGACTCCCCAGCCGCGAAACGCATCGCAGCCAAGTCATCCTCAATCAAGCTGGTGAAGGGAGACTTGAATGATGTCCCTGCGTTGTTCAAAGCTGCCAAGGATGCCGCAGGCTGGGTTCCTCTCTGGGGGGTCTACTCCGTCCAAGTGTTCTTCGCACCCGGCGCATCGCTCGAGAGCGAGGTGCGCCAAGGAAAGGCCATGATCGACGAATCTATCAAGGCTGGAGTCCGTCACTTCGTCTACAGCAGCGTCGAGCGAGGTGGAGATAAGAGATCTTGGGAGAACCGGACTCCGGTCCCGCACTTCCAAACCAAGTACGTTCTCGAGCACTACCTTCTCGACCAGTTGAAGAAGAACAAGAGCACAATGGAGTGGACAATCATCCGCCCTGGGATGTTCATGGACAATCTCGAGCCATCATTCAACATCAAGGCCTTCTTCACCATGCTGCACCAGATCATGGGGGAAAAGCCGTTGCAATGGGTTGCTTGCAAGGACATTGGCATTGCTGTCGCGGAAGCGTTCCATGACCTGGAGGGCTGGAAGGGGAAGTCAACCGGTATTGTGTCTGAAGTTCTCACCTTTTCTGAGGTCAGTAGGGCGTTTGAGAAGGTCACTGGAAAGCCAGCGCCGACAACCTGCGGGGTTGTTGGAAGGCTCCTGAAGTATGGAGTCCCTGGCACGCCAGAGTATGGCACCATGACAGTCTGGCTTGCCAAGGAAGGGTTCAACGCCGACGTGGACGAAAACAGGAGGTTTAACCCTAACCCTACGACTTTGGAGGAGTGGCTTCGCCAGAACTGGAACGAATAAGGCCCGGTAGTTTGTATTAAGCCAACTTTGCCGGAGGGAGAAACACCCAAGTTGCTTCCTGCAAAGGGATGGCCGCAAACACATTTGGTCAGGTCCAGCCCACGGTCCAAACTTATAAATGTCTATAGATTGTCGATTTCTTTAGGTTTTGTACGGCGTTGGTTCACACATCATCAGCCATGGCACGTTTAGTTATCTCATACGTGTTTTATTCGTATCCAATAAATCACTGTCACAGTACCATCATCTATCCAAAGTTACATCTAGACAAGGAACAAGCCCTCTTATTGTGAGCGCAAAGAAACTTCATTTTGTCTCTGAGTTTACCTTTGGGTCAAGAGAAAGTTGGTCATTTTCCCGCCCAACAAGCCGTAAAAGTCTTCTATTTTCTTCCTTGAACTGTTCTCTGGCGTACTTCCGATGGGCAGGGATATTCAACACCACAGGTTTGGGGAGGAAATCAAAGATCTGAGTAATGGGGCCACCTATACCTGATGTCATCTTGACGTTGGGCTTTTGCGCAATGCTTGATGCGACCACCTCGAAGGAGCGCATTCATACCGGCGTAAATATCTTCGTCGAGACGCAGGCCCTTCTTGGTAGGTGATAGATACAGATGGTCCCTTTGTAACGGCAACCCGGTCCGAGTATTCTTTGCTCGATCTCTCGGTCTCACCCTGATCCTCATCAGCTTCGTCATCGCCTTTGTCCTGCGATGGTATTGTCAAGCTCGGCGTGGGGCAGAGGGCATATGCTTTGGCATTTTCCACCATTCAAATCAGGTTGGACTCGCTCTGAACCTTCTCCTACCCACGTAAGGTGTATATATACGTAAATAAAAAACACATTCGCTCTACCTGTCTCCAAGCCGACGCAGCTCAGCCTTGCGGCCAAGGGCAAGAAGGTCTCGACGCCGGAGATTAAGGTGGCGGTCTTCGCGGCGGCGACGGAGAGCTTCTCCCAGCGGAATCTGAACTGTGACATCCTGACCTCCTTTGAGCGGTTCAGGTCGGTGATCCAGGACTCTAAGGCTATCGGTCTACACGTGCGAGCCTACATTTCCGTGGTGCTGGGGTGCCCCTTTGAGGGGTACGATATCAACCCGAACAAGGTGGCTGAGAGTTCCGCGGATCTGCTCGAGTCTGGCGCGGATGAGATCTCGCTGGATGGCACAAAGGGTATGTGCATGGCGCCGCTTCTCCTTCTGGCTTGTCACATCCCGATGGTGCTGGGTATATCCTAAATTAGACCGGCTGGCAATCATTGTAACTGGTGTCTTTGATTGTCTCGAGCAAAGATAACTTTCTTATCGAGTCCGTTTATGCTCTTGGGCACCGGCTATGAACCAAATTCGTCTCAGCGGAAAGATATATAGCATACTTCAGGTTGCTTCTGCCCTAGCTAACAACTGTTCTAGTAAGGAACTATTCTGTCAGCTGCCGGAGGTTGATATAACAAGAGAGTAATTCTCTGATATTGCACTGGTTCCCAAGATTTTCAGGCAATATGGAATAGACTGAGTACTTTGAAAATTGTTGATCGTTGGTGGCAATCGGGCGGGCAGTGAATCAATTGCCAGACGGAGAGTCCACGGCAGATGCAGAAGGGCGAGGTGCACAGCAATTTTAACCCCCTAGAAAGGAGAGAAGGGGTATCAGCCTATCGTGCATACTGCTTATCTCGGACATTGGGTTTCCATAAGTAGTAGTGCATCGTAAACTGACCAGAGCAAAATCTCTTGGGCAGTGGCAGGCGGGGACCATATCTATAATTTATTAGCGAGAGTACAATACCCTGACAATAGGGAGGAATCCGTCTACAATGGTACATGGATGTTTGTATTTGCCATAGTCAAAGTGCCGCAGACTCAGAATGCTTTCAGCCCAGCCATCGTCGACTTCGCCTAGCTGCCAGTCATCTCCGATGTCGAAGATACCCGACCTTCCTGCCAATATGTGCTTTTCCCTCGACTGATACTCAGCTGCCAGAATTGGATGCGGAACCCAAATGACCCTCATCCCAGCCCGCCTCCCAGCTTCTACCCCGGCCACGCTATCTTCAAGAACCAAGCATTCGTTGGCCTGTATGGGCTTCAATCCGGGATCTAGACCTGAATTAAGCGAATCGAGCGCGATGAGGTAAATATCGGGCAGTGGCTTAGTCCTTCCCTGCCTTAGTCGCGGATCGTCGCCTAGCACCCGCCTCTCCGGCTGGAAGTAGGCCAACAGACGCCTTGTCTCTGGTCTCGAGACTTTCAATTCATAGGAGGTACTCTTGGTGTTAGATGCCAGAGCCAACTCAATCTTCGCCCCGGTCGAAATATTGCGCGCCTGACAGAGATTTGACAGCAGCCATTCGGCACCAGTCAGTGGCTCGCAGTCAGGAAATCGGTGCCTCATTTGCTCCCCTAATTCGCGACGAAATTGCTCCCGAGGGATGGGCAACTGGGCCCAGTCATGGAACATGTCGCTGTTGGTTGATCCCGCCACGCCCATGAGCTTGGCTCGCATCGACTGGGTCAAGAGGGGTCTTCCGTATTTCTCAAGGAGCGTGTTCGCGGCCTCGTGGATGATGTCTTCGGAGTTGATGAGTAGCCCGTCCATGTCGAATATCAAAGCGCGAATAGGAGGAAGCCTAGTATCGACGTTAGAGTAAGTCATAACATGAATGTTCGAGGAAGGTCAGCACTTTGTTTCAGGCAGGGCCATCGTCACGACAGCGAGCTGTTGGGAGTCAGACCCGGTTGCTCTCTTGTGCTTTGGTTGCCGCAATGCTCTTTGAAAAACAGCCAATATCCGTAAAAGTGGTACAGTACGAGGGGCGCTTTAATAATCACTGGGCCAAACGAAGAGAGTTAAGGTAGATAAGGAATTGAGAAGTTTCGGCCGTGGTGTTGGAGGGCCAGTTGACCCACTATGGAGTCCTTCCCCACTGAATAAAGACAAGGCAAGTGGCTAATATATAGCATCGTTCACCAAAGCTCCTTTCATATAAGGCAGGGACATTGTGTTCTTAATACTGAACACAATAAAAAAAAAAAAGGATAACTCATATCACGATATTGAGCTTGACATATATTTATTACTGGCTTAATTGTTTGCACATTGTTGTTGGAATTCAACCACACACTAGTTATATGATAGGTACTCCTAGATGTTACCCTTTGAGCTGGACTAAAGACAGGAGTCATTGCTGGATCAAATATCCACATCACTACTCATGAACACCTTGTCTAAAGTTATTGCGGCATCTAAGCCATCATATGGTTTTCATCGCGGTGGAAAATGCTGCATCGAGACAGTTTTGAAGCTAGTACTATTGCTCGACTCTCAACACCTAGCTATTTCTTACCAGAGTCCTGCACTTCGTTCGGAAGGAAAGAGTTCAGTGCTTGGGCTCATGGGCCAAGTTTCCACACCGACCTTGCTATAGATAGCAACATCGGGTTACATCTCGTTGGGCTCCTCCTTAGCTCCCGGTGCCCGGTAATGCAGGATATATATCTGCTTAGTACCTAGTGTGGATACTGAACTCTGCATATACCGCGAAGAATGCGTCGAGCCTGCGTCGAGCTACATCGTCAGGAATCCGGAATCAGACTCCAGAACAGTCATCCGCTACAATGCTTCGCCTGACATGGAGTTCCACAAATTCAAACGCGTCGCTGAGACTTTGGTCAGGGACAGGTTTTGGTATCACATTGAGGTGAGCCTAGGCTTCTGGTTAATTTTGAGGAATTCTCTTAGACTGAGACACGGGTGTAACGAGTTGGTCTCGATGATTTTACTTAGCTACCAAACGTAGGATGTAGAGTAGTATTTTCGTGTCCTTACTTATCTGAGCTAACAGAATCAAACTCCAAACGAGGAAAAAGAAAAAGAAAAGAAATCTCTTTTTCGAAAAACTTATTCCACTCCAGACTTTAATTGTCTCCTTTCGCATGCTTCCACATTGGATGACGGCAGATTATCATTCTCGAGGCTTGAACCACTCCCAACCCCAAACAGTCGGTGCAATTGTTGTCAGCACCCGTGTTTGCCACACGAAACGTTCCTCGGCATTTCCCGCATCGTCCCAGACCCATGCATTCAGGGCAAAGGAGAGCGCACGTCGCGCAGTTAACCCATCGGTTTTCGTCCACGATAATGTGCCTTTTCGGCACGCTCCGATGGGTGGAGTGGCACACGAGGCAGGGCATCGTGATGAAGAGGAATCGTCGAGCTTAAGGTCGAGGAATAACCGAAGGTGAGTAGATCTGTAGCGCTTCCTGGTCCGAGGAGAAGTTGCGAGTCTCTTGGCGGGAGTGGATGTGCTTTTGGAAGGAGCTGTTGAGTGTTGTGTGTTTGTTTTGATGGGAGACTGCTGGCCGAGATCTGTTGTGCTGAAGGTTTAGTATCAGTGTCCCCTGATCTCTCATTTGTAGATGGTATACGAACCAAGGTCAAAATTCCTCCGCAAGGTAGAGTGATTTAGGTTGTCAAAGAGAGGCTGAAATCTTGGTCTCAAGTGATGTGGTCACTCGCTGTGGGGGGCAACTGGGTGAATTCTTCTGTCAGTGAGAAAAGGCATCATAAATCCAGGCACGTGCGACTTGGTACTACCTTCGGTGCTTTACTATGAGAGCACAGCAGTTGCCGGTTGTGGAATTTTGTTTGTAAATCAGAGCACAATAAGTTGTGCTTGCGTGTGATGTGCAGGAAGAAGTTGAGCTGTGCACGCTGGAGCTGCAAAACTCGGCGAAGTAGCAGGAGGTCCGCCCGCATTACGTCCCAGTCACCGCAGTGAAAAGGTTCTAACCCAGAGGAAACAGACCAAAACCCTCACATTCTCTTGGATTTTTTATTTTTTTTTTTTTTTTAAAATTGTTGCGTCTATTTTGTTGAACACATTTCAACCTACAAGCAATAGATGCCCTTCTATCTTCTAGCTAATGGAAATTTGCAATGCATTGTCCACCCTTGATCCATCTTGTTGATGAATAAAGCAGGCATCTTCCAGTTCTTTTATGCTTTAGCGTGGAACTGCCTGTCCACGTTCACCTGGCTGAACAAAGACGCAGACGAAAGACAATGGTACATCTCAGTTCATTAACTCCCTACTATTGTGAGAGAACATTAGATCCCGTCACCGATTCTCTTGCCACTTCTATGCCCGGCAGATTCTTGGTATTGGTGCGTCTCCTTACCGATGTCTACGGCTAGTTCTTTCTACTGATCGAAGAATAGTCGCCTGGTACCATGGTTTTCGGATCAAGGAATTCCACCACTTACTCCTTTAGACCAAGAGATGGTATCACCAGTTGATAGACAATTTGCCATTAGGTGCATTAAATTTCATACAAAATTCAGGAAGTTCTACAACCATGGCTTCATGCATTCGCATATAGGTAGTTTGATAAATAAATGCGTTCACAGACATCATCTGTCGTTGGTCTTATCTATGGAGTTCCACATATCATCAGCCACCATGGAAATCAGCAATGGCCGGGAAGTGGGTGACAAAATGGCGGCAGAGTCCGGCTTCTTTTCCCATCCATGGATTCTTTACATCGAAAGCGTTCCTTAGGCCTTGTTGTATTTTAGGCATAAAAATACTCTTACCAACGGCCGATCTGCCAGCAGAATAATGTCCGGGTGGAGATTCCTAGGCGAATGATCACAGGCCAACGAGGCACGTGGCAGCTCAACTCCTCCATATTTCCAACATGCCAAGAAAGTTCCAACTGAGACCGAGAGACGAGACACCCCTTTGGGCTTCGTCAAGCGCCGTGAAAGCCGCGTTTTCGAGCCAATATCCACTGCGGCTGATATTCCAGGGACATCTACAAAATGGCTTTCCTCCTTCACTTCCACACTGTTCTCTGCAGCGAGAAGAATGATGAGGTGCGGGTGGCGGAACCTTCACTTCAAACTACAGATCCATCATGCTCGCGCGTCTTGCGCTTCTCGCTGCCGGGCTTGTCTCCCTAGCCAATCGTAAGTTCAACCGTCAGCCATCGTGCTTCTAGCTATGCATGTAGGCTAATCCCATTCACCTGGTTGGCAGATGTGTTAGCCGACATAGACTGTAACGCGCCAATCACGATCGCAAACGCCACCGACGCCGAGCAAGTTCGAAGGGCGTGCAAGGTCATCCGCAGGGACGTGACTCTCACCGAACAACTTCTCGACACCATCAACCTCGACGGCGTCGAGGAGATCTACGGAGATCTTACGCACTACGGATGTGATGCGACTGCCATCATCCGCTGCAAGAACTTCCCCAAGGGCCCGTTGGGGTTCTCCAGCTCCACGCTGAGGAAGGTTAATGGTAGCATCGACTTCATGACGTACAACAACCTCGAGAAGCTCAGCCTTCCCAACCTGTCGTATGTCTGGAACGAGTTTGCCGTCCAGGACACGGCTTCTCTAAAGGAGATGGATCTCACCAGCCTCGAGTCTGTTTCATCGTTTGAGCTGGGAACCACGAATCTCGAGAAATTGCACATGAACGGCATCAAGGAGCTGCTCCCGGAATCAGGCTACACTGGCGGTATCTACCTCAACAACGCAGGAAAGCTGGACAATGTCGACGCCTTCTTCAAGAACCCAATCAACACGTCCGAGATCCCGACCTGGACCCCGGGAAAGGGGCTTCTCCTGAACCCCCCAGCCTTGCGCAACGTGCGCACTCTCAACCTTGGCTGGACGGCCATGGATAAGCTCGAGGTATGGGGCACCAATCTGACAATCGTGCTCGGCGGGCCCGAGACAAAATCCATCTCCTACAAGGAGGTCATCCTACACGGGGGCGTTCTCGGTATCCAGCGCGCAGACAACCTGGAAAATCTACACGTCGGCAAGTTCAGGTTGGATACGGACCATGATGTCACAGACCTGAGCCTCCCCTTTGATACGGTCGACTCCATAGCGCTCTTCAACTCTAGCAAGTTACGCTCCCTTTCCCTACCATCTCAGGCGGAGAACTGGAAGAACCTTTCCTTGACAATCAGCGGTTGTGGGAGCTTGAAACTCGAGTCAGAGAATGACGCTGACGGTCAGAAGACGTGGTACTGGCCTAAGAGCTCGATGGCAAGCGTGAACATCACCTCGAATGTGTCAACTTCATTCTTGTAAGCACCCCCCTTTTCGCTACAACAGGCGATTCATTCTCTCCACTGCCCAAACTAACACAATGGGCACAGCGATTCATTCATTGCCAACAATGTGGAAGTGACCCAGTCATTCTCGGTCAGCGATGCATCGGGGAAGCTTGACTGCGGTATCTTCGCGAACAGGACGCTTCCGTCGGGCTACACATGTGACAAGAGTTCAGGGGCTCCCGCCTTGGTGTCTTTTTGGACTGCTATTGCCGTCCCAGTAGCGTTGATGTATATGCTTGTATAGGTAGAATCCAGCCGAATAATATATTGATAGTTATTCTTTTGCCTTCGGGCTATCTCTATACTACACTATCTTTCTTGTTAAGCATCGATAATGATGTACTCTTCGTACTCCATTGGTTAACGGTGTTGCAGTCATTCAAACTTGAATAATTAGCATCGAGTTTCGGACAGCTTGATGGGGCTTTTAATTTGGCTAAATCTAAGTTAACACAAAAAAGATAGATAGCTATCCTAGAAACAGGCGCAAGCCAATCTTTTCTCAAATCAATTCCGCCTCAATGACGTTTTCCGCTTCCTTGGACCAGATTCCCGTGATTTTCAATCCAGACTTGGCCAGCAGATCGCGCCACTGGCTCTCCGTCCGCTCTCGACTCACCAGCATCCCCATCATAGTCCAGTCCAGACTGGTCTGCTGCCACGGGGCTCCCACATCATTCAGAACAGCCTCGTTGATGATAACCTTGGAGTGTCCCTTGACCATGGCGTCACGCAAATTATCTAGAATGGTCTGGCACTGCGAGTCGGGCCAGTCGTGGAGGATCAGACGCATGAAGTAAGCCCGAGCACCCTTGTATTCTTCGGGCATGGGCTGGAAGAAGTCGTGGGGAACTGCTTGGATCGCCGAGGGGAGAAGTTTGGAGTCCGTGGCTTCCTGAATTACTGAAGGAAGATCCTGCAGTACGAGCTGACCTTTCAGTTGCTCTCCCTGGGCAGCGTGGAATCCTATCAGCTCGTGCCCGAGGCCGCCTCCAACATCAACCAGGAGGGGACCCTTTGTGATATCTGAGCCGCCCAACTGCTCTAGAGCGGGGTAGAAGTCGTACCAGTGAGGCCTCATCTTAGCGTAACCCGTCATGAAATTGTTGAACGCTGACCCCAGACGCTGATTGCTCTGCAGGATACCAAAGAATGGTTGGGTTGTCTTGAGACCGTGCTGGACCGGACCGTCCTCTGCATTCGTCGGGTTTTGATAATCCGTCTTTGCCAGGAACTCAGGCAGGCCGTAGAAGGTGGGAATCATGCCCTCAAAACTGTAGGTGAGACCGCCGGCGATTGTAGGATCTTGCGTGGCGCCAGAGAATGGTGTAGCAACGTAAGAGTCTTGGCCAACCTCCTTGACTAGATCGTTTGCAGCAAGATGCTTCATCACTCTTGCTATCGGATTACGGGTGGTTAGTTGAAATCTTCTATAAGTCGTAGGGCAAAACATGGTGCGTTTACTTACCCACGAGAGTCGGGTCGGCTTTGGTGCCTTCAGCCAACTGTACACTGCTCAACGGCTTGTCTGATAGCTTTTTGAGAATTCCCAGCTCGAATGCCGTTCTCAAAGCAGCAGCTTTGGTCGGCTCCCCCCAGCCAATCCGAGCCATGACCTCTCCCGGATTCTCGAGGCTCGCGATCAATGAGCTGGCAGCAGCGATAATCTTGCGCCTGGCGCCGTCATCTTGGGTCTCGAGGAACAGCTTGCCGTTCTCGGCGATATCGTTGAGAAACGGGGCGGCCATCTTGGGTACGATGCTCCGTAAGTCGAAAGGTAACTGCGGTGTGGGAGTTGTAGTTTGACCGGCGATAGGAGGGAGGGAGTTGAGGACAAGGGATCACTTTAAATGGGCCACTCTGCCAGGAGAGTATCGAAACTCCCGTTCCCTGCATCGAATGTTAGTGGTGAGTGTGATGCCACATTCCCTGTTCGTCTGCCCTATGAGACCAGCTTAGCCCTGGCAAGCTGTCAGAGTCGGGCAATACTAGCGTAAGTCGACCAAAGTGCCAATTGCTGAGAGTAGGAGGAGCATCGCCCCACCTGCAGGCGTCTTGCTTACTCCCACGGTGCCACCATGACACCTCGGTGTCTCATGAACACGTCCGCGGCCGAGATTTTCTACTGTCCGAGTTGGCGGTGACAATTGTCGGTGGTTCTATCGTGATAAGAACTTACTGCGCAAATTGTAGAATTCAGAGGGTGCTGGCAACGGGTAGTTATCGTAGCGAGCAATCGGCGAATCAAAGTTCACCAAAGGCCAAAAGTGACTTGCCTCTAGCTAAAATCGACCATGGCGAGTCTGTCTTTCAGGTGGCGAATAGGGGCGTTGGTGATTAGTCATCAGCCAACGCGTAGCTGATGAGAAGCATCGCAATTGCCAGTTTAGCCGATTTATTACCTCAACCTCACACGACATGGAGGACTCTCCTCGTCCGAAACAGGCCGCTTGCCTGGTCTGTCGGCGCAGCAAGATCAAATGCGACTGGAAGCAGAATGAAGACCGATGCCACCGCTGCCTCCAGCTCGATGTGGAGTGCATCCGGCCTGTCTTTGTCCCAGGTCGCCAGAAGGGCATCAAGAAGCAAGTCTCGTGCACTTATTCGCCAATGCCTCTCTCCGCACCGTTGCTAACATTGCGCCCAAAGTAAACGCGTGGGACTGGACAAGGCGCTTTTTCAGATTGACGAAGCGGTGAAAAGAGCGCGTTCTGGCTCGCAGACGAATAATGACGACCAGCGCGTCTTAGCACATCTGCAACAGCTGCTGGGCCAATTGACAGATGCAGATGATACCAACTCAACCCATGTACCGCTGGGTCCTGGCTCTGTCTCGTCGTCTAGAATAGAACACGACACCGCGATGGACCGCATGACTGAAGAGGGCGATCACTCCGATGAAGAGGATGCCGGCAACGCAGTGGGCGTCCCAGAAATCATCCAGCAGACCGAAGACAGTCTCGCGATTGATGATGCAGAAAATCCATTGCAGCTGCTAGCCCGTGCTTCGTACAATATCCAACCGTCACCCGACTCTCGCCACGGGAAGTCTCCTCAGTCCGTGCTGGCTTCCGTATCCTCCAAAGACCAGCAACAGACAGAGGACGAGCTTCAAGCGTTCTTCGCGCCTGCTCGTGCAAAACTCGACATAGGCGGAGACTATGACCCGATCTCCCTCGGACTTGTCAGTGAAGAAGAAGCCCAGATGTTGTTCACATAGTACGTAGAGCCAGCCCGCTTCATTGGCCTTGTGCGATGCAAACACCCGCCTTGTGAGTGCCAAATGACTGATGTTGACCCAGCTTCCACGAGAATCTTGCGCACACCAGATGGGGATTTGACCCAAGGGTTTATACTGCCGAGTTTGCTCGATCCCGCTCCACCTTCCTCTTTACCTCCGTCATGGCCGCCTCGGCTCTCTTCATACCGTCAGGCGAAGGCCTATCACGCCGCCTTTCCAATCACACAAAAAAGCTCGCCCACAGGGTTATTGAGTGCCGATTCAAATCAGTAGAAATTGTTCTAGCGTTTCTGGTCAACATTCCGTGGATGTTCCCGGGCAAGCAGAGCACCGACGATGAAACATGCACGTACATGTCCTTGGCCACCACAATTGCGACTGACCTGTCACTCCATAAAAAGGTGGTGTCGCCGGAGATGTTCGACCCTATCATAGATGCGGGACTCGCGCGCGCCGACTGTCTCGACCCTCGTTCTGCATTGATCATTGACGGCTTCCCGAACGTGAATCCAAGGTCGGAGAGAGGGCGCCTGCTTCTTCGTAGCCGGGAAAGGTGCTGGATCGCGCTTTTCGTTCTCGAGAGAGGGTAAGATGGAAAGGTCAGGAACTAGTTCTGCGAGTCCTTGCTAACGATCTGTTTCTTCTTTCGTGATGTAGAATGTCGTTGGCGCGCGGACGCCCCTTTTCCGTGCCCATCACGAGATCACTCAAGGATTGTGACAACTGGCACAGGTCGGACCTGCGTGATCCCCAAGACGGGCCTTTGGTATCCATGGCAGTCTTGAGGAGAGATTTGGTAATTGGAGTTTCTATGCCCGGGAAGTCCCAACACTCGCTAACATTCATCAGGACGGCTTGTTCTCCGCAGTTCGTGCTCTGTGCGATAGCTCACGCAACCCTACAAGCAATGGCGCATTGGTTGCTCAATCGTTCGTCTCTGCCTTCCGTCAGAACTGAGCATGAAACTAACGAAATTGGTGACAGAATCGAAGGTGCCATTGAGAGATTCTTTGATCAATGGTTCACGGAATGGGGGACCTCGATCGGCAGGGGACCAGGTAGGGACACGCTCCCGTGGCTCTTCCTAGACGTATCATGCTAATGTCTCGTAGATCGCCGTCTTCCTCCGTATGTCGAGATTCTCGTTGTTCATACCCGTCTATCCATCTATGGCGGTGTGATTAACCACCCCACCGCTCACTTGGAGGTGAGAAGCTTCTTTCGCACCGCCGGACTCAGCTCCGCGCTCAACGTGATGCGTGTCGCCATCCAAGGCGAATCGCAGCTGCGATCGATGCCCAACAACACGGCTATCATGATATCATTCGCGGCTTGCTTCGCCCTTATGCTGAGTTCGCATGCCAGCGGCGGCTCGGCCCTTGCACCGAGCATCCGGAATTTGATCGAGGAAGCGGCCAGCGTCCTCATCAGGACCGGACGTGTGACCAACCACAGAAACGGGCTCTCCGTATTGCACGGAAAATATCTCCAGCAGCTCTCGAGAAGAGCCGCTCCCGCTGGAAACAACATCGCCCATCTGGATAGCATCGCCACATCGTTGTCCTCCACTGCCACACATCTGCAAGACCCCATGGGCCTACAAGCTCAAGGGAACGATATGCTGGGCGATCAGTCCTTATGGTCAGAAACATTCCAGTTCTCGGCTATGTCGAATGATGAGATCCAGCAGGTCCTGAATCAGCCTGGAAATGACTTGGACCCGACGTTTGGCGGGTTGTCGTGGGAGGACATGTCGAATTTCCAGTGGTTATTCTGGCCCGAGGTTGGGATATGATGCATAAACAAATAATAAAGAAGTAAACAAATATAATTAAAGTAATAAAAAATTGCAAACCTACTCTTGTAGCATCAAACTCGACTAGCGAAGAGTGCAAAACAAGAAGAGAACCGTCAATGTCTTGTTTACAGCATGTATTCACATGGAAATCTACCGACCTAATACAGACTTTTCAAGCTCAAAAAAATGGTAGAAGCTCTTCTAAGTCTGAAAACCTATTACCTAACTGACTTTCTGAATAAGAATCTGAACTATTTTGCTTATGGTGGCCGGACAAGAGCCTGTTTACCTGTTGTAGTGGCTCATCCTTTTTCCAACCCATTTGGCAATGCAACTCAACTGACTTGCTTGAGTATTTAGTGTCTAAGCGCCCGCTGTGGTGTGCTCCGCCTTCATACCTCTGATTGGCCCAAAATCAGGATAAGAGTGGAGCGCACGTCGTGAGATCCAATTATCAAAGTTCGCAATCTTGATTGCATTGGCTTGATTCAGTACATCATTATCAGCGTGTAAAAACAGGCTCCAAGAACCGTGAGTACAGAGACAGCCCGCAGGCTGAAAAAAAAAGAACTCGACATGGAATTTCATAGATAATCGTTCATATTCTAGCATGCTCAATCGCGGTCATGACATGTTGCAAGCAGTGTGGAGAGCTACAGGGTAGCTGCCTTATCGTCTCTCCTCACGCTTATCTGGCGGGTCCACGATGGAGAGACTCCGCAAACGAGGAGAGGGGCCACTTATTAGCTTTGCCGAAGGATCCGCTGGGAGACAGATAGCGCCGTCAATCAAAGACATTATGGGACCGATCTCGTTGCCTGTCAACATGACAGTGAGAGCGATAGTAGTTCAATCTGCATCAAACCTGGCCAGATTAAATCCTTCTACACGGTCTTTTAGCAGATAGAGAGTGCACATGCTTTACCGAAGGTCAGCGTCGTGGGACAATATTACTGGCCAGCGACTCTGACAGCACGTGAGTCCGCTGCTGAATAAAGCCGAGAAATGGACCGCTTTTTCATCCGTCTCTCCCCAACATCATAGTACAACGCATCCTGTCATCAATTCAATCATCCAGAACCACTGCCACAGGCGATAAAGCACAAGATGGTCACCTTGACTCTCCTTCCGCACGAGACAATTCTTGAGATACTTTCCCACCTGCCTCTGAAGCAGCTCGAGACGGTCGCTAAGACCTTCAACCACCCCATCACCGACATATGCCTTCCCTTCCTCCAGCCACTTTTCAAGTCCAGGCGGGACAGGAAAGATCTTGTCCGCGCCTTTGGCGAATTCGGGCAGAGGTTCCCCGTGCCACACGGCCTGGAGTCCCTGGACCTGGATTCGCCAGTCAGGAAGACTCTCGGCCTGTCACGCAGGGACATCATTAAGCTGCCTCGCCGGAGACGCACCCTCGACATGGATTTCATGGAATTCCACGGGGACTTCGACTGGCTCAAGCCACTGCCCAAGTCAGTCTCGGATGACATGGCCGGCCACTACCGCGGCCCGGCGCTCATCGGCACGGCGCTTGACGACCTCCTGTCGAGCGCGGAGCGTGTGGGTGTCACCATCCCGCCCGCCTTCCTCAAGTTCATGCAAAATGAGGAACTCCAGCTGCGTATCCCTTCCCACCATGCCGGCGCCTTTCACTTGACCTCGGGGGGCTTGCTCAGGATTCCAAAGGCGCGGATCGGGGGTCGCGTCGGCTACGCCATCGGTTTTCTCTCCTATCTAATAGATGGTGTCATGTTATACCTTGAACCGGGGAAAGATGGAATATGCAGCGTGCTGACGGACATGGAAGATGAGTGCCCTTATGAAGTGGACGGTGTAAACGTGCCCCATGAAGAAGAGGACTGCCCTTACGTCACCCAGGAAGACCGGGACGACTCAAAGGCTCAGAAGGTGGAGATCCTGGCGCATGGCTGCACCCTTGAGCTGGTGGGAATGGATTTTGAGACTTACCTGGCCAATTTGTACTACAGCGAGGTGCTTTACTGGGTGTGCAGACTTGAGGCAGAGCCTGTTCCTGGGCTGGTGGAGTATGTGAAGTACATGCTCGTCGAGAGGCGGGAGGTTCCCAAAAAGCCCAAGGAGATAGAGGACCTGACCGAGGACGCGCGGAGGCAGACGATTGCAGATCTGTTACAGTAGGAGGCGGGACAATAATCTGATAGGAGGCAGGACAATAATCTTAGTGCCTAGGTAATGTATAGCAGAATGCAGAATGTTTCACCAGAGCTGTAGGTCACCACCTGGCAGAGCTGTATGAGAAGGTACCTACCTATGTAGGTCATCAATTAGGGCTGTAGGTCAGATTGAAGTTATACAAGATTCCCTAGCATGGCAACAGCGGGCACAACGAGAATTCCGCGTGGCAGTCTCTCGCAAACAGTCAATGAATACCGGCACAGTCGGCTGGTCACCCCTGTTGTATGCCGTGTGCAGAGCGGTGACCACACTTCGCGGGCAAATCAAACACCAGTAGTCTCGGGGGGAATACAGCTTATACTCCCACCACATGGCAAAAACAATGGGATCCGGGGGTCCTGAATAATGATGGGACGAATCCCCCGGGCTACTGCTGGAAGAAGGGGGTGGATCGTCCGGCGGGCCACCGCCACCGCCGATGTTGCTAACCGAATCCTGAGGCAAGACAGACTCCTGGTCATCACGACCGCTTCCCGACCGAGGAAGAGAGATTAGGCCCAGATACTGGCAAGCATCCCCTCGGAGGACATCCAGTGCGTCTCACCTTGGCGCGAGTCCAGAAACGGGACAAACTGCGCGTAGGCCGATTCCAGCTATGTTTTTTCCTAGAAGCAACAACCTTGAGACAGATCCTTTCGCACTTGTGTTATTCTACTTATTGGGGGGAGTACCGTGGACCTGATGGAGGATTATGATCAGGCTATCCATTTGTGCGCGTTCTAGTAAGAGCTAGTCGAAGAATTCTCCTTTTCTCTCCGTAAGAAGATTGAAGCTAACGTGAAACTCAATAGATTGTTTGATTTCTTTTTCTTTTATTTCGCTGCTTTAAGGGCTATCTAATAGCAATAATGGGACAGGTGATAATGGGAGTAACAATACTGGGAATAGCGATAATGGGAATAGTAATAATGGGGTTTAATTTATTCATTCTGACATATCTGCTCCCAACAGTGTAATGTCTATGTTCTATGTGTGTGTAGATGTCCTTAAGCCCCGTTCGCCCTCTTCACCGGTCTTATTTTTCTCAATACTGTGACCTGTCAAGCTCCTGGGCGGGTGTAGTCCAGATCACGGACACGCTTCCAAACTTCCCTCACTAATCTTTCTTGGCCTTGTCGCCCCGTTTCCGAAGCGGATGGTCCGGCTGGTCTGCATAGATAAGTTAGCCAATGAGTTCACTTCAAAAAAGCGTACAGCGAAGGCCTGGACATACCTTATGGCTAGATACAGCCTGCTTCCTAATCTCACATCTGTTATGATCTCTGCTGTTGTGGGATCAGAGGGCGGGTTGGCCGTGGTGACAAAACCACCAGCCTCCTGAAGGAGAGCGATGCCGGCCGCCACGTCCCATTCCCAGCAACCGCCTTCCCACCAGATGTCAAAGGCGCCCATGGCTGTGTACGCCAGATCGAGCGTGGCACTAGATCACCCGTCAGCTTCTATCTCTGTCCTTGGTACCCGGCTTCCCACCAAGCATGACTCTTTCAACCATCAGATCGGACTTACCTGCCCAGACTTCTCACGCCGTGCACCATGCCACCTTTGCCACCTCGTCCGCCAATTTCTACCGCCATATTAACGAAGCTCTCGACTTTGCGGCCCAAGTTGCCCCCTTTCCCCTTCTCCGAGTCCGGATCCCGCCTGTCCTTGCCCCACTCGCAGCTGAAAACACACCCCTTGGGGGCGTTGGTCGGGATGGGCACCCCCTTGACCAAGGGCAGGCTCTGCGTCTCGTTGAGCCAGGCGCCCTTGCCCTTGCACGAGGTGAAGAGCTGATTGAGAAAAGGCGCGTAGATGACGCCGATGACGGGATTTCCAGATACGATGAAGGCGATGGAAACGCAGAACATCGGAAACAGGTGGGTGTAGTTGACCGTGCCGTCGAGGGGGTCGACGCACCAGGTTGGGTGGTCCGGGGTGATGAGGTAGTCCTTGGAGGAGCCAGCCGAGTATGTCTCCTCGCCGATGAATCTAGGTGTTTCGAACCGCAATAAGCTTCGTATTTCACTCTTCACGACAGAATGACAGAAGGATGTGACATACTTGTGGTCGGGGTATTTCTTTGATATCGAGCTGTGAATGAAGGCCTCAACATCTGGGAGGGGACGGATTAGCTAACCCCAAGAGCAACAAGGATAACCAGTGTAGGTTATGAGTTTACCGGTATCGGTTTTGGTGACGATATCCACCGCATTGTCCTTGTCTTCAAACGCTTGCTGGCCTTGGCCAGGCTCGCTGCCTATGCGGAGCCCCGCGGCGTCCATGAGCATCTTGCCAGCATCCTTGCCGAGTTGGATGGCGAAGGCGTATATCTCATCCAGTTGCTCGGCGCTGATTTCGGCGGACATGGTAGGTGACAAGGGGCGAATGGGCTGTCCCGAGCGAGTGAAGGGCACGTTTTTGTGACGCGAGGCTGGAGTTCACTCGGAGAGGAGGCCTTTACTATTCGAGCCGCCGTAATCGGTCGCTAACTAATTCTGGGGCACTAAACCCGTTGCAAGCCGAGCGAGCGGTCAAGTTCCGCTGAAGGTGGGCAGCCTCCGGGGACCCTCTCGGAAGAATCCTTAACCGGGCGGCTTCTATAGGAGGCCGCCATGGAGATTCAGTCATCAACAGCTGTCCATTAGTGTGGAAGGCTGATGAACACTCATAGAGCCTAGCAATAGGTGTCTTTGATAAGCTATAGTAAGTGCTAAGAGTAATAATACTCTGTTTCACACATATTCTCTTGCTACTGGCCACTTGTACAAGGGGGACAAGTCATTGAGTCCATACAAATGAAAGTAGTCAACGCAAGCCCAAGACTAATTTCTAACACGATATTGCGTTGGCTGCTAAAGCTTCGCACTCTTGGTCCATTGTAGATTAGAAGCTCCTCCAAGCACACTTTGGTGTCTATCGGGGTATCTAGGTTTAGCACAGTCAATCTTGTAGGTAGATAGTGTTCAAGAATCCAAACCTCGCTTGCATCGAGCTGGCCATTGACTCCGGGCCCTACCCATATAAAAATTAAGGAATGCGATCGTCGCAGCATGTTCTGGTACAAAATACATCATGGCGTTCAAATACGAAGACAGAGAGGCCATTGAGATAAAGAAGGCCAGGACATGTAGGCATTTACCATGTGCTGATTGTCAGCAGCGATCCACTCGTACTTCTGCCCTCCTGACGCCCGAGATATCAATGTTTTTCTACCTACCTATCCAGGAATATAAGTTGAATTCTAAAAACTCGGCTGCGCTCAAATCTTGCGCTTACTCGTACCGGCCTTCTTCAAAAACACACGTTGACACATACATGTGAATATGATCGCTGTTCCGGGCATCTCAGTCCTCTGGGTGGATGCTGTCTGAGATTGACCTTTGCAGGTGTGTCTAATCTAATTGCGGTATCGGCCCTACGCCTCACATCAAGCTACAAGTGGTAGGTGGTTAAGACTTTTGTGGTGGCTTCAAACTTGAATCATTGAGTAAAGTTTCGCACGGTCGCCAAGGATCTGGGCTAGTAGTTGAGTAGGTCGCCGAACGGAGACTGTCAAGTGCCCGGAAAAAACCATAGCACACGTACATACTCAGGCCTGTATAAGTATTTTAAGAAAAATAAAAAATACATTCAAATAAAGTTTCTAATCCTTATTAAGAAGATATCTTTTTTGTTTTAGTTTATTTGTTGTAGAAGGAGACATCTTATTTTCAAAACTAGAGGTAGGGAGCCTCTCAGTGGTCTTTGGGTGCCCCCCCGAGTTTGGTGTGCCAAGTTTTTCTGGGCACCTTGACTGTGTTTTGGGGTTTTTTGGTGGTCGCCCAGGGTCACTCGACATGTACTCCACTTTTACCCGAATTTTCCGCCAATCGAAAATGTGCAGGTGGAGCACGACCACCCCAAAATGGGCTCTCTGACTTGCGAGACCAGGTTTTTTATGCCTGGCAGCTGTCTCCTCTTAGAGGCGGTGCATCAAGTGAGGCAACTCTGCAAAGAAAACGTGAGATAAACCGTCATTCCGACTTCACTCAAACAATTTCTCTACCGTACGAAGAGAGCGAGGCAAATCCTCTACAGACATATTAGACAGCAGGGAGCCTTGCGCCTTTGTTGGCTGTAGGAGAGACGGCCTCCTTGACGGAAACAATTCGACTTTTTATTTGATATTTCCAAAATTTGCTAACTCGGAACCGCAGCCACTACCGAAAGATCGCCGGTGTTTCCAAAAAACTCTTTAGTATCCATAGAGGTTGACGTGCTCAGTGCTGGAGGCCCTGATCTTCCTGTTCTCCTTGACCAGCATGAAGCGGATGATCCAGGCGCAGACGATGGAGAGCAGGGCGAAGCCGGCCGATGCGCCGAAACCGATTCCGTAGCGGGGAGAGTCGCTGCTTGGCCAGAGGTAGGCACCGTAGATGTAGCCAATCTGCACAGAAGAGTTAGCTGCTGAAGGGCAGATGGCGGACGAGGGATACATACCTGGCCGCCAACATTGGTCATGGCAAGGACAACCTAGCAGCGATGGGAGGTTAGTGAGACCTGTGAAGAAACTCTATGATGTTGGTGATCCACGTACTGCTTTCTTCTCCTTAGTCTGGCAGAGTGTCGACGAGGCCCATCCGATGATGACGGAGTTGACCGAGTAGGCGCCCATGGCGAAGATGAAGCAGGCAATGTAGCGAGCGGGAGTGTTCAGCGTAGCAGCGGCGAGCACGAAGCCAACCACGGAGATGGCGAGACCCCCCGTGATGTGCCATGTGCGCTCGTGGAATCTACCTGAGCTCCAGCCGACCAGGATACCGGCGGCGCCCGCGAAGATGAAGGGAGGGCAGGTCAAGACGAGGGTGATGGTTGTGTTGAATCCTAGGGTCTTTACGACACTGGTGGCACGAAGCGTTAGTGATTTACGGCTCAATTCTTCAGAGCGGAGTATGCTTACGTTGGAAAGAAGGAGTTCTAGAATAAAGTTAGCGACCTGTACATCTTGTGATCACTCCAACACGACAGTACTTACGAATGAACAGGCGCTCAGGTGGAAGTTCTGCATCAAGCAGAAGAGCCAAGTCCTCTTGTCGGAGGCGGCCTGCTTCAGACCCTGCCAGGCGGAGGCATCGTTCTCGTCGGCATCGGAAATCTTGTCGCGCTCCATGCGGGAGTGTGCCAGCTCCTTCTCGCGATCGGTCAACCACCAGGTCGTCAGGGGGGTGTTTGGCAACATGAAGAAGCCGACGATGGCGACGCCTGCGGTGACGACACCCTCGATGAGGAACAACCTAATGACATTACATGCTTAGTACGAGGGCGCGTGTGGGAGGGTTAATGCTGCTTGGTCTTACCATCGCCATCCTGAGAGTCCCTTGACGCCGTCCATTTGGAAGACACCAGCAGCGATGAGGCCAGAGAGGCCGGTTGCGAGAATTTGAGCACAGTAGAGCAAGGCGATGCGGGTAGCAACCTCTGTGTATCAGACATCAAGAATCAGCCCTGTGGTTATTGCAATATTTGGATGGCGGCGAAGATGGGGCAACTCACCTTTGCGGGTGTAGAAGATGGAGAGCATATAGGTAGCACCGGGATAGAACTGCGAGCCGTCAGTCAGGGATGCCTCTCAAGGCAGTTGAAGTTTGCTTACGGGTGCCTCAGTGATACCGAGGAAGAATCGGCAGACGAGGAGGCCAACATAGTTCTTGACAAGAGCCGTGCATGCTGAGCAGAATGAAGTTAGCCATCTGGGACCACGGGAGGATTCTCTAGACATCACAGTACGCACCGGATACCGCAGCCCAAACAAGCATCCAGGAAGACATATAAGGTCCAGGCTTGACCTTTGTGATCAACATGTTGCTGGGCACTTGCATCAAGACGTAGCCGACAAAGAGACTGCGAGGCTGGTTAGCGACACCTGACAACAATGGGTTCTCGGAAAGCAAGTGTATTGGGAAGAGCACGCTTGCTCCATATTCGTGAGGCTTGAGTGATTAAGCTCGCTACTCACATCGAGACGGTCGTGTTGAACTCGGACCCTTTCATGTTCAGGTCCTTCTCCAGATTGTTTAGGCGGGCTTGTGCGATGGCATTTCGGTCGACATAGTTGAGGAAGTACATGAAACAGAGGCAAGGCTTGGAAACAACAATCAGCATGGACCGAGGTTGCGAGCTCGCAGCGTGGGAGAAACGTACCATGATCCAGATGTCCAGTTTTCTCACCAGGGCGATCTCTTCCGGGTCTGTCTTCTTGACTGTGCCGGTCCAGTCGCGCTCCGCAGTCTGAGAGGGCTTCTCATACTCGAGGACGCTATTGACGTGCGCAACATTGGCGCCGTCCTTGGTATCGCTACCAATCGGTTCGCGCTTACTGTCGGTGGAGGCTCCCATTGCGAGATGACGGACTGAAGCAGGGGTGGCAGAAGAGGGAGGTCAAGAGTTACTCTGCGAGGAGATTGGGATGGGTTGCTGGAGAGCGAGATGGAATGACAATCCTACCTGGCTGACCCAGGTATTTATAATGGCAATCCGTGATGGGCTGGCTGTGAGACCTGTGGGGAAAAACTCCTCCAGAGATCGCGGGGACAAACTGGCGGTGGAAACCTGGGGTAGCGGACGCAACCAGCAAGGCGTCGGGCTCAAATCTGGAGGCCGGCGACAGCGAGGTCTAGCGATTGCGGAGGAGAGATGGGTGGGGGACTGAGGGGAAGATAGTAGGATACAACATTAGGGTCGCATGGGGTAAGAAAGGGGACCAAAACTCGGCTAGGACGGCGCGCGAGGCCAATGACTGATGAGGATCCAAAGGGGCTATCTTGGCCTGGGGTAGCGTCGAGGGTGTGATCCACTTCCCTGACACGCTCGTAATCGGGGTACAGAATGGTGCCACGTGCGTTTGGAGTGAGCGAGATGGGAGAAGACAGCGTGCTCAGTGGCTTGTCGATCATGCTCAGAGTCTGAGTCCGAGTCCTACGATCCTCAGTGTTCAGCCCGACGAGCTGCAAGAAGACCACATTGTGGATGGATTCCC
Source organism: Clonostachys rosea (assembly GCA_026958235.1). Taxonomy (NCBI): domain Eukaryota; kingdom Fungi; phylum Ascomycota; class Sordariomycetes; order Hypocreales; family Bionectriaceae; genus Clonostachys; species Clonostachys rosea. Next base: position 4,591,599 of record CP110205.1, read on the forward strand.
GTATCTAGAAGTTCTGATAGATTGGTAACTGGAGTTTATGGCAATTTCCGTTGGCGTCCTACTAGTTTCCCCAGAGCACTACTGCAGGCTCGTTTTGCAAAGGCGGTTTACCAGGGATTTGCATGTAAGCTTAACAGGAACGACTAATTAGGTAACTGCCTACCTAGGCCAAAGTCCGTTTCATCCTCGATAGCGGGCGATTATTGTGTGACTTGACCAAAGACCAGCCCTTCTTTTCAACGCGCAACCCTCAACTTTGGGTATCTCCCAGCTCTTAAGCCATCCTCAGCATCTCTCTCCGCAAGTGATGTTGGAAGTTCACTAGCCAATCAGAGATCATTGGAAGTCAAGTCGGGTACCCTGCCGAGTTTCCCCCAGACGCCAAGTTGCCAAGTTGCCAAGAGGGGGCGCTATGGCACGCCCGAGAACCTCCTGTGGCCAATCAAAATGATCCAAATTTAAAGGCTCTTTCCTAAAGAGCTCATTAGCTGTCAGGTTATTTGAGAGTCACCGTGAACCATATATGTCGTGGTTTGCGTGGCTCTCGGAGTATACGATAATCTCGACCGGTAACTTCGATCAAAGAGTGTCAAACAAATACATCACCATCGACCTGTTCTGGAAATCGTTTCTCTTAATAACAGTCAAATTTTGTTTGTATATTCATCTGTTCTCAAAATAAATTACTCGGGCTAACCATGACTTCCATGCTCTTGATCCAACAAGCATCCGACAAACTTTAGACCTCGTCGGCCGAAACACATTTGCGCAGGCGGCTCCTCCTGTCACGGCTCTGCCTCATCCGGACGCGCTTCACCCTCGGGTTCCCGAACCACTTGCTCCTGGCATGCGCCCTCTCTTCTTCGCGATTCAAAGCCATTTCCACCTCGTTTTCAAAGGCCTTGAAGTGCTTCCAATGCGTCGAGAGCGTGACGATCTCTGCTGCGGTGACCGCCTCAGTCCTCTGCCAGGGCGGGGTGGCGACCCAGGTCTGCAGGCGGCGGATGAAGGATCTGGCCACGGTGCCGTAGACGGGGTCGGTCTCGGGGGTCCAGAGGAGCTGCCACTCGGTGTTTTCGGCTTGGAAGACGATGTAGGGGTGAGTCTCCAGGAGGATCCGGTCGAACAGAAGTTCGAGGGACCTCTGCTCGCGCCTGACCCTGTCGAGATGGATCTGGCCGATCGTGAAGGACATCAGCATCGAGGGGCAGGGTCGGGGGTGGGCATTTGGATCTCTGAATGCCTTCCGGGCTTCTAAATAGTCGAGTCTATCCTGGGCCGCTGGGTCGTCGAGTGCATCCATGGCCACGAAAGGGGTGGATGTGGTCTGTTGCTAGGATGGCGAGGCTCTTCGGATGGGTTGGATGAGAGACAGCGTTCAAACAACGGACGATGTTCGGGTTGTTTTAGGATCAGCCGTATTCAACGTCAGGAGAGTTGGTTGGCTGTAGATCGAGCTGAGGTTAGACTTTTGCCAAGCAGGTTCTGGACAGATGATGACACTGACCGTTTCGGGCGTAGAATAATGGGAAAATTCTCTGATGGAAGTAAAGTCTGTGAGACGCAAATTCCGTGGCTGAAGAGTATGGTGAGAGTATGGGAAGAATGTCTGGGGAAGAACCTAAGGGACAAGACTGGACGGGCGGCGATGGTTTTATGGCTTCTGTCGTTGTACCAGCACGATGGCAACGAATTTTTTTTCGTGGGAGCCACTAGGAAACAACCTTTTGTTACTTCGACCATCGCGAACTCTACTCTTTGTTTCCCGTGGGAAACGTCATGCATGGCTTATAGTTTGTGGCTGCCGGACGACAATGTCCGTGGGTATATGCGCCTCAACAACACCAACATTCATACAGGGAAGATGCAAGTACGAAAGGGATTCCGTCGATGAATAAATCGTCTTTAATCCAATAGACCCTTACAAATAGAAGAATGCCATTATCAGCATCGCGCGAGGCCCAGTTGTGATAATGAAATTGGTATGTGGTAGTTGTAGAATATCGAGTTTTGCCTTTTCAAATATCCCTGTGTGGCTGTGGAATTATATGAAAAACTTAACAGCTACTGTTACAGAGTCCTCCTGGTACCTGTTGCCGATTACCCGGTCCGTCAGATCACTCAGTGCCACACAAGGATATTTGAAAAGGCAAAACTCGATACTACGAGAGAGGAACAACTACTACCCACTGATTTATTTGGCATCTGTATAATAAGGTACCTATGGAATAATTCCAAGCATATCAAAAGAAAGGATAAAACAATTCAAGCCCCTATCTACAATCAGGATTACCTGAGGACCTGTTCCTCCTCCCTCCCGATCTGGCGGGTGTGCAGCCACGGGATCCCGATCGTCGTCAGCTGTCGAAGCTTTTCCATGAAGACGAATGTGAGGACAGTGTGGGGCCTAAATTCCGCCCGGAAAAGTCAAACAATTAGTCACGGGAAGAATTGTTGTGTGGCTGGGCAATTTACTCACGTTAATCTCAGCCATGCAGGAGTCCACCCCTTCATCAGGAACAGGGCACCCTCCTCGCGCAGCCCCGATCGAAGAACTGCGCCCAGGCCCTGCAAATTTCGTCAGTCATATGCATGGAAGGCATTTCTCTCGTTTTCGGGTACCGACCTCTTTTCCGGCGCTCGACTGCAGCCTGCTCTTGATCACATCGGCAGGTGCGCACAGCGTCGTTGCCATGGTGCCGGCCGCAAGGGATGCCGCCGCATGAGTCTTGATATCGTCAGCCAGACCCATGTGCGAGACGAGGTATTGCTTTGCAGAAGAATATCTACATGTAGAGTTAGTAATGGCCCCCGTTCCTAGACTCGGGTCCCTTACGTTGCGATTTGAGATACGTCTGTTCCGTTGTCAGCTCAGTCTGGAATCAGACAATGGAAATCAGCACTTACTCATCAGCACGCTCCTCGTGATATTGGCACTAAGGCCCTTCCCGAATACCTGCACTCCTTCCTCGCGGGTTATTCTCCATAGGGCCTCGATGGCATTTGAGTACCCAAATCTCTGTGATAGTGGCTTGGCGCCATCTGCACACATTCTGACCAGAACAACCTCGGCTGGGTTGCCCACGACACCTGCGATACCACCAGCTACACCCGCGCAGGCGATATTGGAGCCCAGTGACAGCCTCTTTTGACCTGTGTATTCCATGACGCGCTGCGATAGAACGGTGTGAATGCCGAATCGTGCTGTAGAATAACTTCCTTGTCTCAGGATTGAACCGGAAAGCCCAGTCCAGAGGGAAGGGATGCCTTCATGACACTCGTCAGCCATTGGATTCAGTGCGTGTCTACCCATGTCCATCACCTACCATCTCGACCAGCAGAACGGACAATCAAACTGAACATGGACTCTTGTGATTTAAGGACTTGCATCCGGCTGATTGATAAGATTAGCGAGAGCCTAGTGAAGACGATGGAAATCAATACTCACTATTTGGTCTGATCTAGCGGATGTGCTGTTTCCATTGTTCAGCGCTGTCCCAACAACAACTTCAGGGGCGTTACTCACTGAAGCACACGCTCATACAGGCAGCGGCCCCCCTGTATTCCAGAGCCTGTTAGCCATCTCCCGGTGCTGGAAAAAGTGGGTAGCAGCACTGAACTCACCCCAACCAAAACGGTTCTTTTGATGGCATCTTTCCAAACTTCACTCAACACTTGACTTGAACATCACAGCTCGACAATCAAGCGACGCGCCCAGCGGGATACCTCTCCTGGTTATGGCTACTCACGGATCCCAAAAGTAAGTGACCAGCCCCGCCCGTCACGGACTGCGCTTGCTCTGGGCTTGGCTCGGAGAAGTGGAGACGCGGTGCTCCCTGCAACCTCCACTCTGCGTGGACTGACGTGCTTCAGAGTCATGGGAATGTCGTGGGGAATAATCGCGGCCTCTATTTCTGTGTCCGAGCAGGAATCCCGAGAAATGGCCTTCTTAAATGATGGCGACTGTGCGTGATCGCCCTGCTCGTCCTGGACATTCGGCTGCTCTGATCAGAAACCAGGCAAAGATCTTCCGCAATGTCCAAGCTGTCGCCATCCCTCAAGGCGCTCATCAACGCGCCCTTCTCGCGCCCGGGGCCCCTCCCAGCCCCAGCCCACGCAAAGGAGCTCTTCCAGTCCATCGCCCAGGACGCCTCCAAGAAGAACCTCAGCCCCAGGTCGTGGCTAGCAATCTCTGTGAGTCGCTCAATGCAATGCCTCCCCGGAGTCTGCCTGTGACTCTACCAATTGGCCAATTCGCTGACATGACCGAACACTCCAGACCGCAACGACCTTCTCGCTCAACGCCCCCGATGCGCTTCCCATCCTCCACGGCGTCGCCTCGGCGCAGCAGCCCAAGAGCGACGTGCGAGCGGCCGAGTTCATTAGAGAGGTCGGCCTCAAGTGCATCAGCTTCAACGGCATCCCCCGCTCAATCAACTGCCTCAACGCCTTCCACGCTTCCCTCCCAAAGTCCCTCACCGCGCAGCTGGCCACGACGCCGAGCCGACAGTCTACCCCCGAGAACGTGACGGACGGTCTCGCCCGCGGCAGGCGTCTCTGGGACTCGGTGTACCAGCCCTTCGAGGACAAGCTCTACGAGAAGCTGGGCCTCGCGCACCCGGACCTGCCGGTCTTCATCCTGAACCACAACTACGCCGGCCTGCTCTCCGACCCGCCGCAGTCGGAACGGGGGAACCTCGCCAGCGTCGGCAGGGTGCACACCTCGCTGGTCGCCATCTCGTGCCTGAGGGCGCAGACGGGCGTGGGGCCCCAGGTGCTGTCGCACGTCTTTGGGCTCCGGAAGACGCTCGACGACGGCTCGTTCAAGGCGGACCCCGAGGGAGAGAGCGAGGATGCGGTGAGGTGGCTCGCGACGGATGAGGGAGGCGAATGGATCCTCAAGACCATCGACAGCATTGTCGAGGCCATGGGCGGGTCGAACTTCGCCGCGGCACGGGAAGCCAAGCTGTAACACTACCAATTGAAAATAGTTTAGAACATATGCTGATAGAAGATAAATACAACCAAAATATCACGGAGGATGGTGTCATCAGTTGTCAAGATTCTCTGCCTCAAAGGGCGCGTAAGCCTTGGCAGATCTGACGCCCTCCAGAGCCGCCGGGAATGTGCTTACGGGCGCTGTAATGGTGCCATTGACGCCCTAACCGCGACCTTTGGGCGCATTTATCGCCTGTTGAGCCCGGAAATAGCGGCATCGCTCACAAGAAACAGGAAGGTGTTTGCCAACTGCCGGCATATTAAATTGAGGCATATCCGCCGCGTCGATGCACGAAATCTGCCCAAAGAAGCACTTATATCTATATATACACAGCGTTTTATCATTACACTCTATCCATCCTGTCCATCCGACTCACCACTCGCCTCAACCGCCAACATGTCCGACAACCAACTCACCTTCCGCGTCGCAACTCTCGAGGACGCTGAGCCTCTCAAGGAACTGATCCAGGCTGCGTTCCGTGCCGAAGACACGAGAGAGGGCTGGGTCGGCCTCGCTGATCTCTCAGCAGGCTTCACCATGGACGTCAACGAAGTCAAGGAGAGGATCAGCAACCCCACCAGCGAAGTTCTCATCGCCTCCAACAACGAGAACAACTATCTAGGCTGCGTCGCCGTCTCCAAGCACGGCGAGAACGTGGCTCGGGTCTCCTGGGTCGCCGTGGACCAGAAGAGCCACCGAGGTGGGATCGGGCGCAAGGTCCTCGAGCATGCGGAGGAGTACAGCCGCCAGACATGGGGCGTGAAGATCATGGGGCTCAATGCTCTCTCGACCCGGGGGCCCCTTATTGAGTGGTACGGCCGGCGGGGGTATAAGAAGACTGGTAAGCTGAGCCCTTTCCCTGTCGCTGCTGTCAACGGTAGAGCACTCCCGGAAGATCTCTGCTTCGTTGAGATGGAAAAGGAGGTGGAGTGATGTTGGTCGGTTTCCAGCCTCGCGCCAAGGACATAACAGAGTGTAAGCAGAAACCTGGTTCAAAAAACAAGGGTGTTTGCTTATGCTTCGAGGACGGGTGTGAGATGGCATGCGTTCTTTGAGGGATGATGCATCTTCAGGCGTCTATAGATGATGATATTGCCTCTAGCTAGACAATCTCTTAGTATAGTGCAACCAATTACCATTCTCCTCGTCCCATCTCCCTGTTCAAGAAGTCAATGATATAGTTCGTTCATTTTGTGTACATATATGTAGACTTCTGTCTGTTTGTATCTATTAGTCTATGATAGAGTGCTCCCTGTCCGGCAACTAAAAGTATTGTCTTATGAAAAGACAACAGCACTCATCGTTCGGTAACAGCGAACAACAGTGATAGTGATGTCCGTAAACTACGCTTGGTCAATCATTATATATGAGCGCCATTCCCTTGATGACTAGAACTTATGTCACAGCATAAGAAAAGTCAGCATGTAAGAGCCTCCCGTCGAGACCACCAACACACCAAGATACAGAGTACCGGTAGCACTACAACTCTCGTTGGCTAAGCTTGCATTATGGAATGGACACTTCAGGAGTTGAAGGAGGCGTTTTCTCCTCTCACTCCCGATGGAGACGAGTTCATACTTTGCTGCCAATTATACGGGAAGCTGGATTCAACTCTCAACGCTCTTAGGAACATTGCCGAAACATTGAAAACAACGCCCGGCACCTCTGAGAGTCTCGATGAGATTGAGAACTCTCTCCATTGGTTGAAGGATTATTGCGATACCTTCTTTGAAAAAGTCGCTTTCCAGGATAAGGCTCAACGCGAAAAATGTTACGAGATTGTCAAGGGGCTAATCGAACAGATCAAAGCCATCATGTCGACCTTTGAAACTGCTGAAATCTTCCGACTGGCGCTGCCGGACGCAACACTATGCTATGGCAATCTCGAACACTGTCTAGTGGTTAGGGACGAGTTGAAAAGTTTCCTAGAGGAGTACCCCGAAACCGGCGGAAATTACGCATAGAGGGCAGCCGAGTCCCTTCTGCAGAGGCCGTGTTCAGCAATTTCTTGCAGATGTTTCCCGTGCGCGCATCTCGCGTGCAAGGGTTTACCCGCGTCTCAATCACAGACGCCACCCACATCTTACTCACAGAGGATTCATCCGGATGAGAGCGAATATGTTTGTTCGATGCATCGCACCCTACTTCGCCCAGCTGCGGACAAGTGCATTGGAAATTGGGATTTCATCAAAAAGTCTGCGTTATTTCGCTATTGCTAGCAATAGTCAATAGTTTCCGTGCAAGGGACTCTTTTAGATTGTGTTTAATGGGGATGAAACTCAAATGAAACTCAAACCGTTCATGGCTAGGCAACATCAATGTCAAGGTCAAACACAGCTTGGACTTGATTATGACAAAGGCAGTGATTCACATTCCATTTTGAGCTAACTTTTTTGCCATTTGCCTCGTTGTTTTCCCCGATTAACATGGAGTCACAGGAAGCATATGTTCTAATGCAAGCATACGTAGACTTCCGTCTTAATATTTTAGTAGTGCCTTTATAAGTCTCATTGTTCTGTAAGTTTCGTCTCCTATCCATATTCACATCAGAGACTCAAGACTCATTGTTGCTAAGTGTCCGGCAACAAAAGCTAATATAAACACTTTGTGAATCATAGTCAGCCGATCATTATATATACCTACTACTTCCTTACTTATTATGAGTTCTTATTGAGCTCTACAAAGTTGAATCTGAATGATCCCAGCACTGGTACGAGGACCTCAACGATACCCAGCATGGAAATCCCTACGCCCAGGCCTTTGTCTCACGCACCCACCTTCACTTCCTCGGAGCATTTCATGCAGGTGATTGGGATATTCCATTCCCTTGAATCGGCCCACAAGGCATTGAAACAAGTTCGCGCAAAGGTGCTACGAAAAACCAAACCACACTGCCCCGCAACGGACATGGAGAATAAGGAGATCGACGATGAGATCACGTCCGAAAATGTGAAGTTGAAGGAACAGGCCAATCTTGTCCTGACTGGGGGCCTTCCCACGGATCAGTATCGTCACCCAGAATCTTTGGACACTGCTCAGATGGTGATCCACAAGATCAAGGACCTTAAGTCAGCACTTGGCGAAGACAAAGTGCGAGACCATGCAGCGCATGATGGGGAACTTTACAATATCCGACTCAAACTTGCCCTAGAGTCGATGAGAGCCTTGCGACGTTTAATCCCAGAGGGTGATAAACCATCAGTCCTTGCTCTAGACGATAGCATTTTTATGAACAGTCTTTTTTTTAAATTTTGACAGTACTGATTTGAGTAGTCATTCATCATGACAGCGCTGATTTGAACAAGAGAAATTGAAGTGGGCAGCCAACGAGCCGCCTCCCACTGAACGGGTAGCCTAAGGAGTTTCGTCAGAGGATACACACACAGAATGACTCTAGTTTTCAATGAACTTTATTCCGCCTGAATAATGCCTAAAGTGATTTGCAAGCAAGCCGGCGTGAAAGAGAATCTATGTAGTGGCTTGTTTGAAAGCTTTCTATGTACAATTGCCATGCAACGATATGGCCAACAAATTTCCGGCCATTGGATTACTCGTAGGTGTTGGCTTCGTCCAATTGCACCTCAAATCTAGCATCTGTCTTACTCCTCACTTCATCAACAGTAACGCCGGGCGCCAACTCGGTCAGAGTCAAGCCGCCCTTGGCACGGTTTACCTCAAACACGCACTATTTTGGCCAGTTAGCAAATAATAGCCAAGGAGAAAGATGAGAGGGGAACTAACCAAGTCAGTGATGATGGTGCTGACGACGCGAGCACCTGTCAGGGGCAGCGAGCATTCCTGGACAATCTTGGATGATCCGTCCTTGGCGACGTGCTCGGTGGCAACGACGATCTTGGTGTTGTCTGGGTTGGCAACCAAGTCCATGGCACCGCCCATGCCTTTGAAGACCTTTCCGGGGATCATGTAGTTGGCTAGATCACCTGTCGCGCTTACTTGCAGGGCCTAGGAAGAGAAATCATTAGTCTCAAAACTTCGAGTTCCAGAAAGGCATGGCGTCCTTACCCCCAGAATCGATACATCGACGTGGCCACCACGGATCATTCCAAAGGACTCGGCTGAGTCGAAGCAGGAGGCGCCAGGCACCAAGGTGACGGTTTCTTTGCCGGCATTGACGATGTCACTACAACCAAGAAATCGCTGTTAGTCTACTAGCCAGGGTCATTACCGCATGAGAGTCACTTACGGGTCAACCTGATCCTTGGTGGGATAAGGACCCATTCCAAGCAGCCCGTTTTCTGACTGGATCCAAACCTTACGCGAGGATGGGAGCAGAGAAGCAGCGAGTGTGGGGATACCTAAGAAGTAATTGAATTAGCAAGGTCCCGTAGAACACTGTATATGACTGTTTATCAGTAAAGAACTTACCAACACCCAGATTGACGTAGTAACCATGCTTCAGCTCCTTGGCAGCCCGGCCAGCGATCCTTAATCTCTTCTGCTGCGCTGGGCTGACTGACTTGGCATCCACGCCCTCCTCTCTCAGTTTCAAAACCTCAATCTGCTTGTCGGCGGTCGATGGCACGATGCGATCGACGAAGATTCCGGGCAAATCGACCTGGTTCGGGTCGATCTCTCCGACCTCAACGATGTGCTCCGCCTCCACGATCGTCAACTTGGCAGCCTTGGCCATGATTGGCCCGAAAGCTTTAGTGGTGTATCTATTACCAGATGTCAGGAGATGGCCCCTTTGAATCCACAATCACCAGCATGGAGGGATAGCAAGCATACCTGAAAACGCAGTTGCCCTCCTTGTCGGCCTTCCATGCCCTGATAATGGCAACATCACCAGGCAGACTCTCCTCTAACAGAAACGTTCGCCCTCCAAACTCTCTTGTCTCGCGCTTTCGTCCGGCTTGGATGACGGCCCCAGACTTGTCTAACCGCACAGGAATCTCTCCCTCTTGAAGAAGGGTGTCTGGTCGCAACAGTCAGCATATTTCACTCTCCCTCCTCGTGGAAGCGCAATTAGCGCTAGGCAATCCAACTTACGCGCAGCTGTGGGTGTAAAGAATGCAGGGATTCCAGCTCCCGCCGCCCTAATTCTCTCGGCCAGAGTTCCCTGCGGGCAGAGCTCGATGGCGAGTTCTCCTGATAGGTATTTCTTCTCAAGGACCTTGTTGTTTCCCAGGTATGAGAGGACAAGTCGGTCGACCTGGCCTGAGCTCGTGAGGGTAGCAAGGCCACCCTTTCCTTCTTGACCCGCATTATTGGAGACGGCGCGGAGGGAATGGAGCGACTCTGGGCCACGTCGGTGCAGCGCGGAAATAAGGGTATCTGAGGGCATTCTGTTAGCGGTTCCCCTGTACTCCTTATTCTTTCCGCTCAAGTCAAGACGTACCTGCAACACCGCAGAGGCCAAAGCCTGAGCTCAGGATGGTGGATCCGCTCTGCACGTCGGCGACGGCGGCATCCGCGTCCTTGAACAGCTTTGAATTGTGTTTTATAGCAGTGGCGGAAAGCACAATCCTCGTCGAGGCGAACCCTCGGCGCATGCGCTGGGCCGGGGCTGTTCTGAAGGAGAGGCGACACACCAAGGTCGCCTTTGGCTGTCTGCCAGAGAGACCCAGTCGGGCCGTCGCAAATACAGAATTCATATTGTGTCTGATTCAATTGAACTCGTCTTTTGTCTGCGAATTGAATGCCAATGAGGGAACCTTGTCGGCTGGGGAGCTGGCTGGTTTTCTACTGTGCCGCGGCCGGACGAGGTACAGCTTCGGCGCCAAAAGATGAGTCCGTGAGCTTTGGTGGGGATGCTCATGGGACGTCATGCCGAGAACAGTTCGAGGTGACCTTACCCTATATACCGCAGACATAATTCAAAAGGAAAGTCTGGCAAGGTCGTCTGGTTGCAGTAAGCATGTCTATGCGATGCCATCTATATCAGTTTCTCCTTTAAGCGAGATGAGAATGAGTCAAAATGAGTCGATTGATAACATAGTGATAGACGATCAAGATTTGGGGAAAGTTGACTTGATGCCTACCCAATTAATCGCATGAAGCGTTCGAGTGTGGTATGCTTCGGATATGCTGACTAAGCACCCAGGCCTGCGCTGCCAACCGCTAAAAGCTCCTCGACGGATTGTCAATTGCCTCAGCAGCTTGACGCCGAAGGATATGACCGAGGTATGGAATTTCCCTGATTTTACATGCCACCCGATGCGCCGACCACTCCAACCCAATTTGAAAACTAGCCACAAAATTGCCAGGAAATTTAGTCCCCATCTGCATGCGAATCTTATTTTTTTGTGTAGGAACTTTGCACTCTCCCCAAGGGTCCATCACACAGATGTGCACTACAATGCGATGTGCCCTCAGAACGCCCTTGCACGCGACAATATAATTGATTTTTCCAAATGTACCCATAACGAACCAAGTCTTGGGCGAATGGTTTAGTGGTATAATACTCCCTTAGCATGTCCTCGCCTCTTGAGCCCATCTATTGGGAGTGGTCCAGGGTTCGATTCCCTGTTCGTCCATCGCAGGTGGTTTGATTCCACCATTGTACTTTCTTTTTGCATCCTTTTTACACATTCAACAGGATCTCCTCTCTAATTTTGTTGCCCCTTGTGCACAGATTCTTTCCGAATAACAAAAAGAGGAGGAGTTTTAAGCCTACACAGTCAATTACAAAGAGATTATTGGTCAACTTGCCCTCTTTCAGACTGAACTCAGTTCCGAACATTCAGCGAGTCCACCGCCAAGAAACCCACCCCGCAAAGACAGCACCGGTGATCCAGTGCCCCCAAGCCCTGTGTCTTCGCTCTGGCCCTCCGTGAAGCCACACCACCAGCCCGTCGCCAAACCTGACAAGCGAGATGATCCCCAAGAACGTCGTGAGAGCCTTGTCGAGGCCTTGCTGCTGCAGAGCCACCATCGTCGCCCCGTAGGAGATCTCGCGGATCCCCTTGTAGTACATCAGGGGCGACACGAGCCCTGAGGACGCGTCTTCTACCGGACTGGCAGCTTCGAGCGGCAGGCCCATGTGGTCGTATTCCGCGCGGGGCCAGAGCGAGGCCATGACGCCGCGACTGGCGCAGGCCGCTCCAAAGATGTATGCAGGGAATGGCGAATACGTTGTCATGTTGGCGGGTGTCGTGACTTGGGGAGAGTTGGTGTGGGGCCTTGGATGTTATCCCGGTTCAGCCGAAGATGTGTTGGAGCGGACCTTTCATGCGTCGCCCTCGCACTGTCTTGGCCGTAAATTGCCTTGCTCGTAGGCAAGATCGGGTGCTGGCTATGCTTTGTCGCCGCCCAAGCGTGTCGTGAGAGGTGCGGAGTCGGAGGATGGAGTGTTGATGAGCGTTGATGTTCTCAGAGCCTGGTCTCGGCACGAATAGCCGCGCTGATGCGTTATTCATCCAAGAGTCAGCATTCGCCAATCAAGCAAAGGGCTCCCGCTTGCTCTAGCACCGTTTAGGCAGAGATTCCGCTTCAGTACGCGATCTCCTTCTGGGCAGAGTGTCATAAAACGTGGGGCATCAACATGCCGTGTGTAACCTCCGAACGCAAGTATGGGAAGCGATATCTTGTTAAAGTGTCTATTTGAATCGACTTAAAAACACATCGTCTCATTCGCTTTGGTGCGTGGAGTGCAATGTCACCCTGCAACACAGCACACGAACAGCTTTGTTTACCACTTTGAACTATTAATTCCATAGGGGCAAAGATTTGTACACTATAATGCATTTTCTCAAGACCGACTCGCTCTCTGATCTCGGTACTCGGGAGTGTAGACAAGCCGCGAGTCAATCAGTGCTGTCATGCAAGCAGCAGGCATGCAACATGTCATGAATCACCACGAAAAGACAATTATAGCTCGCCGTGTATACAGGCTATCCCCACACAGATGTAACTAAGACGTCCAAACACGCCAAGATCTGCATGGTTTAACGAACCGAGTTGAGGTATTTTGTCACCCAGCGGATCCCATTCGCCGGGCTGCATGCAGTGTTTGATATATATCGATCATCGCAGGGCAAGGCCCGCCATTGATGAGAGCCTCCACCCAAAGAGAACCTGGAGTTTAGTAAGCGGCATTTCACGGAGAGTCAGCCATGTCCGAGAAGATCTAAAGATCTAGCCGGTACGGCTACGATGATCACAGGCCAGTCATTCTTCCCGGGCCCGCAACGACCCCCAGTTGATCGGCAGTTCTCTTCTCGGGATTCGCGAACGTGGGAAGTGCTCCAATGCCTTGCCGGAAGCACCTTTACCGGAATTTCAACGGAATGAGGTTGATAGTTGTATCCGTTATAAGTATGATCAGCTTCCCAGCTCTTTGCCCTCTGCTCTAGACACCATCATTGTGTGCACTTCTTAATGAGGAGGAACAGTCTAGAGCCAACCCCACATTGGCTCTTCCATTAAGACCTGGTTCTAAATTCATTCGTTGTTGAATTTGCGACCAGTCATGCATTATATGATACCTCTCGCCATCGGGGGGGTTTCTTTGGTTCTTTATGCACTTCTTTCCATCGTTCGGTCACTGTTTTCATCCACACGAGCTGTCCCCGGACCGTTCCTAGCCAGGTTCAGCAACTTCTGGTATACTAAAAGGGTGTATGCCGGAAACTTTGAGACAGAGAATTGTGAGCTTCACAAGACATACGGTACGTGCTCGTCCGAGTTGCAAAATAGCGTTATATTAAAGTCTAACATGCCTTTCCAGGGCCCATCGTTCGCTATGGACCAAACCGCTTCAGCTTCGATGACCCCGAGGCGACAAAGATCATTTTCGGCCACGGAACTCAGTTCGCAAAGTCCTCCTGGTACGACGCCTGGGGCATTCCTGGAGTATGGAACCTCTTCAACGAGCGCCACATAAAAACCCACGCGCAGCACAGGAGACTCTTCCAGAGCACATACTCCATGTCCAGCCTGGTTCATTATGAGCCCTACGTGGACGAGTGCGCCGATATATTCAGCCAGAGGCTGCTCGAGATCTCCGAGGCCGGCATCGCCATTGACATGGGTCATTGGTTCCAGTGCTATGCTTTTGATGTCATTGGGCAGATTACATATGCGGAACGACTGGGATTTCTGGATAAAGGGGAGGATATTGCCGGCTTCATCAAAGCACTTGACCAGAGCTTCCCTTACTCCGCGCTTGTTGGAATATTCCCAAGTCTCCACCCCACGCTGTTTGGTTTGGCAAACTACATTGAAGGAAACAGCGGCGTAGGGACACAGTATGTCAACAATATGACACAGAGAAAGATAGATCAGCACAAAGCTGAGGCAAAGGCCATCCCCGTGGATGGGAACCACGCCGAGCCATTTGTCTCCAAGTACTTGAGGCAGCATACCGATGACCCGGCTAGGTTTACAAAGTTCCACATCCTTACCGGTTGCAGCTCCAACATGATCGCTGGCTCTGACACGACAGCGATCAGCCTCTCGGCGACTCTGTACTATCTGCTTAAAACTCCCCGCTGCTTGGAAATGCTGCGGACTGAAATTATCGAGTTCCAGGAGCAGGGGAGGCTTTCCAAGTCGCCGACCTTCAAAGAGAGCCAGGACATGCCGTACTTGCAAGCTGTGATCAAAGAGGCACTGCGCATGCATCCTGCCACGGGTCTTCCTCTCGAGCGGGTCGTCCCAGAGGGTGGTGCCACGATTAGCGGCACTTTCTTTCCAGAAGGCGTGAGTTCTTCTTAGGTTGCTTTGTCTTCACCTGACTAACTTGCAATACTATTAGACGATTGTATCGGTAAATACGTGGGTGCAACACCGTAACCGAGGCGTTTTCGGCGAGGATGCCGACAGCTTCAACCCCGAGAGATGGCTGTCTAACGATACGGAAAGGGTTTCATTGATGAACCGCTACTGGATGCCCGTAAGCCTTCCAACGCAGCCACTTCTAGAACGCTTTTTTTTCTGACTCTGCATTATTTAGTTTGGCCTGGGCTCTCGAACCTGCATAGGTCGGCACATTTCGATGTTGGAGATGTGTAAACTGATCCCACGGATTGTCCGGGACTTTGATTTCCAGCTTGATGGGAGCATAGCGAATTCAGATGTCTCCTGGAAGACAACAGCTTACTGGTTTGTGAAGCCTAGGGATTTCAATGTCCGAGTCACTCCTCGCCAAGAGGTTGCCTACAACGAGAAGACGGATGTAGTTTGATTTTGGGGGTTTTATCGCTACTTGATAGTATAGACCTGTAGACTCCGTCGAAAATGCACACTTTTTGATCGGATTTCCATCTTCGGACCAGCGGATAATATTGGTGTGATGCAGAGCCAGCACATAACGAATCAAAGCTGAGGTGCGGCCACGCTCCTTTTGATAGACTCAGCTCATGCTCCCGATGGTACCTACCTACTTGAGAAACCTTGATATTTGTACCCTGCGGCCTGAATCCTTCCCCATTGTTCTTGAGGTTACGACCATTGTGCGCCCGTATTGATTTATGCCAACAACCAACAGCACATGCAAATGCAACCGTAAGCAAGATAACCAACGGTCGCCTCGCTGCCTCGTCATAATGATGCGGGGAAGCCTCTGTCGCAGCATTCCCTTTCTCCCATCTACTCACATTCCCAAGGCGCGACAGGATGGAGATCCAGTACACGCCCCTCAACACATATCAGTCTGAGATCAGGCTTCTCACAGTCGACCCCGGAAAGCCCAGGGACGAGCTGCGCTGCTCGCTATCTGTCGTGTCATTGAACTCGAATCCGAAATATGAGGCCCTTTCCTACGTCTGGGGCGATCCATCCATCACAGCAGATATTACAGTCGATGGAGTCTCGCACCCAGTCACTGCGAACTTGAAATATGCACTCTGCGCTCTGCGGGGGCTTTCGAAGCCGCGAATCATCTGGGTGGATGCGATCTGCATCAACCGGGAAGATCTCCTCGAGAAGAACAATCAGATCCCGCTCATGGCAAGAATCTACTCGGCCGCCTTCAACGTCATCGTGTCTATTGGGCCGGGTAGCCCGAGCCTGGACTATTTTGCGGACTGGGCGCATGTCTATTTTTCAAAGAGACCCTTCTCATTCCGCTGGATCCAAAGGAACGTTCTCCCAGGGCTCACGCCTACATCACGGGCGCAGAAGCGGATACGGGACGCCAAGTTTGTGCGATCAGAGATTACATTCTGGAAGCATCAGTACTTTCGGCGCATGTGGACGGTCCAGGAGCTTGCCTTGGCTAATAAAACGCCCATCGTTTTGATCGGGCAGAAGGCGGTTCTTCTCACGAGAGCCGATGACGACTGGGTATCGCTGCT
The DNA here is from genome assembly GCA_026958235.1 of Clonostachys rosea. NCBI lineage: Eukaryota > Fungi > Ascomycota > Sordariomycetes > Hypocreales > Bionectriaceae > Clonostachys > Clonostachys rosea. The sequence goes on from CP110205.1 coordinate 4,607,856, forward strand.
TGAAGACTGCGAAGGTGCTTATACCAAAGCCCTCGAGAGTCGATTTGTTGGCCGCAAGTCCAAAGAGGAGTTTAAGAATATCCTGGAACAGGTTCATGCTATGATGGATCCGCCGGCGCTCCAAGGAGGCACCATCACGGCTTCTCCTCGCCTAGTTCAGATATTCCCTCAGCAGCTATCCGCCACGGCGCACCGGGAGTGCTTTGATCCTCGAGACAGGATCTTCGCCCTGTACCCTTTATTTCCTGAGCTCCAGGCAGCCTACCCCGCTGATTATCGAAAGCCGCCTGAGCAGGTTCTCATGGATACATTGACCTATATACTGGAGCATCACCCCCTGTTCTTCTCCATCATCCACATTTGGCCGTTGCGACCGCACAGGCTGGAGGATGAAAGCCATCCCACCTGGCTGCCTGACATCACTGGGCGCCAGCCTGATGGTTTCACAGGCTTGGGTTTTTATGAAGGAGCCCGGCATGTCCGATCGAGGCCGGTCATCAAGAACAACATTCTGTTTCTTGATGCATGGATGGTCGGTAAATGCAAAGTCGTGCTCCGTTTCGACGACAGCGCAACGAAGAACTTGCAAACAATACTCCAATATCTTGACGGAGAAATGGAAGCACCACTCGAATATGAGTCTTGGGGTATAAGAGAGCTGGGCGGGACGAAGATTCACCGGCGCATAGCTTACGCCTGCTACTATCACGATCATGTTGAGCCGCCGGAATTTCCGGAAGAGAAATATCGCCTGATACAGGCAGAGCTTGAGGCTTGTGGCTCGAATGATCTCCCATCGCAGCACCTCCCCAAGTCGCTGCAAATTCTCAGGGAGAAGGCAGAGCGCCTGGCCGGCAAGGCCCTCTTTGTCACCCGCTCCGGCCTCTTCGGGATCTGCTCGGACATGATTGAGGACGGAGACTACCTGTTTGTCTCGCCCTCTCTCCATCAACCGATGCCGCTCCGGATCCGAGGCGAGTATTGCGATGGGAACGATAGGCGATTCGCGAGGCTTGTTGATTTCGCCTTTGTCGACGGTCTGGTTGGGGATAGCAAGCATGAAGATGTGCTGAAATTGGTCGAGTCGCAGAAGCTTACAAGACTGCGTATTGGATGAGAGGATGGTGGCCTGGGCCAATTTGGCGTGGGAAGTTGGATGGTTAGGCTGGTACCTACCTAGGTGAGGGTGTTTTGCAGACTGTGATGGATTTTATTTAGCCGGCCCAGCGTGGATTCTTTGTTCTCTTTGATTCTTTCAAATGTCAAATGGTAGACATGAATGGAAATTTTGTTCCTTGACAACCCTTCTGAGAAGAGCAAAATTGCTATGCAGGAGACAACCCTTGAGGCGAGTGCAAAATTGCTGTGTCGAGATTAAGGCTCACCAATCATCTACTCGTTGGTCAATCATTCGCATGCAGGGGCCTTCCGGAAGCCAAACTTGCTGTGTATGGCGCATCCATGTTGATTGGCGTACGTATCTGACAGCCATCCTTGGGGAGGGTGTAAAATTGCTGTGCAGTTAATCGGTGATATGTGGCTTTCTGATTGGCTTGAAGTGGTCGGCGAATCGGGTGGCATGATATGGTGTCGGATGGGTAGGTAGGTTCGGACCCTGGTCATGCCCTCTCTCTACCGTACCTACCTATGTATACGTAAACGCTGCGAGAGCTCTTGATAGTCCGCTGCGAGAGCTCTTGATAGTCCGCTGCGTGAGCTTTTGGTTGGCGAAGCATTGAGGCCTTGGTAGAGTCGGCTGGGCCTCAATCAGGCCAGAGTCCCCTAGCTACGGGGCATTGAGGGGCCGAGAGTGCTGTGGGCCAGCCGCTGTGGCCCGCTGTGTCCACTGTCCACTCGCTGCTCGGAAGTTGGGGGGAGGTCCCGATTCCGAGCCGGAAGGTGCTGCTGCCTTGTTCTCACTCCATCGCTGTACTTGCCCTTGGCCCCTTTCGCCCTCTTCGGAATTTGGCCCTCTTCGGTCGCACGACCATCCCTCCCAAGTCCCTAGCGATCACGATCAACTCCGCACATGGGATCAGTTTATCCGATCTCCCCTCATTTTGATTGATAATGGCTCCCTGCCTGAATCCGTACTTCGGTCGGTTTTCGTCGCATCTCATGGATCCTCAATTCCCCACAGAGCACGCACAATACATCACCAATGGCCTCGAACAACGGAGCGCATTCCAACGGCGCTGATGCGACTCTGATCCCGCCAAAGGGCGCTTTCATCCCCCTTCTCATCAACGGAGCGGACGTCAAGCATTCGGATACCAGCCGACATTGGACCTTGGATAACGGTGACAGCAATGCTGGCCCATCCGCAACTTTCCAAGGCGCGGACGCAGCCACGGCTCTCCAGGCGATTGAGGGGTCTCAGAAGGCCTTTGAAACCTGGTCTCAGACTCGGGTAGGGGAGAGAAGAACCCTGTTCCAAAAGCTAGTAGAGGTGTGTAGCTTGCCAAGATCCGCTAATGTCGATAACTTCTTTCTCATCAAAGGGTTAGGGTATTCGAAACAACAAAGAGGCGATCGGCCAAATGATCAAGGAAGAAATCCATTGCGACGACCATTGGATCACGATCCAGCTTGTTGTTGGGGTTAGTGTGATTGAAGAGGCGGCAGCAGCAATGAGTTCGGAGGCCGCGGCGGGACAGATTCTGCATTCCATGGTTCCCGGCGCGTATCCCCTCGTGATCCAAGAACCATACGGCGTCATCCTCGGAATGGCGCCGTGGAATGCGCCGCTGATTCTCGGGTTGCGATCGATCGTTGGTGCCCTTGCTGCCGGCAATACTGTCATCTTCCGAGTATGTTGCTCATTAGATGTTTCTTTATTTTGAAATCTACTGACTAGTATGGCACTCACAGGGCTCTGAATTATCCCCGAGAACTCATCGATTTATTGCGAATCTGATTCGCTGGGCCGGTTTCCCTCCCGGAGTCTGCAACTTCCTTCTTCATCGCCCCGAGGACGCCGTCGAAGTATTCGAGACTTGTATCAGCCATCCCTCTGTAAAGAAGGCTAACTTTACGGGGTCCACCGCTGTTGGGAGATCCATTGCCGTTACTGCGGCTAAACACCTTAAACCGGTGCTGTTAGAACTTGGCGGGAAGAACATCAGCATAGTCCTCGAAGACGCAGATATCGAGAAGGCAGCAGAGGAGAGTTGGGACCATGCCATGATAAATGTAAGTCGCACTGTGGCCTGTCGAGATCCTAACTAATGCATCGTGCTCAATAATAGAATGGCCAAGTTTGCATGGCTACAGACACCATCCTTGTCCACGATGCAATCATAAAGGACTTCACTGCGGCAATACGCAAGCATTTGGATAGGCCTTCCTCTCTCAATTACCGTGTCATCACAGACAATGCCCGCCAGAGGATAATACAGACGCTGGAGGAGGTTGCTGCTGCTGGCGCCAAAGTCACAACGGCAACTGGTGAGCACCCTGCCATTCCTGCAGCGCTCATTGAAGATGTGCCTGCGGACTCCAAACATCATCGCACAGAGTTCTTTGGCCCTCTCCTTGCGGTACAGCCTATATCTAGTGAGGACGATGCTGTAAGACTTGTCCACGCTACTGATCATGGATTATCCTGCTCTATCTTTTCTAAGGATACCCTGAGGGCTGTCAATTTGGGCAGACGCCTGGATGTTGGCGCCGTGCACATCAATGCAGGTAGTGTTCATGACGAAGGAAACTTCCCTCATGGCGGTACCATGAACAGCGGATATGGCCGGTTTGGCGGAACCTGGGCTGTCAGAGAGTTCACGAAGCCAAAGATGATGATGATATATCAGTGACGTGTCAAGGTGGCTGCGTCGAGTATGGCGCCAGAATGTTCCCGTGCAACTGTTTGGGTTGACGTGGCTTTTTCTTTTCCTTACCTCCAGTCGCATTTCGATCAGTAACGCAAGCAAGACCGAATATGGAATGGAGCACCTTCTCTTCTATCGGCGGTTTCGTTTTCACCATAATTTGGAAAACCTGAACTTGACAATATACTGACATATATACCCAAAGAGCATCCCTTACTCTCGGCTCAAGCCCCCCCAACGCTTGTACAGATCCACGGATTAAGCTAGATGACGTTCTATGGACCAGAACATTGGGCATCCAACATTCTATATTCCAGCCCCTGAGTGGCAATCGAGATGCACCATGACTGCGAATATTATATAGCCAAAGTCTAATTTCAGTCCTTAAGCAAATTACTACAGCTGGACTGGACCAGTGCTAACTGAACTACGCCAAACTACAAAGATCGCATTTTTCTCTCTCTAGTATAACGTGCTGTGAGATAGTCCCCTTCCAGGTCATATTTGCCTGAAATCCAGCAATACGGCTTGTATCTACTACCACAGATGAGCATACCAAAGGTTTTGACCCGAGCTAGAAACACTAACTCTGTTGATTGTTGCAAAATATTTTTTCGGTACGCAGGTTTTGGGTAAGCTATAGAGGATTTCATCTCTATAGTCCCTATCTCTTCAGCACTGATAGCGCCCACTGGTTTTTCTACACCGCGCCACTCTCACAGCCAATGGTATCATTGGGATCTACACGGTAAGTCACTGAGCTTGAAGGAGCTGATTAAACGGAAGCGACCCCGAAAGCGACCCCGAAAGCGATACCGTACGCGATATCAAGAACGGCGCGTGGGACAAAGCGTTCGTTCCTGCATACAAAAAGAGGGCTACCTGATGTTCCAGACAGCACCTATATATATCTAACTTAGGAGCTCACTCCATTCGATACTAGATATCGTTTCCAGTTAAACTAGCAACACCGCTTACGCTTGCACATATACTCCGCCCAGTCACCATTCAGAGCTCAATATGGCGACAAGATATGTCGAAGTACATCGCGATCCCCAAGGACCAGGCGACAATCGTCCTACAGCTGCGCAAATCATCAAAGACGAGGGGATTGAGAACAAATAGACTAACAAATCTGTTATAATTGCAGGCTGTTCTTCCGGCCTGGGAATAGGAATCGCGAGGGCTCTCTCTGCAACAGGTGCTACATTATATCTGACAGTCCGGGATATGGAGAGGGGCAGAGACGCTCTTGCAGAATTGCTAGCAGCTTGTCCAGAGCGGATTCATCTATTGCAATTAGACCTCAACTCGTTGGAAAGTGTACGAGCTTGCGCCCGGGCATTCTTAGCGAAATCCGTCCCGCTAAATGTCCTGGTGTGCAACGCTGGTGTTCTTAACACTCCGGAAGGCAAGACTGTGGATGGGGTTGAGACCCAACTTGGTATCAACCATCTTTCTCACTTTCTCCTTTTCAACCTCTTGGCACCAAAATTGTCAGAATCATACATACCGGGGTCCAATTTCAAATCCCGCGTGGTTTTCCTGTCTTCAATGGCTCACCGGTTTGGCTCCGTTGATTTCGACAATATCAACCTAGACGGTATTTACGACCCTGGACAAGCGTATTTCCAAAGCAAAAGGGCCAATATATGGACTGCCAAGGAAATTGAGCGTCGTTACGGACCAGCTGGGATTCACGCATGGAGTGTTCACCCTGGTGGTTCAGACACTGGCTTGTATAGACACATGTCAAAGGAAAGGCAGGAGCAACTGGCGCAGGATGAAAGACTGGCGGCAGTTTTCAAAAGCCCTGCGCAGGCAGCTGCGACACCGGTGTGGGCTGCTTGTGCTAGTGTATTGGAGGGCCGAGGCGGAATGTATCTCGAAGATTGTCAAATTATTGGGAGATGGGATCCTAAGGATGGTCCATGGGCACCGGGATACGCCCCTCATACTTATGATCAGGTCTCGGAAGCTAAATTATGGACAATTTCAGAGCGAATGGCCGGGTTGTCGCCGGAATGATATATGCGATAGCAACAATATGAGGAAGTAATAGTGAGAAAGGCTAAGAGCATTCTACAGCAACCTATTTGAGCCCCAGCTTATTTAGTGGGATTGTACTTGTAGTACCGCTCAAGTGCTTGTATCTCAGAGTTAATTGGACCTGCTGAGGGCGGCCTACTTGCCCGAAGAAAACGGTTTCTGGTGTCTTGACCCTTCATTTCCCTTTCTATCCAGAGTAAGATACTTCTGGCTATGATTTTGTGACACTATGATCTTGGAGGAGGCACCCTCCCCCGTTCCCCCCCCTTTCCCAACCAGCTCAGCCGACTTCAGCCAGAGCGCACTGCACTGTCATCACCGTAGGTGTAAATTTCTTACACTAAGCTGTACACTCCATTTGAAGGTGACCATGGCCCAGTAACCTGGCAATTTTCCAAGGTATCTACCCCTATTTTCTTCCAGTCTCAGGGCTGACACATAAAACTGGGCACGAAGCCAGGCTCTCGAACAAACTAGCACAAGGATACTCGCGGTTGGCTACGGCTTCAAGAGGAAATGACTGAGCCACGTCGAGAGACATCCGCCAGCGTAGGCGGTTGAGGTCTTACAGAGCGTACTACCCGCGTGGCAATTGCATGGAGAACATCTTTCCGCCTATATGAGTGTTGGCCGGAGCCACGGTCAACCTCACGAAGGTATAGCGTCGACATCAAGAGCACACAGTCGTAGCCCTCTCTTGGCTTAGCCCCGCGCTGGGATTCAATCAAGGAACCCTAATACAGCTAGTATCTAGGGTTAGGACCTTGATCCCTATATTGCTTAGTAGAAAATAATGTGTCCGTTACTGGGTATCATTCTGATATTGTGTCTATCACTGGGTTGATTGTTCTGATACTGTATTAAAGTTTAACGCTGGAGGTTCTATGAAGCCGAACTTATGGCGCCCTGCCCCGCCCGGTCTCCTCGAAGTTGGAGCTTGAGCTTCACCAACAGGTCTAATTGCGTTGACCCATCTTCCTTTGCGTGTAATTCTTCATAATCACGGATGATATAGTCAATATAACCCCCAGCTCCAGAGAGATGGAGAATGTGCCCTATGGCCCTATGAATGGCTAGCAATCGCGGCGAGGGAGGGTCAATAGTCCGCGATTCAGCCAAGAAGAGAGAACGGGTTGCGGGAAGCTCATCAATAACACCATCCCTCAAGAACGACCGGATATTGTAAGTGTGGTCTTGGCCCTCCGCGGCCTCGAAATAAATATCAAAAGCTCCAAAATGATAATGCATACTCGGAGTAAGAGTCAGAGCATTTCCGGTACGGTCAATATTGGTCCCCTCAATTAAAAAGGCAGCACCGACGTCAAACATGTTAAGAATGGCTAAGGCTGCAACTTTAGAGGGATCCTAGCAGAAAGAAGAGGTTAGTACCTGTGAAGTCTATGATATGAACATTGTGGATGTTTATTGACACGAGACGTAAGATAAAAAAAAGTCCTTACTAGCTCATTATTCGCATTTACCCGAGTTAGTGAATGAGGGATAATATGAGCGACCTCCAGGTTAGAGAAGCGAGTATGCGCGGCTAAAGGGCTACCATCATCATCTCGAAGCTCGTGGTGTCCTTGAGAGGCCTTTTTCTGCTTTTTGAGCTGCTCAACATCGTATCGCCGCGTAATGCCACATCGATGGCGATCTCGAATAAGACAAGCTCCTCTAAGAGCCGAAACTCGCTCTGGAGTGCCCAGGAATGCAAGAGCTCCTTGTTGCAGAGCGAGAACAGCCGACTGTGACCCGGGTGTTGGCTGGGGAGTTTTCCTGGTTGATGCTTTCACTATATTTTTGGTAGTGGTCAATGAGAGCTACGGTATTCGTTGGAGCTGAAAGGGGGCAGCGATGGCTTACGCGGCAAAAAGAAGTTTTCAATCAAATAATCAGCAAATGAAAGTATAGAAGTACGGAGAGCGGCATTGGGTAAATTGATTTCGGCGGTATTGAAATCCTCGTTTATTGGAGTCCCGATCGACTCGAAGAATGCACGAAGAAAGTTCCCCTTTGACTCATCGCTCAGGGAGTATTGGTACGTCAGCCGAACAAGTTCGACACGGTTGTATTTGACATGTTGGCCGTCCAGAGGAGGTTGGTCAAAGTACGTTATGAGCTCAGCAAATCGCTGGTCAGCTACTTGGCGTTGAGCCGCGTCCATTGAGCCGCGTTCAAAGGCGAATGATCCGAAAAGTCAAGGATTCCGTCGAGGGAAGACTGATGACGGCGGTGGACGTTCGTTGCAGGCAGATTGGGGACATTCTGTGGGGCATTCAAATAAACAACATACCTGGAGGAGGAGCTGTTCTGCAGGCCGCGGCTGCCAGAAAAACAGCGACTGCAAAGTCACCTCGACATAATCATTGTGGCAGATCTTGCTGCTTAATAATGGCTCAATGATTTATCATTATCGGCGTTATAATGATTACCTGACTCCAAAAAGGCAGGCGGGCATGAGTAGGCAACAGTGAGGCGTGTTCAAGGTAGGTACTACATGTATAGGGTAGGCAAGCTGCTTTGTCGCCTACTTCACTTGGCGCACTTGGTGCAGTCGCCCAGAGCTCTCCACTCGAGTGACGATTGTTCTTTGGCAATGACCCGATGAAATGTCCCAGCAATTTGCAATGGAATCGGCCCCCTGTCAAGGAAATACACTCCAACCAAGGATTTTCATCAACTCATTACCACAGCTACTCGTGCTTCTGGCAAGATTACCAACCCTAACTCACACAGAACAATGCATACCATAGTGACTTGGAGCCTGGGTACTTGGGACTCACACGTAACATGTCTCAGGTTAGTCAGCCACAACCTGAGGGTGAGGATGCAGTGAGGCTGCATGAAGCTGCACTTTGTGTCTCCCCGCTTCTCCCATCTTCTCCCCTCTTCTCTTCCATCCTGTCCTCTGTTCACTTGCTATCTATCAACTGAACGCACTGGCAACCATCTGTCCTCGGCCGCTCACTATGGAGCCCAAGCCAGACCAAAGCCCTGACCCCTCTGCCCCAGGCGATGAGGAACCCAAAGATTTCGGTGTCGAGCCCTTGTGTTACAGTGAGCCCGCGACCGTGAACAGGCTTCTAGACACCCAAGTCTCTTCGAAAACCCTCGAGGAGGTCATCCAAGAAGCAAAGCAGAAATCCTCCAGCATCTTCGCCAACTATGATACGCTGAATGCCATCCTACTACGACATGAGAGCATCATCCAAAGCCGCTGGGCCAAGAAGAAGCCGGTCCAAAGGGCTGCGATTCTCGACAAGGCTTGGCCTGATATGGCCGAAGTTCACCGGCCAGACCTCATCGCGTTCTACAATAAGAAAAGGCCCTCGAAGCCAGCACAAGTCAAGGTTCACGTCGATGGCTACAAATGGCCACACATCAACAAGGAAGATTTGACCAAGCCAAGGCCACTGCTCCTGCTGCTAAATGCTCGTGGTAGACACGAGCCAACCGAGTTCGCCGCCGCTGATTTCGAAGCCATGCATCTGGGGCTGGCCACCCAACAGATGATGCCCATCTTCCTCAACGAACATGTCATGATCCTACACAAAATTCCAGACCGAGAGAAGTACGGTACACTTCTTCCGTGGAATGAACACAAAGACACGTTTGAATGGATGAGAACCAGAACCCAATGTTTACCAGGAGAAGGCCTTTTGATCCTTGAAGCCCAAGAGAGGCTAATGGAATTCCTCGTCAAGGTTTGCAGGCTCATTCTTCACGATATTTCTGCTGAAGCGCTCGTTGGTGGAGACTCGGATATCCAGCCAGAGCCCCGTCTTAAGAAGAATGCAGAAATAGATGGATTCGAGTCACTCACTGCGATGGCTGCTGAACGGCCATATCGCCTGCCCGCCGAAATCAATTTTGACCAGATAGAGGCGCTTCTTGGAGCTGCCGAGTCCGCCGCAGAAGATCATTTCTGGTCCATGCGGGTCGATCCGGGTTACTTTGCTATGAACATTCGTGATGCCAAGGAACACCGCAAGGAAATCCTCAAGGATATAATGGGTCAAACACACCCAACCCTCAAAGGGGCCCGCCAAGATGTGTTCCTCTCTCGTCTGGTCGGATTTATCATCACCAGTGCCATCGAACAACTGGAAATCTTTACCTGGCTTCGGATGCAGGCTCAAACACTACGGTCGCTACACAAGAAATACGAAAGCACGCTCTCTTCAGATGAAGATCTACCTGATGACTTCCTCTCTGCCATCTTGAGATTCAGGCACTATCTCGGGCAGGCATCCAAGGGATTGGGCGGCCTGTTACAGACGGCTTTTCCATCATCCCCCTATGCTCGTAAATACTTTCTTCGAATGCCGCAGGGCAATGAGAGTACCTCCAAAGACCAGGTCATTTTGAAGCCCGATGCACGCATGAGCACTGTTGAGGGAGATGTTACCTTTCTTCTCCAGACAATCTGGAGCAAGGACATGAATCAAGAGCTTTCCTTGGTTGGCCTTCCCACCGTCATGGACGAGCTCGATCGCCTGATTCAGTCCAACGCCGAAGCGAAGCAGTTCATCTCTCCAACAGTTTCAGGACTGCTTGGTGATTTGTCCATCATCTGTCAATGTCATGACCAGATTGACCATTTCTTGCCTTGGGCAAGGAGCTTCGAGCTCAAGCATTTCGAACAGCAGAGAGGGATCATGGCGGAATTCACCAAGACTGTAGGCCCTCTGCAGGCTGTGGGGCGGAGCCTTGATGAAAAGAAAATCATGCACGTAGCGAAATTGTGCGATCCATCGGAGAGGAAGTTGGCGTATCCAACCTCTGGTCGGCGAACCAAGGAAACTACCGAGACGATGCGACGGGCAGAGGAGACTCTTGAATTTTTCTGGGTCCAGATTGATAAGCTCATCCAGAAAGAATGTTCAGAGCTGGAGAGCCTTGCGTTTTGGAAAATGCTCTCGCAGCCCCGTCCCATCCAGAGGACCCCAGAATGGGTTGACCCAAAGTCTACGCGGGCCGAAGCCTCGCAGGTGAACACTGTCGATGCTACTGACATGATTTACAGACCATTGTCTAATATCTTTCTTGGCCACCAAGACCAAGGACAGTACAAACATGCGAGAGGGAAGGCCAAGCCTAAGAAAAAGGTCAAGACAAAAGGGCAGCCAACTGAGCAACAAGCCTCTGACGACACCGACACTCAAGAGGCAGCCCCCCAAGTGGTTGATCTACCTCCAATCCCCGTCGACGCACGCTCCCTGAAAGTTTTCAGAACGATGTTCTACAATCCCGCAGTCACATCAACACCTGGAGTGATGATATGGAAAGACTTCCTCCACGCTATGACCTCTACCGGTTTGTTCTCAGTTGAGAAGCGAGGGGGGTCGTCATGGCAGTTTCACCGGGTCGACGACGACCTCAAGAGGGTGCAATTCCATGAACCTCACCCGGATCCAAAGTTACCATTCGAGACGGCGCGACACTGGGGAAGGCTCCTGTATCGGGCGTACGGCTGGGAGGGGAAAATGTTTGTGCTGAAGGAGAAAAAGGGGAGCAAGCCATCGGAAGCTTTGGTAGCTGCCGAAGCATCTTGATTGCGCAGGGAAAACTGGTCGGGCTCATGGATGTCCCAATGTACCAGATGCTAATGACTTATGACTTTTGCAGGAACGAATTGTTTGGTAAATGATGACTTTTAAGGGACAGGAACCAGATTGGCAGGATATGTTTTAGCTCTATTTGCTTTTAGTACTCTCACAGATTGAAATACACGAAGTTTATGTTTGTTGCTGAGATGAGACACTCGCCGACGTGAATATCCAAATGCCTGTAGCCCAAATCCTGCAACGTGGATGGCCTGAGACAGGCACAACACCAGACAGTGGCACACAAACCGTCCTCCCTCCATGCAAGGGGTAGCATTGAATCAATGCTTCATGTGATTGCATTGCACCTTGATTCACAGCTAGCAAACAAAGAACATGAATCTAATGTTAGCAAACACGTAGTTTTCCTTGTTGCCGCAAAAAGACGAGCTTTGTGCCCCCGCTGGCCCATGCAAGCAGAGAATCGTGAAAGACGGGGTGTCTCCTGGCAAACTACGATTGTCACAGTACCCCTCACAAACTGACGAGTTGAACAAAGCTCATCCAACTAAGGAATCCGTTTCCCTTCTTTCTCGAGCTCGTGATCGAAATAAGAACGCCGGCGTTGCCCCCCAACCCTGAGACGCGAGTCGTTTCCTTCATACGCATTTTCTGTTCAGCTCTTTTCTTTACCATTGACTAAGTTTACCATACCATTCAATACAATAAAGCAAACTAAACTCAATAGTTTATAAAGTGATAAAGACACCGGCATGGAAAACACCTGGTCAGTCAGAAGACTGCGCCCGCGTGGTCCGGCCGCCGCAGCCGCAACTCCCGTCGCAGCGCCGGTTGAGCCAACACCGAGCAAGCCGCGCAAAGCGCCAGCGGCAAAGAAGAAGCCCACGGCGGCCAAGAAGGCTCCAGCTCCAAAGTCCAAGCCTAAGAATAGTCGGACTAAGAAGGAGGAGATCCAACCGCAAGAGGAAGAGCAAGAGCAAGCACAGGATGTGATTCCAGCCAGGGTTGATAGCCAACGGCAAGAGAGGCCAGCACCGCTTTCTACACCTCGCTTGGCCCATCTTGCCCCCCGCCTAAGCCCTCCAGTAACTCGCTCAACACCTCCTCTCCAAGGGCGTCCTCCGTTTGTCAACCTGTCCACTCGTCCAAGCACAGCCGGTCCCGCTGTGAATTACGAGTCTCCGGCGGGGGATGATTGGTCTCCCCAAATGAGTCCTGAGGCTTTACCCCCATCACCTCCCCGCGGAAGCTCATCGCACCACGAGTCTAGCAGCGCAACCCTGCAGGACGATACGCCCGTCCGGAGACCAGACTCGAGATTCGGCGTGCAGCTGACAGTAGACACACCCGAGGCGTCCACCTTCATATGGGAACGACCTGTGGATGAACGTCCGAGGCCGCAACGCCGGGAAAGACCCTTCGACGAAGCGCCCCCAAGGCTCAGACGTCCACAACGGCCAACCTTTCTAGAGTCCACACCCAGGGTAGTGAGCCAGCCAGCCATGGTCGAGCGGGAGGACGAAACACTCTACGGGTTGCCTCTCCACCGCGCGAAGAGAGTGAAGCGTTGTCTATGCGGTCTAGTCTGGCTCTTCTTCATGCTATTAGTTGCTCTTGGGCTCTTGCTCGTCGTCGAGGACGCACACAGGTTTCGCAACCTGGAGGATGGCGAGGTACTGTTACTGCCGGTACACCAACCTGTGCTCGACCTCTCGAATGTGCTGATGGACTTCTCCTCGGGGTCAGCTGGCACGGATAAGCTTCTGAGGCGTAGCAACGCCTATGTTGACAACATATGCCAGGGTCCTAATAAGTGGGAAGAACTGCGCACATACAAGAAGCCTAGTTCGGACAGCTGGGAGATCCCAAGCAAAGCAAAGGCCAGGCAAATTAACATGACGAGTCTCTTCCTTTCGAGCGCGACTGACGACAGGGGGATGCGGGCAGTGGTGAAGCTATGCCAGGACGCCAAGGAGCTTACCCAGGCCTTGACTCGGGCGGGACCGACCCTCGGGACAGCGCAGAAAATGGCTCTGCAGGATACAGCCCGAGTAATCGAGGAGATCCAGACACGGCTCACCACGACGCCTCCTCAAGATGCCGGTTTCCCGGACCTGAAAGGAAGTCTCCTCAGCTGGATCCGGCCTGAGATTGTATCAAATCACACGACGCTGTGGGAGGAACAACAAAAGGTCTTGAATAACTACCTGCTGTCGTTCGACAAACTCGGCAAAGACGTCACAAAGGCATTCGAGGAAGTTACAGTAGAAGAAGAGCCTGTGCCAAGAGCCGAGACTTACCAAGATGAGAACCTGATCGGAGGATCTTCAAGGAAGAAGAAGATCCCAATCTGGAAGAGATGGCTGCGACATCCACTGGGGTCATCTCTCGAGCTGGCCCATCTGTTTAAGAACGATGCTCTGGATTTTCATAAACTATCCAAGAGCATTGCTGACATTGAAACTCACATGTCAGAATCTTGCCAGAACCAGGACGCTAAGAAACGACCGGGGTGCCCGTACACCTGGGATAGGTCAAAAGTTGATCGCCCGACCCTGGACCTCGACTTCCACTCGTTAGAATGTCGCGATAAGGCTCGGAAGATCGCCGGCGCCCTCGATTGGATCGATCTAGAGCGCCAAGTTCTTCGAACCATCTTGGACAGCGAGAGTTCCAAAGGTCCCGGGCTGCTAGATGGAGAGTGCGAGGTTGTCCTGGACAGCACGAGGAAGGGCACAGGCGCCCTCATCTCGACGAGAGGATGGATCCATCCCGACCCCATTTCAAACAGGGGCCAGGCGTATTCCGCCCTCCCGATATGTGCCCCTACACGTGTGTTCTGGCCCAGTACCGAGAAGCACGACTGTAAGCTGCCCGGGAGTGAGGATTACTGGCATGATGTATTGAACATGATGGGCCATACATTCGGCCTGCCTTCTCGTTTCGACACCGAGGTATCATTCATACGTGGTACAAATGAGGACAGCAACAGTAATCAACAGACACGAGATATCCTGTGGAGACACGACCTCAAGATATCGCAAAAGTCTTCTGTGTGGTGGATCGTCAAGGACCAAGTGCCTCATCCTACAATCAAGCGACTGAGAACTTCTTTCTTTTGGGGCTCGTCTCCCCTGCGTGGCTTCCGTCTACCTAGTGTAGAGGAGCAGGATATTCGGTTAACGAGAGCCGTCTCGCGTATACGCATGTTCTTATGGCAGTATCTGTGATATTATATGTATTAAAAGGATGATTTGGCGTCAAGGCATGGAATGGCTATTTTGTTTTTGGTGTTGGTGTTGTGCTTCTCTTTTTTTATTTGGCGTTGATGCTGGGTGCATTTATCTTGGAGCTTGTATTTTTGCGGATAGAATAAGCCGGTTAGGTTAATACAGAGAATATGATGCGAGAAATATGATTCTCTTTTGTCCATGGCAAGACAATAAACGACATAACATATGAGTGTTCGAACCAACTCGCTGAGCTCAAGTTACCCGCATTTCAGGGGGCCCGTATACTGAGAACGCCAGTCCAAAGTTGGGCTACAATAGCTTTTCCAAGTCTTTTAGGCCGGAATTGACTACAGGCTTTCGAATTAAAGCCCAGATAAAAGACAAGTCCCGGTGTACCGGCCCAGGATCCGATGAATGCCAAGCAGAGAGCCCCGTTCGGATAGGGTATAGCATGAAGAGACTCGTTGATGTAATCCTCCCGTGACTCCGTCTAGCAAAACCAGTCGCATACATCGTCCGACTAAACAGGACCAAGGCGACGGTGAGGGGTATCGGTAAAGGTAAAACGGAAGTTCGAGAACGTCTCCGGCAATTTATCATTCCGGCACGGTGTAAGGAAATCGTAACTCGTGGAGATGTGTTTTCCCGCACAATTAACCGCACCGCCGGCCCGGCTCTGAAGCCGCAATTCCACCATATTAGGCCTGTTCTGGAAGACGTCCGTCCATAGTGACATAGAGAGGAGTGGCCTTGGCTCGTCCCTTGATACCATAAGTAGGGCATTGCCATGAGCACACCTCATCTTGAGTTGGTGATGCTCTAAAGGACCAGTTCTTGTCCCACCGTCGATATGCGCTTCAATTGTTTCCAAGTGGTACCTTGGTGCCTACTTCTGTCAGAGGCAGCAACCGCGGTCCCTCATTCCCGAAATCAGGTTCCTCCAGGGTTTGTTACGACTGAAGGTGGGAAGTTCAAGTTGGACGGGAAAGATTTCTACTTTGCCGGGTCCAATGCGTACTACTTCCCCTTCTCTGGCGTAAGTATCAACCGCGATATTTGATAGAGCGGCGGCGCGACTAAAACTTGTCCTCTAGACAGACGAAGATGTCGAAAAGGGACTGAAGGCAGCCCGTGAGGCGAAACTCAAGGTGTTCCGCACCTGGGGATTCAACGACAAAAATGTCACCTACAATCCCGATGGCCTTCCCAAATACGGTGACGAGGGTGCTGGAGCGACTGAGGTCGTCTTTCAACGCTGGGACAATGGAAAATCCACAATCGATATCACTCCCTTTGACCGAGTAGTAGCAGCCGCAGAGAAGAACGACATCAAGCTCCTAGTTGCGCTGACAAACAATTGGGCCGACTATGGAGGCTCTGATGTTTATGTCGTGAATCTTGGCGGCCAATATCATGACGATGTCAGTCTTCATCCCCGACGCAGTCCCAGGCTTTTAATTTCTGACTCCTTATAGTTCTACAAGGTTCCCCGAATCAAGGACGCTTTCAAGCGTTATGTCAAAGAGTTTGTGACTCGATACAAAGATTCGCCCACAATCTTTGCTTGGGAGGTTAGCGGTTTCCCATGTTCGAGCCTAGGGGTTGTATCAATTAATTTCAAGCGGCTGACTGGCAGTGTAGCTTGGAAATGAGCCTAGGTGCGGCGCAGATGGCGTGCGAAATCTGCCGAGGAGCGCAAACGGGTGCGATCCCCATGTTCTCGGCGCTTGGATCTCAGAGATGAGCGCATACATCAAGGAAATCGATCCAAACCACCTCGTAACTTGGGGTGGCGAGGGCGATTTCAACATCGAATCCGATGACTGGGCATATAACGGTAAGAATGGAGGAGACTTCTCAGCTGACATTGCTCTGGATACCATTGACTTCGGCACGTTCCACTCTTATCCGGACTGGTGGAGCAAGACAGTCGAGTGGACAGATCAGTGGATCAAAGATCATGCTGAAGCTGCTCGCAAGGCCAACAAGCCCGTTCTTCATGAAGAGGTGAGCCTCGTAACTGTGAACTCCCTGCCATCCTGTCCCAATCGCTAACCTTGGCAACAGTACGGGTGGATGACAGACTTGGGAAGATGGGAAAATCTTGGCAAAGTCAGCAACGTCTCGAGAATCGAGGCCATTGGGGGATGGCAGCAAATCGGTCTCGAGGAAAAGATTTCCGATAGTGAGTCGGCCCTGAGCATATCTGGCGTCATGATGGTGATAGGATCCAATCTTGCTAACTCTTGACAGTGTATTGGCAATACGGATACTCGGGCTATTCGTATGGAAGAAACCACAATGATTCTTTCACCATCTATTTGGACGATGAGGAGGCGAAAACCCTGGTCTACCAACACGCTAAGGATATGCAGAAACTGAACTATAACTGTAAGAAGTGAACAAATTAGGAATATCATGGCTCGATGCCTCTGATACTTCAACCCGGTTCGATAGATGGCGTAGCCACGTGCTGATATCGATATCCTAAATGAAAATGCTCAAGTGAATGGCAAAGGATTAGTTTGTGATCCTTGTCTATGGCGGTGGTGTTTCGACGCAGTGCCAACTAACCCCCCCCCACCTTCCAGTTAGAAATTACCATGTTTGTTAGTTTTTGTATTGGAAGGATGGCCAGCCAAACCAACTTGCCCTGAAACTGTGAGCTGAATCAGCACCAGTGGCAACCTGTGGGGAAGCTAATTTCCAAGACGGCAGGGGGAATGATCGATGACTTGGTCAAATGAAGTCATCAGCTCGTGAGCTTGCCATTTTCCCTCTTTCAATACTCATCTCTCAGATTGACAGGACTCAATTGTCACTACATCAAGCAAAATGGCCGCTCCTTACAGTACCCGGGAGGAAATCAACGACGCCCATTCAGCACTGACAGCCACCTTTGCCACTGGAAAAACCAAGGATCTTGCGTGGAGGAAATGGCAGCTGAAGCAGCTCTGGTGGCTCATTGAAGACAACGAAGAACGGATTCTTGAAGTGTTGCGCAAAGATTTGGATCGCCACACATTCGAAAGCTGCATGACAGATCTCCTGGTTCTGAAAGAGGAGATTCTCGACTTCCTCAAGAACTTGGACAAATGGACCGCTGAAGTCAAGATTGACGCCGGCTTCATTTTTGGATATCTCAGCAAGTCGCATTATCGCAAGGAGCCTCTGGGAGTGTCTCTCATCATTGGCGCATGGAACTTCCCAATCCTCATGGCCCTACTGCCAGTAGTGCCTGCCATTGCGTCTGGTATGTGCCCAATCTCCCATTCAGCCTTCAATAATCGGCATGAGCCAATCTAACATATAGACTAGGCTGTTGCGTGTTGATCAAGCCTTCGGAGCTCGCTATCCACTCCGAGGCTCTTCTCAAGGAGCTTATCCCAAAGTATCTAGACCCAACGGCCATTCGTATTCTAACTGGCGGTGTATCCGAGACCACATATATTCTCGAGAAGCGATGGAATCAGATCTTCTTCACGGGATCCAATAAAGTCGGCCAACTTGTCGCTGAGGCTGCCGCTAAGCACCTGACACCTACGGTCCTGGAGCTTGGAGGACTGGGTCCGGCAGTTGTTACAAAAACTGCTGATATCGATCTGGCTGCCCGCCGAATCGCCTTTTCCAAGTTTGTCAACGCTGGTCAGATATGTGTTGCCGTCAATCACGTTATCGCCGAGCCTGAAATCGTGGACAAGTTGGTGGAGAGATTGTCGTACTGGAATGACCAGTTCGTGAAGGACGGAGACAACACCATGTGCAAGATTATCAACGCTCGCAACTTTGACAGACTCGCTGGCCTCCTCGAGAAAACAAATGGCAAGATTGTCTATGGTGGAAAGTTGGACAAGGAGGCGACATTCATCCATCCAACCATCGTCAGGAATGTCACTCTCAAGGACTCGCTCATGTCGGAGGAGATGTTTGGGCCCATTCTTCCCATCATCACGGCCACCTTTGAGGAAGCCATCCAGTGCATCAACTCACTCTCCAACCCTCTCGCCTCGTACATCTTCAGCAAAGACGACGCTGTGGTCCAGGACTTCTTGAACTGAACGCTGAGCGGAGGAGTGACGGTCAACAACGTCGTGATGCATTCGTCTGTCCGCGGGGCACCGTTCGGAGGGGTCGGCGGATCTGGATATGGTTACTACCACGGCGTGACAGGAATCGACTGTTTTACTCACAAGCGGACTGTTACCACACCACCCTCATGGCTTGATGGGCTGATGGCTTTCACTTACCCTCCTTATCAACTCAGCAAGGTGAGTTACGTCAAGGCAAAGAACTCTCTGGGATTCAAGAGAGGGGAGAGCTTGGAAGACCAACGCAAAGGTTCCTCAGGGGCAGGGACGTGGGCATTGTCCGCGGTAGGTGTCGCTGTGGTGGCTGGATTATATCTAAACCGGTCCCAAGGGCGAGAGCTGGAAGCTATTACGAACTTTTTCAAGTCATGATGTATCTTAACAGTTTTATATGTGTTGTCGAGACTATGGAGGTTCGTGGAGATAGAGGGTAGGAAGATCATTGCGAAACTTTCCAGGTTCGGCGTCGGCCACGTATTTGTAGAGCAAAGCTCGCTTAGATTCTTGGTTTGCCGAGGAAACCGTACGAATCGAAAACCAGTTCTATGCCTTGACCGCTCTAAACCAATTTGTCAGAGCCGCGCGCCATGAGAAGATCAAATTGCTGTTACCAAGTCCGTTGGAATAATGGAGGTTGCCTGTCACGTTCGTTTGGATGATCTGAGGCGGCGGAGTGATTCAAGGTGACCTTAAGCCTGTTGAACTGATCAACTGACAGTTCTGAGTGAACGCGCGTGATATTTCGGGATTGGTGCGGAGGAGAGCGAGCTTTCGACGTAGGCCAGCCCAGCTGACTTCGGACCAAGTCGCTTTAGGTTATGCATACCTAGTGAAAGCTGCGTGCCATTGAGGTCCAATACTTACTGATAACGGTCAATAATCTGGGCATGGGTGCCAGGCATGAAGTTTTAATCTGTGTATCCGTCCTCGAGGAACAGGCCATCGTTCGATCCGATTAAGCGGCGACGGGGTTCGCGATATGTCGGGAGGGATCGTGTTGAAGAGAGCTCGATAAATTCTTCGTCCCCGAAATGGGATTTTTCTTTGTTCCTATCCGCTAGCTTTAGGATAATATCATTATGTCAATGGCAAAGAAACAAAACCTTCTGCGTCATTCCAGCGGCGTGGGGATCTGATAGAGAATGAATAGTTCCATAGTTGACTTTTGAGGTTGAGAGATGATGGGTTGGGCGAGATAGAATTGTAAAGGCCAAAGAACGGAGCAAAGAAGAGGTTAGTGGTACGTTTCAGTTCAATAATGATGTACACAGCTTGGATTCAGTAATAGACGGTTGAAGACATTTTCGGCCGAAAATATCAGGCAAACTCCCTCGCTCTCCTTTGGCTGGCTGAACCACCTACCCTATCGCTTCCAACCGCGAATGTCATCTATCAAGTTGTTCTCCCAATACGACCGACCAGAGAGGTCTCTGACAACACTGTTCGCTTGTATTGCCTCGAGACTATACTCTTACCGCGAGAGCAGCCTATCTTCCGTTCATTCATCGAAGGTGAGATAGGTATTCAACATTGTTTTGTATCAGGGCTGTTCGATTTGATTTTCTCGCCAAAATACTCCAATCCTCGACCATCATGTCTACGAGCTAATCCCTAGATACGAAACCGTTCTTCAATCACAGCCATTGCGTTTGAGCCTTTGCCCATGATAGCATATATCAGGAGTACGACAACACCTCTACCGATATCGGACTTTCGACTTACAAGCGGTAGCATGCTTCTTTACGAAAAGGCTTCTAGTCTTTGTGCGCAACGAGTTTACGATACGAGGCCTCGGGCGGCTACGAACCCTTGACGCTATTCTCAGTACCTACGCGGACCATAATACTTTCGTTTCCGAATCGACAGTCTAGCTAAATCTCTAGATCGGGAGGATCATTAACATAGGTAGCCACAATCAACCACCGAAATCGCGTAGGGCCGTTGTTGCGTAGGCTCACACGGTACCTCACGAACGTGCGACAAATGATTCAAAGATGATGGCAAAAGAGTGCTGTCCGTCCTTGGGATAGTCAGCTTATTCTTTTGGCCCGCCATAAAGCTCGGTACACAAGTACCAGAAGTTGGGCTAGCCAGCGGTGAGGCCCGCGGGGACGTGACCTTCTTAATGAGAAGCTGAGTTTCACAATTCTGCGTGCGTGAGGATTAAGACGAGCACACACAATGGCACCGAAGAGCAAAGTTACGTGGAAGCCCTAACTCTCTTCATTCTATCATCGCCATACTGGGGCCGGTGGTCATTTGTCGAACCTGCCTTCCAAGTCTCATATCAAATAGGGACAACTTACACGATAGAAGCAGCTGTGATACACTTGGAATTGTTATTGGACAACCCGCTTGCTGAGGGAAGACCATACTGCTCAACATCTGACGGTTCGCTGGTTCCTGAGCGATTGAGGATATTGGGACCGGAGAAGGCTCCTCTACTAACAATGACTTCCTTCGCAAGGGCTTCCAAAGTTGGTCTGTCTTCTCACACAGCCTTGATACCATCACTCGTTACGTTTCTGTCAGTTTTTTGTCGCTATTCTTTTCGAAAACAACTTTACTGAAACGGACCTTTGTCATTGGCGATATTGCTCCTTTCTTGCGGTTTTCTGGCCTTGGTATTG
This sequence comes from Clonostachys rosea, assembly GCA_026958235.1. Taxonomy (NCBI): domain Eukaryota; kingdom Fungi; phylum Ascomycota; class Sordariomycetes; order Hypocreales; family Bionectriaceae; genus Clonostachys; species Clonostachys rosea. The sequence continues at coordinate 4,629,250 of CP110205.1, forward strand.
AGCCCAGGTGGACAAATTGGTCAGAAATGCTTGGCGGTGTAGAATGAGAGAGAAAGCGGCACAGTGGGGACGCACAGCGCATGGTAATAAGGTATCTATCCAGTTGAGAATCTGTATTGCTCGTTGCAGTCCAACGATCTTCGGATCGTAGGTGGATTCTATAATCGCTGATTAGTCTTACGCTCTAGTGCCAGTTCTACACAGCACAACAGTACGGTCTCTTTACCCAACCCGTTGCTATGGGTTCAACCAGCATGAGCTTCAAGGGACATGACCCTCCTACGGTAGCCTACTCCAAGTAGCAACGCTCTCAGTAACTAGGTTGTTGATATAATGACATCAATTCATGACATATCCGACATTGTATAGGCTATCTCTATTTGAACCAAACATATTTCATCCCGCATACAACTATTCCCTAAAAGCTGTTCTTGTATGTGGTCGACGTCTCATCACCAAAGGTGATGCTGACATTGTAGTTGACAATGGTCGTGGTCTTGGATGCGCCGTACAAGCTGTAGGCTCCAGCCGTGACGAAGCCCGGGCCCTTGGCAATATCGGCAGGGAACGTGACGGTCTTGACGACAGTCTCTCCGCCAGGCAAATTGGACTCATCTGTAAATAATAGGGTCAGCAACAGGGCTCAGAAGACTAGCAGATGGCATCCATGTGTGACGTACCAGGTCCGAGGTAGAAGGAGCCGAGGAGGTTGGTCAGAGTGCCGGGGTAGGCGTTTGTTGTCGCATAGCCATAGGCAATAGCAACATCGTCGACTCTCTGGATGTAGTTTTCGCTGATGATCTTGAGATCGACAGTGTCTCCTGGCTTGATCGTCTCGGGCACGCTGATGCCGGAAATACGGGCTTGGGCAGTGGCGGCCAGAGCGGCAGCGGCAGCAGCAAGAGAGAAACGCATTTTCGATGAGTGTCCTGAGGTGTTGATTATTGATTAACTGATGAATGAGTGAACTGATGATGGATTGATGTCAAACCGGTCAACAAAGAGGGCTCACCGTCTTCTTTATAGCAGAGACCGTTAGTGATGTGGGCCGCTATAACCCAGCTGAGACGCTCCCTGGGCCTCGTGTCCCAAACGCTACTGTGAAGTGCCGATCTTTGGACCCAGCGGGAGATGGAGACGCATCATAGCCTCTCGAATACGAGATGCTGCTGCAGGGCCATAGGGGGTTCACCAATAAGATGTCGTTTCAGCTGGTCGATCAACAGCCATAGTGGTGCCATCGTAGCCGCTTCACAATATGCATAATGAAGGCAATATTGGAGTTGACGGTGAGAAGCCCAACATTCCACGATCGAGGTTGCTCATACAAAAACCAGATCAGAATGCTATAATTGAATGCTAGGTTACTTGTCGCCTTTGATTCTGACTTATAAAGTAGTCAGCGATTGAGATGACCGAGATCAGCTCGTATTTCCTCCTGTTGTGGTCTGGCTACGCATATTGTTATAATCATCCACAGCCATAACGCCATCATCTTGGCCATTGCCTCATTGTGGGCTTCGTATTTTGAACACGTTCCCAAGTCGGCATTGAGCGGTATTATAACACCTAGGCTAAGAGAATGACGGTGATGACGAGATGCGGATCATGGTGGCTTGTCATCAATGCCGATTTGCCAAGTGGCTCGTCATGGCCAAGACTCTGCGTCTAGCCGGCTAAACATCCCGACACCCTGGTCAATGACGCCCAACTTGGCTTTGATGTTGTCACGCGGCAAATTGTTGATCATATAACTTATTTTGAGTGGAAACAAACAGAATTATACATTGCGAAAAAAGCACCAGAGTGACCTCAATCTGATGCTGACCAAACCTGCCCACGAGTAAACTGGCATTGTCCTCATTGATGTTTTTGATAATTTTGTCCAAGGTATAGCCGAGCTCTCCCGACACCTGCACGTAGGAGGCAGGCAATATCATTTGTTGAGGTTCATTTCAGATATATAGCCAAGAGAACCTACCATGTCGATGTTGGTGCTGCTACAGGACAATGATAGCAGCCAAACAATAATGTTAGTCAAATGAACAGGCTATATCGGGCCTTGAACGCAAAATCCATCCTACAGGGTAGCCGTGAGGTTACGGAATGCTTGGTGAATGAAGAAGAGAAACGGAGCCACGATTTTCTCACAAAACTTGGCCTTATTAGCGTGGTCGTTACCGAGAAAGTGCTCAAACGCCAAGGCATCCAGTGGGTTGCTAGAATGCCGTCGTCCTTCGCCGCCCTTAGCCTGGCGATGGATTAATATTGAACACCTCGAAGAGAAGCGAGATTGCCTCTCACCGATACAGGTGAAGTAAGAGGCAGTAGACGACTTCAGACAACAACAAACTCTGGCGTAGAGTAGCACAAACTCCAATGCTCTCTTGAAAGGATTACACTCTAGGTTTGTGATAGGGTACCAATACACCGGCTATTCTGGTACATGTACGGTAATACACACTGTCTTGATAACTATCAAAGAGATGGCTACTATTCACGCACTAACTATGTAGTAGGTACACCGAGGGAATTGAGGAACAGACGGTTGCCCCGAACCGGGAGTTGAAACCCCGTATCATGACAGGCGTTGGATCCTGAAGGATGCGATTAGCGCGGCATCTGCCGGCAGTTCACTTCGCGCATTGATCGCGGGCTGCTCTGGAGTGTTCGTCGATTAGGAGACGGCGATTAAAAATAACTAGATCCTGTGATACCTACCAGGCAGTCGGAAAATCAGACAGGCCTTAGATCCCAGGAAGGCAGTTGAAAATTTCAAATGCCGCCAAAGGAGTTGGGTTCGGCATTAGCAGGTAGGGATTGGGGAGAAAGCTACTCCTGGGCCCATACATAATGTAAATTTAGGATATCACGGACCAAGAAGCTGCACAAGGAATGAGTTCTTAGTTTTCACTGGGTTGATTTATTCACCGAGTTGGGGCTAGATGCCACAGTATATAAGGGAGCCGTTCGCCGGCTCGAAAGCTTTCCTTCTTTTTCTTCACAAAACCCAAAAAAAATCAATTTTTCACTTGCAAACACTAGAGCTGGTCTCTATTCGATTCTTTATATCTATTATTTTAATCGTTTCTTCCCTCTATTCTTTCAAAATGGTTTCCGTCAAGCAATTCTCAATCCTTTCGGTCTTCCTGGTCGCGTTTGCTGAGTCGGCTCTTGGAGCTCCAGTAGCTTCCAACAATCTTGCGCTCCGATCTGACGACGGCGACCTTGCACTTCAGCTGGCTATACGGGACCTCCTCGAAGAGGTCGACCTCGACGATCGTGATCTCGAGTATCAGCTTGAAGAGTTGATGGCTAGGGACCCTCCCGTCCCGCAGCCCAAGCGCAAGAACGCCGTCGTGGTACCACCGAAGAAGCCAAGTGGAGGCGGCAGCCAGGGCCAATCTATCACCGGTCGACCGGTAACGAAGGAACCCAGGCCGATCAAGCCTGTATCCAAGTTCCGAAGGGGGCCTCCTGCTCCCCAGCCGCGGCCACAGCCCCCGAAGCGGAAGAACGCTGTTGTGGTGCCGCCCACCAAGCCAAGCGGTGGTGGTTCCATCACCGGTCGACCAGTGACTAAGGAGCCTAGACCAATCAAGCCTGTGTCGAAGTTCCGAAGAGGTCCTCCCGCTACTCAACCACGACCACAGCCGCCCAAGCGGAAGAATGCCGTCGTGGTGCCGCCTCCTAAGCCAAGCGGAGGTGGTAGCAAGTCGATCACCGGCCGACCAGTGACCAAGGAGCCCAGACCAATCAAGCCCGCTTCCAAGTTTTAAGAGGCCGGGAGGGTTAATGGAAAGAATTTGAAAAGGTGACCAGCTGAAGAGAGGGCTCATGCAGAGCTGCCCTTGTCTAATTGTTGTAAGGGAGTACACTTCCATTCAACCGGATAGTAGTTTAGTGTGAGATATAAGAAGGCCTACCTGAGGTAGGCTTGAAATTAATAGAATCTTTTCACTTCGATTTTGTTGTTGTCATGGCGTACTCGCTCATTGCATCCATTGTGTTGAGATGTCGGGTCTGGTATCTTCCATTGCTGGCATTTCCTAAGTACTCGAACTCTCGCCCGTAAGCTCTAGGTAGAGCTCTCAGATCAGATTCCCCAGTAGGGCATACCTTTCAGGCGATCGTAAATAGTAGCTATAGGCGGTTCCAAAAGATACTCGCCGAAACTTCCTTTGCTGGGGGACATCTTCTCGGTCCCGAGGACTTGGGAAACGAGCTACCGCGCCCCTCCGAGCGATGGAGTTGTGTGTTCGCCTGGCAGGTCGGTATTCAGGGGCTATGTCCCTTCAGTTTTGGATCGGCCCCGGTGCCATGCCTAGCCCTAGCAAGGGTATGCTCACGTCCTGTATTCACCAGATTCAAAGCTATTCTCCTCACGGTTCTCGAACGGGATTTCATGCGGCGTGAGTGTGTTTGGACTTTGCTTCGCATCGTGAAGGCTGGGTCTTGAGCGTCTATACACAGCGACTCTACTATGTGCATGTGATAACTGGAAGCAATTGGCCAATCTCGGAAATTCAAGGACTTTGCCTTCTTAGGCACTGTCGGAATATGAAGGGATATTCGTAAGATGCGTTTCCAATGGGGCAGCACTGCGTACACTAGCCCCCAATAGTCCAATCTTCCACTTGTTAGTGTACTTGGAGGCTCACCTGCCATTCATCACAAAGCCAGGCCAGGTACATAAAGGGATACAGGCTTTGATTCACGGAGCTCTGTGTTGACGTTGGCTGGATCTATCAAGGTCGCAGAAGTATGCCGCCGGCTGTGGTAGCGATGGATGCAGATCTAGATCGCATGTTGGACCTTACCCTTCTTGTCATACGCGTTCCCGACACAAACAGACATATAAAAAACTACGCTTAGCTGTTGGCAGTTGCTTTGGGGGCCGTCCAACCCCTCATTCCACCCGGCTGTTTCGTTCATGTTCAGGGCAGGTTAATCGACTACGCAGTCACTTCTGCCTTTCCACTACTCAGAAGTTTTCGTTCTCTCACTAATTTCATTACCACTCGTCTTTGTTGCAACCGTAAGCAAGTTTATACAACAGCACAATACAGCCCCATGTCTAGCCGGTGGGTGCACTGTTCTATGCACGTTGCCGATTCTAGCTATCTCGTTGCCTTGGCTCGTCTCCAATAGAAAGCCGCAACGTCTCGAGGTGACACTCTCGATGGGGAAGCGATATCCTGCGCAATGATGCGCGGTGGCGGGCCTTCCGATTCGTCTGTGAATCACAAGATACGCTTTGGCTGTTGCCTGTCAAGCCTGCCCGAATGCACCACTCTTCAGCCAGCAGATGGTCTGGTAAGAAGCCTACCTCGCAGCCTGCGAGCAATCAGGCGACCACAGCGGCAACGGCTATCGTAAATAGCGCAGAGACCCAGCTCGGCTTACTGCATATAACAGTCCCGAAACACTGTCTTTGCCATGTGAATATCCTCCGAAAATTCTCCACTCACTCGATCACTGGTCTTGTCAGCCGCATGCTTGCGATCTATCGTCTCCGGCTTCCGTCTGCGCTTGTTAGGCACCAACTGGGTCAACGGAAGTCGAGGAGGCTCAAGCAGCGAAGCTCGTTCAAAGTCAATCATCATGACACTATTTCTCTCACGATTGAATAACATATTTGCAAAACGTACGTCCTTGTGAATCACTCCCTCTTGATGTATGGCTCGCAGGGACCGGATGGCCATATTCTGGAGAGTCTTTGCGGTTTCACCAACGTTCAATGCCTCAGCCATGGAGCTGCCTCCCCAGGACAAGAAGGTCATATGTACCACGTAGACCCGGTGGTCGTAGTAGTAAATCTTGTTCATCGATCGGAGGTCAATAGCGCCTATGAAGGCAGGCACATGGAGCCCTTGGATACGCTCCAGACGCTTGTACACCGCAGCCTCATGCTCGAGATCCTTGATGAAAGCCCGCACCGTGCCTTTGCCGACAAATGTGTAGCCATATGCAAGCAGGGTTACCTTGAATAGCACACCCCGCGCGCCCCCCAATCCGAGCGGCTCGATCCCGTCATCTAATGACTGTTCTAGCTGCTTCCAAAGAAGTTCCAACCATTCGGGGTGACCGACTGGGTGGCGTGCGCGAGAATGAACGTCAACGTGAGCACAGCTCTTATAGTGAAGGGCAACATTCGGACACTTTAAATCGAGAAAGCTCCCCTTTAGCAGTCCGAGGAGGCATTTCTGCGTGCAGTACTGTTGGCCTCGGCCTTGTCCGCTGCAACCCCCTCCGCGTGGCCGAGGCTCCAGCATCAGCCGCTGACTCCGTCGAGGGCCTTGAGCTGTGCTTCGTCCGGCTGGTGTAGGGGTATCCGGTGGCCTGGGCGCCGACTCATCATCCGAAGGGTCTTCCCTATCGTCCTTCCTCAACGGTGTCTTATCAATCTCTCCCCCAGCAGCTCTGCGCTTTCTTTTGCGGAGAATGTACGGTGACCGATCGACGTCTTTGTAGGTGGTAGGCTGATAACCAGGTGAGTCCTCCTGTGATGCCGATCGTTCATCCTTTGGAATGGAGCGCAATGTTGTTTCAAAGTCCTCGGCCCACGTCTTCAGCTTGTCGGTTGCTCTTCGCCGCTCCTCCTGTCTATGCTCACGTCCATGAGAGCCAAGTGCCATGAGCGTAAAGGCAAGATATCGACCGACGGCTGTGCAGATGTGGAAGTTTGTCGGATGAGTTGACGCCTCCGGGCCGGGCTCTGCTAGATGATAGTAGAGCGTCTCGGGTTCGTCCCAGTCGATTCTGAGAAATACGATGGCTTCGCCAGTAGTCAAAAGACCATGCTCGAGGCCACTTTCGATCATGTAGTGGTATGTTTGCGTGACAGCCGACGCCGCCAGCCTGTCTGCCCAGTATCGAAAACGGCCGTCCGGATCCGCTGAAGTGGGAATCGTCTTTCGGTTGACAACGTCCCTGCGGATGTCCATGGAGCGGAGACCGAGGCGTAGATGCGGAGCTGTCAACTTATGAGGCGGCTTATACTCGCAAACGTAAACCATGGTGCGCCGTGTGGAGAGAGTATCGTCGGATCGATAGATGCAGATCTGGTCCGGCCGCAGCTGGTTGAAATCTCGTCGGCGGTCTGGCGTCCGTGGTGTCGATGGCGTCTCCCTGTCAACGACTTCCTCAGAGACGTCGCTGAGGGCATGAGGATGGTTCTCAAAAATGACACCATCTCCGATCTCAAAGGCCCCGCGAACCTCTTCCACCCCTTTGAGCTGCTGTATGATAGCTTTGACCGGATCCTCCACGCTGTTGTGCAGGAAATATTCGAGCATCTTCTCGTCTGCTATCGGCCGCTGAGAGATCCTGTTCCCTAAGCCGGCCAGGAAAGCTCGGTTCTCGAAAAGACGGCTCTCGGCGGGGAACGTGTCGTAGAGTGTACCGAAGATGAGCCTCTGTTGATCAAGGAAATCGGGCCAGGGCCGCAGATTAGTCGGACACCACTTATCACGCGGATTGGTGATGAGACAAAGCTCTGCCAACATGTCATTGAAGAGCAAGCCATGGCCATCCTTTGGCCAGACAACGGCAACTATGGGAATATCAAGCGAACGGAATACCTTGGCTCAACGGTGGAAACGGACCCTTGCCAGGACTGCATAGCGAATAAAGTGTTTGTCAGAGATTCAGCTGGTAGATGGGTCCGGTCATCCTAGAGTAGCATTACGGCATGGTCTTTCTCGATGATGGAGCCATAGGGAGTTCGATGAACAGACACTTGACCTGTGGTTGGGATGATGCTATGTGAGGACGGATGTGCCATTCTTGTATCATTGGAAGACAACATAACTAGCAAGTTATTAATTGCTCCAAAACTCCGTTTTGGGCAATCGTCTCAGACTCATGTACTCTTGCCTTGACCCAAAGAGGGTCCTCCTCGCAAGTGACCCTCCAGGCATCTCCATCCACAGCGGCAAGATCAGCAGCGAGTTTTTTTATGGACTGATACCGGCCATTCCTGCAACTCCCTATAACGCCATCGTACTCCAAGCGACCTATTAGGGGAAGTTCCATCTTTTGTAACTTCTGCATACGGATTGGACCCGGGCCCCACCATTCGTCTTCAAACGGATCGTAACCGCGAGTCAGTGAATAGAAGACCGACCCAATGGCGAACTGCTCAGTTCGGCATCCAGCCTTCCCGTACGTGCCGCAATCTGAGCCGCCCTCGTCGCCAAGGAGTCTGGCAAATGGCTCCGTTTCAGACAACATGTCCTCTCCTATCTTGAGCGTACGGTCAAAGTCTGCTAGCTTCACGTGTCCAGCGGGATACAAGAGCATGTTCCCAGGACGAATATCGCAGTGGGCCACACCGAGTTCTTCAAGCCAAGCGGCAGCAGCGCCAAGCTGCTTCATCCAACGGAGGCAACGCTCCAGGGGTTGTCTTCTCGCAACCCCGATCACCCGCCGAGATGACTCGTCTCTCTGCTGTTCTTCCCTGAGAAGGGATGCAAGATCCCCACTCGTGGCATATTGTAGGAAGATCGCTTGCTCGGTTCGGTAGAAACTTCGGACAATGTACGGCGACGGGGGATAACGCTCGAGTATGTCGAAAATAGTTCGTTCATTAGCCAAGTTGCGATCTCGGCCAGGGCGGACCTTCTTGACGACGATGTATTTGCTCAACTTGAACGTAAACCCAGTGCTACCAAGGCTGAGTAGTTGAGGGCCAGTCTGTGCATGCACCGACCGACTGGACTTCTCCATGGCTTTCCTCCATGAGCATCGACAAGGAGGCGTTCGGGGGTAATCGTGACGCGTAGATCGTAGCGGGATCTCCGTGCGCTTGACGTATCAAGGGGCGTCGGTGGGCTTGGCAGGATAAGGATGCCGCAACATTGCTCGAGCCAGTCAGTATCATGCTTATGAGGTCGCCCAAGCATAGGTGGTTGTGCTGGAGTTTAGAGACCAGACGCATCGCCATTATTGCATCCGGGGTTTACCCCTTTCCTTATTCCTCAGGCATCAATTTGGGTCTCCACCTACCCTGGACCCTACACTCAATAACCGTTCGGGATTGAGGGCACCTTAGTTAGTACCTAAGGTGGTGATTAAGAACAACACTTTACTGTCTGATTGCCAGCTTCAATAAGAGACCAAGATAATGGAAAAAGGGGACAAGAAGTAATTCTTTGATGAGCGAACGTTAACATGTTTATTTGCTTATTTTAATTTTATATTCAGTCTTTATTCATAGGCAGACCAATTATATGATCTGCTATTAAATCAGATGACAGCGCCCGATTCTCTCCATGTTTCTTCAACACTACCTCTGCCCAGTGAACCTAAACCTTCCACAAACACCGATAACCTCCGCAATATCTTTTTCATTCTACACAGCACCATGAACAGAATCCAAACGTGGAAGTTGGAAGGCCGCCTTCAGCCTTCCTACATTCTAGATCACTTGGGAGAGGGTTACTTTGGCTTTGACAGACTTGGGTCCCGCAGCTTTCCGTCTAAAGAAGTTGTGCTGACTGAAGACGAATTCACATCGCTTCTCCTCACCGTGGGCGGACTACCACCATCATGTCTTGGCCTAGGCCGATTTGCATACCAGATCATTGCCTACCTGAGTTTCACGCCATTCTTCCCCCCCGCAAACCAGAAGCCGAGGGCAACGCTTACTATCGCTGAGATCTACCGAGGGCTGGAGTGGCTCACACCGAACAACGTCAGGGGAGGCGATAGTAGAGGTCGTGCTCGCACTCCCGCCGACGAACGAAGACTTCTATTCCAGAGCTTGGCCACCGCGACCTACGACGGCACTCGTGATGCGGATACAGATCGACAGAGGGCCACCCGCAACGCCTTTGCCATGCCCGAGCCTGACTTCGAAGAAATGGAGTGGCTACATACCAACTATTGCGACGACGGGGACGAGATGTTCCATGATGTCTTGGACGTGCTCCACATGTTCCAATATGATGAGGAAAAGTTTCTCCCCTATGCAAACGTAAAACGTGAAGATTTTCGCGAAACCGCCAAAGAACTGGTCGCGAAGCAGGACCGCTTCAGACTCCATACCCTCGCAATACCTCTGGATGAATTCACTGCACTGGTTGGCTTACTGTTAGCCGCGCAATTCGAGTGGGAAGAGGGCGAGAAACCGGAACTGGCCCCGTTCAACAAGGCTGCAACCGCGGTTGCGAGATCATTCTGTGACGACTCTTCTAATGCCATCACCTGGGGCAAGTTTGACGATATGCTCCCTCAAATGCCCTTTCTCTTCGACCCGCTGTATAGAATACTCGCAGCCGTATTCCTGGAAAGACTACCGTTTGAGATATCCTACTCCTTCAAGGCTCCTACACCTCCAAGAGATTCATTCATGACTCTGCCTCGTCTAAGCCAGTTAGCCTCAATGGTGAATATGGACCTGGATTTCGAAAGTTTTGATCGAGCCCACGAGTGGCACAAGGGTATCCGCCCAAACGCGCAGGTTCTTGCGAACGTGCTGCAGTCTATGCCGGAGCAAAGCGTCTTGGTGGTCAAAGGATCATCACGCTCAGGTGATGAATTCATTTTCGGCTTCTTCAACCCGCTGCCCGCCGAGCTCGAGACCCGCAAACACAAGGAAGATGCTGATCTCGGCCCGCCGGTCGAGCTGGATGACGAAATTGGTCGGCAACTCACCCTCACAAGGCTGGATGCCGTGCACGACCGTCTGGAATATCGGGGCAGCATTATGTATCCTGCGCGGCCGCATGTGTTTATGCTCAGCCCGTCCCAGCGGATGGTGCGCTTCGAGGGTGAGCCCCGCGTCGTAGGAGACCGTCTTTGTTTCGGTGATGCCTTGCAGTTGCGTGATGATGGGCTTGTTTCGTTCCAGGCCGGGGATCGCAATATTCGTGTGAAGGCAACCCACATTGAAATTTGGGGCGAGACTTCATGAAGGCTCGAAAGTAATTGGGGCAGTTGGTTTTGACTGGTGGTATAGTGAGGAATAATGGAGCATGCATGGGAGGATAGGACTTAGCGCTTTGTTTGTAGAGTACTTCAATAAGAAAGACCGACTGTATATACATAAATTCCCACATGACTCCCAGGTGGATATGTTGGCAACGAGGAATCACCTTTCCACGTATTGATCATTGAGTGGTTCTCAGCTGATGACTGCTCCAAACTCCTCCATGTCCTTTCAAAGCTTTAGGAAATTTTTGACAAAGCCTCGTGAAACCCATTTTCGCTCCATTCCACTATCGTTGTTTGCGTCTTGATCCTCGGCAGCGGCAAGTGCAGCGCTAACTGCAAGGCGGTTTGTAAGCTCGTAGGCAGAATCACCAGAGTCAGTCGGATCCAGCTCCATCTTCTTGGGCCCATGATGGCCGAAAGCTAGACTAGGGTGGCCAATATTGAGGCATATCACGCCTATTGACATGATACTGTCACAGGTTAGCAAAGCGATAGCGATAGTAGCGGTATCAAGGAGTAAACTAACCCTGATTCGAGTATAATGAAAGGAACTTCTTCTCGGAACAGCTCACTAAAGTAGCCTTCATGTAACTCAACGATGCGATACACGCATCGGATAAGAATAAAGAGCACCGAAAGCGACAAGAACAAAAGGAAAAATAGGAGCCATCTGGTGAGTTTTTCTCGTGGCCCCGACCTCCAGCACAGGATCATGTAGTCGGCAAATAAGAAGAAGAATATGGTCAGTGTTACGACCTGGAAGATGAGCCCGGCTAATGAAATATCTACGCCGATATCGATGTCAGCCTTAGTCGAGGCCACGCAGGACAAAGCGCCGCCGGTTGCTTGAAGCACAAGGGAAACGATGTCGCAGGGTATGAATATCCAGTAGAAGAGCCGGGGATCGCAGCGCGAAATCGATCGATCGAGAAGATTTATTCTGGAGATGCTGCGATTAGTTGGGCATAGACTTGATGATGATGGGATCCGACGTACACTTGAGATAGCAAAACATATATGGCGGAGCAGAAGAACACGGGGGCAACTGTAATGCAGACTAAGCGTGTGAGATGGAATTTCGTACCTGGTAAAGGTTGGAAGGATGTACTCACTGATTTGAATTAGGAAACCGCCAAAGTCAAAAGGATTGTCGTTGATGATGATACGGCCGATGTAACCAACAACCTCAAAGATGCAACCGCTTATCATGCAAGACATGAACCCCCAAGACTTTGATCGAATTCCCTGCGCTGCATGCACCAAGAGGGAAAGCCCAAATACGCTAATGAATGTAATGCTAGCCGGTAAGGATGGACGATACTGGAGAAGGCTGGCCTCGAGGGGGCAGAGGGCAAGGGTGCAGTTCGCGTCCGGGCCAAAGGCAATCAAACCGCCTGGGAGGGTTGAAGTCGCCATTTCGAAAGATAGATGATCTGGTATCGTGGTATATTCAAATATTCCAATTGTTGGTTGATCGAGAGTCCAAACGGGTTGCCACTTGCGTGTATAAAACACGACTGGGTTTATATATTGTCAAGTATTTTCAAAATATTTGAAAGTAACGCCGTTCTTGCTCAACCAATGCCTACAAGGTACAATGGACTTCGTAATGACTCGTGGCTGTGCTGCGAGCGCGGTTACACTCACTCCACATGAAACGGTCTCTGTCTCCCCCGGGAATCTAGTGAATCTCGGTTTTCTGTACCCCTGGGTTCGGTACCCTCTACGAGGCTTCAAATGTTAAGCCAATCTTCTTTGATAGGGCTAAAGGAATTTAGGAATAGAGGATCTTATTACTCGGAAGAAACGGAACACCAGGTTTATCCCTGTTACCGGTGTGTGGCTTGGCATGCTAGTAGACCTGGGTTATGCGAAGCTTGCGAAGATCCGAGTTAGGCGATCAATCCGTAACTGGACTGAGCATAGAGTATATGTGTCTTGACTTTGAGGTTAAGGTCAAGAAGTTGTGAGCTTCTGCTTTCTCGAACACTGACGGCATAGCAAATAGCTCCGTCTCTTTGAAAGATTTACATGTCTTGAGCAAGGCTAAAACCGGAACTTGCATCATGGTTAGTGACCGAGAACTCGTTTGGTCGCTTTAAGTTGTGATCCAGCCGGGATTACTCAGAGATGTGTGATGATCTGAGGAAGAGAGAGTATGTTATGGCAAGGGTGTATGTCATCGGCCACGACTATGATCCCTTGCATTAGTGAAATCTGGCAACGCCCGAGAATGCCAGGGGCTCTGTCTGCTCGTATCAAGTTAGCTTCGTGACTTCTGGTTGCCGTTCTGGTCGGAACTTCCGCTGCATCCATGGTAGAGGGTGTCTTCGTCGGAAAATTCCTTCCAAACCTTGAGCCGAACCGCACATTGCAACAACGCCGCAACAAAGGTCGGGGGCCGATACGAAGTTCGCCAATTCCTTACAATCCTACTGCCAAGATGTGGCATTAAATTGAACAACGCAACAAACGACAGTCCCGAGATGAGACTGTTCAACGAATTGACAGAACATTTGGTTGATCAGGAAGTCTATAAGGTGACAGACTACCAGGAATGGAAGGGCAGAAAGACGTTGAGTAAGCTGGTACTCGACTTCGAGGCAGTATCACGTATCCGCAACCGAGACTCGATTGTTCCCGCCAAATGCGGTGCCGAATAATTCAGCCGCTCCACGGACTCCGCGGTGGGGACTCGAGAGGACTCCGCGGTGGGGACTCGAGAGGACTCCGCGGTGGGGACTCGAGAGGACTCCGCGGTGGGACTCGAGAGAGCCCCATGAGGATGACGACGACATTCATTTGCACCTGGACATGGCCGATGGTTCTGCCCAAGTGGGTGACATTGAAATTGAGACACTCGAACATTAAGCTGCTTATTCTCAAGTCTGCGGCCGGTATTATTAGATTATTGAGTCCTAATAATATATTATACTGTATTCATTGTTACTTTCTTTTACTTTTATATTACTGAAATTCTCTATTTATTACTGAAAATAGTTTAATAACCAACTCTTCCATTAGGTGTCTCATTTCTCCTTTTACCCGCTTGCTGCCTAAGAATGCAGCTTAAGCAGAAGGTGCGGCTAGGAAAACATGGGCCTCCATGACCCTGTCAGAGAGGAGCCCGTGTCACTTCGTGGTCTTCGACAGTAGACGTAGCCTAAAGCCCTGGGGGGTATCTATTACGGGTTTACATTTTGTTTACTTTCGTATTCATCGCGTTAAGATGTCGGGTCTGGTATCTTGCATTGCTGTTTTTGACTTTAAACTCGAACTGCCCTACGTAAATTCTAGTTACATGAGAGCCTACCACCTGGGTCCTAGAGATCAACGCTCATGGGTGAAAAGGAAAACAATACAGCCATGTTCAAGAAGATTGGTGATGTTTGAACTTACTCTTCACTCATTTTGTGGCCGTCTGACATCTGGAATGAGTGCAGCATCGCAGGCAAGTTTAGTCTTGTTGGAGCGAATCTCAATACCTCTGATTTGGCAACAGCCTTCCACGAATATACCGCATTTCAAGTCTTTTAGCAAATCAGATTATCATCAAGATGAATTCCACACGTTGCAAGAGAGTCTCCCTTTGAGTGATGTACAGGCGTGATTGAGAAATTGCGCTAGAAGTTTGGATTTGATGCTTCGTCAGTAGACAATTCGCCCTCTGTGGCCAGGTAAGACTTACTCTACGATACCAATTATTAAATGTACGCACGTTTTGCCGAGACGCTCCGCAAACTAATTGTAACAAGCATTAGGCTTAACACATGTGGAAAAAACATTCTTGGCTAATTGACGCAACTCAGGCGTGCCGACCGTAACTTCATTAAGGCGAAATGGTAATAGTCATCTATGGCTTAACTACTCGTTAATACCTACTTTGGAAGGAAAATTCACGATCATAATGGCATTGGGGGTTGGTTGCAATCGTAGTTACTAACAACTCATACTTGCTATGCAGTTACACTAGCTTCGATATTCCCAAATCCCCTCCGCAGTTGATCAACGACATTTAGTTTACTTCATACCGTACGTTTTCAGATCGTAACCACCGCTTCCCTTAACGGCCGTCTTATACCCTTCCCGTGACTGAATCTTCGAAGACCACTCAGTCAGTTTTGGGTACTTCTTAGGGTCGATGTAACCTCTCTGCGAAGCCGTATCAAGACCAAAGCTCAGGTTGAAATCCGCAAGGCCAAAATTTGCCCCGGAAAACCACGGCTTCTCATCAGTAAGGGATGTTTCTAGGAGCTCAAAGAAAACGGTGAGCCCGCTCTTGAAGATGTTGATCACGGGGCCGATGACGAGGCGCACCAGGCCAGAGATGCCAAACGGGAGCGCCCTGAGCAAACTCTCAAAAGCCACGAGCATATCCAGCCTGGGGGTGAGCGTCATTGTGGCAAACGCCTGGAAGAACGTGTCGCGCCTCTCATCCTCCTTGGACTCTGGCTCCCACACCCCGCCGCCGTACTCGTCGCTGAGGAAGCGCAGGATCAGCTGCGCCTCGGTGAGAACTCCAGGCTGGAGCTGGAAGACGGGGAGGGGCTCGTCCCGTTTGTCTGCCCATTCGAGAACGAGGATGGGCGATTTCCCAAGGGGGAACACTTTCTTCAGCTCTTCTGGGGCCATCGCTCGGATTCGAGGGTACGTCTTGACATGGAACGTGGTGCCGTTCAGCGCCTTCAGCTCCTCGAGAGCCCACAGAACGCGGAATGCAGCGGAATGGTGGAGGCAGTGGAGTGTAGGGATGAGATCTTGGCCCATCTTGCTGGTTCTGGGGTTGTTGCCGAGTAGAGTAACGTTGAAGTACTTGATAGCGTTTGGTCGCCTATGAATTGAGAGTAAAGCTGGCCCTTGTTAGTACAATTGAGGTCAGTAGATATGGGAATCCTGTTGCAAATATCATGACGACAGATTGTGGGGAAAGAACTCAAAAATTGTTTCTGGGAAGCTTAATCGGGCAATATCATTCTATACAAGTGATGACTCTGTCACAAACGAATTAAAACTAGGCAGACAAGGATTGGACTCACCTGAGATAGTTGAAAATTGAGTCTTCATTAGGACAATTAATGCCAAGACGGCGCCCCCAGTTACCGGTTTTGTGAAAGGCCCAAGCATCTGTCCTGGGAGGCGAGTGGCGCTGGATGTCAGATCCGAGCAGGCCAATCAGGAAGATGTTGTTATCCGAGGCAATATGCCATCTATGGGGTTCATGACAGCATCGAAAATATTTCGCTTTCACATTAAAATCTAAGGGACATTGGGCGCACCAAGTGCTTGAACAGGAGTGGGTGGCCATGTAGAAGTATCGGAGTAATATCATGGGGTTTAGGTATCGCCTTGAGGAGTGATGTGAGCTGTTAAATCGATTGGCAATTATTTTATTATCGGAAGAACTCAGGCTTGGACTGATATATCAAGTTTCAGCAACGAGAGTGAGAGGGCTGTAATATTCCCCGGTGAACTTAGTCTGCCGGTTCAGGGCTGTAAGAAATCACAGGCCAAGATCAATGTTACTAAAGAAGAAGAAAAAGTGTTGAGAGATTTTAGTAAGATATATTAGACAGTACCCTTAAGAAATTATTCCAACGCAATCAAACCCAGATAATCGTTTCTTGACTAAGGACTTGAGCGGACTGTTTTTGATGAATCAAGGAGAGGAAAGTCTTGGAATCTCGCGAATCCATTCATCAAGCAATATTGGCAAAACTTCAATTCTGCGTTAAGCATGCTTTAGAAGTCTTATCAGCCTCTCCCATCTCCAACGAGATGCGCAGTTCAAGTCGCTGCACCATGCGACGCGGTGGAGCTCCTCGTCGTTGAGGATACCCCAGGATTCCGGGTCAACCCTGCATAACCAGGCACAGCCAGTCAAATAGAAATTGAGCGGTTTACGCAAGACTGAGCAATAACTCCCATTGAAGGAGTCAATTTTGAGATAAACGGCTGAGCCAACGCGCCGCCAGCGATATGCAGCTTGGCAAATAGCACAACAGTATTGATGCCGCAACTCATCAAGGTCTTCCGACATGAAAGGTGTTGCGGGGCTTAATCTTTTCAACGTGTTGCAGCGGCAGCAGAAAAAGTCTTCACGCGAACAGCTATGGCTGACCCAGGGGTGGTTGTCGAGGCACAAGCAACGCGCGGGGTTGAAGGCTAACAATAGTTGGCCATCGCCAGCCCGGACATGTGGACATAACATCGTGTCCAGCAGGTGTGCTTTTTCAGTCAGCCGCTCATGCAGAAATTCCCGGGTCACAGGGACTCCACGGGGATGATCGAATAGGAAGATTTGTGTTTCATTTCTCAACTTGAACCATTCGTCCTCGCCGGCGTGGTTGGACCGCACACGGGGCATTTCAGATCCTTGGCGAGCCGTGAGTGAATTCTTCCGGTGGATGCGCCGCGTGGAGTCATGTTCAGGGTGCCGACAGGTTTCTATCCTCTCTTCTTCTCCATTAGATTTGAAGTTCTGAGCGAATTTCAAATCTATGGACATATGAGCACAGACTGGTGCTTTACCTTCGACCAAGACACAAACCCGCGTTGCGCAGGAGGTGGCCCTCTGTTGTGGGGAGAAGAGGGGACGTTTATGCATCCGCATACAATGAGAGCACCAAAGCGTAGCTTGCAGAGCCAGTAGAGCCTTCTCGTATCGACCGTCCTCTCTAAACCGGCGGCAAGGGCCACAGAAGCGGTCGCGGTCTAGGAGATGGTCGACCTGCTGCCGTAGAGCAAGCCGGGCTTCAAGGGGGATGTTCAACTGTCTTTGTTCGAATGGCGGCCAGATCTGGACATCTCTCCATGAACTTGACTGGTTGGATACTTGGGAAAATAGCGCTCGATCGAACATAATTCTCAGCAAGAGACCGCACGTACGCATGGCCATGGCCTTTGATACGTAGTCGAGGTGGTTCAAAATTTGTAAGAGAATTTCGTCCGGTAACTGGTAGAATCCGCAGCTTGCAAGATTGGCCCGCCGAGCCGACATCCACGATGGCTTGTCTTCGCCGGCGTGCAAGGTAGGATACGATGAGGCGCACCGCTGCTCGACCTTACGCGATCGGTTTCGCAATTCAGTTGTGACTGGGACATGGTGAGGTCTGTTGTTAGAAACCTCGACCCAACGCCCCAAGAATGCTAGAAATATTGAGCCTTTAGGCATCTTAGGTTAGTTGATAAGAAGACTGGACAACGCGGTGTCAGTAATGAACGACGCTGGCTTAGAAGAGGTGGTGATATACAGGAGTAACAGCTGCTGCCCCGTACGTTTAATATTAGAAAATTTGGTCGAAGTCCCAGATGTGAGTTCTCCGCGTGAAAACTTTATTTGATTTTCGCTTTGGTAGCTGGTCTAAACTTTGGGACGGCGCCGAAGTTACAATGATGATGATATGTTAATTCAAGCTTTAAACCGACATCTCAGATTGCCAATAGAAAAAGGTGTTGTATAATATAGGTCAAAAATGTTTGAACAGAAACCTGTGGAGAGAGATGCACTTTTTAACAAAACCGTTGTTTGTAAGAGCGATCAAGGCACATTAATTACAACTAAGGAGACTGAAGATCACGAAGAAATGATATATCTTAACAGAGAAGCACGCCTATCTCATGGAAGGTATAATGAGAGATTCCATCGCTGCGAGGGTGTGTTTCCGGTCTCAGGGACAACACAGTACACTCAGATGTGAGAAATTAGGAATGATGTGGTCTTCGACGACTTTCACTTCGGTAGAAGAGGAATTGGACTCTAGGGACAGGGCTGCATATATGGCGTTACAAGTCGGAATGCGCGTGCGACTTAGCGGCAAGGTTTGAATAAAAAGAAGTCGAATCTGCGTTGATTTGACACAATATCAACACAGTATTAATGCAATATTAATGAAATTCATTAGTAATTAATACCATATGAAGCCAAGTACTATAGAATAATAATTATCAATTTTCTTATTATTGTATTTAGTATTATTGATAAGAAAATGAGGTCCTTGTAGAGCCTTCGAAATCCTCATAGAGCACCTAGAGGTGCCAACCTTAAGGCCTGCTGAAGTGTGGTAATGCTAATCGACTCTGTGCTGATGTCGAGAATAGGTATTTGGCCATCTCAGCCATGTGATGTCTAACCATGCGTCCACTGAAATCGGTTGGGAGACGACACTTCGCCCATCGACATCATTAACTTGGCAGTCACTTGGGCCCGGCGTTTTCGGGGTATTTTTGACGTCTATCCGCGTGAGACCATACATGCCCCCTTTCCTCGACTACTTGTGTGTCTGTAGTAATAATAAATTATGGAGTAGTTATTGCGTTGCGGTATCTACCCATAATTTGCGCATAAGGGAGTATTATCGTGCCTGACTGTCACAACAACTCTACCCAGGTGACTCTGCAGTCCCTATTTCTATGCCGTCAAGGCGGACGCTGATCGCCAAGTTGAAGAGGCGAGCAAGGCTACCAGTATCAATCTTATTTGCGCTGTCGAAGTCCGTTGGGCACTCAAGTAGGAGCGCAAAGTGTGCCGGGGAAGTCCACATGGCCCTCGGACCGATTGCCCAGCTCGAGCGGGGGGAGCTCCAGCTAGGTAGTAGAATGACAGGAAGCGGCGGAGGGGATGGGAGCCGAACGTGGCATCGGCACTGGCCTGTTTCCTCGGGACTGGATGCGTCCCAAGTCCTAGGGGGGTTGGGAGGGGGAGGCGGCTGTGGTGCCAGGGGCAACGGCGGAGATAACACCTCCTGGATCGTTTCTATTGAGCGAAGAGATGGTTATCCCGCAGATTCTAATAGTACCGCGCTTCTAGGCATTTGGTAATTCGTACGACTTGCAACTGTTGTAGCTAAAGAAAAGCGTTGCGAAGGCACCAAGCGTTGCGAAGGCACCAGGCGTCCCAATGATGGCACCAGTCGTTCCAAAGCCTGGGATGACAAACTTGGTCCAGATGGAATCTGCGTCAGTCATGTTGGCAGCCATGGTAGGTCGGTAGATCGGCAGGTAAGTCGGTAGGTAGGTAGGGAGATGGGCTGGCAGAAAGTTGGGTAACGCAAACGAGTCTCAAGAGGCGATAGAAGAATTGGATCTGAACAAAACTTCGAAGTTGGAAGAGAATGGCGGGAAGAAAAGAGTCAATACCAACAAAAGGCTCAAGCTTGCTCTTGCTTCACCTACCAATTGTAAAAGGAAAGTGAGAGATTAGGGCGAATGAGGTGAAGTCGACATAGAAGGTGCGAGTGCAAAGCCGCATGTGCGCCACAACATCGTGATGAACAGCGAAGGCTGCGCACGTGTCACTGTAAGTTCTTTAGCCAAGGGGCTACTGTTATTCACTGAATTGCCGAAAGCTTTGAGCTTGGTGTGCTGAAGTGCTTGGTTTGGAGTGATAGAAGACGAGTGTAGGAAGGGAGCTGTGTGGACACCAGAGCTCTTTTGTGTAAGCTAGAAACCTTGTTCTCTAATTAATACTATTCAAATAATAACAGTAAGTAAAATAACCAATTATCATTTATTATTTGGCTTGATATTGTATCGAAACATAAGGCTGTATGGAGGCTTTGTCAGCCACTTGCCTGTCTCAGCCATCAGTCCCGATTGGCGAGTAGACGGGCATCTCGTAATTGTTCTGGCCCCGAGCTCCCAAACAAAATCGTAATCACAACTTGGTAATTACCTACCTGCCTACTTTAGGTAGGTATGAATGAAGTCGTTGCTACGTATAGGATAAATTATCTCATACTCGCTGGCTAGCTATCCATAACTCGACATGAATTCAAAAGCGAGGAGAATCTCAAGTGGCTCTCTTATCCGAGGCACCTCAAAGAGCTCGTAAGATGACTAACCCATGCCAGATTGAGATTAGTACCCATTTCTTCGCCGTACCTGCCCTACACTCTTCGTACCCAAGGCAAGAAGTCCCAACCAGAACCAGACGAGCACCGAGATTGAAGCCAATTGTGCATCCTCCAATGCCCATTTCCAAGATCAACTTCAGCTTGTGCGCATCAAGCACCCTCCGGAATATCAACTTAGAGCCGTTAATCCGACACTCCAACCCGAGAGCGATTTGGTGAAGCGCAGCCCCATTGTGTCCATTTAAAAATAACCTTATGTTTGCCTAGCCAGAAGAAGCACAGCTTGCGCATTAGATCACGGCAGGGGACTGGCCATGTCCATGTAGGAAACGCTATCTTTAGGTGAGCCAACGGTTTCTTTTTCTTGCCTGAAGCCAGCTAGCCACTTGCATCAGTTTTCTCTAATTGCACAGGCTCGAACTAGCAGAGATTACCGGCACAATGGCGACCAGATCGCTCACACAATTGCGAGTCTTGTGATTGCAGAGGCTCCACCGGTCATCAAGGTCCTTGGCACCCACGAGCCAAAAGTCCCCGACAAGAGACCCTCCTAGAACCGACCGACCTCAACGACGCCGAGAGCAAGATACCGAGCCTATCCACCGAGACATCTACGACGAAAGCGAAGGTATAGGCACCGGGCCCACGTTCCCCAATGACAATTGTGTCAACATCCGTGTCGGTGAAGACCATGCGAGACATTTGCCTGAGATCGGCGCCAAAAATTCCGAGGGCGTAAGAGATAGCCAGCACCCCCCCCCCCCCCCCCCCCCCCAATTTCTTAGGCGCGCCTCGCGTGTCATCTACCGATCGGGCGTAGCATCGCAGCGCCGCAGACTGTCGCAGTTCGCCCAACTGCGATTGTGAAGACTAGACCTTCCGGCTCGCCATGGCGACGCAGGCGCTGTCTCAAAACTGTCTCGCTGCGACAGACCGACCGATCCAATCCGATGTTTCCGGGGCACAAATGCTTAGAAACAAGGCAAAACTCGCAGATACCGACCAGCAAATGCCACAGGAAGCTTCGGTAGCGTCTGATGCGTCGCTCACACTCCTGCCGATCGGAGAGACCTCCCATCCATCTCTCGACCACATCTGCAATCAGCGTTGTCCTCGGTCACAAATTTGACTCATACCAACGACTACAACTTTCAGGACCCAGCCTCTCATTCAACCGGTCGCCCCAAATCCCCGTCTAATGAATAGAGAGCCAACAAAAATTCACTTTGGTGGGACACGGGTGTCATTTGCTCAGTCTCAACTGGATCACCCTACCAACAATCACCGACATGCACCCCTGCTCACACACTCAATTACACATTCGGCGACCAACAACACGGCGCGTGTTTCGCCCGACGAAAGTAACAGCAAGGGAGCTGTCCGCGCCAAGGCAGTATTGAACTGAGGATGGCGTGACTCCGCTGGCCTGTCAGCCCTGGAACAGGATGTTGTTGGGGGCTTCTCAGGAGAATGGGAAAGTTAATTTACCCCGCATAAGCGCTCAGAGTAGAGTTTGCCGTTGCGTGAGGCGCTGCATTCAGCTTGTGCGATTTGCCTCGACCCTTCCAACGAGATGCCGTTACGTGGTCTCCTTGGGCAGATCTCGGCTTGGCAGGGCGAAAACTACTGGCTGTGAGGAAGCAAGAGGGTCGGAATCAATGCCGTTCGCTGCCTCCCTGGAGCCAACTGACCTCCTGCGTGGAACTTCTGAACGGGACAGATTGGGGCGCATAGGCTGTGCCCAAGGAGCCTGCAGCATGCTTGTTACATCACCGTTGCAATGATTATTCTTTTGTTACCGACGCATTGTTGCCTTACTTGCTTGGACCGTGCCGACGCTCTGCACAACTGCTTATATCTCGCTGCCCGCCCCGCGACACCAATTGTCCCCCCTCTGTACTCTGGTTCAGACAGGAAGCAGCACCGACAAAATGCCCACCGTCTCCCCATATCCATATCGCCCTGTGCACCAGCGCATCCTGAGTACGCGCATCGATCCGCAGCCGTCTTCGCTCCTATTCAAGAAACTACCCGCAGAGGTCCGGTTCAACATATTCTGCTACGCCTTGAGCGACTATCCAAACCCGGATCCCAAAAAGGCCTACGAGTCGTGGTCCTGCTACACACGCCCCTCATATTTCGCACCCCGAAAAGCCGAAACGGCCTTGGTCCTGACATGCAAAGCCATCTACAGCGAGTGCTGGTTCCTCCCCTTCCGCCTCTACGAGCAGGTCCATTATGCCGTGGCGAATAGAAATCGTGCCCCGCCAGGATACGAATTCTCCCGACAATTGACCCGGCTAGAACTCAGCCTCCAGAGCATGAGGGAGCGGGAGCAGCAGCCAGTTCTGATCTCTAACCTTCGTGTGTTTGCACAGATGTGCATGCTCGAACAGGGCGCTCTGGCCAAGGTACTGGCCGTTCCAGAGCTTAACCCTTCCATTGTGACGTTGACCATCCGACACACCGACTGGTGGAACTGGGAGCATGATCAGCCGCTCACCTTCAGCGGGAGCTGGCTTGAGGGGGTCTCCCAGGTCATGCCACCCAGTGTCCGCGAGTTGAACATCGAGCTCGAATCGGTGGATCGAAAAAGATACCAGGTTGATGAGATCGCGAGGCAAATGATGGAAAAGTGGTTCTTCCGCAGGACGGACGGTGTTGCTCTGTACGCCTTTCGGCAACAGGAAAGTCATTGGAGAGGCACAAGCCGGTGGGAACGCCTAAGATGGGTGCGCGACGAGATACTCGAGGGTGTCATCGACTTTTACGTTGCAACTCTGACCTTTCTCCCTGAGACTCGGCTGCAGCGACACCAGACCAGTCCGGTTGCTCGAGAAAACGCAATCAGCACTCCTGTAGACCAGGAACGGCTCATGCTCAGCAATTCGGGTTGGAAAATAAGAAGCACGGAGCGCCCCCCATTCATGACAGAAAAAGACCAGATGAGGCACTACAGACAGATATGGAGAAACCGCCCGGACATCCAACGTTCAAGGGGGGGCATCAGAGGACCTCCGCGCTTCTACCAGCAAATCAACAGAACCCCTTCCTAGGCTCACTCTCTCTGATGCGAAGAGGCGGTTGATCTGGTAACTGTGAAGCCTGTTTGAGACCATCAGCTTACTTGGAAAGGTTAACGAGTCTGTAGTTCTTGAATTGGCATTCACAACCCCAAGAAGAAGAAGATAATGAAATCTCATACAATGGCTTCCTCAACACTTTATTCTTATTGACTTAAATGGTGTGATCATCTTCCAGAATACGAGTTGACGGGCATGATAACATGTTTGATATCATGTCTTGGGTACGACAGGAAATCCTAACCCGTTTTCACACACGACAGCCTTTCCATACCTCTGCCGGCAAGTTGAACAAATTGTCCTCTGTCAATCATGCCCGGAGTCGTATTCCTTTTGATCCAGGCAGGTAGCTGAGATATTAGGCGCTACTTACCTAGGAACAATCTTTCTCTATGCCTGAGATAAATCTAGGTCTATGGGATCATCGTGTGGGCGCTGGAAAAAGCACGAAGCGGCTATGATAGAGAGGAGGTAGAATCCCCCCGTCGCAGAGCCTACTTGTCATCGTCAGAGGTGAGTGATTGGATGGCAAACTTGCCGGTTGTGTGCTTGATTGTGTCTTCAGAAGACAATCCCTTGTGGACTTTAATCGTTCGCTTTTTCGGCCATCGTGGTGGGAAACCTAATTCCGGAGAGTTCATTCAATAGCTGCACTGCTTTATTCAACAGCTACACTCGTGAACGTGAAATCCGGTGAGTTATCTGACACCTTGGATAAATTCAAACTTCGCGATTATTCAATAGCTGCAGGTAACCTCTGCTCCGCCTCAGTTCCCCGCCTGATAACTACTAACGATGAAACGACTCAACTGAGCAACAACCTTCTACCCCAGAGTTCCTTTCTTCGGCCAAGACCGGGATCGAGGTCGCAAGGTGAAGTTACTATCGCAAGCAAAGGGTAGCTATAGACATGAACACTTGATATGGATAATCGGCACGAATCCCCTTTGCCCATAGTCCGGTGTGCATTAACCATCTCTTTCTCCTTGGGATGCACAGCGAACCGTAATGCGAACCACGACGCCGCGGGCATGATATGCAAGGCAAGCGAGTACGACCTTACAGCCAATACGCAGTCAGCATTGTGATGCACCCCTATTAGCTGCATAGGACGGTTCACAAATCCAGCTGGCCTATCACCCTGACGTGTCCCGCCCGCACCAGTCCGGCACCCACGGTTACCATGGTCACATCGGTTGCTCAGAGTAGCACCGGAGCCAGCATCAGCAGCTCCACCACAATCTAACCATCTGCTCTGATTCGTGGTGATGTGGAGGGCTTATCCCGCTCTTCCTGAGTGGCCTTCGCGATAGGTTCATATGAGTGTCAGCTGATTTCGCCCGGATACATAAGGTAGCTTTACCCCTCCCAACGGTCATCCGGCCGAAAGAAATCATCATCGTCCTGGCTTGAGCTAGTTAAGCTCGCAGGATCTTCGGCTTCCCTATCACTGCGGGATATTTCCAAGCCCCGTCATCATAACCTACTCAATCTCTGCGAGCCAGCCTATCGGTCTTGTCGCGGGGGCCAGGACTCTACCCCGCGCTGCCTAATAAACCCAACGAAGTCGTCACTGTGTTCATGTGGAGAACAAATCGTTCTTTACTGGCACAACAGACCATACACAAAGCCCCTGACGTGTTTCGGCATCGGGCAACGAGCAATCATGGGAGCTTCCCGATACCCTCGTCGTACTAAACTCCCGAGTAACCGTCCAAGTCAGAGCCTAACTGGTCCATCCACCCCTGAGCAGCCCTTTGAGCAGCCCTTGGGCGCACGCCACCCTGCAGCTAACCAAGCTTTTCATGTCAATATAATCATGAGCTTCACGGAATCAGCACACCCCCAAATGGCCACGGCTAATGCTGGAATGGGGTCGTTTCCGGCGCTCCAGCAAAGAGAGCCGTCGCAATCTTTCACCATCCCCTCCCAACCAATCCCTTTTCCTCAAGCCTCCGTCTGGCAACCTACTTCCGTGTACGCGAGGGTCGAAGAGTATCCATCGCCAACTATAGTTGTGAATACTTCCATCGCTCCCCGGGACCTCGTCAACGTTCCCGCAAACCCATATCTTAACCCCCCGAATGTTTCACCAGTCACGCCCGCCTCCTCTCCAGCCGAGAGCACGAGCTCAGCATCGACGGCGTCATCAAGCACCGGCCCAAGTTATCCCTGCAGGAGAGGCTGCGATAAGACATTCACGAGCCCCAAGGACGTCTCGAGACACTACAAGTCGCGGGTCCATACCCAGCCGAAGCATCTCAAGCACTTCATCTGCCGCTGCGGGTACGCGACCCCCCGCAAGGACCACCACCGCCGACACCTCGACAAGACCGCCTGCATGTTCAGCCTGAAGTATTTCAGCTGCGTGTGCCCGCATCCTCCTCACCACCTTGACCGGGTGGCCCATCTCGACCACATCAACGGCTGTCAGGCCGGGCGCGGGCAGCAGGGGCGCCCGCCGAGAATGATGCCGCGCCGATCTCTCGATTAACTGTGTTTCTTTTTTTCAGCCAAGGCGCATATAATGACTGATATGAATGGGATGGACTTTTGATTATGTTTTGGTCACACCATATTGACGTCTTGGATGGATGGTCGTGGTTGAAAGCCACGTAGTATGCCATCCACAACTACAATGCTATTAACTTGCAGTTATTCATATAGTTCTTTTACGATAGTTACGGCTCCTTTGTTAAATATATATGATTTCATTCATCCTCTAATGTTGCCGCTTCCGGTCATAATATCCAATGAGTTCTATAATCAATGATGATGTACAATGAAATAGATGAAAAATATAAATACATAGAGAAGAGAAGAAGAAACGAGGCGAATGGATCAGTACAGAACGCAACAACACACATTCAGCGCCAACTTTTACCGTCCACGCAGGGGAGCCATCAGCATGAAGCGCTCTGGGCTGGTCAAAGCTGGGGTTGCCGTCCTTATCGAAGATGACCTGCTGGATCATCGCGAAGCGGTCGGAGCCGCAGCTTCCTCCCGGCTTCTTGGTGGCATGGAAGAGATTCTTTTCAAATAAATCTTGGTTAGCCTTTCAATCTGCGATTTGGTCCGGGGGGTGGAGGACAATGTACCCAAACTTGCTTCCCGATAGACCACTTCTAAGCCGATGAATAATACGAGCATGTCTTGTAATCTTTGATTTAGGACTGCAGCAAAAGTTGCAGCTTCAGAGCAAGCGGAATGCATATACTATATCACAAAGGACAACATGACGTAGCTCAGTTCCATAATCATGTTATAATGTGGTTGAATTAAAATTAAACGATAATAGGTACGCTAAAATGGAAAACACCAGTCATATATACCTCTCACTTCCTAATATCTCACCTACTGCCTGACAATGAAAGACTTCCACTCCGATTCCGCGGCATCGCACCCTCCAAGGGCGGCCTGGATCGGTTCTCCAGAGCAGTCCTCTTCAGCAAAAATGAACACTGTAGTATTGTTAGGCACAAACACGCGGCGTCAAATCTGATGTCTGGACTCACGCTTGAAGTTGTCCGAAATATCGCCGAGGCCAATACCGTAGATGGAAGGGCCGGTTGGGTCATTTAGGTGCAGGCTTGTGCACTTGCCGGTGTCCGACTGGAGAATTGTCCAGATTCCGTAGTTTTGCGTCCCGCTGCAGGTGGGCGAGCCCCAGAGGCGGAAGTCGGAGATATGAGGATCATTGCGCGCACTGGGTCCAGAGGCCTGGATTCCGGCGACGAAGACGGAAGCAGAGGCGGCGATCGTGGCGAAACGCATTTTGAAGTCTATATGTGTTTGTGTATAGAGGAGAGGAACTTGAACAACAGTGACTGTTGAGATTGAAGCAGATCAAATGAGAATTGTTAATGATTAAGTGACAGTTATATCCTTGGAGACATGTAGGTTAATATATCAAGACTAGTACAGCAAAATAACAGTCACGGCAAACTCGGGATCGGTAAGCATGAATGATGTCTCGTATTTGAATCCTCATGATAGTCATGTGAAGTGCCTTCGTATGATTCGGTGGATGTGACGGCCTCTCAGCACATGCCGGCGTCGTGGATCGTACCCGTCGAGCCGAGCTGGCGTAGATCAGCGGGGGCTGACGTGTCTGCCGTCAGACTTGTGGAGAAGAAGTGAGATCCGGATCGGAGCAGTGGCTGTTCACAAGACTTGTAGGCGGTGTAAATACGAAGTTTGAGGGTCTTTGTCGTCATGATCTACATTGTCCGCGGCCCGCTTTTGGAAAGACCCTGACGCAGAATGCTCTGATAGACTTAGTCATATTTGACCGAATTCCCACTGAACAACTCGTGAACGGAATGCGGCAAGCTACCGAACCTAAAAGTCATCATCATCTTTCTCGTTGTAGCTGTTTTGAGCAAGGCGGATTAATCATACCCAAGTGACAGCAAATAAGCCTTGGACTTGAAACCAACTTCTCAATTGTCTATTGTCATCGATTGTTGGCCCATTGTTTCAATCCCCATATCTAAGCCAATTCATCCGGTATAAAACCTAGAAAACGAAGGAAACGTCCCCCTATCGGAGGAATAAAAAAACCGAGACCCATTTTGCAATCAAGGAGATGTTAGTGTTGTGCGATGTAGTTATCCACCCATGCCACAACCCGTCGATTTCAATGCTGAACTCGGTAATTGGAACCGACGGAGCCCTGTAAGTCATCAATCTTCTGAAATTCCACGTCACATCATTTGAAACAGGGCCTGTTTTGTTATCCGATGTCAGGCGAGATAGATAGATCCCCCCGTTCTGGAAATGTGAATACATGACATAAACCCGTCAATAAGGGCAACATCGTGAATATAAGGTCGCTCGAATCACTCCTGCTGCTGGAACAACTTTGGATTATA
Source organism: Clonostachys rosea (assembly GCA_026958235.1). NCBI lineage: Eukaryota > Fungi > Ascomycota > Sordariomycetes > Hypocreales > Bionectriaceae > Clonostachys > Clonostachys rosea. The sequence goes on from CP110205.1 coordinate 4,657,996, forward strand.
TTAGATATTGGTTAAAAGTCAATTCTTCTTTAAACTTCGCATTAATATTTTGCAAAGCGGTAAGCAGGGCGTTGTTGGACCGCTTTTATACCGTGACAACCGCATCAACCCTGGAAGGGCCGGAATCAATCTAGTTCAAATCCAAGATAATTCTGTGGAATTCTGTGGAGTACCACAACGAAATATTCGATGGTCTACAAAGCCACTCGCCTTCTCTTTCTCGAGCGCCAGGTCTTCTTGACGCAGTTCGATGTTGCAAGTGTCCTCGTTGCTCTTGTCAAGATTTTTGTAACCTTCCGCGCTTTTGCTCGGCTTTCTTGAAAGGGTTTTATGACGGGACTCATTATGTTGGTCATTTTGAAAGAGTCTTCGATTCATAAAGCGCCTGTTGCATCAGATCTCGAGAACTCATTACTTGTTGTTGTCTCCATCTAAGACTTTCCCATTTATACTCAACTAAGAACAAATAATTTCCAAAATCCTTAAAAAAAGTGAGAATAGGCTAACGACCTAACAACCAAATATCCTTTTCAAAACCCCTCGTAGGTCTTGACTCGCTCATTTCAGTGGGCAGACATCCAAGCAAGAGGTTCCTCGCCCCGACTCTCCCGCCAACGATTAGTAGACTCAATCAGACATTCACAGCCTTCCATGACCCACCGCCACTTGCGTACAAACCCTGGAGTGGCTTCCCAATTTCCGGCGTTATACGGCTCTCCCCATACAATGAGGCCGTTGCGTGTCGTAGTGAGCTCATCGTCCCCTTGCAGGGGACCAGATCCAAGATAATCACCGGAAAACTTTTCGGATTCTGGCATGTAGTGCCTGGTAATATCCAGAAGGTCACCAACAAGGTCCCGGGCGAATTCGCGGGGATCAAAGCCCCCTTCCCGCTTAATCAAGTTGTCGCGCATATTTGGAAACGGGAGCGTGTCCATCCAAGTCGGGTGCTCGGCTGTCATCTGCAATTCTGTTGGTAGAAGGGATGGCGGGAGGGCCTCGCGCGTCCTCGGCAAGATGACAGCTCGGGTTGGGTGGTCGTCCTTTTGGAATGTGACCCGGAGCTGGCTATCGGCAAAGTACGTGACCAAACTCATAATGGCGAGTTTGTTGTCGAAGATTCCGCGCAGGACATTATACTGTATCAAGCTTAACAGGAGGTCCCGTCTGGGAGAAGGAGTCGACGAGAGGGTCTCGTAGGCGGAGCGTAGAGCGTGATCGCAAGTCTTCTCGCCGTCCCGTGTGTTAGCTGCAACCTCTTCCCGAATCATATTTGCGAGTTGGGTCAAGATTCTTTGGTTTTCAGAAGCGACAGGCCAGAGAGGCGGCGGGCCGGTGCCGCGGCCACTGAGACGCCATCGCGTGACGTCAAACGGGCCCTGGTTGACCGTTTTGGTACCAGAGTCCTTTTCTCTTAGACGTAGTCCTACATTCATTAGCTTTGGAGACCTTGAGAAGGTATCCGGGAACCGTACTTCGGGCTCTCTGGTTGGCTCTGTTCTGCAGTCTGCGATGCTGCTTCTTATCCTCGAGCTGGTCGGAAGGCGTCATGGAGTAGAGTTTGCGACGCGCACGTCCAAGCTCGGCCCGGCCGGAAACTATTTGTTAATCGTCCGATAAGTGGGATTGGAACCGTGCTGGGTTCTGAGGAGAAATAATTTGATCTGATTTGATACAAGCCGAAGCGGGTTGCAAAGCTGGGAGGGACCGACTGGGAGAGGAAGAGTGCCTTCGGTCGGCTCGTCGGTGATAAGGGAACTGATCAATCAGATTAACTCAATTAGGTTAGACACCGTTTGAGAAAGAAGTCTAACCTCATCAGGCAAGAAACTGTCATCAATCACTGGGGTTAGGCGATGATTGCCTCCAGTTCGGCGACTCCAGTGGATCGACTCAGTGGATCCCTGCTCTATTCAGCCTTCTGTAAATGGCAATTCCCTGTCATCACATCTCAAGAGACATCCAGACTTCAATCTCTCTGGCCCCGTGGCCAGAATATTAATACTCGGCCATGGCTACAAAACTTCCATCGGTGCTGGATCACTCTGAATTCTTCCCATTTCCCCCTCTTCACCCTGTACTGAAAACAAGTCACAGTCGCCATGGTTTCTTTACCCATCGCCAAGGCTTCCAATGCCAAATTAACCACTGCCCTCCCGAAGGAGATGGTGGCAGTTTTTGTTGGTGCCACGAGTGGAATAGGCGAGTTCGCTCTCAAAGCCTTCGCGGAGCATGCCCAGACACCTCGGATTTACTTCGTTGGTCGATCTCAAGAGGACGCAACCCGCATTATTTCCGAGTGCCAGAAGCTGAACGCGAATGGCCAGTATACATTTATCCAGGCCGACGTGAGCCTGCTCAATAAGGTCGACGAAGTGTGCCAGGAGATTTTGGCCAAGGAAACCTACATCAACCTTCTATTCCAGACGCAAGGCTCCATACGCACCGACAGTACGTGGCCTCGCACCCGCTCTGAGCACCCAAGCTAACATCGGCCACAGAAACTTCCGAGGGCCTCCCCATTTCCTACGTTCTCCCCGTGACATCCCGCATCCTCTTCGCCCTGAACCTCCTCCCGGCCATCCAGAGGGCAACCTCCCTTAAGCGAGTTGTCTCCGTCTTCGCGGCCGGCTTTGAAGGGCCATTCTCCGAGAGCGAATGGACCGAGTATGCGTCAACTCACAGCTTAATGAAGGCTCGAGGCCATGTTTCGTCCATGATCACCATGGCGCACAACGTCATGGCGAGACAGGCGCCGGACGTCGCCTTCCTACACAACTATCCCGGCTCCATAAAGACCAAGTTCGGAAGAGACGCAAGCGGGGTGCTGGGTGGCGTCCTAAAGGTCGTGACCGTGCTCTTCCACGTCGTGCCTGACCGCCTGTTTTTCCAAGATCCCTCAGACTGTGGAGAGCATCAGTTGTATCTTGCCACGAGTGCCAGATTCCCACCTGCAAAGGGCGATGCAGCTGGGGTGGCTGTGTCGGACGGTGTGTCCGTGGCCAGAGGCAGCGATGGCCTGTCGGGGAGCGGCAGCTACAATATCAATTACCACGGCGAGAATGCTTCCGCTGATGTCGACGCCCTACTTGCAAAGGCCAAGGCAGACGGCGCCGAGGATAGGATGTGGACGCACATCTTGGAGGAGATCAAACAGGTCACTGGCAAAGCTCGGGATTGACTGAGCTAACTTTTCTTTCCTTCTATTTTTTATTTATCAAGGGCGAAATGTTATTATTTACTTATCAATTTCCTGAGTGAATTACCAACAGCCAAACTAACACAATATTAGGACTTTGTTGATGCAGAGGGAACTTGTGAGTGTAAGGTTGGCAAATCATTGAAGTGAGCCCAGCGCTCACTACGCATCCTTAAATCGTTACCAGTTGCTTCCAGAAATCCATAGCCTGTATTCCATAGTCTACATTAAGCTCTTCTTTAGGTCCTGTTCGTCCCAAAGTGCAAGCTGCGCCTCCCTCAATCTGGCTTCCTCGGCGTTGATCTGATTGTCCAACTGCATAAGGTGTTTGTCGAACTTTAGGATCTCCTCCCATACATCCATGTATCTCCTGACAGATGCAGCCTTGTATTCTCGTCCTGCGTCGGAGTTCCGCTCAGCCTCCGTGTACTGGCCTCGCCAGACCCTGGTGAAAGCTGCTTCGCTGGCGTCCATCTGTCGGTATTTCTGATCTCTCCTCTCGCGAGTGCCTTTCTGTACCGAACGTAGAGTCTCGAGCTGGTCTCTGATCTTCTTTAATCGCAAGAATAGTTCGTTTATTCCGTCCATGGTGGCCTCGAGGAGACGCTTGCTGTTGAATGCTTGTATGAGTTGGAAAGGGTATGATCGACTGGCTTTGATCGGTATGATCAAGACTTGAGCTCTTTGACGCTTCTCGGCGGTGGCAGTAGCTTTTGGCTGTAGGAGTTGAACAAGAGAAGCACGCAGGATTGCTTCTATAAGTAAATATAGCGATTGAGTCACGATATTCGTGTCACAAACATCAATCGGAAAGATTACCATAGCTGGTTCATCCCGTGTGCAGGGAAACTCCGTCTCAGAGTAGGCGTACACGTGAATGGCGGAAACGTTGGACGACTCCTGTTATACATAGAAGAAACCGAAAGGGATGCTATGAGATTGAACTCTTTCCATGTAACTGGTTTCTTTTGAATGTTAAACGTAGCATATTAAAAAGAGCAAACTTTACAAGTAACTTGCTCATCTCCAAGAGGCGGTGACTGCCCTTCGAGTACGTTTTCGTACCACAAGGCCAGGCAGTTCCGTCACAGGCTCAGGGGTTGGCGCAACAAGAGGCCGAAGACTTCACGTTGTAGAGTTCGGGTGTAATCCGCTACCACGTCCCACATGCCACATGGTAGAACACTTGTATGCCCCGGGGACACTCTGCAATGCCTACATGATCAATCTATGTTGGGCTTCTTACTGTCCTTTTCCCCTTGGCCCAGATGGTCCATAGAACACATGAAGATACTTGTAACAGTGAATCATCGCATGACAAGGTGGCGGTCTGCGAGAGCAACCCAATTGGTTGCACATTTGAGTAGGTGGTCTGTCTGCAGGCTTCACAGGTGACTTACAGGAGTACGAGTCCTATTTGATTGTTTTTGTCGACGCCGCCATGGGATGATTAATACGAACTAATTCCTCTTACATCACTACATAGAGGTGACTAGGGATCATGGTGATAAGACACTTGACCTGTCCCCAACGAGTTGTTTACTTATGCTTAGACCCAGCCCTATGTGGCTGAGACTAAGTGGCAGAGATTTGGGGAAAATTATTAACTCAAAATCTTTGAACTCACTGCTTTTTGAGCTTTGGCATGTTTTCGATAAGGAATAGGCTGGTCCAGGGCTGAATGGCGGTTGGCTGGAAGTGCGAAGATGTATTAATAGCTTAAGGAGCCTCTTGGCAAGGGTCCAACGTTTTAAGCCACTGTACGGATCCCGCAAATACTGGGAGGACTGGTGTTCAGGCTTGAGAGGACAAAATTAATTTAGTGCCCTCTGAGGAATCCACGCAATTCCACTGGGTCATTGATCGGTCCCGAGCGTGGCACAGGACATCTGACCCATGATTTCTGTAGGGCTCCTCTCACCTTAATCATAGCCATGGATTCTCCCATTATGATGGACACTTGCCGACAACACCCTTCTTGATTAAATGGTCCACTCTGGGCCTTTGGTGGGGCGATAAAAAGGTATAGCACATCTGGGTTACTCATGCAAGTGGGCGTCAGAATAACTGCGAAGATGTCTTCTCCCAACTTTCCAATATAGGCCACGATCTTGTTAGATAATAGTCAGTAATAATAGCAATAATAAATTTTGACTTATTAGTAGGCAGTATTATTCGCTTGCTATCAGATAAGAAGAAATAATTCTATCGGGGTGACCTTGCAGTTCCTATTTTTTTTTTATAGTCACTGCTATGATTTGAGTGCGATCATTGCCGCGCATTAAAGGCATTCGATCAACCCCTGTTCCTACTCTTGCTGGTCCTTCGCCTTGGCGAGCGTGATGCAGGGCATGCGATTCGCCCATCTACGGTGCGAACCAGCTGCGACCCTGTATTGCCCAACCTTCTTCTGATTCTCATTTGGTCTCTTCACCGTTGGTCCGGGAAATTTAGGGATGGGATGGGTTTGGTAGGAGTGGATGGGAAAATAAAACGCCTTGGTCGCGGAGAACCAAGCTAGGCTACGAGATCTGTCTGTGATGATAATGCTAGGTACCAGAAGCAATATATATTTAGGATCCTCTTCGTTGCTCTGTGATCGTATACACAAGCATCAACCCAACTTCTTCCCTTTCCTCGGTCTTTTCCTTGGTCTTTCCTTATTCTCACACAGTTTCTCTCCCCCTTGGTGGTTTAATTTACTTTTTATTCTTTCTTCTTCTTCTTCTTTGTTCTATCTATTCCTAGATTTTTCTCTTTTATTTTTCTCTTTTTGAGTTATATTTCTTTGTTGTCTACAATGAAGATGCGTTTCCCACAACTTACCTCTTTTAATAGGTACAGGCTCAGCAAACGCTCTGCTTCATCAACCCGATTCGGGAGAATGCCTCAGACCCGGATATATTCTACGCCGATGGCCACTATCACATGTATGTCCACACTCCAACTTCCAACTGGACAATCTAAGAGTTAGCCCATACGCTAACAGTGTAAGTATCCAGGACTTACACATCTGGTGATCGTATTGAGATCACTCGCGCCTCTGTCATCGAAGAGCTCCGAAGGAGAGAAACCAAGACTCCCTGGATGGACAGCAACGAGGGCAGGAACGATGCCATGTGGGCTCCCGAGATCCACCGCGTCGACGGCGCCTGGCACATGTTCTACTCCAGCCACGCCATGAACGACACGAACAGCCTCCGGGCCCGTGTCCTCCGCGGCTGCGACGGGCCCAACCCGTTTGACTGCGACTATAGCTTCCAGGCGGACCTTGTTCCTCCCCCGGGGAAGCGGGGAGGAAAGGACGGCAATGACGCGTGGAGCATCGATGGTTCCTACATTGTCATTCCCGGAAAGGGGCGGTTCCATCTGGTCAGCATCAAAGACAGGAACGGTGTGGCCGCCATTGCTATCGCCAAGCTGGACACCAAGAACTGGACTGTGGATCAGTGGCATGTCATATCCTCGCCCGACCAGCCATGGGAGAAGAAGATGGGAGGTGAGAAGTCCGGGTTGGGGATTAACGAAGCACCTTTCATGAGTATCTCTTTCGTTTATGAAAAAGAGAGAGTGAGTAGAAGGGCATGCACTAACTTGCGTCTTAACAGCCGCTCGACCACGGCGACGACATCTGGATTACCTTTTCCGCCTCACATTGCAAGGACCCTGGATATTCTCTCGGTCTACTGAAATACAACGGTGACAATCCTCTTTAGAAAACCTCCTGGGACAAGTCGGGACCTATCGTCTCTGCTGCCGGTGGGAACTACGGCGTCGGTCATAATGCATTCTTCCCCTCGCCCGACGGGTCTCCATGGTAATACTATGCACTGGATGCATTCATAGGAGTATGCTCAATTCCAGTCTGGTGTATTATCACTATTCACCAAGACAGTTCTGCACCTTTCGCTTCCAGGGTGGCGAAATAAAGGTGAGTGGCGCCCATGATGATCATACGCCCGTCACCCGTAAACTGGAAATTGGCAGCTGTTCTTCCAGTGAAGATCTTGCCAAGAAGCACGCCGGATGGATTCCACACATTGACGCCATCGCCGCATCCCGCATAGACGTTGCCCTTATTATCACAATGGATTCCTAAAAGGGGTTCGAGATCAGTGTCAGCACTAGTGCGAGAGATTGAACCTGAAGGGACGGCAAATATTTTGGAGGTTTGCAGCTTGTGCGGCTCACTTACCGTCTGCGATCCTAACAGTCACGTGGGCAAACAACTTTCGGTTCTCGAATGTGCCGTCTGGAGCAACGGTATAACGGTAACTATCCCGATTACAGGAATTGTTAGCTGATTATGTTCCATTCCAATGGGAGCCTTCCTTCTCTAACTTACATTCCAGCAGGCCATGATTGGAAATAGCCCTGGAAGGCCATCGAAGCGCCCGTCTCGGTAATATACGCATACTTTCCATCTGGTGAAAAGGTGATACCTACATTGATAGTTAGAAAGGCTACTGGGTTCTATTTTGTCGCTGGAATTCTCACCATTGGGGTTGATTTGATCATCAGCAACAGCTGTCAGAGCTTTTGTCACTGCATTGAGTCTATAGGCTTGGTTCGGCAGCACAGGTTCCGGCCGGAAGTCTTGGAGGTAACCATACGTCACATCGGTGAAGTATATATCTCCATTAGCGGGGTTGACGGCAACATCGTTGACAGAGTTAAACTGGCGACCGTAGTAGTTGTTGACAAGCTGAGTAGTATTGTACGGCGCAACGGGGTTGGCTAAATAGAGCGCTGGTGGCACTCGGGATCCTTGGCCTTCACCAGCGAAAATGAAGTTTCCTTGATAGTTGGTTCCGCCTGCATGAAGAAAGCACTAGTCAGAACGGCTCGCCATATGAACGTAAAGTTGATGGAGACTAGTGGTCGACGAAACAAGGGGAGGAAAACTTCTTCCGTTTAGCTTACCATTGGGGTTGATCACCGGCGGATCAAAAGGCACCACCTCCACCTTGACCTGACCAGTGGCATCGCGGAGGTGGGATACCGACACAGCCTGGGGGACGGAAACTTTCTGGAGAACACTAGAGCGGTTCAACCCTGTGCCTGCTGCCTTTGCCCCGGCGTTCTGGCAGAAAAACACCTCATCCGTGGGGGGGTACCAGACAGGGGCCTCGTGAAACATGGGGTTGGTGCCGGAGTCAGCAATCTTGGTCAGAGTGGGATTCAATCCGATGATGTCGAGGAAGTCTTGATGGTGGACATGGAACGGCTTTTCCAGGAGACTCTCCAAGGTGGTTCCGGGCGGAATAAAGAGCTATAGAATTCTGTTAGCAACACGCTTTAATGCCGAATTACTCGAATAGGATAGAATGTGAGGATAGGGTGACTTGCAGCAGTGGCATTGGCGATATCAGGTGGCTGAACAAACGGCAAAACGACAGTAGAGGCAGGCAGCATCCATTGTGCCTGCGCAGGAAGGGAAATTGAACTGAGATCCATGTTGGAATTGGTGTTTGTCGACGATGATAGAAGAGAGAACGGGTTCAGGGCTTTAAGGCCGCCGGTGTAGTAGAGGAACGCGCACTGAAAAATAAAAGCAGTGACGAGGGAGGTAGCGACCATGACAAGGAAGGTGTTAGCAGTGCGAGCTTGTAATGACGCCATGTCTCCGACTAGCTCACACGACAAGAGTGAGACTAGAGCTGGGCTGAGCTTCAATGCAACGTTGGGGTTGTTGATCTGGAGGCTGCTCGCGGGGATGCAAGAAGTGAAGAGGTTAATTGCTCGGCGGAGGAGCTCTTGGCAGCACCTTCCCCACCAATTTTCAGGGTCGGCCAACCTCCGACTGTGGGGCCAGAGCCAGAATGACGGAGATGGATAAATATCCAGCTTCGTTCGCTCTATAATTACCCCGCCACCGACGGTCCACATTGTCCCAACCAAGTCATTGAGCCGGTAGTTAGCTTCATGCAATGCAATGTCAGTCCTTCATGAGTGCCGAACAAGGACTCTTTGCGGGGTTGTTAAGCAACTCAGATGTGGATAAGGCAGAGGAAGCTAACGAGGTCTTGGGGCCTTCGCTGGGAGCCTGGGGGAGGGTGCAGGGTGTCGAGCATCCTTCTACAATAACCGTAAGCGGAAAGGCTGAAGCGTTGCTGAGAAAGGCGTTATAGACGGGAACGAGAGGTCTTGGGTCAGATCACCCTAGTACGATTAATACTCCAAGAGAACTGGAAGCGCTCTCGATGAGTAACACTGAGGTTGTATCAGATACGAAGGTTTGTTTAATGCGATTCGGGCTTTAAGAGACGTGAAAGTGTTTTAACTATTAGTCGGCACCTCATCGCTCGTACAGGCCTAAGTTCAATGGCATGCCATAGGAATATTCCCCGCAAAGAAACTGCTGCAAAATAAGGTGCCGACAAAAGATACTGATGAAGCCAAACCTGGAGAACATACACCCTGACCTACAATGATACACCGGTCATCAAGGAAAGCGGATTTACTCCTCCTGGATTTTGATGAGCCACCTAGAAGCCCTTGCTATGAAGCTTTACTCATCTAATGTTTGCGAAAGTAGAACCAAGGCACTAATCCCAGTCAAATCTTCCCGAAGTTCAGGCTTATCCAATCCTATGGAGTCATCAGTGATCAAAACGAAAAACAATTCAAACAGGAGTACCTAAAAAGAAGGCAATACCTATCACTGAAAAGAACAAAAGGACTAACAGCTCAAATCAGAGAACAAACCTTGGCAGATTTTCGCTCCCACCTAAGAACGATGGCAACTAGTAAAATATTGCAATCAATTGAAAACTGTATATCTGTTTTTTTTTTCATTATTTCACATATATGCTTTCAATTGGTCTTATCTGCTTTGACTTGCTGGAGGTGTTCTTGGTTCTGAGGGATATAGGGTAGGCAGAGTCAGCTTGCTCGTCCCTGCTGCTTACTGACTAAGCTGAGATTTGCCTCCACCTCTCTGGAGTGGTCAGCCATTGAAGGCAACGGTTACATAGAGGCACTCAAAAAAAGTTCAATACAATACTACATCAGACAGAGAAATGGGGCGCTGGACAATGAAACCGTAAGAAACTGTGAGGGCTGTTCGTTGGTTCGATTGGAAGCGCTCGCCGTTTGGAGTTTGCGACCCGTAGAATGATTATGTCATCCTCTCCGGTACGTACCTCGCACATCGGATCTAAAAAGGTCCGTCTTTCTTCCTGGCGATAATCTGACTCTTTTTCAACACCGCTTCCGAACATGCAGAACCAACCCAAAGTCCCGCCTGACCTGGCTCACCGTTGTCGCTTTGTTGCACCGAATTTCTCGTGTTTGGCGAAGGGCCAAGTCATGGCAACAAAGTCCCAATTGTAGAGTGATACCGCGACGGCACCCACTCTTCGGCTCGGCCTCGCCCAATGGCACATGCAGAATCCAGCCCCATGCATGACAGATCAGCAGACAACATGCATGGGACAATCCTTTGTTGTTCTTCTGAGATATTTTCCCGCGTTTGCCCACCACCGCCATAATAGCTCCAAGATCCTCAAGCCGGCAAGATGCCTGGAGTTCCAAAACCGTACTGCCAACCTTGTAAGCACAAGCGAGTAAGGGTAAGTGTGCCACTGGGCCTCCATCGTAAAAACCCGCGTTAACCTGGCCGAATAAAAGTGCGACCAGGCCTGGCCCACCTGCTCGGCCTGCTCGCGAGCCAACATCATGTGCCCGGGCCCGTCATTCGCCCTCAAGTTCGTAGCGCATAACGTCCGGCAGGCGGCCTCGACCAAGCCTCGAGACATGGCCTCTAGCTCCAACGACAACAGCAACCACGGCCCCCGCGATCGAGCACGGGTATCCGCCGCTAGCGGAGCAAATGGGCGGGTACTGGTTGCACGGCCCCGTGCCGCCAGGGGAGTCGTCCCGGTTGGTGGACGGGGCTCATCACTTCGCTCGTTTCGACTTGTTGTCAGTCCACAGGCCAGCCTGCTCTCCGTCTCCGATCAGGTCGCGTCTCGGCTGGTTGCGACCATAGAGGGGCCTGGGGCAATCAGGACCACGGCCATGATCTGCCTCCCGTCGATCCCAGTACGGCTGTCCCAGAGCGAATGTCTGCTCGATAGCGCAAATTACTGGTGCTCCTCCTGGTCGGATTGCAAGCAAGGTTTGAGGACGCCGAGTGTCGACACGATGAATACCTACGGAAAGGCACTCCAAAGCCTCCGGCTTGCTCTCAACGGGCCGGGGGCCCTCAGCCCAGAGACCTTGGCTGCCGCTACGATGATCCACCAAACCGGAGAGGCATTCTTTCTCAACATGGGCTGGTCCGCTTGGAAGGCACACTCAGATGGGGTGGCGCAGCTGCTGATCAGGAAAGGGCTGCCCAACTTGGGAGACAAACTGGATGTCACGGCCACATTGACAAATCAGTCCCTGATGGTATGTGTTTGAGTTCCTCCGGCTTAATTTGGTCACCTTAGCTAACACCGCCCCCGCTCCTTAGGCAGGATACGAACTCAAGTTTCCCGGTGAGACACCTTTCAGCAGTGCGCCGTGGAAAGAAGCCTTGGAGCAGATGCGGCGTATCAGTCTGGCCGATGAAGGCTTAGGCCAAGACGGGCTATGGGTCCCGATGACTGAACTCCTCGAACATTGCTTCTACAAAAGAGTAGAGTGGGCAACCGTCATCAAGTCAGCCCATGCTGATCCCATCCCGTACACTGACAGATCGAAAGAAATCTCAACCCACATGTGGCAGGCCTTGGACGAGTTTGAGGCCGGGCTGCCGGAATACTGGGCTTACATTCGAAAGAATGTGGGAGATTTCAGAGAAGTGGCTGATGCTGACTTCTTCGTGGGGAAGAAATACTGGATGGCGCCTGGTCCGAAGAGCCGCGTGGTGGCAGAGTACATCTTCAATATCCTTTACATGCAACTTATGGTGTCCCGCATGCTCTACGATCTCGGCGTTCTGTACAGCGAATCTTGGCTTGACGCCATCAAATCGAAGCACCGCGAACTAAGTGCTCAAGCATGGATGCTCATCCCGCACATGATGCAGATAAATCCTTTCGAACTACAACAATTCATGCCCATATACTACTTGTCATTCGAAGGGGCCGATGAGATAGAGCAGAAAAATATTCTCGACGCGGCGGAGCACATTGACAAACCTATGCGCCGATTCGGCCAGAACCGGGATGAGCTGCAGTGCGGTTTACTCTCCAATGCAAAATTTATGACGGGCAAGCCATGAAAGACTGGGCTTGATATCGCGGCGTTTCATTATGTATCAAGAGCGTTTTGCACTAGATTTTAATATACAGCTTCACAGCTGAACCTCATTTCAGAACCAGATAGAACACACGGGGATCTCACCCCGAAATTGTCCCAGGCAGTATTGAGAGCAATCATCCCACCTTCTCGGTCTTCAGTTCAGAGGCATCCCTTGCTCAATACTTGGAGCGCCCCTCTAGCTTATTGACAATTTCTCTAGCCAATAACCGCCCAGTCTGCTCGCTTGGATGCAACTCGTCCCACCACATATAGCTATCCCTTTCTTCCCAGCTACAGTCTCCCCTATTTCAACGAATTAGTTGCTTCCTCTGGCATGAGACAGGGCATCGAAATATCTTACACTCCGCAGTAACGCCAATCAGTTGCGTTGGGGCACTGATGACAATGGCCCGTCACGTTGGCCGGCGCAGTCCCGTTGAAGTATTGACCCGGATTGAGATATATCTCTTCGAAGAATCTATACGTGTCGAAATATTCTATCCGCGCGTCTCTCTTCTGGGAAAAGCTCCTAACTCCCACTTGTAAGAGAGCATTCAGCGCGTTGGCGTATTGGAACATCTAAGTAATCATCAGAATGCAAAGCCACCCAGTGATACATTTCTGCGAGACTTGCCTGTCTGTGCCATGAAGCTCCGTCATGCGGCTCCGGCCAGTAAATCACGGGATCATCGACGGGCGAGTATAACTTCGTCAAATGCAGAGGGATCGTCGACAAGAGGAGGAAGTTCCGCACCCCATAGTCATATAGCTTCTGAAGAGAGCCAAGCTGGCAATCGGCCAGATCCAACATCGTCGTAGCATTGTCGTTTCCGGCGGCGATTGGTGGGACTGCCGGGGTGAGCGGAGGTATGTTGGGCCAGTATGTCCTGCCCTCTGTGGCGTTGGGTGCCAGCAGGGAATGCAGTCCGAGGTCATTCGTGCCGACCCAGACTATCGCGAGTGTATTTGCGCCTGGGATATCCAACTTTGGTGGGACATGTCCTGTTCCATTCGAAAGTACATGGTCCTCCACGAACCAAGCGAGCTGGCCGCCCGACACGGCGGGAACGTTGAAGCCTGGCGTGAGGTCGTTGCTGCATACTGCGCCTCCGACTGCATAGTTTTCATAGGGCAGGTCGCTGTAGAACTATACAATTGGTCAATAGCTAGCTTAAACACAAGTTGAATCATGGTCTTCTAGAGTACGCACTCCAAAATATCTAAGAGACTTTCGTATTAACAACAACTCTCATATTGGTACAAAACAGGCCACGGCACTTACCGAGGCCAAGAGACACGGCCTTCTGCGGCAGGGTCATCGGGGGGGTAGATGGTCTTGTAGTATCTCCCGGGGTACGTGCCGTTGCTGATCGAATGCGCCCTGGACTGGTCCGTGAAAGAGTCTCCGAAGAATACTACATGTTTTAGGTTATTCCGCCACGAACCTGATCCATGAACCTTGGGCCATAATGCGGCTATGGTAGCCAGGTATACTAGTTCTGTTCGCATGATGTTGATCCAATCCCGGAGTGGCTTTGTCACTCCCCTTTCGAAACCGCGGGCTCATGTGACAGTTACGATCGATGCCAACAGACTTCGACGCCAAGAAGAGAAAGCAGGATATAAGTACTCCATGATGATTCATTATTCCAAGTTGCGAATTGGCATTAACAGCAGGTTCGTTGCGTCGAAGGACGGAAAAACTATTACAAGCTCAGACCTTTTCCCGATCAGCCTAAATGCACTACCAGCAACATAGATCACATACTGGCTACGGAACGGCGTATTCCCGGATAATGCTCACAGAAAGGGCAATATATGGGCTCTTCCGGCATCTCATACCCATGAAACTACCTCACTTCACAAAGGGAGCGGCGGTCGCGAGTGCATTATGAGCTCACCAACCAAGGATAAGTAGAGAATTTGTAAATTCCGTGATGACCTGTCAATCTAATACTCTTTCAACGCGGACCGGTCAAGTATATCGGTCCGGCGTCTTGAAGTTCAATCGTGTTGATCTCGTCATCTTTGCACTTAAGTATGACCCATATGCCAAGACTGCCTCGAAAGCCTTCCTCCGCAGCAAGAGTTGGAAGACCGTGGTTGAACACCCTGTCCGGGGTCAAGTCTGGAACATCGAAGTCAGGCATCGCGATGCCAATCTCTAAAGGAAATGTTGCCACGTAGACAGTCTTGCCGTATCTTATTCTCCCAGCAACCAATTTCTGATTCAATGTAGTATGCAACTGCAACAAAGCAAGGTTAGTGAGGGATGCTTGACACGGCTAATTGAGACATACCTCAATTCCCTTAGATTCCCTGGCATAGTTGTATACTACCAGGCGAGATAGACGCTCGTTGCGGGCTGTGTCTAAACGAAGCACAGAAGTCTTTCCAACATTTGTGCCGTAGGTGTTGACATGGCCATCCGCATACTGAAACTCAATGCCAACCAGTTGCCTCCACTCGCCGGCCGTCAGCCGTACCTGCTGAACAGGTATTTGTTTTCCATGGCTATCGATATTGTGGAAGAAGAGCATTCCCCGGACATGGTAGTAACTCATCTTGAGTCTAAGCCTATCGTCTGAAAGTTCGTCGAATCTAGGATCATTAAAGTCGGAGTAGATGCGAGTATTACCCTCAGCTTCATGTCGGGGTCGAAAGATTTCCCTGCTATATGCCAAGCAAAGATGGCCGTCTCCCAGTGCAGGCGTGGGCCGCAGACTGATGTTTAATTCATCCCTGGAGGAGTTGAATATCCAGGTAATGTTCCGCTACTCGATTTATCCTGTTAGATTTGAAGTGTCAAACGTAAAAGAAATCATATAGGGAGAATCACCAAGCCTTCGTAAAGTGTAGAATAGCAGCGCACATGTGTATCCAGTAGTCGTCTCGTGTGATCTGGTATTACTTCGAGGCATTGTCCAAAAGACGTGACAAGTCGGATACCGGTGACCATGCTAAAGCGATCTGATTCTGGATAGACCATGTTCGCATGGACCCAGTAGGAGAATTCGACCACTCGTTCAGTCTCATGGAGACTAAACGGGTCATGCCTTGCCTCCTGGATCCATTGTCCCACTACTGCACTCTGTCCGCCATGGTGATAATCGAGTAGGATTCCAGTAACATTGCCATCAGCACGTGAGCGGCCTCCCGCACCCTTCGAAACGCGAACACGCCGAAGATTCTCAAGAGAAGCGATAGTAAAACAGGAGCCCTCATATAGAAGCATCCATGGAACATCAGTAATCATGTTGCGCGTCAGAGAAGGTGCGCTTATGGATTCAAGAGGCATGCGATCGATTTGGTGCTCAACATGGATCTTTTCAGCCTTTAGATCTTCAAAGGCCCAGATAGGAGACTGCAATCATACGTTAAGGGGGATCAACTCATCTCAATATGGACGTAGACCGCACTCACCGATACTCGACCAACTAGTGCTATTATTCGGCACTCTTGAGAAGGGACTTGGGCACTGACTTGCTGTTCAATCTTGTGGGCGGGGGTGGACGCTCCGAAAGTATACTGTCGACCGAAATTCGTGGTGACCTAATCCAGAACAGCCAGAGTTAGAGACGTTGGTAGGATGTGCTTGAAGTTGATCTTACTTGAATGCTCCTAACAACGTGGCGATGATTGAGTCCTGTATGGCTACAAGGGGCATCGAATGAATTGATACACTCCCCCGCTTCGCCATTGATCATGAAGGTTTGCTCAACGCATGACTTCAGCTTGCCCCCGTTAAGGAGCGCTTCACGTTGTCCAAACCACAACTCTTTGCCATCGGAATAGGAAAACAGAAACCCGTAAAATCCCATCCTGCCATGCATCAACGCCGTCATTTTACATAGCAAGGGTAGACGTGACCCATCCTCTCCACCGAAGGGGATATGCGCATTGACAGAGAACTGGTCCTCCGCCAGTGGTTTGAGTTTCAAGGGTGGAAGACGCCGTGTAATTTCGGTATCTGGGAGTCTCGGGTTCCATGCGGTGACAGCGGCAATACGTGAGTTGTCAATGGCCTGCTGTTCTACCAACTGAATAGAAACGGCTTTGTATATCTAGATGCCGGAAAAAGTTAGAAGATCCCACCTGACGTTCATGGATATGGGACATTACATCAAACCCGACTACTATGCCCGCGATACCACTCTGAGCTGTCAGCCTTGCCACGCCGGCGGTGTTGGAGGGGCAATGCGCATCTCCCACAAGCTGAATGTTAGTTGAATGAGTGAAGGAGAATGCCAACCCATGGATACCCAGGGGAGAACAGTATACATCAATCGAGGAGATCGTACTTCCGGGTAACAAACGAATTGAGTACAAGTTGGACGGAATAATTAGGCCGGCTTCCTGGACGACTTGTTCGCCGTCTCTGTTTGCCCAGCTGGTGGTCCGTATGCCAGAAATGTATGTCGCTGAGTCGAGACGAATGACCGATATTTGTACAAGGAACGCATCCTGCAACGCAAAATGATGTTGCTCTCGTGAACGAGCACCAAAATTGAGCTCGCCGTACTGAAATTGATCAGGCAACTCGGGACAGGCTACTTTCTGTCCCAGGAAGCAGGTCTCGTCAACAAGCTCTTCGGGCTGCCTCTCGCGGTGATGTATGAGAAGCGCGTCCAGGATGATGGCTAACCCTTCGAGACATCGCCAGATTCGTCCACGATTGCGAAGGGCGAAGCAATTACTCTCTTTCAAGGTTTTCTTGTAGTCGAGATAAGTATGCAGCCATCTATTCGAAGTCTTTGGCGAGAGTAACTCGGGCAATACAAGACCCAACTCCCGCTCAGGCGAAAATCGCGAAGTCCAAAAGCGTTGAGGGAGGTTGTTCATAAAGCACGCGACTGCCAAGTGGCGAGAGCTGAGACGTGCGCTGCCTACATCCTTCGACGGTAGTAAAATGAAGATCTCGAAAATTACTTCCAAAGGTAGCGTCGTGAAAGGGTCGCTCTGTTGCGTTGTTGGCTGGATGAGGGAGTGGTGTCGGAATTCAAGTGAGGACGTCGCTATCTCGGGACCATGTTTCGACGGATCTGCCAACAGCAAGTCTGGCGTACCTAGAGCAGCCGTGGCTTGACGCAACTTGATGGTGCCATGGTAGCGGTTCTCGGGCATCAAATTTCCGGTCTCTACCCAGGAGACCGAATTGAGGATATGGAAAAGCCAAGTTCCAACTTGTTTCCAGCCAGCTTTGTCCTCTCCGAGACCGAGTTTCGTCAAAAGCAGTTGCCAACAAAACTCGTGAAAGGTAAACGGCCGGTCGGTGGTACCATCGAGAACCCTGAAGTCGTACCCTCGCAATTCGTCGTCCGGGGTTTCTTTGTAGCTAATAGCACAATCGGCGGGGGCGACCACGTTGATGTCGGTCATGTAACCGAGGCCAGTCAGAACCGGTTCCTCGGGGCTGTTAGGGTCTTGGGGCCCGTGAACTAGGATTTCACGCCATCTGTTAGTTGGAGATCCAAGTCGAAATGAAGTCTTCGATATACCTACCCAAGCGAGCCAGTGTTGCCCAGTGCGGGTGTTCCAAACTAGCCCCAGGACCATGATGATGCGGCCTATAGGGGCCTCCGCAAAGGGAGCAGAATGGATCACTCATCTTCAAGAAACCCCCGATGCGCGTTTCCAATCGCAAGGAAAGGTAGAAGCGCAAGCTGGGTTGGGAAGAGGGTCGTCTGTATGGTAGTGTGCTGCTGATATCACGAGGGTGGAGGGGGATGGAGTGGGACGGGGGATGACGGGGAGAGATTCCAGACGGACGCTGGAAATACGAGCCCGATGGCTGCCTGATTCTTGGGGGGTATGAGCCCTTGGTGGTACAAGAACTGCGCTGAAATGTGCGGTGTCACATTATTCAGTCCGCGCGAATCAGAATGAGATATGCGCGAGATCAGTCACAATTGGTTCTTACGAGGTGTACCGCCTTTTAAAATACCACACCAAATTAATTTGTGGCCGGGGTCATGGTGTTAATAGAGTATTACTATATACAAATCTTAATTATAATACTAGGATAGTTTTTTCTGAACTCTGCTGATTTTTACTCAAATCTAATAAAACTAGTAAATGTAGTATTTATGTAAAATTAGTCTCTCACTGTGTTCTCATTGTGATTTCAAGTTTAAGAAGCATTTTTATTGAAGCTATTTTCTCTGATCTTTCCCACCTCCCTTCCTCTCTTCACATCATGCTGCCTTGCTTGTTCTTCTGGATAACAATGGATTTTTTCAGTGATCTGGCTTTAGGCACTTGGTTGCCGAAAAGCCTGGAGCTTGCTTGAAGTGTTTGGATTGGTGTAAGACGAGTGTGAAGCCAGGGAAAGAGAGTAGCTCAAATACGAGCGGCTCGTCTTGACGGCAAGCGAGCCATCGAGATGAAGGTTTATAGACTTTTCCATCCGTATGACTGCAGTCTTAGGCTAGCAAAGCTTTTTTGATTTTCGTATTTATTGCATTGAGAAGTGGGGCTCTGGCATCTTCTATTGTTGCTTAACTTTATACCCGGACCTTCTTCCGTATATACAAATAGTACGGGTAGCATACATGATTTTGAGTTCTGCTGCTGTTGGCTGCAATTATTATGGTCTTATTCCTCGATGTGACTTCCTTCTTGAAGTCCCTACCCAAGGCAGCAAGAATCTATTTCTTTCCCCTTCCATAATCCCCATTTGCCTCGACCCTGATGAATGCAATCAACGGCTGTAGCCTTAGGCTGCCTCGAGCAGGTAAGTCTGATGCCATTTGCCCTGGCTCTCATAAACGTGATCAACAGCTGCAGCCTCCAAGGGCCTCAAGCAGGTAAGTATGATCCTATCCGCGCTGACTTTTATAAATACAATCAACAGCCACAGTCTCAGGCTGCCTCGAGCAGGTAGTTCTGATCCTACTCGCGCTAACCCTCATCATTACAATCAACAGCCGTATCACCAGGCTGCCTTGAGAAGGTAAGTCAGATCCTATTTGCCGCGATGTGACGGATGCGATCAATGATGTGGCTGCAAGCTGGTAAGACAGACCTCTTAGAAGTAGGACTAGTAGTAATAGTAGTAGCTCTGTAATCTACTGTGATCTATCATACATGGCAGTAGTATCGAGCCAGAAGTACCTATTTTTGAAAATCAACATTATGTAGCCGCTGACAGCGTACATAGCCTGTACGTGAGAAAACGCATGGACATTGAACATGGTATCAGAGCACATGCAGCCACGCGCTGCTTAGGATTTCCGAACGTTGTCCAATGCTGTCCAAAACCCCCCACAGGCGTTTCTATTTATTCTTTAGTCATATTCTATTTCCACTAGTCAGCTCCTTCTTTCCTCAAAGAACAAACAAAGAATATGAATAGGTAGTCACCCCCAGCTCAGTTAGTTGATTTCTTTTTGCGTTAGCTCGGGTCATATAGCTATTGTGTCTAAATCAAATCAAGTCAACAATAGAAACTTCATATGCAGGGTAGGAAGAGCTAGAAGTATTTATAGAAACTGATGGGTGATGCTTGAGGATGATCGCGCTTCTCAACACACGACCACGCGGGAAGCCGAATATTGGACTGGTCTGGCTCTTGGCTACATGAAATCAGAAGAGATACGACGACCTTGGCCTTCTCCACTTTTTGTGTGCCAGTAGTTTTCTTTCCAAGGTCACATTCTGTAGCTGGACTTGACGTTGAACCAGCACCATGTTCTCAGCAAGGGCCTGAAATCGGCTTTGCACGCTTGGCCTCCCACGCTCGTTCAACGACTCAGCCTCATTCGGCCGTAGGATAAAAGTGCACGTATCGTCGACATACATTGTCATACGTCTCGCTCAGAAGTTGTACTTGCACGAGACAAATTTGGTCAGAGAACAGAGAACAGCACGGTAAGTCACCAGATCTGGTCTCGAGCACGTGCACATTTCCCACTGATAATAATCCCTTGTAGTCTTGTCTTTCCCCCGTACTTCTCCCATTCATCACCTTTGAGGCGAAGACGAACCAAAAACAACAAGTTAGAATATTACCGAGAACAACGAAACGGACACGCTCCAAGTGACAACGCCAGCCATCACCACACGATGGTCGGACCGGCAAAGGAGGTCATCGACAACCTCGGCGTCGACTGCACCAACGGCGGCTCCTTTTACGTCTGCAACAGCAAGTCGGTCCAGTTTGTCGGTTGCTGCACGCTCGACCCATGCAAGACGTCCGACGGCAACTGCCCCGACCAGAACCTCCGAAACACCACGTTCCAAGCGTACTCCTACAACCAAATCAAGCCCCAGAAATGCGTGAGCGAGGACCCAGAGGTGCAGTGGTTTGCCTGCGCCGCATCCAAGCCCCCCTTCATGGGATGCTGCTCCGCCAATCCTTGCCAGCTTGGTGGGTGCCCAGCAGACAAGCTCTATGCCGCGAAGCTGAACGACAACCCCGAACTTGCCAGACCATTTCTCACCGGGGTGCCGCATGAAGAACTCTCCACCGCCGCGACTGCTGGGGTAGCTGTCGGAGTCACGTTATTTGCAATGCTCGTGATCGGGTTGACGATCTGGTGGGCTAAGCGGAAGACCAAGAGGACCCAGGAGCCTCGCCGGTCTCAAGGTAGCGGGACGGTCCCAGCGCTAGGATACAGGTCGCCCTCAGTTCGGTTTCCCGATAAGACCAATCTCGGGTTGGGTATGGGCCTGAAATCTGCCTATCCAAAGAACTCCGAGTACGACATGACGCAGCGAACCCCTACCCGACAGGACTCGCCCACCCTGTCACCACAATCGAGAGGTCTATCGCAGTGGAGCGAACAGTCAGTGCATGGAAGCAGCGGCGGGACTCACCCTCGCGGTTACCAGCAGTCGGATGGGCGCGTACCAAGTGCCATCTCATTGGATCAGGGGCATTCTAGAAGAGAGAAGTGGAAGCATCCTACACCTGTGGCGCAGGAGCTGCCCCCGGAGCATCAGATCTTGGAGTTGGAAGACACTTCGAATCTAACACCGACTTCGGACACTGAGAAATTGTGAAGTGGGAGAGAGAAGGGGCAAGGATTCACTAGAGTATGAGTGGAGGAGCCTCCGTCCAAGCCCGCGCGTCCAAGGGAGTATGCTCTCCGGCCGTAAAAAACGATTGTTGCAAAAGTTGCTGCAGTATAGGACAAGGGGTTCAGTAATAGCACAGAAACAGCTATGTAATAATTGATTGTTTTGGAACATTTCTCGCCTTGTCTCTTTGTTGTGAACATGGTTCTCGAGCAGTTCTGCGCAAGGCACCTTGACAGTATCTAAGGTGCTAACAAGACCAACGCAGGTTCTAGACTGAACTCGTGCTACGTTGTGTATCATTAGTTGTCATCGCGGGTGTTCTGGGCACGCCGCGGCACTGCCACTGCACGGGCATGCCTTGGCTGAACAAAGATTTCAATTTCATCACCCAGCTGGTCAAACTGAATTGGCTCGTTTATTGCTTTCACCCTCACGCCAAAAGTCCTCTAGACAAGGAAGCACTTCACTGTTGCTGCAAAGATTGATTCTTCTACATCTAAAACCACTTAAAAACGGACTACTTTGCCATCTCGGAAATCTTATGACTTTTTATTTGATATATAATTTTCACAATGACTATTTTTATTTCCTCTCCCGAAGAGCGAGAACTGAGGTAGTGCAAGCTCGAGATCCAATTTATCCCTTGGACTTCCTCTGACGAGCTCGGGGTTATACTCGTTCTCGCCGAAGGTATCGGTACGGCCGGGTATCAAAGGTATATGAAACCAGCCTTTGCTGTTTTGATTTGTCCTCGGATTATATATTCGCCCTGGTTTGGTCTTCAACGGAAGCTTCTCCTTGTTCCCATAAAAACCAGGGTATCTGGGAGAGGGACCAGCATTCTGAAGGCCAAATTCTGGGGCGTCGAAGCTCCCTTCCTGATGAGCTTCTTCGAAGAGTTTACCTCCAAATATGTAATTGTTTGAGCACCATAACCGACCTGGGAGAGACATTATTATGTTTTAGTAATGGTGAGGGCCAGCAAGCCGAGGCCATTTAATGGCAACCTCGGCCTCTCGTATTATATATTTCCGTAGAAACTGCACCAGGCTGTCATCTATTTCATCTCTTGGAGTCAACAATTCCGGAGCTGTTGTCGGTCATCAGATGTTATGCTCGGTGATGGACGACCCGGCCTTCGATCACTGATAGTGAAACATTGGCTTAAGACCATCATACATCAAGTCTCTGACTTGTGTCTCATCAGAAATGATCTTCTCCTCATCAAATATCTCAGGGAAGCATCGAAGGACTTGGCGTTCACGGCAGGCTTCCTCGTATAGCCGGCCGTTGAAAGACTGCTTCAAGATTTGAAGGTCCCGGAAGCCAGCCCAAGATCTGAGAAGGCTGCACTTGCTAGTAGGTTTGGTTAGGCTAAAGAGAAGTGATTCTGCTTCGGCCCAGCTTATTGCTGATTGATTGGCGGCCATGGATCTGGCTGGCAACATGCTATGCGCGTTCGTCGAGGCCGAGATGATAGTAGTGATCCCACTCGGACTCAGCTGACAATGAGTAGCGTCCCCAGTGCCTAAGAGAACAGGCGAGATTGTCTTGAAACCCCATGACTTTCTTCTCATTGTCGGAGGGCAGATTTAAGAGGAACTTGGGGTTGGCGATCGCCATCTCGTCACCATCCCATCTCCAGCCGGGATAGTAATGATCCCATTCGGACGCCCATTTGCCTTGTATTCTCCATGTATTTTTCACTCGCTGGCTCGCTTGAGCGGCATCTCCCGGTCTGCGGCAAGGAAGTTGAGCTGGTCTTCGTCCTCCATCTTCCTCCACTTCCAGTTGGCCATGTTATTTGGTATCCGGGAAGAGCTTATTTTATTGGTCAGTCTCTCTGCGCTCACGGAGGACTTTTATCGTCTTGATTGTTCTTATTCGAGACTCATTATTGTTGTTATGAGTTGAGCCTGAGCTGGAAGGAAAGATGTGGTAAGAAGCGGGATATCTAGCTGGAATTTATATCCGTACAGGAGTGGGAGGCCAACAATGTGGGTGACTTTCGGATGTGGCGATTGTGTTCACGGAGAGAGAGGCTTGGCAACTTATGTTCATGAACAAAGCACAGTGCTACATAAATTACATCAATTCTCTAAGCTTGTATGTTGCTGAATTTAGAATTTCTCATATGGGTAAGCCTAGAATTCTCTCACAAAGTACTCCTGTTGATTTCTGTTTCGTGTAAGTCCAGAGTGACAAAGGCCATAAAATGGGCATCATGCAAGGACGATGTCTTGCAATAAAGAAATGAACGCTCTTTGCAATATTTACGTAATCTCACTGAGCCATTCCATCAATACGTAAAGACTCCTTTGTCAGAGCTGATCCCCAAGACCGAAAGGAACACACTCGCACTCATGACTGTTATTGATGAACAATTCAACTTGTATTGTCACTGCCGCTAACATTCTTCGTTTGACCATGCGTTGATAGCGCCTCTGATCCCGTCCGTGCGTATACTACATCCTATGGTTGTAGAACAAAAGTGCGGTTATCATTAAAAGTAGAGGACAAAAGGGAAAAGATTGATCAATGCAGAGGTGGCTATTGCTAAACCTAGTTCGACATAACACCGCCATGGCGGTGCTTACGACCTTCTTAAGCGAAAGGCTACGTGCGGAGCAACTACCAGAGAAGCGAATTCTACCACTAGCTTGTAGCCTCAGCCACCGTAAAGAGGTTGAATACAAAGTTGGAGCAAAGACAGATAGCCTATCGAATTAAGAATTCCCTTCTTACCATAGGTATGCGCGGAAAGCAGGCCTTCTCCCTCCCTTGAAAGATTAGCGAGTTTACAAAATCATCACCCATATCATACGAGTCGCCTGAGCTGGAGTCGCTCGTATCGCCATCATCTGTCTCGTCCAAATGTTTCTCCTGCGCATCGACGGTCTTCGTAGCTACAGATTCAGGCTTCGATGTCTCGTCGTGGTCACTTGTTGAGTTGTCCGCGCCGACTTCAGCTGAAATAGAAGACGTAGGTTTTTCGTCAGTCTCGCCTAGTTGGACCTTGCCCATTACATTCTCGCGCTGCGCCTCCTCAGACATAGCGCCTTGTTGGCATTGTTCGGATTCTTCAAGCCCCGCGCGCATGTCTTTTACGAAGGCAGCCTCTTCACTGCCGTCGACCTCACCAGTGACTCCCTTGGTGAGATCAGTTATTGGCCGAGTTTCTGGTTGAACTTCTCTTTGTCGTAGTGAATTCGCTTCCATGAAATTGATCCACTTTGCGTCACTGATTCTCTTTTCCTCCTCCTGTTCTTCGATTATTTCGGCTGCCCACCTCATGGTCGGCCTGGGGCTCTGGCGTTTCTTGCCCAATGCCCGAGCGGCACGTCTGCTTGCTTTGGGCTTCCAAATAAGGTGCAGGTTCCGAATGCATCCAATCCTCTCGTACACCCTCTTGTCCGGATACTGGGCGTCCTCGACGATCGCCAAGATCAACACAGACGGAACACCGCCAAGGGACACGTACGTAATGATAGCCTCCCAACGTTTTTGGCTATTTTGACTCTGCGATAGGATCTCGAACACATCTCCATGGTCGCTAGTCGGTATCGAATCGAATTGAAGGAAGCCCTTGAGCTCGTTATCAGTATCCCCTAGATCTAATAAAGCTATACCCTCGGCAAGGTTGAATGTGAGGGCGTCGCGAACAGACCAAGCCTTCACATGCAAATAGCGTGAAGGCTCAAGAGAGCTGTCAAAGTATGCACATATCGGCATGTAACAGTCATCTTGGCCCAGCACAGCGATATCTAACTCAGGGTCAGGCATGAGCGGTTGAGCTGAAGTGAACCACGGGAGCTGAGGATACTCGACCTGACCGACGCAGCTTGTCCAGGACCATGTTGGAAACCCGGTCCGTCGGCGTAAGATTTGGTTCTCTTGCGGAAGAAACTTCCAGGTGAGACTGTACCCGAAAACCGCCGAGGCTGAGGCAAACCTCGCTCTAGATAGCCTGGCCGTCATACTTGACGTGGCGGGTCTCCTGGAAGGATCGCCATGGTCTAACGAGGCAATCGCCTCTGAAAATGGAATACCCCAGAGACTTCCGACCGGCTCCTTCGCCGATTCAATAAAGAAATTGATCGTAGCCCTTAAGCCATTGAGAGAGTCAGAGTCATACGTCAAATCCCGCTTAGAGTACTGCTCAATATGTTCCCAAATCGAACAGGTCCGATTAACTGTTTGGTTCAACTCTCCGGGAGGTGTGATCACGGGCGAAGTGTAAACTTCGCAATGCTCGCTCTGTAGACAGTGGAACGACACTTGATGGGACGTAAAAATAAGCTGGCGGTTAGAGAAGAGTTCTTCTTGATATCTGTTCCGAAGTCAGTTTCTGCCTCTCTCCAGACTTCTCATCCTCTACAACTCAAAGGGATTGATACGTACGTCCAAGCCCGAGACTTCCACTTGCAGCTTAAAATTCCAGGGAAAGACTCCACAGAGGAGACCAGAAGACATCCATTGATAGTAGCTTCTGCTTGCGGCTCCCGCGCTCTTGACGACACACCAGGTAAACCAAAGGACGAGTCTGACCCTGCAGCTGCAACGATTGTAAACGACGCGCCTTGATAGATCGAATGCATATTGGCAAGGTGTTCTCGCAGAGATTTCGAGTCGCTCTGCTGGATACAGAACCTAAAGGGGAATTAATCATGGAACGTTGGCCTGATGAAGAATTCCTTACCTGTCTACCCATAGATAGCGGTATCCTAACTCCCTAACGGCATGCATGGCGTCCTCTATGACCAAAGGTGCCTGTAGAAGCTCCCCCCCGATCTTCGGGATGTCCATGTGGGTATTCTTTTCGGGCGCTCCCCAGACGTAACTCAATGCCACATACTCGGCTCCTTGGGCTGCGGGAACTAACTGCCTCGAATGACAGTCTATGAGGTGGAAGCCATGGATCTGGAGTTGAGGCACCGGAGATGAGCATTCATTGTGACAGTCATAGCAGTCTCTCAGGTAGGAGCGCAGGAGATCCCAGTCCAATGAAGAGATATACAATGATCGTGCCGGAGCCATAGCTTCAGCCAAGTCAAACGCTGGATATATGCTACCGTAGTAGGCAATGAAACCAGAGTCGGAAGCTTCAGTCTTGGCAACCTTGAGAGCCACAAACTCGCCTGGTGCCAACTTAGTCCCATCCATTGACTGGGGAGCAAGTTGGGGCTCCAGCTTCGAGAATTTTGCCTCTTGTTGTACTGGGTTAGTGATCAAGTATGCGTCCTTGTACCTAGCCATCTTTCCATGGCCCATGCTGTCTCTTTTTGTCTCTGGTTTGACAACCTCTGCTACCAACTGGTAATTGCCTGGCTCTGCTACTCCACGTTCGCGAGATGGTGTGCAAAACCCACATGTTTCGTGAAAAGACGCCAATTCCGGATTACCGAACGGGCTGTAAATAGCTTCAGCTGCTAAGCGGCATAGAGGACATGGGCTTCTCAGCTGGTCTCTAGGTACTGGGCCAAGATCTATGATCTTGTGTGGCATTTTATAGCCACCCCTAAAGACTCTGTCCAGATCAATGTCCGAGCATTGATGACAGGGAACATTTTCGACGCCGGTGTCACTCATCTCTTCCATGATCAGCTTGACTCGACCGATTGGGGTGAAGGGCGAATATGTGAGGCTTCAAAAATTGCCGAAATAACTGAGGGATTTAAGAAGAGGGGTATGCGCTTTGCTTATATGCGTGAGTAAAGAACCGGGGAAAGCTGGGTCAACCTAAACAGCAGTACCGAATAATTCTAAGGTCACATCCGATATAATAAATATCAAAGCCTTAAGAAATGGACAACTTGGTGCCATACCCATACATACCCCGAAAGTTTACTCCAAGGTTTACGCATAGACCTTGACTTTGCAGGTGAAGTTGTAAATGACCGCATGACCCAATGGCTCACTCACCGAAAGCTGTATAAAATTTACGGGTGCTTAGTGGAAGAGATCAATCAGGATGGAATGGTGACATGATCTAGAGGGCATTGTTGTCACTTCCGCAGAGTTCGCTTACATGTAGCGAACTCCTACCGGAGGTCAAAGGTATTCAGAGAAAAAAACGGAGGCTGTGTAAGACCTTACTCAATGAAATTAGATCAATCTGTGAGGTATTCTCGACAATAAGGAAATAAAGTTAAGAAAGAAAAGCATCATAAGGTGTGAGCTCAATCTGCGACCCAAGTGTCCCTTTCCTAAATGTCCAAGTATCCTGTCCGAAACTTCCGTGTGTCCCATCCCAAATTTTCCTTTATCCTATCCCAAATTTTCCTTTATCCTGTCCCAAATTTCCAGTCATTCAATCGTCAATTCCATTTATCCCATCCTAAAATCAAGTGCCCTTATTGTAAAAAAACCAAACAATTCTTCCTGTACTGACCTTCTGTGCTGTCTAGCAGGCTACCCGGTATTAATCAATCATCAATTCATTGTGGAAACAGCCCAGCTTGAGCTGTTGGACATTTCTCAACCATCAATATCAAGTGAAGGCAGCCGGGTCTCGACCAAGAGCCCAATCGGCCAACGCTTCGGGATTTTCGCGTGCCTTCGTAGTATACGCAGTCATCCAAAACCACTCCGCCTCCAGCCTATCGTAAGCGTAGAACCAGGTGTTGAACCAAAACTCGCGGAAAAGATCACGGATGGCCTTGTTGTGCGAAGTGGCAAGCCCCTCCCTGCACACATTGACAAACTCCATGTGGCGATGTTTGAGGGTTGCGATATCCATGTACGAGAAATCGACGCCGTCCCATGACCTAATCTTTCGACTTTTGACGTTCTTCAGGATGGACCTCACTTGCTTCCGGTACTCTGAGGGGAGTTTCGGTACGAGTTTCTCGAGGGCGAACCATCCCCAGCAAAGCTGGGCCTCCAAGTATCGCCGGGCGTTTTCGCAGACCACCCACCCCAGGAATTCGCCAAGGAGCGTTCCCAAGGCCAATTTGCCATACTTGCGCGCGTAACATCCGTTGCAGATAATCTCGTGCAGGTCCTCAATGGAAAATTCTTCGTCATTCCACAACTGGGCATCAAGCTTGGGGTTCCACCAAGCCTCATAGCCTCCAAGGCGAAAGGCTCGTATCTCCTGCCAGCTCTCGCAGCCCGAGCATCGCGCCATGTACATGGTCCAGGGTCGCGAGTAGAGGCCCACCGGACCCATGACGAAGGTGTCGCCAATCTGACCAATCTCGCCGATGGGGAGGTACAGCTCAGGCTCTGGGACTCCCAAGAAGTTTGGGAGGCCGGGGAAGAAGCGATCGTGTGCAGAGGCGAAGTGCACCTTTCTGCTGGTCATGATTGGGAATGTCGGGGTGCCGCGCTTGTCACCCAGCTGCACCCTCAGCTGCCCTGATTCATATCGGCACTCGTTACACATGCGGTTGTGGCGCTTCGAGCCGCAGGTGACAAGCTCGATGTCGAAGAGGTTGCGGTCAAATATAGCGTGCTTGACGACTGAACACATGTGTTGGTACTGGTTGTCGTCGACGTGATCAAAGCCCTGCACCCCGACTGCGCGCAACTCCTCCACGGTCCAGCGGTGGAGGAAGGGCGGATAGTACGTCTCGTATGGATGGATGGCGAGGCGGTACCGAAGGCGGACGATGCGCTCCTCGTACAAGATGGGCTCCCACGCCTTGCTGCCCCATACCTTGCCGCGAAGCGATGGCTCCCAGGTCGAGATGGGCTCTGCGGCGGGCGAGCCAGCAATGGGCTTGCGGTTCTGGAGCCGCAGGATGGAGCGGTTGTCGAAGTGGACGTGTGAGCGAAGGAGCAGGCAGCTCGAACAGGCCCAGCGAAACTTTCCCCACTCCTCCTCGGAGAAGGCTGGGTCAAGGATCTGCTCACGGACCCGTAGAGTGGGCGTGCCGCCGCCGTGCTCTTCGGTGCACTCCAGCTGCAGGAGCCGCTCTACCAGCTGCCGCTTCCCGATGGTGATGAGGCGGCGAAACTGGGTGTTCGTCTGGTTGAGAGAGACCAGGCCAACAGGATCCAGCAGGCGAGCGATGCCGAGCACCAATTCGGCGGGGAGGTCAGGCAGACTTGGGGTGGAAAAATGAGACGGCGACATTGCGACAGGCAGGCAGGCAGGCGTCTTGATCAGACGCTGAATCAACTCAACTCAAGTGTCACGAATGGCCGCTGCACACAGTGATGGGGAATTGATTGTTGTACTTGTGCGGGATGAAGAAGTTGGGTACGCGTTGGGCAGCTGCGATTAAATACATCTCCTGACCTCCTGCATCTCCCTACCCTGGACCTGTCTCAGCAACCAAGTGCTCATGCTGCATCATGCATATGCACCATCACATAAGACGACTGTACCATCACATAAGACCGGGTGAAAACTTCGCCACGTTCGCTTCAAACCGAGCGGTCGAGCCTTGTGTAGGTGACGCCGCCTCACTATCCATCGGCAACGTGCATGGACAACTATATCTACCTTCGGTAACAGGCTCACGCTCTTCTCTGCACACCGAGAGGCTTCGCATGATCCAACAAATGCGTAATACTACATGTCGGCATTCCACATTCAGGCGCGGACTGATGCAGTGGCCGTCAGTTGTGACGTCACCAAATAATCTTCGGTAAGAAACGCTGAGGGCAAATATAGAATCAAGGCCACACACATCTCCCGGCTGTTTGAAAGAGACCATCGACCGAACACCACACCTTTGTCACTAGCACAAATGACCGGCAATTAGCACAACAAGGGAGCATTGCAAGCCGTGGGAGTTCAACAATGCGACTTTGTCCAAGGATTTTGCATAAGAGATGCCTAATCTGACAAGTTGCTAGCTTTTTTCCACCCATACACAACTTGCTTTTTTCCCATCCATACACAACTTGCTTTCAATCACACCTAAATCCCAAACCAAAAGCAGCCTTGCATAAGCCTCCGACTCTTGATACCGAAATGTCATCATCCGCCATGGATGCGTCGCTCCGCCAATCTAAACCCCGCCCAACTGGTCTACTTGACTTGCCCAACGTGCTCCTAACCGAGATTGCAAGCTTGGTTGACCATGAACTCACCCAAGCGTTGCGCCTGGTGTGCCGTCGACTCGACCCCATCGCATCGTCATTCTTGACCTTTACTATCCTAGTCAAGCAAACTCAGGAATCTCTAGACGATGTCCAACGTCTACTTGAAAGACCACACGTCGCATCTGGTGTACGTGGTATTACGGTCACCCTGGCCCACCGCTTCAGCCCTCTCGTGCAAGACGAATCGCTTTTCACCCGAGTCTTCGAAAAATGCATGCTGTACAGACGTTTCCCTTGCCTGAGTGTAAGGCATCCCTCAGAGTCCGCCTCTGCATGCATGCTTCGGACCCTTCAAGAGACAAGACAGTCTTTTATTTGGAGGTCTGAGCATAAGGATGGGGAACACGGGTGGCAAGAGGAATGGCCGCATTTGAAAGTCGATAAAACCAGACCAAATGACACCAAGGAAAAGTACGAGCGATTAATTCGATCGACACACGAGATGTACGAAACAGAATACCATGAGGCGTCGCGTATCGCATCCGAACGGTCTCTTATCCTTGCTTTAGTCAAGCTAGTTTCCTTCATAAAGCACCCTGTCACCCTCAAATATGAGGCGGTTTTCGATCGCTATTCGCGTAAAGGGGCTCCGGGCCCAGAAGCCATGATCTTGTACTTCATGTCAGACATCCCCTGTTTATTTTCGCTACAAGAACAACATAGGAAGCCCGTGGAAAATGACATGGTATTGCAGGACGCCATTATTTGGGACCTTCCCATCTCTCTCCATCAGGCAGGGTGTATTCTCCATACTTTCGTTCTGGACAATGTGCTCAAGATTATGGGAGATGCGGTGCTTTTTGCAGATTTCCTATCGCCAAGCAATAACAAGCTGGATCAGTTCCAAGAAGCCCTGCAGAACCTAACCGAGCTCGACATTAAGGGAATGATGCATATGAACATGGATCTGGGTGCAACTCCTGATTTAAACCACGTTAGAGAACCACCTGCGAAACGTCTCATGCTTGAGGATTTGCTACGTATGTGTTTGTCTGGGCCAAGTCTTCACACGGTGAAGCTAGACGCTAACTCAAAGTTGAATTGGGCAACCTGGGCAGATCGGGCAACCTGTATAGATCCACCAAGGCACACAGCAGGTTCGCATAATCTGACCCCCATGGCAGTTTACTCCTGGTTAGATCACAAGAAGTATGTTAGCGTATCATATGTACCTTTGAAACGACCAGATGGGACAGTTTCAGGGTTATTAGGCTGGTCGAGGACAGACTACACATTTGATTCCAAAATTGCGGATGGTGGAGTGGTTGGCGCTGGATCAACATGAGTTCCATGAAATCGGAGACTGGGTGTTGTTGCAGGATTTATCGCATTTCTTTCCTCAACTTGAAGAATCACATTGCAGACTATAGGTAGAGCATATATTGAGATTTAAAATACAAGTTTGACTGGGCCACGGATGCTTCTTGACTTAGGTACTTAACTGCAACCTAGCCAGTACCTGCAATGTATCGTACACGCCAGTCCTCAGATCCGACCAGTGCATCTCATTCAGTGACCCAAACGGACTCGATACTGGCTGCCTTCACCTCAACACCATTGGTACTTCCACCCGTCGAGAAAAGGTACACATCAGAGGACTCATCGCTCGGGAAAATCAGCGAAGCCAAGGTCACTTCCCCTGCTCCACCAAACACTTCAACAGAGGACCAGTCAACAAGAACTCGCAATTTGACTTTGCCCTCTATCGACTCGAGAGGTGCAGAGAACACACCCGCAAATGTGTCATCAAACCCTGAAACTCCTGAAACGGTCCGGTTGACAAAGACCTCCTTTTTCTCAAAGTCATATCCCACCTGTGTTTGTTCGCTTAGGTCTGATGAAGCTCGAACTATGACGCCGAATTGGGTCGATTCAGACTCGGAAAATGACAAAACGATATCCAGCGCTTTTCCGGTGAAGTCTAATTTTGTGCTGCCGGCTGTTAGGGTGTCCCAATGGGTACTACTATAATCAGCCTCACCCAAAATAGGCTCCTGTATAAGAGTCGCCCTCGCGTTAATAGTTTTCAGCGACAGTCTTCGCGGAACCGTAAAGGCACTTCGCCAGGGGTCGGTCGGCGTGGCCCCGCCATACCTCAAGTTGGTCATCCACGCAATGTCCACACGGTCATCCACGGGAAGACCACCGAACGTAAGCGCGGCATAGAAGTCAGGACCCCAGTCTACCCAATTCGCCTGTGTCACGCTGTTGGCGTCCGGGGTGAAGGTTGTCCCGTCAAACTGGCCTACGACGTACTGTGTTCCAGAGCCAGTGTTGCCGGCCGGGCCACCAGGGTTGAGGCTGATTTGAACAACCCATTTTAGCTCTTCGCCTCCGTCCAGGGCGAGAGGGAACATGCTAGGGCATTCCCATACGCCACCGACGGCGTTGACCGGGCCAAACTCACTGACGAGCTCCCAATCCTTCAAGTTGGAAGAAGTGTAGATAAGCAGCTTACGGAGGCCAGGTAGTGACATCACAGAAACCCATCTCTGGGTTTCCTCGTGCCAGAAGACAGCTGGGTCACGGAAGTCATGTATTTGGTCAGAATACTCCTCTGGAGGATTGAGAATGACGGGATTCACGCTGTCATATGTAGTCCAAGTCATGCCGTCGTCAAGGCTGTACGCGATTGATTGGGATTGCTGGTTTGCATCGACGGTCTTTCCACTTGGCAGAGTTTGTGCCACAGGATACTAATAGAAGTGGTCAGAGATTTCGTTGCTGCAGCGCATATGCTGAGGACGTAACTTACGTGAGACGTGTACATAGCGACCAGAGGAGCTTTGTCATCGGTGCCGAAACCACTAGTATTCTGGGCATCGAATACTGCGGTGCCGGAGAAGAACATCTCAGTGATGTTGTCTGGATATCCACGGGCGAGAAGTGCCACTGGCTGATGTTCCCAGTGCACCAGATCCGAGCTGGTCGCGTGGCCCCAGGACATAGCTCCCCACGATATGCCTCCTGGGTTGTGTTGATAGAATAAGTGGTAAGTCCCTTCATGATAAATCAAGCCATTGGGGTCATTCATCCAATTCTTAGCTGGGGTGAAATGAAACTGTGGACGATAGCGCTCAGTGTAGTTCTGGGCCAACGCCGTACTGGACATGCTGAATGCCATAGCCAACAAACGGAGGCTGAATGAGACCATGGTCATCAGTGGGAAGCATGAAGAGGCTGTTGGGATCTGCTGAACGCTGGAGAATTTTCAGGGGCAGAACCAGCCTCGTGAACTGGATTTTATAGGTGCTCCGATTGGGACGTGTTTACCCCGTGGGGTCGCATCGTCAAGGGATCAATGACGTAAATTGTAGCAAAACACCGGAAAGGTTCCGGATGTCCATCGCTAAGCGGCCAATCTACATCCCTCTCTTTACATCAACCCGCTTCTCGCATGAGCCAAAGATGTTGGAGGCGGGCGTGGCGGATGGTCAAGTAAAGAACCTTCCAACTTGGATGGCTAACACACTAGAAACCACTTCATTGAGACGTAACGTGTGTGAAATGGTGGATACCCTAGCACGGAGAAGGCGGGGGGTGGCACATTGATAGCTCTAGTTGCAGTTCTCACTTGTAAGTTAAAGACTGTCAGATGATGGAGTGTGGGGATTGCTAGGACGAGGGAGGGTCGTTCACGTAAACCAACCTACCACAGCACAGAGTCGATCAAAGCCGGAATGACCACATCTGCCTGAAAGCCTAGGTTGCTACCGTTGCCTAAATGTGACCGACAGGGGTGTAGAAATTTGTAGTGACCTTCCAAGAACTTGTACGGCTCACGTTGACCC
Source organism: Clonostachys rosea (assembly GCA_026958235.1). Lineage (NCBI taxonomy): Eukaryota > Fungi > Ascomycota > Sordariomycetes > Hypocreales > Bionectriaceae > Clonostachys > Clonostachys rosea. The sequence continues at coordinate 4,692,298 of CP110205.1, forward strand.
CAGAATGCCAATCACGTTAAAAGGAGCAAACAGCCTCCGGATTCGACTGCATAGCCTTTTATGTTGATCAATGATGGTCTGCGAGTAATGAGTTGGGCCAGAATTAGAAACGAATATAAGAAACTTCAAGAAGTAACGGTGATGTTTCCTACTACTTATCATATGAAGCAAAGTATCGATCCGTAAAGCGAGGGGTTGACTTTCTTTCGTGAATATTGTATAGTGCTGGGCATTCATGCTTTTTTCTTGACAATTTCCGTCCATTGCTCATCTATCCAACCATTTGAAGAGCGGGGACCTTCCTCGATGAAACTTGAAAATCTCTTTGATAGAGCTTTTGACACTGATCAAATGAAGCTGGCTCTATGTTTCTCAGCAACCTCGCGGGTATAGAAATGTTAAGGCTGTGATGATGTGTCAAGGGGTTGCGTAATGACAAAGACTTGCCCAAGCTGTCTGTTTTTGGCAGGAACTCGTGGATTGTGGTAACTCGCCAATGTTCCTCATCCGAAGAAGACATCACCAAATAAAAACCACTCCATTTTGGCTGGTCTTTTTCGAAGCCGATTCGTCAATAGATCTGACTTGTTGGATAATGCTTTGGCGGCTCGATCCGCCGGCAAGGAGGATTGTAGATCTGTGTTGGATCATGACAGCCATTTAGCTCCCAATTGCGTCGTAGCATCGCTCCGTCGATCATTCACGCCGCCATCTCACAGAGACTAATGTGAAGTGGTGATTTGATGATACGAGGCTCTTGCATACCGTCTCTGGATCGTGGCGCTAACCATCCAAAACTTGATTGATGGACCGGAAATGGCTCGTGAAAGTGTTGAGGAGGGAGATTGTTGCGTTTCTTGAAAGCTTCGGTTGGGAATCGGATCGTGTTTAACTTTGCGGTGAAATCGTGTCGCGTGTGTCTGGTGGATCTATCGGAAGAGCCGATCAAGTAGGGCAAGCCGGGGCCCTCGCGGCCGCGGCAAACTCCTCGTGTAGGAGAGTCCTCTATTCACTGCGAACGAACCCCCTCCTAGCAAACATCAATTCTCTTCTCGCAAAATGATATCGTGGTTTTGCCCCTACTCACGCGTTAGTTAGCGCTAGTAATCAGTCCCTCCTCCAATCCGTAACATGTTTAGCGAACCATGTTCTAGGGTCGCCAACAAAAGAGCTGAAGCATCTTTGATCGACAGAAGGGGGTAGAGTAAATTCGCCACCACATATGCCCCGTCTAACTGTAATGCATCGCGTCTGTTGTGCCGCATGCTGTTCTTCGTTTCCTCTTCGAGTGGCTAGCGGCCGTAGACATCGATGAGTTGTTCGCAGATGGCTGGAAAGGGGGGGATTCGCTCCTCTTTCCAGTATTTGGATAATTAAATGCCCAAATACTCTTAGATCATCGGTGCGCAGAGGGCACAAGCAATTGACATCGGTTTAAAGGTGGGAGGTGGTTGTGGGAGATAATTTGGCATCTGAGGCAGAAGCCATCAGAAGTCCACCAAAGATCTCTCAACTGTTGCCTGCCCGTATAAGAACCTCGTTATCTTGCCCCTAATCTCACCGGCGCTGTCGATAGGTCCTTTGGCGATACCGTCCACTCGCAGACTCAGGTACTGTTGAAAGCCAAACGGTAGCATTGAACCCCGAGTAATATTAGTTAAGCTTGGTAGGTAGCTGGATCTTAATCTTTTTCAGAATCCCAGGTATCTATTACGGCCTTGGCAGAGCCACGATTGCTACTGCATCCTCAACCCCTATAAATAAGATAGGTAACATTGAATTTGATGGTCTTTATCAATTACTGTAAGCTCTCAGCGTACCACACCGATCATACATCAGAAACCCAGCGGACCCAGAGAGGCCTTCTCGTATGATTGTTGCATACATTCATCTACTTATAGACTCTTCTGCCAAGAGGGAATATTTATTGCATAAACAGATCAGCTTATGGTGAAGGGGGAGGAGCACGTGGTCCGCGCAAGCGTCTCGGCCGGATCATTTTGCTTGATACATGGTACAATCTCTATCAAAGCCCTTGTTGGGTCGTGTAGATCCAAAAGGATCAATAGCTTGAGATGCGACCAGCATACCTACCTAAACATCATTCTTTCGCCTCACTCGTCGTCTTCAAATACGCTATCTTTCATTCCTCGAATGCGTTCGAATACAGCAATTTAATAAGGACCAATTTGTTTCCTACATCAATATCAATCACGCAACCGGACGACAAGTCCAGGCGATACTCACAGCGATCCATCATATCTGGATGAGGTAGTACATTGATCTCCGAGTGCTCTGTAGAGTTGGCCTCTATGCTGAATATGACGGCCCGGATTGCGAATCGCTAGTCCGATTATATTCCTTGAGGACGCGGGTGGGACATCGCTGGTATGATAAATAATAACAAGAAGAAACTAAGAAGAAGGTATTAATGAAAATGACTCAAATATTCGGTCCGTTTTATATATCCAGAGCACGTCCAGAACACGGAAGATAGAAGCGTCCCACATTCTCCGCACTTGTTTCACATGCGGCGCGTTAAAGAGTTTGACAGGAATTCAAGATTATAGATATGTTGGCCGATCTTATTAGACCCGGCACTGGGGCGAAGTCAGGGCAGGCACTGCAAGAATTCACATAATGAAAAGATGGTAATGAAGGAGAACCGGGAGAAAAAAATCTTTTCTGCCAGCTCCACGCTTGTGGAATGCTATGGATAGAATGACCAGGGATAATAGTATTTGGCAGGCAATTAACAGAGATTATAATTAGCCTTATACGGCACTCCGATGCGTTTTACCAAATCCGCGACCTACCGAGTAAACTCAAGCATTGGGTTACCTGTCTCAGGCCCAAGGCTAATAGAAAGACCTATTTGAATTACCTCGAAGCTTTGCGTCTTTGCAGCGGTACCAGATTCACAGAATCGGTTAATACACATATATCTTCACTCTATCGCCCCTCTACTTCTACCAACCATGAAAATTTCGAGGATATTCTGCTCTATCAGTCTTATCTGGGCCGCTGAATCTTACATTCAATATCCATCAGATGATGGTTCTCGCGATAATGGGTATTATAGTATACCTGTACCAGAGACCTTCAAGCTAGTTCGCCGCCAGCTATTTCCAAATTCTTACTATTCAATGGTATTCGGCGTTGCACTAGCACTACCAAGTATATCCGGATTTGGCTAATCTTACTCCAGCCACTTCTTGAAAGCTATCCCAACGGGAACTTAAGCTCCATCGAACGTGTAATTATCGTGATACCCGGAAAGGTAAGCAACGCTTTGCTAATCCCGTGGTCCATTTCTTTCATGCTGGAAGAGTATGTGAAGCCCAGCAGTACTTATCTAAAGTCGTCTTTGTAGCGTCGCGATTGCTGGAGAAGTATGTTTGTATTGACAAACGGTCTGTCGACTGACTAAATATTCTAACACCATGCTTCCTCTAGGTGCTACCCAGATAAGAAACGCTCATTCGACCGCAGCGGAGAGAAATCTTGTTTCTGAAGGAGTAGCTATAGTTTCACCATGCTTCTTAGCAGAAGTGGATAAGTTAACCGGAGCTGGACAGCTAGATGATTTTGCTTTTAGGCTCACAACATGGGCGAGTGGGCAAAAAGCTACAAGTCCCGTATCAGCAACCACAATCAGTTCCTACGACATTATCGATGCTCTTGTCGAGACGTACTTGAACTTAAGCAAGTATCCCAAAGTCCAGGTAGGACTGTCTACCCAAGTAATAAAATCGGGCTCTTTCCTAACAAAATCTGGGCAGGCTATCGTGATTGCTGGCCATTCTCTTGGCGGCCAAGCCGTACAAAGGTACGCAACAATTGCTAAGGGTAGACCGCAAGAGAGTAGGATACACTATTGGGTCGGTGAGTCTGATCTATTCAACTACTCTTCCGGGTTTACGAAAGGCACGCTAATTGAAGAACCCGTGCAGGTAATCCAGGTTCCATGCTTTGGCTTGTTGAAGATCGACCTTATCCAGAGATTGCAGCGAGATGTTATGGATTTGATAGGTTCAAGTTTGGCCTCAGCGGTGGCTTCCCCGCCTACAATCTCCGGAGTGTGGCTGCAATGGGCCGCAACGGCATAGTTGATCGGTATAGGGCTCGACACATCCATCACCTATGGGGCCTGGTATATATCGCCTTAAATCAATGAAGACCAGCCCCCGCACCAGGCTTGGGACTGCGGATATTAATAGAAAGCTGACGGGAAAGCTAGGAGGACTTTGGACCTGGCGATATCCGCTGCCAGGCTAAAGTAAGTTTCTAGTATATACTGCGACCTCCTTCACTAATTTGTATGTAGGCACAAGGGAATACACACCTGGAGCGAGGTCAAAATTTCCACAATTCACTAAGTCAACTAAATAGCCTAACAAATAACACTGTTAGCTATATAACAGATGTGGCCCATGACGCAGCACAAATGTTTAGTAGTACTGAAGGCCTGAAAAGGGTAAGGGTATAGTCTTTTAAGTTAAGCTATCTAATGGAAGCTAATATATATATAGCTGTTTTTATAAAACTTAGAGTAACTAAGATTTACTTATTATATATAAAGCTAGATATTGTCTCTTTAACTATAGAAAGCCTCTATCTTTTAATTATTATATTTTGATTATAGATATTAATAGCTTATCTCTTAATATAGTGAGCTAAAATCTTTCTTATAGAATATAGAAATAATCTTCCCTTTATTAAAGCATATGTTTTTCAACGTGAGTAGATTTCTATGTGATGCTTCGTCATTCATTATCATATAATTCTTATTCTCTGCTCTGAAAATCATCCTGAAAGCAGTAAGTGGTTAAGCTAATCCATATAGCGCCCTGTCCAATTCCGAATAATCGCCAGGCCCTAGCCATGCAGCTCCAAATCCAGTCCAACCTTGCACCATGCCGAAATGAATGTAAATCCTGGCCTCATAAATATTATTTTGGGGGTTGTGGGGGTTATTCATTCTTTTGAGGCGTCCGAACTAGCGTCTTCCATTGCCGTTTGTTCCTGTGTGAGTTGACTCGAAACCTCACACCCGATTTGTTGGAGGGAGGTGCGGGAGGGAGTATTCATTGTGTTGAGGTGTTCGGCCTAGCATCTTCCATCGCTGTTTTTTCTTTGTACTCGAACCTCTCGCCCGTTTTTGCGGAAGGAAGATATGTTGGAGGGAAGTTTTGATGAAGGAGAGTTTGTGGGTGGAAGATATGTTGGCGGAATGTTTTCTGGAGGGAGATTTGTTGGAAGGGGACATCGTATTCATCGTGTTGAGATCTCGGGTTTGACATCTTCTTCCTTTACTTTGTAGTCGAACTGTCACCCGTAGATTCGGTGACCCCTTCACATAACCATTTGGCCTCGAGAGCTTCCTTCTGGGACGCCGACAATCCGTGTACTTCGCTCCAATCGCCACCCTCCCGGGGCCAATACCCCTCGCCACCGGCATTGTGAATATCCTTTCGTTGCTTTCTTGATCGCAATAGGTCATCCTTTCCCCATTCTTTGCCAGGCCGCTGGAAGACTGGCTCCCCACGTCTAAGCTCGGCATACTTCTTCTCCCACGAAACATTCGCCCCCACTCGCATGGTCCATAAGACATAGCCAACAAGCCACAGATTATAATCAGCATCGCAGCAGACAGCTCGGGAGATGGGTAGACTGAGATGGGCAGCCAACCATGCATAATACGGGGTCGTTCGAGTCGCTCCTCGTGGGTCGAGTTGCAAAAGTTGGCTCTTATCCCAAGATTTCAACGGGAGTCTTGGGCCCCGGAGGGGTGGGTTGATGGTGAGTTGTTCCGGTACAAGCTTCGAGCATAAGAGGATCGTGTGTGGGTTGTAGGCTCTTGTCGCGGATCGCCCCGTGGAAAAGTAAGGAACGCCTGTGCTCCTGAGAGTGCCCCCTGAGACTATCTTGCTCAGAAATGGAAGCCCCATGCATAACTGATTTGATCCCAATGTTAGATATTCCAAAATTCAATCTTCTTGCAGTGTTCTTCGGGCCACATACCATCCAATGAATTGCGCTGATGAAGTCGACATCCGGAGTGCCCTCAATCTCATAATGGCTGAGTGAAACATCGTGGGCCATAATATCATCATACGCTGTGGTTGAAGACTCGTTAAAACCGACGCCAAAGCTGATTGAGAACTAATCAAGACAGAGGATGTCCATACCTTGAGCTACTTTACGTCGCAAGAATACGAACACACACATGAGCTCCTCGTTGACCCAAGGTGGGAATGCAGAGAAGAACGAGCGTTTAAGTTCCTCGTCATCAAATAGTGGCCTATATTCTCGTCTGCGGATAAGGCAAAGTCGATGACAGAATAAGTTGCACATGAGCTGGTAACGAAAGACGGCTCGGGAAATACGAAACTTTTCCTGAGGGGTAGCGTGGTGATGCTCCTTAAACCTGAAACTTGCATGCTGACATTGCAACGGTAGCAACTCTGATGCCATTTTTCTGTAAATAGTCCTAGCAGAAGAGCAGCAGCTACTCATGTAGGCATATTCTGCTTTTGATAGACCCAAGCTAGGCAAGGCCACCGGGCAAGGCGACGCCACGAGGCTCAATAATTGCTTGGCAGCAACAGGTTTGAAGAGCGATGGCCTGTGTGATCCTACCAGAGCGAGTAGAAATGGAAGGGCCCCATTGGGCACCTGGCGCATGATGATGGCGCTGGCCACTGAATGGAGATTATCTTGAAAAGCATCTCGGAAGATAGAGTGGCTCAGGATGATGGGGCCAAGTTCTTGGATAGTGTTGAATTCAGAAAGAATGTGGGCTACAGTATGTAGTGGAAGCCTCAAAAGTGGTGGTAGGTCAGTTGAGCTCATCGTGACGATACGAGATAGAGGTGAAGAGAAATGAAAGAGATTGTGTATTGGGAGATGAAAGAGATTATGTGAGAGATGAGATCGAGTCGTGAGAGATGGAAAACCAAGTCGTGAGAGATGGGAAATGAAGCTGTGTGGGACATGGAATCAAGCCATGAGAGATTGAAAGCCGAGTCGCAAAAGATTGGAAAAGGCTGTGAGATAGGAAAACAAGTCGTAAGAGATGGGAAGCCCAGTTGTAAGAGATTGGAAATGAAGCTGTGGCAGATGGGAGGAGGAGTAGTGAGAGATGGGAGGAGAGGTGAGCTCTCCCAACAAACGGAAGAGGGGAGAGAGCCCAATGCCACTCGGGTCCACATCGGACCAGCTCAGCGTCCTCTCACAAGTCCTCGTTGCATTTCTTGAACTTGGCTGCAGTATTAGATGACATCATGCCATTATGCATCACAGGTAACACAGCATAAATAAGTCTGTCAGCAGCTCACCCTTTCGCGAGTTCGCCTACCGAACTTGATGGCCAAGACACCATCCACTCCCAGAGAGCGAGGTTGTATTTGCGGAGGCTGTCGATATTACGCCAGGAGTCACGCATTTTTACTCTTCAATCAAAAGTTCCGCCCCAGCTTTACTTGAAGCACAAGGAGTAAGAGCGAATGCAGGGCCGAAAATATCTCCAGTTCCTGAGATAGCCCGTTCAAGACATCGCAATAGGTCTCATATGGCTTAACTTAGCTAACGGTGTGAGTAGTGGCTTGGGACTTCAATGAAACTCTGTAGACATCCCGTACTCCAGCAGATCTCGCGACGGGAATAAATCTCAATGACAGATTCATCAATATCTAGCAGGTCTGACTTACCGGCTTGCAGCCCCATCACTAATCGCATTCATCACCATCGCCGCAAATAGGATCTGGCTTAACCTGCTCAAGGTTGCGGCTGTTGATCCGATTCGCGAGAGCCAACGTGGATGCGATCACACTTACATGCTCAAGGCCGCTCGAGGCTGCAGCTGTTGATCGTGTTCATGAGGGTCAAGGCAGAGAAATCAAGGAAAAGGAGAGAATCCTTACTGCCTTGGGCAGGGACTTCAAGAAGGAAGGCACGTCAAGGAATGAAGGTATAATAATTGCAGCTCTAACAGCGGCTCCAGCAACAGCTTCCCTTCCAACAGTATTTCCTTCTGATACTAGAGCAGTAGCAGCACCTCCTGAGGAAATGATCTTTAAGGCTCCTATATTATGTCTCTTCGCCTAACAGCAGTTACAAGGGACAGTATGACAGCCCTTTCAACAGCTATTCAATTAGGCGTAGTTGGTTAGGTAGGCATAGCTCATACACTGCTCGTGTACTGCACATCCATTCGGCTAGGTTGCTAGCTGAAAACTGTTGATTGTTTTTGCACATGTCCTGATTCTCGAGCAGTTCTGCGCAGCTGATTGGATGCACAAAAAGCCATATGAGTCGGGCGATGCCCAATTCCACTGTCCCCCAGAGGTCCTCAGACAAGAGTCCCTACATACACAGGTACACAGGTAGGTAGGTTATTAAGTACCTAGGACCAGCAGTGGCCAGCGTTCGAAATTCCTCCACATAAATTTGTCTGAGAGATTCACCTGACACAGGCAGCAGATAAAAACACGAAAGCGAAACAACAGCACCGTTCAAAAGAGTTTGAGGTATCGCCTCCAAGACTTTGCTTTTGAATCCTTCCTAGAGGATGCGGAAAATATAGCCAGTTGCTGTTCGTACCGCTCGACACGTTTGGAGTGGACCTCTTCGTCTGCAGCCCTCTGGAGATCCTCCTGCTCTTCGTCTTCCCAGTCCCGCTTCACCCACCACAGAGGCTGAATGACGTACTTGATACGAGAGCCAGCACTCGATTCCTTAAGCAGCCATGCTCTCGGAACATTCCCCCGGAAGCGCACGATACGAAGTGAAGTGTGCTTTTGGAGCTGTCGCATGATGTGTTCATCGTTCCTCGGGTCAGGGAGAATGGTCACCTTCGGTCCCCAGACGAGTTCCAGCTCTTTCAAGTTCCAGGCCTTTCCCAGGGTGAAGAAGAAGTCGTTCTTCCACGTCTCCGTGTGGAACCTGTCCGCTTCGTTGACAAATCGCAGGCGCTCGAGACGTCTCCAGCAGAGCCTCCCCTCTACGACGAGGGCGATCCGGCAGGGCCCGTGAGGCTGTCCTGGGCCCGCTGTCCAGAACAATCCCATGCTTCCTCGAGGAACCATGTCTCCGTCGTACATGCGCCTGCAAGAAAGCGACAGAGGGGACGGCGCGACACAAGCCGGTCCTCTGGCATAGCCATTCCAGTTAGGCCCGCCGAGGCGTTGCCAGCGAGCAGCAGCCTCGCGGAGGTACTCGGCAAGGTACTCTGTTTCGATCTGTACCCTCAACTCCCGCGGTAGAAGGAAGAACTTGGATCTCCTTTGGGGATCGGGGTTCTCTGGCTGGTAGCGCACCACGGACAAGGCGTCACAGGGGGTATCGGGGGATTCGAAGGGCGAGCACGAGCAGATCCGCGGAATGCCAGCTCCGCCGCCCTTTCTCGTCCGGAACATCATGCGACGCATCGCAGGAGATGCAGGATCAGCAGCCATAGCCCAGAGTCGGGTCCGTTAGGTGCAGTTAGCAAGGCATGTCCGCGCGCATCCGAGAAGGCGTTGCGCGACCCCGCACATGGAGCTAATGTGGCTGCGTTGCGTTATTGCGTTGGTGCGTTGATCACCTTGTCAGTGATTTCGTTAACACACCCCCGTAGGTTCGACTGACTCGTGCGTCTGGGGCGGCTGAAGGGTTGGCTCACGTGTAGCACGTGCCATTCCATCTCGCAGGCCGGAGCATCGCACAGCGCCGCACTGACATTATATTTGAGCACCAAATTTTTGATAAAAAATCTAAGCAATTTTTGGCGTTGGATGGGTGCGGTATCCGGCCCAGAAGAGGGAGCTGAATGCAAGTTTGGTTGCAGGCTCGACCATTTCTGTGAGGGGAATGCACCTGTCAGCATATTCTCTGACGCCTATTCAGAGGACTGTCCAAATTACGACACGACTGTTAATTTTCTGAGGAAATAAAGAAGAGGTGTTTGTGTGTGGAGAGAACAAAGGATTCTATGCGTTGGAATAAGGTCATCCATAATAGAACAGGTTGATTTCCGAGGCACGAGCCACCACTCTGGTAACCGTCAATTCAGACACTATGGGATCGTGTCTCGGAAGATTTCCATCAACTATCGGATGTAATGGATCTATAAGAACAAGGATGCAGAGGGTATGGCAGACAACAGGGTCAAAGATTCACTGCTTGTTCTGATACATGAGATGAGTTACCGAACCAAGTTGGAACTCAGTCTGTTTGATTGTGAGCAGTATCAGTACATTTGATTCGCGTGAGCTTCTAGGTGATCTGACCTCGCAGACTGCATAGATTGTCAAGTCGTAGCCATATATAGCCTCAGATTAGGCCTGCCTTGGCATAAATACTTCCTCGTGCGTTGCTTCGTCGTGGGTTTTCTTTCCCTGAGTACTTAATCCAGAATCACCGTTTCCAAAACGTCAATACAGCTTGACAACATAGGATTACCATTATGGATGATCAACCTCTCCAACTAAGCCCCGAGATGGGGCAACAATTTCTTCCAGCCTACGTTGACCTAGGGCTATTCCAGGACGGGCCAGCCTTGCCCATGGACTTCCCCCCACCCCACGCCGGCCTGGATTCACTCCAAGCCGAGGGGATCATGGTCATGCAAGCCAAGCATGCAGAGCTTTTCGAAGCTTATGCCAAAAATAAGCAGAGTCAAGAAAGTCTGGTCAAGGACCTAACGCAATTTCATGGCCGCGCGTCCGCGGCCTTGGCTGAGAAAACCGCGGCTACCAAAGCCATGAAAGAGCTACTAGACGAGCAAAGCGCACTTGATCCACAATGCTTCGCCATGCGGCACGCTGAAGCATTAAACGAGCTTCAAATTACTACAGAGTGCGAGGCCAGCCTATCTCGCCTCGTCGAAACTGGGCACCGGGACTTGAAGAAGGTTACCCAAGAGGGGGGTGACATCGTCTTCCAGCTAAAGATTCTTGAGGTGCAGCTACAGAATGCGGACCCAAGCTTTCAATTATATGATTATGGCAAGGTTGGTCCTGAAGTTGAGGATGAGATGATGGCTTGAACCCCCCCGAGAGTTGGCATGTCGGCCCCAGTTGCACATAGATCGCGCGTGCGTTCAACCATCACCCATTATAATGCTCGAGTCCAGTCTCAGACGGCCACCGACTATACAGGACTCTAATGCGTGGCTTCGAGGTTTAAGGGGTTGGCCGGGAAGGGAAGGGGCTCATTTGTGCTTTCATTGAAGTGCATTTGATTGTAGTTAGAGAATCTACTCCACTATTTTCCAAAGATTTACTTGAACATGATAGTTGATATGTAATAATCGAAATAAGCTCGAGTGTACTATACCTTTGAGATTTTCCAGCCCTTCAGTTGGATTTTCCTTCGCTGCTTCTCCTCGTCTAAGAGATGCATCCATTGCTTCGGCTGACTAGCCAAGGAAGAACTATCCAATGAGATGCATAAATGGCTGAGTTGCTTGATATCACAAGGCATGGCCCCCGTTTGCGATCACGGCGCTTAGCGATGTCGCCGTTGGTGATAAGGCGCCTGGTGACATCCTTTCAAGAACATGGTGGGGGCGAGGGGATGCGCCTCTCCCAAACGCAAGGCCATATGAATATGTGCAGCAAGGATACATGGATGCAACCGCAGGCTTGGGTCCTGGGATGAGAAGCATGAAAGCCTTGGGCAAAGCGCACAAGATTCTCTTCGAATCGAATGTGAAGATGGAAAATATAAGGCTATTGATTTTGAGGAAAGCAACCTTATATTGTTTCACTTGTGGCTCCAGGGGTGATCCGTGCAGAAGGAAGCTCGAGCCAACGTTCATGGCCCCTGAATCCTTGCGAATCCTTGGCAGTGCTCAACCTCATCACCCTTCCATCGAGGGAGGCAGTTGGGGGCTGTGGAACCCGGAATGCCCACTACTGCAGCCTGTGCTGCTTGTTGGTGCCGCCTACAAACCAGCAAGCACCGGGATCACCACTGTCAATGTCACCTTCACCACTCGCCCAACCAACCAACAATGGATGGCACGTCAGTTTCACCTCTCCAGGCCTGCACACATTCCACTCAACACGAAACGGGAAGCAGGCGGCTAGACGCAGCCGCGAGTGCCTCATTGGGGTAGCAGCTCCCACTGTCGATACGAGCGCCTGTGCCTGCTTTAGTGAGGCACATACGCGGGACCCGGGAGAACGTTGGTTCAAGCGGATGCATTCTGGCTCCTGGAGGATTCTGCGACATGCATTCCGACCAGCGGCTTGCTACGCCACTCCCTGCATTTGGATAGTGCCTGTATCAGAGCATGCCGTTCTTGCACAACTGTTGGTCTGCCCTGCTGCGGCGAGGCTCGTCACAGTACAGTCGAGCCTGCCGATATATGTAGCTTATGATCGCAGGGACACTCGCGCCTGCCTTGGGTCTGTCTCGCCAAAGCCCAGCCCAACCAACATCATCCACCTACGACGCCGCTCAGCAATTATGAGACCACACAAACCAACCATCCGCACCTGAATCCCAAGCATCTTGAACTCCCACGACAGCCTAAGTCATTATTTGCATCCGTATCTACCGCAAAATGCCTCCGTCACACCCAGACAAACTCAGCTCGGATTATGTTCCCCTCCTCGCTTGCTCCGCCGTCTTCACATTTCTCTCCCTTATCGTTGTCGTCCTGCGGTTTATACAACGCATCAAAATAAGAAGTCATTGGTATGATGACTGGACTATCTTTGCTTCGCTCGTCTTCGCCATCGGCATGATGGCAACCACTGTACTCGGAGGTACTCGGGCCCATGCTGGTTACGCTGCCGACACCTATTCCCACTTACAGCTGGGCAGGTTTTCGAAGGTAAGATTGGGAGTAACGAAAAATTTTGAAAATTGCCGTCTCCTCTACACTCCAAAATCACATCCCAATCACAGCTGCCGCAGAGCTGACTGAGGTCGCCAAACAGATCTTCCTGGCCTACAACGTCATGTACAACTGGAGCATCATGACCTCGAAGCTATCCATCCTATTCTTCTATTATCGAATCCTCGTGACCGAGACTAAACTGCAACGGCTTTTGCAATGCATCGGTGCAGCGATCATAGCCACCTGCGTTGCGGTCACTTTTGCCCTGATCTTCTCAAACAACCCCATCCAGGGTCAGTGGGAGTACGGCACCCATTCGACGGCGATACACAGCAGAATATTGTGGATCTCTACCGCCGCTATCAACCTCGTGTTTGACATTGCCGTTCTGATGGCTCCCCAGGCCAAGATTTGGGGGAAGCACATGCCCATCCAGCGGAAGAGCGCAATCTGTCTCCTCACCCTTCTTGGTTTTTCGTAAGTCAACGACGTCTTGTTTTAACACATGTCTCCATCGAATGATCAAATGAGGTATACTAACCTTCGAATCCAACAGTGTTTGCGTATTCGCCGCCGTGCGTCTGGCATACCTCTCCCGTGCCAACCTAAATAACATGACCTTCGAAATCAACATGCTTGGGATCTGGAACTGCCTCGAAGCAAATTTGTCCATCCTGTGTGCCTGCCTTCCGACGGTCTATTCCCTGTTCAGGGGCACGAGAAACAGGGATCCTTCTGAAGCAAACATGTACCGTCACGAGTCCGTGCCGTCCTCTGATAAGATGTATCTCGAACTCGGCTCCGGCGCACACCTCTCGTACCCGGGGAGCTACCACGTCAGAGTGCAGTCACCTAGTGTGGGCAGCAGAGACGACCTGACCCCCCTCGGGCCGATCCGGGTAGAGAGAAGCTATGGCTTCACCGTGGGAGATTCACACCCTTGAACTTGCCTCTCTATTTGCAGGCTGTCGTCCTTTCTCCTATTGAGTCTCCTAAATACGTATCAAAACTGCTTGTTTCACTACAGCGCTGGGGCGTCTGGACAGGGAGGTGGATAGAAGGCTTTCCGAGCTAGGGCTTCGCAAGAAGTAAATTCCTATAGCACTTATTTTTAATGAAAACAGTAATTATCATCACTTCATGTCTCGTAATCAGATGCTCCTGTTATGAAATTCCCAGACCCCGCGCTAGGTCTACCAACTCTCCTAATCCTTGATACTCCCAACGGCCCAAACTTCTGATCAGGAGAATCCCTCTAAGTTTTTCCGTTGTGGGAATCATGCAATCTCAACCAATACTCCTTGGGAATCCGCGAATCTCGACGAGCCTTCAACAGAGGGCGTATGTATCGAGTAGCGACTTCGGTCAGGGGGTGGCTGTATGTTTGTGCCACCTTTTCGGCGGTTCGGAAAGGGAGGTGGGACAGAATTGCCGTGATGATCTCGGTGGGCATCGATTCCAAAGTCGCCATGTTTTGCTTGCTGTGGAGGAGGAAAGTCGGGCTCGGGCTTTTGAGTGACTGCTCGACTCGGGCTGCTGATTAGGCACTTAACTAGGCGGTGCAGATCGACAGCTGCACCGACCGATCCGGCTGACGCTCAGCTCTTTATACACAATCGTACGCCTCGATTTCTTACTCGTGGTGGCTTTCGGGCACAAGAGTGTACTGTGCACGGCCACGTCAGCAATGGTTGACAGTCTCAAGTGCCGTCAGCAGCCATCTTACGTCACATGCCGGGGAAAGATTGAACTGTACAGCCCCGAAGCTACGCAAATATCTGCGATTAGAGCTGAAATAAGAGTCATGTAACCGATTCGAGGCGTTTGCCACTCCATAATGGAAGCCTTGCGCTCCAGTCACTATAATTAGACACAAGGCAGTTTGGTCTAAGCGATTTGTCTTTTCAACCAAGAAATTCTCCCCTCGTTTGGCAATGCACCAGTCTCTTCCTTGCCAATTAGACCATGCCATGCTAGGCTCCTATAGTGAGGCCGAGGTAAATCAAGATTCGCAATAAAGCTGGCTGGTGATGTCTAGATTAGTAGCCAGGTGCAGGCAGTGCCTCCTCCCGCCAGGGTGTGACAAATCAATCACAAAACCCCAGAGTTTAAAATAAATTCTGTTCTTCCTTTTTTTTCAGGAATGGCTGATCTAGTGTATCTTACAATCAATAGTTTCCATACCTTCATGTTTTCGGTTTTTGGGGGAC
Source organism: Clonostachys rosea (assembly GCA_026958235.1). Taxonomy (NCBI): domain Eukaryota; kingdom Fungi; phylum Ascomycota; class Sordariomycetes; order Hypocreales; family Bionectriaceae; genus Clonostachys; species Clonostachys rosea. The sequence continues at coordinate 4,707,340 of CP110205.1, forward strand.
TTGCGGCTGGTGATACTATCATGACGTAGGCACCAGCCTGTAGGCGACCGACAAAATATGGCACGCCCGAGCCTCCAATATTGAATTTATTTCGACACCATATTAAAACAATCTCGAGTAAAAGATTCCTAAAATGATTTCTCATTTTCTTCTTATTGGCATGCCACATGATGGGTCAGCCAAATCCAATGTCACGTCAAATCAATCAAAGATCTGATTGGTTGATTGCTTGGACATTATAGTGGGGCAGCCGCGCAGCCATTGGCCGAGATATTCACACGGCAGACAATCCAGCAGTTTGCCGTCTGCCTCGACTGATTTGGAGTGATTTGGAGTGATTTGGGCACCTCCCTCCAGAGCCAGCTCATTTCACCTTCTCCTTTTCCTCCCCCCTACCCTACATACACCCCTTTTCCAATCTCAAATGGATTTTCAAATTGTTTCCCACAACCGGGCTTAAACCAGGCTGCTAGTCGAATGTTACTGCGGGCCCCGAGACTTTGGCAACAAAGGCTGTCGTCGACTAGGAGTATGCCCTCTTCTCCGCCGAATGTTCGAAATTTCTTTTTTCCCGAAGTAAGGGCACGTCAATTCCGCTTGGCTACGAGCATGGTGATTCAAAGCCCCTCCTAGTGTTTTCTTAAGTCGCAGCCCGTGAGTTACACCTCTATGTTCTAACTGTGAACTCTGCTAACCTGCATAGATCTGTGCAAACTGTCTGTCGAGAGAGAGCGGAATTACAAGCCAATAAAACATCGGATGACGAGTCTTCAAATCAGACGGCCTAGTAGTCTTGGGTGTCTTTTCTTCAAGCTGGATGGGACTGTTCGAGAGGTTCAGACGGTCACGCTGATTCCAGCGACTCCAGATGATCAGCCTCTCCTATGCGGATCAGTAGCCATGAAAATCATCCATTTAAGGAAAGGAGAAGTGGAATAAACCACAGTGTTCACCAAGTATGGCCTCAACCTTCACCTGCTCTCAGGGAGCTCATAGCAGTCCAAATACGAGGAGCTGCAAGATTACAGCACAGGAGGGCTCAGTAGTTGGCAAATTCCGTGGTGGATAAGCCCTTGCTCCCAGAAGACATGTTTCAAAGTTCAGATATTAAAAGCTGAGAGATGCAAGTTCAGAGATGGAATTGAAGTTGACTTCACTAATCTCTTTTTGATCCTCTTTCCCACGTGAAGTCACTTCTCACTATAAATCCAGTATCAAGGTCAAATCTGAGCCCACAATAATCAGACTCGTGGATCTACAATCACAGAAACATGTAGCCAACGTGCTATCGACCAAGTAGAATGGTCATGTTCATAGGTCCCCAAAGAAGACAATTATCAAAGACTCGGGGTTACAGAGATATTCCCATTACAGACCATGACGCAAGAGGTGAGGAAATTGTGAGATTACCCCGCAGGCGTCCGGGTCCAAGTGCGGGTACGCGGCGGACAACAACAAAGGGCCCCTCGCTGCCGGCTGTTGCAGGCACGTATGACTTTCCCACAACAACAAACAGCACGCTTCCCTTCTGGCAGCAACTTCACCACACAACTCTACCCTTGACCAAACTCACATCATACTACATCTCTTCACTCTCCAAGGAGAAACCATCCCCCTTCGTCACTACTACTCAATCTCAACAGGGAAAGGAAATTTAGAATGGACATCACGAACATTTCATTCCCGACACCTCATGTGACGCCAGAGGCAGTCACCGATAACATCCTCCCATTCTACGTGAACATAAATCGCCAGAGGATCAATCCTCAGAAGGACTGCCCCTTATTCAAGCTCTCGGCAGAGATACGACAGCAGATCTACGATTATGTTTTTCAAACTGAGCCCAACAAAGGCAAGAAGTACCCGCTCAGGAGGTCTTGGAGGAGGCCAGGTTTTGAGGCCCCTCCGCATGTCCACACCAATTTGCTCCAGACCTGCAGCCTGATCTACTCCGAGTGCTGGGCGATCCCCACACTGAACACCACCATGATCATCCACGAGGGATCCGAACAGGACCGGATTCCCAGTGAACCCATGGCCGCGGCGACCCATCCGTCGCAGCTACTGCTCGGCCTCCCAGCCTGGCAGGTGCTCCTCTTCCAGCACGTCCACATCACTCTGACACAGTTTCAACTTGAGAACGGCGCTCTTGAGTCTTGGCTCTCGACCTTGCACAAGGCGAGGTCGTCAGCCGGATACTACGTTCAACGCTTCATCAAACAAAAATGTTTCAACACGCCCCAGCTGCAAACTTTTGCCAAGACTGGCCTTATGGACGTGAAGATCAGATCTCTCACGGTCAGGATCAACCGCCAGGACTGGTGGTTCTGGGACTACGAGCCCACTGGGAAGGACGACGATCTAATGAGCGAGGCCGAGGCCGAGGATGAAGAACCCGAATACATCCTCAGTCTGCCGCAGCCGCCGTCACCCTATTCCGTCAAGAGCTTTGACAAACTCCACCCTTTTGCCAACAACTTCCAGATGACCTTCGCTCTCGAGACCTGGCGCGGCAAGTTGTGGGAGCTAGACGACGTGGTCGAGAATGCCAAGAACTAGATCTTTGAAGCTCCCGGACCCGACGGCGAGGACGACACTGAGGACAAGCCCAACTTCATGGTGTGGGATGGCAAGATCCGCCAGGAGAGCTGGGAGAAGGGCAAGGGCGACCACGGAATCTGGTGGGTGACCCAGCCCGAATTCGAAGAAGATGCGAGGAAGATTGAGGTGCGATACATCCGGTTCGTCCAGGAGCGCTTCGTCGAGCCCGCCAAGAACCCGCGCAAGAGAAAGTGGACTCAACCTCCCCGCATTGAGGAGTTTTAACGACGCAGTTTCTCTTCAAGCGCGTTGCATTGGTGATTTTTGTAGGAGTTATCGACAGGGAGGGACCTATATTGCGGAGTTTTAAAAAGGGATCAACACCTTTGAGCTACGATACCCTGGGAAGAGGGCATGGGAAAATGAAGTGAATCTGCCGTGGTGCCATTTAGCTGATGAGCAACTATCGAGGAGAACAAACTTGAGCTAGCTTAGTGCCCGCTGAATCTTAGAAGAGCAAGTAACACAAAACCAGATCTACTAGATCTGCTGTAGGATCGACTGACTGTATTTTGAAGAAATGATTGATGAGAAAAGACTTGAGCTATCTAGGTAGTTAAATGCTTGGATGAGTCTACAGCTAGTGCCCACGGCACATCAAAATGCAGTAGCCAGCCACAAACATGTACTTAGATAGCAGATGCGCTCTCACTAGCTCTCAATAAATTGAATTCCATAGCTACATTTCCACCGCCTCCGCTATGAAAAGACGGTGGTCTGTATATCAAACCCACCACAGTGATATTTCCATCATAAGAGATTCCAGATATCCACCTCTGGTTGAGCCTTCTTGGCCGCACGCTGAGCACGAAGCTCAGCTTTCTGCTCATCGGTCCAAAACTGGGATTGGTACTTCCTGCTGTTCAGGTGTGCAATCTTCCTCTCCTCTCTTGTTGCCGCCCTGGCTTCGGCCCGTACCTGGTGAGCTAGCGGTTCCATCGCAATGCTTCTCAAGATGTCGATCGTGGGATGATCGTGGTCGGGGTAGTCGCGGGCTACCAGTAGCAACGCGGCCCTCAGCGTGAAATGGGCATCGTTCCCAGCGTTATGCAATCGATCGTGCGGGCAGCCAAGAGTTTTCAACAACTCCCTAAGGGAGTAGTGGGGGGACCCGAGGACCTCCCCGGTAACACCACATGTATCAATGATACTAGTGATGCGTGGAGAGAAGGTGAAGCCCAGCGTCAGCAATATTCCGAGTTCTACGCGCACACCGTGTCCCACCAGAATGATGTCCCGATCGCTAGGAATAAGGCTCTGGATCTTCTGTAAGACTTCGGCTGGTCTGATGATTGTCGTTGTTCCGAAAAGAACATTGCTTGACACCATGGATGTGTAGGAGGAAGATCCTGAGATCAGGTTGTTGGTCGCTATCAGTTTTTCTGGCGGGGACGTATGCAACTCTCTCGTGTCGAGAGTCGCGAGGCCGACTTGGCCTGTTTCGCTGTGAGGAAACCCATTCATGAAGTTCTTGGTATTCTCAAAGTCAATCGCGAGCAAGATGGGGCGATTGGCTTCAGGCTGGTTTCCCTCCAGTCCCAATGCTGCTCGGAGAACATGTAGTCCATTAGTCGAGACTCCGAGATTTTTTACTCTTAATTTAAGGGATTTTTGGTTCATGGTTTCTTTGTTTGCGTGAGTGAAGTGGTAAAAGGTCTGGTGAAGCTAGAAGTGACGGAGCACCTGAGCCTCAATGTCAGTATCTCTAGTATGGAAGGCGATGGAAGATGCTCTAGAAAGGAGTCACGCAGTGGTACCTTCAGGATTTTGAAGACTTCATTTGCGACGATCTTAGTGAGTTGTTCCTTTTGTCCTTTAAAAATATGACGCTTTAGAAAGGTGTGCAATCGGCTAGGTAGGTTGATGTTGATGCAGAGTGTGGGAGGAAAAGGCCGGCGATGTGGCGTTTGGTGTGCTTGGGCGGTGATAGTAAACCGCCAGGCTTCAGGTTCGTCAAAGTTCGTCGACAGCACACCAAGAAGAAACCTCCAAAGTCGACCTTGACCCACTCTCAAGGCTTAACTAAGAATTCTCCAGGTCGTGTTGAACCTTTTATTACCTCGTTCGAGGGCTTCACGCCAACTTCCCCGAGGTAATCAAGCACAGGGTGATCCAACATACCTCCAGCCTGAGTAGCTTGTCTCGACCGCCCGGAGCGTTGGTATTGACTCCAGGCCCTCTGGAGCCTACCTACATTAGGTACTGTACAGGCATCTGCGCTGAGGACCTCCAACTTGGGTGCTAGTTCTACCCAATCAGCTGCGCAGACTTGCTCGAGAACCAGGACGTTCAAGCAATCAACCTTTGTTACATAGCCCGGAGCGCAGGGAACCTGGTAGGCTAAAGTTAAAAAATATATATAATAACGAGTTAAGTCTATGTCTATCTTAGTGTTATACAGCAAAGTGAACCTAAAACATTATCAGTATATATGCAATCGCTGATCAAACGCCGCCCAATGCCCCCGTCGCTCTATGCTTCCACCTCCTGACGCCCGATGCAAAAAGAATAAAAGTCGAAAACAAAATACTTTTCCAGTCGCCCTATCTCAAAAAGCTTCTCATGCTGCCTTTTAGTCCCGCGCTCCTTATGGTGGCTCCCTTGATAACGAGGAGATCAACAACCTCCTCGTGATCCTTCTCCATGGCCAGCTTCAAGGGCGTGTTGCCCTTGCTGTCGGCAATATTAAAGTCCGCGTCGTTCTGCAGGAGAAACTCGACCAGCTTCGCGTCTCCTGCTGCCGCCGCAATACTGAGTGGTGTTTGCCTCTGGCTATCTTTTGGGTTGATGGGGGCGTGGTGCCGGAGGAGCATATCCGTGACCACCACCGACCCTCTCTGGGCGGCCAAGTGCATGGCCGTCGTCTTCGTCTTGTCCGCCGTGCTGACGTTGGCTCCCATCTTCAGGAGCATGCTGATGATGGGGACAGACTCCGTCTTCACGGCCGTCATAAGCGCAGTGCAGTCTTTCTTGTCGGCCGTGTTAAATTCCGTCCCGATGCTCAACAGGAACTTGACCAGTGCTGGGTTTCCAGTCTTGCAAGCACACTGCACCAAGCCCTGCCCTTCAGCATTTACTGCTCGCAGATCCGCGCCATAGTGGATGAGAATCTTGATCAGTTCAACAGACTCTCGCCGTACAGCCTCAAACAATACCGGCGCGCCGGATCTCGTCATTGCCTTGGGGTCGGAGCCCTTCTGGAGCATATACTCGATGACGTGCGCAGGCTGATGCTCCATCGCACAAGCCAGGGGCGTCTCGCCTCTGTTGTTCTTTGCCTCCACGTTTGCGCCGTACTGGATCAGCCGTTTGATGACAGCGCTGGAACTGGGCTCAACCACCGCGGTATGCAGCGGCGTCGAGTCGTTCATGTCCAGCGCGTGTATATCGGCTCCGTGGGACATCAAGACCGACACGAGGTCCGCCGACCCGACAGCTCCGGCATTGTGAAGCGGTGTCTTCCTTCTGATATCCACAACCATCTTGGCGCCGTTCTGGAGCAGGAACTCGGCAATCTGCGCCGGCTCCTTCGTCATCCGTGTCATCCACAGGGCATTCTGCCTATCCCAGTTCAAAATGTTCGGGTCGGCGCCGTGGAAGAGAAGCATGCGCGTCATCTCAAGCTTCCCAAGGTAGAGGCTCGTCGTGTGCAGAGCCGTGTGGCCCGTTCCGTCGGTGCTGTTGACATCGGCGTTGAAGCCGGCGAGAACGTGGACGGCGTCGCATTGCCCGGAGGCTGCCGCTGCGTAGAGTGCCGTCTCCCCACCGCCCTCCTTATACTCGAGCTTGGCCCCGTATCCGAGTAGCAGAATCAGGCACTGCATGATGCTATCTCGGCTCCTCGTCACAGCAACGGTGGGAGTGTTGTGTGGAGCCGCCGCCATTGCCAGGGGGACGCGTCCCTGCCTGTCGCAGGCCATGGGGTCGGCGCCGTGCTCTAAAAGGAGCTTCACAAGCTTGTCGTTTGCGTTTTGCGCTGCGATGTGCAGAGGGGTCAGGCTGGATGCGTCACGAGCTTCGACGTTGACCCTCTCCGTATCCAACAGCGTCTTGACGATCCGATAGTTGCCCGCGGTAACTCCTGCCAGGAGCGGGCAGCCGCCGTCTTCATCCCTGTTAAGGTTATGGAAGCCGCCATAGCTGGCCTTGGCATCCCACAGACATTGGAATATGTCGAACTGGCCGAACGCGGCGGCTCTAGTAAGGTGGTGCAGCCGGACGATGTCGACTCCAACACTAGTTGCTCGCTGGACCGTCTCAAGCTGCTCGTTCTTCACGGCCCACGTCACCGCGGATCCGTTTTCGTACAAGTGATTTCTCTCGTAGAGATGTACAACCGCCGCACTGAATATGGTTGAGTGGGTTGCGCACAAGCTGCTCAGGTCGGCGTTGCTAGGCACGAAGTCCAGTATCGTCTCCAGCAGCTCGTTCGGTAGTGTCAAGAGTGACATGTTGCATGGTGCGCTGGTTGAGATTGGGTTGGAAACATGAAACGGTTCAATCGATCCCAGCTACCTCTTTGAGGGTCTTCCGCGGCTTAACATTGTGCCCATCGCGACGGCGGACCGTGTTTCTATGTATGTATGGCCCGAGTTTTTAGGGATCTGCTGGCCGAAGCGTCAGGATTTGCTTCTAATTTTAGGGGGAACTGGCTCTAAAGCCACCCAATTATGGAAATGAGTCAACCCATCCAATTCGAAAGATCCTGGTCTGAGCTTGATTGGTCACTCTGGGGGCGCTGAAGGTTTCATGGAACGCACTAAGCCACATCCAGAGCCTTCTTTTCAGGGTTCTGGATGTTTTATGATGTGCCAAGAACAGGGCCGTCGCGTTTTAGCTTCCCGGCTCATCTCATCGTCGGGGCCCATGTGCTTGAGCAGATCTGGGATGCAACGTGGTTGAAAATAGCAAGAAGGAAGCAAGTCGGGCCCGCCGGCGTACCAGAGCTTCGGGGCGTCGGGAGCCACGTCCTGTCGTGGAGAGACTCGAGCTGGGGGTGGACCATTCGCCGACTAAGCTCTTCTTCTCCCCCGCCTGGTGTCGCTAGAATGCTGTGGGTTCGGGTAATGTGCTAATTAAGGACCTGGTTTGGGAGAAGAGGAAATGATGATGGGCTAAAAGGGGCATCCCCGACGGCCAACACCAACTATTGATCCTTGGGCCCGGGTGCGTATGTCGGATGTTGGCGCCGCGCGTTGCTATGTCTTCAGCCCAACAGACTACTGCTCCCTCCTGGTCAAGATATTGTTAGTTTTCATTTACGAGCCCAACGATCGAAGGCGTAGGCGGAGATATCCCAATATGGGTCAATACCTTCAAGCATAACAAAGGGCTGCTGCAGCCATATGGCTCAGTGATGCACGAGAAAGGGCGCAAAAGACCGGGCAGAGAATACCAGAAAGTAATCACGCCTGAGATGCGCGGTGGTGTTGGCTGGTGGTGTTGTTGTCTGGAATAGAATCGCCGTGATTGGCGTAGTAATTTTTAGGTGTTGCTCTCTGATGGCAGTTACAGTGGACTCGAGCCCTAAATATAGCTGCTGATGGCGCTAGGACAGGTCGAATCGGGTAATCGTTATGTCATGGGTCTGGACCTCTGCTTATTGTCCGTTGTGGCCAAAGGGCAACATATGCCGACGCCCTACGGTCTGTTTCCAGGAAAAGAAATGGTTAGTGGCTTTTAGCGATCACAGTTGCGTAACGTTTGCGTGTTGGGTATCAGGTAAAGCATACAGATTGAGTTCGCACTTTGTCATGTTACTGGCCCCTGTCAACACCACCTTTTTGAAGAATGGGCTGGATTGGTCAGTCAGGTGAAAGCGTCAGCATCTCACACGACCAATTTCTTAGAAGACTGACCATATAGAGAGGCAACATGATCGACCACACGACCATTGCTTACACCTGTCATTGCGAGTAGAGTTTGTGCGCGGATCCATCGGTACCATCGAACAGCCATCCGTGTAAGTCTTCTCCTCGTGCTAAGCGGTAGCTCGAAGCCAAACAGAGCGAAATAAGGTACTTTGCTCCTGCTTTCAATTTGAGAATGCTTGATTCCGTCTATTATAGAGGTTTGGTCCACGGATGCGGATCTCGGCCACGGGTCGATGGAAGGTCACGCTGGAGAGCGCCGGAGAGATCGCAACATCGCGGGGCCATGTCAGGCATCGGGGAGATCAAGCCGGTCGACAGAGGTTTAACCGCCAGTCTTCTCCAACATGTTAGTTCCAAGTACACTTGCGTGAAATTGTTGAATCAGCCCTGTAGCGTACCGGTGATATGTTACCATCAATTTCTTCATTCTCCATGAATAGGTAATACCTGGAGCGTTTGTTGTGCGAGGCAAGATATTGGGAAAGGCTTGCTGGTAGGGAGGATTGTAGAGAGCAGACATACCAATTCGGTCTACATTTCGAGAAACAATACATTATAAGAATGAAAATGCGGAGAGAAGTGCTTCCTTTGATTCCGAGTGCAGGTTATGGCAGGCGGTGAGAAGGACAATCGGCAGATGCCTTGGACGTGAGGCAAGACCTGTACGTACCTACCTTATCAGATCTTGAGCCCAGAGTCTCCGTCATAGCTGCAGTGGAATTAAACAAACCCCTTCACTCGACAATTTATGTAAGGGAGGGAGTGCGGGACGCTGGCAAGGGAATGAGCTATCAGAAAGGAATTCAAAAAGCTTGGCTGTCTGTGCAGGAACTGCTGGCTATAGAGGAAGTTTACGAGCCCTATATTATTATCCCCGATATCCAAATAGATGGTTTTCAGTGCTACACTTCAAGAAACACAACTCAGCGCTCCTTGTCCACCACGAATCAAGCCACCTCCTTAGTCAGCGTATGGGCATTCGGGCTCGTCCGGTGCCAGTCCTACTCTCGCCGGCGCTGAATGCTCGGTCGATGCTCGCTTGTGAAGTTGCTCGATGAACCTCCTAGATGGGAGAGGTATGCTGTACTCCGAATTCTGGGCTCTCCTGGTCTTGAGCTACGAGCTCCATCACATAGCAAGGTTTCTTTGGCGCCCCGGGGGAAGAACTCAACAGACTCGTCACTAGTAATCAATCGTCGGCAGAACCAGCGGGGGTTTGGAAGAGATCGAAGGCCTCTGCGGCCGGCTCGCCGTTGCCTGTACGATAAGGAAAGGTCAGCTTCCGGATAGACTAAAAACTGAAGATAGATGAAACGAGGTACTCACATGGTAGAAGTCAAGGTCTTCAGTCCAACTCTTCCCATTTCAGTGTGGAATTTCTCCTCTGCTTAGAAAGCAAGTTAACTCCCACGAGAGGGTACATACCCCTTCTGTTAGAAAGGGTGACCAAATTGAGGCTCGAGGCAAGTCAATGAGCTGATAGGTACCCAGACACACGGGGTCGGGAGTTCCGTAATTCAGCTTTAGCCCGGACAACCAACCACCGGTTGGCCGCGAGGTGAAACTTGACTTATCAGTTGATGCACAGCCTTGAGTCAGGAGTACCGTAAATCTCAGCTCTCCTAGGGCCTGGGAGTCCATTATGGGCGTACTGTCGGCTCTGTACGGGACAAGTAAACGACGAAACTTATCATGGACTTGAAGATTCGTCGGAACCTATAGTTGGAGGCCGACCACTGTTTGTTGGTAGGTAGTGATGTTGATAAATAACTGTAGGAGAAAGAAAGGCCTTCTTGCTGGAATTCGCAAGCGGTTGCTACTCAGGTTCTGAACTTTGCCTCCTTTGCGGCAATTCTGACCGTGTACGCCCCTGGTCAAGGTGTTTAATGGTACCGGACCTTCAATGTTGGCAGGTGCTACCTGCAGCACGTAACCTGAGGCAATTACCTAAGGTAATGAACCCAGCGCACCTGTAGAAAATATCCGTCCAATTGATTGGCTGCTAGACAATTTTTAAAGGGACCCTTGCTCTAATATTATTGCCGAGCCTCGCCAACTTCTTCAAGTCGCTCCTTTTCTTTCCTCCATCTCACAGTCTCAGTTTCACAGAAACGGAATACTATTCAGCAGCGCCCATCTTCTTTCTCTCAACCAAAACCCAAAACGTGTACGACTCGATATGGGAGAAGATAGCATCAATAGAAAGGCTACCTAACATCACAGTGAGAGCCGCCTCTCAATACGGCTATCGTCCGGTAGGTATGCCACCCCGTGAGGCTCCGCCTTAGATCCTTTTGACTTGAACATCCCCGAAGGCTAACATTTCGCTTTTAACCTAGTTCCAAACTTCTACACCAAGAGTACTTTTTGTGCTGCACACAAAAACTGGCAAACTCCTCCTCGACCACCAATACTGTCTGAGATTGATGTACCTTGCCCTGGATACGTTCGTGTATACATGGGATACTCTTCTAGGGAAGCCTTTCGCGATGTTTGTTGCTGTTGCTGCTGCTGCTGTTGTTTGTCTAACCCGAAAGGATCCCTTGGTAGGGATCCCTGGGGAGGGCAAGGGGCAACGATCCCAGAAGAAGCTGAAGAAGGCGATGAAGCCGACAAGGTAGCTGAGACGGTGGGGGATGATTTGGATCGGGGGGAGTTGGATGGGGGGGAGTTGGGTGGGAAAATTGGTTTGCGGCGTGGATCTTGTTCTTCACGTTTGTTGCTTTGACTTGGTACAGGAGACGGACCGAGGAGGTAGCAAATTGGGTGAAGGCTGTTCTTGAGCAGCAGGCTGTCTCAGGGAAAGGCAGCCCCGCGGCACCAGCACTCCATGCTGCCCCTCTCGATAGTCGGACCCTTCAACTATGTCTGCCGACTAATCTGATCCGCTGTGAGAAATCTCTTCAACTGTACCATATCTTGCAGATTCCCAGAACTATCCATTCACAAGAACAATATACGGAAGAGAGTTCAAGTATAAGGTTAAGAGCAACAATAGAAGATGCCAGGCCCGACATCTCAACACAATGAGACAAGAGCAATATATCAACCCAAATATGACCATCCAAGATGATGTTCCCATCGTGAAGGCTGTAGAGGAGATGGTAGGCTTGACTGCTGCCCCAGTAAGCCGAGCTGCTTCCCAAGAACAACCAGCTAGAGAGGCGAACTATGTGGCTTTGCACCTACATCCCAAATTCATCATCGTATCTATTATGCCACACGCTACCCGAATCCCTCATGATCAGTAGCCCAAACTCGTCGACTTCTATATCCATCTCCAGCAAACCACTGTCCCATCCCATGGTGGATGGGTATTAGAATTCAGCGAGACAGAAAGCTTCTGGTCAGCTATGTAAAACTTAGGGGAGATTCTACGGCTAGCTAGCTGTCTGTGTTCAAGCTCGTTGAGCCAAGAGGGACAAAAAAAAACCATAAGCATCTTCTTACAAGCGTGTAGTAACAGAGCTCTATGAACGTTTTCCCAGCGTGAATAGGCTGGGTAGCTCCTCTCCGTGAGTATCAGAGAGGACGCAAGTTACTGTCGACAAGTACAAGCACATGAATTCAATCACTACGCCATGTCAATTGGGAACAATCACGCATCGGCGTCTTGGAGCATGGAGTTGTTTGCATAATTCTGTTATTCATTCTATTCTTTCTTTCTTGTCGATACTTGGTACCTTGATTAATAAATAATTCCAAGATAAGCAATATTATGCTTCCCTTTCAAACGCTACAAAATCCACAAACGCCGTCATACATGGTCCTGGGTCCTACCCTCCCGGCATAAAAGGGTCCATTCCAAGTTTTTTTTCTTAGAAGGTGCTATTCTCTGAAGTGAAGGTTCAAAACTGCGCATGCCAAGGGCACGGCGGGGATGAAGGGAACTTAATCCTCCTCCTCGTCGTGGCCGAGCTTGGCGGTGGCGATGGCGTCGTTGGCCCAGAGACCGCCGCGGAGCTTGTTGACGGCGCCGTACGCCAGACCCTGGGTGATGACGAAGGAGAAGGCACCGAAGCAGGATCGGAAGCTGGTGGAGACGGTGTTGACCTGGCCGGCGCCGACCTTTCGGAGGGCGATGTTCAGGGCGCCGCTGACGAGGCCGAAGCACAGGTGTCGGAGCATGGTCATGACACCGAGAGCAACGAGGAGGCCACGGAGCTAGTCAAAGCTGTCAGCACTAGTCAAGACGAAAGGGGGAGGGGATGCTTGGGAGTGTGTAGACTTACCGACTTGTGGGACTGGGCACGGGGCTGAATAGCGGTGTGCACCAGAGATCCAACAGCCCAGAAGAACAGGAAGAAGTTGAGGATCATGTCCATGACGACCATGGGCTTGGAGGAGGTCTTGCCGGAGTAGTGGAGCTCGGAGCTGACCAGGAGACCGATGTTGAGGAGGAAGGTCAGGAGGAAGCAGACGATGGCGACGGCGCGAGGTCGGCGGGAGGTGCCCTGGACGAAGCTGGCGACGTTCTCCTCGCGCGAGATGGTGCAGACGTACTTGAGGCCGACGGCGAACTCCATCTGGGCGACGAGGAGGAGGGAGAAGACGAGGTACATGAACATATCAGTCAGCAGAGGGAACTGCTGAGCCTGGAGAACCCATGAGTCGTTGCCGTCCTCCTTGTCCCTCTTGGCGAAGACAACAACCATCAAAATGGGACCGATGATAGCGAAGAGAATCCAACTGCAGAAACAAACAAAGTCAGTTTACACCCTTTGAGGCTGGTGAGGAACCGGGGAGATACGTACAGGCACGCAAGACCGCCAGCAGCCTTGAACCACGGAACACCTGCACGGGCGTGATCACCCCTGCGCTTGATCTTGAAGAAAGCAACGAAAGCCAGGATGGCTATGATGATGCCGGGGAGAACAGTCAGGGCGAGAGTGACCATGTAAGCAGCGACCTTGACACCGGCCTTTGCGATCTCGTCAACCTCGGCGTTGTCGGACTGGGGCATGGCGGTGGAGGCAGCCTCGGCGGCGGCAGCGGCAGCGGATTCGGACATCGTGATGGATTTGCGTTAGGACAGGAAAGGGAAAATAAGAGTAGAAAGAATGATAAACAAAAGTTGTAAAAAGTCGCTTAAAATAAAATGTAATAATTAAAAGCAGATCAATCAATGACCTTAACGAAAAGAAAACTTGACCAGCAAGTTGTGGTGTTGCAAACGTGGGTTTTTTTGGGGGGTTTGGATTGCTCGAACTCCAAGTCAAAGGTTAGACCAGCGGCGAGCGACGGGCGGCGATATATAGGCCATCGCCCTCAGGCCTGCCTCCGTGCCAGAGCGTCGGCCGCCCCACTTGAGGCAAGGAACCGAAAATACTTTGCTTCCCAGGTGGACGAGATTACAGGCAGCACAGACGCAAGTTGCAAGGCCCCTTCCGTCTAGGGTTTGGGCTGCCAGCGTGAGCGCCGTGGTGCCTCGCTTCACTGCGGTGGCCCCGTCTGCGGTCCACAACCTCACTCATCCCATCCCATCCCGATCGGGGCGAGTGATCGATATAGAGCGTGACGTGATCCGACACTCAGAGTCTGAGCCCAGCTCCGTCGTGCTTCGAAGCTCTTTGTCACCGCGCGCAGCAACCAGCCGAGGAGCAACAGTCGATCCTGACTGCCTTGGATGCTTTGCTCCAGGCTACGTTCCCTGGGCCATCATCATAAAAGCGGAGTCCGCCCTGTCCTTCAGTGAGTCCAACACCCTGTTTAGGCCTCGCTAAAAATAAATATAGTGCACCCGACAGGGGACGGCTCACCCAAAGACCAGGCCCTCCCTTTCCAGTGCGGCACTGGTGGATTCCAACGTAATACCGTCGCCTGGTCACCCACCGCCCATCCCAGGCCTCATTAATTTACAGCTCGAGAAGAAGAGCATGGAAGATGAAAGCAGCGTCACGACTCCAGAGCATGGATCATTAGAGCAGCCAAAGCATTCAGATCAAATCATATTGATTCCATGTAAGAACAAAATCGTGCATCTCGATCACTCGGCTAGCCATCCCATCGCATTCCCTGCAAGGCTGCTGCTCACTGCGTCCTGGCTCCGAGCACCAGCGGCACATGCCAACTTTGGTGCAGCGGCGTTGCGATTGATGTGCTGTAGGATTCGCGCAGGTCATCATCTCGCATCCAGCCCCTCTACCGCCATGTCATCATCATCTCCACCGCTCCGAAGCACCTGTTCTCCAACCACTTCATATGCAAACTCTCCACATGGAAATCGACCGCGGCATTTGAAACAAGCGATGGGCAGAGGTCGCGTGCGAGGTGCCCTTTCGTCCAAATTTCATCGTGACCCTGGAGGCTAATTTAGTGCAATTACTAAAGACCCCCGGCTGCTTACCTCCCCGCAATTGCTAGTGGACTCGATTCCATAAATAAGCTCACCTCAGCTAATGGCTGTTAGGTAAGCAATTACAGCTATCTACCCTAAACCTGATCTCAACATTGCACGTGGGAAAGTGTCGCCTCATGGCATTGTTCTCCTGCAATCGCAGGTATGGTAGGCTAGAAAAACAGAGGTTTGTTTCAAAGACACAATTCAAGTAAATGGTGCTGTAAATCAGGTGCTTTGATCACCAATGTGAAAGAAATGAAAGAACGCAAGTTTGGTTCATCAGGCTCCAACAGCGCAAGCTTTCACGTACACCACCGTAGGGATAAGCTCAGGAACTCCCGTTCCCGGTTCTCGGCCCAGCCTACCATAACTGAGATAACGTTCAGTGCTCTAGAAGTAAAGCATATTTAAATTTCTGCGGGTCGCTAAGGATTTGACTTTTCGGATGCCGGAGAGACTGCGCAAACAGACACCCAGAGAGCCTGGGGCGCATTGCCGAAGGGCCGTATCCGTGACAATTCCCCCTGGTATCCGAGAAGCAGGGTCTTAGGTAAGCAAGTGTGGTGGAACTGGCAAATCAAAGGTTCCCCAAAGCAAAGCAAAACCTTCAGAGTTACTTCGAGCTCAATGCATTGGGAACAATAGCAATTGAGCTATTATTGTTCTTTTCCGATGATACCCAATCGCCCATTACAGGCGGTGGCCGGGGTGCAACCCCTCACGACACGACTCATTGTTGGTGGTCGAGGGTACGGTTGGAATGCAGCTCGCGCAACCTCAAAGGCCTTCCAATCGGCCTCCCCTATCTTACGTCCGGCGACACACGTGATTGGAGGAATATGGGAGGATGGGTCTTTTCTTGCCTTCTTCTGGGTGGCACTTCGCATCACTTGCATGTGTGTGTGGTACCGGGTGAGGGTAGCATCTTTTCCCCCTTCAATTTCTTTTCTGTTTCTTCACTCGGTGATGGTGGTGGTATCAATGGCACGTTGAGCGGGGTGTGTTCCAGAATAGTACTGTAATTGAGAGGGATCATGATTTAAGTTTACATTATTGAGAGCAGGTTTCGACAATCAGCTACCCCGCCTCTGCTTCCATGCCGCATACTTGCGATATATATCCTTTCGGAAGACCTGTTTCAGCTCGGTGACTACGGGGACGTCGGTGGGAATCGTAGCTTGCACGGCGACGACACCGGTGAGGTCGTTCTTCCGATCGGCGAACCAGGCGAGCGTCATGCCACCACCCCAGGACAGCGTATGGTCCCCGTACCACCCATCCTCATCCTCCAGATTGACATGGCCGCTGAGACCATAGCCTGCCTTCTTCTCGGTACCCACGCGAAAGAAGGGGCCGATGGGACCAGCCAACGCGGCTTGGTGCCCGGCCGCCTCCTCGGGAGTAAGCCGGTCCTGGACCATAAGCTCACCTGTCTCGGGCTTGAAGAGCTTCCCGTCATTGACCAGGACCGCGTGAATCACCTTGGCGTAGTCGGAAGCGCCGATGAACAGACCGTGGCCACCGAAATCCCCCCGGCTGCGCTTATTTGACTCCCCGCTTCCCACCACAGCAATCCCGACGCCGTTGGGGTCGTTCGGGTTGAGGTCCACCATCCGCGCACGCAGGTCCTCGCGCGTAACGGGATGGAATTGGGCGCTGTTGATGCCGAGAGGATCGAAGATGCGCTCCTGTGCGAATTGGCCGAGCGTCTTGCCCGTGAGACGCTCAACGATGCGCCCGGCCCAGTCGAGCCCCGGGCTGTACATCCACCCGGCACCGGGCTGGTAGGTGAGGGGATAGGCAAAGGCTTCCTCGACGGGGCGGGTCTGGCCCTCCTCGAGCTGGTCGTACTTCTTGCACCATTTCAGGAGGAGGGGATTGAAAAAATGGTAGGACATGCCGGAGGTGTGCTTTAGGAGCATTTCAAAGGTAATAGGCCGCGTGGCCGGTTCTAGAATGGGGGTGTCGGTCTCCTCAGACCATCCGGTGATGATTTGCTTGTTCGCAAGCTCCGGCGCAATGGAGGAGACATCGGTGTCGAGCGCAATCAATCCGTCCTCGACGCACTGGAGCGCAGCGATGGCGGCGATGATCTTGGTCCCTGAAGCGAGGTAAATGACGTTGTCAGCCTGCAGAGGCTGTTTCTCGCCGCTCAGGAGAGTGCGCTCGCCGATGGTGTTGGTGTAGGTGAAGTCGCCCTTGGCGTTGGAGGCCAAGAAGATGGCGCCATTGATCTTGCCTTGGTCGATGGCGGTTTGGAAGCTTGTGTCGATGCCGGCCAGCGATGCGGTCTCCTTTGGCGAGTCAAACATGGTGCTTTCCCTATCTCATTGATCTCTGGTAAAAGGTGTAGGCCTAGGCATGATTGACGCTTGTGTGTCGGTCAGCAGGTATTTAAACGGTGACGATTCTAGATCTTTGCGGCGGTAGTGGAATCTTGGGCGGAAACCCGCCGGACCCGTCATTTTGATCTCCAGCTCGGTCTGACTAACAGTCCCGCCCCTCGCCGTAGCCATTTCAAGTTGGCCGACAGCTTCGGCGAGCGTTTTGGGTTCGTACTCGGATACACTGCTTCTTGATGCTTGCTGCGTGCTGCGTGCTGCGTGCTGTGATGGTGTGGAGATGTCGTATTCTCTCGAGGCGGTTATCATGCTTCGTAGCTGCAGCATGGTGTTGAGCGAAACGCAAGCCCCCACGAGTCAGCAATCATCATGCGGGCATGTGGAAGTCCGTCATTGCATCAACCGGAAATGAAGCCGTTCAATTGATGCGACGTCGCAGGTGAGGGGTTCAGCTGGGTGGTGTGTGGCATTGTGTGTGTGTGTGAGTGTGAGTGTGGGTGGTCTGTTTTCTGCGTCGGTCGCGTCGTGCATTATTTCCGCCGCTGTGGCTCGTCTGCTCCTGCCTGCCCTGAATGACCTCGTCGCGCCTGCCCTGAACTGAGTGAACCCAGAGCTTCGGTACACTGCCCCATAGTTCTTCTGCCTTAGCAGGTTTAGCTTAGGTGATCAGCGCTGGGTGATTCACTGGTCAGTGACCTTCAGTTGCTGCGAGACATCCTGATGCCATGCTCAAACAATCACAAGCTATGGTCTGCCCCAAACACCAGCCAGCTGCCCGTCACAACCAAAATGGCATCACGCAATCTCCTCGCCTCACTCTTCGAGTCAGTCCAATGTTGCACCCCGTCTGCAGTGCCGTTGACCATGCATGCATACGCGCGTTGGGCCAGCTTGGTGCCCCCCTACTGGCTGATGGCACCCATCGTGACCATATTCTGCCCAGAGGGGGGGTTGATCTGATGTCCTGGGCCAACGAAACAGTACGATTGGAGCCATCTCGTCCCTCTCTGAGGCACCTGATGTGCAGCCGGTCAAGAGTAATTTCAGTCGTGGTGTTGCATTGCAGACTCCCTCCCAGCACAATCTAAGCAGTCAGTGTCTGATGAACCCACCCGACAGCTCAACCGGCCGTTCACACCAATATATAAAGGGTCACTGGAGACCAGCAGTTTGATATCGAACCTGCGTTTCCAATCTCCTCAGACATTTTCAAGCCAAGAGAGCTTTAGACTAAATAACTCTACTGCAAGCAGCCCACACCATACCTCGTCGTCAACATGAGTGGCTACACCCACTCCAGTCCCTTCGATGAGGGCATGTTGCCAGTCGGTAACATACATCGGATGTACTACGCCCAATATGGCCGGAAGAATGGCCTCCCTGGTAAGTCTCTAGCAACATCATCCATCCGCTTAGACACTGCTAATATTTGATCTGACTGTTGTAGTCATCTTCCTTCGTACGTTCACCCCAGACTGTAGCTCCTGACCCCCAACTAATAACAGATTTCAGACGGAGGCCCCGGCGGCGGCACAAAGCCCAGCATGACCAAGTTCTTTGACCCGCGTATCTACCGTGTTGTGCTCTTTGACCAGCGTGGGACCGGCAACTCGACACCGCCCTGCGAGCTCCAGGAGAACACAACTGACCATCTTCTCGAAGACATCGAGGCGCTTCGAAAGCACCTGAAAATTGATGTCTGGCACATGGCCTTCGGCGGCTCCTGGGGCTCGAGTCTTGCCCTGCTCTACGCCCAGGACCACCCAGACCGTGTGAAGTGTCTCGTGCTCCGGGGCATCTACACGTTTAGAAAGTCAGAGGTCAGCTTGGATGCCGGCAGGGAGTTCTTCCCAGACGCACTGGATCGCTTCATCAATTGGCTGCCTGAGGAGAAACGCTCTGAGGATCCGAGATATGAATATTACAACATGATGACGTCGGGGACCAAGAAAGTCGCGCTCGCGGCTGCAATTGAGTGGAATCGCTATGATCTGACCATTAGCACCTTGACTCCAAGGAATAATGCCTTTGCGAGACTCGAGGATCCCAAGTGGAACATGGCGCACGCGTTGATTTTCGCCCATTACTGGATTCACAACTTCTGGCGCGAGGACGGGCATATCCTCAAGCCCGAGAACATGGCAAAGATTAAGCATATCCCCTGTATGCTTGATGAAACCCAATGTAACAGTATTATAAATATGGCGGCTAATCTGGCATGCGCTAGGTATCATTGTTCAGGGGCGGTACGACGTAGTCTGCCCTCCTGTAACTGCCTGGGAGCTTCACAAGAAGTGGCCAAAGTCAAAGCTCCAAATTGCTATCTCTGGACACTCTGCATCGGTAAGAGCCGTTTTCGGAACCAACATCGAGTTCTTCTCAGGTGCTAACTGTTCGCTAGGAACCTGATACTCAACCCAGGCTGGTTGAAGCTTGTGATGTATTTGCTCGGCTTTAGGGCAGCTCTCTCTCAGAGGAAATGCACCGGATAGCCATCTTCTGATGAGGCTCAGCCTCATTCATTCCTTCTTCTATCAGAGTTATTCCTTGGGTCAAGCGACCGCCTGCATCCACAGCTTCACCTCTGTTTCTGTAGCCGCTACGACTGACAAAAGTAACGACGGTCGAGCTGAGGGCATTTACGCAGAATGGTCTAGGCAACAGTCTACATGAGACAGTGACCATCCGCCAGATTTGTTATCTTGATTCTTGATTTCATAGTACAAGTTTGCAATCTTATGACTTTCGAATACGTGATACCTGTAGCCGCGTGACTAGGTAGTTAGCCCCTTTATCTCTGTCTAAGCTTCGGAGCTTTGGTTTGTCCAAGCTAAGAATTACTCCGAAGCAAGTTAGGCTCCTGCCGCAACTACCGCTGGGACACCGTTCTGAAGAAATGAAGGGATGGCGGAAGCATCGATGCTGCTCACTTGTTCCCGATATCGCGAAATTGGGGAGTGTACCTTCGTCATAGTGCTTAAGCTAAAGTACCCGAGTCACTCTTTCAAGGGTATGAAACCCTTTCTTTAGACGGCAGAAGCTTATTAGTTACACAAGGAACAATGAGAAGCGCACGTCCCGCGGCCCAGCTAGTAGAACAAAACCCTTTAGACTTGACAATGACTGAGCTTGGTGTGCTTGACTTGGGTGGACTTATATCCCAATATGATTTCTCGGCTGTGCTGTCAAGTTTAACGCCAGAAATAAATGCCATATGACCCATATTAATGAAGTAAAACGCACAGGAAATGATGCAGTTTAATAAGCGGACAAATCAGTAGGAAATATACGACACCCTCAATAAACAACTGTACTGGGCCATTAGGAATTCCTTCAGCGCTCATCGGGCTTCAATAAGGAATAGATAAAGGCGGCATTGCATTGAGGTCCATATTTAAGAATGAGGCCTTCTGGTCCGTGGGCCAGCAAAAGCTTCTAAGACTGAAGCAGGTAAGGGCTCAAAAGTTAGGCAGATTACCATTTTGAGAACATTTTGTAATAGTTCAATCAATGCTCTCGTCCCATTGGAACTCGACGATGAACAAATTCTCAAACACAAAATCCTTAAATCCCCCCTCTCCCCGCCTACAGCTACTTCCCCGGCAACATCCTACCCAGGGCCGCGAAATTTAATGTGGCTGCCGGGTTCAACTTACACTCTAGGGTGTCTTAGAAGAGCGTGCAGCCTTTCACTGTGTTTTTTTTAAAGCTTAAAAGCATTTCTATTAATGCTATCTCCTCTAACCCTTCCTCTCTTCGTACTGCCCTACTTATTCTTTTAGATAGCTATATATAATTATAGTAATCTAGCCTTGGGTACTAAGAATACCTACTACTTTAATCTATCCCTCTTTAATACCGTAATAGTATTTATATTGAGCTCTTCTTCCGGCGTATAACTAAGAATATC
The DNA here is from genome assembly GCA_026958235.1 of Clonostachys rosea. Classification (NCBI taxonomy): domain Eukaryota; kingdom Fungi; phylum Ascomycota; class Sordariomycetes; order Hypocreales; family Bionectriaceae; genus Clonostachys; species Clonostachys rosea. The sequence goes on from CP110205.1 coordinate 4,728,406, forward strand.
TTAGCTGAAGTTAAATATTACTAAGATCTGCTCAGCAGAGGGGTTATTCAGCTGTATTAGCTATTCCTTTTATCCGAGATCTTTAAAGTACTTTGTACGAGGTTTATCAGGCTGATTAATTTAATCAGCTTAATCAGTCTTATTAAGGTATTTAATTAGGACTATCTTTATCTGATCTATATACTTATATATATTTATACAGATCTTAGGCTTTATTATACTAGGCCAGGTAATATTCCTATCTTCGAGAGAAGGTACTGGGATCTTATTCTTTAATATATCCTTGATTATTCGGATAAATAGTAAAGGCTGCAGATATATTAGTATAAGTACTCTGGCTAAGGGGCTAGTAGTACTTACTAGGTTAGTTACTGAAAAGATTCGCGCTTAGTTAGAGTGTATAGATTAGTATAATATAAGATAAGAAGCCAGGTGAAAGAGATAGCTTTAATAGTTATTCAATAAGCTGCTGTCCTGATAGCAAGTAAGTTATCCGTACGAAGGTTTATAGAATTTTCCTGCCGTATAACTATATCTTGGGCGGACTAGGAAAGGCTATATTTTTAAGCTTTTGTATTTATTGTGTTGAGTTGTCGGGCCCTGGCAGCTTTATTGTTATTAAACTCTATTCTCTTTCTCTTCCGTAAGAGCGTGCAGCTTGCTCTAATGCCAGCCTTGTGTGACTGGGAACGGCGAGTTAAGCCTGCAGTTAGGTTATCACACCTACGATACTTCTGTAGGAGATGCGATAAGTAAGAGCTTTGAGGATTTGAACAATTACTTGACCGGAGTCGGATAAAGTATGCTGATCGGTGGCCTTCTCCCTGAGCAAGCACATAGTAGCAGAGTCTTGTGGTGTCGCTATTCCAAATAGCTTCAGACGAAAAGAAAATTATGATTATTATTACATCGATGTATGCTATGTACTTTCCCTCTAAGAGAAACGCCGGCGTGAAATAAACTCATTATACTCATCATCCTCGTCATCCTCGTCATCCTCATCCTCATCATAATTATCATAATCATCATCCAGCTATTGTTGACTGCGGATCGGCAGCTTCCTCCTCCTATTCCACACTACTCCAGTAGAGAAGGTTCCGGCATGGGATCTTGTAATGGCCGAAGATATGGGGCGAGCTTGGCGATGATGTTCTAAATCCTCTTCCTGTTTCTCAACCCCAAAGCCAAGCGAGATTCATTCGTTTTTAGGTATAGGGATCGCCAGTCAATAGATTCTTCGGCATCCAGGGCCTCGAAGAGCCATGATCGTTCGCCTCCGGCGGTGAATCTTGAGCGCCAAAATGATTGAGTGTGAAACGTCGGCCAGAATGATCTTGTTGCTAGTCTCGAGTTCAGGAAATCCTGTGTGGGCAATTCCTTTGCAATCATTTCTATGAGCTCTTGTGGAAGTTGGTCCAGCCGGTTCCTAGCAGACTCTCGCCGGTTGGGTATGTCGGCTATGGGCTCAAGATTTTCTGGCTCTTGGTCGAGAAGATTTGTAGCTTCCAAAGCGCGTAGGGGATTGTGAAATGCTATTTCCAGTCCGATAACATCCTCGATCGCAGGTGGAACCCAATTGAGAGTTGTGCCATTGATGTAGACGGATGAACAAATCTCGTGCAGTCTCCGAAGTGGGACCTGTTCTGGGTGGCAGTAGGTGGAAAGAAGTTGCCAACAAACGTCATGGACAAGAAAACCATGCCAACCGTCCTTGGAGCGACTTGTCACAATGTTGAATGTGCCATTGTCAGTTTCGATCGTATAGCCCTCATCGTCCCAAGCAGAGTTGTCGGCTGGAGGAGCTCCGAACTGCTCCTCGTCGGGCTCGATTGAAAAACAAACACCGGTCAAGATATAGCCTTCCTCGTGATGTTTATACACTATGTCAAAACGGGATGGTTAGCAGGTTTTTTGCCAACCAACTCGTTTCATGATCAGAGCCACATACCTCCACGGAACCTTGAAAGCCAAAGAGTTGCCTCGTCATCCTCGGGGTGTTCCCTTCCACCTACTCTGTTCCCACAAACAACGCATGGACACAAAATGCGGCTCATGGTGATTGTTGGGCATGCAAACTCAAGAAATCGTGCGAGGTTAGATAAAGATCCTGCAGGTGAAAGGAAGTGAACGGGGGGAGAAGGGCGGGGGTTTAACTGGTGGGTCACCGTACTTTTGAGGTGGTAAACACAAAAGAGCTAACGTACACTGCACTGGCTGCTCTCCAAGTGTCAGATATTTTCTACATGTCGAATCTTGAACTAGGGCCCATATCAAAGTATACGGCTTGTACCAGCATGATGGGTTATCTCTAGATGGTAATGAGACAAGGATGCTCGTGGATTTGACAATGGCAAGTAACATTCCTTATTCATAGGCTCGTAGATAAGGTCTAGTTGGGTTGATTAATAAAGAGCAATAAAGTAATTCTCCAGTTTGTTGATCATTGGGGGTCAACTACTCTATGATATCTGTTAGATCAATCTGTAAGTCTCCGTTATGCAACATCATAGCCTCTTCTCCCACCCCTCATCCTCGAAGCTGTGGGCTTCTTAATACCATGTTCAGTCCCCCAAGCTACCGCCCCCAAAGGAACCCCTCTGTTGTTCTCGTCATGCCGGCCGCCACATCCCCGAGAAGAGTTTCTCAACCTTCCAGAGCCAATCCAAAGAGCTCCGGAGCTGCCGAGTATTTCTCGGTCAAGCGAGCACCAGACCAGCTGGTGCTCTCTTCACCAGAAGAAGTCAAGAAGGCTGTCTCTCGCGCTCCTCAAGCCGCGCAGGCAGGCCCTCATCATGGCCGTTGGCGAAGTTCGGGCGAGTACCGGCGGCGCAGGCCCACCCACCTGGACGCAGGCAGCCACCTGCGGAGGCGGACGCCTCAAATTGATTGAGGGACCGACCTCCTCAGGCAGCTGATCACCCAATTTGGTGCCACCCATCTCCAGACCGCCAAGTCGGAGGCCGGCCACCACCGGGCCATCCAGCTTGAATGTTGCCGCGGCTTTGCCGTTGCTCAAGCCGTTTTCTGTGCTCTTCTTCTGGCCGGCCCCCCCCTGTGAGCGGACCGATTTGGAGCCTGGGGCTCGGAATTGTGGTGTGAAAGGATACTTGGAATGGCAAGGCCGAAACCCGTGACTGTGCAGGAGGAAGAGAGCCTTCTCGTAGCGGTTGGCGAGCCCAACGCCAGTGTCTTGAAGAAGAAGGAGGTCATTGTGACGGAATTCACGCTTCGTAAAGCCGGCGAAGCCACACGGTGGGTTATCCATAATCTTGTCGAAGAACCGGAGCCACTTCTTACGGGCCTCCTCGCCCGTGGTATCTTCTCCGAAGACGATATAGATTGTGTCTGGGTATGGCATGGGGCTCGCGGCTCCGCTTGGGTTGATGAGGGTGGTAACCGGAGCCCTGCCCAGAGCTTGATATACCGGCACCTCGTCCCAAGGCCTGGACATGCGGACGAAACCGTTGCGCGCGAGAAGCATACAAGCTGCTTCCATGTCTCCTCTGCCGGAGAGCGACCGAATGCTGACTTTGTCCAGCCCTGTGACTAGGCATGGGCGGGAGCTGAAAGCCCAGGAGCCAAAGCCAGTCTGCTGCCACTCATCTGTCATGGTGAGGTCCACCTAGAACCGACGCCATGAAGCTCGTAGCTGAAAGTCTTCGCCGACGTAGATGACGACTCTGATCTTGTCTTCAAGGAAACCTGATTAGTGTCGTGTAAGGGAGCAGGTGGGAAAGATTTCTGCTTACCGTCCGCCGTGAAATTATGGCGTCTAACCCTTCTCAACGGCATAGTGCCCGAGATGTCGGAAGATTGCGAACCGCGTGTGCTGATTAAGGCATCGGAACTTGTTGAGAGCTTCATGATGGAGAGGAGTAGAAGAACGATTCTCAACGGAAGAAAGGCAACGATCTACTGCCACCAACAGCTCAGGCCACCTAAGGTAGGTAGGGTTTCCGCCTGTAATAGAAGAAAGATGTTTTAGCAGAATCTGGGGCGGATGATGCGCGTTAAGAAGAGAATTTCTGGGAGGAAAACAGCTTTGAGGTGGAAGAAAGTGATGGATGGAGAGAGAAACAGTCAACAAGAATGGAAGATTCAAAAGAGGGAAGGTACGCGTAAGAAGGAACGAACCACGGAAAGGGGCGGGGTGGGTCACGCCCCCCGGAGAGCAGGCTGACATCAACATCAGCTGCTCCTTTAACTGAGCACGTAGGTATGCTTTGCATGTGACACAGAGTGCATCCATTAGTACTTTCCATGAGATCATGGTACCCTGTACAGTACTTGCGTTTCCATGGCTGCTATTATTGGCTTTAATGTATTGTTACGCGAACAATGGGCACCTCCTGGGTCGGGGGAGGAAGATACTTGGAAGTTACCGGGCTCGGCAAAACAAGCTACCACCCAATCCCAGCCTAAAGACCTGCGTAGATATGTACCTATCTCAAACATAGATGTATCTACTTGTATGTCTCTGAGGCTTACACTTCCCACCTACTCGTATGCCAAGTACAGGCAGGAAAGCGCTCACTTACATCAGGACTCAGGTAGGCGGCCTGCATAGACAAAAGTTCCGTCGAACTTGCGAGAACAGGACACTGAAGGAAACATGGGCAACCGTGAAGCGTGGTAAACATAGCAAGATAAAGAAGTCGTTATTCGTTGATTTTTGAGGTCGTGCATTGGTGATGTGGACAAGGACACAGCCCCGTTCGTAGTGATGCACAAAGGGTGGGCGTAGCAAAACTCATAGCTACTGGTGGTGAATCAATCACGTCTCACCTAAACTGTAAATAGCATTTCCCATGGCTGTTCAGCCTCCAATTTCTCCCCAAGAGAAAGTTGTTTGCTCATAGTTGCCGCAAATAAGGACGACCAATCTTCGGTGAAAGAGGAGTCGGTCCATGTGGGCATACCTCATTGTCCGCGAAATTAATTTTCTTCCTTGTCTAGGATCAATGGCAACTTGTTTTCCATCTGTGTGATGTCTTAATGCTAGTGCTCAATCAAGCCTTGGCGGACAAACAAACATCAACTATTGTTCGTGGGGTCGCACGCAGACTTAATTCTGCACTGTCATAATAAACTACGAACAGGGAAACGAATGTAGAAAACCCTTTCCACGATAAATCACTGAAACGAATAAACCCGACAGATACCATTCTCTCATTGCGCGCTTTTATACATACCTTGCACGCCTGTGAAGTCTGAACCCGGGGTGTGCAGCGTACTCTCAAACGTGCCTCAGCTTATTCTCAGATCCTTTGGCCTCGTGCTACATGTGACATCAGAAAACGCATTCACTTATTGTACTGGCCACATATATTGCACGAAGGCTAGAATTCCTTTTTCTCTCCCAACTCATCCCCCATCACACAAAATCGTAGCATCCAAAAGTCGAACAACTCACAAGCAATAAACACATCGCCTCACTCTACTCAAGCTCACACTCACAGAGAGCTCTACCACCATGTGTAAGTTATTAAAACTCATTTGAGAAATTTATTGAGATTAATAGCCTCAGATGGAAGACTAACCTAGTCAACAGCCGAGTGCAAAATCCAGCTGCCCAACGGATGCCTGTCCCGTTGGTATCTTGTGCTCTCAGCATCAACTCCACAGACTGGCTCCAAGGAGCCAGAGAATGAGCAGAAGCTCGCGGCACAAGTCCCCGAATCGCCAACCACAGATGTTCCGGAGGGAATCTCTGTGATCTTTGGAAGGGGCTTCAAAGCTGACAGAAAGGAAACGTGGCAGGCAATCCTCCAAGAACTGATCCAACAAGAGGAGTGGAAGAGCACTGGCCTCACCGACCTGATGAACCCGCGCTACGACGAGTTTTCATTCTTGCCTCCCTCCGAGGGCAAGGTGTCCAGCGAAGGTTTGGAGAAAGCCATCTCCATTCTTTCAGGATGTGGCTTCATGCCGCTTTCGCTTGAGGCCGACAAGGCCTAAGCGACAGTATGAGATGAATGTGGCACTCCCATCGACAGTTCCCTGAGAGAAATCCCATACGCAACAAACAAGAAACTTTGCACCTTCCTCCAACTCTAGTCATCGCTCGAGAGATGAGACTCTGCCACAACCCCTTCCCATACACTCATATACCCAATCTGTCCGCTGTGGTTTCCGCTTTTAACTCCAAAGCGACTATTTTTATTTGCAAGCAATGGATGGGACCTACCCGGCTGGCTGGAAGGGAGATTCGGTCAGGGAGCTCTCGTAACAGCATTCTAGCATATTAAATGCTCCTGATCATTCGAGGCGAGTATGCCTAGCAACAAGTGCAAGATAGTTCGGCATCAACACCAGGGAAATTTGCTACATAATGAGAATCTATTACTTCCAATCATGCTTGACCTGTTGAAATACCCGTGACTTATTTTGATTTTGTTTCCCGCCATCAACCCACATCATATCAGGTATATGCTTCCCAGACCCGTGATCGTTTGAACATACTAACACGCCAAACACGGTCCATGCTACTTTCTGAGGATTGAAATGATCCCAGTAGATGGGAACTAGTCCCGCTTCTTCCCAATGCGAGGCAGACAAAGCCAGAGAACCAAAAGAAGACCCAGGAAGGCGAGGATGATGGGCTGAAGGACCTGGACGCCCTTCGCTTGTGCGAGAGCTCCGGTCGCGAACGGCAAAAGGGCGCCTCCGCTCCCGCCAACCGCAGCAACGAAGCCAACCGCGCTCACATGGAGGTGCTTGGGCAGAAGCCTCGTCATGACGACGATGACAGCGGGGAACAGGGGCCCGAGGAAGAAGCCTTGTAGGGCGACCGCCACCGCAGATACGTAAAACTGCGGAACGAGCCAGAAGACGAGCTCAAGTGCCATGGCGGCGGGGACGTAAATCAGGACCGCCAACTTCACGCCGAGCAGGGGGTTACGAAACCCAGGATGGCTCGGCCAACCGTCAAGCCTAGCCAAAAACCCACCGAGGTCATGCCAGCGGAGAAATTCTCGGCCTCACGGACGCGGATCATGAACTGTACGATCCACCCTCCCAGCGATACCTCGGCGCCAACGTAGCCCAGGAGAAACAGCGCACCGATCCAAGTGACGCGGGCGTAGGGTTTCGAGAATAGGGCAGCCCTCATGCCGGTGGCATTTTCGTTGCTGGCTTGGATAGCGCGGTTATATTCCTCGGCTCCGCAATGCCAGAACGCCGCTGTACATGTGACGAGCTCAATTACGGACATTCCGATCTGTCCAAGTCATCAGTAGCTGAGATTAAATCGCTGCTTGAGGCAACCTACCATGACATAGTAAAAGCTGTACCATGACAAGCCGCCCTTAGTGATCATTGTGGTTGCGATGAGGGGGCCAATGGTGCCGCCAACACCGTAAAATGCATGCAGGAAGCCCAGCAGCTCGTTGGCCTTGTTCAGGTTCCCAATCCACGCATTCCATGCCGCATCAGCCACGCCGTTGCCGAACCCAGCAACGATAAAGACCACAACCAGCACCGGGTAAGGAGGGTGCTGCGAGAGAACGATGTATGCTGCAATGTGACACAGGCTGCAAATCACGGCGATGCCACGTTGACCAAAACGCATGTGGATGTGGTTGTTACAAGTGGCAGCGAGAATGTAGCCGACGAAGGGGGAGAGGAACACCAAGGACACAACGAGGTAGTCGAGTTTGTAGTATGTTTCCAGCTAAGCCGCTGTCAGTTGGAATCAGCTAATTGAACCAGATCGGGAAACATACATATGGAATCAAGGCCTGAGAAACACCATTGTTAGCACGACAAGTCACCAGGAGGATATGGCATTTCACTCACACCGTAGGCGGCATCATTCGCGCCAGTCACCAACAGACTCCAGTATGAGGCCCCAATCCGATATATGTTCGATCGAGGATTGTTCCAGCTCTCGAGCGTAGTAACATTGTGATCCGAGGGCAAAGGGTCTTCAGGAGCCGTAGTGATGTCATGGGCAGACTCAAGTCGACGGCCTTTAGCTTTAGTCTCCGGTGCCAGCACACTAGGTTCAGGGGTTGCGGCAAGCGACTGGAGCGCAATTGGCTCAATCACAGTAGTGGAAGACTGTGTCACGGACATTTTTTGAGCCTTTTCCCTCTTCACTCCGAGTTGGAGTGTTTGGACATCGGAATGGAAAATAGGATCGAGGAATAGAGCGGTCGAAGTTGCGGGTCGTGGGAGCCCTTTTACATGGTGGTTAGTTTGCCAAGCTGCTTAATAAAGGCACGCGTGGGGAATGAACCACTCGGGCGACGGCCCGGCGGGTGATTCTCGGCTGGCTTACGTAACTCTTTCGTTGCTCGACTCTCTCGAAAAGAGGAAGATTATCGAGGAGCTATGGGTTTTGGAATCAACTTGGTTAGCTCGCGGCGTAAATGCCGAGCAGGATTGCAGCTTTTTCAGCCATATTTGTGGCTTCAATCAGTTCATGCGGGGCAAAAATACTGGTGGGTTGAGAATGTCCGAAGTTCTGCCAGGTGGGCTCCTGTGCAGGGATGGCTACCCTAGAGAAGAACTCGTGAGCTCATCGTCGCTGGCATGCATTCTCTAGCTGAGGAGAAGTGTATGAAGTGAATCTGCGCAGTGGAAACGTTCGATCATTGACAGAGATTTTTTTACTTATGGATTTGACATATCACCGCATCCTGGCTGATAGAGGAGGGGTGCTTTCGGCGCCAGTTCCTAAAAGCTTGCAACGGAGCCATGTGCTCTTTGCTACTGGATTACCTACTTAGCAATTTCGAACAACAACAAATCAATCCTGTACCAGTTCCTTTGGGGGACGCCCCGTAGGGAACTTTTTCTCTCACATCACAATGAGATCCATTGCGCGCCCTGGTGTCTTGATTGACTGATGTTGGTGCGCATCGCAGTGACCTGAGGCTCCACGGATTATCTTTCTCCCGACCTCGAGATCCCCGGCCTCTGTTTCTTTGAGCTAAGATTGGCACGAATATTAGCACCATGACTACGAGAAAAAGTGTCGTAGCGGCCGGCAGACAACTCCCAGCGTTCAGTCGCTCATTCTGATTTATCCCTGAATACTTCAATTTGCCCGAAGCTAGCGACCAGTCTGTTAAGTAGTGTAAGGGACTGTAGCGAGGTCAACAATTGAGCCTGAGGCGTGCAAGTGCCTGGGCCTTTTACAGGAGGGTGCTCTCAGGCTTCTGGGGCACCAACCAGCCTGGCGAGCCGCTGTCTGAAAGCTATTGCGGCACCAAGCAGTGTCGCTCCGTCGCGCCTTCCACTAGATGATAATGAATGACGTAGCATCCAGTGCTTTGCGCATTTTATGCCTCTGTAAAATTCGATATTTTTCTCAAGCCAACACTGATAACCTCACCTCACATATGAATCCATACCATTGCTGCTCCATAGCCGCCATCGCCTCCAAAAAGACTCTCCCCGGCTTTCCCATGACTCCTTTCGATCGCACAAGAAAAAACATACAAGATGAGCTGCAACCATTGATACATGACGATCTGTACTTACCCTTCGCATCACTGCCAGTTCTGTCGCTGACTGGTTTGTTTTCTAGGACGATTGTGTCTGCCCATAACAAACGATTGGTACGTTTCGCAACCACTCTCCAGATACGCCACCCCTGAGTTATCGAGAAGGTGCACATCCGGCTTCAACATACAACATAGCATCCCTCGAAATACCAATCGAAGCGCTAGTCTCCAGCCCTAGTCTTGGGGATCCAGTCCGGTATCTTCTGCTACGAGGGACGGGAAAAGGAAAAGAGAGAGAAGAAGAGGCAGCACTACGATGACTCGCAGGAGATACGATGGATCATTCTGCCCCATCATTACTGCGATCGGTGACACGTCGAGACCCAGCCCCATCAGCATCTCAGCACCTGATCTGTAACTTGCCACCGGGCCTATACCGAGACCGAATCTCTTTAGACTCCTTCAATATCACACAGCATCCACGAACCTTGGACAACTTGGTTGCCAATCGATCGACGTGGTGGTTAGGAAGTAATTGACTTATGACGCGAGAGACAATGGAAAGCCTCCAGTTACAGTAACATACTTGAGCACGTAAGGATCATCCACTGAACGCGGACCTACAAGACCGAGGATGTGGTAAGTTTTGATCCCGATCCGTCTGTTCTTGTAACCTTGAGTCTGTATTTTCTGGCCCAACATAACTAAATATTCTCAGACCTGGGGGCAGCAGTTCCTAGCCCTCACATCCTAAGTTTTCAAAGACTATTCCTCAGAATTTAACCAAGAACAATTTTGACTCCCACTGGCTGTCGAGATGTAGCGGCGGGGTCTAGAAGGGATCGCATGGATACTGGCATATCTCCCCTTGATTCCGTTCGGTTTGAGATCGAAAGGCAGGTGTATTGCCGACCTTTTCTGCGATTACAAACCAGAGTAAGACAAGCACCTGGACCAAAAATCGTACAACATTAAAACACATGGAGAGAAGCTTACCAAAAGCAAGCTACCTCGTCTCTGGATCTATGCCCCGAGGAAGTGGTATAGACACCGAATCACTGATGGTTTCAAGGTACCTACCTACATACCTACTACGCGTTTGGTATTTGAACTACGGTGATGCAATGTTGAGACCTAGAGACTGTCAAGTTGTGCCGGCCTTTTTCAGTTTGCCTTGGCCGTCGGCGTTTTGGTGTCATGCGGCAGCTAACTCTCTCCTCATAAGTCTAACCAATACATTCAGAAGAATCCTATGTTTTTCAGGAATAAGCTCTAACGGGTTCATCTCGTCTCAATTGAGTTTTACCCCCTCTTTTCTTTCCGCATATCACAACGCCAGGTACAGCTGCGCTTCTCAAACCTTAGCACTAGCTCCGGATCCAAACCGACTAGGCCAAAGTCATACCGCGTTCATTGCGTGTTTCCATCGAATTTGGAGGAGGCTGGGGGAGACCCCTGAATTGGTGTCACGGAAACTTAAAAATCGACCATTGATGGCTTCTGCAGATCGAGATTGTGTCGGCGAGAGGCTGGGACTAGCTGCCCGTCATGTTAACCACTTTCCCCTCCACAATCTGCTTGGTTGACGATGGTACCGGTAATCTGGGAGAGGGTACTTCCATAGTGACGAGACGATCCAATGCTCACCATTGGTGATGTGGTTCTCAGATTAGTCCTCTCCAAGACAAGATTCCGGGACGTTCTATATGATTGACGTTCTAGACCTCCGAGACCGATGTGTAAACCCCCAACAAGATTTGGATACAAGGCACTAACTGGTAAGTGATCCCGGTCTACCGGTTAGGAACTAGGCTTTCGGTACTAGACACAGAGCTTTGGGCTCATGCAAGCTCGCAACCAATGAATCTGTGTTGTTTCATCAGGAGCGCGTACGAACGAACTTTGTTTTGACACGTCTGGGCTCTTCAGTAAGTAACTGCTATGTGCCCAAGATATCCTGTCATTGACCATTGTTTCCAGATCCGCATGGCCTTGGGAACGGCTCGACTGTGATTGTATTGAACACTGTAAGTCATCCGTAGGATTGCGTCAAGGGAAATGGGAATGGCTTCCCAGATTCTGCACCTCGCGGATAGGCCCGACTGAAGAATCCATTTGACCCACAACGCCCTTCCCCTCAACTCAACAATATATGCTTCATTCGGCGGAAAGAGTGGGCGGGGAAATGCACTCGAAAGTGTAATATCAAACAGTGTCAGCTTGAAGCGAAGAGCTCTGGAAAAAGCCATTGAGCTCAAGATCGATTAACTGGTACAGTGTAACCGGAAGCTTCCCCCTGCTGATGATGCGTTGTCATGCTCGAAGGTTTGACATTGCAGAGTCTAACCCAACCTCCCCACGTACTCAGTCCAACTCAGCATCTCGACGGTTGACAACCGTGACACCTCGCTATTGTTTCGCGTTCGAATTTGATTATTATAAGTAGGCCCTCGAGTTCTGGCAATGATGTTTTCTTCTTCTCAGCATCGAACAGCCTCTTGGACACCAGACAAACCAGCTCGCACAAAACTTCTCAGTTCAACTTCGACTCTCTATCTTTTTCTTCGGTTAACTCAATCGTCTATTCAAGATGCGTACTTCAAACACTCTCGCTGCCATCATGTTGGCCATGGGCACCCTGAGCACCGCGCTCCCCGCCGACGCCAACGGGCTTGGTGCTCGTGCTGATCCCTTCCAGCCGCAGCAGCAAGGCCCTCAGCAGCAGCAAGGCCAGTTCGGCCAGCAGCAGCAGGGTCCGCAGCAGCAAGGCCAGATCGGCCAGGGCTACGGACAGCAAGGTCCTCAGAACTATGGAAAGCCCGGACAAAACTTCCACCAGGGTCAACTTGATGTTGGCTGCCCGGACTGTGACAAGTACTCTCACCATGCTTATGAGAACTCCAACACCAAGTCGTCACACACTCACTGCGAGAACGGTTGCTGCGCCTGCAAGCCCGAGCCAAAGCCCGAGCCAAAGCCCGAGCCAAAGCCCGAGCCATGCTGCAAGCACGAGCCCAAGCCTGATTGTGAGCGCAAGCACCACCACCACCACCACCAGCCGTGCAACAAGCCCTGCTGCCAGGGCAAGTACCCCTTCCCGGGAGAGAAGAGGGCTTAAGCGAGTCGTGCCATGGCCCCAGCCCAGTCCGACGAAGCCAGATCCCAAACGGAAAGAATGTTCCTTGGGTTTCTCAAGTTATTTACTCCCTTTTGAGATTAAGATGGCTTAGAGCGACATATATTGTTAAGGGGGCTCTCGCTTGTACGCGTCGCGACTGGCTACCAAAATTCAAGAAAAAATACACAGGGCGTTGTGAGTTATATGGTTTCCAAAAATCATGGCCGCGAAAAAAGTCTTGCTTTCGAGAAAAGTTGATTGAAATCGGTTGGCCATGCACTGTCTTTCATTCACCCGTCACTCATTACTCCATTTCATACTCACATAAAAGTTATTTGATGCCATCTAAAAGCTTCAAAAAATGAATAAAACAACATTTGCAACGCCACATCTAATCTCCCAAGAACCTTTAGTTCTCACTTTGTGATGTCTGGCTGCTCAGCCTAATCGTGAACCAAACTAACTAGAAATGATTTGCGAGGAAAGAGTATGAAGCCGGAGAGACAGGATCTAAGCTCCCAGATAAGTCTGCCCATTTTCCCCGAAACAAAATTAGAACGCCTTTTAAACTCAGTGGTGCCGTTTACTTTTGTATTAGAGCTGCATCTACAACTGCGTTTAAGCTTCCTCCTGGAAGTAGACAATGGGTGTTATCTGCTGTTACGCTCACAGGGATCAACAAGCTCACTGTATATCAACCTTAGCTGGGCCAAAGACCTCCTTCACGCTTTATTACGTGCCGATATCGGCGGTACAACGACACGAGGATCTTATGTTTACTCTTTACTTTGTTAAGAATATGAGGCGAGATATGAGGTGTGAGGCAGTGACGCGCCCATCTAAATATTGTGAAGTTGCTTACTTTGACGCAGATTCAGCTGCATCTGCGAGGCGTTGGAAACAAGACGGTTCATTATATGACAACGCATTCACGTTCAGAAATGTGGCGTTCAGACTCAGGTTACGCGCCAACAACTCGCGTGCCTACCATACGGGTCTCGCTTTGGTATCAGTCCACATGAACGAACTCAAGGCGGAAATGGACCTGGGGACTAGCCAACTACAGGGGCTTATTGACTTCCAGAAGCCTTGAGGGTACCAGCGATTGCTCTCTGGCCGAGTCCTTTCACGCACATGTTGCATAAATGGATTCGACCCGTGAAGGAAATTGTCCAAGCAAGTCTGCATAATAAAACTAGAGCTGCTGTGAAACTTGGATGGGTGGAGAAGTGCTTGGATGAGAAGGTAAATGCTACGATGACGAAAGAAGAGAAAACCTTTTGTGATTCCGGATCAGATCCCAGCCTGCGGGACCCTTTCTGGATTTCGTATGCTCCTGAGACTTGTTTTGGTTGCCTTACGGTCTCGGAGATAACATTTTGTAAAGCTACCAATGGTATGCGATAGAAGCAACTGCACAAATTGTCTTATCTATTCACCGAAACAAAAACTCGTATTGCATGATGATATTACTCTTGGCTGTTGATTCCTCCACTCCGACTGGCTGCCCATCTGAAGCAAGACGAGGAAGATACGGGCTAGTGTTGTCATGGCGCATTGCGCACTCACGCAAATGTGACCTGTTTGTGTTTCAGTTCAACTGTAGCTGAAAAAGATGGCTGGACGAGGATAGAAGCGATTGGAGAGGCAAATGTGATATATCCTATTCTCTCTCTCTCTCTTATCAGCTCGGTATATTGTGCGCTGTGCCCATCCTACGCTAATGCTAGGCGAAGTTGCAAAATGCAAGACAAAAGTGAGCAGCCACCCCTGCTGTTATTATTGAGATGTGTATAGTCCAGCAGACAATACAAACGACCCAGACGATCCCTGCGGCGTGCCCTTTCGGCTGGCCTAGTGCTTATATGCAGCTGTGCATTGACAGCCACGATGCGGCCTGAAGCTCCCGGGGGGCATCGCGAGCCAATCTATTTCATTCTGGGCGCAGCCGTGATAGTCCTGCTGCTGGATATCCACCACTCATCGTGCTGGGTCGGTACGCGTGTAAGGGTGGGTGACGGGAAAAGCAATTCCAGAGTCACCTGATGCAAGACTGTGCCGTGTTGCAGCCGAAACACGGCCAGCTTAAGGTTCAATATTATATGTAACGCTTGTATGCGGGCCAAGACACGCTCCCCGGTTGTAGCTTCAAGTAACTGCTGAACGTACACCGGCTGCACCTTTGTGCTGCACATTTGTGTGCTGCAACGGTGCCCAGGACGTTGAATGTCGATCTCTCCATGTCCTCCTCTCTCGTTCGCTCTCCTTCTCCTTGACCGCCTCAAGTCCCCACCAGTCTTATCTCGTGTTCTTCCTCGATGATAGTCTATCATTTGTTGCCATCCAAACTGCAGGCCGTATCCCTAGTAGCCTGCATGAGAATGGAACACTATAATCTAATCCGTCGAGTTGCTTGTTGTCGCTTGAAGGGGAATGGTGACCGGCCTGGGCTTCGATAATTTCAAACGCTGATCTATGCTAGGCTAGTAGTCTACCAAGATGGCACCATGTCTCACTCTGTAATCGTAACTGTGCATGGATCGAATGTTATGTTTCCATGCATAATGTGTACTCGAGTGAGGTTAATGCAGAGCTCATTGTTTGTGCAAATAGAGCATAACTGATGGCGAGCTCTGTGCCTACACATGGCTCTCCAACGCCGAACTCATTGCGTACTTTCAGGCCTATTCTTCAGCTCGATTGGGGAGAGTGCGATTCTCGTCATTGTCGTAGCAGCAGCGGATTATCAAGCTGCCTTGCCTGCGGGAAGGTGATTGAAATGGTGTTTTAGCCGGAAAAACAGCTAGCAAACGTATGTGCTTGCTCAGAGTTGGTCTTGGGCGACGCACAAGTAGGTAGATCAAAGGCGTTCGCTCTATAGCTACCACTTGTGGCTTGATATGTGGCGTGATTCCGATACCGCAACTAACTTACACAGAACAATTGCGGCCATAGCTGTCGGGCATGTCTTGTGTCGATGGAAGAGCGAGAATACTGTCGTTGTCGTGAAATGTAGGGTCAACGCCAAGACTCCTCAGGTTGTTGATCATATCTGTGTCTATGGTTATTTGCCATTTAGAATTGTCCAATAGTCGTTATGGTTGTAGACAAAATAGACATTTCGCCCTTGCTTGTCACAACGAGCGCCCTGATGAGATCTAAGAGGTTGTATCCTTATTTGTTTTTATTTACTGTGAACTCATCTAGGATTCGACCAAGCCTACCCTCGTCACTCCAGAGGGGGGGAAAACAAAATCCTTGATGAGATCGGGCGCAATACCATTGGCCATGGCTGAATGAAATAGTCTCAATCTCCAGGTAGATGATTTTTGGTTGATATTCGCTTTTACTTCTTTGGCGAGAAGCTGCATAACGTGAACATCCTTGTACGCTTGGAAGGCATTGTTTTCGCACCTGTTTCTGAAGTCTGAATTGGCACCTGCGTCTAGCAGGTGTTCGGCCATGGCAGGCCGATATTGCGTGGCATATAACAAGGGTGTGTTCTCTTTTTCATCAATACAATTGGTATCCATTCCACGTTCACGCAGGAGTGTCACCGCTCTCTTGATGGACTTGGGGTCCAATCTCCCATCCAGCGGATGGAATGCCTTTGAGCGTAACTTATGAGACTCAGCCATGATCTTCTCCTTTCTTGATAGCCAGCGAGTCAGCACCAGCCTGTAGTAGAAGTTCGACCATTCCCCAGGGTTGAATAACGCGACTCTGTAGAGAGGTGTGTGACCGTTGGGCTTTATATTAAACTCAACCCTCGCGCTGAAAGCGAGCAATTGCTTCACAGTTCGTGCATGCCTAGCTCGCGGGTTATCGTCATCGCTGAACGTGTCAAACTCCATATGCCTCGTCTTTGTGAGCCTTGTCAGGAGTTAGGTTGAACCTAGTCCAGTTACCTGCATGCCAACAATTCCTGCTCGGGATACTTGTTATTCAACCTCTCCAATCTGGCCAGTGCTTTCTTAGTGACAAATTCATCGAGCCCAGGAGATAGAGTTTCCGGCAACTCCACATTGATGTCCGCTCGTTGGATATAGTTGTGCTAGTTTTCTAGCGAATGTTGCAAGAAAGGGAATTCTGACCGTATTTAAATACTCGCCAGAAGTGGTCTCTTGCCCTTGGATGCTGAAAGGTATGAAATCGGGAGATCTCGCACTGCAATTGATTACCAACAAGGACTTCCGACATTCAGACCGTAGGATATTAGATGCAAGCCTCGGCAACGCGGACGTTATTTGAATTGTGATCAGAAATGGGAAATGTCGCCTCATTCCCCTCCATTGCTCGAGTAAACCCAGTCGAGAACTAAGTCAAAGAATGATGAATAACAAATAATATCTCATCTCGAAGAATCTACAGAAGAGGCCCGCATGCGTCTCGAACAGGCTTGTTGATTGCTTTGAGGTCTCTCCTGAGATCTTCTTTGAGAGATATATCCTGGTCACGTTGATCATCTCGGCGACTTTCAGTAGCCGCAGGGGTGGCATGTGTCACGCAAGACAGGATCAAAACTTGTAAATAATGAGGTAGCCCGGATCTCATGGCGTGTTCCCGGACGAGATCGGTTTACATGAGTTTCAGGTCCGTCGGCAGCATGGCCAAGACTTGCTTGACATCGGCTTCTTTGTTGAGAAAGGAATCTATGGCCAGTTTAGCGTAAAAGAAAAGCCCATTCGCCTTTTTAGGGACAGCTTGCCTAAAGATCTCCTGGTCACTCTGAAATCTGGGCTGCTGAACTGTGCAGACGATGAGTGACATGTGTCGCAATGTCTATATCCACGAATGTTTCCTCCAACCTTATATGAACTATCGACGTCTGACGTAACGGTCGCTCTAATCTACTGACAGGATGGCCGATCGTGAAAAGGTTCATGCTCGAGGGTCGCCATTGAGCCAGTTCGGCCCGAGCCTCGAGAAAGCCATGGTTGTCCTCGTCCACCTCATCCAGCACGTCAACAACGCAATGCGCTTAGGGAACGCTCGACAGGGCAAGTTGGAGGTTGCTCCAGAGGGTAGATATTGATGCATTGGATAGTTCTCTCTTTGGCTGTAGGTACTCCTCTTCAATATTTGCTTGCAGTAGGGGACCGTACCGCAGGATCTGATCTAGCCAGTCTCGGAGCAAAGCCTCGGCCTCGTCCAACACAGAGACAATGGTTTGTTCGTGAACTCAATTACGTCCTTTCGTCCGAGAACAAGAGCATCGCTCTAAGTATCGCCTGCGGATATGATAGATCTATTGTGGTACGGCGAAGTGTTGGAAGTGATGTTTTCTCGCCTTCAAGGCCGAATTGTGAAGGTCGTATCACGATGGGCTCGTTAGGAGGGACCGACGCGAATACATAACCTCTCGGCTTGGCCCACGTATGCCAGAGTAAGCAGCGTTAGGGAGATTCTGAGAGCATTGGATGTTCAGCTTCTAGGTTGGGCATCCATCGACAGTGCTGGCAGGATGGCATCGGGCTGGCATTTCCAAAGGGTACTGAGGAGGAAATGCGAGTGAAAAACCTCACACCATGCACATTTCGGCCTTTGGAGCTGCGGAGTAGGATATTCATTAGAAACCCAAGACAGAGGCATGCAAAGGCTGCCATGGTGGCTATCAAAGAGAGTGACCGTTTCGTACACGTAGAGGATTGAACGAGGTTTGTCTGGTGATTGGCCTGTTTAGATTGGCTCTCTTTCAACGACTAAGGTACCATTGACAAAAATGCACTGGAAGCTGCCGATAGGGCGCTGCAGCAGCACCCACCCACCTACCTAAGGTACCTACCTATCTACGTGCAGCGTTGTAGCAACCTCAGCACCCGAGCTACGCTGGAGGGTAAGAGCTGCGTCCCCATCTACAACCTCTCAGGAAACAAAGGTTGTGTAGAATAGCACAGTAAGCAGAGATACGGCACACGAGGAATATATATGGTCTGAGCACTGCTTTCTAATCCTGCCTCTTTGCGCTGGACGATGTAGCCAGGTATTTTGCCCAAAATGCACTGATCCTTCGTGCATCATTGGCGCCATTTCACTGCCGCTTCTGATTAGAGTACATGTAAGCTCCCGCATGACGTCAGCAATTCGAACTGTATCGCAGGTAAATTTGCTCCAAGTCCAGGAATTATGCCGTCCATTCGGCTAGCCGTGCTGCCGTGAGATCTGGTCATTGTTGTCAGAGAAGCCATGATTCAATCGTAGCTGGTCTGTTGTCGCGAGCTGTTTGTCATGGGCATTGGCGGCCCACCTGCCGAAGTAGGCAGTATGTAGAACAAGGCAGGTCCACTCCTTGATCCCCTTGCAGACTCTCCTCTCAGCATTGGGCTTATTCAGCTTCAACCAACAACTGGACTGCCTCAATTCTTCTCCAAAACACACCTCTGCCCAACTGATCATCACGCCAGACGAGTCCATGGCAATACCTCCGGCGACATCATCTTTTGCCCCACCATGGCAACGCGACTCCTCTTCGCGGACTCATCCAAAACGCCTGCCAATCGCCTGATGGTCCCAGCTTCGCTCTCTGCTTAGTGCTTATTACTTAGCATTGGGCAAAATTCGGCTTCACCTGGGCTAAAGAAGGGATGCGCACGCCCTGCTGGCCGAAACCTTGGGTCCCCGATGGAACTTATTACGGGGGTAAAAAGGCCCTTGAAAACTATATAACATGTGAGTAATTCCCCGTTCAACAATTGCATTTCTATCCTTCAGCATTAACAAGTGCCTTTTCAGCTTTGTTTCCTATCAAAAGACATCGAGCTATTCTTCGCATCGCACCCGCACAGAACCACCATGGCCCCTGAACTCAAGACACACCTCACTGCCCTGGTGGAAACAGTTGCCCGAACTCCATCTCTGCCAGCTGTCAAAAACCCCAAGTGGTCTAAGCAGGGTGAATTTGAAGGCTGGGAGACCATCACCTTCGCCCAGCACCTGGAAAATATCGAGAGGGCCGCTCGGTACTGGAGCAATGAGTTCTCGAACCAAGGACTGAAGGAACGTGACACCGTTGCTATTTGGTAGGATTCAATCATCAAACCTGGTATATCCGGTCAAGCTAATCGGAAGAACAGGGTCAAGGGTCTGTCATATATTGATTTCCTGCACATATGGGGCATCACGAGGGCCGGATATGTTCCTGTTGCAGTCTCTCTCCGGCTTACAAGTATCAGCCTTGTCTCGGACCTGGTCCAAAAAGCGGGTGCCAAGGCTATAGTCTACGAGGACTCAGTCTTTCCAAACCTCGATATGGATGTCATCTGCCTGCCTGCGGTTGATATTCTCTCCGTCCAAGTCGATCACCTGCCACTCCCTGAGTTGTGGATCCCAACACAAGATGATGACATTATCCTCAACTATCATTCTACGGGATCGACATCGGGAATCCCCAAGCTGGTTCCAGTGACCGCAAGGTGGCTTGACTTTGGTCTTGAAAAACTCGATAGCTGCCTGAAGGATGATCCCAACTCGGAGAAGCAACAAGTCTTAGCCGTCAAGTAAGTCCCAGACAATACCTTTGACCACTGCCCTTTTCTTTCTGTTAACTAACGGCATCGCAATAGCGGGAGCTTTTGTCATCTGTCCGGAACTCTGTGCGCGATGGGAAGTCAGCGTCTTGGCCATTGCATCGTCATAAGCCAAGCCATTCCTCCTACCCAAGAAGAGATAACGACACTGGTGAACGAACATGGGCTCACTCGTCTTTTCATGTTTGCTAGTTTCGTCACAGGCATGGTCCGAAAATCCCGTACTGATCCCGCCACTCTCTCGCTCTTGCAGGGCCTCTCCCTAGTATTCAGTGCCGGGGCTCCGTTGGATCCAAGAGAGGAGGCATGGGCGCGGGAGCAGCGTGTTACCTTGATCGATGTCTATGCAAGCACCGAGGCTGGAGTCATGTTGTCAACAGCTCAAGGCGATGATGCGAATCCTGCATATCTGCGACCCGTTCCGGGGACCAAGTATAGGTTTGTCGCTGAATGTGAAGATGGCCCAGCACAAGACGATTCACCCGGGGAGAAATTGTTGGAGTTAATAATACCTCCCGAGTCGCGTGATTGCCCACATGTCTCTCTTCGGAATCCGACGACAGGGGATTTCCACACTGGAGATCTGTTCGTCGAGCCGGCCCCAGGCCACTACGTCTACAAGGGCCGCAACGATGACTGGATCAAAATGATGGTTCCTCTCCGCTGTGATACAAAATCTATTGAGGATAATGTCATGGGCCTATGTGGAGCAGATGTAGTCAGCGCGGTGGTGTGTGTTGGTACAGGAAGACCATCTCCTGTCCTAATTGTTGAGCCGCTGACGGATGCAACTTCGGATGCGTCCCTGAATGAAGAAATTTTACGCCGCATCACCCCCTTCCATGAGAGGAGGTATGATCATGAGAGAATCGAGAATGCAAAGCACATTCTGGTTGTTCCAAAGGGAACTCTCCCCAGGACAGCCAAGGGTGGCTTTCAACGACAGGCCGTTGAGCGAACCTTCAAAGTGGCCCTGGATAAGCTCTTTACCTAGCTTCAGGTTGGAATGAAACCCGATATATATATCGACAACTCAGCACAATGTCTATTAAAGAAGGTCAAGGTAAGTATATTGCTGTTTTATTTTATTTTGAACATTTCTGATACAAATCAAAAACACCTGAAATTACCACTCCTCCGTTTCATCCTCTCCAGTGCTCACACCACAACAAATTATGCTTCCTGTCGAGAAATTCAAAAGATGAGGCTGGAGATTTCATCGCCTGCAAATCTACTCAACAGCTAGAGTAAGACTCAAACTCAGCTTTAAGCTCAGAGTAACAATCATCCAGCCAACCACCAATGACCTTGTATGCCGCTGAACACCTTGGAGATACCCTTCAGCTTCAAGCTACGAAGCCGTGTTCGAAATCCAGCTATCCAAAACAAAAATAAGTGTAAAAGACAAGCGCAGATCACTCGATCCGCAATTGCCGATAGGTAATGGTCCACATCGAGACCGGAGTACCTTTCAATCTCTCGCCTTCCATGTAGGCCGCCAGCTCTCTCCACAGAGTCGGATGTTCATCCGCCAGGGGTTTCTGTTTTTCACTGACAATATTGAGGAAGAGAGGAGGAGCGTCTTCCTCCGACAAGGCGAGAGGGTCCGCATCCAATGAGACGGGAGTGTTAGATCGGCTCAACACTTCTCGCAAGATCTCCATTGCCTCTCCCGGGTCCACACCCATACATGAAACTCCATCGAGATTTCTAAGATTGACGTCTGAGAGACTTTGGGTGAGCCCCTGAATGTTCAGTCGGGAGGGGGCTGTGTATGAAAAACTGGCCCTCTTGAATTGGGGCCGAGCGCGATGGTAAGGGACAGCACGGAGCGAGTTCAGGACTGTTCCAGACAGATTTAGGCGCAGAAGGAAACTAATAAATGGATAACCTTCGAGAGAGACCTCTTCGAGGTGCGGCGCAGAGAGCAGCGGGCGAAAGAACCGCCAATAACTGCACTTCCGTGTTTTCGAAACCATCCTGAAGCGGTCTTCTTCAACTCCAACATTCAGACGGCCGACCCGAAGAACCTTGAGGTGCCTAAACGAGCGGCTAAACCAGGACCAGGCTATCTCCGGGGCTGGCAAGAGCTCGATATGATGGGGTAATGGCGGGCAATGAAGCTGAAAGCCGCTCAATACGCCCCCAGCCTTGGAAATCTCTAGCGGCAGATCGGCGATGAGGGCAACTGGGATTTCGCCCCGTACATTTGCTTCGGCGTAATCACTCATGTACCAGCCCACATCAGCCGCAAGGAACTCGTGCAAGAGCTGCTCGGATCTGAAGACAGTCTGCGTCTCGTGCCTGCCGGGCGTCGGGAGACTCCAGACTTTCTCCAAAAACTCGAGAGCCACTGGGCGCCGCGCCTTGGCAGCCAAGCGGGCGACCGCCCTGGCGAAGGAACTACTCGAGATCAGCCGCGCCTGATGTTCGTACGCCGACGCAAACGCGGCATAACTGTCCTGGATGAGTTCCTTGTATCTAGCGATATCTCCCTCCTCCAACCCTGCAATTGATGTTAGATTGACGTAACCGTGGTGCTCTAGGCCCCTGGGCTCTAGGTCCCTGAACTCTAGGCCCCTGAGCTCCATGTCAGCAACCGTGTACAGCTTCGCCCTGTCCCCAGCCGCGCGAAGGCTCGTTGATTCCTCAAGGAGATCAGCTCGCCTTATGGGATCGGAGCCTTCGATATGCTCCAGTCTGTTTGAGTTCTGTGCGATTTCTGAGTTGAGGGGCTCTATGCCCATTCCTTGGCGGTTGCGTGCTAGCCATGTTTGGAAATCTCTTGCAAGCAGTGTTGGGCGGTACTCGAGGCTGATGCTGAATGCTCGGACGCCAGATGCCAGCAGGGGGTTGGCCATGATGTCCTGCACCCTTGTGATGGATGCATCGTCGACTTGGAGTCGGACAACAGGACAGAGAAGTGGGGATGCCAGGTCTTTGAAAAGGCGGGACACCAGACGCAGGGATTTGACGGTCTGCCGGTCTTCTTCGGGGAATTTTGGGACGATGTCCTCTTCAAAGGTGCCATCTATCGGTGCTGAGTATTGGAAGTGTCCGAGGATCATCACGAGAATCTCCGTCGACAGATCCGTCAGCTTGGCGGCTTTCATTTTCCCGCCCTCGATGAACGTAGCCCTCGAGAAAAGGGCTCTGCATTGTCGACGGAATAATTCGTCCGCCACTCCCAAGAGTCCCTGGAAGAGAGAGGTTAGAATGTGCTTACGGCGTTGGCTGCTCAAAGAAGGGCTACCTCTGTTCCATCGTCCAATGCATTTCCCAATTTCCAAATCTTCTCTTTATGTATAAAGGCTCGTTCCTGAGCTTCAATTCTGGAAATCTCCTGGTACAGTGAGGTCTCGTCCTCGAAAGTACTGGGATCACGCCATTGGTTCGGAACGATGCCGTAACCAGCAAGAATCCCTAGCGCGGTGAGCATTTTCGTTTGCACCCGCGGATGACTAAGTTTGAATGATGGAGAAGGGGGCAGGGAAGGCGATGCAAGAAGGAAGAAAGGAAGGGGGATGGAAGAAGTAAGCAGGGGACGGGGGAGGGGTAGGGAGGTGATCGAGGAGGAGAGCTGAGCTCGAACCCCGCTTCGAACGCAAGGTTTTGGCTTGTCTCGTCGCCTAAGCGAACCGTGTTACATGTCACATTTCGAGCAGCAGCTCACAGAGCGGGTGATCAAAGTCGTACAAGAGAAACAAGCAGGATGCAGGATATTGTTCCACTTTCGGGGCTGTGTCTACGCCACTTAATCATGATGGGCATATACGAGATGGAGGGCACACATACTTGCACATTGCAGACGGTGTGCAGACTGGGCTTGATAGTCCCAGAAGGCCTAGTCTTGTAGGACAAGAGGATTTGATGTATGCCCGATTTTACTAAGATCGGCTATCAGCAAGCAGTCTTGCATAGTGTGGCGACTCTTCTGTAGTTTTTCAATTCCTGACACTGCAATGATATGTCGGCAATGTCGAATGTCCAAAATCCTGTTCCACGGTCTGTGATAGGCATCATTCTGAGTCCGGGGGCGTGCTTGGATGTAATAAACTGGATTCGTCATAGTATGGATCGACTAATATCTCGCACTTGGGTGATAGTTCCTGCACAATACATTGGAGCTGGCATAAAACTTCGGCATTGGGTGGTCGCCCGCGCACCGCCCTACATTATTTTTATGCACCATGTAGCTGAAATAGGTACCTTTCATGGATGACAAACCGAGCGTGTCTGTTGCGAGCGGCGTCTTTATGCTGTGCAAGTGGCGTCTTTGTGCTATGCAAGCTGCATGCATCAGTCAGCTGCCAGCATTCCCGTTAACAGTAAATCAATAAATAGAATCAAACCTGAATCAATCAGGATCCTTCTATCATATATGCGATGTGCGTTCTTACGGAAGAGAGTTTAAGCATAAAGTTAGTAGTCGTAAGTGAGAGAACAATACAGTTATATGGTAGCTGCTGAAAGAAAGGGGAAATTCCCAAACACCAAGAAGTCAACAACTTGACACCATACCCAGTATCACAACACATTAATTCAGCCTTTTTGCCCGGCTGCGAGGCTTGCGCCCGGCCGTACATAAGGTTCAACACCAACAATAGCTGTGCCCGGCAATGACTCCTTCGTCGGCATGACTCCTTTCATGAACCTTAAGATGCTGCTTTCTATCTATTTAAAGGCTGCTGTCTCTGGCCGGGTCTTGAGTGAACCGCACAGCCCAAGTCCCTCTGCAATCGACAATCCACTCGCAAATCGCTGCCTTCGTCGCTCCAAGACAAGTCAAGTGTCACACATCGCTACTCAGTCGAATCACTCGACTCCTTGTCAGAATCAGTCGAATCAATCGATTGCACATCGCTGCCTTCATCGACGCACTCAAGTCTCGGACATCCCACCGAGCCTGCGTTTCGCCCGATCTGCTTCTTACCATGTATACTTTGGGCCTTGGCATCAGTTTATGAAGATGCCATAGAGGAAGTAGCCGGCAACGATTGCAGTGCCTATTATTAAGGATGAGCAGCTTGGTGAGTTGAAACTCTCAACGCTTCCTAAGGTCAACACAAGCGACCACAAGCTTGTAGGCGCAGCCAAGGCTGTTGGGTCGCTTGAGACCATTGGCGTAGAACAGGTAGTTGGCCTGTTTAACTTGGGAAGTAATATTTTCAATAGAACTGGCTGATTTGAAGAGGAGCAATTCGATGAGAGTATTGTTGTCAATTAGAAGCACAGCCGCTGTCTTCACGCCTTCTAGCGAAGCAGCTAGAGGCAGCGGCGGTTGCGATCGCCATTTCGCACCGAATCGCACTTTGTGATCAGGAAAGCCAACCAACGGCTGTGCTTTTGATTGACTAGAATACTCTCATCGAAATGCTCCTCTTCAAAGCAGTCAGTTCTATTGAGAATATGACTTCCCAAGTCAAGCAGGCCAACTACCTGTTTTATGCCAATGGTCTCAAGCGACCCAATAGCCTTGGAAGATGTCAAACCCGACAACTCAACATAATGAATACGAAAGGTTATAAAAAGCTTCGCTAGCCCAAGGCTACAGTCATGCAGAAGAAAAGTCCGTAAACCTTCATGCCGATGAATCACTCGCCGTCAGGACGAGCTGCTCTTCATGCACATTCTTTAATAGTGTTCTTCCTATTTTCGGGGAGGTTACTAGATAGTTTGGTAGGTGTCTTAGGCTATTATGTTATTCTACGAGGGAACTTCTGAAAATACCTAAGTACCTCATAGCTAGCAATTTTAAATGGACCATCTAGGTACTAGAACACATTTTCTAGCCATGCTGAAGCCCTTTATTTGGGTCTACGGCGTGCTCTTTTGTATGGCTAAGTTTCAGGACACCTTTCGTTGTGATGCTCTGTGGTGATGTTGGTTGGGTCAACGACGATCTCAAGTTTTTCCTCGATGGTCACCCTGGAACGCCTTTTTATTCCTTAGCAAATTTAAGGTCTGCATCCAGGTCGGGAACAATTATCGCTGCTCGTAGGTCCGCCAACTAACGCCTCTTCGCCCTGTGGATTGTACGGACGAATTTTCCAAAGGATCTTGTTCACCTTCATTGACATGGGCCAGGGAGCGATCATAAACTGACGAACTTTAGGTACGGTAGGTACCCTCGACCGTAATTCCAATGCAGGTCGCGAGGCCGACTGTGAGCGAGCAGCCGTCTTTACTATCTTCTTAATGGATGGCCAGTTCTAGTGATTACCTCGTCACATCGGTAATCAGATGAAAGCTTCTGCCGATGGCAAGACCTACATACATCCAGGATTAAGTAACATAGGATGAGTTAGTAATTATCGAGCCCACTCTAGATAGACCGGCCGAGTTGTTCTTATTGCCCTGATGTGGATGAAGCGACTGGGGCTTGATTTGGAGAAGGCCGACCACAAGATCCTCCAAATAGCAGTATCCAAGATCAATAGAGCTTACACACTCGATGTTTTAAACTGGGTCTTATCATTGGAAGTTTAAGTGGATTTACTTTCGCTTTCATCGTTGTGTTACAATACAGAACCAACCTCACAATGGCAAGCAAGATAATTGTTTACAGGGCGAGTCGACTCGTCAAGTTTATTTCCACGCGTAACATATATGAATTCTCAGAACAGCGAAGTGCTAAATTCCATGCGTAAATAATATGAATTATCAAAATAACGAAGTGTGCGCTGGCTACGTGCAAATCGTAGGAAAAGATGCTCAAACTACCCAATGGTCAGCCAGTCCTCACTTCAACCTCACTTCGTCCAACACATCCAGTACGTACAGTAGGCAGCTTTCTATGTACCCAGAGATCTTATTCGGGTGGTAGACAAGCCCTAATTTGATTAATGAAGACCTACCCGGAAGCAAGTCAGTTGTGCTCTTCCCCCTTCCCCCTCCCCCTTCCCGCCTTCCCGCTCCGCCCAACATTTCGTCATCCTCTCCCACTATCCTCTCGAAATTTTGCTTCCTTCCAACCTCCCCCCTCCCCCTCCAGACGTTTTCCTCTCCGGCATCTCAGAACAACACCAGCCCTCACAGCAATCATGAGCTGGCAGAAGCTTCCCAAGGAGCTTCGGCTCCAAATCCTAGAGGAGGTAGCCAACAGCGATGACCATCGCAACCTACCGCGTCTGGCTCGCGTCTGCCGAGATTGGCAGAACTTCTTCGAATTCCTCCTATACAAGCACGTGGTTCTCGATGAAGATGTTCTCCATGCGTTTGAGGCTACCGTGGCAGCCAATAGAGCCAAGTTAGCTGCTGTCGAGGCTGTGACATTTCGCATCAAGCTGCCAGAGTATCAATATCCCCAGTGTCTAGGACCAGAAGATGTCGATACCATCATTTGGTACGTTAAACCATGACCTCGTCTTCTTCATTTCTTCGAGTTTACCGAAACATAACCTATGATCAACTAACCTTCAACAGGAACAACCAGGCTTTCACATATCAAGTATTGGGGCTGCTTGATATGCTTTCTGGCTGGCACGAAATCAAGAGCAACGGAATCACTCTTGGACTTGCCGTTTTTACAACAAGTGACAACGAGCACCGCTTCTTCTTCTGTGAAGAAGAGGAAGACTACCCCTTCCAGTTCGAAGTGGATTTGCAGAGATCGCCGAACTTGTTGGAGTACTATCAGCGCAACATCTGGAAGAGCACCCGTTATATCTGTCCCTCCGAATATCACTGCGACCTGCCCAACGAGATCGAGGAGGAGACCAGGGTTTGCGGTGAACCTCTCATGTTTGTACGGGAAGGAGAGTTCCTCCCAATCCTTCCACGCGTCCCTATCGTGGAACATTTCTCTATACGCCGACAGAGATTCCGGAGCATTGGAGTAGATGCCGTCACTCTCATTACCCTTGTGAGCCTCATAAACCTGAGATCGCTCCGGTTCGAGAGACGAGCTGCTCAAGACGTTACTCTCGATATAACTGAGCGTAGAAGTAAGTATCCAATGACCTCCGCGATTTAAGTTACAGCGCTAAGTAATCGAATCTAGGCCAATCTGAAAGTCTAATCCGTGCCCTTCCCCTCTCAATTCGCCAGCTGTCGCTCACCGAATGGACGAGTTTCCACAGCACTCTTGACTTTGGGTGGAAGCCATCTATGATCCGCACTGCAGGTATCGCTACCGTATTTCGATACTTGACGGATTTCGCAACAAACTGCACTGGGACCGTGGATCACATCTTGGCTGAGATGACCACCCCCGGAATGTGCCAAAGCTTGGAGCGGTTGAGCCTGACCCCCCAGTCATTCAATCGCAAGAGTTCCTCCCTTCATGCTATGATGGATACCATTGAGCGGTCTACGGAGATCCTCCCCGCCTGTCCCAACCTGCGCATCATGGAGCTTTGGGGCGTCAAGGATGGCGATGGCCGCATTTTCCGGTACAAGATGGACCGAGGAGCCGGGAGGGCCTCAATCACTTGGAGCACCTGCCGCTCTGACATCCCTTTTCTCAACCGTGTCGTCGTTAAGAGCTGGGTTGATGCTACGACCAATATCGGCGCGCACCCGCTGGCCATCCGCATCGAGAATATCGACGAGACAGAGCTTGCGATGCAGATCAACCACGGACAACCTCTGCTGAAGCATCTAGAGCTTCGGCATCTTTTGATGCACCCCCTCACCCTCGCTGAGATTAACGCTGAGGACGAACTCAAGCGAATCCGAGGTCGACGCCGCCTTCCTCGTTCTAATATTGAACAGTGAAGAAAATGGAGATGTTTTGAGAATGAAGGAAGATTCCAAGAGACCTGGACATCCAAGGCTTGTGATTTGATCGCCGGCAATAGCCATGAATGGCATGAAGAAGAGAAAGAAGCAGAATTCTTTCGAAGGAGTTCCAAGAAGTTCTAATTTATGTTTGGTTTTGATACTTGAGGAGCAAAGACCTCGGTATATGAGGCATACGACTACAAAAGACCTCAAGGTACGAGGCATATAATATGGTTCCAGTCACCCTTATGGACATGACTGTAGACTACTAGAGTTAGGTTTTGAAATGCATTCTGTTTGTTTGTAACTTTGGTCTGCCCCATTTTCCCCATAACCATCGTGAGAAAAATGTTACAAGATAAGGATTTATGGAGCTTACCAAAACGCATACAGGGAGTTTTATCTCCCCAACCTCCCACGGAGAATCATAAACACCCTCAATACTTCCACTACACTTGGGTAACGCTGCTGCAGTTGGTTTCTTGTCAGTCTCCTTAGACGATAGGACCTTCGATTCTAGAAGTGTCCTGTGCTTCTGCTTCTCTGCTTTTGTCAACAACGTCAAGCTTTGTGCAACGGCTCTGATGCTGCCGATTCTTGTCATCCTGGCGGTCAGTATGAGCAGTGTCTGAATACGAGATCCGTATCATTTCCGGCACGTCTACAGGTATGAGACAATGAAGATGTTGCCATGGCGTTGAAGACAAGTTCCAACTCAAATGGCGCAAGGTTCAAAGGTTGATCAAATAACAATAGTGGTGTCGCTCTTGATGTCTTGGTGAAGGCTCGGCTCGAAATACATCACGACAGAATGTACTGAAAGGTTGGGGGGCAGAGCATGACGCCATCGATCGATGATGACACATTTCGCAGTTCTAGGCGGAAGAAGGAAGAAAAAGATTGCGTCGAAACATCAGTAGAACAAAGTTAACCATTATATCTAGCGATACTAATCCGTCCCGCCGAGATGCATGTGAGGAGCGACTCTCATCCAAGTTCGTCCGTGTATCTCATGTCTATTATGTATATTACAATTTACGAAAAACAAAACAAGCGGCCGTTAAATGAAATGTCATACGCTGAAGGTGCCCTTCCCGTCACGAAAAATCTCATCATACCAGTGCGTCCTCACATCGGGAGTCTCCCCGGGCGGCCGGCACATGTCCTCGAACGAAATCTCGCCGAGTCCAGGGCTGTCCAGATCGGCTTTGAACACGCGTGGGCGGTGGCCCGTCAGATCTGCAGTCAGAGGCCAGTAGACCAGTTTGTTTTCGTTGCCCGCAGGCAGCGTGGCTAATGGAGAAAGATCCTGCACGTCCTTGAGTCGGAGGGAAAGTAGCTCTCGCAGTTGGGGGAAGAACCAGGTGCGGTCCCACCACTCCGTCACCCTCGCCTTCAACCCGTCTCGGTAGGCATCGTGATGCAGGGTGACAGGCACAGAGCCGGAGAAGAAGTCTGCGTAAAGCGACATGTTCCCCCAGTGCAGACTGCCAACCACTCCTGCTGGAATTCTGGCGTCCTTGAGGTCGGCCGGGACACCAACGAGGCGTCCCTTCTTAAGCTTCAGGTCTTTGGATCGTGCCTTGATGTGCGCTTTATCGTCGAGGAGAAGAAAGTCGCCGTCCGCCTCGGCGTGGTTGGTGGGCGCGGACAGGACTTGCCCGTAGTCCAGACCAATGTGAAACTCAAAATTGTCGTCGAGCATGTCCGACCCCTCGCCAGTAGGGAAGGCCGGCTTGCCCTCCTTCTGCTGGTCTAGGAGCCATTGCCGGTAGATCTCCTGCTCTGCAAAGACTTCTGCAAAGATGCCCTGGTCGGCCTGGATGAAGCGCTCCCCTTCGCCCAACTTCCTGTCCAGCTTCTCCTTGACTCGACGGAAGTATCTGTGCAGGTCGGCTGCGGGACCAATGATGAACCCACTGTTCAGGTACCGCGGGCGCAAGTCGTGGAATCGCTTCGACTCGTCTTCGGGTTGCTCGATGTCCGTCTTAGAGCCATAGAGGTCCTTCCTGGCCGGACTGGCAGGCAGCTTGTCGCAGTGTAGGTCGGGGCCCATGTCTTGGGTCGGCCAGCATCGTTTCTGCGCCGAGGCAATGATGGTCTGCTTCACAGGCATTTCCTCGCCGCTGCGGCCGGCCCATTCCTTCTCCAGCCTCTTGTTCGCCTTGCCGTTTCCCTCGTGGTATCGTGCGAGAAGCACTTCGGGGGGGAGCTGGAACCAGGCATCGCTCGGGTCGACCATTGCAACCAGGTCTTCGGGCCGTAGTCGGTGTCCGTCGAGGGATTCGCCTCCCAGCATCTCGTCCAGATACTCGAGCACGCCGGTGATCTTCAAAAGGTTGCTTCCGCCCTTGTTCCCCCATCGCTCGCGGGGGTCTGCGCCCCAGTTCACCAGGACAGGCATTGGGTAGCCCAGAGCGAGGGCGCTGGTGACGGCCTTGCAGACGGACAAGCCTGATTTGTCGGCGGGGAGGACGAGGACGAGACGACGGTCACCGGGTGTCGCGTCGGTTTCGAAAGGTTCGGGCTGGTGTCCAAACGAAATCATCCCATTGTCGTCAATGATCGGGCGCGTGAAGTCGTGTCCGTATCCGATGCACTGATGCCGCGCAAGAGTAGGTTAGCTGCTGCTAGCACGATGCTGCCTCGTTCTGGGCGGGATTGGCAGGGCCTTACCGAGCTCAAGGTGCCCGTCAGGAGAATGACGACGATGGCAGCCAGAATGATTCGAATGGCGGGGAGGCGAACGATCCAAGCGGCTGCCTGTCGTCCACCAGGACCGCTGAACACAGGCAGCCGGTATCGCGATCCGTGCTGCTGTCCCTTGCCGGCCTTGGAGCCATACGGCAACATCTCGACATCGTCGGCCGCCATGCTCGCATCGGTGGTTGTGCCCTGCGGCTGGGACGAGCGTATCGCGAGATGGGGGGGGGAGAAAAGGGATCCGATCGTGCGACGGCAATCAGAATTATTACCCCATATTTGGATTGGCATTGAGCAGGAGGCACCTGCGCCCGACTCGCTGGCCACAAGTCTGCCGTCTGCCCAGCGAGCGTGCATAATCCAGGCCAAGCATCTTGGCGACACACTTGGCGCTTACTTTTTGGACTTTTCGTTGTGCCGCTTGGGTCGGATTTAGATACGATGCACAAGGTCGCTTTGTGCAGCTCATGCCTTAGCTCTTGCCGACTGTGCCGCGTGTGCCACAGTGAGTTGTCGACCGCTGGTGGCTTTGTTACCAGGCCATCCTCGCTTGTTCTTGGCCGTTCAGGAGCTGTCAGCAGAAAGATGATCGCTCCCAAACAATCTCGATTTCAGCTGGAGGTGGGGCTCAATTTACTGAAGTCGCGTTATGCTCAACTTCAACTCTGCCAATCGAGGACAGGGGGCACGTGATTGCCCAAAGTTGTGCACATATTATTACGGGTGATGGCCGCCCATTGCCGTTTATTTTTCAGCATTTCCTAGGCAAATTTTGTAGTTCTTGCACGGCATAGGGAGAGGGTACACAAAGGAAGAAGTGGCCAAAATTCCCCTTGATGGTAGGGGTAATACGACCAGCCGATCGCTGAGGCTACTACGATACGACATCCGTGCTCGCTGTCCTTGCAAATGAAGATCCAATAAGCACAATGTCATCGGTCTAGAGTGCTTCCAAGGTGCTGCGAACAACATGATAATTGAGAACACCTCGTGAGCGACTTCCTTTTTGCGAATTTTATTAGCTACATAATATCTATCAATTTAAATGACCTGATATGATGACCTCTTTGGTGACTTGGAGACTCCCTTTCCCAGCTCGATCGTGTGCAAGCAATGGCCATTGTTCTCTTCCAGGTCGGAACCCGACTCGACAAATATATGCTCCTGTGATCTGGATCGCATGTGTTCAGAACCCTGCGTTGCCCGGGTCTCTCCATCTCGTGCAGCTTGGCTTTGCCCGGGGGGAGTCTTTGAGCTCGATCCGACACTCAATTGAGACACTTTAATTATTTTAAAGTGCTGCAGAAACAGAGGAAAGAAGGGTATGCACCCGACAATCATGGTTCCCGTGAGTTCAGCGAACCTATTCCGCTCGTTAGATATACAACATCATTTTGGGCAAGCGAGTGGCTACTTACGACCAAAGACCGACCTTGGCCATGTGCAGGACGGCATTTGAGTTGTCGTCTTTTGGTACACGGAATGCAATGCTCACTGCCGCTATGATACACGTGCTTGTTCCAGTTGTCAGCTTCAGCTATGTACCCGGGTGGCTGGAACCGCAACTTACAGGATGCCCAGCGAAAACACCGCGTACGCTTCTAGCTTGCGCTTCACGGGTATCTGAAGCTTCCAGATGGCCCAGATGGGAACAAGCAAGATACCCAGGTCCAGAACAAGGTTGGCAACGCCAATTGCCAATATACCAACGAACGATTTCATGCATGAGCCTGGAAGATCGGGCCTCCAGATTTTCTCGCGGGGGATGCACTGGAACATCTGCGCAAAGAAGGTGGTGAGGTAAAACATGACATTGACGGTAATCAAGGCCACCAACGTCCAGTGCACAGCTCCTCTGTTCGAAGGGCAGAAGATCCTCTTGAGATGGACGCAGATGAAGTACTTGGCAGCGCCCATTGCGGGCGAGTACAAGAGTTGGAAGTCATTACATAGCTAGATGTTTTGTTCAATTAGGTCTCTCTTCTTCCTCTAGAGCAGTTGGGTACCGGATATTGGGTTCTACTAACTCGCAGTAACGGGGGCATATCACTCGCCCTGATATTCCATAGATCTCGACTTAGCCCAAGAGATGAGAGGTAAGTGTAGATAGGGCCCCATGCTAAGAAGATTAACTGTGGTGACACGTTAGGAGCTGACACGGCTCAAATTGGGCTCAAATACCTACCAAAACCAAGAGTGCAACATCTTGAATCACAATCAAGGTCAGCAACAAAGCGGCGATGTGAGTGGAACGGGGCCACCTACAGTCTTCATGTCGCATATCTCGCAAGATAACGGCTTTCGTGTATGTCCGAACACCCACCACAACGATCATGAGGATCAGGCAGGCGATGCTGACGCCCAAATTCACGGAGTGCAGAGATGGCGGGTTCACAAAGTTGGGGGTGACTCCGGGAGGCGGATCAGCGGCCGGGGTGTCGTTTGAAGCTGTATCCGTCATCTTGAAGGTGCATTGAGGGTTGCGTAGAGCCTCATGCCTACCACCACGGGTTGTATTCGCTCCTCCGTCCGGGTCGTTGAAGAGGGGGGGGATACTCTTGGGGATGAATGCAAATCAGACGCGCAATTAATTTATCTGCATTGCAATACCTGCTGAGTGTTGTTCATCCCGGCTGCAGCAAGGTGGGGTTAGCTCGGCATCTGCTGCTTTAGTGCTCCGGCGAATCCTTCGTAGTTTCAGAAGCTCGGTTGACGATTCGATTCAGATTCAATTCCACGCTGATTCTTGTGCGGAGGCCACGTTCTCGGTTACACGCTCTGCTTTGTTGCGCTTTACTGTCCTTTGCGACTCATGTTACTTGATGGTATCATCACTGGGCCACTGAGCCTTGGGGAACTTGTTGGCTCACAATAAACCTCTTCCTCTCGTGTTCCCTTTCGGCTGGCAGTTGGAGACTCGGGGCCGACCCTTGCAACAGGCCGGTCCCTATCCTCAGCCTCAAGCCGCTAGAGCCGACAATTGGCACTCTAGCCTTGCGATAGCTTGACCTGGGGCGATCCGCACTCATCGCGCTACGACGCTTTTCGTCCAGCGCCATCTACTGACGGCCTGGAATGTCGACAAAGGTGGGGATCAATCGAATACGCGCGCATTCGGCCTTCGTGCTGAACATGGTAAGACTTGAAACTATTAATATAGCATTGCTGCATTTCCCGCTCTTTGGGGGCTAAATGTTCAACATGCTATGCGCAGCTGATGCAAGCCTCGATGCCAGTAATGGCTATCGGACCTCGTTGCGTTCACCTCCGTGTAACCTACGACAGACAGCTCTGGCCAGTGATGGTGCAATTCTACCAGACGCTGGTACATTTTTGCGCCTTTTTCTGGTGCAATTTTGCACCTCCTATTAGTGCAATCCTACCCTAGATTTCAGCCCACGACTGGCCCTTATTAAATGTAGACAACTATTTGCGGTAGGATCTGGATGTTTAATAATTTTACCCCTCATAATGGCACCTGCCGAAGAGAGTTTTGTTGAGCAAGAGAGATTGATGCAATACGGCAGTTTACACGCGTTAGAAGTGGTTATTTATATCCTATTGTTCACTGCTATATTTCTTTACTTTGAAATTTCCGTTCTATTTGTTCTCCAAACCTCCATCAAACTACTTGTTATCCATACTCAAGAGAGGAAAATCTCCGTCATCTTTAAAAGACATCAGCTTCCCTTGTTGCCACAGGCCGGACAGATTTGGCCGTTTCTGGTAATTCCAGTTCCTGGACATTCATCGCAAGACGGCATCACTGTACCTTAATTAGTCGCCTACATGTCGTGAGTAAAAAGGGAAGAAATACCGAATATGTTGTTTGTAATGGCGAAATAATGTGTGGTACAGGTGCGATTCTGTGTTGAAATTGAAAATGGAGGTTGCCCGCTTCATGATCTGGGAGGTGATGTAGCCTGATGTGTGCCCAAAGACAGCTCCCTCTGGCTCATGTCATGCTTAATTGCATATTTGGAGCCGGGAATTAGCCGGAATCAGGTGCTCATTACCCCACGGTGGGTGCAAACATCCCGCGCAAAGCTGTAGCGGTAACTTACCTCAAATTCCATGTCACTATCTGGCCGATGGATGCTGTGCACAGTGCCGCATTTGAAGAGACGGAAATATCTTTGTCAATAACGGCAGACGAAGCCCGCGGATTCTATGAAAAGTATGGCATTTTCTACCAAGCGAACGCGCAAATCGGAAGACTCCGAGAGGAGATACGTGGTGAAGAACGACGCGGCGAACTATTCAAAGCTGTCAAACCAATAATCTTGAGTGACCCAGTGAGTAGGATCTTGCGTCAAAGCGGGCTGTCACTGACAATCATATACCGTCTTTGCGAAGTTGCCAAGCCTTTCCTTGACGCTGCCCCGTCCTTTTCGTACGTCTTCGGCCCAAACCCAGGCGCGTTTTTCGCCTTGACGAAAAAAGACAACCAAGACGATCGAATATGCCTCTATATCTGGGGTAACAAGGCCGAGTTCGAGTTCTGCCCAATATCTCACAAAGGCGAGCTTATAGGTGTGGAAGCTGCAAATAAGATGTTTCATATACCGTGGCCCTTTTTAAAGGATATTAGGAAGTTGTCGGACTATAAAAGCGTAATGAAGGAAGGCGGCATGTAAGCTTGCTCCACTAACCACGCTATTCCGCCTTTTACTGATCTAACAAGTGCAATATGCCACCCACGGCTTTCAATTTCTGGAGTGAAGGGCCTCGCGACCGGCTACGCATGTGATAAAAGGGCTCGTCTACCGTAGAATGTAGGTGAAATTAATTGAGTTTAGAAATATAAAATACACACATTACTCTGATAAACCTTGGTTAGAAAGGTTAGCTCGATCCCAATCTTGATTTATTGGCTGGTCGAAATACTGATAGAGCATCGGCTCTGCTAATCCAGGCATGTCAAAGAGCGCTGCGGCAAGTAAGCGGCCTGGGTCGCATAATGCGTCAGCTGCCAATAGGTCAATACCTACATGAAGAAATACAGGGTTGACTTTATGACGTGGATTACTCTTTTTGGCTGGCTACTGCCACCCAAATAAACCACAAATTGCTGCTTTAGATCCTTACAGAACCAACCGTATGCTCACTTCCTATATGGGTCTCCCTTGGCCGGGCAAGGAGACAACGGTTCTTGATTCGACCGAGGATACGGCCGTTGGTTCAGTGTATCAACCTATGCAAGGAGAGCCGTCAAGCAGTTACCACCAGCGAACATTTTTGACTCGACCGATCCACTACATTGGGACCAAGAGAGGTTTGCACGAGAAACAACAGATGTTGCAGGGCTTGCTGAAACGCTCTCTGATGCTCATATCAACGAATCTCAGACTGCGAAAATTCCATATATATCTAGTGCGGGATCATACTTTGCTTACGACGTACGTACTACAAAACGTGGACAAGTTGCTTATACTGGTTCAGATGGTCGAAAACACAAGGTTGAAGCTGATGCATGGACTGAAGCGATAGTTGACTATGAGGGAGAATATATCGAATGCTGGTTGCATACAGAGGAAGACTCAAGTTTGCAGGTCTATACTTACTCTTTTCAGGAAGCCGAAGGCAGCTCATCAAGTCGAAGGCACCGGAGGCGCAAGCACTAAGACCGAGTACCATGTATGAAAGATTGAACAGGCTCATGAGACCTCTTAGCTAGGCTGGCTTCAACAGACAGGCCAAGCATTATTAAAGGCAGCGATTTCAACATGCCGGCACCCGAGGATAATACGAATGGTATGGATTAGTCTTTTTGGAGCTGAATATTATGCTACTGCAACGAATCTTTCGTGCTTTTATTTAGTTTCATTACAATTCTTATTCCCCATCTTCTGCTCTCTGTAAGTAACTAATAAATTTTGTAATTTCCACGATGCCTCTTCCCTTGGGCTGCCCTAAAAGCTCCTGGCCACACGCAGGCAACCACTGATTTGTCATTGGTTTACCATCAAGGACAACTATGATGATGGTCGGTGGCCTTGTTGCAGTGTCGCGTCGT
Source organism: Clonostachys rosea (assembly GCA_026958235.1). Taxonomy (NCBI): domain Eukaryota; kingdom Fungi; phylum Ascomycota; class Sordariomycetes; order Hypocreales; family Bionectriaceae; genus Clonostachys; species Clonostachys rosea. The sequence continues at coordinate 4,765,945 of CP110205.1, forward strand.
CATGTGACTGCAAACAAGGCACAGAGCAGCTATGGAACGATCCGTTACTTTTTCAGCTATACCCCCATCAATCAGCAATCTATAGACTATATTTGATGTATGGTGAACAGCGGGGAGGGTATTATGCCACCTTTCGCTGCTAACAACTACGTCCTGCCCTTTGACCTGAGTGGCTCTCTTTAGAGTTTAGACAGCAGCTGATATGAAGCTATGCCTTGTAAGTCGCAGAGATGCATCGTCTTAGGTTTTCACTTTCAAAATGCAACGGTGCGCTGGCAGATGATGGCACACCTTGTATTTGGGATGATGGTAATGATATGCTTGAGACTTGTTATCCATATATTTATTGGCACCACCCCCCATGAGAGGTCTTCCTGCAACCGCATCGCAGATAGAATATCATGGCCGATATCGATGCCGTGATTGATTGGTGCCGTTAAGACTGACTAGCAGTCCCCCAAAGGCAACTGAAATGTGTCCCTCGAGTAATATGGCTCAACTTATCTGCAATACAAAAGAGAGCACGCGATTTCATCGGCGGAGTTTGACGTTTTACCTGAACGGATTTCGTTAAGAAGACAAAGCTGTTGGGGATTCATAGGCCCATGGCTCATTCGCAAGGGCCATGGATTTTCTGGTTGTATTTAGCACAAAAAACCTACAACTGAAGATCTCATCGAGCGCGCGGCTCTGTAGCAGATGCGGCTTAGCTTAGAGTGAGTTCAACAATCAAGAAGAGAGGGAGGGGTGACTGCCAGCAAAGTGATGATCAAGTGTAAATCGACACGGCGTTGGTCGCCCGGATCGCTTACGATAAATCAACCATCATGAAGCAGAGTGCGCGAAAGAGCGGGGAGATGGAGAAGTACCGACAACAGTACCGCGGATCGCTTTGCGTGAAAGATGATATGCGTCGGGTGGCATCCTTTGTGAGGCTCTGCCAATCCATTCAGTATCATACACCTGGCCTGACCTTCTTTTTTTCTTCGTTATCACACGTGAGCTGGAGAGCAAATGAGATTGCCACGAGTTTCTTTCAGCTACGGGTCAAACATCGTCATTGTAGCAAGCTCATGTCATAAGTCTTGCGAAATTATTACCTCAAGGCGCCAAGAATGTTACTATATCGGACGATGAAGGCGCTCATTGACCGTGGTTGCACTCCAAATTCTACAACACGCTATGTAGATATAGGGTGGGATGCCTACGACCTCAGCTTTCCCTTGCAACATCTCAGGATCTTGGATTGATTGTATATGGTGATGAAATCCTTTGGTGATGCAATAGCGTGTCCAAAGGTCGGTAAAATGTCTGATGTAGGTTGGGGGCTTTTCTGCAGCAGACTAGAAAATACTCGGAGATTTGCGCATCGGGTACGACTGGGTCGAGGTGTGGTTGCGATTTGAAGTTGGCGACATGAGCGATGAGACACCAAATTCTTGTGGCTTAAGACTTGAAAAACACATTTCTTCCTTCTGTAGCCCTTGAATTATTATCACTTCCTGCTCTCCACAATTCATAGTTCCAGCCTCGAGACTGGAGCTCTTTACTCAAAGTCGATTATCATATGAATCTAAAGCTCTCTTCATGTCTCCGTTGCCCCATATCTCATCTTGGCAGCACCGCCTTGCAGGTGAATAAGCAGTCTTGTCGCCCGCGTACGTGTCCGGGTTGCTCCGTTTCCAAGGATACGCTTCCCCGTTGCTAAGCTGCATGCCCCCTTGCAACCTGGCATCGCCACCCCATGTAAGGTCAATGACTGGGAAGTGCATACGAGCTGGGCAATCCATGCAAACCGCCAAGGTCCCATCTGTATTAGCTCTCCCTCCAAGATAGGCATGCAGTTTTCCAATGCATTAGGATATATGAAGCGAGGGCTTGTACTGGTACATTGGTTACGCCGCCGGCGAAGCAATCCCCCAAGAAGAACAAAGATGGTCAAGGAAGCAAATCGAACCATGTCGGCCGGACACCTTCTCCATCGAGAATATGTGACCCAGCTAAACGCGCTTACTCAGGAATCATTAACTTGTTCAGTAGTGATAGGATCCTACTGCAGGCGGGATATGGACAGTGTATGTGCATAACATCCCGAATGTTGTAGCAAAGGAACAATATCATACTTACGTACCTAACTTTTGATATGGCGCTATTCTCACACCGACGGATGTTACCAGACCCAGGGAAATATCTTTCAGGATCCAAGTAGTAAGTCCGAAGAACGGAGCGAAGTGGCGAGCCTGGTCGTATCGCCTAGACTCAGAGATGTCGGTGTTATTAACTCCCCTCGAATCTTTACGAGTGACGAATATTCTTCATGAATGAACAACTCTTCCCCATTGGCAAAACCTTTGATTGACAGCTAGAATCTCAACTAATATTGAAGAATGACCGCTTTAACCAATCAGCCCGTCAACCGGCCCGAAACATGGCAGTGTACCGAACCAAGCCATGAAAGTCTTGCCAGCTTCTCCGAGCATCAATGGTACCGCACGGCGGGCTACTTGCTGGCAAGCCTGCTCCAAAACGCCGGATATAGCCAGCAGGCTCAGCTCAAGATACTGGGAGAATTTGCGGAAATCATCGCTCCGCATCTGGGTTTGCCTCCTGGACTGGGCACAAGACGCTGGCAGAGCTTCATGACTGACGACCACAACCCAATCGAGCTCAGCTGGGACTTCCACACGGGCATTCAACAACCGACGATACGATACTCCATTGAGCCCATTGGCCTCGATGCGGGAAGCGCTGCCGATCCCAACAACACGAAAGCCCCGTTGCTATTCAAACGATCGATACTGAAGGCATTCCCACATGTCGATACGGAGCTATTCAAGCATTTTGAAAAGACCTTTGGCAGCCTTTGGGAGGATGGCCTTCCTGAAGGCCATCGGTCAACGATATTTTGGGCGTTTGATCTCAAGGAAGGCCAAAATACCGCCAAGGCCTATTTCTTCCCGGGGGCAGTAGCCCGAGCGACCAACAGGTCCAACTTGGAGGTCATCCACGATGCTATATCTTCCGCACCAACATGGAAGTTGTCCGATCTGAAACCATTACACACCTTCATCAACTTCATGCAACAACACAAGGAACTGGCGCTCGAAGTCGAAATGCTGGCTCTAGACCTCGTCGACCCCGCTCAATCCCGATTGAAGATCTACTTTCGGTGTCGTCGAACAGACTTTTCCACCGTCCGCAAGATCATGTCCCTGGGTGGCGCGGTTGAAAATCTTGATGGCGGTTTGGAAAAACTGAGAGCTCTGTGGGACTCGCTACTGGGAACGCAAGGCCATCAAGATGACATGCCACTCCCCCATAACAACCACCGAACCGCTGGTATTCTGTTCAACGTCGAGTTCAGAGTACAAAGCACGAGCCCCAAAGTGAAGCTGTATATCCCTGCCCGCCACTACGCAAAGAGCGATCAGCAAGTCATCGAGGCCGTGGCCGGATTTCTCAACTGCGAGGCGGAAAAGCTCGGGCAATCTGATTTGACAAGGAAGTACACGGCGTCTTATGCATCGTGCCTGTACAAAGTTTTGTGAGTCTAGCACCTCCTTTTCTTCGTTATTGTAACTTATGAGAGATGTGTTTTGCTAATATGTCCATAGCAACACATATGATCTTTCTTCCTCGCTTGGTATCCACACGTACATCGGATGCTCGGTGCAAAGCGACGGAAACTTGCGGGTGGTCACTTACTTCAATCCTCAGCAACACAAGTTCCACAGCAATGTTTATGCCTAGTTGGTGATGGGCAATAGGGGCATCTCGGTATCGCAGTTACGTTGTAGAAATTTGCATCAAATAGACTGTTTGTTTTCTGCTCGCTGCTCTCGGTTCTTTGCGCTGCATTGCCTTGAATGAGCGTCCTGGTCGCGAATCCACTCCACAGGTGCTGTGGCTGAGGTCTGGAGGCAGGCAATGTACCTATTGAACGTGTTTTGGAGTGGGAGGCTATTCATTCCTGGGAAATTAAAGATTGTGCATCGCATGCCCAAAAACGGGAGCGCGCGGAAATGAAAGGCAATTGCAATAGATGCCAATAATTGGATTGAGCTGTCACGTCGTTTCCCAGGCAGATCTGAGTGGGCTATCTAGCGCCCAGCACGTTGGCAACCATCCATCACAGCTGTAGTAGTGGTGTGGTCACTGACGCCAAGCTCCATTTGGCGTAGCAACCAGCAGTCAAATACAGGCATGATGGAGCATACCCAAAGTGATCAGCCAGCCAGAGGTTGGCAAACCGGAGCGAGTCTCGAGGATGCAGGCGACCTGACCAGAGAGGCTCGATATTTTGCCCGCCGCACCCAATATCCCAAGTCACCTTAAAAACTTAATAAAAAAGACTGCAGGATAGTTACTACTTTATAATTACTAGAATCCGCTCCTATAGCTGGATCCAGATCTTAAGCTACCTCCTCACCATCTTCCTTCTCCTGAGGCTTGGGGCGCGACTGGATGACATTCTTCTTCGGCTCTCTATCGACACCCAGCCAAAGGAGGTCCGGTCGGCTATAATGTCCAACAATATCAATGAATCCCCGCGTTGCTACAACCTTGGTTAGATCAAGATCGGCGTACACAATACCCTCGGTAGCCGGGCTTCCATCACCCAAAGGCTCGGTCAAACGGCGGCCATCTGGGCCGATCACGCAGCTGTGACCGCCGCCTGGCTGGAAGCAGGCCAGACCCTTTTGGGTTTGGAGGACCTCAATACCCTTCTGTGTGCACACGGATGTGCAGTGGAGAACATAGGCCGTGCTCTCGATGGCGTAAGTCTGGGAAAGGTTCTGACTCCCCTCGGCAGTCATACTCCAAAGACCAGGGTGGTTCACGCCAGTGGTGGGATCAATGGGTGGCCACATGGAGATGTGAATCGTCTCCCCCTGAGAGATGCTGTTGTACTTGAGAAGAGGCTGCGTGTGCTCCCAGCAGGCAAGACATCCCACCTTGATCTTGCCGTGCTCGGGTCCGAAGTCAACCTCTACCACATTGTTGAGGTCGGCACCGGTTCCGTCACCAAAAATGGTGCGCTCCATGTGCGTGGGCTTGACCTTGCGGCGGTGCATCAACAGATCACCCTGAGGAGAGATGATTGCCTGGGAGATGTACACGCTGTGGGAGGGGCTTTGCTCTGCAAATCCGAGGACGACGGCGATGGAGTGCTCCTTGGCGGCAGCCTTGACCAGGCCCATGGCCTCCGAGTCCACTGGCAGGGCATTGTAAATGTATCGAGTTTGGAGCTCAAAGTCAACGGATCTTGCCCTTTCGTAAAGTATTAGCAACAGAGAGGAGACATTAAGGAAGGCGAAGTTTCGCTTACCAGATCCACGCGGGATAACCCGGGAGCCAGCACTCAGAGAATGCAATAAGTTTTGCGCCGTTCCCGGCGGCCTCCGCAATGAGGCCAATTGCCTTTTTAATAGAAGAGGCAAGGTCGAGGTAGACTGGCTCAGCCTGTGTAACAGCAACTTTGATTGGGGTAGCCATGATTGCTGTGAGTAGGTGCAGAGACTGCTCGAAACTGGAGTGTGATGAATGTGGAAGATGAAAAGGGGGAGGATAGATGAAAGCAGAAGAGACAAAATGCCTTACAAGCACAAGAGTACAACCAACAGGACGGTTCTAAATATCCGGACTTGTAGGATCAACCAATATTGGGCCAACCAACAATGTAGACCCTGCAGCCAACAAATGAAACATGGCTGGTGGAGGCGTTCCAACTGGCGCTCCCTAGCCAACAGGGCTCCAACAATTGACCTTTGACGTCTTCTTCCGTCGCATTTGGACATTGCTGGACTGGGGAGAGAGTGACAGAGGTTAGTGTCATCATCTTCCTGCAGCAACCTACCGTAAGCATTCTGAAGTCGTTCGAGTCTGCGGTGACATGGGCCCATCGGGCGTATCGGGCACGTCCCTCTTCCGCACGCCAAGTGCGAATTTGTTTTAGGGGTAAATAGCAGGGGCCTCGAGAGATGACAATGCAGAAGACAGGCATCAAGACGCGCTCCCCGGTTCCCCGCGAGCCGGGGTAGTGCATTGAGCAGGTCAAGGGTAATATGCCGCGACGCCTGCGTAGTTTCTGACCATGTCTTTGCCATTATTAATGTGAAAACTAATTTTCTGCTCTGCCATCGCACTCTTTTCCCTCTTTCACTCTCTGCTTGGATTCCATCACCTGCCAATCTGGGGTAGGTCTGATATTAAGACCCGCTGGATAAAGTTCTCGAGTGGAGGATCATCACGGCATGCCCTATGTATAGTAATAGCAAGTTACGATACCGTATAATTATCTCGGCAGCGGCACAGCGTTGCACTTCTCTCCATCTTTAATCTACCATGCTTAGGTGGGTGGATCGAAGACGTACTGAGATACTACCTCACAGGAGACAGAAAATCTCTTCCAATGGCACTTCAGTTTCCGATTCTCCGGCCGAGCGTATACGACAGGGTTCGCCAGGAGAGCGCACTGCAACTATACATCATCCTTGACTAATACGATGTGGGCATCAAGTTGGACATACCAGCTAGGCCAAGACACACTTCGTCGCGTTGGGAAGCTATTGGTATTCCTTCCGTCTCCCAACCCGCCATACCCCGAACTGCCTTCACTTGGGGGGAGACGAGTGATCAAACGGAGTATGCCGATCAGGAGAGGTAAATCCTATACCCTTCTGATTGAGGATTTGGATCCATTCCTTACAAAAAGCAAACACAATGGACCCATAACATTTGTCAATGGTGTCTATCATTCCTGTCTAGGATCTGAATCCGTGACCTGCCCACGAAAACACTGACATATTCATGTCTCATCAAGTTCTGTTCTGGGATATGGGTCCGTCCATTGTTGATTGGTAGAGTTCCATCATGGCAGTGCTGAGTTATTCACCTGAAATAAGTCCCGAAAATGGGAGGGGGCGTCGCAAGCCGAGACAGAAACCCCCTGACCAGGACAAATACGCCCATCCACCTCAATCGGTCTCATCGCATGTGAATTTTCCCTTGGGGAAGATGTGGCGAGGTTTACCTAGCTTCTCTTAGTCTTCTTTTTGCCCACTTTGCCAGCCACTATCGCGATCCTGACATGTCTTAGAGGAAATCGATCTCGAAGTGCATCAAGCTGGCAGCATCAGCCCCGTCAGAACAATGAGCGACCAATCTCTTGTTGGGCAGATTGTGGAAATATGGTTTCTCTATGTCATTGGCGCCGTCATGATAGGTGCGCGCATCTTCTGCCGCACTAAACTGGTCGGGTTCGCCAACTACCAGCTAGATGACTACATCATTGTCGGTGTTGCAGTGAGTGCCTGAATATCGTCTTCCAAATGCCCTGGAAAAAAGGCTAATTCACTCTCTCTTGCCATAGTGCATGTGGACGGCGGCACCTGGCATCGGCCAGGTCTTCGTCCAAGTCGCGGAAGGCCGACACACGTCCGACCTCACGTACGATGAGCGAAAGAACATGAGCGAGGAGGAGAGGGCAAAATGGACCTACGGCTCTCAGATGTTTCTGTTCGGGCTCACCGGGTACTTCTTCATCGTTTGGATGCTCAAGTTCAACATGCTTTGCTTCTACAGCCGTGTCATCCGTCGGATGTGGACCGAGAAATTCGTCAAGCCGGCCATGGCCATCATTATTTTGTCTGGCGTCGTGATTGTGTTGACAATCGCGCTGACATGTCGCCCATTTCAGAACTACTGGCAGGTCTGGCCAGACCCTGGACGTATGAACGAACCCATTTGAACGCTCGCCTTTCCTACCTTGATACTGACGACGAAATAGCCCAGTGCGTGCCTCAGAACCTGACTGTTTTCGTCGTGATACTGAGCTTTAATCTGTTCACGGATGTCTGCATCATGCTCATCCCTCTTCCGGTATGATCTTGTCAATGGATGGCAAGGACAGAGAATATTCTGCTAATACATTATCGCGTAGGTGCTCATCGGGCTGAAAATTAAACTTTGGAAGCGAATTGGAGTGTACTTCCTTTTCGCATTGGGTTTTTTCTGCATGTTTGCTGCAATTCTCCGATTCGTCCTTATATTCAACGTGAGTAACTGTCCAATTGCATCCACATCGACTTCGGCAGCGTCTAATAAGCCCTTCTCCCAGTTGAATCAACGCGGTGTCTCCGCAATGTGGTCGTTGCGAGAAGACTGCGTCGCCATCTTTGTCGGGCAAGCGCCTCTCGTCACGCCTCTGCTCCGTCGCAAGTTCTGGGAAGAGGGCGGCTACGTCACCTCCAGAACTGGGAAGTCTACGAGCCGTAGCCGTAACGACGGCTATCACCAACATCGAGGAGACAATGAACGTTCAGGAACCCATGTGAGCGCTGGCAAGCCGAGCGAGCTCTACCCGATGACTACAATAGGGGGATCTGAGAGCCAAGAGGAGATAGTTGGCAAGAATCTTCCGCCGGTGCCATCCGGGAGGCCCGTGAACGGAATTACCGTCCACTCGAGCATTGAGATAGAAGAAGGGCCGCGCCAGGCACAGTTCGACAGAGATACAAGGTGGTAATCTGGGACGGGGAGTAATCAATCGTGTGTAATGATACAGCTAATCAGGATGAAAAGGGGTGGCACTAGAGCTACATGCGTGTATTGATTATAATGAGGCACTGTAAAGACTAGATATTTCTCGGTTAGAATATTATTTCCATTACTTTTTGGTTGTACCTGCGATTCGGATGGAATTGGCAGCGTCTCCTCTCCTAAATTCCTCAAGACAAGTAAACTAGCAACTTCAGGTAACATGTTTCAACATATCAAAACTTGCAGGTCAAGAATGCGGAAACTGTAACACTGTACAACGGTACCGATCCTGAGTACGGAACAGTATGGCTAGGCACTTGGCATAGACGGGGGTCAGTCCTGGCGAGTTCAAGTCTAGTCAGGGTTGCTTTGGTAGTCGTAAGGGGTAAAATCCTCCAATGCCGAGGAGGACCGATGTACTGATACTTTCAGATTTTGGATGGATCCCAGACGCATAAATCCACTTAGTGTAGGTAACATCAGAAGTAACCGAGACTTGACACCGGCCCGTTGGATTAGGATTACTGTCGTTGCAGAGAGAACGGCAAGCAAGGCCCGTACAAAAATCAGACTCGCTCCCACGCAGGACGTCCTCGACCGCTTTTCTCTATTGCAGCTTTAGCTACTATTGTACGTTGCAAAGCACCATGGACCCCCGTCAGGACGAGGCAATTCACCATGAGCGGTTCGTTAAGGTTGTGTGCGTAGGAGCTGGAATCTCTGGCCTTTGCCTTGCGTACAAATTGCAGAGATCTTTCACCAACTATGACCTCACAGTATGAAGTGCTCAACACCCTAGCTTTGAAACTGATCTGGCTAACCCTGCACTCTAGATTTATGAGAAGAATGCGGAGGTCGGAGGAACGTGGTTTGAAAACCGATACCCCGGCTGTGCGTGTGATGTTCCAGCACACAACTACACATATTCCTTCGAGCCAAAGGCAGACTTCTCTGCCGCCATCGCGGGCTGGAAAGAACTCAAACAGTACTACGACGACTTTGCAACAAAATATGATTTGCGCCATCACATCCGCTTTTCCCACATTGTGATAGAGACTACGTGGGACGATGCCAAGGGACAGTGGAATATTACAACTAAGGATTTGCAGACGGGGGTCGTTTTGCGCGACTGGTGTCACATCCTGGTTCATGCCACGGGGTACCTCAACAAGCCAGCATGGCCCAAAGCCCCGGGACTCGATGCCTTCAAGGGACCCAAGATCCATAGCGCGAGCTGGGATGAAACAATCGACTTGAAGGGCAAGAACATCATCCTGGTAGGATCGGGTGCCTCCGCCGTCCAGATCCTCCCCGCGATTCAACCAATCGTCAAGGCTGCCAAGGTGTTTATTCGGACACCTCGTTGGTCGTTGCCATCGCCGAGCCAGAAGACTGGGGTGTTCTCGCCAGAGGAAATTCAAAACTTCATCGATGACCCGAAAGCCCTCATGGACCTTCGGCTCGCTAATGAGCGGACCCTGAACAGTTTCTTCAGTAAGTGAGAGCCGGTCGCTTAAGGGGCAACCTGGTGGTTGAATTGCGCTAATGCATCGACAGCAATGTACATGAAGGGAACTGTGCTCCAAGCCCAGGCCCGCGAGCATCTGGCGAGCGAGATGAAAAAGGTTATCGTGGATCCAGAGGTGCAGAAGACGTTGGTGCCCGATTTTCCAGTTGGGTGTAAGAGAATTCTTCCCTCCGGTGACAAGTTTTTACATGTAAGTCTCAAGCCAATATGACACTGTGACGGCCAAAATGCGAGAGAAAATCAACTGACAGATCCTCCGGATGCTATAGACCATCAAAGAAAATAACGTTAAAGTTGTTCACTCTGGGGTCAAGCACTTCACCGAGTCCGGTTGTGTGAGTGATGACGGGCAATCTCATACGGCTGATGTCATCATTTGCGCAACAGGCTTTGACTTGTCTTTTGTCCCACGCTATCCGATCAACTTCAAGGGGCACAATCTCCAAGAAGACTGGAAGACGTCCATCACAGGTTACATGGGCGTTGGAATTGCCGAGTGCCCCAACTCGTTTACCATCGCCGGCCCCTTCACACCCATTTCCAACGGACCAGTTATTGTCGCGCTCGAATCACAAACTGATTTTGTATGCTCCTTCATTGATAAGTTCCAAACGGAGCCTGGCATGAAGAGCATGTATCTCAAGGCGAGTGCGTCATACGACTTTAGATCCTACGTGGCGCAAATCACGAAGAAGATGGTTTGGTCCGACGCCTGCCGTAATGATCACAATGTCCAACCTAACTGGGGCCAGTCGGCGATTACATGGCCTGGGTCGGTTCTCCATTTCCTCGAGGCCTTGAGGGAGCCTAGGTTTGAGGACTATGAGTTTCAGTACAACGGAAACCGCTTCGCCTGGCTGGGTAATGGCCTCTCGCAAACCGAGTGGGACGACACTGCAGACCTGGCGTACTATATACGTGACCATGATGATGGGAAGCACCTTAGTCGTCGAGCGAGGCTCAAGGAGATTTCTAAGAGTGGAACCCAGCCTAAGAGGGTTCTTCATCGACAGGAAAAGCTCTCCACGGGCCGTCTTTAGCTGCATAGAATTGTCTTATCAACTACCACAATCTATATATTATTAACCTCGTGCAATTGAAAAAAAGCTTGTATTACTTAGCAACTCCAGCGAAAGATTACCTGTATTCCACTAACAGATAAGCTAAAGAAGAAGCTCGTTATATGTAGTTCACCAGCGTGAGGCTCACTGAGAGAGTAATGTGCCCAATCTCTCACGATCTCGATGACCGTAAAAGCCTTTCTCATTCGGTGAGTTATACTATTAAGCGACCAAACCATTGCTTTTGATGCAATATTTCGGGCGTCAAATCCAGTTATCGAAGCATTGAGTTGGCCGAGTGTGCTTTGTTACCTCCGGAGTTGGTAGCCGCCTTTAACAATACAGCGCAGTATTTTTTTTTGTTCTAGCAATCAAGTGTGGCTCGAGTAAGATCGGAAGAGAAAAAATAACAAAGCTTTCTTTCGTAGTCGATCAGACAAAAAATAACTGCTGTCGGTATGATTCTTCTTTGCTTTGCTGTGCATCTTCAGACATTCACTCTTAGGTGTTCACTCCTAACGTGAAGATGGAGCTCAAATTTTACGCTTTTTAGCCTACCACTGACTCACGATAATTCAAACCAAATTTGAAGTGTATCTTTGCATAGCAAAGAAATAATTCTACCCCGTAGGGCTGCCGTTGCCCTCTCAGTGCCGAGTTTACGGTACCTCACAGGTGGTCTGTCCAGGTGGTATTCATACGAGACTATCTTATAGGTTCCAAAGTATGATCTTGATCGCTGCAGAAGAAGATAAATCAGTGCCCGGATCATAGATAGTGTTTGGTAAGCTCTAGAGTTCTCAATTAGACATGCTGCGTGCATTTGGGTACAGAAACATGAACGCTTGGTAAGGAGCTCAAACGAGCAAACACATCGAACATAGCAAACAAACAAAGTTGACCCACTCAATGTGAATGTTTTCTCCTCAAGTGAATGTGAGCCTTCTACTGTACTATAAATCCGGGCTGGGGCAGCAAGTTCTACAAACCTTTTCATCTTTTTTATCTTGTCATACCCAAGAAAAAATTCGGACTGCCCAATTTTCTCCCAAAACAACTCATCCATTTCCTCAGAAGCCTACCTCCCATTCGAAAGAACTCGCAGTACCAGTTTGCAAGACAGTATACCACATCGCGTAACAATGAAGCCCAGTATCAACAAAAAGGGCAAGTCAGCCAAAGCCACAACCGCGACAATCGAGCCAGTCACGGACGCAAACTCCACCCAGCCTGAGACAAGCGAGGAACCCAACCCTCGGCAGCGCCCCCAGAAGCCCAATTTCCAAGAGAGACGCCATTACTACGGCGCCATGGATTACAAGCTGGTGGCACGAACCAGTGACACCGAGTTCGACAAGACCCGGGCCAAAACCAAGGGAGAGATGGCCGTGGACCCTGTGGGACACCCGCACTTTGTCATCTTCTGGAATGGTCGCGGGGCCAACTCGCTCCAGCTCCTTGTTCGGAAAGCCTTGTCTCCTCTTGAGATTGTCAAGCTCGAGGCCGTGCAGACAGGCTCTGCCGATCAAGCCACCACCGATTGGCCGGTCGTTGTCTGCGCCACGGTGAAGAAGAACTCGGCCAAGTGGGAGCAAGCGGTCGACGCCGCGCTCAAGGCGAAGGACATTCTCGACGGCTGGGACTTTGAGCACATCGAGTGTGAGATCAGAGAGGAGAAGTGAGGTATACAGCGATGAGCTTTTGTGATGGGCTGTTGGGATGAGTTATTGAGAGTGCTTGGTGACACGAGTGGAATTATGACGAAATGGATAGAAACCACCCATAGAATCTCTGACGATAATCGGGCTAGAATAGTCCCTCAGAACTAAAAGAAATGTTAATTTTGAACCATATTATTTCCCTGCCATTTCGCCTCCATACTTGGGTCTAAGTGCATGATCACGGCAAAGTCGCTACCGCCTAGACACCATTAAGCTAATATATTCTCAACACTTATACTCGCTATGCAGGTTCGCTTTGCACATGGAAATAACTTCATCTGAGGTATATGGTCGGCGTGTATGAAACAAAGAAGCAGTTATCACAAGGGCAGTACCTCCTATAATGGCGTGCCGGTCCTGTGATGCCAAACGCTAGAGGCAGCGTTTCGGGAGTCTGTATCTTCATAATCGGCTCGGATCGGCGGCCCGTACAAGATCGGATGAGAAAATACACCATCCAAGGTCTTCTTTCGTGATCCGGGACTTGTCATAATCCAACGTGTCATTATCGTTCGTTCTTCTCTAGGAAGAGTAATTCGGATGTTCCTAGGCCGATGATTTGTGGGGAATGCCGGGAGAGGATGCTCCCAGACGGCTATTTTCTGCACGAATAGTATTCATACCTCGTCCTCAGAAGCGATGATATAGGTGTCTGATTCACAGCCTGTTTGCCTAGGAGCACAATTGGAGTCCCAGTCACCGCGGATCAGGCCCAGATCAGGTCCAGACCAGGTCCAGATCAGATATCAAGTGCTCGGCAGGTGCAGTTGATCGTTCAGGGACGTCCCTACCTTATTTGGCGGGGAACAGCCCCTCTCCTCCCCTCCTCTTTATCCCTCCACTCCCTGCCCAGCAAGTTGCAACTTGCCAACCCAATCCTTACCCGTCCCTACTCCACCGACCTTATCTCAAGACACACGATGCTCGCACGATGCAACCGAAAGAAAAGACAGGCGGAGGAATCGGGTATCATCTCCGGGGAACGACGAGCAAAAAGGTAAATATGCCTCGTTCAATTTCAACGCCTGCGTTAACGAACTGTTCAGGCCTGACAACCCCACGCCCGCGCATGCCCAGTCTCAACACCCCAACCGACGGCAAACCTCGTCTCTTTTCCGGCTCGGCGACAAAATCGATAATTCGCAACATGGACCTCATATCCGGAACCTATGCTACCTACCTCCCTTGGTTGCGGCCTCCAAAGGCGCCAGTTGTAGCAGACGCAGATAAAAACCCTCAGACCCGGCTGTTGACCATGCCAATCCACCAGCACTTCTCGCCAGAGACTTCCTCCTGCCCCTCCCAGCCCATTAGCTCATTATGAGATTCGGATCATCCATTGCCGCATTCACCTTGGGAGCCTCTCTGGCTCCTGCGGCAGCCTTCCCTACCACTGTCTCTCGTGACGTCTCCGGCAATCCCTTCGCCGGTCGCAAACTGACAATCAACCATTCCTACGGCAAGAAGCTCGAGGCCACATTCGACGCTTTCGTGGAAGCAGGCGACGAGCTCAACGCACGCAAGGTACGCACCGTCCAGACCACTGGGACCTTCTACTGGATCTCCAATATTGCCTCGCTCTCCGCCCTTGACGAGGCCATCTCAGTCGCACGCGCAGAGCAGAACCAGGGCGGAGTGCCTCAGGTAGTCGGCCTTGTGCTCTACAACCTGCCAGACAGAGATTGCAGTGCAGGCGAGAGCGCGGGTGAACTGTCAGGCCGAGATGGTCTGCGCCGGTACAAGGAAGAGTATGTCAATGCCTGGGCGGTGCGACTGGCGAGAGCATCAGACCTGACTTTCGCCGTCGTGGTTGAACCGGATGCCATTGGCAATATGGTGACGAACCAAGGTATCCCGCTATGCGCCTCTGCGAAGCCAATCCAGGAGGAGGGTATTGCATTTGCGATCTCCAAACTCCAGTTGCCCAATGTGAACCTCTATCTGGATGCCTCACATGGTGGATGGCTAGGATGGGCTGATAACCTGCCCCTTGGTATGTCTGCCCTCTCCTGACTCTCTTTTCTCAGTTACTGACCACTACATTATCGATTAGCCGCGGCGCAATTCAAGGAGATCATCACGCTCTCTGGCAATACTACCAAGGTTCGCGGATTTTCGACCAACGTGTCCAACTACAACCCCTTCCAAGCTACTGTCCGTGAGAACTACACCGAATGGAACCCATCCTGGGACGAAGACCACTACGCCTCGTCATTGGCCCCCTTCCTTGAAGCGCAAGGCCTACCCGCGAGGTTCATCACCGACCAGAGTCGTGTCCATCTCCCTGGTGCCCGCGCAGAATGGGGTGAGTGGTGCAATGTCTCTCCTTCTGGGCTCGGTCGCCCTCAAGCCACGGACACGGGCAACGAGTATGTCGATAGCCTCGTGTGGGTCAAGCCTCCGGGAGAGAGTGATGGGCAGTGCGGATTGGAAGGCGCTCCGCCTGCGGGGGTGTGGTTCAATGAATATGTCAAGATGCTGGTCGAGAACGCTCATGAGGATGTGGTGCCTGCTGACTCTTTGGAGAGGACTACGAAGTCATGGTGGCCGCAATACTAAACCCGTCAGCTGTCTTGACGTTCTGGGGAGGCCGATTTGATAGAGGGGCAATCAGTTACGACAGTGTAGGAGCATATATCAGAGAAGGGGTTACGTACGTTAGTAAATGACTAGCACGTATTATGAATTTGTTTGAGGCCCAATCTGCTTTGGACATTTCGCTGGATGTTGAACCTAAGTGAGTAAGGTTAAGTTACTAAGAATGTAACATTTATCTATGACATGCTATAGTAGTTGGTGTCGGTTCTGTTATGGCAGCTTGTACAGCTTGTGCACATGAAGAGAAAGTGGATCTATTTTTGATTCTTCAGGTATGAGAACAATACCGATAGGCGAGAAAAACTCCGAATTGAAAACAGGAAGTAGATGCGAGCAGTCCAAGCGCGCTGTCAAATAACGCTCTGGATTAGGATCATTCGTACTTCCTGCAATGCAAAGCTTGTGCATCGCCTAGGATCGTACTTGAGCAGTCGTTGGAATTGGACATATTAACCACAAGGCGCAAGACTTCCACTCTTCTGAATTTCTTTGAGAGGATTCGGGTTTTTGATAAAAGAAATACATGAAGCATTGACCCATGAAACAAAGCTAAACATTTGAGATGTTTCGCCAGCAACAACCCAATTGTTAGTTTAGGCATATTGGTGCTTCTCGCTCCCATTTCCATACTTCGTAACAGCATATTGTGGGATCACATCAGCTGTTGTAATTAAATTGTCAGGGCGGAAGTCTCAACAAGATACATACCAATCGTGTGCTGTATCCGTGGCCTGTCGAGACCTCTACAGTATGCTCTATGACAGGACAGCAAAGTATCAACTTTCTCCAATGATTGAACCATTCCGATTGTTTGATCTTGGTATTGTACATGTTTCCTTTGGCTTCTACCCCAAAATGAGCAGAGATGCCCAACCCTCCAACGCCCTTGTCACTCCTATCACAAATGACAGGGTCCAAGAATCAACCGATTCTTGACAAACTGAATGGTCAATCGATGGCTAGATGGCGGCATATTGAATTTCGCCGGCCTCCTATGCGAGTTTCACCACTAGGTCTCGAGCCCCCTTGACGATTCGGGCATTCCATTCCTTCACTTTCCCCTCATATAAGGACGCCAGGGTTCTGACGCCCAATCTGTCTCTCGGGAAGCGGCTGCAGGGTACCAATGGCAAGAGGGATAGCTTGCCCTGGTTGAGAGAGGTCCGAGGCTCTCTTAGCAAGTCCTCGGCCATACGGTTGTCACTGGCCGTCCCCGTATCATTCCCAAACAGTATATTGAAAAACTGTCCAGAAAGATAGTTGGTCTATTCGGTCCACATGGTATACTCGGTACAAGCCATTCCCTCGTACGAATGCGTTCGTGAATCCAATCACTAGGTATTCCACGATTCACCAGTCGCCCCACCGCCGCCCGAACCAGCATCAATAGAAACTCGGGGGACTACCGTTCCCGTTATTTGCAGCATGTAAGGAGCTTGCTGTGCGCCGCTCTTACCAGCTTTCCATCGATCTCCAGCAACTGTCAAAGGTTATCGCGGGTTAGTATCGAACACTGTCCAGCTGCTGAGTATGTGCTCTCCTCACCTTGTCCTTGTAACTCTTGCGGTTCTCCGTTTTCTGTTTCAGCTCGATAGTGATATGGTCGGGTTCGATGCACGTTGGACGCCCGCAGCGGTGGCTGGCCTCCATTGATTCTTGGTCCTTGAACGCGATGACTGCCAAGCGGTGACGGTTTCGCAGTTCACTCAGCGTCCTGCTCGTTGGCAGGCGTCTGCATGGGCGGCGGCGGCGGTGCCGTATCCACGAGCTCGTTGGCATTGGATGCATTGACATTGGCGGCGGGCGCCTCTGGCGGCGTAGCTCCATATAAATCCTCAGGCTCTTCAATGTAGCTGAGACCGGCGGTAGGTGACAGAGGTGGGAGAAGTGTACCCTGGCTGCTGTAGTCGGGAGTAGTGTGGACAGACTCCATATCAGAGTCGTTATCGAAGTCATACTTGGCGCCAAACAGAGCGGTATCGTCGAGCTCCGAGTTATAGCCGTTGTTATTGCTGAGGGCCGCCTCATGATCATAAGCTGCAGCATCGATGCGCGCCTCCTCATAGGCTTCATTGTCCTGACCTTCGCCATCGTCGAAATCGATCTCCGACTCGTCGTAGTCTTCATCAGGAACCGGGGCATTGATGGTATATCCGTCCTCGTCCTCGGCAAGATCGTCTGGCACGGCAAAATCCGGCGCGTCCTCAACATTGGTATTGTTGAGATTGGCATTCATCGTCTTGACTGTATTGCCGTGTAACCGCTTCTTCTTTTCATCCCCATCATCCTCTTAATTCTCTCTCGCTTTCTCCCAGTCCCATCTGACCAAGCTCTCCAGTCACGGTGACCCTTTCTTGGCTTTGTCTTTCGATGATGGTAATAGCCTGTTCACGGGTTGGCAAAAGCTGTTGAGCTCGTGTACGAGTCCTTGCTCCAGGAAAATTGATCGGCTGTTCACGCCAATGTTCAATGGCGATTCCTCTTAGTGGTCCCGGGTGCATCTTGACTAGAAGAACGACTTTGATGATCAGCCTTGACCGGGTTCTTCACAGCGACTGGGATAAGGCCTACGTGGAAAAGAAAGTTGTACCTACCAAGGAAAACAAATTGTGCTTTAACGCCACAGGAGTCATTTGTTCAGTTATCTCCCAAAAGACGTATACACGTATACATCCATGGTAATGAGTTGGGATTGTGATAATGAGTAAACCACGATCGGGATAGTATCTCTTGAATCGATACTTATGGTTATTCGGCTCTCGAAATCTCTGAACGATAGTAAAGTCCTGCGGAGATACAGCTTCAACAAAGAGGAGGTCACCTGGTCTTTGCAAAAATTTCCCCAGCAAGAAGTTCAGCTCTTTGGAATTTGATCCGAGGAAGGCTACCAGCATCAGTAAATGATGTATTAGTCGT
The DNA here is from genome assembly GCA_026958235.1 of Clonostachys rosea. NCBI lineage: Eukaryota > Fungi > Ascomycota > Sordariomycetes > Hypocreales > Bionectriaceae > Clonostachys > Clonostachys rosea. Next base: position 4,784,310 of record CP110205.1, read on the forward strand.
CGGACCAGTCTTGACTGGTCAGGATAAGGTCTACCTTGGCATCAAATACCTTGGCATCAAATACCTTGGCATGACCGATATGCTAGACCGAGATACTTCAGAAATCAACTGTAGGCTGTAGGAATGCCTATCCTAATTTATGCCCTCAGACTTTTAGTCGAAAGATCCGCGGAGCACCGTGGACGGATACGTCGTGTCCGGCGACAAGACGGATCTTACCGTTTCTGATGCCCAGACTTTTGGCAGCTCGCGAAGCTGGGGGAGTGACAGCATGAAAAGAATGTCCTCCCGATTACAAGCCCCCAGGGACCTTAATAAGGCCAGCTTTCGACCCAGAGCTTACTAGTAGACCGTTTCAGCGCTGTATGCAACCTGTATTGTCTTACTCCTAGGACGGAGAAGCATAAATTGTTGTTCTTAGGTTCCTCCATTATTCGTCCTACTGTAATGCAAAGCTCATGCGTGATAATGGCCTGAATGGTAACGAGCTGGTGCAGCTGTCGATCCGTTCCCCGACGGCGTGATGGCAGAGGAATCTCCAAATTCAATTTGGCGGGAGCGCGTAGACATATGTCTTTACTCAGTGCTTTTCTCAGCCAGCTCCATGATGGCGGTAACGATGTAGCGGGGGTGGTCTCAAGGTCGGCGAGCTCCTAGTAGTCCGTTTGTTCTCACGATTCTCCAGATCCTTAGTAAGGGTAAGGCTCTTTTTTCTTCAAATCCCATTTGATGAAGCCATAAAGAGTTGCTTTTCCATTAGCGAAAGACCTAAAAAGGGTCACAACAGCAAGATCCTGGGCCACCTCGAGCAAGCAAGTTGCCATTGCCTCTGTAGGGCTTAGGACTTGATCAGGGCCAGCAAGTTGCTAATATCAAGCAAATTAGTATATATCCTCTTTAATTTCATCTTATTGCACTTACCTCATCTCTTCTACCATCCTTCCATTACCGTTGGATAGATAAAACCCTACCACTATACTTACGCTTAGTCTCTGGATCTTTCTCATCAGAGGTAAGCCACTTCAGAGCAATAGCCTAGTCCTCTAGTTAGCTTACGAAAGTGAAGAAGCAACGGAGACGAATTACTCTGGATTTATGGAAATTCATATCCACGGGCGTAATTCTGAGGAGTGTCTGAGCGAGAAAAGACAGGCAGTGGCCGAGTATATGGGCGGAGATGGCCCGGTATGGTCGTTGTGGTGGTGGTGGTGCTGGTAGCTTTAATGGTGGCTGTAGTTGTATTGGTGGTTGTGGTTGTTGTGGTGGTTGTGGTGATGGTTGTTGTGATTGCTGTTGTTGTGGTGGTGAGATTGGGCAGCGGTGGCAGCGGTGACAGACTTGGGAGATGCAAGGGGAGAACCCGCACCTTGAGGACCGCCGTCCCCACCACCCCTCTCTCCTCGTCGCCAGCCCGGCGACGGCCTCGGCGGGCCTGAACCGCCAACACAACCATCGCAGAAGCGACAACACCCCCACCGCAAAACCGCCCACCACCAGGCAGCATCGCAGTCCTCTCGTGAAGATGAGATTGGCCATGGGCACCAGCAATACAGTTTGGTAGCCAGTGCCAGCGGAGTCGTACAGTTTTGTAGGGCCCATCATCGAGCTCTCCTTTGTCGCTGAGACCAACCCACTCCAAGGCAAAGTAAGCCTTGTCGCAAGGGTTTTAGGGAGCTCCAGAGACGCGACAATGAGCTGAGGACCTTCCTTGGATCTTCCCACTCCTCCTCCAGGATGCGGCTGGTGAAGCCGCCCCCAATTAGCCATCCTTCCCAAACATAAACCGAAGGCCTTTTTTTGGCACTTCTTGACCAAGCCATCTTTGCCTTTACATCTTGTCTCGATATGTTGTCTCAGTGTACTGTCCCTGCCACGCCGCACCCAAGTAGTGCGGGTGCGCCAAGTGTGCCCATGGATTGCCGTTGTTCATATGGAAATAAGTGAGCAGCATGTATGCTATCAATATCCATCCATATCTTCAGGACTAAGTCCGATCGGAAATGTTTCGTGGGAGGCCCTAGACAAGGCACCGAGATCTGATCTGCTATGACGTGTGTCCCTGTCGTCAGGACAAACAACGAAGCTGCACACACGCGTGTTAGTGTAAGTGCTCTGGCTAAGGGGCTACTTATACTCACCAGGTTGCTGCCGAATAGGTGGAAGCGGAAGCGGGAGGCACCGCGGATTGGGACGTCAAGTCCGGCGACGAGGCGGATTTTACCGTTTCTTATTCCAAGTTCGTTGCAAACAGAACTGCGGCGGGCATTGCGCGCCTGGCTCAGTGACTTCTCGAGGGTGCTCCAGAGGTGCCAATCTGAGGCGAGAAGTCCCAGCGCGCTGTCGAATAGCGCTCTGTGCTGAAAAGCTATGAGCGTAGTAGAACGTTGCAAACACAGGAAGCGATGGAAATTGATGATGCAGAAGCTAAGATAACTGCGTGCTGAGCCCGTGGTCAAGGAAGCCTCTTCACTAGCTCACACCCGAGTGGGGAAGGTCCGACCTGCCCACACGACAATAGTGTGTTGAAGTGTTTGTAGTTGGTGTAAGATGAAGGAAGGAAGGAAGGAAGCTGTGTGTGTGATAGCTAGACAAGAAAGATGGCAGAATATATAGGGATCTGACGAGCGGCTTATCCTGACGGTCAGTGAGTCCCGTATGAAGGTTTACTGAGTATCCTTGTATGTGGTTGTAGCCTCAGGCCAGCAGCGCTTATGATTTTTGCCTTTCGTATTGATTATGTTGAGAAATCGCGTCTGGAATCTTCTATTGGATTTTCTTTACTGTGTAAGTCAAGACACTCAAACTCTCTCATCCGTAGTCACGTCCAGCATGAATTCGCTTAGTCCACGGAGAAGCGAACGAAACTTAGCTCGTTCGGTAGAGTCCAAGTAGAAGTGAGAGTTGAAAGATGCAGCGGAGATGGCTATACATGTACCTACCTTGTAATATAATTTCAATCGTAAACAGCTGTTTCATTGAAGATATTGGCCATTCAGCTTGCAATGACGGGAAGCAAAACACTAACGGTAATTAAGCCCCTAGTTAGAAATCATCAATAATTAAAAAAAGGAAAAAAATCCTCCAGTGGACAATCTTATTGTTTTCAACTCCGAAAATTCCCAATTTGAATAACTGGTGGCCTGACCACCTATCTAGCAGTGTGCAGGGAAACCCTACATCACATTAAATACTCAACCTCCTCGTCCCTATATCTCGGACACCATTTCGGCGGCGAGGTGAGCTTGTTTGGATCCCAAGAGGTAGGATCCCTCTGCGCAGCAACCCCTCTCAATGCAAGCCACCTTTGACGGATGTCATCTGCGTACACCCGAGAGGAAACAGAGGTCGTTTTCCGAGTTCTAGTGTTCACTGGAGCGGCCAAGTCGAAGAATTGGCCATTACGCGTCTGAAACATAACAGATAATGTCGTATCCGGCGAAATGAGAACGAGGTCAATGTCTTTCACGGTGACCGAATCGAGATCGAAGAGGAGCCGGATCTGGCGGAGCTGGGTGAAGGTGTCGCCTCTCTCAACCTCCCGGAGCAGCTCGGCCGCCGGTTCCACGGAGAGCGCATTGCAATTTTCGATGTGCAGATTCACCAGGCTGCGCGGCAGGCAGTCCACAAGCCTCGGACAGTCGTCCGGCACGGGGGTCTTGTGATGCGCGGTCAGAGACTCCATCTCAATCTCGAGGGTCTGCAGAGCAGCCATGTTACGGAGCCGCGTGCCCATGTGCACAAGCCATGCGGGGTACGACCGCATCGACTTGCCTTGCTCGTCGTGAAGGATCAAGCGCAGATGAGTGAGGGTATCCCTGTGAGGCAGAATTGCATCCAGCACCTGCCTGGCCGACACGAAGCTGGATAGTGCGACCCGATGGCCTGGCCCGACCCTGAAGCAGATACAGATGGACCCGCACATGTTCTTGTGGGCGTATTTTGAAAGCTCGAACTTCTCGACAGCTCTGCAGGATTGGAAAATTCGGTTCAACATCTCCACGCGGACGTTTGACTGTCTCAGGATAATCTCTCGCACCGGCGCGGACCTCGGTGGCACACCTTGGACGGGCGCGCCGGCGCTTGGGCAATCGCTGAGCATGGCTTCGTATACCCTGAGCCGCGGGAGAGTCAGGAGCATTTTGGCCCACTGCCACAAGGTTTTACCGTTCCTCTTGGAGCCGGGCTCACAGTACACCTCCTCGAGGCTTGAGAGCGGACCTGGGTGCAGGTCCCTGTAAGGCAATGTGTTCAGGTAGGCTCCAAACTCCATCACCATGGGCAGGTTGAACACTGGGTCCTCCTGCTCGAAGCAGAGCGTGCGGACTTGCCGGCAGAAGAGCAGGATCAGCGAGAGCTGCGCCTCGGAGAATCCCCGTCTGAGGTCCTCAATCAATTGATTGCGCCGCATTATGAGCTCAGTGTACCGCGAGGCTGGCAACATCACATCGCGGATGCATTGCTCATAGGTGTCGAGCTCCTGGGGTGTGCTTGCAGTGATGGCATCAGCGTTAAGCTCTCTGCCCCCTTTTCTTGATCGGGTGTTGCCCATAACGATGACCTTGACGAGGTGAGCGAGCTGGGGTTTGTCGATGAGGATGTAGCGCAAGAACTGGGCGTTGCGTCTCTCGGAGCAATCTCCCGTACCTACGGAGAGGGGCGGAGTGTTGCGAAAGACGTGAACCGAGAATGGGAGGGCGAGCTGGTACAGATATCTACACAACAAAAGCATCTTGTGGATGTGCGATGGGCCGATGGATGTAACGAGCATGCCCAAGATAATGTTCAGTATCTCTACTGGGAGCTTGAGTATGTGAGACATTGTGGAAAGACGAGATGAGCCTTGGAGAGGCTCAAAGAATACCGCGATGGAGCTTAGAAGCAAATTCAAGCGATGCCGTGCCGCATATATGAGCAGACAGACGGCGATGGAGGATGTTTGTGCACTTGAGAGTTTGAGGGGGTGAGGGAACGGTGAGGAGAGGTTTTTATCTATATTGCTACCTTCAGCGCCACTGACGTACGCTGAAACCTAGCCCTTCCTAAGCAGGTTGCAGCCAATTGTATCCCTCTGAGTGACTTCTTTTCCATGCATCCCTCTATGATAGATCGACACTTGTGTTGGGCTGGACACCCCGAAATGCGACCAATGCCCAGCATAGATCTGGAGGGTTGCGTTAGCTTTTTATCTTTTGTTATCAGGGAGATGATCTGTAAAAGTGAGCAAACGAATGTGATAATCAGGCGGCAAACCTTTACAGTTCTCTACCAGCTACGCAGCCGAATAATGCCCGACTGAATTGCTGTACCACATTAGGCTTCTGTCGCCATGCCTAACATTCACCGGCATCGACGGCAGCACACCATCGGGACTCGCACCTCCTGGGCGTCAACGTTCCATCAAGAGCTACAATTGCAACCCCACGTATCTCTGCACGAAACAACACGGATATAAAGAACATAAAGCCGAGGTCGGATGAGTGGGAGCTATGGTTGGAAGATACGACCTCAGGGGATAGTGAGCTCGTCTCCGTCCCTTGCATAATGGATGATGGAAAGGGTACACACATGAAACATAGCACTCCAAGGCACCTGTCACTTCAGCCCTCCAAGCTTTGCAAACATTTCAGAACAGGGGGCCGCAAACCACCAGGCGTTGAAAATGAATGCTATCCATACTGGATGATTTCTTGCAGTTCTCAAGTCGGAAAATATATTCGATGATTCAAGAAACTAAGCGCGACATCGATTTCTGACGAATTAGTCTCAGGCTTGGCGAAAATATCGCTTGGCTAGGGCTAGAGCCGATGAACTGGCTGGCATATTTGCATTGAACGGTCAAACACTGGTCTGACTCTGTCCCTATGACACATTCTACGAAAATTCAGTCTTGTTTCTGGATTTAAACAGGTATAAAATAACATGAGTGATATGAGAGAATGACGAAACATCTTGAGAGTGAGAATCGTTGTGTAGTTTTGGGTAAGGCTCACTCTGATGTGCCGTTTACCGCTGAGCCCTGCTTGCAGCTTTGACTCGAGGGCCTCGGTTAATTTGCCGCGTTAAGTAACAACCTATGTTCGTGCTGCTCAATTGACCCCTACTCTTCTCTTCGTGTTGCTTTTGTGTCCAGGCAAGCCGGGAATCCCGCTCCCACGATGCCTAGCATTGGGAGATAAGAAGGCTACGATTTTTGTTCATCAGAGCGCTGGAATAACTCCAATGAGTTTTCCATCATGGCATCAACGTTAGTTTAAGCTTATTTACCACCATCCTCAATTAGAGTGTAAGAAGGAGGCGGCGCGTTGCGCAGATCAGTACAGGGTAGCTTACCTGAAGCCGAAGGTGGCGTCGGCGCGCCACATCTGAATCAGCCACATCGCAAAACAACCTCAGGCATCGACAATACGCCGTCGAGCCCGTTGCAGAACACAACGCGACAAAGAGAGTGTTGTCTACCACAACCAGCCTTCTTCCCTCCCCGGCCTGGGAACCACGGAGCTTGGCAAATTCTCCGACCTCATACGATCATAGACGTTCGATGCCCGAAAACCACTGAATGCCTTACGGCAGAGAAATGCGGTTGCTCCAGGCTAGCATATGCCTCCCGTTCTGCCCCAGGCTACCTCCATCCTCCGACCGATCGATCGACCGAGAGTACACAAGGAGAACACTAGGTAGCTACATAAGCTGTCTAAGGGAGAGAGGCTGGGTGGGCCGCCGTTTTGACTTTGGCGACGGAGACGGAGCTTTAGCGGCGGCCGCCACGGCGATTGAGGGTTGAAGAGGCTCTGCTTGAAGACTCGTAATGGAAGTCTCACTGCCGAAGGAGCCATTCAAGAATCTCCAATTGAAGAGCCGTAGGCTCGAGATTCTCTCCACGTTGTAGATGTCACTTCCGTACTGGGCCAAGTTTTGTCAAGGAGGAACACGTAGAGTAATGTATGGACATATTGCATGTATTACCTCCAGAAGTAGCTGCAGTAATTCTTCTAGTAGATCTGCGACCGGCTTTTGTACTCAATCCTACAGCCGAGTCGCAATCTTCTCATCAGCAATCCTCACCTCCGCCTTGATGCCGAGATGATCCGTCACCCACGCCTTCTCAAAACCAAGCGCAATGATCTCACTCCGCTCCTCCTCCCCATCCGCCAGCACATCCGCCCCAATCCTCTCGAACCTGTCCACCTCGGCGCCTCCGCAGTAGTACACCTTGTCCATCCTGGAGCAGCCAAACGTCTCCCGCAGCTTCGTGCTCGCCTGCTGGCCCCAGGTGTAGCCCTCCTCCGTGTCCTCCTCCCCGCCCAGCTCGAGGAACGCGTCCCGGAGCCCGTTGTCCGAGTGCAGCGTCCGGTCGAACGGCTGGATGGCGTTGAAGTCTCCCGCGGCCAGCCCGGCGTGGACCTTGTCCTCGCGCAGGAACCGGGCCACGAGCTGCATCTGGGGTGGGCGGAACGGCGGGTCGAGGGCCAGCGACTCGAGGTGCGTGTTGCAGAGCCGGACGGTCTTGCCCCGAACAGAGACGTCGACGAAGAAGGCGTCGCGGTCCATGCGCGTCTGGGAGTAGTGGACGCGGAAAGCCGCGGTGATGGGCAGGCGGGAGTCGATGAGCGTCACGGTGCCGTAGTGGCCCGTCGCCCAGTTGGTCGGGTCCAGGTCCGTAAGGTGGAATCGCTCCCGCACCCACGGCGTAGCACCGATAGTGGCTAGGTCCTCGGGCGTGCACTCCTGGATGAAGATGACGGGGGCCAGGGTGGACGAGCTGGAGGGCAGCTGGCTGTCGAGGTGGGCGAGCGCTGGCTTCATGCGCGCTTCCGCGAAGGGGAGCATGAAGTCGATGTTCCAGCTGTAGAGGGCGATGCCGCTGAGGCCGCTGCCATCTGCGGCTTGAGATACATCGTCCGAGGGATTCTTTGCAGCCCAGGACGAAGTCGCCGGGTCGAATATGTAGTAGGACTGCGGGTGAGGCTCGTCGTTCTTCCACGGCGGTGACGTTTTCCGCAACGCCGCGCTGTCCTTCAAGGCCTGACCCAGACGGGCTTCCATACTGTCGCTGCCGTAGCGAATCGTGTTGTAGGTCTGTAGCAGGCTCCCGAGCACCCAAAAGCCAAAGGACGATACAGACATGATGCACAAGCAAGATGTGCGGTGTGGGTTGCTGACGCTCGTAGCGGAGTCGAATTATTCGCTTTTTGCGGAGAATCCGGATGCCAGAAATGGCCCTGATAGGCAAAACAAGCCGAGTTTTATTAAAGTGATATCTTTAACGCCTGCATCTGATGCCAACCAGTGCAATTTTCGATGAAGACAGCCCGGAGATAGATCTACTGCCATCGACTACCTAAGGAGGAGAGCTACCTGCGTAGGAAGCGTTTGCTAGGAACTTCACATCACGCACCATCTTGTATGTTTGTTTGCAAGCGTACTCTGACCACCATTCAAGCCCGGTCTCCAACACGCAAGCCAAGATGTTCCCCGAGAATCACGCCTCTCGGAAAAGCTACGGTTATTTCTGAAGACAGCATTTTTCTTCTTCCATTACTGGTGTCAACCAATGCAACTTATGCAAGATGCCATACAGCCTAATCGAAGACGACATCATCTGAACGTCCTGCTGTAGATCAATTCACCAAACACCAAATCTCCCATGTCCAGGGTCTTCGTCAAAAGGTCCTTGGTTGCACCGAACTTTTGGTAAGCGTATATGGGTTGTCTTTGTCCTGTTGATCAGTGCGTTGAACGCTTGTGGGTTCTCTTTTCGGTTGATCCAAAATGCGTCGAACTTGTCTCCTGCAATGTCTTTCAAACGTTGCTCCTTTTGGTCGCCCAAGTAATTCTTGATATCTTCGCATTTGAGAGTATCCACTGCATATTGCCAACATTCATTTATGATGGCTTCAATGTCCTTGTTGTCAAGTGCCTCTTTGAATTCCACCACTTCAACCAACATTTATCGGATGGTTGGTGCTTCGGTGAAGAACGGTAGGTAAAGGAAAAGCAAGAGAAGAAGGAGCAGGAGGAGAAGGAGAAGGCAAGTAAGCTTAAAATTTACTCTAGTATCTTTGCCTCTGAGATAAGACCCTTGGTACCCTCCCGCGCATGTTAATCGGGAAAAGCGGACATCTGCTAGCTACCTTATGTATAGGTAGATAGCTCAATAGTGGACGTTTAGGTGGCTCTAGGAATGGAGTTATGATAACAAGACTAATCTGGGGATCAATGGAGGTGCTGCGTTGGGCATGGAGGTAGGGTGTTTAATTACCGACTCTTTCATCTCGCAGTGTATACCGTCGAGCCTATACCGCTACATAATGCGACGACATGATACAACTACTGGGAAACCTTGTATACATGTCGTGTTAGCCACAGAGACAAGAAGAATGTGTGGTTGCGAACCATGAAGAACGTATTTTCTTTTCCTCTTAAGCGACTCGTTATCATCATTGCTATTATGCTTTTTTCCTTTCTGTCTGCGAACGAGAAGGAACAGGAGAACTAGAAAGAAGAGAGAAAGGGGTTAGGGGAAACCTGTTCTCCTTCTCCTCCTATTCTCCTGTTCCTTCTCGTTCGTTCTTGTTCTCCTTCTCCTCCTATTCTCCTTCTTGTGCTCGTTCTCGTTCTCATTCTTCTTCTTCTTTTCCTTTTCTTGTTCCGTTCCTCTTCCTCTTCCTGTGTTGCGGTGAGATGCGGGGACATTCTGAGCCGTGAAACGGGGATTGCCGATTCTCCTATTCCTGCTCATTCTTCTTCTTCTTCTCCTATTCCTGCTCATTATTCTTCATTTTCTTCTCCTTTTCCTTCTCGTTCGTTGTCTTTCTCCTTCTCCTCTTGTTCTCCTTCTCCTCCCCCCTCCCCCCTCCCCCTTTCTCTCTCCCTGTCCCTCCCTCTCTCCCTCCCTGTCCCTGCCCCTCTCTCCCTGCACCTGTCCCTCTCCCTCTCGTTCTTGTTCTTCTTCTCCTTTTTCCTTTTCGTTCTTCAATTCCTTCCCCTTCTCATATTCCTCCTTCTTCTTATTCTTGTTCTTCTTATTCTTGTTCTTCTTATTCGTATTCTTCTTGTTCTTGTTTTTCTTCCGCTCCTCTTTCTCCTCTTTCTCCTTCTTCTTCTTCTTCTTCTTCTTCTCCTGCTCCGAAATGACTTGTCGATATGGGGATCTTAAAGACTCCGAGCTGACCGAGCTATCAAACGAGCCATTCAGGCTCCTTCGGCGCCTATGTGCCTGCTAGGGCGACCTGTATCAACCACTGGATATCGGTATCCACGAACGTGAGCTGGGAGTAGGGCAGGATCGCTTCCAACCCGCCCGCATCTCAGGTCTCAGGTGTTGGGGGAGAGCATTTTTCGTACTACCGAGCCCATGTATCCTGCCATCACTCTTTCTTGAAATCCTTGATTCAGACAGGGCTCATGAACTGGGTCTGTGATGGGAAAATTAGACTACCGTTCAACTCTAGTAAATTATCAGCTCTCATTTGCACTTACAGGTGGAGAGGGTGAACTCTGCCATCGAAAAAATGGAGTAGAGGCATATCAGGCGAAGGAAGCGCTCTGACTCTTCATTCGCTGTACAATGGAGAGAAACATACGGAACGCTGATTCCCGGGACGTCTTCTCCCCTCGAGCCATGCCGATTGAAGAGACTCCAAGAGAGATCGTAATTAACTACCCCGGAGAGGGCATAGCAGTCATGTCGATTTCCCTCCTGCTCCTCGATGGGTGTTGGTGAAGCCTTGGCTCGTAAGGCATCTGAAGACGACGGCTTTCACTTCCCCATTGCCGTGGAGTTTCCGGTCAGCATCTTGCCTGATATAGCCCAGCGAGTTCTGAGACAAGATTGGGGTATCAATCTTTGGCACGACCTCGCCAATCTTGACGAAGAGATATCTGCACCTATGAGAGAGGGGCGCGAGCGCTGAAGGCGAAAGCCCAAGGCGCTGCACTGGACCCGGTCGATATCCTCGACCACACAGTGTGGGTTCACAGACACGAATTCAGCTGGCCGATTGATCACTTCGCAAATGGGCTGGGGAGATATGAGCCTGCGTCATCGTGTCGAGAGTGATGTTCTTACCTCTGTCTGTTGAGAGGCTGTTCGATGCATTAGTTGTATTCGAGAATTTGCCGAGTTTTAGAGATAAAGTCATACTTGCATTGTTGCAATGCCACTGCGACAACGTGCGGACGAGGGTCATCGTCGGCCTTGCTTCTATGTTATGATGAGTGTCAAGATTGAAGAAGAAGGAGGAGAAGGAGAAGCAGAAGCAGAAGTGTGATAAGAGAAAGAAAACGCATCAGAACCTGAGAGAAACGGGAAAGAGATAGGGCTTGGTGTGGGACCAGCAAAGCCGCTTACCGGGCAGCTACCTACCTATTTACCTACCTTAGTAGCGACGGCTGGCAGTAGAAGTACGAACAGGAAGCTACTACCGAGGGCTCAAGCTATGTACCGTACCTGCCCGGGTACATCATATGCTGCTTTTATGTCTCCCATGGAACCTACTAGAATCAAATTACAATAATTTTGGAGATCTCTTAAAGAAGTACACTTTACAATCATTACCATGCCTATCAGGCTCAAAGTCAATAGATTAAGCTTACCAAGTGGCAAGTGCATGCTCAAATAGAGAAAAGCATTTCATAGTCTATTTACATCTAAGTAATTGACGGTATATATGGTGTGAGGAGCGAGGAATTTGGGCATCTAGCAAGATTGAAATATTCTATCCGCGAACACTTTCGACTAGAACACATGGAACAAATCCTGCTTTTCCTTGAAATGGATTGGGCTTGGTGGTAGGAGAGAGCCAGATCATCGGATCTATAAAACCACTCGCCTACGCTAGCACTAGTTACCGAATTGTGTTCCTGATCCCCTTGGCCAGTAATATCAACACAAGAGGATTTCTCGTCAAGGTGGCAGTGGGAGTTTTCCTGAAATTTAGTTCTAGATCATACCTAGGAGTGGCCACTGCCATTCACGAGGAAAGGGGAACTAGCAAACTCGGGCCAAAATCCTGCTTATCCCCCGTATCCTGGTGAGTTCCATACCTCTGGTTCTCAACCTCATCGGCACTAGCAAATCTATATGAACGACACTCTAGTGTAAGAAGAGCCAAACAGTTAGCAATAGAATAAATTGGAGGCTAGGCTGTATGAATCGATAGAAGCACAGAATAAGACGAGGAAAACCTACCGCAAACGTCATACCTTGGCCCCTCGACTAGAAATGCGATGAGGCCTCGGTGAGTAACAAGGAATATATTCCGATAAGAGGCGGAGAGGTTCAAAAGGCGACGGCGAACTGTCTCGGCACGTAAAGTAGCACCGTCTACGCTATGCGGTGGGTAGTCCCATTCCTCAGGACACGAAGAGAAGTCGAACTGGGGAAAGGCAGCTGCAATCTCGGCTCGGCTAACTCCTTTATTACAAATAGCATCATGCGCCTCGCGCAGTTCTGGCCAGATCTGGACCTCCGTCTTCGCCTGCGTGGAGGATTCGCCCAAAAGTTGTCGGAACGCAATCAGGGTAGTTTGGATCGTGCGAGTCATGGGGGAGACAATGATGAGATCGGGCTTTGCAGGGAGCAAGACTTTCTCGGCTTGCTTGGTCCCAACTTTTGTCAAAGGAGGGTCTCGGTGAGGATATGGCTTATCGACACTGCGAAAAGAAGTTAAGATTGAGACCATCTTTCGCACACTTTGCTGCTAGCCTTGAACTTACTTGTGAAGAGCTTGTCCGTGACGTAAGATATGAATAGTCGCCATGGCTGTATTCATCTTTCTTGGGCATTCGCGTATTGTAATTCCCTTGCGATCGTAAATGGGGGGGGGTGTTTGGTTCGTGCGAAGCTGTGTAATGCAAAGCAGAACAGGTGCAAGTCAAGCCAGGTGCAGGAGCCACAGTTAAGTTCAAATCACGAGCACGTGATTCCACTCGACTCGCTCACCTTCAGTCACAGCCAGGACACAAATGTGGCTGTGTGCACCCGTCACTTTTTCCCAAGTCCTGTCAATTTATCCTTCTGTTCAAATTTACCGGCCTTTCTCTTCAATATTTCGCTCCCACAGGAACCACACACGAAATGCGACTTCAAAATGAGGCCATAATGCCCCCGATCTAAATTCATACCGGAAGATCACCGTAACCTCTCCGAATATTCGTTAGTAAAGCATGACTGGACACGGTTCCGTATTCAGCGATGATACCAGCGGCATCACTTCTCCTTCTTTTAAGCAGGCAGCATGCAGGCTACAGTCTGCTGCTTTAAGCTGCAGCCAGCGAGTGGGAGACAAGAATAGACGAGAAGGTTAAGACGAAGCCTGCTCACCCTTACTTCTAGAAGTCTAGAGCAAGCGAGCGTTGCGATAATTGCCCCTAAATTCTCGACTCTAATCGAAGCACTGTGCGATATTGCAGCGTATAATCCTAATTTCAGACTCCTCTTCACGCTGTCGCTAATATTCAGTAGAGTATAAGCTGGAACCCTACATCCATTACCAGTGTCCAGCTATATGATGTAGACTGTCTCTGTCTCGCAGGAATCCAGAAGCTGAATCCCTCCGCCCTTTTGAGAATACGAGTTAAATACACCCACCCGATAGAATCGGCCGTCTTGGGACGCCACGTGCAAAAGAAGGCCATAGACATCGATGCTTGCTTTTTTCGAAAATTCGCCCTCAGGCAAGCTGCCAAGCACTGACCCGACAGCTTTGCGCTGTGCCCGACTCTTTGTGGTATTCTCCCAATCTACTGATCCAGTCACGATCAGCTTGAACTGTCCCTCTAGTCTCCTACTAGCCCAGTCGGTGTTACAGAACACCACTATCCCCTCTGGCAGGCTGATTTCAACATAGCCTATGCCAGGAGCATTTTGAGAGATTTTAGTATCGGAAAAGGTGTATGTCGGAGCAGTGACCCTCAGCTGCGCATATGAGATTCGGCCAAAGGGATTCTGACCATGGACATCCACGGTTGCTTCAATATCGCAAAGGCTTTGAAAGTCTCCTCGAGTGTCTTGTACATTCCGGTATAGATCCATGTCAACGTTTCGCCGCCCCATCCATGACCAGGAAGGGGCAATGTATGGATTCCTCTGGCTCAATCTCTTGAGAAGGTCGTGGATATGGGGAAAGCCTGTTCCTGGGTACGTACAATATGACCATATGAGCCCCCTCAACATGTCCCTTTTCCAGAGTCCGGCGATATACTCGTCCGCTAACACGGTGGAGAAGTACCTTGCGAGGCCTGATATTGCCGGAAGGGCGTCCTCGGGCTTTGTAAATTGCCTATCCGAATAAATGGGGGCGATACTCTTACCCCATTCATTATATAGTTCTTCGGGATCTGTGGCGACACCCCGAAGAAGGAACTGCCATTGTACGCTCGCAGGCTTCTCGTTCTCTGCAGCGGTTATAGATGGGCAGAGGAAGTGAACAAAGTGCGGCCCGAAGATCACCAGGCGCGCTGACATGACGTACTCTTGATGGGCCCAACCGCGTTGGAGCCAGCGACTACTCGAAACGTCCGTCAGGATATGGTTTGCGTTAACTTTGCCAATAGCACAAGTCGAGTAGCGCAGGACATACGCGCCCTTGACCTTGTCATTGAGATATGACTGGAAGGGGATGAGAATGGTTGGAGAAGGAGGCTGCAGGAAGCTCGTGTGGCAGGACGAGCCCAAGGAGCAGAAAGTGACAAAGGCATTGGAGTATACTATGCCCATTCGACTTGCTTCCCGCTCCCAGTCAGCAATATCGTCCTGAATGATGCAAAGACTGTCCACCCAGAGGAAAGGGATTTGAAATGCTCGAGCAACCTGCACAGCATCCCTTATGGTTCCTGTCAAGGATTCGATTGGAATCCCCAGTCGCATCCTCTCCTCTGATGCTGTTGTGGTCTTGAGCTGATCTCTTGCATGAGACTCCAGCCCCCAGCAGTAACTCAACGCTGCATATTTCGGAATTTCTCGTCCATTACGCTCTGCGTCAGCGATAATTCGGGCTCCATAGACCAGGCGAGGAATCGGCCCAGCAATATCCACTAGACGGGTTGGAAGAGATGAGGCATTTTCCCGTTCTCCAGGTAAGCATTTGCATGAATGCCGACCCTCAGAACAGTCTAATATATGAGACGATATCCAATTCAGCTTCTGTTCCGTTAGGTGATCAGTTTGCATGGAAGGCCACAACCTCAGCCAGCCTACACATGCATCGTCGGCGGAATCTGCACGTGGTAAACGTGTGATTAGCCCGACGCAAGAGTCTCATAAGGGCCAAATGCATCCTTACCGAGGGTTTGGTCGGATCCCACGCTCAGAATGATCTCCATCTCAAGGTCCCCGTTGTTGTCGATGGTTTGGAAATCCCGCGCGTTCATATAGAGGCCAACGACCAGTGAGTCCAACCCATCACTGTCAAAGAACAGCCATGTCCCCCAGCGATAGAAGAGGAAAATGGAAACCGAGAGCTCTCGATCCCCTCGGTCCACGATTAGATCGCCCAAACGACATTGAACGTCATCGGACAGCAAAAGGTGCTTGAGATAGCCGCAGAAGCCGCAGCCATCTGTCGCGCCTTGAGTGAGCTGAGGGAGGTGTGGAAAAGTATCTTCCAAGTCAAAGTCGAGTCGGAACTCAAACTCCTCATCACCTTCCTGCTGTTTCTCAGGGAGGTCGTAGCCTAGGAAGTCACGGTCT